>JAQQTP010000089.1:5867500-8575000 GCA_029884605.1 Ormosia emarginata
AAAATTACTATTTTACACTATTTTCAATTCTTACCTTAGATCCTAAAAATTACAATTTCAAGCACAAAAATTAAAAACAATATGTTATAATTATCTTTGTTGTATATTCTGGCAACCATTGTTACTGATACCAGCCAAGTCATTAGTGCTATCCTTTAGCCACTGTCACCAACAGCATCCATTGATCACCGTCTCTGACAACATCTTCTGACCACTATCACCGACGGCAGCCTCCAACCACCATCGTAGGCGGTGCCTTCCAACCATCATCGCCAAAGGCTTTCCTCGACCACTGTTAGTAGTGACGTCCTTTGACCACTACTGACGATGGCATTCATCGATCATTGTTGCTAGCGGAATCCTCCAATTCAATTTAAAATCACAATTCTATATCTCAATTCCTTATTTACTACAACAATAATCAAGTCTTTTTCCACTAGATAAGGTCAGTTATATTGATCAAATGACGTTATTATACTCTATCATAAATCAAGTCTTCAGAAATATCATACAAATTTAAATCTTTTTTAATCATTTCACCTATAGTCTTTCTTGATCTACCTGTACCTCTAGCTATTAGGTTATCTTCTACCTGATCTACTCTTCTTGCAGGGGCTTCTACGAGTCTTTTTCTTACATGTCCAAACTACTTAAGGCGAGATTCTTTCATCTTTTTCACAATAAGTGTTACCCTTACTTTCTATCTAATGCATTCATTCTTAATTTTATCTTGTCTTGTATGACCACACATCTAGCGCAACATCCTCATCTCAGCGACATTGATCTTATGCTCTTACTGACATTTTACTGCCTAACATTTAGTACCATACAACATCGCAAGTCTTATAGTTGTGCGATAAAATTTACCCTTAAGATTGAGAGACATTTTTCTATCACAAATAACTCATGAAACATTTATTCATTTCATCCATCCAGCTTGAATCATATGGTTTACATCTCCCTATATCTCTCTGTCATTCTATATGATAGATCCAAGATACCTAAATCGTATGACTTGTGGTATGGTATGATCTCTAATTTTCACTGCTAAGCTAGTATTAGCACGCTTCTTACTGAACTTGCATTTCATATACTCTGTCTTACTCTTACTTAGACGAAAGTCATGTTCTTCTAAAACTCGTCTCCATAACTCTAACTTCCTATTTGTTTCCTCCCTCGACTCTCTAACTAAGACTATATCATCTGTAAAAAGTATGCATTGTGGAACCAGTTCTTGGATATGTGAAGTAAGCACATCCAAGACCAAGGTAAAAAGATAAGGATTCAAAGTTGACCATTGGTGTAGTCCTATAGTTATAGGAAAATCTTCTGTGACCACACTCTGTGTTATCACACTAGTTTAAACCCCATCATATATATATTGGATTGCTCAAATATAAACGATACAAACTCCTTTCTTCTTCAGAACCTTCCATATGACCTCTCTCGGTACCCTATCGTAGGCTTTTTCCATATCAATGAAAATCATGTGTAGGTCTTTTTGCTTCTTTCGATACCTCTCCATCAATCTTTATAAAAGATAGATTGCTTACATGGTTGACTTCCCAAGCATAAAACCAAATTGATACTTTGAAATATAAGTCTCTTATCTTAATCTCTGTTTAATTACTCTTTCCCATAACTTCATAGTATGACTCAAGAGCTTAATCTGTAACACGCCAATTTTTGGTTAATTACGTTTTTGCCCTTATTGTATTGTTTTCTGATTTCTGTGTGTTATAAAATTAATTTGACTATTTCGTAACTGTATTTGATTGTTTCGTGTGATTTGCTCCGAGTGAAGAAAATAATAATTTTTGGTAGGAAAAATCTTGTTTGATTATTTAGAAATTTGGCGATTTTACTAAACCCAATCCGAATAATACATATATCAATCTTTTAATTTTTAAGATTTTTCTATATAATAAAAATATTTATCATGCAAAAAAATCTGTGGGACCCACGTTTGTCTTGTGAGACCCACATTTGCTTTGTAGGACCCACGTTTGGTTTGTGGGACCCACTTTTAGGAAAAGTTTATCAACGTCAATGGCTCGCAAAATTATAAACCAAGAGGTTGAAAATTCATAAAAATAGTTAGATTTAATAGATTAGTTAGTTTAAAACTTAATTTAATAGATTAGTTAATTTAAAACTTAATTAAGTTAATCTAAAGGGTTTAAGTAGTAATCAAATTGATTAAAATCTAGTTAGTTAATCATTAAAATTTTAGTTAGCCAATGAACAAGTATAATTAAGAAGGAGATTAGTGTTTCTAAATAAATAGATGATTAACTAAAATACAAAAGAATCTAACTAATTTTTAATTAAACATAACTAGAAGGACTTAAGCATAATTAGGATATTGAAATGAATCAAAACTTGATTGAATTTCCTATGTGAAATTTTGGCCAAAGCTCTCCAAGAGCAATCAAGAAGGTGCTAGACACTTCAAGATCCACCATTGAATCCATCAATGGCCATTAGTAAGTCTAGTTGGTCAACAAAGGAGACAAAGCTCCGTAATTGATGCTATATGGCCATGCATGATAGAATAAGGCTATTATTAAGCCAAATTTTGTCAAAAAAAGGAGGTTGTACTTGTCTTGGAAGCTCACAGCAAAGCTGAATGATTTAGGCAATCATTCATCTCCTAAATCATTCATTCTATCATTCTCATCCCTCACTCTTTTCTCTCCTACCCAAAGAACTCAAAGAAAATCTCCTAAGTCCTCATTTTCCTACCATTCGGCCAACACCACTTCACCTACTTCCATCCATCAAAAATTTCATCCAACTTCATTTCCTAAATCTAAACCATATTCTAAGAACATCTCTAGTTGTGAGTTTTTGCTAAACCATCCATTTGGAGCTTGGAAAATCACTTTGAAGTTTCTTTCCTATAAGGTAAAAATTCTTGTTTCTTGTTTCTAATTTGATTTTTGATGTTCTAAGCCATGATTGACCCATGGTTTATCTTTTTCATCCATAGTTTATGACTTTATAATTTGTTTAAGCTTGTTAGGATTTTTGTTGAAGCTACACAAAATTTCTAAGGAGGAGTCTAAGGAGATCTTGTCTTCCTATAGGTAAGAGGAGATTTAATCTCATCAACCACGTGTGTGGTGGTGAGAAAATTGATGTATTTGTGGTGAAGAATCCATAAGGATTCATTCATTTGATTGTTTGTTGTCTTCTATTTGTGATTGTTTATGTGTGCATGTTATTTGTTTTTCTATTTGTGATTTATTATGCATGCAAAGACATGTTTATAACTTTGATATTTGGTATGTGTTTTATTATTGTTTTAATATATGGTATGTGTTCATAAATATATGTATATGTTCATGGATCTATGATAATTATTGTTGGATGTGCAAATATGTTGAGACTTGCAAAAGTGTTCCAAAGAACACAAGATGAAGAACTTATGGTTTTTACTATGAAAAGAGAACCAATATGTTCTCAATCATTTTCTAAAAGGATAACCTAATTGATCTAATTAAGTTAAAGGATTTTTTCAATGATTTAATGGATGAAAAATAATTTTAAACATGATTTGTATAAAAATGGTGATTTTCGGCCAAAATATATTTTTAATTCAAAATTTATTTTCTAAGTGTAAACTAGTTTATTAACCTAAAATGAATTCAATTACAATGGATTTTCATGAGTCAAATAAGTAAATGAATTTTTACTAGAAGTCTAGTATAATAAAGAAATAAATTTTAACACTTGAAAAATACTTAACTTTGAGTTTTTAAAGTATGTTAGCAATTTTCAAAGTGTATTTTATGGTTATAATTAAATAATAGAATTTTTAAAGGAAAACGTAGAAAATATCATTTAGTAGATTTTCTAAACGAAATGCTGTCAAAATTGATTAAAAATGAGTCAGTAATGAAGAACGTTTCAAAATGATATTTAGAAAGCAAGGAAATATTTTACGTAGTTGAAGAATAAAAATAACAGTAGAATAATTTATTAAATTTGAATTTTTGAGAAAAATGTCAGAAATCATTACTTAGGGTAATTTTTGTAAGATAAATGAAAAATAATGTCTAAATAATATTTTTAGTTTTGGAAAGTTTCAAAATTTAATTTGAAACATCAAGAAATATTTTATACAGTGAAAAATTATAGAAATGGCTTATGTGTATTTAAAATGATGATTTTTAAACTACGCGATTGAGAAAACGTTGAAAAATATTTACGCGATTGAAAAACGTTTGTAAAATGTGACGTAATTGTGAAAATGCGATAAAATTTTTATGCGACTTATGAAAATAGTAAGTTTTTTACTGTCGGGCCAAAGTGGTGGACCCAGACATGTTGAAAAATAGTACTGTCAAGCGGAGACATACTATTTTTAGAATTATTAATACTAAGGGTATTTTTGTAATTATGGTGCCAATGAGGATATTTATGATTCATGGTGATACTGAGGGTATTTTGTAATTATGGATCATTACATACATAGAATGGTATGTCAATTTGGTTAAAATTGACAATTGACTGACGAGATGAATTACACTGTGTTGCAGGTGTGATAGGCGTAGTGTGTTCATGTGGAGAACTTGGAGGCGTTGGTGTGCAGTAGATTCCACATGTGGATAGTTGGTATTCCTCCTGGCAGTGCCAGAATCGAAAACACACACTAGCGATCTCGACAAATACTATTCTTAATCGGATCTATCGTGATTGTTTGCAGATTACGCAGACGTCTACACGACGTATTTGACCGTGTCTTATTCACACGACGTATTTGATTGTGTGTCGTCATTCACACGACGTATTTAACTGTGTGTTATTTACACGACGATTTGTTGTGTAATAGTTGGTTGAGCGACGATGTGCGGACATGTCTCAGGATCATTCTCTCTCGATGTTTGTGTTTAGCTCCACGTGAAGTAGGAAGCAGTGAAGACATGACATATTTAATCTGCATCACTGTGTGAATAATTATAATTTGATTTATGATATTATGCATTTGTGACATTTATACTTGGTTGAGATATGATATATATTGTGCTAATATGATTTTGTTGTTTTAATTGTTGTATCTGTATGTTTTGTCGTTTTCTTACTGCTATGCTGGTAATGATGAAGATTGTCTCACCTCTTTGTATATATATCTTTCTCGTATTATTATTTATGTTAAAGTAAAGTCGTTGAGGAAGTAGAAGAGAGAAATTGGTAGTTGGATTGTCAATATAACGAGGAGGAGAAGAACCGAAGTGACCAATTCGAGGAAGGCGACCTCGAGATCATCCATATCATATGGATTGATTGCAAGCAGTGGTATGGTGTTATCAAGTATTTGTCTTCCGATGATCTTCCCGAGGAGGATTCTTCGGAGGATTAGAACTTTTAGTGTTATCTTGAAATTTGGTTATGGTTTCTTATAAACTAGGCAGGTTTCTATTTTAATTAAATAGTTTGTAATATGTAAATTATTTGTACTTATTAAAAACAAAATCATATGTAAAAAATTATGGTGTGTATTTAATAGTTTGTTTTATTTTATGTTCGTTTATTTCATTTTATAATATAATGTTAAAAAAATATTTTTACAACCTATATTATTATATATTACGAAATAATTTATAACTTGGGTAAAAATTTTATTATTATTGTTTGGAAATGTGACATCCCCAGTAGGGTGTTGCATAATCTCTCTATAATTTGCACAGTTTTGTATATCTCCCTTGTTCTTATAAATAGGAATTGAAGTGTTTTTTCTCTATTCATTTGATATTTTCTTAGACCTCATTATTTCATTAAACAACTTTGTGAGCCAGTTTATACATTTTTCTGCTAGACACTTTCATACCTCAATAGATATATTATCCGGTCCAATCACTTTTCCATTATCCATCCTCTCTAATGTTTCTTTTACCTCAAACTCCTGAATTCTACAATAAAAAAGTTTTATTTTGATCCCCATTTCTAATGCTTAGAATGTCTAATTCTACTAATGTCACATGTCCTTTATTAAATAACTTATAAAAATAACTTTTTCATCGATCCTTAATGTATTGTTTCGTAATCAAGATTTTCTTCTCTTCATCTTTAATACATTTCACTTAATCCAAATCTCTTATTCCTTTCTCCTTCCTTATTTACTCCAGATATAAAAATTAAGACCTTTTAGTCAATTCCAATTCTAATTGAAATTAAAATTAGAATTATGAAGAGTCATTTTAATTCCATCATGCATAGGTACCCTTAGCGTACTTTAGATATAGGAAGCTTTAGATGCTTGTGTTTCACTTGAGTAAAAAAGTAAGATAAATATTAAGAATACACTTTTTATTACATTTTTTTTAACATATTTTTTTTATTAAATCACATCATATATTAAAATAATATTTAAATTTAATTAGTATATAATTAAATTTAAATTATGTTTAATTAAATTTAAATATTATTTTAAAGTGTAATATGATTTAATAAAAAAAATATTAAAAAGAATATAATAGAAAATATCTTCTTAGCATTCCTCAAAAAGTAAACACCCTCTATAAGTATATTTTAAAGTAATGTTATATTTTTTTATAAATTTTTTAATAATTTTTTTTTTAATATTAAATAAAAAATATTAAATAAAAAAATAAATATATCTAATGTGTTAATAAAATAAAAAATATTTAATATTTTATTTATTTAATAATTAAGATAATTAATTGGAGTAATTTCTCTATTTTAAATATTTCATTTGATAAAGATGTTTGTGGTGAAAACATCTAATTCGAATTGAGTAATATAAGATAAGAAAGCTAGGGAGAAAAAGAGGGTCTGTTGACTTTAAAGTCTCCGTCTAACCCAGTAGAGGTTGGTATTGCCATTATCATCCTGACCTTACAGTTGCTTGAATACCCTGGAAATGGAAAGCATTCTCTTCCAGTCTGGCATTGTCTCGGCCTCTTTGCAGGTTTTCCTTGACAGATTCACAACCCTTGTTCAGAAAGAGCTTGGTTTCATACTTGATGCTGACAACGAACGCAAGAAGCTGGAAAGGACACTGTTGAAGGTTCAGGCTCTTGTTGATAATGTTAGAACCATGCAGCACCACTCTTGTAGTCACAAGGACCAACAACTTTGGCTCAGGGACTTGCAGAGCGTGATACACGAAGCTGATGACTTACTGGATGAGATTGCCCTGGAAATTTTAAAGCTTAGCTCCAACAATGCCAACGTTGACTTCATCAACGAGGATCAGGTGAGAAACTTGGTCTTCTCTGGGTTTTAAATTCAGCATTCCTTCTGAGATTGTGGAGATGCAGCAGAAACTAGAACACATGGCAAGGGAGATGGATGGCTTCTTTATAGATGAGGTAGTCAAACTGGGACAGCCTAACTCCATAGGGAAACTGCAAACTAGTTCCTTAGTGGATGAGTCATGTATAATTGGAAGGGGGAAGGATAAGGATGAAGTTCTAAGGTTGTTGTTGGGTGAGGAAACAGAAAGACAAGATATTTCAGTTATTGCAATTGTGGGCATGGCAGGTGCGGGCAAAACTACACTTGCTCAGCTTGTCTATAACGATGTGAATTAAGAATCTAGGTCTCTATTTCTGTTGAGTATACTGTAGAAAGAATCACAAAGTCAATTGTTGAGTGTGCTTCAGGGGTAATGTTGGAATTGTCTGATTTGGACCCAATTCAAATGAGACTTCAAGAAATACTCAAGGGAAAGAGGTTTCTAATTGTATTAGATGGTATGTGGAATGAGAAAGCAAATGATTGGGATGTATTGTGCTTGCCATTCAAAGTTGCAGTACAAGGGAGCAGAATCTTGGTGACTACACGAAGCATGCTTGTTTCAAGGATTGTTGCCACAGCTCCTGCTTACCATGTGCAGACTTTGTCTGATGAAGATTGTTGGAAATTGATCAAAGAAAGAGCATTCTCGAGCATGAATCAGGATGAGCACAAAATCTTGGTGGAAATTGGGCTCAAAATTGCACAAAAATGCGAAGGATTACCATTGCAAGCTAGAATGCTTGGAAGTGCTCTACGTTTTAAATCTGATGAAATGGAGTGGGATACCATCTTGAAAAGCAAAGTATGGGATCTTCCAGAGAATGAAAATCAAATACTTCCAGCATTAAAACTGAGTTATGATCATTTGGCTCCTTGCTTGAAAAGGTGCTTTGCTTATTGCTCTATTTTCCCTGCAGATTTTGAATTCAAAAAAGATGATTTGGTCCAATTGTGGGTGTCAGAAGGGTTTGTTCAACCAGAAGGAGTGAGAAGAGTCGAAGATATTGGCAGGGAGTATTTTGATGTTCTGTTTTTCAGGTCCTTTTTACAATTTTCACACCTGGATCCTCACAGTCAACCATTATATAAAATGCACAACATCATTCATGACTTTGCTCAATTTGTTTCTGACGAAGTGTGTCTTAGAATGGAGGGATGATATGTCATTGCCATGGCCCAATTTCAGAAATGCTCGACACTCATCTTTGCTTTGTAAAGACATTCAGCCAGGAACCTTGAAGGTTTTTCGTAAGTGTGGCCGTTTAAGGACTTTCATTCAATTGTCCCAAGGTGGATGTGAAATGGATCAAATCCCTTACGAGTTTTTTCTCAATCTCCGTTACATAAGGGTGCTGAATTTGAGTTGTACCAATATCAGTGAGCTTCCTGATTCTATTGGGACTTTGAAACACCTACGCCACCTTGATGTCTCAGACACTCATATTCAGAAGTTACCTGAATCAATTACAGATCTACTTGGGATAGAAACACTTAAACTCAAGAATTGCTTCAAACTTCTTCAGCTGCCCAAAAACATGAAAAATCTTACAAACCTACGACACCTTGAATTGGACATAAAGCGTTAGATTAATTCTATGCCACTGGAATTTGGAAAATTGACAAATCTCCAAACCTTATCGGCATTCGTGGTGGGCAAAGAGAAAGGAAGATACATAGAGGAGCTTAAAGACCTGAGGTTCCTTCAAGGGTCGATCTGCATTACTAATCTTGAAAATGTGGAAGAGGCTATCACAGCCAAGTTGGAACAAAAGCCATACTTGGATGGGTTGGAGTTGCAATGGAATGTGCTCAAAGATGGCCAAGGAGGACAAGTCTTAGCCGGCCTTCAGCCTCATAACGGGATCAAAGAATTAACTATAACAGGTTATGGTGGTTTGTTGTTTCCAAGTTGGCTGGGAAACAAAACATTTTGCAGGCTTGAGAGGATTTTTTTGCAGAATTGCCGCTGTTGTAAAGTTTTCCCTTCTCTTGGCCAGCTTCCAATGCTGAAATATCTTTACATTGAAGAGATGCATGATTTGGTATATTTTGAGGGTGAATCTGATGAAAGAGGCTTATGTAGTTTTCCATCATTGCAGTCTCTTACTTTTCACAACATGCAAAATCTGGAAGTGTGGAGGGGTTTGAAGGCAGGTGACATGCCTAATCTTTCTCAGCTTATCATAAAGAATTGTCCAAATCTAAAATTTCTTCCTTCACTCCACTATGTTACAAGCCTTGAGAATTTAGAGATTTGCAAGTGTCCCAAGCCTCAATGCTTGCCAACCGGAGGGGTACCAAATTCATTGAAATGCTTAATCATCATAGACAGTGGCATTCTAAGAGAACGATGCAAGGCCCATGAAGGTGAAGATTGGGGCAAGATACGGTCCATCCCCAAAGTTGAGATTGATTACGAGGAGATTTTGGTGACACAACACTAGAAAGGAACGAGATTTCATCTATGATCTACCTCAACCAAATAGAGCAGCTTCAGATAAGTAGCAGCAACATTTTGGATGAAATCATGACACTCCATCAGTACACAATCCTTCTAAATTGATGTTTTTACTTACTGCTGTTAGCTGTGGAAGAAATACGAATAAGCTACATAACATAAGTAGGTGAATATCTATCGTTATCGTTGTCCACATTCAATTATAGTCTCAATTTTAGCTATTTAGATTGAAAATTTGATGTTAATTACCCAGCTGTTGAGTCGCAACTAGCAATAATTGCTGATGGTGATACGTCTGAGTTTGATAAAATAAGAAAAGAAATTTAAGTGAAATTTTACATTTGAGTTTCATATAAAAAAATGTTGGTCTCTACAATCAAATACAAATATATAAGCTAAAGCCTAAAAGGGTATGTTTGATAATAAATTTATTATCTTATTTACGAAATTACAGAATAAACTTTATAATAAAATTAGGAGAAAAATACCCTTTTTGAATTTAAATTTTGAGTCCAATATGTAGTGTACATATTGGTAGGTTATTTACAAAATTCTTATAAAAAATTACAAACTTTATGATATTTTAATGTAAATTCTTTTAATTTTTTTAAATGCATAAATTAAATTTTTATTTGTAAGTGCAAAAGGTTGTAATTTTCATATATAAAAATAGTAAGTTTTAAAGTAATGTTTGTAAGAATATTTAGTCAGATCAAATAGTAAGTCAAAATGATAAAAGTAAAAGTTACATATTTTTCATAGGAAAAAGTTAAAAAAATCTTGGTAAAACAAAAAAAAAATTATAACTTGTTTAGCAAATGTTGTAAATAATTTATACAAATATATTTTTTTTCTAAAATATGTATTAGTGTTGCCTCATATTTTGTTTTACAAAGCCTGAAGTAGGACTGGAGGAGGATCACATTTACTTTAGCCTAACCTTTTCCTATTTCTTCCCCATGTTTTCACAATGATAGATATAATTTTGATTTGGATTGTGCACTAGACATTTGTCCCCACTTACTGATGAGCTTATTGTTTAAAATTTAAATTAGGAAGCCAATTCTTACATCAATTCATCACACACGGCGCTCGCAATAACTTAAAATAATTTGCACTCGCATTATTATGCCCTTGATCACAGTTAAACCCTAACCTTCCTATGGTCTTCAAGTTCTATTTGATTATTGCAGGCCCCTTTCACTATTATAAACTGTTGAACTCTGGATTCCGTCCAGGTTCATGCGTTGACGGCTTGACGCATACCACTTTTTGGTTTGGCATTGTTTGAGCCCACACGCTCCATAAAACACAAGCTCTTAATTGATTCTGCATGTCTGTCAGATATTTATGTTCCACGCGCTTCATGTAAGTTTAAGAGCCCGTGTTTTTTTGTTCTCGTATATATATATATATATATATATATATATATATATATATATATATATATATATATATATATATATATATATATATATATATATATATATATATATAAATTCACTTACATTTAATGTAAATAAAAAAATTTATACTCAATTTTTTATTTTTTATTTTATTATGATCTTGTGATTACGATAGAAGATAAATAATAGTCACAGAATCACAATAAAATGAAGGGTGTAAGTTTAGGTGTAAGTCTTTTTTACTTATATTAGGTGTAAGTAGATTTCTTCCTATATATATATAGAGGAGGATCAATTCTTACACAACAGTGTAAATTTTTTGACTTACACTCATTTTTTCAACCGTTAGATCTGCTTTCATCTAAACTTTTAATGAAATCACCTCAACCATTAGATGAAAGTGAATCTAATGGTTGAAAATGAGTGTAAGTCAAAAAAGACTTACACTGGTGTAAATCGATCCCTCCTCATATATATATATATATATATATATATATAGAGAGAGAGAGAGAGAGAGAGAGAGAGAGAGTATTGGTGAGAGGAGTGTTTATTATGAGAGGGTGAGAGAAGTGAATCTAAACCATTAGATCTTTATATGAATGGTCAAGATTAGAATATAAATGTATGTGACGATTTTTTTAAGTGGTCACACGACTTTTAAGTAATTTTAATCTTGACCATCCATGTCAATATGGTTGTATGGTCAAAATTTTTCTCTACCCTCTCATAATAACCACTTCTCTCACTAGATATATGCCTATATATATATATATATATATATATAAATTTCTTATAATATCCTTACTCAATAAATGAGAAACTAATTTGTTGAGACACAAATAAATATTTATGTAGAGATCATTTTCAATGATTTGTTTTAATCGAATTTAGAACTATATACTTAAAAGATGTAAACATCTTTTATTTGCACTAACACATATTGGTAGTTCTCAAATATTATAGAAATCCTAATTACAAAAAAAAAAATAATGATGGCAATGATGTTTAAACTTATGACATCATGTAATCTATTGAAAGTTCAAACTCTTCTTCAATATCCAATCCTAAACTTTAATTAAAAAAAAATTTTGTTAGTCACTCCCACTAACTCAATTAAAACATATATATTTGTATTTTGTCCGAATTATCAAAATGAAATTTTATCAAGATTGTTAGTTTTGAATTTTTTTTATTTTTTAGTGTTTGAGAATATTTATTAACAAATGTGTCACATAACAAATTTTTAAAACGTTATTCCACGTATCAATAAGAATGATTAAATGTCAGAATATAAAGATATGTATTTTTTATTTATATATTATATGATTACTGATGTATATTACTTTGATTATAGAGAAAAACAAAGTTAGAAATGCTTAAAAGTTCATGAGAAAACACAATTACAAAAAAAAAATCATACTAGACAAGTTCAAGATTGTCTAGGTCAATGGTTTGCAATCAAAATTTAGATTTAAGTCATGTGATCCTCTATTGTTCATAGGGGAATACCAAAGGTATTAGGACAATTGTGAATTTCTTGCAAAAATTACTTAATTATAAAAAAAAAAATAGAATTAGTGTATCATTAAAGTATTATATGGTAAGTGAAATTAGTGACACAATACTATATTTAAATGAAAAACTATTTATCATGCTTTTTTATTAGTGTATTAATATTTTTATATTTTATATATGTTTGACTAATTTTATAATTATAATTAACATTAATAAATACTTATTATTTGTATTAGATGTATTTATCAAGCATCTTTTATTATGAAATTATTAAAATACTTATTTAAAATTAATTAAATAATTTTAATTATTCATAAATTTTTTACTACTTTTATTATTTGCATTGCATAAATACAAATACTAGTTTAATTAAAAGGAAAGTGTGTAACCCCTTACTAAAATAATAACTCTAAATATATTCATAATAATATTATCAAGTAAATTTCTTCATAAAAATTTATAAACATAAATTTTAAATATAAATCAAAAATATATAAAAGAAAATAAGTATCGATATAAGACAACACAAAGTTATAATATACATGTATAACTTTTCAAATTAAAATTTTACATCTGTCGTAATGTTTACTCAAAAGTACATATACACATATTTCTAATAATAATATCATTCTCTTTTGAGACAAGAGTCTATGTTTAATCGATTTGAATGGTGATAACCATAATACATCATGTGCTAGTCTGAAAATACCATGAATAGAGTGAAAATTGAAAATTCTCAATAGGAAATGAACAATTATAAAAGTATTCGAAAATACATGGTGAATTTTAGCTATGTAAAATACACATAAAATCACATGGCAACCAAAGCATGACAAAAACAATACAATTCTAGCATAACGGAACGAATGCTAAATAAATCACGCAATACAGCCTTATGTATTAACATCAACAAGTTCCTCAAATATCAGCAAACAAGTACTAATCATTAGCAATACTAGCAAGTAAATTCTTCATCACAAGGAATCCACTCTTTACTTTAATTTTTCTTTTCATGTCTGCATGTCTCATATTTTACTCGAAGGTCTTCACTTCTATAAGGAATTCATCATATCTCTGGTGTTACTTTAACATCGTGATAATAAAGTCATACATACTCACACTAACTAGGCAGATAACATAAAAGGAATTTCATCCATCTGTCTCTCAACAGTTAGGTGCAAACTTTTTCATGAATTCCTTACTTGTCATCACACACAAATATAAGTAATGCAAGCCATCAATGTATCACAAATAAATTCATCATATACAAGTTTATAAATAAATCATGGTAATAAAATAAAATTCACAAAACTTAGAATCATTAAATTTAAATGTCAATTCTTTAAGAGACCAATTATGATTTAAAATTAATTTAATAATTTTCTTAATAGTCTACATCACAATCCATAGTTTGTCAAGTCCTTATCATAGTTCATATTTTGTCAGGTCCTTATCATGGTCCATAGTTTGTCCTGATCCTGATAGTGCATTCATTGCATAAAAATCATTTTGTTGCAAAGGTCAAAATAAATGTCATAGAATTGCTTCAAAGCCAAGGTAAATATAAGTTAGAATAAAGTTCATAAAATTGCTTCTAAGCCAAGGTAAATAGAAAGTCAATGTAAATCAAGTACATATATTTATTACCCAATATAATTAAAATATTTATTTAACTTAAGTTTTTGGTGATATTTTTATTTATTATATTGGCCCTATGAAAATGTTAACATTCAAATTATAATAATTTAAATTTTTTCAAATATCATAAATATTTTAAAGCTAAACAAATATCAAGTTTTTATAACATTACATGTGCATAATAAATTTAACAAGAATAACAATATGCAAAAATATTAAAATAATGAATTAAGTAATAAAGCATATAAACATATTGGAATTCATAGTTTTATTTTTTAAAAGAAAATTCAGATCATACCTCTTGCAATATCTTCTTTATTTTTCTCTTCCATTTCTCTTTCTCTTTTTCTTTCTCTCCTTTGCAGCACCTCACTTCTTTCTTTTTCTCTCCTTTCTTATACTTTCACTATTTCACTTTATCTCTCTTTTTCTTGTTTTCTCCTTCTACGTAAAGCTTCTTATATAGCCAATTCAATTTGCTACTTTTTCATCTCATTGGTGCACGTTGCAATGCAACGTTGTACCTATAATCATTATTATTTTTTTAAAAATAAGATATTTATCTAAATAATCATTACTTAAGATATATTTAGATTAAAATAATATTATTTCATAAATATCTTATCATAAATATCTTCTTATAAATATCTTTTCATAAATATTTGCTTATAAATATATCTATTAAAATATTTCTAATTTCTTTTTATTAGTAACAACTATTGTAGAATAAAATTAAATAGAATATTCATCTTAAAAAATTAAAATTTTATTCTTCACAAAATATTTCATGAAAAATATGATATTACATTTCCTCCATCCTTTTAAGAATTTTGTCCCCAAAATTCACTAACCTGTTTGAAATAACTCTAGATTGGACTTCTAGATGTTATCTTCTAATTCTCATGTTGTATTTTCTGGTGACAATCCTTCCTAAATCACTTTAACTAATGGAATTTCTTTTCTTCTTAAGTGTTTGATAGATCTATCTATGATTCGTACAAGTTTTGTTCCATATGTCAAATCATCTCTTACTTATGTTGTTTCATGTTTTATGATGTGCGAAGGATCAAAATAATAAACAGAGAAGAGGAAAACGTTTATAGAAGAAAATGCTCTTTCTAATTTTCATGTGTTTATGCTTCTGGTACAATCTCCTATACAGGGAGAGAAGTTACACCATTACAGCTCCTATACAGCTATGATTAATCTATATAAAGTAATAAATCATATTTGCCTAAGATATGGGGATATCACTACATTACAAGGATTTATAATAAGACAGTAACAAATTTACTCCTTAAACTTAGCTATTTGCAGCTCACGTCAATATAAAACAGTATTTTCTGAGTTGAGATACATGAAAGAAATCATGAAAATTTGAAAGATTTGGGAGAAGTGCAATTTGATAGGCAACAGGTCCTACCTTTTCAAGAATTTGGAATGAACCAATGAATATGGAGTTCAACTTTTTGGTTTTAAGGGTTCTGCCAATCCCAGTAGTATGAGTGACTATGAGGAAAACATGTTCTCCTTCTTCAAATTCCAGAGGTCTTCTTCTTTTATCAACATAACTTTTCTGCTTACTCTGAGCAACCAATAATTTTTCCTTGATAGATTTGATCTTTGTTATGGTTTGTTGTACTATATCAGGTCTTAATAAACTTTTTTCCCTTGTTTCTAACCAACACAAAGGTAATCTGCACTTTCTACTATATAGAGCTTCAGATGGTGTCATTCCTATGTTGGAATGATAACTATTGTTATAGGCAAACTCGATCAATGGTAGATGAGTATTTCAACTTCTTTGAAATTCTAACACACAAGCTCTAAACATATGTTTCAAGGTCTGAATAGTTCTTTCAGTTTGACCATCTGTCTAAGGGTGGTAAGATGTACTAAAATGGAGCTTAGTATCTAAAGCTTCTTGTAAGGCTACCCAGAATTTTGAGGTAAATCTTAGGTCTCTGTCAGAAACTATACTAGTTAGTACACCATGTGACCTAACAATTTCTCGAATGTAATCCTAGGCCAACTTGTACAATGGGCAACTGATCCTAATAGGCAAAATATGGGCAGACTTAGTTAACCAATTAATAGTTACCCATGCTGCATCATAACCTAATGGATTCCTAGGTAATCCTAACACAAAATCCATTGATATGTTATCTCATTTCCATTCAAGGATATTCAAATGTTGCAGTAATTCAACATACTTCTGTTGTTCTATTTTAACCTTTTGACAAACTAGATATTTAACTACAAAACTAGCTATGTTTTTTTTTATCTCATTCCATCAAAATAATTTCCTAAGATTCCGATACATTTTGGTTGTATCGGGATGCATAGTATACTTACTGCAATATGTCTCAGATAAAATCTTCTTTCTCAATTCTTCATCATTGGGCACACATAATCTTTCTTCATACATCATAGTCCCTTTTCATCTACATGAAATTGTTTAAGTTGTTATACTAGAAGTCTTCTTTTGAGATACTGTAAAAAATCATCATTTTTTTTGGGCTTGTCTTACTTAGTCTTTTAAATCGCACTCTATGCTTAGTTCACTAACATACAAGCGGTGATGTTGTAAGGATACTAAAATCTTCAAATCCCTGAAATTTTCTAGCAACTTTTATTCTTTTATCATCATTGAGGACATGTGCAAGGCTTTCCTGTTCAAGGCATTAGCCACTATATTAGCTTTACCAGCATTATATTTTAATTCAAAATCATAGTCCTTTAAGAATTCAATGCATTTACATTATCTCATATTTAACTATTTTTGGTCGAAAAGATACTTTAAACTCTTATGATCACTATATACCTCAAACTTGACTCCATATACATAATGCCTCCAAAATTTTAAAGCAAAGACTACTGCTGCTAACTCTAAGTCATGAGCTAGGTAATTTTCTTCATATGGTCTAAGTTGTCTAGATGTATAGATTACAACTCTACAGTGTTGCATCAAACACATCACAAACCTTTCTTATATGCATCACAATACACTATAAAGTTTTGTCTAGGATCAGGAATTATTAAGACTAAAATGGAGGTAAGTATATTATTTAACTCTTGAAAACTTGTTTCACAAGATGAATTTCATTCAAAAGGATGATTCTTTCTAGTTAACCTAGTCAGAGGTAAAACTAGCTAGGAGAATCCCTTAATGAATCTTTTATAATATCTGGACAATCCCAAAAAACTCCTAATCTTAGTAATTATCTTTGGCCTCTCCTAGTGAACTATTACTTCAACTTTACTAGGATCCACAGCTACTCCTCCTTGAGTAATCACATGACCTAAGAATCTTACTTCACTCAACTAGAATTCACACTTTTCTAACTTGACATACAATTGCTTCTCCTTTATGATTTGTAGCATTATTCTAAGGTGTTGTTCATGCTCCTTCTTAGTCTTAGAATAGATAAGTATGTCATCTATAAAGACTACTACAAACTGGTCAAGGTAAGGTCTAAAAATCCTATTCATGTCATCTATGAATATTGCAAGAGCATTAGTAAGTCCAAAGGGCATCACAAGGTATTCATAATGCTCATATTTGGTCCTAAAGGATGTCTTGGGTACATCTTATGGTTTTACTCTTATCTGATGATATCTTGATCTCAAGGCTATCTTTGAGAAGACTGTGACTCCCAACAATTGATCCAATAAGTCATCTATCATAAAGAGTGGATGCTTATTTTTAATTGTGACTTTGTTTAGTTTCCTATAACCTACACAAAATCTCATGCTCCCATCTTTCTTCTTGACTAATAGAACAAGTGTACCCCACGGTGATACATTGGGTTTGATAAAACCTTTGGCTAACAATTCCTTTATCTATTTCTTTAGTTCACTTAATTCCAAATAGGACATTCTATAAGGTGCAAAAGATAAAGGTCTTGCTCCCAGAACTAGGTCAATGAAAAATTTAACTTCCCTTTCAGGTGGTAGGTTCACTATTTCTTTGGGAAACACTTTTGAAAATTCTCTTACTATAGGTATGCTGTTTATTTCCTGTTCAACCTCTGAATTTGAAGAAAACAAAAGAAGAAACTCCTGATATCCTTCTAAGAGACACTTCTCTGCCTGAGTGACATTAAAGAATAGAGTATTGGTAGATTTTGGTTCCTTAGGTGGATCATTGGGAAAATAGGTAAGTTTTCTAGAACAATCTAAGATACTATCATTAGTAAACAATCAATCTATTCCAATTATGATATCAATACCAATCAAAGACAAACAAATAAAGTTTAAAGTGGAAGTTTTTCCTTCAATTAGAATAAGACATTTTAAACAAGCTTGAGAAGTAAAAACTTTTTCCGCTATGGGAATTGAAACTAACAGATCATAAAATAAGGAAGTTGTAGGCAAATTCAACTTATTCACACAATCAATAAATATAAAAGAGTGTGTAACTCTTGAATCAAACAATGCAATTAAAAGATTATTTTTAAGAAAACATTTACCTTGAATCAAGTTGGGGGATTGATTTGCCTCTTCTCCACTTAAAGCGAAAACTCTTAAAGTTCTAACATTCTCTTTCAATTTCCATCTCTAGATAGCTCTTTTTTGTTATCCCATATTGGTTCACTAGAGTTGCATAATCTTTTATCTCCAGGGTAGACACCTTCTCCCTTATTGCAGACCTTAAACCCCAATCAAATTTTGTAGATTTCCAATAGCTATTAGGATTGCTTTTCAAGTAGAAAGAAAATTTAGAAAGCTCTTCAAATTTGGCTACATATTATCCTATAGTCATATTTCCCTGTCTAAGTTGTATGAATTCTGTCTCCTTTTCATTTTTTTACATTATCATGGAAGTACTTAGTAAAGAATGTGGCTTAAAATGCCTACTAAGTGATTTCAGTTCCTCTAGACTTTAATAAGTGCCTAGTACTTTTCCACCAGTGTTTTGCCTCCCTTTTTAGCATGTAGGTAGTAAAGACTACCTTTTGTGCATTTGTGCTTCTCATGACTGTAAAAATCTCCCATTTTTCAGCTAGTGCTGAGTCATAATCTCCATGAAAAGATGGTAGTTTGACTTTCCTAAATTCTGAAAGACCTTGATAATTTAGGTTGGTATAAAAGTTTTCCCAGTAGAATTTTCACTACCCTCACCAGGATGATTATGGTTGTGAATATTGTTCTTATCTTGAGTTTCCTACATGTGTTGTAAAATCAGGTTGGTTGACTCTGTCTGGGCCCTGACAGCGTCAACAATTTTCATGACTCTCAATATCCCTATCAGAGTATCATTTTGTGAACTTTGTATTTCCTAGTGTTCTAATGTCATTTAGTCTTACACAGTCATGAACAATTCAATATTGAAGTGATCAGTCTCAATATTGCAAGGTTTATGTAGTTATAATTCTATATGGTATGGATAAAATAATAAGAGCAATCATTATGTAGAAACTCAATATAGGCAAAAATTCAATACATAGATATAATTTTCAAGTACTAAAAATCGACGCTCTAATACAACAAATGTAACCTCCTTACTAAAATAATAGCTTTAAATATATCCATAATAATATTATCAATGAATTTATTCCATAAAAAATTATAGACAAAAATTTAAAATATAAATAAAAAATATATAAAAAGAAATAAGTATCGATACAAGATAATACAAAGTTGTAATATACATTTATAACTTTTCAAATTAAAATCTCACATCAATCGTAATGTTTACTCGTAAGTGTGAACACCTAATTTTATCTGGGGCATTTAAAAAAATAAATAAAAAATATAAAATGACCCAATTTTTTCAAATGAGAAACCTATAACATGACTCATGGACCCATTATCCAACCCATAATCTATATGATACTAAACAACCAAAGAAACCCTAACGACCACCCATCTCTCATTTGAAACCCTAACCACCATCACTTTCTAAAACCTAATCCCCTCCTATAAAACTCACAATCTCCACATAGAAAAACAGACTTTTGTCTACTGACTAATACCTTAACCATAATTTTTTTTTTTTCACGTAGCTTCTTCTTTGCAGCAAGTCTCGCCAAAATACCCTTCTATCACCACTCCGTTACGTTCAAACTCCATAGCCACCACTAAGCTTCCACCTTCATCATTGACCCACCATCTTCAACACCAAACCGTAGCACTACCCCACCATAACAGCCCTCCATTCACCTTCATCATTGACCCACCATCTTCAACCTTTTTCCAATGAATCTCTTCCAAAGCCACCCATTATCACCAAGCACCCATCATCTCCAACTTCTAAACAATCACTTATTTCACCAACCAACTACCATTACCACCATATTAACCTACTAGAAAATACCCATAACGACATCTATCTAAACTACCAACTCCAACCTTTATCTTTCACCATAATAACAATCACACCTGCCACCACCACCTTTAAGAACCACACCCCCACCACCTTCAACCTCCATCAAAACAGCTCATCCATAAAAACCACCACTTCAACTCCTCGTCGCCAGCCGCACCACGACCGAACGACCTAGCACTGAACTGTTCGCCAGATCTGTTCCGTGCAGATCCGAGTCACACTGTCACTTGTTGATCCTATAACTTTTGTAATCATCTAAGTTGTGATAACTTGATTATTAAAAAAAAATTTCAGAGTTAAAAATAACCAACCCACAATAATTTTATACAGAATTACGTGACTTTGAGTTCCTTATTGTATTCGAAGATACGTAGGAGCTGAACTCTTATTCTGTCAAGCCAAAAATTAAATTTTTACGATTTTTTTATCTTTTTTAGTTTTTTTAATAAAAGGGGTGAAACAAATATATTATGAGATTATCCAATTTTGCATAACTGATTTAAGATACCGTCTTATGACGAGCGTGTTAGGGGTGCTGTGGGATTAAGTTTCTACCATTCCCTATGTATAACCGACTCTTAAATCTAATCTGGTTTCAAATATCATTTCTTAATAAAAGTTTTCCAATTTTTTCTATTTCAAATAAAATTGGTGGCAACTCCTAACAATTTATTTTATTTGTCGCTCCCGACGCGATCTCAGTCGCGACAAGAAGTATATATACATATATTTCTAATAATAATATTCTTCTCCTTTGAAATAAGAGTTTATGCTTAGTCGATCTGAATGGTGATAACCATAATACATCATATGCTAGTCTAAAAATATCATGAATAGAGTGAGAATTAGAAATTCTCAGTAGAAAATGAATAATTATGAAAATATTTGAAAACACATAGTGAATTTTAGCTGTGTAAAATACACAAAAAATCACATAGCAACTAAAACATGACAAGAACAACACAATTCAAACATAGTAGAACAAATGCTAAATAAATCATGCAATATAACCTTATGTATTAACATCAACAAGTTTCTCAAATATCAATAAACAAGTACTAATCATCAGCAATATCAGCAAACAAGTTCCTCGTCACAGGAAATCCATCCTTTACTTTACTTTTTCTTTCTATGTTTGCTTGTCTCACATTTTACTCGAAGACCTTCACTTCTATAATGAATCCACCATATCTCTGGTGTTAGTTTAACATCGTGATAATAAAGTCAGACATACCCACACTAATCAGGCAGATGACATAGAAGGAATTTCATCTCTTTGTTTCTCAATTGTTAGGTGCAAACTTTTTCATGAATCCCTTACTTGTCATTACACACAAACATAAGCAATATAAGTCATCAATGTATCACAAATAAATTCATCATATATAAATCTATAAATAAATCATGACAATAAAATAAAATTCACAAAACTCAGAATCATTAAATTTAAATGTCAATTCTTAAAGGGACCAACTATGATTTAAAATTAATTTAATAATTCTCTTAATAGTCTACATCACAGTCCATAGTTTGTCAGGTTCTTATTATAGTCCATATTTTGTCAGATCCTTATTATGGTCCATAGTTTGTTCTGGTCCTGATAATGCATTCATTGCACAAAAGTTTTTTTGTTGCAAAGGTTAAATAAATGTCATAAATTTGCTCTCCAGCCAAGGTAAATGTAAGTCAGAATAAAGGTTATAAAATTGCTCTCAAGCTAAGGTAAATAGAAAGTCCATGTAAATGTACATATATTTATTATTCAATATAATTAAAATATTTATTTAACTTAAGCCTTTAGTGATATTTTAATTTATTATATTGGTCTCATAAAATAGTCAACATTCAAATTATAATAATTCTATATTTTTTCAAATATCATAAATATTTCAAAGCTAAGTAAATATCAAATTTTCATAACATTACATACGTATAATAAATTTAACAAGAATAATAATATGCACAAAATATTAAAATAATAAATTAAGTAATAAATTATATAAACATATTGGAAGCCATGATTGTATTTTTTAAAAGAAAGTTCAGATCCTACCTCTTGCAATATCTTCTTTCTTTTCTCTTCCCTTTCTCTTTCTCTTCTTCTTCCTTCTTTCTCTTAAGAGTGTATTTGAAATGTTAAAAAATGAGAAATGATTTAATTTGTAAATCAAATTTAATTAAATTTTGTATTTGGAATGTTAAAAAATGAGAAATAATTTAATTTCTAAAATCTCATGGATTTTATTTCCTTTATTTTAGAAATTTCATCAATTTTGATAAGATTTGTTAGGATTTGATTTGAAATAAATAGACTATTTTACCCTTAATAATCACTTCTAATAACCTTTTATAAATGTTAAAATATAAAATAATAAAATCAAATCAAATCAATTCTATTTTAATGAATTTAAACATAAAATTTGATTTTTAAATCAATTTAAATCTTATTTTTTTAAAAGTTTGAACAAAAAAATTAATTTTTAAATCAAATCATTTATCATTTTTATTCATTTCAAACACACCCTTTCTCTTTTTCTTTCTCTCCCCTGCAGCACCTCATTTCTTTCTTTTCTCTCTCTTTTCTTACCCATTCACTATTTCACTTTACCTCTCTTTTTCTTTTTTTCTCCTTCTACGTAAAGCTTCTTATAAAGCAAATTCAATTGACTACTTTTTATCTCATTGATGCACGTTGCAGTACAACTTTGCACCTATAATCATTATTCTTTTTTAAATAAGATATTTATCTAAGTAATCATTACTTAAAAGATATTTAGATTAAAATAATATTATTTTATAAATATCTTCTCATAAATATATTCTTATAAATATCTTTTCATAAATATCTAATTATAAATATATTTATTAAAATGTTTTTAATTTCTTCTTATTAGTAACAACTATTGTAGAATAAAACTAAATACAATATTCATCTTAAGGAAATTAAAATTGTATTCTTCACAAAATATTTCATGAAAAATAGGATATTACAAAGTTGCACGTCACTAATGCGTCTAAATTAAATTTATTACTTACACATATAAATATAAGAATTTATAATCACACATTAATTACCTTGATATATATACATTTGCATATTAATTCATATTAAATAAAAACTCAAAAAACTCTCATATTTTTAGTTGACCGTGTTATTAATTATTTTTATTGATGATTAATCTTAAAATCTCAAAATTTTCATAAGTGTCTAATATCATCTTTGTTTTATATGAATGTCACCCTAAATTAAATAATTATATTTTTAAATTACTATATTTATTCATATATAATTATTTTATATTATTTACAAAACTTCAATATATACATCACACAAGAGTAGAAATTTTGCATGAAAATATAGTAAAGTTAATTAAATATATTTTATTATTAAGAAACTAAGAAATCATCAAGTGTTTTTTCAAACTAAGAAAAGATAGTAAATTTTTTTGGTATAATCTTAATAATAAGGTGATAAAACATCATAATAAATCAACATATAAAAATTAATATTAAAATAAATAAACTATAGAATCAAAAATTAAAATTATCTGAAACTATATAAATTATTTATTTATTTGGAGGTCATATAAAAAAGCGAGAAAAAATACATGAAATTTTGGAAGAAAACTATTTTTTATATATTAAAATATTATAATTTGAAGAGACTATGAATAAAAAAAAAATACTTAATAAAATATAATTTTACATGAAATTTTGTACAGTATAATATTGAATTTTTAAAATATATTGCTAGAGAATTTTAATTTGAGTTCTATAATTTGAAGGAAATCAATTTTAATTCTATTCCATAAATAATATAAACTTAATTGATTTTCATACATAAAATATTAATAAATAAATATTTAAAATTTAATGAATTTATTACAATAAATGTGTAGTCATGTCAACAATTTTTTTATTAATATAATTAATAAATAATACATAATAATAATATAAAAAGTGTAGATATTATATGTCAAAATTTAAAAATATATAGAAACAACATAAATTAATACATGATAAAATTATAAGCCATATATTTTATTTTTTATATATTATATTATGATATGACTCTTAAAATTTTGAAATACTGCATTCAAATACAACCTAAAAGAAATCAAATTTGAATAGTTCCAAGCACAGCATTTAGCAGAGGAGGGAATGGTACCGTGGTGGGTGTGCGCGTGGGGCATTCACATTCCTCAATTCACCGAATAACACAATTAATTAATATTAATTAATTAATAACACTTACACTTGAGAACGTTCTCGTGGGAGGCACGTGACCAAACCACAGAGGGAGAGAAAGAGAAACAAACCAAGTTTGGCTTCACTTCACCAGCCCAATCGAATCGAATCACGCTACAACTACCCCTCAATCGCAGTGCTTCCTTTTCACTCTCACTCTAACAAAAACCCTCTTCCCTTCCCCATTTCTCTTTCTCATCCAATTTTCCTTGTTGGGGTTTCTTCCTTCAATCTTCTTCGTTCAAGTCATGACGACATCGTTTGGAGGAGCTGCGAGCTCAGTGGCTCTCAAGGACCCCAAGGTTCAGATTCCGAGCTTTCATGGCTTGAGGTCTCCATCTGCTTCTGGTCTCACTCGCAATGCCCTCTCTCTCCCTTCATCCACTCGCTTCCTCTCCCTTATACGGGCTGTTTCCACGGTTTGTTCCTATCATGCCTTTCTCTTCTTTCAAACACCCCCCTCTTTTTTTTAAAAAAAAAAAAAAATTGCTTTACTATTGCACTATGTGGAACCTCAGAAATTCTGTGTCAAGATAAATACATTTTTTTTTTAAAAAAAATTAATGGTACTTTCAGCATTTGTGGTAACACTAACAATCAGAGCTAAACACTTGAAACTTCGCTCTCTTTCACTTTATTTATTTATTTGGTTGGAGGTTTCAGCTTGCGATTTATTGCCCCTTAGGAATCTAGTTCTGTATTTTATATGGGATTATTAATTTCTTGTATAATATGTTCGAGACTGTTGAATCATTTTACTTTGTTTTTTTGGTCTCTTTCTCTCGAACTTCAATTACTCTGTAACCAAAAGTTGAATTGATGAACATAGTCTATTCCGCTATTTAGGAGATATAATAAAAAAGTCTTAGAAAAAAAAATGGTCATTCAATTCATCTGATTAATTAGATGCTGGTAGCTAGACTCTGGATTGTGGAATTCCATTGTGATAACTTTTGTGCTTGCTCTGAAGTAGTTGTGTTTGTAATTTCTTTGTAGGCCCCAAAGTCTGAAATTTCCACCGAGAAGCGCAGCAAGGTTGAAATATTCAAAGAACAAAGCAATTACATAAGGTATCCTCTTAATGAGGAGTTGTTGACGGATGCCCCTAATATAAATGAACCTGCCACACAATTGATCAAGTTTCATGGTAGCTATCAACAATACAACAGAGATGAGCGTGGTTCAAGAACCTACTCATTTATGCTACGTACGAAAAACCCTTGTGGAAAAGTTTCAAACCGACTTTACTTGACCATGGATGATCTTGCTGACCAGTTTGGAATCGGAACACTTCGTTTGACCACCAGACAAACGTTTCAGCTCCATGGTGTTCCCAAGAAGGACCTTAAGACAGTAATGAGTACCATTATTCAGAATATGGCCTCAACTCTTGGTGCATGTGGTGACCTAAACAGAAACGTACTTGCTCCTGCTGTTCCGCTTGTGAGAAAAGATTACCTCTTTGCTCAACAAACTGCAGAAAACATCGCCGCACTCCTGACTCCTCAGTCTGGTTTCTACTATGATATTTGGGTAGATGGGGAAAGGGTTCTGTCATCAGAACCTCCTGAAGTAGTTCGGGCACGAAATGACAATTCTCACGGTACTAACTTCCCAGATTCACCTGAGCCTATCTATGGAACTCAGTTCTTGCCTAGGAAATTCAAAATTGCAGTTACTGTGCCAACTGATAACTCAGTGGATATTCTCACAAATGATATTGGTGTTGTTGTTGTTACTGATGATGATGGGGAGCCTCAAGGATTCAACATATATGTAAGATTGATTTAAAGAACAGTTAAATGAAACTTTTCCTGCCATTATTCTAACTGGCATCTGGTAATTATTCTTGCAGGTTGGTGGTGGAATGGGAAGAACACATAGGTTGGAGACCACTTTCCCCCGCTTGGCTGAACCATTGGGTTATGTACCAAAAGAGGATATTTTGTATGCAGTGAAAGCAATTGTTGTTACACAACGAGAAAATGGGAGAAGAGATGACCGCAAGTATAGTAGAATGAAATATTTGATCAGCTCTTGGGGAATTGAAAAGTTCAGAAGTGTAGTGGAGCAATATTATGGCAAGAAATTTGAACCTTTCCGCAAATTGCCAGAGTGGGAATTTAAAAGTTATCTTGGGTGGCATCAGCAGGTTGGTCCTCTAGATGAATGAATAATATTGATGTCTTTACGTCTGCTTGTAGGTATACTCCATATTATGGTTTGTTGATGGCGATGCACACCGTGCATAGTGATATTTATTTTCACATGATGAGAAAGTTGGTGGATAGGATTTTGACATGTTTAATGTCTATTATGGATCCAATAGCTGATATGATGACAATGGATCTTTGCTCTCTTATACATGACATCTTACCTGCAAAATGTACAGTTGTTTCAATTCTGTTTTGCCTGAAACAGCATGCTAGGTATAACATTAGAAACTTACAAAATATCTGGCAGATTAGGTAAATGAAGATTATAGTTAATTCTGATATTTTGGTGCTTTGTAGATTTTACTTGCCTCATCTAACTATTGATTCGTATATAAAATTCATGCTATGCGACTATGTGAGAGAACTACATCCATGTCTCCCTTTTATGTGGTTAAGTAATCTGTAGTTGGCTCATTCTTTGGTGATACGTCTTTGGCTAACCTAAAATATAGTTCCATGCCCTTATGGCATATTGACTCATTTGCTGGTTTCATCTACTAGGGCGATGGCAGTTTATTTTATGGGCTCCACATTGATAATGGTCGTATTGGTGGAAAAATGAAAAAGACATTGAGGGAGGTTATTGAGAAGTATAATTTGAATGTTCGGATCACTCCAAATCAGAACATCATCTTGACTGATATCCGTGATGCATGGAAGCGTCCCATCACAACCGCTCTTGCTCAAGCTGGTCTGCTGGTGAGATGTTTAATTGCTTTCTTTGTTGAACTATATTTGTTGAGAAAGTATTTTATTTACCTGATTCACTTGTCCCTGTTCAGTTGATATTGCTTGATAACTATACATTGTGAGTTTCATTTGGAGGTTATAATTTAGTAGTTTTGTTGTGTTGCCTTTAGAAATGCATAAATTTTTCTTTCAATCCCAACATTTTAGACTGTCATTATCACATAGAATAACAATTTGTAACTTTTAGTTGTTATAGATCTGATTTGTTACTGCTTTAGTGATGGACCTATTTGTTGAAGAATTACGGGTTTAGGGTTAGGGAAGAAGGAAAAGAGAGGAAAATGGCTAACACTAAAACACAGAACATATTATTGATAGATGTAATGTGATACAAAACACTAACATAATACCCCTATTTATACTTATAGTTATGTCAAGTACTAGTAATACTAGTACAAGCCTAAGCCCAAGCCCACTGACATAAGACTATTACCTAATAAGTAATAACACTAATATCTTAACACTCCTTATCGAGCTAAAGCTCTTGTTACAAAAAGCCAACAAACAAAACAAATATCACTACCTGTCTTTAATTGGAAGCTATCACCAAGAAGAGAAGAGAAACTCGACACAATAGCAGATGCTGAACCATCGAGAAGCAATGCTAGACCATCCAATGTCCTAGAAGAAAAGAAGAGAAATAGGGAAACTCCTGATCCCATACCCATGACACCCTTGGTTGCACCTTTTTGGCTGGCCAAAACCACAAGAAATTGGAACGATTCCTGCTCCCAGACCTGCGACACCCTTGTTCACACCTTGCTGGCCGGCCAAGACTCCCCCAGTCGCCATAAACATTGCCCATGGCACCCTTGGCCGCGCATAGACGAAAGGACCAACCATCTGATAGTCACAACATTCCGATGGTCACAGCACCAGAACAGAACACACCAAAGCACCAACTATCTGCCAAAATCTTACAAAAGCCTCCAAACAACTTCAACTCAACCCAAAACAGAATAAGAATTGCCGCGAAGCCTCCAAACAGCCTCAAGTAATCTTCAGCCTCCATACTTGCTAACCACAAGATAAAGCAACAAAATCATAAATCAAATCTCCCCCTAGCTGGAGGGGCTGTCAAACCAGTTGAAGAAAGAGAGAACAAAACCAGCGAAAACTGCATCATCATTCCTGATACACAACTCACCATATATCCCGCTGGAGCTCCAACCACCGGCAACCTGATCTGTGCTGGAAAAGGGAGCACCCAAACAACTTGCACACCAAACCACAACCAGAAGAAAGATCAGCAACAACAGATGAAAGGAAGGCAATCTAGAGTATATGATTTTCAGAGAACCACAATACGGCAAAAGAAACACCATTAGAACTTACTGGAATCACCTTTAGTCAAGACAAAATTCAGAAATAGCAAGAGGAACAAATTCTGAAACAGAAAATAGAAAAAAAGGAGCTCGCTGGAAATCCGGCCACCACTGCTGTTCACCGCCGACAAGCACTCCAGGGCAGTCAGCAGTTCTTGTCGCAGTCGCTCCCCACAGTGGCATCTCCGGGCACCCAACTGATTGTTTATAGCCGAAAACAGCAAAATGTGCAAAACAGGGGATGCGCACAACCACCTGCAGGAGCTGCTACGCCCACAGCCGGCCACAATGAGTCCTGCTGGTCCTCCTCCGGCTCTGGTCGAACATGGCTGACCAGCACCCAGCACCATCTGCTGCTGGTTGCCTGAAATCAGAACTGCAGTGCAGCGGAAGGCTGCCAGAAGCAAAAACAGAGCCGTCGCAATGGAGAAGGCACTACCACTTGCCACCACTTACCTTGTGTTATGACTTCAGCCCATGAGTAGAGTCCAACCCAAAAGACTAGTGACTAGTCCATTAGGTGGGAGAGCCTTATGGCTTAAGTACCACATTGAATTTCCTTATTTACTCAATATGGGACTCATAACACCTTGCTGGCCCTCCCCTGGCACGAGACAACAACCGCCCAATTGTCACGGGCAACCACCAGTGGGTCGCCTGAAAACTCAAGCAATACAGAAACATGCGTGACCTCGATGAGTTTTTTTTTTTTCTCAATACAGAAATTACTGACTATAGGAGAATAACATTCAGGAAAAGGAAAACAAAGGGGCAAATACAAAGAGTTCTATGAACTCAAGAGAGCGGAAAGGACAAACCCTTCAAGGTGGATGGTACTTCTCTGATACCATGTTGAAGAATTATGGGTTTAGGATTAGAGATGAAGAAAAAGAGAGGAAAACGGCTAACACTAAGACACTGTATATTTTTTATAGATGTAATGTGATACAACACACTAACATAATACCTAATACCTTTATTTATACTTAGAGATAGATCAAGTACTAATAATACTAGTACAAACCCAAGCCCACTAACATAAGACTAATAACCAAATATGTAATAACCCTAATATAACACTTTTTTTGTGGGTGAGACTAGGGAATGTTCTCAAAAATGTTTTTTTTTTTAATTTTTTTTCCGTTCACTTTTGATTGATGCTCAACATATATAATGAATTAATGATTGAGATGTACCTTCTTGTATCTGTTGGAACATTGGTTAGTTTCTTTGATACTACAATTGCTTGACATCATTCTCAATGTTAGTTTGCTCCTCTTTTTTTTCCTTTTTTCCCTCTCTATTATTTATTTATTTGTTTTAAATTTCGTCTCTTGCTTTTGCTTTTGTTTTTCAGTTTGTTGAATTTTTCATTATAGGCCTATAATGACCTGTTTTGCTGTGAACAGCAACCTAGATTTGTAGATCCCCTCAATATAACGGCAATGGCATGCCCTGCTTTCCCACTATGCCCTCTGGCAATTACTGAAGCTGAACGTGGGATACCAGACATTCTTAAGCGGATTCGTGCTGTTTTTGAGAAGGTATTGCTGCAGATATAAGTGTATGACAGTATTGTTTTGATGAAGATCACTGATATAAGTCTGTGTCTGTGTGATTCAGGTTGGTCTTAAGTATAACGAGTCTGTGGTTGTAAGGGTAACTGGCTGCCCTAATGGTTGTGCTAGACCATACATGGCTGAACTTGGACTGGTTGGTGATGGTCCGAACAGCTATCAGGTATGTTAATCAGTGGCTTAACCCACTTACAGTTGGTAGAAATTCTAAAAGCCGATCATGTTCAATTTTTTTTTTCCCTTCTGATACAGATTTGGCTTGGAGGAAACAGGAATCAAACTTCATTAGCTCGAAGTTTCATGGACAAGGTGAAGGTTCTAGACCTTGAAAAAGTTTTGGAGCCTTTGTTTTATTATTGGAAGCAAAAGCGTCAATCCAAAGAATCGTTTGGTGACTTCACAACCCGCGTGGTGAGTTTTGACTTTATACTTTTTATTTGCATCTTTGAGACATTTTTATTAATTTTCTTTTTAATCTTTAAAATGATTATTATGGTTGTTTAAGTGATAGGTAAGGTTTGGCCAAATTGACACCATTTTTGGTTTCTAGGGATTTGAGAAGCTTAAAGAATTTGTTGAGAAATGGGAGGGTCCAGTGGTAGCACCAGCACGCTACAACCTCAGGCTTTTTGCTGACAAGGAGACATACGAAGCAATGGATGAATTAGCAAGGCTTCAAAACAAGAGTGCTCATCAGTTGGCCATGGAAGTTATCCGCAATTTTGTTGCTTCCAACCAAAATGGAAAAGGTGAATGACTTCATTGACTTGGCCAAGGAAGATGTATGCGATGCTGCTCTGTGGTTGAGTAAAATGGTGGATAGGCGACAGATTGTAACTCTATATGCTGTTACTACATGGTAACTGTGATGATGGACTAAATTCATGTTTGGATTTGATCTGTTTTTACCTAAAACAGCTTTTCAGCTAGATGGCATCATTTTGATTTCAAGCTTTTCTGAACACAATAAGTCTTTCTATCATATTTGTATCAAAATTTTGGTGTTAGACAACTTGATTTTTCTTCACATTTGTCTTGTTAGGTAAGATCGTTTTTTCAATTTTGTTCTTGTTTCAATAAAGTTATTTAAACTAGATTTGTTCTAACAAATTTGCCTATCTTTGGGGATCTTCTCTAATCGTCAGCTCACCTGTTGATGAGGATGTAGAAGTTAGTGATGAGGATGTAGAAGTTAGTGATGTGAACAATTTTGGATATTTAAGCTGAACGAATTGATGCCTATTACATAGTCTTTGAAGACAATTGAAGTACACCTGAGTGGAATTATCCATATACTCGCTGAAAATGCTCTCTATATTCTTAACTTTTTCTTTTGCTTGAATGGCGTTGTTTATGAACATGCAAAAGTATATAAGTAAGAACATTAATTTTTTTTTAAGGATCAAATAGAAGCATGTAGTCTTCTTGTTCATGCACTCATACTAGTCTAGGCATTGAGAAGAAATTAATCCAAATAGTATAACTCCTTAGACATACGCATGCAGGCAGTAAGCATTGTCCCACAAATAAGAGGATGCTCTCTTAGCTTCAGGGGTTTCAGGCTTTAGTTCCAACCATGGCAACATTGTCTTATCACGATTTTGGTGACCTAAGAAGCTGTTATGGTCAGACGGCGGATACTAATATGCATCATATTAACTTATGGTGCATCATGCAATCTAAAAAGATACTTATAATTACATATAGCTATGCTTTTTTAGCAGGTGGCCAGAGTTCCACCATCAACAATGCCTCTACTGCAGACTCTGCTGCCAGCGAGGCTCCCGTCCTACCACCCTGTTGTTCTCGCGGTGGCTAGATCTGACTTGTGGTGACCGAATTTGACAAAGAGGTAAGCAGACCTGACCAAAAAGAATGGGGAAAGACGTGGTGGCTGGTGGAGGTACGAGACGATGGCGTTGCAGCGACGAGGATCGGCTCGCGGTGGCATGGGTTGCTCTGGTGGCTGGGACGACCACCGTTCCTGTCAATCCATAACCACTATGAAATCAACACCAAAGAAGACTCAAACACTATAGCCACTCAATATAGCAACCTTTATGGCCATACCAGAACCCACACCATAGCCCCCACAAACTCCAACATCAACACTAACACCGACAACAACCACTGTGTCAAGCATCAACCACCGACCAAGACCACCAAGTTGTGACCACTGTGAACAGAGCCTCCATTGTAGCCAGCCTCCAAGCTGCGCGTAGCACGTGAATCGCCTCTGCCTCCATCACACCACTGCGCACTGGTGACCACCAAGCTCCACCACACCACCGTCGTTTGCCACCATAGAACATCACCACCGCAAAAAAATTACATATTTTAACTGGTAAGTGTATGAAAAAATTATCAGTTAAAATATGTAAGTTACTTATGTATACAGTTACAGATGGAGGTTCGGTTCGCTGTGGTGAGGTTCTATGGTGGCGAACGATGGTGGTGTGGTGGAGCTTGGTGGTCACCGGTGCGCAGTGGTGTGATGGAGGCAAAGGCGATTCGGCTACGCGTGGCTTGGAGGCTGGCTGCAATGGAGGCTTTGTTCACGGTGGTTGCAACTTGGTGGCCATGGTCGGTGGTTGATGCATGACACAGTGGCCGTTGCCGTTGATGTTGGAGTTTGTGGGGGCTATGGTGTGGGCTCTGGTCTGGCCATAAAGGTTGCTAGATTGAGTGGCTATGGTGATTGAGTCTTCTTTGGTGTTGATTTCATAGTGGTTATGGATCGATGGGAACGATGGTCGTCCCAACCACCAGAGCAACCCATGCCACCACGAGCCGGTCCTCGTTGCTACCACGCCATCGTCTCGTACCTCCACCAGCCACCATGTCTTCCCCTATTCTTTTAGGTCAGGTCTACTCACTTCTCTGTCAAATTTGATCACCACAAGTCAAATCCAGCCACCACGAGAACAACAGGTTGGGAGGAGGGGAGCCTTGCTGGCAACAGAGTTTGCAGTGGAGACATTGCTGATGGTGGAGCTCTGGCCACCTGCTGAAAAAGCATAGCAATATATAATTACATGTATTTTTTTAGAGTGCATGATGCACCATAAGTTAATAGGATGCATATTAGCATCTGCCGTCTGACTATAATAGCTTCTTAGGTCATCAAAATCGTGACAAGACAATGTTGCCATGGCTGAAGAGCTAAAGCCTGAAACCCCTGAAGCTAAGAGAGCATCCTCATATTTGTGGGACAATGCTTACTGCCTGCATGCGTATGTCACAAGTGAGGAGTTATACTATTTGGATTAATTTCTTGTAGTATGAGCGCATGAACAAGAAGACTACATGCTTCTATTTTGATCCTTAAAAAAAAAATGTTCTTACTTATATACTTTTACATGCCCATAAACAACGTCATCCAAGCAAAAGAAAATGTTGAGAATATAGAGAGCATTTTCAACCAGTATATGGATAATTCCACTCAGGTGTACTTCAATTGTCTTCAAAGACTATGTAATAGACGTCAACTGGTTCAGCTTAAATATCCAAAATTGCTCACATCACTGACTTTTACATCCTCATCAACAGGTGAACTGACGATTAGAGAAGATCCCCAAAGACAGGCAAATTTGTTACAACTAACAAATTCGGTTTAAATAACTTTATTGAAGCAAGAACAAAATTGAAAAAACGATCTTACCTAACAGAACAAATGTGAAGAAAAACCAAGTTGTCTAACACCAAAATTTTCATACAAATATGATAGAAAGACTTATTGTGTTTAGAAAAGCTTGAAATCAAAATGATGCACATCTAGCTGAAAAACTATTTTAGGTAAAAACAGATCAAATCCAAACATGAATTTAGTCCATCATCACAGTTACCATGTAGTAACAGCATATAGAGTTACAGTCTGTCGCCTATCTACCATTCCACTCAACCCCACAACAGCACCAAATACATCTTCCTTGGCCAAGTCAATGAAGGCACCACTTAAGGCAGGAGTTCCCTCCCAGCTTGAATTTTTTCCATACACAAGAGTCGGGATTCGAACCCCAAATCACTTGTTTAAGGGAGGAGAGCCCCAACCAGTTCATTTCAACCCAAGTTGGTTGTTGAGATTATTTTTATTTTGAGATGTAAATATCATTTTATTTTTAATTAAATAATTTTTTTAATCAATTTATATTTAATTTGATAATTTAATGTATAAAAATAATTTTTTTATACTATCTAAATAAAATAGATTATTTTAAAATTATTTTTCATTTAATATATTTAAATATAAAATTAATTCTATTATGATCAATTATTATATACAATAATTAATTATTAAAATAATAAAAAATTTATAATTAAACCAAACACACATTATACTCTACACGACTAGAAAATTACTTTTGCTTATTTATACAGAAACACTTTTTAATTAATATTAATATTCATTATATTGCATATAGGACATTGACTTTTCTCGGATACTTCCATTCGGAAGGTGTCAGGCAACAAGGCAAATTTACTTATAATAAACTTCTTCAATTTGAAAAGCTGCAATAAAGAAATAAAATTTTAGATTTGTCGGAAATTCAAGTTTCTTAATCAATTTGGCATCTTACAACTTGCTCATCAGATGAAGACAATATATAATAGTATAATTTGTAACGGTAAAATCATGAAACTCTTCAAAAGGAAATTAACTAATAAATTAAACGTATAGTCCTTTTTCTTCCCTTAACTTTGCTTTCGAAGCAATGAAAGCATCGATGATATTCAAAATAGTAGCGCATCAACTAAATAACTAGGTATATGAAAGTGAGTAATGTTATATTTTTTATTTAATTATTTTAATAATTATTTTAATATTAAATAAAAAATAAATGTATTTAATATTTTAAAAATATAAAAATATTTAATATTTTTTATTTAATAATTAAAAAAATTAATATGAAGATTAAGTAAGAAAATAAATTATTTCTCTATAAACATTATCGTTTTGCTGTCGTTCGTCCACATGGTGCTCATGCACCTTACAAACATGGCGCTTTACCTACACCTCATTTTAAAAAACAAAAATTTGGCGGAAAATCTTCGTTGTAATTTATTTCCATTCAGTACTTCCTATCTATATATAACCTTATTAGCCTATATCTAGTGTTTTGGACCGGTTTCTAATTTAGTAATTTAGGAGTAATTTGACTTATGAAAATTAGAAATTAAATAATAATAAATATTTTTTTGACTAATAATAATAAATATTTTTAGATAAATAAATATATTTATTTATAAAGAGTAAATTTATCATAAAATTACTCATAAATAGAAAAATTAATTATAAGAGATAATAATCTTAATAAATTTTTATTCTAATTAATAACATTTATTATCTATTAATATAAATTTAAACATAATTTTTATCTATTATGATGCTCATATAAATATTATACAAGATAGTAAAAATATATATCTAACCCTAAACATTTTACTTACTTTGTTTATGTTCAAACTTAAGTATTAGAATATCTTTTGTAGATACTCACTACTCGCATTACAGTCATTGTCACCATACTACGAAAAAAACTAATTTCATCAACTTCACTCAAGTAATTCTTTAAAATTCATTCAAAACATCTAAATAAAAGAAAAAAGAACATGCTCAAATTCAAAGATTTTAGTAAAAAAGTAGGAGCTTTCTTTATTCGTAACTCATAAATAATTTTAGGTTTAATTATTTTTTTAATCCCTTTAAATATAACTAGTTTTGGTTTTGATTCATCTAAAAATTTTGACTTTATTTTGGTCTATTTAAATTTTGAGATAAGTAAAATTAGTTTCTGTCGTGATTTTATTTTAAAGATTAATTTTATTTCTCTAAATATTTAAAGAAATCAAAATAATATCAATTTTTTTAAAAAAATAAATGAAAATGACTATATTTTTAAAAAAATAATTAAATTACGATTATATTTTACTCACAGCAATTAAATTCAAACTATGGTCTAAAATAGTGAAATCAATGCTGAATTCAAAACCATAATAAACAGCTAGTGGTAAAGACAATGACAGAGGAGACGGTTGAAATTGAAAGTGTTATTGAACAGTTGTGTTTTCGGTATATGTTCCATCCCCATGCTGTTTTTAAGCCTATTGGTGCATATCTTACTAACTCTGTCTCTTTCTCAACAAAGCTTCTGCGGAGTTTGGTGTCTTTGAAAGTGATAATCAATCAATCACAATGGGCACGAGAAGCCCAAGAGAATCTCAGTCACTGTTGTGCATGAGAGGGGCAAACAAGACAAGAGAGAAAGGATATCTTACTTATAAAATTCTTGATGTTGTATTTCATTTAACTTTATCTAAATTCAAAAATCGCAATACATAATTGCACATGTTAGTCCATTGATAAAATGTACGTGCGCATTATACTTAAAAATGTACAATAGTAATTCAAAATGTAGCAACGTGAGTGACATTGTCCAACCTAAAATTTGTTTTCTTTAATTCAGATTCTGCTGCTTGTCTAATTATAGGAAACCGACATACGTAATTAGCATTACTTGACTTTATCATGAGTTAAGAACAATGTTATTTTGTATACAACGTTATAGTCACCAATCTATGCAATGCACATTTGAGAATTCAAACTTTAACCCCTAAAAAAACCTAAGTTTTTTTATTATTTTATTTACAGTTTGTACTAAAACTTTTATTTAGTGTAAAATATTCTCATAATATATATATCAATTTGAGTAAATTATAAGAGTGCATTATACTAAACTAAAATTTTGGAAATAAACAATATATGAACTAAAAATTTATGGATATTTTTTTAGATGAATAATTCTAAATCTTTTTATTTAAATTTGTTATTAATTTTTTTAATTATTAAATAAAAAATATTAACTTTTTTTTATGTTTTTAAGATATCATTTTTTTATTTAATATTTAAAAAAATTATTATGAGAAATTTATAAAAAAATATAACAAAATTCTTTTAACATTAACCCTTTTATAAGGATCATTAATTGATATTTGATACAGTGTGATATTGTGAGCGTTGAAAAGGAGTTAAGGACAAAGAATCCAAATGCTTCACCTTCGACGGCACGGACCACTTATATTTATTATCCCATTTAATCACTGATTAATGAGTGACTGACAAAATGTGAGAAACATTATGACAAACACCTTGTTATGTGTGACTCCCTTCAAAACATGCGCTGACAAATTTTCATAATTTCAAGGTGAATGCTCCGGTGCATTTGAAAACTAAGAGGCACCGGTGGCTTCACCCCATTCTCCAATAAAATTTTAACACATCAGCAATCAGTCAAAGTGTGGAATCCATGTCACAAGGGCTTTTAAAAATTTGTATTCTGCAAGGATTGTTTTGCAAATATGCAAAACTCAATACTGAAACACTTCAATCGTGAATCAGTCCACCAAATGTCCAAAAATCCCCAAATTGGAAAAGAACCCTAAATCCCCATCCCCATCACCATATCGTGAGCCACCGAAGTTCACTTTTTGACGGTCGGCCGGAGCCTCCATCGCACGGTGGTTGAAGAACAGCGAAGCCGCTCTTCCCCTACAATCCCTCTTTCGTCGTGGAAGGTCAGTGTTCCCCCAAATGGGTGAGAATCGAATCCGAACCCTAAACCCCAAATTGAAAGAACCTTTAACCGCCGCTTGTTCAGTGTTTGCAGTGAGCTTCGAACGGAGACTACCAATCGAAAGCAAGACGCGGAAGAGCGAGGTTCGAACGGTTAGCTGAGCGTGGGGTTTCGAACGACGGCTTGTAGTGGAGTTTGGACGTGTTCGCAGCTTCAAACGGTAAGCTAGGGTTTTCTTACTTTCTCTGCACTTTAGGTTTCAGTCAGCATATGAGCTTTTCATTTTGTTCGTGCAGTAGTTTGAAAGGAAGAATTTCTGCTCTTCTTCACTGTGAATATGGGTTACCTCCTGTGATATTATAATCTTTTTTTTCCTGGATATTGTGATATTATAATCTTTATTCATAAAGAAAACTACGAAATGGCCAAAATAATCCTCAGAAATAAGATGTTGACCTTGCATAATATCTGCTTAGGTTTTCCGTTGTTGTTCTGCGCTTTGGCTCCTTTTTATATAAAAAGAAGTTTTTAAATAAACAAAACTTTGTAAGTGGTTGCTCTGGTGCAACCACCTGAACATTAATACCACAATTATGCATAGGAGAAGAAGATGCCATTAAGGTCTTTGGACCATATTAATTTTCAGTTGTCTTTCTCATAAAGGTATCCTATTGTTTAGGGAACAAAGTGTAATTACAGGAGCTTGGTTTGTAGTACAAATGGACAGTATTTTAAATTTTAAATTTTAAATGTCAAAATTTTTTCTGGTGTAATTATAAATGTCAATTAGTACTAAGTATGTGCTGCAGAGCAGAGTCAATTTCGTTAATAAATAGGTCTTTCATTGTAGCATTGTTTTCTTTTTTACCATAAAAGGGACATACTGCAAGCTTAAATGTTTCCAATGTCGGAGTCCAATCAAGAAATTAAAGGAGAAAAATTATTATCATTTGTCTCTTTGACCATTAAGCAGTGAGTTAGATAGTCTTGTAGGGACAAGAAAGTTTTTCATTGTGCCTACTGTAATTTTTCATTACCAGGCCAAATTACTGTTGAAACGGTGGGCTATCACTTGATTTACTTACAAGATGAAGTGTAACTTTGGATGCTTGTTCCAATTATTGCAACTGATTAACAAGAAGTATTCATAGTTTTTGTGTTTGTACTGCTTCCACTTAATACTCTGAAGAGGTGTAAACAGGGTAGCATAGCATGATCCCATATGGACAAAAATTGAGGGATAGAGGAGAAAAGGTAGTTTGCCTGTAATAGTAGCAATGGAAATGGTTGATAGCTGAGGAACAGATCTGCATCAGTAATTTTCATTTGCTTCCAAAGTTAGGTTCACTAAAGTCAGATTAACTCGCAAGTCTGTCTAGCATGTAGGTCCCATGGGAGTTCATCTTGACCTTTTAGATTTTGCCCTTTTTTCATTTTTTTTCTTTTGTGTATTTTCACATTTTAATCCCTTGCTTGGTCCTTTCCAAATTTCCATTATAGTATGAGGAAGACAAGAAACGAATCAAATTGGATGAAGAATAAAGGCCCTCACGTATCATGAAATATGTTCAAAAATAAAGTAATAATAAGTATGACATATGTGCCTTTCTTTTTGGACAAGACACTTATGTACCATATAGTTGAGTTGCACCTCTATGTTGAGGCTGGGAGTGGCATTAGAGAAACCAACTGGATACGTGTGAGTGACACAACTATGGGATTTTCTGAATGTGAATATTTAATGTTAAGGATTGCGGTTTGCTTTAAATCTCATCACAACCTTGTAAATGAATTTATTGTTGGTAGCCTACGGGAAAAGTACCATATATTAGAACCATTATTTTTTTAGTTTGCTAGCTTTCAGCATAATAGGGGAATGAAGAATTATCTAACCGTGTAATTTTACGATATAAGTTGTGTGACTGAAATGTCCTTTGAGTGGTTTTGTTGAAGTTCAATTTTTTTTCTTAATTGACAAGCTATTGACCCTTGTATTTAATTTGATTTATAAGCTTTGAAGATGGACTCAAGTTGGTCAAACTGAGAGGTGAAGGCATGCAGGTAAGCAATCTCTGCTAGTTGTCCTAGTTTCTTTTCTCTTTCTGACTTAATGAACTTGTTTGGATAGTAATTTGTATTTCTTGTGAATAACTCAACTTCTTTCCTTTATCCAGGATGCTGCTGATGCTGCTAAAAGTGCCATGGTTAGTGTGATAGGACTGGACTCAGAGAAGGTCCAACAATCGTGTGATGCAGCCAATCAGGAAGTTCCTGAAGCTGAGAAGGTTCAGATTGCCAATTACCCATGTCCTGTAAGGTTCTTGTGGATCTTCCTTTTAACAAGCTTAGGCAAAATTATGTTTTTTAATTTTTTTGATGAGTAGCTTCTTTGGAATGTTTCTATTTTGGTAGGGAAACTATGCTGTCTCAGGAGGCATAAAAGGAGTAGAAGTGCTGGAAGCCAAGGCAGAGTCTTTCAAGGCTCGAATGACAGTATGGATTTTTCCCCAAATCTTCTCTTTCCAATGCCACCCCCTCAAAGAAATAATGCCTTTTCCTTATTTTGGCAGGTGCGCCTAGCTGTTGTTGGTGCTTTTCACACTAGTTTTATGGAACCAGCTGTGTCAAGATTGGAAGCGTAAAATTGGCAGCTGTAAATCGAACCCCATAATGCCAGTCATCTCCAATGTGGATGCACAGCCGCATGCAGATCCTGACACAATAAAGAAGATATTGGCACGTCAAGTATGCTGGTGATACTTGTTTGAGTTGTTTCTGCCTATGATGAAAACTTGAATTGGAAATAATTGCGCCTGTAATACAATTTGCAGGTTACTTCTCCTGTTCAATGGGAAACAATAGTGAAGACTCTTCTAACCAAGGGGCTGAAGAAAAGTTATGGACTGGGACCCAGAAAGGTAGAAAATTTAGACAGCCAGTATTAGTATGATACAAATATTGTGGATTGGCAACTAGGTGTTAGCAATTTAGCACTCTAAACCCAGTCCACCTCTAGTTTTATAAATCTGCTAATTTTTTATTTTCTGGACTTTTTTTAGGTTATTGCTGGTATTGTCAAGAGAATGGACAAAGGTGTTGATATTGAAAATGTAGGTGCTTGAGAAGGCAGTGGGATCTTGCTCCCTCCGGGGCTTCCAATGGAGACACCACTAATCTGTAACAATTTTGAAGTTATAAATATAATTCACGAATTAGTACTAGTACTATGAACGAATTAGTGAGTGTTTGTACTCACTGATCTATAAGGAGAGATTAGCGTTTGTACCCGGTGCCAGAATTTTCGATTTATGTAATCTTATAGAATGTTATCCACCTGATCAACTTTACTGTGTCACGGAGTTAATATCTATACATCTTTGTACTGAATGTAGCTTTATTTATTACGTTCAATAAAAATTAGAAGAAACAATACTACTCACTCGTACCATCTTGTTAATTCGTTATTGGAATACATTCGAGGAGAAATATTTTTATATATGATTTAGTTATAATTTAGTTAAAAGTAAACGATATTACTTATCAGGTGTATAATGTTCAATAGGTGTATAATTAGTATTTACTAATAATAAGATGATATTGTGATTTAATTCTTTTGGTACTCTGTCTTGTCTCTGACCACATAATTTGTGATATTCTTTTGAGACCTTGCCCAAGTATATAATTTTTGCCATTGTAGCCAATTCATATAGATTTATGCCATCCAGGGAAAAAAAAGACAAACGAAATATTTATCAAGAAAAATAATATTTTCACCTTAGAAGAAAATGAAATGGCCATGATAATGCAGAAAACACAAAATACAAAATTTTTCTCATGAATAAAGAGGAACATGGAAAAAAAGAAGGAAAAGAAATGAGAGAGACAAATTGTTATTATGAAGTTCAAACTAAGAATATTGTTCATATTTCAATACAAGTTTGCTTCTTGACCGTGCAAAATGTGCCATGCTGAATTTGCAAGACAAACAAAGACTAGTCCATGAGATTGCTCAGCAGTCAAAAGATGCCCCAAATATGCTTCATTCCTTTACTCGCAGGGAGCTTCTAGAAATAATCTGTGCTGAACAAAGCCTTCTCTGCACCAAGAATTTGAAGAGTTGAAGAGGGGCACTTAGCTAAATTTGTGAGGCTACCAGCATGGGAAATTAAACGAGCACCAACAACTTCACCAATTAAAGAGGCCAAATTTGGTGCAATGTTATGTCATCCATTTTAGCAATCATGTAATCATACAACTTCCACCTATACTCAGATAGGTCCATTACTCGCTGTGCAAATTGCTGGACATTAATCAAGTCCACTGGGGACAAATCCTGTCCTGAAGAAAATCAAGAGAAAGAAGATTTAGATAGAGAATGAGGGAAAAGTTAAATTCAATACAAGAATGAGAATTCTACCCATGGAGGCCTTGGCAGCTTCCACAAGAAATATAAATTACTATCCAAACAAGTTCATTAAGTCAGAAAGAGAAAAGAAACTAGGACAACTAGCAGAGATTGCTTACCTGCATGCCTTCACCTCTCAGTTTGACCAACTTGAGCCAATCTTCAAAGCTTACAAATCAAATTAAATACAAGGGTCAATAGCTTGTCAATTAAGAAAAAAAATTGAACTTCAACAAAACCACTCAAAGGACATTTCAGTCACACAACTTATATCTGTAAAATTACACAGGTTAGATAATTCTTCATTCCCCTATTATGCTAAAAGCTAGCAAACTAAAAAAATAATGGTTATAATAGATGGTACTTTTCCCGTAGGCTACCAACTATAAATTCATTTACAAGGTTGTGATGAGATTTAAAGCAAACCGCAATCCTTAACATTAAATATTCACATTCAGTAAACCCCATAGTGATAGCCCACCATTTGAACACTAATTTGGCCTACTAATGAAAATTACAGTGAGCACAGTGAAAAACTTTCTTATCCCTAGAAAACTATCTAAATCACTGCTGAATGGTCAAATAGACAAATCATAATAACTGAAAGGTGAACTGGTTTCCAACTTAACTTCATCCAATGAAAAAGTTATGCAGATTCTTCCCTCTTTAATTCTCTTACCTTTCTTTTTTTGTAAATATTTAATAATAATAAACGTTAGTGAGTAGTGACCAAATGGTAATCAACGACACCTATATATGACGGGTGGGGGTCACTCATCACTGAAACTGAAAGGTGAATAATGTATTTACAAATTAGTGCAAAGCAGCTAGAAAACTCATGGACTGATAGCTCTATTATTCTTACATCAGAAAACGATGTTTCAGAGATTACCTAGATAAAATTAGCAAACATTTAACATAAGTAATTGATTATTGCAAGTGAATCACAATGCACCTGAAGAGGAGTATGACCAAGTGAATCACGCAGAGGTCTGACATTGGACAAAGGATGTTCTGGAGGTAGCTCACACACAATTTGATTAAGCAACTGCAATGGAAATACATATTACGTGTCAAAAAGTAACATATGAAATGTGTGTGTGTATATATATAAAGTAAGGGCAAAATGTAAAGCAAGACAACACTACCATCAAGTAAAAGAACTTACTTCTGCTTGCCGACCTGCATGAAGTCTAACTCCAGAGGCATCATACATTACCTATAAAAGTTACACAACAACTAATCATCCCACTCCACTTTGGTAAGCAGAAAAAATTCAACCCAATAGAAGACCAAGACCAGCAAAGACAACTTTTCCAAGCTCTAAATGAATACCATATTAACCAGATAATAATACCAAGATAAGGAAGCATGATTCATTATTCAAAAGATTCATTTATCAATTTCTTCTAAAGAAATAAGTACGGAGAAAGTAATAATCAGCATACTATAGCAGCTTCCAATGTGTACGGGGTTTACATGACACAAAACGGTGTTATTAACATAAGTCAAAACTTTCTTAGTCTAAAACCTTAAAGAATTAGTTAATTTCAAACACATATGCAGCATGTTCTTTAATACTCAATCAATAGGAGCACCATTATGAGCATAATGGAAATGCTGAATCTGCTAGTGGAGTTGTTTTCCAGGGAATAAGATATAATTTGGAATCCGAGCATCCGAGGTTTCAAAAAGCAGTGTATAAAAGCAGATATTCATTGCACACCAAATAAAATTCGTACATGAAGCTGAAAGAAGATCATAGTGTAGTCATACTTTTCTCTCTTCCAAATCCCAACTTATGTAGGCCATTGTTAATGTCAATCCTAATACTGGAATATATTATGGCTTCATCACATACAAAAGTTAATAAATAAAACTTACTTAGACCAAACACATAAGAAAGCCGAACAATATGAATATATTTCAGACATATCAAAACCAAAAATTGAAAAATAAAAAGCATGAATACAACATGGGTGAAAGTGAAAGAATTTGCTAGTCAAAGCTAATCAGGGAATAGAGCACCATATTTGATCACAAATGAAATACATACAATGCATGCCAAGACAACAAGAAAAAAGCGGTGACCGCCCCTTCTTGGATACCTAGAGCCACCGCAGAGCCGACATCGTAGCAGAATGTGATGAAGGCATTCCACCAGAATCAAGCATCCTTTTAGAATCCCATCTCTTTTCCTTATACCGAGCATCTAGGAGAAAAGTTTCGGAAAAAAAATCAGCTCATATTTCCAATTTGTTCGAGTTTTAGAGACAAAAGGCAATATTAGGTACCTAAAACACCCCAAAAGTTTGATTGCACTCATGATGCTCAATTTAAGATGTCAATAAACACATATGCATACATCTTGAACTAAATAAGATTTTTTGAGTTCAGTTCACATTAGAAACAAGTAACAGCTTAAATCACTACATCTGGGACATTCATTCAGCATCCAGAATTGGGAGTGCAACCCCAATTCCACCCTCTGTTCTTAGGCTAAGGATCTATGCTATTCCGACTCTAACCATAACATAACGGATGACCCACTAATAATTAACACTCAAAAACAGAAACACACTCGGAAATCCAGCCAAGACATATGACCTAACTGAAACGCATACTTGAAAAAAAACGAAGACCAATACAGAAAATCAAATAAAAATTTCAAGCAGTGACACACCTGTGGAAGGTTGGTTTGGGAGATGAGACAGTGAAGAAGAGCGAGTAATTCTTCCTTTCAAACTACTGTAGGAACAAAATGAAAAACGAAAATGGTGACTGAAACCTATAGCGCAGAGAAAGTAAGAAAACCCTAGATTACGGAGTACCTATGTAAAATACTCTAAATAATCGCAAAAAAGTTTGCTCAGCTTACCGTTTGAAGCTGCGAACACGTCCAAACTCCACTACAAGCCGTCGTTCGAAACCCCACGCTTAGCTAACCGTTCGAACCTCGCTCTTCCGCTTACTTTCGATTAGTAATCTCCGTTCGAAGCTCGCTGCAAACATTGAACAAGCAGCGGTTAAAGGTTCTTTCAATTTGGGGTTTAGGGTTCGGATTCGATTCTCACCGTTTGGGGAACACTGACCTTCCACGACGAAAGAAGGATTTAGGGGAAGAGCGGCTTCCCTGTTCTTCCACGACCGTGCGATGGAGGCTCCGCCGACCGTCAAAAGTGAACTTCGGTGGCTCACGATATGACTGATGGGGATGGGGATTTAGGGTTCTTTTCCAATTTGGGGATTTTTGGACATTTGGTGGACTGATTCACGATTGAAGTGTTTCAGGTATTGAGTTTTGCATATTTGCAAAACAATCCTTGCAGAATACAAATTTTTTAAAAAGTCCCTGTGACATGGATTCCACACTTTGACTTATTGCTGATGTGTTAAAATTTTATTGGAGAATGGGGTGAAGCCACCGGTGCCTCTTAGTTTTCAAATGCACCGGAGCATTCACCTAATTTCAAACTTACAAATTTATACACGTATAAGGTTAGGGATCACCATGGGGCGGGGTGGGGCTTTTATCTACTTCCATTGTGGGTATTTATTTATGACAATAGTTGGTAGATCGATATTTATAGATATTCATAGATATTTATGAATAGTTAATAATTTAAAATAAAATTTAAAAAATTTAAAAAATATAAATAAAATAAATTTTAATATAACATATTATAATTTTGTTCAATAATTTAAGATTTTTATAAAATTAAAAGAATATTATATATAATAAATTAAATTTAATTATATTTTGTAATAATCATTTTATATAAATAATTATTACATAAATAATATATATTTTTTAACAAATTTTATTATTATAAGCTTATTCAATAAAAAATTTATTTTAAAATAATAAAAATATATATATTTTTATCTTATCTCAAAGTTAAAAAAATCATAATATATGATATATATTAAATAAAAAAAATATAATTAACGAATTTACGAATACCTACGGAATAAATACTATAATTCTTATCCCCGTTTTCATTTATTAAACAAGTACTTATCTTTCATCTCATCATGAATAATCTCTGCAAATCTTCATAAATATGGATAATTTTGTCATTCTTGTACACAGTGATATCTGGGCAAGGCAACAAGCAAGCGCGAGTTTGTTGACTTTGTTCAACATTGGTAGAGAGTTCAATTAAGATTCCATTTTTTTACGGAAGGTGTAATTGAGTTGGGTTTATTCAGTTTTAAGGTATAAAAAAAATAAAATGGAAAACATTTTTTATATATTAAAATTATGTATATTGTATTTATATTATATGTTTATGTAAAAGAGATGTTAAATCAAACTATATGAAATTGTAATTTTTTCACATGATACATAATGAGTTTGTGAATAAGTTAAAAAAAAAATTAAAACATAAAAATTAAACGAATAACAAGATCGAAATTAAATTCATCTAAAGTAATTGATTTGATTTGGTTTATATTTTATATTTAAAAAAAATTCGAACCAAATTAAATTAATGAGAAATAAGTTAGTTCGCAATGTGTTCACATATTAGAATATTTTTGTAAAAATATAAAAAATTAAAAAATAAGAAAAATCATAAAACCAATGGCAAGTCAAGTCGAGTTGGTTCGTGTTTAAAAGAGAAAAAGAATCTTAATCGAGTCAGATCAGTTTGGTTCAAGTTTTATATCATAAAAATCAAAAATTAAATTAATAGATTCGACTATTCAAATCAAATTAAATCAAATTAATTAATTAGATTTATTTTTTTAAATTTGTCAAGTCATCCGAACTAATTTATATTCTTATTTTACGTGTATAATTAAATTTGAGTTTTATAAAGGTTCTAGGATATTAAAATATAAAATTTTAAATATAAAAATATTTTTTTTATTTTTAATACATTAAATACCTTATTTTTATCACAAACTTCTTATTTTATCTTCTTTAAAAAACGTCATACACTTATTAACAAAACTCTTAAAATTTTTATTTAATTAGAAATTAGAAATTTGTTTAGTGTATGTTTGGATTGTAGTTAGAATTTTCAAAAGTGAGTTAGGATGCCTTGAACGTAGTGTAATGATGTTTGAGTTATTTTTTTTTCAGTTGGCTCAACATACTTTTGCCTTCCAAAAGTAAGTTGGGACCAAAGAACATTTTTTTACTTTTGTGTTCAGTTGAGTCTAAAAACAATATTTCAAACTCACTTTTGAAACAAAAGTTCCCAAACATAAATTAATTACAATAAACTCACTTTCAACCAAACTTAAGTTTGCAAACACACTTTCAACTAAACTTAAGTTTACCAACTGCAATCCAAACACACACTTAGTAGTCTTTCTTCTCCAATAAAATCTTCTAACATTCCAGGGTTAATTGAGTAAACTCATTTCAACAAAAAATATTCAAACATGCTCCCATCCCGTTGCCCTCATTGGTTTGTTTGTAATCTTGAAGTAACGTGTAGAGTACAAATCCATATCATAGTTGTAATAAATTATAGAATTTTTTCATAAAATTTATAATTATTATGAATACATTTATATTTTAATATTTTCATTCATTCAACAATCCGTTTTATATAATATAATATGTATTTTTGAGAAATTTTATTATTTTAAATAAATCCATGATTGAACATAGATTAAAAAGGGTAATACTCAAGCAATGTAAACGTTAAAAATAAACCTTCTTACAAACTAGTTGCATTTTCTTTTGTACAAAAAATAAACAAACTATTATATATATATAAAAAAATTAGTGTTGAGTCTGGTTTGGAATTTGACATGATTGGTGTATCCTAATAATTACAAGATTTTGAATTTGAGTCCTAATAAATTCTTCAACTTTAAGATTGAGAATTGCTAGATGGCATATTATTGATCATACAAATAATTCTTATTTTTTTTCCTGCCAATTGTAGGACATTTAAGTACATTATATGAACTAATTAATTACTTTATCAGATAAACCTAACTGGGAAGAACGGATAATAGTCTTAAACACCAGTCACACACATAACAAGTGAAATAAATACGTAATGAAAAATTGCTGAATTTAAAAACTTAAGTATCTAAAGCACTATCCAATTTTAATCTATACATGATCCTATTATCTCTAACGTAAGTATATTATTGTAAAGTTCTTTGATCTCCCCGTTTTCCTTTTTTTTTAAAAAAACTGGATCTCCCCATTCTTTTTCTTATAAAATATCGCCATCATTTTTTTTCACCCTTATATTAACTGCAAATTTTGCGTAAAGTCAGACATGTGAAAATTTGTATGTAAAAAATAGTTTAATAACTTTACTTATATAAAAAAAATATGAATTGAAGTAATGCGTACAGTTAATATAAAGAGTTTTACATAAACATCAATTAATATTTTGACACATTTTTATTTTAATTATTAAGAGAAAAATAATAATAAATATTGATTTATCAATATATTAGTTGATATCACTAATAATACATACCAATTAAATTCAAAAAAATATTTTATTTAACAAAACACACACATTTTAAGGCTTATATTATTGTTTTTATACTTTATATAAGATATATGATAGAGCTATGAAGTTTACATACGGATACGGAATACGGAATATGCTACGAATATAAAAACATATTAAATTTAAAAATTATAGGATACATATATGATATATATATATATATATATATATATATATATATATATATATATATATATAAAATTGTAAAATATTATTTTTATAAATTTGAAGATCTACAATATCTTAATATATATCATATGTGTCAATATTTGTTATCTAATAAGTTCTTTCTAAAAAATATGGAACATAATTTCTATTGACATATTCTAAAAAATCACTTAAACTAACTCATCCTAATATAACTTATCATATACAAGTAATACTACATAAAAAAATTAACTAGAGGGAATATTAGTATGAGACAAGTTTCGATGACAATGAAGTTGATGGTTTGGTACGAACAGAGGTAGAAAGAACAAATAAAAATAGTGGTATTTAAAAAGATAAAACTTAAAAGTCTAATAGTAACGTGCCAAAAGATAAAACTTAAAATAATAGTATGTGAAAATAGTGACTTATGACGTCAATCATGTGATTGAGCTTGTGTGAGTTTAAGATTACTAGTTGAACGTTAATCATGAAAATTATTTTTTTAAAAAAAATATTAATGAATCGTGTTTAAATTATGTCATAAATATGTCTAAGCATATTCAAGACGTGTCTAAACATGTTTAAGATGTATTCAATGTGTGTGAGACATGTTTAAATTAAAAAAAATATTTTTAATTAGATACAATTAAATATGTAAAATATATATATCATACAAATATCTTTATATATCCTATATAAATATATACCTAATACATAAACATACTTAAACATATTTAAGAAACAATTCAAACACGATCCATTAATAATGAGGCATGTCGATGCTCGATAGGATAAGAGTTATAAACGAGCGTATGACGTTGTAATTCGAAGTCAACTTATTCAAATGTGTGCAGTCAATAAAAAAAATAAAATCACTCCTTGTTTTTTTTTTTTTGGACAAAACAAAAACCATCAACGGCTAAATAGAATCCTATTATAAATAATAAAATAATGGAAATATAACTGACATTATTATGGTTTTTTTAATCTTTTATATTATGAAATAAGTTGTAAAATTTGTTGGTACTATTAGTATATGTTTTTTATTGAGTTTAATTTTTATATATTGTTAGTGAAAACAATTTATGCTATCAATTAATTATACATTATTATAAATAGTATTTTTGAAATAATTATTGCAAGAGAAATATTTTTAATAATGTAGTAATATATAATTATATAATAATATAATTTTTTTACAATGATAGTATATTCAAACTATTTTTTTTTTTTTTTTTACATAAAAGATGAAGTAAATGAAAAAATGAAAAAGAGATAGATAACCTCGTGAAATATATAAAGAGACAACATCATCGTATTCTAATTTTTAAAAACATACTATAATAATTGGAAAAAAATTTCAACACTCTTAAAGTATTATACTGTTCTAATAAAATTGTAACACTTGGTCATTAATAATTATACAACAGGTTAGATTAAAATATAAATATTTTTAAATTAGATTTGAACAATTATAAATTTACTTAAAGTATTATTATTTTAGAATTTATCCAACAGTACAAATTGGGTAATAATACAAAACTTTTTTAATATTATTACTTTAATATATTATTATCATATTATTAAAAAAATTTGAATATCAAAATTTTTTTGAACAAGGTTTAAATTAATACTTGAGTTAGTTGATGATGGTGAAATCTTCCATAATATGGTGACAGCGATGGTGATGCAAAATATATGAATATTTACATAATGTATTTTGACATTTAAATTAAACTGTGTATGAAGTGTATAATATTTGAAATTAAATGTATTCATTTGTGATATTACAAAATATTTATAAAGCGATATTGAGTGATAATAATTATAATTTAATTTAAATTAAATGTTATTATTTAAGATCAAAATACATGAGATTATTATATTTTTAACTAATTTTTTTATTTATATGAGATATAATTAATGTACATATTTATGAAAAATTTTATAAAAAATTTATATCTTATAAATAAATAAATTAATTTATCTAATAACAGCATAAATATCTTATATATTATTTGATGGATCAAATTATTCTTGAGCTACTAAGTCAAAATTCGAACTAAAACAATAATTATACGAGAGATCATGCATGTTTAGTAGTAAGATAACACATAATTAAATAGTAATAAAAAAATATTTTAAGTCCTTAATTCACAATGTAAATGTTTTTATACCATGTGAATGATCATAATAAAATTAAAAAAAAAATCATTGTGGTTAAAGAGGGGAAAGAAGGGCATTTTGGGAAAAAAGAAGAAGGAAAGAAACAGAAACTAGAAATCTTTTTCAAATTCCCAAAAACAAGCAGTGTCGTAAGGTGGAAATAAATACACCCAAACCCAAGCAAAAAGCACACAAACACATAACATTAACATTAACAGCAGCACATGTAGCCTTTCTTTTCATTTGAAATCTGTGTTTTTCCACTTCACGAGGTTGCACGCCTATATTCACTTTACTTCTCCTCCCGGCTCCACCATATTTCTTTCCCACTCTCTCTCTCTCTCTCTCTCTCTCTCTCTCTATATATATATATATATCTGCATTCATTCCTTTCAAACCCTTCTTCAATTTTTTAACTTGTTTCATATGATAATTCACATTGCATGAAAATATGTCGACCACATCAGCATCATTATCAAGACGACCCAAATGGCACCACCCACCTCCTCCTCCAACACCCAGGATCCTCCACTTCCCTCGCCGCCCTCGCCGGAGACCCACCGCCGCCAGACCCACATCGAGGGACCTTAAAGGTAATAAGTTGGAGAGTTTGTTTGATCAAGAAGAACAGCGTGCATGTGCTCCAATAGTGCTGTTGGGCCACGGTGCTGGGGAGAGTGAGAGGAGGAGGGAGAGTGAGAGGAGGAGGGAGAGAGTGGAAAGCAGCGAGAGTGGGTTGGCGTTGGAGGAGGAGAAGTGGAAGTTTCAGGCCGAAATATTGAGGGCGGAGTGTAACTTGTTGAGGATGGAGAAGGAGATTGCCGTCAAGAAGTTAGAGAGGACTCGTGCTAAGATGGCCACAACTCTAAGATCTGCACTTCACACCCTTGTCTCTGTTAGTCCTTTTTTTCTCTTTTCTCTCTTCATTTCATTTCGGAATTGACAGTTTCTTACTTACTCTGTATCATTGAAATGTGTACCATGTCACCTATATTAATGCACATTCAATGGCACAATGCCTCTTACTCCATGATCATCTAAGTATTTCTCTTCAGAATTTGCTACTCCAAAATTTGATTTTGTCTTCTTCCTTTTCTTTGATTTCCTGAGCAATTAAATAGTTATTATCACAGCTGATGCATTATGAATTGGCCTAATTCAGTTTCAAGTGGCTAATTGTACATTCTACTTTTCAGTTATTTCACTTGTTTTCTTGTACGAGTAAGACCCTGTCGTTTATCTCTATTTTCTTAACACGATGATTTGCATCTTCTGATCTTTAACTTGCAAAATGGAATGCAGGGTAGAATAAAGATTTGTGAAGGAAAGAATATTGATATGGTTTTGGATGAAGAGATCCATGACTTGACAGAGAAACTTCAGAAATTGCAAAAGAGATCAGGAGCTAAGGATTCACAGGCTACTAGCAACAACAGAAATTTTGACAAACAAGTTTCTGTTCTGCAGAGACGACTAGAGAAGATTGGAGGATCATCAGATGAGATATATTTGAGGGAGTTTCAAGAGATGGCAAACGTAAGCTTCTCCATTAAAAGAAGTAGCAGATTTGATGATAGTGTTGTTGCAAGTGGAAAACTAAACGTAAGTATGAAACGATATTTTGCCTTACTTCTCAGCTTTTCAATCCATCTTTTGATTTTGGACTAATCTTTTACCTTTAGAATTTCTTAGCCGTTTGATTCCCAAGATAATAATGTAAAGGGAAATCATGGTTTTTTTTTTTTTGGGTTATGTTCTTTAAGAGTGAAAATTCCATCACAAATGAGCTCTATAATTTTGACGAATTGAGTGTAATGAAGTTCAAAGACTAGTGGTTGATTTCTTTTATATACTTTGTCCAATCATCCCATACAAAGGCATTTTCCTCCTTCATTTTTTTTCTCCTGTTGTGTTTTGTATTGTTTTGGTGTTTGTTTCTTATGGATTTTATTAAAATTTACAGGTGGAGATTTTGAGAAGGAAAATGGAGGGATTGTCAAAGGGGATATTATTACAGAGAATGGAGGAAGAGTATAATTCACTGCTGTCCACTGCTAGTAGTTCTCTTGCCAGTTCTGGTTCAACTTCCAAGAGAACCGAATTTCAAGATTCATCTTCTTCCATGAGAGTACCACATCAGGCATATCCTTGATTTCTTTACTCATCACTAGTTGATAGTAGGCTATAAAAATTAAGCCAAAGCCATTGATAAAAATTATTTTTTATTATATATAACCAGTATTCTCTATTGGCTAAAATGAAGCTACACCTAATCCAGTTTAATCTGACTTAAAAAAATTCCCACCATCAATAAGAAAATCTGGATATGAATTGATTAGTCTTTTTTAGTGTACTAATTCTTTTACGACTAAGAGAAAAATTTGCAGAGTGGTCAACCTTTTTCATGTAAAACACAATTTTCTTGACTAACTGAGTTAAGAGAAGGAATTCTTACTAAAATTGTGATTGAAAAATCCTGCAGGAAAAAGTGTCTTCTGAAGGGAGCCTGTGCTCAGGACATTGCAAGACTATTGTACGAAGAATTGTAGAGCAAGTTAGAGCTGAGACTGAGCAATGGTCCCAAATGCAGGAGATGCTAGGTCAGGTGAGGGAAGAGATGGAGGAATTGCAGGCTTCTCGAGATTTTTGGGAAGATCGGGCCTTGAATTCTGATTTTCGAATCCAATCCCTACACAATGCTGTAAGATACAGTTCATTGTTTCCAGTTGTTTTATATTTCCCATTTATCAGTATTCCTTTAAGTTCTTGTTTTTTAGGCAATACTTGTAAGCTTTATATGCCTTTCTAAAATAAACTGTTTTCTCTGTTTCCTTTGGTTCACTGACATGGTTCATATACTTTCATTTAGCACCATATTTTCTTAACCTTTTTGCTAGCGTTATAGATGTAGCTGACGTCATTCTGTTTGATAACTATAAATGTTTGGAACTTTAAGTCAATGTTTCCATTCTTCATCTAATGATCCCCATCTTTCTTTTTGATCCAAAATTCAAAAGAGAAAATTTTGGGCCAGCCATCGGAAGCCATAAACTATCATATAAAAAACATGAAAACATTTTTTTACTTTTGGTGAGAAAGAAATTGGTAGTTACCATATATCTACACTAACCAATTGGACTTGTTAATTCATTTGACTTCTGTGAGCTAAACGTTAGTGCACCTGACTTAACATGTCAATACTATATAGAATACTTATACACGCAGTTGTCTATGTTTAAAATGTGATAGAATGCTGATGGCATTTCTAGTGGATCACTTTGACACTGTGTAAGAAACCCATGTCACAGAAAAGAAAAAATGAATTCATAAACGAGTTTTTGGCAGATAAAGCATGAGGTTTGATAATCTAGTGGGTGGTGCTAAAAAAGGCCCAAAACATGCACTTGCTATGCATTTGGTCTCTTAAAAAAGTTTATCTTGCCATTAATCTTGTGTTTTTTCACAGGAGCAAGAATGGAGACAAAGAGCTCTTTCATCTGAGAGTAAAACAAATGAGCTTGAAGCAAAAATGTCCGTGCTCTATGGTGATCTTGAAAGGATGAGGAAGGAACAAAATGCAGTACAGGGGACTAAATGTTCACCAATTCCCTTGGACGCACAGAATGAGTTGGAGAAGCGAATAGTGGTCTGTTGCTCAAAGGAAAATAGTAATGTTACAGAAAATAGCAAGCATAATGAGGTTTTAAGGAATGGGGAAAGAAGAGCACATGTTGCTCGAGGTGGATTCCCAGCCCCAAAACGATCACCATTCCGAGACATTGGGAACTCATCATCATCATTGTTGATGAGGCAGAATGGCAAAGCAGTTTTCCCTTTGCATAGCCATCTTTCTTCCAAAGCTGAGAAAATTTACTAGAGTGACTCACTCACTAACTCATCACTTGACTGAGGCTGATCGGTTCTAACATAAAATTGCATATCCTAACAAAATGGGGAGAAGAAGGTGCGCAATGGATCAGGGGGTTTCATGTTTAAAGATTTGTGGTTTGAGATCTGTCATGTAATATGTACTAAGCCAAGAGAAAATAAGGCCAACACTCTGAAAGTCCCAGGTTGATGTAACTGGAGATGTTACTTCATAAAAAACTTCATAGGTTACCCAGGTATCAAATTCATTCAAAGGAAGATGAAAGTGTAATGTATTTGTTGGCCTGATATATTATCTACTTTAAAGCATGGGATTCAGAGCATGAAGAAAGTAGAATTTAAATGCTTAAATTCTGTGCAATTAAATACTGTTCTATTTGGAACAATAACTGAAATCAGTTATAAATGTTTTCTTACATAATGACCTCAAAAAAATAACTTAACATATAAGTTGAAATTGCGCTATTTCTTAACCTAATGAACGTGTTGGTGGTCCGTTTGTCTACTGGTGCTGGGTGTAGAATTCAAACTTCACTTCTTGCCCTTGCTAGGCTAATAATTTATTAGTTATCTTTCATCAAATGCCATGGGATAACGTCGAGATGTGAATACAAAACAAGTTATAACTTGAAATTTGATTGCAAGAATCAAATTTTATTTGCATTTAAGCCTACCATCTCAACCCCTCTCAAATTTCTTACGAACATCATTTTTATTTTTTTTTGGGTACAAACGAACTTCATTTTTTTACCCTAGGGAATACTGCTACTAGTATAATGACTATTCATAACATGCGATGTCTAATTAGCTACAAGATAGAATACTTTTTTTTTTTTTTCGAGTCCTTGATTAATTTACTTTTTTATTCGCTCAAAGGTAAGTTATTATGTTAGAACTAAGAAATTTATAACTATATTTTTTACCGTTTGGTTCCAAAAAATTGGTGTACTTACTTGAACATGTGACTATATACGTATATCCAGACATTACATGCTCCTTTATCACACATCACATGATGTACTTATGATTTTTTTTTTCTGAGTATCCTGACAGTGTTTGTTTTTTTTTTTCTGGTCAACGTTGTGTTTTGTTTAAAATCAATACTTGATATATAAAATTTGTAGTTATAGCGAATTTTTTTTTTTTTATTTTTATTTTTATGAGAGGATCTTGTAAAATTGTTTGAAATGTTTTTAAAAAAGTATTAAATATTGTATATAAAAAAGTATGGATAATGTTCTTTTTTAAACTCAAATAAACAACTTTCAAACAATTCAAATAAGTAATTAACATTTTTAAGATAATAATAATTTTAATTATTTATGTTATAATATTTTTTTATTACACATAATAAATTAAAATTTAAATTCATTACACAAATAATAAATATTATCATTTATTATTTCATTAATTATTATATTATAATTTTTATATAAAATATAATAAATTATAATTTTAACTCATTATATATAATAAAAAAATATCACTACATAAACAATTAAAATTACTACTTATTTTACAAATATTTACCATTTATACGAATTTTCTAGAAGTTATTCAATATGAGTTTTACTTATTAAAAAAATATATCACGTCCGGAAAAGGCGCACTTTTTAGTTTTTAGACACAAACTGACGAGCCATCGTATTCGTATTTCTGCCACCACCAATACATTGGAATAGATGGTAACTCTACTCAGAATTCAGAAAGCATATACTCTCAGTCACAACCACCAGCTGCTGTTCAGTTCAGCCACCACCGCTCCTTCTTCGTTTCATCTCTCTTCCTGTCTCTGCCGTTCGCTTCCAAATCAGACCATACTCATTTTCAATTTTGTTCTCAAACCCCTCTTTGGTAAATTCTAGTTTTTCTTTGCTATTGATTGCAAAATTGGGATTTACATCTACAACCGTGTGCTCTTGTCTTCGTTTGCGTTTTTTGGTTCTTCCAATCTTCATTCTCAAATTGTTTGTTTTTATTATTATGTTTGTTCTACAATTGTTTGTAGAAATGCTCAATGCAGAACAAATTTTTGCTTTCTTTTCTCTTTCGAGTGGCAAACCCTAAAAAAATGTGTCCTTGCTACCTTTGCATTTCTCTGCAGAAATTAAAATTGTTAATGATTAATGTGGCTGCCCCTCTTCCATTATTGATTTAAATTTGGTGAATTAGTTGTATCTCGTTGGTGGTTTTTGGTATTCTGCTCTTCTGATAGTGGGATTGAATTATTGTGTCTATTGAAATGCTGAAGCAATGGTTCTATTTCAAATAGCCAGTTTGGTTTGGTTCAGCTTTGTCTTTCAAACAATTTTGCTTCCTGCTATATCTCTATCGTTGACTTTACAGCACAAGGGAGTACAATTTGTAATATTCCTGATAGATAAGGTTCTCATAATAGCCAAGCCATTTTTGCAATGTATACTGCTCTAGGTTTTCCCACATACTAACCTGAACATTCTTGGCTTGTGGGATTTCTGTGCTAGCTCAGTGATGTGTTTGGTGATTACTCTGATGGTGAATATCTTGAATTATTACCAATAATATCCAGTTTTCACTAATATGATCATATGTATATGTGCATCTTATATGATCATCTTTTTTGCTTTATGTTTTGATCTTTTCATAATATTGTTACAAGTTGAATCTTTCAGTCTTGACTTGCAATAATAACATTTGGTATTCTCTGCTATCACTTATGTTGTGGACTTATTTTTCCTTCATCATCTTTTATTCTTCAGATTATGAAGATGTCTTTCATCAAAATATGCAAACAATATGATATCTCCTACTACTGATTGCTTAAGCCCAAAGTTGGCATGTCTGTGGAGCAAGATTTATGCAGCGAAGGATAATTAGGTCTTGCCATATAATAGATTTGACCCTGCAGGCCCATCTGAAATTGAATAATTTATTGCAATGACTATTAGCTTGGCTGGTAATTCTTCTCCACCTCGTCCCAGATGGAGAAAAGTAGCATATGGCGGTATGCAACCTGGTTATGATGACAATCATATTGATGAATCATTCCTTGAAGGAATGGTCATGAATGCCAGTGTTGTAAAAAGGGACATGCTAAAGGTGATGCTAGACTCTGTTTCCATTTCTGAATATTTATGCATTGTTGCTCTTGTTGTCTTGGTCTGGACCTACACACTAAGATCAACTCTTGATGAAAATTCTCTCCTGTTTATTGATGTAAGTCTTCTTGTTTCAGGTTTTTTAATTCTCCTTTTTACTCAAGAAATGCTTTCCCTTGGCCTTCTTCTCCATTATTTCCTCAATATCGCCTTTTTTATAACTGGATTATATGTTTTGGCTCCCATCTATCAAACTCTTACAAGATCCATTAGTTCAGATTCCATTTGGGCAGTAACCGTATCACTTCTCATACTTCACCTTTTCCTGCATGACTATTCAGAATCCACTGTCAAAGCCCCAGGGGTTCTGAAGAATCCGGCTTTGACCAGTTGTATATCTGTAAATGCTTCTGTTGTGGCCTCTGTTTTTATTGCTTCTCGCCTTCCATCAAGACTACATGTGTTCGCTATCATGTTATTCTCATTGCAAGTTTTCCTTTTTGCTCCACTGGTTACTTACTGTATTAAAAAGTATTCCTTCCGCTTACACCTATGCTTTTCTATCAGTTTGATGGCCATGACATTAAGTTTTGTGTACATGCTGCATCGCTTACTTTTTGTGCTGCTGCTTAGTTTGTTGGTTTTTGTCAACTTGGTCTGCCCTTATTGGCTTATAAGGATTCAGGAATACAAGTTTGAGATCAATGGGCCTTGGGATGAGGCTAAGCTTTGTTTTGATATTACAGACTGAAATCAGTACAAGGTTGATGAGAAATTGGAGTACGTTTTGAGCCATGTTGAGGTGGGAGTATAATTTACTGATTGCTTTTTCATTTTTGGGCTAAAAATTTACTACTTGGTCCAGTTTAAGTTATAAGTTGATGGGGATTTGTACTCATGCTTTAGAATGATTTTCAGAAGTGTCCTCGGGTACAATAGAAGTACATTTAGAATTTAGAGTTCACAATGCATGATTTAATACAAGCCTTATTTTACAATAACAGTTAAACGTGGTTGAAGTTATCAACGTCCAGTACTGATCAAGGAGAGATATTACGAATTAAAAGTTGGTAAACTTCTTTTCTTTCAAGCTTCCCACTGTCTCCCTGAGGCTCACTTCCAAAGGAATAAATTCAATTTCCAAGCTCTTTGCCTTTTCTTTGGAAACCTGAATTGTTGGCATATAAGGCTTATCGTCTGCACACCTGATAACGTTGTTAAGAAAGTGAAAATATTATCAGAAAAATCAAAATAGAAATAGAATTTTAAATATAAAAGAATGCTTAACACAACAAAAAAATGACTCTTTGCAAAAAGATGTGTCATGTTGGATTGATGTTACAGTATCCAATCGCCCATGATTTTGAATTGATTTATCGGCCTCTCATGTGCTAAATGTTTTTAAACACTCTTTCACTTAATTTCATTTTTGGCAAGCGTTAAACAAACATCACTAAGTCAATTCCAATGCTTAAACCTTTCAGTTTTAGTATTGAACTGGGTTTTCTTCTTTTTTTTTTTTCTTGAACTGTATTGAATTTTCAAATAAGGCGTAAGTATGGAAAAATGGGTTTAGTAAATAGGAATCTGAATTCGTATTTTATATGCATTCTTGGAGTTATAGAAATAATTAAACTCACTTATCTGGAATTTGTAATGTCGGGTACAGATCACGTAAAATCTTCACAAGTTCAGAGTAGTGTGCCACTCTCTCAGCCAAACTTCCACTAGCTGAAGCAATCTCATATGCCTGAATCTGGGCGGTTGCAACATCTTTCACATTGATCCATCCAAAAGCAGCATTTGGAAAAGTTTGTGAACCTGCATCAAGCAAGTGAAAGAGTTCTATTAAGCAACAGGACAATGCTTGTCTGGAGGGCAAAACTGCAATATATTCGACGCACATAGGAAATCGTCTAAGAATTTTTACAGAAAAGACAGCAAGATAATTGCCAAACAGGAACTAATAGAGCTAAGTCATCATCAATGTTCGTACTTGAATAACGTATCATAAAAGATTGGCCATAATTTTAACCGAATGACCAAATTGAATGTGGTTATCCATAAATGTCATGTTGAGGGAGTCCTTATCCATAACAAGTGTTATGATTAAAATGAGCATACCTTAAACATCAAGTTTAATTACAGATTGTCGTTATTATGGCCCTCCTTTTCATTTAATATTTCATTTTCCATTTCCATATTTTATGTTTCCCTTTTCCATTTTCCATCATATAATCCAGATGCAGGCAAAGTGTTTCATAAGATTATTGTACGGCATAACTTCATGACTAAATAAATTACCATTTATTAGGTTTAAAATTAGATTAACACTCGCATTAACCTCTGGTTGTAAGAGAGGCCCTGCCACCATTGATGGGTTAATAGAAACCATGTCAATGCTGTTTTCCTTTACAAATTTCCAGGCAGCATCCTCAGCCAAAGTCTTTGAAAGTGTATACCACAACTGAAAACTCAAATAGGAAATGGCAACATAATTAGTGATTCTGGTGACATACTACACAGGACAATTTATTACATTTGTGCACATTGGCTATCGACAATTACGTCTACCAGTCTCTCACTCTCTTTCTAATTATAAATTAGGAAGAAATGTTGAGAGGATAATTTTCAGGTAAAAGAAAAAAGGAATAGTTGAGATGAGACTAAGATTAAGATAACAATCCCAGCCTATTTCTGGCAATGATTAAGGACACTCCGGATCCTTTTAGCTGATTCTAATAATTAGGTATTAGATATACTAAAATATTATTAAAAAGCAACTGTTTTTACTCAAGTAAATACACAAATTGGTCTCTAAATTATACAAGTTGTGTACATTTAGTCCCTAAAAATATGCGTGTACACAATTAAGCTCCCGAATTTGTAAAATGACTCACATGTTAATCCTTCTGTCAGTTCATGTTGCGAAGCTCTAACGGACGTGCTGATGTGTAACGTTAAGTGCACATGTGGTACGTTAGTCTCTGTTAGTGGCGCTGAGTTGACATGTTAACGTTGGGAGAGTAATGAGGGAGCAAAAGGACATTGTTTTCCTCCTCTGAAACCCCAAAACACAGGAACCAAATTGTGTGCATTCAACCTGAAATTCCCCACCCCTAAAACACAATCATTTTCTCGCCCATTACCCTAACTACCCAAAACTTCTCCTCATTTTCCCCCAAAAGCCTTCCTCGTTTCCTTCCAATTCCCTTCCTTTTCAAGCAGTTGTCCCCCATTAATCAGTCATCAAAGCTATTACTTGCAGTGGTCCGCTTGTCCCCTCTTCATCATCTCACTATTGAAGATTCATGAATCTTGAGATTCTTGGAGTTGTGAAGATTCCTGTTGGCCAAGGTGAGTGGTCCCCTCTATTTTTATCCTCTGGTGTTGTTTCCACCAAGATTGACATTCTTGTAGTTGTGAAGATTCTTGTTGGTTATATGTGTATTTCTTTATTGTGATTGCTTTATTTGTGCATGCATGTAGGGTTATTCCTATTTTGCTGTTTATTTGTTATGTGTTCACATTTCTAAGATTTTAAAACAAAACAGTGGAGAGTGGAATTGATATGCTCTATAAACAAATCATTGGAGAGCCGTATAATGTAGAGGACACTCAATAAACAAGTTGTGTAGATATAAATCTCTATGATTGATACATGATAACTGTATAGAAATTTATGATAAATGTCACTATCCTTTCTTTGTTTTACTGTTGTGTGGTCCCTGATAGTAAGGGTTCACTATTAGTATGTATGGTTGACTGTAAGTTTAGGTAGTTGATAAGGTGTAGTAATAGTGTAGTAAGTGTTTTGTATTGATGCAAAAACCATGACTGAGTAGTCCCTTATTTGTTAGCCTAATGCAATTCATTTTATATATAATGTGCAGCATGAGTAAAGAAAAAGGAGTGAAGAAGGTTCCTGTTGTCATTGACACTTATTAGAGTGAAGAGGAACAACAACATGTGGATGTTAGCAACCATGGTGATTATGACGTAGGTGAAGAGGAAGGGTCAAGCAGTGATGTTTATGATTGTGGTGAAGATGAAGTGTATAAACCATGCCCTCTTGAAGAAGATGATGAAGAAGACTTACTGAGGCAATATACTGATGTTGGTATAAAAGATGAGAAAGTATTAGGTCAGAGAGTTGAACAAATTATGGTTGAAGAAAGAAGACGGATGAGTAGAAGACAAAGAAATACTCAACCCATACAAAATGTAGAGGCTGACATCCAAAGTGAGCCCGCTGAAGTGGAGGAGGTTGATACAGATTCTGATGACAATGACAGCTATATATCTGAGGAGTTGAGGAGTCTATCTGATTCTGATGAGGATGGAGACACATTTGCTACCATCAAGTATCTAGTATTCAATGAAAATACAAAGTTTGGAGAGGTTCGCTTGGAGTTGGGTATGTTGTTTCCTACATTGGATGCCTTCAAGTTGGCTGTCAGGGATTACAATATACACTTAGGAAGAGAGATCAAATTCATAAAGAATGATGGGAGAAGGTGTAGAGCAAAGTGCAAGAGTGCTAATTGTGCTTGGGTGATTTATTGTGCATAGGGCAGTGATGCTAACTGCTTTCAGATCAAGACTTTTTTTTCTAACCATACATGTGCAAGGGATTTCAAAAACAAAAATGCAAACAAGAAGTGGTTGGCAGAAGGAAATCTTTGGTAATTGTATTGCATACAATTTATTTTTGACCAATTAACATTTCACACTTTTTTACTTTTAGTTATATTTATGTGTTTCTGGTTTGCTATGTAGGGACACAAACCACCAAATAAGATCAAGTATCCAAAAATAACTGGTATTACAACAATCTTACCAGGGCCTACAACAAGAGCAGCAGCAAGGAGAATTGGACTTGCAACAAGCCCATCACCAACTATATTTGGACCTGCAATAGGCTCACTAGGGCCTACAACAAGAGCAACAATAAGGAGAATTGGACCTACAACAAGCCCACAATCAACTGTATCTGGACCTGCAATAGGCTCACCTAGTCCTACAACAAGAGCAGGTGTAAGGAGAAACTCATCTGCAGTAACCTCACCCTCATCTAGAGTTGGACCTATAGCAAGCTCAAAATAGGATGAAGCTACCCACAATGAGGCCTGCAGCATCACTATCTACCAATCCATTTAGACTTTCACCACCAACTAACTCAAACAGGCCTGCAGCACCAAGAATTCGCCCAAACCGAGATACAGGCCCTCACATGTCTCTTATCAGACCAGTAGCACCTTTTAGACCACTAAGACTGGTACCAGCATGTGCAAGGAGACCACATCCACAAGCGCACTTGCTTCAGCCTTTTAATTATGTTTGGCAAGGCAAGCCAATTGTGATAAGACTGTTAGCAGCAAGCCAAGCAACATCACAGAGGTTTTCAAACCTTGTTATGTCCTAAGAATCATCAAGTGGAAGCCAAGGTGCAGGGGATGGCACCCATTCCTCCAAGTGAACTGCTGCTGGTTGATTGCTGCTAGTTTATGTCCTTTTTTGCTATGTATAGAACTATTAAGGAGTTTAATCATTTTGGGAATGGAAATTGTACATGAATATGGTTTGGTAGTTGAACACAAGGATCAATAGTTTCTTTTGTGTATAAGTTCAACATAGGGACTGTTTGATATGGTAGTTATAGGGTTTATCAGTTATTTTGGAACCATTAGTACTTATTCAAGCAGTCATAATTGAACTAGTTTGTAACTTTGTATTCAGTTATGTTTATATCATCAAATGAATTATGTTCTAGTATTATAGGCAACTTTATATTTGCAAGTTTATAATTGCTCTGTTTTACACTTTGAACTAAGTAATACTGAAGTTTGGTGTATAAACATGTCCTTTTATTACTCAAACCAGATATTACAAAACATAACTATGGGGGCCAACACATTTCACTCTTCTTACAAAACACAACACACAACAGCTCCTTATGGACAACACACTACCCAATTATTTCTTCACAACCAACACAAGTAAAATAACAACCATTACCATCAAAAACTCAAAACCAACTTTCAAATTTAACATCAGATTCTCATAATCCCTCAACTGTTTCTTCAACTTTCTTATCACTCTCTTCTGCTTCTCCACTTCTAATTTTAGATTGTCTTCTTCAGTGTTTTGCTTCACTACTTCTAATTTCAGCCTATCTACTTCAGCCTTTAGCTTGTCCACTTTTGCTTTCTGGTTTTGGACTTTAGCTTCTAGTGCAAGTTTTTCTTCATTTATTGCTGGAGTAAATGAGGATCAACCCATTCAAAATAACCATAATCCAAGTCCTCTCTCTACATACAAAAACACATATTATGTTCAAGCATTATGATTCAAGCATTATGCTTCATCAATCAATGATGCATCATACCAGTAAAGAGCTTACCCCAAAGAATGGACACCTCCAATACCACTTGTCTCTTGTTGAAGAATTATGAGTTTAGAGTTAAAGAAAGGAAAAGAGAGAAAGACGACTAACACTGATAATGTTATTGATAGGAATAAGATGTGATACAATTCCATAACATAGTACTCTTATTTATACTAATACTTAGGTCAAATACTAACACTACTAGTACTGACCCAAACCCACTAACATAAGACTAATAACCTAATAAGTACTAACCCTAATATTCTCTAACACTATCTCTCAAGCTTAAGCTTATTAAACTTAAACTTGTTACAAGTAACAAACCCATAAACATAAAACAAATAACATAACCCTATCTTTATCCGAAAGCGAGAAGAGAAACTCGGCACAGTAACATTGAACCATTCAAATATGAAATAAGGAAGAAGAGACGATGATGAACCATCCAAGCGTCCAAGAAAAAAGAAGAGAAACTGGAAAACTCTTGCTCCCAAATCTGCAACACCATTGTTAGTGAGAATCTAAGGCGACTCCACCTCGCTGATAGCTCTTTCCTCCTGGCGGCTCCATCTAGCGAGCAACCCTTTCCTCTAACATCTCTGGAACGGCTCCACCTCGTTAGTTGCTCTTTGCCTCCAATTAGGTAGCCCTTTTCCTCCAAGCTCAAGGTGCACCAAGAAAATCCATAAGAAGAACAAAGAAACAAAATATAGAATAGCAACTTCAGCCTGCCTCCTTCAAAGATATCAAGTCGACATAACCATAACCCAGCCATCAAGTCTCATCATAGCATGCCAACATAGCAACAAAACACTATATATAGGATATGGGATTTTCAAGAAATCTAAACTCACAAACCAGCAAAATTAAAATCCAAATCTCCCCTTAACTAAAGGGACCATCAAACTAGTCAAAGAAAGTGGGAAACATCACCCAGTGCACCCTTGTAGCAGCATCCAAACAAACAATAGCTAAATATTTTTCAATCTCAATTAAAAACCAACCACAAAGCTCATCATCTTTCAAGCAATTTTCTCTTTAACCATCTCAAGTAGTCTCAGCCCAAGCTCCAATGCACACTGGGCTCTGAATAAAACACTAGAATAGCACAAAAACAACCCACCAGCACAAAATCAGAAGCCAAATCTATTGCTCGTAAACAAACCAAACCTCAAATTCAAATCACCTCCTCAAATTAGCACCACCCGAAAACCCCATTCTCCATAACCATAAACATATCTCCAACCCAAAATCAATCCCCACAGAACCACCAGTTTGCACTCCACTGTGCCTCCCATCTAAGGCGATGAACTAGCAACCACATACAGGCCAAGACTCCCCCTTACTGAGGGATCCTACAAAAACAACTAAGGAGGTAACAAATCACCAAAGAATCATACCAGAACAAACCAACTGTTGTAAATCACTTCAGATCGCACCAAAACGAGCTGAAACTACCGCGCTGGAGAAGTTGCCGACCTTATGGTCACCAGCAAACCTCCTTAATTGCTCTACAACGCTGATCTGTGCTCAAAACTGAGGACCTAGCCACGAACTAGCCAGAAAACGAGGTGAACGACACACCTGCTGCGTGACCCAACAAACCAGAAACACGACCCAACCATCGTTAGTCACTACTCCTATCGCCTGCCACCAAAACACACCTAGAGCGGCTTAAACCGCCATGCTTGAGACGTCGCCAGCGAGTCTCTTTAACCACCGTGCGCACTTGTCTGAACCGGAATATACAGCCGCCGACCTCCCACATCACCAAGACGACGTGGGCACCACGAACAGCCCGTGAAACCACTGATCCGAGCCTAAAACCCACAACCCACAACCCACAATCGATCTTCTCCTGACCTCCACCGGCACCGGACTGGTCTGTCGCTGTCGACCCCTCGCTGGTTGCCTGAGAAGTCAGATAGAAGCCATGGTGGTGGTTGCCCTAGCCTTGAGGTGTGATCTAAGTCACGATAGGATACTGCAGTGTCTTTCTTTTTCTTTTCTTTTTTTCTTTTTTTTAAAGCACAGAACTTAATAAAAACAATAAGATTAAGGAAAAATAAAAAAAAGGGCTTATAAACAAAGTTCCAAAGAACTCAGTTCAGCGAAAACATAGGCACACAGATCATGGTGGATGATACCTCTCTGATACCATATTGAAGAATTATGAGTTTAGGGCTAGGGAAAGGAAAAGAGAGAAAGACAACTAACACTGATAATGTTACTGATAGGAATAAGATGTGATACAATTCCATAAAATAGTACTCTTATTTATACTAATACTTAGGTCAAATACTAACACTACTAGTACTGGTCCAAGCCCACTAACATAAGACTAATAACCTAATAAGTACTAACCCTAATATTCTCTAACACCTTCTCTAACACCTCTCTTCTTTCCATTCTTGCATTGAATCTTTCTTAACCTCTTCCCACAGCCACAAAGGTACATTGCTGCGATTTCCTCACTGAAACCGCACTCACTTATTGCAGACATCACCGGTGTCTTCATCACTCCAGGGAGCTTTAGGAAATTAGGAAGCTTGGGGATATGAAGTAAATTTGGCAGATTGGGGATTTAGGGTTCAACTACCCTGTTACTCCCTATTTCAAAGATGACCGCTAGAGAGGAAGAGCAAAAACGACTATGTTTTAGGGGTGGGAAATTTCATGTTGAATGCACACAATTTGGTCCCTGTGTTTTGGGGTTTCAAAGGGGCAAAACGACGTTGTTTTGCTCCCTCATTACTCTCCCACTGTTAACATGTTAACTCAGTGCCACTAACGGAGACTAACGTGCCACATGTACACTTAACGTGACACATCAGCACGTCCGTTAGAGTTCCACAACATGAAATGATAGAAGGATTAACGTGTAAGTCATTTTACAAATTTGAATGCTTAATTGTACACACATATTTTTAGGGACGAAATACACACAACTTATAATTTATGGAACAATTTGTGTATTTACTCGTTTTTACTCTATTTCTTTTGGGAAAGTAGTGTCTTTCTTTGTAGTTTAAAACACTTCCCATTATCTAACAAAGTAGAAGTATCCCCTGCCCATGGAGTCCACTTGTCTCAAATTCATGATAAAGCAAACACACTATCATGCTGCTCACATTTTCCAAAGTAGTGACAAGGCACACAAATATGTTTAGATAGAAAACATGCTATTCAATTCCCAACTTGAGCAAACTACACCAAAATTACAAATTCAACCTGCATTAGCTTTAAATTTCATTTCTGAGTAAGTTTTAGGAAAAAATGGCACGTACTTTTGATTCCCTACAGAAATCTGGATCCGAAAACCATGTCTCATCAACTACTACTTCCAGAGTTCTAGGCCTTCCATTATATGCAACTGCAGAACTAGAAGACGTTAAGACAACTCGTTTCACAGATGGTGATTTTACACATGATTTGAAGAACATTAAGAGTTCCCTTCACCGCTGGATCAATTAATTCAGCCTCAAATAAAGAAAACAACGATTGATCTGTTTTGAAAAGACAACAAAATGGTAATTTCAACTCTTTGCTGAAAGATTTTATAAAAATGTGTCAAAGCTTCTTATAGAAGTGAAGTAGTGAACTTTCGCTTCTCCTCAATCATCTGACCTTTTAACCATATCTTAATCAATAACTGGCACTCATTGGAGTGCTTCTACCTTATATAACAATAACAGAAACATAATAAAAAGATAATGAAGAAACATAATCAAGAGTCTTCAAACTGAATGTAAAATTAAAAATAGAATGCCTTGGCAGACCATATTCAATTACTTATCAACAAAAGTAGAATGGAATGAACCTGTGGGTCTTTAACATTGTCATAAACGGGTGAAGCAGTATGAAAGACACCATCACAACCCTCAACAGCAGAATCAAAGGAGCCTTCTTCCATGAGATCTGCCTTGAACAGGTGCAACCTCTCCTTTGCACCATCGAGTTTAAGCAAGTGTTCTACCTTTTTGGGATTACCTGCACCAAATAAATCAATCTCTCCTCTCATAATGTCACTGAATCTATGAATCAAAACCTAAATAACTGAAGCAATAATAATAATAATAATAATAATAATAATAAATTGGTGAATCCAAGGAGAAAGAGGAGGAAGGAGAGGGAGCACTGACTTGGGTCACGAACAGTGGCCCTAACAGTATAACCATGTTGAAGGAGGAACTTGACGATCCATGAAGCTATATATCCAGAAGCACCAGTCACACACACAAGCTTCCCTCGGCTGCTGCTCATTCTCTTCTTCACCAATTTCCTTGCTTCAAGTTTTGTTTTGTTTCGTTCGACTGACTGTAATAACCCACAAGGACACTGTACTTATTAAAGCATTACTCATCCTTCACATATAAAAAATGACGCTCTTACACTTTTTTTTGTGTGTGTTATTATTTATATTTTTTAAAATTAAGTTAAAAAAATTAAAAAATATATATAATAAATAATATTAAATAAAATATAAAAATATATATATACTATTTAATATAAAAGTATAAAAATTATTCACGTATCCATCTTTTTATTGATTTTGAATTATCCTTTCCTTCCTTTTCTGTATAGAGAATTTCACTTGAAAATTTGTTTCTTTGTACTTCGACTACTATATTCTATAGGGTCATTTCTAATATACACTTTTTAAAAGAAAATGTATGGTGCACCAGCAAATAAAAGTTATTAATTTATTCATAAAATAAATTAATGATTTAGATTAATTACCAGAAATCTGTTGAGCAGGTTATTTTTTTTCAAGTTTTTTGGTCGGAGCTGGGGTGGCAGGCGGTGGTCCGACGGTGGTAGGCGGCGGCCGGCGGTGGTCCGGCGGTGGCGGCGACAGCCGGTGGTTGTCCGGCAAAGCGGCAGCGGTTAGCGGTTGTCCATTGTCCGGCGGCGGTGATTAGCGGTGGTAGGGTGGTGATCGGTGGTGGCCATGACGTGGTGGTGTGGCCGGTGGTTTCCGGCGATAGTTTTGGTGATGACTGCTGAAAAAAAAAACCTTAAAAAATAATCTAAAAAAAAATTTCAAAAAAAAAAACTTATAAAAAAAAAATTTGCTTATGCGAGTAAAAGTTTGGGTGCGTGGTGCCCTAAACTTGGCAGGGTGCATAATAGCACCCGCCATTCTATAGAAGTAACTCATCTCAACTAATGATTCAACTTGAAAAACTAAAATGAATAGTACAATCATGAACAGTAAAAAATTTATTAAACTCTTATATTTTTATATCAAATAGTATATATATATATATTTTTATATTTTATCTAATATTATTTATTATATATTTTTTTATAATTTTTCTTCATTCAATCATATTTATTAATAATAATATAAATAATATCTACACCCCTAAAAAAGAGATACAATAATTATTTTTCAAATTTATTTTTTCGATTGTTGTCAAAATGAGCATTGTCATTAGAGTGTGTTGGAAACAATTATTTTCTTTTCAAATATATTTTTGTATAAAAAAATTATTTTAACAATATTATAATATAATTGTTAAAATTAATTTTAATTTTTATATAAAATTTAATATATTATAAATTTTTTATTATAATATTAAAATTTAAATTTATAATTTAAAATTATAAATTATTTTTTATATTTTAAAATATAAATATTATTTTATTTTTAATCAAATAATTTTTTAATTATTTTATATTTATTTTAATAATTTAATATATAAAAATATTTTTTATACTACTATTTAAATAAAATAAAATAATTTAAAATTATTTTTTAATTAATATATTTAAATATAAAATTAATTTTATTATAATTAATTATAAAAAAATTATATAATAATTAATTATTAAAATAATTAATTTTTTACAACTATTTTAAACACAATTGTTTATTTTTTATAGTTGAATAAATTTTATCATTTTAACTTATTTAACGACTAATCTTAAATTTTAGAAAATTTTAACTGAATTCCGTCCAATTTTTTCTATTTGACAGAAATGATTGATGGGATGCAGGCTGGGACTCAGTGCATTGCTGCTCTTAAAAGGGAGACAATATTGGTGTAGACATTTAATCCCATAAATGGAGACATTATTGTGTCGGCAAAGCTAAGTTGCTCTATCCTACCGCAAATATTTCTAGTAACAATTTAGCATAATAATCTTTTAAATTATTTAAGAAGAAAATAATTATTTTTTGATTTTCAAATATTAAATATTTATACTTTTCCTTTAATATTTTTCATTTTAAGAAATTATAAAAAAAAAATCATATAGTTTTACATTGGTGAGTAACCGTATTACTTCTGAAGAATCAAGCGTTGACCTCTGTTTTGATTGCTTCTCGCCTTCCATCAAGACACGTTATAAGGTACGTACACGTTATTTTTTAAAAAATAATGTTTTTATGTTATTTTTTAAAAAATAATGTTTTTATATTATTTTTTATTTTTTATTTATTTTTATATTTATTTTAAATAGACGTGATTAATAGAAAAAAATTATAAAAAAATAAATATGATAAATGATATTAAAAATAATGTGAAAAGAAGTGTATGTATTATTTGTAATAAGAAAATTAGAGTTGTTATTTTTAAGACATAGTTATGTGTCGGATATATAAAAATATCTGTATGATATATATATTTTGTATGTCTAAATATATTCAATTAAAAAAATTATTTTTTTTAATTTAGACACATTTCGAACACGTTTGAACATATTTCAAATATGCTTGGACACATCTCGAACACAATCCATTAATATTTTTTTAAAAAAATATTAGTTTTCATTACTAACGTTTAATTAGTAAACTCGTAACTCACTCAAGTCCAATTACATGATTAACGTCTCAAGTCACTATTTTCATATATCAATATTTTAAATTTTATCTTTTCACACGTCATTATTAGACTTTTAAATTTTATCTTTTCACATACCACAATTTTTATATGTTCCTTCTACCTCTATTCGTACCAAGTCATCTACTTCGTCGTCATCAAAGCTTGTCTCATATCAATATTTCCTCTAATTAATTTTTTTATGTACATACACTTGTACATAATTAATTCTATTAGAAAAAATTAGTTTAAAAAATATTTAGAATATGTCAATAGAAATTATGTTTTATATTTTTTTATGAAGAACTTATTATATAATAAATATTGATACATATAATATATATTAAGATATTATAAATCTTCAAATTTATAGAAATAATATTAATAAATTTTAATTTTTTTTTTAAATATTGAATTATATATATATTAAATTCTTTAATTTACTTTCATATTACTTTATATATATATATATATATATTTTATATTTATGTCTTATAATTTATTAAATTTAATGTATTTTTATACGTGTCTCGTATGTGTGCTTTATAGCTGTCATTGCATGTTTACCTTTTGCTGCACTGATTACTTACTGTATTAAAAAAAAAAATCTTTCTACTTACACCTATGTCAGTTTGATGTCCACCACATTAAGTTTTGTGTTTATGCTGCATCGTTGCTTTTAGTGCTGTTGGTTTTTGCTAAGGTGACCAGCCCATACTGACTGATAAAGATTCAGGAATGCAAACCTGCGGTTAATGGGCTTTGGGACGAGGCTAAGCTAGTCTGATCTTAGTGACTGAAATCAGAATGGACGTGCAAGGTTGATGTGAAGTTGCCAAATTGGAGTGCCTTATTGAGCTATGTTGAGTTGAGCTGGGAGTGCAATTTACTGATTGCTTTATTTTCTGGTCAAATATTACCAATTGGTCTAGTTTAATTTAGGATGTTTCCCTGGTGTTCCTTGCAGCTCTTGTCAGTGGAGGGTAACAAAATGAAATTTGTAATTGTGGTTTCAACTTGCTTTCGGGTACAATTGAAGTACATTTAGAATTTAGAATTCACAATTTCATCCAGACAAATATTAAACAATTAAGCATCCTCCACTTTTGACACGGGGGTAGGAAATGATTAGTGAAATGTAACAATTTTGTTCGTGTAATTTTTAAATTGATATAATTTGGTCCTTTATCAAACAATATTGACCTGTTTTGATTTAACACAAACCTTATTTTACAGTAATAATTCCTTCTCAATCATGAAGTTTCTAATATCATAGTCATCAACTGAACGTGGTTGACGTTATCAACATTTATTCCTCAAGGAGATATCACGTATTAAAAGTTGACAATCTTCTTTTCTCTAAAGCTTTCCACAGTCTCCCTGAGGCTCACTTCCAAAGGAGTAAATTCAATTCCCAAGCTCTTTGCCTTTTCTTTGGAAACCTGATATGTTGGCACATACGGTTTATCGTCCTCACACCTGATAACATTGTTGAGAAAGTGAAAATGTTAGAAAAATCAAAAGAAAAAGAAAATCTTAACTATTTAAATGCTGAACACAAAAAGAATAGTCAAGATAGTTCACAAAATTGTGTCATGTAGGATTAATGTTACAGTAACCAATCACCCATGATTCTCATGTATGGAACTCAAGTACTCAACATTTGTAGGACCCTTTTTTTGGGGGTCTCACGAGGTATACTTGGGTCTCGGGGTACTGAGACTGCCCTCACCATAAGTTGTAGGACCTATATATTCAAAGTTGCCATACTTGACCTTAATGGCATAACTCTTTGAATATATATATTATATATACAAGAGACTTTAAAAAAGTTGGGGATCAAGTCATTTGGATTATCCAATATGATTGAAGGTAATGTAATCAGGCCGTTATCATGAAATCTCAGGAACAGGCCGTTAGGCAAACTAGAGTAAGCTCAATTGTCCCCACACGCGTACACACATGCAGAGACACAAAAACACCTATATTAAGTTAAACTTAGCGTAATCCTTTTGTCCTTTGTTTTCCACAGTACAGCAAACCTAAGACTCATTTGGCTTATAAGCCCTGGTAGAATTAATAGATTTGATAGATAGATATTGCATTCCAAGTGCATTTTCCCTTATTTTGGGGGAGGCAGGGGGATGGAGATGCATTACATGTTAAGTACATAAAGAACGATCAAAATACAGGAAACTGACATGAATTGTCCGGTGATTTAAGGCTTAAAGGAAGGAATGAACTACATACTAAATGAAGGCTTAGGATGTGTTTGATAATTTTGAAAAAATCTTCTATAAAAAAAATAATAAAATTGAAAAATTCAACATTGAAAATTCAGTACTGAATTTCTAGAGATCAGTAACTAAGTGCTGAATCTGTAGTGTTCGAATTATTTTCAGTGCTTATATTGTATCAGTGAAAACTATTAGCATTTAATATATTTGGTAAGGCTTACACTAAAGAAATCTATTTTCATTAAATGATTTAAATAAGGAAAATGCTGCTTTTGCGTTCATTGAGATCTCATGTTTAGCACTTGTCTTAATTTCAGTTGTGGCATACATTAAACAAACATCACGAAATCAATTTCAATGCTGGATCTTCTCATTTACAGCTTGAATCGAGTTTTCAAACAAGCCAGCAAAGTATTAAAAAAAGGGGTTCAGTAAATGGGGATCTGAATTCATATATTTATATGCATTCTTGGAGTTACAGAAATAATTAAACTTACTTCTCTGGTATTTGTAATGTTGGGTACAGATCATGTAAAATCCTAGCAAGTTCAGAGTAGTGTACCACTCTCTCAACCAAACAATATCTCCCACTAGCTGAAGCAATCTCATATGCCTGAATATGGGCGTTTGCAACATCTTTCACGTTGACCCATCCAAAAGATTTATTTGAAAATGGTACACCTGCATTAAGCAAGTTAAAGAGCTCTTCTATTAAGCAACAGGACACTTCTTGTCTCAGGGCAAAACTGGAATATATTAGATGCACGTAGCAAATCCACTAATATTAATCAAAGTAACAAACAGATTAATCAATCAATAACCAACAAAAGACAAATTAAAGACAATCAATGACATATTAAGACAAATAGAAAAAAAAGAAAATCGACAATCACATGAAATCGATGTTCTCAACAAGCACTTGAATTGAACTGCTCTTATCTTGCAAGCACAAAAAGCCAATCCAAAGAGATTGGTGTCCATCACATCTTTTTAAGCATAGACTAGTCTTATTAATTTCATTGATGATTTCAATCAATGGTTTTATTTCGGATTTCTTCCTTGGATACACAAAATGATTGGACAGTGCTTTAGAGCTGTCTAGAATAAAAAACGGAACATATACTTATCAGGCATGACAATATGAACTTATGATTAAAACTCACATACCTTAAGCATAAAGTTTAATTAAAAACTATAGTTATTATAACCCTCCTTTTCTTATAATATTTCCTTTTCCATTTCCATATTTTCTGTTTCCCTTTTCAATTCACTTGAGACAAAAAAAGCAGTTGAGTTGGAACACATTATGTAATCCAGATGCGGGCAAAGCAGATAATAGAATTTTCGTACAGCATAACTTCATTAGTCAATAAAAATTACCATTTATCAGGTCTAGAATTGGCTCAACACTTTCGTTAACCTCTGCTTGTAAGAGAGGTCCTGCCACCATTGATGGGTTAATAGCAACCATGTCAATGCTGTTCTTGTTTACAAATTTCCAGGCAGCATCCTCAGCCAAAGTCTTTGAAAGTGTGTACCACAACTGAAAATACAAATAGGAAATGGCAAGAAAGTTAGAGAGCATGGTAACATACTATACAGGACAAATTATTACATTTGTGTACATTGGAACAAATAAATTAGCATTATAAGTTTATAACTCAATAGCAATTGTCTAGTGAATAAAAGATTGAAGTACTAAACTGTTATCAAATAATATTAGCAAGAAGGTTGAAGCAGTTTAACAAGTTTTATACACCATCTCTACAACAGTGGCAGAGGCATTGGTAGTGGTGGTGTCGAAAGTGGATTTGGGAACAGCAGCAGTGGTTGTGGTGATGGACTGATGGTGGTGGATGCCATGTCATTGACAGTGGCCAAGGCAGTATTCAGAGGGAGGAAATTTTATCACTTAACCCTCTGTTTCTTCCTTTTAATGCATTTTTGTCTTTTGTTTCTCTGGGAGGAAATCTTATCACTTAACCCTCTGTTTCTTCCTTTTAATGCATTTTTGTCTTTTGTTTCTCTGGGAGGAAATCTTATCACTTACCTTCTACTCTTTTCCTCCTTTTCATTATAATAATTTTTCTTCTATTAAAACAAAACTAATAGAAAGACATATCCTTCAAGACTTAGTGAACTCCACTTGGTTCTGGGACTACTGAATTTTAAAAGGCAAGGAATTTCCTTGGCATTTTTAAAACATGTTCCCATTTCACGCTAATCAATTAAGCTTCATGAAATCCCTCTGTTTCTCCTTCTTCCTTTCTCTAACTCTAATTATTGTCACTGCTGTCATGGCTATCAATCATCCATTTTCTTGTATTCATTGTATGGCTTCAGCAGGGTTAGCAACGACTACTCTTTATTTTACACCTGTTATACGATCAGATTACTAGCAACTATGATAGCAGAAATATTATTTCAACAATTATGTCTGTCAGTCTGACTCTCTCTCACATTAGAAATTAAAAAGAATGTAAAGATAAAGAGGACAGGTTCCAGGTAAGAAAAAGAAACAGATGAGATGAGACTATGATTAAGATAGCAGTCCAAGCCTATTTCTATCAATGATTAAGGACACCCAGATTACTTTTACCTTATTCTAATATATAGCATTTAGATTCAATATTATTGGAAAGCAACTGCATTTTACTCTTATAATATTCAAGGAAACTATAGTCTTTCTTCGTAGTTTAAAACTAATGAAACACTGGATTTCTTATTCAGTAATTGGGGATAAATGCCCCAAGAATCATACAACAGTATCAATCTCCTATAGGACAGAACCTAGAGATCAGAGATCCCTCCCTAGCTAATGTGGCTCCCTTTACTAACCAAAATACCGAATGCCTTTCCTGATCCTTCCTGCTCCTTATATTTCCCTCCTTTCCCCCTATTCTGTTACTAATCACCTAACTAACTATCAAGTTAGTTAGTCTGGTTACAAGGGTTATGGGCCACTTTACAATTGGACCTATCCCTCCTTACATAGACTTTCCTAATAATGGCCGTGTGCCATCAATACTCCCCCCCAAAGCTTTCACCTTGTCCTCAAATTGAAAAGAAGGGAAAAGTTGCTGCAAGGTAGATAAGGATTCCCAAGAATTGTCACAAGGATGTGCCCCAGACCACTGGATCAACAACTCAGCCTCCCCTGCCTCATTGTACCGCAACTCCAACACTGCTGCAGGCTGAGATGCCAGTTCCCACTCCTGGGTGAGCTCCTTAGGTAGCTGCTGTGATACCATATTTGCTGGGAGGGCCTGCTTCAGCCGACTCACATGAAATACAGGGTGGATCTTGCTGCCCTCTGGAAGCTGCAGTTTATACGCCACGCCACTGCTCCTACCTTGGCCACCACTTGAAAGGGCCCATAAAATCTTGGGCTGAGCTTTTCATTCCGCCTCTTGGCAATGGAATGATTTATAGGGGCGTGCCTTAAGATACACCCAATCCCCCTCTTGGTACTCAACCTCCCTTTTCTTCTTATATGCATGCTTTTTCATCTGTTGTTGGGTCATGGTTAAATTATCTTGAAGCTCCTCCAAGATACTATCTCTCTCCACTAGAGCGTTAGTGACTTCCTCCACTTTAGAGGGAAATGTAGAACCCCTAAACAGCACAGGGGGATCTCTGCCATAAAGTGCTCTAAATGGAGTCATTTTGGTGGACCGATTGTAATTGGTATTATACCAATACTCAGCCCACCCTAGCCACTCCAACCAGGTCCTTGGTTTCTCCCCAGCAAAACAACGTAAGTATGTCTCCAAGCATCTGTTTACCACCTATGTTTGCCCATCTGTTTGTGGGTGATATGCTGTGCTGAAGTTCAACTGAGTGCTAGCCAACTTGAACATCTCAGTGCAAAATCTACTGAGAAATAACTGATCACGGTTAGATACAACAGAGGTAGGGAACCCATGCAATTTGACTACCTCAAAAATAAAGAGGTCAACCACCTCTTTGGCTGTAAACGGATGGGATAGGGCCATGAAGTGAGCATACCTGGTAAATCTGTCAACTACTACCAGCACTATGTCTTTCCCCTTGGATTTGGGTAAACCAGTAATAAAATCCATGGAGAGCTCACTCCACACTTGAGAGGGGATGGGTAAGGGCTGCAACAACCCCGCTGGTGAAAGGGATAAAGACTTATTGCGTTGGCAGACCTCACAAGCCGCAATTAGGCCTATGATGTCCCTCTTCATACCCCCCCCAGTAAAACACCTCTGACACCTTTTTATAGGTCCTCAAAAAACCTAAATGTCCTCCCATGGCTGAGGAATGGAATTCCTGTAAAACAATGGGGATCCAGGGAGATGTGCGAGGTAGAACCAGCCTATTCTTATAAAAAAGGTGCCCATTAACTAAAGCATACGCAGGGAAATCCTGGGGATTGATTACCAGCCCTTGCACAATGCTTTTGAGCCTGGTATCCGTGTGAACTTCTTTATCCAGATTTTCCCAACCCTATGGTATGGCCATGGAAATGGAATTATACATCATTCTCCTTGATAAAGCATCAGCTGTTGTGTTCTCACGTCCAAGCTTGTACTGGATTTCAAAATCAAATCCCATCAATTTGGTAGCTCATTTGATTTGATCGTCTCCTAATAACCTCTGTTCTGTCAAGAACTTTAGAGATTTTTTATCAGTTCTAATGGTAAAGTGCCTTCCAAGCAAATAATGATGCCACTTTTGAACTGCAAACACAATGGCCATAAGCTCCCTTTCATAGACTGACTTTTGTTGCCCTCTCTCCGACAATGCTTGGCTGAGAAATGCAACTGGTTTCTCCCCTTGTAACAGAAAAACTTCAATCCCCTTGCTAGAGGCATCAGCCTCTATGACAAATTCTTGTGTAAAATCTGGGACTGCAAACACCTGAATTGAAGTCATGTTTCTCTTCAATGTATCAAATGCAGCCTGTGCTTCCTCATTCCAACAAAAACTATCTTTTTTTAACAAATCTATTAAGGGTCTGGCAATTTTTCCATACCCCTGCACAAATCTGAGGTAGTACCCAGTTAATCCCAAAAATCCCCATAGTTCCTTGACATCTTTGGGTGCTGGCCAATTCACCATGGCCTCTACCTTCTTAGGGTCAGCAGCTACTCCCTTTTGTGATACAATGTGGCCTAAATATTCCACTTGTCTCCCCCCAAGCATGCATTTCTTCTTATTCACCACCAATTTGTTAGCCAATAGGAACTTAAAAACCTCTTTCAAGTGAACCATGTGGGCTGCCTCGTTCTCACTGTAAATCAATATATCGTCAAAGAAAACTAGACCAAATTTTCTTAGACATGGTCGTAAAACCTCATTCATGAGAGCCTGGAAGGTGGAGGGAGCATTTGTGAGCCCAAATGACATCACACATACTCATAATGTCCCTCATGCGTCCTGAAGGCAGTTTTCTCGATATCCCTCTCTCTCATTCGAATTTGGTGGTACCCTGCCTTTAAATCCAGCTTGGAAAATATAGCTGCCCCTGCCAACTCATCCAACAATTCATCTATTATAGGAATTAGGAATTTCTCTGGTATAGTGACCTTATTCAAAGCTCTATAATCTGTACAAAATAGCCAACTTCCATCTTTTTTTTTTAACTAAAATCACTGGACTAGCATAAGGACTATAAATGGGTCTAATAAGTCCTGCTTCTAACATCTCCTTCACCAAGTTCTCAATCTCCGTTTTCTGATAAAAAGGGTACTTGTAAGGCCTGATATTGGGGATGTTTACTCCTTCTTTTAAATTAATTGCATAATCACAATTCCGACTAGGGGGCAACCCTTCGTGTGACTTGAATACTTCCTCATACTCCTTCAAAACCACTTGTACACTCTTTGCAATGTGTGTGTCAGTGCTGCCCTCGTTGTGGGATTCTTCATTCCCTACTTCCTCACATCCACCACATATCCTTCACCCTTCCCTTGCAGTGATTTCACCAGGGATTTCAGTGATGCTACTGCCTTGCAAAGGGACGGGTCCCCTTTGATGATATAGGTTTGACCTTCCTTCCTGACCTTGAGGGACAATTCCCTAAAATTTGTTGTAATATTCCCTAGTCTTGTCAGCCAATCCATCCCCAGCACTATGTTAGGCCCCTTTAATTCAAATATGAAAAAATCATGCTGACACTCGAATCCTTGCAGCTGAATTTGCAAGTTTTTACAGCAGTCCGTACTTGACACCTTGTGGCCATCTCCAACTTCTACCAAGAAAGAGGAAGTAGGTGTCATTTCCAACTTCCATTGCTCCACCACCCTTTGAGCAATAAAACTGTGTGATGCCCCACAGTCTATGAGTACCATCACTCCTTTCCCCATTACCCTTCCTAACAGCTTGAAAGATCTGCCAGTAGTGATGCCCAGTAAGCTGTTGTAACCCAACATGATGGGTTTCCCTTCATCTTCAAATATTTCCTCTGTTTCTGCCATTATCCTTTGCTCCCCTTCCTCTTGCTCCTCTTCCACCCAGAGCATTCTGAATTGCTTATTTTTACAAACATGGCTTGCTGAATACATTTCATCGCATCTGAAACACAACCCTTTTCGCATCCTATCATTGTATTCTGCGTCAGGTAATGCTCTGAAATTCCTTCCTCTTCTACTCACAGTTGTGGTGGTCGTGGATCCCTGAGTCCCAGTGTTGGATTTCTGCACCACCCTTGCAGACGTGGAAGCTGCATTATTGGCCCCATTGTTGGCTGAATTCATTGAGTTCCCCCCTTTCCAGTTCATGTTTTCTCCCGAAGAACCCCTCTTCCAAGTTGAATTCCCACTGTAAGCAGCACCATACCTTCCCCGTGACCCCCTTTTCATTAGACCCACCCTTCCAATTCCCTCCAGTAACTACTCTGATAAGCTCCTCATTTTGTTCATCGATCAACTGGGCTAACTCCAACATTTCAAACAAGGGAATTCCTCCATGAATCCTCAATTCCCTCCTAACTCCTTCCTTTAACCCATTTAAGAAAATGCTCCTCAAAAACCCCTGCTCTGTAATTCTCAATTGCCCAACATATGCTTCAAATTTCCTTTGAAACTCCTTGACCGAGCCATCTTGCTTCAATGCCATCAAGATCTCGTAAGGGTTTTGTGTGGATGTAGGGTGAAATCTTCGGATGACAGCTTCTTTAAAGATTGGCCAAGAAATCTCCCCCACGCCTCCTTCCCACCAATGAAACCAAGATAAGGCTTGTCTTTCCAAAGCCATAGAAGCTACATTGACCTTTTCTCCTTCTAGAACCTATAACATCCCAATATTGAAATCCTGATATATCTAAGATATATAAGAATATATAAGAATAACCAATACTAGTCATACTACTTCTGACTCATACATCAAGCTAAACCCATAATATTTATACAAATAGTTATGGAGAGCCACAACAAAACAAAAGTTATATATATACATCACTGCCTCAACAGGACATATTGTAATACATAAACTTTCTTACAAACAAGATCCAATATGATGCATACAAACTTTAACTATTTAAAACATGTAAATTATACTAATCTTTATACATCTTCTGCTTCCCTTTTGAAGAACTTGCACTTGGATTTACATGGCAACATAATCGGGGTGAGAAATTACAAATATCAGTACAAGTATTCCAAAACCAGCATTTTATACGAACATCAAGAATACACAATCGCCCATACAATTGCAATGTCATGAATTAAAAAGTCATGATGACAACCGCCCATACAATCGTCATGTTATGCCAAATTATGTCTAATGATTATGTCTAGGCAATATCCTAAGTATGTAATGAATAATGTTATGTTACCAAGTCCATGGCAATGTTATGTCATGCATGAACCCTAAACAAAACAAAGGAAGTCCATCATAAGTCTTGAATAAGCATTTAAAACCAAGTTTTAGTAGTCTTCTCTCCGGGTAGTAAGGAATCCACAACCACACGGTCTTCAATAGCTCTTGGCATTAAGGATAAAGACCACCTCAACTGCCCTTCGGGTAATGAGGATAAAGACCACTTCAACTATCCCCATTTAGGATGACCAACGGGGAGGGAGTTGCACATCCTCATGCTATCAAAGGTTTATCCATAAATGTGAAGATCACATCCTTCAACAATCCCACACATAATTACAAAACCATGTCTAATTACTTCACATAATTAGCATTATAAATCCATTAGATTTATCAACAATGAGGACTCAACCTCATCAACATAGATATCCAAAACAATAATGCCAATCAATACTATGACTAGCATGACAATTGGTTTACAATCCATAACTACAAACATGAAAAACAATGATGTTAAGTATCACAATAATTAACATACCAATTGATTTTCATTCATCACATAAACACTTGAATAAATATTCCTATTAGAGTCTCATCACTCTTTAAGTAGTATATAACTCAAAGTCAAAACTCAACAAGTGCATTCAAAGCTATTTTCACTAATAATTAATGCACAAAGAGTTAATTCCTACGTTAAATCACTCTCTCTAGTGAAAGCCTTTGGAAAACCACCATTTGAATCTCTAAAGAACCTTCAAATTCTGTTTTCAAGTAGTTCATAACCGGTTATCACACTCTAGTAATCTTTTATGACACTTCCCTAATGTTTCCTAGATGCTGGAATAATCGGTTAGCATGCCTGGCTGACCGGTTATTGAGTTACACAACTCTCTGCCATGAAGCAATAATCGGTTATGGTGTTTCCCATAACCGGTTATTTGCTTCAGCAGTGTTGAATTGGAGGGAAGTAGGTAGAGAAGGAGGAAAAGAGAGAATATAAATTGATAATGATATTAACTTAATGTGTTGATAATGTGTTTTAATTCCATAACCTAGTACACTTATTTATACTAATATTTAGGTCAAATACTAACACTACTAGTACTGGTCCAAGCCCATTAACATAAGACTAATAACCTAATAAGTAATAACCCTAATATTCTCTAACACTCCCCCTCAAGCTTAAGCTTACTAAGCTTTAAGCTTGTTACAATTACATCTTAAAGAAAATAAACTAAAAACATAATGCGCCAACAAAGTGTGATGAAGGTGGCAACCGAACGGGATGGAGATAGGGCCAATGCATCTGGGACTAAGATGGACAGGGCCAGTGCATCTGGGACAAAAGTTGGGACCAGTGCATCTGGGACAAAGTCGAGGCCAGTGCATCTAGGACAGAGTGGAGGCTAGTGTGAGTCATAACCAACATAAGTCACCATCGGAATGATCGTCGACGGGAAGAAAAAGTCACCAGTAGCATGATTCATCTGTGGGAGAGAAGTCACCATCGGAATGATCATCAATGGGAAAAGAAGTCACCACCAGTATGATTCATTTGTGTGAGAGAAGTCATGACAAACACTAGCATTGAAGTATATGTAGAGATGAACTTATTCCCATTCTCCCCCTCAATGCTATGCTAGCAATAGAAAAGAACCAAACAGCCAAAACCAGAGATAACTGAAAAATCCAACGCAAGAAAACAAGGATCTGAGGGCAGATCGGCGTAGAGGAGGCCAAGACGAGCCTGACGAGAGGAACGGCGGCCGGACGCGCCGTCACGCACCGGAAAACAGGCAGCGCGGTGGCTGGGTGGCTGCGGCGAAGGGCGGCGCGTGGGGGCGCGTTACGGCGGCTTTGGGGCTGGGCTTCGGGGGTCTGGCCGGCTGGAGGGAGGCGGTTCCAACAGTGTGGTCGGCGGCCGGAAAGGAGGCGGCGGACGGCGGTGGACTGCAGTGCCAGCGGCAAGGGAAGGGAAGACGTCACGGCAAGGGAGAAAGGTCGGTAAACTGGAATGGAAACACGGTTGGCCAGAAAAGATATAGAAAGAAGGTGCCGAAAGGAGGACTCGGCAACCAGAGGCAACGGCTAATCGGAGTTCCAGATCTTTGGGAACTCGGCAGCGAAAGTGATGGGACAGGTCACGGAGGATGGTACCGCTCTGATACCATGTTGAATTGGAGGGAAGTAGGTAGAGAAGGAGGAAAAGAGAGAATATAAATTGATAATGATATTAACTTGATGTGTTGATAATGTGTTTTAATTCCATAACCTAGTACACTTATTTATACTAATATTTAGGTCAAATACTAACACTACTAGTACTGGTCCAAGCCCATTAACATAAGACTAATAACCTAATAAGTAATAACCCTAATATTCTCTAACAAGCAGCAACTTAACCAACCCAAATAATCGGTTAGGTCACTGCCATAACTGCATATCTGCTGCATTTTTCTGCAACAAACAGAGTTTTCTCATGTGAAAACTCATCCAAAACCACCTTTCAACTCAAGAACATCACTCCACAACACAGGTGTTTCCAAAACAAGTTCAAAGAAGTTCCATGAACACAACTTAAGCATCAAAACACTTGGATCATGTTTACCCAACTCAAACCATTGAGAAAACTCTCAAAAACTCATTTCTAATAACCCATGCATACCCTATGTATCAAGAGTTTGAAAGAAAAAGATGAAGTTTGATGAACAAACACCCCTCCCTCTAATGGCCAGAAACAAAGTCACTAAGCAACTCCTCTCTTTCCTTTCCTTCCTCCACTTCTTGGTTGGTTGATTCACCTCTTGGTGCTCCTTGCTTTAGCTTTCCCTTGCTCTCCCTAGCTGCAGCCATAGAAGTGAGAATAGAAATGAGAAATAATCTCATTTTTAGTCTTAAAAAGACCTAGCAGAAAGAAGAGAAAACATAAGGCTTTTTGCCTCTTTAGATATTTAAGTAAAACACTCGATCTGCTAAGAGCACTTAGATTTCACCAAATCCAGTTTTCTCACTTCCAACAAGTTTTAAATAAATCCTAAGATTCATTAAAAATATTGTTTCGCCATTTTCATATTTTTCCATATCTGTTGGTAGTCCATCTACCATTAAAACACACAACCAGTATGCTTAAAAATATCAAGTTGACTCTAATTATTCTCAAACTTTAATCACATCATCTTCAACACATTTGTGACTTAGAAACAAATTCTCCACATTTATTTCCATTAACTAAGCAGTTTAAGCCAATTTTGGGGCTAAAAACAGTTATATTTCACACATAACGTTGTAGCAGAGTAACTAAACGTGCTCAGACGGCCACAAAACTTAACAGACATGATAAACAAGAATTAGGCTACTCCCGTAACCATATACAAGTCTATCATATTTTCACGAGTGTTACAGAACCCCTCTCACCGCAAAGAATCGCTCCAATTTGTGCATCCAGTTACATGCGTCTTCCTTTGTTTCTTCCCCTTCAAACAGAGGAAGCTCGATTTTCCTCCACCTCTCATCACCGTTGGTGCTGCGATGGCCACCCACCACGTTCTCACCCTCGGAGTTGACTAGACCTTTTGCCCTCAGCCTCGAATTTCCTTGCAAGACGGTATCGAGTTTGCGCAGCACCTCTTGGATGTTGGTCTCCATGTTTCGCATGCGTGCATCAGACATGATCCAATCCAACATCTCCTCCCACATACGCTCCAATGCTTTAGTTCGAGACTCCATTCTCGAGCTCACCATACGCGGAATCCCAAGAACGAACTGCTTTGATACCAGTGATGAAACACTGGATTTCTTATTCAGTAATTGGGGATAAATGCCCTAAGAATCGCACAACAGTATCAATCTCCTATAGAATAGAACCTAGAGATTAGAGATCCCTCCCTAGCCAATGTGGCTCCCTTTCCTAACCAAAATACTGAATGCCTTTCCTGATCCTTCCCCCTCTTTATATTTCCCTCCTTTCCCCCTATTCTATTACTAATCACCTAACTAACTATCAAGTTAGTTAGTTCGGTTACAAGGGTTATGGGCCCCTTTACAATTGGGCCTATCCCTCCTTACATAGAATTTCCTAATAATGGGCCGTGTGCCATAAAAAACACTTCCCATCATCTAACAAAGCACAAGTATCCCCTGCCCGTGGTGTCCACTTGTCTCACATTCATGATTTAGCAAACACACAATCATGCAGGTCATATTTGCCAATGTAGTGGTAAGACACATAAATGTTGTTTAGACAGAAAACATGTCATTTAATTCCCAACTTTGAACAAACTACATCAAAATCACATATTCACCATGCATTAGCTTCAAATTTTTCATTTCTGAATGAGTTTTAGGAAAAATAGCACAAACCTTTGATTCTCTACAGAAATCTGGATCTGAAAACCATGTCTCATCAACTACTACATCAGGATTTTTAGGCCTTTCACTAAATGCAACTGTAGAAATAGAAGACGTTAAGACAACTCGTTTCACAGATGGTGATTTTGCACATGATTGAAGAACATTAAGAGTTCCCTTCACTGCAGGATCAATTAATTCAGCCTGAAATAAAGAAGACAACAGTTAAAAGTGAATAAACAGGCAACTGAGCTGTTTTGAAAAGACAACAAAATGGTAATTTCTACTCTGGACTGACAGATTTTTTAAAAATGTCAAAGCATCTCACAAAAGTGCACTTATGCTTTTCCTTAATCACATGGCCTGTCAACCATATATATCATCAATAACAGTTACCCAAGGCATGGAACTCCATTTTTAAAGTGTAGTTTTGATAAAGCTCCCAGAATTTTGCATAGCTAAACTTGAATTTTAACAGTGAATTCGTATGTCTTTGTTAAATACACAAAGGGAATGGAGAGCTTTACAGAACTAATGTCCTTTTTATTCTTTTGATGCACTCTATTTTATCTGCTTTTGTTTAGGAGGATACCTTATCCTCTGCTATACTTGTATCCCGTGTACATCTCTTTAATAAAATTTCATTTATGGTGCAGGAAAAATAAATAACTTTTCTTCGTTTATCAAAAAAGAAATAATAAACACGTTTGACTATATCAACTAGGTGTATTTTCTGCCAAGGGAAAAAAAGGAGCTTTTGTGAAATGTCAATATGACAGCATATATTTGAAATATCAATTGTCTATATATATCACACGAAATAAAATATTAAATTACTGATCTTCCTATTACAGAGCACTTGGATTTCTACAGAGTATATCTGAACATTTAGAAAAGCATGCAGAGGGTCTACCAATAACAGAAACATAATCAATAGTCTTCAAACAGAATATATCATTAAAAAATACAAGGCTTTTTGCTACAGGCAGACGCAGACAATATTCAATTATTTATCAACAAAAGTAGAATGGAATGAACCTGTGGATCTTTGACAGTGAAAGTAACAGGTGATGCAGTATGAAAGACACCATCACAGCCCTCAACAACAGAGTCAAAGGAACTTTCTTCCAGGAGATCTGCCTTAAACAGGTGCAACCTCTCTTTTGCACCATCAAACTTAAGCAAGTGGTCTACCTTTTTGGGATTACCTGCCCAAATAAATCAATCACTCATAATTAATGGCACTAACTCATCAATGATCATTTATTGTGATTAATCATAGGATATAATCTACAGAATTACAGGCATAAACTATTATATTAATTTTTCCTTGAAGAGATGGAGTAGACATGCAATCTCAGTAAACACTTTTTTCTTAAAATACCACAAGGGTTATGAGTTAGGACCACAATCTTATCAGTAATCACTTTTTCTTAGAGGCATTAGAGAAAATTAAAACCCAAATATATAACTGAAACAAAAAGAAAAGAATATTGGTGGAAGGAGAAAGTAGGCACTGACTTGGGTCGCGAACAGTGGCTCTGACAGTGTAACCACGTTGAAGGAGGGACTTGACGATCCATGAAGCTATATATCCAGAAGCACCAGTCACACACACCAGCTTCCCAGTGCTGCTGATGCTCATTCTCTTTCTCCTTCTTCTTCACCGATTGACTGATTCAAGTTTTGGACTTTCATTATTTGGATATATCGAAATGAGTGGTAGTAGAATGGTCATAGGTCTCATTCTTTTGAATTTTTAAAAAATAGCATTGAATGAAGTTGAGTTGGGTGAACTCAGTCCCGTTATATATCACTCTTTCTCTCTTTTTTAGGTATGGGATGGAAACGGAAACTAACAGAACATGATTTTGGGCCAATTCTATCATCCACCCATCAGTTTGTCATTAATCCCGTGTTTGCTGAGTGAGTTTTACAGCAATTTTGATCATTAAATCAGTGAAATCAGTGGGATTAAGTCGAGTGAATTTTTTGTTTTAACCTGACCAAATCTGACACATTTAATAATGGGCTGAGTTAAGTCTGTCTGGTCTGACATACGTTAACAAAAAAAAACTTCTTGTTAAATTAAATGTTAAAATATAAAATTAAAATTTTATTTTAAAAATAGCCTTAAATATATTTTTGAGCTATAAAAATATAATATTTCTTGATTTTGGTCCTTTTATTTTTTATGCGTGTTTAAAATAATTTTAAAAAAAATTAAATTATTTTAATAATTAAATTATAAAAATTTAATTATTTTAATAATTGATTATATTTTGATAAATTAGTTAAAAAATAATTTTAAGTTAATTTATTTCGTTTAAATAATATAAAAAAATTATTTTTATACATTAAATTATTAAAATAGATATAAAATAATTAAAAAATTATTTAATTAATTAAAAAAATTATTTAATTAAAAATAAAATATATTTACATTTCAAAATAAAAAATAATCCTAACAATTTTTATGAAAAATGCTCACCCAACAACTTTTGCTTCACCAGCTTTTTTCTCCAATTGAAAACTGTTATTTTTTCCTTCCATGCATCCAAACACGTTGCATAATGCATGCAAGAGCTGGAAAAAAAAAGCTGTTGGTTGAGCTTATTATGTTATTAGTTTAAAAACACTATAATTCATGGGTCAATTCACACAAACCTAACCTACTATGCAAGTAACTTTTAAAAAAAAATCTTTTAGTGATTGTAGCATTTTATGTTGCTTTTCTGTGACTTTCCTATAGTTACAATTAAGTTTATGTGTAAATATTTTGATCACATAGTGATCAATCAAGAAAATAAAGATAAAAAACTCATAAAATATTTAACATATTATTGAGATAAAAATACAATAGATAACTTAAATGACAAATAGTATATTAAGAATATTGATAATGAAATAAATTATTATGTCAATTTACTTAATATATGTAATGACATTGAATTTAGTTTATTAATGTAATTTGTTGTTTATGACTTTTGAGATTTATTACTTTGATTTAGTTATTTCATATTTACGCTAATTTAGTAAGACTTGTTATATTTATTTATTTTGTTTAAGTATTGATTAAATAATTTTAATTTATTTGGAACGTTCATAATTTTTAACTAAAACATATTATGTATAATGAATTTTAATTTTTTATTTTGACATTTATTTATAGATTTTTTTTATCTACATCGTATACACAAATTTGACTCAACCTGATCCAATTCACTTTTAAATGAGTCGTATTGAGTCAAAATTGAAGAAAAAATTCTCTCAACTCAACTTATTATTTAATGAGTGGATCGGATCCAAAATTACAGTAAAATTCACCTAATCAAGACACCTTCCACCCCTAACCAATGAATTCATGGAATTTAAAGTAAGTGAAACTCTAACTTATCTAATCCCAATTGGGTATGTAAAAAAGAAGAGAGAAGACAGCCTTGAAAATCTCTTTGCCGAACCAGCCAGCCCCTTAGCTGCTGGCTGATCCACCACAACCCCTTGACCAAGGAAACAAGGAAAAAAAAAATATGAGAACAGAGGATTGAACTAGAGTCAACCGATTGGGTCCTGACAAGATGGTGTATATTCCATTACTTTGACTTTGAGGTGTTATAATGCACGTTGAAGCACCACATTGTATTTGTATATGTGACAATGCGAGCGACACAATGAATTTGTACAACTGTTTAGGATTTTCTACAATACGTGGGAATTAGGCTAACGCAGTCAGTACAGGGACCTAACTAAAAGAGCTCTTCGAGGCTGGTTAGTGTCACACTGCATCACTAACCCTAGTTAAGTAACCCTAGTTAAGTAACCCTAGTTGAACCTACCATTGCACATCTGTCTAGTTAGTTGTACTGTTAGCAAGTTAGCTACATGGTTGTGATTCCCTGCAAAGGCATACCAGCATGTGCATGCATATGCAGCTGGAACTCGTTTGTATATATAGTGTACATGTAATATAAGAAAGATCAAGTTATTTGTACAACTTAAAATGAATAATTTTAAAATAATTTAGATAAGTGGTTAATACTTATAAAATAAGTGAAAGGTATCAGATCACAATCTGATAGATGAATAACACTCGAGAGAGAGAAAAAAAGAGATGAGAGTGATGACTAAGAAGCGCAAAATGAATGATATTTCATTGAATCAAGTCTGAACAACAAGCTTATATAATGTTGTAGTATTACTACTGAGCATTATCGAATCAATACTCAACTTACTAACTTAAGCTAATAACTGTCATATTAACTGAATAACCAACTAACAGAAAATGATAACAAACAGAATTGATTCTGCTACACTATTTGTATTCCTTACATCCCCCCTCAAGCTCAAGAGAAGAGAGATCTTCAACTCTGAGCTTGAGCTTGATCTGATGAAAAAGAGAACTGGACACTGCTTTAGTTAAAATATCAACAACCTGTTCTGTGGCTAGAATGTGATGGATCTACAAGTTTGTGTTGGACTTTCTCTTGGACAAAATGAAGATCCAACTCAAAATGCTTAGTACGAGAATGCAAAATTGGATTTGCAATAAGCAAGATAGTGCTTTGATTATCACAATAGACATAAGTGGCTGGAATAAACAGTTGAAGCTCACTAAGAAGAGTTTGAATCCACATTAATTCAGTTACCACAGAGGCCAAACTGCGGTAATCTACCTCAGTACTAGATCTGGACAACAACTTGCTTTTTGGAAGTCTAGGAAATTAAGTTGCTGCCAAGGTAAACACAGTGACCAGTAGTAGACCGACGTTCATCAGGATCAGTGCCCTAATCAGAATCAGAAAAAGCATGAAGTTGCAGAGTTGATGGGGGTCTACAGCCTTCCAGTGACATTCAAGAGAAGCATTCATAAATTGGCAAACCTTATTGTCACAATAGCCTATCTCTAGTGTGGTTATGTGATAACAATGTATTTTATTCATTTTATAATCCTCTCACTAGGCTTCTTAAGGTTCAATTTAGCTTAATTAAGTTAATTTTGTCACATTTTATGAAATTAAGCTTAATTAGATCATTGAAAAAATTATTGCTTAAATTATCATTAATTTGGGTGATTGCATTCTTAAGTAAAGTGGCTACAATTTGAGTTGCAATTATCTAATTAATGTGATTCTGGTCTTGTTAGAAAGTTTAGATAAATCTCTAATAACTATTCACTTGATAGCAAGAGCCACATTGATAGCAATTGTGAACACCCAATTTTGTCAAGCTTATTAAAGCATCTTTACTGCAAAAATTTAAAAAAAAAAAGGGAAAAGGAAAAGGAGAAAATAATTTGGTTATGCTAATGAGTTTTTCCTTTTGCTTAGCCCATTTCTTGCTTAGCCCAAATCTTTGTTTAACCAATTTTATTATAGCCCAATAGGTTTTGTGACTCAAAATAATAATAATAATAATAATAATAATAATAATAATAATAATAATAATCATAATAATAACAAAAAATACAACAACAACAAAAATAAATGAAAAGGCTGCAATCCGTTGCAGCCCTCCAACCCTCTGCCCTCTGCTTTTTGTTTTTTTTCTCATTTGGAGTATGATCCCAATTTACCTTCCCTTTGTCTTCTCCTTCTTTCCTTTTTCCAACCAAACACCTGCACGACCACTCACCTCTACCTTCACGTCCTACACCTGCACAACTCACTCACCTCCACACTCACTCACGTTGTGCTTCCCTTTTTCATTGTTGCAGCTGCAGCACCATTGCACACACAGCTTTTGTTCCCCATACGTTTTGTCTGCATTCACACGGAGTTTGGCTATATAAGAAGGGATGCGAGAGTTTGAAAGGGTTGGCTTTTTCTTCAAAAAATTTTTCTGAAAGATAAGAAACAGAGAAGGCAAAGAGTGAGGTAGAGAGGAAGAGAAGGAGAATTTCTTCAGTGGAAGGTAAAGGAATTTCTTTTTTTTTTCTCATCACCTGAGTATGAAAATTTTAAACTTCCCCCAAACAATAGTCACCACCAAATTACACCCATCTCACAACTCCATCACCAACCCACAGAATACTCAAACCTCATCCCATTCATCCATCTTTCAACCATAAGCAGTAACCCCATATCTACCTCGTACACAACCACCACAAGCAATCTAAACCCCATGACCATTCCTAACTCGGCAACCAATTTCTAACGACAAGCTCAACCCCAAACGAGAATCACCTCACAACCAAAAAGAAAAGAAAAAAGCAAAACCGAACCTTCCTCCACCGTAGCGCCCATAACCCCCTCAAACCGCCATCCAACCCACCGTCAACCTTCACCACCATGAAACCACCACTGTCCACGCCACCTTCTTCAACCCGCCCACCACGTCCACCTCCCCCATCCCTGTTTCTCTCCATCCCTCAACCACCAACACTCATGGCCCAACCCCACCGCGAACCGGCCTTCATCACCTCGGACCCAACAACCATAGCCTCCAAACGCCGGATCCGTCTCCCACCTCGGCCTCACCAAACTCGAAATCACCCATCCACCGCCACCCTCACCGACCCACCACGGCAGCCACCCCAAACGCCCCTTCATTGACCAGATCCGCCCATCACCGCGGAACCCAGCCTCCCCTTCAACCCCTTCACCCAGCCGTGTACCCCTGCTTCAAACCGAGACCACGAGCCCAGCCCCCAAGCCACCGTGACCTTCCATGGAACCCTTTCCCTTCACCAGAAAAATCAAAAACCACCACGCCATCCACCACGAGCCAGCCGCACCGCCACCGTCTTCTCCCCACAGCTGTCCACCACGAAGACCCCACCAGAACCATCGCGACCCTCCACGAAGACCCTACCCGGAGCCACCATGACCACCGTTCCAACCTCCATTTGAAGACCCCCTCTTATTCTCTGTTTGTTGGTTTCGTTACAGAGACTAAATGTCTTTTTTCTATTCTTTGACTTATAGTTAAAAAAAAAATGAGAAGCTAAAAATTAGGATGCTTCTGATGCTTTTTTTTTTTGTTCATTTTCTTTTCTTTTGGGCTTTTTTTAGTTAGGCTAGGTAAATCTCTTTTTTTTTTTTTTAATTCGATGCTTTTTTTTGTGGGGTTTAGTCATCTTTCTTTGGGCTTTTAGTTGGGTTGGCCCTCTTTTAGTGTTCTTTTTTTTTTACTTGAGTTTATTTCTTTGGTTATAGAAACAAAAATGTTGATTTTTGACCATTTATTAAAAAAATGTATTTTGTTTTCTTTTGTGGAATTATTGATTTTTGTTTTTATATTTATTGGTGTGTTTATCATATTATTGATCTTTGTTTCAAATAGTGATCTTACCTTTTACAAATGGAAGTTTTTTTTTATAAAATAAGATTAGCTAAGTTGCGACAGCTTGTTAATCTTGTGACTTTTAGAATCATCTGAGTTGTGACAGCTTGATGATTCATTTTTTTTAATAAAATAAAATAAAATAAAATAATTGAACTTTGTTGAGAAGAATAAAATGAGATTAGCTGAGCTGTGACAGCTTGTTAATCTTACAGTTTTAAAAGAATCATCTGAGTTGTAACAGCTTGATGATTCTTTCTTTTCTAAAATAAAAAAAAATCAAATGAATTTTTAAAACAAAAATCTTTTCAAAATTAAAAATAACCCACCCACAATCGTTTTCTAAAGAACGACGTGGCTTTGAATTCCTCATTGCACCCGAGGATACGTAGGAGCAGAATCGCAATTCTGTCAAGCCAAATTTAAATTTTCATAATTTATTTGTTTATTTAGTTTATCTTTTTAATAAATGGGTAAAATAAATAGTTTTAAAAGTTATAAAAAATTGCACAACTAATTTAAGGTAACCGTCTTATGATGGATGTATTAGGGGTGTTGTGGGGTTAAGTCCCCACCTTTCCCTGTGTATAATTAGACTCCCGAACTTAAGTTTTTGAACGTGGACCATCTTTTTTGGTTTTCCAATTTTTCCTAATAAAAATAAAATTGGTGGCGACTCCCTTAATTTTTTGTAATTTAAGTCGTTATCCCGCCGCGATCCCGGTCGCGACAGCAATATATTTCATTCATTGTATAATCTTTTCACTTGGCTTTTTCAGTAATCTGACTATAATTTGAGTATCAAATATCCGATGGATGTGATTTTAGTCTTGTTTTAAAGTTAAGACAAATTTATTCAACTTTCATGAAGGCCTCAAGACCAAATACATACGTTTGGATAACTCAAATTAAAGTTGAAGCAAAATCTAAAGTTTTGAACCTGATAGCTTGACCTCTATGCACTCATTAGGCTATATCTCAGGCTATAGGAGTTCAACAATTCTGAAATTTTGACAGTGGAAGGTTAAGACCCATATCTACAACTTTTATGAGGAATAAAAAATTCAGTTCAGATTCCTTGAAGGTGATATTGGACTTGGAAGTCAAAACAGAGGTGCTGAAGTTGGGCCTGACCCATGAGCAGTAATTAGGTCATATCTCGAGCTGTGAGTGTTGGATTTGGATGAAATAGGTGTCTATGGAAAGCTGATACAATTTCTTAGAACTTTCATGAGACCACTTAGCTCAAAATGACGCATGCAATGAGTTAAGAAGGGAAATATTTCGGAGACAAGAATCCACCCATCAAACAACTATTTTGGCATTTTGTTCTCATCATGCATTATCTCTTTTGGCATTTTGTACTCTTCTAATTCTATAAAAGGAGGCAAGGGTTGATCATTTATGGGTGTTAGCTTAGAATTTATTTTCATGTTTGTATGTTAATTGTTTCCTTTGTGTAATTTTCTATTATTCTTAATTGAAGTTATGTTCATCATCTTCTTCTCTCTTTCTTTCTTCTTGATTCATGAGTAACTAATTTTCATTTTGCTTGGGTGAAAGGGTGAAACTCTTGGTAATAAGTTGATGTTAGATTAATTTCCTTCTTGTGCTTAAATGATATATTTTTATGTGATCTTTATATGTTGTGTATGTTGTTTCCGATTAATTTAGAAACTCTTCTTGTATAATAAATATCTTGATTCATTGTAGACAAGACGTTGACACAGTGGATGCTTGAGACCATTTACAAGTATTGGTAGATAATTATTAGAACCATAATATGATTACATATATAATCTAAATTGAACTTTAAATGTTAAATCTTCCGATTGAAACCTTCATTATGTATGATTTCAATTGAGTTATAAAAAGAAATAATTTTGTCTTTAATTTATTACCAAGAGTGGATCTCCTAACCCAAGCAAATCTTTTTTATTTGTGAACAACTTATATCATCTTTAGTATTGTGACAAATCTTCTCCTTACCTTAAATAATTTTCTCTTCATCAATTCCCTGTAAATCGACCTCGGACTCCCGAGAATTTACTACTTGAAACAATCTGCACTTGGGTTTGAAACTTTTAATTATCCCATCAAGTTTTTGGCGCTGTTGACAGGGACTTGACTTGAAGTTCTAATTTATTGAGGTTCTCATTCTGTAAGTAAACTTCACTATCAGGTATATTCTTCCTCTACTCTTTTAATTTTTTTTAATTTACTAATTTACTAACTAACTTACTAATTAACTTACTAACTTATTGGCTAACTTTTATATTTAAGTCATTTATTTATACTTTTTAACTTCTTAACTTTTATATTTATGTCATTTATTTTTACTTTTAATTTTTTTTATTTATTTACGTCATTTATTTATTTTTTATTTTTATTTATTTATTTATACTTTCTACTTTTATTTTTTTTATTTATGCTTTATGCTTACTAACTTCCTAACTTTATATTTATGTCATTTATTTACACTATCTAACCTTTAATTAAGTCATTTATTTTTCTACTCTCTATTTTTTTTTCTGTCATTTATTATTGTTTTCTAACGTAATGAAATAATCTTTCTTCTTCTTCTTCTCTTCTCTTCTAACTTTCGGCTGGCTCTCAGTGGGGCTCTCGTCTCTTTTCAGGTTTTCATATTTTAAATTTACTTTCTACACTTTATTTTCTCTATTTTATTTTCTGCACTTTATTTTTTGTATTTTAGTTTCTATATATTATTAACTCTCTAACTCTCTAACTTTTTATTTTATCAATTATTTAACTTTTTACTTGTTAATATTTATTTGGTGACCGATTTATATCACATCCTTCTTAATATTTAAAAGCCGGTTTATACCACTTATTTGTACATTATTTTTATTTTACGTCACTTATTTATGCCTAACTGGTATCGTGATTCAAATTCTGATCGTTTGGTTAAAATTAATCTTGGTACTTTATATATTAATTTATTTGAATCACAATCACACACAATTGACACAATGACTGAAATTGAAGGTGCACATGTTGAACATGAAAATCAAACACAACGAGCTGAAAATGAAAGTGTATATGATGAATAGGAAAATCAATCGTTGCGAACTATGCGTGCATATTTGCAACTATCTCAAAATTCTAGTCCATCATGTTTTATTTTTCCACTCACTGCCAATAATTTTAGATTTAAGTCGGATATGATTTCTTTACTTCCTAATTTCCATGGTTTAGAATCTGAAAGCCCATATTTACATCTAAAAGAATTTGAGGAAGTCTATATTGCTTTCAATGATCAAAATTACACTGAAGAGATTGTTAAGCTTAAGTTGTTTCCTTTTTCTTTGAAAGATAAAGTAAAAATTTGGCTTAATGCTTAGAAACCAAGATCAATTGGTACATGGCAAGAAATGTAAGGTGAGTTTTTAAAGAATTTTTTTTCAACACATAAAACCAATACTTTGAAAAGAAAAATCTAAAATTTTTCCTAAAATTCAAATGAAGCGTATTTTCAAAGTTGGGAATGTTTTAAAGATTTGTTAAATTCTTGCCCACATCATGGTTTTGAAAAATGGCGAACTATAAGCTTCTTTTATGAAGGTTTAACACTTGAAACTAAACAATTTGTGGAAATGATATGTAATGGCAAGTTTCTTGATAAAGAACTTGAAGAAGCTTTAGATTATTCAAATCATTTGGCTGAAAATTATCAATCTTGGCATGGTACTAATCCTTCTGAAAATTCAATTAGATATAACCTTGCAAATGTTGGTAAAAGAAAATATCATCTTAGTCAAGAAGAAGATTTAGATGCAAGGTACCCTAATTTGACTAGAAAGGTTGAATCCATGGAATTAGAAAAAGTAAAAGAAGTCAAATCTGTGCAAAATAAAGAAATTTGTGGCATTTGTGATGAATTAGGACACTCGACAAATAAATGTCCTAATATTCCTATTTTTAAAGAATTTGTGCATGAGCAAGTAAATGCAATGAATAATTTTAAAAAGCATTCACCTCTTCTTTTTCAAATTCTTACAATCTGGGATGGAGAAATCACCCGAACTTCAATTGGAGGAATAATAATCAAGCACAATTTATGTAATCACCACCTTCTCAGGAACAACAGGATTCTCAAATTTCTCAAGGATATGCATCTTATGTCCCACCGTATAAGAAAAACCTTGAAAGAACATTGAATGCATTTATAGAAAAGTAAGAGGCCATCAATAAACAAAACACTTAAACCATGATTGACATAAAAGATACTCTTTCCAAACTTACTTCTGCACTCACCATTCACTAGAAAAGAAAATTTCCTTCTCAACCTCAACCGAATCCCAAAGGTCAATATAGTCTAATTGAAGGTAGTTCAGAAAACCAACAAATGAATCAAGTCAATTCTGTGATAACTCTTAGGAGTGGAAAAGTTGTTGAAAAAGAAATTTCTGAACCTTGTGAAAAAGATGGTGAATCAATTCCCCAAGATAAGGAAGAGGTTGATAAGCCATCTTCCCAAAATGAGACCAAACTCTTGTCTCATCCACCCCCATTTCCTCAAGCATTAAGCAAACCAAGGAAATTGGACCACCAAATTGAAATTTTTGAAATTTTTAAACAAGTGAAGATCAATATTCCGTTGTTAGATGCTATCAAACAATTTCCTTCTTATGCCAAATTTTTGAAGGACTTATGCACTGTTAAAAGGAAATTAAATGTGAAAAAGAATGTCTTTTTGACCGAACAGGTAAGTTCTATTATTCAAAGTAATAATGTTTTGAAACATAAAGACCCTGGTTGTCTTACGGTTTCATGCATTATTGGAGAACATAAAATTGATCAAGCTTTACGTGATCTTGGTGCTAGTGTTAATTTGCTTCCATATTCAGTTTATCAACAACTCAATTTGGGTGAGTTAAAACTAACTTCTGTAACTCTTCTACTTACAGATAGATCAATTAAAATTCTAAAAGAAATAGTGGAAGATATTGGTATAAGTTGATAAATTCATTTATCTTGTGGATTTTATTGTCTTGGAAACTGAACCTATGGTTAATAGTTCCAAGTCAATTCCTGTTATTTTAGGTCGTCCATTTTTAGCAACATTTAATGCTTTGATAAATTGTAGAAATAAAGTGATGAAACTAACATTTGTAAACATGACACTTGAGCTTAATATTTTCAACATATGCAAGCAACCACATAAAGTCAATGATGAAAATGAGAAAGCTGATGGGATTGAGGCCATTGTAAATGATCATCTTCTAAAAGGGAGTTCTTCTGACCCATTAGAAGTTTGTTTAATTAATTCATTTGATTCAGGTATGCTAGTAGATGATGATATTTCTGAAATATGCTCTTTGCTTGATTGTACACAGGCAATGGAATACAAGGGATGGAAGCCGAGATTCGAACAACTACAACCCATGAATGATAATATTCATGGAGAAGTACCTACACTAGAACTGAAGTCATTACCTGCTGGGTTGAAGTACACATTTTTAGGAGAAGATCAAAGTTTTCCAGTAGTAATTTCATCAATCCTTACTGAAGAATAAGAATGTATGTTGATAGAAGTACTTAAAAAGCATAAAAGTGTAATTGGATGAATATTAACAAATATAAAAGGCAATAATCCATTAATTTGTACACATAGAATACATTTAGAGGATAATGCTAAAACACCACAACAACTTCAAAGAAGATTAAATCCACAAATGAAAGAGGTAGTTAGGGCTGAAGTTCTTAAATTACTTGATGTTAAAATTATTTACTCTATTTTTGATAGCCAGTGGGTAAGTCCTACACAAGTTATGCCTAAGAAATCTGGAATAACAATGGTTGAAAATGAAAAATGTGAGTTAATACCTATGCGAGTTTCATCTAATTGGTGTATGTGTATTGATTTTAGAAAATTGATTGCAGCCACTAGAAAAGATCATTTTCCCTTACCATTTCTTGATCAAATTCTAGAAAGAGTAGCAGGACATCCCTACTATTATTTTCTTGATGGTTATTCGGGGTATAATCAAATACTAATTGCATTAGAGGATAAAGAAAAGACTACTTTTACTTGCCCCTTTGACACTTTTGCATATAGAAGAATGTCTTTCGGTCTTTGTAATGCTCTGGTAACTTTTCAAATATGCATGCTAAGTATTTTTAGTGACATGATTGAGCATTATTTAGAGGTTTTCATAGATGATCTGATAGCTTTTGAAAATTCTTTTAAAAATTATCTTGATAATTTGGATAAAGTTCTTAAAAGATGTGAAGAAAAAGGATTTGTTTTAAATTGGGAAAAATGTCATTACATGGTTACCTCAGGAATCGTGTTAGATCATGTGATATCTTCTGAAGGAATTGAAGTTGATAAGGCCAAAGTTGAATTAATTGCTCATTTGCCTTCTCCAAAAACAGTCAGAGAAGTTCTTTCCTTTTTAGGACATGCAGGATTCTATCGAAGATTCATTAAAGACTTTAGTGTCATATTTAGACTCAAGAATGCCAAAAATCTTTTGAAAAAATAATTGGTCTTCTGACATCGGCTCCTATCATGCAATCCCCTGACTGGTCTTTGTCTTTTGAATTAATGTGTGATACAAGTGATTTTGCTGTTGGCACTGTTTTTGGCAAAAGAAAGGAAGATAAGCCTCATGTGATTTGTTACGCAAGTAGATCTTTAAATAGTGCACAAATGAATTACACCACTACTGAAAAAGAACTACTTGCTATAATTTTTACATTTGACAAATTTTGAGCTCATTTAATTGGTTCTTTTACTGTTGTTTTCACTGATCATGTTGCTGTTATATATTTAATGTCTAAGCAGGATGCCAAACCTAGGTTGATACGGTGGATCTTGTTGCTTCAAGAATTCAACATCACGATAAAAAATAAGAAAGAAGCCGAAAATGTTGTTGCAGATCATTTGTCCAGACTTACAACAGGCTCACCTTTTGATAGCACACCTATCAATGATTCTTTTCCTAATGCATTTTTATTTTCTGTCAATTTCATGCCTTGGTTTGTTAATATAGTCAATTTTCTTGTGACAAAAAAATGTCACCTCAATGGTCACATCAAGACAAAAAAAAGTTTTTGACTGAGGTGAATTTTTTTTATTAGGATGACCCAGATTTGTTCAAATATTATCCTGATTAAATCTTTCGGAGATGTGTACCTGACAATGAAGTAAGTAGTATCATTAAATTTAGTCACTCAGAAGCATGTGGATGTCATTTTTCTTCAAAGAAAACAGCTACGAAAATCTTACAGTGTGGATTTTATTGGCCCAGTTTATTTAAGGACAGCTATACCTTTTGTAAAAGTTGTGAAAATTGTCAGAAATTAGGTTTCATTTCTAAAAGAAATATGATGCCTCTGAACCCTATCCTTGTCATTGAAATTTTTGATTGTTGAGGAATTGATTTCATGGGTCCATCTCCATCCTCATTTGGATTTGTGTATATTTTGGTTGCAGTTGATTATGTCTCAAAATGGATTTAGGCAATTCTATATCGACAAAATGATCATAAAACTATTATCAAATTTTTAAAAGAAAATGTCTTAAGTCGATTTGGAATCCCTTAAGCTATCATCAGTGATGGGGGAACACATTTTTGCAATAAACCATTTGAATCTTTAATGAAAAAATATGGTATTACCCATAAAGTTACCACCCATTATCACCCTCAGACAAGTGGACAAGTAGAATTAGCAAATAAGGAAATTAAACAAATTTTAGAAAAAATGGTTAACCCAAATCATAAAGATTGGTCTTTAAGACTAAACGATGCCCTTTGGGCTTACCGTACTACTTTTAAAACATCTTTAGGCATGTCACCCTATCGGTTAGTCTATGAAAAACCTTGTCATTTGATTGTAGAACTGGAACATAAAGCATTTTGGGTCATTAAAACTTTCAATTTAAATCTTGATGATGCTTACAGGTTACGCAAATTGCAAATAAATGAACTTGAAGAATTGAGAAATGATGCATATGAAACTCAAAAAATTATAAAGAAAGAACAAAAACTTTTCATAACAAATCTATTTGGGAAAATATTTTGAAATTAGTCAAAAAGTTCTGCTTTATAATTCTCGTCTTCACCTATTCCCTGGAAAATTAAGATCTACGTGGACTGACCCTTTTATTGTCAAACATGTATATCTTTATGGGGCCATAGACATTAAGAATCCTAGGAATGGTAATGTGTTTAAGGTCAATGGACAAAGACTTAAACCATTTCTAAAAAATCAAGTTGCTGAGGTAGAATTCATTTCCCTTTCTGATCCTTTTTATGAGAAAAATTTACTCTAATTTTGTGGCTTTATCTTGTTTTGCAGTTCTTTAGCTCCCCGGTTAAATGACAGATGACAGTACTCCGTGACTCTCAAGTCGGTTTGTTTTTTTTAGTTTCCCAAAATAACTGATTCATTCTCCTTCAAAATGGATATCATTCTCTCAAACCTGAGAAAATATTTTCCTTCTCTTCCTCAAAATGTTCTAACAAAAATTTACGAAGCTAGATGTGAAAGATTGAGATTGTTAATACATAAAGGTATATCGGAAGATATACGTTGGATAATCGAAGCAAAGATCTGACTAGCAGGTGAGTCTTCAAAAATTCCAACCACCTCCTTTGTCTCATATTCAACTCCTTTTGATCAAACAAGTACTTCAAGCTCTTGTGATCACTGAAGACATTGAATGTTGCTCTATAAAGAAAATACCTCTATATCTTCAATGCAAAAACAACAGCGGCTAACTCCAAATCGTGGGTAAGGTAATTCTTCTCATGCGTTTTCAATTGCCTCGAAGCATATGCTACTACCTTTCGGTTTTGCATAAGTACACACCATAAACCTTGATACGAAGCATCACAATAAACCTCAAAAGATTCATTGGGATTGGGTAAAATCAACACTGGTGAAGTAGTCAATCGTCTTTTCAACTCTTGAAAACTCTTTTCACATACATCAGTCCATGCAAAAGTCTGATTCTTCCGAGTAAGCTGGGTAAGAGGTCCCGCTATTTTGGAGAATCCCTCGATGAATCTTCGGTAATATCCAGCTAACCCAACAAAACTACAAATCTCCATTGGGGTCTTCGATTTTTCTCATTGAAGAACTGTTTCAACTTTCAATGGATCCACCGCAATTCCTTCCTTTGAAATTACGTGACCCAAAAATTGAACTTCCTCCAACCAAAATTCACACTTTGACAGCTTCGCGTACAACTATTTCTCTTTTAGAATCTGAAGAACCACACTGAGATGTTCAGCATGTTCCTCCTGATTTCGAGAATAGATCAGAATGTCATCAATAAAAACAACGACAAACTTGTTTAGATAAGGACAAAAGATTCTATTCATGTAATCCATGAATATTGCAGGAGCATTCGTTACCCCAAACAACATTACAAGATATTCATAATGCCCATAGCGTGTTCGAAACGCTGTCTTTGGAACATCCTCAGCTTTTACACGAATCTAGTGATAACCAGAACGTAAATCTATCTCAGAGAAGACAGCAACTCCCTTCAATTGATGCATCAAATCATCGATCCTCGGAAGTGGATACTTATTTTTTATCATGATTTTGTTCAATTGACGATAATCTACACATAAATGAAAAGTTTCATCCTTCTTCTTAACTAACAGCACTGGAGCTCCCTATAGTGATACACTAGGTCTTACAAATTGCTTTTCCAATAGTTCCTCCAATTGCTTCTTTAGGTCAACTAATTCCGATGGTGACATCCGATATGGTATCATAGATATAGGACCAGATCCTGGTACAAGATCAATAGAAAATTATATCTCTCACTTCGGTGGTATTCCAGGTATATCATCAGGAAAAATTTTGGGAAACTCATTGACTACAGGAATAGTATTCACATCGGTTTCACCCTTGACTTCTAAGGAAAACAGTAACATGTATCCTTGAGCTCCTTCTCTCAAAGAAGCTTTAACTTGGTTGGCCGTCAAAAATATAGAAATCTCATTTTCAAGAAACACTAAGGTTTTATTGGAACAATCTAACAGGATATAGTTAGAAGATAACCAATTCATTCCTAAAATTACGTTAATTTGTGAAAGAGGTAAACAAATTAAATTGACTGAAAAGTTCCGATCACTAACAGTAATAGAACAGTTTAAATAGACTAGAGTAGTAATAATAGGTTTAGAAGTGAGTGTAGAAATAATCAAGTCAAATGGTAATGAAGACATAGGTAATCCTAATTGATCCACACAGTCATAGGCAATAAAAGAATGGATTGCCCCGAGTCAAACAGTACAGTTAAAAGCTTACCTCCTATGACACATTCTCCCTTGATTAGATCATCATATTGGAAGGCTTCGGCTCCACTCATTGTGTAGACTCTCCCTCTTGCTTGAGGTCTAGAAGCACGTACATTACTCACGGAAGGCTCCATCTTTGGTTGTGTACAATTTCTAGAAATGTGTCTGGGATTTCCGCACCTGAAACAGATTATCCCCTTGATCGTACAATCTTTCATCCAATGGTCTTTTCCATACTTCAAACATTTTGTTGAAGGTATCACAGTCTGACCAAATCTATTACCCTGACCAAAACTACTACCACAATTATTCCTTTTCACTATTTGTTGTTGTTGTTGATTCCTCGGTGACCGCGAATACGGTTTCTGTTGGAATTGGTTGACATTACTATTACTTCCCCTTTGGAACCTAGAGGGTCCAAAGTTGCGATTCCTTGCCTCTCGAGATGGTTTTAACACTTCAAGTCTGCAACACATATCCATCAAGGTTGAGAACTGATTCATTCTCATTGGCAGTACTCCTCTTTTCAACTCAACTCTTAGGCCTTCTTCAAACTTATAGCATTTCCAGACCTCATCAAGCTGGATTTGAAGATACCGTGAGAATTTTGACAAGCTCTCAAACTTTGCAGCATACTCATTAACCGTTATCCCACCTTGTCATAACCCAAGGAATTCTATTTCCTTGGCATGCCTTGCACTATCTGGAAAATACTTTTCCAGTAATGCATCACTAAATACTTCCCATGTAATCTCCCTTCCTTCTGCTTGTAGCAATCTCTGAGTTCCTTTCCACCAATTTTCACCATCTCCCACCACTATAAATGCGGCATAAGTTACCTTACGGTCGTCTGCACATCCCATTCCTTCAAAAATCTTTTCCAGCTCTTGAATCCACAAGCTTGCTTTTTCCGGATTAAACTCGCCTCTGAACTGTGGAGGATTGTTTCGACAGAATTCAGACAAATTCTAGACATCAACATTCACCTCTTGTTGTTGTGCTGCATGTTGATTCTGTTGCACAATAACTTCTGCTATCTATTGCATTGCTGTTGCTGCGGCAGCCATGTTGTAACACCCTCCGTAGGGCGTCACATTTTAAATAAAATATAAAACCAACTGAAATCATTTTATAAAAGTTTTAATTATTAAAAGATAAATTTTTAAAATTTCATTTTTCGGAAATATAAACTTACCAAAAATTATAAGAAAACCGAAATTAAATTGAATTGACTAATATACAGAATTTAAATACCATCAAATATTCATTATAGAAGTAAAACATGTAATTTACAGATTTCAAAAAAGCAGTAGCAAACCTAATGAAGGTTACTACTAAAAGACGGTAATAACACTAACGAGAAAAACCCAACCTACTAGATCCATGTCTCTACCAAGCGCATCCTGTTGAAGTCGAAGGTCACTCTTCAACGCCGTCACCATCTTCAGAATATGGCCTCCAATAGGTCCACTCCGCCTACTATACGATTTTAACAATACAACACAACACAACAATACAGTAAAGAGGTGAGATCCCTTTCACCAAGCATCCGATGACGGTAGTAAAGAATGCTTCGAATGACAAAGTCATTCCATACACACAGATATCACAATTAGTCATGTTATCAATTTACAAATATTTCTAATATGCATATAACCTAATAAAATAAACAGCAATAACATTATCAGAATAGTTATAACAATTCATACCATATAAAATATCATAACAATATAAAAGGAAGATTAAAGATACCAACAACATATAATATCACAAATAAAAGATAACATGTATGTACGGACAAAATTATAACATATAAACATATAATATCACGATAAAAGATCATAAATAAAAGATCATAGAATAAAAGGTCATAGATAAAAGATCATAGATAAAAGATCATAGATAAAAATCATAGATAAAAGATCATAGATAAAAATCATAGATAAAAAAATCATAGATAAAAGATCATAGATAAAAGATCATAGATAAAAGATCATAATGTACAGCATATAAACATATGCAAGATGACACAATCCTACTCCATGGAGCTAAAAACAAACAGACATCAGAGAGCGAATGATCCTCAAAATCTATTAGTACCACGGCTGCCCAACCAAACTATTGCTGTTGTCACACGTTGCGTCTATAGCCCCACGACACGGGAATCCACCATCCGGGTGTGGTGTAGTTCACGGTCTCACGTTGTGACACTACGAGGCAATGTACTATTAGACTTTACAAGATCTCGATTAAGTATAGTGTGTGTCGAGTTCGTTAGTGTGTTGCCAATTACCACGGCCCAAGAAAGCAACCAATTGTCCACATATGGAATCATGCACACTAACGTCTCCAAGTCCATTCAAGGTCGAACCACACTACGCTTATCACACCGACAATACGATGTTATTCACCTCGTCAATCAAACCAAAGCCTGTACGGGTTCACCTCATAGCCCGACAGCGAGAAAGAAAAATATACAAAGCCTGTACGGGTTCACATTTTCCCGACAGCGAAAGCTTGTACTCATTGGCAACAAATATATATATATATATAAAGAAAATCTGTACGGGTTCACATTTTCCTGACAGCGAAAAATACAGTAACGTTCATTCGCGTAGAAATTTTATCGCATTTTCACAATTCCGTCGTTTTTACAAACATTTATAAATCGCGTAAATATATTTTACTGTTTTCAAAATCGCGTAGAATTTTTAATACGTTTTCTCAATCGCGTAAGATTTTTAAATCGTTTTCTTGTCCAACTTCCTTAAAATAACTGTTTAAAACAGACAGAAATAATATTTAGTACTTTCAAATTACGTAGAATATTTTTCATAGCGTATACTGTCTTTTGGACATCTTTTCTATCTTATTTATCCGTTTTTACTAAAAATTGACAGTATTTTGTTTAATAAATTATAATAATGGTTTCCTAAATTTACCATTTAAAAGTTCTTTTCATTTTTATTAATACCAAATAATTATACTTTTGAAAATTCCTAACGTGCTTCAAAACACACGATGAGCTATACGTTAGAAATTTTATAAAGCTACTGTATTTCTTCTTACAGTAAAAACCATTAGTATTAACCTCTTAAACTTAATTCTAACTATTTTATTTCTTTAAAACTCATTGTAGAAAATTTACTTTAACTTGTATTGCTTCTTCTTGATTGAAAATAGCTTGGAATTAATTTTAGAAATCATGAATGTCTAATTTGGCATGTTGGCCGAATTTGATAAAAACTTTACATTTGATTTCCAAATTATTTTTCACCTTTTAAATACATATTTAATCTCTTGTATTGTCTACATTGATTTAATCCTTACCCTAGAAAATAGTTTTAAAAATCAAAGTGTTGAAGTTAGACATGTTGGATGAAAATGTAAGGTTATGTCATTTAATTTCCAAATTCATTTTTCTTAATCTAAACAAATGGATATCTTACCAATTCTCTTAGGTTAATTAGGTCACCTTTTAAGAAAATTAAGAGAACATTTTGGTTCCCCATTTGGATCATGGCCGTGAGCCTTGTTAGTGTGTTCTTTGGAACACTCATACAATCCTTGACATATTATTCATATCCTATATTTTATCATGCATTTCTAACACATGCAATATTATCAAAGCTTGTAGACATGCAAATTAAAGCTTGTAGACATGCAAATTATTACAAACATCAAATAAGAAGGTTACTAACAAATACACAACAACCTACTAACAAACACAAAATTAACAAACACACAATTAATAAACACATAATCAATCACAATTAGGAAAAACTATAAACAATCAAGTGAATGAATCCTTATGGATTCTTCACCACAACCACAAACATTCCTCACCACCAACACATGGTTGATGAGGGTAATCTCCCTCTTACCTCTTGTAGAACCTCCAAGCTCCTTGTATGTCTCCTTCAAGCTAATCTTCTTCACCAAGAGCTTCTTGAAAATCAAAGAAAACATACAATATTAATACCTAAGGCTCTAACTACAATAATCATGGATTAAAATCATGATTAAAACTTTAAAATGGATAGAAACATGAAGATTAAAGAATTTCACCTTCATGGTTTCAAACTTGAGCTTTGAAGAACAAGGTAGAAAATGGAAGATTTAGGAAAAACTTCCAACATGAAAGTTCTTTAGAAAGGCATGGAAATTCAAGATCTATGGTCATTTAAAATTATTGAAGCTTGGAAGAGGATTTTTGAGGGGTTGGCCGAAATCAAGGGAAAGAGAAAAGGAGAGAATTTTGGTTGCTTGGTCTTGGTTCTTTGGAGAAAAGGATATAGAAGAGAACAAGTGAGATAAATGGGTGAAGTTTGCCCTCTTCTTGGAAGCTATGGCCATGAAACACAAGGAAGGAAAAAAAAGATGAGAGCTTTTGCTATTTGGAGAATTTTAGAGTAAGAGGAAGGCTTTGATATTTGGTTGTTTTGTTTCTTTGAATGATAGCAAATGGAAGAATTCACCCAAGGTGAATTGCCGTAGAAAGCATGAAGAGAAGTCACCAATGTTGACTTGTCTTTATTTGTTTAATTAATTGAATGATAGGAAGAATTGAATTATAACATTTGCTTCATCAAAAGGCTTTGCTTTGCCGTAGAGTGAAACCAAGAAAAGCCATCAATATTGACTATTCTTCATTTGTTTAATTTAGCTTTCTAAATGAATTTCCTAAAGTCTTCTACGTAAACTTCACTTTGGTGAATTGAATATTAGAGCACTTTGCTCTCTTCCTCCACCGTAAAACCATCTAAATTTCAAGAAGCTTAAATTGGTTTGATAGCTTATTCTCTATTGGTTCTTAAAAATTCAAGCCATTAATCTTGACCAATTTCTATTGGTTAATTATTTACAAACTTAATTCCTATTGGTTGCTATTTTTGTTGACCAATTCCTATTGGTGCACACTATATATTTTCTAACATACTTTAACTAATAAACAATAATTATACAATAATTACTGTTTATAAAGTCAATATATATTGTCCAATGGGTAACAAAATATATATAGATTTTTATTTTATATTAACGAGAAATTATTATTAATTATTTTTCTACTACTGATTACCCTTGATGAGTCATAAAGAGAGTCATCAAAGAGAAATTTCTAGAACATGTGACTCACTACGATGAGTCAGTATGATGAGTCATCGTGGAATTTTCTAGAACGGGTGAGTCAGCATGGCGAGTCAGCGTAGATATTTCCTAGAGCAGATGAGTCAACATAGATATTTTCCAAAACAGGTGAGTCAAGCATGGCGAGTCAAGCATTGAGTCACCGATCGCATCACAAGCGCATCATTGGTCATCATCATCAATGGTGAGTCACACGAGTCATCGAGAAACTTACGAACCGGCGAGTCACTGCGGTGAGTCACAGGCCGAGTCAGCGTTTCTGGAACCTTCTAGAAGCTGTTGAGTCATGATGCTGAGGTGTCACGCCACGTGTCATTGTCCTATTGGCCCGTTGCGATGAGTCATAGCCACTAATTTTGACCAGCTCCTCATTGGTCCACGTGTATAAAGACTCAATGACTAAACGTGGGTCCCGCAAAAATATTTTCGGGTCCGTCAGTCACTTATTTATCTTGACTAATAAAATAATATTATAATAATATAAAATTATTTTATTTGTGATTAAATCCTAAAAATTAAAAGATTATTTTTGTCTCATTCAGAATCGGGTTAAGTAAGATCCCCCAATTCTAACTAATAAAATAAGATTTTCTCCGGCCAGGACAATATTATTTTCTGCCTCGGAGCAAATCACACAAAAAGTCCATATAAAATCACAGCGGTATTATCGGACATTAAATCAAGAAGAAAACAATTAAAAACAAAGCAAAAACATGACGTTCGGGACGTAACGGTCATTTTTCCGTTTTTTCCCACAACGTAGGTCGTCGTCCAAAACGTTCAAATAAAATATCCAAATAAAGTATATATATATTTGTATATCTTTGAGAAAAATTAAAACAGAAATTTGAGAAAAATTTTTATTTCATTTGTCTTGAAGAAAAATACGTAAAACGATTATATAAAATACTAGACAAGTATTATACATCCTGTTTTTGATACTGAGAAAAATTTAAAACAGTAATTTGAAAAAAATTTTATTTTTCTTGTATCGCAACAAATTATGTAAAACTACCAAATAAAATAACAAACAAGATATTTTTTTCGTATTTCATACGAGAAAAACAAGAAACTGATAAAATAGGGACACAACGGTCTTTTACCCAAAAGTTGGGATGTTACAACACTCCCCACCAAAAAGGAATTTCGCCCTCGAAATTCGCAGCAGTTTCTGAACAGTTCCTTCGTCTTGTCTTTTAAATCTTCACGTTGCACCTTCGTTTACACCACTCCAGATTACCTCGATTAACGAAAACTCCTTGCATCGCGTAAAACATGGAGAATAGCATTTTAGTGTGATTCTTCATAATTTCGAGAATAGATCAGAATGTCGTTAATAAAGATAATGACAATTCTGTCTAAGCAAAGACGAAAGATACTATCTACTACGCTTCCGCTGCGTCACTCTGATCAGTACCATCTAAAATTATCCCTGACTTTGTACCGCTTCACTCTTCTGCCTTTACTTTTAACCGGAAGTGCCTCACAATCCAAGTTCTTTTTTTTTTAACAATCGTATTTGATACTTATGACATAATTTTGACTAAAAACATCCTTTCTTTACAATTGCAACACACAAAAGGACATTATAAAAATTTAGAAGAAAAGGTAGAGAAATTATCTCAATTGTTATCGACTTGTCCAACAAAGAATTTGACATTGCTTGATTTTAAGAATAAGATTTCTGGGACATCAAAATTTTACTGAAATAATTTACAGGATATGATTAAAGATAACCAATCCATGTATAAGATCACATCTATCTCGCGAAAGAGGTAGACAGTTTAGATTAACAGAAAAGATTATTTAAGGAACTTGATAATAACAATGGATTTGGTAATAAAAGCAGAAATAAAGAAGGCAAAAGGTAACAAAGATATTGATAGCTTTAATCAACTCAAATAGTTAATTAATCATAAAAGAATGAGTTAGACCAAAAGTACATTTTTCGCAATTGCGGTATATGAAAAATGTCATGGAAGCATAGAAATAAGAGATGATAGAAAGAGATGATAGAATCATCCATACCACCGAACCTATCCAATAAAGAAATTGATATGGTACGATGAATTTAAAAGTGAACTTTTTAACTTGAACAACTCAACTGATAAATCTAACAGAGCATGGATGGTTGGAAAATGCCCAATCCATATTTTTAGATTGCTTCTGTTTTGAGAAAGAAGCATACAAATTGAATCAACAGAAAAGATTCAATTATTTAATAGACTTAGGATGGTTTAAGCAACTCAAGTTCTCAACCGCATGTTTTAGCAATAGAAATAGAAACAACCCGATCAAAAGATAATGAAGACACAAATAATTCTAATTGACCCACACAATATATGCCATAAAGAAATAGGTTACCCTCGGAATCATACAGTATGGTTAAAGGATCACCTTTTTGTGACACAATCTCCTTTGTTTAGGTCCTCAGTCTAAGACGCTTTTACTCCACTTGAAGAATCGTTGCTCCATTCTACTTAAGATGTCGAAGTACATACGTTACTAACAGATGACTTCGTTTTAAGCAAGATACACTGTTCATCAAAACGTCCGAGCATCTTACACTTGAAAACAGATGATCCCGTTGATTCCACAATTCCTCGTTAGATGATCCTCCTCATACTTTCAACACGTTGGTGCAGATGTCACAGTCTAACCAAACTTGCTACCGCTAGCTTTTCCTCCACAAGATTGTTGTTGTTGTTGACATCCCAATGATCACGATTATGTTTTTCCACTGGACTTGCTTGGCCTTACGATTTCGCCTCCTTCAGAACTAATACGATCTAACGTTACGAAATTGCGTATTCTAAGATTTATTTCGACTTGGTCTGCTTCTAATCCTCGGCTATCGTTTCTCGCTGCTGAGTAATCCTCAAGTCATATTGTACTGTTTCTTTAATTATTCTTTACCTTGCTTTCATAGTTGCAGTCATATCACCGCTATCATGTCCTACTTCCTCACGTGCACGTTTACCACGAATCATCGTCTTTCTTCAAAGACGGACGAATCATAGTACAATGGATACCAAAGTAACCATTCCAAAGAAACATTATCTCCTTTCGGAGTCCAAGCACAGAGAGTCACACAACAAAAACAAGACAAACCCAACCACAAACCCCAAAAAGACTCTAACCGTGCTCTGATACCAACTAATGTAACACCCTCCGTAGGGCGTCACATTTTAAATAAAATATAAAACCAACTGAAATCATTTTATAAAAGTTTTAATTATTAAAAGATAAATTTTTAAAATTTCATTTTTCGGAAATATAAACTTACCAAAAATTATAAGAAAACCGAAATTAAATTGAATTGACTAATATACAGAATTTAAATACCATCAAATATTCATTATAGAAGTAAAACATGTAATTTACAGACTCGAAAAAAACAGTAGCAAACCTAATGAAGGTTACTACTAACAGCACGGTAATAACACTAACGAGAAAAACCCAACCTACTAGATCCATGTCTCTACCAACTGCATCCTGTTGAAGTCTGAAGGTCACTCTTCAACGCCGTCACCATCTTCAGAATATGGCCTCCAATAGGTCCACTCCGCCTACTATACGATTTTAACAATACAACACAACACAACAATACAGTAAAGAGGTGAGATCCCCTTTCACCAGTACCAGTACGGTAGTAAAGAATGCTTCGAATGACAAAGTCATTCCATACACACAGATATCACAATTAGTCATGTTATCAATTTACAAATATTTCTAATATGCATATAACCTAATAAAATAAACAGCAATAACATTATCAGAATAGTTATAACAATTCATACCATATAAAATATCATAACAATATAAAAGGAAGATTAAAGATACCAACAACATATAATATCACAAATAAAAGATAACCATGTACAGACAAAATTATAACATATAAACATATAATATCACAGATAAAAGATCACAAATAAAAGATCATAGAATAAAAGGTCATAGATAAAAGATCATAGATAAAAGATCATAGATAAAAATCATAGATAAAAGATCATAGATAAAAATCATAGATAAAAAAATCATAGATAAAAGATCATAGATAAAAGATCATAGATAAAAGATCATAATGTACAAAGATATAAACATATGCAAGATGACACAATCCTACTCCATGGAGCTAAAAACAAACAGACATCGAGAGCGAATGATCCTCAAAATCTATTAGTACCACGGCTGCCCAACCAAACTATGCATTGTCACACGTTGCGTCTATAGCCCCACGACACGGGAATCCACCATCCAGGTGTGGTGTAGTTCACGGTCTCACGTTGTGACACTACAGTGCAATGTACTATTAGACTTTACAAGATCTCGATTAAGTATAGTGTGTGTCGAGTTCGTTAGTGTGTTGCCAATTACCACGGCCCATAAGAGCAACCAACTGTCCACATATGGAATCATGCACACTAACGTCTCCAAGTCCATTCAAGGTCGAACCACACTACGCTTATCACACCGACAATACGATGTTATTCACCTCGTCAATCAAACCAAAGCCTGTACGGGTTCACCTCATAGCCCGACGGCGAAAGAAAAATATACAAAGCCACGTACGGGTTCACATTTTCCCGACAAATAAAGCTTGTACTCATTGGCAACAAATATATATATATATATAAAGAAAATCAGACGGGTTCACATTTTCCCGACAGATAAAAATACAGAACGTTCATTCGCGTAGAAATTTTATCGCATTTTCACAATTCCGTCGTTTTTACAAACATTTATAAATCGCGTAAATATATTTTACTGTTTTCAAAATCGCGTAGAATTTTTAATACGTTTTCTCAATCGCGTAAGATTTTTAAATCGTTTTCTTGTCCAACTTCCTTAAAATAATCTGTTTAAAAAGATGTAAATAATATTTAGTACTTTCAAATTACGTAGAATATTTTTCATAGCGTATACTGTCTTTTGGACATCTTTTCTATCTTATTTATCCGTTTTTACTAAAAATTGACAGTATTTTGTTTAATAAATTATAATAATGGTTTCCTAAATTTACCATTTAAAAGTTCTTTTCATTTTTATTAATACCAAATAATTATACTTTTGAAAATTCCTAACGTGCTTCAAAAACACACGATGAGCTATACGTTAGAAATTTTATAAAGCTACTTGTATTTTTCTTCTTACAGTAAAAACCATTAGTATTAACCTCTTAAACTTAATTCTAACTATTTTATTTCTTTAAAACTCATTGTAGAAAATTTACTTTAACTTGTATTGCTTCTTCTTGATTGAAAATAGCTTGGAATTAATTTTAGAAATCATGAATGTCTAATTTGGCATGTTGGCCGAATTTGATAAAAACTTTACATTTGATTTCCAAATTATTTTTCACCTTTTAAATACATATTTAATCTCTTGTATTGTCTACATTGATTTAATCCTTACCCTAGAAAATAGTTTTAAAAATCAAAGTGTTGAAGTTAGACATGTTGGATGAAAATGTAAGGTTATGTCATTTAATTTCCAAATTCATTTTTCTTAATCTAAACAAATGGATATCTTACCAATTCTCTTAGGTTAATTAGGTCACCTTTTAAGAAAATTAAGAGAACATTTTGGTTCCCCATTTGGATCATGGCCGTGAGCCTTGTTAGTGTGTTCTTTGGAACACTCATACAATCCTTGACATATTATTCATATCCTATATTTTATCATGCATTTCTAACACATGCAATATTATCAAAGCTTGTAGACATGCAAATTAAAGCTTGTAGACATGCAAATTATTACAAACATCAAATAAGAAGGTTACTAACAAATACACAACAACCTACTAACAAACACAAAATTAACAAACACACAATTAATAAACACATAATCAATCACAATTAGGAAAAACTATAAACAATCAAGTGAATGAATCCTTATGGATTCTTCACCACAACCACAAACATTCCTCACCACCAACACATGGTTGATGAGGGTAATCTCCTCTTACCTCTTGTAGAACCTCCAAGCTCCTTGTATGTCTCCTTCAAGCTAATCTTCTTCACCAAGAGCTTCTTGAAAATCAAAGAAAACATACAATATTAATACCTAAGGCTCTAACTACAATAATCATGGATTAAAATCATGATTAAAACTTTAAAATGGATAGAAACATGAAGATTAAAGAATTTCACCTTCATGGTTTCAAACTTGAGCTTTGAAGAACAAGGTAGAAAATGGAAGATTTAGGAAAAACTTCCAACATGAAAGTTCTTTAGAAAGGCATGAAAATTCAAGATCTATGGTCATTTAAAATTATTGAAGCTTGGAAGAGGATTTTTGAGGGGTTGGCCGAAATCAAGGGAAAGAGAAAAGGAGAGAATTTTGGTTGCTTGGTCTTGGTTCTTTGGAGAAAAGGATATAGAAGAGAACAAGTGAGATAAATGGGTGAAGTTTGCCCTCTTCTTGGAAGCTATGGCCATGAAACACAAGGAAGGAAAAAAAAGATGAGAGCTTTTGCTATTTGGAGAATTTTAGAGTAAGAGGAAGGCTTTGATATTTGGTTGTTTTGTTTCTTTGAATGATAGCAAATGGAAGAATTCACCCAAGGTGAATTGCCGTAGAAGCATGAAGAGAAGTCACCAATGTTGACTTGTCTTTATTTGGTTAATTAATTGAATGATAGGAAGAATTGAATTATAACATTTGCTTCATCAAAAGGCTTTGCTTTGCCGTAGAGTGAAACCAAGAAAAGCCATCAATATTGACTATTCTTCATTTGTTTAATTTAGCTTTCTAAATGAATTTCCTAAAGTCTTCTACGTAAACTTCACTTTGGTGAATTGAATATTAGAGCACTTTGCTCTCTTCCTCCACCGTAAAACCATCTAAATTTCAAGAAGCTTAAATTGGTTTGATAGCTTATTCTCTATTGGTTCTTAAAAATTCAAGCCATTAATCTTGACCAATTTCTATTGGTTAATTATTTACAAACTTAATTCCTATTGGTTGCTATTTTTGTTGACCAATTCCTATTGGTGCACACTATATATTTTCTAACATACTTTAACTAATAAACAATAATTATACAATAATTACTGTTTATAAAGTCAGTATATATTGTCCAATGGGTAACAAAATATATATAGATTTTTATTTTATATTAACAGAGTAGAAATTATTATTAATTATTTTTCTACTACTGATTACCCTTGATGAGTCATAAAGAGAGTCATCAAAGAGAAATTTCTAGAACATGTGACTCACTACGATGAGTCGTATGATGAGTCATCGTGGAATTTTCTAGAACGGGTGAGTCAACATGGCGAGTCGGCGTAGATATTTCCTAGAAGCAGATGAGTCAAAGATAGATATTTTCCAAAACAGTGAGTCGGCATGGCGAGTCAACATCTTGCCGAGTCACCGATCGCATCACAACCGCATCATTGGTCGCATCATCAATGGTGAGTCACATGCCATTGAGTCATCGAGAAACTTCTGGAAGCTGGCGAGTCACCGCGGTGAGTCACAAAGCCGAGTCGGCGTTTACGGAACCTTCTAGAAGCTGTTGAGTCATGATCTTTGAGGTGTCACGCCACGTGTCATTGTCCTATTGGCCCGTTGCGATGAGTCATAGCCACCAATTTTGACCAGCCTCCTCATTGGTCCACGTGTACAAAGACTCAATGACTAAACGTGGGTCCCGCAAAATATTTTCGGGTCCGTCAGTCACTTATTTATCTTGACTAATAAAATAATATTATAATAATATAAAATTATTTTATTTGAGCTTAAATCCTAAAAATTAAAAGATTATTTTTAGTCCTCATTCAATCGGGTTAAGTAAGATCCCCCAATTCTAACTAATAAAATAAGATTTTCTCCGGCCCAGGAAAATATTATTTTCCCGCTTCTGAGCAAATCACACAAAAAGTCCATATAAAATCACAGACAAGTATTATCTGACATTAAATCAAGAAGAAAACAATTAAAAACAAGAAAAACAAGACGTTCGGACGTAACGGTCATTTTTTTGTTTTTTCCCACAACGTAGGTAATCGTCCAAAACGTTCAAATAAAATATCCAAGAAGATTATATAGCTGTATATCTTTGAGAAAAATTAAAACAAGAATTTGAGAAAAATTTTTATTTCATTTTGTCTTGAAGAAAAATACGTAAAACGATTATATAAAATACTAGACATTATATACATCTATTTTTGATACAGAAAAATTTAAAACAGTAATTTGAAAAAAAAAATTATTTTACTGTATCGCAACAAATTATGTAAAACTACCAAATAAAATAACAAACAAGATATTTTTTTACGTATTTCATACGTAAAAAAAGAAACAAGATAAAATAGGACACAACGGTCTTTTACCCAAAAGTTGGGATGTTACACATGTTATCATTGGCACGTCCTGATTCCATATGCGTACCTCTACCACGTGCTATTTCCTTTCTTTAGACTAATCAAAACACAATGAAAAATAAGCACAATTTATTCAAACAATATTGTCTCCTTTCAGAAATCAAACACAAAAAAACACACAGTACAAACAAGACAGATCTAACCACAAACCCAAAAGACTCAAACTTGGACTCTGATACCAACTAATGTAACACCCTCCGTAGGGAATTACAATTCTTATAAATTCTTTTAAAATTTAACCCAAGTAATAAAACATTTATATTAGAACGTGCGAGTTACAAAATTTCTTTTTCGCGGAAGTCATAAAGTTATTAAAAAACAAAGAACACTAAGCATATGGAACTGAATAATACTCTTTACATATACATACATCTTTTTGCAAGACAAAAATATATAAAACTTACATATCCCAAATAATATATACATCTACCATATAAAAATTGAACCTAAACCAGTACCATAAACTTCAATAGTAGCCTCCTGAATCTGACCTTCCTCTGGACCCTCGAGTCCTCCTTTGGTGGCAACCACCCTGGCTGGGGTAGGTCTCGAGCAGCGAGAGTCCGAGCAGAAGATACCTCTGAATCCTCCCTAGGAGAATAATACATATTGCCCCACAAATTCCCTATAGGCATATGAAATTCTAGATATATAGTAGTATAAAAAGTAAAAAATATATCAGACCCATGGTAGGTCCTACTCATAGAAACAGTAACGTTTCCATAATACTTTACGTGTTCGGTATCCCAGTGAATACGCCACGCGTTCGCACCTCCATGAAACTGTACACTAGTATAACCTATCAGGTTCCCCCTTGTTGCCATCTCCATCTTCATAAGCATAAACAGAAAACAGAAACAGACATAACAAAATAACAAAGAGATGAGATCCCCTACATCAAATATCAAAGTGGCAGCAAGGAAACAATAATAATATTACAGTTATATAATACAGATACTACAATGATATATATCAATAGATAACTCATTGAATATGCATACATGTAAATATTTCACAACAGTATGTCAACAGTCTATGCATATGCACAATGAATAGACCCCTACTCCATGGAGCTAAAACAAATATCATAGAGAATGATCGAGAGAATATGTCTGTACATTGTCAGCCTCAATATAAGTACGTTCAATGTTCTCAATTTGCGCAACATGACTTATACAAGACAGTCTACACCGTATAAGGAAAGGAGCAGTGTCTCGTCGAGATCGTCGATGTGTTTGCATCAGTCACCACGGCATAGTAGAGCTACTAACTGGCCACTTATGGGATACCCGCACCCCGACGCTTCCAAGGTCATTCATAGACCATCACTACGTAATTCTCACCCGCACAAAGGTATAATTCAATCTCCTAGGCATACAGCCTTAACAAACTAAGTCACAATGACTTTGATAATACATGTTTAAATGCTTCACAAATCAATAATTGATAAAAACAAGCCACCACTGGGCTAAAACGGCCCAACAGTAAAACTTACTATTTTTCTCAAAAGTGAAGAATTTTTACTATATTTCACAAACGTACAGTATTCGTATGGTATTTTACAAACATACTGTATTTATATGGTATTTTATAAATATATAATATTTATATGATATTTTACAAATATACAGTATTTATATGGTATTTTAAAGATATATAATATTTATACGGTATATAGTATTTCTACTATATTATGTAATATTTTTGTTAATAAATCACGTAAACATTTTAATTGATATTCTATGCTCAATTTAAAACTTACCATATTTAAAAATATTAGACTTTAATTCCAACGTGTGTGTGTGTGTGTATGTGTGTGTGTGTGTATATATATATATATATATATATATAAAATCACCTAATCAACTAAGTTCTCGATTATTTTAATCATGGATACTCATCTTTAAGCTATATGGCCGTGAGTCATAAAGATCTTTTGAATCCAAAAATCATTTCTTTATCACATGATTCATAGCCTATAATTTATTTCAACCATCAAATCATAATATAACAATTTCATGCTAACCATAATAATCACATAAACATATAATCAAGTAAGCATAAATCGCGGAATTCATACCAACGAGTGAATAAATCCTCACATGGATTTTTCACCGATCAAAACACAATTTCGTTTCTCACCACCAAAATGGATCGATGAGGTTAATCTCCCTCTTACCTTAGGTGAAGATTGAAGTTCCTTCGTTGTTCCTTGAAACAATTTCAACCACCAAAAAGACCATAAAATCCTTCAATCTTTGAACCTTGAGAAACGGTTAAAGATGGACGATTTAGGAGAAACTCACAACATAAAAGTTCCTTAGGATAGTGTCTAGTTGATAAGGCTTGGAGAGAATTTTCAAGGGCTTGGCTGTGTATAGAGAAGAGAAAAGATGATAGAAATATTGTAAAAGCTCTTGAATGGTATAATTTTTGAAAGTTATACATGATGAGTTTATATAGAGAAATGAAATCACTCATGACCGTATGATCATTATGAAATCAAGGGTCAAAAACAGCTAGACTTTCTATTGGTTCTTCTTATTAAATTATACTCATTTTATTTTTCAACTTACCTCTGATTGGTTATCATTAAACTATGGTTATTTTTTTTAACTTATATGAAAACTTAACCTAGAAGCTATCTTTCTATTGGTTAATAGTGATATGAGTCACAAAATGTATTGGTTTAGAATTGGGTCTAGGTTCATTTATTAGGTTTTTACCGATGGCTATTTACCAATCTCAAAGGTACTGCTAGTAAAAATCGTAATGATTGCTCATCAGGTAAAAGAATGTCCTAGAATTTACCCGTCAGGTAAAAGTATCAGAAAAGGAATATTCTAAAATTTTATTTCTGATTTTAGGTTTAGTAAGATCCCCCGGCCCCGCATAAATAGTTAAAATCTTCCCGGGCCCGAAAAAATATTATATTTTTTCGGCTCCGTTCTTAAACACACACAAGTCCAAAAATAATAATATAATAATCAAAATAAATCAAATAATTCACAAAATTATAAAAACATATTTAACAGAGAAAGAAATAAATTTCGGGGTATTACATTGTTACTCTAGAACTTACTTTGATTCTTTTTTAGGCTACATTTTCACATGCATACATAAATATGATTGAGGCATTTTGAGATAGCTACTTTAACCAAATAGTCATCCTTATATATTTTCCCTTATGTAACCCTTTTGAGCTTGTTTGACCATTTCTTGTTTTTAGCTCATTACGTGCCTTTAAAAAAAAAAAGAACATGTTTTTACCCAACCTTAGGGAATAAGAGAGCATTTGCTTAGTTCTTGAATAAGTGTGAGAGTGTGTGTGCAAAATGGTTAGTGAAAAAGGAAAGAGTGACTAATTAAAAAAAAATGTGTGTGTATATTTATATATAAAAAAAACAAAGGTGTAAAGAAGGGCCAACAAGGCAAAAAGGGAAGGGAAAAGAATATGTAAACGGAATTTGTATTAGGTGGAGTTAGGATGAACTTTCATGCTTGTTAATCGAACTCAGCTCTCATGCTCTTTTATTCTCTTTGGTATTTATCTTCTCATATTCATATTATCTTTTCTCCTTTACCACGATCTCATTACAACCTTGAATAAAGTCCTCTTGATTTTTGTGTGCATGTGTTCTGAGTAGTTGAGAAGTAGAAGATAAGCAAGCTTATGGTAGTATAATTTTTCATAGGTTGAATTGAGTGAAATACTTACTTTTTTAATGCTTGAAAGATTAAGAGTGAATCTTGTGAGGATCTTTCATTCTTGATTCGTTCTTTTTAATTGAAGTTTCCTTTCTTGATGGTTTGAGATGTGAAGAAATATTACCTCAAAAATGCTTTGATCCCTTGAATGACTAGTTGCTTATCTTGTTTCATTAAATCTTTTAGAGTTTTTAGCTTTTGAGTCTTTGTCGTTTTTCTTTGTTTCCTAGTTTTTTTTTTTCTTATGTTTCGCCTGGGAGTGCAAAAGTTTAGTGTGGGAGAATTTAATAATAATGTATTTTATTCATTTTATAATCCTCTCACTAGGCTTCTTAAGGTTCAATTTAGCTTAATTAAGTTGATTTTGTCACATTTTATGAAATTAAGCTTAATTGGATCATTGAAGAAATTATTGCTTGAATTATCATTAATTTGGGTGATTGCATTCTTAAGTAAAGTGGCCACAATTTGAGTTACAATTATCTGATTAATATGATTCTAGTCTTGTTGGAAAGTTTAGATAAATCTCTAATAACTATTCACTTGATAGCAAGAGCCACATTGATAGCAATATATTTCATTCATTGTATAATCTTTTCACTTGGATTTTTCAGTAATCTGGCTATAATTTGAGTTTCAAATATCCAATGAATGTGATTTTGATCTTGTTTTAAAGCTAAGACAAATTTATACAACTTTCATGAAGGCCTCAAGACCAGATACACATGTTTGGATAACTCAAATTAGAGTTGAAGCAAAATCTAGAGTTTTGAACCTAACAACTTGACCTCTATGCACTCATTAGGCTATATCTCAGGCTATAGGAGTTCAACAATTCTAAAATTTTTATCATGGAAGGTTAAGACCTATATCTACAACTTTCATGAAGAACAAAAAATTCAGTTCGGATTCCTTGAAGGTGATATTGGGCTTAGAAGTCAAAACAGAGGTGGTGGAGTTGGGCCTGACCCATGAGCAGTAATTGGGCCATATCTCAGGCTGTGGGTGTTCGATTTGGATGAAATAGGTGTCTATGGAAAGCTGAGACAATTTCCTAGAACTTTCATAAAGATCACTTGGCTTAAAAATGATGCATGCCATGAATTTAGAAGAGAAACATTTCGGAGACAAGAATCCACCCGTCAAACAACTATTTTGGCATTTTATTCTCATCATCCATCATCTCTTTTGGCATTTTGTACTCTTCTAACTCTATAAAAGGAGGCAATGACTGATCATTTAAGGGTGTTAGCTTAGAATTTACTTTTATGTTTATATGTTAATTGTTTCATTTGTGTAGTTTTCTATTGTTCTTAATTGAAGTTATGTTCATCATCTTCTTTTTTTCTCTTTCTTTCTTCTTGATTCATGAGTAACTAATTTTTATTTTACTTAGGTGAAAGGGTGAAGCTCTTAGTAATAAGTAGAGGTTAGATTAATTTCCTTGTTATGCTTAAATGATATATTTTTATGTGATCTTTATATGTTTTATATGTTGTTTCCGAAGAATTTAGAAACTCTTCTTGTATAATGAATATCTTGATTCATTGTAGACAAGACGTTGGCACAGTTGATGCTTGAGACCATTTACAAGTTTTGGTAGATAATTATTGGAACCATAATATGATTACATGTATAATCTAAATTGAACTTTGAATGTTAAATCTTTCGATTGGAACCTTCATTATGTATGATTTCCATTGAATTATAAAAAGAAATAATATTGTCTTTGATTTATTACCAAGAGTGGATCTCCTAACCTAAGCAAATCCTTTTCATTTGTGAACAATTTATATCATCTTTAGTATTGTGACAAATCTTCTCTTTATCTCAAATAATTTTCTCTTCATCAATTCCCTGTGGATCGACATCGGACTTTCGAGAATTTACTACTTGAAACAACTTGCACTTGGGTTTGAAACTTTTAATTATCTCATCATTATGGTAGCATATTGTAAACACCAACAATATATATGTATAGTGAAGGATCATGCATAGGAGTACTACCATGTGCAGATAATTTCAGACCAGTTGTTATAGATGTTGCTGCAAGCTTACAATGTTCCATTTTGTCCTTAACAAAGAGATAAAAAATATACTTAGTTTGAGATAAATACAAGCTACCAGTTTTCAGTCTTTTAGCCATAATCCTAAGGAAGTAGTGCAAGTCCCCTAAATCTTTGAGAGTAAAGACAAAATGAAGGTCAACAATAAGAGCTTTAATAGCAGAGGGAGAATTACTTATGACTATAACATCATCAACATATACGAGCACATACATAGTGAGCTGAGGAGTGAGCTTGAAAAATAGAGAACCAGGCCCGTGGAGCCTGTTTTAATCCATACAAAGCCTTGCGGAGTTTACAAACCAAATGAGAGGAACTAGTAATAAAGCCCAGGGGCTGTTGCATGTAAACTTCTTCAGTGAGATCACCATTAAGAAAGATATTATTGAAGTTAAGTTAATGTACGGGCCAGTTTTGAGAGATAGCAAGAGTGAGAATGACCCTAATGGTAACTGGTTTGACAACTAGACTAAATGTTTCAACATAGTCAAAACCAGCTTACTGATGAAAGCCCTTGGCAACTAGCCTTGCCTTGTACTTATTGATGGAGCCATCTGGATTGTACTTAAGTCTGAAAATCCATTTGCAACCAATAACCTCTTTGTGAGGTGGAAGTGGCACTAAGGTCCAAGTTTTATTGGCTAGTAAAGCATAAAGCTCCTCTTGCATAGCATGACACCATTCAGGTTGAGTTAAAACAATTTTAACTGAGGTAGGTTCTGTAATTGCAGTGAACACCTTAGGCTTGAAAATTCTAGTTTTGGACATGGAATGAGTATTAGCTGAGGACATAGAGTTATAAGAGGCAAAGACAGGTTGCTCAACTGGCTGAATAGAAGCATATGGATCTGAATATACTGGAACTAACTCATTCTGATGAATGTGGTTGGGACTGATCCTATCAATGTTAGTAAACTGACTAGTTGGCAAAGTAGTAATAGGAGCAAAATGACTATCAACAATTAGTAAATTATGAGCATTGGAATTGACTAAGGGAATACATGGTACATAATTGAAAATAGACTCAAAAGAAAGAATAAGAACAAAAAATAAGATAGGACTTTTGAAAGGAAAGGTAAATTCATCAAATAACACATGTCTACAAAAATAGACTTTTCCAGTTGGAAACAAGCACTTATACCCTCTGTGGCTATTACTATAGCCAAGAAAAATGCATTGATGAGACCTAAAATCAATTTTATGCTTGTTGTAAGGTCTGAGAAATGGATAGCAGGCACATCCAAAAGTTTTGAAGAGTGAATACTTTGGTTTCTTATGAAAAAGTTTTTCATAAGGGGAAAGATTGTTAAGAATTGGTGTAGGCAAACTATTTATAAGACATGTTGCAGTGAGAAATGCATCACCCCAATATTGCAAAGGAAGAAAAGCATGAGCTGGCAAAGTCAAACTCATGTCAGTAATATGTCTATGCTTCCTCTCAGGACATCTATTTTGTTGGTGAGTATAAGGGCAGCTAAGTCTATGATGAATGCTATTTGAGGTTAAATATAAGGTGAATGCTAGGTACTCTTTGCCATTATCAGTTTGTAGTGACTTAATTTTCGTGCCTAGCTGTAACTCAATCATTTGTTTAAATTAAATGAATATGAAAAGTGCCTGAAATTTGGCATGTAGTAAGTAAATCCAGCTAAATCTAGAGTAGGCATCAATGAACACAATATAATATCTAGATCCAGTAGGTGATGGCATAGGCGTTGGTCCCCAAATGTAAAAAAAAAAATCAACTCCAAAAGAGCATATGCAGTATGTGAATCTGCGAAATGCGAACAATGAGCTTTACCAATACAGCAAGATGAACAAAAAAAAACTTTGAACAATTTGAAGAAACATCAATATTGCATTGTTTAAGCACTTGAGACACTGTTTTATTAGTAGGATGGCCTAGTCGTGCATGCCACAAATCAAGAATAGTATCTTTACAACTTGCAGTATTTACTTCATTACATGAAGTAGAATAACAAGGAAAATATATAGTTGACAGAGAGGAACCAATAGACTTTTGAGTTGGCAACAAGTGATCAAAGGCATATAAACCATCTCTAAGTCTGCCTTGGAGAAGGATCTCCTTGGTAGCCTGAGATTTAACAAGACAATGATTAGCATAAAACTCAAAGAATACATTATTGTCTTTGTAAAATTGTGACACACTTAACAGATTTTTACATACTCCAGGAACATGCATTAAGTTTCGAAGAACAAAAGGAAAATAATTATGGGAAGATGAAATCTTAGAATAACCAATGTGTTGGATAGGCATACATGTACCATTGCCAAACTGAACAATATATGAACCATTGTAATTTGATCTGAGTTACAGATTGGACAGTTCAAATGTCAGATGATTTGAAGCTCTTGAATCTAGATACCAGGCAAGATCATATAGTGTTGAGGGAGTAGCAAGCATTGCTTGAAAAGGTGTAAAGGAAGTAATGGAAGATGAATTAGTATATGTGTTGGCTATCATTGCTTGTGTAGGTGGATGAGGAGGTGTAGTAGCTTGATCACCAAAAGGATTTGGTTGACTTTTGTTAAACCAATACCAACATTCCCATGCCAAATGATTTGACTTTCCACACAATTGGCATTTGTTAAACCATGGAGTTCTGTCACCTCCACCTCTGAAATTTCTTCATTTTCCTCGAAAATTTGATCTGCCTCTACTAGAATTTAAAGAAAACTGATCATTAAAGCCACCTTGAGCATAACCACCTCTATATGCATAATTTCCTTTGTATGCATAGCCACCATTAGAAAACCTATTTGAATTTGACTATTGTGAAGATTGAACAACATTTGCTTGAATTGAACTAGCCATCTCAAATTTTCTATATTTCTCAGTTCTTTCTTCTTGTGCCATGAGTAATGCTTCAATTTCATAAACTGAATAGGGATCAGTTCTAGAAATCACTAAAATTACAAATGAATCACAATCTTCTGTGAGACCATCAAGAATAGCATCCACGTGATCTGCTACTGAAATTGGTGCTATTACAACAGCTAATGAATTCACAATTTTCTTGATTTTCAACAAATACTCATTGATTGATGTTTCTTTCTTCATGCTTCGAAACTGTGACTTTAATTGCTTTATCTTAACTCGTGTTTGACTTGCAAAGAAAATTTCAAGTTTACTCCATACCTGAAATGAATGATCACACCCTACCATTCTTATGGTGATAGATTCAAACATTGAAGCTAGAAGCCATGAAAGCATCAATGAATCTCACTATTCCCAATTCAAGTAATCCTCTGTGTATTTTTCCAATACAGCATCTTCATCTGATGCAAATTTTCGTGGTGTAGAACCTTCTTGAAGATATTGTTGTAGCTTAAATCCTCTGATAGTTGCAAGAGCTTGTTGACGTCATGGAAGGAAATTTCCTTCATCAAGCTTAAAGGAAACAGAACTTGAGAACGTTTGAAGAGTGAAGCGTGTTGAGGTCTCCATGGATCTGATTTATGCTCTGATACCATGAAAGGTATCAGATCAGAATCTGATAGATGAAGAACACTCGAGAGAGAGAAAGAGAAAGAGAAAGAGAGGGGGGTGATGACTGAGAAGCACAAAATGGATGATATTCCACTAAATCAAGTCTAAACAACAAGCTTATATAATGCTGTAGTATTACTGCTAAGCATTACCGAATCAATACTCAACTAACCAACTTAAGCTAATAACTGTCATATTAAGTGAATAACCAACTAACAGAAAATGATAACAAACAGAATTAGTTCTGCTACACTAATTGTATTCCTTACAATAAGTGATAATTTTAATTATAATGAACGTATATATATGTAATTTTAATCAAATATGCAGTTGGAACTCTTTTGTATATATAATGAACGTGTACAGTTTCATACTCAGATATAAGAAAGGTTATGTTATTTGTACAACATAAAATGAATAATTTTGGAATAATTCAGATACATAATGAATATTTATAAGATATATGGTAATTTTAATTGTTTATATAATAATTTTATTATTATATATAATAAGTTGAAATTATAGTTCATTATACCTTATACAAAAATTATCATATAATGATCAATAAATTGATAAGTGGTAATATTATTTATTACTTATATAATGAATTCTAATTTTAATTCATTATATATAATAAAATAATATCACTACATAAACAATTTGAATCACTATTTATTTTAAAGATATTTATTACTTATCTAATAGTTATCCTAAAATTGTTAGTTTGAGTTATAAAAATGCACACTTTTCATCAATTCTCTCTTAACTGTATGAGTTAGCTAAGATAGTGATGAAAGATTGGTGAAAGTACAGACAAGATTAGAAGATTGTTTAAAACTAGCATTGTGTATCCATGCATGCACGAGATAAATAAAAAATAGTTAAAATAAATATTTAATCTATATAGTTTTAATTAATTTTATTTTTAAATTCTACAATTTTTTATTTGAATATCAATTTTTATGTATTAATTCATTTGAATTTTATCACTTCATTATTAAGAGTATACCAAACTTACTCTAAATGTCAAATTATATCAATAAAATAATCTTATATTAAAATACATTACAATGACAAATAAAATGAAAACCTACAGCAGAGCGAGTTTTAACTCGTTTGATGCGGGTTGGGTACCCCCAAGCGAGGTGAGATTGTCAAGTATAAACTATAACTTTTCCATTTCATCATTTTTATCAATACTCTCGTTGAGATCAATTTCTTACCTTACTTATTCATGAAAGCTATCTCAACTTTTATAAACAATTTCACTAAATAGCATTATTGAAACCTTGATGTTATATCATGAGCTTTGTTACGTTGTATTTAAGCTATTTTAGTAAAGAAACTTTATTATAAATCCATACTTTTCAATTGATTTTATCTTGTTTACTTGTAAAGTATTTATTTCATTGATACACATATTAATATATTTTCATGTAAATTTTTCAATTTTGTGAAATATAAATATAAAATATTTAAATATTATATATTATATATTTGAACAAAAGTATTTCAAAAAATATACTTAATAAATTTTAATTTTCCTCATAATAAATTATATTTAATTAATTTTACTATATTTTTAGGTAAATTTTTTACACCGTATGCGATGTATATATTAAAGTTTTTTAAATATTATAAAACATATATATATATAGTAATTAGAAAATATAATTAATTTATTTTTTAATAATAAATTTTATTTGAATCAATTTTACTATAGTTTCTTATAATATATTCAAACAAATGTAGATATTAATATATTTTTATGTAAAGTTATCAATCTAATGCGACGTTAATATAAAATATTTAAATATAAAATAATAACATCACTTTTAATGAGAAGTTATAATTTATTTATTTAATAAAAAATAAAATTATTATCATAAAATATGCACTTAATAACTTGAACAATACGAAAAAATTAAATTCTTAACAATATATGTTTCTCTACATTCTTATGCTTTATACAATGTTAAAATACTTTAAAGATTTTAACACAATATTAAAAGAATTTTTATTTAGAAGATAATCAAGACAAAAAAATTCACAAACTTGTATGACTGGAAAGTAATAGTACAAAAAATAAGCAATAATAACAACATTGTCATCATCAAGTGTTAGGGATATTGTTCTCTCTTTTCCTTCTTTACGAATCCTAACGTCAGTTACTCTTCTTTTCCTTCTTTTTCATCCATCGGAGGGTGATTTGGGCCATTTTTGGCCAGAATCACTCCTCTACATCGTTCTTTTTCTCCTTTTATCTAAATAAGTGGTTTTTCCACATAGATCTGATTTTTCTTTTGTGTTTTTCCGTGTTTTCGTCGTCTGCGTGCGACGGTGGTTTTGTTCATCGTTTTGATGCGGCGTCATTTGATTTCCCGTCTTATTGCGGTGGTTTTCCGTCTTGTTGCGGTGTTCGTTTGGTTTAGATTGGTAGATCAGTTTCGATCCATTACAGATTCAATCAAGACTTGGGCATCAACGTTACAGATCCGAAAGCATGGATATTTCAGTCACTTTGATTTTGTCACATTTGTAGGCATTTTACCGTGTTATGCTATTAACCTGGGTGCTGTGAGTTTATTCGCAGATTCATCCTTTTCCGTTTTTAGCGATGTTGAATTTGTGTTATTCTCGATGTATTTTATCAATTTGAATGAATGAATATCTTTTTTAGTAAAAAAAAAAGTGTTAGGGATATTCATGTAATGAGTTTGACTTTACCATAATTCGATTCAATATTTTGACTTGGCCATTTTACTAAACTTGAATCCTACTCGGTCATGAACCGATAATAATCAGGCTGATATGATATGTTGACATAATAGAAAAATGTGAACATTATGTATAACTAAGTCACAAAATTATAAAAATACGAAAATAATATTAAGATATATTTTATAATATATATTTTAGAATAAATAATATTAATATAAATACACATTATTTTTTTTTGTTACACAAATATACATCATTTTAAAATAATGTGTAATACAAGGCCGTATTAAAACTACTTGAAACATGTCCTGAACCTGAAAAATACACTGGATCAAATCTCTAAAACTTTTACTCATTCTAATTAATTTTAGGAAAGAAACCGCCTAATTGAACCAAGGACTCCCAACTCAAATGTGAAACTCATGTAAATACCACTCAAAATAAAAAAAAAAATTGTGCTTTAACCACATCTCCCTATTCCTTCCATGTGGAAGTTACCGTGCATGAACAGTACTTGAAAAGTTCATAAATACAATGTTTATTGATGTGGCTCAATTTCACTCATTTGGCGGACTTGAACACTAGAAAGCTTTAAGATGGAACTGGTTGAAGCTTAAACTCAATGTTCTTAAAACCGATTAAACACTAGAAAGCTTAAGGTGGAACTGGTTGAAGCTTAAACTCAATGTTTTTAAAATCGCTTGAATCGTTTAATCGATAAAATGAGTAATTTATAATTCAATTGGTTTAACCGATTTAATCAGTGATTAAAGTGTTAATATTATAGTCATATAAATTTTTCTTATTTATTTTTCTTTCTTAAAAAAATAAGTTAAAAATGTTAAATTAAAAATTAGTTTGTTCAACTGAATGATTCATTAGTTTTCATTGATTTTTAAAATTTTTTTACTGATTTTTAAGATTTAACCACTCATAATTTTTTAAGTGAATTAAAACCAGATAATAGAATGATCACTTCACAGTTTAACTGGTCCAACCGATCTAATTGAACCAATTTAAAAAACCTTGCTTACACCTTGAAGTGAAAACAAGATTACATGAGGGAGGTGTGGCTGGAGCTTCATCCCACACAGTATATTTTTTAGTGCAAGTTTGTACTTTTTACCATTAGTTGTTACCTTCACAATAGTTAAATACAAACCAAATTCAAACGGATTAGTTTTGATTTAATATAAGCCTTAAATCAAATTAATAATTCCTTTTAAATAATGGAGTTTCTGAAACCAAAATCACCGACTAAACATGGTTGAGGTTATCAAGAAGGAGATATAAGGAACAACATGATTTTCTCACGTTATTTTTCTCTGATATCACTTTTTACACTACTATTTATATTATTAATCACATTATTTTATTTTCTATTATTTTTTCTCACTTAATTACAACTATTAAAAAATAATATATAAAATAGTATGATGACAACAGTAGTGTGATAGTATCATTTTTCTATCAGGAATTAAAAGTTGACAAACTTCTTTTCTTTCAAGCTTTCCACAGTCTCCCTGAGGGTCACTTCGAAAGAAATAAATTCAATTCCCAAGCTCTTCGCCTTTTCTTTGGAAGTCTGATATGTTGTCTCATACGGCTCATTGTCCGCACACCTGATAATATTGTTTAGAAAGTGAAAATGTTATTAGAAAAATCAAAAGCCAGAGAAAATTTTAAATATTTACAATAACATCAACAAAGTCTTTTTTTACTAGATGAATTAGCTACATGGATCAAAGACATCATTATATTATATTGTAAACTATGTCTTTAGAGATGTCATTTAAATATAAATCCCTTTTAATGAAAAAATTTAAATATTTAATTATAAAAAATGCTGAACATCCAAAAAAATTTGCCAGCGTTGTTTACAAAATGATGTGTCATGTAGAATTTATGTTACGTGCAGTAATAAATCACCCATGATTTTGAATTCTTTCACCGACCTTTCATGTGCTGAATGTTTTCAACACTTTTTCACTTAAATTTCATTTTTGGCATGCATCAAGCAAACACCACTTAATCAATTTCAATGCTTAAAGCTTTCATTTTTAGCATTGAACCCAGTGAAGTCTTAAAAAACGGGGTTCAGTAAATGGGAATCTGAAGCCATATACTTATGTATTCTTGGAGTTACAGAAATAATTAAACTTACTTATCAGGAATTGGTAATGTTGGGTACAGATCACGTAAAATCTTCACAATGTCAGAGTAGTGTACCACTCTCTCAGCCAAACAATATCTTCCACTGGCTGAAGCAATCTCATATGCCTGAATGTGGGCGTTTGCAACATCTTTCACATTGATCCATCCAAAACTAGCATTTGGAAATGTTTGTGAACCTGAATCAAGCAAGTGAAAGAGTTTTTCTATATAAAGCAACAGGAAAATTCTTGTCTAGCGGCAAAACTATTATTAATCAAAATAACAACTACATTAATCAATAATCAACCAATGACATATTGATGAAAAATATAAGTAAAATAGGGGGAAAAAATACTTAGACTTTTACTTGGTTTCTCTTAAAGACTGAAACCAATGTTCTCAAGCACTTGAAGTGCTCATGGCATGAACCTGCGATGTGAGCCTCCAAAGTACAATAGCAATAATGTATCAGAAGATTCAACGGTCATTTGCCACCTTACATCTTATCTAGTATCATACAAAATTGCAATAAAACATATTTGGTAATACTTTTGTGTCTTGTTCATGTCAAGTCAATGAGGACAAAAAATTAATGGAGCTAAAAAAGAGGGAACGTATTCTCATCTAGCATGAGTGCATAACAGTAAGTTTTACGATTAAAATGCGCATACCTTAAACAAGTCTAAGTACAAAGTGTAGTTATTATGACCCTCCTTTTTTTTATACTATCTCCTTTTCCATTTCCATATTTTCTGATTCCCTTTTCAATTCACATGAGACAGAAAAAGCAGTTGACTTGGAAAACATCATGTAATCCAGATGTAGAGAAAGCACATAAAAGAATTTTTGAACAGCATAACTTCAACATTACCATTTATTAGGTTTAAGATTAAAGCAGCAGTTTCGTTAAGCACTGGTTGCAAGAAAGGCCCTGCCACCATTGCTGGGTTGATAGATACCATGTCAATGTTGTTTTCATTTACAAATTTCCAGGCAGCATCCTCAGCCAAAGTCTTTGAAAGTTTATACCACAACTGAAGTCACAAATAGGAAATGGCAAGAAATTTAATGAGCATAATAACACACTTTACATGGCAAATTATTACATTTGTGCACATTGGAACAAATATATTACCATTATAGCTCAATACCAATTGTCTAGTGAATACAACATTGAAGTCCTAAGCTGTTGTCTAATAATATTAGTAAGACGGTTGAAGCAGTTTAACAAGTTTTTTTTTTCAATTACTCAAACTTTTTTTTTTTGTTATTCAAACCTGTTTTTTAATCTTATTTTACAGAAATGATTTCACAACAAAGAAAAAAGAAAAAAAAAACATAACACTTAACCTTATACCCCTTTCCTCCTTTTTCATATTAATAATTTTTCTATTAAAACTAAACTTATGTCTAATGGAATGATATATACCCCGAAACTTAGTGAACTCCACTTGGTCCTTGGACTAATGAATTTTTAAAGTTAAAACATTCTCCTATTCCACACCCATCAGTCCAGCCTTGCTTCTCATGAAATCCCTCTCTTTCTCCCTTCTGCCCGTCTCTAACTCTTTTGTTTCTACTGTCAAGGATATCAATCATCCATTTTCTTCTATTCATTTTATGGCTTCAGCAGTGTTAGATATGGCTGCTTTTTTATGTTACACCTGTTACAATATTAGCTTGCTAGCAACAATTTTGTTTGTCAGTCTCTCACACACTTTCTCTCTAATAAAAAAAAAGAACAAATGAGAAGATATCAATCCAAGCCTATTTCTGGCAATGATGAAGGACACTTGGGCTACTTTTACCTGATTATAATATTTAGATCCAAGATATACTTCAATATTATTGAAAAGCGACTGTATTTTACTCTTTTTCTTCTGAGAAATTAATATCTTTTTTCATAGTTTAAATACTTCCATCATCTAACAGAACAGAAGTGCCCAGGAAGTCCACTTGTCTCATATTCATGATTAAGAAAACACATGAACACAATCATGCTGCTCACATTTGCCAATGTAGAGGCAAGGCACATAAATGATGTTTATATAGAAAACATGTTATCCAATTCACTATTCTGAATAAACTACGAAATTACACCAAAATCACGCTGCATTAGCTTCAAATTTCATTTCTGAATAAGTTATTGGAAAAACGGCATATACCTTTGATTCCCTACAGAAATCTGGATCTGAAAACCATGTCTCATCAATTACTACGTTGGGAGTTCGAGGCCTTCCATTAGCTGCAACTGCAGCCATAGAAGATGTTAAAATAACTCGTTTTACAGATGGCGATTTTACACATGAATTAAGAACATTAAGAGTTCCCTTCACTGCTGGATCAATTAATTCAGCCTGAAATAAAGAAAACAATAGGTAAAAGTGAACAAACAAGCAACTGATCCGTTTTGAAAAGACAGTAGAATGATAATTTCTATTCTTGACTGACAGATTTTATAAAAATGTCAAAGCATCTCATAAAATAAAAATGCACCTTTACTCTTCCTCAATTCTCTGACCTGTATGTAACTCCATTTTTATTGTGTAGTTTCCATAAAGCTCCTAGCATTTGCCCGATAGCAAATGACAAACTCAAAAGAGAATAGCTAAACTCGAATTTTAACAGTGCATACATATGTCCTTGTTAAATATGCAGAGCTATTGGAGAATTTTGCTTTTTACATTTTCAAGATAATAAATGCTTGCATTTTTTATTTAATAGTTTTTATTTTGATTCCTTAACATGTGATTTAAAGGCACACGTTAACAAAACCCATCAACAAAAGTAGAATGGAATGAACCTGTGGATCTTTGACAGTGAAAGTAACAGGTGATGCTGTATGAAAGACACCATCACAGCCCTCAACAACAGAGTCAAAGGAACCTTCTTCCAGGAGATCTGCCTTAAACAGGTGCAACCTCTCTTTTGCACCATCAAGTTTAATCAAGTGGTCAACCTTTTTGGGATCACCTGCGCAGGGAGTAACAAACCCAAATAAATCAACCATTTATACTGAATCACTAACCATCATTTATTAATTATAGGGATGTAATTTACACAATTGTTCATTTGCCCTTGTTGAGAAGGAGTACACATGTGATCTTTTTCATAATCAAAACACTTTTCTTTAAAACCAAAAGGATTATGATCAGAAGCTTAAGAGGAATCACAACGTCCATAGTGAAATAGAAAGGGATGGTAAAGGATGGCATTGTTTGGATGTTTAGAAAGGAGATGGAAAGGATTGGAAAGAGTAAAATATGAGAACAATAATCATATTCTTATCATTCCATTCACTTTCACAATAACTTTCAAATAAGGGCAAGAAATCTTTTTTCCATTCTATCATTAAACATCCAAAAAATTGTATGAAAACTTTATTGCAGTCCATTTCATTATATACCATTCCATTTCACTCACTGTAAAACATCCAAAAACAGGCATAAAAAAAAATCAAAACCAACAAACAAATAACTGAAACAAAAAGAAAAGAATATTGGTGAATCCAATCAGGTGAAAGAAGTGGGAGGACTGACTTGGGTCGCGAACAGTGGCCCTGACAGTGTAGCTACGATCAAGAAGAAACTTGATGATCCATGAGGCAATGTAACCAGAAGCACCGGTGACACACACCACCTTCCCTGTGCTGCTGCTCATTTACTTTCTTCTTCTTCTTCTTCAGCTCTTTCTTTGCTTCAACTATTGGACTTGCCAGTTGCCAATGATGTTGACTTGTATTGAATTATATTATATTAGTCTTGTGAATGGCCTTTTTGCACTATAATAATTACACCAATTTAGTTTATGCAAACTTGCTTCTTACACAAATATATATTTCTCGGGTAATGTGTTAATAGCTCATTGTGTAAGAATTGAAGACATGTAAAAAGAATAACAAATTTTAATTCTTACAAATATTTTTTATCTTAATTTTTTTTTCTATCTCGTATCCCTTCGTGTCCTTTCTAATCTTGTTAAGAGATCATCTAAAAACTTCTTTAAAGAATCCCTATGTTATATTCAGTGGATCTAAACTTTACAATATATACTTCTTTAAAGGATCCTTATGTCATATTCAGTGGATCCTAAACTTTACAATATATATATATATATATATATATATATATATATATATATATATATTCCTCGCAAACTGTATACTGATGTACCTTTGTTTAATGGGTTCCGCTGAGCATTAGTGCATTGCATGTTATGCTATTAAAAGAATTTAATTTTAATTCATATTCTAAAATTTTAGTGGTGTCACTTGAATTAAGAATATTTCGTTTTACATTTTCAAAATGTTATGCATTATTATATTATTAATATTAATGGATTTATGCACCAAAAAATATTATTAATGGATTTTGATAATTATGTTTTTTTATGATATAAAATTATATAAATTAAAAAATTATAATAACAGTATATCAAAATTATTTTTTAAAGAAACTTATGTGAGTGGAAATGTAAGATTGAGAAATGTGTAAAGAACTAATATAAATAGTGCGATGCTGTTTTCCACTCGAGATTTTGGTCCATTGGATGAATGTTAGTTTTTGATGAGTGTAACTTTTATTTTTACAAATTAAAAAATAAAAATTAAATTAAAATTTTAGTTCTTATAATTTTTATTAAATTTTAATTTATTTTCTATGATTTTTAAAAAAATTGTCTTTACACTTATAATTTTTTTTTAAAAATTGTCTCTTCTATAAAGTTTCACTGTCAATATAATTCTTAGTAGACATTGTATAAAAAAAATATTTAAATAAATACTTACTAAACAAATAAACATCTACTTAGAATAAAAAATATTTAACTTGATGTTTAATCTAAAAAAAAAGTATATAAAATAATATCTATTGAATAAAGAAATATTAAGTTAATCAATTGACAATGTTATAACAATGTTACAACAAAAATTAATAACAAATATTATTTTAAAAATATTTATAAATATAAAAATTGATTTAAAAAATTATGAAAATTAAATTAAAATAAGTAAAAATTATTATGGTCAAAATTTTAGTTTAACCAAAAGTAAAATAACTAGTAAGTAGAATCTTGAGCGTAGTAGTACTTGAGCGCTCTGTATCGTATCCCTATAAGAAAAACTTTTAGGTAAACTTAATGCGCATGAACCATTTCATTATAATTTAAAATATTAAATAAAAATTTTATTTCTTACAATTTTTACTCATTTTTAATTTTATTTTATTTTTTTCAAATTAGTCTTTAAACTTTTAAATATTTCAATATAGTCTATATAATGCCATTTATACACCATCAATTTTCTAACCTAATAAGTATTTTTTTTGTCTCGTATGTGCTCCTTTAAATGTTCATTTTTTTGTAAAACATTTAAAAAAATACTCATACATTCTAGTAAGTGATCCTCTAGGTACTCATTTCTTCTGAGTCGGTGCTAATTTGTTAAGTAGGTGTTTCATTAGAAACTCTTTTTATCTTTGTAAAATGTTTAGTAGTGACTAATTGATGGTTTTATAATAAAAATTGGCAGTAGATATTACTTTAAAAACATTTATAAATATAAAGATTAATTTGAAAATATAACAAGTATAAGGATTAAATTAAAAATGACTAAAAATTATAACTAAAATTTTAATTTAACCAATTCAAAACGAGATATGAATTATTAAAATTTATTATATAAAAATATAGAAAATTCTTTAATTCAGAATTGTAATTTATAGTTACTCTTTGCAAGAAAAGGATCAATTGATAGAATTAAGAAAGAATACAGGTAATTTCCTTACGCAAATCAAATATAAACTCATAATGAAAAATGTCATTCCCTATTACAATCAATCCGTCATTTGACTAGTTTAGTTGTTGTTTTTTTTTTAATACTAGTTTTGTTCTTAATAGGCAATTGACAGTGTTTGTTAGATTTTGTGGTTTATAACTTTTGTATATTTGATTTAATATTGTTTCTATTCTTATGATTACTTTTTTTAAATAACTTTGCAATATTGTATTTTTCTCTAAATTTGGTATTTCTGTTTTTGGAGAAAAATGGTAAGTTCACATTGAGTATTTTATTATAAAGCTTATGATCTCATTAATAATGATTTTACCGTTAGAGTATTTTGGAATTTTTAGACTCTAATGGAGTTGTTTATATATTGTTTTGGTATGTTAGCTTAGCGAGCGAGTGTACACTAAAATTATTATTATATAATTTCAAGGCTTATTGAAACTTTTGTTACGATGTATATGTTGATGTTGTGTGCGCTTTTGTGATAACGACATATTATTGGAGACCCTATTACTTAGTCACATTTTATTACAGTGAGATATTTTGATCAATCTTATGAGTAGGCATCCTATGCAGATGTTAGGGTCATTTTTGTTGAAAATTACATATTGATCACATTTTTTGTATTCAATTTTTGTTGTGCTTTTTCTTTAACCCACATTTCATGAGTATTTAGTGCATCTTTGGATCAAATTCTTTTAGCTTAAATTAGTTTTTTTTGTAAAAAAAAAATTATTTCAACAGTGTTTAATCATGTTTGACAAAATTAACTTCAGTTTTTATACGAAATTCAATATAAAATAAAATTTTTTAAAACTAATTTTTATAATGCTGAAGATTAAAGTTTATGATTCTAACTTATAGATTATTCTTTACATTTTGATATGTAAATACTATTTTGTCTTCAATTAAATAATTTTTTTAATCATTCTATATCTATTTTGATAATTTAATGCATAAAAGTGATTCTTTTTTATATCAACCAAACGAAATAGATTAATTTAAAATTACTTTTCAGTTAACATATACAAGCATAAAAATAAATCGATTATAATCGATTATAACAAAAAGCTTTTATACAATAATTGATTATTGAAATAATCAAGTTTTTACAGCTGAACCAAACACACACTAAGTATCTCATATCTTTGATATCAATACCCTTATCAAATATGATTTAATGTTTTGTTGAAGTACTTGTAATCTCATTTTGAACCAATAGTTGTAAGTAATCGATCATAGTTGAAGTTCATGTAAATACATTAATTCAAATAGTTGTTTTGTTTAAAATAAGTGTCAATGTTGTCCAAGTGAAAGATTATTAGATTTTTATTATGTGTTGACTAGCATAATGATCAATTTACTAAAACTTAATTAAATGTCAAATATTTTAAAGCATTTATTGGTTTAACCTATTTGTGACTAATTTAGTTATTGGACTCTTAAACCCCACGTAAATAATATTACTTTGAGTTTGTGGACCTTGCAATGAATTTTTTATTATAAATAGATTAACTCATATTGTTATAATAACAAGAAGAGATCCCTATTTTCATCATATATATTTCAATTACCCCATTAAGTGTGTGTTTGGTTCAGCTGTGAAAACTTTGATTATTTCAATAATTGATTATTGTATAAAAACTTTTTGTTATAATTGATTATAATCGATTTATTTTTATGTTTGGATATATTAGCTGAAAAGTGATTTTAAATTAATCTATTTCGTTTGATTGATATAAAAAAGAATCGTTTTTATGTATTAAATTACCAAAATAGGTATAGAATAATTAAAAAGTTATTTGATTGATGACAAAATGGTATTTACATATCAAAATGTAAAGAATAATTTATAAGTTAGAATCATAAGTTTCAATCTTCAGCATTATAAAAATTAGCTTAAAAAATTTTTTATTTTACATTAAATTTAGTGTAAAAGCTAAAGCTGATTTTGTCAAATATGATTAAATACTGTTAAAATAATTTTTTTTTAAAAAAAAGTTAATTTAAACTAAAACAATCTTACCCAAACATGCACTAAGACTATAAGTATTTTTTATGCATAGAAAATGAGAGTATTTTTTTCTCCTCCATGGTAACAAGGATTCCTTACAATCTTCTTGCATACTTGAAGATCAAAATTGCTCTATGTATTCAGGTCATTATTGTTACTATATTAATTTATTAATTTATTTTATTGTTACAATCGTATCATTTGGCTTTAAGAAAAATATTTTCAATATTATAGGCTTTTTCTTATTGTCCTCTTGAACACGGGATCTCGCAAAATACTCGTAAGACGCTTACTCTTGAATGTATAAGCGAATTGTTATTTTACAAGAGATTCTTATATAAATTTGAAGTATTTAATTAAGTGCATCAAATTAATTAATATTTAATATTTTTATAAATTTTTATATTATATAATTAAAAATATAAAAATATTTGAAAATATATAGTATTAATTGACTTGATACACTAAACTTAAATGTTTTAAGATTAAGCAAGAATTTCTCATTTTACAATCATGAATAATTGATTGCGTAGGTTATATACGGTGAAAATGCATGTGGCTCAACTTCACTCATCTTTTCGGCTTGAAATTTAGAAAGCTCAAAATGGAACTGGACGAAGAAGCTTGAAGTGGAAATAATTGCATGAGGGAGGAGTGGCTGGAGCTTCATCACATGTAGAGTGAAAGGCACACTTCCAGTGACAGTCCAAATGGTGGTAATGTGGTTAAGTGGAAATAGCTTTAGTGTAGTAAGTAATTAACAACTAGGATATATTTGGACCAGCATAAGCTTCAGACTTATTTCCAATTTATACCATAAGTTGTTACCTTCACAAGTACATAACAAATTAAAACCGACTAGTTTTGCTTTATTACAAGCCTTAGTTTTCAGTAATAATTTCTTCTCAAACATGGAGTTTCTAAAACCAAAGTCACCAACTAAACGTGGTTGAGGTTATCAACGTCACTCCTGATCAAAGAGAGAGAAATCAGGAATTAAAAGTCGATAAACTTCTTTTCTTTCAAGCTTTCCACAGTCTCCCTGAGGCTCACTTCCAAAGGAATAAATTCAATTTCCAAGCTCTTTGCCTTTTCTTTGGAAACCTGAAATGTTGGCACATAAGCCTTATCGTCTGCACACCTGATAACATTGTTGAGAAAGTGAAAATGTTAATAAAAAAAAGCCAAAAGAAAAAGAAAAATTTAATTCTTTAAATATAAAGATGAACACACAAATTATATTGACCCGGTTTTGTTTACAAAATGATCTGCCATGTAGGATTTATGTTACCGTGACCAATCACCATGATTCTTATATATGTAACAAAACATTCGTAGGATAGGATCTCATCTTCAAAGTTGTTAAACTTGAGCTTATCTCAAGAAGACACATCATTCTGTGAAAAATTTTGAATGAAAAATCATGTAGTAATGGGAATCTGAATTCATATATTTATATGCATTATTGGAGTTATAGAAATAATTGAACTTACTTATCTGGAACTTGAAATGTCGGGTACAGATCATGTAAAATCTTCACAAGTTCAGAGTAGTGTGCCACTCTCTCAACCAAACAATATCTTCCACTAGCTGAAGCAATCTCATATGCTTGAATATGGGCGTTTGCAACATCTTTCACATTGATCCATCCATAAGAATCATTTGGAAAAGTTGGTGCACCTGCATCAAGCAAGTGAAAGATTTATTCTATAAAGCAACAGGACAATTCCAGTCTGGGAGCAAAACTTTATTCTATATTTGACACACAAAACAGTATATTCAATTGTTGTTGTTTACCAAATCTTTGGGAGTTGCTCAGGTTGTGTCTGCTTGTAATATGCTGGTAATATATGATGCTTATATATTAAAGCTGATAAATATATAAAATTTTATTGCAGTATTACATCATGAGTAAACCAAAATTACCATTTATTAGGTTTAAAATTGCAGCAGCACTTGTGTTAAGCTCTGCTTGCAAGAGCGGCCCTACGACCATTGCTGGGTTAATAGAAACCATGTCAATGCTGTTTTCGTTAGCAAATTTCCATGCAGCATCCTCAGCCAAAGTCTTTGAAAGTATATACCATATCTGAAAACACAAATAGCAAATGGCAAGAAAGTTGAAGTGCATGCTAACATACCATACAAATTATTACATTTGTGCACATTGGAACAAATACACTAGCAATATAGTTCAATAGCTATTGTATCTAGTGAATACATGATGGAGAATACTAAGCTGTTCTCAAATTCTTGACACTGCAGAAGACATAAGGAAGTGTATAAATTATAAGCTGTCTCTCACATATGGAACACACAATCATACCGCTACCATTTGCCAAAGTAGTGGCAAGGCACACAAATGGTGTTTAGATAGAAAACATGACGGTCAATTCCCAACTGTGAACAAAGTACCCCAGAATCACATATTTAACCTGCATTAGCTTCAAATTGCATTTCTGAATAAGTTTTAGGAAACAAATGGCACTTACCTTTGATTTCCTACAGAAATCTGGATCTGAAAACCATGTCTCATCAACTACTACTTCGGGACTTTTAGGCCTTTCATTATATGCAACTGCAGCAACAGAAGATGTTAAGACAACTCGTTTCACAGATGACGATTTTACACATGATTTAAGAATATTAAGAGTTCCCTTCACTGCTGGATCAATTAATTCAGCCTGAAATAAGGAAAACAACATATAGTTAAAAGTGAAACAGGAGGCAACTGATCTGTTTTGAACTAATAAACTCGTTTGACTATATGAACAAGATCATGTTATTTTTTCTGCCAAGGGCAAACAAGGGTGGAGGTGCTTTTGTTGTGAAGTGTCAATACTGACAGCCTATGTATATTTGGAATATCAACTGTATACTTATATCAGATGAAATAAAATATTGAATTGCTGGTCTACCAATTACAGAGCACTTGGATTTCTTCAGAGGAATACAGTATTATCTCTAAACATTTGGAAATGCAAGCAGAATGCCTCATCGTAGTGCATATACCCTACGAATAACAGAATATACGTACATAATATAATCTAAGAGTCTTCAAACTGATTATTAGGTTGTGTTTGGAATGAATAAAAATGAGAAATGATTTGATTTAATTTAAATTGAATTGATTTGATTTAAAAATCAAATTTTGTGTTTGGAACTTTTTTTAAAAAAAAAGATTTGAATTGATTTAGAAATCAAATTTTGTGTTTGAAATTCATTAAAATGAGAATTGATTTGATTTGATTTTATTATTTTACATTTTAACCCTTATGAAAAGTTGTTAGAGGTAGTTACTAAGAGTAAAATAGTCTATTTATTTTAAATCAAATCAAATCCTATCAAAATTGATAGAATTTCTAAAACAAAAGGAATAAAATTTGTTCTGAAGTGAATTCAGAAGGTACCTGAGATAGGCACGTATGTGGTGGTTTCTTCCTTATGCAGCTGCGATCAAGAGCATGAAGTCCAGGGGGGTGAGTACCTGCAATAGGACTCCAACGCTCAAGTCAGGCAGTGCACCAGTAAGTTCAAGCTAATGGAATCGCAGTAAAGACTTGATACTCCCTTTTGGTTAACTTAGCCTGGTATATATGGTGAGCGTGATTTGAATCCTCTTGCACTCCACGTAGGATAGAGGTACGTTAGGATCGTGCCATGTCAGGGATTTCAGCCCATGATCGTTGAGGTTCGTCTCTGACTTTGTCGGGACTGTTCCACGATCGTTGAGGTTCGTCTCTGACTTTGTCGGGACTGTCCCACGATCGTAGAGACTAGTCTCTGATCTGTTGGGGTTGTTTTTCCTTTAATGGCCAATCCTCGCTTGCAGGCAGTCGTGGTCCTCATTACTGAGAATGGCTGCTTCGGTCTGACGACGGGATTCGAGGTCACAAGGCCGTGGTGGGGGCGTTGTCGGCGGAGTCCGGTGGTTCATGTGCCGGGTTGATCCTTCAGGACGGGGTCCCGGACCACGGTCCAGAACAGTTGCCCCCAGCTTGGCGCTTGGACAAGACCCAAGTGTCAAGGTACCATCGTGCTCGAAGCGGGCGGTATCCTGGCTTTGGGGCCGGGCTTCACGATATTTCACGTTGGCCAGGGCCCGTGATCGAATATGAGACAACTCGGCGGTTGGGATATGATTCGGAGGCCGAGGTGGGTCCTTACCTACATCGCCACTCCTCGGTCTCGTGGCTTTCCTTCAATTGCCCCCTGGACGTAGTCCTCAGGGTCTTTTGGCTTGCAGCAGCGTTCTTTATTGATCTTGAATTGTTGGATCCCTTGGGAACTGTCGCTTTAACCTCCTCGAGAATGAACGAGTCTTTAATGGGGAGCGTCAGCTTTGTGTAGTTTACAACCGTCCGCTGCTCTTGCGACCAATGGGAAATAAAAGGCATTGAATGCGGATTTATGGTTTGACAGGTTCTTCAGTGCAAGGAATTGATTTGAACGTTCTGTTCTCTCTATAAATAGAGGGTTTTGCGTTCGATCATGGTATTCCTCTTCACAATGTTCATTCTGGAAGTGACTTATCTCAGAGAAATGGTCCTTTCCCTTGCTGCGTGCTTCTGGAGAGTTTTGCCTCTTTCAAGAGTTTTCTTCTTGTTATTTCCCAAATTTCTGAAACTTGGTGATTTTATGTGGGAGACTTCTTGAGTAGATGTCTCACTTTCTCAGCGTATTAGCGGCAGATGTCTCACTTTCCCAGCGTACGGTGATTGCTTCTTTGGTATTTCTCGTTGCTGGGGAGGCTTGAGATATTTGCCGCTTTAGATGGAGGCAACCGAAGGGGTAGGGCCCAAATTCGCTCTCCTTTCCAGCTGCTTCTAGGGGCAGTTGGATAAGTAGGAGGAACTATTGAGGCTGCTCCTTGGCTTTAAAGCTGCTTGAGGTGATCAAGGTTTCCGACGGAACGATCATTTCATGAGAAAGCTGTGCCTCATCTATCAAGGAGGGTGCACCCCGGCCTCTCCCAGCCTGGCGAGGAAGGAAGTGAAGAAAAGCGGTGGGTACCGAGGTTCGGAAGCAGTGTTCCGCTTCGGGTTTCGAAACTAATCCACTTTTTCATGATACTGCTTCGGGAGGAAAAGGCCGGTGCTAGTTCTTGGAGGAAATGTGGATGCAACGTGGCCCGAGATGCCAATGATGTTAATGGCGGTTCACACCTCCGGGGTTTCTTTCATTATATGTTCCATGTCTTTATACTTTCTTTTCCCTCCTTTTGTTGTAAGATAATGTATGGAATGAGAAACTTAATAAAATTATTTCTTTTCCTTCGAATTTCGTGCCTTCCGCTTTCCTTTATTTCGACTGTGGTATTTATGTTATACCGGGGTGAGTCCAACGCTCATCCTAACCACGCGATATGTTGAGTTGCCCCCAGCTTGGTACTTGGCCGAGGCCGACGAAGTGCCAAGTTTAGATACTTGACTCCAGGGTCTTTGTACCTTGGGGGGACAATTACCAGGGTATCATAGTTCCGGGGTTCGAGCGGGTTTCCCGAGCTCTTTGACCCTGCAGTTGCGTGCCCTTTAACTTGCTGGATAACCGTATCGTGAGCTGCCATTACGGCAACGTGGGCCACGTGGCTCGCTCGGGTTGAGAAGACGTGTGTCGTGCTCCGCGCGCTATAATGGGTGCCTTTTCAAATGTGAGGTGTTTGGACAGAATTGCCCTCTAACCGTAACCCCTATAAATAGGGTGTCAGCCTTTTGGCTTTGTTTCGTTCGACTTTTATCAGAAACTTTGGGGTTTTGAGGTGATTTCTGACGGTCGTTGTGGCGGTGCGAGACGATCTTGCTGGACGTCACAGGACTGACCTCTTGCTTTCTTCAAGGTACTCACAGAACTGATCTTTTCTTTTGCTTTTGCTTCTGGTTTATTTGGTTTTTGCTGTTTCGAGAAAGGGAGGGGGAAGTGTATTTTCCCCTTCCGTCAATGGCGTTTACCCCTCTTGGAGCACCTCTTCCGTGGCACCATGTGCAGCGGAGGTGTCCTTCTGAGGCTTTTTGCCTTGGTGGGTGCGGAGGCCAGAACATTTGGATCTCTGAACTTAGACTGGTTCTGACCCTGAGTCTCTGTGTGATTTCCAGGAATTCGAATGGTTAGGAGAAGGGTGCTGAGGATTGAAGAGTCTAACCCGGATCCTGAAGCTCGCGAGCCGGGGGGTCAGGAAGCCGAGGAGGAGTTGATTCGTGTCCGTCGGGGGTCGGGATTGTCTTACCCCTGGGTTGCGGATGATGCTTTTAGCAGGATTTCACGCTACGAGATCGGGTCCGAGCTGGACAAATTGAAGGATTACTTGGAGCTTACCGCGGGAGGACTCCGGGATAGTGAGTTCCTGATCCTATCCCCGAAAAGGGAGCGCATGTGTTCAACCCGTGAGTCGGGGGAGCACTTCATGTTCCTCTACGAGGACTTCTTCACGCGGTTTGGGCTTCGGTTCCCTTTCAGTGATTTCCATATTGCCGTACTCCGGACTCTTCACGCTGCACCCAGTCAGATTCACCCCAATGGTTGGGCGAACATCCTGGCTTTCGAGAGGATATGCCGGTTGCTAGGGTTGCGATGCTCCGACAGGGCTTTTTTCTATTTCCACACCAGGTATTCCGTCCATGGTGTTCGTGCTCGCCAACAGTCTTGGTTGTCCGTGCGTTCTCGGCAAGGTAGGACGGTGTTTCTCCCCTACCTAGAGAGCTATAAGGACTTCAAGGAAAAGTTCTTCAAGTTAATGGCGGCCGGCGGCACTCGACCCTTCTGGTTGGGCAGTGGCGAGGAGCCAATATTCAGCCTGTACTGGAATCCGGCGACATGGAGCATCCCCACACAGTCATGTGAGAGGGAGGTTTGTCACCTGGATGACGAGGAGCTCGAATGTGTCAATTTTTTCGAAACGTGGGTTGCCGAGGTCGACAAGATCCAGCCCAAAGATGTACTGGATGCCGTAGATAATGTGGAACTTTGGGCTGTGCTAGGTAGCATAGGCCTTTGTTCATGCTTTATTTTCTTTTCTTTTTCCCCCTTGCATGGACCTGATTGTTTATGTTTGTTTTTCAGATAGCTTGGCCGAGATGTCTGAGGAGGGGAACGCTCTGGCTATTCTGGAGGCTCTGAGGGCCAGAAATGAGTCGGGGCCTTCGGATCCTGCCGCGGAGGCGGTTTCGGTCCCATTGCCCCGTCACGCCGAGGTTCCTACCACGGAGGAGGAACCGATCCAGGTGGAGGATTCCCCCCCTCCTATGGGGCGAAAGAGGAAGCCGGCTGGCGAGGGAACGCCGAGTGACCAGAGTAAGAGGTCCCTGGTCGAAGGAGGCGCCGACCAGATTGGGGGGGGCAATCAACCTGTACCTCGAGAACCCGGACCCCCGTGAGTTCGTTGATGGCTTCCTCCTAGATGAGGAAGTAGAGGCGAAGTTGGCCCAGCGTAGTGCCCCGGATGCTCTCTGTAGTTTCCATGTTCTTGGGCTTCGTCTTGCCATGGAGACTCGGCATTTGGAGTATGCGGTTGAGGACTACGAGCGGAGGGTTGCTACTGCAGAGCGGGGTAAAACCCAAGCTTTTTTGGAGAAGGAGGAGGCTGTACGGGCCAAAGAGGAGGCCGCCAAGTCCAAGGAGGATGTTGAGGCCCTGAACCGAGAGCTGGGGGACGAAGTAGCGACCCTGAGAGATGTAGTGAAGGAGAAGGAGGCCAGCTTGGCGGACGCCAGAAGGGACATGGCCGAGCTAAGAGCTGAGAATGAGGGCCTTCGTGCTAAGAACGGGCGTCTCGGAGGGAAACTTACCGCCCTGAAGGGCGATGTCGGGACTCTCCTTACTGTTTGCACCGACATCAAAGAGCAGCAATTTTGAAACGCAATCAGGCAAGTTCAGCTCTTCAATCCCGAGGTCGACCTGGTTCTTGATTCTCTGGACTCCGGGAAGGTAGTCTAGAATGGCCAACTCGTCGTTTCCCGCCTTGCTACTGTGGATTCGAGTACGGGGGATTCTTCTGCTGAGGTTGGTGGTTCAGGGCCTTCAGCATAGTGATTCGCATGCTTTAGTTTTGCCCCCTGCGCGGGGTTCTTTTTCTGTTTGGGCAAACATTGTTCCGTCTTTTCAAAATTTTGTAATGACTTTGTTAATTTTGTAATGACTTTTTTTTTTATATCTATTTTTGGGGTCCAATGCCCTTTTTCGCGTATTGCGGAATTTTGACGAGACCTGTGGTCTGGGTCCAACGCCCATTTTGCCGAGCGCTTTAGGATTTCCCTTAGGATTTTGCGTGATGAGAACGTTCAGAAGCCTTGGCATAGGATCCGATATCCGAAGTTGATTGACCTTAGGAATTCGTGCCTAAGGTAAGGAACCTTGACCTTGGCTTGGAATTCGAAGGCAATAGCTATCTGGGATTTGGAGTCCGTGCCTAAGGAAAGAAACCTTGTCCGGGGTCCATTACCGGTTGTTTTAGGTATTTTAGGAGGCCGCGCGACTTGTGGTTTCGGACTGGTCCTTGCCGGGGTCTTTTGTGCGGGTGGACTGGTGCGAGAGTTTTCCCCCCGTCGGGATTTCTCTACTGCACTCCCTACCTAGCACAAGACACTACGGTTGGTACCATGGTAACCGAGTTCTCGATAATTAAGTTCTTGATAATTGAGATATTTACTTGAATTTAAAGATTGAAAAAGTGTACAATAATTGGGGCAGATCAAACATGAAGTAAACTAGGAGACTAGGCCTTGAAAGGCGCTTAGCTGTAGTACTTTCTAAGTTTGTCCGCGTTCCAAAAAATTTTCACTGGCTTGCCTGTTAACGTTTCCAAGGTATAAGTCCATTTCCCGGCATTGACTACGACGCGGTAGGGTCCTTCCCAGTTAGGGGCTAATTTCCCTTGGGAGGCACTCCTTCCACCGATGTCGGCCCTGCAGAGTACTAGATCGCCTGGCTGGAACCTTCTAGGGATGACCTTTAGGTTGTACCGGGTTGCCGTTCTTTGCTTGGTTGCAGCATCGCGTATGTGCGCGATGCACCTTCTCTCTTCCAACAAGTCCAAGTCTTCTCTTATTAACCCGGGGTTGGTGTCTGGTGAGAAGTGTTGGAGACACCAGCTCGGTTCTCCTATCTCCACCGGGATCATTGCTTCGCACCCGTAGGTTAGTTTGAACGGGGTTTCACCGGTTGTAGAATGAGGAGTGGTTCGGTAGGCCCAAAGGACGTGGTCTAACTGCTCGGTCCAGTTCCCTTTGGCTTCGTCCAGCCTTTTCTTTAACTCACTAACGATAACCCGGTTGGCTGCTTCAGCTTGCCCATTTGTTCTGGGGTTTTCCACAGCGCTGCAGTGATGTTTAATTTTCAGTCCGCGAAGTAGTTCTTCGAAGTCCTTGTCTTTGAATTGCGTCCCATTGTCCGTAGCGATGGATTCTGGGATTCCAAATCGGGTGATGAGGTGGCGCCAAGTGAATTTCTGAATCCGAGCCGAGGTGATGTTAGCAAGGAGCTCTGCTTCTATCCACTTGGTAAAATAATCTACAGCGACAACCCGAAACTTTAGTTGCCCGGGCGCTTGAGGAAAATGTCCCAAGATATCCATGCCCCACTGGTAGAAGGGCCAGGGGATGGATGTCGTAGACAATTCCTCCGGCGGGGCGTGGTAGTGGTCAGAGTGTCGTTGGCACTTATCGCACATTTGAACATGTGCAAGGGAGTCTACCTCCATCGTGGGTCGGTAGTAGCCTGCTCGGAGCGCCTTCAATGCTAGGGCCATGCCTCCTAAATGGTGCCCACAACTTCCTTCGTGAACTTCAGCCAGGACATACCCGGCCTCTTTAGGCGTTAGGCACTTCAGGAGGGGTGAAAAGAATCCGCGCCAGTATAACTGCCCACCGAAGATGGTGTATCTGACTGCGGCTTTCTTCAACTTGGCTGCCTCCTTGGGATCCTCGGGGAGGCTACCGGACTGCAAGAATTCCATCAGTGGAGTGATTCAGGTGCGTTCTTGCTCTTCAACCTGGAAGAAAGCCACGTCGGAAACTGCGGGGTGGGAGAGGGTTGCCTGGATCATTGATCGGTTGTTACCTGAACTTTTGGTGCTTGCCAACTTGGATAAGAGATCGGTCCGGGAGTTTTGTTCCTGGGGTATGTGTTCCACTTTGACTAGCTAGAAGCTTGGAAGGAGCTCTTGCACTTTTGCCAGGTACTTCTGTAGGAGAGGCTCTTTAGCCTGGTATTCGCCTTGGATCTGGGAGGTCATGAGCTGGGAGTCGCTACAAAGTTTAATCTTTGTGGCCCTCAAGTCTCTGGCCATTACCAGTCCTGCGATGCATGCCTCATACTCTGCTTGATTGTTCGAGGTGGGAAACTCAAACCTTAGTGAGTTCTCGATAGTCACCCCTTCGGAGTTTTCCAAGATTACCCTTGCACCACATCCTTTTGGGTTTGAAGACCCATCCACGAATATGGTCCAGGGTATTTCTTCTGTGCACTCGGAGTCTAAGGTGAGTTCTGCCAAGAAATCCGAGAGAGCTTGTGATTTGATTGCTACTCTGGGCTCATAGGTTATTCCGAACTCAGAAAGCTCGATGGACCAGGCGATCATCCTTCCTGCTAAGTCTGGTTTGTACAGTATTTGTCGGATTGGTTGATCAGTTCTTACTACCACGGGGTGGCATTGGAAATACTGCCTTAACCTTCTGGCTGTGATGATAAGTGCAAAGGCGACCTTCTCGATCTTTTGGTATCTGAGTTCGGGGCCTTGCAATACCTTACTCACGAAATAAACTGGCTTTTGGCCTTCGGATGTTTCTCTGATAAGTGCTGAACTGACGGCTTCGTCATTGACGGAGAGGTACACGTAAAGAGTCTCGCCTGGTTCTGGCCTAGTGAGGATTGGAGGAGATGCCAGGAGGTTCTTTAGGGACGCGAAAGCGTCTTCACATTCCTGCATCCACTCGAATCTGGTCCTTTTTTTCAATAACTTGAAGAGGGGGAGAGATTTGTGAGCGACTTTGGCTAGGAATCTTGTGAGAGCTGTAATCTGGCCATTCAGCTGTTGTACCTCTTTGATGTTCTGGGGGCTATGCATATCGAGCACCGCCTTGCATTTGTCGGAGTTTGCCTCTATGCCGCGGTGGGTCAGCATGAACCCCTAGAATTTCCCTGCTTGGACCTCGAACGCACACTTTCCTGGATTGAGCCTCATGTCGTGCCTTCTCAGCTGCGCGAATACTTCCTCCAGGTCTGAGGTGTGTGATCCGGACGATGGGGTTTTAACTATCATGTCATCGATGTAGACCTCTAGCATTTTTTCCATCTGTTCTTCGAAGACCCTATTCATCATCCTCTGGTATGTAGCCCCGGCGTTCTTTAGCCCGAACGACATTACCTTGTAGCAGTAGCTCGCCCTTTCGGTGATGAAGGCCGTTTTGTCCTGATCTCCGGGGTACATTGAAATTTGATTATACCCCGAGTAAGCGTCCATGAAGGATAGTGTCCGGAAGCCGGAGGAGCTGTCAACCAACTTGTCGATGTTTGGGAGGGGGTATGGATCTTTGGGACACGCCTTGTTTAGGTCGGTGTAGTCCACGCACATCCTCCATTTCCCGTTTGCCTTTTTAACCAAGACTACATTCGAGAGCCAAGTGGTGTACGAGACTTCTCTTATGAATCCGGCGTTCAGTAACTCCTTGACTTGCTCCTCGATGGCTTATTGTCTCTCGGGGCTAACTTTTCTCTTCTTCTGGGCGACCGGCTTTGCATCTCGTTTAATAGATAAACGATGGCAGATGAAAGCGGGGTCGATTCCAGGCATGTCAGCGGAAGTCCAAGCGAAAAGATCATTGTTTTTCTGTAGGAGCTGTGTCAACTGGGTCTTTTCCTGTTCTTCGAGGTTTGCTCCTATCATAGTGACTTGATCGGGTTTGTCGCCTAGCTGGAGTGGGATCAGTTCTCCTTCGGGCTGGGGTCTTGTACCCCGGATCTCTTCTCGGACATCCAACTCCGTCATCAGGATGTTGACTTGGTCATAGGTGGTGCTGGATGTCCGTGTCTTTGTTTTCCTGGAGGTCTTGCTGATCTTCAGGCTCTCATTGTAGCATTTGCGGGCTGCGATCTGGTCGCCCTTGACCGTGACCACTTCATCGTTCCTGTTGAGGAACTTCATGGCCTGATGGGCGGTAGAGACCACAGCGGCAATGCCGTTTAGCGTTGGGCGGCCCAGGATGATGTTATAGGCCGAGGGGCAATCTACGACTAGAAACCTCACCTTCACCGTTTTATAGGTGTCATCGTTGCCCAAGGTAAGGAAAGTCTCAAAGTAACCCACTGGGGTTACCTTTTCTCTGAAGAATCCGGTTAACTCGCCCTCATATGGAGTAAGCGCGGACAGAGGGAACTCCAACCTCTCGAAGGCGTCCATGAACATGATGTCTGCCGAGCTCCCCTGATCTGCAAAGATACGACGGACTTCGGCGTTGGAGATTATCCCGGATATGACCGGGGGTCATCGTGATCTCGGATAATATCGCCGTAGTCCTCATCGGAGAAGGAGATGGGCGGCGCGTCTTTGTTCTCTGCATGGGGCTTTCGGGAAAAGGATCAGGACACGCTCAGGACCGCAGTCCGGAGTGCCTTTTTCCTCGAGTTACTTGACAGACCGTCCCCTGCGAATCTCCCGGAGATGGTGCTTACGAGTCTGTTCTTCCTGTGGCCCTCCCTTTGAGTATCCCGTTCCCGGTCTTGCCTGTTCTCATTGTTGCGGCGCAGGGGGGTCCGGGATCTTCTTACAGGGCTTTTGCTTCTCCTTGGGCGCTGGTTCGGACTTTGCCGTGGTGTAATGCTGCAAGAACCTTTGCGTCAGGTCTTCCCATCCTGTGATCCTTGTCCGCAGGGTGACGAACCACCGGAGGGCGTCTTTTTTCAGGAACAGGGGGAATGCCCGGCACAAAAGCTCCGGGGTGTATCCATAGAGTCGCATGGATTGCGTATAGGCGTCCAAGTGCTCCTGGGGATCCGTTGTTCCGTCGTAAGCCTCTAGGTTGCTCGGAAGTTTGAAACTCCTCGGGACCCTGTATGACATTAGAGCGTCCGAGAATTGTTGTAGGCGGCCAGGGGCCGGGGTACTGTTTTCAATAATCCCGGCGCCAGCTCCTTTGTCTGCATGCCCGTTGCAGGCTGCATCCCGCCCTCCGTTGTCGTTCTCCGCCCTTGTCGATCTTTCAAGGTTCTCTAAACGACAGCGCTGTTCCTCTAGCTGATGTCGTTGGCCCTCGATGAGAGCTGTTTGTTGACGCAACATCTCCCGAAGGCCATTTCTTGTAATCTCGGATTGGACATTGTCTTCGTAATGAGACGTGTGGTCCACATTGTCGCGGGAGGCTCCCAAACGATCGTGGACAGGGATCCTAGCTCCATTGTTTGCTCCGTGGTTTACTCTGTAGTTTATGTTGTTGGTCTCACCGTGGGGGAAGACGAGCCTGTTCCGGATTGAGACCCTTCGAGATGGATCAGGGCTTTCAGCGAAAATTGAAGTCTTGTGCCCCTCGTTAAAATTTTCCACCATGACTGGCCTGTTTCTAGCGGCGGAGGTTTCTGGTGGTGTGACTGAAGGAAGGTTGCGTTGCGCCGCTGGGTCCTGCATTTGGCCATGGGCGGCATGCGCAGCGCTCCCCTTTCTTTGGTTGTGTCTCGTGCTCACCATGGTTGATGTGTGAATGGAAGTTTATCGGGATCTCCACAGACAGCGCCAATGTTCTGAAGTGGATTCAGAAGGTACCTGAGATAGGCACGTATGTGGTGGTTTCTTCCTTATGCAGCTGCGATCAAGAGCATGAAGTCCAGGGGGGTGGGTACTTGCAATAGGACTCCAACGCTCAAGTCAGGCAGTGCACCAGTAAGTTCAAGCTAATGGAATCGCAGTAAAGACTCGATACCCCCTTTTGGTTAACTTAGCCTGGTATATATGGTGAGCGTGATTTGAATCCTCTTGCACTCCACGTAGGATAGAGGTATGTTAAGATCGTGTCATGTCAGGAATTTCAGCCCATGATCGTTGAGGTCCATCTCTGACTTTGTCGGGACTGTTCCACGATCGTTGAGGTCCGTCTCTGACTTTGTCGGGACTGTCCCACAATCGTGGAGACTAGTCTCTGATCTGTTGGGGTTGTTTTTCCTTTAATGGCCAATTCTCGCTTGCAGGCAGTCGTGGTCCTCATTACTGAGAATGGCTGCTTCGGTCTGACGACGGGATTCGAGGTCGCAAGGTCGTGGTGGGGGCGTTGTCGGCGGAGTCTGGTGGTTCATGTGCCGGGTTGATCCTTCAGGACGGGATTCCGGACCACGGTCCAGAACAAAATCCATAAAATTTTAAAAATCAAATCATTTCTCATTTTTTAACATTCCAAACACAAAATTTGCTACATGCAGACCACATTCAATTATTTATCAACAAAAATCAGAATGGAAATATGGAATGAACCTGCGGGTCTTTGACATTGTGATAAAAGGGAGATGCAGTGTGAAAGACACCATCGCAGCCCTCAACAACAGAGTCAAAGGAACTTTCTGCCAGGAGATCTGCCTTAAACAGGTGCAATCTCTCCTTTGCACCATCAAGTTTAAGCAAGTGTTCTACCTTTTTGTGATTATCTATAGGCAGTTATTACAAACCCAAATTAATCATTCATTTAGTTACCGAAAAAAAAAATAATTTATTTATAAGCTACTGAATTACTAGTCACCATTTATTAATCATAGGGATATAATCTACACAATTATTTTCGTTTTCCCTTGTTGAGAAGGAGTACACAGTACACACACGTAGTTAATCACTTTCATAATCATGTTTCTTAAAATCCACTAGGATTATGATCAGAGTCTTGTCATTAATCACAAGATCCACCGTGAAAGAGTTTTAGATGCATTAAAGAAAATCAAAACCAACAAACAACTGAAACAAAAAAGAAAAGAATATTGGTGAGTCCAAGGAGAAAAAGATGGAAGGAGAGGGAGCGCTGACTTGGGTCACGAACAGTGGCCCTGACAGTGTAACCACGTTGAAGGAGGAACTTTACGATCCATGAAGCTATATAACCAGAAGCACCAGTCACACACACCACCTTTCCTGCGCTGCTGCTCATTCTTCTTCTTCTTCTTCCTTTTCTACTTCTGTAGCTCTTTCCTCCTACCAGTTGTGGCTTGCATTACATTATATTATTAGTGTGTCCTGTGAAGGCCTTTTTCCACTATAATAATGGCACCAATTAAAAGGAGCCTTCTATTCTATCAACTATAATTTATGTGGACTAAGAGGTTGTATAGACTGTTTGTGTCTGCCATTTCATCATAATTCTACAAGACCAATTGAATATGATTGCCCCAACACTCGCATGACGTGTGCGCTTGCATGTGTCGGATGCTAACTTTTTGATATATTATGTATAGGGGCTGCTAACTTTATTTACTTTTTTTTTTTTGGTATGCTGCTAACTTTAACTAATCATGCACATTTGCGTTGGATAATATAATACAAAATTCGCTAGTGTTCAACCCCAATGGATTCGCCTAACGCAAAACGAACATGTGATGTATGACGTTTGATGCATTCTATTTTAATCAAATGAATCATTAGGTAAGGTGTTTTTTTTTTGTGTGTGCGCTTTATTAGTTGAGGTATGAGGCCTATATGTGTTCAAATAACTCTATTCCATAGATTATATGGTGCAAAACTTTCAATATGTTTAAAGATGAACTAGCAGATGATATGTGGATAGTATAGAGTATGTATATGATTAGAGATTTTAATTCTAGCTATGCTGATTATTTAGAATTAGGTCATAAGCAATATCTTTGTAAGTTTTTTAGTTTTGTTGTGAATGATTTATTTTTGATTGGACCGAAGAAATGAATTAGTTAAGATATATGTAAGTTGATTCAAATATTACATGACCACAATATAAAAAAAATAATATTAGTATCCAATTTTTGATTTTTCAAAATTACCATTATTAATTAATATTTAAATAAAAAACAAAATGATAAAATTATAAATACAATTTCTTCTTTATTTAAAGATTTAAGATTTAAAGATAAATATAAAAATAATAAAATTATTTAAATATTTCTTATAATCGAATTACAATTTTCTTCAAACATTTCTCAACTTCTCATTATAGTTATAACTTCAAATACTCTTTATTATTTTTAATTCCATTTTCAAAGTACACTATAACCAATATTGCATTATATTAATGTCCTTGTGTATTCCGCGTTTCAACTATAATAGTCGCACCAACTAAATTTATTAATTTACGCAGACATTAATATAGTTGAATATATTTGTTAATGTGTACATTTAGTTTCTTAAACATATATGTTCCTGGCAAACTGTCAGGCAGTCAGCTGTTGTACATTTGGTAAATGTGTCCCATTGACCAATTTTTATATGGAAAATATTTATTGAACACCATTTTTTTCTTTACACCTATGAAATAAGGGCCTATGGACAATTTACTTTATTCAATAGGAAGCTACTGTTTCTTCTTAAGGAACTCCTAAGTAGTCAGCAGTAGCTTTATCGCTATTTTTCTAAGAGGTATACGGGCTTGTTTTTTTTGTATTAGATCGGTAAAGGCTTTATTTTATTGCTTCCTTGAATTAAGAATAGCGACTTTGTTAACTACCTTCTTAAATCTTTAAAAAGAAATCAATAAGAACGTTTTAAAAAAAATAAAAAAAAGTGGTCAGTTAACTACTCTCTTACTTGGTTCGTGTTTCACACCCGTCAAATCCTCCCTCAGTTTTACACTTTACTTAATTTAATAAAAAGAAAGAGAGAAAGAGTACGTATTAAGAAATGTGTTTATCTTATTTTATTATTAAAAAATAGTGTAAAAAAATATAATAAAAGTAGTGTTTGTAAATTAAAACTCTTTTTATATAGACTGCATGTGCATCAACTATTTCATTTGAGGAGAAATTTTTAGGTAAATATCACCTATCACATTATCTCTTAGATATTTTATTAAAAATAAATAAATAAATTTATTAGTATGCTTAACAAAATTGCTTTGAAGATATAATTAGCTAATTGGTTGAAAATGTTTGTCCAACTATTAATTCGGATACTCAATTTGCTTTTCTCCAAGGAGACATATTACTGATAATTTAATTTTTGCATAATAGTAGTTACATTCTAGCTAGAAAAGAAAAAGCAGATTGGAAGGTAAAGGTCAAATTATAATCATGTACAATATTAATGCAAAATTTAGCCATTGCCACTTAGATGGTTTCTCTCCCTTATTGACTGATAAAGATTCAGGAATGCATACCTGAGGTTAATGGGCTTCGGGATGAGGCTGAGTTAGTCTGATCTTACTGATTGAAATCAGAATGAAAAAAGATGATCTCACATTTTTTTTAGAGATGTGGGTATTGTATATATTTTTTTAAAAGTATATGATTGAAAAAGAGAAAGTGATAAAAAAAAAATATGATAAATAATATTAAATAAGATGTAAAAATAAATATATATACTGTTTATGCTAATAATATTAAAGTTGAATCAGAATGGATGTGTAAGGTTGACGTGAAATTGGCAAATTGGAGTGCCTTCTTGAGCTATGTTGAGTTGAGGTGGGCGTACAATTTACTGGTTGCTTTATTTTCTGGTTAAGTATTACTACTTGGTTTAGTTTTATTTAGGATTTTTTTTAGAAGTATTTTTAGGTGAACACAAATTTAACATTTTATATTTAGGTATATTCACAAAAATTTAAAGAGAGAGAATGAACAGATCTAACTAAATATACACATTACAAAAAATTATCTCTCTTCATTTTTTTATAAATGTACCTGGACCGTTCTAGCTAATTAACATCCGACTACTCATAAGTTTGGCTCATTTTCACAGATGACTAAGTTAGGAGGTTGTGGACCATCTTGACCCAATTGTCATCCGTTCATAAGATAGGCTCATTTCTGCAAAGTCCGACTAACTTATATAACAACTCGACAAATAGACATAACAGCCTCGCTCCATAAATGACCAGACATAACGTCTCACGTCATAATAACTAGACATAATGACCTCGTGCCATATGATCAGACATAACATTCAAAATCCTAAATGGCTTGAGCGGAAGGTATTCAGAGAGTCAATCCTTCGGATCTCTATATAAACTGACCTGGTAACCTAAGTCAGATATGTTCATTCTTCTCTACTCTTACTTGTATGACTATCTCGACTCAGAGACTGATCGGTCGAAGTGCCTTAATTAGCATTCCACCTCGTCTTTCTCGAGTAATTTCTGGACAACTGACTTGAGGTTCTCCGATGACCTCCCCTCAAGTAAAGGATGGAACAGTACCTAAATATGAAGTGTCAGATTTGTACTCACTCAAAATCATCTCGTTTTCCTTGTGTTCCTTGCAGCTCTTATCAGTGGAGGGTAACAAAATGAAATTTGTAATTATGGTTTCAACTTGCTTTCGGGTACAATTGAAATACATCTATGAAGCACGAATTATAATATTTATATGTTGAATATGTGTTTGTGTTAGATAAATAATAATACACTTACAATACATGTGTCGTATGTATCCATAAGTATCTAATTAATTTTTTTTATTTAGACACAACGAAAACACCGCAAGACATAGTCAATTTAAAATATTTAAAAAAATAATTAATTGCCATTTAAAATAAAAAATAATAAAACAGTGATATATCTAATTATCAATTACTCATTACCTAAGTCCAATTATTCAGTTATTAGTATCACTTATTCTAACCTGACAATGATGTTTTTCACTGTGAGGTCACCCTTCTTATCTAGCTATCTACATCTGCGACTAAGTCATCGTATCACCATTTTGCCAATAGTAGAGAGCAAAATGGAATTAATCCTTCGATACTCTCTTTAATTAATTTTTTTGTTGTTGTACATGTATATGTATATGACTAGTTCCACTAAGGCAAGTTAGTTTTCAATTTTTTTTTTTAAAATATCAATAGAAATGATACTTCATATTTTTTGTGAGGAGCTTACCAAGTAGCAAATAATAGTACATATGATATATGTTAAGATATTGTAAATCTTAAAACTTATATAAATCATATTATAAATTATGAATCTTTTCTTTAAATATATATATATATATATATATATATATGTGTGTGTGTGTGTGTGTGTGTGTGTGTGTGTGTGTGTGTGTGTGTGTGTCTCAGTATCCTACAATTTTTTTATTTTAGTGTGTTTCTGTATCCATATCATATTTTGTATCCGTATCAGTGTCTATGCTTCATAGAAGTACATTTATAATTTAAAATTCACAATTTCATCCAGACAATTATTAAACAACTAAGTATCATCCACTTTTGATACTAAGGAAATGATGAGTGAAATGTAACAATTTTGTTCGTGTAATTTTTAAATTGATACAATTTGGTCCTTTATCGAAGAATATTGACCTGTTTTGATTTAACACAAACCTTATTTTACAGTATTAATTCCTTCTCAACCATGGAGTTTCTAATATCATACTCATCAACTGAACGTGGTTGAGGTTATCAACAATTATTCCTCAAGGAGATATCACGGATTAAAAGTTGGTGTGAACACCCGATTTTGTCCGGACCCGTTTTGTTGATAATGAAAGTGAGATAAACAAAAATTAATTAATAAGTTATTTGCATGACCCAAATCAAGCCCAACCCAGTAAGAAAAAAATATTTAAGCCCTTTAATTCACTTTGGCCCATTTGGTTTTAAGCTTCCAGAAAAATTGAAACAAAGAAAAGAAAGTGACGTTGCAGCATATATCAAGCCAAAGAGAAAAACCAATGTTGCAGAGAAGTGAACCAGCCCAAATGCAAGAGACAAAAACAAGCTTCTTTGGGTGATGGCAGAAGAAAAGAAAACAAGTGACAAAGATTTCAAAAACTAAAGCATCAAAAAGGCAAATGAGTAGCTGCCTCCTGCAAATCGTGCTGCAGCTCCTTTACAACATAATAAGGTCAAAGCTGTAAAGAAAAGTGAGCCAAGGGACTAAGTATAGCAAATGGGAGGGTTGCAGTCCTGCAAAAAAAAAAGGAAAGAATAGAGCAAGCTGAAAATAGAGGGGAAAAGACCATACCTCTGGTCTCTTTTGCGACCAAGCTTGAGGTTATTTTTAAGCCAATAAAAGGAGAAGCAATGCAAGAATTTGGGGGCCGACTAAGGGGAGAAAAGGGAGCCAATAAAAAAAATCCTCTCACAGCCTAAACAGATTGATATTTTTTTTCCTCTCACGTAGGAAACCTACAGAGAATAGAGGAGACAGCAAGCAAAAAGGGGAGGGGGGATTCTTCATTCACTTTCCTCTTCACCCACTTTTTTATCCTCACAAAAGACCCTCACCTTCAACCAACATCACTGGACCTCCATATCTTCAACCCCCTCAAGATCCATAGCCATTAACCATCCTTCACCATTGAAGCCATCCACAATAGCTACTTCTTCGTCCTCCCCACCATTCACTTCACCATTGAAACCAGCCCAACAACCACCTAACCACCAAACCAGGCTCCTCCTCCTCCCACACAGCCCCAAACCACAGCTTCGAGCCGCGCAGATCGAGCAGATCGCGGCGCCGTCACCGCGACCCTCCCGCCGTGTATCGCCGCAGAGCCGCACCGTGCGACCCAGCTCTGGGAACCCAGTCCGAAACGTTCGCTGTTTCTGCTAGACGCCGCACCGCCCCTGCTCGTTCTCCATCGAGCTCACACGAAACCAACCAGATCTGCCCCTTCCACGAGCCAGATCCAGAACCAGCACCAGACGTTCGACGCGCCGCAACCACCACGCCGCACCGCGCCACTCTCTGTTCGGCTAGTGGTTGACCCTTTTCTCCATTTTCGTTTCTCTGCGGAAACTTCTCGTTGGTTTCTCTTTTGTTTACTTTGGTTAAGTTGCTGAAGACCTTTCCTTTTTTTTTTTTGGCTTAAGAGTTAAATTTGTTTGGGCTGCTGGCTTGTTTTTTTGGGGGGTCAACATTTTCTTGTCTTGGGGATATTGGGGATTGGCCTTATTTTTTTGGATAAGTCAGATTTAGTCTTAGGTTTTTATTTTTTTTAAATAAATAAATAATAATAATATAAAATAAAATAATTGAGTCTCGTGGAGAGAATAAAACTGGATTAGCTGAGCCGTGACAACTTGTTAATCTTGTAATTTTTAGAATCATCTGAGTTGTGACAACTTGATGATTTTTTTTAAATAAAAAAAAATCAAATGAGTTTTCAAAACAAAAATCTTTTCAAAATTAAAAATAACTAACCCACAATTGTTTTCTAAAGAATGATGTGGCTTTGAATTCCTCATTGCATTCGAGGATACGTAGGAGCAGAGTTTCAATTCTGTCAAGCCAAAATTAAATTTTTATAATTTATTTGTTTATTTAGTTCATCTTTTAATAAATGGGTAAAATAAATATTTTTTAAGAGTTATAAAAATTTGCACAACTAATTTAAGGTAACCGTCTCAGGACGGATGTATTAGAGGTGCTGTGGGATTAAGTCTCCACCCTTCCCTGTGCAGAATTAGACTGCCAAACCTGAGTTTTTGAACGTAGACCATTTTTTTAGGTTTTCTAATTTTTTCTAATAAAAATAAAATTGATGGCGACTCTCTTAAATTTTTGTAATTTAAGTCGTTATCCTGCCGCGATCACGGTCGCGACAGTTGGCACACTTCTTTTCTTTCAAGCTTTCCACTGTTTCCCCGAGGCTCACTTCCAAATGAGTAAATTCAATTCCCAAGCTCTTTGCCTTTTCTTTGGAAACCTGAAATGTTGGCATATAAGGCTTATCGTCTGCACACCTGATAACATTGTTGAGAAAGTGAAAATATTATCAGAAAAATCAAAATAGAAATAGAATTTTAAATATAAAAGAATGCTTAACACAACAAAAAAATGAGCGTGTTTGCAAAATGATGTGTCATGTAGGATTGAGGTTACAGTAACCAATCGCCCATGATTTTGAATTGATTTATCGGCCTCTCATGTGTTAAATGTTTTTTTAAACACTCTTTCACTTAATTTCATTTTTGGCAAGCAGTAAACAAACGTCACTAAGTCAATTCCAATGCTTAAACCTTTCAGTTTTAGTATTGAATTGAGTTTTTTTTTTCCTAAACTGTATTGAATTGAGTTTTCAAATAAGGCATAAGTATATATGGACAAATGCGTTTAGTAAATAGGAATCTGAATTTGTATTTTATATGCATTCTTGGAGTTATAGAAATAATTAAACTCACTTATCTGGAATTTGTAATGTCGGGTACTGATCACGTAAAATCTTCACAAGTTCAGAGTAGTGTGCCACTCTCTCAGCCAAACAATATCTCCCACTAGCTGAAGCAATCTCGTATGCCTGAATGTGGGAGTTTGCAACATCTTTCACATTGATCCATCCAAAAGCAGCATTTGGAAAAGTTCGTGAACCTGCATCAAGCAAGTGAAAGAGTTCTATTAAGCAACAGGACAATGCTTGTCTGGAGGGCGAAAGTGCAATATATTCGACGCACATAGGAAATCGTCTAAGAATTTTTACACAAAAAGCAGCAAGATAATTGCTAAACAGAAATTGTTCAGAACTGATTTCTAAATGTTACCTAAGAAGGTAAGTGATGGTAAATTCTTCTGTGGTACATCTGTAACACTCCAAATTTCCTAAGTTTTTTACAGTAATTTTGACAGTTAACAGAATTTCACTGTTTAGTGATTTCTGGATACTGTAAAATTATTTTGATTATTCCGTTAGCTTATTTGATCGTTTTGAGTGATTTCTTTCGTGTCGGAAAATAAAAATTTTGGTAGGAAAAAATTTTAGGTAATTTAATTTTTACCGTTAGGTAATTATTTTACGTAACTGATTTGATATTTGTCGATTTTATAATTTTTGTGATTTTATGAATGATTTTAAAATTTTTCCTGTCTGTAGTCTCATGCAAAGTATGTGGGCCCAAGTGGCCATACGTGCGTAAAGCAGTGGGTCTTACTAAACGGAGACGAGTGACGGGGGATCTTACTAAACTCAATCCCAAACGCTTTTAGAAAATTTCTTATATCTTGTATTTTATATCGTATTTAATTATCGGATATAAAATACAAAAAAATATTATTTGTAGGATACAATAATAAATATTATATACGTAGTCAACAAAGAGAGCTTGACTTGATATATACCTGGATGAGAATACTTAGTTTGAATATTAACCATTTATTTAATCAAAGGTTAAAACAAACTTAATAAAGCGCTTGGATAATAACTATCGCTTAATCAATCAATGGTGTGAGAATAAGCTTAGTTAGGAAGGCTTTGATATCAACCATAGATGTAATCAAAGGTGTAGAATTGGTCTTGAAAAATGACATGACCATTTATAACCATTGGATTTAGATTAAATCAAGGGTGGAGATTTAATCTTAAAAAGAATAAAGACCATTTACACCATTGGATGAAGTTAATCAATCAATGGTGGAGATTTGGTCTTCTAAAATGAAAGACTAATTATGACCCTTGGATTTAAAATTTGAAGAAGCAATCTTGACCCTTAATTTTGGAGACACATCTAAGGGCTAATTTAAAGGAGAAAAATCCAATTACCAGATTTAGTCTTTTAAAATTAAAAATCTACCTAAATCCTAACCATCAATTAATCAATGGCTAGAAATGCTTCAAATGGTGGCAAATAATGAAGACAACTTTATTAAATGCATTATGAAGAGAAGGTGATGGTTTTGGAGTGTTTAGAAAAGACAAAGAGCAACTTTACGTCATTTTTGTATGTCTTGGTCAAGTTAGACATCATAATGGCTTACTTTTGATTTTTTGCACTCCAAGGAGAATGCTTGAAGATGGGAGCACGGTTTTGGTGCTGCATGAAGGAGTTTGGAAGACCATAATTTCACGCTTTAGTCATTATTGTCTTCCTTGGTCTTCATTGATTCATTTTCAAGAAGGAAACTTGAAAATTTTCTCCATCTCCTTTCTCCTCTAGGTTTCGCCAAGCCCTCCAAGAAAGCACCTTCCATCACTCAAAAATTTCATCCAACTTGATTTTCTAAACCTAAACATCATTCTAAGAACATCTCTACAGTTATGAGTTTTTCCAAAATCATTCATCTTGAGCTTCAAATCCAAGCTTCAAGTTTCTATCAAAAATCAAAAATTTCATCTTTGTGCTTCAAGAGAAACCATTCGGTTATCTACCCTAAAATCACCATCCAAGCTCTTTTAATTTCATCCAACCTTAGATCTTGAATCTCCATGATATTCTAAGCAACTTTCATGTTGAAAACTTCTTCTAAATCATTCATCTTCAAGGAGTTTCTTCAAGATCAAAGTTATTGGGTTTTTGAGGTGAAGTATAAGGAAACTTCATTTCTTCTCTCTTTTTCATGATCTAAACTATGTTTGATCCATGGTTCCTCTTAATCAAGCTTAGTATACTAATTTCTATGTATTTTATTTTGTATTTGAGAAGCTCTTAGTGATGAAGGACTTGGAAAAAGAAGCAAAACAAGAAGTTTTTGAGGATCTTCAAGAGGTAAGAGGGAGATCCATCTCACCAACCAAGCATGGTGGTGAGAGATGGTATTTTATTTGATGGATGTGGAATCCATGTGAGGATTCATATCTATGGTCATGTAATTAATTTGTGGGTGTTTATGAGCTTTGATTAATTTTCTATGCTTAATATGCTTTGCATCATTTTATAGCTTTGATGATATGTTTGAAATGCTATACATGCTTTTATGGCTTTGATGGTATGCTTATATTATTTATGATGAAATATATATGTATATGCCATGACTTGATGGTGGAAAGGAAATTGATTTTTGGCTTCAATAGCCAAGGAAGAGCTACGGTTTTGATGCCCTTGATTAGGGTTCATGTTGAAAATTTTCAAGAACAAAAGAATTGATTTTTGAAAGACTTAGAACATGGTAAATTTCAACAAGACACCTCAAAATAGGTGTTCACAAATTAATATTTTCATGAAAGCTGAAAATGGATGATTTGAAGAGTATGGAAAATAAACAAAGGATTTGTTTTTCAAGAGAACAAGAATATGATTTTTGAGGAATTTTTATTGATTTATTTCGTAAAAAGATCCAAGTGTTTTTGTAAACATGAGTTTTGAATAAACGCAAACGTTAATGTTAAGGATTTGCAAGAAAATGAAAAAAAGATTTGCAAAGAAAGTAAAAAAAAAATGAATTTGAATAAATGGGTTTGGTTTTATGACCATCGGTATTTTGATTTTTGAAAACAAAGATTTTAATGGTTTTGTATGTGTAAAATCCTATCAACTTAGAAAGAAAGAATGTTTTCATGACTTCAATAGTCACGCCCATCGCGTTTTGAAGACTTGAAATGTCTTGATTTTATGAACAAGTTTCCAAAATGAAACTCACTTTGTTTTCAAAGAGATTTGATTTTAATACAAGAAGTTTGGAAAGAGAATCAGTTGTTTTTCTCTTGAGAAAATGAGATTTTAAAATATAATGGAAAAGAGAGGTTGTAAATGTTTACACCTCAATTTGTTTTGAAGAGCATTGATTTTAAAATTGATTTGAGAAAAATGGAGAATATAATTTTGATTTAATATTTTCCTAACGCGTAACTCATACTTTGGGTTTTGGAGAGCGTTAGTAATTTTTTAAAGTTAGAAACATTGATTGAATTCAATGGAATTGTGAATTTGTGTAATAAATTATGAAAAAGGATTTTCTGAATAAGAAAATATATTACATGACATGGAAAGAAAGTTAAATTATTTTGAGAAAGATGGATTTTGGAAATGATTTGGGAAAAATTGAGAATATAATGGTGTTTTGAAAATTTACTAATGTATAATTTATTTCGAGTTTTGAAGTACGTTAGAAAATGTTAAGTTTTAAAACGTTGATTTATATCAATGGAAAAGTGATTTTTATGAATTATATTTTGAAAAAGATTTTCTTGAGTAGAAAAAAAATATTAAATGAAGTATAAAGTTATATTATTTTGAGAAAAGTTGAAAGGAAATTTTTGAAGGTTAAGAAGTATTTTCTGTAATGAAATTGTGATGAAAAATTATTTACGTATCTTAAAACGATTTGAAATGTAGTTTGAAAAATGTGTTGAAAATGATATCGATTTATTTAAGTCCAAAATAATGTTTGGAATATTGAGGAATATTTTACGTGGTTATAAAATGTTGAAAAATATTTTACGATCTTAAAAATGTAATTTTTAAAGTATGTGATTCAAAATACAAGAAAATATTTCTAAGTGTTTGAAATACAATAAAATAATTCTATTGATTGGAGATGCGTTGAAATATTTTTAAGAGATTTGAATTACGTTTAAATATTTTAAGAATGATGAAAAATGATTTACGCGACTTAAAAGGATAATTTTTAAGTTACGCGATTTTGAAAACAATGAAAAATATCATGGGATTGAATAAACGTATATTTTTACGTATTTGAGAAAAACGTTGAAAAATTAGTACGTGGTTTAAAATGTTGCAACAAAACGTAACAGAAATGTTACGACATTTTATAAACGTAACAGAAATGTTACAATATTTTGAAAACGTAACAGAAGTGTTACGGTATTGTGAAAATATAACAAAAATGTTTTAGAATTTTGAAAACATAGTAGAAGTATTACGATATTTTGAAAACGTAACAAAAACATTTTGGAATTGTGAAAACGTAACGGAAAAGTTGCGCAATTTTGTGAAAACACGGCGAAAGTACTTTATAACTATGAAAATGTAATAACATGATTTTGCTATTGAGAATACAGTATAATTTGGTGCAATTTATATGCATTAGAAAGAGATGCCTGTGATTGGATTTTAATTGCATTATACATGCATTGGAAAAATATGCGTTGAGGCATATGATACATTGAACAAAATGAAATTGAAAAGATTTGGCCCTTTGGGTTGACTGCACGCACGGATATATTCGTGCATTGTATATGGCCCTTGTGGTTGAAGAGGAATGAGAATTGATAGGTCTATGATGGATCTTGGGGCGCGAGGCGTAGCGGCGGTCACCGTGGACAATTGGTGAGTACCTGTGCCACTTGGCGATGCAATCCGTTGTAACGCATTGATGATACCCGACAAGAACACGATTCTTTTCAACAACTGGAAGATTGTCTTTGGGCTAAGGATGACAATTGACAGAGCATTCTCCTCGAAATTGTAAAAACCTCCATGGAGTTGTTTTTGAAAAACTGAGTTTTTGTGCACATGAATAATCTGACATTTATACCTATATGATATATTAATTGAGGAATATTGGTTATGACAATTGTTTTGAATACTTGGATGATGATGATGATAATCATGTTGATGGCATTATTGTGATTTATTGTGTGATGATAATAATGTTAATAGTATGATGATGATAGTTGATTAATGTTGAGTGCATTATTGAAATTCTGGTATGATATATCTGTATGATATGTTGTTGTGTTATCTCTGTGCTGCCATGTTGGTATTGGCATAGGTGATCTCACCTCTTTGTTATGTTGTTTTGTTGTGTTTGTACTGTTAAAATCAAATAATAGAAGGATCGAGTTGTCTTAGACATAACGGGCGATGGATACTCTAAGATTGGTGACAACAATAAGGAGTGGACATTCAGGACTCGAAGGTGTGCAGTGTTGACAAAGAACAGAATGTAGAACAGATGTTTGGTGCAACAAGATGGATACACAATGGAATAAGTATGATAAGTTTTAACGTTAGTGTTGTATCGTGTTATTAAGTAGGACCCGTCATGGGGTTTGCTTACATCGTTAAAAAAAAAAAGAGTCTGTTAATTTTATATTTCTCTTTAAATTATGAAATATTAATTAGTGTCAATATTGCATAATGAATAGTTGAAATATGATTTTCAATATTACCTAATATTTTCAGTAAATTTATGTTTCAGTAAAGAAGAAATTTTAAAACCCACTTTTTATAACTCAAACTTTGTGTGAATTTCTTTTCAGATTATGAGTCGGGAGTCAGACATGTGATACCCTAGGGAGGGTGTTACAAAGATCAAGAACGACAATGGAGAAAGGAGGTAGGAACTAGCAAAAGATACTCTGATACTCAATTCAGTATGTGCGCAAGGAAAGTAATGTGTAAAATTAAGAATTAGGTCATATACTTTTCACCTTAACTGAGTGTGTGTGTGTGTGTATATGTGTGTGTGTGTGTGTCTATATATATATATTTATATAAGCTTTTTAAGGTATGAAGAATATGAACATTTAGTGCATACTGATTGTTGTTACCTAGAATTGTAAAGATTGTTATTCCTTCTCATTATTTCCATGTTTATGCGGAGCATGATGAATATTCATTTCTGTTGAGGGTGTTACGCCTAGTGTATAGGCTACTTCACGTGCGCAATAATGTCTGGGTCCAACTCTAGCGGACCAGGCTGCTCTAGATTCTATGAATCCATAACCTGATCTAGAATAGTTGCTCATAACTTGATGCTTTGATGAGATAATTAAGTGTCAAGATATCTGAGTTCGATAGGAGCACACGACACGCAATAGACAAAGAGATCTTAGTTGTAGTGTTAAGTCGGATCTCGAGATGGTTTTTGCAAAAGGCCAAGGTCCGTGATGTGTCATTATACGTTTCCCGGGGTTAATGAGTAAAGTCAGGATCCAAGTTGGATCGCTCTGCTTATGTCAACATTCAGCTATCTAAGGTATGAAATAGGTTGCCCCGATGTGTAGTTCGTGGGGTCTATGTTGTAAGAGTAGTTTGGTTTAGAATCGAGCTCCAAGTTATGATTTCGCCACCGTCTTGATGAAAGTTCACGGTATAGCTTAGGTATTATTCTCAAATGTCACGTGTTGTTTCAGTTTAGAATGTTTTGTGTATTGTCCTTTCATATCTTTTGTTCAAAAATAGTACACCACATGATTAAAGAACAGTAGAAGTCATCGTTTGGGGTTTGCAGCGTCAAGATCAGTCGTTTTCAAACTTCAAAAAGAAGGTTTCTTGATGAGGCACTTTAAACAAAAAAGCGTATCTGGCCACATTAATGACAACGATTTTCAGCATCTTTCGCAACGATTGTTGGTTATTCAAGGCCTTTTCAGCACTTTCTTTACTGTTTAAAGCCTCTTTTCTCCTCCAAAATTCAAGATACTTCTCATTTTCGCCATTTTCATTTTCACCATTTTCTTTGAACATTTAGTTAGGGGAATGCTTGTGAGTCAGGAGACGATGCATAATAGCGGCCTGTCAATGGAGGTCTTAAGTCTTTCCTAGTCCCCACCATTTCAGCCACGACTAAGGCTTCGAGCCCACGGTAGGGACTCTAGTGATGGTTTGAATTCCTTGACTTGGACGAGAATCTTAGAGGCGTTCCAGAGGTTGGACCAAGCCAGAGAACTGGCAAGGTGTGGGTCAACTCATCCATTCTCCAAACTTATGATGGTAGTATAAAGCATGAGTATTCTTATGAGTCTAATTTGGGTGCATCATCTGTAGGTGACGTTATGACACAAACCCAGAGGGCAGCTCCTGCAAAGCAAAGGAATCTTATATTTTCCTAGGATATCAATCTATACTGATGGGTAGATCAGGAGGTTTTGGGAACCTCATCCAATGTGAAGACTACAGAAGATGTCCACGAGAAGCAACAATACTTACAATTGACCGTGGATGGGTTAAGAGACTGGGAGTTTGTAATCTGACACCCATTAGAAGAAGAAAGAGTGTGATCGATTTGTACAGGAGGCGAGCATTTCATGTATATGTATGAGACCCTCTTCACTTGGATCGGGGTATGACTGTCATTCACTGAGTTCAAGATGAGTGTCTTCAACCACCTTCGCGTGGCACCCACCCAACTCTATTCAAATGCATAAGAATTTGTTCGAGTATTTGACCTCGTCTGTCGAGTCTTAGAGTGGCCTTGCTCTATCAAGTCTTTCTTCTACCTTTTTTCTCGGTTGTCGACCTCAGGGAGTAACCAAACCAAGTGATGGGTCACATTGTGGACGCAAAATGGGCATAGGGTTTTCAGGCCTTATCAAGAGTCCTTTAAGAACTTTAAAAGGACTTTTTTAGAAAAGAAGGGACTCCGAGGATGGCACATTTTTATGTCACTCTGAAAGGTCAACCACACCTCTATTTATACTAGACCCAAGCTGGCTAGGAGTAGAGAAATGAGGATACCGAGACTCAAATCTCTAAGATATCTCTTCTCAAGGTTGAAGTCATGCGTTTCCTGATTAACTGGACCAAAGAACATGGGTCATGTCCTGTAAAGATATCCTAGATGAGCCTGCTGATTCTGTAAAGACTTTGCTAGGTATCTTATCTTACACATTGCTTCTTGCATTTAAAATTTATTTTGTACTTAATATTTGTCTTAAATGTTGTAATGTTTTCCTTCATTTACAAAAAACATGGCTCCACAAAATAGACTTTAGTCCCTGGTTGAAAAGTTGACTGCCAAGAGCGGCGAGGCCTCCACATCTAAGGCCTCGGCGGTTCCTTCATGGGTGACTCTTGTTGTTTCTCTGCCTTTGAGCAGTACTATCCCTCAGCCCATGGTCGAGGTGGCCTAGACACCTCCTACAAACACTGAGGTTCGACATACTGGGAATGGTTCTCCTACTCCATTGCTGCGACCTCGAAAGAGGCGAGCCAAGAGTAGCAAGGATGCAAGGGGGAATACGTCAGCTACTGAGGGTGTTCTTGAAGAGCTTGAGGGGTTCGAGGTCCCAACTGGTCCTAGATCATAGGGTGCTCTACAGTCTGAAGGTCCTTCGCTCCATTTTCCATCTGGATCGATATGGAGTAGGGGGTTGATCCTACTAGCTTCATAGATAGTGCCTTGTTGAGTTATGTCGAGATCGATATCTTGATCAAGCACGACATGACGGAGCTCCTCCGTGAGGCCAAACTCCTGGGGTTGCACATTGTCTCTTTCCTTCGATTTATAAAGGAGGCTTAGGAGTCCGTCCTGGAGGTTACTTGCTTGGAGGGGGAGCTTAATACCCTTCGGGGTGAAAATCATAAACTTAAGCTAGATATTGCCCTAAAGGATATGCAGCGATCCTAGGTTGTCATGGAGGTTACCCAAAAAGACGGGCAGCTAGCACAGACTATTAAAGAGCTTGAGTTGTGCGACTCCGAGGTGGATAGTGTAACACCCCAATTTTTAGAAAAATGTCCCGAATGTTCTGTTTGCTGTTTTTCAAGCTTTTGTGTAAATGACTGTTATGTCCCTATTTTACTGTTTCTTGTTTTTTTGTATGAAATACAAATATGTTTTACATGCTAAAATTTTATTTGATCGTTTTACGTAATTTGCTTCGAGACGGTAAAATAAAAATTTTTTCAAGCTACTGTTTTAATTTTTCTGGGAGATATACAGACAATTAATACTGTCTGTAATTTTATTTGAACGTTTTGGATGATTTGCTTCGTCGTGGGGAAAAATGAAAAAATGACCGTTACGTCCCGATTGTACTGTTTTTAATTTTTCTATATGTTACAGTGCTTAATATTACTGTCTGTGATTTTATTTAGACTTTTTATGCGATTTGCTCGGGACAGAAAATAATATTTTTCTGGCCTAGGAAAATCTTGTTTTAATTATTCAGATTGTGGGATCTTACGAAACCCAATTCGAATGAGACGATAATTAATCTTTTAATTTTTAGGATTTAACTGTCCAATAAAATAATTTTGTATATTATTTTATTAGTCAGGATAATAAAATGACAAAGTGGACCCGAAAATGTTTTATGACCCACGTTTAATTAAAACAGTTAACTTAGTAGCTTAATTAAGCATCATTAGTGAAGGAATTCTCTAGAACATGATGACTAGCTTAGTGACTAGGTTAGTGTAATGATGAAGCTTAGTGACAAGGCTTAGTGACTAGGTTAGAAGGAACCAATGAGAGCTAAGCTTGCTAACCAAGTTTTAATCTTAACCTTTGATCCATCCTAAGGCTAGGATGAAGCCAAGCCAATGGACACCTTTCAAGCTTGAAGTCCACGGCCATTCAAGGTTGGAAGACCATTAATCACTTCATCCTTCATGCAATTTTTCTCTCTCTCTCTTCCAAAAACCCTAAACACCATTGAAGCTCTCTTGAAGCTCCATTCGGCCAAGCCTTGTTCTATACCATCCAATCACCCAAAATTCTATCCAACCAAGTTTTCTAAACCTAAACACAATCCTAAGAACATCTCTAGTTGAGAGTTCTTGCAAAATCTTCCATTTGAAGCTTGGAAACCTACTTGAAAAATTTTACCTAGAAGGTGAAATTTCTTGTTTTCCATTTCTAAACTCTTTTTCAAAGTTCTAAGCCATGATTTCTCCATGGTTTAAGCTCTTTTTTTATGGTTAGTAACTTGTAGATTTTTGTTTAAGTTTGTTAGGTTTTGAAGGAGGAAAACCGAAACCTAGAAGAGGAGTGAAAGAATATTTTGTCTCCATTTAAGGTAAGAGGAAGACAACTCTTATCATCCATGTGTGGTGGTAAGAAGATGGAGTTTTATTTGTGATGATTGTAGAATCCATAAGGATTCCTTGTTTGTGTTTGTTTAGTAGCTTGTTTGTGTGGTTGTTAGTAGCTTTCCTATTTGATAATTGTAATAATTTGTATGTAGTTGCATGTCTATAAGCTTTAAATTGCATGTCTACAAGCTTTGATAATTTGCATGTGTTAGAAATGCATGATAATGTATAGGATGTGAATAACATGCTAAGGAATGCATGAGTGTTCCAAAGAACACAACTCTAGGCTCACGACTATTGACCCAAAAGGAGAACCAAAATGTTCTCATTATTTTCCTAAAGTGTAATTTAATTAACCTAGGAAAATTAACAAGAGATAGAATTGTTTAGATCAAGGAAAATGAATTTATAAATCAAATGACCCAATTATATATATTTCGGCCAACATGCCAAACCAAGAATTCATGATTTCTAAAATCAATTCCAAACCATTTTCAAGTATAAAGATGCAATATATGTTAAAAAGAATTTTTCTACAATGAGTTTTAAAGAAACAAATTGATTAGAATTAAATTTAAGGATTAAAATTAATAATTTTATTGTTAGAAAAGAAATACAGTAACTTTCAAAAATTTCTAACATATAGCTCATACTTTATTTTGAAGCATGTTAGTGGTTTTCAAAAGGATTAAATTATACGGTTAAAAATTAAGTAAATAGAATTTTTACGAAAAAAAATTAAGAAACCATTAATATAATTTTCTAAGCAAAATACTGTCAATTTTTAGTAAAAACGGGCAAATAAGAGAGAAAAGATGTCCAAAAGACAGTATACGCTATAGAAATTATTTTACGTAGTTTAAACGTATTATTTATTATTTCTGTTTATTTAAACAGTAATTTTTAAGGGATTTGGACCAGAAAATGATTTAAAAACCTTACGCGATTGAGAAAATGTATTAAAAACTCTACGCGATTTTAAAAACAGAAAAATAAATTTACGCGATTTAAAAATGTTTGTAAAAACGACGAGATTGTGAAAACGCGATAAAATTTCTACGCGATTGACCAAAACGGTAATTTCTGTATTTTTCTGCTATCGGGCCATGAGGTGAACCCGTACAGGCTTTGGAACAGTATTTGTCCGGTGGGACTTACTGTGTCTTTTTATCTTGAAGATATCTTGGTAATTTGAGATTATGTCAGTTTTTGGTGGATTGGTTAACGAGGTGAATCACATCGTGTTGTCGATGCGATAAACGTAGTGTGGTTCATTGTCTTTATGAACTGGGAGACGTTAGTGTACGGGATTCCATATATGGATATGATCAATTGTCGCTCCGCCGGGCCGTGGTAACCGATAGCACACTAATGAACTCGACATGCACTATATTTAATCGAGATTTCAGTAAAGTCTAATAAGTACATTGCCCGTAGTGCCACAACGTGAGACCGTGAACTACACCATGCCTTGGATGATGGATTCCATGTGACATGGGGCTATAGATGCAAAGTGTGACAACAAGCAATAGTTTGGTTGGGCAAAGTAGTGGTACTAATAGATTTTACAAGTCATTTCTCTCTCGATATATGTTTGTGTTTAGCTCCATGGAGTAGGATCGTGTCATATTATATATGATTATGTCTCGGGACATTATTTTATTTTATCTCGTTTATTTTATTTGGTTATTGTTATGATAATTTGTTTATTTCTTACTTTATTTTATCCGTGATATTATTTTATCCGTGATATTATGCGTTGTTATGATACTATTCTCGTTATTAATTAATGTTATAGCTTTTCATATTGCATGAATCGTATATCCGTTGTTTGTCGTTTTCTTATTTGCCATGTTGTGATGATTTTAGTTTGTCTTACCTCTTTATTGTATGTGTTTTTCAGTATATTTATTTTACATGGTAAAGAGTTTGAGGAAAGGGAACAAACCTCTTGAGATTTTGTATACCGAGGAGGAAGAAGAGCAAGAAGTCAAGATCAAGACGACGACCAAGAACATCATCGATCATCCATACCCATTGGGACTGATTAGTTTTGGGTATGGCGGTGTGATTTTTGGGATTTGTGACACTCGAGTTTCACGGTGGATCGTTAGCTTGGCATCTGCGGGGAGACAGAGACTCAGTGACTTATGTGGGACGGTTGACTGTGTCCATACGACATGAGTTTGATGGAGAGCCAGTTATGACGACTACTGTGTTTTTGCACTTAGAGTTGCCTTTATCTCTTAGGCGTCATTGGGGTGGTGTGTCCACTGAGCCTAGTGAGATGACTCTCGTATCGACTGCGCGGTCTCATGTCTGCCGAGTGTCGATGCATCCTGGATATTTATCTTCTGATGAGTTTCCTGAGAGTGATCCATCAGAGGATTAAATATTTATGATGTATTTTTGGGCGCGTCTGCGTATGTATATATTGACTCTTTACTGTTTTTAGTTTATTATTTATGTTTAAATATTTGTAGTTATAGTTGTAAATTATTTGTATAACTTATAACTTGGACCATATGTATATTATGAGTGATGTTGTTTCGTTTATTTTATATTTCTGCATTATTTTATTTAATAATATTCTCGTTTAACAAGAATTGTTTTACAACCCATACTAGTATGTAATAAATGTTTTACAACTTGGGTAGATTTTATTTATCTTTCTTTTATTTTCTTTATATATGTGACATCCCCACAAGGGTGTTACATTAGTTGGTATCGAGCCCAAGTTAGAGTCTTTTGGGGTTGTGGTTGGGTCCGTTTTTGTTTGGCTTTGTGTGATTCTCTCGTAATTTACTCGAAAGGATGTATCTAATTTTGTTTTGTTTTGTTTGAAGAAAGAAGATGTCTGGACGAGGTAGATGACGTGCGAACGTGAATCGTGATGTGGACCCTATGATTGCGGCTGCTGAAGCTATGCAGCGAATGGCTGAAGTAATGATGCAGCAGAATTTGAGAGCAGCTCAACAAAGAAGATGCTACTGCCGATGCCCTAAATTTATCTGAATTTAGGCGCCACAATCGCAATGGATTTAGAGGCGAGGTTGATCCGGAGAAGGCAAGTCAATGGATACAAGACTTGGAGAGAATTTTTGAAGGAATGAGATGCATGATGATGATAAGAAGGTGACTTATGCTGTCTTTATGCTAAGAGGAGATGGAGAACATTGGTGGAGAGGAACTCGCCAAGTTTTACAAGCTGAAGGAACTGAAATTACGTGGGAAGTATTTTCTGATGCTTTTCTGGGAAAGTATTTTCCTGCAAGTGATAGGCATGCCAAGGAAATGGAATTTCTTGGTTTGCGACAGGGAAATATGACGGTGAATGAGTATGCGACAAAATTTGAGAATTTGTCTCAATTCTCGGATTATGTTCAAACTCGACCGGATGATACATGGAGATGTCGGAAGTTTGAATCGGGCTTGAGAGTGGAACTCAAGCGAGGGGTGATATCCTTGAGGATAAATTAGTTTCATGCTTTGGTTGATGCATGTGCGCGACTTGAGGAATTAGAGCCGTCGCGAGATCAGAAGAATCGTAACTTTGGGCCGACAAGGTTTCAGAGAGGTGGAGGAAGTAATACGAATCGGTTTCAGTGTAAGCCGTATTCCAGACCATCAGGGAGTCAATCTCAACGACCACCAGTTGGGGGGAGTACAAGTAGTAGTGGAGTTGGACAGAAAGTGGCGTTTACGCCAACATATTTTAAGTGCGGAAAGAAAGGTCATATCTCTCCGGAGTGCACGATTAAGGGGACAGTTTGTTTTAACTATAAACAGCCAGGGCATATGTCGAAGGATTGTACTCAGCCGGAAGGGAAACCTGTTGTTCATTATGTTCGTGCTAATCAACAGAAGTCAGGGAATACTCAACCGAGATCTGGAGGACGAGTATATACTATGACGGGAACAGAAATTTCTCAATATGATGATCTTATACAAGGAGAAGGTGACATTGGAGGTAACCATCTGACTGTGTTATATGACTCTGGTGCTACACACTCGTTTATTGCATATGATTGTGTGGAAAGATTGAAGTTGCCTGTGTCTTCTTTGAATGTTAAATTGAGTGTTTCTACTCCAACTGCTAAACCTGTGATTGCATCAAAGATATGTTTGGATTGTTCTGTTGTTGTGAAGGATCGTAAGTATTTGGTTAACTTGATTTGTTTACCTCTTGTTGAGATAGATGTAATCTTAGGGATGGACTGGTTATCTTCTAACCATATCCTTATAGATTGTGCCAAAAAACCATAGTTTTTCCTAAGGAAGAAAAGTCTGGATTCTTAACCGCCGTTAAGGTCAAGTCTTTGTTAAGAGAGGGAGCACAGTGGATATGTGGTATTGTCTTCTCTAGAGGTTAAGAATGAGAAGGATGTGAATACTATTCCGTTGTTAACGAGTTTTTGAGGTTTTTCCTGATGACGTACCTGGTTTGCCACCTGAGAGGGAGATCGAGTTTTCAATTGATTTAGTACCAGGAGCAGGTCCTATCTCAATTGCACCGTACCGTATGTCGCCAGCAGAGTTGGAGGAGCTGAAAGAGCAATTGGTGGAATTGTTGGAGAAGCAGTTTGTGCGACCAAGTGTTTCGCCATGGGGTGCGCCAGTGCTTTTGGTCAAGAAGAAGGATGGAACTTCTCAGCTTTGTGTGGATTATCGTCAGCTAAACAAGGTGACTATCAAGAATAAATATCCGCTTCCAAGAATTGAAGATTTGATGGATCAGTTAAGAGGAGCTGTGGTATTTTCCAAGATAGATCTGAGATCGGGTTATCACCAGATTCGTGTTAAGGGGGAAGATGTACCGAAAACCGCTTTTCGAACTCGTTATGGACATTATGAGTATCAGGTAATGCCATTCGGGGTGACGAATGCTCCTGTCATATTTATGGATTATATGAACAGGATTTTTCGTCCGTATCTAGACAGATTTGTCGTTATCTTCATCGATGACATTCTGATCTATTCTCAATCTAAGGAAGAGCATGCTGAACATCTTGGTATTGTTCTTCAAATTTTGAGAGAAAAGCAGCTGTATGCGAAGTTGGCTAAATGTGAGTTATGGTTGGAAAAAGTTCAGTTTTTAGGTCACGTGATTTCAAAAGAAGGTATTGCAGTAGATCCATCAAAAGTGGAGACTGTTTTACAGTGGAAAAGACCTAAGACGGTAACAGAAGTTCGGAGTTTTGTTGGACTTGCTGGTTATTACCGGAGGTTTATCGAAGGTTTTTCGAAGATTGCTGGACCGCTTACACAACTTACGAGGAAAAGTCAAGCTTTTGAATGGACGGAAGAACGTGAAGCCAGTTTTCAAGAGTTGAAGAAGAGGTTAACAACTGCACCTGTGTTGATCTTGCCAGATTCTAAGGGAACTTTTGACGTGTATTGTGATGCTTCTTATCAAGGGTTAGGTTGCGTTTTGATGCAAAACCGGAATGTTGTGGCGTATGCTTCTCGTCAGTTGAAGGTTCATGAGAGGAACTATCCAACGCACGATTTGGAATTGGCTGCAGTGGTTTTTGCTCTGAAAGTGTGGAGGCATTTTCTGTATGGAGCGTTGTTCAATGTCTTTAGTGATCACAAGAGTCTGAAGTACTTGTTTGATCAGAAAGAATTGAATATGAGGCAAAGGCGATGGTTGGAATTCTTAAAGGATTATGATTTTCAACTTCAATACCACCCGGGAAAAGCTAATGTGGTAGCTGATGCCTTGAGTAGAAAGGTGCTTAGTGTTTCGGCAATGATGATCAAGGAGGAAGAGTTGATCAATAAGTTCCGAGATCTATGGTTGTCTGTGGAGTTTCTACCTGAAAAAGTTCGTTTGTTTAAGGTCGTGATCATAAACGAATTTCTTGATGTTGTCCGAGATAAACAAAAGGAAGACGTGTTTTTGCAAAATGAGAGGGAATTGTTAAAGCAAGGTCATAAAGCGACGGTAGAAGAAGGAGCAGATGGAATCTTAAGGTTGAAGGGAAGAATTTGTATGCCTGATGATTCTAAATTGAAGAAGTCGATACTAGATGAAGCTCATACTAGTGACCTTAGTTTACATCCGGGGATGACCAAGATGTACCAAGACTTGAAAAGGTTGTTTTGGTGGCCAAGGATGAAAAGAGACGTAGCAGAGTATGTGGAGTCTTGTTTGGTTTGTCAGAAAGCGAAAGTGGAACATCAGAGACCAGCTGGAATGTTGCAACCGTTATCTATCCCAGAGTGGAAGTGGGATAGTATCTCGATGGATTTCGTTACTGGTTTGCCAAAGACGAGGAAAGGTCATGATTCAATATGGGTTATAGTCGATAGGCTTACTAAATCGGCTCATTTCTTACCAATTAATATCAAGTATTCATTGGAAAGGTTAACCCAGTTGTACATCAGTGAGATTGTTAGATTACATGGTGTACCCACATGTATAGTTTCTGACCGAGATCCGAGGTTTACGTCAAGGTTTTGGCGGAGTCTACAAGAAGCTATGGGAACTAAGTTGCGACTGAGTTCGGCATATCATCCGCAGACTGATGGTCAGACAGAGAGAACTATACAGTCTTTGGAGGATCTGTTGCGTGCTTGTGTTTTGGAGCAACGAGGAAGTTGGGATGAATTTTTATCTTTGATAGAATTCACCTACAATAATAGTTTTCACTCAAGTATAGGGATGACACCCTATGAGGCATTGTATGGAAGGCGATGTCGAACCCCGTTATGTTGGTATCAAGATGGAGAAAGCATGACTGTTGGACCAGATCTTGTACAACAGACTACGGAGAAGGTAAAGATGATACAAGAGAAGATGAGAACGACACAAAGCAGACAGAAGAGTTATGCGGATAAACAAAGACGACCTCTTGAATTTGAGGAGGGTGAGCATGTATTTCTAAGAGTTACTCCTACGATCGGTGTCGGAAGAGTTATTAAGTCTAAGAAGCTTACTCCTAAGTTCATTGGACCGTATCAGATTATCCGACGTATAGGTCCTGTGGCGTATCAGATTGCTTTGCCGCCTTTTTCTATCGAATCTACATGATGTATTACATGTATCTCAGCTCAGGAAATATATACCAGATCTGACGCATGTTATACAACCAGATGAAGTACAGTTGAAGGAGAATTTAACTTACGAGACTTTACCTGTTAGAATTAAGGACAGAAAGGTAAAGCAGCTTCGAGGAAAGATGATCGAGCTAGTGAAGGTCATATGGAATGATGTGACGGGTGATGCTACGTAGGAACTAGAAGACAAAATGAGGGATCAGTATCCTCATTTGTTTTGATGAGCAGCGAATTTCGAGGATGAAATTTTTATTTGTTGGGGAGAGTTGTAACACCCCAATTTTTAGAAAAATGTCCCGAATGTCTGTTTCTTTGTTTTTCAAGCTTTTGTGTAAATGACTGTTATGTCCCTATTTTATCTTTTTCTTGTTTTTCGTATGAAATACAAATATGTTTTACAGGCTAAAATTTTATTTGATCGTTTTACGTAATTTGCTTCGAGACGGTAAAATAAAAATTTTTTCAAGCTACTGTTTTAATTTTTCTGGGAGATATACAGACAATTAATACTGTCTGTAATTTTATTTGAACGTTTTGGATGATTTGCTTCGTCGTGGGAAAAAATGAAAAAAAGACCGTTACGTCCCGATTGTACTGTTTTTAATTTTTCTATATGTTACAATGCTTAATATTACTGTCTATGATTTTATTTAGACTTTTTGTGCGATTTACTCTGGGACAGGAAAATAATATTTTTCCGGGCTGAGGAAATCTTGTTTTAATTATTCAGACTCAGGGGATCTTACTAAACCCAATCTCGAATGAGACGATAATTAATCTTTTAATTTTTAGGATTTAAATCATTCAATAAAATAATTTTGTATATTATTTTATTAGTCAGTATAATAAAATGACAGTGGACCCGAAAATGTTTTGCGGGACCCATGTTTAATTAAAACAGTTAACTTAGTAGCTTAATTAAGCATCATTAGTGAAGGAATTCTCTAGAACATGATGACTAGGTTAGTGTAATGATGAAGCTTAGTGACAAGGCTTAGTGACTAGGTTAGAAGGAACCAATGAGAGCTAAGCTTGCTAACCAAGTTTTAATCTTAACCTTTGATCCATCCTAAGGCTAGGATGAAGCCAAGCCAATGGACACCTTTCAAGCTTGAAGTCCACGGCCATTCAAGGTTGGAAGACCATTAATCACTTCATCCTTCATGCAATTTTCTCTCTTCTCTCTCTTCCAAAAACCCTAAACACCATTGAAGCTCTCTTGAAGCTCCATTCGGCCAAGCCTTGTTCTATACCATCCAATCACCCAAAATTCTATCCAACCAAGTTTTCTAAACCTAAACACAATCCTAAGAACATCTCTAGTTGAGAGTTCTTGCAAAATCTTCCATTTGAAGCTTGGAAACCTACTTGAAAAATTTTACCTAGAAGGTGAAATTTCTTGTTTTCCATTTCTAAACTCTTTTTCAAAGTTCTAAGCCATGATTTCTCCATGGTTTAAGCTCTTTTTATGGTTAGTAACTTGTAGATTTTTGTTTAAGTTTGTTAGGTTTTGAAGGAGGAAAACCGAAACCTAGAAGAGGAGTGAAAGAATATTTTGTCTCCATTTAAGGTAAGAGGAAGACAACTCTTATCATCCATGTGTGGTGGTAAGAAGATGGAGTTTTATTTGTGATGATTGTAGAATCCATAAGGATTCCTTGTTTGTGTTTGTTTAGTAGCTTGTTTGTGTGGTTGTTAGTAGCTTTCCTATTTGATAATTGTAATAATTTGTATGTAGTTGCATGTCTATAAGCTTTAAATTGCATGTCTACAAGCTTTGATAATTTGCATGTGTTAGAAATGCATGATAATGTATAGGATGTGAATAACATGCTAAGGAATGCATGAGTGTTCCAAAGAACACAACTCTAGGGCTCACGACTATTGACCCAAAAGGAGAACCAAAATGTTCTCATTATTTTCCTAAAGTGTAATTTAATTAACCTAGGAAAATTAACAAGAGATAGAATTGTTTAGATCAAGGAAAATGAATTTATAAATCAAATGACCCAATTATATATATTTCGGCCAACATGCCAAACCAAGAATTCATGATTTCTAAAATCAATTCCAAACCATTTTCAAGTATAAAGATGCAATATATGTTAAAAAGAATTTTTCTACAATGAGTTTTAAAGAAACAAATTGATTAGAATTAAATTTAAGGATTAAAATTAATAATTTTATTGTTAGAAAAGAAATACAGTAACTTTCAAAAATTTCTAACATATAGCTCATACTTTATTTTGAAGCATGTTAGTGGTTTTCAAAAGGATTAAATTATACGGTTAAAAATTAAGTAAATAGAATTTTTTAAAAAAAAATTAAGAAACCATTAATATAATTTTCTAAGCAAAATATCTTGTCAATTTTTAGTAAAAACGGGCAAATAAGAGAGAAAAGATGTCCAAAAGACAAGATATGCTATAGAAATTATTTTACGTAGTTTAAACGTATTATTTATTTTTCGTTTATTTAAACAGTAATTTTTAAGGGATTTGGACCAGAAAATGATTTAAAAACCTTACGCGATTGAGAAAATGTATTAAAAACTCTACGCGATTTTAAAAACAGAAAAATAAATTTACGCGATTTAAAAATGTTTGTAAAAACGACGAGATTGTGAAAACGCGATAAAATTTCTACGCGATTGACCAAAACGGTAATTTCTGTATTTTTCTACTGTCGGGCTATGAGGTGAACCCGTACAGGCTTTGGAACAGTATTTGTCCGGTGGGACTTACTGTGTCTTTTTATCTTGAGGATATCTTGGTAATTTGAGATTATGCCAGTTTTTGGTGGATTGGTTGACGAGGTGAATCACATCGTGTTGTCGATGCGATAAACGTAGTGTGGTTCATTGTCTTTATGAACCGGGAGACGTTAGTGTACGGATTCCATATATGGACAAATGGTCGCTCCGCTAGGCCGTGGTAACCGATAAGCACACTAATGAACTCGACACGCACTATATTTAATCGAGATTTCGTAAAGTCTAATAAGACATTGCACTGTAGTGCCACAACGTGAGACCGTGAACTATACCATGCCTTGGATGATGGATTCCATGTGACATGGGGCTATAGACCGCAAAGTGTGACAAGCAATAATAGTTTGGTTGGGCAGCCGTGGTACTAATAGATTTTGCGAGTCATTCTCTCTCTGATATCTGTTTGTGTTTAGCTCCATGGAGTAGGATCGTGTCATATTATATATGATTATGTCTAGGACATTATTTTATTTTATCTGTTTATTTTATTTGGTTATTGTTATGATAATTTGTTTATTTCTTACTTTATTTTATCCGTGATATTATTTTATCTGTGATATTATGTGTTGTTATGATACTATTCTGTTATTAATTAATGTTATAGCTTTTCATATTGCATGAACTGTATATCTGTTGTTTGTCGTTTTCTTATTTGCCATGTTGTGATGATTTTAGTTTGTCTTACCTCTTTATTGTATGTGTTTTCTGTATATTTATTTTACGTGGTAAAGAGTTTGAGGAAGAGGAACAGCCTCTTGAGATTTTGTATACTGAGGAGGAAGAAGAGCAGCAAGCCGAAGATCAGTACGACGACCAAGAACCATCTGATCATCCATACCCATTGGACTGATTAGTTTGGGTATGGCGGTGCCAGGATTTTTGGGATTTGTGACACTCGAGTTTCACGGTGGATCGTTAGCTTGGCATCTGCGGGGAGACAGAGACTCAGTGACTTATGTGGGACGGTTGACTGTGTCCATACGACATGAGTTTGATGGAGAGCCAGTTATGACGACTACTGTGTTTCTGCACTTAGAGTTGCCTTTATCTCTTAGGCGTCACTGGGGTGGTGTGTCCACTGAGCCTAGTGAGATGACTCTCGTATCGACTGCGCGGTCTCATGTCCGCCGAGTGTCGAGGCATCCTGGATATTTATCTTCTGATGAGTTTCCTGAGAGTGATCCATCAGAGGATTAAATATTTATGATGTATTTTTGGGCGCGTCTCGCGTATGTATATATTGACTCTTTACTGTTTTTAGTTTATTGTTTATGTTTAAATATTTGTAGTTATAGTTGTAAATTATTTGTATAACTTATAACTTAAACCATATGTATATTATGAGTGATGTTGTTTCTGTTTATTTTATATTTTCGCATTATTTTATTTAATAATATTCTGTTTAACAGGAATTATTTTACAACTCATACTAGTACGTAATAAATGTTTTACAACTTGGGTAGATTTTATTTATCTTCCTTTTATTTTCTTTATATATGTGACATCCCCACAAGGGTGTTACAGATAGGCCCCGGGTTGAGGTCGCCCGCCTTACTGCAGATGTTGTTGAGGTCACTTCTCTCCGGGCTCAAGTTGTTGAGGTAGGTTTGCTCCAAGCTAAAGCTATTGAGGCCAATGCGCTTTGAGTCCAACTTGGCGAAGCAACGACTCGAGAGGAAGTAATGGGGGAGAACTTAGCCTCTATTGAGTCCGTCCTTGTCGGTGTCCGGGCTTAGTGTGAACATTTGCATTAGACTGAGACCAGGCTAAATGAAGAGCTTAAAAAAATGGTAGATGACTAGTCGAGGTCTGTGGTGGAATCATTCGAGAAAACTCTTAACTAACTTCGCCTACTTAACCCTGGTTTTAAAGAAAAAGGGGTCGGTAAACTGTGGAAGGTCTAGGATGGCCAAATTGTAGACGTTGTTATTTTCGTGGTTGCCGTAAATGATCAAGTAGATCGAATGGTGGATGACGGAGGTGGGACAAAAGCTACACCGGAGGCTGGACAAGAAGAGGTTGGGGCCAAGGTGGCTGAGGCAATGCAGACCAAGGTGGTGCAGACCAACATTGTGTGGATTTAAGTGGTACAATCCGAGGTGGCAGTGACTCCAGAGGGATCAAGCCCCACTTTTAAATGCTCAAATTGTTTTTCATTGCCTCGTGTGAGGGGCTTTATTAATGTAATTGGACATGTCCTGTTAACTGTCATCTTTTGTTTAATTTCAATACTTGGGATTTCATTCATATTGATGTCTATTTTCTTTCTCCGAGATGAGTCCAATGCTCAAACTCGGTGTCTCTTGTACACCTGTCGAGTTTTGCCTTCGCAACACCGAGATATGGCTGACGCTCAATCTTGGTATTGATTTTACACTTAAGCAATTTGCTCATGTAATTCACTAAGACGGGTCCAATGCTCGATCTCTATGGCAAGACTTTGGATTGTTGAAGCATTCAAGGGCTCGTGTCCTCGTCGAGGGGTGCAAGGTCCCATAAAGGTTGGGATATGTTGCCCGTAATAATAGGTTGATGTCCAATGTGTTCCTCTATAGTCTCTCTGTTGATTACTACTTGAAGAAGGGTATGGACTTTATTACTCTTATTGATCTGATGTCCTTTTAGTAGCCTTTACTCTGCAGTTTGTAGTAATTTGTGCTTGCTTGGGAATTGTTGTTTTGGATTTATTAGGAATTAAACCCACTTTAATGACGATAGCAATTTTTTGCTCTATTTCCTAACTATCCGCTGCCCATGTGACCAATCATAAAGGAGGAATAATTAAACGTGACTTCGAATATACAGTCGGTTCACCTTTTTGGGAACTAATCAGAGCACATTACTCCTTTTATAAATAGGGAGTGTTTGTAATGAGGTTGTCACTTGTTCATTTCTCACGTTTTCTAGCTTCGTTTGAGACTGGTATTTTTCAAAAGATGGCCTTTTTTTTTTAGAATGGGCTGACGTACTCATGGACTCAACGTCACGACCAATGTACTGGCTTAAATGATGTTTGACCAAAGTATGCATAGACTGAGTCATGGTCGGGATACTGGTTTAGATGATACAATGGTTGGAAAAATAACTAATTTATTCATATCAAAATATGTTTGTTACATAGTAAAACTAATAATTACAAAGCATTACAATATCATTCGGGTTACTTTGGTGCGATGATAGTTGTGCTCATGGTTATCATTCTGGGGTGGAGCCCTATCTTGATTCTGGGCATTAACTTGAAGTGAGCTTGGGTCGGGGTTGTCATTCCTAGCCGAAGAACGTCTTTTCTAGTAGGGAGGAAAGGGACTCTGAGGGCTATAACTTCGCTTCTTATAATGGTCTCCCCTTCAATTGTTGTTCCAACTTTGGCATACATACTAGCTCAAACTCCCGTCTCGAATGAGAGACTCAATAACATCTTGAAGATTAATACAACCTTCCGTGTTGTGATCATGGGCGTCATGCCAAGTGCATTGCCTGGATTTATCCCTCTATGAATGCTTCTGCATGGGGAGAGGTCTCTGCACTTCTTAAAACTCGGTGTTTATGACCTTCTGGTAGATCTGAGCCTGATGTGCATTAAGGAGTATATAGTTCTTGTACTACCTTTTGAAATATGGCTTCAAACTCTGGCCATGTTGGTTCGATTATTCCTCGAATTTGTGTTCAGCACTTTCTCCTTTCTCAAGATGCTTCCAAGCTTAGAGAATATGTTTAGCGTTAATATACTTGTCAGCATCAGTGCAGAATTCATCCATAATTTTGGACTCTTTTTTTGCCAGTGAAAAAGTAACGGTCCTGGTCAGAGCCCTTCTCTAATGTAGTACAATCCGAGTTTTTCATCTCAATCTCGTATGTTCACAATCTCTTTGTTGAACTAGGATATGAAGTCTCGAAGAAATTCTTCATTTCTTTACTTAATCTGAGAAAGACATGAAATGAATTTAAATTACACTTTACTAATGATGAAATGCAACAAGAATATCGAGGACAGGCCCTCTTAGTTAACAACAGACTTAGGAGGTACAGTAGTTGTGACCATCCAACTTTGTCCACGTCATTAAAATATTTTAAATTCAAATTAAAAATAAAAATTAAAAAAATAATAAAAATAAAAAATAAATTGTTTCAAACTCATATTCTTTATCTATTTTTTTTAACACAAAGATATAAATATAAATATATAATATATAAAAAAAATATACACTCCTCTCACAGCCCCACTCCATTCCCACGTTTCCTTTTTTTTATTTCTCCAACACTTTCACGTTCTCACACACAGCACTCATTTATTTTTTTTTTTTATTTCTCCAACACTCTCTGACGTTCTCACACACATCACTCACTTTTTTTATTATTTCTCCAACACCCTAACGTTCTCTCTCTCATACACACACACACACACAACACTCACTTTTATTTTTTATTATTTCTTCAGCACATCTCACATAGCGCCACTAAACCAAGCCCCACCGTGACCACCAACGGCCCACTGCATCCAAGAACACCCATGACCATCAACCCATGACCATCAACCTTACTTCATCTTCAGGATCGTAGATACCAAAAAAAGACTCTAACACAATGGCTACCATTTCCATCACGTCCAAATTTCTTCCAATACCATAATCATTCACTTCTTAAAAAGCCCCCATTCCCCATCTTCTTCAACGAAAAACAATTCTGCCAACCATACCACTCCATCTTCTACTAAGCTTACACTTCATCTCCTTCAACACCGACTTCCATAACCACTTGACCTTCATCTTCTTCACCCTCCAAACCTCCAATCTTCATCATTCACCAAAATATCACCATATCACCATCTCCTTCCACCACTTTCAACCTCCAACAAATAAAGTCTCCTGCAAATCTAAAACACCAAGCCACTCACAACAAAAAAATCACCATACCTTCACCCATAAATCTCCATTAAAACCACCACCAAAGCTTCAACCCACCTACATCCATAACCAAACTCACCAACCCAGACTGGAGCCAGCCGCCGCACTTCCGCCAGATCGGACTGTCGTCGCTGCCTCACCCACTGCCAGCCGTCGTACCGCGCGGAGCCCAGCCGTCTGCTCGAGCCAGCCGCCGTTCACGCCGCATACTGCCCAGGACCGCCGTTCGCAAGCCAGAACCGTCGGATCCGCAGATCCGAACCGCCGTCCGCGAACCGACTCGCCACCCAGCCACCGTTCCGCCGTCGCTCCTTGGCCTGAGTCTCGCCCCTGTTGTTTCCATTCAAAAGAAACCACCTTTTTTTGCTTTTCTTCTTTGTAAGCTCTGTTCTGTTTTCTTTGTTTTCAATTTTTTTTTTTGCTTGTATTAATGGGTTCATGGGCTGGAAAACAAAAAATAAAATAAAATAAAAAAAACGAATAATTAATTTTTTTTAAAAAAAGAAGAAGAAGACACGGGAGCCCCATTGTTTGACCGTGAATTTTTTTTTGTTTACTTTTTGAGTTTTTAATTTTTATTTATTTATTTTTTAAAAAAAAGAGAGTGGGGCTTCAAGAATGAAGTTATTGCATTATGGCTAAGACTTTAAGAAAAATAAAAGCTATGAGGCATTTGAATGTATCGGATATGTGTCTGTGTTAGATATATAGAGATATTTATATGAATATATATATTTTGTGTATTTGAATGTATCTGATTAAAAAAATTATTTTTTACACTTGAATACTTTTTGAATACACTCAGACATTTTTCAAATACGTTTGGATATTTTTTGGACATGATTTAACATGACTAAGACATGATTTGAATATGATTTATTAATATTTTATAAAAAAAATTAGTTTCTATGATTATTGTTTAATTAGTAAGTTCGCAATTCATTCAAGTTCAATCATATGACTGATATTTTAAGCTATTATTTTCACATATCAGTATTTTAAGTTTTATTTTTTCACATGTCACTATTAGACTTTTAAGTTTTATTTTTTCATACGTCACTATTTTCACCTGTTCAGTCTATCTCTGTTCGTATCAAGTTGTTCACTTCATTGTTACCGAAGCATGCCTCACATTAATATTTTCTCTAGTTATTTTTTTTATATACGTGTACTTGTACATGATTAATTCTATTAGGAGAAGTTAGTTTAAGAGATTTTTTAAAATATGCTACTAGAAATTATGTTTTATATTTTTTAAGAGGGACTTATTAGGTAGTAAATATTGATAAATATGATATATATTAAAATATTATAAATCTTCAAACTTATAAAAAATTAGAAATAATATTAATGAATTATGAAATTTTTTTCTTAAATTTTGAAATATATATATATATATATATATATATATATATATATATATATATATATATATATATTTTAATTTGGTTTTGTCTTATAAGATTGTGTCTGTATCGTGTCCGTGTTGTTAGTGTCTCATGTTTTATATAATAATAGAAGTAAATAAAGAATTAGACAAGCTTATAGAAAATTAGAAATGATATTAATGAATTATGATTTTTTTTAAATTTTGAAATTATATATATATATATATATATATATATATATATATATATATACGCCGTGTTCAGTATCCTATAATTTTTGAATTTGTATGTTCTCAGTATCCGTGTCTCGTGTTCGTGTCTACTGTGTTTTATATAATAAAAGGAGTAAATAAAGAATTAGAGAAAAAATAAGAATAATTAATTTTTTTTTAAAAAAAGGTAGAAGGCACAGGACCCCATTGTTTCACCGTGAGCCTTTTTTTTTTTGTTTATTTTTTAGTTTTCAATTTTTTTAAAAAAAAGGAGTGGGGTTTAAAGAAGGAAGTTATTGGGACATTTTAAGAAAAATGAAAGAAGTAAATAAAGAATTGAAGTAAAAAAATAATAATTAAATTTTATTTAAAATAAAAAGGGGATTAACTGAGCTGTGACAACTTGTTGATCATATAATTTTTTTTTGTAATCATCTGAGTTGTGACAACTTGATGATTCAAAAAATTATTTCAAGAAAAAAATCAAATGAATTTTTCAAAAAAAAACAAAAACAAAAAATAAATCAACTAATTAATTTTTTAAAAAAATAATAAAATAAGATTAACTGAGTTGTGACAACTTGTTGATCTTATAACTTTTGTAATCATCTGAGTTGCGATAACTTGATGATTTAAATGTTTTGAAAAAAAAAAACAATCAACTCACAAGAATTTTATAAAAAGTTATATGACTTTGAGTTTTTCATTGCACCTGATGATACGTAGGAGCAGAATCTCAATTTTGTTAAGCTAAAATTAAATTTTCATAATTTATTTGTTCATTTTTTTTCTTTATAAATGGGTAAAACAAATATTTTGTAAGAGTTATAAAAATTTGCACAACTGATTTAGGGTAATCGTCTTAAGATAGATGTATTAGGAGTGTTGTGGGGTTAAATTTTCACCATTCACTGTGTATAATTAGACTCTTGAATGTGAGTTTTTGGACGTAGATAATCTTTTTTTAGGTTTTTCTAATTTTTTCTAATAAAAAATAAAATTGGTGGTGACTCCATTTCTTTTACCTAACAATCTATTTTTCTTCGCCGCATCAGCCTCGATATCTGGTCATGAGAGTGGTGAATTATCTCAAGGTGACTTTCTTGAGGGACAATGGGAAAATACGACACGTGAGATGATCATTTCCTCCAACAAATAAGAGAGCAGAGACGTAGGCGTCAAGCTGCTTCTAGGGGTCTGTGGTCTCATCATAAACTTCAATGTTGGTAGGATACTTGAAATACCTAGGAATCTCATAGGCCATCAATTTATCAGAGAAGTGCTGATTCTAAGAAACCAAGCTCCTTACTTCGTGTTCCTGCTCTCTTGTATGGACAGGTTCAACATTATGACCAGGGTCACGACCCTAGAGTTTTCTGGATGGCAGTCGTCTTCCTAAGTTCTACCCCTTCTGTTTTCACGATTCCTTCTCGGAGATCAGTTCTGACCTTCATAATCCCAGTTTCTCTCCAGGTTGTGAATTCTTTCATCCTGGAGATGAATCCCTTCATCTTGAAGTCTGGCCAGAGAGAGCAATTCTACCCTGGATAGCTCCTGGTGATTAGATTCAGCATGACGAGACCGAACCTCATTCTCAACTCGATCTCCGAGGCGTTGCAACACTGACACCTGTTGTCCATAGCCAAATGGTGCTCTTAGGGGACCTAGACATTGTCTTATCGGAACTCATGGGGAAGGAGAGGGGAGATTCTCTCTAGTAAAAGAAGTTTTCTGCCTGTCCTACTTGGGTTTTGATTAAGGCACGACTGGTTCTAAGACTAGCTCATGAATAGCAAAGACAGATGTCATGCGGCAATTTGCAAATTGTGGGTTGCGTGCAGTAGAAGCACGATTTTGGTTAGTTGAGGCTTGTCTCCTCCTTGTATTAACCATGAAGATTGTGGTTGTAGGAGAGTTGATAGTGGTGTTGAGAGTAGAAATTTATCTTACCACAGACAACGTCAATATTCAGAATTGAGTTCTGAGAGTTACCTAAGAAGGTAAGTGATGGTGGATTTTTCCATGGCGCAACAACAACGACAATGGAGCGAGGGGGTGAGTACCTGCAAAAAGCACTCCGACGCTCAAGTTAGTATGTGCGCAAGGAGGGTAGTGTGTAGAATTGGGGATTAGGTTATGCCTTTTTCACTTTGCTGAGTATATATATATATGAGTGTTTTAGAATGTAAAGAATATGAACATTCAGTGTGTATTGAATGTTGTTACATAGAATCATAGAGACCATTATTCCTTGTCATTATTCCTTTGTTTATGTGGGGCATGATGAATATTCATTTCTATTAAGGGTGTTAGGCCTAGTGTATAGGCTACTTCACACGCGCAGTAACGTCTGGGTCCTACTTTGGTAGATTGAGTTGCTCCAGATTCTATAGATCCAAAATTCGATCCAAAATAGAAACTAATAGAGCTAACTCATTATCAATGTTCATACTTGAATAACGTATCATAAAAGATTGGCCAATATTTTAACTGAATGACCAAATTCAATGTGGTTATCCATAAGTGGCATGTTGAGGAAATCCTTATTAATAACAAGAGTTATGATTAAAATGAGCATACCTTAAACATCAAGTTTAATTACAAATTGTGGTTATTATGGCCCTCCTTTTCTTCTAATATTTCATTTTCCATTTCCATATTTTATGTTTCCCTTTTCCATTTTCCATCATATAATCCAGATGCAGGCAAAGCATATCATAAGATTAATGTACGGCTTAACTTCCTGAGTAAATAAATTACCATTTATTAGGTTTAAAATCATATTAACAGTTGCATTAACCTCTGGTTGTAAGAGAAGCCCTGCCACCATTGATGGGTTAATAGAAACTATGTTAATGTTGTTTTCCTTTACAAATTTCCAAGCAGCATCCTCAGCCAAAGTCTTTGAAAGTGTATACCACAACTGAAAACTCAAATAGGAAATGGCAACATAATTAGTGATTTTGGTGACATACCACACAAGATAATTTATTACATTTGTGCACATTGACTATCGACAATTATGTCCAGAGGGATGGAGACATGTATGAGCCGTGGTCTCCCCCAGTTAACAAGATTCATTGAAAAAAAGTTTTGACCACGACAATTAGCAATTATTCAAAAATAGAAAAACGAGTTCTCAAGTGAAATTAAGTGTGTGTGTGTGTGTGTGTGTTAGAATAGCAGTCACAGTACTAGCAAAAGTCATCTATTGGAGACTCTAGTAAAAAGTCCAAAGAATTCAAAGTCGTGGTCTCCACATGATATATTTTTTTGGTCCCTCTAGTAAAAAAAAAATATTATATCTCACTTCTACAAGGTTACAAAATAAGATGGAAGATGATTTTTTCACAGATTACATGATTATTTACATTGAAAAAGAGATTATGAAAAAATTCACCACAAATGCGATAATAGATAACTTTTATTCTATGAATTAATATTCAGCACAACTTAAAAATTGAAGGTATATATTTAAAATTGTCTTATATTTAATTGTGTTTACTATGAATGTTTCTAATTTAAAACATGTTGATTATGAATTTAATTGAATTTATTTGTATGTTTATATTAAAAAAATTTAACTTAAATATTTAGAGACATATATCTAATCTTTAGTCTCAAGTGATGAAAATTCTGGCTCCGCCCTGATTTTGTCTACCAGTCTCTCACTCTCTTTTTAATTATAAATTAGGAAGAAATGTTGAGAGGATAATTTTCTAGTAAAAGAAAAAAGGAATAGTTGAGATGAGCCTGAGATTAAGATAACAATCCCAGCCTATTTCTGGCAATGATTAAGGACACTCCGGATCCTTTTAGCTGATTCTAATATTTAGGTATTAGATATACTAAAATATTATTAAAAAACAACTGTTTTTACTCTGTTTCTTTTGGGAAAGTAGTGTCTTTCTTCGTAGTTTAAAACACTTCTCATTGTCTAACAAAGCAGAAGTATCCCCTGCCCATGGAGTCCACTTGTCTGACAATCATGATTAAGCAAACACACTATCATGCTGCTCACATTTTCCAAAGTAGTGGCAAGACACACAAATGATGTTTAGATAGAAAACATGCTATTCAATTCCCAACTTGAACAAACTGCACCAAAATCACAAATTCAACCTGCATTAGCTTTAAATTTCATTTCTGAGTAAGTTTTAGGAAAAATGGCACGTACTTTTGATTCCCTACAGAAATCTGGATCTGAAAACCATGACTCATCAACTACTACTTCAGGAGTTCTAGGCCTTCCATTATATGCAACTGCAAAACTAGAAGACGTTAAGGCAACTCGTTTCACAGATGGTGATTTTACACATGATTGAAGAACATTAAGAGTTCCCTTCACTGCTGGATCAATTAATTTAGCCTGAAATAAAGAAAACAACGATTGATCTGTTTTGAAAAGACAACAAAATGGTAATTTCAACTCTTTGCTGAAAGATTTGCAGCAAATGACAAACTAGAAAATAGCTAAATGCAATGTGTACATAAAACTTATATGTTTTATATATATATAAACTAGGTTTCCTCTCCACACTCCTAATCAAAAGTGAGTTTTATTGGGAGTCTTATAAGGACTTAGAGAAAAAGACCTAGCTTCCTAAAACGACTGTTCAGTAGAATTATGATTTATGATAGTTACATTATCCATCTCACTTATAATATATGTGGCATTCTAAATTGTAAATTCACATATGAATTGAGTTTTAATCTCACGTGTTATCAAATGCATGCAGAGGGCCTCTCATCGCAGTGCTCATCGTTGGGCCACATTTAATTATTTATCAAACAAAAGTAAAATGGAATGAACCTGTGGGTCTTTGAAAGTGACAAGAACGGGTGAAGCAGTATGAAAGACACCATCACAGCCCTCAACAGCAGAATCAAAGGAACCTTCTTCCAGGAGATCTGCCTTAAACAAGTGTAACCTCTCCTTTGCACCATCAAGTTTAATCAAGTGGTCAACCTTTTTGGGATTACCTGCACCAAATAAATCAATCATTCATAATGTCGCTGAATCAAAACCCAAATAACTGAAACAAAAAGAAAAGACTATTGGTGAGTCCAAGGAGCTATATATAAAGAGGTGGAAGGAAAGGGAGGCAATCATTAACTTGGGTCGCGAACAGTGGCCCTGACAGTGTACCCACGTTGAAGAAGGAACTTGACGATCCATGAAGCAATATAACCAGAAGCACCGGTGACACACACCACCTTTCCTGTGCCGCTGCTCATCCGATCCTTCTTCTTCTTCTTCTTTAGCTATTGCCTCCTGCTTCAAGTTTTGGGCTAACTATGAATTTTCATTCATTCATCCTCAAAATTTTTACTCCCATTTTCAAAGTACACTATAACCAATATTGCATGATATTAATGTCCTCGTGTTCCGCTTTTCAACAATAATATTCGCACCAACTAACTAAATTTATTAATTTACGCAGACATTAATATAGTTGAATATATTTGTAATGTGTCCATTTAGTTTCTTATATGTTCGTGGCAAACTGTCAGGCTGTCAGCTGTGGTACATTTTTAAAATAATTTTATTATTCATTTAACTAAAATACGTTTAGTTTTATCTAATCTATTCACAAAATTATTCTGTATGTCGTGAGAATATTACAATCATATATATAATGATTTGACATCTCTTTCATATTAATATACAGTGTAAATACGGTATACGAATTTTAGTATACATAAAACATTTTCCTTTATTAAATGTGTCCCATTTTAGTATACAGTGTACGGATTTTAGTATACATAAAAATTACATTGTTCCTCAGAAAAACAAGAAAATGAAAAAACTTCAAAATACTCTAGTAGATGTCAAAAAAAATATAGGTAAACAATCTCATATTTCTAAGGAAATGACCCTAGAAGTAGTTCTGGTACCCAACAAATTATGAGATCTCATTAAAATTTAGAAATATGAAGGGAAGAAATGGAAAGAAATAATACAATCTGAGTTAGATTCTTTAGCCAAACGTAATGTATTTGAACTAGTAGTTCAGACACCTGAAGATGTCAAATATGTTGAGTATAAATGAACCTTTGTATGGAAAAGAAACGAGTTAAATGAAATTGTGAGATATAATACAATTTAAACTGAAAGTTCAAATGATAACACATTTGCGAATAAGAGCAAATTAATGAATTGTTAGAAACATTTTCTATTGCAAAATGATAAATAAATTATATACAAGCTATAAATGCTCCATTTAAAATTGATATCAAATGAGTAAAAAATATGCAAGAAACATGATAGACTAATCGATTTCAAAGACAAAGCCCAGAAAAGAGAAGGAGCAAATAATATTGCTAAGAAGATAAATAATTCTGAAGATGATACTCTTAAAAAAGAGATTAGAAACATGAGTAGGACTCTTGAAGTAGTCCAAACTATAGAAGTAGTTCAAACTCTTGAAAAAGTTAAAAATACTTGAAAATGGTGAAAATAACGAGATTTCAATAAATTATGTCTCTACAGGCAAAATGATGGAATAAAAAAGAAATAATTGTCGATAACATATTTTCATAACGTGCAATATTGTGAATAATAATGAAGATCTTGAAATTAGAATCGTTGAAGAATATCAACAAAAAAATAATTGACTAAAATAGAATAATATCTTGTAAGCAGAATTGAACTCACTTGTAAAACGTGAGTTTATTGAATTTATAGCTAAAACTCTACAATAGGTTTTAATGGACTTAAACTCTAAATTTTAGAAGGTGCAAAATTTGTTGATACAAATGGATGCAATTATGTTTTGATATCTGAAAAGTTTTTTTTGCACACAAGAAGTTGAGTACTTCTAATTGATGTTTTTACATATTGTTGTAATTACATTTTATGGATGTCTCAATACATGTTATCTATATGAATATTCCCAAAGGATTTAAAATATCAACATCCAATGAACTTAATTCAGATATGCTAACAATTTATATTCTTTTGCTCATTATATTGAGACTTTCTTATTAAGCATTAGTGCTTGTTGATATGCATTATATATTTATTTCAAAATTTCTTAAAGTTCTTTATTTGCTTATGTGTCTATTTAAAGAATTAGAAGTGAAAGATTTTTAAATAATAAAATTTTGTCTCGGCCTACAGATCGAGTATTTAGCAAATTAAAATTTGTGTATCAAGTTATAGAGAACATGTTCTTAAGTGATTTATACATATAAATTATATATATTGAGTACACTAGAAGATAATGAAGATCTTAGTCATGAAGTACCATAGAAGCACACATGCATATTGCTAAATACTACATGACTTGATATAAATTTATGAACTTATAGCAACTTATAGTTCATCACCAATCAGAATACATTAGAATGAAATTAAGTATATTATTTTTATATCTTCGAGGCCCAACTGATGAGATTATTTTATTAACATGAATCTATGTCAAGCTAATTGATTATGCAAATGCAAGATATTTATCTTATCCAAATAAAGTCAGATCCCAAACAAACTATTATTTACATGTAGTGGTATTGCTATATTATGGTGATCTACAAAACAATATGTAGTTGCTTTTATATCACGCAGAAATTACAGTAATTCATGAAGGAAGTCGTGAATGTTTCTAGTTGAAAGCTATGATTCATCATATTCAAGAATCTTGTGAATCATCTTATGGAAAAGAAATTTCAACTGAAGATAATATTACTTACAAAACTCAATTGAAAATATGATATATCAAAGGTGACAGAGTAAAGTATATTTCTCCAAAATTCTTAAGGAGAAATGCTATGAATAATATTGAAGATTGATGTCTAAGAGTCACAAGAGTTACAATGTAGACTTAAAAACATTTTATGATTAGTTGTATTTTGAAGGGAAGTAAGTTACCTACATATGAATATTGTATTCTTTTTCCTTCGTTAAGTTTTTATCCCACTGAGTTTTTCTTAGTAAGGTTTTAACGAGACATATTCAGTATATAATCATCTAAGGAAAAGTGTTGTAAAACATGCATATTTTGCATGTGGTGAATGACTATCTTGATTATTCCACATAAATAGATAAATTAGTAGAGTTACAATACAGACTTAAAAACATTTTATGATTAGTTATATTTTGAGGGGAAATAAGTTACTTATATTTGAATATTGTAATCTTTTTCTTTCGTTAAGTTTTTATCCCACTGAATTTTTCTTAGCAAGGTTTTAATGAGATATATTCATAATGTATAGTCATCTAAGGAGAAGTATTATAAAACATGCATATTTTACATGTGGTGAATGACTATCTTGATTATTCTATATAAATAGATAAATTAGTTAAAAGATATCATAATTTCTAACGGATACTAATAAAAAATAATTATATTATATAAACTTTAAAATATTCTTATAAATACTTTATCAGATCTCAAAAGTATGTAACTCATCGAATATACAGAATAAAATTTTGAATCAATATTTTATTTTCTTGATATTTTATATTTTTCTTTTCTATTTATAATAACAAACAACAAATTTCGGAGTTTTTTTTTTAGCAAACCTTCCAAGCCCGTCATCCTCTATGGACGTCTAGCTAATAAAGTACAATAAAAATGCTTATAATGTGATCAAAAAATGAGCCCAGCTGATTTTGGATTTTTTTTCATGATTAATTTCACTTTTTAATACTTTAAAATTATATAAAATTAATTTAAATTAGACTTGTAACCAATTAAATATGAGTTCCTTAAATCATTACGCTAACCCAATTGGTATAAAATCGGGAAGGCTCACTGATATTATTATAACTCGAGGTGTACACTGATCAAAAAAACTCGAGGTGTACACGTAATTTGAGCTGAAATTTTTAAGAGATATATAAAGTACAAGTTACAACCATATCGTTAAAATGAATTTACTTTTACACTATATTTCGATGACAGATAATAGGAGGAACAGAAAAAAAATAAGAAGAATAAAAATAAATTTTTGTGTTTAAAAATTTTAAAATATATAGAAACAAAATGAAATACATGAGAAATTATTTTCTTCCTCTTTTTTTCAAATGTCTAATATTTGTTCTTCTTAAAATTAAGGTGGAATGGGAAAAACACATATTCCGTTCCGTTCCGTTAATGAATCTTTCAAATAAAGAGAGAAAAAACTATATTTCATTTTATTTTTTTTTTCTTATCAATCTCTATCTATTCTATTCCGTTAATAAAAAAATATTCAAACACCAAATTATTTGAAACATGTCCATTGTGTTGAGTTCGTTGAGTGAATAATTTACTGTCCAATGTAATGATGCAAGATATTTTTTACCCTTGAAATGAAACTCGAATACTTCTCAAATCTCCCTAAAATCAATGAATTCCGAAAAGTAGACCAAGATCCCATATATTATTATAATAAAAGAAAATCGTTTAACCAATATTGTATTTGTTTGGTAGAAAAACATGAATCACGTTTTGTACGTTTTCATGATATTATTAATTTTTTATATCATTTTGTATACTATTTTTATACTTTTTATATTTTTTAATTATATCATTTTTTTCATCATTTTTTATTTAATTATAATCATTAAAAAATATAATAAAAAATAATATAAAAATATCATTTTCTTATTATATCAGACTCGTTCTCCTTTTTATGACATAATAAAATTATATAAAGAAAAATAAATTCAAAAACGTTTTGTACGTTTCCATGATTCGTCAAAATTTGTACTACTTAAGATCTTCGTATTGGTAATGTATAATTGAGTTTGTTAAATGTTAGTTGAGATTAGTTACATTAATTTACTAGTCAACAGTTAGTTATTAACTGATTATTCTCTTATTATTAATGTAAGATACATCATTAATTCATTTTATATATTTTTTTATGTATTAAAATTTTAGTTTCTCCACGTCAAAAAAAGAATTTAGTTTCTAAATTTTTCAACATGTATCTATTTATTTCTTCCCATCACATATCATATAAAAGCTGACATGAAAAAAGGGTTTCAAATTTTCATTTAAGGACCACTTGAGTCACTTCTCAAGTGGTCCATGGCAAAAGGTTTCATATTCCCATTACAATCCAAGGCACACCATAATAGTTTCAAATCTCGATGATCACCAGCACTAGTACTTCTTGTTTTTTTTGGGTGTTTGCACTAGTACTTACTTTATGTCTTAGTGGGCAACGGAAAGTAAATTAATAGGGACCACCATGTACCTCTTGGACTGTCTACCGCCACTTTTCAACAATGGCATGCATCTTAATTCAGACGATATCTCTTTCATTTTTCTTTTAATTTGTTACACAACATTTCTTTCACTTATTTTTTTAAACTTTATGGTATACTGGTAGACTACCAACTTGGCAATTACTCCATCGGATCCCATCAATGAGAATTATAGTCATTCTTGAAACTATTTAAAACCATTTAGTTATGTCAAAATTAATTTTCATATAAAATTTTAAACATAAATCATTTCATCAGACTCATTTTTTTAAATTAAAATCAAGTTTATAAAACCAAATTTAATTAAAATAAAATTTATAAAAATTAATTCAGACACATACTTAATAGCCTAATAAAGTTAATGGTATGTAAAAAAAAAAAGGAATAAAGTTGTTGGCAACATGAAACTCATTAAAAGATAGTCTTCAACTGCCCAGGTCTTCGTCTCCTCTAACTCCACGATCTGTCATTCCAATTAAAGTAACGATAATGTTGTAAACAAAAAAAAATAATGATAATTATATTTGTAAATATTTTTATTACATCATTTTTATATTTAATTTTTTTAATAATAATAAAAAATACATATTTTAACACACAATTTTTTTAAATAAAAAAATATAATAAATGATATAAAGATATAGTGTGCAAATAACATAATTGTTAAATAATGTTACTCACATGCCACATGTTTATACTTATTTTTTTACACTTTTTCTTTTTGGAAAAAAACAAAAGAGAAAAAAAGAAGTGAAAACTTTTATTCTTTCAGTAATAATATTATTTACACATAATTTTTATTATATTATTTTTATATTACTTTTTTGTTATAAAATAATAAAAACACATATTTTAATAAATTTTTTATTTTTCTAATCAAGAAAAATGTGAAGGAAGTATATTAATATTAATATTAGTGTATAAATAATAATATATTTTTTCAAAATGAAAAAATATAAAAGAAAAAGTGTAAAAATATGGAGCCGGTGATTAATAACATTATTCTTATAATTGCTTCATAAATTCTTAACTGCTCGTAAAGTCTTTCTGTCCTTCACAGTTCACACCCATTTTTCCACCTTTTATTGCCAGAAATTTGTACCTACTGTTGATATTTGCGGGAATGAATTCTGTACATGACACATTATTTGTATTATAATTTTTATACTATTTTTTAAAATAAAAAAATAAAAAATATTTTTTAATATACATACTCTCTTTCTTTTAATAATAATATTTTATATATTATTCTTTAATTAATAAAATAAGACAAATATATATTTTAATATACTCTATTTCTATTTTTTACTTTTTAAAAAATGTAAAAATATTATATAAAATATATCATGTACAAATAAAAAGACTTTTCTTTGTTTTTATCAAAATAAGTAATGTGTAAAATAATATAAAAAATAATATTTAATAAACATTTTTCACTACAGGAAAACGGTCGAGTCTTTGTCCATTGATTTCAATTTTCATAGTATCTTTAAAGATTTGTAAATAAAAACTTAAAAAAAAAACATACGTTGCAGAAACTCGGCCGCTTGTGCGGTCAAGTATACATAGTAGCAGCACCATATTCGCGGCACATTCATTAATTTTATGTTTTAATTGACGAGAGTTAACTTTTTTTTTTTTTTGGAAGAGGACGAGACTTGACTTGAGTGTACTAAAGTATAGAGTATTAAGTACCAAAAGAAAATATAAAAGTATTAAGATATTGTTAATACACTAATGAAGATAATATTTATTTAATAAAAATTAATAATGTATACTCTAATTAAGTACACTAAATTTATTAAAAAATTCTTTTAATTAACATAATATATTAGTTTTAAAATAAATATATATAATAATTTCTACTTTTTCCGCATACACACATCGGTATTACTCTACGCAGAGTTCCTGTCCTATGTGAATTGCAATGAGGTTTGATACAAAGGACGGGCCGGAGATTACTTGAATAAATTTGGTACTCTCAAAATAATAATGAATTCAATTAAATTAATTATTAATTATTATATTATTTGTGGTTAAATAATTAGTGAATTTTTAGTTGATGGGATATTAATAAATAATGAATTCAGTTTTATACAACCCCCGTATGTACAGACGGTACAGGCTACGAGTCTTCTCTTTCTCTTTCTCTGTCTGTGTCAAGTAGTCAAGTCTCAACAAACATATATAACAATAGCAGTCCATTTGTGCATTAATGAGTAATGACCGCTTCGTCTCCATTTAGGTCTTGTACCCTTTTTCTTGAATTTGTTTGTGTGTGTCTCCCAGCAGAAAAGGGATTGATATGGCTTCTGTTCTGCCTTTACTTCACAACCTCCTGAACCATCCTAGCGTTCCATGTCTTTCCCAAGGTCTCCTAATTTCAAGATCCAAAACTCTGATCTTCGTTCCAAACAAAATACCCTCATCATCACTACTAAGACTAACCCTCAAGTGCTCTTCCATCTCAAAGTCAAGCTTAAGCCCCGAGTTGGAAGATAACTTTTTCCTCCAAGAATCATCCGAGCCTCCCTTGAGTGAAGTGTGGAAGGAAATCCAAGGCTGCAATGACTGGGAAGGTCTTGTAGATCCCATGAATCCCAATCTACGCCGAGAAATCATTCGCTACGGTGAACTCGCTCAAGCGTGTTACGACTCCTTCGACTTCGACCCACACTCCAAGTACTGCGGAACATGCAAATACCATCCAGCACACTTCTTCGAGAAGCTAGACATGGCACACACAGGCTACACCATCAGCCGTTATCTCTACGCAACCTCAAACATCAACCTCCCTAACTTCTTCCAGAAATCCAACATGAGCGGCGTTTGGAGCCCCCATGCAAACTGGATGGGTTACGTGGCAGTAACCACGGATGAGGAACAAATCAAACGCTTGGGACGCCGTGACATAGTGATTGCATGGAGAGGCACTGTCACATACATCGAATGGATCCACGATCTCAAAGATATCCTCCGTCCTGCTCATTTCAGAAACGATCCAACCATCAAGATCGAATCAGGCTTCTACGACTTGTACACTAAGAAAGAAGATTCATGCAGTTATTGCTCTTTCTCAGCTCGTGAACAAGTGCTTTCAGAGGTGAAGCGCCTTCTTCAGTATTATCAAGAGGAAGAGATCAGCATCACAATCACAGGGCATAGTCTCGGTGCTGCCTTGGCCTTGCTCAGTGCTTATGACATAGCTGAACTCAAGTTAAACGTTGTTCAAGATGGTGACGTCACCATTAAGATCCCTGTCACCGTTTTCTCCTTTGCGGGGCCAAGAGTTGGGAACTTGAAGTTTAAGGAACGATGTGAGGAGCTTGGAGTTAAGGTGTTGAGGGTGATCAACGTGCATGATATGGTACCAGCCGTGCCTGGGATAATAACCAATGAGAAGTTTCAGTTCCAAAAGTACATAGAGGATGCCTTGTCTTTTCCATGGAGCTATGCGCATGTTGGGGCTGAGCTTGCGTTGGATCACACCCATAGCCCGTTTTTGAAGGCAACCAATGATCTTGGGTGTGCACATAACTTAGAGGCTCATTTGCACTTGGTGGATGGGTATCATGGGAAGGAGAAAAAGTTCCGGTTGGCATCCAAAAGGGACATAGCTTTGGTGAACAAGAGCTGTGACTTCCTCCGGAGTCAGTACGGTGTGCCGCCGCAGTGGAGGCAGGACGAGAACAAGGGGATGGTCAGGAGCAGAGACGGACGGTGGGTTTTGCCCGAACGACCCAGAGTGGAGGCACATCCACCAGATACGGCACACCATCTTCAGCAAGTGCTCAACAACCACCTTGCAGATCAGCAATTAGGAGCCACATAATTTATTTATTTTTTAGTTTTTTTTGGTTAAAAGCCAATGCTTGATCAACAGCTCCTGTACTCACGTGATAATAAAATCGATTTTCTCATATTATTACATTTTTTATATCATACCACTTATTATTAATTATAATATTTATATGTTAATTTTTTTTCTTATTTAATCATAATTATTCACATATAATATAAAAAATAATATAAAAAATTGACTCTAACTAAAATTAAAAAAAGTTATTTAATTTTTTTAATTTTATATTAAATATTTATTTTATTAAATTAATAAAATTAAAATAAATAAGTTATAAACTTAAATCAGTAAAATAAACACGTGTTATAAAATTAAAAAAATTGAAATTTTTTTCTCTAATTTAAATTGGAACTAAATTTTATTTTAAAAAATGAAAAATAAACATTTTTAAATCAAAATGTTAACGTGTAAAAAATAAGATAAAATTAATCATCTTTAATGTAAATATAAATTAATGTATATAAGGGTGTATTTTAACCTTATTCAAAATAAAATATATTATAACAGTCTGAAAAAAAAAAAACGCAATATAGCAATATTGATAATTGTATTGTAGCTTGTTCAAAAATTTTTGTTTAAATCTGAAAATTTTGAGTTAAGTTAATTAATATTTAATATTTTTATAAATTTTTATATTTATAATTTATAAAAATATTAAATATTAATTAATTTAATATATTTAATTAATTATTTTAAATTTATGCATTCTCCATATCTAATGGGGTCGTTTTATTGTACATCCTGGAGTCAAATTCTGTAGATGAAACTTTGACTTTATCCATTTCCATACGTTTGTGAATTTTGCAGTAAAGAAATTTTTTTTACTTCTAAACCCTTCAAATATTATTTTTTTTCCTACTTTTAACTGAATTCATGACTGCAACTTCAAGGACCTTACCGTAAAAAAAAAAAAAAAAAAAAAAACCTCAAGGACCTTGTGTTGGCGGTAGCAGCGGTTGGGTCCTAGTCATCGGCGGACTCCAGGTAGTGGGTTGTCTTATTTGTTGTTGAAGGGCGGATCACGGGTATATCCTATAATTTCAGTTTAGCCGCAATTAAAAACCACGACTAAACAACTCAATGACCGCGACTAAATGCCCATTTCGTTGTTGGTTCACGGCTTTGTCGGTCTGCCTCGCCACCGACGTCATCCCCTGGACAAAGTCTCCGGCTGCTCAGTGGCTCCAGTGGGTGGTGCAAAGGTCGGCCGAAGTTGACATGGTTGAGAGATGTTGTGAGATCAATTTGTAAATTACATCTTTAAAAAGATACATGTTAACCAAGTTTCAGGTATTTTTTTTTCTACCATTGATCTGTCTCTTTATATAATCAATGGTTATAGAGAGAAGGTCCATCAATGAACCTTATTTCAAGATGTCCACGATAAAACGACCCTGTCTAATGGCCCTTGCCATGGAGTGCTTTTAATATAGAACTTATAGTCAAAGTTTCATTAATGAATTTTTGACTTTACTTGTTATAATAAGTTTTAAATTTTGTAAAAGGTTTAATTTTTATTATTTTTTAAACTTTTAATTATTGATATTTTTATATAAAATTTTAAAATTCTTTAGAAGTCAGAACAGTCACCCCGTCGATGGTTACTGCTGTCATCCAACCATGACTACCAAACAGTCACCATCCAGGACTTCCAAATCAGACCAACAACCTTAACCCGAACCACCCAAGTCGATCCCAGACTTTTACCGTGTACCAACCGCACAGCTGTCGTCGTTCGCTAAGTCCACAACAGTTGTCGTGGCACCGTGCCACTACCCAAACTATGATCGTACCAGATATTTCGCCCGCTTTTTGCCAACAAAGCAACGCAAAGACTATTTATTGCCACTATATTGTCCACCCGTCACCAGAAAGCACACAAACCCACTAGATCTGCCAACCTGAGCCGCCTCAAACTCCTCCCCACCAAACTGGCGACGAACCCACCGGATCTGGTCGTCCTCCGCCCACCTCGCCAGCCGTCGTTATCCTCACCAAAGCCGACGACTCGCGAGCAGAACCGGCGACCCACCGCGACTTAACAATGTACTTATCCTGAACTAGAGTCGAAGATGGCTGTCGATGTCTACAACTGAACGAAAGTTCGAAGCCTCCAAAAAGAAGGATGCAACAGAGATCGGAGAAGGAGATTTGACATCCCAAAGACCCCTTGTATCCATGGTTGAGGAGGTGGAGATGAGTAGTGTTGGGGTTGTTGCATAATTTTCTTTTGTTAAAAGATTAATTTTGTAATTATCAATATTGTACATTAACCTGTTTATCAAGTTATAGATCATTGATCTTAACCATTGATATAAAATTCTTCCTGATCAATGGTTCACATTAGTAGGTTCATGCATAGACTTTTGACTTCAAGGTCCATGTTAAAAGAACCCTTTGCCATGGTCCCTTGGTTTTTGTCTCCGTTTATATGGTGTACCAACCCACGATCCTATTCTTTTATGTCCTATGCTTTAGAGGCTTCTATCATGGACCCAACATGTTTGGGTTCATGGATAGATCACTTTTTTTTTATTTGACAATATTTATATGTAAATCTAGGTATATAAAAAAATTATTAGCTAAAATTGTAAAAGCTTATATGTATATTTATTCGTATAAAAAAAAGAGTAATTTGGTTAATTTTCTATGCGAATTTAAGTATTACTAGTTAAAATCTATAAAAATTTAACTTTTAATTTGGACCATTAATTGATTTTAATAATAAATCAATGACCAAAACATCAGATGATCTATCTATGAACTCAAACTTGTTAGGTCTATATTAGAATTTTTCCTCCACTAAGCTTGTCCCCTTATATTTTGTTCGTCTCATTATAACTAATTTTTAATGTTTTTTTTATAATAATTAAAAATATTATTAAATAGTTAAATATAAAAAATTATAATTTAATATAACTAAATTATTTTTTATGATATTAAAAATTTAATTAATTATTAATTATGTGTAGTTATTAATTTAGTTGAAATAATAAATAATGAAGGTAAATTTAGAAAAAAAAATTAATTAATACTCCCTTTATCTTTTTTATATTTGTCTTCTAAATTTTTTATATAAATATTAATAATACTATTAAAGAGCCTCAAATATTGAGAAATATGATCTAATGTGATTATATTATTTTTTTTATTCTATTAATATTTCATTTCTCTTAAATATCACTTCTTTTACAATTTTATTAAAAAATTTAAATAAAAAAATGATATTTTTTTCAATTTTTGTTTTTATTTAAAATTTGTTGTTTCAACTTTCTTAATAAGTATTTTAAAAAGTAGTTAGAAATTTTTTTTTAAAAAAAATATAAATATAATTAACAGATGACTAATAATTTTAAACAAAATAAATTTTTAAAAACATAGTTTTGATGGGACCGGGAGAGTATCCTGCAAGCTGTAAAGGTCTCATAATTATAACAACGTTGATTTTTTTATTTATATTTTTACATATTTTTTATATTTTTTTAATATTATTTATTATACATATTTTTTATTAAATTATACATTTTTAAAAAATATATATATAATATATATACCTTTAATAGAAATGTATAATTATCTTTATTCTAATTATAATTTATGACGCATTTACTTATAGATTTGGGAATAATTCGTACAACCAAAACTATGCCATGTGCTGTCTGATGCTTGTGTAGAATTGTCAAACAGATCGTCCTTGCCACATTGACAAAGTTGGGCTAGATTCCCAAAAAATCCAAGGTCTTGCTGCAAGAAGAAGAGATTGCAGTTGTTGAGGAAGGACAAGTTCTATATCCTAAGTCTTGAGCGAGGCTCAACCAAGCTAGAAATTCAGCACACACTGGCACTCTCAAAGGATAAAGTTTTATACATTTTTAACTAATTTTCAAATATGACCAAAATAAAAACTAATTTTCTTACTTAGTCGTATCCGGTTATATATATATCAATATTTACATATTTATTTTATTTTATCTAAAGACACATTAGTTGAATTAAGTAATTTTTAATTAAATAAAATTTATTATAAATATTTAAATTATTATTTAATTTGTGTAAAATTATAAAAATTGGACCATTCGAACTTGCTTATGGTCTAGATATTCTTTAGATCAACCATCTTGTTGCAAATAATCGATTTGGGAGTAGTGCATTGACTTGGGCTCAACGGCCCAACACGGATCGATCATACAGACTCAATGTTCGGAATCTCTCTAAGCTCCATGGCCCGTTCATGTCTAGTTCGAATAACTGGACCACTTAATCACGTGCTGCCATTAATAGTCCTTAGCTGTTGATGATCAACGTTCGAAAATGGCTTCGCATTTCTTACTTAGCATTTTGTTTAACCTTACACAATGTGATCGTCTTATTGACTTACCTGAGTGTGTCATTTCTACTTGTTAGCTTGTGTCCACTTAAGTCTCGATCAATTTCCAGAACAAGAATTATTATAAAATTACACTAATATTTTAAAATATTTTTATATATATCAAATAATAATTGGGTTCAAAAGATCTAAAAAATAATATAATAAATCGTATCTATGCAAAAAATTTATCAAGATGAATTAATAAATCACTAATTAAATTAAGAAATTTTTTTGAATAAAAACTATCTACCACATCATTTAAGTACTTCATTTAATGATTGACATATAAAAATGCACTATTTAAAGATTAGTGTAATATTAGCATCGGCCATAACCTTACATATATTTAAGATTGAATGGAGTGCACATAATACATACTGCCCAACTAAAGATTACTCTTAAATTAGTAGTGATTAGTGATAGGTCATTATTATTATTATTATTATTATTATTATTATTATTATTATTATTATTATTATTATATTATTATTATTATTATTATTATTATTATTATTATTTTATAAACGTGATAGGTCCATTATGTTTATAGGTATCCTTTTTGAGAAAAATTTGTGTAGACAAATTGTGTAACTAAAATAGTCAATAATTAATAAATTATTATTTTTAATATAAATTATGTAACACAAAAATTCATATAATTATTAATGTATTATTTAGTCAAATTTATACAATTATATAAATAAAGTCTACACAAATAAATATCTTCCTTCTCTATTTTGCTCCCCTTTATAATGATTATGTTGCCTTATATTGCGATTGAATTTTTTCGGGAATTATATATACATAGAAGTTTTTTTAATAAAAAAAAATTCACACTCCACGCAAACCATTCATAATAGGGAAAAAAAAAGGGAAGAAAGAGAAAGAATAACCAAAAATAAATGAAGAAGACGAAAATTTTGTGAAATTGTGAGAGATCTTTTTCTGTGTCAACATCACTGTAATTTTTCCTATCTTACATGTTAAAACTATAATGATTTAAGAGCGAAAGAATCACTAATGTTAAAAGGCAATTGCTGAAAAACGGTGCAAACCAGAAATAGAAATGCTGAAAAATGGTATCGGATCTTCACCAAATAAAAAAATGTATCGGATCGGATGCAACAACTTCCCTGGGGCATATACCCTATAGTGGTGATCCTCTCCTGAGACTAGAGGGACCTAGAGCATAAAAAAAAAGTATTTATGCAAACGTAAAGTCTAATTTTTTTTTTTTTTTGGGTACATTGAAGGACTCAAGACTTAGGGAAAGGAAAAAATATACTAAGAGAAGTAAGAAAGTTACAGGTCAAAGAAACCCTTGAAACATCAGCAAGAAGAAGAGATTGCAGTTGTTGAGGAAGACTATTCCAAGTTCTATATCCTAAGTCTTGAGCGAGGCTCAACCAAGCTAGAAATTCAGCACACTGGTTGCCTTCCTGGGGAGTATGAGTGAAAACAACCTCCTAGTTTTTGTTCTTCCAGCGCTGAATCCTTTTGATTAATCTGTTATGCTCATTGTGATGGGTGTTTTCCTTGTTCTGAGCATGGACCACAGCTAAGTCACAATCCTCAATAACCTTATTCATCTCATATTCCCAAGCTAACTGTAGACCAGAAAGGACACCCCAGAGCTCAACTGTAAAGGCATTACAATGCCCAATCCTCCTAGTAAAGCCTTGCAACCATATTCCCTGGTTGTTCCTGATGTGACCACCACACCCCGCATCACCGCGAATGACAATTATTAGACCCATCTGTATTTAACTTCACCCATCCTGAAGGGGGAAACTTCCAGGAGATATTAACGATGCTTCGATGTCTCCCTTCATCATGGTGAGTCTGATCTTTAGCCAGAAAAATTAAACGGAAGTGATCATGAATTGCAAAAATCAAACTGTTCTCTATTCCTTCATAACCAATGACACCAGATTGTGACCATGAAGGTATCCCTCCAGTTATCATTATGAGCTACATCAAAATCATTATTAAAATTGTTTGAAACCCACACTCTAAGATCTCCAGAGAAGAAAAAGACAATTTTATCCTAACTTACCAAGCAGATCCAGGATCGGGCAATTAGAGGTCAATCACGGAGGGCATGGGTCAGACTCTCCGCGATGCCAGTGTAGTGGGCACAGTCGGGGCACGCACCATCACTCCATTGGCTCTGTCTCTTGGCAGTGAGAAGCCTGTCGTGGAAAACTAACCACATAAACATCTTTATCCTTTTGCGGTCACCGTCTTTAATCCATTGGATCATGGATTTTTGGTGTCATAAGGCCTCTTCTTGTAAAAGAACTGCTTCCAGATGGCTTTGGATCTATTTCTCAAGTTTGTCTAAAGCTACGCTCAGGTCGTATCTAAAGTCGTTTTGAATCCCCTTCAACCTAGCCACGATCCTCTTTTTCTTTCTAAAAATATCTCCAAACGAGTCTTTATTCCATTGTCTCAAACGAGATGTAAAGAGAGAAGAAGTATCTTTAAAGGAGATCTTTTCTTCCCAATTCCTAGCCATAACATTGAGGAAATCCCGGTGCTGAAGTCAAGCATATTCAAATCTGAATGATCTATTTATCGTGGATTGAGTAAGATTAATCATGGTTAGTAACAAGCGGTGGTGGTCTGATTGAGTTCTAGCCAAAGCGGACACATATGCTTCATGGAAAGCATTTCTCCAACTCACATTGCATAGAGCTCTGTCAGGCATTGGAAAACTCTCTAAAAACCCTCCCGCTTAGGATCACGCCAAGTAAACTTCGAACCAACTGCTTCTAAATCAATAAGGATGCATCTATTGATCCAATTGGCAAAATTTTGACATTTACGATAGTCAATGGGAGCACCCTTTTTTTCATCTCGGCTTTGGCTATGTCATTGAAGTCACCCACCACGAGCCAGCTACCAAGCATGTCTGTAGCTATGTCTTCAATCTTGGCCCAAGCATCCCAACGTTCTCTTTCTCTAGGATTAGCATAAATAACGGATAAGAACCAGGGGGGGCCTACTTGGTTCAGACACTTCTACATGAATGAATTGTGTGAAGGACTCTATCACTCTGATGCTGAAAGAGTCACTGTTCCACAGAACCCATATACCCCCAACATAACCAGTAGCTTCAACACTAACCTAGTATTTAAAGCCCAGTTTCTTTTTAACTCTAGCTATTATCTCTTCTCCGCAGCGGGTTTCTTGGATGGCTATAAGGTCAAGTTTATAAATTCTCATATAGTTCTTAAGAGTACGTTGGAATTCACCATTAGTTGCCCCTCTAGCATTCCAAGATAAAATAATCATAGGAAAAAGACAGAAGAAGGGGAGATCCATAGTCAAGCACATTGCATGTCCTCTGCCCCAAAGACTCGGGTAGAATCATTGAGCCTAATAGTTGGCTGAATCTCCTCAGTCAAATTACCCAGCATTGGTAATTCATTGTGTATAGTTGGGTCAAGTGGCTTTGGGCTGGGGAAATAAGCCGCAGCTGACCTATAGTGATAACTGGTGTTTTCAATGTGCCCTGTAGTGTTGCCATAGATAGGAATAGAAGGTCCAATATTAGATGGTGAAGCTCCAGAAAGGGTAGAAGTGTGGCTAGGATAGAGACCCGTTTATATCACTTGCTGGCTTTGTGGTACGCACTTCGTTTCTCCTAACGACAATGCGAGCAGAATCTGTCTCCTTAGTAAGCGAATGTGTAGATCCCACAGTCAGTTTTTCAGTGCCCCGATCCCAAGCATCCTACTCCAAGTTCTAGTATTTCTCTTTCTCCTCATCTAACTCCCACTCATAAATTCTCTCTTTGTGTTTGTATGCAGGTTATCGTGCTCCTTCAGACCATTCCCTATGGGTGCTTAGGCCCCAATTTCATTAGTTGTTTCCTCATCCCTTAAGGCCTCAAAATAGGTGTTGCTTACATCCCCTTGATTACCAAATATGTGCTCATTACTATGCATAATTTTCGGATTGCGACGTGTACGGGCTGTCTTTTTAACTGTCATCTAAGGACCATAACGTGGGTATGCCATGAACACTAAATTTTGATCGGGTTAAAATAATAATAATAATGATAATTAAAAAAACATAAAAGTAAACAAATTATTAAATTTAAAAAAAAAGAGAGAAAATACAAAAAAATGAGCTGGTTTGTTCTTTTCTTTTTGGAAGGATACAATGGCTGCACTCATAGACAACTCATACTCATTCACTCTATTCTCACTTGTTGCGCACACACACAATATTCACTTGACTTTTCCATAAAACCATATTAAACAGCACATAAGAGAGGAATTGTTGGTCGGGATTTGCTTTCTTTCTTTCACGTATAAGTCGCACACAGCATTGAGGTAAAGGGGGAGGAATTTTTCAATCTGACATACAGAGTTGAAGCAGTATCTAAAAAAATACAAGACAAAATAGAGAACAAAGGGGAAGAAAAAGGGGCTAAAAGAATAGAGCAAAGAACCATTTTACAGACGGAGGATTTTCACAGATTCTTCCTTCACCCTTAAGTAAACCAACACACCTCCTTCCTCCAAACGATTATTCCATCCATCCTCAACCATCTAAACCAACCATCACCTTCAACTTTCATCAACCAAATACAAACCCACCATCACCCACACTTTACCATCTTCCATGGTGCCACCCATACACAACCAAAACATCTATCAACACCCATAGATCCACCTCCAACCATGACCCAACCTTCATCACCACCATCCCAAACAAACCATTACACATCGCCCTCACCACACCATCATCATCATCTCCCATCCAAAACCACCATAGCCCCGCCTCCCACCGAATCACGTTGCGTGCCGCCTCGCTCTCGGGACCAGACCCGAGCTACACCACCAAAGATCCACGCCGCTCGCCAACTCACCGTAAGCCCAGATCCAGGCAGCCGCAGAATCCAACCACGAACCAGAGTTGCGCCGCCCAACAGCGCTCCTCCGCGAACTGCAGGAGCCAGATCCGCCGCCAACCAGAGCTCCACCCGGACGAACCTGCACGACGCTACTCGACCTGCAACTGCACCAGCCAAATCTGCTACGTCGGACAGCCACCGCACGCGCCTCTCCGTTCAACATCGTCGCGTCTCTGTTTGGTGCACCGCCGCTTGACCAGCCTCTATTGTTTGGACCGTGTGCAAAAGAACCCCTCTGTTGTTTATGAAAATATCACCAAAAGAACCCCCTCCTATCGTTTGGACCATGAGCATCTTTCTGTTGTCTTTTTTTTGTTGTTGTTTTGCTTTTATTTTAAGTGAAGTGGGCTTATTGGACCAAATTGAAAATGAATTAAAAACGAAAAAGGTAAAAAATGCTAAAACTAAAAAGGAAAAATATAAAAATAATTAAATGTTCTTAAAGAACAAATAAGATTAACAGAGTTGTGACAACTTGTTGATCTTATAACTTTTATAATCATCTAAGTTGCGACAACTTGATGATTCAAAGAAAAAAAAAAGATAAAATTACAAAAGTGAAAAATATAAAATAATTGAAATATTTTTTTAATACAAAAGGGATTAACTGAGTTGTGATAGCTGGTTGATCCTATATTTTTTTTAATCATCTGAGTTGTGACAGCTTGATGATTCAACAGGTGACGTCTCTAGCGTGACGCTGAGTTTCACCTATTCAAATCTTAATTTAATTAACTGAGTCGTGACAACTTGTTAATTTTCAAAATTAAGACTTAAATTTTTTTAATTAAAATCAATTAACCCATAAGTATTTTATACAGAACTACATGACTTTGAGTTCCTTATTGTACCTGAGGGTACGTAGAAGCAGAATCTCTATTCTGTCAAGCCAAAATTTAAATTTTCACAAATTCATTTATTTTATAAAAAGGGTAAAATAAATATACTTTGAAATTACTAAATTTTGCATAACTAATTTAGGGTACCATCTCAGGACGGATGTGTTAAGGGTGCTGTGGGATTAAGTTTTCACCCTTCCCTACGCATAATCGACTCCCGAATCCAATTTGATTCCGAAGACCATTTTCTAAAAGGTTTTCTAATTTTTCCTAATTTAAATAAAATTGGTAGCGACTCCTAATTAATTTATTTTGTTTCGCCGCTCCCGCCGCGATCTCGGTCACGACAGATGGCGACTTCACTAGGGAAATTTAGAGAGTCAAGCATGTTGTTGTTGGTTGTGCAAATCATTAATGATCTCTATTTATTTATTTTACCCATTTTTGTCTTTGTTTGTGTTTTCTTATTTATTTGTAAATAGATTTTATTTGTATCTTTCATGTAAATATCTGATAGCATTATCCATGAATATTTTGACTTGTCTATATATTTTTGTTCTTAATTGTTGAAACCCTAGGGTAGATGATTACTGGCTAGCTGTTGTATATATATTTTGCAGGTTTTGGGGTAATTTTGGTCTTTTTAATTTTTTGTACAAGTTCGCATGCTCCCTACACCCACTGCACCTACACGTTTATTACACACATTCGAGTGGAGCCCTATACATGGGTCTGAGTGAAGCTTAAGTTAGGTAGAGGTTGCGTAGTGGTAGTCATTTTGGATGTACATCCTGTTTGGTTATTGCGAGAACTTCATCTAGAGTGTGCTTTTTTCATGAATGTCCCGCATTTAGTGGTTTACCCACTATTTGTGGTCAACATTCTGAAATGAGACTTAGCTTTAGAGGCCTTTAGAATAGTAGAGTCACCCAATGAAAGTTCTCACAGATCAGAAAGAACCATAGATCTTTAAGATAAAAATTTCAAAGTTTAAGGCAATCCCATTAGGACACAAAGGGAGCATACTTCTTGTTCTATTCTTTTTTTAAAAAAATATATATACTTCATCTTGCATCTTCATAGCATTCAAAAAAAGAAACATCTTACATTTTCATGTCATTCATAGCATTTTTTTTTAAAAAAAAGAAAAAAATGTTTTCAAAGTTCATGGATCTCATTCATTTCATCTTATGTATCTCATTCAGGAACCATTGCGCGTCCTAGGAAAGAAGCGACCAATCAAACTAGAGTTCGCAATACCAGATCTCGGACCAGAATAGCTGCAAATAATCTTGAGATAGGGAGAAACTTGAGCAGAGAAATCGATGAAATAACAGGGAGGATGAATGAGATGTCTAAGGCTCAAGTAAGATTGGAAGCAATATTGCAAGATTTGAGGGAGTTTTTCCACTTAATCAGTGGAAATATAAGTGCAAATAAGGTTAGAGCATATGTAAATATGCCACCAATAACTGTCCCGACATTCTCAACTGTAACCTCAGGCATCGTTGTAGGGATCCATGAGCAACCACCTCAAACAACATCGATAGTCATGCCCATTGGGGAAGGGTATTGCGCCTTGAAAGGCACCCATGTTGAAATTCCTGGTAACGCTGGCCTTACCTTGGAACAACTTCATGTGTCCATTCCGGGGCAAGCAAAAATGTCTTACTCTGGGAATAGTCATGTCTTGACCAAGAAAGACAAGATAAAAAAAGATTGGATGGAGAAAATGGAGAAACAGATTAAGGCAATCAAGGGTCCCGACACTTATGGACATCTTAGAATAGAAGATCTGTGTCCTACCACCGATGTCATAATCCCTAAAGGTTTCAAGATTATTGATTTTGCCAGGTATGACGGGAGTGGTAATCCTCAATTTCATTTGATTAGTTATGGAATCAAGATGGCTGTTTGGTCCCGGGATGACAAGTTCCTCATTAGCTTTTTCCACGAGAGTCTTATAGGCCCTGCTTTAGAGTGGTATCTTTAATTAGACCACTCTAAGATTTCTCATTGGATGGAATTGGCTGATCTATTCATGGGTCAATACAAGTTTAATCTGGATGCAGCTCCTACTCGGGAACAATTGAGCTCGATGCAGAAAGGAAGTGCGGAAACCTTCAAGCAGTATGTCCAGAGGTGGAGAGCTCTCGCAGCTCAAGTTCAACTCCCATTGACTCTGTCTGAGATGTGTTCGTATTTCTTGGATACCCTGGGAATTCATTTTATTGGGGCAATGGTCGGAGCCGCCTACAACGATTTTGCTGACTTGATAGCTGCTAGAGAGAGGATTGAGATTCTGGTAAAAGCTGACAAATTATTAGCTGACAATAATGAAAGTGGTTTCAAGAAGGAATTTTTCCTTCATAAAAAGGAGTTGGAAGTGAGCTACGTACAAAATCAACAACTTTCGCAACCCCGCCTTCCACCATATTACACTGTCCATGTCAATTGCCTTCCAACAACTTGGGACCTCTAAATAATAGATGATCTGGGGCGTTAACTGATGTGATTGCCATTTTTAGACTTTTATGATGTTGAACTGATATAGACCTTCTTGAAGCATTAATGTAATGGGTTTGCATGGATCTCAACATACCTTGTTACTTTTTCCTGTGTTCTTGGCACTCATATTCTTGTTATGTCTTTCTTGTCATTCTTTCCTTTTCTTTTTTTTTGCTTTCTTTCTGTTTGGATCCAATGAGACTCTCGTTCTGAAAAAAATTTGGTAGTCATAAAGCTCATATGTGCAGGTGTTATTTGTAAAAAAAAATGAATGAAAAAAAAAGTAAAAGGGAGTAAAGGAGTAATCACTTGGTATGCATTATCCTTTTGTCTCTAAATTAAATTTTTTGAAATTGAGCAATCAAGATTTGAAATGAAGATTGGTCATCTTTCTCTATCCTTCATAAAAATTCATCTTTTCTTTCAATTATCTCTCGTTGTCTCATTTTGAGCTTAACAGTTTTTTTCAAGAAACCTTGGACAAGGATCATCCTTATACTAGGGGACAACACAAAGTAAGAAGAGCGAAGTTTGTGAAAAAGAGAAAAAAAAAAGAAAAGGAAGAAAACGTGAAAAGGGAATGAAATAAAACTAAAAGAAAAAGGAAAGAAAATGAAATGAAAAAGGTTACAACAAAGGTGAATTATTGAAGTGAAAGGAAAAGGGGAAGAAATGAAGAACAATAAAAGAAAAGTATGCTTAAAAGCGCAAAAGCAATTGACAAAGTTTAATCCTTGGTCTCATTCAACCCTTAAACACCTGTTAACTCTTTTTAGCGTATCGACTCCATGCATTTTATTTTCTGTCAATTCTTTGATGGCATCAACTCTTTACATTTTATTATTCTCACATTGTTTTGCAGTTATCATCTTATGCATTGTCGGACAAAATTGAAGTTCATGTCTTTACTAGTTTCTTACAATGATAAAATGAAAAACCACAGTTTTTCTTTTATCTAGTAAGAAACAAGTAAAGAAGGGCAACTGTGAACACTCAATTTTGACTGGATTAAAAAAATAATAATAATGATAATTAAAAAAAAAAATAAAAATAAAAAATTATTAATTTTTTAAAAAAAAAAAAAAAAAGAAAAAAGAGAGAAAAGACAAAAAAATGAGCTCATTTGTTCTTCTCCTTTTGGAAGGATATAATGGCTGCACTCAAAGACAACTCACACTCATTCACTCCATTCTCACTTGTTGTGCACACACACAATATTCACTTGACTTTTCCATAAAACTATATCAAACAGCACATGAGAGAGAATTTGTTGGTCGAGATTTGTTTTGTTTATTTCACGTATAAGTCGCACACAGCATTGAGGTAAAGGGGGAGGAATTTTTCAATCTGACATATAGAGTTGAAGCAGTATCTAAAAAAATGCAAGACAAAACAGAGAATAAAGGGGAAGAAAAAAGGGGCTAAAAGAATAGAGTAGAGAACTATTTTACAAACGGGGGATTTTCACAGATTCTTCTTTCACCCTCAAGAATACCAACACACCTCCTTCCTCCAAACGATTATTCCATCCATCCTCAACCATCTAAACTAACCATCACCTTCAACTTTCATCAACTAAACACAAACCCACCATCACCCACATTTTACCATCTTCCACGGTGCCACCCATACACAACTAGAACATCCATCAACACCCATAGATCCACCTCCAACCGTGACCCAACCTTCATCACCACCATCCCAAATAAACCATTACACATCAGCCCTCACCACACCATCATCATCACCTCCCATCCAAAACCACCATAGCCACCAGCTCCCACCGAACCGCGTCGCGTGCCACCTCACTCCGGACCAGACCTGAGTTGCACCACCAAAGATCCACGCCATTCATCAGCTCACCGCAAGCCCAAATCCAGGCAGCCGCAGCATCCAGCCGCGAACTAGAGCTGCGCCACCCAATGGCGCTCCTACGCGAACTGCAGTAGCCAGATCTGCCGCCAACTAGAGCTCCACCCGAACGAACCTACACGATGCTGCTCGACCTGCGACTGCACCAGCCAGATCTGCTACGTCGGACAGCCATCGCGCACGACTCTCCGTTCAACACCGCCGCATCTCTGTCCGGTGCACCATCACTTGACCAGCCTCCATTGTTTGGATCGTGTGCAAAAAAACCCCTCTGTTGTTTCTGAAAATATGACCAAAAGAACCCCCTCCCAGCATTTGAACCGTGAGCATCTTTCTGTCTTTTTTTTGTTGCTTTTATTTTAAGTGAAGTGGGCTTATCGGACCAAATTGAAAAGGAATAAAAAAATGAAAAAGGTAAAAAATGATAAAACTAAAAAGTAAAAATATAAAAATAATTAAATGTTCTTAAAGAACAAAATAAGATTAACTGAGTTGTGACAGCTTGTTGATCCTATAACTTTTGTAATCATCTCAGTTGCGACAACTTGATGATTTAAAAAAAAAAAGATAAAATTACAAAAGTGAAAAATATAAAATAGTTGAAATATTTTTTTAATACAAAAGGGATTAACTGAGTTGTGATAGCTGGTTGATCCTATAATTTTTTTTAATCATCTGAGTTGTGATAGCTTGATGATTCAACGAGTGACGTCTCTAGCGTGACGCCGAGCTTCACATATTCAAATCTTAATTTGATTAACTGAGTCGTGACGAGTTGTTAAATTTCAAAATTAAGAATTAAATTTTTTTAATTAAAATCAATTAACCCACAAGTATTTTATACAGAATTACGTAACTTTGAGTTACTCATTACACCTGAGGGTACGTATAAGCATAATCTCTATTTTGTCAAGCTAAAATTTAAATTTTCACAAATTCATTATTTTTTTATAAAAAGGGTAAAATAAATATACTTTGAAATTACTGAATTTTGCATAACTAATTTAGGATACCGTCTCAGGGTAGATGTGTTAGAGGTACTGTGGGATTAAGTTTTCATCCTTCCCTACACATAATCGACTCCCGAATCTAATTTGGTTCCGAAGACCATTTTCTAAAAGGTTTTTCAATTTTTCCTAATTTAAATAAAATTGGTGGCAACTCCTAATTAATTTATTTTGTTTCGCCGCTCCCGCCGCGATCTCGGTCGCGACATCTGTTTCTACCGTGGCCTTTTGGATGTCCTTATTGCATCTTCTCCCTGGGCAGCCACCACAACTTAAGTTGTAATATGTTCTTCCTCCTGCACATAACCTTCATTTTCTTCCGTGTTTCTTGTTTGTGGACAGTTTTTCAGTTCATGGTCATAATTCCCATAAGCAAAGCAGATTAGATGGATGCCCTCATACTCAATATAGTGGGTGGAGCCGTTGATTCTATATTGAGAGATTAGGAGGTTATTAAGATCAACTTAGATTCTTGTAAACTTGCCTGTGCTCTGAACAACCGTATTTGTATCCACTTTGAGAGTCTTCCACATGAGATTCCCCACCGTCTCAAGGAAGGATTTGTCATAGTACTCCATTGCTAACCCTGGTAGATGCACCTAGGCAACAATATTATGGATTCTCTCCTTATATGGGTTGAAATCAGGTTCTCATTCTCTTACAGATAAATAATGATCAAATAGTAACCAAGGGCCTCCAGTAAGAGCAAATCCATAATATTCAATGGAATAGAATTTAATCAGGAAAAACTCATTACCTATGTCTATTACTTGTATCGTCCCTTTGTTAACCCACATAGCATTTAATCATTTCTTCATAATATTATAGTTGATACGCCTTCCTAATAGCTTAATGATGAGAGACTCCTTCCACGGGCGAGACAGTCTGTGTTTTTCTGCTTGCTTGATGATGATTTTATAGAAACCATCAGCTTGCAGCTCCACCTGACAAGAAGGAAACTTATTTTGCTCCTTGCGTTTTTTCCTTCTAGACACTTTTTTTTCCTCCTCATCACTAGAACCAACTGAAACAGAGAAGCTATCATCAGAGAGGGGGTCCTCCTTAGGGCTACAGAGGTTAGCCTCTGGTGCATCCTGATCCAGTAATCCTTTCACAAAATTCGCGTATGATTTCCCAACCTTCGTGAGCCCCCCATTGTTTTGCAGACCTATAGGCATTAATGGAATCTTCTCCACCATCCAGTCCTCTTCTCGTGCCACTAAAACTGAGGTGCCAAAGAAGGCACCATCTTCTTTCCTTACCTTCCTTTTGCTACGTAGGAGTAGGTCTTTTTCCTCGATGGAAGGTGGTGGAGCACCATCACCCTCCAACTGACCAGCACCTTCAAGACCACTCATGAGATAGGATAGAGAAGAGAGAAAAAAATCACTTAGCAAAGTGTTGTGTAAGTATTTCACTTTCCCTTGTTGATTTATAAAATTATATAAATAGCTTATGATATTATATGTTGTAACAAAAATTTTATGGAGTAGTATCATGTTGGTCACTTAGTTGGTAAAAATTGAAGACATATAAGGAGAATAACGAAGTTTGATCTCCGTAAATACTCTCTATCCTAACTTTCATCCCCTTATCCTCCACCCCTTCCCCCGAACCTTATTAGGGAGCTATCTAGTGATCTTATTAGGGGACCCTTTAAGACCAAACATGATGTTAGAGGAGAAATTGATAAGTATAAGGCTAGACTTATTGCTAAGAGATATAACCAAATGGAAGGCATTAATTATAAGGAGACTTTCTCACCGGTCTCTATTAAATACTCTTTTCGTGTTATGATGACTTTAGTTGCTCATGTTGATTTAGAGCTTCATAAGATGAATGTTAAAACTACCTTCTTAAATGGTGATTTGTATAAGGATGTGTATATGGATTAACCTTATGATTTTATTGAATATGGTAAATATCATATGGTATGTAAATTGAGAAGATCCATTTATGACTTGAAACAGGCTTCCAGACAATGATACTTTAAATTTGATTATATTGTTAACTCTCTTTGCTTTAAAGAAAATACTGTTGACCAATGCAATTATCTGAAGTTTAGTAAGAGCATATTCATCATTCTTGTTTTATATGTTGATGATATATTGTTGGTTAGTAATGATGTTAATTTTCTAAATTAGACTAAGCAGATGTTGACAACACACTTTGATATGAAAGATCTTGATGATGCCACCTTTGTTTTGAGCATTGAGATTTACCGTAACATATCTCGTGGTATTCTTGGTTTGTCTCAGAAAGCTTATATTAAAAGGATTCTAAATAGATTTAATATTAAAATCTTGCAATCCTTGGCTAGACCCATTCAAAAGGGAGAAAGACTCTCTAATATCTAATGTCCTCAAAATGATAAAGATGTTGCTGAAATGAATAAGGTCTCGTATGTTTCCACTATTGGTAGCCTTATATATGCTTAAGTTTGTACATGTCTTGATATTATTTTTGTTATTAGTGTACTTGGGAGATACTTAAGCAAACTTAATGTGACTCATTGGCAGGCTGCAAAATGAGTTATGAGGTATCTATAGGATACCAAAGATTATATGCTCACCTATATGAGATCAGAGCACCTTGAGGTGATAGACTATTCTAATTCTGATTATAGTGGTTATCCAGATGACCACAAGTCCACATCAGAGTATATATCTTTATGTTGACATGGGGAACTATTTCTTGGAAAAGTGTTAAACAAATACTTACAACTACTTTCACTATGGAGACAAAGTATATAATTTATTATGAGGCTACGCGTCAAGTGGTATGGTTGAAGAATTTGATTACTGAATTTTGTGTTGCGGATAGTATTTTTAGACCTCTTATTATTTATTGTGATAACTCTGCGGAATGTGCTTCTCTTAAATCAATAAGAGCTCTAAGCGCTCGCAGCATTTCAACACAAAATACATATTTGTTAGAAAGAAGATTCAGGAGTTTTTGACTTGTGTTGAGCATATCCCTACAGATCTTATAGTTTAGATTCCTGATGTGTGTGAAATAACATCATATTTTGTTCTTATTTTGCATGCATTTTTATGCATTTTAGTTTCCCTTTTTATTTGTTTTTCCCTTTAGTTCGGATAACTGCGGTATTTGTGAACCCTGTGTTACCAAGTGGCCTCAATACTCAAGAGGGGGGTGAATTCAGTAGTAAAATATTTTGTTAAATCTTTCACAAAACGTTTGATTAACAATTTTCGTTGAAGCTATTGGATAATTGAGGTGAATGGATAAATGAGATTGAATACTTCACTCATAAATAAACAACTCAAGATAGAAAGAATTCAAGCAAAGCAAGATATCAAACTCAACTCAAGCATATATAATTAAAGCACAAAGTAAAGAGTTAGAGTTGAAAGGAACAAACACAAGATTTATCCTGGTTCAGCCACCAATCCACTTGTGACCTACGTCCAGTCCTCAAGCAAACCACTCGAGATTTTTCCACTAAACTTCAAGCTTGAACGGGTGCTTGAAAACCTTTACACAAGAGAGCACTCAACTCCTTGGGATGCCTCACCCTTGAGCTTGAGCCTCAAACCAGGGATGCCTCACCCTTTTCAATAGAGGGATACCTCACCCTCTTTACAACTTTTGAAGGATGCCTCACCTTCAACAAGGGATACTCACCCTTTACAAACTTTGAGAGATACCTCACTCTCTTTTCTCTAGAGGGATGCCTCACCCCCTTTACAAAGAATCAAAGTGTTTATAAAATGAAAACTCTCACAAGAGTAGATGATACAAATTGAAGCCCTATAATGCTCTTCAAGAATATCTCAACAATATATGCAAAAAACAGAGCAAAAGTGATTTAAGGATGAATCTCGGATTATAGCAATTGATAGATGTTTCTCAAGTGTTGTTCAACCACAAATGATGCCCCAAGATGAGTATTTATAAGTTGTTGGAATAAAAGAGCCATTGGGGGCTTTAATGGGCAACATTAAAAGCCAAATAATATAGCCGTTGGGCTTGTCAGAATGCTGGTAATCGATTACATGACAGTTAGAACGTGTTCTTGGCTTTCTGGGTTTGTGGTAATCGATTACAAGACTTGTGTAATCGATTACACGCCCTCTGACTTTCTGGTAATCGATTACAATATTGATGTAATCGATTACATGGCCTTTTTTATCGTGTTCTTGGATTTGGAACATGGTAATCGATTACATGGATGTCATGAATCGATTACAAGTCCTTCGACTTCTTTGTAATCGATTACAAGAGTGTGTAATCGATTACTTTCCACTTTGAACACATTTTTCAATCCCAATTAAGTCTCTAGGCCATTTTTATCATTTGAGTACTTGGACAAAACAAGATTTGCAAATGTTTACCATAATCCAAGATTGAAATCAACATTTCTTTAAAATATGAACTTTGAAAACAAGTTGATTTATGAGATCTTTGAAAAACCATTTGAATATAATTGAGATACCTTGAGAGCATTTCACATTGATGTTCTAAGACCTATATCTAATATACCTCTTTTGATCTTGGTCTTCTTCTCTTGGTCTTGATCTTTTCTTTTGATCTTGAACTTTTCTTTTGATCTTGGTCTTCTTCTCTTGGCTTTGTTATCATCAAAAACTTATTTGATATGCTTCAAGACATAAGCATTCACATTCTCCCCCTTTTTGATGATGACAAAATAAACATTGAAAATAGAGAAATATTTGCATATTATTCATCAGAGATTTAAGCGCAATTCTCCCCCGTAATGTATGCATGAGATAGGATAAATGATTTTCACGTAAAAGCACAAAGCTCCCCCGTACACATGCAACATATTTCACTAATCTCTCCCCCGTTGGTATTATCAAAAACAACATAAGCATTCAGCATTGTATAAACATTTCATCCCAGCAGGATCAATATCAGAGTATGAACAGTTTAGCACAACAATTTGTGATGCCAATAGCAAATGCATATGAAAAAGAAATCGTAGATAATAATTATCATTTATGCCAACAGAATTCGGAGTCATATACAAGAGCAAATGGGGTTAGATAAAGATTAAGCATAAGGAAAGCATCATGAAAAGGCTTGATGGCAGATAAAAAGGTATAACCCATGAATTTTTGCCTTTTAAAACCCTGTGTAATCGATTACAATGTCTGTGTAATCGATTACGCATGTTCTGGATTCCCGGTAATCGATTACATATGTGGTGTAATCGATTACATGCCTTCTGGAATTGATGTAATCGATTACATTGGAGGTGTAATCGATTACCTGATTTTGGACTTAGCTTGGAACGCTTGGTAGAGCCTTTGTAATCGATTACAAAACTTGTGTAATCGATTACCAGATTGCTAAAACTCAGATTTTGCATTTTAAACTGAAAAAGATCAATTTTAAACCTTTCAAATTTGTTCCAAAGCATTCCAAAACAATTTCAAACATCATGTAGGCATATAATCCAGACAGATTGTGATCTAAAACATATGATTATGCGAAAATGCTACTTTTACCAAGAATTACACCCTTTTGATGGATTGATGAAGTTTTTGAGCTTTTTGAGGGTTTTTGTCATGGTGAAGTACCTGCAAAATAACTTAAGGGGAATCTCCAACGCTCAAGTCAGTATTGGATTCAAATATGATCAAGAACCATCATGATATGCAGCAAAGAGTGTCATGATTATACAGCAAGGTAGCATGTTATGCATCACAATAGCACATTATGCAGCAAAAGAAACAGATTTTACATTTAAAATCATGCATTGTGCAGAAAAGGTGCATTTTATGCAAGAATCGAGTTCATTTTGCAGCAAATGAGATTAAGCGGAAGATTGTGACTTTGTGTCATACAAGTGACATGTTATGCATCATTTTGTAGAAAATCACAGATTATACAACATATGACACATTATGCAGAAACTTATGCATCAAAATTGTGTTACAAGAGTTTAGATGCATGATTGATCCAATATGCCAAGTTCAAAGATGTTTTATATCAAATATGCTATTTCAAACAAGAGATGAACTTATCAAGCATATTATTGCATATAACGATATTTTCAAGATATAAAGCTTAGAGAAATACAATTTTAAAACAAGTTAAAGCATAAAACCATATCTCCACTTATCCAAAGATTGCAAGTCCAAGCTTCTTGGAGACAAGGAAGAGAACTTGGAGTAATTTTCGATCTTGTGCTTGCAACAACCACTTTTGATATTCCAAAGTCCATTCTTGGCCTTCAAGCACACCTACAACACATTTCAATTTTTGGCTTTTGGTACCCAAATTCTCTTGGGTCCTTGTGTGTTAGTGTTAGGCAAGGTGCCTTTGGGAACCCAAACCATTTTAGTTCCAATCTTGTTATTGATATTCTTCCTTACATTACAAGTTGATGCACTATGTCCTTTCTTGCCACAATGAAAACATTTTATAAAAGGACTTGTTGATGAACTTGAGAGAACAAAGAAATTCTTGTAAAGTTTTTGTTGATTTTTGGGATTGTACCCTAAACCAGCCTTTTGAAACACACATTTTTTATTCCCAAGCAATATGTTCAAATTATCTCTTCTAAGGGTAAATTTTGAAAGAGTATTTTTCAAGTCTTCAATTTTCTTTTCAAAAATTTTACATGATGAGCAAGAAATGGATGTAGATGCATTATCAAGTAAAGAACATGTCATGTATGAGGAATTTGCATCAATGAGTCCAAGAGTTTCATTTTCAATTTTAAATTCCTCAATTTCCTTGTTTAAAATAGAGATTTTGTTTTCAAAAGAGGAAATTGTTTTCTTGGATGATGAAACGAGTTTTGCAAGTCTCATAGATTCATTATGTAATTCTTCAAATGCATCTTGCAATTCATCATATGAAGGAGAAGAATTTGATTCAAAATTTGAGGATGTTACCTCCATGTCGTCTTCATCTTCCTCTTCTCCTCTAGCCATGAAACATAGATTGGCTTCCTCATTGTCCGAGTTATCGGTTGAATCCATGTCATTATCATCCCAAGCTATGTAGGCTCTTCTTTCTTTCTTTTCCTTTGAGTACCTCTTTTCATACTTCTCCACTTTCCTTTGATAGATTGGGCACTCCATCTTCATGTGTCCCAATTCTCCACATTTATAGCATTTAGGAGTGGTTGAAGTTCCTTCCCCTTTGTGATAGGCATTCTTTGAGGGAAAGGGAGGTCTTTCTTGAGCTCTATTCTTTTTGAAGAATCTTCCAAACTTCTTTACTAGTAGGCCAAGATTCTCTTCACTAATTTCCAAGCCATCTCCATCATCATCATCATCATCATTAATCAAAGAGGAGGTGGCCTTGAGAGCAATTCCCTTCTTTTTCTTGTCAAGCTCCTCATTTTGGTTGAGTCTATTCAATTCCAATTCATGTTCTTGAAGCTTGCCAAAAAGTGTGGCCAATGTCATTGTTGCTAGTTTTCTTGATTTCGAAATAGCCGTCACTTTAGGTTGCCAATCCCTGCTCAAACATCTTAACACTTTGTTAATAAGATCTTCATTAGGAAAAGTCTTTCCCAATGAAGCAAGATGATTTATAATATGTGTGAAACGTTTTTGCATTTCTTGAATGCTTTCACCTTGGTTCATTCTAAAAAGTTCATACTCATGAGTGAGAGTATTTATCCTTGATCTTTTCACTTCACTAGTACCTTCATGAGTTACTTGCAATGTATCCCACATTTCTTGAGCGGTCTTATAATTTGACACCCTAAAGAACTCATCATACCCCAAAGCAGTGGTAATGATGTTTTTGGCTCTCAAATTATATTGGACCTTCTTTTTATCATCATTCGTCCATTCACTTGTTGGTGTATTAATCCTTACACCATTTACAACTTGTGTGGGGACAAAAGGACCATTTTCAACAGCATCCCACACATCTAAGTCAATAGCTTCAATAAAAATTTTCATTCTTTCTTTCCAATAAGCATACTCATCCCCATTGAAAAAGGGAGGTCTATAAAGAGAAGAACTTTCGTAAAAATCATTTGAAGAGGCCATCACTTTCTCTTGAAGCTGCTAAGCTCTTTACACAAGAGCCTAGCTCTGATACCACTTGTTACCAAGTGGCCTCAATACTCAAGAGGGGGGTGAATTGAGTAGTAAAATATTTTGTTAAATCTTTCGCAAAACGTTTGATTAACAATTTTCGTTGAAGCTATTGGATAATTGAGGTGAATAGATAAATGAGATTGAATACTTCACTCATAAATAAACAACTCAAGATAGAAAGAATTCAAGCAAAGCAAGATATCAAACTCAACTCAAGCATATATAATTAAAGCACAAAGTAAAGAGTTAGAGTTGAAAGGAACAAACACAAGATTTATCCTGGTTCAGCCACCAATCCACTTGTGACCTACGTCCAGTCCTCAAGCAAACCACTCGAGATTTTTCCACTAAACTTCAAGCTTGAACGGGTGCTTGAAAACCTTTACACAAGAGAGCACTCAACTCCTTGGGATGCCTCACCCTTGAGCTTGAGCCTCAAACCAGGGATGCCTCACCCTTTTCAATAGAGGGATACCTCACCCTCTTTACAACTTTTGAAGGATGCCTCACCTTCAACAAGGGATACTCACCCTTTACAAACTTTGAGAGATACCTCACTCTCTTTTCTCTAGAGGGATGCCTCACCCCCTTTACAAAGAATCAAAGTGTTTATAAAATGAAAACTCTCACAAGAGTAGATGATACAAATTGAAGCCCTATAATGCTCTTCAAGAATATCTCAACAATATATGCAAAAACAGAGCAAAAGTGATTTAAGGATGAATCTCGGATTATAGCAATTGATAGATGTTTCTCAAGTGTTGTTCAACCACAAATGATGCCCCAAGATGAGTATTTATAAGTTGTTGGAATAAAAGAGCCATTGGGGGCTTTAATGGGCAACATTAAAAGCCAAATAATATAGCCGTTGGGCTTGTCAGAATGCTGGTAATCGATTACATGACAGTTAGAACGTGTTCTTGGCTTTCTGGGTTTGTGGTAATCGATTACAAGACTTGTGTAATCGATTACACGCCCTCTGACTTTCTGGTAATCGATTACAATATTGATGTAATCGATTACATGGCCTTTTTTATCGTGTTCTTGGATTTCTGGGAACATGGTAATCGATTACATGGATGCTGTAATCGATTACAAGTCCTCTCGATTCTTCGGGTAATCGATTACAAGAGTGTGTAATCGATTACTTTCCACTTTGAACACATTTTTCAATCCCAATTAAGTCTCTAGGCCATTTTTATCATTTGAGTACTTGGACAAAACAAGATTTGCAAATGTTTACCATAATCCAAGATTGAAATCAACATTTCTTTAAAATATGAACTTTGAAAACAAGTTGATTTATGAGATCTTTGAAAAACCATTTGAATATAATTGAGATACCTTGAGAGCATTTCACATTGATGTTCTAAGACCTATATCTAATATACCTCTTTTGATCTTGGTCTTCTTCTCTTGGTCTTGATCTTTTCTTTTGATCTTGAACTTTTCTTTTGATCTTGGTCTTCTTCTCTTGGCTTTGTTATCATCAAAAACTTATTTGATATGCTTCAAGACATAAGCATTCACATTCTCCCCCTTTTTGATGATGACAAAATAAACATTGAAAATAGAGAAATATTTGCATATTATTCATCTGAGATTTAAGCGCAATTCTCCCCGTAATGTATGCATGAGATAGGATAAATGATTTTCACGTAAAAGCACAAAGCTCCCCCGTACACATGCAACATATTTCACTAATCTCTCCCCCGTTGGTATTATCAAAAACAACATAAGCATTCAACATTGTATAAACATTTCATCCCAATAGGATCAATATCAGAGTATGAACAGTTTAGCACAACAATTTGTGATGCCAATAGCAAATGCATATGAAAAAGAAATCGTAGATAATAATTATCATTTATGCCAACAGAATTCGGAGTCATATACAAGAGCAAATGGGGTTAGATAAAGATTAAGCATAAGGAAAGCATCATGAAAAGGCTTGATGGCAGATAAAAAGGTATAACCCATGAATTTTTGCCTTTTAAAACCCTGTGTAATCGATTACAATGTCTGTGTAATCGATTACGCATGTTCTGGATTCCCGGTAATCGATTACATATGTGGTGTAATCGATTACATGCCTTCTGGAATTGATGTAATCGATTACATTGGAGGTGTAATCGATTACCTGATTTTGGACTTAGCTTGGAACGCTTGGTAGAGCCTTTGTAATCGATTACAAAACTTGTGTAATCGATTACCAGATTGCTAAAACTCAGATTTTGCATTTTAAACTGAAAAAGATCAATTTTAAACCTTTCAAATTTGTTCCAAAGCATTCCAAAACAATTTCAAACATCATGTAGGCATATAATCAGGCATGATTGTGATCTAAAACATATGATTATGCGAAAATGCTACTTTTACCAAGAATTACACCCTTTTGATGGATTGGTGAAGTTTTTGAGCTTTTTGAGGGTTTTTGTCATGGTGAAGTACCTGCAAAATAACTTAAGGGGAATCTCCAACGCTCAAGTCGATTGGATTCAAATATGATCAAGAACCATCATGATATGCAGCAAAAAAGAGTGTCATGATTATACAAAAAAGGTAGCATGTTATGCATCACAATAGCACATTATGCAGCAAAAGAAACAGATTTTACATTTAAAATCATGCATTGTGCAGAAAAGGTGCATTTTATGCAGCAACTGAGTTCATTTTGTAGCAGAAATGAGATTAAGCGGAAGATTGTGACTTTGTGTCATACAAGTGACATGTTATGCATCATTTTGTAGAAAATCACAGATTATACAGCATATGACACATTATGCAGAAACTTATGCATCAAAATTGTGTTACAAGAGTTTAGATGCATGATTGATCCAATATGCCAAGTTCAAAGATGTTTTATATCAAATATGCTATTTCAAACAAGAGATGAACTTATCAAGCATATTATTGCATATAACGATATTTTCAAGATATAAAGCTTAGAGAAATACAATTTTAAAACAAGTTAAAGCATAAAACCATATCTCCACTTATCCAAAGATTGCAAGTCCAAGCTTCTTGGAGACAAGGAAGAGAACTTGGAGTAATTTCTGATCTTGTGCTTGCAGCAGCCACTTTTGATATTCCAAAGTCCATTCTTGGCCTTCAAGCACACCTACAACACATTTCAATTTTTGGCTTTTGGTACCCAAATTCTCTTGGGTCCTTGTGTGTTAGTGTTAGGCAAGGTGCCTTTGGGAACCCAAACCATTTTAGTTCCAATCTTGTTATTGATATTCTTCCTTACATTACAAGTTGATGCACTATGTCCTTTCTTGCCACAATGAAAACATTTTATAAAAGGACTTGTTGATGAACATGAGGGAACAAAGAAATTCTTGTAAAGTTTTTGTTGATTTTTGGGATTGTACCCTAAACCAGCCTTTTGAAACACACATTTTTTATTCCCAAGCAATATGTTCAAATTATCTCTTCTAAGGGTAAATTTTGAAAGAGTATTTTTCAAGTCTTCAATTTTCTTTTCAAAAATTTTACATGAAGAGCAAGAAATGGATGTAGATGCATTATCAAGTAAAGAACATGTCATGCATGAGGAATTTGCATCAATGAGTCCAAGAGTTTCATTTTCAATTTTAAGTTCCTCAATTTCCTTGTTTAAAATAGAGATTTTGTTTTCAAAAGAGGAAATTGTTTTCTTGGATGATGAAACGAGTTTTGCAAGTCTCATAGATTCATTATGTAATTCTTCAAATGCATCTTGCAATTCATCATATGAAGGAGAAGAATTTGATTCAAAATTTGAGGATGTTACCTCCATGTCGTCTTCATCTTCCTCTTCTCCTCTAGCCATGAAACATAGATTGGCTTCCTCATTGTCCGAGTTATCGGTTGAATCCATGTCATTATCATCCCAAGCTATGTAGGCTCTTCTTTCTTTCTTTTCTTTTGAGTACCTCTTTTCATACTTCTCCACTTTCCTTTGATAGATTGGGCACTCCATCTTCATGTGTCACAATTCTCCACATTTATAGCATTTAGGAGTGGTTGAAGTTCCTTCCCCTTTGTGATAGGCATTCTTTGAGGGAAAGGGAGGTCTTTCTTGAGCTCTATTCTTTTTGAAGAATCTTCCAAACTTCTTTACTAGTAGGCCAAGATTCTCTTCACTAATTTCCAAGCCATCTCCATCATCATCATCATCATCATTAATCAAAGAGGAGGTGGCCTTGAGAGCAATTCCCTTCTTTTTCTTGTCAAGCTCCTCATTTTGGTTGAGTCTATTCAATTCCAATTCATGTTCTTGAAGCTTGCCAAAAAGTGTGGCCAATGTCATTGTTGCTAGTTTTCTTGATTCCGAAATAGCCGTCACTTTAGGTTGTCAATCCCTGCTCAAACATCTTAACACTTTGTTAATAAGATCTTCATTAGGAAAAGTCTTTCCCAATGAAGCAAGATGATTTATAATATGTGTGAAACGTTTTTGCATTTCTTGAATGCTTTCACCTTGGTTCATTCTAAAAAGTTCATACTCATGAGTGAGAGTATTTATCCTTGATCTTTTCACTTCACTAGTACCTTCATGAGTTACTTGCAATGTATCCCACATTTCTTGAGCGGTCTTATAATTTGACACCCTAAAGAACTCATCATACCCCAAAGCAGTGGTAATGATGTTTTTGGCTCTCAAATTATATTGGACCTTCTTTTTATCATCATTCGTCCATTCACTTGTTGGTGTATTAATCCTTACACCATTTACAACTTGTGTGGGGACAAAAGGACCATTTTCAACAGCATCCCACACATCTAAGTCAATAGCTTCAATAAAAATTTTCATTCTTTCTTTCCAATAAGCATACCCATCCCTATTGAAAAAGAGAGGTCTATAAAGAGAAGAACTTTCGTAAAAATCATTTGAAGAGGCCATCACTTTCTCTTGAAGCTGCTAAGCTCTTTACACAAGAGCCTAGCTCTGATACCACTTGTTACTAAGTGGCCTCAATACTCAAGAGGGGGGTGAATTGAGTAGTAAAATATTTTGTTAAATCTTTCACAAAACGTTTGATTAACAATTTTCGTTGAAGCTATTGGATAATTGAGGTTAATGGATAAATGAGATTGAATACTTCACTCATAAATAAACAACTCAAGATAGAAAGAATTCAAGCAAAGCAAGATATCAAACTCAACTCAAGCATATATAATTAAAGCACAAAGTAAAGAGATAGAGTTGAGAGGAACAAACACAAGATTTATCCTGGTTCAGCCACCAATCCACTTGTGACCTACGTCCAGTCCTCAAGCAAACTACTCGAGATTTTTCCACTAAACTTCAAGCTTGAACGGGTGCTTGAAAACCTTTACACAAGAGAGCACTCAACTCCTTGGGATGCCTCACCCTTGAGCTTGAGCCTCAAACCAGGGATGCCTCACCCTTTTCAATAGAGGGATACCTCACCCTCTTTACAACCTTTGAAGGATGCCTCACCTTCAACAAGGGATACCTCACCCTTTACAAACTTTGAGAGATACCTCACTCTCTTTTCTCTAGAGGGATGCCTCACCCCCTTTACAAAGAATCAAAGTGTTTATAAAATGAAAACTCTCATAAGAGTAGATGATACAAATTGAAGCCCTATAATGCTCTTCAAGAATATCTCAACAATATATGCAAAAAACAGAGCAAAAGTGATTTAAGGATGAATCTCATATTATAGCAATTGATAGATGTTTCTCAAGTGTTGTTCAACCACAAATGATGCCCCAAGATGAGTATTTATAAGTTATTGGAATAAAAGAGCCGTTGGGGGCTTTAATAGGCAACATTGAAAGCCAAATAATATAGCCGTTGGGCTTGTCAGTATGCTGGTAATCGATTACAGGGTTCTGGTAATCGATTACATGACAGTTAGAACGTGTTCTTGGCTTTCTGGGTTTGTGGTAATCGATTACAAGACTTGTGTAATCGATTACACGCCCTCTGACTTTCTGGTAATTGATTACAATATTGATGTAATCGATTACATGGCCTTTTTTATCGTGTTCTTGGATTTCTGGGAACATGGTAATCGATTACATGGATGTTTGTAATCGATTACAAGTCCTTTGATTTTTTGTGTAATCGATTACCAAGAGTGTGTAATCGATTACTTTCCACTTTGAACACATTTTGCAATCCCAATTAAGTCTTTAGGCCATTTTTATCATTTGGGTACTTGGACAAAACAAGATTTGCAAATGTTTACCATAATCCAAGATTGAAATCAACATTTCTTTAAAATATGAACTTTGAAAAAAAGTTGATTTATAAGATCTTTGAAAAACCATTTGAATATAATTGAGATACCTTGAGAGCATTTCGCATTGATGTTCTAAGACCTATATCTAATATACCTCTTTTGATCTTGGTCTTCTTCTCCTGGTCTTGATCTTTTCTTTTGATCTTGAACTTTTCTTTTGATCTTTGTCTTCTTCTCTTGGCTTTGTTATTATCAAAAACTTATTTGATATGCTTCAAGACATAAGCATTCACACCCTGGAGACTGCGAGAGGACAGAGACTCAGTTACGTATATGGGGTGTCTGACTGTGACTAACCGTACTGAGTTTGATGGAGTACCGATCTTTTCCACTACGTTGTACTTACATGTGGAGTTGTCGCTATCTCTTAGGCGTTACTGAGGCGGTATGTTTGATGCGCCTAGTGAGATTAGCAGCGTGTCGACTGCACGGAACCGTGTCCATAGAGGGTCGAGGCATCCTGGATATTTATTACCTGAAGTTTCATCTAAGAGTGATCCTTCAGAGGGTTAGATATACATGATGTGTACTTGGGCACATCTGCGTTTGTATATATTGACTTTTACTGCTTTGTTTACTGTTTTAGTTTAAATAATTATAGTTGTAAATTATTTGTATAACTTATAATTAAAATCATATGTATATTCTGTGTATTGTTAGTTTGTTTATTTTGTGTTTCCGCGTTATTTTATTTAACAATATTCTGTAGATTAGGAAGAATTTTTACAACCCGTATTATGATGTAACAAATGTTTTACAACTTGAGTAGATTTATATTTTTTTCTTTTATTTATTTATAAATGTGACATCCCCACAAGGGTGTTACATTTGGCGCCTTTATCGGGGACTGTGTTTTTCTTGAATATCAGTTAATTTTTGATTTAATTATTTTAAACCTTTTTACTACTTTCTTGGTTTCTCTTTGACTCTCTGCAGGTAATTTTTCTTGTTTATGCGAAGTACTAGACGTTCCAGAACTCTTATTAAAGCAAATCCTAAAATTGAAAGAACTCTTCGTAGAATGAGAAGATAACAAGAGGAAATAGTAAGAGAAATACTTGAACCAACGCTTGTCATGGCTGCACCTGCTGATAATAGACCTCTCAAAGAGTATGCAGCCCCTAATGCTAGGCCAACCATTGAAGCTAGACAGTTCACCATACCACCTGCTTTACTCTCCATGATAAGGCAGAACCAGTTTGGAGGATTGCCATCAGAGGACCCAAACGATCATGTGGATATGTTCTTGGAATTCTGTGAGACCCTCAAGATTGAAGGTGCCTCTGTTGATGCTATTCGCCTTCGCCTATTTCCATTATCATTAAGAGATAGAGCTAGGGCTTGGTTGAAGTCAGTTCCCGCTGAGACCATCACTTCTTGGGACCAATTGGAGCAAGCTTTCCTGAACAAATTCTTTCCACCATCCAAGACTGCTCATCTGAGGACCCAAATCACGAGTTTTGTTCAGAAAGATGGTGAATCATTGTCGGAAGCTTGGGATAGATATAAAGCTTTGCTGGAAGCCTGCCCACACCATGGGTTAGAAAAATGGTTGATCGTCCACACCTTCTATAATGGGCTAGAATATTCTTCGAAGGTGTCTCTAGACTCCGCAGCTGGTGGAGCTTTGATGAACAGAAGACTGACAGAAGCTTATGAGATCATTGAGAGTGTTGCCACAAATCATCACCAATGGGCAAATTAAAGAGGTAATAACCCAAGAAAACTCTCGGGAGATAAGTTTGAGGTAGACAGAGTTGATTTAATTATGTCAAAATTTGATTCTTTGAATAAACGTTTTGACATGCTTGAAAAAGCTCTTGTTAATGTCATAGGTGCTTCTAACAATTTTTGTGAGATTTGTGGAGCACAGGGACACATAGGTGCTGAATGCCAAGTTGGAATTGGCTCTTCACAAGGTGCTCCAGTGGAGCAAGTAGAATCATGCCAAAATTTTCATGACTTCAACCAAAAGGGGAGGAATGATCCATATTCTCAAACTTACAACCCCGGTTGGAAGTCACATCCCAACTTCTCCTACCGGAATAGTCAATACCAAGCAGAGCAAGGTAGTGCTAAACCCTCTTCTGGATTCCAACAGGTACAAAACTCTAAACTTGAGTCTCTTCTTGAAAATTTTGTTGAGAGTCAATCTAAGCAAAATGAGGAGTTTAGGCAACATGAGCAAGTTATGACTGAGGCCATTAGAGAGTTGTCATCTAAGGTTGAAAATTTGGCCATTCATAATAAGTTGTTAGAAACTCAGATTGCCCAACTTGTAAGCACTTCACACAGGCAACAAGGTAAGTTTCCTGGTCAGCCTGAAATGAATCCAGGTACTGAACACTGCATGGCTGTTAGTTTGAGAAGTGGTAAGAAATTAGAGGATCCCAAGGATAAGGAAGTGAGTGACAAAGATGAGGGGAATGAGAAAAAAGACACTAAGACACAACCCTTATAGGAAGATGAAACTAATGAAAAGGTGTCTAAGTATGTACCTCCTGAACCATACCAACCCCCAGTGCCATTCCTTCAAAGATTGGCTAAGGCCAAGCTAGATATGCAATTTGGGAAGTTCCTAGAGGTCCTTAAGAAATTGTACATTAATGTACCCTTCACTGAGGCGTTGAAACAAATGCCTACCTATGGTAAGTTTCTTCAGGACATTTTGTCTAATAAGAGAAAACTTGAGGAATATGAGACCGTAGCTCTAACTGAGGAGTGTAGTACTTTAATTCAAAATAAATTGCCTCCTAAGCTAAAAGATCCAGGTAGTTTCTCTATTCCTTGCTTGATTGGTAACACAAATTTTGATAAAGCTCTGTGTGACTTGGGAGCTAGTGTCAGTCTTATGCCCCTTTCTGTGTGCAAGAAGTTTGAGGTAGGTGAGCTGAAACCCACAACTATTTCACTTCAGTTGGTGGATCGGTCCGTCAAGTACCCCATAGGCATCTTGGAGGATGTTCCTATTAGAGTGGGTAAGTTTTTTATACCCGTTGATTTTGTTGTACTTGACATGGAAGCAGATGCTAAAATGCCGCTCATACTTGGGCGATCATTCCTCGCCACTGGAAAGGCAATTATTGATGTCCACGAAGGGAAATTGACTTTGCGATTGAACGATGAAGAAGTAGTTTTTAATGTTTTCAATTCTGAAAAAATCCTAATTCATGTAATCGCATAGATGCTACTGATGTTGTGGATAGAGTTGTACTTTCAGATATGCAAGAATCTGTGACTCATGCTATGTTAGAGGAGACCTTGCCCAAGGCCACTTCCAAGTTTGAGAAGGTCAAGCCCTGCAAGAAAGGACCAAAGAAACGGGATGACAAATGTGTCAAGAAGCGTGAATTTAAACCAGAGGATAAAGTTCTTGTTGATAACTCGCTTCTACGTTTCTGTCCAGGTAAGTTGTGGTTGAAATGGTCTGGACCATATGAGATTGTTCGAGTCTTATCCTATGGTGTGCTTGAGGTGAAGATAGAAGGCCAGAAGACATTTATGATAAACGGCCAGAGAGTGCAATACTATGAAGAAGGAGTGAGGACTGAGTACCACTCCATTGACATCACCTGAGCATAGAACCAGCTCATAGTCAAGCTAATGACTATAACATAGCGCTTCTTGGGAGGCAACCCAAAATTTTCTCTCTTTTCTTTATTTTCTTATTTTTATTGACTAACACTTTTTTGTTTTTTTTTTTGTTTCATAGTTAGCTAATGTTGAGTCGGCTTTGGTGCCTCCTTGAGTTTGGAGCCTTTGTAGGGAGATGTATATAGCTGTCGGCCGCAAAAAAAAAGGAGAGTTTTAGTCCAGATGTTCGAGTTCATGGCTACACGCCTCCCTTTCCCACGACCGCAGTGAGTTCTTTTCTTTTATCCCTTCTCTAGTTTTAGATTTGTACATTGGGGGACAATGTAAGGTCTAAGCTTGGGGGTATTTATTTTTCCATATATTTTTTATTTTTTTTTATTCTTCATTATCATGCATTCTCATATTGCATTGTCTCATTGCATTTTCACACCATCATTTCTCTCAGCTTTTTGATTGAACTTTGTGCCCCTCTCTTTTGAGGATTTGAGATGATAATTGATTTGGAACCCAATTTGTTGATTCTTGTGGTAGGCAACAGGCATTGTCTTTAATTGATAATGGAGGTGATTTCTTGATAGTTGATAATTAGCTTATGTTCTATGAATTTGTGCTTCTCATTGATTTCTGAACCTCTAAAAGTGAGTTTTGAGCTTGTATGGGATTTATGCACTATATGACTTTTCATCTCATTCTTTGTATTGAGTGAATATTCCTCATTGATTTTGTGCTCTAGAACTTGATTTGAAACCATTTTGAGGCGAAATCTTGGTTTACATGCTTGAATGTGATTAAGGCATCTTAGGTATTTTTCTGGCCTTCTGAATTTGTTACACTTTCATCCACTAGTTGCCCATTTTGAGCCTAATGTATAATTATTTATTCTTGATGCCTATGATAATACATTGTCGGTGATCATTTAGAATATTGAATGGAGCAGTTTGAGTTTGAATGTTGTATTGGTAATCATGTGTTTTGAAAATGAAGTCTCTCCCTTTAAAAAAAAGGGGAAAGAAAATGAAAGAAAAGCATGAGATGAAAGCTTGAAAAGAAAGGAAGAAAATGTGGAATTATGCTCTTGATTGAAAAATGCTTTTGCTCCATTTATGTTCTATTAGGTTTCTTGTGCTTATTTAAAATTTTGTTAGCCCTTTGTGCATACCTTCCTTTCTTTATTCTACCTGACATCATTCCCATGGCCCCATTATAACCCTTGAAAGACCTTTTGATTCTTGCATGCATGCTGATTATTAGTGAAAATTTGGTTTCTTATCAAGCTTATGGAAATGCTTTTTCTAAGAGGAATTTTGAGCGAATTGTTTTCACCCTTAAACACTTTGAGTGTGGTTAGCAGTGTGAACTTCATTCTGTGAGGATGCATGGTTTCTGAGAACTTAGCCTCTAATTGGACTTGATTTTGATTACCTCTCTGCTTCTTGGTTTGCCTTTGCCTATTGCTTGGTCGGATGTTTCCTCAGGTTCCTCATTCATTATTGTCTTTTGATCCCATTTGGTCTTAGTTATTGCTTGGGGACAAGCAAAATCTTAAGCTTAGGGGTATTTGATGTGTGTGAAACAACATCATATTTTGTTCTTGTTTTGCATGCATTTTTATGCATTTTAGTTTCCCTTTTTATTTGTTTTTCCCTTTAGTTGGGATAACTGCGGTGTTTTTGGTGTTGTTGTGCAGGATTGGTGCTTAATAAGCCTTGAAATGGATGGAAAGCTTGCATAATTGAAGTTGGAGCTTAAAGGGTAGCAATTTGGGACAAAAAGCTCACTCCATAAGGTACCACGGCCTGCCCGTGGACTGAACCACGGCCATGGATCGAGCAGCTACGTAAAAAAGCAAAGGGGAAGTCCAGAGAAGACCACGGCCTGGCCGTGTAATGAACCACGGTCGTGGTTGTCAAACAGAGACAACCACGGCCTGGCCGTGGACTGAACCACGGTCGTGGTTCGGGATGCGTGTCAGCTGTTTAAGTCCATTTTTCTCTTTTCTGATGGGCTTGGACTAGTTTTAACCTATGGGGTATATATAGATGTTCTGAAGACAACATTGGGGTTCGAATTTGGTTTTGGAGAAGGCACATAGGAGGCTCTTGATCTTGATCTTCCTCTTTTCTCTCTTGGATTACGGGTTTGGATGTTCTTGAAGTTGAATTTCTAGTTTCTTCTTCTCCATGTCTGAGTAGTTCCTTTTGTTTCTAGGATTGGACAATGCCCTTTGAAACATTGATGATGATTAATTGATATTGTTTACCCCTTTTATTAATCTTGAATGTTGTTGATTCGATCCTTATTGCGATTATTCATGTGAATTTGCTGGCCACTTCTTTGCATCTCATAGATATCTAGGGACGTACTGAAAGGTGAACCTAGGTGTTGGAACCATAAGAATTGAACTTAAGGTCTAAATCACGAGAGTAGGTTTAGCCTTTCGAGGATTAATGAATTACCAAAAAGCGTAATGAGTTCAATTTAGATTCAATTACCACGAGAGTAGGAATTGGTTTAATTGGGCACGGTTCTTATATCTTGAGAGGGAACATTAACTAATTTAGGGTAATTCACCTTCAATTGAATTTCAAGTGTTAATAAGAGGATTGTTAATTAGGAGTCTTATATCATTGTGGTTAACCCCAATCCTGGAAGCTTTCTTGAATCTGAAAACCTTTCTCAACGATTTGCTGTTTTTATTCTCAAATTTGCATTTTGATATTCATTTATTTAATTGTTTGGTTACTACGTTCTTGTTAATCAACAATTATATTCCCTTTTGTTTAATTAATTGAATTAATTAATTAATTAGTATTCATAGACATAGTCCCTGTGGATTCGATCTTTTTATTACTTGACGACGAAACCGTACACTTGCGGATTTCAGATACCAATTCCTTAACCAAAGGTTTAGCTGTTAAAGCCTTTGTTGATCATGTAACCCATTTGGGTATAGTGAGGCCTTTTGATGTTTTGGATTAATGAGAATTTGTTTTGTGTTTTATTGAGACCTTATTGTATTATTATGTCTCGAGACCTTAAACAATTATATTGCTACTATTGTCATTGCCATATAATATTATTGTTATTATTATTATTATCTGTGCAGTTTTATTTGTTTGTATTATGGCATATTGTGGAGACATTTTGGATCCAGTCTTATTTTGTTATATTGTTAAGATGTTTGTTAAATCTCAAAAAGCATCTTGGGCAGATGCTTGAGCCATTTTGTTAGGAAATACACTTTGATCACATATTGACATGTAATTTTGATATGTTTTCCCATTACTTATATACCACTTTTTTTGGGTCATCAAAATATGAGTATCTTGCATGTATGATATAAGCAATCATTCGAGTATGATTTTCTACATTGTTAAGATGCTTGTAGTCTCATTTTGGACTAGTGGTTGAGAGTGCATGCTTGATTTTGATGTCATATTGTGGTCACATATTATTTGATTAATATGGATAATTGTTTTCTTATTAAAATAAAATAATATGACTTATGTTGTCTAAGTGAGAGAATGTTAGAATATTTTATTTATATTAGATGTCAAAATTATTAAATCATTTTGTTTAGCCCAAATTATAATCAGTATTGTTATTGAATTGAGCCTATTGTTTTTAAGCATTGTTCATACGTGAGTTTTGTTTGTGGATTCTGTATATGAATTTACCATAGTGGTATGTTTAGCTCATTTTAGTTATTCTATATATACAATGAGAAACCTCTATTAGTAGTTATTCTAGTACGTACAATTGCTCTATTGATACTGAGGCGTGAATGATTATTGTGGGATATGAATAATATTTTTTTTTCATCGAGATCACTTTCAAGAATTCAATTATGACAATCTCATTGACATTTTTTCAAAATAACCATATAATTTATTCTATATTATTTGAGTATGTCATAATTTTGTAATTGATTGATTTAGGAATTTTAGCAAGTAATACATACCAATCCAACACGAGCAAACATAAAATTACCATTACAAAATACTTTTCCAATTTCCATATATATAGAGAAAAGGGTTGCTCCATCACGCGTCACTCTTGGTTAGCCAGTGTATCAAGATCAAAAACCTATAGGTCCCTGAAGCCCATTCCACTGAGCCAACATAACTTGGTATATTTTCCTAGTTTCAGATGGACTACCCACCAAAAATGACTCAAAATGCTATTTAATTCGCTGTGTAAGTGGGAACTAACTTAGCCACAGCTTTGATGTCAATATATAACTTTGTTGAACTTTGAAAACAATCATGGTATAAGTGGGAATTGACTGGGGCACAGTTTTAATCATGATACGTGAACAATTTTGGGTAACGGACTAATCAAATTTAACCAATTGACTAGAAGCAGCACCGTAGACCAGAAAAATTCTCATAACATCAACAAGTTAGAGGCTTATAAATATTAAAGTAACATCAGGGGCATCACGACAAACACGTAGCCTATGAAGCTTTTGCCTATAATATATAATAAAAAAAAAATGTACTTTGCTACAAGAAGGGTTTGAATTGTGTTGAGCCCAAATTCGCTGACACTCTAAGTTTCAAACTTAATTTAAGCATACGAAGTTGATAATAGCAGTGATAATATGTAGAAGATGCTAATTACGAATAAGAAGGTACGAATACGGTTTTGAAAGAAAGTTTGCAGCTTTGAGGTTACCCGAAGTGATTTTGAAATATGTAATGCAATCAATCATATGTTCAACAACAAACCAGATTTGAACAAAAGAACAGATCTAAACGGAGCACATGCAAAACTTTGGTTTTTCACAACTTGGAGGAACACCCACTCAATCAAACTTGTACAAACACAAACTAGAATGAAGATATGGCAAAGGTGCATGTATGCACAAAACAACATCGTTTTTTATGTTGCACATATTTGTTGGACAATGAAAAACAGAAGTATATGCTGCTACTGCCTTTCGTCGTCCCACGTTGGTGGAGAATTTTTTTAAAAAAATGTTTTTCCTTTATGTCCTATTGATTTGAAATAGTCAGTTTCTTATCTTTTTGAAATATTTTTTTTAAATGTTCTTAATTAGTTATCAATCAATTTTTGTAACCTCCACTTTATTAGCACATTTTGAACGGATCAAAATGCTATTGATAGTGGGGCTAATATTGAGGAAGTGATGAAACTGTTACAGAAAATAGGAGAACCATTTTTCATTGACATTCTCTTTTAAAAAGGCCTCACACAGTTTAAGAGAGTATGCAGAAAGTACTTTTCTCTTCTACTATGTTATTCCATTTTTATCTTTCCTTTCCTATTTTTTCACAATTTAATCTGGGTAATTGTTCTGTGGTTTCCATAACCTAAGGCCACGAGTGCACGTGTTCATAGGCTCGTTGTGTTAACCTTTGGGAGCGGTCGGTGATTTGGATTGCACCGAAGTCTAGCCAGATTTCACTTTCAGGGCAGTGGTTTCCACGGCACAACAAACAATAAACAAAGTTTTATTCTCTTCTATTTTGTACTGTATATTTTTTTACTTTTCTAACAATATTTATCATGTGCATTTTCCAGGAAATAAATGTAGAGAAAAAAGTACAAGTAGATTTTCTGATAACAGAATAATTCTAAAAAACACCAAGTGACAAACTTCAAATAACATGGTGACGCATTGAAAGTGAACTAAACCATAGGCGAAATTGAATTCAACTAACAAACAAAAGTGGAAAAAAAAAGGTAGGAAAGGAAATGCTAAAAATTGACCCTTTTTTTTAATCGAAAGCAAGTCTGGCAGATATTTTGTTGAAAATCTTTTTCTACCAGTGTTTTCAACAAAATGATATTCGTCTAGATTTGTAAGAAATCAAGTTTTACAACGAATTTCGTAGAAAAAAAAAGTTAAATAAATCGTTGAAAATGTTCATTTTTCTAGTAGAGTTGGTTTAATTTGGAAGAAATATGCAATAAAGGAAGAATAGTGAATTTAACAGACATATAACTTTTAATTTAACTATGTTGGAAAAACAACATATTGTTAGCTTTTGATTCAATGTTTTAGGGTTCTTCATGTTTAATTATTTACCTCATGCCTCTTTTTTGGATGCCATTGTTAATAAGGTATCCAGTTGGCCAATGATACCTTATTGTATAGTACAAATATAATTTTTCATCACAAAAATAAAATATATAACACTGTGTTTGGATTTATTAAAAAATAATAATTTGGTTTAATTTAAATTGATTTAGAGAAATTACAAAATCTATTATTTAAATTACTTTATAAATTAATTTTTTTATTTGAAATACATTGAATATGAAATTGAATTAATTTATTTTTATATTATTTTGTATTTTATTTACAGAGGTAAATCATTAATTCAAATAACTTAAATTAAAATTATATTAATTTACTTAAATTTGATTTGACTTTTACATCTACATAACTGAAATTGGAATGATTTTAACAAAAAAATTAGAATAATTTCATAATCACATCAATTTATATGTGATAATTTTTCAAATAAATAATTTCATTTATAAACTAAATTAGTTTTAAGATTTTGTGATTCCAGTGATACTTAAATTTAATTGGGAATACAAAACAGCAAGTCTCTTAATTGAGCCGGTTGGATTTGTTTTCCAATGTTTAAGATTCTTTCATCTCTAAAAAAAAAAAAAGAGTAATATTATATTTTTTTACTTAATTATTTTAATAATTATTTTAATATTAAATAAAAAATAAATATATTTAATATCTTAAAAATATAAAAAATATTTAATATTTTTTTATTTAATAGTAATAAAAATTAATAAAAAATTAAATAAAAAGATAAATTATTTCTCTTTAAAAAAAATTATGAAGATTTCATATATATTTGTTATATTATACTAATTTTATTTTAAAATTTATTGAAACAATGTTGAAGAATCAGCTGACAGAAAATACCACCAAAATCCAACGGAAACGACAAATCAATTGGCGTAAATAACACCAACAACTCCTTGGACTTTGGAGCTTGGACCAAGGGCCGGCCTGTCACTGTGTCACACGTCTTCACTTTTGACTATCGTGCTCGTGCTTCTTATGCTCCAAATCTTTCCTTTTTTTTTTCTTTTTTAAATGAATTTTATTAAGAACATTTATTAAAAAAATTAAAATAATTTTTTAGATAAAAATAAAATAAAATATAATTTTTTAAATTTTAATATATTAAATATTTTATTTTCATCTACAATTTTTATTTTTTTTTTTTAACAATTATTTTAAAGTAGAAAAACCTTTTTTTAATTTCTTTTCTCCTTGCCTCTTTGCAATTCTATCTATATAATTACTTGAGTCATTATAGGAGTAGTGTTACTGAATTTAATAATTAAATAAGCTTCATACTAAACAAATGTTGTACAACACTGCCACTTCGAATCGGTAGTAACAATGAGATGATTAATTTTGGCATTACGTTAATGTTAGTGTTAAGTTAACTTTTATTCTTGAATAAAAGTTAATAAAATAAATATTTGCCATGTGAAAGACAACTCACATATTTGTTTCTAAATTTGTAAAATATAGAGGTTTGGAGCGTAAATTTAAGTTTATAAATTCTTAAATATTTTTGAAATAAGAAATTTCTCTTATTTTATATTATTCAACATGTTATATTAATTTTGTGCATTATTATTATATCTTATTTTAATTATATTTTTATTATTATAAATAATTTATCACGCATTCAATAGTATATAATAAGAAATTTATTTTATTTTGAAAACACTTTATTTAGAGATGTTGCATGTAATTTATTATAAAATTTCGTTTTGTTAATATACATTTTTAAGGCATATGTTATGAAATTTAAAATAAGAATTATTAAAAAATAGAAATATTTAATATCTTAAAATTTATAAAATTATTAAGGCACATTCGGAATCCAATCATCCGAGTTATTTAGTTTTATTCATGCTATTTTAAAGATATACATTAATAAAATTCAAAAAAATAAAAGAGGATATAATATAAGAAAAAAAATTAAAGTTGTTATAAGTATTTTACTTAGATTGGAGAAGTTAATTAGCTAAAAGAAAAAGAGTATGCAATTCTCTTGAATTTTGATCATTTTGTAAATCACAATCACAAATTTTAAAACATTCTTAATTAATTCTTAAATTTTAATTAATGTTTAAATAGATCATTATATTTAATTTAGATCCATTAATTTATTAATAATAATACTACATAATATTGTTTTATAAAATAAATTTGTTTTTTATTTTTTGTAAGGAAGAAAATATATTTAAAATTAAATTTTAATAAATTAATTAATGAATAATTCTTAATTAATGTAAATACAATTAAAATGATATTATATAATTTTATTATTAGTAAATTAATAAATTTAAATTAAATATAAAAAAATATTGAAATATTAATTAAAATATAAAAATTAATTTAAAAAAATTAAAATTTGTAATGATAATTTATAAAAAATCAAAATTAAAGAAGATTGCGTAATCTTTTCCCTAGTTAAAATATGTGCTAACCACAATATTAAAAAGAAGTTGTGATCAGTGCTAGAAAATAGTTGTACCGGCCAAGTAGTTGAAAGGAACAATTTATAACATCAATGTAAAGCGGACTATTCACCATACGCGCAAGTTTGTAAATAATGTTTTAAAAAATAAATTAAATATTAAATTGACAAAAAATTTAAATCATGATTTAATTGATTAAATTTTATAGTTGAATTATAGTTAAATTAAATAAATATTCAAACTAGATACCGGTACAATCTAAAAGCCCACTTTAATTTTTATAACATTATATGTAATTCATCAAATAATTGAGAATATAGCATGATATTAAAATAAATGTAGGACCACTAATAAAAATAAAGATTTAATTTTGATTTACATAATCATCAATTTCTATAAATTAAAGTAAAAGAAAACCATTATTTTTAAAAAATATATATGCCACTTATGAAAGGATTAGTCTAAGATATCCTAAAAAAGAGTAAGTATTTATGCACTAAATCTCAAAGTCTGAATATTTTAGTGAGGAAATAGAAAAACGAATCAAAAGATAAAGGAGAATTTCTGTTTCATAATTTTTGTTGTGTGGAGATAAAGTAGAATTTTATGAAAAGAAGGACAAAATAGAATAAAAATAAACTTGAAAAAATGGAATAAATATAAAGAGGTGTGAAGCAGTGGAAAGGGTAGGTGCTGCAAGTAGGAGTGATCCATTTTAATCAAAAGTTAATTTAAATAAATTTGAGTTTAATAAATTAAATACAATATTTTTTTGAATCAAGTTAAGATGAATTTTTCTAACTCGACCCTGTGTCACAAAATTATGGAAAACTTATAAATTTTTTTTTGAAAATCCGTACCTGCAGGATCCGTGAGACAAAACCTATTTGGTGTTTATTTGTTGTGTTGACGTGAGAAGTAACGCCTCCCTAATGCAAATGGACCCGCTGTCGCCTTCATTAGGAATGGAAGAGGGAAACAACCAACCAACAACAATTTCCTCCCCCATCCATTAAATACTCCAAAACAACTCACAACTCCTGAGCCCTGAGTCCTAACAAAACGAAAGTGAAGTACCTCTCAAAAAGAGGAAGGAAGCAAAGGCAGAAGAAAAAGTGAAAGGGTGAAAGCAACAATGTCGTCGATCGCTTTCTCCTTCACTCCTGCTTCCTCCTATTCCTATTCCTATTCTTCTTTCTCTTCATCCAAACCCAATTCTTCTTCCTTCTTCTCCTCCTCACCCTCCCTCCCTCTTCGTCTCCGCCTCACTCCCACTCCAACATCCTTCTACCGCTTCCAACGCCGCCGAGATCTCCCTTTCCTTCTCCACTCCACTGGCGGCGGTCACGGATCTTTCGGCGGCAGCGGCGGTCACGGAGGCGGCGGCGGCGACGACAACGAAGACGACAATGCCGGAGGAGACAACAGCAGAAAGAAGGAGGCGATTTTGGTGTTGGCGGAGGCAGGTAGGTCGTTGGAGAGCGTGCCGGCTGACTTGGCGGCGGCTATCAAGGAGGGGAAGATTCCAGCTTCCGTGGTGTCTCGCTTTCTAGAGCTGGAGAAGTCTCCCTTCTTCCGCTGGTTGCTTCAGTTTGGCGGCTTCAAGGAGCGTCTTCTCGCCGATGATCTCTTCCTCGCCAAAGTTGGTATGGAATGCGGTGTTGGTATCTTCACCAAGGTACCTTGTTTTTTCCGCCATTTCATTTACACTTTGTTACTATGCACTCCTACTCGTAGTTGTAGGTTCGTTTTGTTTGGTTTGGTTGTGTTTATTTACGTTATGTCAAACAGCAGAAATGTATATACTAGTTGATAGAATAAGGCTCGTAAAGATCACACAACAATGCTACACATTTACATATACTCTGATTCTACCACATAAGCAGACGTGAGAGATGTGCGTATAAATCTCATGCGTAATTAGCATTTTTCAAGGTCACAAAACTGCTAGTTTTATTTCTTTTTTGTGTTATATATATATATGTGTATATGCTGATTGACAATCTGCTGTCACTTGTTTTTCTTCCCTGCCTAGACTGCTGCTGAGTATGACCGCAGGAGAGAAAAGTTTTTCGATGAGCTGGAAATTGTTTTCGCTGATGTGGTACGAATTAATATTCTCAATTTCTCATCAAATTATTTCCCATCAATCTGCACTGTTTTCCTTCCACTATCCTCGTACTTACAGCATATCATATATAACACCTTCACCTTCGACATGAGCATGATATATACCACTATTCTCTTCTATTTATGCTTGTTAGCATTTTTATCATTACAAGAGACTCATTTGACATATTTCTCAGATGCATATTGTGTTTTGAATCTTTTGTCTGACTACAATTGAGCTATCTGTAGAAAAAAAAATGTTTTCCACTTCCTCTCATTTTATATTGCAATTTTTTCTCACTTGTTCTAGGATAGAAAATCATAACAAGACCAATATATCTTATTATAAATATATAATGATATAGACGAGCTAGAGAAATTGACAACAACTAGGTTCTTTTGGTATTAGGTCCAAATAACAAGTGCACATATATTGTGGATTCTTTCACGTTGTTTGATCCATTTCGGAAATTTGGAGGCAGTTTTTGTGGTTCTTGTCTATGTTATATGTTCCTGAGTGTTAGTGAATGTCCAGATATTATGTCATTCTTGTGTATAAAAGTTTTTTTTATTCTTTCCAGAGGCAGAGCCAAGGCCTTTAACACCCCTCTACTGTCACGGTCTCCCTCATTATTCTCTCCCCACTTATGCCTGCTATCCCATTGAGCCTCTACCTCATTTTCACCTCCACACCTCTCTCCACCTTCTTGTCCCTCTCTCTACTTTTGTCTTGGCTCTGCCCCTGCTTATTTCATCTTTTTTATTTTCTTATTTTTTTTACATTGCACTAGCCGGGAAAGTACATCAAATGCAGAAGTACCAACCTAAAGGGATGGTGGTTTGAGCAGAATTTCCCTCAATGGAGAGAGTGAACCCTGGTAACCCAGGTTACAGTGAGTGACATTTCATGTCTTTATTGTTTGTGAGTTACAGAAAAAAGTATATATATTCTTGCCATCGTTTTGGAACACTCCAATTGAGATACTCAATGTGAATATAAAATATTTTCAATGAAAAGGGCTTCTCTTTGTTTGGATGAGAATGTTCCTTTTTGTGGATGAATTTATCAGAGAATAGAGTTTTTTGTATATCTTCCATGAATAAGATATGTACAATTTATAGACACTAGGTCACACACGGGATTAGATAATCAGATCCCATGATATCAGGAAAGAGAATATCTTAAGGTTGAAAAAAATAAAGATCCTAATCAACCTAACCTATATTAGGAGACAAATAACAAAAATATAAAAAACATAGAGACTCCCAAGGAATATCACATGTGATTGACAACAAATTCAACTCCACATCGATCCATATGGATCCACACAGATTCCAACACTCCCTCTCAAGCTGGTGAATAGGTATTTTCCATTCCTAGCTTGGATATGATTCTTTCAAATGAGGAGCTACTTAATCCCTTGGTGAAGACATCTGCAAGTTGTCCTTGAGTGGGCACATATAGGGTGCATATCAAGCCACGATCAAGCTTCTCCTTGATGAAATGCCTATCCACCTCAATGTGTTTAGTTCGATCATGTTGAACCGGATTGTGGGCTATACTAACTACTGATTTATTGTCACAGTCGAGCCTCATAGGTTCTTCCCACTTAATCTTCAAATCTTCTAGAATGATTTTAAGCCAAAGTAGTTCACATACACCTTGTGTCATAGCACGAAATTCTGCTTTAGCACTAGAACGTGCTACTACACTTTGTTTTTTACTTTTCCAAGTCACAAGATTTCCCCCAAGGAAGGTGCAATACTCGGTAGTTGATCTCCTGTCAACAATTGACCCTGCGTAATCAACATTAGTGTGTGCTTCCAATGTCATTTTTCCATTCCTTTTAAACAAAATTCCTCTTCCTGGAGTTCCCTGAGGTACTGTAAAATTCTATGGGCAGCCTGTAAATGGACTTCTCTTGGGCTGTGCATGAATTGACTGATCAAGCTCACCCCATAGGCAATATCCGGTCTGGTGTGGGACAAGTAAATGAGCCTTCCTATCAGCCGTTGATACATCTCCTTATCTACTATAGCATCTTCCTCTGCATTTCCCAGTTTTAGGCTCGGTTCCACAGGAGTACTCACAGGTTTACAAGTTGTTTTGCCTGTTTCCTTGAGCAAATCAGTGATGTATTTCTACTAGGATATAAAAATCCCTTTCTTGGAGTGTGCCACTTCAATCCCTAAAAAATATTTCAATTTTCCCAAGGTTTTGATCTCAAATTCCTTGGCCAAACATTGACTTAAGGTCTCTTGTTCTCTCCTATCATCTCCAGTCAATATAATGTCATCCACATACACTAACAGTACTATCACTCTCCCTGACTCAGAGTCTTTGATGAACAATGTATGATCCCCTTGACTTTGCTTGTATCCTAAGGCTGTCATAACTCTAGTAAATCTTCCAAACCAGGCTCGAGGTGATTGTTTCAGCCCATATAGGGCCTTTTTTAACTTACATACTGTATTGGCAGCCACCTTCCTCTCATATCCTGGTGGCATTTCCATATATATCTCTTCCTCAAGTTCCCCATGCAAGAAAGCATTCTTTACATCGAATTGCTGTAATTCCCAGCCATGGTTGGCAGCAAGGGATAGGATCACCCTGACTGTATTCATTTTAGCAACCAGAGCAAAGGTCTCTGAATAATCAATCCCATAAGTTTGTGTAAACCCCTTGGCAACCAATCTTGCTTTGTACCTCTCAATTGACCTATCAACTTTGCATTTTATCGTGTACACCCACTTACACCCAACTGGCCGTTTTCCTACTGGTAAAGAAACAAGCTCTCAGGTTTTATTTTTCTCTAGTGCTTCCATCTCTACATCCATGGCTTGCTTCCATTTTTCATTGGTCAAAGCCTCAGAAAGAGTAGTGGGTATGGAGGTGGTGTTTAGGTTTACAAGGAAGGTTCTGTGGGTTGGTGAGAAGTTTTTAAATGAGAGATAATTTGAGAGAGGGTATAAAGGTTGTTTGGTGCTTTTTCTGGTTCCTTTTCTAAGGGCAATTGGAAGATCAAGATCATCTTTAGTAGGTTGAGTCTCGGTTTCATCCTGTGAGGTGGGCAAAATAGTTGCATCCTGTAAAGTATGTAATTCAGAAATTGTTACCTCATGAGAAGGAGTTAAGTCAGATTCTTGGACCTGTTTAGAGTCTGGAATGACCTTGGACTTCCTAGAGTACACCAAACCTTTTTCAAATCTTACATCAAGATGAGTGGCTTTATTAAACTTGGGGTCAGATTCAGGTTGGTCCAAAGTATTGAGGTCATATTCAGACTGGTCCAGATCAGACTCAACAGAAAGGTTAGGGAGACTAGGTAATGTAAGATAGTTTTCCTTATCTTCCCTAAGATTCTCCCTCTGAAGATAAGGTTTAGGAAAATAGGCTTCTTGCTCATTGAAGGTAACATCTCGAGACACAAATAATTTTTTTGATGGAGAATGATAACATTTATAGCCTTTTTTAGTGGAGGAATACCCAACAAAAACACATTGTAGAGCCCTAGGATCAAGTTTCCCTCTATCTTGACTATGGATATGAACAAATGATACACAACTAAAGATCCAAGGTTTGAGATTGATGGTAGTGGAGAGATTCGGGTAAAAGGATGAAAGGACATCCATAGGGCTTTTAAAACCTAAGACACTAGATGGTAATCTATTGACAAGTTATGTTGCTGTAAGAACAGCTTCCCCCCACAAGGTTTTTGGAACACTTTGCTGATATAACAGAGCTCGGGTGTGATTTAGAAGGTGCCCATTTTTTCTCTCAGCAATCCCATTCTGTTGTGGTGTTTTGACACAAGAAGACTCATGGATAATTCCCTCTTTTTGACAAAAGGGAGTAAGAATTTGATTAAAGTAGTCCTTGGCATTATCAGATCTAAGTCTTTTGATATTCACACCAAACTACTTTTTTACCATAGAGAAGAAATTTGGAAAAACAGTACTTACTTCAGACTTATGTTTAAGTAAGAAAATCCAAGTAACCCTAGTACAATCATCAATAAGGGTTACAAACCATCGAGCACCGGACACACTTGGAACATTAGAGGGACCCCATACATCCGAATGAATAAGATAAAAAGGAGAAGAACTTTTGTTATTGCTTATAGGAAAGGGTACACGTTTGTGTTTAGCAAGCTCACACACCTCACAATGAAAACTCTCAACATCTAATTTGGTAAAAAGAGAAGGAAACAAGATTTTGACAGTCCTAAAAGAAGGATGTCCTAACCTACAGTGATAAAGAAAAACCTTCTCCTTGTTGGATAGAATAGACTCAGACATGAAGGAATAAGGAAGACTGTTCTTGCTAGGCAGATTTGGTTCCTCAAGGTAGTAAAGACCATTCCATTCTCTAGCACGTCCAATCGTCCTCCTCGAATCCTTGTCTTAAAATACACAATTACTGTTGTAAAAAATTACCTTACAGGATAAGTCTTTTGTAAGCTTTTGTATAGAGACAAGCTTGGTGGATAACTTTGGGACATGGAGAACATTTTTCAAGGTTAGAGATGAGTTTATTTGGATATCACCTAGGCCAACTACAGTTACAAGAGTACCATCGACTGTGACAATTTTTTTAGTGCTGGGACAAGGTGAGTATGTGGAGAAGTGTTTGGATAAGGGTGTCATGTGGTTTGTGGCACCTGAATCTAGTATTCAGCCTAGGTTAGAAGGTGTTTCTGAGACATTTAATCCAAATGAAAATGAAAGCTTACCTGGATATGCCAAAGTACAAGTACCTGTTGGTTTGTCAAGGCTTGTGAGGAAAGCTCTCATCCTGTTTATTTCTTCCTGGTTAAGACTTATGGATTCAGATTTGGATTCAGATTTATTTTCTTCATTGTTTTCAGCAGCAGCCACATGAACGTATCCACTCTTCCGTGAAGATTCCCCCTTTTTACTCCATTCACGACTAGGAGGCTTGCCATGCAGTTTCTAGCACTTCTCTCGGGTATGTCCTGCCTTGTTACAATAGGTACACCACAAACCATCCTTCCTTTTCTCTACTGGACCATGTTTAAGATGTTCAGCCACCATGGCTGAACTCTCTATAGTTGGAGTATCCAACATTAAACTCCTTCTACTCTCTTCACTTCGTACCATAGCCACCACCTCATTGAGACATGGAAGCTCCTGTTTTCCCAGAATCTGAATTCTAACCTGATCAAACTCCGGATTTAGGCCAACTAGAAAGTCATAGACTCTGACTTGTTCAATAAACTCCTTGAGAACTGCTGCATCTGCAGAACATTGGGTTTTGTTCCCTTGTTTTGCTGCCACTGTTTTCACCTTTATATCATATACTTGAGCGGCATCTTTGGCTTTGGAATAGGTTTGTTCCATTGCGTCCCAAATCTCCTTGGCAGTACTGAGAAACATGCAAGTGTCACTAATCTCTGGAACCATTGAATTTCATAGCCAGGCCATGATCATGGAATCTTCTTCATCCCAAGTTGCAAACTTCGAACTACTCTTGTTTGGTCCAGTACCTGTTAGGTGACTCGACTTACCTTTTCCCTTTAACACCGTACGAACAAGTTGAGACCACTTTAGGTAATTCTTCCCATTCAACCGATATGCAGAGTGGATATTCTGCAATTCTCCAGGATTTTGAGGCTGGACATCTATTTCTTTTGCCTCTTCGTGCGACATATTCAGAACACTAGTAGCACAAAAAAAAAACGATCAGCTACGCCAGGAAAAGATGTGGAGGTGTGACCGTGAGTACTAGAAACCAGAAACCACTAAGGGAGTGCCGACGAGCTGTTGCCAGAAAATTTGTCGGTCGCGGGAAAAGTCGCCAAAAAATTCGCCAGTCGCTGGAAAAGTCGCCGGAAAATTTGTCAGTCGCCAGAAAGGTTGCCGGAAAATTCTCCAGTCGCCGGAAAGGTTGCCGGAAAAGATGTGGGTTACTGTTGGTGTGGGTTAGAAATCTGAAAATTCTCAGATCTCCTTCGAGACTACAATTTTCCACCAAGTCAGCTTCAAGGACTCCTCTGTAATGAGGTATGCAGCTTCTGGAGAAATGATTGGCAATGAAGGCCAATCAGAGGATAAATGGCAATGAAGGCCGAGAACTTGTTGGCAATAAAGGCCAATCAGTTTAGGTGTTTCAGCGGAAACCAGGAGCAGTCCCTGATCGGAACTGCTCTGATACCATATCAAAGAATAGAGTTTTTTGTATATCTTCCATGAATAAGATATGTACAATATATAGACACTAGGTCACACACGGGATTAGATAATCAGATCCCATGATATCAGGAAAGAGAATATCTTAAGGTTGAAAAAAATAAAGATCCTAATCAACCTAACCTATATTAGGAGACAAATAACAAAAATATAAAAAACAGAGAGAATCCCAAGGAATATCACATGTGACTGACAACAAATTCAACTCCAAATGGATCCATATGGATCCACACAGATTCCAACAGAATTTATACACTAACATTTGAATTAAATCTCTGTTTTTTTATCTCTTAATGCATTTGTCTGTGTTGGCTTGCACTTTGTACTTGCCACAGTTGAGAGAAAATATTGCTTCCTGTGAAACATCTATTGAATTCAATGACATAACATCCCTTTTACATATACTGTTCGTAGGTCATGGCCATACTTGCAGATTTCATGCTGGTTTATCTTCCTGCACCTACTGTATCTCTTAGACCACCACTTGCAATCAATGCAGGGCCTATTGCTAAGTTTTTCCACAACTGCCCAGATAATGCATTTCAGGTCTTTATATGTCCCATAGACTAATGGTTTTGATTACTTTCTGAATTTTCCTAACTAAATGATAGTAGTTAGTAGTTACCTATGACATTCTTAATTTCCTTCCACAGGTTTCTCTCTCAGGAACATCATATTCCTTATTACAGAGAATTGGTGCAATTGTGGTATGTACAGTTTTGTAACTTCTGTCTTATTACACCTTGCAGGTTGAATTCATTTTCATCCTCTTTGTTTCTTTTTTGCTTTTGGTTTCCTGTAACTAATTGTTCTATATAATGTGGTTACATTGCACAGCGTAATGGGTCTAAGCTTTTTGCAGTTGGAACTGCTTCATCACTGGTTAGTTCTCATTTCCTGGGGATTTTTCTTGCCATTTTTATGGTTTAAGAATTTTATTTATTTATTTATTTAAGTTTTTACGTCGCTTGACCTTCTCTTCTCTATAACTTTTATGGGCACTTCTGGATGTTCAGTCATTAATCATCACAAAAGTTGAGCAGACTCATGATTTGGCAATTGTGTTGACTGATTCAGTCTTCTCATTGACCTTCAAATTATGGGTTTGATTCTAGCCAGAGTTAGTTTGTATAAATTCCAACAATATAAATCTTGGGAGATGCACATTGAGTTTTTGACTTTTAGTCTTATTGACCTTCTAATAATGGGCGTTATTCTAGTTAGAGATAGTATTGTGGAAATTCTAGCATGGCAAAGTGCTATTTTTAAGGTTTCTCGTTCGTGTGGTGAATGATTCTTGACTCCAGATAAATATGCATGCTATTTGAATTAACTTTCTCCATTTTTTTTTTTGGGTATGGTTAAGTTTTATGCATCTGGGTCTATGAGCCTAGTTTGTCTTCGCAGTTCTAGTCAAAATCCTGATCCTTGACTGGCACCTCTTCTATTGAATTCATTTTTCACACCATGGGTGTGCAGGGCGGGACTGATTTGGCATAATATATATAGACTATTATGATCAACTGCTTTCGTATGTGTTCTTCAAATATGAATTTGAAATAACTGATCTACTAGTTCTAAAGAGTTAGATAGTGAAGGGCTTAAAAAGTTTGTCAAGGATCCGTGTCATATGTTATAACCTTTTCTTTTAATAAACAATCCTGCCAAATTTTCATTGTCTTCACTGCTTTAAATGCAAGTGGAATCAATTGGGTTCAGACACTGACACTGCATTTTGTATTCATTCAGGTTGGGACAGCTGTGACAAATGCCTTAATTAATGCAAAGAAGGCTGTTGATAAGTCTTCTGCTGGGGAAATTGAAAATGTTCCCATATTGTCTACCAGTGCTGCCTATGGTGTCTATATGGCAGTTTCTAGCAACCTCAGGTAAAAGGATGATGTGATTAGTGATGATTATTTGAATATTATAGTCTAAAATCTACAAATGCTTCAAGCAAGTGGCCATCCCCCTCTAACTTGCTTTTGCCTTTGTACATCTGGGTTTTCCGCTAATTAAATGTGATACCTTTAAATGGTGAATGTAACATGTAGAAAAGTTATTTCATTGTTAAACACTTGTTACATAAAGACTGTAGGAAGTCTCTCATTGAGAAATCAATGTGGATAAAAGAAATGATATGATTATAATGTGAGTGCTACCTACCCAAACATAGTTAAGTAATTTTCGTCAGTTGCTTATCATTGTTCATAAAGTTTGACTCATTGTCATCTGATTATGGACAAGCATCTCAGTATACCATTATTGAATGCTTCAAGAGAAAAGACATGTTTTCTTCTCCATTCTTGTCCTACTTGAAAATGTTTATTTAATGAGATAACCTGCATTTAATAGACAACTAAAGTTACTAGAGAAGTGAAACAAAGGTTATGAAATACAGATTATTGTAGGAGATGGTGTTTGCACATTTTTATGATGTTTATTGCTCAACTTGCTCAAGAAAATTCACGGTTTATGAATTGAACCTTTATCTTTTGCCATAACAAGTATATTATGATGACTACTTTCCATCATCTTAAAAATGTTCTAGCCTGTTCATATAGATTGTTGTCTAAAACTTTTACTAAGAATTTGATTTTGCTGACAGGTATCAAGTTCTTGCTGGAATTATTGAACAGAGGATTTTGGAACCTGTGCTGCACCAGCACAAGCTTATACTTAGTGCAATTTGCTTTGCTGTTCGGACTGGCAACACGTATTTGGGTTCCTTATTGTACGGAATTTTATACCTTTTCTGATTACTTTCAAAAAGAGCTTTGCTTGTTGTAAGTGGCTCATGTTTGGTAATTTTGCCTTGACAGGTGGGTGGATTATGCTCGTTGGATAGGGGTTCAGTAGGCCCAAGACCAAGAGTACAAGACTTGGATACTCTTTCTTGATTGACTAGATTTTCTCAAGATGTTCATTTGCTTTATTACTGGACATCACAAAACAATTTATTTTCTTCGGAGGTTTGGTTGTAGGGTTAGCCCATTAGGTTTTCGGCCCCTCTATTTTTATGCTCATTGCTGAGCACTCTGCGTATTCTCTTTTTTCTCGCAAGTTTCCTCATTCGATTAATGTTATGAGGATGTGGACATAATTTTAAACTCAATGAAAGGGTTGCAGCAGATTGAAAATAAAGAAACAATTTTTTTTGTGACTAGCATAAGACATCCTCTGGCTTGAGCAATCTTCTGATTTTGAACTGAGACCCCACCCCCCACCTCTTTTTTTCTCTGGCATGAGTGACGGGCTGTGTATTATTTCACAAACTCGGCCTATATATTGACTATAATTCCTCCTAAATGTGATAGAATTATTCTAGCTCTTGCCTTTAGAACTTATAAATAAGCCTCTTTTTCGGGTAGATTTGTTTTTACTCATTTTGTTGTTAAATTCAGTCTGAGTGCATTTGCTTTGTCTTTATCTGAGCTCTTTTGTTCTTACTAGTTTGTGTTAAATGTAGATATAAACACTTGCGGTCTTGTGCACACGATGAGTTGGTGTCAGTAGCATGATTTAATCTTGTATTCGTATTACCAAGAAGAAAAAATGGTATGCGAGAATCACTCGGCCTGGATCAGGATGGTATGCGAGAATCACTCGGTATATATAATTTTTTTTTCAATACCAAAGCAAATGGACCTCTCCTGTTACTGGAGAGGATCCGTTTCCCACTCGGCCTATCTATTTTCAATACCAAAGTGGCTCTACATGCTTATATGGCTATGAGATGAGATATCATCTTATGAAGACACCTAGAAAATTTAAGAATTGTTGTTTTTTAATACTCAGTTTGAGAATATTGTATGGTTCTATATGCTGTTATTTATTTATTTTGGGTAAAAGCCATAAAATTGCGTTTGATAATTTTTTTGAAGGCTGCTTTTTGTTGTGTTTTTTAAAATCACGAACGCGTAACACAATGAGACGCTTTTCGAATTTTGTTATATCTCTGAAAAATATGAAATCCCTAAAAAGTTTGCAATTTTAGTTTTAATCAATAACATTTCATAATTTAAAATTATACCTGTTTATGTCTATGCAATTTTAAATTTAGATATTTATTATAGTTTTAAAAACAACTTTAGTTATGTAAAAAAAAAAAGGTATATTTTGAACGTTACTTCTTTATACACGAGTGATAAATTGATATCTAAAATTGCCTTTTTATGCAATGGTTCTTTGAGAATTATTAAATTGTTTTTGAAATTTTTGTGACTAAAACATTTTTACCATTGATAAAATTGAATTTTTTTTAACCTGTTGGGTAACATAGTTGGTTAGTGCTAGGACATGGTAGGATTAGGTGCAGGATTCGATCCTGACATCTTCTCCACCCCATTCCCATTCCCCATGTCCCTTCCCCTCTCCCCTGGCCTCATCAGGGGGCCACCTAGGGGCCCATTAGGAGACCCCTCGATCAGGTCCCACGAGGTGAGATTTAGGTATTACAAAAACAAAATTTAAAAACATTTTTGAAATACCTGACAGTAATCTTAAAAAAAAAAAAAAGATAATAGGTTTAAGAATGGGTGGAACTAACTAATGACGATAGACTATTGACTCTTGTTTTTTTTTTAAGTAACTTAAAAACACAGAACAACGTAGAATATACTCATTAAGATTATTGTAAATACTGGAATCTATCGATTTCACAGCTGTATTCAGTTCTTACAATTTCCTTGTCTACAATAACATGATCTCACGACTCAATTCTCTACATTTTTCAAAATCATCAGGGGACACTAGCTGTGTAATAAATTATAACTACAAGCAGCTATTCATACATGGAAGAGAACTACACTAAATTTAAGTTGCTTCTGGAGTTCCTATAACACCCCGCTCTTATCTTGACAAATGACAAGTCAATTTCCAACTATAGCTGCTCTGTAGCCCCTGAAGGCCTACTACTAAAAAAGAAAGATAATGATAAGTCATGATTCCCGGGGGCCATCAAATGATTGAGTCTTTCTCAAATTCCAATGAAGGCCCTCATGAATACTGCGCAAGAAGTCATTAGTAGAATCAACCAGACATGCTGTAGGAACAGGCCAGGGTGCCATGCTGCACACTAGTGCATCTCCCGGTGCTAACTGCTTCCTGTCCTTGCCATCAAATGATGCCCATGCAGGGCTTCTGCTATTGAATGGTACTTGCACCCGCAAAGTGACATGCTCAGGTAATATCAATGGCCTAAAAGATAGGGAATGTGGGCAAATTGGTGTAAACAAAATACCTGGAACCTGCAGATTTGAAGACTCAGTTTCAAAAGGAGGTGGATATTAATAATATTTATATGAAGTTCTAGGCGAGTAAGATGGAATCAATTAGCTGAATGATGTCACTGTAAGGTTAAGGTGAATGTAACTTCATAAAATAGATTTCTATGGCACTTGAACAAATATAACGACCTTCAATGAGAGACAAAGTGAATATACTTCTTTAATGAACTATCAATTAATAGCTGCTAATCAAATGCAGTTAGTGCACAAAGGAATTCTACATTCAAGCTTAATAACATTTTATGTCAATACCATACTACATTCGTTTTTTATTTTAAGACCAACAAACAACTCCAATAGAAGGATTGACCAAAATTTCCATCCTAAAAGCTTATCTACGAATAAAAAGTATACTGTCAAAGGTAGATATCCAGTAACAGGAGGGGGAAAAAGAATAAGAAAAGTAGAAGTAACATGTAAATGGCAAAGACTTCTAGGCAAAACTAGTAACATAAAGGTAGTTCAACAACATTATAGATAGTAGAATATAATGACTGAGATAAACATTGTCAAACAAAAAAAAATCAGTTCAATTCCGCCATCAAGGCATAAGAATAAGAAACTCTTCAACAAAGTACCTGAGGATGGACCATTGATCCTCCAGCCGCCAAAGAATATGCAGTACTGCCCGATGTTGTAGATAAGATTAATCCATCCCCTTGCACACATGTGACGAAAGAGTTGTCACAGTAACATTCCAAATTTGTGAGGAAAGATGATATTCCACGATCAATAGTAACCTCATTTAGAACAAGTATTGGTTCTTCAGTTTCATATTCATTTTTAGCTGCATCTCGTATAACATGACACTGCAAACGGTGCCGTAATGTGATACTAATGGGGCCCTTCAAAATTGATTCAAGGCATTCTTTGTAATGTTCACTGTCTGAAGTATGGTTAAGTTCAGCTTCCAGTCAGAAATGAAAACAGATATTATAATAAAAAGAAGATAATATACACGTAAACAAAGTTGGAGGATACAGAAACGGGTCATAAAGCCAAGAGATCCTAAAGAAAAGGGGACAATAGGAGGAACTGGCCCTTTGAACATAGATGCTGCCTGCACATTTAGCACATGATAATTATTACTCAAATGTCACAAAGCAAAATAATTTGCAATACATGTTAGGATAAGTAATGCAAAGAAAATGATTAGTGTAGACTTAGTTACCAAAATCTCTAACAATGAATATTACATGCCCAAAGATAGCCCATCCTTGTCCAACAATCATCATATTCTTAGAGGTTCAGTTCCAAAAATAAAAAAAATGATGAAAATCCAAGATCAATCATGTTAATGAAATAAAATTTAAACCCTAGTTATGAAAGCATAGAGTTTTTAGTGATTTATTGGTTTGAATAAATAGTACAATTTGATACATTATGTATATGTGATTAAGACTTCCTTCACCATGATATCTCCCCCACACAAATATCTCAATGCGTAGAATCATTCACACAGAATATAGTATTAGTATCAAGCAATATATAATGTTAATAATAAAACAAATCAGCAATTCAAAAAGTGCTTAAAATTCAGAGTTCAGTCATCAGTGTCATGGATAACTGGAAATCCGAAAGAGTTCCATGTGGTGTGCCAATTCCTCTCTTATCACAATAGTTGTTGGCTAAAATTTATTTGTATTTTTCTGGTAATGTGTTGGATAAAATTTATGCAAATGCTTTTCTGGCTTCTAACCATATTTTAGGTGACAAAATTGACTTTTTTTTTTATAGAAGACAAAATTGACAAGTTTCAGTTAGAAAAATGATCCTTGAGTTGATTTAACAGAAATAGTTCTCTTCCACCAAGATTAAAACTAAGGAAATTCCCAGCTTCATTGTAAATTTAGACTTTTGTCGTCCAATAGCAAGTTAATTTAAATTGAGTTTACGTACCCATAGGACAGTGCCATCTCCACCAAGAGTTATCACAAGGTCAACTTTAGTGTGCAGCATCAAAATTTCCTTATCTACAAGCAAAAATTGATGCTCATAAATAGTTATAATTACAAGAATAATAAAAGTACACAAACATTATCATCAAATAGTTAACTTAAAAGATAATTCAAGATATTGCCTGAAGTGAAAGTCATCATCTTAAATCAATCAAGGAGGCTGTGATACAATAAATAGCACACAATTTTTATCTAAAATCATATTGTTTGCCTCAAGAAATTGATTGATATGGAACCATCAGTCCTGAGCTAAACTCTAATAATCTCAGAGTCATGTCCTGCCAAAACACTAAAAGTCCATAGAATAAGTAACTACTAAACTTTCTTTGGCCCTCCACCTTTTTCCTTATCTTCACAAGATTTCTAAACATAAAGTAGCATATCTAGACAAGGTGCATGTCTCATATGGAATGGATCCACAAACATAACATTAGAAAAGAGCCCTGGCAATACCTCCAAAGATAACATCGATGTACAAGCGGTGCAATTTAGTGAAATACACCAAGTGAACAGTATCCTTTTATGACATCAAATATTTAATTGCTTACCATCTTTCCAAGTTTCTACAAAATTAAAGTATGATGACTCCGTCAAAAGTTCCACCCTGACGCGTGGTTCCACATAGATGTATAGTTTCTTTTGCTGCCTCAACCATCTGGGAACAGAAAAAAGGGGCAAGCAACACCATTTGACTGAGGTTTGATATGTACCAAAAAGGTGAAATTGAAATTAAGAATGTCATGTTATATAACCTGCTATATAGATTTATAACATAAAGACAAATACACGGAAGAACACAGGCAGAGAATAGATGTAAATATTAAAAAGTGGAGCTAAACTTAAAACTTCAAAGGAAACAATCTTCAGTCAGCCACACCAACTTCACACATCAGGTGAACTTTAATTTTTGCATGAACCATTGATCCTCCATCAGACTGAAATATTATATTCGTAAAATATAAAAAAAAATTATCAAAGCACAGAATGCTCTTAGTATTCATAATATGCAGAGACTTGTAAGCCTTCCTGAATCCTAATAACAATTAAGAAAGAAAGAATGAAAGAGACCAGCAGCAGTTGCAGCAAAATAACTTTTGAGCTCTCTAATCTAAATGCCATTCCGTAACAACATATTCCATACTTTTGTGAAGAGTTTCAGACTCAAGTTCAGTATTAAAATTATAAGAGAAGGGAAGAAAACTTGGCTTTGGAACAGCTGAAAGTGAAAAAAAATATATACATTGGGATTCACACCTAATCATTTCAGCACACAGAATTTGAACTGAAACTGAATTTGGTTTGGTCAATATGAGCACCGTCTGTGGGCATGACTCCCACTTCAAAGAGATCTGAAATGAATATGACTTCTCAATTAGACAACATATAACTATGAAAACTTTAGTACTAGGATGAGGACAAACTTTAAGAAAAGACATACAAGCTTATCAATTGCAAGATAATCTTTTAAGTAATAAAACCAAATCCTCCACAACAACAGAAGTGATACCTGCTTACTGCTGCGCTCTGCAGTGGTTATATTTCCTCTTTCAAAAGACACAATATCATGTTTGTGCTGATCACTTTTCTCGCCTTTGCAGTACCATGAAAGTTTAAACGAAGCCTGTCTCAAAAAGGAACAATTTCAGTTACAGTTGAATTGGTAATTTTATCACTATTAATAGACACAACAAATATAGATAATTACTACAAGAGTATGAATTAGTTAATGGTAGGACAAATTCCTCAAAACATGTGATAATAGTACTTGCACAATGTCATGGGAAAAGAGATATAAAAAATTTAACAGTAATTACCATAATTTTGTAGCAGTGATAACATTACTAATTATCCCAGATCTCATTTAAGTACAATGGCATAAAGTTCAACAACTTGTGCTGCTCTGCAGAGTCTATACTCTATTCAGCCTTACTGATGTTCGAACATGAGGAGAATCAACAAAATGGCTAAATATGTAGACAAACACGTGCACAGCACAGACATAAATATTTCAAAGTATCAATAGGAAACCCAACAGCAACAGGATGATCATAATAACCCATTTTGCTTCAATCAGGAATTTATAATATACCTTTCTGACCATCTTGGAATCAGAATCAGGATTCCCATCCCTAAGAACCTCATGGGAGCAAATACCATTCCTTGAACAACATCTTTCAGACTGCTTATTAGCTTCATTACATAATGTAGGTTGGTTGGTCGGGTTATTTGTCCTCATATCATCAAGATTAGCCTGATGCTCTAGGCATGATTGCTCTGTAATAAAAACAAGCAGCAAACAGAAATTACAAACTTCCAAAGTTGAGATATAGACAGAGCATAAGGTAGCAGTTGAGATGGAAAGCATATAGTCAGAAACAGTATGATGCAAGCCACGTGGTAACACAAACATGGAAGTCACAGCAAATTAGACACTACCAGCATTCTCTTCTGTGTTTCCATGACTACATCTTTGAGAATTTTTCAATGAAACCACTGGATCTTCCTAGATATTAGAATTTTAGAAGGTATAGTATTAACATCCAAAATCATTCAAAGGTTTACTTTGTCATCAGGTCAGGATTGAAACCATCAAATTAAACTTCTTGCAACCTTACGTAAATTGCAGGGGTAATCTATTTTCAATAATGAAAATGGAAGGACTGCTAAGTTTAAATAATTAGAAATCAGATCAGAATCAGAAAGGTCCCCAAATTCAATGACTAAAAGTCTAAAAGTGAGGAAAGCTCTAAATCCTGAAAGACAAGATCATGTCAAGTGAGCACGAATACCTAGCAAATTCAAGGAAAAATCAAGAAGCTCAGAACAATGTGATGAAGGAAACCACTCCTTATTTAGAAGAAGTGAAAGACTTCAATGCTTCAAATGTTTATAAAACAAAAACTGAGGCCAGTAAAGTACTCCAATTGAGAGAGTAAAGTGCAAAACAATATGATAGAACTACAAGAAATTGAATTCCAAACACTCACAGACAGAAATTGCATTGCATTAATCAAAGACTTAAGACAAGAATAGAATGTCTATAAGTAATTTTGGATTTATAAAGAATAAAAATAAGATAAAAAGTAACAAACTTGTATATAGCTGAAATGTGTGAATAGAAGCAATCAAAAGAAAAAAGTTGTTCGGTAATCTCCAAGTAAACAGAGAGCATGAATTTTTCAGATAAGTCAAAATCAGATGAAAAAGTTTCCTATTTTTTCTGCAATATCAACTGTTACAGAATAGAAAAATATAAGTACAAAAATTGCATCTTGTAGTTATTCAATTATTAGAACCTTTATTTTCAAACTGTAGATTGCGTGCCCTCTCCAACTCATATTTACGTTTCCACTCAGCAGCCTCAGCTTAAGCAGAAGCTTTTCCTTCGGCAACTTGCCTTAGGGCCTTTGCAACGGCTAGAAGGAGTTTAAGATAAAATAAGGACAAAGATCTCTGTATCAAGATCATGTCTTGTTGCAGTTGATATTAATAATTTCAACAAATATATGATCATACTTCTTAAAGCTTCAGAGAACTCTATAAGATGGTCATCCGATCCCTGGACTGGAGACTGAAGAAGTTCTTGCACTGCTTTCTCAGGGAGGAGAGAAAAGGAACTGATAAAACCATTCTCGGACTGTGAACATGCCACATTTGCATTTCCCTGTTACATGAAGGAAATCAGACAAACCAAGAAAATACACCTGTAACTAATACATAAGTGAAACTGCTGCCCACCAAAATAGAGGATTATCATGCTACAGTCTAAAATATAGATATAATTATAAATAAAGAAATCACAGAATTAATAACATTATTGGACTTTGTTTGTCCTTTTTTTTTTTCATAAGCAAAACATATGAATCACTTGTAGATACTCATATTAGCAGAAATATCTTCTATGGCTCTATGTCGATGCAATAACACGAATTGATGCTATAAGCATGGTAAAAAGGCCTATAAATTGACTTGAACAGTAGAGTTTACAACAAATCCCAAAGTAACAATATCTAAAAATGTTGTTCATAGAAGCAGTCCTGATCCTGGAAGTAATAAGAGAATGAAGGTCAATTTTAAGTTCTAACTCTTGTCATTTTGGGCATCCTCATTTTGATTTTGAATTCAAATAATTGATTTCTGCTAGTATAAATAAGTTTAGGCATGTTGTAACAATGAAGGATTCCCAGACTCCGAAATTCCACGAACACAAAAAAAAAAGGCGGGGGGGGGGGGGGGGAGAACCATCCAAACTAAGTTCTAAGCTGAAAATGGGAGTTGAAGCAAGCAACCCAGTGAAGAAAACCTATTAATTAATTAATAAGGAAAAACCCTAGCAGTAAATACACATGAACCAAACACCAATAATTAACAATAAATAAATAACAAAGAGAAACAAATTGAAAGGTGGAATGAATTAAGGAGGAGATGATGAAAATATGGAAGATAGGAATAGAATTACCGAGGAATTGAGCTTGTTGGGGGCCATAACAGAGACTGAAGAACAAGTCAGAGACCAAGAGGAAGAGGAAGAGGAAGAGAGAGATAGATGGAGAATTTGGTTCCCTTTCCAAATTCCTTGTTTGAGCCTGCCCTGGTCATAAACACAATATGTTTGGGGATATTTGACCTTTGTATTTATATATATATAGATATTCGCTATTCGCTATTCTGATTTGATTTTTGAAAATGCAAGGCAAGGCACATGCTTAGTTGGATTGTATTTGTAATTAAGAACAAGAAATTGGAAGTAGAAGCCAGAAAGAAGGAAAGAAAGAAAAGATGGATTTTGACATCTTGTTTTCTTCGGTGGGAACCACTGCAGTAACAGTAACGCGTGCCAAGTCAAACACCGACTTGGGTGGACTCCTCTCCTACGCTCACTGATTGTGGTGCTGGGGTGGTAAACGATATCATTTAACGTGTGTTTATAATCCTCATATTGATCTAATTATAAGGTTGGGTAAATGAGTCATTCATTTGATTATAAATTAAATAGTTGAATCGAAAAATTTAAAAAAAAAAATACTATATAATAAAATATTTTATATAAAAAATATTAATGATGTAAGTAAACAAATAGTAATATTTATTTAATTTTAATTTTTTAAATTTATATTAATTAAATAATAATATAAATTAAAAAATTAAAAATATTATTTAATAAAATTATATGATTTAATAATAAAATATATTTAATCTCAATAATTTTAGTTATTATGTTCAAATTTTATAAATTATTTTTTAAACTTAAATTAAAAAATAAAAAAGAAAAACTCGAATCAACTCGTACGGACATGTCGACGAATCATTTAAGTTTGATCATATCAATAAACAAATTCATTCTAATTAAAGATTAGATCAACTTAAAATTTGAGTCATGAGTTTTTTTATCTGATTAGCTAATTCGATTCGATTCATATAATTATGTTATGTCATATTAATTTTGTGATTTTTTATTTTTTATTTTAGTTATATTTATTTTAATGTTATGATTGATTGATTTGTAATGCAGTTAAATGGTATAATTGCACTTAAGAATCTATCGTGCAGTCAACCTATCAAGGCTAAAATATAAGACACTATTTTTAATATTTTTACATACTACGACTTAGCGTATATGTATTTAAAATGTCTTTTTCTGTGTACTTCGTTATCTATTTTTCTAACTGGCGTTTTTGCACCCGGGTCAAACATATATATTGCACTACTTAATAAATTTATTTAATAAAAAATAATGATGTCCCATTACTTTATAACTTAAGAAAATAATGTTACGTATTACAAGGATCTCTCCTGCACTGGGTTGGGGCATTTGCAGAGCGACTCTTTTGAGAGTTCCGTTTGTTACATAGAGGCCACTTTTCTCTCCCATTTTGCTTTCTTTCTTTCATCTGTTTCATATTGTTCCCAAACAAAAGTGGCTGGTAAACTGGTCTACACGCGGCCACCGTCAACCCAACTGCAACTAGCCAACTACCCCATGCTACCACCTAAGCTCCAAACCAAATCAAACCAAACACATCATTTCTTTGTAAGAATTCTAAAATATTATATTTTACAAAGTTTCGTAATCGTTTATGTTTAATCTAATAATATTTTTTTAAATTTAATAATATATAATTATAAGTGTCACGTATTATAATTTAAATAGAGTAGTGTGATACTCTTAAAATATGTAAAATCCTCTCCCTTCCTTGCTTGTTCACTATGAAAATGTTTCTTGTTTTTATTTTCAATTAATCTTTTCAAAAAATATGTTTAATTGGTCAACTTCAAATATAAATGAGCTTGAACAACGGGAAAACTGAAAAAGGCTCCCATAAGTACTTATATATATGAATGGACACTACCTAATTTATTATTACTCAACAATTGAAATAACCAATCCCAGTGTCTCTATCTTTTAATCATTGTCTTATCCCAGCTCCATAATTATAAAGGTTCTGAACTTGAATCAGAGTCATCGATGAGCATCACAGTTCACGGAGAAATTTTTTTGTGGATAAGCTGATGAACATGGGATTCAGGTAGAGAAACAAAATCATTAAACATGAGTGAAAAAAAGTAGATGCAATAAGCAGGAAGAAGGATGACTTACGGAAAAACAAAAATTAATTTAATTGATTATACAATTTCATTTACATTGATTATGCAATTGAATTTCAGCGAATTAATTAACAAGAGAATTGATTATGCAATTTAATTTATGTTGATATTAGATGCTACTTTAATTTTGCTACACTATGATTGCTGACGGTTGAACGTTGATATTTGTTTGATATCTGATATCCACTAAATGTGTTAGTTGATATTTTAGTTGCTATTTAAAATAACAAGAATGGTTAGTTGCTATTTTATTGCATTTCCATTATTGAAAGCCAAATTGGTTCCCATTGTGTGAATGTGCTGAGGGAAATAAGCTTCCAAGTCAAATGCACTCTCTTGTAAGAATGGACCCTTCATTATTGCATTTCTAATATAACTAGCAATTTTATTGTATATTACACGGATTTTTAAAATTCTAATAGAATTTAAATAAATATAGATTAAAAGATAAAAAATGTATTTAAAATTATAAAGAAGATATAAATTATTTATTTATTTATTTATATAGAATTTTAAAAAAATAAAATAGAAAATTTTTTAAAATTATTCAAATTATAAAGGAAATATATATAATTAATTAAAAAGATAATTTGACTTTGAGATTTAAAAAAAAAAAAAAAGTTAAGAATTACTTGTCACTCTTAAAGATATAGTAGGTTAAGAGATTAAGGTACTCTAAAAAAAATGTACTCTAATTTATTATATAAGGATGAATAATTATAATTGAGAGTGTTTATTACTAGTCTTAAAAATTTATTATCACTCCTACTTAACTAGCTTTTATTTAAAATCTCAAAAAACCTTATTTCTCATTCCTAATCATATTAAATGTCTATTGTCATTCCTAATTTTATTTAAACTTTTTATCATGAATTTAATAACTTAAAAATATCTGTTAGTTTTCTTAACATAAACTAAAGATGAGGCCATGGAAAACGTCATTCTTTTTTATTTATTTTTTATGTACTTTCATTTTTTTATATATACAAAAACTTTCTCTTCTAGTTGTATATCATTATTGTTTGTTAGGTATAGCTTGACCTAAAATTAATCAATAAATTACAAAACAAAATTCAAAAAATCAATTTTAGAGACATTAGTGAGAGAAGTATTATTTAATTTTTATTTAATACCATTATTCTTTTTCATTTTTAATCAAATTAACCGCCTATTGTCACTTTTAATTTTATTTAAATCATTTGTCATTAATTTAATAATTTTAAAAATACATTTTAGTTCACTTACCCTAAACTAAAAACGATCCATAGAAAATGTCTTCAGTTAACCTCCAATCATAGATTTTTGGGCTGCTTAGCATTTTTGTAGATTTTTTGAGCAAAAGAATATTTCCTTTATGTTATTTAATAAAAGCATTGTTATAGCAAGATAGTAATATTGTTCAAATTGAATACAAATCCACATTATTGTATTGATTGTATTGAATACAAAGGTATAAAGTACAAAATAGACAATATATTAGTAGTGAATTATTAAGAAAAAGCTCAAAGATCTCTCTCATTAATGTATCTGAAATTGATTTTTTTAAAATTTCTGCTGTAATTGACCGATTAAGTTGAAGTGGAGCTATGCCTAATAAACAATAATGATAAACAATTAGAAGAGGAAGTATTTCAAATAAAAAAATGAAAAGAAAAAAAATAAAAGAGAAAAGAAAAGTATGTTACAAAAATAAATAAAAAAATTAAACAGACGTTTTGCATGGCCCTATATTTAGTTTAGGTTAAGAGAATTAACAGATATTTTTTAAGTTATTGAATTTATAATAAGAAGTTAAAATAAGATAAGGAGTGACAATAGACATTTAATATGACTAAGAATGATAAATAAGGATATTTTAGACAAATTAAATAGAAGTGAGTTGAGAAAGAGTGACAATATAGTTCTAAGAGTGACAATAGACACTCTTATTATAATTATGTGAGAGAAGTTAATTTTGGAAGAAAAGAAATAAATTTGGAGATGACATGTGGCATTAGACTCATAGGTAGAAATCTTATTTTATATAATAATATTAGATTTTAGATGTATTTAATTAGATATTAAATTACACAATTTATAATTATTGAATAAAAATAATAATCAATCAATATAATATATTAATCATATAATATATAAAAAAAAGTACATGTGTTAGAATTGACATCTATCTTCTTTATCATCAAGTAAATATATTACTTGCTTGACATATGATAAGTAAAATAGTAAATATTTTGTCACATGTAATCTTATTTGGTCATTTTCTATTACATGTGATTTGATGTGGTCATTTTTGCATAAGAATAATTGGGATTACAAATATAATTAATGAACATAATTTAAATTTGAATTTCCATCCTGATTGAGTGACATTTATGTGCTACTAACTAATTAATTACATCAATTATTTAATATATTAATTATTACTCATTATTTTCTATGAATCTTTACCAAAATTATCTTTTATGAATAATATTACTATTCAATTTCAAATAATTTGAATAATAATATAAATAAAATTTTAAATTTCGAAACTCATCCTTAATGAATGTCATTTATTTATTATTAAATAATTTATATATAATTAATTAGTTGTCTAAACTAATTAATTTGTTAATTTTTCACTATCTTCTACTAATAAGATTTACATTTAAATAACCCAAACAATAAAAGAATAAAAAAATTTAAAATTCAATTTTTTCTCCAAATTGAATGTCAATTTATGTACATTTAATTAATTGTCTCAATGAATTAATATATTAATTATTCATTATCTTTTATGAATAATATTACCATTCAAATAATTTAAAACTTTTAAAAATAATAACAACAATATAGAAAGATAAAAATAAAAGTCTGAAAATATCTAAAAGTTCATCTTAAAAGGAAAAAAAAAAAGTGAACAATACAAACACCAAAAAAACTATTCAAAGAAGATAATGAATACATTAATAAATAATAAATATTATTGCTAAAAAGATAATTATTGCAAGTAATAATAATATTATTGTCAACAAATTAGATTATGGTCATTTTTAAAATTTCATTTTGAATGTATTTGGGTAAAGTAATATTTATTTGTCTTTTTATATTTTGGTTATATTGTTTAAGTCATTAATAATAAATTTTTAATAGTTTATTTCACTTAGTAATAATTTTTTAATAATCCAAAAAGTCAATCGTTATCTTTTTAATTTTTCTCATGTTATTCATTCAATTAAAGCATTTACAGTAAATTAATTAATAAATGTATAGTTTTTTTTATTACTTTCAAATTTGTACTTTTAAAATTTAAACTTATTAATTAGTATTAATTGATATTATAATATTTTTCATTGATTAAGTGAATAATATTAAGTATGCCAATTTTTTTCTTAATTATAATTATTTTATTCAAATAATTCATGCACCAACTATTTGTTTATACAAAAAATTAATTATCTATATAAATGTAACAAAATCATTCATCAAATTAAGGTTATAAATATTTTTTTCTGAATTTAGTGTGTTAATAATTAGTAGATAGCTTTTGATTAGATCTTTATTTTTAAATTCTTAACCATTTATTATAATTTAATTTATTTAAAAATTATATTAGGTAAGTAATAAAAAAATTATAAACAATCCTCATATATGAATATTTATGAAATGTATATTTATAAAATAAAATATTCTTTTTAAATTTTTAAATCTCATATAATTCTTTTATTACTCTTTTTTATAATGATAATAAAAGATATTTATTGATTATTTATTTATTAAATCATTTTCAATATTTTAGTTTTTAAACTTTTCAAATAAAAGCTTCTTATACTGCCGTAGATTCTGTACTCAACAAAATATATCATTTTAATTGTTTTCATTATCACAATCCTTCGAAAAAAATGTTTGTGTTCTGATGTGACCATTTTTACATAAGGTCAATTGAGACTACAAAATTAATTAATGAGCATAATTAAAATTCAAATTTCCATCATAATTGAATTATATTTATCTACCGCTAACTAATTAATTATATCAATCATTTAATATATTAATTATTATTTATTATATTATATGAATCTCTACAAAAATTATCCTTTATGAATGATATTACTATTCAAATTCAAATAATTTGAATAATAATAAAATTAAAACTTTGAAATTTCAAGACTCACCCTTAATGAATGTCATTTATTTACTATTAAACAATTTATATATAATTAATTAATTGTCTAAACTAATTTATATGTTAATTTTTTATTATCTTCTACTAATAAGATTTATATTTAAATAACCCAAACAATAAAAGAATAAAAAAATTTAAAATTGAATTTTTTCTTCAAATTGAATGTCATTTATGTACATTTAATTAATTACCTCAATGAATTAATATATTATTTATTCCTTATCTTTTATGAATAATATTACCATTCAAAATAATTTAAAACTTTTAATAAAAATAACATATAAAGATAAAATAAATATTTAAAAGTTCATCTTAAAAGAAAAAAAAGGTAGATAATACAAACAAATAAAAATATTCATAGAAGATAATGAATAATTAAGGACCAATAAATATTATTACTAAAAGATAACGATTGCAAGTAATAATAATGTTATTGCTAACAAATTAGATTATGGTCATTTTAAGGTAATAAATAATATTTAAAAGTTCATCTTAATTGATATTATATAAGGTAATTAATAATAAAAAATTGTAAACAGTCCTCATATACAAATATTTATAGAATGTATATTTATAAAATAAAATATTATTTTCAAATTTTTATACAAAAACATAATTTAAATTTGAATTTTCAACTGAATTAAATGATATTTATATACCACTAACTAATTAATTACAACAATCATTTAATATATTAATTATTATCTATTATCTTCTATGAATCTCTACAAAAATTATATTCTATGAATAATATTACCATTCAAATTCAAATAATTTGAATAATAACATAATTAAAATTATTAAATTTCGAGACTCACCCTTAATGAATACCAATTGTTTACTGTTAAATGATTTATATATTATTAGTTACTTGCCTAAACTAATTAATTTGTTAATTTTTTACTATCTTCTATTAATAAGATTTACATTTAAATAATCCAAACAAAAAAATAATAGAAAAAATTTAAAATTCAAATTTTCCTCCAAATGTCATTTATGTACATTTAATTAATTGTCTCAATGAATTAATATATTAATTATTTATTATCTTTTATGAATAATATTATCATTCAAATAATTTAAAACTAATAAAAATAATAATAATAATATAGAAAGACAAAAATAAATATCTGAAAGTTAATCTTTAAAGAAAAAAAAAAAAAAAAGAAAACAATACAAACACCAAAAGAAAATATTCATATAAGATAATGAATAAATTAATAACCAATAAATATTATTTCTAAAAAGATAATGATTGCAAGTAATAATAATATTATTGTTAAAAAATTAGATTATGGTCATTTTTTAAATTTCATTTTGAATGTATTTGAGTAAAGTAATATTTATTTGTCCTTTTATATTTTGGTTATATTGTTTAGGTCATTAATAATAAATGTTTAATAGTTTATTTCACTTTGTAATAATTTTTTAATAATCCAAAAAGTCAATTGTTATCTTTTTAATTTTTCTCATGTTATTCATTCAATTAAGACATTTACATTAAATTAATTAATAAATGTATAATTTTTCTTATTACTTTCAAAGTTGTATTTTTAAAATTTAACTTATTAATTTGTATTAATTGATATTATAATATTTTTTCATTAATTAAGTGAATTATATTAAGTATGCCAATTTTTTGCTTAATTATAATTCTCCAATTAATATTTTTTTCTACAAATATTTCATGCATCAATTATTTGTCTATACAAAAAATTAATTGTCGATATAAATGTATTAAAATCATTCATCAAATTAAGTATATAAATAATTTTTATTAATTTATTGTATTAATAATTAGTAGATAGGTTTTGGTTAGATCTTTATTTTTAAATGTTTAACCATTCATTATAATTTAAATTTTTGTAAATTATATAAGGTAATTAATAAAAAAAATTATAAATAGTCCTCATATATGAATATTTATGAAATGTATATTTAAAAAATAAAATATTCTTTTCAAAATTTTAAATATCATTTAATTCTTTTATTACTCTTTTTTATAATGATGATAAAAGATATTCATTGAGTATTTATTTATTAAATCATTTGCAATGTTATAGTTGTTAGACTTTTCAAACAAAAGCTTCTTATACTGCCCTAGTTTCTAGTTTCTGTACTCAATAAAATATATCACTTTAGTTGTTTTCATTATCACAATCCTTCAAGAAAAATGTTTGTGTTATGATGTGACCATTTTTACATAAGGTCAATTTGAATAATAATATAATTACAACTTTTAAATTTCAAAACTCACCCTTAATGAATGTCATTTATTTACTATTAAACAATTTATATATAATTAATTAGTTGCCTAAACTAGTTTATATGTTAATTTTTCACTATCTTCCACTAATAAGATTTATATTTAAATAACCTAAACAACAAAAGAATAAAAATTTTAAAATTCAAATATTCCTCCAAATTGAATGTCATTTATGTGCATTTAATTAATTACCTCAATGAATTAATATATTATTTATTCCTTATCTTTTATGAATAATATTACCATTGAAATAATTTAAAACTTTAAAATAATACTAATATAGAAAGATAAAAAATAATATCTAGAAGTTCATCTTAAAAGAAAAAAAAGTGAACAATACTGTCGCGATGGGAGCGACGAATAAATAAATTGATAGGAGTCGCCACCATTTTTTTTAAAATAGAAAAAATTGAATTTTTTTTTAGAAAATAGTCTTTGAAACCAAATTGGATTTGAATGTCTGTTATACATAAGGAATGGTAGAGACTTAACTCCACAGCACCCCTAACACATTCGTCCTAAAACGGTGACTCTAAATTAGTTATGCAAAACTTAATAATCTCATAATATATTTGTTTCAAACTTTTTATTAAAAAGACTAAAAAATAAATAATTTGTGAAAATTTAAAATTTGGCTTGACAGAATAAAAATTTTACTCCTACGTAGTTCTGTATAAAATACTTGTGGGTTGATTATTTTTAATTAAAAAGAATCATTAAACTATCGCAACTCAGATGATAATAAAAATTATAAGATGAACAAGTTGTCACAACTCAGTTAAACATATTTTATTTCTTTAAAAAAATACTTAATAATTTTATATTTTTACTTTTTTAATTATAAGTTAATTGTTTTTAACTTTAAAAATATTTGAATCATCAAGTTGTTATAACTCAGATGATTACAAAATTTATAAGATCAACAAGCTGTCACAACTCAATTAATCTTATTTTATTCTTTAAAAATATATTTAATTAATTTATATTTTTAATATTTCATCTTTTTAATATTTTTTTTATTTTATTCTTTTAAGTTTGGCCCAATTAACTTGAAGCCCCACTTCCCTAAAAAACAAATTGAAACTAACAAAAAACAGAGATAACTCATGGTCAAAGCAAAAAAAAAAAATTATTTTGTTTCTTCTTCTTTGATATTTTGCAGAACCAGCTAGGGGGAACAAATGAAAGGCCAACTGTGGGCTGTTTTCAGGACAGACGAAGAGACGACGACTCGGCGTGGTGATTGGCTGCGGTGGTCGACGGTGCGGTGAGGTGTGGGTGAGCGACGCTAGTTTCAGATCTGGCGGTTCCATGAGGCAGAGGCGGCGGAAAGCTGCCCAGCGGTACGGGCTTCGACGTGTGAGTTGGTGAGGTTGTCCGTGAGTCATGGATTTGGTACGGTGTGCATGCAAAGGGACACGGCGGTGCTGTCTGGTTCGCCTGCCTGGATCTGGTCGAGAGTGACGATTCGGCACTGGCTTCGGTGGTTCTGGGCCTTGTTCGAACGGCGGGACGTGTTCAGCTACGTGATGCAGGTTCGGTGAGGTGCATGACTGGTGGTTGACTGCGAGATTTAAGGATGCAAACCCAAATGCAGGTTGTCTCAAGTAGTAAATTTCTCGAGAGTCCGAGGTCGATTCACAGGGAATTGATGAAGAAAAATTAATTGAGGTAAGAAGAGGATTTGTCACAACACCAAAAGTAATAAAACAAGTTTACAAATGAATTTAAGGGCTTGCTTGGGTTAGGAGATCCACTCTTGGTAATAAATTAAAGGTAAGATTATTTCTCTTTTTAACTCAATTGAAATCCACACACAACGGAAGTTCCAATCGGAAAATATAACATTCAAAGTTCAATTATCTATGTAATCATATTATGATTCCTTTAATTATCTACCAACATTTGTAAATGAGTTCAAGCATTCACTGTGCCAATTAATATTGTCTACAATAAATCAAGATCTCCATTAACAAAGAAAGTTTCTAAATTGATTGGAAACAAAATACAACACATATAATGTTCATTTAATAATATATCATTTAAGCACAAGAAGTAAAATAATCTAACCTTATTTCATTACCAAGAGCTTCACTCTTTCACCCAAGCAAGATGAAGATTTAGTTACTCATGGATAAGAAGAAAGAAAGAGAGAAGAAGAGAAAGATGAACATGACTTCAATTTAGAACAAGAGAAAATTACAACAAAGGAAAACAATAAACAAGCATAACCTTAACTTGTACAAACTAAACCTAACACTAAGTTCTCCAAATGCTCAGCCAATGGTGCCTTTTATAGAGGATTAGGGATACAAAATGACAAGGGGCTGATTAGGAGTGGGTGGATGAGTGGATGAATGAGTGGAAAATGCCAAATGGTGAAGATAAGAGTGAAAAATCATTGAGATTTCTTGTCTCCGAAATCATTCATTACTTAAGTCATTGATTTTGTCATTTCTGAGCCAAGTGGTCTTCATGAAAGTTCTAGGAAATTGTCTAAGCTTTCCACTGGCTCTGGAATCACCCAAAAATTCGTCCTACAGCCCAAGATATGACCCAATAACTACAGACTGTTCAGGCCCAGTTTCAAAATTTAACTCTATTTTGACTTTCAGACCCAATATCACTTCATCAGTTTTGTTCCCGAATCAAGTTTTGTGTTCAACATGAAAGTTGTAGATATGGTCTTAACTTTCAGATTCCAAATTTTCAGCCCATTTTATAAGCCCAAACTCGAATTACGTTTCTGATTACTGTACATTATTCAGGTTTCAAAAGATACAAAACTCATGTTCTGTCTTCCAAGCCCAATTAGCTCTACTAGATGTTTGATTGAGACTTTGAGCTCTTCATCAAAGTTGTAGAGCTCTCTCTTATCTTTCCTACAAGGTAAAATTCATAATTATCAGACATTTAGAACTCAAGATATGACTAAAATACAGAAATAGCGTAAGACCCAAATAATACTAAAAAAATCAATTAAGTCCAATTTGAGTCTAACCTTACAAAACATAACTAGGCTTAATCAATTAAGTACATGGAGAGTGTAAATAACTAAAAATGAGGATTTATTAATGTATAAAATATATGATTATCAGTGATGTGGTGATGTGGTACGGGTTCGCGATGGCTGGGATGACTGGTCTCGGATCGAAGTGGTGGCGGCAAGGTGCGGCTGAAGTCAGTCTGGTCGGTGGTGCTGAGACACGGTGGACGAAGCACAGGTCTGATGGTGCGACTTCGATTATCGGTTTGGAAGGGTGGTGCTTTTGGGGGGTTAGTTGATGGAGGTGATATAATGGGTGGCAGATAGGGTGTTGGATGGATGAGTAATGAAGTAAAGACTGTAAGGGAAATTTGGTGGTGATGAAGGTAGAAGCTTGGTGGTGGTGGTGGCGGTGGTGCTATGAGGTTGATGGTAATGGAATATGGTGGGGTGAAGGCTGGATAAGTGGAAGCTAGTGAAGATAAACTTATGGTGAAGTGAGGAAGATGAGGATTTGGACGTGCTAGGGAAGGTGAAAGTGACGGTTGAGAAATTAAGCGTAGGCGAAGTGTGTTAGAGCTTAAGTGTATAGGTTAAGGTTAGGTCTTTTTTCTGTGTGTGTGTATGTGTTATGAGTTTTTATAAGAAATAATTAGGTTGAAGTGTTTAAATTTGGATGTGATTAGGATTGGTTTAAGATGATAAGTTATGATCTGTTTAGGATGAGTCGGGGTTTGTTTAAGATGATGGGTTATGGTTTGTTTAAGATGAGTGTTGAGGTTGGTTTATGATAAATTTGGTGGTATATGGGTTATGAGTTGGATAATGGGTTATTGAATAAAATATGAGTTTTTTTCTTTTCTTTTTTATTTCTTCATTTTTTTTTTTCCTTTTTTATTTTTTTTTTTTTTTATTTTTTATTTTTTATTTTTTATTTTTTTATTTTTTATTTTTTTATTTTTTTTACAAAATGCTTCAGACAAAATTAAGTGTTCACAATTGTCCATCTTTATTTATTTCTTACTACATAAAAATAATAACTGTAGTTTTTCATTTTATCATGATAAGGAATGAGTAAAGACATGAACTTAAATTTTATTCGGGAAAAACAAAAACAAAACAATGCGAGAACAAAAATGCAAAGAGCTGATGCGTTCAAAAGAAATTAAAACACAAGGAGCTGATGGAGCTCCAAAGCAAATGACAGAAATTAAAATGCAAGTAGCCGATACACTTAAAATAAATGACAACAATTTAAAGAAGTATAGAGCCGATGCGCTCAAAAGAAATGACAAGAAAAGTAAATGTAAGGACTCAATGCGCTCAAAAAATGCAAGGAGCCGATGCGTTCAGAAATTAAAATGCAAGGAGCTGATGCGCTCAAAGGTAAATGGCAGAAATTAAAATGCAAAGAGCCGATACGCTCAAAATAAGTGACAAAAATGTAAAGAAGTATGGAGCTAACGCTCTCAAAAGAATTTAAAAAATAAATGAAATTGATTTGCTCAAAAGAATTTAAAACGCATGAAGCTGACACACTCAAAAGAAATTAAAACTGCATAGAGCTTATACGCTTAAAATGCATGGAGCTGATACGCTCAAAAGAATTTAAAACTGCATGGAATCGATACGCTCAGAATGGATGGAGCCAATGCGCTCAAAATGGATGGAGTCGATGCGCTCAAAATGGGTGAAGCTAATGCGCTCAAAATGGGTGGAGCCGATGCGCTCAAAATACATGGAGCCGATGCGCTCAATGATGCATGAAGCCGATGTGCTCAAAATGTATAGAGTCAATGCGCTCAAAAATATGGAGCTAATGCGCTCGATGATGCATGGAGCCGATGCGCTCAAAATGACATGAAACCATTTGTAGACTTAATATATTTTTCTTCTATTTCTTATTTATTTTCTTTTCTTTTCTTTTCTCTCTCTCTCTCTCTCTCTCTCTCTCTCTCTCTCTCTCTTTTCACTTTTTTTTCTTTTTTTTTTTTTCTCTTAAAAATCATTTGAACCAGCGACACCTCTGAAAAGCTTTGACTAATTAAACCCTTATTGATGTGCTTTTCTTCATTAGACCCTTCGATTGACTTGGAATCCTCTTGACTTTTTTTTTTTTAATTTTCTTCTTCATTTCTTTTTCTCATTATTTTTTTCTTATCTCTCTTTTGGAAAAGTGAGATGATCACCCATTGTTGTGAACTTTTGCTTGCATCTACTAAGTCTTCACGAGAAATTTTTTTTTGCCTCAGTATTTGTTCCTTGATCCTCATCCAATTGATTTCCTACAACGGCCTAATGACTTGATCGCTGTCTTTGTTGCTACTTTCTTCAATATATATTCTTAGAAATTTTGCTCCAGTGTAGACAATTGAATGCAAACAAAGTTTTCAAAAAATTGCCCTAGTTTAACCCATGTTAATTTATTTACCCTAACTTTTGCTTAAACCGCCCTTTCGGGTTTTCAGCTTAACAGACTCTTTTCCTTTTTTGTTCGGGTACCTCTTATTTCTGAATTATTTTTTTGGGTATCATTTTCCCTTTTAATTGAAACTTATAAGTTCTTTTCAATCTGAATTGTTCATTAAGGGATTGCCATCAGATGGTTAAATTATAATGTTATACTTATATTCACCTTGCTTGAAGCATTACGTAACGAACAATCATAGATTCAAAAGTATAACAAAAAAGAAATTTACTAAGTGAACAACTTCCAGATTGTTTTTAGAAGTTTGACTACATAGAAGGGTATATATATAGAAAAAGACACAATACATTATGACCAATGATTTTCTTCTGTTGAGCATCTATATCAAACCAAATTGAACTAAAGAGAAATTTGTCCCACTCTAAGACTGAATTGAATAGGACAAAAACTAGCCCTAATGACCAAAAAATTTGCCATAGTGCTGGTCAAATTGAGCTAGAGAAAAAGAAATTCACCCTAGTCTAGGACTGAGTTAAATAGGGCAGAAGCTCGCCTTAGAGTAAGGCCAAATTAAACCAAAGAGAAATTTGCTCCAATCTACGACAGAATTGAATAGGGCAAGAACTCGTCCTAATGAGCAAAAGATTTTCTCCAATGTAGGTTAAATTGAACTAGGGAAAAGAATGCCCCAGCATATGACCAGCTCGAACATGATAGAAACTTGTCCTAGTGTAAGTCTCTTTTTTTTCTTTTCCTTTTCTTTTTTTTAATTATTTTTTTAAAGGAGCAATGAACTAAATACTTGGATGAGTGCAACCTTTGTCTCAAAATTAAAGTTAACGAAAATGACAACAACCCTTCATTGATCAGAATGGACTTTTTAAGACTTGTAACGTGGCCAATGCTAGGGGTTATGAAAGAAAAAATATAAGGCTCAAACAAGTATAGGGGTAATCCTTATTCAGGATTTATTGAAGAAATTTTCAAGCTCAAAAGGGGTAACAAGGGATAAAGATGATTAAATTTTGTAAAAGATAGACAAAAAATAGTTAGTTTTCATTTTCAAATCATGATTGTTTATTTTTAAAACTTTAATTTTGAGACAAAGATAGTGCATACCAAGTGATTACTTCTTTACTCTATTTTTTTTCTTTTTTTTTGGCAAAAGACACTTGCACACGCGGATTTTATTGACATATACCAAACTGAAAATTGCCAAGAATAGAGTCCAATAGAGTCCAAATACAAGGAAGATACTTTGAAGAAATGAAAGAGAATAAATGTCAAGAAAGACAAAGTGATGGAAATGAAAGGAAACAAGGTATTCATGCAAATTTATTACATTAATGCTTTAAGAAAGTTAATATGACTCCAACATCACAAACTATTTTATGGCAATCACTTCAATTAACATCCTCGGATCTCCAATTATTTAGAGGTTTCGAGTTGCTGGAGGGCAAATGACTTCTTCATAGGAATCTAACCATTGTCTGGCTTGTATTACTCCCAAAGTTACTAATCTCTGGATTTGAGCCTTAAAGTCCTAATAGTTCTCAATATCATGTCTCATTTCTCCATAATGGTAAGCACAACTTGACTTTTCATCGTACTTCTCATCTTCTTTCATTGTTGTAGCTGGTGCAGTATACTATAACTTGCTTTCTTCAACCCCTCGAATATTTCAATCATTAGTGTACATAAGCTCATGACTTTTCTTATGGGTGATCCTTCCATCTCCAAAGCATTTACCTCACTATAATTAGAAATTGAGTTGTTAACAATACTAGGTCAAGCTATTTCTTCAATGTCAAGTTTTCCATAAGTAATTAGCTTCTTTACAACAGTCTTAAAGATTCATAATCTTCAATTGAATGCACTGGGATGTTCATATGGTAGTTGCAACTTAAACTCGGGTTATACCATGTTGGGAATAATGGTTGTAGGGAACGTACAAGATCTCCAGAAATAAGGTGAGCATTAAACAACCTTTGGAATAAGTTTGCATTTGAAATGGATGATTTTAGGAAATGGGGTAGGTTTTGAGAACGGAAGCAACCTTGACTTTGAAAGTTTGACTGAGGTTGTGGGAGGCTTGGGTAATTTTGCGGAGGGGTAGGTGGATATTGGATATAAGTTAGACAAGTTGGTATGTATAGTTATGGTGTAGGAACATTGTTGTTTTAGAATTGTGAATTTGGAGTAATGTTTGTGGTTGACATAATTTGGTGGGATGAGTAATAAGGAGGTGTAGGTGTTTGATATGGAAAGTGAAAGTTAGGATTATATGGAGGTTGATGACTTAGGTATTGTGGTGAATACTGAGATTTGAAGGTCTATTAATGTTTGACATAATTCACTTCAGGCTCTTTCTTTTTCGACTGGAATCATTTCTTAGCAGTGATATCATCTGTATTGCTCACTGGTAACTTCCCAGCTTTGGATAAAATCTCGATCCTTTCTACAGCAGTGATCAAGTCAACAAAATCTTTATGGACTGCTCCGGCCATTGCCCCGATAAAAGGATTTCCTAGGGTTCCCAAGAAATATGAGCACATCTCAGACAATGTCAATGAGGGTTGAACTTGAGCCGCCAAGACTCTCCACCTTTGTGCATACTATTTAAAAGATTCCTCATTTCCTTTATGCATTGAGTTCAATTGTTCCCGAGTTGGGACTGTTTCCAAGTTAAACCGATATTGTCCCATAAACAGGTTTGCCCAATCATCCTAAGAAGAGATTTTGGAGAAGTCTTGTTAGATGCACCATTTCAAAGCAGACCCAGTCAAGCTTTCATGAAAGAAACTGATAAGGAACTTCTAATCCTTTGACCAAATTGACATTTTGGTAATGTATGTTTTTAGGTAGTAAAAGGAGTTGGTGCTCCCATCATATTTGTTGAATTCTAGAACCTTAAAATCCTTTAAGATGATAATGTTAGCAGTATGACACTACTCTTCTACCCCAAGGGGACCATGGGTGCTGGGACCCTTAATTGCTTTGATTTCTTTTTCCATCTTTTCCATCTATTCTTCCTTCATCTTATCCTTTTGAATGGTTGTATGACCAGTTCCAACAGGAAATTTCGTTGACATTGGAATGGACATATGCGATTGTTCATGTGTGAACTTAGTGTTATCATGAACCTCATTTTGAGTACCTTATAATGAATGATACTCTTCTCAGATATGAATCACTATCGATGCGGTATTTGATGTTCTTCCGACAAAAAGCATCTCAGTGGCCTTCCTAGGATTTGTCCTCATAGAATTGATAGTTGATGGATACGAATGTACTCCAGTTACTCTCACACTTCCAGCTGCCCCAATCAAGGTGAGGGTCTCAGATTTGATTTTATTTCTTCTTTTTTTTTCTTTTTTTTAATTTTTTATTTTTTTACAAAATGCTCCGGACAAAATTGTGTATTCACAAATACAAACACACAAAAAAAATTCATAGAAGATAATGAATAATTAATGACCAATAAATATTATTGCTAAAAAGATAACAATTGTAAGTAATAATAATGTTATTACTAACACATTAAATTATGGTCATTTTTTAAATTTCATTTCAAGTGTATTTGAGTAAAGTAATATTTATTTGTCCTTTTGTATTTTGGTTACATTGTTTAGGCCACTAATAATAAATATTTAATAGTTTATTTCATTTTGTAATAATTTTTTAATAATCCGAGAAGTCAATCGTTATCTTTTTAATTTTTCTCATGTTATTCATTCAATTAAGGTATTTACATTAAATTAATTAATAAATGTATCATTTTTATTTTTACTTTCAAATTTTATTTTTAAAATTTAACTTATTAATTTTTATTAATTTATATTATAATATTTTTTCATTGATTAAGTGAATTATATTAAGTATGTCAATTTGCTAGTTAATTATATTTCCTTTATTCAAATAAGTCATGCACCAACTATTTGTTTATACAAATAATTAATTATTTATATAAATGTAATAAAATCATTCATCAAATTAAGGTTATAAATATTTTTTATGAATTTAGTGTATTAATAATTAGTGAGACCTTATGTACATCATGTTTAATCGTTGAAACTAGATAAAATGAAATGGATAAAATAAGTGAATTATAATATTATTGTTCAATCTGAGAAGAAAAACGTATTTCCTAAATACAAATTGATTGCATGACTAAAATAATCGACTTTCAGTCTCAAGTTATTTATTTAACTTTTGTATATTTAATTTTTTTAATTCATTCATAAATTTATTTTATATCTCGTAAAAATATTACAATTATATATATAATAATTTAACATCTTTTTACATTAATATATGATATAAATACGATGAAGCGTATAAGAATTAGATACAAAATATTTCTCCAATAATTATTACTCGTTCATATTCAGTTGAATTTTAGATTACTTATCACTTATCTTATTCTTTTTAAGTTACTTGAACATAAATTATTTTAATTTATATATAAGTTTAAGTAAAGTTAAAATATTAAAATATATTTTTATGAAATTATTGGATTAAATTATACATTTAAAAGAGACAAATTTTTGTTTATATAATAATTATTTTTCATGCGTATAAATTGTTTTATAACATTTATATTTAAATTATTTAGTATTTATATTAGAATGAAATATTTTCATAAAAATATTATGTATTTTTAAATTAATTTTATAAATATTATTTTTATTGTTGAATTATTATATATATTTTATTTAATAAATTTATTTTATTTAAATTATATTTATTTTTATTATATAATTTTTAATTTACTCGTCTAAGTGAAAAAAAACTATGGTCTAGGGAGAAAACGTGAATCCAAATGAAACACAAACCTTTACAAGAAGTTGATTTGAAATAGTGAATGAACTTTAAAATGAGATTGTGGTTGGAATTAAAAGGAAATAATTTCAATTATGAAAACAAATCAAGTTGGTGAGGAAAACTATTAGATTAATTACGGTATCGTTGATAGAATAATTAAGTTGGGGAGAAATATATTTTAAGATTTATTACGTTGACATTCTATTACTTGATAGAATAAAAAAGGCGTTGATAGCAAATTACATGAGGACTATATATCTTTTTAATTATGTTGACAACCTATTAACTTGTTGAGGAAATATATTTTTAAGATTGAGTATGTATTTGGAAAAATTAATAAAATGTGAAACAAAAGTTTCCAAACATAAATTTTTCGCTAAACTTACTTTCAACTAAACTTAAGTTTCACTTTCAATAACTTAAATTATTATATAATTGAAATATATTTTAAGATTGAGTATGTATTTGGATTAATTGTAAATTTTTTATTATTTTAATCTGATTATTATATAATTGATTATAATAAAATTAATTTTATATTTTGATATATTAGTTGAAAAGTGATTTAAAAATAATTATTTTATTTGAATGATATAAAAAAATTACTTTTATACATTAAATTATCAAAAGATAAATTTATTTGATTGAAAATAAAATTATATTTACATATTAAAGTTTTTGAAATAATCTATAATATAAAATTATAAGTTTTAAACATATGAAAAAAATGTTATAATACATTCAATTTCGTACAAAAACTGAAATCAAAGTTACCAAATATGTTATAAATAGTCTCAATTTTTTTTTTCAAAAAAAAAAGTTTAAAAAAGGTGTTGGGAAGCTTAAACAAACATGCCCTAATAATGTTAATATTAAATTCATATATTTAAGTTGAAAACAATCAATTGACGTGCATTGAAGAGCAATTAATTATGTTGAAAACAATTACCTAAAATTTTCACTCATTAAGGTCAAATAAAATAAAATTCAAAATAAAAAAAAAAAGCTTATGAAAAAAGCTAACTTGGGAGAAAATGACAAACTTATCAAGAATAAATTTTGAATTGGTTTGATTAATTTTAATCACCATTAAATCTTTTGTGGTAACAAATATCAGCTATTTTAATTAAAAAGATTTTATTCATTGGTTGTATAATATGTTTTGGGAGTTGAATAAAAATTTTAAAATACTCGACCTCAAAACATGTATATTAAAACAAATTAGCCGTCTAAAACTTGACAAGTAGCGTTTCAAAAAGGTTTGGAAGTGGTGTTCCATGATAGTGTTGTTCTATGGTTTATTAAAAATTTTAGCTGTATAAACATGGCCAATTAACAACAGACCTAAATACTTTTTTAAAATATGTATATTAAAAATATTAATTTTTTTATTTATTGGCTGTATAAAACAATTAAAAAAATTTCAAAGAAAAACAGGTTTGATTTAATTATTAGATATTAGATAGATAGATTATATATATATATATATATATATATATATATATATATATATATATATATATATATATATATATATATATATATATATATATATATATATATCGAGCCTATAAATAATTATTATATATAATTTTAACTGTATATATGAATTGTATTTAGTGAGAGAAATATTTATTGTAAGAGATGAGATGAGTGAATCTTAATCATTAAATTTTACATGAATTGTTAAGATTAGAATTAAATACATTCGACTTTTTTAAGTAGTTACATAACATTTAAGTAATTTTTAATTTTGATTATATATGTATAATTATATGATCAAGATTTATTTCTCTCACTCTCTCATAATAAAATTTTTCTCACTATATATATATATATATAAAATTAAAGAATCTTGCATAGTGGAGGATTAAGTGTAAATAAGTTACGAACTTAAGAAGATGTTTAGTTTAATTGTGAAAATTGATTATTTCAATAATTAATTATTGAATAAATGTTTATTATTATAATCAATTATAATAGAATTAGTTTTTTATGTTTGAATATATTAGTTGAAAATTGATTTTAAGTTAATCTATTTTTCTTAGATAATATACAAAATAATTATTTTTATATATTAAATTATCAAAATAAATATAAAATAATTAAAATAATTATTTGATTGAGAATAAAATAATATTTATATATTAAAATTTAAAAAATAATTTATAATCTAAAATCATAAATTTTTAACTTTAACATTATAAAAAAAATTATAATATATTAAATTTTATATAAAAATTAAAATTAATTTTATCAAATATGTTAAAATACTGTAACAACCACTTTTTTTCATAAAAAAAGTTGATGCACTAAGTTTAATTCTATTCGTTGTACTTTTTTTTTTTTTGACACTGCAATAACTTCCAATGGGGAGAATCTTAAAACTCCAAAGTTGCTCAAACCTTTTAACAAAGCCAGGAATACGTACATTCACTCTCCCAGTTTGATAATTAGTATTTTATATAAGTGCAACATATGAGATAATTAGAGAAAAAATTAAAATAAATAATTTATTTATATAATTTTAACTAATTTTAATTCTAGACTTTATATTTTTTTATATTTTTTATATTATTTATTATATTTTACTCATTTATATTTTTTTTATCATTTATTTAAATTTTTGTCCATATTGTTAAGATATCAATTTTTATATTTTTTTTCATTTGAGTTTTTATCGATATAAATTCTCTTCGTTAATGTATTAGTTCATATTTTTTATGAAAGATTGATTGATATAATTTTTAAGATTTGATGATATTAAATCTAATTTAAGAATATAAATCTTGTCACTAATATGTTTTTATATTACTATTCATACTCTTATTACATTAGTCCCCTATTTATTTACAATTGATTTATCTCATTATACAATCCTACAACTTAATCAATATTTCTAAATAGTACTAACATTTTCATATAAAATTATATTACAAATTAAATCCTTATTTTTTCAATTCCGTTATCAAAGATTCAAAGTTATATTAAACTAATTACTAATATCAAATTTTATCAACAATTTTTTTTTTGTTGATAGATATTGCAATGATAATTAAAAAATATATATATTTGTAAAAAATTATAATAATCTATAACAATATTATCAAATAATACTCAATGCATTCTAAATTCCTAAGACTCTCTAATCTATACATTTAGTTCATATAATTTAAGTAGGTCAAATTAAAATAACACATTAATTAAATTAATCATTTAACATTTGATTTTTTAGGTTCTTTGTCTTTTTTTAATTCATTTTCTTTGTAATTTTTGTTCTTTCTTTCTCATTGTAATTTTTTGTTTTATTTTTTTTATTTCTTTTTCCTTTTTATGAATATGTGGACATTTTTTTTAAGTTACTACATTTATATGTGTTAATATTTCTTTTAAGTTGTTATATCGGATGACACATGGTAAAAAATAAATAATGTATTTATCAAATATCAAAAGTTTAATGTATTTACTAATTGATTTAGATAAAATATGACATAATTTTAGGCCATGTAATTTTTTTATATTAATTATTAATTATAATAATTTAATAATAATTATTAATTATATTAATTAGTTGATTATATTTATTGATTGATTATATTAATGTATATGTGTCAATTTTTTTTTAACATATGTCAATATTTATTTTATGTTATTACATTAGATAATACATGATAAAAAATTAAATAATATATTTATCATGTATCAAAAATTTAATATATTTACTAATTAACTTAAATAACACATAATAAAATTTTAGACCGTATTTTTTTATATTATATTAATTATCGGAAGTTCTCTACGTATTCTCAACTTTATTCTTGTACCAGCTCACCGGCCTTGGCAACTCTTCTTCTTCTTTTTCTTTTTTTTTTTTTTTAAAAAAAACCTCTTCCCTTTTGGCCTTTAGTCTATTTTGAGTGGCTCTAAACAACCATTTGTCTCCAAAGTTCACACCGGGTTAAAGAATCAAACACATCAACAGTACCTAACCCAACTTGGGCTTTCATTGAAATGTGATTTAATATAATATAATATTTCTGTTCAAAATAATTCAATTTTAGTAATACAATGAGTTCACATTAATCATGACTTATTTTATTTCCTTCCGGGGTGGTTTTTGAATGTAAGTGTTACAATTGGGGGTTACAGAGTGAAAAATATGGGTTCATAAAACTTTATGAGACAAGTAAGAAATGTTAACTAAATACGCTGGCTTGGATTAAGAACTTGGCAAAACATTTATGAAAATGATATGGAGGGTGGTAACTGAGCTTTGCATAAAGATTTAGTAATTTGTCCAGGATTCTTCTACCTTTTATTGTTCCCTCATGCCTTCATATATCGTATCTTTATTCGTATGGGACAAAGAACATTTAAGAATCAATGTTTGTTTAGGTACGAAATTAGGATTTAGTGTCTGCATACCTCTTTTTTATTTGTTTAAGGTTATTTTTCCTTTTTAGCTATGAAGATAGTGATAGGTTATTATATAAGTATGAGTTTATAATTTCAATTAATAAAGAAGGGGTAACTTAGGTGTATTCATAAACTCTTAATAACTTTTGTCTTTTTATTCTTAAGTGGATTTGTGATCTCAAGATGTTACTCATCCAACGATTCTCATGGCGTCCTGTGTTCCAAGGTCTAAACACCTTGGGGGGACTACTTCCGCCTTGAATCCCTCCAAGCCAATGATGAGCTGTCCCTAAAACATCGCCCTAAGCCATAGGCCCATCATCCCTAAAGTACATTTGATTTGCTTTGAACTAAATAGTTAACAATAGTTATGTGATTTTATTTTCTTTTGGTTAAAGGAATTTTATCCCGTAACACTTCTTTTTAACTTTAACCAAATTAGAATGTTTTTTTTTTTAAACTTCTAAATCCTTTATACCAAATTTCAAATATAATATTTTGCTAAATCAGCATATGCTTCCTTACTAAATTATTAATTAAACAAAAACCACCATGAATTAGTTAGATATTGATTTTAATAAGCTTTAAATTTCATGAATCGTATATAAGCCCAACCAATGTGTGTTTGGGCATGAAAGTGAATCGGATCTACACTATATGAATACTTTCCAAATATGTAGAAATATTTTTATAATTATAAATTTTGATCATCTTGTTTAGTCGTGATAGTTATAATGATAATGATTTTGCTGCGCTGGGCTTAGCATCAACACAGGGTAATCAAGCCAGTTAGGCCTGTGTTTCATGGGCCTAGCCCAACCCTAAACTCCTTCAGCAGAAGATACCCAACCCAACTCACTCCACTCGGTTGTGCAAGTTCACCATTATTCTCACCGTCTCAGTCAGTTTCTTCCCTTATCGGAAACAAACACCCTCTCTTTCCGATTCTCTCTGTTACACCCAAAACCCTAGCACAGCATTTTCCCCATGGATAGCCTACAAGCCACATACAAAGACGAAGAAGAGGATGAAGAAGACGACGCCCCACCTACCACCACCACTACCGCCGCCGCCGGAGTTGGAACCGACACGGAATCAATAGATGTACCTCCTGTCAATACCAGCACCGCATCCGACACCCCAACCGAAGCACAGAACGATGTCAGATCAGAGCCCGACCCTTCCGATGACCTCTCCGACGACGAAGCCGCGTCCGACGGCTCTGCCGAACCGAAGAAGTCGCCGAAATCCGCCAGAGAAGGCGACAACGAAGAAGAGGAAGACGAAGAGCCACCTCCGAAGAAGCAGAAGCAGCTTTCCTCTCTCACAGCCCAAACCGGGAAGGAGGATTCCCCCGCTGCATTACCCGATACGGTCGACGGCAGCAATGGTTTGAGCAATGCCGCTGCGACGCTGCAGATGACCGGAACGGGGACGAATTCGAATTCGAAGAAGTCGAAGAAGAAGAACAACAACGTGTGGGTGACAAAATCGACGCGGAAAGGGAAGAAGAAGAGTAAGAGCAACAATAACCACACCAATGGCGAAGACACCGTTCTGATAACTCCTGTCCCGAGGTTCCCGGACAAGAGCGACGACACGCTAGAGATGAAGATTTGCTTGTCGAAGGTGTACAAAGCAGAGAAGGTGGAGTTGAGCGAGGATAGGATGAGTGCAGGGAGCACCAAGGGTTATAGAATGGTGAGGACAACGAGAGGGGTGGTAGAAGGTGCATGGTACTTTGAGATCAAGGTTGTGAAGTTGGGGGAGACTGGGCACACTCGTTTAGGGTGGTCCACTGAGAAGGGTGATTTGCAGGCACCGGTTGGGTACGATGGGAACAGTTTTGGGTACAGGGATATTGATGGGAGTAAGATACATAAGGCGTTGAGGGAGAAATATGGAGAGGAAGGGTACAAGGAAGGTGATGTTATTGGGTTCTATATCAATTTGCCTGATGGAGAGAAGTATGCACCTAAAGCACCACATTTGGTCTGGTATAAAGGCCAACGATATGTTTGTGCCCAAGATGCAAAGGAAGATCCACCCAAAGTAGTGCCTGGTGAGTAGTTTATATATATATATATTTTCGCCTTATTTTCTTGTTGTGAACTGTGTTTTGGGCTTTGATAGGTAGTTGATTTTTAGTTTAGTTCTTATGATTTTACTAGTTTAGCTTTTTGAACTAAGAAACTAACATTTTTAGTGGGTACATGAACTCCTCCCTCCATTAGAAGGCTGAAGTGACCAATTGGGTTGATAGATTTGCTATATGATGATTAATATTTAACTGTTGATACTTGATTGTTGCTACTTGCTAGTTTGTTATTTGAGGGCCAAATTAATAGTTCATTTTTTTAGGGGGTCGGGAGGGGGACACTTGAAAATCAATTTTCTTGCACTGGGTCGCATGATTGTGATTAGGTTATGGAATCCATTATGTGTCTAAAGACTCTAAACTCAAAAAGTATGTGAAACTAAATATTGCCAACTTTTCAATCTGTTTTGTCAATCGCTAGTGGCAGCAAGCCAAAATCTACCATAAATGTATGGCAGATGGTGTTGTGGCCAATGGCGGAAGCATGGGAATCATGTTTAAAAAATGTAATGTATTTGAAAAAGACCTGCAGAACATTAATTAAAAAAAAAGGTTAACAACTTATATCAAGAACAATAAAGATAATAAAAACATTTTCTAGCAAATAAAAACTCAAATCCATGCGAGACTTAAATGGCTACATAGATACTGGCTGTGCAAGAGTAATATCTACCTCACAAAGAAACAAGGAAATAGCCAAAAACACTGGGTGAGTTAATTACAAACACACGTGGCGTAATTTGCATAACACAGACAATAGACGAAGCAAAGAAATACTGAAGTAGCCAGAAACAGAGCCCAGAATTATTTGCGTGGAAGCAGCCAGAAACAATGTCTGACATTTGCATAGAACAGAGAATAGAGACTCAAGATAGACAGATGAGAAAGATCAAAAGACAGAGACGAGACGAGAGAGAGAAGATAGAGACAGAGATGAGCTACCTAAGATGAGAGACTTTGTCCAAAATTTTTGCCCTTCACAGCCGAGAAAGATGAGACAGAGATGAGAGTGAAGTGTGACTGTTGAATGAGGTTTTCCATGTCTGTTTCTTCTACTTTTTAAACAATAGTAGGTAGAAACACCAAAGTATCCTCTAAAATTTGTTATCCACAAGTTGGAGGAGAGGGCAGATGAGGAAATTTTCGTATGCCTCCACCATTTTCACTCAGGTGGATGCCATAGCCATGGTGCTGCCATGGCTGCCAGTTGAGAACACTGTTATCAATACTTTTTAAAGTATTATACTTGTAAAGTCCCTGAATGCTTTGTATTATTTCATCCTTCAAAGCTCCATTCATATTGATTGGCGTTGTCATGGGTATGTCGTATTTGGATAAAGACCAATATATGGAGTAGAGGTGGCATATTCAGAGGTAGTGATATTGGTGCAGCTGGATTTCAGATTACATCTTCACTAACAATTGGCCAATGCTTATTTGTTTCCAGCCCCACCTGACATTGGTATTCTTCATTAATATCCGTGGCCATAAAACTGATTCTTTCTGTAGTGTAGATCCTTGTTCTCTCATTCTTGTTATGCTTCTTTCCTTAAAGTGGTGCATTCTCCCTGTTATGATTCTTTAGTGGGTCAAAAATTCAAATCCTCCTACCAAGATGCCAATAATGTGAAAGTTTGGGGGTGAAACTGAACTTGTTATGTGTCTTAGATATCCCAATAAATTAAATAAAAATGCTTAGAACATAAAACTGTCATTCTTCCCATTCTACAAAAAATTAATGGTGAGTCGGGGATTCTAAGATTATATTAGCTTAACCATGCTACATTTAAATGCTTATAATTGGGCAATAGACAAAATAAGAAAAAAATATCAGCATTTTGCAAATATGGGAGATATCAGAAATCAATGATGGAAGTGGAAGGCGATTAACAATATTACTTTGCTAGACTTGTCAGAGTCTGAAAAACAGCAAATGTTGGGATTTTATGCTAATATGGATAAGCTGAGTCTCTGACTGTTTTCAATTAATTATATTTTATACAAAAGGCTGATCATAGCTGTCAAGTCATTATACGTATTGTGAATTGGAAGGCCTTTTTCTAAATCCTTAATTGTATTGTATTGTAGGAATAGGATTTGGTAACAAAATCATAAATAGCATAAAAACAAAATCTAACAGATATAGATACAAATATCATGAAGAAAATACTCAAAATATTAATTTTAACTAAAGTCTAACAACACTAATATCACATACATAAGTCTAACCATAATATAAACCCTATGTCTTACATTCAAATTGGTGCAACACGTGAGAGGTTTAAGTGAGTATACATGCTTCGTGATGTGTGACCATGATCATGGCCATGGGTGAGTAAGATGGCAAATCCATGATAGTCAAAATTGTGATTCAGATCGTAGAATCGTACGACTCTACGATTTTCTCTGGCCTCTGTGATCCTGTTTGTACATATGAACACATTTTGGTGGGATTGTGAATGAATTGTGTGTTATCATGTAAAATTGCACAGGATCGTGCATTTCCATCGAGTTGCGACATTCCACCAAAATGTGGTTGTTGGGTCAGGCAGATGCAAAGGAACCTAGTCCAGCCTAAGACATTCACCCACCCACACTTAAACGATGGCATTTTTCAGCCACCCAAAAATTAACCTGCTTTGAAGCTTCTCCCATCTAACCCTCATGTGCGTCTGTGCAATGTGGTGTGACCTCGACTGTGCTTGTGCAACCTAGCTGTTTCTGGTGGTGTTTTGTCATTTGGTGGTGGGGTTTACGACTTCCCCTGTTAGGTTTGTGCGGGATCTGGTCTTTTTTCTCTCTGCTTTGGACTGGTTTGAGCTGTGTGAAATCTGGTTGGGTGTGGTTTCTCTACTTTGGACTGGTTCTGGCTCTTGTGCTGGATATGAGTTGCTTCTGCTACTGAATCTCGGGTGTTTTATTAAATGTTATGTTTTATTAAATCTTGGGTGTTTAAACTCACATCTATTATGCATTTTGAAATAGAATATATTTAAATGTTAGTTGTGATTATGATTTCATTGTTATTATGCCATATTTGTGTTTTTTTATGTGTATATATATATATATATATATATATATATATATATAGGGGTCATATCTAGTGAGAGGAGTTTTTATTGTGAGAGGGTGAGAAGAGTAAATCTTGACCATACAACCATACATGGATGGTCAAAATTAAAAGTTACTTAAAGGTCATGTGACCATTTAAAAAAGTCACATGCATTTATGTTCTAATCTTAACCATTCATATAAGATCCAATGGTCAATATGTACTCCTCTCACCTCTTATAATAAACACTCCTCTCACTTGAGTAAGATCCTCTATATATATATTTTCTTGAATATAATTTCACATAGTTATGATCTTATGTTTTGTGTTTACGATCTCACGTTTTACGTTTCTACCTCCCTTATCCGATCCAAGGTAGGATCTACAATTTTGGCGAATCCAGGGTATGTGTGAAGATTAGCATAGAATTTTCCCAGATGCACTAATTTATTGGCCCTTAGGATGAAATGGTTGGAAGTGGCTAAGAATGCAGAATAGTAAATTTTTTTGTTTGCATTATGGCTGATGGTTAGAGTTGTTAGACAATTAGACTGTTGAAATACAATCTGTGAAAGTGATTGTAATTTGATCCTGATTTGGTTCTATGGACAGTCCTGCCGCATCTTTGTCTTAGTATATAATATATATACCATTTTGAATTCCTCAACCTGAATATTCACTGATTGGAAATTAGGGTTGCTTGTCCTTGACTCATTGGGAACCCTGATAGCAAATCAGATTTTGTAAGAGCCCATTACTCGTGTGCTGTCTTACTAGTGAAAATGCTGTGGACATTGAATAATTATTTCCGTTGCATAAAATAAAAATGTTGAACTTCCCTTGCTGCAAGTTGTATTTTTTTAAGTATCCAATTTATGAATATTCACTTGGTTTCAAATATTGTATTCTTGTCCAGGAAGTGAGATATCTTTCTTTAAAAATGGCGTGTGCCAAGGTGTAGCTTTCAAGGATCTTTATGGTGGTCGTTACTATCCTGCTGCCTCAATGTTTACTCTCCCCAATGAGCCAAACTGCACAGTCAAGTTCAACTTTGGTCCTGACTTTGAATTCTTTCCTGAGGATTTCAATGAACGGCCGATTCCCAGGCCAATGATTGAAGTTCCTTATCATGGTTTTGACAATCGAGTTGAAAATGGAGAGGCTACTGAGAATAAATCCTAGAAAAAGTGATGTAAGTTGCATTTATTATTAAGTATATGTGCTGCACAGATGGATGAGTTCATATTCGGCTGTCATTCTAGTTGGTACTTAAATTGACTCACAAGTGACTAGATTAGTGGTGTAAATTATGGTGTACGGATATGGTATGAGTATTCGGTATAACACGGATATGATATGAGAATACGTTATTTTTTAAAAATTCTGGATACAGGTATGATAAGGTATAATAGATTTAAGTATGGAAAATTATATATATCATCTCATAAAACATAAAAATGCATGTTTATTAAAATTAAAATATATTAAAAAATAAAAATTAAACAATGAAAATTTGAAATTAACTTGGAAATAAAATGATATATGATTACTTTGAAAAACATAAAAATAAAAGATGAAAAATATAAAAGAACCGTCCTATAGTTTTTTAAAAGAAAAGAAACGTAGGAAAATTTAATTTTTAATTGATAAAATGTGATGTATCATTAGTTGTCAAAAATAATCAGACAAAAAAAATTCAAAAGCTGCCAAATAGAACAAAGTCTGTATCATTATTTAATGGACAAAAGCACTCTCTTCTAAGTTCTGTCACTCTTCAACATATTGGCTTAAAAGTCAAAATCGCAAGATCGAAGGTATAGAGTTTCGTCGGAAGTGGAAGTTGCAGCAGCAAGAAAGAGTAGGCTTAGCGATTAAGTAGGTTTTAGATTGTTTCCAAGGCAGAGACATCTCTCCTGTTCAAGTTCATATCAATATATATATATATATATATTTTATAAAGCACAAAGTGAACGTTTCACTCCGTCTACTTATACCAAAAACGAATCAGACATCGGTACGGCGACCTGAGAGCCATACCGATGATGTAAACTTCTGAAAGAGAGAAATTGTCCATGTGAAATACAAAAAATTTTAACGGGTTCAATAAGATATTTTTAAGTTTCTTTTGCATTGTCTTTCTCCATATTTTTTGCCATCAGTTTTGTGTAAGTTACATCCACTGTCAGTATGTATCATGCATGAATCCTTTTATACTAATAATCTGGATACACTTCCAGAGTCCCACATCTCAACCTTGATGTTTTAGAAGTGAGACCATTCCGTGATTGGGCCTCGGAGGTTCAATTCTTTCACATTTGATTACAATAAACTAAAGTGGGTCTCAGTTCTCAAAAGGAAAATGCTTTATACCTATTTCTTAAACTCATATCACCTCACATTGTGTGAGGTGACAATCAGTGCACGGGTGTGCAAAAAAATAAAGTGAGATCATGTATAATCAAATGATAAAAAAAAATGTATAGTATGAGGTAATGTGTATGTAAGTGTGGATTTAACATTATGAGATAATGTGTATGTAAGTGTGAATTTAGAAACAACTACACGTTAGCCTTAGTTTACATGGTACTCTAGGCTGCATGCAATCATACATTGTGTTTAGAACCAAGTTTTTAGAGTTACCTGAGAAGGTATGATGGTTTCTTTCGTGACACAGTAGCAACAATAATGTTGGAGTGAGAGAGTGAGTACTTACAAAAAATATTTCGACGCTAAAGTCAATAGGAGTGTAAAAAGGAAAATGTGTCTAATCAGGAATTAAGTCATATCTCTATTCTCTTATTGAGTATCTTTATATATGAATGTTTTTTGGTGTGAGAAATTTTTGCATTCAGTACATATTGAATGTTGTCCCCAATGATAACAACCATTATTCTCTATGATTTGTCTCATACTTTTGTGGGATTGTGGTGAATACCCCTTTCTGTTGAGGGAGTTATGCCTTGCACCTAGGCTGCTTCAGGTACACAGTAACATTAGAGTACCAGTCTGACGGGTCAGATTTCTCCAGATTTTGAACCCAAAACCCGACCCAAAACACCCCGTAATGAGGATCAAGGTGGTGATGAAATGATTTGGACAGGGGAAAGCAACGGTTGCTTCAGTGATAGAAGTGCATGGGACTTGCAAACAGAATGGAAACACGGCGGGATGTTGGGGTCTGCTAAGGGATCATGCGGGCTGGTGGATTGGATGTTTCATAAGGAACATAGGCAGCTCTCCTGTTCTGGTTGTTGAAGCCTGGGGACTGGGGAGCATATGACTGAGGGTCTAAATTTGGCTTGGGACATGGGCCTGCCTATAGCCTACAGAAGAGTTAAGTTATCTTGGAGCTTAATGATCTTGGGGAGAAGCAACGGTAACCACCAAACCCTCAAGGATGATCAATTTGTCAGAGTCAGACAGTTAACCTAACTGAACTAGCAAGTGGAAACTGGAAATAAATTCTCCTTCCAAGATGTTAAGGGACTATGGGAGTGACTACTCCCCTCCACATGGTTTTGTTTTGTAATTTTTCAGTTCTTTTGGCTTCAGCCCTTTTCCGTTCACACGATAAAAGAAAATAGGAAAATTAAACGATTAAACCTTTATTTTCGTTCTCAAAGATATATATATGGGTCATCATTTTAGTTATTATAAAAAAATTTGTCTCTCATTTAGCCTTTTAATTATGTAAAGGGTCATCAAATTGATTATTTTTTATTAGAATGAGAGAAATGAGTGTAATGAAACTTTAATTTAAGGACTAATTAATGACATTTTACATAATTAAGGAACTAAATTATTGACATTTTATTTTATTAAAAGACTAAATTGATGTAAAAAATCTTTAGAGAATCAAATTGACGATACTTTACATTATTAAGTGGTTAAATTGTCACAAAAATCTTATGAGAACCAAGGGATCACTCTTGTGTATTTGTACTGAAAATTTACTCAAAATAAAACCCTTGTTCACCTGACCTGAAACCATAATATTTCGTGTTCCCCTTGCCTGTTCCTTAAATTTATATATTTTGTTCATGTCAATATTCAAAACATAATGTTTCCCAATATATAATATAATATTAGGGTATGGTGTGTGATTCTTTTCTTTTCGTATCAGCAAATGATGCATCTAAATTCTAATGAATTGGGGAGTTGAGACCCTCTTGTGAAGACAAGGGATGCAGTGATTGGTGCCTCTTGGAAGGGAAAGATGGTGGTGCTTTCCTGAACGAAGGCCGCTTCTTGATACGTTGCAAAGTTTGCTTGGCATAGATACTATGAAGGAAAGGTGAAGCTATCTCCTTAAATTTGAGGATGAAAAAGAAAAGAACTCTAAGCAATATGAGGATGACTATGACTGCAGCTAAGTCCCACCATTTTGAATAATCAACTTGCATACCAAGCATGGTTGTGAGGATGATTTCTCCTTTCAGTTTTGGGCCACCAGGCACTAAAGGATCAAACTCCAGCCCAATCATGTCATTCTTGTAAGCTCCCTGCATTCCCCAGAATCAGTAGGTAAGTTGAACAAATTGCACTGGTTATGTTATGCACCCAACGCTTTAAATGTTGCATGCATTTTGAGTGCTATATATATATATATTTAAATTTGTTAACATGTTGAGAGATAAACGACTTAGTCATGTACATTAGATTTTCTTTCTTATTGACCATGTTTGAGAACTGTAATGCTCCTGAAGTTACCTGCAATCCCCATGAGCCATAATTGATGTATGAAATTGGGTAACGCCAGAAGAATTTTGGAAGATCAGGGATCTGACGGAAATAGCCAGCAGTCATCATCATAACACCCTGCACACATATTGTAATCAGCAACAATAAGTTATGGTCTTAAATTGTTAATAAAAAATAGGCTTATAGTACACTTACAATATATCCTGCTCCAATTATCACTCCCATGAGGAAGTTGGGAACTAGTGAAGCTATAATCATCATGGAGCTCTCCACAACCGCAATGCAGCCAATAAGATCAAGGCAGATATACAAAAGATGTGAAAACTCAGGACGAAACTTAACCATATAATAGGTTATAGTGCCAGTAGCAATGGACATCACTGCCACAAAGGGAAAGGAAGAGAGAAAATTTGATAGGATATAGACAGCAATGCCATAATTCCCATTGAGCCTTTCTTTGTAAAAGACCTATATCATGAAAGAAAATCAAGTACTGAAAGACTAAATGCAATAACTGTTTTGTCATGTTTTAAACTTACTAAAATTGTATCAACATTTTGTACCTTCATTTCTTCTATGAAGGATGGGAATCCTCCTATGGACATGAATGTCATGAAACCTGATATAAAAGCGCCACATGCTCCTCTTGCAAAAATCGCTCTATAACTTGATCCAACTTCAAAAAAGATTGTTCCAACACAAAAAGATAAGGCGATATAGACTGTTAACCTTATCCAGTAGTACCCCACGTCTCTGGACATGTTCACCAAAGATCTCTGAGTCAACGTTGATAGTTGCTTCCACCATTTGGCTTGGCTCTTGCTTTTACTTTCAGTATAATGTCCTTCCTGTAACAGGATTCCTTGGACTTTATCTTTTGATATAAATTGTTCTTGTTATCTAATGTAACATGATCACTTTTACTTCCCAGTATTTATATAAAGTAGCAGAAGTTGCAAACTCTACTTTAGTGAGTTGGAACTTGAGAAATAGTATAAATTCTTGAAAAGAACAAGGGATCTTAAGAACTTAATCATAATTCTAAAGTTTGAGAAAACTTGGGTTATAAATGATGACCAAAAAAGAATGGCTTATGACTAACAGTTTCTGCGCATCGGTACAACCTGTTATTTCTGATCAAAGTCCTAAGCCTTCAACAAGTATTTCAAACCAGGATTTTCGTATCTAATGATGAAGAATGGAAAAGGTTGGAATAAGGAACTGCTGGCTTCTTTTCTTTTTGTTCCGTAAATAATAGTCATTATAAGTTATAATATCCTCTGAGTAAAGGGCTACTTACAATGTTTGAGATTTCTTTGATTCTTGCTCTTGCAGTAGTTGCATACTCTGACCATCGGTATTTCTCAATGAGTATTGATTTGATTGCTGCAGTTGATAAGTTCATTAACGATGCTGTTAATGATTTTTGTTCCTGAATTCAAAGGAACAGGGAAGATAGTGAGTGAATGAGAGATAAACAAATTTGAAGGGAAGTGATTTTAAGGGAAGGTGGAAAGTAATATTACAGGAATGACTCGATAAGTATTTAGACGTCCCAACCCAATCATCAAAGTATCACGATGGTTAAATGTTTGGAAATATGTTTCCACTAAGATATCAGAATAAAACAGTCAGTCCAAATGAATTATTGGTTAAAATTTCTATGTACTATTCTTCTCCTTTCATAGGGTAAGTATTCGATTGTTCAAAGCCAACTGATGTTTGATTCAAGCTACATGTAAGCCACCTTTTTGAGCTTCTATGATCTTTTGAGGATCCTAATAATTAATATGTTTCAGCAAGCTAGGTGTAGGTTTTTTTTTTTTTTGGTCATAGATAGTTGATATGAAAAACCTTACAGATTTCAATTAGTAAATGACACACACTGGGCACACTAGGGAGGGAGAAGGGTGAAGGCAGGATTTGATCTTTGCATTCACCTGCAAGGGACTATACTTGTTGAGCTAGATGGTACCAATAGCAAGCTAGGTATAGTTTCTTTTGCATTAAGTTCACCTTTATATAAAATTGCATTTATCCAAACAAAGGGAAAACAAGATAAGAGGTCTTAGATGGAACCATGTTCAAGCAGCTGGAAGAGAGTTAAAAATAAAAAAATCAGAAGTAGAGCCTAAATCAATAAATTGTTATAAAACTTGTGAATCAATAAAACAAATTGTTAGGACGTTCACACATGTATTCTTTGGGAGGCCACCATAGTCGTTGTGACAGTGTCAAAGTCTGAATTAATACAACGGAGGAAATGATCAGAAGGGTTTCTTCTACTTGGACATGGGAATCCCGCTTTGGCAAAGAACTGCAGAAATAGATGGATAAATTATGTTAGGGTTTAACTGATTAAGGTTCCAAACACATGGTTTGTTATAGAAAAACACAACAATTTGCATTAAGGGGTCAACAAAAACATCATTGAAGAGGAGAGCAATGTTGAAAAATTCAATCTGAAAATTTCTATCAAAATTTCTCGTACACTAGGCTTATTAGTCTTCCAAAATATTTACAGATTCTACAAAGTCAACAAGTCATTAAGTTCATTATACTTTTCTACATGTGTATGGAATTTTAGTTCAAATTTTTATTCTTTAATAAGTCTTCAAAAGTTGTTTTATATATTTAAATTTGAGTATGAATCTTCCCTCAAATGAATGACTACTCCTAAAAGCCAACAAGCAGAGCCAAAGTTCCAGGAAAAAATGAATAATAAATGTACCTCAACTGCCTTTTCAGCTGCTCCAAAATATATAGTTTGACCCCCAGAAAGCAGAAAGAGATCATCAAAGAGTGCAAAAACCTCACTACTTGGTTGATGAATGGAAGAGATAACAGTCTTTCCATCATGAGCTATGTTTCTCAGAGTTTGGACAACAAAATATGCTGAGGCACTATCCAGACCGCTGGTGGGTTCATCAAGGAACAAGAGGCTAGGCCTTGTGAGGATTTCAAGTGCTATGCTTAGTCTTTTCTTTTCTCCACCACTTATACCTCTTAAGTGCCAATTCCCTATAAGCCGATCAGCACAGTCCTGAAGTCCCATCTCCATAATTATTCCCTCCACGATGTCATTTACCTCTTCTTTGGTCATGGTAGATGGGAGCCTTAGATTAGCTGAGTAAGAAATTGTCTCTCTAACTGTTAGTGTTCCCAACAATATGTCTTCTTGGGTCACATAAGCCTAGGTGTGGTAGATAAGAATATGCTATGAGGACATTAACAAGGAAATAAAATAAGAGATTGATAAATTGGAAAATGCCATTTAGTGCCTTCTTTTCATATCGAGGGAAATTTAAAGGCCAAATTCCAGTACCAACAAACGTCCAACAACTAGAATATGATATTAGTTAGTAGTTACTTACTACAACCCCGTGGTCTAATCTCCTCTTCTTTCCATTTAAAAGCACTTTTCCAGACATGATAACATTTCTGGATAGTCTACCTGCAATGAATCCCAATTATCTTATGTTAAAGTCCATAATAGAGGTTTATTCATAAATAGGAAACTGAATAATAGCAACACAGCTAGCTTAAAAATTCATTTGTTCACTACCCATTTTCCAAAACAAGGGCCTATCTTCTTAGACTTTTGATTATTTAGTCTTCACCTAGCTTTAAATATACATACATACATATATAATGCATGGTTAAGCATATACAAGCATTTTGCTGAGGCCTCTGTTTGCACAATACAATGGTTTTTCATTAATTTTCTTTTTTCAGCAGAAGATTTTTTTGTAACCAAAGTCAGTGACAAATAGTCAAATATAGGGTAGATGTTGCTCAATTGTCAATAAATGAACTCTGTTTGTTTTTTTTTCCAGAAAGGAACAGGATGGAAGGGTGAGTAAGTCTCATTTGTTGGGCTTTGTAGATGTTCATCAACGCACGGATGCTTTGCTTCAATCCTTGAAATAAATAAATGGGGACCAGTGTGTCAAGTAAACCTTATGGCTAATTTTAGCTATCTTAAATTGATCTTGAAAGTACCAAGGTTTTGATCCACTTTTTGCAATGAACTAAAGCTCCTTTCTACCCTATGGTTAAATCTACAGTATCTTCAAACTTACACTGGGAAAATGCTTCCTTGAATAAATGGCCTACAACGTTGTTTTTTTTGGCTTCTCTAAGTTGATAAGCCATTTACTTATTTTGTAAGGATGTGGTCCCTTTGATTGGCATGGACATTATCATGTGAAGTAGAAAACTGCAGACTAATCCTGTCGGCTTTGTTTGGAGAGAAAAATTGAGACAAGGAAATTTAAAAAGGAAGGGGGCGAGGGGAAATAAAATAGGAAAGATTATATGTGTAGTTATTTTGTTTGGATGAATAGAAAATGGGAGGGAAAAAAGTATAGTATAAAACTACTGGTTGGGTAGAAAAATGAAAAGTAAACTATTTGTTGGAGTAACACATGGGACCTGGCTTCTCTCCAGTCGCTGGAGGTCCAGCAAGAGCATCTCAACCGTTGGATTTTCATCTAATGGTCAGGATTTTTTTTAAATTTTTTAATATTAAAAATATTAAATTAATATTGAGATTTTTCAATGGTGGAGAGGTGGGCCAGATCCCACAAGTGTGTGAGATGTGAGGTGGGTAAGTCTCACATCGATAAATTAGAGGAAGAAGAGTAGTTTATTGGATGGGCCAAAATCTTAAGGCTAACTTTTGGATCAAGTTGGTTTCATTCCAAGCATGGCATAATCCAATCATCAAGCATGGCATGTTCCTAATGACGTGATGTGGGTAAGTCCCACATTGGATAAATTAGAGGAGGATGAGTAGTTTATGACATTGGATGAGCTAAATTTTAAAGGAAAATGTTAATCTCACTACATCTTTTACCTCTTTTTTTTTATAGTTGTGATCAAGTGAGAGAAAATGATAGAGAAAAAGTGATGTAATCAATGATATGAGAAATAGTATTAAAAGTGATGTGAGAAAAAAATGTAGTGAGAAAATCGGAATTGAATTTTAAAGTTTGTTTTGGATATAAATTGGTTGAGGCTAAGGATAGCCGTAAGTTGGCATTCTTGTTTGGGATCAAACCACCATTCAACTTATTGCATTCTTGAAATCGAACCAATTTTATTCAAAGAGATAGTTTTTTACCTCCACTTTCCCCTTTGTTTTTATTTATGCATCCAAACAAGAGAAAACCATTTTCTCCTTTTCCTCCGGTTGTCAATTCATCCAAGCAAATAAGAGTTCAGAGTCTTCCGACACAACAATTAACCCCAGCTATTCTATTAGAAATAAACATATGAAAGAAACAACACAAAATCTTAAAATCAATTTAATCAGCAGCTTTCCACACTGCAGTCTAACATAGGGTGATTTTAAGCCCATAACCATCGGAGCAACAAGGAGATTAAGTCAGTCAAACTTTAGCATAGATGCAACTAGATAAAAGCAAAGACAAGACTAATTTTAAGAGATGTATGCTGATTAAAATGAAAATGATAATCAAGTGGTAAGCAAATAAATAAAACTAACTTTTTAACCTTCTTGCAGAGAGTGGTAAGCAGAGCTTTAGTGTTTGTTAAGTCGTAGAAGTATATATTAGATACATTATTTCATATAAAAATCAACATGAAGGGCCTGTTTTTGGCATGAACAACCAATTAAAGTATACAACAAAACATGCACACACACACGGGAGAGAGAGAGAGAGAGAGAGAGAGAGAAGGGGTGGAAGAAGTAGAGACCTGCCAAAGCATCAAGAAGAGTAGATTTTCCAGAGCCAGACGGACCCATGATAGCCATGATTCTGTTAGGTTCAGCATATCCACTCAACCCATTAAGCAATCTCCTAGTGTGTCCATTGCCAAAATTTGGAACTACAACAGTCAAATCTTCCCACACAAGATACATTCCTCTCTTATCTCTTCCGTTTGAAATTCTCACCTCATAGTCGGTAACACCATTGCCATTGCCATTGACCGTGGCTTGCTCTATCTCCATTTCTCAAACGAAAGAGAAAGGGTCTTTGGTTGGAAAAATCAAAGAGGAAACAAATATAACATGGCGGTGTAGCCAGCTTAGTGCATATATATATATATATATATACGTACATGATCCACGGTAAAGGAAAAATGGGTCACCACTCACAAAGTTATTTTGGTCATTGGTGATGGTGAGGACTTTTAACTATGAGCAGTAATTATTGTCATGTAATCTAACGTTATCCCACAGAACAGAAAAGAACAGAACAGAAGAGAACACAGTAATAGAGTAGTGATGAGCAGAATACAAAGTGAATCATTTAAAGGCGGGCAGGCAGCTATAGTTGTTGAGTGATGGCCATGCATGTGATGTGAAGGAGAACGACACGTCATAGGATCAATTAAAGTACCTAGGAGGGAAGCAGTAATTATCCTCACCAAACCAGTAAACCTGCTAACAATAAATTCCCATAATGAAGCTGGTGTATGGAAACCAGCAGAATGGGAGCAGTCTTTCAAGTTTGAACATTGAATTTAGTATATGTTTCTTCCTATCCCAATTTTCCACTTTTGACACCCTTTCATCTTTAGCTTCCACCTGTACGTACACAAACTCTCACATCTTTCGATGTCTTCCTTTCCTATTGTTTATTCTTGCCTTTGGACATCAATAATCAATAACCTCTTGTTTACTCAAGGCAGCGACATAAAATAAAAATTCTACTTTATTATGGGGCAGTTTGAAATTGTACTTTAATTATTAATAGGAACAGTATTTAATATTCTTTACTACGTGATACCAACTCCAGCTGTCCCTGTGGCATAACAATCCAAAATTTTCTTCTCTTCATTATTCACGCCTCGAGTGAGAAGGGGACCTTTACTGAACTTCCCGAAATTGGGAAATAGGTAGAGCAAAACCCATTATCGTGTTCATGTGACCAGATTGTCTTTGTCAAAAAAAAAAACTATGGGTTGATCATGGGCTGCTAACTTGCATATTTATCTTGTTTAAATGCTATTGATGTTATTTCCAGAATTTTGATTGTTTTTTCAAATTCAAATCCAATCAGATGAACAACTAAAAAGATACTAGAACATCATATATAAGTAACACTTTTCTTTACGTAGTTACATACTTCATCTAATCCTGAAGGTGGCATTTTCAATACTCTTAAAAGAAGTTGAAGTATTGATATTCCATTGATTTCATCTATTGCTTTCAGTTTGTTTGACTTTTTTACTTAATTTTATTATTTATTAAAAAGTCAACTTTTATTTATTTTTTAATTTTTTATTTTTTCTTCATTTTTCCTTTGCCCTCTCTCCCTATCTCGCTCTCCTTCGTGGTGCAGTTTGCTGGTGGACGCGAGGAGGCATGCGCACGAGATCAGCAGATTTAGGCGGCGCGGTACAGATCGAGCGGCGCGCGGATGAGCTGGGATGACATGAGTTCTGGGTTTCTATTCTGGGCGGTTCGGTTCCGCTGGTGCAGTGCGCTAGTTTTGGCCGGTGGGTGTCGTTTTCGGATTCGGCTACGCGGTGGTTGTGTTTGATGGGTTTTGGATCCCCTTTTTCGGTGTCGTTTTAAGGTGCGGTTCGCTGGTGGATGCGAGGTGGCGCGCGCACGAGATCGGCGGATTTGGGCGGCAAGGTACGGTTCGAGCGGCGCAAGGATGAGCTGGGACGATGTGGTTTCTGGGTTTCCGTTCTAGGCGGTTTGGTTCCGCTGGTGCAGTGCTTTGGGCGAGTTCTAGCTAGTGGGTGCCGTTTTTAGGTTCGGCGACACGGTAGTTGTGTTTGATGGGTTGTGGATCCCCTTTCCTCCGCCAACCCAACCCACCATTCTCGCAGAGAGAGAGCACTGGTTCAAAGAGAGACTGTTTCTGCAATTTTTAATAAATTAAAACATGAATAACAAGAATTAAGAGTTCAAAAGATAAATAACACAAAATTTTTTAAACAAATAGCATATGATAATTTCTAGCTTTCGATGTAAAATTTAACTCAATCAATGATAAAAAAATATTAGAGTATCAATGCTCAGTACTTCGTTAGGAGTATTCTAAAAGCTCTCAGACCTAAAACAATAAACATATATAATATGTTTAGAAATTGGTTCTTAAACTTTAGGGAAAAATTCTTATAAAGTTAGTTTATTTTAAAATAAATAATTAAAAATATATTTATTTTTAATTTAATTTAAAATATATTAAAATTTTAATTTATTAAAATTTAATGATAAATATATTTTTATTTATTTATTTTAAAAATAAATTTATTTTAAAAGAATATTATCTTAAACTTTTAATGCCATTTTTTTTTGCTATAAAAATAAAATATTATGATGGAGTAACCCCAGTTCAAGCTATTCAACTAATGGGTACAATAATTAATTAACTACAAATCCAAATCTTCTAAAAAATGGAAGATACATTTTGAAAAGGGAAATGTTTTTTACATGACAGTTTAATACAGAAACCTCACATAATATGATGTGTCAAACATGAAACAGAGAAAAGTTAGTTGATGTAATATATGGGTTATGCTTTCCCACGTAATGGTCTGTGAAGTCTCTGTAACTGTTAACTGAAACAGCTCTTCTTAAAATTTTAATGTAACTAAACTATAAACGTAAGAATGTAATGAATTAGCTCTTGTACAATTCAGTGGCTTGAATTTTATATAAATGCACCCTCATGTCATTTGCCCCAAATGAAGGAGATAAAGATCTATAAGAGAATTTATTTATTTATTTTTATGTAATGAAATTCTTTCTTCAGATTGAAGAATTAATGTGTTGAACTTTCGGTGGCACATGGAGCAACTTTGGCAATGTGTAAATTCAAACCAGGGACACTGTATAACGTGCAGCCGCGCTGCACAAGAGTTGCATCAGAACCATTCTCAACATTTACAACTTGCAGAACCCATAAAGTGTGTGTTTTGATTACAGTTGGTAAATTTAAATTTAGTTAAAAGTGTATTTGTAAATTTAAGTTTAGTTAAAAGTAAATTTACAGTAACTAATTTATGTTTAGAAATTTTTATTTTAAAAGTGAGTTAGAACAACAATTTTAACACAAAAGTAAGAATTTCTTACTTTTGTTCAACGTACGTTTAAGTGAAAAATTTATTGAATCAAACTGGAAAAAAAAATTGACAAACATGTTTGCACTCCATTCAAGGTTTAGAACGTCATTTTTGATATTTTCAACTCAAAGCTAAACATGCACTAATACATCACCAAAAGCACTAGAAAAAAGTTTTTTTTTAAGAGATGTATTATTATTTATAATTTTTTTAAAAATATAATTAAGTAAAAATAATAATAATAAAATATATATAATAAATAATATTAAATAAAATATAAAAAAATACATATACTATTTGATATAAAAATATATGAATTGAAAAAATAAAGTGCAGAGCTCTGGCATTTAATTGCTACTTTCACACAGACTGACCTTTCTCTTTAGTACTCTCGAATTGATTCACCTTGGGCCTGACCGTGATATCTTATATAGCTTTATGTTTATTTCTTCTGCATTCCTCATATGGTGTAAATTGAGATAAGACATGAAAATCAAACGCAAAATAAATCATTAAATCTAAGAAGACAGAGGAAATGAGACATAACAAATGAATTACTTTAAATTTTTTGATCATATATATTTTTAATAATCTTCTTAATTATTAAAAAAAAGATATTGAATATTTTTTTATTTTTTTATTTAATATTTTTTAAATTTAATAATAATAAAGATATTAGAATAATATGTCAGTAGGACATAACAAAACTTACAACAAATTGAAACATCTTCAACATCAGTTTTTTCAATTTTTTTTTTGAATTGCTTACATGGTTTTTATAATAAGAAACTCAGCCGAAAAAGCACGTTAGCTTCTACAAATTTCTTGAGGGCTAGAATGGCCCTTTAAACTTTGAAAGAAATTTGTGTTTTACAAATGGAAATTTTTATAGTACTTTAATGAATTTGATATTTAAAATAAGTTTTTTTAACATTCATTAAATATTAAATTTATAATATATAATTCATCTTAAATATCAATTTTTTTTAAAAAAAAAACACTACCATAAAAGTCTCCTTTACAAATTCATACTACTATTCAGTAGGGATACGACAGTCATTTACAAAAGTTATGTTTTCATAAAAGACATAAAAGATCGGTTGAACGCAAGTTTAAAAAAAATTAAAATAACGACAAGTGAAGATAAACGGAAATAATGTATAAAAAGAACTGGGATAATAACTTTTCAAGGAACTTAAAAATGAAAATATTAAATGGAAAGCAAAATATTTTGAATTTTAATTAAAAGTAAAAACAAAACATGTAAAAGAAACGAAAGAAATGTATAAAGAAAGAGTAATGATATATTTTTTTATTTAATTATTTTAATATTAAATAAAAAATATTAAATAAAAAAATAAATATTTTTAATATTTTTAAAATATAAAAAATATTTAATATTTTTTAATTTAATAATTAAAAAAATTAATAAAAAAATTAAATAAGAAAATAAATTATTTCTCGAAATGAAAGAAAAGCATGTTAACTAGTATGTCCCATAAATGATGAGAGAAAGGAGAAATCATTGATTCGACAAGCAGTAACATCACATCGGAGGCTGCAAAACCATCCAAAACATTTTGAGTAACTCATCGCTCTTTGTTCTTAGCTTCAAACTGCCTTATTTTTGAACATCTTTCATACATTGTTCCAGTATTTCGTCAATGGCATCCATCTGCTTCTCAAACTCATCCGGAAAGCGTTTTGGTAAAATCGTTTTCACCGAAAGATGGAAGACGGCAAGAGTTGAAAGCAAGCTTGAAGACATACACAGCTGTTTCCATCAAGTCTTTGGTCATGAGAGACGCCGTGGTCGTCACAGGCTGTTTTGAAGTGAAAGAAAGATTTAGGTTAGGCAAAAGATAACGGCAAGATAACATATATATAAACTTTTTTTTTTTTTTTAGTGAATCTCACATGAGAGGCTAATCTTATGAAATATAATTAGGAGTTTGAGTGAGAATTTATTTTAATGATATCATTTTTATATATATAAATTTTAAGATTAAATATAAAATCATATATTTAAAGAATTTAAAATTATTTAACCCTAACCCATATATGTTGATTAACATAAATATAACCAACCATAATAGGGATAAATTTAAATTAAATCTTAATATAAGATAAGCTTTTATCTTTTACTTCATCGTATGAGTGCTGGTGCAGAATTGGTAACATATAACAATATTGAAAAAACACTTATTTGTATTTAAAGTGAGAAAATAATAGTATTTTTATCATTAAAATTTATTGAGTTAAAATCTTAATGTACTTTATATATACAGTGGAGTAGTATGTATAGGAGTATTCAAATTCAATCTAAATAAAAAACTGAATCGAAAAATCAGAATCCAATCAAAATAGAATAAATTTATTTTTTTTTTTTAAAAAATTGATTGGATTAGATTGATTTTTAGTTTTAATTTTAAAACTGATCTAATCCAACCTAATAAATTTGGTTTGTTTTTTTGGTTTTTTGAAATTTGATTGGATTATATTAGTTTTTAGTTTTAATTTTTAAAACTGATCCAATCAATTCAAACTATTTAATATTACATAGTAAATTTATTTGTTATTGAATTTACGTTTTTACTTAAAGTAACTTTAATTTTTCACATATTTATCTTATTTTATATGATCAAATATTATTTTAGACATGTGAAATAAACTATTTTTATTTTTATTTCCTTTTATTTATTTTCTTTCTTAATAGGCTAAATTATTTTTAAGTCACAAAAATTTTAGGCTTAAATTTTTTTTTTTATCAAAACTGATTAAATCAATTCAATTCAAATCAATTTAAATTAGTTTGCATTAATTCAATTTTAAGAATATATCTAATTTAATTAATTCAAATCGATGTAAATAATATTATTTAAATTAATTATTTTTGTATTTAAAATTGTTCTGTGGAATTTTCTTCTTATACATGAGGGGTATTAGCAATTCGGTTTGGATTTGTTTTGAGTAAAAAAAAAATAACTTATCCAAATTGAACCGCAAACACTCCTTATACATAGGAAGAAAATTTCACAGTTTTAATGGGCTATATCGTTTTTCTATTTTTTTTTTAAAATTAGGCTCTATCTTTGAATTTATATAGTCAATGAGAGTTAATTTAACTAATAAGTTAACTTAAAATTTATTTTATGTAAGCTTTTGTTAAGGCTTATAGTAATTTTTTTTTCTGAAGTTTAAAGCTTGTAGTATGATTTTAAAATGGGGTGACTTTTTTTTTTCCTTAGACTTTTATTAAAACATTTAAAATTTATAAAAAATGCAATACCTTCAGGAATTCTACACTCAGTTTGCATAAATAATAATTTTGAATATTGTTTTTATGATACTTAGGAAATCTCCTTTTTCAGAGGTAGGACCCTACAAGAATAATTTTACCCTCATTTGCTTCCATATTCAATGATGTTCAATAGATGTGATTGTCACGGATTGTACTTATAAATACTCTTACGTAATTTCAAAAGGGTTTTTATTTAAAGTTGAAAAAAGATAATTTTACATCTTTTTTAAAAGTATAAGTATTGTATATATTTTTTTAAAAAATATGTAATTGAGAAAGAAAAATTAATAAAAAAAATAAATATGATTAATAATATTAGATAATATATAAAAATAAATATATATACTATTTATGATAATAATATCAGAATTATTTAAAGTTCTTTCTTTACAAAGTGGTGGAGTTCCTCATAGACGATATGTAACGGATGAGAATTTTTAATTTTTCTCGAGTTATAAAAGAAAACTCTGATAATTTAGTTTTGTTTTGTATTAAGAGGTTTGCATTAAGAGGCTAAAATATATGAGTTTAGATACAAATTTGAATGACTAAACCCTTCATGTATAGCATGAAGTTACCTGAGTAACAAGTAGTATTAGTGGGGTTTTGGGGATTCTTTCCCTTGATAGCAGATTAGCTATTATCTTGAGGATAATGACTGTTTATAATGGATTTTCCCCGATATGGGGATCGCAGGCATTAACTCTAGAGTGGGACCGAGGTGGCTCGCACTCGATGGGGCGAGCCTTCATCCCTATGGGCCTTGGCTTGAATCCAATCCAAAACAAGGTTTTTTGGAAATCTCTTTCCCATGTAATTAGATGTCAAGAGCCCACCCTTTTACCCTTACCAATTATCAGGTTGTGTAAATTTATGAACGATCATACTTGGCATTACTTTAAAAAAAATTGCATGTCCACTTGTTAGCAGATATATGATAAACCGTATTCAGACAACGTATATGATAAATTTCTTGTAGTTAATATTATATCATCATTTCAACTTCGTTCATGCAGGTGTTCATCTATCCAAACAAAGTTTAAGCCTGATGTTGACAAGGCCAAGGACAGACAATGATGGAGGCCTGGCCTGCATTTGTACAAGTAATTATTCCAGTTTGGAGATTTAAAAAAAAAATGTAATCTAAGGACACAATGTCCCATTTGTCTATGTTTGTACCTTAATTGGAACCCTTATGAAGCATTTCCTCTATACATAAGCTACCAGAACAAATGCAATTTTGTATGTTAACTTGATGAAAGCAACAAATCTGAAAATCCAGCAGAAATATAACTTTGTTTGTGCTTCTAGTGGAGTGGAGAATTAAGACCCTCTTGAGAAGACAGTGAATGGAGGGGTTGATGCCTCTGGGAAGGGAAAGATGGCATCTTCCTGAAAGAAGGTCTCTTTTCAAGCTGTTGTATGGTTCTCTTGGCATAAAGTGTCTGAAATACTGGGAATGCTCTCTCCTTCAGCTTCAGAACAGTAAAGAACAGAACTCTGTAAAATATGAGAATGATAAATAGAGCTGCTAAGTCCCACCACTTGGAATGGTCTAATTCAATGCCCAACATGTGTGTGATGATGAATTCTCCAGTCAATTTTGGATCACCAGGTATAAGAGGTTCAAACTCAAGCCCAAGCAAGTCATTCTTGTAGGAACCCTACATTCCAAATTAATAATAAAAATAAATGAATCATTTGGTAAGTTACTTACAAACTTCACCATTTGTTTTCTTCTTTTTTTAGTAAAAAAATTGTAAGGCATAAATCCTTCAATTTAACTGATAGAAACAGTTTTTGCTCCCATGTTTTCTTATTTTAACTCCAACCATGGGAAAAAAATTATATCACATTTTTAAACCTAGGCGCCTATACTCACATTAACCACAATATTCACTACATGAACAAGTTTTAGATAAATAAAAGGAGACAGTTATATTGTGCATAATCATTGATTATATGTAGATTTATGCAAAAATATTTTGACTCAAACCTCCACAAGTTTAGCCCTCCCATGTTCTGTCCTTCATCTTTACCCTCTTGAGGTTACTATAGTCCTAGTCCTAGCACTAAATGCTCTGCATGTGCACAAGTTGAACAAAAAGTTGATTCGAAACCTTTCCATATACAAAGTTCTGTCTATTTAGGGAGGGATCAATATGAATATGCAATCGTATGTTATGATCTGATATTAGTATGTTATGAGTTATGATCATTGCCATAAACAAAAATCTCATATTAGTATTTTATGTTTACACAAAAAGTAGGCAGAATTCAGATTTAACTGACAAACAAAGTTACCTGTATTGCCCATGCGCCATAACTGATATATGAAATTGGGTAACGCCAAACCGGCTTTGGAAGATCAGACAGCAACCTGAAGAATCCAGAGGTCATCATCATGATTCCCTGCATGAACAACCAATAATGGAGAATTAACCTATGTGGTCAGTTTTAAGTGGAATTTTCCTATAAAGGGTGTAGGCATTTGTTCTTACAATTATTCCAGCCCCTGTAATTATTCCCATGAGGAAATTTGGAACAAGTGAAGCAACAACCATCATGAGACTCTCGATTACAGAGATGCAGCTATAGATGTTGAGAGTGAAAAACACAAAGTGACTGAATCCTGGCCGGAATTTCACCATGTTATAAGTGATGGTGCTACTAGTAAGAGCAATAGCAACCAAGAATGGGAAAGAAGAAAGGAAGTTGGCTAAAATATAGGCTGCAACTCCATAATATCCATTAAGCCTTTCTCGATAAAAAACCTGTTTCAGATGAACAAAAACATGATGAGCCTAAATAACCATCTGACTGTGCATGAACAGAAATCAAAGGAAATTAATGATGAAAACTTTATCAACTCAGATTAACTTGTCTCATTTCCTAAATCAGATTTTTTTTACCTTCATTTCTTCAATAAATGATGGAAAGCCTCCAATTGACATGAATGTCATAAATCCTGATATAAATGCACCACAGGCACCACGGGCCAGGATAGAAGTGTAGCTATAGCCAACATCAAAATAAATAGTTCCAACACATATTGATACAATGATGTAAATTATAATCCTCAACCAGTAGTAACCCACATCTCTACACATGTTGACAAATGATCTCCTTGTCAAGGTCAAGAGTTGCTTCCACCAACTAGCTTGACTTCCATTCTGTGCCTCAGTTTCAAGCCCTTCCTGCAAGACAATAATCGTTAACAAAATTGATATCTGATAAGGCATCAAATGTAGTGAGTGTATACAGTGCCAGTCTTCATGCAGAAAGTGAAAAAACTCTAGGTGCTTGCTGATCTATAGCATGTTGTAGTGGGAGCTAGTTGCAGAGTGAAGATACAAGGGGAAGTTCCATGTTATTATGCTATGACACAGACAACATAATGTCCTATTGATTTCAGTCCAGCGACAGAAATTGGTTTTTTAGTAATAAAAATTTGGCCTAAGTAGAAGTATACAATGGCATATTATCAAACCCTATCTTTTTTGTGATATAGATAACACAATATCCTATGGATTTCAGTTCACCATAGAGATCAATTGAATTAATGAAGTGTAGATCAAAGTAGAAATGCATACCTTGGTAGATAGTTCTTGAATCCTGTCTTTTGCCCTTTTGGCATACGTTGAACGCCTATATTTCTCAACTAGCCTTGCCTTAATCTCTGCTGTAGCCAAATTCATGAAAGGATCTGATGAATTTGGAATATCCTAATAAGAAAAAACGAAAAAGAATAACTCCATGAATTAGTGTTGCCATGAAAAACAAATTAGACCTTCAACAGGGAAGTAGCTAGGTTTCCACAAGTTATCAACATCTATAACTCCATACTTTTATTTGAGAGAGGAGAAGATATCAAATCTGTCTCACACATCAAAAGAAAGAGATTAAGGGGGGGGGGGGGAGGGGATAAGATTACTCATATACCACAAAACGTATGGTTAGAATTAATTAATAACTAATACATACATGAATTCTTTGAGATCCCTTCAGTGTAGCTGTTACAATGTCAAAGTCAGAATTGATACATCGTAGGAAGTGATCAGAAGGATTTCTTTTACGTGGACAAGGAAAGCCAGCTTCAGCAAAAAACTGTAAAAGAAATTGAAAAAATTAGGCATTGAAGAAGAGTCTCTAACCATAAAATATAAACTAATTACACAAAGAAGCTTTATTCAGTATTCTAATGTGACCATATTTTGGTGCTGATATCAAACACGAAAAGAATCACTATAATCAAGGAGAAGATATTGAATAATGAATATTCACTTATTGAAGTTTACCATGTCCATAAAGAAGACGTTATTATACCTCTACTGCCATTTTTGCTTCTCCAAAATAAACTGTTTCACCACCAGACAGTAAGAAAAGGTCATCAAAGAGTGCAAATACTTCGCTGCTTGGCTGGTGAATGGAAGAGATAACTGTCCTTCCATCACGAGCAACATTTCTAAGAGTTTGAACAACAAAAAATGCTGAGGCACTATCTAGGCCACTAGTTGGTTCATCAAGAAACAGTAAGCGAGGCCTTGTAAGGATCTCAAGTGCGATACTTAGTCTTTTCTTCTCCCCTCCACTAATGCCTCTCAAGTGCCAGTTACCAATCAACCTATCAGCACAGTCATGGAGACCCATTTCTATGATTGTTCCATCAATGATGCTACTAACTTCTTCTTTGGTCATTGTAGGTGGAAGACGTAGATATGCAGAATAATATATGGTTTCCTTCACAGTAAGAGTTCCCAGCAGCACATCCTCTTGAGTTACGTAAGCCTGAAGTTAGAACATGAAAAAAAATGAAGCTCATAGATATGCATGTTCATTCTGAATTAATTTATTTAAATAATACTTTAAAAAAACCTTTTATATCTATTTGGTAATTACACGCTAAAAAAAAATAAGTTATTGTAAAATTATTTCTAGGAAAACATTCTCAAACATAAAACTCATTCATTCAAAAGTATTTCTTTCAAAGTACATTCTATTAAAAAATAATTCTCCACCAGTTATCCAAACACATCTATAGTGCAATATACATCACTTATTGTTTCTAAATTATATATAGGTTAAAAGTTTTTGAAAAAATTACAAAAAAAAATATGGAACTTTGGATAAAAAAATGGTTAATTAAGTCAACTAATGATTATGCATTAACCGCTTTTTGAATGTTGTTAACCTGTTGAATAATTAATTATTCCTAAACTGAGAATATTTTTTATCAATAATATCTTTCTTGTAATTTTTCCGAGAAATTTCAGCATTTCCCATATATTAATCTTAATCTACCTTTATATGAAGAATCATTTTAAAAATTTAAAACTTGTGTTTTAATTTTGATTCTAGGAAGTGAAGCAGAGTGCCCCACATCTAGTTTTGAACATAAATGACATTTCCTGCAACAATATATTGAGCTTACCTTATTTTTGTAACTCTTTTCACTTCATTTTAAAGACAGTCACATATCAAATATTAATCCACTAACGTTTTGCTAGAAACCAGAGGTAGGTATCCGTTGTCAGCTAAGCAACAGAAGTATTTTATGCACGTTGAAAATTTTTGAGTCTTGAGAAAAATGATATTTACTGCTCAAAATGGATTCGGTGCATCTACAGCAACAAATTTCAATTGATAGTAGATAGTAGTCTTAGGATTTAACCGGATCAAGACGACCTTAGAATGGTATATAGTGGCTCAATATAAATAAAAAATATATTGAAAATGTGTTACTTACAACAAAACCATAGCCTAGGCTTTTCTTCTTCCCATTAAGAAGAACATTTCCTGTCATGACCACATTTTTTGAGAGTCTACCTGCGACAACATCGAGGCATTTAAATATTAAGAAAATTGTATCAGAATAGGACTGAAAAAATTAAGTACTAACCAGCAGAAGCATATAGCGTCGTATAGACACAACTACAACCCTTATGGTTTGAACTTTGTGTCCAAAAATAATTAGTTAACTGCTTAATAGTGGGTAAAGTGATGAAGCTGATTACTTCATAAAGTACAACAACAACAGTAATTGGAAGTTTTGAGTTAAAAAACAAGAACTATTAGACAACATTTTCTCTTGCATTCCTTTTGTTAATAAACCGATTGTCTGAGTCACAATGATGATTATGAAGTTCGCTTCTTGCTCATATGTGTCTTCCATTTAAGACAGAATGAGGTGTACCGGATCCTTATGACAACCCCACCTATTTCAGATATTTTGGCAGTAAAAGAATCTGCTTGTTTAATCTTTCATAGAATGCTTAACAATATGTTTGGATGATAAGTAATAAAGAGAATAGAAAAAGAATAAAGGGAAACTTCTTGTATTTGAGAGTTTTAAAATATATGAGAAGTGAAAAAAACACATGGAGAACTATTTCTCCTCTCTTCTCTTTAAAGACTCAATTTTTGTTCTCATCAAAATTAAGGTAGAATTATTACCGTTCTATTCTCTTATTAATCTTTCAAACAAAGAAAAAAGTAACTATGTTCTATTTCTTCTCTTCCCTTTCTAGTCCATCACTATTTATTCCATTCTGTTCCATTAATAAAAAAATATTCAAACACATTATAAAGGTGGAGCTGTTGAGAAATTTGAAACCAATGTTTTCACCCCAACAACCAGAGGAACAGCTGTACTACACAATATAAGGGAATTGAAAAGCAATAAATTCTTTTCTATTGTTCATGCTAATATGGTTACAATTTCAAGTGAAATCACAGGATGTTAGGTAGCACTAGCAGTGCCAAGATGACACTGAGGCTAAATCCCATTACCATGCATGCCAGGGTAAATGAATGAGCAGCCAACCTATTATGGTCCCAGCATGGACCATGGGGCTTAGAGTGCATTGTGTCAATGTCCATGGGAGTGTAATGGTAATCATCTACTTAAAGTGAAAACATCACTACATATCTACCCGTAGTTTTGGTGTTCGGACTAATATATCATAGCCAAACTAAGAATTGTCAGATTCATTAAAATAAGCACTTTTCAAAATCCGAATGAGTTAGGTTATGTAATTCAGCGTACGATTTTAATCTCACTGTTCTAACAACCAAAATTGAAGACGCATCTGTAATGTAGACAGCGATTAACTTGTCCTTTTCAATCTCAACTAGCAGAAATTTTCGGAAGTAAATATGCATGGTATGGATATTGAAATACTCCAACATTTTAACTTGTCCTTTTCAACTAAAATTCGGAGTAGCTACCATCGACTTTGTTATGATTAAAGCCAACTCCAACAAAAATAGCAAAATCCAACAAATAAATAAAAGTCCAACACAAAAAATAAATAAATAAAAGAAAGAAAGCAAAACTCAACACATTAAAAAGGCAAAATCTAAAGTTTTTTTCTTTCTCGGTAATAATTTAAAGTAGGAAAATTAACTTTTGGAAATGTTATCAAGATAGTAATATAGTTTAGACTTGATCCCGGGGAACCTGGATGCTCCATACTTGGTATGCTTGGTAAATGGAGATAACGACATCATACCCCACCACGAACCAAACCATTAAAACAAGGGCCCTTAGTGTCACTTGGCCAGAGAGTGGAGGTTGGAATAGAAATATATATATATATATAAGAAGTGTAAGGAATGTTTATTGTAAGAGAGTGAGAGGAGTGAATCTCGACCATTGGATCTTATATAAAAAGTCAAGATTAGAATATAAATACATGTGACTTTTTTAAATGATCACATGACTTTAAATAACTTTTAATCTTGACTATTTATGTATGATTGTATGGTCAAGATTAACTACTCTAGATTAACTCCTCTCACTCTCGATTAACTCCTCTCACTCTCGAACAATAATCACTCTTCTTAATAGATATGCACCTTCTATATATATATATATATAGTAAATTCAACAGACTAAAACTAAAACAATTAAAAATTTTAAACAATCCCAAAGATAAAGCTCAATATGGAAAGATCCAAGTCCCATTATTCAATTACCCAATTGATTAAAATAATTTGTCTACCACTAGAGAGTGAGAAGACAAGAAAAGATTGAACATTTTTTTTGCCAAAAATATGCCATTTGTTTAGAAAAACCTCAAATCTGATCTATGAGCTCTTCATGTTAGCATAAGAAAGGAGCATTAGTAGAAGCAGACACAAACACACAGAGAGACAGGATATGAGGTAACTAGAAAACCTGCAAGTGCATCAAGCAGGGTGGATTTTCCAGAGCCGGAAGGACCCATAATAGCCATGATTCTACCAGGCTCAGCATAGCCATTAAGCCCATTAAGCAACCTCTTGGTTGGTCCCTTCCCAAAGTTTGGTAGCACCACTCTCAGATCTTCCCAGGCCAAGTAGCTTCCCCTATCAAAGCCACCATATGCCACCTCCCTCTCAGTAGCAACCCAGCTACTATCATTTCTGCTGCCTTTGTTGCTACCACTGGCTGCTTCTATCTCCATGTTTACCTGCAGCTAAAGGAGTTTGAGCTGAAGATGAAGGCTAACGTCAAAAAACTTAAAAGAAAGTAGAGAGAAACGTGACTTCTTAAAGTGACTGGCAACAAATACCAAACAACTAACTAATAATGCTGCCATCAAATCAATTAGGAACTATGAAAAATTATGAAGAGAGAGAATGATACAAGAGTTAATGGCTTGAGTATGAACAGATCAGAAGCATATGGGTGGCAAGTAAAGGAAATTAATGTGAGGTTTACCAGTACACCATGCTTTTGATGGCACGGATATGAATGTTGCTATCAGTTTGAAAATGGCTTTATTCCACGTAAGCAAATTTCGTTTTCTAACTGAGTCCTTCGTGTTTTAGCTTGAGTAATATTATTTAGATAATAATAAGTTGATAAATAATAAGGTAACTGGGTAAAGATCTATATTTAATCATAATTAATTGTACTTGAACATTTTTAAAAAAAATTAAATTTATGTGCAACTACCTATTCAATTGTAACATGTTTTATATTTGAAGTATCTTTCTTTTTTAAGTTATAAAGGAGACTTATGACTTGATGTATATAGGAAGATGATAGGTTAAAATACAGGCAAAGTGACCTGAATGGAATTTAATCCCGAGATTAAGCAGTCTCTAAAAAAACTTGATGTCACTTATGCTAAGACTCTTGGACATTATTAATTCTTTAGTATATATATATATATATATATATATATATATATATATTATATATATATATATGTTACAATTGTTTATATTAATATCTTTAGATTATGACTATTAAATAATTTGTTGTTCTCCACTTTGTTAATTTTTTTGGTGAACATAAGTTTAATATAAAAAAGACTCTTCTTATTTTAAAGTTAGATAAATAACTAATTTAACGAATATTTATAATAAGATTATATATTACCTACTAAGAGAATATCTTGGATTCAAAACAGATTCATGCAATTGTTACAAGTAAATAGTTGATCTAATGATCCAACTCGGTTAAACTATCCACTTTAGTAGTTGCATTGTATTTTTTTGATACATAGTTGCATTATATTTTATAATATACAATCTTGGGCAGCTATTTTTGTGCCCTGATCTGAGTTTTGGTGGCTTCCTAAATGACTTGAGTTGAAAAGTGAAGCCAAATGTTAGACTTAGAAAAAGGTTTTGAATAATAAGTGGTTAATTGAGTCAAATAACTAGTGATTATTTACTGATTAATCAAGTCACGCTTAATTATGTAACTTGATTAACTAGTTATTATTCAGATTTTTTTTTCCTGAATCAAACATCTGAATTCAAAAATATATAATGTAAGCTAGTGAATCCAATATCCCCTTGTATATTATTCTTGTAGGTTCCATCATTCTTCGAACTTCATTTCTCAATTGACTATAAGATTTTAAGTGTTGGAATATAGAATAATCAGAGGTTAATAATCAATCATAAAACACAATGAGACGAATTAGACATGTTTGTTTGAAAATATTTGAAGTTCCTATGTGTATAACCGTTCTTCTTAAATACATTTTTTCTCTACTGTCTCTAAGAATGGTGTGAACTGGTTCTTTGACAATCATTCTCCAAGATTAACACAATTCAGATAGTTGTATGCACTCGTTAGTCACTAGAATGGAGTTGCTAAAAATCTTACCCAAAACCTCGAAAGGTATTCGTACACAGGGTGAGATTTTTGTATAAACATAGTGTTTTATGTTTAGGGAGAAAGAGAAAAAGATGTTATTTTGAATTAATTATTTCCCACCAAATCCTACACTTGTTGAACCTGCAGAATCCTGATGGCCAGCTTCATTATATTCTATTTCTATCACAACTTACGATTTGTTTAATGCCTAAAGACAAATACCCTAAATGAATATCTTCGTGTTTATAACTAAAATGAATGCGTTAATATGTAATCCTTTTAACAAAATTTATATAAGGAAATATTTTATGTACACCAGAATATATACACCGTATTTACATCGTATGTTAATATGAGAGAGATGTCAAATTATGTCGTATGCGACTATCACGAGATACAAAATAATTTTATGAGTGAGTTAGATAAAGTTAAACATATTTTGATTGGACGAATAATAAATCTAATTTATATATCATAAGTGAGCATGCGGATATAATACATTAAAATCCCAAATAAGTGCTTCAACTTGTGGGGATTAAGGTCATATAAAGTGAGAGTATATTTTAGAGAATGAAGTGTAGCACTAATAATCATGGGTGAAAAAACTGTTTAAAATTTTATAAATTACACGCACATGAATAATACAATGTGGATAAAAGAAAATTTACTCTATTGATTTTCTTATCAATAGTTGTCTCTTGTACTTTACTTTTTAAAGTACACCATCTATTTAGATGATCTAAATCATAGTATAGGTTAGAAGATATAAGATAAGTAGACTCATCTAGGTACATTTAAGAGTTAAGACCTACTTTTCTAGAACTTATACCTTTCCCATTTTTTCTTGAATTTTCCTCTATTTTGAGACAAATGCTTTTGGATTTAATTTTGATTCATTATCATTGTAAAATTTCTTTATACTATCATCTAATCATTTAATGTCAAATTATTAAAAAAGTTTGAATATCACAATTACTACCTAAGAAGTTTAACTTTCCCACAGTGACAATAGAACTTACCTCTTTTCCATCATTGGATAGTAATGTGAAAAACTTTATATTCACAATATATCAAATTTTTAAAATCAATATTTTTTAAGTCAAATCTTATTTTAAACACGCCCTAGGTTTTGTTCTTTAATGATTTTACATGAGATATTAATCGAGAAAAATATTATAGAAGAACCTTAACTTAAGTGTAATGGCTAACTAAGGGTCTCAACTTTAAAATTTATCAAATAAAGACCTTAATTTTGTTTTGATTATTAATCAAAGACCTCAACTTTAATAAAAATGTTTTTAATAATATTTATCAATTAGAGAAAAAATATTGGGACATATATGTTATATGTTTTATCACAAAATTTAGTCTCTTAATCGATTTATCACAAAAAAATTTGGCCCTCAAATAATATTTCCCTCGATATTAACCTTAAGATAGGTGATTTTAATTTATAACATAAAACTGCCTGATGTGCTGCATGAACGCTGAAAGCCTTCTTCATGTGCCCAGCATGTCTTTTAATGCATCATATCTTAAGAACATTCTTAGGGTCATTATGTGCCACGTATTTCGGTTAGCTATCCTTTTCCTAAGAAACATGCCTAGAATGCTTAGATCCATGCTAAATTTTTTTCTTCAATGCAAAAATATGTTTAGAACTTCTATTGATGCATGACTTAGATTATGCTCGTTATTGATTGGCCTTTCTCCGGAATATAACTTCAAAAAAACAATAGCAAATTCCTTGAAATGTATAGAAAATTTCCGAAGAGTATTATAACCTTGTCATGGGAATTTTAGTGTTCGAATTAAGGATAAGGGTAAAGGGAAATCGCAGCCAGCAGAAATAAGCTTGAACTGTATCAATCAACAATTATGCACTATAAATGCACCAGTAATCGCAGACAAGTTACGAAATAAAACACTGCCAAAAGGCTCCTGAAATTTCTTATTTCAAAATTTGTAACTCGCAGGATCAAAATTAAAACCTAAGATTTAAGTTTTATATACTGATACAAATTATTTTAATATTCAACATTACAGAGCCCCTGAAATAAGTCAACAAATGCTACAGGACACTCATCAAAGCCAATGTAAAATACCCAAGTAATATTTCTACTAATATTTTAATACAGTAGATCCAGCATCACAACAAATATTATCTTCAACAAACGGATCATGACTCTTGTGGCGTCTCAAATCTTGTTGGGGTGTCAATTCCCATCATACAGCAAAGGCCCGATATCAAAATTATTAGCAAAACTATCCCCTGGATTATCACAAGAAGCAATCTTATCAGAACACCATGAATGTCATGAGACATGTTGCAGTATTTCCACAACCCTCAGCAGATATAGTTCAAACAGGAAGAGAAATCACAAAAAAGACAGCCTCCTACTCTGAATGACCCATTCCAAGCCAAATACTGATATAAAAGCAAATAATGATGAAAAGACATTACGTCTATCTCTGTCTGCCTACCTATTGCAGGTTACTTAATTACATATAGCACATGCACAGAAAAAATGTCTAATTAGAAAAAAAAGAAAGAAAGAAAAGCTAAATAAACACACGAAACTAACCAACAAGGCTAATGATGGACAATATACTTTCTGAGATGAAACCAGTAGACCAGGTAAAAGGGGAAAGGGAGACAAACATTTCATGTTCCAGTTAAGCTCAAAAGCAAATCTTGACCACTTCCTACCACTCTAAATTAAGGCCCTATGGGATACACAAGCTCCCCATTTAAGATCAACCTTCCATCTAATATTTGGTTCACTGAAGCCTAGTTGCACCAAAATAAATCCTCTTCTGAAGTTCCAAATTTCAACTCTGCTCTCTACGCTAATGAAACTTAAAAACTCATACCATCAGAAAGGATAATCCTAGTACATAGGCAAAGATATGAGTTAGGCAGATCTTACGAGAAAGTTATGAAGTACAAGCAAGTCAGGCAAGAAATGAGCAAAAGTTGCATCAAATATTAATGGATGGGTTCACCAAACAAGACCTATACCATTTGAAGTTCAGTTGATGCAAGCACATCAACCCTCAAATAATTTGTCTATAGACATTAGACATTTAACAAGGTCTTCGAAAATTAAATATGCAAAGGCTATGAATACTATAGTGTTATTTACCAAATTTTCACACCTTAGATTGAAAGACAGCAGTTCTACAAGGAAAGATGCCACGTGATAACGACTAGAAGTTTTAACATAAACCATAATTAACCAATTGCATAGTTTTTAGGAAAGCCAATAAAGAAAAAAAGAGAAACAAAAATGACAAAGGTCTCCCGAGTTAGGATGCTGAGAATGCTGAAATATATTATAGGCTGTCCAACTGAAGGTGATGATATCATCATACTTGTATTGTTAGAAATGATGCATTGAGTTAGAAACAGGCAGCAATCTACACGAGCATGTCAATGAGAGTGTAGTTGGGGTACCACAGAACTTATTCACCAACAAGTAAGAAAAAAAACCAGAGAAAAGGGAAAAAGAAAAAAAGACAACATAGTGTTAATTGTAACTTGTTCATATTTTATTCATAAGCAGGTCTTCTCTTGGTCACAAGACTACCATGTTCACAGAAGATGCAAGACAATCTACAACAAATCCCAAGTCATCAAATTACTGCACATGTAAAAAAGGACACAGAAGCTTACCACTAAAACTCCCTCCAGAAGAGATGATTTAATCTGGCAAACTGCATCACAAACTGTGGAATTGGTCGACTCATTCCCTGTAGTACTTTCTGCTAGAAACCTTTGCAGTTCCCTGTAAGAAGGATACCGCATTGATCTGGAGGGATCTGACACATAAAGAACTGCATATTTTGCCCCAGATTCCTCCACAGAACTGATAAGCTCAGATAAAACTTCACCTACAAATATACAGCAAACACAAGCATTTAGCAGATGGTAAAATCATATCTAGCAAACCTATAACTTTGCAGTAGATGCACCTTCAGATTGTGTCCTGTCAACAATATTCAAAGGTCGAGAGCCTCCATTGCAGAACACAACCAAATCTGTTTTCCCTCTGTGACTCTCTTCCATCCTCTTCGTCAAATAGTCCTGTCAAGTTATAATGGACAATAAAGAGTATCAGGTTACCATTACAGGACCCAAAATTCCATAATGGATAATGTCACATGAATTTGTTGATTACTTGAACTGAGTGCAAAGCTGCACTTTCTACACGACTTTTATCATCCATGGAGCAAGATCCAATGAAAGCAACATTGCCAATTCCTAAATCATCTCCACAGGCTTCAGCAAATCCTGAAACCAACAAGTTTTCTAAATTCTCATCCTCTGATGCAGAAACGTAGGGAAATGCCATGGAAGTGTTGGATCTGGTGAAAGAGATCTGTCATGACAATGGAACAGTGTCAGTCAAAATTTGAAAAAATAATTCCTTTAGCAATCATGGATCATGTTTACTCTACATGAAAACTTGATAAACTGTATGTCACAATTCTCTCACCTTGAGCAAGTCTAAAAGAGCTGAGTCTGCATGTTTGTTCGAGCTTAAATCTGAAGATTGTAACTACAAGGGAAAAATGTAACATAGTTTATTTAACCAATGCCACTGCACTCATTGACAAGAATCTCTGAAAAAGTTGCAACACGAAATATCTACATAGACGCTTGAAAGATTACCTCTCTGCCAACGAATAAAAGTGCCAGATCTAGAGGCTCCTGAAATTTATTTCCTTTGCACTATCCAAAACAAAAGAATATTTTTTTTTAGAAAAAAGGAAATTAAAACCAGTACTGCAACAACAATGATAGTGAACAAAATCAAAGCAAAACTAGCATAAATAGGGGGGGGTGGAAATCCCCTTCTCCATAGAGGTTGAGGGGGAAAAAAAAGAGGTGTTGAATTGGAGGGTTTTAGGTAGGGAAGGAGGAAAAGAGAGAAAAGGAATACTCAAATAATAAGACTATATTGATATTGGTGTGCTGATGAAATGATACAAAAGACAAACTCAATGGTCCTATTTATACTAATCCTAGACTCCTAATCCTAATTAAATAAGAAACAAATCAGGAAATATAATAAATAAGAAATAAATCCTAAGAGATCATCTATGATACTCTAAAATATTTCAAGATGCAATAAAGATATTTTGAGATATTTTGGAGATATTTTTGAGATATTCTAACAAGAGGGAACTGCAAAATATACATAATAAGAAACCAGTCATGAAGAATAGTATAATACCATAAAATTTGACCACCCTGCTTCAGATAAAACAGACTTTGCTAGATCTTTTGGAGAAATGATCTGATAATTTACAGATTCCTTCAATCCATTGTCTGAAACCCTGTAATGGTCCAGCAAGATATAAATGATTTGCTGATTTTCTGTACCGTACAATATAAACATGAGATGAGATCACGAGAATACTCAAGAACAATGTACAACCACGTTATTATATGGAACAAATTACATGAAGCATCTTGGATTTTAATGATGTTGCCACTCGAGACAATAAGATTTAAATGAGAATGTCGTATATTTTACCAACAATTAACTTTTCATTTTAACCTTGTTCACATTTCCAGCTTATCTGCTTCTTTCTTATTCCACTCTAAACCTAAAAATCCACAAAATTTGGCCATAAATCATAGTAGGAAGCTTTATTGAATAATCCAGAAAATCTATCTCCTGCTTGGTCATGTCATTGAACCAAAATGTGGGTGCAATGCCAAAGGAAACCCAAATATGAAGACTGGATTTTTCTCTACTTCAATTTCTCCCCTGATTTGATTTTCTGTTGTTCAACTTCGAAACCTTTTTCACCAGTGGTTTTTGCAGGTCACACACCTCATAAAATCACCTAGACCCCTTAGAAAGCCGTAATTCCTCCTTGTTCTTCCTTTAAAACCTGTTTTAATTTAATGTTGTAATCATAAAATCCCCATCCTGTTTTAATCATAAAAGCCCTTCCTTCCATCCAATATTATTATATTGAGCTTCATATTAACTCAATTAAATGTAAAGTGGTTTGCTATTACCCACATCCACATGAACCAAACAGTGTAGGATTTCGCAACTAGGGATTAATTCCAAAACGAATTCCATTTAAGTGGCATTAACTTATGTTTGCCATCAATTTAATTTTCCCAAATTAAGTTCCCGGGATTTTATAGTAGTTGAAATTGAAAGACCCCGTTAAGCAATGAATCCATTTACAGACCTATCTATCAGACTTAGTTGATATAAAGAATGAACAGTATTTAAGAAGAGAAGTAGAGATTACGGATGATAATGAGATGACCAAAGGAATGCTGGGACGGTGGAGGGAATTGCCAACAATCCATTTGGAATGAAAGCAACAACAAGAAGTAAAGCAACCAGCGGCACCACCATCTTCGCCTCGTCAAAACAATCCTGGATTTCCATGCAAATTAAGGATTTATAAGCAAATGCGCATAAATAAATAAATAAATAAATAAACGCAAACAGATTGCGGGAATCGCATGATATTGATGGATCGACTTCAGTTTAGATCGAATCGAAACACAGAAATTTGAAGGGTTTGGGGAAAACAGACATGGAAACTCAATAATCGAATTCAGTGAAATTAAATCGAAAGGCAGTGGTACCTGACGTAGATCCGATCGGAGAGAAAGAGAAGGCTTAGGTAGCAACAGCAGCAACAAAATCAAAACCTAACCTAACTCACCTCCTTCTTCTTACCCTTCTATTATATTCTATTATTTATTTTTATTATTGATTATTGATTATTGATTATTGATTTTCAATTCAATCCACTCTTTTACAGATTACAGAAGAAGAGCTCACCCTCACCCTCCGTCCTCGATTGTGAATTCTGATGGTTTGGAGATGCTGCCCAATATTTAAGATTAAACACTCACATTTCATACCCAAAAAAAAAAAAAAATGTGATTTTCTTTATTTTTGACATGAGTTATTTATTTTTTAAAATATAATAAATAAGGGTTAATTAATTTTTTCATACTTTTTTTTTTTTTATTCTCTGTCCATTTTAGTTTATATTTTTTAATTCATTTTTTATCCATTAATTTTCACTTACATATAATGTTTTTATATTATTTTTATTCAAAATTATTTTACTTTTTATAGTCACTATTTTTTTTTTAATTATGTCATGGATGAATACAACTTGTTATGAAATTTCAATTCTTTTTAGATCAAAAGTGAAATGGTATAGGCCTCGTCTCACAAGATTTTCTTAAGGTTCGACTATATGTCTTATACTTAAAAGTCGCACTTCACTTTTATTACACTCAAAAGACAAAATACTAACGTATTAGTGTGTGTTTGGATTACAGTTGGTAAACTTAAGTTTAGTTGAAAGTGTGTTTGCAAACTTAAGTTTGGTTGAAAGTGAGTTTGCAGTAACTAATTTATGTTTGAGAACTTTTGTTTCAAAAGTAATTTTGAAATATTATTTTTAGGCTCAACTGAACACAAAAGTAAAAAAATGTTACTTTGATCCTAACTTACTTTTGGAAGGAAAAGTATGTTGAAGCCAACCGGTGAAAAAAACAACCCAAACAACATTGCACTACGTTCGAGGCATCCTAACTCACTTTTAGAAATCCCAACTACAATCCAAACACACACTTACTTATTAAGAAAATAAACTTCTTGACAAATGTTTGAATTAATTCATTTTGTATCTAAAATAGTTTATTATTAAAATCTTATTGAAAATGGACCAAACATAAATATATATATATATATATATATATATATATATATATATATATATATATATATTATTGAGATAATTTAAAAAATATTTTTAAAAAAATTAATCTAATTCAAATATGCACTAAATTACAGTAATCTCCATGTTTATTCAACATGAAATACAACACATTGATAAAAAATAAAAAAATAAATTAAAGATGAATAATACATAAAACAAATTAATTGTATAAATAATGACATCCTTACTTTTAATATTATGTATATTTTGTTCTAAGTGTTTTTTTTTTCAAGAAACATTTCATATCTTTTGTTAATTTTATTATTAATTTTCACTTGAAAGAAAAAAATGCATTATAAGGTACAAAGATTGTTCAAAGTGGCCAAATTATATATAGTTTCAAGAATTTAGAATTTCTTCAATCCATACAGAATTTGAGTTTGAGAGAACTAATTGAATAAAATTACGAGTTATTTTATTATCATGTATAATTAAGTAAGATTTTAAACTACTCTATTATCATTTATCCTCACATGAAGAGCAGTACATGATACAATTTTCTATGACCAAACCAAAATAGTTGGGTGGTAAGTATGATACATTCTTCTATCACTAAACCATAATAGTTGGGCGGTTGAATTTTATTTGAGAAGGCAAAAATCACTTTTAAACAATGTTTTCAAAATCAAAATTGGACAAGTCAGTTCAACCGATTACCGATTAAACTGTGAATCGATGTTATTAGTTTGATCATTTTTTTTATTATGTTATTCGATTTAATTTTGGATGGACAATTAATTTAGTTAGTTAAACTAATTACATAAAATTATTGCTAGATGGATCTCTAGTGTAATTTTTTAAACATTGCTGCTAGTCCTTCCAAAACCAGGTCAAAAAAGCTAACATCCATTGGAAATCTTAGGTCCAAACGTGCTGTATAGGCCTGTGCCATTTTAGGCTCAAGATCTTGAGGGAGAGCCCTTTTTCGGCTTTGCTTTCAAGTTTCAACATCAGTAATATGCAACTCCTTGTAAGGTGGATTTTCTTTTTTGGGTCAAATGCAAGGTGGGTTGCTATCCGGAACTTGAAATGGCATATGGGCCTTTAGAGCTAGAAATTTGATCATGTGACTTAGATAGACTCATTAGTCTCCCTCTCGCCTAAGTATGTGTGATGTGACCCGAGCCAAGGTTTTAGACAGCGGACCAATCTCGCTTCGGACCAGTTTATAAAATAAAAACGGACAAGTCCATAATTTGATGCAAAAGTTTTGGAGTTGTAAATCCAAGATTAAGGTCCATTTTCTGACTAAACAACAAAAGCTTTCATTATGTCATTGTATAAAGGTAAAAGGCCCGCAAACTACATGGTGATAGCAAATAACTGAAAAGTCATTGCTGATTGCTGTATGATGTATGTGCTCCATGTGGGACTTGCAGAGTTGCGCCTATCCCAATTCCCAACTTTTCTAAAACAAGTATTGTGATTACATATTTACACACTTTAAGTTTTATTTTGTGGCTCACTTTAATAATATATTTATTATATATATATATTTTTTGTGAAGACTTTAATAATATATATATTAATTAATTAACTTTTATATTATTATATTAAATAGTGTGTATATATTTTTTTATATTTTATTCAATATTATTCATTATATATATATATTTTTTATTATTTTTTATTTAATCACATTTTTTAAAAAATGTAAATAATAATATACTCCTTAAAAAAAATATAAGTTTAACATTTTCCTCCGTTCAAATTATGTTTGGTAAGGGAGGCAGTGTTCTAACCTCCATTATGTTAGGTAAGGGAGGCAGTGTTCTAACCTTCATTTGTCTTTATGTTGGGAGTGTTTAGGCCACCAAATACGAATCGCCTAGTAGCATCCGCCCAGGCACTAAAGTGAAAAATAGAGAGTCCGAAAGCAAAAGGAAACGAAACCCAAAAACAACACACATCAGAACCCAACCAACTACCCAGTGGCACTGAGAAGGCTCCTTCAAGTTTCATATTATTGGCATCCATCAAATACCTTTTTTTTTTTCACATTCTCTGTTGTGTGAGCAAGCATTCAACATTCAACATTCTTTTTGAGATAGATTATTGAATTCAAAATAAAAACATGTTTTTGGTGAAACCCATTTTCCGAACCCAGCCGCTAAGACCCTCCCTTTGGGTGCTGCACCATTCTTGCTCCTCTTCCTCTGCAGCTGCAATTCAAGCTGAGAGGACCATCAAAGAAGGCCCCAGAAACGATTGGACCCGAGAGGAAATCAAATCCGTCTTCGACTCTCCCATTCTCGATCTTCTCTTCCATGGGGTACTACCACTCATATCTTCATTTCTCTTTCTTCTTTAAGGGAAGGAAACACATCAAGGAAAGCATATATTTTTCATGAAAATTGCTTCAATTTTTCTTAAAGCTAGTGACTTTTTTGGTGATTGATCAGGCTCAAGTTCACAGACATGCTCATAACTTCAGGGAAGTGCAACAGTGTACTCTTCTCTCTATTAAAACAGGCGGGTGCAGTGAAGATTGTTCCTATTGTCCTCAATCCTCAAGGTATGATACTGGACTCAAAGCCCAACGACTTATGAACAAGGAGGCTGTTCTCAAGGCTGCAAAGAAGGTAAATTTCTATCAACTTTTCAATTTAGGGGCAGTCTACTTACTCTAGCTTGCAGCCTTGTGGTGTCATTATTCATCTCTATAAAAAAACTCCATGGATCTGGCTGTCAGATGACATCATAGCATGGACAAGTGTTAGATATTCATTTTGAACATTTCTTAATTTAAGTATCATATATCTTGTTGCTCATGTGGTGCTATGCTTTTCCTGTAGGCAAAAGAGGCTGGGAGCACTCGCTTTTGTATGGGTGCAGCATGGAGGGACACATTAGGAAGAAAGACCAACTTCAACCAGATCCTTGAATATGTAAAAGACATAAGGTATTACAACATCATTTTAATTTTGACAGAATTATCAAGTACTATGAAAAGAAGCCATTGTTGTGTCTAGGCAGATAAGTTTTCTTTGTCAGAAGTTTGGTGGTGACTCTGAAAAATATGCTAGAAGTTTGATTTATCACTTGGGCTATCTACCTTTGTTCTAGGGATATGGGGATGGAGGTGTGTTGCACCCTTGGCATGCTGGAGAAACAGCAGGCTGTTGAACTCAAGAAGGCAGGTCTCACAGCCTATAATCACAATCTTGACACTTCAAGGGAATACTATCCAAACATCATCACAACAAGGACTTATGATGAGCGCCTAAAAACCCTTGAGTTTGTTCGTGATGCGGGGATTAATGTTTGTTCTGGTAATCGTATTAACTTTAAATACAATGAAACTTATTTGTAATTTGCTATGACTTATAGTCAAGTTCAGCCAGATGAATATAATATAGGACCTTTTATAAAATCTTTCCTAGATTAGAATAGCACATCCACTGCAAGAAGCTCGTCCATTCTAATAATAATAAGCAGTTATTCTTTCTTTATGCCAGGATCATAATATATAGATCTTATTCATTATGAACTCTTCTTTCTTTGTTTTTCTTGGCTCTGGACTGAACAGTATAAAGTTCTTGAATTGATACTTGCCTGACTTAGCAACTTAGTCTTCATAAACTGTTTTGAGTCTTGTTTTCTTGATAGTAAAAATTTAGTTCTAGTGTTGATTGCTTTTGGCAATAAGAACAATTCAGTGAATTGGCTTGGAATTTGTAAAATTTGTAAAATATAAATCTTATTGTATGCACTATATCTTTTTACAGATTAATTGTGTTAGATGCATATCAGATCTTTCTAAATGGCTTAAGGTTTTCTGTTACAGTGTTTCAAATTTGGAAGTGAACCTTAAGTTTGGTTACTTTGGTAACATTATTATTTTGAGTAAGCAGCATAAAGATGACCAATAATTATTTGAAGGCTCTCAGCCATGACATCATCAGTTATCAATTCTAAATTTTGCTTTTTATCTATTCAAAACTAGCCAAATTACTAAGTAATTAGTTTCTCTTTTCACTTCAACCTAAACAATGGTTGTTCAAGGTCACAGTCTTTATACCAGTTTTTTTTTTTTTTTTTTGGGGGGGGGGTGATAGAATTTTACCATTTTTTATAATTGAAACATTATTAGTGATAACAGATGAATATATGATTATTTGCTATGCAAGGAAATATCTCATTGCAATAAGACGCTTTTTTTTTTTACTCCAGAATAGTCTGACCAGCTGAGATTTGTTTACAGGAGGAATTATAGGGCTTGGAGAAGCAGAGGAGGACCGTGTAGGTTTGTTACATACATTGTCAACACTCCCCACCCATCCAGAGAGTGTTCCTATTAATGCACTTGTTGCTGTAAAGGGGACACCTCTTCAGGATCAGAAGGTGAATTTATTTAATTGATCAATTTGTTAAACTAAACTGATAGTGGAAAAATGTTGGCCATTCCTTTGAAGCTCTTGTGCATGTTATAAATGGAGCTTAATTTCTAATGGTGTCTAATAGTTGATGATAGCAGGACAGAAAGTGTGAATTTGAAATTGAGTTGTGAAATTAGCCTTTCTGGAGACACCTTTTAAGATAATAGTGCCTTTCAGGAATGAGAAGATAGTAGCTAAGATTTTATCCGTGAAGTCAAAATTGTAAAATTTATGCATGTTAAGGTGACAATTTCTTGTGGTGTGGTTTGAGCGATAGTGATGTAAAAGAGGAGATGGAGCCTAATTGATCTGATGGGAGGATGATAAATCATGTTATGTTTGGATGACTGGTGCTGTTCACAGATTTATGAATTATGATGGAATCTAGGTTTTGGGCTTTTATTTTTTCTATGTGGGTCAAGTCAGTTATTGTTTATTTAGGATTTTCATTTTTCTGTTTTTTTTCCCTACCCCTTGAGCTTTTTAATGACTAAATATTCTTATCTTTTGTAGGATGTAATGGCCCATGAATATTAACTAATAGGCATCAAATTTGTATGTGGCTATTATGCTATTAGGATTGGTGGTTAATGCTTGTTTTTAAGCCATATTTGGATAGATGGCTACATCAGGAGTTACCCCAAACTTATCAACTTCTGTGCCTTAAAAATCAGTTTACACAAATTATAGTCACATTGTTTTGAGTTGTTTATGTGCCTGAAAGGACTTGACGTTTCTACACTATTTTCAGCCTGTTGAAATATGGGAGATGATTCGCATGATAGCTACAGCGCGTATCATAATGCCAAAAGCAATGGTCAGGTTATCTGCAGGCAGAGTTCGGTTCTCCATGCCTGAGCAGGCATTGTGCTTTCTTGCTGGTGCAAATTCTATCTTCACTGGTGAAAAGCTTCTGACTACTGCTAACAATGATTTTGATGCTGATCAACTCATGTTTAAAGTGCTTGGACTGCTCCCAAAAGCTCCAAGCTTACATGAAGACGAAACTAGTGAGGCAGAGGATTATAAGGAAGCTGCTTCTTCTAGTTGAGTTGATCAACGATTTCAGCTAATGTCTGTGATCCTTCAACTTCTGTAATGGGCCGTTTGGATAACGGAATTAAAATTGAAATATAAAATTTTAATTTAAATTCTAATTCTTTTAGAATTAGAATTGGTCTAGAATTTAAATTTTAAGTTTGGAGTTGTCAAAGAATTAAGATAAGAAATTGTAATTTTAAATTCAATTATAATTTTATTGTTTAAAGATATGATCTAAAACATTAAAAAAATATTTTTAAAATTAAAATTAATAAAAATATTCATACAATAATATTTTTATAATATAGTAGTCATATTTTTTTATAAAAAATTTTTTTATGATTTTTTTTTAAAAAAATAGTTATTATAATAATTTTTATATAAATATAAAAATAATTTTTTATTTAAATATAGAATTTCAATAAATATGATTGTTTATAAATAAATGTGGAGAGAGAAAGTTTAATTTTTAAGTTATGAAATTTGTAATTCTTAAGGTATAGATTAAGAATTGAGAAAGATTTAACTTAATTGTTTTTTAATTTTATAAAATTAGTTTATGGAATTACAATTTTAATTTAAATGATATTCTAAATATAAAAATTAAAATTTAAAAGTCTAATTTTAATTTTAAATTTAATTTTATGTTCAATTTTAAGAGCCAAACGGACACTAATTGTTAATTAGCATGCACTGGATCCTCTTTTAATCTTTTCTCCCCTCCCTTGATAACTTAGATGCACCGGATGTTTGGTGTAATTGAATTTGCCTATTCTCCGCTTTGAAGACATAAACTCCAACAACTAAACATATATGTTGAAAATATTTATTTTTCCATAACTTGGCTTGAAGTCCAAAAAATGTTCATATAATTTTTTGTCTTATCATTCTAAAACTTTGTGCTTTATCATTTTATCGCCCTTTTCTCTCTGGTTCATTATAGGGGAATGCGACCTTGATAGCATCTAATGTGTGGACATAACAGGTAGCCTCTCTATTTACGATAGTCTAGTATCTGTTCTCGTTTTGTTTTTGTTTGCCTTTGATTATGTCAAATTAACAACAAAAATAAAGATCTAAGGAATAATTAAAACAATTAAAATTGCTGCTGTTGTAAGGATTTACATTGCTTCCCTATAATTAACCCCAAAACTATTAACATACTGTTGATGTTAATGTTACTTGCATGGAAGGTTTAATATTTGTTTTAGGTAGTTACAAGGCTATAAAATTCTAATAGATAACATATACATATTGAGAATGATACATAAGCATTTTGTTTTTTGTGAGGGTTACATAAGTATTTCGAAAGAATGAATTGACATATTTATTAACTCATGAATGTTTATCATTTTATTTAACTAAACAAATAATCACCAACATTTTTTTTAAATGTTTAGCTCTACTTAAAACAATAATGCACTTTGTAAAAAAAAAAAATTATAATAGCCAAACCTAGGCTGTCACCCAAGCAACAATCTCGTATATCACTGAGATAGGTGTGGATATGCTTTTAATTGATTATTTTAGAAACAAACTTACAGAGAAACTTTTTCACTATCCAATACAAAAAACTTAATACTAGTGTAGAAAGAGCTATATAAAAGCTACCATAACAATAGACAACGGAGCACATATTCACGCGCGTGATGGAAGACAACTCTTACTATTGAACTGAGAAAACAAGAACCAAGAAAAAGTACTATAACACAAGTCAAAATAAACCAATCGAGGGAAAAAAGCCTGACAAAATAATTGACATTATATTATCTAGGATTACATAAATACACCTGCTTTTCTCTTTAAACAATATATGAGATCCTCTATACAGAAAAAGAATAATGGTTGTCAATTGCCCAGCCGTTACAATTAGGCAGGCCTGGATATATTCATTGTTACTAATCTTGTAAACAGACAGTATATCAACTGGATAAAAGATCAAAAAGGGAGCTCTTTGAACCAAATCAGTAAGATTTTGCAGCTAGGTAGTAGTCCCCCACAGTTAGAAAGACATGCTCACCAAGAACCACTTCTGCAGTAGGTTGCTGTTCAATTAAGTCAACAATTTTCTGCAATAAAGGGAGACAAATGAATGTGCACATTTTCACCCAAAACAAAAACAAAGACAGGAGATTAAAACTCAAACAAACCTTTCCATTTCCAACTTGGAACTCAGATTTCAAATTTGAATGATCTCTTGATAGTAAGTAAGTTTGCAGATTATGTGCAAATTTTGTGTCACCTGTAGCCACTGAATAACAGTAAGTCGGAGAAACCAAGGATCGCAGATGACGAATGACAGAAAGGGCACCAAGGAACACTACTGTTTGTTTTGTTGTGTGCATATATGAGCTTAACCAACAGAGAAAACAAACCTGTAAACAGTGAAAGAATGGCTTTTGTGTTAAACATCAATGCAGGTCTTGCCAAAGTGATACCAAACGACATGCTGGAAATCCCATGGAACCTCTCTTCGCCAAGGACAACCTGCAGTTGTTCAAAGAATTTTAAGGAGTGTCTTGAACCCATGGCAATAGCAATTCAACCTCGTTCATGTTAATAAAACAGAATAAATCAGCCAACCCTTATAAGTCGTAGTCCGAAATTAAACAACTTACTGCATGCGCAGGCATCAGAGAATATGGAAGTAACTGAGTACCAATAGCATCCCTGATGTAGGACTCCTGCAAATATACATGATAAAAGAAAACCACATTACAAATTCTAGATTAGCAATGGAAATTAATTGATGCCAAGAGCGTACATTAGATAATGACCAATAAATTGTCGTCAATAAGAAACATGGTTCAACTATACCCAGCACAAAATGCATGATGCAACTCATGCATATAACAAGTATCTACAAGTTTTGTAAGTATAAAATATTTTGGAGAAAAGTAGCATCTTTAACCAAAACATTGTAAAAGAGAAAATTCCCTGTATAAGTATAAGATTAGTCCTTCACTACAACATCTAGTGGCACAGATTGTGAAATCAGAATTAAGACTATTCACATAAATAATGTATTTATCCCACCAACTTTCACAACCAAAAAAGGAAACACCTTTTGGATGGCCATAATAAAGGTAAGAGCAATGCTTTAGAATGGGCGTGCAAAAAACCTTTTCTTATGTATTGTGTGTGAATATAATGTGTATTTCAGGCCCCCTCTCTCTCAAAGGATAAAAACATGATGTAGGACAGATATGCAGAGGAGTCAATTATTATTTATTTGCTAAATTTTTGTATGATTTTCTTGTGCTTTTCGTAGGTATATTTTAAGGGATTGTTTAACATAGTTTTACAGTATCCATGGTAGAATTTAAGTCCTGATATATTAATACATGGGATTGGAGTATTCTAGAAGGGTTTTTACTTGTTGATCTAGTTGTATTATGACCATAAAAAGGCTTGTTAAGTGGAAAACAAAGATACAACTTATCATCTCAATTAGGAATTATATTTCAAGGTTTTTTTTTCCTTCTTTGTGGTGAATTCCAGAGTTATCTATGTGGTGGATTCTAGGTCATCTACTAAAATAACTAGATGATGCCTAGCCTCAATTTCACACTTCCATACCACAGCAACGCACATCCTAAGTGTCAATAAATAAACTCATTATAAAAAAATCAGAAAAATGTACTGTAAATATTACTGAAAGTAATACCATGAGACTTTAGCCTTTGGAGAATTCCAATAGTGATTCTTTTTTTAAAAAAAATTAAAAATAATTGATGAGTTTTACATGTGAACAAAGTCCTGCCTCTTCTCTCTGCAATTCAATTTTCTCATTCTGGCTTTTCATGCATGCAATCCATCCCCACACCAGCAGCATACTATCTATCTGGCATCTTCAATTTTAGTATTTGGTTATTCATTTGAAACCTAATTTTTGTTGTGTTATTATAGTTTTGAAATTTAATTGTTTAACATCCTATTTGAATACTCTAGTGATTTAATGTTATATTTGGATGATTCAAAATTGAGAAATTCTTTTGTGAAATCATTTTTTTTTGGGATAGATAGAAGAAATGTTAGTAGAAAGAAAGCAGAGAAGTACAACTATAGGAGGATAAAAAGCCTCTTAAAAAAGAAAACAATGAGCCAAACCAGCTCAAAAAAGTAATAAAGATTTCCAATTGTTGCAAATTTGACATTTAGTTGTTGCATATCAAATTTGATTATTCTAGTTCTTCAATGTTTAGGTAACATTCATTCTTAAATGTTAGGATCACAAGACATTAACAATCTGTCATTTTATTTTACTTAGTAAATATTTAAATCTTTTATCTTTATTTCTCACTTAAATTCTGTCTATATTTAGAGATAATTTATTTGATGGTAGACTAGTAGTTTTGTTTGTTTAATTTTTTCACTAAGTCAATTTGCATGTCGATAGAATAGAAGTTTGAAAGAAAAGTAGCTATTTTCCCTGCCTCGCTTCAATTTCTCTAATTCCAACCCCGATCATCACTGCTTTCATTTATGCAAGATACTTTTTTTATCCTTTTATGTTGTGGCCAAACTCAAGTGTATGATCCATTTGTGCTCAAAAAATTGCCAAGCCATGCTGTTACATAAAAAAGTACAAGCAACTTCATAGTATTTCAAAGCCAGTTATTAATCTCTTAATTCTACCTGTGAGTGCAAAACTCTCTGAGAGACTGATTTATCTTCATCCAACGATTCAAAGTAAACCTCCACCATGTCAGTTGGCTCAAGAGCAACTTTCTTTCGTAACTTCTGAATTCTGTTAACAATCTGTTGGGCACAACTCCGTCCAAAATAGTTAATAGATTTAACTTAATTTCAGACCTTAAAGATGTAAAGTGAAAATTTAAATTGAGGCAAAGCATGATAAAACATAACAAATAGAGATCATTCTGAGGAAAAGCATAATATTACATAAGCCAAGATGTAAACTCTCCACATAATACATTCAGTTTATTTTTTTCTCTCTTCGTAGAGGTAAAAGAATTTTATTTTAGATGATAAAGTTGCATATACAAAAACTTATAAGCAACACACCACAGAAAAGTAAACAATGGCCAGTACAATAACGCTATCCTCCCTTGTTGTAGACATGTACTTCTCTTCTCTCTAATAAATTTCTTTATCTATAAAAAATAATTTTTTTTAAAAAAAAAACCTATCCACCCTTTCAGAATATCACTTATAGAAACACCCCTAAAAATTCATTGCTGCTAATGCCACCATTCCAGCAACCATATCGGTATCACCCCTACCACCACATCTTGGGTTTAAATTGAGGAACATTAGCATTTTTGTCAAAGTAAATATTTATCTATACTATCAGTGTTTATAGGTTTGTTCACCAAACCAAAGATAGTATAAGAGTTTACCAACTTATCTCATACAGTATCCTGTCCGCTTATACTATCCCCCTATTCTATCCTATCCTATAGGAGAGGCAATAGCAAAAATTTATCCTTAAAAACTCTGGCATTCCTTTCGAACCATAAGCACCAAACAGTATACATTGTATACCTCCAAAGGGCTTTTCCATCTTTATTCCTCACGAAACCTTGAAAACGAAATAGGAGAAATTGATCCAAACATATTGGACAGATCCAAAATTCACAAAAAATACCAAAGACTCTACAACACAATTATCTAGCAGCTGAATTTTATCCTCCACTTAATTGCAACCACATGAACAAGATAGTGGAAAAACGACTTGCAAGTGAAAGAACCCAATTTGTCCAAAGGAAAAATAAAGGATTAGAATGAGCAAAGTCCAAGCATTAGGTCACTAGTGACGCTATCATTAAGATTTCTAGAAAAATGAAATGAGAAAAAGAATTGCACCCATGCACTTAATGAAGATCATGTAAATAGATTGGATGTTTCTTCCATCGCATCCATGCACTCTATGAAAATCAAGGAATTAGACTGGATGTTTCTTCCATGGCAAGTATTTTACCTCACGAGCAGCACCAGCCTCAAACAGTGACTCATCAGGACGCAAGTCCAATATCACTAAAACATCACCTAAAACAAAGACAAAGATGCTGGTCAAGAAAAAATCAATATCATAAATTCATAATTGGAAGATTACTACATGGTAGCAATCAGCCCATTTCTAACATCAGTTGTTTTCATAACTGCAGCAAAGGGAGCCATCATCAGCTATTAAAGATTCTCACCATCTCCAGCTGCATCAACCTCCTTCTCGGTCATACCATCAGGTCGTTTAAAATCACGGAGAACCTGAATAAAAACAAAGTGCATAAGGTACTAGTTTAGTAGTCTCCACAACTTCCAGCGAAAACCCCATGACAGCTGGATGCTTTTAGAAATCACCCTTTCAGTTGCCTATAAAACTAAATTACATCTGATTGTCACTTTATATCGTTTAGGTAAACAAATATATATATAGAAAAAAACAATAGAAATTATGTGAGTTCGATGTCACGAACCCACAATCAAAATCAAAAGGAATAATTTTGACAGTTAGAATATCTTTTATTAAAAGAGAATGCTACTGACAGGTGTTTTTCAGAAAACAAAACATAATACTGAAGGTTCTCAAGAAAACATCCACTTAAATTTCAGATAAGGAAAATACATTTGTTGATGACTATACCAACATCATAGACTCCTAGCCCTGGGGATACTAAACCTTCATTAACTTCAATAAGGCCTTGACCTTCCTCATCTGGACACTAAAAATAAAGTACACAAACTATTTATTTATTTTGGTAAAGACCAATGCAAACTATTTTAAATGGGTTCTACTCAATGGAAACAGAGTCTTAGTCATCGTCCCCATGTTAGCACCTTAATATCAGTCAGCTTCAAACAGTGATTTGCAATGATGAATTCTCCAGCATTCTCAAAAGCCAAAATATTTTCCTGCGACATTGCTTTGATTTCTTTGGCAACAACACCCATAGATTTTCCTAATCTCTTGCCTAAAATACTGTAAATAAAAAAAGAATTACAATATTAAACATTGTAACAGGTATAAAGGACATACTTCAGAGGAAGCCATATGAAATGCATACCTAAAGTCAGGCTCAGCGCGTAAAGATGCATACTTTAAAGTATCACTACATGGAATAAGTGACCGTATATTGAGTTCCTCCAGCACATACTGCAATGCAAATAGAATCATAAATATCAGAGTACAATTTGATTGAGTCAGAAGCCAAAAAAAGAGGACTCAACGACACAATCATTTCTTCTTCTTTTTTTAAGAAAAAATGCTAAATTATTGAAGGGAGGACATAAGGGATAAAAGCATACAGGAGGAAAAGACATCATCAAAACAGAGACAGAATAAAGAAAAGAAGGTACAAAGCAATAATCACTCTAACCATTAACATTAAGGAATAAGACATAGAATATGTATGACAACAAAGATCATATACAAGCATCACAATAACTTCAAAAGTAAAATGATATAAAGGAAGCCCATAATGTGCCATGTAGGTTCCTTTTTTCTTCCCATTTGAGGTGTGCAACAAACAAAATTTTGATCTGAAACATCAAATCAAGAGAAACTTAATAAAAAGGCCAAACATGAAGAAAGATTTTTTTTTATGATAGAAAACATGCACAAATAATATCCTCCTTAGTAAGATAAAAGAGCAGTAAGTTCACTTAGACCTCTAAGAGGGAGGGTAGAGGGTAACTGATTACTAAAAGTGTTGGACGGTGGTGTTGGACGGTGGTCTATGTGGACGGTGTTCTCACGATTTTTAGTGTAGATATTGTTTTTAGTGTTTTATTAATTTGTTGCTTATTTTCTTGGAGCTAGTTATTAATGTACAGCAGCTGTCTCTATACATAATCTTCATTGTACATTCTGTTGAGAGATGAGAAATAAAATACAATTATTCACATACTCATATTTTGAGATGGTATCACAGCAGTTCCGATCCAGGACTGTCTCTGTTTTCCGCTGAGCCTTTTTTCGGTTAGCCTTAATTGCCAACCAATCTCTGTTTTTGACCTTCATTGCCCCTTTTCTTTTGGCCTTCATCGCCAAAACAGTACCTCAACAGTACCCAAACAGTACCAAATAGTCTCAAACAATATCGCACAGTATCCAAACAGTACCGGACAGTCCCAAACAGTACTGCACAATCTCCAAACAGTACCAAAAACAGTACTGAACAGTATCCCCGAATAGTACCCAAAAAACCCAAACAGTCGGCCTTCATTGCCAACTAAGGCCTTCATAGCCATTCTTCTGTCCAAGTAAGGTCACGAGGTGTCTCAGAGACCTCCGACCGACCATCCACCTGAGCGCCACCGTCGGAGACCCTGTCACGCGCCGCCACACGCGTTTGGAGTTCCCTGCGTGTGGGAGTCACGAGCCACCTTCCGATCACCGGAGAACGACGCCGTTTGTTCCGTTCAACTCGCCGGAGACCCATACTTCTGTGTCAGTGGTTGGAACTCAGGTCCAAAGTTGTTTGGATAGTGGGTTCGCCTTCTCCGACGTCTTTTACGATTTTGCCTTGACTTTGTCACTCCAGCAGTTCTGTTTTGTCTCTCACGATGTCAACAGAAGGTGAGGTTTCAAATGTCTCTCTACACAGCCTTGAAAAGCTCTCAGGTACTTGTTCTTTGACTTATTCGGGTAAGTTACCTTTTTCCATTGGCTTCAATGTCTCGGGTACAATTTTTACTAATTCCTGGATTATGGATTCAGGAGCCACAGACCATATGACCAACAACCCCACTATATTTTCCACCTATTCTCCATGCCTGATAACAATGTATTTTATGCATTTTATAATCCTCTAACTAGGCTTCTTAAGATTCAATTTGGCTTAATTAAGTTGATTTTGTCACATTTTATGAAATTAAGCTTAATTGGATCATTGAAGAAATTATTGCTTGAATTATCATTAATTTGGGTGATTGCATTCTTAAGTAAAGTGGCCACAACTTGAGTTGTAATTATCTTATTAATGTGATTCTGATCTTGTTAGAAAGTTAAGATAATTCTCTAATAACTATTCACTTGATAGCAAGAGCCACATTAATAGCAATATATTTCATTCATTGTATAACCTTCTCACTTGGCTTTTTCAGTAAACTGGCTATAATTTGAGTTACAAATATCCGATGGATATGATTTTGGTCTTGTTTTTAAGCTAAGATAAATTTCTACGACTTTCATGAAGGCCTCAAGACCAGAAACACATGTTTGGATAACTCAAATGGGAGTTGAAGCAAAATCTAGCGTTTTGAACCTGACAGTTTGACCTTTATGCACTCATTAGGCTATATCTTGGGCTATAGGAGTTCAGCAATTCTGAAATTTTGACAGTGGAAGGTTAAGACCCATATCTACAACTTTCATGAAGAACACAAAAGCTAATTCGGATTCCTTGAAGGTAATATTGGACTTGGAAGTCAGAACAGAGGTGCTGGATTTGGGCCTGACCCATGAGCAGTAATTGGGTCATATCTCGGGCTGTGGTTATTGGATTTGGCTAAACTTGGTGTCTCTAAAAAGCTGAGACAATTTCCTAGAACTTTCATGAAGAGCACTTGACTCAATTCTGACGCATGCCATGAGCTAAGAGCAGAGACATAGTTCATAATCCGGTACAACATGATCAAACGAAGCATATTGAGGTTGACAGACATTTTATTAAAGAAAAACTAGAGAGTGGTTTAATTTGTACACCTTATGTGTTTACACAAGGTCAGCTTGCTGATGTACTCACAAAAGAGTTGAATAGTCCAACATTTCAAACTATTGTATCCAAGCTGGGAATGGAGAATGCATATTCACCAGCTTGAGGGGGAGTGTTGGACGGTGGTGTTGAATGGTGGTCTATGTGGACGGTGTTCCCACGATTTTTAGTGTAGATATTGTTTTTAGTGTTTTATTAATTTGCTGCTTATTTTCTAGGAGCTAGTTATTAATGTACAGCAACTGTCTCTATATATAATCTTCATTGTACATTCTGTTGAGAGATGAGAAATAATATACAATTATTCACATGCTCATATTTTGAGAAAAAGCATCAAGGAAAAAACTATTACTATCATTATCAGTTGATTGACAACAAAAAACTGCTGAATAAATACTAAAAAGTACAAAGGGAAAAACTGAAACAGCTTGTGACATCATGCACGTACCTCCCTCAACTTCCCAGCTATGTCATCAAGGAAGTTTGCATCAGGATGAACTATCACCATCTCCCTAAAGTAACAAGAAATACGATTAAACTCCTTATATAAAATAAATAAATAAAAAAGATGCTCTTACAGACATACATCTATTTATGCATCTTTGCATACTAATCTACCTGAGTGGAGTCTTAAGAGGTTTGTTATGACGCTCACGAATGTTTCGAGCCAGATCAATTATTGTCATCATCCTTGAAACACTCTGCTCAATTCGTTCTCCCCTCTGATGAAATCATGCAGCCAAATAGAAGGAGATAGTATATTAGGTGGCTGCTACATATTTCTAACACAGCTAAAGCAAGAACCTAGATTTATATTAAAGCGCAAAATGCAATTATTACAGTCTTTCCACTACAAAATGCAACTATGATTTTTGGGGTGGAGAGGGAGCTGAGGAAGAAGAAAACATATTGAAGAATATGTGAGGACTGTTTACTTTCAATTCCCTATACCACTCAAAATTCAAAAACACAGTAAAAGAATATGAAATATAATTACACTGAATTCAACCAATTATACCAATCCAAAGGGTTATTTGTAGACTCCGAACAAGAAATTCTATTAGAAAAGAAGATACAATACAAAGACAATGGAGGATAAGAAATCCTCCTCGAACAAAGTAACAAATATAAAAAGCATAAATAAGGATAATGCTCAAGCAACAAAAGCACAAACAGAGCTCTTGAATTGTATGTGGATCAGGATGACAGGATCATTGATGTGACCCACACAGATCCAAAGGTGAATCTAATCATGCAAAAAGGATATTTGAGTTTTGGTTTCTCTATCTTTTGCATGTGCAGCATTACCCAAAAAATTAATACAAAACCCCAGTTCATCTGTAAGTTTCCAGAAGAACCAAACCATTACTAATGAACTAACTGAATTATGTATCTCTATTTCTATATTAAAAGCAAAAATAACTTTGCAAAATACATAAAATACACATGTATAATGTAGTAGTCATTTGCTAAGCAGTAAGCACTAAAGACTACTACTTATTAATGTTATTGTTTATGACTCATTTATTAGTACTAACTACAGGACTCAGAATATATTAAATGATTAAGACGTATACCTTGCCTTCTTCCTCAGGAAAACTGCAATAGTGTATGCTTTCCTCTGATCCATTGCCAACTTTTCGCATATTTTGATAGAGTACCTCAGTGAAGAAAGGTGTAAAAGGAGCCATCACTTTACAGGACAACAAAAGCACCTGAAAGAATTCACATGTTTAAGTTTACAACTGTTCTAGTTTAAGGAACCATCACTTTCAGGACCTTTAAGAGACCTAAAAAGGTCATATTGTAACACATTGTAGCCAACTAACCATGGTATAGATAAAACATATCATAAACATACATTGTAAAGAGTTGAGAGTGCTATCTGACAGTCTTCTTCTCCAGTACGACCTTTAAGTCTCTTACGGTTGAACCGCACATATATATTTGTAAGGTTATCAAGAAACTTTAGAAGATAAGGAACCACCTACAATATATATTTTTAATAATAGTATCATTTTAGCAAATACTGTAAATATGGCACAATAATTATACCAAGTATCTAGCAAATAATGGTAGCAGGATGTAATAAACAGTGGCAGTAAATTTCACATACATAAGCAACAATTTTGATCATGGCAAATGCAGATTGATGCCTTTTAGAAGTTAATAAATCTGAATGTAAAAGCAATGCCTTAATAATCAGACTAGAGATCAAATAGGGGAGGCAACTGGTAACAGTTTAACTGGTTTGGCAAACAATCGGATCAGATAAAAATACAAAAAATAAATAAAAAATGAATGTAAATTAGCTAAAAAAATTTACCTAAAAATAGCAAAACACCTAATTAAATACATTCAATAATTGAGTGTGTGTTAGCAAGAATCAAGATATTTTTGCAGATACATAGGCCACATACCCTTCTTTCTCCCCATATGTGTGTTATGTGCAAATTTAGTTCAGAAACAATAGGCCTTATTTTTGCTACTTTCCTCTGGAACAATCTCTCAGGATTCTTGGTGAGCACTGGATCTTTCCTTTTACTTTGGAAAAGCTTTTGGTGGCCCATTACAAGAAAGCTAAATTTAGTGGCAGCATGAAATTTATGCAATTCTTTGGTACATTTGGTTGGAGCAGACTGCTCTCACCATTAAGGCTGTCACTTGCCTTTTAACTAGTCATCATACAACATTATGTTTACGGTTTCTCTTTGGTGTTCTGCTAGTGACTGTTATAAGCGAGTTGCCATGTTTGATATGCAATAGGAAGTAACGCAGGGCGAGGGAAGGGCCAGCATCTTCTGCTGGTTGAGACGCTGCTCCTTCAGTGAGGTGCATGCTTGTCACACCTTTAAGGCACTTTTGCCTCATAGCAGAGGCGCTCCAAGCAAGCACCTGACTTAAGACAGTGGACTAGCAAAGCCCAACCCATGAAAAGTCTCAGGTTTTAATTTAGAAGACAGTGGCAGCTAGGAGTCATAAAACAATTTAAGGCACTGCTTGAACTAACAGGCACATTTTTTTTTTATATTTGTTCTTCTATTCTTTTGTACATGTTTCGGCACTTTCTGTGACAGTTTAACACTTTTTTCTTTTGATTTGATTATATTGCACCACCGACAAAGCAACATGCTCTGTTTTTTGTCTTCATTTGTTTTCAATCTGTTCTATTCCTCTTTTTTATACTTCATATGATTAAACTTGTTTTTTAATTACTTTTCTCTTCTTCAGATATATTGATTTTATTCTGTTTCTAATGCTCTGTTTTTAGTTTGGTTTGCTTTGCAGCTTGAATTGTTTTTTGTTTTACTATATGACATGCTCTGTTGTCTGTTTTCATGCCACATGCTGTATTGGTTAGCCTTATTTGCTTTGATGCTGTTTTAGTTTTAGGTTTACTTGCGGCTGTATTTGTTTTTGGTTTACTTGTGGCATGCTCTGTTTTTTATTTCATGTCACAGGCAGTCACGCACTTTGTAACAGAATATAGCTTAATAGCTTTTTTATTTTTTATTCTATCTATTTATATAAGAATTAGAATTAATATAGTATAATATGTCTTACGTGTGTGTTTTTTAGTATACGTATATTTCATTTTATTTTATTTTTAATGTTAACACCTTTCTTCAGTGAGGCATGCACTTTTTGGCGCCTCCCACCTCAAGGCATTAAAAGCCCCTAGCACCATAAGGGCCCTTTAGCCTTTGACTACCTTGGTTCTATCTTGACTTTTTTTGGAGGATATATTATCCTCCCTGGAGTTGTACTTCCCTCTAATAAAATCATTTTCTACAACAACAAATCAACAATCAAAGCCTTTTTCTACTAGGTGGGGTCGGCAACATGGATCAAACAACACTACTGTGTTCTATCAAAAAACAAATCCTCCGATAAGCCATTTAGGTCTAAATCCTTCCTAATAGTTTCATCTATTGTTTTTCTTGGTCTTCCTCTCCCTCTAATTATAGGGCTATCCTCCATCTGATCAACTCTTCTAACTGGGGCTTTTGTTAGTCTTCTTCTCACATGTCCAAACCATCTTAGACATGATTCCACCATCTTTTTCTTAATAGGTGCCACTCCTACTTTCTCTCTAATACATTCATTCATGATCTTATCTTTTCTTGTATGCCTAGTTGCCCACTCATCCAACACAACATTCTCATCTCTGCCACACTCATCTTATGCTCTTGTTGGCACTTTACTACTCATTAAAGCCTCTAATAAAATCATTTCCTATCAAAAAAAAAAAAGGAACCAGCAGAAGCATCACTGACCGTATAAAGGCGGTAACCATCCATTTCTTGTCGGACAAAATGAACAAGGCTTTGTGTGGCTGAGTTGATCCACTGATCAAGAACATTAGATGACTTCTGAAGTGTGGCCTGATCAACGGGGACAAAAGGTGCTAGACCCTCAACTTCAAGCCTCTTTGCATTTTGAACAAGGAACCTATATGCATTATACCAGGGAAGGAAAACATCCCTAACCTGGAACCATCACCACAACAAAATGGAAGTTTTGATCAGTAGAAATGAATAAAGTGCACTTAATATAGATGAAATTAATTGAAATTTAAAGAAAGAAAATAATGAAAAGTAAACACAGCTAGATGATTACTGACAACACCATAAACTCCTTCCTTCTTGAAACGCAGTGGCTCAGCACGCACAACAGGAGAGTTTATGAGGTACAATCGCAATGCATCCTATCCAACAGACAAAAACATCATAAAAGTGCATCTATAATTAGAAAAGGCAAGCAAAACATACATCTTGACGTTCCATGCCACATCCCAAATAAATATGAAATGAAAAAAAGATGAACTTTGAAAAGTTCCTACCGCCCCATAATCATTAATCACTTCCATTGGTGAAGGATAATTTTTCAAGCTTTTACTCATCTTCTTCCCATCTTCAGCCAGGACAAGTCCATTGCAAATTAGATTCCTAAAGGCAGGCTTGCCAAATAATGCAGTAGCCAGCACCATAAGAGTATAAAACCTGCAAAATGGAAAAGCAGAAAACTAAAATGCACAACCATATTTCAAGGGGAAGTTGAGGTTAGGAACAATATCATTGTCACAATACCTAAAACACAAAATATAACTTTACTATTACTAACACAGATGATTTATATTAAAGGATCTGCAAACTAATTTGGCAAGATAAAAGTTATATCATCATGAGAAAATAAGAATACCACCACAATCATGTAATTAGAAGCATGGTGGTCACCCACAGGTAATAAGTGTGTGTACCCCCAGGTTCTATGCAAGGGTTCGAAGTTCGAACCCCAAATAGACCAAAAACCAAAAAAAGAAGCATAAGTTCAAAAGATTTCACTGAAATTAAGAAGATATTGAGGATAACATTTCAAAACAAAAAGTGAATCTACAACCAGAGTGGTGAACAGGCCTCTCTATCACAAACCAGACACATAAAAATCAAGAAACTGACCAACCACGGGTTTGATCCAGCCCTTCAGCAACAAAATGGCCTGGAAAATTCTTCTCAAACAACTCAACATTCTCAAAAGGATAATGGATATACGCATAAGGCATGGATCCACTCTCAAACCAGCAGTCAAACACCTGAAAGATAAAACAATTGATCCATAACAAAGAACAATGTCTCTATTTCATTCTTAGAATACTGATAATAAATTTCTCTAGTTTTCCATTTTTTTAATTATGCTTTCAAGTTAGTGATGGTTTTGACACAATTTTGATTGTCAATGATGATTTATATAAATGCTATTTTCCATAAGAGGTGGGAATTATCCTTGGGAGAACTTAGCCAATGCTAGATAGCATCTCAATTTTGACAACCTGAAAGAATAAATAAATACTACAAAACCACAAGAGACTATGGTACAGCTGAGTAACAACACTGCTGAAAAACTATGAAACAGCATTTTTACATCATCAACACGTCGAAGCACACGGCCATTGTCAGTTTGAATTGTAATATGATCAATGTTGTGACGATGAAGGTCAAACACCTGTAGAAACCATTACAATGGGATTAGTGATACTCATCATTTGGCAACAGTATCCATAAGAACAAAGAAAACAAATAAGACATTCATTTTGGAAACAGAACCTATAATAGTTGGAACATACTTGAATAGGAAGAGCCACATTGGTAAAGTAATAGATAAAATATATGCATGGTGGAAGAATTCACATAACAAATTATGCATTTAGGTGAAGCTTCCAAGCTACACACAACCATAAGCTGACCATACATGATGTAAGATTATCCTGTCATATTAGGGTTATTTCAATTAATTTAGAGGGAAAAAACATGACCAAGTTAACAGGCCAAAATGACAAAATTGCATCCTCATCACAACATACAAACTGATATTCATTTTATGCTATGGCTGTATGGCTCAAACAGAAGAGTTCTGAAGCATACAGGCAGTCATTAGAAAAACAAGAAACTGTAATGAAAGAAAAGAACTAGAGGTCAGGAACTCTCTGCAGTAACACTAGTTTGCACAGTTGTACCAAAAAATGCCTAGCTATCAGTATTCAGGCCATCAAACATGTGATGTTCATGTTCATGGTCCATCTAGCCAAGAAAACCAAATATAACTTATTCACTGAGAAGAAATTCGTACAAAAAAAAAGATAGCATAATTAGGAAACAAATTAATATTTATATTCTCCAAATGGTTATGCAGTGTATGAAATATTTCCATGAATCAACTAAGCTAAAATTAATTAAGCAACATGGAGCAAGTACATATCCATTTATCATTATTCTTCTAAGAAATTCTAATGTTCCACCTGATTAGTTATTATGTAGCATTGGAAAGAAAATCGAATAATTATAGTAACTTGGATAAAGAAACAAAAACCACATCCCTTGCATGTTACCAAACTATACAGAAATAAGCAGAATATACAAGTCAAATAATGTGTGTGAATTCATGCAAAACAAAATCAATTATCAATGACAAGAATGTATATGCAATGTCAAAAAGGTGAACAGAAGATTCTAACCTTTACACCTGAAAGCTTTTCAAGTTTTGCAACAGAATCCATGACAACTATTTCCTTCTCATCCTCACTAATCCATATAGGGAGAGGGGTCCCCCAAAATCTACTACGACTAATTGCCCAATCTCTTGCATTTTCCAGCCAATTGTGAAATCGCTTATCCTGCAACAAGCAGGATCATTAGACAGATTTACAAAAACCATAGATTGCACATGATTTAAAGTTTGCTTCCAAAGCCATTTTTGCCCTTACACATGTTATGGGATAGGGTTGTGTTTATGGCCTTCCTTAGGTGTTCTGTGCATGGATATTTTAAGGGAGTTTCCAGAACTGAGACATCTTTTCTACATTTTTTGCAAATCTTAGGCACACTATTTTCTCCTAGTTTCTCTTATTAGGAGGATATATTATCCTACACTTTGTATTCTTCACAAACATTTATATTTAATAAGTTAATCACAGCACATATTAACCCATTTTCAACTATTGACATAAGGGCACCCAAGTAATACTATATTCACATATTCTTAAAAGAAATTACTAAACTGCTCATAAAAACAATTTATTAATTCTATATTATTAAAACAATAACAAAGCCCTCTCAATTCCTTATTATCCACATTGACCTTCTTTCAAAGCAAAAGGGAAAAGCAGAAACAAGATCAAATAATAAATAAACAATTCAAGAAAAAATAAAAAACTGTGATGTGGTAAGCAAGAGACTATGTACCTTGACAAAATCAGGGACCCAGTAAGTCTGCTTATTGTTTTCCAACAATTGCTCTTTCAACAACTCCACTCTAACAAACCTAACATAACATTTTTGGTATGAATTAAAAGAAAATACAGACTCATAGACCATATCAAGTACCATTCTTCATGAATTACAGAGAGTGAAAAGAGTATGAAGCAGCTATCACCAGAAAGAAAATGGACAAATAAAATTCAGTATTAAATAATTAAAATTTAGCATTGGTTGGAAGACTGAGGAACTAAGGGTGCGTTTGGTTTCAACTTTCAAGAAACATTTTCAGTTTTTATTTCCTATTTTCATTTCTTGAAAACCATTTCTGTTTTCAATTTTTTATGTTTTTGAAAATACGTTTGTTTTGTTATTTTCATTTTTTGTTTCTCCAACTCAAATCATATATTCAGCAGGACGAACATGAAGATAAAGTCTGAAGAACAATATTGTTCCTGTCTTCTCACATTAGGCATAGATGAATATCCTAATGAGGTAAACCAAAAACCAAAAACCAAAAAAAGAACATCCTAATGGGAAGAGTAAAGAGAGCGATAACTGTCCTCATAACCAAATAAAGTCTGGAGAGCAATATAGATCCTGTCTTCTCTGTATGGGAATATAATATCCTAATGGGTTGGTGGTTTTTAACCCCCTCTCTCTCTCTCTTGATTCTCAAGTCAGGACGAACTGATTTCAGTCTCAAACAATAAAGAGGACAGCAACCACCACTCCAGAGGACAGCGACCACTGCTCCTTCTTCTGACGACTATACAAGCTTCCACCTTGCTGGCCATGGAGGGAGGTTCAACATCAATGGAGGCTATGCAGGGGGAAAGACGAAGGAGCAGCGGTGTGAAATAAAAAATAAAGTCTTAAAAATTTCAAAAATGCCACCGCCTGTAGAGTGGAAATACTTAAAACAGCTTTTTGTTGTTTTCAGAATTTCCGGAAATGTGGAGTCCATTTCCTAAAAACTGAAAATGAGAATCATCAACCAAACATGTTTTCTTTATGGTTTTCAGTTTTCATTGGAAATGAAAATAGAAAATGACTAAACCAAACAGCACCTAAAATCCCAAAACTATGTAAAACTAATTGCACAACATGATTACTTCAGTAAATTTACTGTTCCAAAAACAACAAAACTAACATTTTCATTGTAGAAATGCAGATTATCTTCATTGACAAAAAACTGCATTATTTATCCCAAGAAGAGGTTCACTTCTTAAAACCATGGAAAACATATAAAAATGTAAGAATAGAACAACTTCTTGAATATTTTTGTTCTGAAAAAAAATTACAAAGGAAGCTAGAGATCATAAAGTTTTCTCCTTTTTTTTTCTTTCTACACTTTGTCTTCATTCCCAAAAAATCAAAACTAAAGAAGATACATTTAGAGCAAACCATTATTTCTAAAAGCTATTTGCCAAAATCTCTGCCATTCTGTTAGACTCTTAAAGAAATTAGGACAGTATACTACTAAACTCCTAATTAAATTTATGAAGCCATTAAGAGTGGTTATCGTGCTGCAACTATGACAAGAGTTTGTAAGAAGTGTGCTAATACTAGTTTAGTGGTGAAAATTGGGGACCACACCATACCACAAGTCACACGGTTTAGGTATCTTGGATCTATCATACAAAATGACGAAGAGATAGAAGGAGATGTAAACCATAGGATTCAAGCTGGATGGATGAAATGAAAGAGTGCTTCAGGAGTGATTTGTGATAGAAAAGTGTCTCTTAAGCTTAAGGGTAAATTTTACCGCACAGCTATAAAGCCCGCGATATTGTATGGTACTGAATGTTGGGCGTTAAAAAGCCAGCAAGAGCATAAGATCAGTGTCGCAAAAATGAGGATGTTGCGCTGGATGTGTGGGCATACAAGACAAAATAGGATTAGGAATGAATGCATTAGAGAGAAAGCAAGGGTAGCACCTATTGTGGAAAAGATGGTAGAATCTCGCCTTAGGTGGTTTGGACATGTAAGGAGAAGACCCTTAGAAGCCCCGGTAAGAAGAGTAGTTCAGATGGAGGATAGTCCAATAGCTAGAGGTAGAGGGAGACCAAGAAAGACTATAGGTGAAAAAATTAAAAAAGATATATATTTGAATGACATTTCTAAAGACTTGATTTATGATAGGGCACAATAGCATCATTTGATCCATGTAGCTGACCCTACCTAGTGGGAAAAGGCTTGATTGTTGTTGTTGTTGTTGTTGTTGAAGGTACTCAGGACAAAAATATTCACAGACAGCTGAAATCAACATTTTCAGGTAATTAAATCAGCTCCATCAGCCTCAGCTCTATACTTTTTCCTCATTATTTTGAATTTTCTACTGAAATCACAAAGACAGACCTGCATTCTGTGTCTATCTCTATGCTTCACTTCTTCCTTTGTTCCTCCTCTAAAATCTCATGTCAAGTACAAATACAAATGACTTGGAAGGATCCATTGCTTCACCAAAATGAGCACAATAGGAACTAAGAAGGATATAGTATGGAAGTATAACCATCCTCTTACTCCTAAGATACTAATGTTTTTTGTGGTAAAATGACAAAAGGCATTAGTTACTAGAACAGAAAACATCAAACTGAGACCATATTGTGCCAACAGACAATAGTGATGAGTTTCTTTGCTAATTGGCTCAAAATGTTGTCATTGTGATGATTGATTTATAAGGTCTATTTATTTACTTTTTCAATGTGTGCTTTCATAATTTTTTCTTTTTTTAAAAAAATCCATGAAATTGCTGCCATACCATGCGCCAGCAGCCCAGTACCATAGCTTTTAATGGACTTGCTGCCATTGGTGGCCATACACCATTGACAAGTAAATACAATATGGAAGATTAAAAAGACAACAGCTGAAGAAAAGAACCACAAAATTCACTATAAAGAAGTCACAACATGGACACAAAAATCATAAGATACCAATTTTTACCATTCTCCCATAATGTCAGGGAGCCATTCTAATAATGAATATACCAAAAGTGATGATAATACTGAAAAGAATAATAATTAAGAACCGAACACTAGTGTGGCTATCAACCTCCTAATAAAGTAATAATATCCAGAATTAGTTAAATCTTCACTATCACAATCTACACGAGGAAATCAAAGACAAGTCAACACATGCAGCACTTACAATTCATGTTTAGACGAATATTGGTACAATAGGAAATTAAAAGTAAACCATAGCTACTGCATAGATGACAATTTATTAATGAGAACAAGTGAAATTAGGTCCAGCAAGCAATAATGACTCCTACAGCTACACAAAACAGTCAAGCAAAGTTAAAATCTTGGTCACACATGCTTACCAGCTTGGAACAGCTCTGTAAATGAGAGGAGTATCAGATCTCCAGCAGTATGGATAAGAATGTGTAAATTTTCCAGACTTAACACACCTACCCTTTGCCTAAGGAAAGATGAAAAAGGAAAAGAAGATAATTACATCCAATTAAAACAAAGTTTTAAGATAAACATTATTCAATCCAAGACATAAAATCAACTGCAATCAAATGGTCTCAAGCTCTAATTTAGATACTCAGTAACTTAGGTAATCTTGTAAAGGGGTTCCTTTACAAGACAAGCAAAAGGGGAGAGGGAGCTTTATTGCATAGACAAGAAAACAAGGTTTTCTTGACTAAGCTAAACAAAAATAGGCATTTATGTCCCAATATTAATAAGAACAAATATTAATTCCTAAATATAATTGTAGTGACAGAACTATTTGAAAAAAAAATGACATTAGCTGAGTCACATGAGAATCTTAATGAATATTTCAAATTAACAGTATCATAAATCATTCCAAATAGAAAATGGATTCTTATGATTTTAGATATTGGAGCATACCTTCACAGCTTCAATGATATCACTGTCAGCATGCTTGATATAGCGCCCACTAAAGTCAGTAATTTTTTCAGTAAAGCAGCCATCATCATCAACAGCTACGGTTAGATTATCCTACAGGCCAACATGGTACTTGAGTAACGGTATTGGGAGGGAAGGTATCCAACAATAAACAATTGACAAATCTACAAAAGTAACAAAAGCAAAATGCAAATCCTACAATTATGGGACAACAATTCAGTACCAAAACACTTACTTAGGCACCGAAGCATCTTCAAAATAGACAAATAAATAAACAGAAGGAAAATCACAGCAGTAGTATACTAGCACCAAGGTTGCTGGTACAATTAATGGCAAAGAGGAAAGTCATCCTAAAAGGTACAGCACTGTGATATGAAAAATGGAGATGAGAGATAAATAGAGAATGCATCAACATGAATCAATCATCCCTAGGGAGTAGGGACAGAGGAAAAATAAACATATCACGGCATGCAAGGCAACATGCATGGCAACAATTTAGAATATCAGTTCCAACATCACACAGCAAAGAACCATACCTCTGACTGGAGCATTTCTGGGAAAAAAAACAAAACTCAATCTTTACATGATTTTAAGTTCTTAAAAGTACACACCTTACTAATAATTTGATTATCAATGCAAACACGGAAATCATCTTCACCAAAAGCAGGGGCACAGTGGACAACACCAGTACCGCTATCATCAGTAACATAATTGTCGGAAACAACTCTAAAAGCCGTATCAGATAACTCCATAAAGTAATTAAATAATGGTTCATACCTGCAGAACATGTTACCCTTTGAATTTCAATACTCAACAAAATCCCATATGCAAAATGTCATTAGATGAGCCTCAAAACAGAAAATATAAAATGATTTATTCAAAGAGTAAAACAAATATAAAAGATGAATGTAGAAGGAAGAACTGCTCACTTCATTCCCACTAATGAAACCCCTGAGACTTTCTCCAGCACTTCAAAATAATCCAACACACTTTCCGTCTTTCCTCTTGAAGACCCCTTGATCTTTGCATTTGTATTTTTAGGGACATCAATTGAACTATTAGCGACAGCTTCTTTGGGTTTCTCCTTAGGGATAAGGAGTGCAGACAAACGAGATTCAGCAACGATATATACTTTACCTGAATACTTATTGTGAACCTGATTTCATTGGCTCCACAAATTAGATTTCAAGTAAGAAGGAAATGTGGAAAGAAGAGGAGGCAAAGAAAGGAGAAGGGTGTTCGCATATATATATAGATAGATAGATAGAGAGAGAGAGAGAGAGAGAGAGAGAGAGAGAGAATCCTGTATATAAGATGCACAAAACAAGGACATAATTGACACAATGAATTGGGTAAACAATCGGCGACACGACTAGTCTTTAAAGATCAAAATTTAATTAAACTATATACTTTATCTCTCTGTGCAAACAAAAAAAATGATGTCATTTTATCAAGTGCTCAACCCAAATGTGGTTCATTTTTACCACCCCCCCCCCAAAAAAAAACAAATACCAATACACAAATCCCACCACCCACTGTAATCATTTGCCCACTTCTTTCTGGCACCTTTTCTCTTACCCTTTTACGTGAAAAGTTCTTCATCATTCAAGACATTTTTGTTACAAGAAAAGAAATTTTATTACAGGAAAAGAACAGCTAATCATTCAAGACGTATTGAAACACCGCAATCAAAATTTTCCTACCACTCAAGAAGAGGAATTGTAAACAATTGGCGGAAATCACAATTCTAGTCTTCAGTTCCAGCAGAACTTACCACCCAAACTTGAACTTGGCAACTCAACAATTTACCTTCTACTTTGTTTTTTTTTTTTTGTTCATATAAAAACCCAAGTTCTATTTTAATCATAAAAAGCTTGAAAGGTATAATAGACGACCTTTAACTGCAACAAAGTTAACTGACCTTCACATAGGTAAAATTAGCATTGACGCATAGAGCAAGATTACTAGGAAGAGTCCATGGAGTTGTTGTCCAAGCTACAAAAGATGCGCTATGTGGATCGCCCAAGACTGGAAATGCCACCAATACTTCAGGATCAGATGTATCCTTATAATTCTGACCTGCCTCAAAATTAGACAGTGGGGTTTTGCAGCCAATGCTATAGGGCATGACCTATAATCAGATGCAGCTTTCTAGCATAAGTAATGACAAGTAAAGTAAGCAGTAATCAAACATAATCCAATAACAGAAATGAATGAATGAAGGAATATACCTTAAAACCTTTATAGACAAGGTTCTTCTCAAAGAGCTGCGCGAACACCCACCACACGGACTCCATGAACTTGAGGTCCATCGTCTTGTAATCGTTTTTGAAGTCAATCCAGCGCCCGGTGCGCGTGATCACCGTCTCCCACTCACTGACGTAGCGCGTGACGATGCTCCTGCACTCTTCGTTGTACCTATCGATCCCCATTCTGAGAACGTCCTCTTTCTTCTTGATGCCGAGCTTCTTGTCGATCTCGTTCTCGACGGGGAGACCATGGCAGTCCCAGCCGAAGCGGCGGGTGACGTGGTGGCCGGTCATGGAGTGGTAGCGGGTGACGATGTCCTTGATGGTGCCGGCGAGGATGTGGCCGTAGTGAGGGAGGCCGGTGGCGAAGGGAGGGCCATCGTAGAAGATGTACTCGGGTTTGTCCTGCGTTCGAGCCAGTTGGGTCTCGAATGCCTTCACTTGGGACCAGAATTCCAGAATCTTCTCCTCCTGCTTCGGGAAGGAGAATTCCTTGCCCTCGCAAACCTCGTCCATGGCGGCGAGTGCGAAGATCCTCTCGAAGTGTGGTTGTGCAGTTGAGGTTGGGATTTTGGTAGTCTACAGTCTACAAAATGTTGCTTTGGAAGAAAGCAGAGCCGCCAAGCACTGAGGTCCTAGTTTTGCCGAGGTCCAGGGTTTTGCTTTCACTTTTAAACAGAAGGCTAAACGTTTCTTTTATTCTCTATCTTACATTTTCTGCCTTTAATTAATAAATATTTCAAATTCATTCAACAATTTTTAAAAATTTAACAAAATTTATACTTTCGTCTAATTTCTTTAGTTTCATCTATATGTGTAGTAGAAAATGATATAATTAACATCTAACATGACTAAAAAAATACAAATGACATTTTATGTGGTATGAGACATATGACATGATTAATGAACAAAAAATTAATCATTTAGTTCTTTTCAATTTCACTCTTATTTTAGTCAAAGGTTTCTATTTCTACTTCATCTTCATCTTCACACTATTGTGATTTTTCTATTTCTTCTTCATTTTCATTTCCTCGACGAATAAAGAAAAGACTCGTATTACAAGTGATTACATTTATTTTGTACAAAACCTAAAAAGACCAATAAAATATAAAGGTAGTTTCTCTAGCAGCACAAGAAGTTGATAAATTCCATTTTGTAAGTGTGAAAAGAAGCGGTAATTCGCATTGCGAGAACAAATTCCAACTTTAAAAGAAGATTTTAGAGCTGTAGGCATTGAAGTGTAAGAAGATTTTGGAGCGGTAGACATTGAAGTGTAAGAGAATTCATTCATGATTAATTATTGGTGGTGAGTTTTCTTAATTTCCTCAATTTTTTTATCCAAACATATTAAAAATGAGTAAAAATACTTATTTTTTTATCTAAAAAAACACATCCAAACAATTTCTTACTCCAAAATTAATTGCTTCTTACTGATGTCTACAAGACACAACATAATTCTCAAGCTTCCAAAGGATGAGTTTGATACGGGCAGAAAGAAAGATGCAAATTTCATGACCACTAATTCCATTGCAGTTCAGCAGAATCGTGCATCAATGGAGTAAGTGCTCTAAGAATTATATCGGCTGTCTTATTCCCGTTTTGAACAATAGCACTACTAGATCAAAAACGAATAATAATAATAAATACACAAAATTAAGCAGTACGAATATAATATGCTACTCCACGCAGATCCACCTACAATTACTAACCAAATTTTCATAGCATAACATTATGTAAGGATAAGAAAGAAATAGCAACCAGGAGTTCTCTCCAAAGAGTGAATGAATGAATCATAACATATCATAATCCCGGGGGAACAAAATTTTCTACAATTACAGTGTCATTGACGGTAAAATGTTGATTACATCACAGGTGATGTAGTACAAGGTGAACGAATTTCAAGAAGTTATTGAAGAAAGCCAATATTCCGTACAAAAATCGCCATGCAGAGAAAGATGCTCATAGTATTAACGCTTGACCCATTGGAAACTTTTTCTTGCTTTGGCCTTTCCTGGCTTTTTCCTTTCTACCACTCGTGCGTCCCTTGTCAGGAAACCAGCTGGTCAAGATTCAACAAAAACTAGTTTAGTAAATCATCATAATCATAACGCAGTACATATACAAACCATCCACAAGTAAGAGACTGCGATTCATGAGGCTGATTAAAAATAATATTGATTGCCATGAATCCCAACGTGGGAAGTTTGATATGAGCAATGATAAATCAAGAGATTCAAAATAAAAATAAAAATAAAGTGTAGCACACTAAATCAAGGGAGAAAAAAGGCTATACCACTTCTAAGTGCAGGACGCAAATCTGGTTCCCAGCTTTGCAAAGCCCTGCTGATCCCCAATCGTATTGCTCCAACTTGACCTGTTGTCACAAAATAGGTTTCATTTCGTTAGTACAAATAATATAAAGGGAAAAATGAATGACAATTAAACAATTGAACCTTGACAAGTTACCCACTAGGCACTTCTTCCGTCCAACTTCCAGTATGCGCACATTCCTTAGTGTATGGTTGTTATTGGAAGTTGAACAGAAGTGCCTATTGGGAGATTTCTCAAAGTTCAAGCATTTAATTAATTGTCAAAATCAAAAATTCAGGTGTCGTTAAAGGCCAAAATGAAAGGGGTAGAATGCATTTTGCCCTAAATAAAACCAGAAAAAAAAAACCAAAGGAAATGAAAATATAACAATGACTGCTTTTCAAATTAGTGAACAATGTAGCATGTATAAAAGGAAAGAAAAATTACTCCACACTCTATGCTGACCTCAACTCTGGAAATGCACTCTATATGTCAATCTTTGACCAATAAATGGGATTCTTTTTACAGTTGTCCAATATATAAAATGGTAGGACAATGAATAAGAAGTGGGCTCATCTTTGTCTGCCATATGCTTGGAAGGACCTATTTCAACCAGTATACCTACACATATAAATGCAGACTGCAGACAAGTTTCTCTATCAAATAATAAAATACACATTTGCTAATGCCAAAACATTATTCTTGAGTGTCAGACATGCATGCAATATATACCATATCATGCAAGAAATATGCTTCAAGAGTGGTATGCACTGTATGCTACAGGTGGACGGGACACCAGATGTTCTGCAAACTCTATCTAACATTTGCGAAATCATAAAATGACACAGGTAGGCATTCTTAAGAAAACAGAAACAAGATTATCATATAATGAAAGAAGCCGACGCCAATCATGGGAATTCAAATATAAAAACAAACTAAAAGTCATTAACCTCACCTGAAACACCACCTCCTTTTACAGTACAATTGACGTCCCAAAGCCCCAATGTCTTTGTCTCAGAGAAAGGTCGAAGGAGAGTAGCGCGATGTTCAAGCATAGGGAAATACACATCAAATTCTTTATCATTAACTATAAATTTACCATCACCAGGCTGAACCCAGACACGTGCTACACTGCATTTTCTTCTTCCAGTTCCATAAGCACGTCCTTTTTCATCTACTTGTCTCACTCTTGCTTTTGCAGCTTCTTCTTGCTTTAGACGTTCAATTTCAGCTCTAGTGGATTTTCTAGTATTCTTCTCATAGCGCATGTCTTCTATTACACTAAGAGGGGGCAATCCGTCAACCCCTTCAAAGTCTTTCAATGCAATCAAACTGTCAAGCATTTCATCCGTGATTCCAGAAGCAGCAATCAAATCACCAAAAGCACGATTTGGGCCTGTAATTGCAATAGAAAAGTGACATCACTTACGTTGATATATGTCTAAACTAAATGAACAAAAAAATAACTGTCATTACAATGTGCATTATAAAGTAAAAAAAATTTGCTATATAAATAACAACTATAGCTTCAATATCATCCTGAGTACACTCTTGGTCTTGGCAATTAAGACCAACACAAAAGAAAAATTAAAGCCCTGTCTCTGATTATTATATGCAGCTAAAATATACTTATTCAACAAGCCATAAACAATAAATCCAAAGAAACCAGCATTATATGATGATATCATTTCAACATACAACGTCAATTATCATCTGAAATTTATTTGATAAAGATGCCTTTAATTATAATTCAGTTTCATATGGAATCAGAACACCTTTTCATTCATGATTTCACCACCCATCAAAAGTGAATTCAATTTTCACATTCAAAGTATATAATATCCCATTGCTTAAACATTTTCTAGATCAAGCATCGAAAATTGACAATAACCAATATATAAAGCCGTGTTTCAAAACATGAATCCCCACTCCCCACCCACTAATAGCTCATACAAATATAGACTACAACGACAATAACAACAACAAAAGTCTTTTCACACTGGATGGATTAGGCAACATATATCAAACAACGCCATTTAATTATGCCATAAACCAACCAACCCTTCAGAAAGGCCATTTAAGTGTAAAGTATTTTTTAATGGTTAAATATAACAACCAACAAAATATCATGAGAAGTATAATGTCATGCAGAGAAAAAGGCTTGAAGCCTAACCTTTGAGTATGGCAGTGAGCTCTTGCTCTTCCTTCTCAAGCTTCTCAACATCCTCACTTCTTTCACTCTCCTCCACAGTAACACTGAACTCCCCCACCTGGCTCACATCGTCCTCTTGAAACTCAAACACATCACCTTTGTCCTCCTCCTCCTTCAAGCTCCAAGGTTTGAGGTCCTCTGCTCCCATCCCAATATGCCCACCAAAACCACCACCCTTCTCATCACTTTCCTTGTCAATCCCCTTAAATATAGCATCCTCATCTTCATTATCAAGACCTTTCTCTTGCAACCACCACTGCTCCTCGTTCAATGCTGGGGCCTCAGTACCTTCTTCACCCACGTCGTCTTTCATCCCGGCAAGGCTTCCACTGTCTTCGGCGAAGAAAGCGTCGAACTTTTCTTCGCTCTCCCGAAAATCTCTCCAGACACCGGGAGAAAATGGGTCCTTCTTGCCATTGTCGTTGTTGTTGTTGTTGTTATTGTTATCATGGCTGTTGGTGGAGAAGAATTTGGGAATGGTGGTGAAGTAGGGATTGATGGGTGAATTGGGGAAATGGGAGTATGAGTAGGGTTTGGAGGGGAGAGAAAAGAAGCGACGGAAATGAGATGATTTGGGTATTAAACGAGAAAGCATGGTGATGAGTGTGATTGATTGAAGGTATCATTCATTCCTTTTGTGAAACAGAATAGCCATGAGAGTAGATAGCAGCGATCTGAGGCTGAAGGCTGGAGGCGGCAGCGGAGCGGTGGCGATCGGAGGCAGAGTGAGTTGCTTAGTAGGAAGAGCTTGAGATGAGTAAACCACAGGCAACGGAGCTTAGGATTAGGTTTAGAGAACCAGAGGACAAAACGCCATCGTTTGAGACAAAACAATTAAGAATTTTGTTTGGGAGATTTGTTGACGTTGAAAAAGTTAATATTTTTAATAAATAATGCGCTTTTTTTTATTTTTTTAATTCAAAAATTAACCAAAATTAACTTAAAATTACAATATATTTAAATTAAGATTTTAAGAAGGGTCCTCCAACGTAAAAATTCCGATTAAGAGGCAAACTTTTGTGGTTCAATTTGAAATGGTTATTTAAAAATATATATATATTTTATTTTAATAAAATAATTAAATAAATTTTCTTTCTATAATAATAATTATTTTTTTATAATTTTTTTTGTAAAACCAACGTTTAATGAAAAGCACGAGATTATTTCATTTTAATGTGTGTTTGAATTAATTTATTTTATTTTTAAAATAGTTTATAATCAAAATTTAAATAAAAAATAAACGATTTTTTTTTACAAATATTTTTGGGATACGATTTTTTACTAAAAATTTAATCAAAAAATTTCTTAAATGGTTTCTATTTTACTTTTCTAATCATAAAAATCCATCACTTACCTCTATATATATATATATATTTTAAACTATTATTTGTATATATTATAATATGCAATAAATTTAATGATTTAATTATGAACGATCATTTGTGTAAAGATTTTTTATATTATTAACTAATCATACATTATCACGTTATTAAAATACTTAACTCTCATAACAATTATATCAAAAGTCATATATATAATGATATATGATTTATTGATAGTATTAAAAGTTGTACATAGTCATACATCAAAATTAAACTCTAAATTTAATCCAATTTTAACATTTAAAAAGGAAAAAAATTTGTGCTAAATTTTCTCTTTACAATTTTCACCTTCTAATAGATTATAAAAAAAGAGACTTTCCCAATTTCTTTTTTTTATATATATATTTTCCATAAAAGCATTATATATCAAGAAATTGCTCATATAATTTGGGGATGATAGTTAGGTAAATTGCTCATATATATCTATATTGTTATGCAAAATATATTTTTACATCTTTGTTACAAGTGATCAGACGGCTCATCTCCACAGGGCATTTTACCTCACACTACCTATTTCAGCTTCTGGAGGAGATAAGTAGTCCATCCTGCTGTTGCTAATAACTAGGACTTTTCTTTCTTCTTTGTTAGCTTAATGTCCCTAGACTGTCTGTACATCAAGTGCTTTTGGATGATCATTTATTTAATGAAAGATTGTGGACAATCTTATGATGATGCTACAGTAATCCAATAATTTTCTGAGCACAAACTGGTTGGAGTGCCAATGATCCGTGACCAAACCCATTCTGTCTCCTCTACAAGTTGTATTTCTGCCAACTGCCATAAGTGGTGATGTTAGCACTATACCATAATACCATTTCAATATCTTTGCTTTTGCTAGAGTTTGAATTAGAAACAAGCAATTTGAAAAGAGCACTGGCGAAAGGGGTGAAATTTTAGTAGTCCAATTATATTGTATTGCAGAAGTTTTCAAGGTAGTTATGGTATATCTATTATTGCTGCCCTATAGGGGAAAGCTTCAGCAGTTTACAATGAAGATTGACAAATGTTAATTTAAAATGCATACACCTGAATGTCTATAGCATTGGACAACAAAGGGATTGAGTCAAAAAGGTTTGATTAAATTTAAGCTCACTTGGGAATTAGTAAAAAATTAATAAGTGATATTTGGATCCTCATGATCACATCCATCCTCGAAGTTTTTCTTCTAAATAATGATAATGATTGCTTACTTTTTATAAAATGAATTATGTGGGTTTATTACGATTTTCCATCAGATAATTGAAATCTCAGTGAATAAAGGTTCTTACCCTGCCATCTCTGAGCTCAAATATGACAGAACCTTCAGAAAATGGAATTGGTCTTGTAGATGCCACCTGTGTTGTATCAGACTCAAAATCAATTCTATGTTGTTATTTCTTATTTAAACATACAATTCTATGTCATTTTTATTCAACCAGTAACTGTAGTGTAATATTTACCTTTGTATCACATTTACTGTTTAGGTCAGCAAGGTTTTCCTGGTCCTTCTTCAAGCCAGACGCAGAATCTTCACCATTACAAACTACTTCCTCTTCTCCTCCTTGTCTATGTGCTTCAACCATGTTATTTCCCATAGAGGGGAAACTACAATCCTTCCACTTCCATGCATTTTTATCCATGTACCTCAAGTATACTTTCCCATCTGAACCAATCAAAAGTAGTTGATTACTTTCAAAGCTAGGACCAGGTGAACCAACCAGTGTTACACCTTTATAGGGTGTTCCATGTTCTACCCAGTTCCATCCGTACCATGTATTCCAGTGGTACTCAACAAGGCCACCTTCTGTTGAAAGCATGAAGAGAGAGCCTGAGAGTGATTTTGATGATGGTCTTATAACTGTTCCAGGAAACTGTGATAGAATCAAATGCTGAGACTGGTAATGCTCGTGCCACAAATCAGTCACTTTGTTATACTGGTATAGGCGACCATTTCTTCCAGTGACAAAGACTATATTTTCCCTGAACAATTCCTGGTCTACTATACATGCAACTTTAACATTTGGAGGATTTCTGCAATCTTTCCATTTAAACTTCCGCATGTAAACCTGGGTAGAACATGTAAATATTTACTTCTCCAATTTTGGCATATCTAGCTTTTGTTGCTGTATTTAATGTCTAAAGAATTTATTCCAAGAAAATATTATCCATGTACGTGTGATAAAACTTTTTTTTCTTCAATTAAATAAATTAATGAATATATGAAGTTGATGATGATGAATACGACCATGTTTAACTGATTAATGTGACTGTGTTTAATTGATTCATTTATGCCAATTGCTTTGAATTGTGAAGTGATAAACTTCAGGAAAGACAAGTTATTGACAATTCAAACAGCAGAATATGACCAATGTTCTAAGATACAAATTGCAGATGTTAAGATAGTATTATAATCTTTTAGCATCTTTTATTGAGCCTTGTGATCTCTTTAAGTATTCTAAGAAATTAAAAAGTAGATAGTTTGCAAGTATATTCTCATCTTGTTTTTTTTTTTTTTTTACTGTTTACCTACCATGAACTGCAGTAATCTTCCATTTTTGCTCACAAAGAAGAGTGCATCTTCAGTTGTAACCTTCCTAGCTTTACCTGGTAATCTTTCCCATGGTTGACCTCCAATAATATTTTTTCCTCTCCTCATAGCAGTGCAATTCCTCCATGCCATCTCGTTGTCACTCCATTCTCTAAGAAGCAGACTCCCAAATGTATCAACCATGAATAAGCTTCCATTATAGTTCCCCACTATACCATTCATAGCTGTAGAGCTCTCATGCCTCAGCCATACCCATACGCTCTCAATACAAATGTATTCAAAAATCAAACCATCTTTTGATATTAAGAAAAATGACTTGCCTTCATACATCAACCTCAGGCGGAAGTTACTACTAATCCAGTCATCTGGCAGGTTGTATTTTTCTGAAGATTTAATCAGTTGACCATCTGAAGTGGCTAGAGATAAGTAATATTGTTGTGCTTGGCTTTGCTTTCTCCTACCTGTTACTGAACTTATTCCTGAATCCTTTGACTCATCTTTTATGCCTATCATACAATTTCGGGGGCCACGTTCTTCTGTGCAATATTCTGCATTCCATCCTTCACTTTCTGGCGCATCTAATATGGACCAAACATATTTAGTTGATGCTTTCCTTCGAAAGTTTTGTGGTAGAGCTGGTCCTGAACTTTCACCGCCTAGTCCTAGTAGATGTAATTCTGCAAGTCTACCATCATCTAGTGGAAACAGTATCCTGCCAACTTGTAATGGTAAGCCAGTTATACCTCTTGCTGCTTTTGCATGTAAGGGGTGCTGATGATTTCCCCATTCCCCTGGAAATTGATTATTTGGAACAGTGCCTGTGTTCATGTGAGAAATCAATGTCTAGAATGTAGTATTCAGATTGAAACCTCAGTAGTTAATACACGAATGATTTGAATCATACAGAGAGATTATTCTATATCTTATTCCTCTTTTAGCACTTCATTCTGCATAGATGGCTTTTAATGAGAGAATATATACTGCAAAGACAAGTTATTCTTATGAATAGGAAATATCCAGAATGGTGTTCGCTGATGTTAAAGTGAAGAATCTGATGCGCAATAAATCAAGTTAGTCTTTTCTGCTACTTGTGTTTAAGTTGCAATAATCTTTCTAGTTCTTGATAGATTATAATATGGATTTGACTACATATGAATAATATTTAAACGTTAAGAGTGAACTATTAATTCATCACTCTTGGTTCTTCATTATCAAACTAATGGAGAGTAGGTAAACCATGTAAGAGACATAAGTAAAGATGGCAGGGAATGAAAATTGTATTTAGTAAAAGAAGATACAATCTTTCAGTAACTTTTTTTTGTTGTTACAATCTTTCAGTAACCATTACATTTACTTGTACTAAGTTGTGATCTTTCAGCTTCTCACTCTGAATGGCATTCAGATGATACATAAATAACATTTTAGTTCAGCAATAACCTATCCATTTGCCAATCTTAGTTCTTCGTTATCAAACTATTTGGGGAGTATTCTACTGGTATGAGTAAACCATGTTCGAGATGCTTGATAGTAAAGAGGGTATGCATGTTAATTGGATTTAGTAATAGAAACAGCCCTCCCTCAGTGACAATTGTTTCGCTAGTGTTTATTCCTTACTGTTTTGATCTCTATTCAGGAACCCATTTTTATAAAGATCATCCCCATGAAACAGTTCCACTAGTTGCTGTTTTTCATTTCCTTCCTCAGGACTGGAATCAAAGCGGAAAGGTTTTGGTGATTGCTATTACAGTTGTTTACTTAGTAATTAGTTCAATATTTAGATGTTGGGACTAATGACGAGTCCATCAAATCCAGAAGGAATTTAATTAAAACAAGAGAAAATCAAAACAACATGTCTGTCAGACTCCTTTTGTATATTGATAGATAAAGAACAAAGCTGAAAATCCCTAATATTGAAGTTCATATATGCAGTAAAAGCAAGGTACTCATATCATCATAAAAACAAGGTATCAATCATGGATATTAAGTTAAATAGATTTAGCATAATTAGAAGACTGACCTAATTGTTTTGGCATTTGATATTCAAAGACTGATCCAGCTGAAGTAGTGAAGAATAAAGAAATGAAAGTTTCACTTGATTCATCTTGTAGAGCTTGTGTAATAGACGTCAAATTTTGATGTTGGGGACATCCATGGACTACCCATTTCCACTTCCTTTGATGTAATCTTCTCTCCACCAAAGTGCCTTCCTGTATAATTATCAAATATTTTTGAAAAAAATGGTGTCCAAGACTAATAGGAATAAGTTCTTAAATTACCTCGTTAAGATGAAATTCTATGTTTTTCTAAGTTACACATGCTCAAGACACAAGTGATTTACAAAATTCATTGGATTTTTAAGAAGTTTCCCATAAGATATCATGGTTTTATGTTGTAATTTTGATGAAAATCTAGTTTCTCCATTGATCACTTTCTCCTTTGATAAATTTTCATTGGGCTATCAACTTAAGAGTCATGATTCACCACTTGCTTCCTGACTACTTCCCTTTACTGAACTCAAAAAAATCTCATGCACTTGTATTCTGGAAATGGTACAAATGTTCATAAAATACTTTTATTTACATTACCTTGGTTAAAAGAAACAGAGATTCGGAATTATCACCACTTAATCCATATATAGTGCACCCCTTAGATGGTATCAAAGGTGCAGCTTGCGCTGTTCTTTCTTTCCATATGTGCTTCTTCCATGCTGGTTTTGATTTTTTATCATATTCATAAAGATCTCCGGCAGAACTACATCACCACATTGTCAGTTAAACTTGTTAGACTTCAAAAAGGTGAAGACTGAAGAATGATGTTTGATACTTATAAAAGACAACATGGCGGTTTAAGACATTAAAAAATAGGAGCAACACACACACACAGAGATCACCCACCTTATGGTGTATACTACTTCTCGTGTGGAAGCAACATCAGCTATTGCTGCTACATTTGCTCCAGCTGGTTGGCCATGATTTGTCCATCTGTTCTATATATGTGGCAAAATAGGATCAAAATTAGTAATATTTGCTTAGGATTAAACTTCTTAAATACTAATATTTGCTTCAAAACCTGAGTTTTACCTTAGAGGATCAACACCAGCAAGTTCTACCAGTGTTCCATTCTTTGTAAAAAAATAAGCTCTCCTGAGGCATTAAGAGAGCTTGATTGGTTTCAGCAGTACAACAACAACAATAACAATAATCAAGTCTTTTCTCACTAGGTGGGGTCGGCTACAAAGATCAAACGACACCATATGATGGAATTCAAAGATATGCTTGTGTTATATATGTTTAATTTCAGAAACTAAAATTTAAATATGTACTCACTGCCCATCATGTGACACAACACCAGACTTCATTAATATCAAAGGATTTTTCTCCGGATCATTATCTGTGATTTGATTGAGTGTAGGTGTGATTTCAACCCAAACTGGTTGCGAGGTTTCACCAAGTTGCAATTGCATCTGTTAAACAAAAATACAATGATTATAATCATTGAACATGAGGGACAAAAGTATTGTTGCAGTTCTAAAAACTTATAGAAGACCAAATCTTTTGTAGGAGATTACATTTTAATGATCCAAGTGTAGAATCAAATCATATTAGTAACTGTGATTTAAATTACGTGCCAAGTTATATGCATGTAGTTTGTTGTAACATGTATCTGAAAAGAAGAGTGGATATTCTCAATGAAAAGGAATTTTAGAGAACTGATACTTGTAACCTGATATAGATTTCCTGCGTCAGATAAAGCAAGAATTATCTGATTGATGATAAAAACTGCAATTGCACGTCCTGCTGATATTGGTAAGTCATGAGGGGCAATCACCCATTCTAGTCCATTCCAAAACCTCTCATAGATAGACCCAATTTCACCAGTGACCCAAATAGAAGTCTCGGACATTTTGGTCAAGGAAATTCTCTTTCTCAGAGGCAGAACCACATCCAAGTGCTCCTCTGCTCCTATGTTACTATCCTTATTGTCCTGACTTACCTTTTTGTCATCAAATTCATGTTCTTGCTCCAAGTTTTCTTCTCTGTTACTACACTCACTATTAACACAAGATACCAGATCATAAGGCAGTTGCACTTCAACCCATCTGTCAGCTTGTTCACTGAACTTCCAAAACCTATCAGTTTTCTGCTCAAATCGTCGATTGCTTTGTTGAAAAAACTGATATGGGCACCATGAAGCACAACCCACAACTATACAGCAGCTCACAGACAAGAGTACCCAGATGCCATATATTAAATGGAACACTGACATGGTGGCCACAGGGAGCCTAGTGAAAGGGAAAAGAGAACCAGATACAACCAGAAACACATCAAAAGTAGGATTTGTAGGTTGGTCTAAGGACAAGTGGTTGGTTTGTACCATTTATGAGGTACCCCATATGGGGCCATGGATGTTAAGGCTGTGATCTTCTGCTCAAAGAGCTCACAGTGAATGGAAATTTTCTTTGTCATAGTCATGGCCTCTTAGGTAATTCAATTCATTATCTGAGATGTGAATATGGATAGGTAGTAGCCGCAGATACAGGTTCTCAGATTATAAGTACACCTACCCACCCATGCAATCAGCAGTAGATGGCTTCTGTTTTCTACTACTTTGAAGCCAATTATTGATAAAATAACCAGTAGTGGAAGTGTCTTTCACACGGTCGTTTAACGACCATGTTACTTTAGTTTTACATAATAGTGGTGATTATTTCTTATCGTTTCTAAGACGACTGGTGGAAGATAGTTGCTTTATCTGACCAAACTCTGATGACTTGCTGCCCTTGATTTTTTCATTATATTGATATATATGTGCAAGACTTTGAGGAGTTGTTGCTTGGCGTTTGTAAAGAAACATTTATTAAGATTCCTGTTTAGACTTCTACTACCAGGAATAGATTCCACTACCTTGACATGATGCTGCAACTACTTTTGCAAATTATGATTGTGATATGTGATTAAGTTTCATTGGATCATCAGAAGCCTACCAAACAGTAGCTCTGATATTCTACGCTTTGACTCCTTGATTAGAAAATCTTGCAAATTTCTTATCAAACGGGGCTTCTGAAAGCGAGAGATAAAAATGGCTTAGCTCAGATACCATTGATCTTCTTTTGAAGCCATTTACTGATGAAAAGGACATGGAAAACATCAGCATTCGGAAGTGGGTGGCCTACATCAGTGGAAATAATTTTATGTTTTTTCTGTCACAAATGTGCACAATATATTGATGATTTTACTGATAGTATGAAAAATTAATTCTGCTTACACTGCTTCTATGCTTACAACTGGCCATAACATCACAGCTCCCTATAAGTTTGATTAAAAAAAAATAGTTATGTCGACTAGTTGCAATTTTTTTTTAGGGTGAGTGATTAGTTGCACTCTAATAATACTTGTGTAGTAGTGTAGATGTTACGTAAGTAATGCTATTACTATCACATATGGAATAAATTACTTGTACAATTGTAGTTACAAATATAAGATTGTGCAGATAAAATTGTTCATATATTAGTGGTATTCAGGGGAGCTTATATAATATTTGATGAATTTGATATTTCCATACCTTCCACGCCCCCCACATGTGATCATCATAGGCCCCCCATTTCCTTATACAAGAAGAAAACGTGCTCATTATTTATCATAGGGCGTCTTGATATGAGCCTGCTGATCTCAGTCACATAAGAATCACCTTTGCTGTTACATTCTGTTATGTGAACTAATGAATACCTATCCAATTTGCAAAAAACATTTGACTTCAATTTCACCAAAAACAGGGTTATATGAGAGTTTCAAATAGACCCCACTTCTTCTTCTTTTTTTCGGAGATGCCCCTTGATTCTTTTGCTTAGTGGAATCCAAAGGTCGGCCAAGTTGGTTGGCTGACAAGTATTCCTTTTGATACATTATTATATTTGATTGAATGAATACTTGTTTAGTTGCACAGAGAAGACAAGAAAATAATTTTCTCATGTTAAATTTTTATGTAACTTTATTATGTAGTGAGAGATAGATACAAAAAATTAATATAAAATCTTATATATTTTCAAAAAGTCTCACTATTTAAATGTTAAATTTTTATGTAACTTTATTATGTAGTGAGAGATAGATACAAAAAATTAATATAAAATCTTATATATTTTCAAAAAGTCTCACTATTTAAATTATTTGTATTTATTTCTCTTTTATAATAATATGATCATATAAAAAATTAATATAAAAGAATTCATTTCAAAAAAGGCAACAAATAACAAGAGTAATTCAGTTGCCAATAATAACGTTTAAAAGCATTTGTACAATTTTACACAGCACTAGCACTAGCACTAGCATGCCTATAGCACTATTCACACCCCTGTGCTTTTTAATATGTCAAGGACAACAATCAATATTGTCCCCCATAAAGTTTAATAGTATAATCTAATATAAATATAAACATAAACACGTGCTGTTGACAGCGTATAAATACCAATAATACATGCAACAGAAGGCTATAATGGTCATTGGATGTCCATGGATCTGCTCCAATGCATTTTCACAATTTATGTAAAATTATATAATCAGCAAATATTCGCTTAAATAAGATTGTCCCGTGACATTCTGACTCAGGAGAAATGGGTGAATTCGAATGTATGCTCTCCCACGATACATCTTATTAATTTTAATAGTTGATTGTGTTAAAAAATATATTAATAATCAAAATTAATGATTTATAATTTGTATTTATTTTTTTTTTAGTTTTAAGATTTTATTTTACCATTGTCACGTCTGTTTCCGGTGGTTACCGTCGATGACCATCCAGCAACTTTTGACAACTGTCTGACCAATTTCGGCGACAGTCAGACCAACGTCTGACCATCACTTTTTTTAGGTTATACTATTTATTTTTTTAAGTTATACAATTATATAAATAATATTAGCTAAAAATGTACTAATCTTTATATTTTTTCTATAAATAACTGTGCATACTAAAAATTCTACAGATTTTATTATATAAATATTATTGATAACCCCACAAATTGTAGTTATTTGTGTCTCCATATTTGTGCTATATTGATGACTTAGTCCTTATTTTGATGCATGATTGGAAGACTTTAGCTTCATATTCATATAAATTCAATTTAAGTGTCTTCCATTTTGATTCTGAGAAAATGTTTCCAATTCTTTGATAGATTGAGTACATTTACACTTATTGTTGAATTGGTAATTTCTCTATGGTAGGTAGGGGTCCAACCAAGTAAAACTTTGAAGAATTGGATCAGCATTGCAAGAGAAAGCCAAGAACAAGGATCAGTTTGTCATGTCGCGGTGCAGGCACATCAATGATGTGGCGTGGTATTTTCCCCTGTTCATATAGAGAGCCACAAAATTTGCACATCGTAGCGTGGCATTTGAATGTCGCTGCGTGGTGACCTAAAATGTATACACGTAGCGGCGTAGTTAGTTGAATGCCGCGATGTGACTTTATTTTCTGAACCATATAAATATTGTTGCATTAATTTTCTAACAAAAAATGAGGTTATTTTGGAGAGTTGCGGTCAGGGTTTTACATTTTAGACTGAAAGGAAGCAAAAGTGACCAAGATTGAAGGTCATTTTCACCTTAGAGGAGGATTGAAGCTTGAAGGATCATCCCATTGAGCTTTCTCTTCTCTTTCCTTCACTTTCCTCTCTTTCCATCTCCATGAACATGAGTATTTGTGATATTTTCATAGGTTTCATGGCTGACTAAGCTGTTTATATGATTTTTTTTTATCCTCTTATAGATATTGAATAATATTGTAATTCTTTGAGTACATATACATGATTTGGTTTTGTTCAATCATATAATGCTTAATGCTCTTGAATGTTTGATAAGCTTTTAAGTGATTTGATAAAATCTAAGGAACCTAGACATAGGAATTTGGATTTGAGATCATATGTATACTTTATGCATATTCTATTTCATTCAATTGACTTGGATGTGATGTGTAACACCCCAAAATTTCTGTATCTCTTAAACAGTAATTTTGACAGTTAATGTAATTTTCTTGTTTAGTAATTTTAAATATTATCGTAAAATTATTTTGATTATTTCGTCAACAGTATTTGATTGTTTTGAGTGATTTCTCCGTGTTAGGAAAATAAAAATTTTCGCAGGAAAACTTTACGTAATTTAATTTTACCGTTAGGTAATTATTTTACGTGTCTGATTTGATATTAGTGCATTTTATAATTTTTGTGATTTTTGTGGATGATTATGAATTTTTTTATTGTTTATGGGCCAGTGTGTGTGGGCCAATTGGTGTACACGTGGGCCCAAGTGAGTCCCACAAAGCAAAAAATTTTTCTACGCATAGAAAAATTTATATTGTTTAGACGGAGCAGGATCTTATTAAACTTGAATCCGAAACAGATTTTAAAATTTTATATTATCTTGTGTTTTGATCGTATTTAATTATCGGACGATAAAAATACAGTAAATATATTCTTTTGTGGGGTTTTTAGCAGATAAAAATAGAAATTATATTGCTGAAGTCAACATTGGTGGTTTGATATCCACCATTGATTAATTAATGATGGAGACTTGATCTTGATTTAATTAATGGTGGAGATTTGATCTTAAAAGTGAATAAGATCATTTATAACCGTTAGATGGAGATTAAATCAATGGTAGAGATTTGGTCTCAAAAAGTGACAAAGACCATTTATAACCATTGGATTTAGAAGTGATCAAGGGTGGATAATTGGTCTTGTAAAGTAACAAGACAATTTATGACCATTGGATTTAGATTTAATTAATGGTGAAGATTTAGTCTTAAAAAGAAGAAAAACTAATTATAACCCTTGGATTAAAAGTAAGAGGAGTAATCTTAACCCTTAATTTTTGGAGACACATCTAAGGGCTAGAATTTAAAGGAGAAAGATCCAATGGCGCAGATTAAGTCTTTTCTAATAAAAAGCTACACCTAAAGCCTACATTAATCCAAACTATTGAATTAATCAATGGCTTAGAATGCTTCAAATAATGACTAGAAAAGATGACAACTTTGAAGAAGCAAGGATGAAGGGGGGACAATTTTTGCATGTTTTGGAACTAAAGGAAAAGTTTCAATGCATTAATTGATGCTTTATGTCATTGTTAGATGTCTTGATCAATGTTGCATCATTATTGAACTCTTTGAAGAAGCATGGAGGGGGGCTACGGTTTTGGGCTGCATTTAGAGACAAAAGTGACATTTGAAGACCATATTGGTCACCTTTGGCCATTATTGATCATACTTCATCATTCTTGAAACTTTCCTTCAAGCAAATCTCTTAAAATTTTCTCTCCTTCTCCTTCTAGCAAGCTCACGGTCAAGCACCATTGATGTGGCTTCCATCACTCTTTAATTTCATCCAACCTAGTTTCTTGAATCCTTACCTTATTCTAAACAACTTTCATGTTGAAGATTTCTTCAAAATCCAACATCTAGTACTTCAAAATCCAAGCTTCAAGATTCTACCAAAAATGGTAAATTTTATATTTCTTCTTCTAATCTTCTAGTTTTGATTTTCTAAGTCATGATTGAACTATGGTTTACCTATTTCTACACTTGTTATTGATTTTAACATTTGTTTGTAATTTTTTTAGGAATTTTCCATGGAGATCCATGAAATTGGTGGACGGAAAACTAAGTGCTTTCACTTCATCCTTTGTCTTAACCAAATCTAAGAAGTTTTTCTCTCACAAAAATAAAAAATTCCATCTTTGTTCTTCAAGAGAAACCATTCGGTCAAGACCCCTAAAAACCACTCTCCAATCTCTTTTAATTTCATCCAACCATAGATCTTGAATCTACATGATATTCTAAGCAATTTTCATGTTGGAGATTTTCTCTAAATCATATATCTTCAACCTTGTTCTTCAAGCTAAAGATTGAAGCTTTAATGGTGAAGTTTGTTACTATTCATTTTTCTTTTGATTTTTAAGGTTCTAACCATGTTTGATCCATGGTTCCTCTTAATCAAGCTTAGTATACTAATTTTTATGTATTTTATTTTGTATTTGAGAAGCCCTTGGTGGTGAAGGACTTGGAAAAAAAGAAGCAAATCAAGAAGCTTTTGAGGATCTTCAAAAGTAGGTAAGAGGAGATCCATCTCACCAACCAAGCATGGTGGTGAGAGATGGTCTTATATTTGATGGGTGTTGAATCCATGTGAGATTCATATCCATGGTCATGTAATTAATTTGTGGGTGTTTATGAACTTTGATTATTTGCCTATGCTTGATATGCTTTGCATGAGTTTATGACTTTGATGGTATGCTTATACTATGCATGATTTATTACTTTAATTATGGTATGCTTATAATATATATTTGAATATGTATGTATATGTCATGATTTGATGATAGTTGATTAATATTGAATATATTATTGGAAGTTTAGTATGATATCCCCTGTATGATATCGCTTATTTGTGTTATCTCTGTCTTTGCCATGTTGGTATTGGTGTAGGTGATCTCACCTCTTTGTTATGTTGTTTTGCTATGTATGCATCTTGTTAAAATCAAATAATAGAAAGATCGAGTTGTCTTAGACACATAACGGGCGATGGATACTCGAGATTGGTGACAACAATAAGGAGTGGACATTCGGGACTCGAAGGTGTGTGCAATGTTGATAAAGAACGGATGTAGAAACAGATATCCGATGCAACAAGATGGATACACAACAGAATAAGTATGTTAAGTTTTAACGTTAGTGTTGTGCCGTGCTTTATTAAGTAGGACTCGTCATGGGGTTTGCTACTGTTAAAAAAAAAGAGTCTGTTAGCTTTATATTTCTCTTTAAATTATGAAATATTAATTAGTGTCAATATTGCATAATGAATAGTTGAAATATGATTTTCAATATTACCTAATATTTTCAGTAAATTTATGTTTCAGTAAAGAAGAAATTTTAAAACCCATCTTTTTATAACTCAAACCTTGTGTGAACTTCTTTTCAGATTATGAGTCGGGAGTCGAAAATGGGATGCCCTAAGGAGGGTGTTACATTAGTTGGTATCAGAGCACGGTTTGAGTCTTTTAGGGTTTGTGGTTAGGTTTATTTGCTTGTGTTGTGTTCTCTGTGTTATTGTTTCCGAAAGGAAACAATGTTGTTTATAATGGATATCAGATCCATTGTATTTCGATCCTCACGCCTCGGGAAGAAAAGAAAAAAAAAAGAAATGGATCGGGATAGTTATACTTGTGTGGAAGTGGAACATGTTACTAGTAATACAGTTGCAGCTACGGGAGCTACGGATGCAATGTGGAAGGATGACTGCAGGAACAGAGAATCGCTAAACAGCAGGAAGAAATGAAAGTTGAAGTTCAGGATCTGATGGAAGAGAATCAGTCTTGGAATATAAGATTTCGTAATTTTGGAACCCGATATTTTTAAGGATATTTGGAAAGTGATTGATTTCAACAGAAGATGTATTTACAACCATTGAGGAAACCAAAGGTAGTAATTGATGTGAAAGAATGTACTTAATGAAGGAATGTACGTCAAGAAAATAAACGTTTATTTGAAATGGTTACATCTGGTTTCCATTTTATTTTGATTCGTCCATCTTTGAAGAAAAGAAATGACTCGTGATAGACATACGCGTGTGGAAGCGAGACATAATGGTGGTGATATGACTGCAACTTTGGAAGTAATACAAACAGTGGCTGAAGTAATTATACAGCAAACTCAGAAGATTGTTCCGCAGCAAGAATTGATTTCTTAAGCTAAGATTTTGTTAGAGTTAAATCAATCTCAGGATGAGAAACCCTGTAACGTTGGACTATATTGGTTACGAAAAAGGGGAAATCGTAAAGTCAAGTGATTCCAACAGAAAACGTACTTGCAATCTCCAAGAAGTCAACAACAACAACAATCTTGTGGAGAAAGTACTAGTAATGACAGGTTTAGTTTGACTGTGACATCTGCACTGAAATGTAAGAAGTGTGGAAAGGGGCACTTAACGAAAGATTGTACGTCTAAGGAAATAATTTGTTTTAAGTATGGGAAGTTTGGAACACAATCTTTGAAAATAGAGTTCCAATGAAGACAGAGTTTTCTGTTAGTAAAATCTCAGCTAGTAGGAAATGTTCGGAGCAGAAGATTTAAACAATGGAGATGGTGTCATTGAAGCTAATCCTGTAAACCATACGGAATATTTCTATGAACAACTTATTCTGTGTGGCATATGATTGAGTAGATCAATTATATGTTAGAGTTATTCGTAATCCTCTTATTTGTTTACTTCTGTTTCTATTCTTAGCCGATCGAGCTACTCAAGTTATTCAAATCATTGTTATAGATCAAATCTTTGTGTTAGTTTGATCTGTCGTTCAAAATTTTGTGTTAGTTTGATCTGTTTCATAAACAGACGTGATCTTTGAAAACGAATTGGTTATTTTTCAACCATATCCTATGAGATTGTCTCAATACAGTGTTAGTATTTCAGAAAAAAAAAAACTCATTCCTGAAAATCAGGCAAAATCAAATTCTTGTTGAATATGTTTGGTAACATATTAAATCATTTCGCTACTTTTTCTTCCTAAACCTCTATAATGTTCTTTCATATATTGCATTTGCAAGAAAGAATATTTTGCAAGAAAGAATATTTTGCAAGAAAGGATATTCCTATTTAAAATCCATGTCATAGTATTTGGTATAAAATGCGGTTGAAATAAGAATTTGGCTAGTGAGACATTTCCTAGTAAGAGCTAAAGCTGGAGAATAAAGTGATATGAGGATAAGAAAATTTTAAGTAATACATTACATTAGTTGGAAGTTATCTGAGAAAAAGTATTCTAGGCATGAATGAAGGTTGGTAGCCGCTGTATTGATATCAGAGAATTCATTCTTGAAGATCGAGTTACATCCAATTCTTTGCTGAATATGTTCGATAACATATTCGATTCGTTTTGTTCTTTTCCATGATGTTTTCTTTGATCTACTGCAATTGAAAGAATATCTTGCAAGAGAGAATATTCTTATTTATATCCAGGTCAGAGTATCAAAGTGGCGCAGTGGAAGCGTGGTAGATTCTTCAAAAATTGAAGAAGTCTGTTTATGGGAAAAGTTAAGACGGTAATGGAAAACCGTAGAAAAAAAATTATTAAGATATTTGTTTGATCAGGAGAAGTGAACAAGAGATAAAGAACTTTTAATGGTTTAGAATCGTTTGGAATAACGTAAGAGGTGAAACTACATGGGAACTGAAGGAAAGATAAAGGAATAATGTCATTATTTATTCTGAGGGTGTGAAATCATGGTCATGAAATTTCGAGGACGAAATTTCTATAAAGAGGGGGAGTATTGTAACACCCCAAAATTTCTGTATCTTTTAAACAGTAATTTTGACAGTTAACAGAATTTTACTGTTTAGTAATTTCTGTGCATTGTAAAATTATTTTGATTATTTCGTCAGCGTATTTGATTGTTTTGAGTGATTTCTTCCGTGTCGGAAAATAAAAATTTTTAGTCGAGAAAACTTTACGTAATTTAATTTTACCGTTAGGTAATTATTTTACGTAACTCGATTTGATATTTGTGCATTTTATAATTTTTGTGATTTTTGTGTATGATTATAATTTTTTTTGTTTATGGGCCCGGGGGTGTATGTGGCAAATGTGGCTTACATACGTGGGTCCAGGGTGGGTCAGAAAGCAAAAAATTTTTCTACGCATAGAAAAATTTATATTGTTTAGACGGAGACAGGGGATCTTATTAAACTTGAATCCGGAAACAGTTTTTAAAATTTTATTGTACTGTGTTTTGTACTGTATTTAATTATCGGACGATAAAAATACAGTAAATATATTCTTTTGTGGGGGTTTTTAGCAGATAAAAATAGAAATTATATTGCTTAAGTCAATATTGGTGGTTTGGATATCCACCATTGATTTAATTAATGATGGAGACTTGATCTTGATTTAATTAATGGTGGAGATTTGATCTTAAAAGTGAATAAGATCATTTATAACCGTTAGATGGAGATTAAATCAATGGTATAGATTTGGTCTCAAAAAGTGACAAAGACCATTTATAACCATTGGATTTAGAAGTGATCAAGGGTGGAGAATTGGTCTCAGAAAAATAACAAGGACCATTTATGACCATTGGATTTAGATTTAATTAATGGTGAAGATTTAGTCTTAAAAAGTAGTAAAGACTAATTATAACCCTTGGATTAAAAGTAAGAAGGAGTAATCTTAACCCTTAATTTTTGGAGACACATCTAAGGGCTAGAATTTAAAGGAGAAAGATCCAATGGCCTAGATTAAGTCTTCTAATCTAAAGCTACACCTAAAGCCTACATTAATCCAAACCATTGAAATAATCAATGGCTTAGAATGCTTCAAATAATGGCTTGAAAAGATGACAACTTTGAAGAAGCAAGGATGAAGGGGGGACGGTTTTTGCATGTTTTGGAACTAAAGGAAAAGTTTCAATGTATTAATTGATGCTTTATGTCATTGTTAGATGTCTTGATCAATGTTGCATCATTATTGAACTCTTTGAAGAAGCATGGAGGGGGCTACGGTTTTGGGTTGCATTTTAGAGAAAAAAAGTGACATTTGAAGACCATATTGGTCACCTTTGGCCATTATTGATCATACTTCATCATTTCTTGAAACTTTCCTTCAAGAAAGCTCTTAGAAAATTTTTCTCCTTCTCCTTCTAGCAAGCTCACGGTCAAGCACCATTGATGTGGCTTCCATCACTCTTTAATTTCATCCAACCTAGTTTCTTAAATCCTTACCTTATTCTAAACAACTTTCATGTTGAAGATTTCTTCAAAATCCAACATCTAGTACTTCAAAATCCAAGCTTCAAGATTTTACCAAAAATGGTAAATTTTATATTTCTTCTTCTAATCTTCTAGTTTTGATTTTCTAAGTCATGATTGAACTATGGTTTACCTATTTCTACACTTGTTATTGATTTTAACATTTGTTTGTAATTTTTTTAGGAATTTTCCATGGAGATCCATGAAATTGGTGGACGGAAAACTAAGTGCTTTCACTTCATCCTTTGTCTTAACCAAATCTAAGAAGTTTTTCTCTCACAAAAATAAAAAATTCCATCTTTGTTCTTCAAGAGAAACCATTCGGTCAAGACCCCTAAAAACCACTCTCCAATCTCTTTTAATTTCATCCAACCATAGATCTTGAATCTACATGATATTTTAAGCAATTTTCATGTTGGAGATTTTCTCTAAATCATCTATCTTCAACCTTGTCCTTCAAGCTAAAGATTGAAGCTTTAATGGTGAAGTTTGTTACTATTCACTTTTCTTTTGATTTTCAAGGTTCTAACCATGTTTGATCCATGGTTCCTCTTAATCAAGCTTAGTATACTAATTTTTATGTATTTTATTTTGTATTTGAGAAGCCCTTGGTGGTGAAAGACTTGGAAAAAGAAGCAAATCAAGAAGCTTTTGAGGATCTTCAAAGAGGTAAGAGGGAGATCCATCTCACCAACCAAGCATGGTGGTGAGAGATGGTCTTATATTTGATGGGTGTTGAATCCATGTGAGTATTCATATCCATGGTCATGTAATTAATTTGTGGGTGTTTATGAGCTTTGATTATTTGCCTATGCTTGATATGCTTTGCATGAGTTTATGACTTTGATGGTATACTTATACTATGCATGATTTATTGCTTTGATTATGGTATGCTTATAATATATATTTGAATATGTATGTATATGCCATGATTTGATGATAGTTGATTAATATTGAATATATTATTGGAAGTTTGGTATGATATCCCTGTATGATATTACTGTTTGTGTTATCTCTGTGCTGCCATGTTGGTATTGGTGTAGGTGATCTCACCTCTTTGTTATGTTGTTTTGTTATGTCTGTACTGTTAAAATCAAATAATAGAAAGATCGAATTGTCTTAGACATAACTAGCGATGGATACTCGAGATTGGTGACAACAATAAGGAGTGGACATTCGGGACTCGAACAAGAAAGTGTTGACAAAGAACGGATGTAGAACGGATATCCGATGCAACAAGATGGATACACAATGAATAAGTATGTTAAGTTTTAACGTTAGTGTTGATCGCGCTTATTAAGTAGGACCCGTCATGGGGTTTCTTCTTGTTAAAAAAAAAAAAGAGTCTGTTAGCTTTATATTTCTCTTTAAATTATGAAATATTAATTAGTGTCAATATTGCATAATGAATAGTTGAAATATGATTTTCAATATTACCTAATATTTTCAGTAAATTTATGTTTCAGTAAAGAAGAAATTTTAAAACCCATCTTTTTATAACTCAAACCTTGTGTGAACTTCTTTTCAGATTATGAGTCGGGAGTCAGAAATGTGATGCCCTAAGGAGGGTGTTACACGATGATTCGTTAATAGGATAAAAAATACCTACTGGTCATGCATAGTAATTGATTGGGAATAGATCTTATTGAGTGGATTTATACTAGTTCTCATGGAAACATAGTGAATTAGGTAACTGAAGCATGATTGATTGACCTAGACATAGGTTTTTAACTAATATAGATTCTCAAGCTAACCTAATCATTTCGTGTATATTGCTCGTAAAGATTACTTGTTATCAATGGAAGTATGAGGTGAAAAAGAATTCACTATTCTTTAATCATCAACTTAATCTAATTTTATAGTTTTTAAGTTCTCTTAATTAGTTCTAATAGATCCATTTCTCAATTTATATGTCTTTAAATAGAAATACTTGAGCTATTTGTTTATATTTAGCACTGATTTTAACCATTGTCCTTGTGGGAATGATATCTGACTCCTAGCTATACTACAAGTGCGATTCGTGTACTTGCGGTAAGGAAAAGAGTGAACAATTACCAGTTAAAATCTGTAGAATTTTCAGTATGCAGTTATTTATGAAAAAATATAAGAACTAATATAGTTTTAACTGATATTATTTTAACTGGTATTATTTACATAGTTATGCAATTTAAAAAAATAAACAATATAACCTGAAAAAAAGGTGGTGCCCCGATGGATGGTGCCCAGCTAATAGTGGACGGTTGACAGCAGACAATAGTGGTGGTGGTGATATGTAAAAAAAAATATAAAATAAAAAAAATTAAGAAGTAAAAAAAAACCTGCTAAAAACAAAACAAAACCTATAACAACAGGTAAAATCAAGGGTGTATGGTACACCTAAAGATAGGAGAGTGCACCATAGCACCCACCGGAGAAATGATGGACAACAAACTTTTTCCTTTGGTTACAAAGAAAGTCTAAGACCTGGCTTGCGGAAGGGCAAGATAGGCCTTTTAGTGTGTGTTTGGTTTGTACTTGATAAACTTAAGTTTGATTAAAAGTGTGTTTGTAAATTTTAGTTTGGTTAAAAGTAAATTTACAGTAACATGATTTATGTTTGTGAACTTTTGTCTCAAAAGTAAATTTGACAAAATGAATATTGTTTGGATGTAAATAATCAAAATCACTTTTAAATGTGTAATTACTAAAAAATGTATGAGTTTATATTACAATATTAATATTACTTTTTATTTCATTTCATTATTTTTAAGTGTGTATGAACAAATTATATAAATGTTGTCATTTATTTTAACTTTTAATGGTAGAGTTAAATTATAAATAAAAATTTATAACAAAATGTTAAATTATATGCATAGTTGAATAAATTATATAAACATTATTATTATTTTTTTACTTTGGTGATAGAGTTAAATTATGAATAAAAAAATTACAACAAAGGAAATAAATTATACGCAAAAATTATTACAATTTAAATTAAAATTTTATTTAGTGTAGTTAAATATATGTCAGCAAGCTAAATGGGTTGATCCAATAAATGAAGGTAACAAAAGTTTCAATACATTAAGGTAAATAGATTGATCCAATTTAAAATACAAAATAACAATAAAATATAAAAAAAAATGTAATACTAATTTGAAATATAAATATAAATACACTATTAATTAAATTGTATGTGTTCAATAATTTGATTCTGAACTAAGTCTCGAATAATATACATCTCTAATAAAAAATCTGTGGTTAAATTTGGGGATGAAGCATTATCATCCTCATTCATCATAAAAAACCTTACAACTGCTTTGTCTTGTTCAGGTTTGCAAATGATGCAGGTAAAGTTCTTATTATTTGGTTCTGATCAATTTGTTTTCTGTCCAGTACTGGAAGATAGCCAAGCTCCTCTGGCAGCGGACCTATTAATTGAAGCCTGCAAAAAATATATATTTAATGAGAAAAAAAAAATAGGAGTGATGTGACTCTTCATGTTAAAACACCCCTCATTTATCTATACAACTATTTGAATTTATTTGTTCATCCCACTAGGACAGAAACCTGTGCAATGCACGGGACAACAAATGAATCATATCCAAACATGGTGATTTGGAACTTTGATAATATAACACATATTGTTGTATATATGTTTGGGTTGCTAAATTAAATCACATTATCTGCAGCTGTGGAAATATAATTGCTTTGAAATTATATTGAGATTTGTCAAGGTGCTTACGGGGGAGCCAATTTAATTGAGTATATTTGTTTTATTTTATATATTTTAAACTACACCTTATGTGACTTAAAGGAATGCAAAAAATTCCTATTCAACCCTTTTCTTATGCACATAATCCACCTCAAAAAAAGAGTTATGCTTCTTTTGTTTGAATTTGTTTTCAAATTATCATAATTTTCTACCATTGGTAAGTATATATAGAATTTTTTTTAATTATTTTCAACACACAACTGTGAATCTAGTTGTATGTAATCTAAGTTTCAAAAGAGTGTTCTTTGCAAAATTGATACCAACCAAAACCAAAGTGACATTGATTTTTCCTGTCTGGAGCCCAAAGCAAAGAGCATTTGTGCGTTTCACCAGTTTGATATTCAACCCAAAGTTTGGATTGAAATTATACCAATGAGGTGTGAACAAATTCAAAAGGAATGCATTGATATATAAGAATCAATAAGAACATGGAATGAAAATATAGATATAATTGCAAAATACAAACAGATTTAAAAAGACCATCAACACAGAAGGGGAAAAAAATAATAAAGGTTTCATAACATATCAATAACTCGAGCACAATGTGTAATTTTTTTCAAGTTAAAAAATGAAAAATGAGTCTAAACTCATGCTTTGTAGTACTATAAAACCCAGAATTGGGTGCAACACTACAATAAGCAAATTGATACACACCACCCTCCACTAAAGGAGGAATAAATTTGTAAATGAGAGTCTTCTTCACGGTTGCTTGAATCTTGCAACCCTATAGAAGGAAAAAAACAAAATGGCTTAGCTACCACCATAAAGAAATATCAAACTCACCAAGAAAAACCAACCTCAGAAAATAAACCACATACTCATATTACAATCAGGTAATAAAGAAATAAAAAGACATAGGGCGATGTAGAGTAGAAGAGAAGAAGTAGTGCACCAAACAACTAATTGCAACTGACATAGGGTTGTTTTTTAATCTTTGCAAGTGCTTCCTGTTCACGCTGGTGAATTATGAGCAACGGGCCATAATGGAGCTTCCTCCAAAAATCATTGGCAGACTAAGGCCTATTCTCGAATAGAGCTCCAGTCACACTTGCCCCCTCCTACTACAAAAGCAATCAGGTAATGGTTCAGAGGAACAAAAAAAAACAATATTTTGCTACAAAAAATAGAAAATTTCAACACTAATTAAGATCGAGTAATTAAACACATATACATAGACTTCTTCCAACTTCAAAATCACTGGACTAACAAATTGAAAAGTGAAAACAATGTAACACCTCTTGCAATGTTTGAAATGAAGAAATTCCCAACCATGAAAATATAGGCTTAATGACAGGACATTATGAAAATGGAGGTTGTGGTTATGTAGACAGGAATTTGACCATTCTTTCACATTAGACTTTGATAAGGGTGTTAAGAAATCAATTTCAGTTTAAAGAATCATATGCATTCTTCGTTACATTTACAACATTAGGATAGAAGGGTACTAATAATGTAAATCAGCAGTCAATGAAATGTATCCAGTCTTCAAAAAAGCGATTTCAAGATTTTTGTTGCTTGACATTTTCATTTTTGGTGTGTCATCATTTTTTCAATTGCAAACTTCATCATGAAGAGTTTGTCATTTAGTAAAATTTAGTAAATTACTCTGGCCTCTGATGTATTTTTAGATTACTACAGAAACTATGTCCCCTTGTATTTATAACGTGTTACAATTGTCATCCCAACAGATTCGTTATTAATTATAGCCAGCAGATGTGATTAGAATTTAGGGATATGCATATGTTAGCTCATAATTATGCGATATAACCAAACCATTGTATGTATATTACTTAAATCAGTAGGCTACAAAAAGCTGACACATATTCATAAATCTGTATTGAAAGCTATATATATATATATATATATATATATATATATAGGAGACATATCTAGTGAGAGGAGTGGTTATTGTGAGACTGAGAGAGTGAATCTTGACCATACAACCATACATGGATGGTCAAGATTAAAAGTTACTTAAAAGTCATGTGACCACTTAAAAAAATCACATGCATTTATGTTTTAATCTTGACCATTCATGTAAGATCCAATGGTCAAGACTTACTCCTCTCACCCTCTCATAATAAACACTCCTCTCACCTGATACACTTTCTATATATATATATATATATGTACATATTACTGTGTCCTCGTGTCTCTTACTGTCAATGACTTTAGAAATTCAACCATTCACAAAAAATTAGAAATTCTCAAAAAATTGTTTCCTTCCGCTAAATGATAAGCCATCAATCTTTGGTCTAATTGTGCTTTGCCACTTTCTCAAATGTCTGAAGTTTTGGACCTGAAGCCATTTATTTCACTACCTCAGGCAACAAAATCAAAAAACCACCTAGGAAGTTAAATAAACAACATACTCCACAGAATTTATTTGACTCATGAGCACTTATTTTTTATAATAAAAAAGGTATAAAATTTTTTATGCAGATGATTCAATCATTATTTAAGGAAACATTTTACCTTAGATTAAGATTTTATTCACCACTTGTATATTTGATGAATATCATGTGATATAGCCTATAGGATTTCATTGAGTGATGAATAATGTTGCTGAGCTAGTCAGTAATGAAGCCAAAATTTTCAACTTCCCATTTTCTTTAATACCATTTATTGGCTATTGTATTTTAATATAAAATTCTTATGAAGCAATTTTGCAATGATCATTAACTCAATATTTGTCTTGAAGCAGTGTTCCTACAACAGAGTGCACCTCTAGTTTCCTAGCTTTTTCTATTTTATTTTGGTTTGCATTTTGTGCAGAAAAATAACTTTATGTTCATGCCCATCACTGATGTAGCTACCCTAGTAATAAGTAACCACTAATATGAGCAAGTCAGCATCATAGAGAATAAACCATTTAATTACTTTTCATATAATGGTGGGCAAGTAGCTTTCCAACTTTCAATTAATTGAAAATTAAAAGAAAAAAGGAAAGAGAAATAAAACGCATTCAAAAAAAGAAAGTAAGTGGAAAGGAGTGAGACAAACACAAACTAACCAATTCGATGGTGGGGTTTGAGGCCAGCCATTGCCATTCCGCTGGAAAATGCATCTCTGTAGTTGGACATGTCGATGGGGCATTGAGTGGTAGGAGAAGAAGACACGCAGAAGCAGCATACCAAAGGAAGAATGCAAGGTTGGGGATGATGATGATCGTGTAGAAGGTGGGAAGGGAGTGAAAGTTTGAAACATTTTGGGTGGGTTTTAGAGAAAGAAAAGGAAGCTAAAAGAGTAGTTGCAGTGAGTGTCAGCGAAGATAGAATTAGCCCTCACACCATAACCTCTTTCTGTCACAACAAAACCACATGGCCGATGGTGGTTCAACCTTCAAGGAGCTGGTTCGATGGTGGTTGCAAAGCGCTGGCTCGATGGTGGCTCACAGGGTATTTGCAGTGGTGCTGGGACGCTGTTGCAGTCTCGGGTGGTGGTCGAAGACAGTCAACTGCCGCGCGATCTCCCCTCTATTCACAGTGGTAGGTGACGGCTAGGATGGAATCAGAGAAGAATATGAGAGGGGCAGAGAGGATGAGAAGAGATTGGGTAGGAAGGGAAAACCCTAATAGCATAGCGAGTACGGCTGGCCCAGACAATCCTATTCCCGAACAAAACCCACCGACACACACCTCTATTACCATCGGAAACCAAATCGCGATTGGGGAAGCAAAGAAGCATTTGGTGGTGGAGGTGAGAAATGGAAAGAGCATGGATTTTTCGGGAGAATGAGGAGGAAATGAGGAAGAAGAGAGAAAGACAAAAAAAAAAAGCAGAACAGAAGGTAACGTGAAAATGAATAGAAAACGAACACTCTAGAATAGCATAATAGGAAAAAAGAGTAATATGCTCTATAGCCGACATGTGTCCATGAACAGAGGACCGAACAGGTAAAGTCGCAATCCTGCAGATGTATCGTATATTGATGTCTTACCAACTAACTCTAAAACCTCAGCAGGGAAAGTTAGAACATCTCCAGCTTACCATATTCACAAATAACCCATTAAACAATTAAGAAACAATTAAGAGCCATGCAAAAACAAACACCAAAAGTTGAAGGATTAGGAAGATTGAAATAGAAATGAAAGAAATAAAAGATAGCTAGCTTTATGATTCGGATACCATCATCTAGGCTACTTGCCTGGTAAGTGTTCAGCTAGCTAGTTTTCATGGTTGCTAGCAAAGAATCTCACATTACATAAGTCATTTAATGCTTGAAGTCTAAAAAGACAATTAGACAAATTATGTGCTATAAAGCTACCAACTAAGGACCCTAGGCCTTCGGTTGTCAATGAAGCTACACAAATTATGCTCTATCACATCGCCAAAAACTTACAATTACATGTTTGAACTATTTAAGTCTTATATCTGTCTTATTAATTAATAAATTCAAAATAATTGTATAGCACATGTTTTGAGATACGAACCGTCATATTTCAATTAAGTGGAAAAGTAAAAATCAGTGGCAATTTTGAAAAAACAAATTTAGACACCAAAAGGGGAGAAGGAGAGGAAACACGGACGTGAAATGACAAACCCACACTATCTAGATACAAACTGAGCAGCTACTAATTATAGGAATCCAGGTCCATGAATTTTCCACAGCCAACCCAAGAACAATAATATGAAACAGCAACTCTAACACAGATCTAACTTCTAAGTATAAAGCTTCAGAAGACCACTAACAATCTCAAGCTCCACTAACAAAGGGATTCAAAGCAACTTACCTGATTTTTCATATTAGATTAAGTACTTAAGTGCTATAATTGATCACGTCATAATGCTTCTCTTTATGCCACTTTTGATAACCCTGTATCTATCTCTTCATCATTGAATTGAATGCTTATTGAAACCTTTTGCCATGCTAAGCAAGCTGATTTAAAATGGTCGAAGAAATGACTATATAGAGGGCTTTCACTATTGCAATAAAGTGCCTAATTTCAAATTAAAGAGAAGTGAGAAACAAAAAAAAAGATAGACTTTTAACCTCAATCTTAAGGGGAAACACATCTAAAGAAATAAAAAATAGATAGAAAAAGTGCATCTTATATTTGTCTCGTGACAGTAATGTATCAGCAGGAACTCATGACGAGAAATTTTTCATAGCATGACTTAAAAACACAAAAGCGTACAACATAATATCATTTAAAGTTCCACCCCAATAGAATACCATTAGCAATAATCATGAAGCTTAGTCAATCTGAAATCAAGAACATCATGACTTAATCTTCACATGTTTCAACTCCTTAGAAGAGGTGGTTTGTGCTGGAGAAAAATAAGTAGCAACTATATGGTCAAGACAATGTCTAACATCATGCTCGTCTAAAAAATTCAAAGCAACTTACCTGAATTAGAAAATATGCAAAAATGAAATAAATTTAATGAGAGAGGAATGTAAGTGAGGAAAATCAGAATAAGTTTAAAGCTTCAAAAGATCACTAACAATCTCAAGCTCCATTAAAAAAGGGATTCAAAGCAACTTACCTGATTTTTCATATTAGATTGATTACTTAGGTGCTATAATCGATCAGATCATGATGCTTCTCTTCATGCCACTTTTGATAACCCTGTATCTATCTCTTCATCAATGAATTGATCCTTATTGAAACTTTTTGCCATGCTAAGCAAACTGATTTAAAATGGTCGAAGAAGTGACTATATAGAAGGTTTTCACTATTGCAATAAAGTGCCGATTTTCAAATTAAAGAGAAGTGAGAAACAAAAAAAGATAGACTTTTAACCTTAGGAATCAGAAACTACAGCTCTTTTGCACTTGCAGGAAGGATACCACCAATCCCCTTCCTTAATATATAATTTCCTTCACAGTAGCTAGCACAATGTAGAAACCTTCCTGAAAAAAAAAAACAAAATGTGTTAATTATATAAAAAAAAATTATAAAAAGAAGTAGGACACCATGAAAAAGGTATTACGAAATGTATTAAATCAAAGAACAACCTCCTTGCAATTAATGAGCTGCTCAACTATCTTCTCAGGATCGCACTTTAAAAAATCATCTTCCATTGAGTAATTTGTTGGATCAGGCAAAACACCAATATTATGGGGGCCATTAACACTTTGCTCAATCAGTCTGTTTAATTAAAAGAAATAACCATCATGATTCATCTGCTAAGTATGTCTAACTTTGAAAAAACCAATTTAACATATCAGACTTACTGGCTTCTGATCACATTTGTCTCTTCTATGGCTGGATTGAACAGTATCTTGGTGGCAAACATCACATTTTAAAGAACAGTTTTGCCTAGAATAATAACAAACCAGAAAAGCTTAGGAAAGAAAATAATAAAATAGTATTGGTTTTAAAAAAAACAGTCATACAAATGAATGGATATTTAAACCTTTAAAACTCTTCACTTTTGCAAACTATATCACAACAATAAGGCTGTTAAGATCACCCCCGGCAATAAAATCATTAACCTCATTCATATAGCCACCAAAAAGAGCAAACTTCATCTTGACTCTACTTAATAATAAGTGACTAAACATTGAAACAACAAAATTAATACACCATATAGGTTGCTGAATATAGAAACCAACTCACAGCAATGAATACAAACATATAAAGAATCCTGCTTACCCATCCCGTACAGCTTGAAAAGCAAGTTTTAATATCAAACACAAACCTAGCATTGAAAACAGGCTTTATAATTTGATGCTTAATAATTTCCAAAAAAATATACTTGACACCTTTTCCCATAAAACAAACATTCCAATTTGCAGATGTCTGTTTTCTTGATCAAATTAAATAAACAATATCACTGGACTGGTGTATATTCTCAACAGAGAAGACAATATCTGTAGTAGAAAGAAAAAAGATAGGAGCAGAAACTTCACACAAATAAAGAAAATAGATCTCTTAAAAACCTCAGTTAATGAAAGTGCATGTCACAGAAAGATATGGATCTGCTTGGCTTTTCGAGAGACCAGTTTGGCAGGCTAAAATTGTTTATCAACATGGCTTGGGTGCCTACAAAATTTTACACCAAAAAGTAATTAAGAATCAAACCTTGAGGGCATTGGCAGGGGCATTGGCAGAAACACTGATAAATTAGCAGGTGAAATCCTTGAGCTCAGAGAAGGAGAATGGAGAAGAACACACCTAAAGACAAAGTTATGAGGATAGATGGGAGCTTGCCTTCATTAGTATTATGGAAAGACACCTAAGCACATTTCATTTATATTAGTATAAAGGATATGATGGCTACATGTTATCAAACTATCAACCACTGTGGGATGCTCTTATGAAAGAACCAAACTGTGGTTACTAATTAGTAGTACTAATGAACAATTTGATTTATCATTTAGTTATAGCCAAGAAAAGATCGAGTTTCAGCCAAACAAAAAGGAAAATTATGTAAAGACAGGCTCCAAAGCATGAAAGAGTGGAAAGACATAAAAATAAGTATATCTAATATGCAGTATAATAACTGGGATTGGATTTATTATGCATATATTAGATACTACGCAGTATAATATGCATATAATGGGGAGTATAAGACCAACATTTGGACTTAAAATTATAGTCATTGCACCAGGAGGATGCTTTTCAATGCATGCAGCATATACCAGTCAGGTGTAGGGTGTATAGTGCCTAATATGTCCTGCTCAGTTAGTACTTGTAGAAAACACATATACACGTATCAAAAATATGATTAGCTTTAATGGAGCATTAATCTCACATGATAAATATTTATACTTACAAATTTCATATAAAAGTTTCAAATCTGATTTAATATTATTAGAGAGAAATATGGATTCTAGAATCCTTTTTTTTTTTATTAGAAAGAATCAATATTGCAAAACAACCAATAGTTCCTAAATGTTTATGCTTGCAGATTAATCCTTGCTTATATTTGATTTTAGTTTAACATATTTTACTCTAATGATAGATTACACCCAAAGCTCATTGGTAAAATTAGGTACTATTTTCATTTCAGATAAAAGAAAACATTAGGAAGGAAGAATTCTTTCACACAAAGAAAACAATAAAGAATTATTTCCTAAACTAATCAAGAATTCTTTTACTCTTTCACATAAAGAAAAAAACAATCAAGAATTCTTGACTGTGGGGCAAGAATTACTTCATAAACTATTAGTGTAAAAGAAGTTTCATTCAACCTTGAGGGAAACATTAGCAAGGAATTGAGTAGAGTTTAAGCTTAAGAGCTTCTAGTTCTAAGTCAAAGCACAAGCTAGTAATTCTCAAAATCTAAATAGATTGGTCATGAGTAATAAGAAGCAGAATTCTCCATACTCATCACAAAGACCTAAAATCAATCTGTCCTTTTATGGACACTGAAAAGTCATGAAGAGGCATTGCACCAGAACCATCAAAACACCAAGAAATAAACATTCATTTAAATACCATCACTTAATGTTCAAAGTTTTGGCCCACATATTCAGTCTTAAACTACCACATTTTCACTTGGAAAATCATAAGTTAGACCTTAACAAAAACCTGATATCAACAAAGAAATGAAGACAAAATAAACTGGAACCTTTTCATTCCATATAAGTTAAGGCCTTTTAGGCCTTGATCATAGAACATTTACAGCACAAATTAAGCAAAAAAACAACTTCATACTCCATGAGTTAACCCAAGTCCAAGAGTACACAACAGAACCCACCACAGATACCAAAAGCATTAAAGCTTTACACCATTACAACTTATCCTAATTCAACCCTTTTTTGATGGGTACTCAAAACCTAACCAACAACTCCAAGAAATCCAAAATATATTCAGTGAATGAAGGAATGCTAAAAACAGGGATAGTCCTACTACCATGTATGTATGAATCCAGTAATGTTATAATGTTTCAGCTTATAATGCAATTTGTAACATGACTTAGAAACACGAAAGATGAAGCATATAACATTACTCCTATCTCAGCAACACATTAAAAATTTATTGAGATTAGATGTAGGAAACTATGATTCAAAATTAAAGCAGTGAAAAAGCACATTACAGTAGACCCAATTAGTGAAAGACTTGGTCTTTTCCTTGGCATCATGCACGACTGTTGTAGAGCCCTCATTGTCTTCCTTTGCCTTCTCTTTGGCATCTCGACCAGCATCGTCACCCCAAGCCCTGCACATCCATATACACCAAGAGAGAAAATAAGCAAAAAATGCAGAGAAAGAAAATAAATAAAATCAAAATGCCAAAATTTCCAGATTTCCCAAGTCCAACACTTCCTAAAAATCTGAAACAATGTAGAAATCATAAAATATTAATTCAGATGGGAGAATACATTTTAGAAGTGCTGGTGGAACTTGCTAGTAGTGAAAGCTCCGGCAGCAACGATGATGCCGACCATGGCAACATGAGCCAAAGTGCAGAAGCAAAAATCAATTTTTAACAAAGGTTAGAAGCTGGAAGCTAACAACCGATTTTTGAAATGAAAATAGAAAGATTAGAAGCAAAAACCAGAGGAGATCTTAGGCGACAGCAGAGGAGAGGGGTACTTGGCGAAACTTCTCGAGCTCATCGATGAAGGTGACAACGGAGGGTTTGGAGTGCAGGAGTTCCTCTTGATTGGTTTTCCCTGAGAAAACGAACGAAAACATGAGCTTTTAGTAAAGGATAGAAGGAGAGAGAAAAGATTGAGATGTGAAAAATCTTTTTCTCAGTAAAGAGAGAAAACGCGAGGAAGACAAAATGCTTCTGAAATACATTAACCAAAATGTAGAAGCAAACGAAAGGTAGCAAAAGTGGGAGCAAAAGCAAACCTGCTCAGCACACCTCTTTAGGCGACAAGTGTCGGTGAACAGGTGACCAAACAGTGAATGAAGCCACCCCGTAGTTGTATCGTATATTGATAGGAACCAGTATTTGAATTCAATTTATTTAGAAGACACAATTCTGAATTGATGCAATGACAAGGATGTTTATGTACTAATATGTCTAAAACGACTCCAAATTTACCAAGGTGATAAAACAACTGAGTTATTTAGTCATATGGTGACTAACATACATGCCAAAAGGGAAGGCTCAACGTACAAGAGTATCAAACTTTTGCTATGGCCTATTTCCTTTGGAATACTCCCACTTATATTGTTCCACATAAAGTTCCTTAGAATACAAATAAAAGGCCTATTTCCTTTGATATGGCCTCTTTATGGTTTTCAATGCTTGAACTGCATATTAATACAAATGAAATCATCATATCATCAATTGAGCCAACAAAATCAACATAACACATCATAAGCAGTGCTTTATGGTTAGTACCATTTTTTGCAGAAATGGGTTCTCAATGTCTGTAATGAATCTGGATATTATATTATTATTGCAAGGGACACATGAAGCATGATTATTATACACATAAACAAATTAATATACTGGGAATATTGATTTTGTAATATATGCCATGACATATTACAGAAAGTACTCCCCAAGAGAATAGCTACCACTTCCAAAAACGCTTGTATATCATCAAAGAGAAGCAAAGCAACCATGGAATACCAAAAAAGGGGAAAAATATACCTTCAGTGGGGTCAGTGATACTATCCTGCGCAGCAGCCAGTAGCAAATAGCAGCAGAACCACAAGCTGAAAACAACAACTCCATGCTTGCAACCTTTTGAAAGATACATCCCAGGAACATAGAAATCACCAGAACTCTTAAATATCTATCGTGAACTGAGAAGGATACTTTCCTCTCCCTGATAACAACAAATCAAGTAAGAAACATCCATGGGTGTGAATTCAAAAAAACAACCCCATGTATGCATCTAAGTTTAAAATCTCAACAGCCACCAAACTAAAGAATACTCATTTCAAAAGCAACCCGGGTATGCATCAAAGTGCAAAAATCCTAGCAGCTATCAAACTAAAGAATAATACTCATTTTAAAAGCAACCCCATGTATGCATCAAAGTGCAAAATCCCGGCAGCTACCAAACTAAAGAAGAATACACAAATCAAAAGCAACCCCATGTATGCATATTCAAGTGCAAAATCCCAGCACCTATCAAACTAAAGAAGAATACTTATTTTAAAAGCAACCCCGTGTATGCACCTAAGTGCAGAAGAAGCACAGCATCTATCAAACTAAAGAATTATACCTAAATAGAAGCAAATTCGAAGCGAAAATGCAAAAAAAGACTCAAACTTTGAAGCAAATACTATGAAAAAAGCAAAAACTAACACATGGGGTGTTAAAGATAATGTTGAGAGAGAGAAAGAAAAAGAAAGACATATACTGAACCGTATGTTTCAACTACACAACGGAGACTGAATATATATTCAATAAGTAATAAATAATTACACAATATACATGATGTGGGACTAACAACTGTACTACTAATTTACACCTAATTACATATATTTCCAACATACATATATTTCCAACACTCCCCTTTGGAGCATATAAATCATATGCACCAAGCTTGTTACATAAATAACTTATTCGTGGACCTCTCGGGACTTGGTGAAGACATCTGCTTGATCATTTGAGTTGACAAAGTTTGTGATGATGTCTCCCGATAGAATCTTTTCCCGATGAAATGACAATCGACCTCGATATGTTTGGTCCTTTCATGGAACACCTGGATTGGAAGCTATATGCAAAAGACTTGATTGTCACATATGAGTGTCATTTTCATAACCTCACCAAATTGAAGTTCTTTGAGGAGTTGTTTCAACCAAGTGAGTTCACAACGATCGAGGCCATAGCTCGATATTCTGCTTCAAAGACTAGATCTTGCAACAACATTTTGCTTCTTACTTTTCCAGAAACTAAGTTGCCGCCAATGAATACACAATACCCGAAGTGGATCGTCTCGTAGGAGAACCCGCTTGACAACAAGATCTCGAGTATCCAACGACCTGAGTATGTCCCTTATCTTCATAGATGAGACCTCTTCCAGGAGCTCCCTTAATGTATTTGAGGATTCGTATCACTGCATCCCAGTGGTCCTCACAAGGAGAGTTTAGGAATTGGCTAACCACACTGACTGCAAAGAGATGTCGTGCCGAGTAATGTGATGAGGTAGTTTAACTTCCCAACTAATCTCCTATACTTTCCGGATCCGATAGAGGCTTCCCCCTGATTTGGTAGGAGTTTGACATTTGGATCCATGGGAGTATCAACTGGCTTGGCATTCAACAATCCTGTTTCTTCAAGGATATCCATAGCATACTTTCTTTGAGACACTACTATACCATCCTTGGATTGAGCTACCTCAACCCCCAAGAAATATCGTAGTTTACCCAAGTCTTTGGTCTGAAAGTGAAGAGAGAGATGTTGTTTTAACTCACATATGCCATGGTGGTCACTTCCAGTGATGACTATGTCGTCAACATACACAACTAGATAAATGCAGCCTTGGGCTGTGTGGCGATAAAACACAGAGTGATCTGCTTCACTTCGAATCATACCAAATTGCTGAATCACAGTGCTGAATCGTCCGAACCAGGCTCTAGGAGACTGTTTGAGACCATAAAGAGACCTGTGGAGACGACATACCAGGCTAGAAGACTCCCCCTGAGCAACAAATCCAGGAGGTTGCTCCATATATACCTCTTCTTCTAGATCACCATGCAGGAATGCATTTTTAATATCAAGTTGATGAAGAGGCCAGTGTCGAATGGCAGCAATGGACAAAAACAATCGGACAGAAGCCATTTTAGCCACAGGAGAGAAGGTATCCCCATAATCTAAGCCAAAAATCACTGTGTATACCCTTTCGCCACAAGACGGGCTTTGAGACGATCAATTTTACCATCGGGACCCATCTTGAATAGTATAAAGCCACCGACAACCAACAACAGATTTTCCAGAGGAAGAGTAATCCAGGTTCCCAAGTACCACTTGTTGTGAAGCGCACTCATTTCATCAATCATTGCTTGTCTCCATCGGGATGGGACAAGGCATCACCTGGAGATTTAGGGATGGAAACGAGAAGACAAGGAAGAAAGACAAGCAAAGTGCAAAGAAGAAAGGCGGTGATAACTTAAAGCAATATAATGAGGAGAAGGATTACGAGTAGACCAGGATACCTTTTCGCAGGGCAATGGGAAGATCGTAGTCGTCGACAAAGGTCTGGGAGTCGGTAAATGAGTTGGTTCGGAGAAGAGTCCGCAATGACCTCAGTAGCAGTATCCAGAGGAGGGACACGGGGTACAGGAGGTTGTAGTCGGCGGTGATAAGTGTGGAAGAAACGATCAGTGGTGCTGGGGATCTGTATGGGTAGAGGGTGGGGCGGTTCAGACTCGACAGTGACAAGGACAAGAGAAACCGGAAGGAACGTAGAGATTGACTCGGGAGGCGAAGGAGACGACTCAAAGAAGGGTACAGACTCGAAGAAAGTAACATCAGCCGAGATAAGGTAACGTCGTAGAGTAGGAGAATAACAACAATAACCTTTTTGGGACCGAGTGTAACCAAGGAAGACACATTTGAGGGATCGGGCTGTAAGTTTGTCTAGACCAGGAGAGAGATTATGGACAAAACAAGTGGACCCAAGACATGAGGCGGAAGAGAATGAAGAGGCTGATGTGGAAACAAGACAGAATGAGGGACCCGGTTATCAAGCACAGAGGATGGCATGCGATTAATAAGGTAGCATGCAGTAAGGACAGCATCACCCCAAAAACGAAAGGGAACCTGACTATGGAGTAAGAGGGTCCGAGTTGTTTCAATAAGGTGTCTATTTTTACGTTCAGCTACCCCATTTTGTTGAGGTGTATGGGCACAAGATGTTTGGTGAAGAATGCCATGAGAAGCCATAAAAGTCTGAAATTGATGAGATAAGTATTCACTAGCATTATCACTGCGCAGAGTACGAATAGGAACACCAAATTGAGTTTTAATTTCTTGATAAAACTTTTGAAATATGGAGAATAACTCAGACCTGTTTTGCATTAAAAATAACCAAGTACATCGAGAGTAATCATCAATAAAGGTAACAAAATACTTGGACCTTAAAGTAGAAATAGTACGACTAGGACCCATACATCAGAATGAACTAAGGTAAAAGGAGACGCAGCTCGAGTACCAAAACGATCAGGAAACGGACTACGGGTGTGTTTCCTAACTGACATGACTCACAAGGAAGACTCGATAACTTGGAGAGCTCGGCACCATTCTCTCGTAGTTTGGCAAGGCTAGGATGACCCAACCGAGCATGGATGGTAAGAGGGGAATCTGTGGCAGAGCAAACATGAGAAGGGTTGGAGAGTGGTAGAGGCCATGGGACTCATATCCAGTACCAATCATCCGTCCCGAACTCCGGTCCGCAGAGAAACAGAATCTTTAGTGAAAGTAATAGAACAATCAAGAGAACGGGTTAAACGACTAATAGAAAGTAAATTAAAAGGACACCCATGAATATAGAGAACCGAATCAACAAGTGAGGAAGGTAGGGGATTAGCAAGTGCCAATCCCTTGACATTGTGTCTCGAGAACCATTAGTGAAGTAACTATAGGCAAAAACGTGGAAGAGAGTTGAGAAAACAAAAGAAATGTGGTCGGATGCACCGAATCAAGAACCCAAGGGCCAAGGGATGGTGATGAGAGAGACAAGCATAGGAATTACCGGTGTGCGCAATGTAAACAGTGGAACTAGAGGACCGACGCCAGCTCAAACCACTTCGAAAGTGCATAATCGGTGGAGAGGCTCTAGGTGGTTCGGAAGGCTCAAGAGTGTACGGTGGAGTAGCGTGCAACATTAGCAAGACGGGGAGGACGGCCATGTAAAGTCCAACATTTATCAATGGTGTGACCTGGGCGATGACAATGATCACATTTCGGACGAGGTTTGGAAACGAGTGACCCCCACGGGAACGGCCACACCGTTGGTCCGAGAGGCAAGCGTATGTGTCACCTAGGTGATGGGAGCAACAAGAGAATCGCATGCGTGCTTAGCCGGAACCCGAAGCAAGGTAGAACACGTCGCAGAAAGAGTGGGAACAAGGGAGATCCCAAAATCGATCACGGATGGTGGAGTAATGCGGGTAAACCATAAAGGCCCAAAAGCATGAAGAAGGTGTTCCGTTGTTCAAGTTCCTTCGCCGGGGGTATCTGCTGGAGGCAACAGTTCATTGAAATCGTGGAGAGCACCATGAAGTCGCCCAAGTAGGTAGACATAGAGCCATCAAACCTCCTCGGGGCAATAAGACTCATAAGATCATGACAAACCCCATACAATCGCTGAGTATCATTGGTGTAGAGGACCTTGGCCTCGCGCCACACGGATTCACAGGTCAAATGAGCCCGAAAAATCTGCTTCAAAGAGGAGTGGATGGTGGACTTAAGCACACTGCACAACTGAGCATCAATCTTTTTCCACCTGGGACGGTCGGCTTCAGGCACAGAATCAACCTTGGTAGTGAGATGATTCTCGTACCCTTTGAAAGTAAGCCAAAGTTTGACGTCGGAGGCCCAAGAATCATAATTAGTGCCATCTAATTTGTCAGTGGAGAGATGGGCACTGATATAATTACTGAAAACACCAGGTTCTACCTTCGGAGCATCTGTAGGACTCAAGGAAGCCATGGGTCGATGACAAATAACCCAAAAATCGCAATGAACAGGACCTGAAACGTATACGGAAGGTGTACGACACGTCTTATGGGTGCGGTTAGAAGTGGAGGACCGGGCTCAACGGAGAGGAGAGGCCGGCGACCACGGTGGGACGAACGGCGGCCGGAAAGAAGGCCCGACGCGCCGTCACGCGCGGCGGAGTGAAGCGCGTGGGTGCGAAACGCAGCCCATCGTACTCGCGCGTGTGGGCGCGTGGAACGGGGATCGGGCCGAGCAGAGGGAGGCGCTCCGAGCGGTGGTGGTGGTGGCCGGAAAGGACGTCGGCGGTGGTGGCCGAGAGGACGTCCGGCAGCGGCAGTGGGTGATCGAAAAGAGAGCACGGCAGAGGAGATCCAATACCCAGAGTGATGACACGGGTTACCATAAAAAATTTTGGCACCAGGAGACAGTGGGTCCTCCGGGTAGGCACGGCTCTAGGATTTGCCTTTCTCAGGCTCTAGATACCATGTTGAGAGAGAGAAAGAAAAAAAAAGAAAGACATATCTTGAACCGTATGTTTCAACTACACAACGGAGATGAATATATATTCAATAAGTAATAAATAATTACACAATATACATGATGTGGGACTAACAACTGTACTACTAATTTACACCTAATTACATATATTTCCAACATACATATATTTCCAACAGATAAAGTACCAAAAGAGTGAAGCGTCAACATGAAAATGAAAGAGCAGGGTGTGAAGCCTCGTGGGTATTGTCTCTATGACCAGGTCACCACAACAAATGCAGCAGAAAATGTAGGTGTTGTTGAGGACAGCCATCACTTTCATAAATCATAACTGCAGCTTTGAGCCAAATGGATTTAAAAAATGATGGAAAGAAAAATAAGAGCAGCTCTCAAATGGGGTTGGCAATTTTGACTTTCTGGGAATGAAGTAGGAGGATGAGTACACGAATGAGACAATCAATAGGAGGTGAAGTAGGAGGATGTGCAAAAAGAGTCAAAAACAGAGTCATTAACAGGCACATAGACCTAACAGATCATAGTAGGAAAATGTATAAGATTAAAAATAAATAAATATTGAAAGACCATAGATAAAAAGAGCCAACAGATCATAGATCTGGCAATGAAAAAGGAACAAATCAGAAACAAAATAGGATGCAACTATGAATGCTAAATTACAAGCTCAGAACAACAAGCTCGCACCTAGACTAGGGAAGACCATCAAACATCATAGCTTATCCTTCCAAAATCAAACACTGATGAAAAAAAATATGGTCTAGCTTTATATGCAAACTGACATTTATTGGCTTAGGATTAAAAACCAAGGATTTCACATATTGAAGCCTATATATTAGCTTTCAAATGGGACTGATAGTGAACAATTCTAAATTGTGTAGCTCAAGTTATGAGCAAAACAACAGGTGCTGCCAGAAACTGTGATTATGCAGAAACAATATTGGCTTTGACAAAAATCAGGTTTCAATGGGAAAAAAGTCATGAGCTGGAATTTATATGCATGGTATCCTTACATGTCATCTTTCAAATGCAGAAAACAATGCTCAAATATGAGTTTGGTAGCTCAAGTTAACATCAAATAACATTTCAGCCTCAGATAACACCAAAACATGATGCTATGATGTCTTTCTCAAACAAGATACAAATAAATCCCAAAAGCATATGATCCAAGTCATGAGCTGGAATTTATATGCATGGTAGCCTTACATGTCATCTTTCAAATGCAGAAAACAGTGCTCAAATGAGTTTGGCAGCTCAAGTTAACATCAAATAACATTTCAGCCTCAGATAACACCAAAACATGATGCCATGATGTCTTTCTCAAACAAGATACAAATAAATCCCAAAAGCATATGATCCTAGTCCCTAACATCCAGATTTCTGAATCAAAATCCCTCCAATGTGGTTTATCGACCCATATAATACTTGCACAATAAACACTTTAAGTTCTCCTGACAAAAGATGACTGAACTTTGGTTTTCGCCAAAATCAGGAGTTAACCAGCAGCAATATATTCAAAATGGTTTAAAACAGATCACAGGCAGCCATGAATCACAAATATGGTTTCAGGTTTGCACATGTTCAATCTCAAAACTGATGCATGATAGTATCTCCAGAAGATCCACAATAAACCATGAAAGTAACAGGCTTGTAGTTAGAAAGAACTGATAATAATCAAAACCCATAAAATTACCTTAAATTTTTGAAATCCATGAATCAAAAGCAATAATAACAAAACGTGATAAATAAAAAGCATATTCTAATCCAAATTCAGCTAAAAGAAGAAGAAGAGAAAAAAAAAACAGAAAAAAGAAAAGAAAAGAAATACTAACCACAAATGAAGATAACTCAGTTGAGATCTCTAGCATAAGACTCAACAAATGGAATCTGCTAAAGCGCTCAAAAGAAGAACTCTGGAATAAGCAAGACCCAGAGAATTTATTGGGAAGCAAGTAGATTTGAACAGTGAAAAGCTCAAACAGAATTTTCAAAAGGCAAAAAAAATATGATCTGAAAAAGGAATAAGGAATACCCAGATGATGATGATGAAACATTGAGATTGAAGGATTGGCCTCACCGCTAGTTGCGGCAAAGCAACCTCAATGAGATTTGAACCCGAGATTAAGTAGTTCTCAAGGAGATTTAGTGGCACTTGAGCTAAGGCTCGTGGGCACAACAGACTAAAATTAAAATATAATAAACAAATTTTGACAGCATAAAGATCAAAGCACAAGGAAGTTAACCCAATAAAGATTAATCATCCAAGAAATAACAAATTCACGAGATATTTTTGGGTGGATATAAATCTAACACGTTAGATTTACACACACTCACAAAAAATTGGAGAGAGATGATAGACGGGTCCCACTAAACCTACTCATCACAAAAAATCATCCTCTCTCTCTAATTTTTTGTAAGTGTGTGTAAATCTGACGTGTTAGATTTGTACCCATCCAAAAATATCTCTTGACAATAAAATTTGGCACAATTTTGACTTCATATGCAAGCTACTCAAGGAATATAGTCAGTTGTATCCTGACCCTCTTCATTATTTCCCATAATGCTGTTAATAGCAGAAAACAGGTCTTCGGAAGGGAGGGAAGAAGACAGTCATCCCAGATCTTCCACATCAGTAAAATAATTGGTATGTTCTACCTCTTCATTGTATCAAATAATGCTTTTCCAACCAGAGCACAAAAGCAGGTCATCCTAGGAAAGGCTACAGTACTTAAAAGCTATAATACCAGATCTTCTCCACAAATGCATTTGCCTTCCAGGAGAATGTTGTTTTAGATTGAGCTTGAAGCCCCTGAGAAAAAAAGCTTCCTATCATACTAAATTTTAAATGTCCCCCCTTCCCACCAATTTGAGACATTTGGCATTAGCTTGTGAGAGTAAAAACAAAATCACAAGGAACACGGCGGAATCTAAGAGTATATGCTAATTTCTCTTCCACTTACTCAAACAAGGGAAAAGAAACCGAAATTCCAGATACTTGCAACATTAATAACTAACTAACTCAGTATCCAGAGAATCAGGACCCAAGGCATTAACTTCTAAGGTATACAATAGGGTCTGACCAAAAGGAGCAGAGCAGAGTACATGTATATATAACCTCCAAGAAATAAACTATACGAATTAAGGCAATAAGTATTTTGCCAGATGCTAACGAACAGTATTATATGTAGTAGTGCTATTCTAGCTTCTTAGCAGCAAACAAGATTTGCATAACAAGTCAAAATCTATTAACCTGTCCAGAATTTTTGCCTCTTTTTACATTAGTTAAAAGAAATTGAATTTCTTACAGTAGGAGAAAGATTCTGTTGAATTACATGGTTCCTGGTATAAATTCCTCAACAAATAGTCAGAATCGAAATGATCCCTTGATAAGTATAGACAAGTAAGAAAATTGAATTTCAGGATCACTAGGAGTAAAAGAAACCCATTTTATTATGAGCTTGGATCTTCAATGCTCACAAAATTACTTCAAATAACACTCTGATGTCATGAAATTTACAAGTATTAAAAGGCCCCGGATTTTAGGTTCTAGCCAAAATAACTGCAAAAATAATCCGCTTTCTGTGTCTGGGTGGTGGAAGCTCGTTAACTGATTCTGGACGATCATCAATATTATCATATTTACTCCTTAAAAGATGCAGGTGGTTTTCTTGATTCTTGAGTCTTGACAATATTTATATCAGCGCATCAGATAAGGCCTGCTTCAAGGGTTATTATGAAACAAAGATGCTAAGAAATTTCCTTTAACCATGCACCAAGGAATGGAAGGATAAATATGTTGTGATTGAAACCAATACCATGATAGTTACGAAAAGAATAAAAGAAATTCCTTTCTGTAGTTGGAAAAAATATGTATATATGCTTCATATAGAGCTAAGCACCATAAAATACGACCATTTCTGTAACAGAAATATATGGACAGAAGAACTTCCTGAACTACTCTTACCAATCAGGTTTCCATAACTTCATGAAGAGAATCCCAACTGTACAACAAAAAGAATTATATTCTTTCTCTATCGATCCCTTGCCTTCTTTATTCTGTTTATCAGAGATTCTATTGATTTTTGGATTCTAGTTCCTTCTGTTTGCATCACTGCCTGAGATGCCTCATGTAAATGTTGAATCCCACGACCCAAACTGGCAATTGAGGGGGCTGCAGGGAGAGATTCAACAGCACACTCAATCCCATCTCCCCACAATAGCAAGCCCGTGCAAGTTCCAACACTGGTTGCAAATGTAGCCCAAGGCAAGAACCCAACAGGCTGCACCTTTCGCTTCCTCATTATTTCATAGAATGCTGTTCTCATAACTGAAATACTGGTTTTTTCAGCAGAGGCTATAACGCTGTGAGCAACAACTCGGATCTTCTCAGCAGATACAGCTGCCTTCAGGGCACTGGAAGTTTTGGCTCCAGAAGTTGCAATCCCCGGAGCCACAATTTTAGATGGGCCAAGGGCAAAAGCCAGTGCTTTCTGTGCCTGGCTGAGAATGATTTTGAGTGAAGCTGGAATTTTGAAAGTAGCAACCTTCATCAGAGTTGATGCAGGGACTACTTTGGTCAGGGATGAAGCTCCTAAAACTGTCATTGCTCCAGCTCCTACTGCCACCATAGGTTTATCTGTTAACAACCGCTTCCTGTCATTATGATTTAAAATAACCCCTTTACCTTCAGAATTTGAGATTAGTTGTCCAACCAGCTCTTTGACTTCACCAGGAAGAGGAGTATTCCAGTGTTTCCTGAGACCTGCTAAGGCACTAGCATCTACTACTGCCACAATGGTCTTAAACTTATCGGTCTGGCTACGGATGGCATGTGCAAAGAGCACATAAGCCTTGTCATCAACCGGAAGCTCTGAGAACTCAATCTTATCTGATTTGGGAATGTCTTTCCTGTTAATTGATGGTAACCCACTATTATTTAGAGCTATTCTAAGCCCCTCAACTGCAATTCGGAATGTATAGACCTCAGAAACAGTTTTTGTGTCAAGAACCTCCCCTCTGTTTACATCCAATAGCATCTTTTGCGCATGTGCAAGCGCCTTCCCAATCGATGGAAGATCGCTAAATATATTATGTAAGTCCTCAAGTAATGGATACATAGACTTGGCAAAAGCTGGGGTCTCATAACTACTTCTTGGCTGAATTTCCACTGAACCGCCCTGTGAAACAGAACTCGTGTTACCAAGCAATGGGGGATCCATATAGACAGATAAAGCTTTTGCCATCTGCGCCCGGACATCATTATTGAGACAAAACCTTTTCAGAGTCATTGGGGCCAGAGAAGCACCTTGCTGCTGAGGAACCAAACCACTAACAAGACTTCGAAAATGGCTTCCTGCATCAACTCCACCAGAACTGTTATTATTATTATCCCAGCAAGACTTCCCTAACAGCGTATCGATCATAAGAAATGAGGATCCAACATCCTCGGCTGCCTTCTTTGCTGCCAACAAGTGCCCATGAAAACTGGTCCCAAAAATCTCCCTCAGCACAAAGTTGTCTGCAACATTCTCATACTTATCCCTTCCAATTTTATCAAAAAAGCATCTTTTGATTACCCCAAAAGAAGAAGTGGGCAGTGCCTTGTCAAACTCAGTCTCTTCCTCAGACTGAATCTCTGTGAAGGGAGAAAGACCTGCCTGAACCACAACGGAGTCAGGTCGAATCTCCCTGATATGACACTCTGCATCAGAGGCTGATCGCTCAGACAAATTCAAAGCGGAGAGAATGTAAATTAGGGATTGGGTTTTGGGGTCACGGAACGCGAAAACAAATTGCTTTGTGTGATCGGGTATGGCGAGTTTGCTCACCAATTGCTTCGAAGCTCTGAGTTCGTCGGTTCTGAATGCGGAGAAAGGCCATAGGTTTTGCAGGTTCCATTACAACGCAATCGCCATTGCGTTGCAGATTCCAATAACAACGCAATTTCCCCCACTACCATTACACTGGGGTTTTGGGGAAGCAATAAAAAGAAAATAAAAACTGGGCAAAACGGAACACAAGAAGAATTGACAATTGAATGAGCAATAACAAGGTCAAAATTTTCACTGGCGAGAGAGAGACACTTACTGTGCGAGGAGGGGAAGAAGAGAAGAATGTGGATTTTGCTAACACCGCGAAGGAAGAGGAAATTTCAGCTTCCAAACACCACAGAATTGAATGAAATAGACTACTGTATTGTCAAGTGTCGATATTATGAGTTTTATTTATTAGTATCATAATTTTTTTTCCTACAAAATAATGAATATAACATTTATAATACTTGTTTTATTAATTTACTCTTTTTTTTATAAACTAGTTGAAATTAATTACTTTGTTTTTGCAAGTAGTACTAAACACAAATTACACTAAATTTTACACAATTAATTAATTTATATAATTTTGTCTAAAATCATAATTATTATTTTTTATTAATTTACATACCAACTAGTTAGGGGTCATATTATGTCAATAATTTTGCTAGTAGAGTTTGTATTAATTGAATTTGATATCTCCTAACAACAGCTCTTAAAACATTAGTTAAAGAATTAAAAAAGTATTAAATGCTTCTTAACCAATATCCTTAAGGTATTCGTTAGCAATATCATTTGAATCTATACTATCATATAAGAAGAGATTCTCCACTTTTGTTTCTAAATTTTTGTTTTTCTAAAACTATCATTATTAATGACTTTGGGGAGAGTTTTAACTAATCCCTTACAAAGCAGTTGCTTCTATAAAAAAAATTACTTATTTAAAAGTTTAAAGACAATTATAAGAGAATATAAATTTGTAATTATATCTTATTACTCATTTACAAATTATTATTTTTTTCTCATAGTATCTCTTTACTTAATAAGTGATTAATATTTTGATATACAATTAGACGTCTAAGCGTAGATTTCTTCAATAATATTATTTTTATACATATAAATTTTAAAATTAAATTAAAATTACATGTTTTAGAGATCCAAATCCCTTTCACTCATTTAAAGATTTAAAGATATAAATAAAAAATATAAATTTATAAATACATCTTATTACCTATTTATATATAATGATAAATACAAATAAAAGATTCAAATAATTTTTATCATTATTTATTTATCTTAACAAAAATAAAATAAAAGAATTTTAAATTGACACGCATATATTATCAATCAACGCGCTAATTATATCAATATTTATAATAAATTATTAATATAATAAGTGTTAGTGATTTGTATTTAATGCCATATCATAATATTAAATTATCGAGAAGTCGTTCAACATGAAATTAAAGTGATATTATCCCCTTGTAATAATTGTATAGTATTATCCCTTTGTACTATTGTACTATACTAGTTTTTGACTAATATTATGAGTATAAGCATATTCGATGTGCCTGTCAATTCATTTTTTTTTCCTTGGAAAGAAAGCATGTTTATTATTGCGTTTAGGTCTTAAATTTAAAGAAAGTATTTTATTTATTTTTAAGTTTTTTTTTGTGTTACTTTATTTTTAAGTTTAATTATCTAGATTCCGATGATCAGTGATCAGCAATTATCGCCAACAATTAACTACCAAACAGGACAGAAGGTGATCAAATTTCGATGAACGACAACAATGGTCGAATTCAACAGCTACCATCAACCGCACAGGTGGAGAGTGGCTAAATTCCAATGATCGGTGGGTGTCAAATGGATGAATTAGTTTAATTTTAGATTGGATCATAATGAATAAATCCAAAATAAACTATTAATCTATTTAAGATTTATTACAAAATGCTTAATATTATCCAATCCATCTATGACTTAATTTAATGGATGAATATTCAATTCATCCATTAATCAACTTTAATAGATTAGATGGATGGATATTCAATCCACTCATTTAAAAAAATATTATCTCTAAAATTTATCTTTAAAAAAATAATTTATTGAAAGTGAAAGTGTTGAAATAATTAAAAAGGTAAAATACATTGAATATCCATTGGATTGATTTTTAATTAGATATCCAACGGATATCCAATAGATCCAATGAATATTTTAGTTGAATTACTATCTATCCATAACTAAATTTAATCCATTAGATCCAATTCAATAAAATACATTATTCTAATTGGATGGACTGGATTAATTTTAATATGGATAAATTTGATGAATTAAAAATTAATAGATTTTTTTGCCAGCCCTAAATGGTGGTTAAAGTTGCCAGCCACCGTCACTCGCCTATGGCGGCCGAAACTTGGCTGAATTTTGGCAACTGGCGGAGGCAGAAAAAGGACACTAGTGGTTAGTGGTTGCCATCGGTAATGAAGTGGTGGTAGTTGAATGATGACATGGCAATAGAAGAATAGGTATTTTGGACATTTCATGTGACAAAATTATTTCCAAGCCATGAAATTGGAGCAAACCCTCCTCCCGCATAGGAACAGAAGTGTGAAAATGTTTGGCAAAAATCATTATTGAAAATCAATTTTGAATGAAATGTTTTTTAAAATATTCTATTATTCATGGAAAACTAACACCCATGTAAATATTCCCATGAATGAAAAAACAAAAATATCCGTGTTTACTGTTTTAGCATGAACTCTAAAACTTCAGTATTGCGGGAATATACTCATTACAAAAATTTGGCTTTCCAATTCCTCACTATACAACAATTTGACCCTAATCAGAGGTTCACTTTTCCAGACTCGGTTGAACATTTTAAGCCTTTACACGGGGTCAAAGAATAAATAAACTTGGGATGCAGTCGCCAAAAAAAGCTGACCGTGCAATCTATGGTACCTACTTACCTATTGGGTGTTGGCCCTTTAATCTAGGTTGGTAACTACTGAAAAAGCCAGGTCCACTCGAGAAAGAAGCTCCTCCCCAGCATCCTTACCCATCTTCTTCATATCTTCAACAGCATATGGACCAATCCTGGAAGTCTCAAGCACTGCACAAAGGGAGTTACAGGCAAGCTTAAAGAATAGTAACTCTTGAAGTTGAAGGTTTAAAAGCTAGATGAAGTCAAATTAAATAAATCTATTATAAATATGTTCATACCACGGGTTCCATCAGGGGAAGCAACTAATCCTCTAAACAAGCAATCGCCATCCTTGTTTCTGCAAGCATATCCTGCAATACGAGTGCGGCAAGACCCATTCAAAGTCTCAAGGAAGGCTCTTTCACAGGAAACTGCTAGTCTTGTTTCTTCATGATTCAGCAAAGCAATGTATTCAGCCTGCAGAAAATTGCAAATATAGAGAAACTAAAATTAGTACATATGCAATTGTATCAAGTACGAAATTCTTCTCTCCTTAAATAAAATAGTTCCTCTATAAATTCTCATATATTTTGGTAAGGGGGGGAGGGGGGTCATTGTATGGTTTGAGTACGATTTACTAGAATCAGATATTTAATTAGTAAAATGGGGACTTAGGCTTCAGTGAATAGGAATTTGATGAAATAAAAAAGTACATTAGCTAAATGATAACCCGGCAACCCAAATAATTAATATATTAATAATCTTCTATCTTCATTTCCCATAAACACATACATAAGCATAATACGTAGTTTATGGCTTATTTTTAATCTCACCTAGTGAGAAAAGGCTTGGTTGTTGTTGTATGGCTTATTTTTAATCTGTGTTTCTTTTGATATCTTCAAGCAAAATATTTTATCTTTCCAAGATTCTTTAAATCATAACATCATACGTAAAGTTCATCAGTTGTCATCAGTTTGTGGCCACTGGCCAGCCACTATCAAGGATTCTTTCTTCAAGCTTAAACTATTAGATGAAGACTCGAGATGAGTTTTTATGTCTAGCATAGCTTCTCACTTGAATAACAGCAGCCAAAAACCGCACGTGTACAATGATACTATGGCTTACAAAATATGATCTAACATTACATGATTAACATCTAAAAAACATCTTTTTCAACAAGTCTGACAAGTGGCAAGAACGTGCAATATAGTTAAACACTCACCGTTTTATCATCATTACTTCTACAGGCTATTCCAATCGCACCTTGGGCAACAGCTGGAAGCATATCATCAATTGATAGGGTTGAAGTCACATTTTCTGTCATATTTAATCGTTTGAGTCCAGCTAATGCCAATAGTGTAGCTTGGACAATACCCTCACTGAGTTTTCTTAGCCTTGTTTGGACATTGCCACGGAAATTTTCCTGCACCTGAGATTAAAATTATAGGTCAAACAAAAATCAATAAGAATCAATCAGTGGTCCAGAGACTCCAGACAACTAAAATGTCACAAATGAAGTAATGCAACAACAATTAAAATGACACAAGACAGAAAAAGGAAATGTTCAAGAAAGACAACAACATTCATACAGATGGAAGTCACAGGAAATTGCCAGAGTCAATAGCTACTATATAAGAAGGCTGGCCTCTTAAGAAGACACAGGTAATGCCCATTATCCTTGAGTAAGACTTTCAAGCATGACATTGTCTATTACTGTCACACTCACAGCCATTGCCCACGCCATTAAAGGTGACAACACAGGTATGCTGATAGAACCCAGAAATTCAGAATTGAAAAAAAGATGATTATATTGAATAATGAGCAGATATCAGTATGATATCTCTCTGGTTTGTATTCTTAGAAAGCAGAAACAGATTACAAGAAGAAAGAAGAAAGTTCTAGATGGGTAAAAGGGTGTCTAGGCCTTCCCAATTTCTAAGCCAAATCTTGCCTACCCATAAGCTAACCAACACCCACATATATTTCCCCCCACTCACTCTCAACAGAATCACTCTCAATAGAATCCTCACCTCACTCTCTCTCTCAGCCAGCTCATCAATTAGTTGCAACTAAAGCCTTTGTTTGTTTTCTCACTTTTAGGGCCCAAATCCCCTGTACTTGGCTGTCCCCTTCTAGAATATACCTTAGTCAGCATTGGCCTCCCCTTGGGATTCTTATCAACACTTCCCCCCAAAAGACTCACCTTGTCCTCAAGGTGAAATTTAGGAAAATGTTCTTGTATTGAAATCATAGGTTCCCAGGAACTTTCAAATTCAGGTAAGTCTTGCCATTTAATCAACAAATATATGCTTCTCAGTTAAATGCCATCTCACAAGAAAACAGCAATGATATTGAATTGATGATACTAAAACCCATTCTCTCTCTAGGAAATGGCATTGGAAATCATAATTTTGTGGTTTCATGCGTTTAGGATAATAATGAGAAAAACAAAAGCTAATGAAAAAAACAATGCCAAGAAGAGAGAGTACTGAGTTTAATATTAATGGAGAACATGGAAAAATCATGATAGTACTAGCTTACATTTAGAGATGGATATCTGTGGAGTATCTGCGACTTTCGTCTGAGTGAAGCAGTACCAACAACACTTCCAGAGGGTAGATCAGCTAGCGAAGTAGAGTTCAAGGATATAAATGCATCTCTGACATCCTCACGTGGAAGGTTGCATGGTAGAATTGTTTTATCAGGTAAGTAAGTAGGAACGTCTTTCATTGAGTGGACAGCGATGTCAATATCACCGTTTATGAGTGCCTCATCTATTTCTTTGGTGAACAAGCCCTTCCCACCTATGTCTGCAAGCGGTTGTGATAGTATTTTGTCACCTGTTGTTTTTATTATTACAATCTGAATAGCCCCCTCTTCAGCTAGCTCTGGATGTGATGCCATGAGTTTGTCTCTGGTCTCATATGCCTGAGCTAGAGCAAGTGGACTGCTCTAAATATAAACAAATTATAAATAAACCATAAATAAACATAGGAATCCAAGAACATTTGTTAAATCAATAATGGAAGCATGCATAATCATCTAGCTAGTAATAATAGGGTAAGAAATAAATATAAAAATTTCACAACAGAAGAAAACAAATATGAGATTGGTTTTCTTTCAAATTATTACTTGTAGCCCAAAAATCTCTAAAGTTTAAATGGGTATGAAGTCAACTTAAGCGTACCAAGATGATGACAAGCAATTTCTTTTAAGGGAGGGAGGTGAATTTGTTACATTAAACAAAAACAAGCAGGCAGCATACTGTAATCAAGGTATTCAGTATATCCATGTGACAATCTTGTTAAACCATAAGACCCCTTCTTTTGGCATTCAATTCACAAATTTACACCAAAGCACAAGGACTATTTTCATTTCTGTCATAATTACAATCACCAAATGCCAATCATTCTCAATAATTAATGCCCAGATAGCATACTATACTAGTAGCATCTAAATCAATCTTAATATAATATGGCGGAGCCCCATTGAAATAAATGCTAAAAAAATGCCAATAAGTTGTAAAATAAAGCTAAAGCTGATCCATTTAAGCCGTTATGTAATGAGGAGACCCCAGAAGCAGAAGCAGAAGATGCGCAAAAAGAGTACCTTCCTCGAGTACCAATTCTGAGGAGTGCAACCTTGGTGTGCTGAGTCTGTTGCTCAACGGCGAGGGAGGCCTTAACGCCAAGTGTGGTGCGACATTTGGAGAAAGCTGACCTTTTCAGAGATGGGAATGCCAACGCTGACGCTGAACCGAGAACGGAAAGCGAGGGATTGGAAGGGGCAAGGAGGAGTGTTAGTGCAGAGTACGAAAGGGTCTCCATTTCACGCGCACGCACACACACACAAGTGAAATTGCAGAGACCGAGTCCGTTGACATGATATGATCTCAAAGATAGACGATATCGACATGTGGTCCCCACCCAACCAATCCAATTGTATATGATGATTTTTAATGTTGTATACAATCTATAATTCTATATACTGTCACCCCAACAGTTACTTGTGGAGGTCGAGGGATGTAATATTTGCACTATATATATATAATTTGATTAAAGTTAATCTATTTTTATATATATTTATATATATTTTGATTGCAGTTAATCTATTTTTATATATATTTAGACTCTAATTCTATTACATAATACTAATGTAAATAGATGTGAGCCATAAAAATATGTCACAAGCATTAATAATAGTCTTGGACAGCCTATTTATTGCTAAGTGTAATAACAATCAATGATTTTAAAATCGATTAAACTACTGAATCGTTGCATCAGAGAAATGAATGATTTATAATTTAATCAATTCAACCGGTTTAATTGGTGGTTAAATTGTTATTATTATAGTCATATAAGTTTTTTTACCTTTTTTTTAAAAAATAGTTAAAAATTTTAAATTAAAAATTGGACAGTTCAATTAGATGATTTAACTGATCGATTCATTGATTTTTACCGATTTTTTTTTACAATTCAACTGATTATCTGATTTTTTTAGATAAATTAGAACCAGTGGAGTGACCAGTTCTAAGTAGGCTTTTTGACCAAAATATCTTTAGTGATAAAATTATTTACTAAATTATCATACTTTTGAAATTATATATCAAATTGTCATATTTTTTGTCACATTTGATTTTTTTTTCAAGTGTCATGTAGATAACTATAATGTGGTTGGCATTATCCACTTGAAAACTCCATCTTCGATGGCGTTATCTATGTGAAAATGTCAAATAAAAAGTCGTTACCTACGTGGAAACGTCAAACTTAAATAAGTATCCTTCATAGAAATATCTAATGATTTGGTGTCTCCATTTTGATCATTTTTCCTACCCAAATAACTAACTCTTTTTTTTAAATGTAAATACAAATAGAGTTATTCTCTTATTGTTTTATCGAATTCAACACTTTTCTACTTTGTTGAATTTGGAGAAAACAGTAGAAGGTTCTGTTTGCAAAATCTTCACTTTTTAATTTCATTAAACTATGATCCATGGTTCATATGAGAACACGTCATCAAACTATTCTTTTTTTGACTCATTAAAATTGGGAAAGAGGAGGAAAGACACTGATGTTACTCACCAGATTTTTGGGTTGAGACAGTGTTTGTTCATCATCTATTCTCCTGCATAAAGTGTTTTTTGTGATGGTAATACAAATTGTTGTGGATGTTGCTGCCATGCTTTCGATTATACATGGGTTTTGAAGGGGCATGTGAATGGGTCATGGGCATAAGATGCTTATAGTAAAAAAAAAAACGAATGGCAAAAGATTTCACCATTCGTTGAGATTGTTAATCCCCTATATAATTATAAACTTTCAAACTTGGAGACTGCTCAAGATTCTTGCATAATTCACTTCTACTTCATTGTCCAAGATTTTACTCAAAATTGTAAATCTATTGAAGAAAAAAAAATAAAACAAGTTCTTCAACACATCACCCATAATTCATTTATGTTCTAAATCTCCATTAAACAATTTTGAGTAAAATCTTTAAGGAGCATTCATGCAGCATTTAAAGCTTAATTTGTTCATGTTTGCTTGTCATATTTGATCCATCACCCATGTGGCTATAAATACATTCCAAATCTCTTTGCATTGTTGCAATATGTTGGCTCACGGAACTATTTGATGTGGGAAGAGTATAGTATAGGAGAGGTGATTGACATTTTTTACCCTGAGAGGAGGCGGACGATCATCAATGAGAAAGAAGATTGAAACATATATACAAGCTTGAAATGTAAAAGCTAAAATGATTTTGGCACCCCAATGTCAATGAGGAAGAAGAGTGGTTTAATGAAGTGTTACCCTCTCAACCGTAGATGACAGTTTTAATAAAATAAGAAATTAGGATATTGGGAATAGGACTATCTCCAATTTCTTATTAACAGGAGAGGATCTTAATCCTAAGATTTTTGGGTTCTAAAGCAAAGTCCATAAATTTTATTAGTTTTATGCAACTCGAACTCTTCCATAAGGAAGTTAAAAGTTTCTTATACTAACCTCTATGTTTGGATTGCTTAATAATAAAGTCACATTGTAAAAGGATCTCAATCCATTATTTTAATTTTTTTAAGGAATAGAGTTGAATGCTCGAAGAGAGAAACTTAAACAATTCCTTCCTATTCAAATTATCAAATTTTTTAATCTTCAGCATTCTAACTCATGTAAAAAAGTTTAATGTAATCATAAAAGAGGTGGGAGTATCCATGCTTCAAGTTTTTAGAGCCGTTAATTCTAATATGAAGTTAATCAACGACCAAAATGATTACCTAATACCTACACAATGAGTAAGTATTCAAAGGTATCAACTAAATTTAAATCATTAATGACCATAACTTACACAGAAATCACATTTTATTTTTCTTATGTTTACCACTTATTTTGTTATCACGTGAATTAATTTTATTTATGATATGATAACTTATAACTGGTGCCAAATGGTAATTTTAAGTTTATTAAGTGATGATTTAAGTTTAAGATATGAATCACTATTTTTTACACAAGAATCATCATTTATTTTTCTTTTGGTCACCATTTAGTAGCTTTCATGTGAAGTAATTCATGATTTGGTAACCTATGATATGTTGACTTGTGATTGATGTCAAATGGTAATTTATGTTTATTATGTGGTAATCTAAGTTCAAATTACCACTTTTTACACAAGAATTACCATTTTTTATTTTCTTTTTGATTATTACTTAGTAGCTTTTATTGGTATTAAATCATGATCTGATTACTTATAATTGAAACCAAATTGTGATTTAAATTTATTATAATAATTTAAGTTTATATTATGAATCATCATTCCTTATACAAGAATTATTATTTTATTTCTCCTTTAGTCACTACTTATTTTTCTCTCTATCATAACAAAAAAAAAAAAAAAAAACAAAGCAAAACAAGTTGACTGATTATTGCGGGTTTGCTCTATGGGAACATCCATACTCTAATGCTCTTTATAAGTATGTTAAACGTCGCCCTAACTCATGGAGCAGGCAATAAAAATTAGAAGAGTATTATTAAAAGTTTAATTTGTACTCAACTTCACTTTATTAAAAGTATGTTTTTTTTACTTAATTTATAAGAAAAATATTCTTTTATTGAAAAAAAATCGCTTTTCAAACTTGTACGTCCATTTGGATAAGATTTTAAAAAATTCTAAATCTAAAAGAAATTATTTTTTACTTTTAATCAGAAGTTAAAATGAGTAAATTTTTAAAAAATTCAGGCGTTTAATTTATTTTTTATTTTCATTTGTAGTTAATATATTTTCACTTTTAATTACAAATCATTTTGTTTCTTATTTATAGAAGATCCAGTAAAAAAAGTAAGTAAAAAAGATTTATTTATCATTCAATTTTAATAAGTTAAAATTATGATATAATTTTATATTAAAACAAGTGTGAATATATTTTTTTTCTTTTGACAAAAGCTCACTTTAAAATTATAACGGAAAAGAGAAATACTAATGAGATACTCTCTTTTCAATAGTCATTTTAATTTAATAATCTTTTAAATACTCATTTTAAAAGCAAATGTTATAAAGAGTGTTTGGTTAGAAAAAATTGAAAGAATAAGAAACTAATGGTGTCAGTGGGCGAACTAAATCCTTAATTTAAATTTTGAGTTTTTACGACGCAGAAGAGAATATGATAATTGTTCTGGTTCCGTTTTCAGCTTGAGCGTTTACTGAAACCAAATCAAAGTTGGCGTTGCACTTGCTCTTGAGTGTTTTGTTAGAGAGATGCAGGGAACAGCAGCAGCAGAGGGAGAGGCTTTGGATTTCGAGCCGGAGGACGATGACTTGATGGATGAAGACGGCGGAGCCGACCTCGACGCCGCCCCGCTTCACCCCAAGCTCAAGTCCGCCATCTCTGCCCCTAAGAAGACCAAGGGACGCGGCTTTCATCACGACACTCACACTGCTGCCGATCGCCTCGCCGCCTCCCATTTCGACTCTCTCACCACCGACGGAGGCCCCGGTCCTCAGAGATGTATGTTACTTATTGTTATTCCCCCTTCCTTTCCCATATTCATAACTACATCTTACTTAAGGATTAGGGTTTCTGTTTTTGTTTGCACGCAGCCATTGAAGGATGGATTATTTTGGTCACCGGTGTGCACGAGGAAGCACAAGAGGATGATTTGCAAAATGCATTTGGTGAATATGGAGAAATTAAGAATCTCCATTTGAATCTTGATCGTCGCAGTGGTTTTGTCAAAGTAAGTCATAAATCAATAATTATTCTTTGCCTGGATGGATCTTATCATTTATCATTTTGTTGGTTTGATCTTAGATTGTCCTTTGCAAGTAATTTATCATTTGTGTTGTTGAGCAACTTGCACAGGCTTCTGGTTCTACACTTCTAGCCATTAGTCTAACCAATGGAATATCTAGCTTTCATTATGTACAGATGCATCTTGGGTATTGGCTCTTTCTCTAGTCATAAACTGCTAATCTGAAAGTTTCGAACTAGGATTTAATCCCTAATGCATATAATTGTAACTGTAAAGATTTGACTTGTGACAGTCTTTTCATTCAGATAGCACCGCAGGGGGGTGACCCATAGCTGATGCTTTATATTTTTAATTTTACATTGTACCACATAAATATATGGTTTTAGCTAACGGTAAAGCAGAATGATTGACCTTCATGGAGCTCCTTATTCACTGGTGTTATGGGCCAGATGTTAGCAATTCCTTCTTTTTATCTGACATTATATTGTTAATATGTCTTGTATTGCCAATCCATTTTGGTGCAATTTTTTATGCGGTGATTACAATTCAAGTTGGGCTTTAGTCTGCTTCTTCTGACTTATAGCTTGAATTTTGTTACAGCATGATTAATTATTGCTCCTAACCCAATACTGGGTTTTTTTTTTTGGGGGGGGGAGGGGGAAGGGGGAATGGATTTGAGGCTCACAGCTTTGTGTGTGTGTGAGTAGGAGTTACAAATATAAAGAACAAAAGGACATTACTTTTGGTGTTGACATGCTGTAAGCATAAATCAATACTGTTTTAATTTTTAAAGATGAAAAGGAAGAAAGATACAGTTCTTCCTCTGGATATGTAGGTTATTGTCATTCTACCTTGGAAACACATTTTTTTTAGATTGTTTGCTGCCGCTTATATCTCAGATAGGATAAGATTTTTTGGTGTTTTTGTTGAATGTTGAGACTTGAGTGTCCTTTGAGTTTAAGGCAGTTTATATTAATTAGTTTCAGAGGACTGCAGAGAAGTAGGTACTAAGTGGGCAAAACTTAATGGTGGAGTGCAGATTGTTTAGTCTTTTTGGGTGTCTTTCTTGTAATGGAGTGCTATTATTTTCAGGATGTTTTTTTGACCTTAGAGATGTTAATCACTTCTATTTGGTGCTCAACCAATGTTTTTTAAGGGAATGATGTAGGAGAGCGAAAGATGTAGAATATTCAGCAGATCAGGATTAGGGTTGGGCTTGGGTGGATTGATGGTAGCAAATAAGCATATTGAAGGTTCTTTGGGTGTATGAGGATAACAGGGATGTGGAAGCCATGGGATGGGTTTTAAAGGGTCAAATTAGTGGCTCTTTGGGTGTTGTGAACAGTGCCTGTGAATTATTCAATTTAGAAATTTGAATTTGATGGTTTTTAGGTAAAATTGAAAGAAGAATGAACTAGTTTTTGATTGGGCTAATCTGATCTGTGCCATTTCTAAAAGTAAAGAAAATATGGTAGAAGAAGAAAGAGCCTAGGCATCGCTCATAGGGTTTGATTGCACTGATGAAGTTGCTTATTTCTGCTGTTTTATTTTCTGTTTTTTCTTGTTATTGTTTAGGAGGATAACTTATCCTCTTGTTTGTTTGCTTCTATTCCTTCTTCCTTCTCCAATAATATTTCTCCTTTTATTAGAATTTAGAAAAGATAGTTCTCTTTTACATACAGACTATTTGTAAACAGGTTGTATATTTTTCTAACAGAGTTTTTGCCATTTGTGATTCTATACACGGCAATTATTGATGTTTTAAACTTTTAATAACAGTTTCAGGATTTGCAAATTTTCTTTTCTTGTCCTGTAATTTTCTTTAGAACATTTTTATCAGCAACTCGATCACATGAAAAGTTTGATTGCTGTACTGATTTAAGTATTTGATTTTAGGGTTATGCACTGATTGAATATGAGCGCGCTGAGGAAGCTTGTAACGCAATAGAGAATTTGAATGGATCTGAGCTTCTTACACAAACCATTTATGTTGACTGGGCTTTCAGTAGTGGACCTACTAATGAGTCGATCAGAAGAAAGAGTGCTAGGTATGTTTCTACATGTTTAATGGTTAAAATATTTTGACAGGGTAATTTGTTGTTTTGCAGCAATACGGAATTAATTCTCTCAACTGATTACATGTCTTGTGAGTTTTAAAAAAATGAATTTTGAAGCACTTTTAGTGTTGGTCTGTGTTTTACTTATTGTATTTTGGTTGACATTTCCCAATGTAAAATTTATTTTATCCAAAACAAATCCCCTTCTGAAAAGTTTGTAGAGTGTAGCTTACTCCTTTGTTGCTTGGGTTTGATATGAAATTAAAATGGATATTATATAATGTCTAGATCTCGTTTTGTGATGCTGTATAAGAATTAGACAAATTCACGCATTTGTAACTGTACAAACTTCAAATTCATTGGAATGGGTGAGCTGGGAAGTGATCATTTTGCCAGTTAAGAGGCTTGTTGTAGGCCTAAGTATGAACGGGGATTGGGTCATGGGAATTTGGTGTTCACAAGCATTGCTTTGGCAGCTAAATGGCTATGGTATTCTCCCATAGGCACTGCATTATGGAGCCCAGTAATTTAGAGAAAATATGGTTTAGATGCAGTAACAAAGTGATAAATAGGAATAGCTTAGAAAAATATAAAAGATGTATGTTCAAATATTATGAAGAAGAGGGAGGATCAACTTATACTAGTGTAAGTTTTTTTTTACTTACACTTATTTTTAATTGTTAGATCCACTTTCATCTAATAGTTACTTTTAATGAAATAATCTCAACCATTAGATGAAAGTGGATCTCATGGTTGAAAATGAGTGTAAGTCAAAAAAAACTTACATTGATGTAAACCGATCCCCTTCTATGAAGAAACTACTAAAATATTAATTTTAACTCGAGTCTAACAAGATTAATATCACATAAATCATGAGTCTAACTGTATTCTGGAACTTTTACAGACCACCTCATGAACGACGCTCAAGGAGCCCTCGGAGGAGATATTGACGTGTGTAGTGATTACATGATTGTGTCATCATGTGGACCTTTAAATGAGGGGGCTTGGTTTATATTGGTCAAGTTGTGGAGAATCTGATACTTGTGCTCCTGTCGGACTCATACATCTTGTTGCTGAGGATTCTTATCTGATGCATCGTTTGTTGAATCATGAATGGTCTTAACTCTTTTAGCTTATAGTTTATGATGTATGGTGTTTAACATACTAGTATTGCAAGGTAGTGATATCTTTTGGTCTTGTTTTTCTTATGGAAAATAATCACCTTACATCTTTTTTAGAGGTGTAAGTATTATTTATATTATTTTTAATAGATATGATTAAATTAAAAAAAATGATAAAAAAAATATGTATAATAAATAATATTAAATAAAATATAAAAAATACATATATTATTTGATGTAAAAATATAAAAATTATTTTCTTATATGCAATGGTGTTGAAGTTGAGGCCCGAGGGATTTGATCTTTCTCTCTATTACCAACGAGTTTTGCAATATTCGTTGTTCTGCAAAGCACGTGCAGAGCAATTCTTTTGAAATATTTTTTCCTAATGTTCTCTGCATTTTTGTAAGCCTCGTAATAAAAGGATGTCGCGGAAGTTGTTGAAAATTTATTATGTACTAATGAAATATAATTTTTATATTCTTATATTAAATAATACATATTTTTTATATATTTTATTTAATATTATTTATTATACATATTTTTTTTATTTTTTATTTAATTATATCTATTAAAAATAGTATGAATAATATTTATATTTTTTAGAGGTATAAAATGATTATTTTCTAATGAAATATGCAAGATATTTTTTAGGATAAATGGTGGCAATAAAACAAATAGATGACCAACAAGTCTTATAAAAATAAACAACTAGGAAGGACCAAAAGTACGCACATGGGTGATGTAAAAAAAGCAAATTATGTCACTTAGTTAGAAGACTTGTGCTAGGTCTTTGGGTAAATCCTGTATAAAGAGGATCATACCGTTTTGTTTTGATTCGAAGGTAGATGAGATTTCAGAGCGGTTTGTGTTAACATATGTATGAGTATAGGTGGCAAAACGGGTTCACTTCGTTGGGTTGGTCCGTTAACCCGTAATTTTTTTGCGGGTTGGGTTCAATCTTTTCAATAAAATTTTTGATTTTTAACTCAAGATAACCCGCCGCATAACCCGGGTTATAAAAGTTGGCCGGTGGATTGAGTTTTTTAAAAAAAGTGTTATAAATTAGTCTTATTATTTATGTTTATGATATTTTTATGAGTATGATCTTAAATTTATTTTATTTATTTTATTTTTTAACCTCTATAAATTATAATTTTTCTATTTTTTAATTTTTATGATTTTTTTTATTTTTTATACATTTTGTTTTGTTTTTTAATCAACTCACTTACTTTTTTTTTTTTTTTTTTTTTTTGCTAATAACCTCCGTCAACCCGACTAAAGCGGGGTGGGTTAAATTTTTCCAACCCATTTTTTTTAAAATTGCCATGTACCGCATTTTGCGGGTTGAAAAATGTAGAATTTCATTTTGCCACCTCTAGATATGAGTCTCGTGGCTGTTCTGAACTCTTTTTATAAAAGTGAAGTAGGTTTAAAAAAAATGTTAAGGATTATAAAATAAAAAATTTTAGATGAAAATAATGTATTTAATATATTAAAAATTAAAAAATATTTAAATTTTTTATTTTAATATTCTTAACAAATGTTTTTAATAAAAAAATTTAAAAAATAATAGTAATAAAGTAATGTGTGCTTTATTACTATTATTTTTTTAAAAAATTTATTAAAAACATTTGTTAAGAATATTAAAATAAAAAAATTATTTTTATTTTATTTTTAATATATTAAATGCATTTTTTTCATAAAAAAAGAATAATTATAAAGTAACATTGACTTGTGTGTGAAGAGAAAGAAATGGAGGTAGACGTAGAGAATGGTGAGAAAGGAGAGATTTATGCAAAGGGTCGTTCGAAAGAGGAAGATGATAGGGTCTCATGAAGTACAAAGAAGGTCAAAGTTGGTGATGATCCTCAAGAAGCTGAGGTAGGAATAGTGGTGGAAGAAGTGTTGAAGAGGAGGAATCCAGAGACATGGATGCTGAATATAACCATGTCCAAGAAGATAATGTGGTGGTAGAGGATTATTTGATTCAAGAAAATAATGCATATTTGTAACAACATGATAATCCTGACTTTGATCCTATACCTTTCGTGGATGTTTCTCTAAATGAATTTGAAGATTGGTGTAAACCATAGAAGTTTTCCTTGATTGTTAAACTCCTTGGGAAGAGGTTAGGATTATGTGCTATGGACTCTTGGTTGAATAGTATGTGGAGTAAAAAAGGGATTATTAAAGTTTTTGATCTTCCTAAAGATTTTTGTCTAGTTAATTTTACCAATGAAGGAGACTACAAGCATGCTCTTTTTGAAGGGCCTTGGTTAATTGCATATCATTATTTATTAGTGCAATGTTGGCGTCCTTTGTTTAAACCTTTGGACAAAGAATTGAAAAAGATTGCAGTTTGGGTGAGAATTCCAAAGTTACCAGTAGAATTATATAATCAAAAGTTTTTATGGCAAGTTTGTTCAAAACTTGGAACCATGCTCAAGATTGATGAGCTTACGTCCATTCATATTAGAAGCCATTTTGCTAGAATTTGTGTTGAGATTGATTTGAGGAGGAAATTAGTTCCAAGTTTCCAAGCCCTTGGTCAAAACTTTAGAGTTGAATATAAAGGTTTACACCTTGTCTATTTTAGATGTGGAAAATACAGTCATCGCTAAGAAACTTGTAGCCAATTCCATGATCCTGTTGAACTTACTCCGATGGCAATGGTGGGAGATGATCAGCCTACAATGGTGGTGGTTGTAGATTAAGATGATGGGCAGAATCAGGCTCCTAATTTGGTTCTTAATGCTAAAACCCTAATGGATAAATCAATGCCTACTCCTAAGGAGGGAATCGCAAATAAGAATAAGGGTGATAACTGTTTTGGTCCATGGATGTTAGTTAAAAAATTTCCTAAAAAGAAGGGTGCAAATTCTTGTGGCAGATTTGTTGCTTGTGATAAGGTGGGTCAATCTTCTAATCATTTTCAAAAGTCCAGATTTAATATCTTAATTGAGGAAATAGACGATTCTGTCTCTAATGGACGTAACTCTTTTAGTTAAGATGGAAAAGTAGCCTATCAAAGTGGACCATTGGGCCAAAAGCCTAAGCATATGAACGCCTCTAATGCAGCAGCAACCTAAAGTGGGTCTATGGGCCAAAAGTCTAAGCAAGTTAATGCTCCAAATACTTCAAGTAAGAAAGATATGAAGTCCACTTTGCAAAGTCTGTGCCATGCAGAAGAATAAGAAGCACATGCAATCTAATGTGGAACCGAGTCCTAACTGGTAAAAGACCGTGACTCAGCTAAAGAAACCTGTTCAACTTGTGACAAGTAAGTCCCTAGCACTGAGCAAGAACGAGATCACAGAGTTGTTTGGGATATATTGTAGCGGTTTGACCAAAACACAACACAACGATTTGAGGAAGGAAAAATGGGTGACATAGGTTTGGCCATTCAACCAGTTGTTGGTCTTTCGCAAGAGGATTTGGAGTTTTTTTGTAGCTGGTACCGTGACAGATCTCTGGTAGGGCTGCGACATCCTCCAGATCCTGATGACACCCGTGACGTGGATGTAGGTTTGGGTGATAATACAACTCCTGGGATGCATGCAGTAGCTGCTTTGGCTGGAGTTGGAGGCTCTCAAGTGTAACACCCCAAATTTCCTATCTCTTAAACAATAATTTTGACAATTAACAGAATTTTACTGTTTAGTAATTTTTGTGCACTGTAAAATTATTTTGTTTATTCCGTCAGCATATTTGATCGTTTTGAGTGATTTACTCCGTGTCAGGAAAATAAAAATTTTCGGGCCGGGAAAAACTTTACGTAATTTAATTTTTACCGTTAGGTAATTATTTTACGTAATCTAATTTGATATTTGTGCGTTTTTAATATTTGTGATTTTTGTGGATGATTATGAATTTTTTTTGATGTGGGCCCAGGTGGCTAGGTGGTCCTATGTGGGCCCAAGTGACCTTACGTGGGCCCAGTGGGTCTCAAGAAAGTGAAAATTTTTCTACGCATAGAAAAATTTGTCTTGTTTAGACAGAGAGGACAGGATCTTACTAAACCTGAATCCGGAAACAGTTTTAGAAAATTTTATTGTGCTGTGTTTTGTACTGTATTTATTTATCAAGCGATAAAAATACAGTAAATATAATCTTTCGTGGGATTTTTAGCAAATAAAAATAGAAATTATATTGCTTAAGTCAACCTTGGTGGTTTGGATATCCACTATTGATTTAATTAATGATGGAGACTTGATCTTGATTTAATCAACGGTGGAGATTTGATCTTAAAAGTGAATAAGATCATTTATACCTGTTAGATGGAGATTAAATCAAGGGTAGAGATTTGGTCATATAAAGTGACTATGACCATTTGTAACAATTGGATTTAGAAGTAATCAAGGGTGGAGATTTGGTCTTGTAAAGTAACAAGGACCATTTATGACCATTGGATGAAGATTTAATCAATGGTGAATATTTAGTCTTAAAAAGTGACAAAGACTAATTATAACCCTTGGATTAAAAGTTTGAAGGAGCAATCTTGACCATTAATTTTTGGAGACACATCCAATGACTAGAATTTAAAGGAGAGAGATCCAATGGCCTAGATTAAGTCTTCTAATCTAAAGCTACACCTAAAGCCTACATTAATCCAAACCATTGAATTAATCAATGGTTTAGAATGCTTCAAATAATGGCTTGAAAAGATGACAACTTTGAAGAAGCAAGGATGAAGGGGGACGGTTTTTGCATGTTTTTGGAACTAAAGGAAAAGTTTCAATGCATTAATTGACGCTTTATGTCGTTGTTAGATGTCTTGATCAATGTTGATCATTATTGAACTCTTTGAAGAAGCATGGAGGGGGCTACGGTTTTGGGCTGCATTTAGAGACAAAAGTGACATTTGAAGACCATATTAGTCACCTTTGGTCATTATTGACCATACTTCATCATTCTTGAAACTTTCCTTCAAGCAAAGCTCTTAGAAAAATTTCTCTCCTTCTCCTTCTAGCAAGCTCACAGCCAAGCACCATTGATGTAGCTTCCATCACTCTTTAATTTCATCCAACCTAGTTTCTTGAATCCTTACCTTATTCTAAACAACTTTCATGTTGAAGGTTTCTTCAAAATCCAACATCTAGTACTTCAAAATCCAAGCTTCAAGATTCTACCAAAAATGATAAATTTCATATTTCTTCTTCTAATCTTCTAGTTTTGATTTTCTAAGCCATGATTGAACCATGGTTTACCTATTTCTACACTTGTTATTGATTTTAACATTTGTTTGTAATTTTTTTAGGAATTTTCCATGGAGATCCATGAAATTGGTGGAAGGAAAACTAAGTGTTTTCACTTCATCCTTTGTCTTAACCAAATCTAAGAAGCTTTTCTCTCACAAAAATCAAAATTTCATCTTTGTTCTTCAAGAGATACCATTCAGTCAAGACCCCTAAAACCACTCTCCAATCTCTTTTAATTTCATCCAACCATAGATCTTGAATCTACATGATATTCTAAACAACTTTCATGTTGGAGACTTCCTCTAAATCATTTATCTTCATGGACTTTCTTCAAGATCAAAGTTATGAGGTATTTATGGTGAAGTGTAAGGAAACTTCATTTCTTCTCTCTTTTTCATAATCTAAACCATGTTTGACCATTATTTTCTTAATCAAGCTTAGTATACTAATTTTTATGTATTTTGTTTTATATTTGAGAAGCCCTTGGTGATGAAGAACTTGGAAAAAGAAGCAAAACAAATAGTTTTTGAGGATCTTCAAGAGGTAAGAGGGAGATCCATCTCACCAACCAAACATGGTGGTGAGAGATGGTTATATATTGGATGGATGTTGAATCCATGTGAGGATTCATATCCATGGTCATGTAATAATTTATATGTGTTTATGAGCTTTGATTAATTGCCTATGCTTAATATGCTTTGCATGAGTTTATGATTTTGATGGTATGCTTATACTATGCATGATTTATTGCTTTGATTATAGCATGCTTATAATATATATATTTGAATATGTATGTATATGCCATGATTTGATGATGGAAAGAAAATCAATTTTTGGCTCCAATGGCCAAAGAATGAATACGGTTTTGGCACCCAAGGTTAGGGTTCCATGTTAAAATTTTTCAAGAACAAGGGAATTAATTTTTGATCCCTAAAACATGGTGAATTTTGGTCAAGACACCTCAAGATAGGTGTTCACAAAATTAATATTTTCTTGAATGATGAAAATAGATGTTTAGAAAAGTAAGAAAAATAAACAAAGAGTTTATTTTTAAAGAGTACATGAATACGGTTTTAGAAGGATTTTTATTGATTTATTTTGTGTAAAAAGTTTCTAAGTGTTTTACTAAACATGAGATTTCAATGAAAATAGCAATGATAATTTTAAGGATTTGCAAAGAAAGTGAAAAAGGATTTGTAAAGAAAGTAAAAATGAATTTGAACAAATGAGTTTGGTTTTTATGACCATCGGTATTTCGGTTTTGAAAACAAAGAATTTTTAATGATTTTGTTTGTGTAAAATCATATCAATTTAGAAGAAAAATATTTGATGGCTTCAATGGCCAAAGACTCTACGATTTTTGCAGGTTGGAATAATTTTGGTTTTATGAAACAAAGTAATTTTAAAGTGGAAACAAAATGTTTGAACAAAATGTTTTAGTATAAGGATTTTGGAAAGGGAATCAAAGTATTTTATCACTTGAGAAATGAACTTTCATATTAAAATGAAAAAGAAAAGTTGCAAGGGTTTGAATCTTAATTTGTTTTGAAAAGAATTGATTTTAGAATTGATTTGGAAAAAATGGAGAATATAATGGTGTTTTGAAAATTTACTAACGCTTATAACTTATTTTCAAGTTTTGAAATACGTTAGAAAATGTTAAGTTTTGAAACGTTGATGGAAAAGTGATTTTGTGAATTATATTTTGAAAAAGAATTTTTGAGTAAAGAATTGTGGAAAACTATTTTCTTGAGTATGAAAATATATTAAATAAAGTATAAAGTTATATTATTTTGAGAAAAGTTAAAAAGAATTTTTAAAGGTCAAGAAATATTTTACGTAATGAAATTGTGGTGAAAAATTATTTACGTATCTTAAAAACGTGATTTTTAAGTTATGTGATATGGAAAAATATTTCTATGTGATTTCAAATACGTTGAAATATTTATACGCGATTTGAATTTACGTTTAAATATTTTGTGATTTGAACTACTGTTGATAAATCATTTCGTGATTGAATAGCGATAGAATATTTTTTTTATGCGATTGTGAAAATGGGGGGAAATTGTTATGAGATTTGGAAATTGTTTTAAATATTTTGAGAATGATAGAAAATGATTTACGTAACGTAAAAGAATGATTTTTAAGTTACGCGATTTTGAAACAGTGAAAAAATACTATGCGATTTGAGAAACATATGTTTTTACGCGATTGAGAAAAACGTTAAAAATTAGTACGTGGTTTAAAGGTGCAACAGAAGAGTTGCAACATTTTGAAAATGTAACAGAAATATTACAAAATTTTGTAAACGTAACAGTAGTGTTACGGTATTGTAAAAATGTAATAAAAAGGTTTTGGAATTTTAAAAAACGTAACAAAAGTGTTACAGTATTGTGAAAATATAAAAGAAGTGTTATGGTATTGTGAAAACATAACAGAAACGTTTTTGGATTGTGAAAACATAACAGAAATGTTACACGATTGTGAAAATACGGTAAAAGTGTTTTACAACTATGAAAATATGATAACATGATTTTCGCTGTTGAAAGTACAACATGATTACTGTTAAACCAGTGTCCATACACTATTTGTGAGAAAATGACATATTTGTCTGTGATTGGACTTGGTGCATTATACATGCATTGGAATGGTCCGATGAGGACTAGATATGACTGATTGTCTAGGAGAAACACACCTCTTGAGTGGGTGCAATATGCGTAGTGTAGGTTACTTGTTGACCTTGGGGGCATCGGGGTACGGGTTGCTTACACGGGTAGTTGGTCGCGCTTCTTCCTGTAGGTTAGACCGATGCAACACACCGATGATCCTGACCGAGACACTATTCTTAATCAAGATCGATAAAGTATGTCGTGTATGTGTTAGATGTGCAAAAATTGAAATGAAAATTAAAGCACGTGGTCTCGAGGCACGTGGTATCGGCAGATCTTTTCGATCATTTCTCCGACCCGAGTTTAGCTCCATGGAGTAGGAAATCGAGTCTTGTGTACATGCATAATCGAACATTTATATCGTGTGATATATTAATTGAGGAATATTGGCTATAACAAACTGTTTTGAATACTTGGATTGATATATGATTGGATGATGATAGTTGATTAATATTGAATATATTATTGGAAGTTTGGTATGATATCCTGTATGATATTGTTGTTTGTGTTATCTCCGTGCTGTAGTGTTGGTATTGGCGTAGGTGATCTCACCTCTTTGTTATGTTGTTTTGCTATGTCTGATCTTGTTAAAATCAAATAATAAAAGGATCGAGTTGTCTTAGACATAACTGGGCGATGGACTACGAGATTGGTGACAACAATAAGGAGTGGACATTCGGGACTCGAAGGGATGCGGTGTTGACAAAGGAACGGATGTATGATGCATCAAGATGGACGAGAAAAAGGAATAAGTATGTTAAAGTTTCTCGTTAGTGTTGTACCGTGCTTTATTAAGTAGGACCCGTTATAGGGTTTGCTCGTTTTATTAAAAAAAAAAGAGTCGTAAGTTTTATATTTCTTGAATAATTATTAAATATTAAGTGGTATTTGTTATATGAGTTTAAATCAGTTTAAATATATTTTTCAGTATTACTTATAAATTTCAGTAAGTTTATTTTTCAGTAAGTAAGAAATTTTAAAACCCATCTTTTATAACTCAAACTTTGTGCGAACTTCTTTTCAGATTATGAGTCGGGAGTCAGACATGTGATACCCTAGGGAGGGTGTTACATCAAGCCTCTACATGATTGGCTTTTTTTGGCCTTTTCTTTCATATTTTTTTTGTTTATGATGAATGTTCTCCTTTGGAATTATAGAGGAATGGACAATAAAGGTTTTGTTAACCTCATAAAGAATCTTACGGTTCATTATCAGTGTTCTTTGATCTTTCTTTTGGAAACTTATGTCAATGGAGAAAAGGCTCAAAGGATTATTGATCGTATGGGTTTTGATGGTGTTTTTTTAGTGGAAGCTATTGGTCATTCAGGTGGTTAGTGTCTATGGAGGAAGGATTTGTGGGACATTCAAATTTTGGATTCTCATCATCAATATGTTCACATGATGTTTTCTTATCAGAATAGGGAGGCTTCCTTTTTCACTGTGGTTTATGGGAGTCTGCATCTTAGACCAAGGAAAGAGCTTTAGGATTCTTTGGATAGTATTACAGGGACTGTTCAGGGCCCATGGTGTGTGAGTAGACACTTTAACTCTACTACTAAGCTTGTAGGTTCTTCTAACACATTAGATACTCATTGCTTTAAGGTCTATCTGCTTAATTGTGGTCTCTTTGATACTGGTTATGTTGGTCAAGATTTCACCTGGCACAGGAGTAATACTAGGAAAAGGTTGGACCATGTTCTTGCTAATGTGGATTGGTCTAATTGTTTTGTGAATGCGATGGTGCAACATCTCCTTTAGCTTAGATCGGACCATGTCCTTATTTTGCTTAGGTTTGATTCAATCTCTTCTTTTATGTTTAGTCAAAAGCTTTTTCGCTTTTTGGCATCTTAGATTTTGCATGAGAAGTTTGTTAGTCTTGTGAAAGATAGTTGGAAGCAAGAAAACTTACTGTTAAATATTCATGTCATTACAGAAGATGTCAAAAAATGGAATAAAGAGGTGTTTGGGAATATTTTTCGAAGGAAGAGTTAGTTACTTCGTAGATTGGAAAGAATCTATTCTAAACTTTCTTCTCAGCCTAATGGTTTTTTTTAGGATCTTTAATCTAAACTATGGAAGGAGTATGAAGGGGTCTTAATTAGGGGTGTTCAGATCCAAACCAATAAAAAAACTGAAAATCGATCCAAAAATATTGAAAACCGACCGAAATCGAAATGGATTGGATTGTTTTGAATGAAAATTTTGAAAAATCGATCGGTTCGGTTCAATTTTATAAAACTGATCCAAACCGAACCGAACCGATTACTACACTAAATATACACATAAATTTACTTAAATGCCCATAATATCTCATTTCATTTACCTGTTACTCTCCTATCCCAGTATCCCACGATCTCCCTCTTTTTTCAACATCCTCTTTCATTCTTTCAGCTTCCCCCTTTCCCCTCCCCCTTTCACTCTTTCAGGCCCCGTACCGAGCCTCATCCACCCTTCCTCCCCCATTGTGCCTCGTACGTGGCTCCACCGCGCCCGTACATGGCTCTACCTCGCTTGTACATGGCTCCACCGTGCCTTGCTTCCCCCTCCCCCACTTTGGCCTCATCCCCTCCTTCCCCACCGCGTGGCTCAACCGCGCCCCTACCGCGTGGCTCAACCGCGCCCCCACTTCGGCCCCATTCCACCTTCCCCCCCACCGTTTTGCTTCACCACGCCCCCGGATCTGCCTCCAGATCTGCGCCTACCCCACCAAATCTTCCTCCAGACCAGATCCGCGCCTCCCCTTCCACTTCGGCCCCATCCCCCCCTTCCCCCACCGTGCAGCTCCACCTCGTCCCCCCTTCCAGATCTGCCTCTTCTTGTTGTTGTGTATTATTTGTTGTTGTTGTGTATTGTTTTCATTTAAATTGCATTATTGATTAGAAACTGAATTATCCAATCCAATCCAAACCGATTAAAATCGGTTTGGATTGGATCAGTTTAGTTATTAGAATTCATCCAATCCAAACTGAACCGATGATACTTACTTTGTTTGGATCGGATGGTTTTTTGCCTCAAAACCGATCCAAACCGATCCAAGAACACCCCTAGTCTTAATTCAGGAGGAAGTTCTTTGGAAACATCGTTCAAGATGTAAATGGATCTCTTTGAGTGACAAAAATAATAGTTATTTTCATAGGCTTGCTATGGCTCAAAGAAGAAGGAATCGTATTATGGCTCTTTATGATAATGATGGTCTTTGGGTTGATGATTTAGAGTTCCTTAAGAGACTTAGAGTTGAGTTTTACTCCAATATTTACAGGGATGAGGGCGGTTACTCCAAGTTCATTGTCTCTGGGACTTTTCTTGCTCTTTCTGCTTCTGAGTTTTCTAACCTTAAGAGTCCTGTTTTAGATATGGAGGTTAAAATAACTTTCTTCTCAGCGTAATGTTTTTTTTTAGGATCTTCAATATAAACTATAGAAGGAGTAGGAGGGGGTCTTAATTCAAGAGGAAGTTCTTTGGAAACATCATTCAAGATGTAAATGGATTTCTTTAGGTGACAAAAATAATAGTTATTTTCATGGGCTTGTTATGGCTCACAGAAGAATGGATCGTATTATGGCTCTTTATGATAATAATGGTCTTTGGGTTAATGATTTAGAGTCCCTTAAGAGACTTGGAGTTGAGTTTTACTCTAATATTTACAAGGATGAGAGTGGTTACTCTAAGTTCATTGTCTCTGGGGCTTTTCTTGCTCTTTCTGGTTCTGAGTTTCCTAGCCTTGAGAGTCATGTTTTAGATATGGAGGTTAAAATAGCTTTATTCTCCATAAGGGGTCTTAAGGCTCATGGGCCTGATGGTTTGCATGCTATCTTTTTTTAGTCTCAGTGGGATGTCATTAATCCTTCTCTTATTGCTTGGATAAAACAAGTATTCCATAAGCCTTATCTCTTAAAGGATGTCGATGGTACTCTGATTTATTTGATTCGTAAGGTAGATAGGCCTGAAACTTTTAAACAGTTTCGCCCAATTAGTTTGTGTAATGTTTGCTATAAATTGCTCACAAAAATTATTGCTACCATGCTCAAAGGGGTGATGAATAAATTAGTGGCACCAACTCAGTGTAATTTTGTTCTAGGTCGCCATAGCTCTGATAATATCTATATTGCTAGGTGGTCCATTCTATGAATACTAAAACGGTTGGTAAAGGTTTCATGGCCTTGAAGATTGATCTAAAAAAACATATGATCGGATTAAATGAGATTTTGTCAAGGACACTTTAGAAGATGTGGGTTTTCCTCCCGCTCTCTTTCATGTTATTTGGTGGTGTATCTCATCTCCTTTGATGAATCTTCTTTGGAATGGTGAGTATACTATGACTTTTTCCCCATCTAATCGTATTAGGCAAGGCGACCCTTTATCTCCCTACCTATTTGCTCTGTGCATTGAGAGGTTATCCCACTTGATTTCTCTAGTTGTAGAGCATGGTTTTTGAGAGCCGATTACGCTTTCAAGGGGTAGTCCTAAGTTATCTCATTTATGCTTTTGTGGATGATTTGGTCATTTTTGCTAATGCTTCCTCTAGCCAGGTCTAGGTCATAAAAGGTATTTTGAATATTTTCTGTGAAAGTTCAGGTGAGAAAGTGAACAATGAGAAGTCTTATGTTTATTTCTCTAAAAATGTTAATCGTGGGAGACATGTGGAGCTAAGTAAGGCTCTGAGGTTTCATCTCACTACTGATTTAGGTCGATTCCTTGGAGTTCCTATCTTACATAAGAGGGAAAACTCAAAGGATTATGACTATCTACTTGATCGTGTTTCTAGCAAGTTAAATGGTTGAAAAGCTAGAACTTTGTCTATGGCAGGGCGTGTTACTCTTGCCTAATCCGCGTTAGCAACCATTCCTTCTTATGTTATGCAGTCGACTCTACTGCTTATCAAAGTGTGTAATCAAGTGGATAAGGCCTGTAAAAATTTTATTTGGGGATCATCTACTAAGCAAAAAAGAGTTCATCTTGTCTCTTGGGATGATATTTGCAAACCAAAGAGTATAATAGGTCTTGGTTTTCGTAAAGCTTGTCATTTGAATCTTAATTTTCTCATGAAGCTTTGCAATCTCGTCCTTCTATGTCCAACTCGTGGCGAGGCATTTAGCTTGGTAAAAAAAATTTTAATAACCTAGTTTGGCGTGTGGGTAATAGGACCATAGCTAGGTTTTGGACAAATCATTGGATTTCTGGTGTGCATAGACTAATAAACTTTGCTATTGTGGCTGAAGAATTCTTAGATAAGGATGAAGTGGTTGCTAGTTATGTTGATCTCCATGGTTCTTGGAATGTTCAAAACTCTCCCAAGTCTTACCATCTGATTTTGTTGATATTATTGTTACCTTGCATGTTCCTAGCAATACTGATGTCGTTGATACAGTTGCATGGATGGGGAATTGTAATGGTATTTTTACTGTTCGGTCAGCCTATGAGTTATGCTCGAATCAGGGAGCAGCTTCAATGGATTTTACCTTTAAAAAAGTTTGGAGTTTAGATGCTCCACAAAGGCTTCACACCTTGCTTTGGTTGGTTGCAAATGATGCTATTCTAACTAATGGGAACAAGTTTAGAAGGCATCTTATTGAAAATTCTTATTGTGCTCTATGGTAACGAGGCTATGTTGCATGCTTTAAGAGACTGCATTGTTGCTAAAACTTGTTGGCAGAAGCTTCTTCTTCCTGAGCACCAATCTAGCTTCTTTAATGCATCTCTTTGTGATTGGGTGACTTTGAATTTATCTCAGCACTTGGGCTTGACGTCTACGAGATGGGGTTTGGTTTATGCTACTGGTTGCTCTCTTATTTGGTATAGGAGAAATAATTATATCTTTCAAGGAGTGGATCTTAGTGTTTATAATCTTCTTAAGCAAATCATTGGGGTCACCTCGGATTATAGTAATGCTCTGAGTGTTTCTCATGGAGCTAAACGGGTTGTGGCTAATTATAGGATGATAGATATATCTTGGAATCCTCCTCCTGAAGGTTAGACCAAGATCAATATCGATGGATCTTTTCTTTATGGCTCTTCTTCTGCGACTTGTGGTGGTGTTCTCCGAAATGACCACTGCCAACTTAGGTAGCTATTCTATAACAGTAGCAGAACTTTAGGGCTTATATCTAGGTTTGAAGATAACTTTTGAGCTTGGATTTCAAAAGGTTATTTTAGAGGTGAATTCTCGTTTTGTCGTCCAATTAGTGGCGTGTGGATGACAACCTTAACACTCTTATTACGTTCTTTTTCAAATAGTTCAGGAGCTTATAAAAAAAGAGTGACAAGTTAAAATTTGTTATTCCTATCAAGAAGTCAATAGTTGTACTAATATTCTTACTAGAAGAGATTATCACCTATCCTCTAACATTCATATTTTTAAAATTTTCTTCTTGATTTTTTTCGATTAGTTATTGTTATTGATAATGGTTTAATTTCTTTCAACGTATTATTGTTTCTTAGTTTATTATTTGGATTTTTGCTCATTTGTTTATTAAAAAAAAAAGTAACAATGTGCGATGATGCAATATTTTACTTTTGCATCTATCACTACGTATTAGGATAAATTAATGTAATGGAACTTTCTGTTAGATGGGAAAATAACATTAATATTTTATTGAGTTTTTTCGTTTTGCTTTTGATACGCAAATTTCCTTTGGTGATGTAAAATAATTTTTGTTAATGTTCTATAGAAAGAATTTTTCAGATCCATTTTTTTTAAAATATGATCCACTGTTATTTTAACTTAACCCTAATATATATATATATATATATATATATATATATATATATATATATATATATATTAAATATTTGAAAAGGCTGATCTGATTGTAGATGGCAGATAAGCCATCCAACTCTACTTGACTGGTATTTCTCCTGGGCATCAGGAAAGCGAAGGATGTAATCAAAGTGATAGGTACTGTAATTTGGGTTGGAGTTGAAATTTAGAACCTTCTTATTCAAAATTTATGCTTTGAATATCTTTAAGAATTTTAATTTTAATTTTAATGAAAATAACTAAATAAAGTGTTTCTTACTTTTTGATTCAGACCCAAGATTTCTAATAAGTAAAAAAGTAAGATTGAATGAATTTTGAGTTAAATCATAAAAAATAAGATAAAAATAAATAATTAATCTATTTATTATTTATTAAAATTGTGCTAATAAAATTCAATCCATAATACAAGACCTATTTAATAAATAAAAAAATATTTAATTCATTCGTTAATCATTTTTTTTATAGATGAATATTCAATTAATCTATTTAAAATTATATTATATTTAAAATGTATTTTGATTTTTCTCTTTCTTACCTAATACTTACTTTTCTTTCTCTAAAATTCATTTTACCTTTTTTTATTTCTCTAAAATTCATTCTTACTTTGCTCTCTTTCTAAAATTTATTATCTATCTTTAAAAATTTTTCTCTCTCTAAAATTTACCCCATGTGATTTCAATATTAGATATTCAAGCCCAATCCCAATCTACTCACTAGCTTTTTCTATTCATCTTGTGACCCCAATGATCTTTCCCTAGCATTATATCGCTACGCCTTTCTTGGATGTTCATGTTTTTCGTACAAAGGCTTGTTATTTATAGAAATCTAGAATATGAGAGAAAAATCTATGACTTTCTAGTATGTTTTAGAACCTTTAAAAACATTTTACACCTCAATGAAAGATTCTAGTATTAGGAAAAATTAACATATCCTAAATTTAATCTATTGTATAATTTTTAAGATACATTATAATTATTTTTATTTTTGATAAATAACATGACATTCAGATTATTTTGTTATATTTATTATTTAATTATTTAATTAATATGATAAAGTCCTTGATTAAATTTAGATACTTGTCATAATGATAGAGCACAAGTTATTTAATTAACATACCACAAGTTACACAGTTTAAGTATCTTGGATCCATCATACAAAATGATGGAGAGATAAAAGGAGATGTAAACCATAGGATTCAAGTTGGATGGATGAAATAGAGGTGTCTTCAGGAGTTATTTGTGATAGGAAAGTCTCTCAAGCTTAAGGGTAAATTTTACCGCACAACTATAAGGCCCGCAATGTTGTATGATTGAATGTTGGGCGGTAAAAAGCCATCAAGAGCACAAGATCAGTGTCGCGGAGATGAGGATGTTGCGTTGGATGTGTGGCCATACTAGACAAGATAGGATTAAGAATGAATGCATTAGAGAGAAAGTAGGGGTAGCACCTATTGTGGAAAAGATGGGAGAATCTCGCCTTAGGTGGTTTGGACATGTAAGGAGAAGACCCTTAGAAGCCCCTGTAAGAAGAGTAGATCAGATGGAGAATAGCCCAATAGCTAGAGGTAGAGGAAGACCAAGAAAGACTATAGGTGAAACGGTTAAAAAAGATTTAGATTTGAATGACTTTTCTGAAGACTTGGTTCATGATAGGACACAATGGCGTCGTCTGATCCATGTAGCCGACCCCACCTAGTGAGAAAAGGCTTGGTTGTTGTTGTTGTTGTTGTTGTCATAATGATAGAGATCATGAAAATGAGAGACAAGTTTTTATTTATAATTTAATATAAAATGTTCTTAATCGTATGATTATTGAAAATATGACATTAGTAATCCGAATAGATCAATATATGTGTGATTGTCTCTATTGGATAAAGATTAATGGATCTCATTTATTAATTCATATATATAGATTATGCATATGGAGATATGATCATTGAACTAACTCAACTGATAATTCATAATGGTTTATATTACCGTTAAACTATCAATAGGATATTCTCATGAAGAACATGGTGTAAACTTTTCCTTTAACCTGAGCTTATCATAATAATTAACAAGTTATTTGTTATACTTTTATCCCAAACACCTAATGTCCTAAGGCGCTAGTTGAATGGATATTGAATATGATTAAATACTTGTAGAATTGATGATATATCAAGAAGGAATTCATCAACTCTTGATAATGAGTTTGAACTCTATGATTATAACAATAAAATTAAGACCTTGACAAAGGCAATTGAATGAATGAAGAAATGAGTTTTTTAAGTCATTCACTAATTGGTTATAAAACATAAGGGTTTACCTATTAGAGTTTGACAGTTATACCATATTCTAAGGTTAACTCGGAGTCAGAATGATAGAAGGAAATATTATATTATTCTTTTAAAGGTTCTTGAAGAGAAAAAAATGTTACTTCATGTTATTCAATCGTTAAGAAGTGTTGCTAGACACCAACCTTTATTAGTAATTTGGTTCGATTAATTTACTACCGGTTTAGTAATGAACCTATGGGGTCACACACTAACAAATGTTTCAATCTTTGCTAAATGATTATTTAATTTATTATTTGATAATTAAATTAACCAATTTAATTTAATCAAATAAATAAGTTTTTAATCCAAATAGAATATTATTATATTCTTTTCTAACACTCATAATACAATTAATATATGATATAATTATCTGAAGAAATTCTATTTGGAATAGAAAAATCAAAAGTTTCCAAATGTTGTAGCCATTAATGTTTTAAATCATATTAGATAAGATTTATTGTTGCACGTTATCTTGATAGATAAGATTTATTATTACATGTTATTTTAATAAATAATATTTATTGCTGCATGTTATTTTGATAGAAAAGATTTATTACTGTATGTTATTGTGAAATCCTATTAAATATGCGTCAAAAGTCAAGAATGTGGTACAAGCAGCAACCAATGGTTGGTTAAATTCTATTAGATACGATATGTTGCACGTTAGAAAGGATATATTGCACGTTAAATAAGATTTGACAAATTACTTATTAGATAGGATTTTGTAATACTACACGCTATTTATTTTTGGAATAAATAAATAAAATAATTTTTATGGCTATTTAAAGTGTGCAGTAATGAAATTTCAAAATATACTGATATATCATAAACAGAAAACATATGTTTTTTTGCTCTAATTTTTTATTCTCAGATTTTTGTACAAGCTTTATGTTTCAATGGAGTTTATAACAAGGTTTGATCTCAGTATAGATACGCATAAAGTCTTTATACAATTGAATAAATTTTTTTAAAGTATCAAATACATTTTACTAAGTATTTTGAATTTATCTTCATCGTGTTAAAAGAAATTTAAATACAAAAATAATTATTTTTAAATTATTATTACGTTGTTTTACTGTATATTTTAATTACTATGTAATCCTTCAACTAGAATGTAATCCTTCAACTAGAACTTTGTATAACTTTTTAGAATACTGTAAAAGATTCTAGAACTTTAGGAAATGTTTTAGAAAACTCTAAACTCAATGAGACTTCAAGAAGATTTTAGACTTTTGTAAATATTTCATATATTCTCTAAGAAATTATAGAAAATTCCATTCCAACATCTTAGACATTTAAAAGTGAGGAGGTGGGAAGATTCTAGAACTAGATCCCCACCATCCATTTGATAAAATCTCCACCATCTGTTAAGGAGATAAAACTCCTATAAATAAAAATATCATTCTATATATAAGCATAATGAATTTGAGAGTTTCTTTATACTAAGTATTCATGTAGAATTAAATCTCACCCAATTCATCCAATCCATTAGCTTTATTTTTATAATTAGATGAATTGGATTAGATTTATATAAGGTTGGAATGAATGGAGGATGGATTAATGAATCCAATTGTCACCCATAAGTAAGGAAGTATTTTATTTTATTTTTCAAAATAAAATCATTTTCAGTAATTTTTGCAACACTAGTTAGATACTTTGACAACTTTTCTTATTATTACGATATTATCACTAGGCTATGTCTTTGTTGCCCCATAATTATTGTAATGTAATTAAAGTTAGAAATATAATTACATTTTTTTTTTCATTTTCAATAAGAAAACGAAGCTTAAAAGACTTTTTTTTTTTGTGAATTTAAAAATGTATTTAAATTTTGGTTTGTATTATCATTTCTCATTGAGATAAACTTGTAAATAGTTTATCATAATTGAAATTGTAATAAATACTATTTACTAATAAAAATATAATTTTATTAACGTGTGCCTATTAAACATAATTGTAAAGAGTTTTTTTTTAGATTACAGGATTTTTGGACAGCTGATTTGATCAATTAATTGGATAATTTTTTCATCGATTTGATCAAATTTGAGTGATTCAGTAACTCGCTTGACAAGTTGACTCATTTTTTTTAAAAAAAATTAAAACTTTAAATATGTAACTTTTAATATTTAAATATTATTCTTAAAAGTCATTGTTACGAAGTGTATCATACCATTAGAGTTTTTATTTAATATTATTTTCAATTTTTTAATTTATATTATTATCTAAATAATAGATTATTATCACTACTTGTTTGAACATATTTTTCTCATAATATTTTTTTGTTTAGTATTTTTAAATGTAATAATTGTTTATATTAAGTAGTTTTTCATATAATATTTTTTAAAAAATACTTTATTCTTTGTCTGAATTTTTCAGTTTGACTGTTTGACCTTCGATTGGACCGTTTATCCAGTGAATATTAAGAAATAAAAAATAAAAAATTATTAAATGGAAAACATGTTTTTTTTTATATTTTTGAAGTAATAAGACCAAAGTACACATAGTGTGTAATACAAGAAGATTTTTTATAGTTTTCCCTAATTTTATTATTGTGTGCCTATTAAGCATAATTGTAAAGAGTTTTTTTGTGGGTCACAAGATGTTTGGATGGCCGATCTAATCAACCAATTGGACCATTTTTTTCATTGATTCGGTCAAACTCGAGTGACCCAGTAACTCATCTAGTAGGTTGACTCGGATTATTTAATTTTTGTTTTTTAGAATTAAAACTTCAAACATGCAACTTTTAAGATTTAAATATTATACTTAAAAGTCATTGTTATAAAGTGTATTATACCATTAGACTATATGCTCTTATTTAATATTATTTTCAATTTCTCAATTTATATTATTATGCAACTAAAAATTATTATCATCGTTTGTTTGAAAGTATTTTTCTTATATAATATTTTTTGTTTAGTATTTGTAAATGTAATAATTTTTATATTAAGTAGTTTTCCATCTAAATTTTTTTAAAAAATACTTCTTTTTTGTTTTAATTTTTCGATTCAACTGTTTGATCTTCGATCGATCTGTTTATCTAGTGAATGTTAAGAAATAAAAAATAAAAATTATTAAATAAAAATTAAAAATTAAAAAAATTATTTTCTTGAAAATTTAAAATATATTTAATATTTTTTTATTTAAACAATTAGTAATAAATAATAAATACTATTTCTAATCCGTGTGGTCTACATTAACAAAACTCATAAAAATATAATATAAAGAAGCCTTAATTGACGAGATTAATCTAAGAATTTTATCAAACTTGTAAACGAACATAATTAGTTTTAAGATTGTCCTTTGCTTCAAAAATATTGAATTTAAATAAAGCATTTGTTTATTTTAATTTCTTAAAAATATTGGTGAAATTATTTTGGTTCGTTAGCATTATGATGCAAAATTATAATTATTTATTGAATTAATTAAAAAATTTATTCGATAGAATTTATATTGAGTGGAGCTGGTTATAAAATTAGACATTTTTTTATTGGGAAATTAAACTTTGAAGGAAATATTCTTAAAAATGAAATAATCTCATATATTTGTTAAGTTTAATATATAAAAAGATCATTAAAGAAAACTTACTTCAATACTAATTTTTTTATTAGATATTTGAGAAAAAAATGTTTTTATTAGTTTATGTAATTATAATAAATAAATATATACTTATATAGGATGGAGTATTTATTGAACAACTATAATTTTTTTATCACGTTATTCTTTATACTAGTAACAAATTACATTTTTAATTATTATTATTTATTTAATTATAATTATTAAAAAATAATATAAAAATAATATTTAAAAAATTTATAATAATATTATTTTTTTATTAATTCTTATATTCTTATATTAAATAATATATATATATTTTTTTACATTTTATTTAATATCATTTATTATATATTTTTTTGATTATTTTTTTATTTAATTATATTTATTAAAAATAATATAAATAATACTTATATTTTTATATGAGGTGTAAGATAATTATTATTTTTTCTTTATCGAAATACAAAAATGGAAAGGTTTGAAATACTAAAATGAAAAGGTGACAGAAGCAACAGCATGTTATGCTCAAACTGAATCTGAAATATATACAGCTCTGTCTCCAAAGATAGGAGAGAGATTCTAAAGAGAGAGAGAGAACAACTGAGAAAGTGTGTACTGTGCTGGCATGTGATAAGTAACAAACAACACATAACAACACACAACACTGTTGTTACTTGTTCGGCGGAGAGGAACACAGAGACCTCGCCACCACCACCGCTTCTACCATTTTTGTTCTGAGATTAAACCCCAACAAAAAGATTTCATTTTGATGGGTACTTATGAAGCCACAAACATTGTACTCACAAAAATCAACAACCTTGACCCCGAGAATGCCTCCAAGATCATAGGCCACATTCTCGTCAACCTTCAAGACACTGAACTAGTACGCTTAGCTTCTAGCCCCGATTATGTTATTCACTCCCTCGTTCTTAAGGTCAAGACCCTCTTGGGACTTTCCTCCACACCTTCTACACCTTCCTCTCCTAACCCCATACCAAGGTCCCCAACTACTACCAACCCATTTTCCCGCTTCAGTGCCAACGCATCTTCTACCTCTTCGCATGCTTGGTCACTTTCTGAGCTTCCAAACAACCCCATTAGCTCAAAGTCGAGTCCTCTACTCTCTCACGACAATATCCATGTTGGGTCTGTTTCAAAATCTTCTCTTTCACCTCGTGTGATGGTCGGTGACTGTGACACTGTTAGGGACTTTGTTGAGCAAGAAATGGGTGAGTACTTTTCTTTCCTCAATGAGTCAATGAAGGATGAGGATTTGGTGGATCCAAGGCTTGAATTGGGTCATGGGACTCACAGTTGGCACTCTCTTGTCAACAATGGCGATCCTCATTTCCACATAAGGAGCCGCTCCACCAGAGATGTGTGCTTTGGGTCTGAAGAAATTGGTGGGTATAAGCCCTGCGTTTACTTCGCCAGAGGGTTCTGCAAAAATGGCAGCAATTGCAAGTTTTTGCACAGTGGATTGACTGATTCAGTGGATGCCATTGTTGGTTCTCCAAGTAAGTTTCAGGGGTTGGAACAGCATGAGGAGATTATCAGGTTGAAATCTGCACAGCATCAAAGATTAATGGCTGCTTCGCAGCTCATGACTGGAGCTTCACCATCCTCGTACGACAAGTGCATTAACTTTTTGATGCAGCAACAAAATGATCCCCAAAGGTTTATCTATTAAAAATAAACTAAAGTTCTCTCCTTTTTCATTAATGTCTCAAAAAACTGGGTACTTCTTAAAAAAATTATTTTCTTCTTTATAAAGTGATATTTTGTTCTTGCTGTATGTATGGTTGGCTTGTGATGCATTTCAGAGCGGCTGCAGCAACAGTCATGATGCGAGATGAATTTTACAAGTTTGGCCGGTTCAGGCCGGAAAGGAATGACTTTTTATCCATATTATCAGCTGAAAATCCTAACTCTTCTTCCAGACAGATTTATTTAACTTTTCCTGCTGAAAGCACATTTAAAGATGAAGATGTTTCAGAATACTTCAGGTAAAACATGCCATCGGGCTGCCCGTAATCCCCATTTCTTAATGGGTATAGGTTAAATTATTTTAAGGAAGAAACTATAGGATTTTATTCAAATGATAATGGTTTAGGGACATCAACAAACAATGCAGTGCTGGTGAAACATGTGAAATTATATTGCATTATTGTAGATAGATTTTCCCATAGACACTGTTAAAGTCCGTTCTCAGATATTGCCATTAATTATTCCAGATTCCATGTAAAAAAGCGAAAAAGGTGGCTGATTTTCCACTGTTTTCAGTGAGCATACGTCTCAAGGTTTTTGCATGTATTCCTTAGTGTGATCACGGTCGGATCGGAAGTCCCTGTGAAAGTGGATTTTTTATTGCCTTTGATATTGGTCATGACTCATAACTAGAGTAGTGCTTGTGCCTTTTGCCATCTTTGATTGATTTGAGCTTGCTTGGTGATTGGGGTCTTTTGCTGGCCCTTCAGCAATCTAGAGTCACCAACTTAAACTCGGTAATCATCGATTATGATGTTACCGCATAAATTTAAGAATTCCATGATCCTTGCTGAAAATTTTATAATATGTATTGCTAGTCTTACCACCATGTTATAGAACACATCTACCTTAATGGTGGTTATTCATAAGTGGTAGAGAAGGATGTATGGACGCCTGCATTTGACTTTTAGGGTTGCATTCATAGTAACTGTAGCCTGAGAAGGTTGCAGTTGAAAGACAGTGATATGTTGTTTTATTAATTGTATGTTCTCTGCGATGTTGTGTGGACCTTATATGTTATCAGATGGGAACTGACTTAAATAGAATCATGATCTCTAATTGACCATATCTTGTTCTATAACTTAATATTTACTTGTAATACAGTTTAGTCCATGTTCATGCAAGTATTTTTTGTGTCTTTACATATTCATACATACATGCACGCATGCATACATTTGAGTCCAAATTGAAGAATTTCATCAAAATAGCTACCTTGTTTTTTTGAAGCAAATTTGGACCTGTGCAAGATGTGAGGATTCCTTACCAGCAAAAGCGAATGTTTGGGTTTGTTACCTTTGCCTATCCGGAGACAGTGAGACTCATATTATCCAAAGGGAATCCTCATTTTATTTGTGATTCACGTGTACTTGTCAAGCCCTACAAGGAGAAGGGAAAAGTCGTTGACAAGTATGTGGGCATCATCTCTTTGTTTGGTTTATATCTTCCTATTCCTACAATAATATTATTGTGACTGATGTATGCAGGAGACAACAGCATCAACAACAACAATTAGAGAGGGGAGAATTTTCACCATGCTTGAGCCCCTCTGGTCTTGACTCTAAAGAACCTTATGATTTCCATCTTGGTAATCAAATTTCTCCTGTCTTGATATTTTTATTCTACTTGGGCTGGAGTGGGAACATACTTAAAAGAAGTTGCTAATGCCCTTCTCTACAAAGCCCTGACAATTCCCAAAAAAGTGTGTGTTCGTGCCGATACTCGCATAGAGTCTCGCGTTTCCATTTTAACTTTATTGAATCTGTTCTTTGCAGGAGCAAGAATGTTCTATAATCTGCATGAGATCTTGTTGAGAAGAAAATTGGAGGAGCAGGCTGAGTTGCAGCAAGCCATTGAACTTCAAGAAAGAAGGCTGATGAATCTGCAGCTTCCAGACTTCAAGAATAATCATATTCGCCATCAACAACGCAGTCTCTCTATTGGTGCTTCTTTACCCTTGCTACAACTTCATAGTCATATTAGCAATCCAGGTCTTTCTTCTGATAGCATTAAAGGAGATATCACAGGTTAGTCAATCAACAGTAGCCCCATGATGAAGTTCCAGTGAAGTAGGGTAGACACTTTGTTGATATACATTTTGTTGCAGGCTTCAGTGGCAACCCCGTTTCTACCATTTCATTAGCTGCTACTGAGCAGCCACGGCAAGAAGTTGATCCAGCTTGCATTCATGATACTGACAGTGGGAATGGAAAGGATAGCACAGATGCAGAAATAAAAGATCGTTGTAATAGGTGTGGAGCTTGACTCTCTTTCAGATCTCATTCCTGTTGCATCTGTGTTGCAGGCTTTTTGGGCGTGTTTCCTCATTTTAATTTTCCCTCTCTTGAGGGTATGTGTTGTATTTCAAGTTTTCTGATAATGTTTCTTTGTGCTTTTCTTGGTTGTGGAGAAGGGTGGAGCAGGCCCTTCCTGATAGCCTCTCTGCTTCACCAACAAAAGCAGCTGGAGATAATCTATCTGACTTCTCTACATTGGCATTGGTCAATGAGAGTGCTGTATTCTCAACAAGCTTATCATCTCTGAACAAGCCACAACCGCAGACCACTTTTAGTGACATGGCTTTCCGTTAATTTTCTTTGAAATCAAAGGTACTGCTAGTTGCAATTTGTATGCCGCACTTCCCTGCCATAGTACTAATGATGTGGTGACAAGTAGATATATATGTTTTTTAGGCTCCATTCTGCATGTCTAGATTTTAAATTGTAGGTAATAAAAATAGAAGTGGCCATCGAGGATAATTTTTATTAGGGTAAGAGATTATTTTTCCTTTTCATTTTTTTTTTTAAAATTTCGTTACAAGTAAAAATCATCTCCGAACTTGCTTATGGTCTAGTAAATTAGTGCCTCTTTCATTGAATGGTTTTCTTTTGTTGCTGGTTTGTTTCTATGCAGATTTATAGAAGCATACAGAAGGACGAATCCTCTAGATGTATAGCCGAATACACCTATTCTATAAGACTAGATCCTAGAGAAGATTCAAAGGAGGTCACCTTCATCATCAATACATACTACTAACAGCAAGCGATACATATTGCATACTTGGACAGACATATTAATTTATAAGAGTATTTTACTTTTCTCTTTTTCATTTTCACCAAGACTGAGACTGAACAAAGTACTGTAGATTTACCTTGCTGTAATATATACAGCTCTTTCATCCATCATTCAGTTCCAATTTTGTAAATGTTACAGTAGATTAGAAGTTGCCTGGCAGGGGAATAGGGAATCACAACAAAGTCTTAATACAGCACTGATGTGCTCAAAGATACGAGTTGAAACATGAGAAGACAATATGCTGGTATTCTAGTGCTTCTATCTGTATTCTGTTCTCTTATTTGGGGGTGGGATACCTGTGCCTCCTGACTGAAAATTGATTTTCATTATTATTTTTCAGAAAGGGACATGCAATGAATACATAACAGGCAATTAGGCTATCAGTACAGCAATGGTAGCTAATCATGTACAAAATTTAGTAACTGCTGTTAGATGGCTTACTGTATTAAATCAATGACCATAAGATATAGTTGTCAGTTTGTGTGACTATCACTATACAATACACATAAGTAATTTAAACCTATTTCCTTTGTTATAAACTTATAATCTTACATCATAGAAGTTACAAGATGTTATAAGCCATTCTAAACAAGAAGTATATTTTTCTCACGAGTTGCTTGAAGAATTTATCAGAGTACTCTTCTATGCGTTATTAAAATGGTATGTGTAACCCCACAAAAAAAAAAAAAAATGTAACAAATAAATGTATGGCTATGTGGAATGTTGGACACTTTACCAGAGTACTCTTCTAAGCGTTGAGCTGTGTAAACACTTGTCAGATGGAATAAGTAAATGTTGTGTGTACAATTAAATATGTTTATTATTTTTATATTATATATTAAATTAATTTAAAATATTAAATTATTTTATTTATAATTATAATATTTTTATGATATATAAAATAATTTTATAAATAAATTAAATATATTTTAATTTGACAAATAACGAAATATTAATTTTGACTTAGTTCATTGTTAATAATAAGTTATTAAATTAAACTGTGGTAATTTTAATTTATAAGTACTAGTTTGTCTTGTATTGCAATAGTGTGAGGTCCACATGTGGGGAATGGGTAACCTGCTGTCACATGGTGCTAACATCACAAGAAGAGTTGTACAGGGGCATCACATTCCTTTCACTATCAAGTATCAACTCATTGAAATGTTGGTTTTTGAATCTTTTGTTTTATGGACAATAGAGCCTCGTGTCCTGGCGTGGACTTAAATTAAATTATGGAAGTTCCGCGCATCGCTCTATTTGTTTTGGGCTAGCACTAGCATTGCAGCCTTTCCAAAAGGTTCTGCAACGGTAGATCGGCAGATAATTATTCGGTCTTCTTTTTAAATTCAGATTCGTAAAAATTATTAACTATGAATAGGTAAAATCGAACAGTAATTGAAATGTATGAGTAAAAACGTCTTCTTTTAGTAGAATTACATTTTGCGTGTAAATTTTAGAATTAAATAATAAAAATAAATATATTTTAATTAAAAATAATTTATTAAATAATATATATATAATAGTTCATAAAATAAAAAAATATTTATAAGTTTAATTTAAAAATATATTATATTTTTATGAAAGAATTTTATTTTAATATAAATATTAAAAAACTTAAATATGTAATATTATAAAATAATTTATATGATTAAAAAAATTAATGAAATTAAAATATTTTAATTTCAAAATACACTTGAGAATAGAAATTCTTGTATCTTAAACAAGTATAGTTTCAAAATTAAAATGTGATAATTTTATAAAATAAAAAATAAATTCATGTAAACTATTATTTTATGATTTTATGTGAGTTTAATTTTTATCTTTTTTTTATCTTTTTTTTTCATTCCATTAGCATTTTTTTGTTCTTTCTTTATCTATGTAATTTTAATATTATTATTATTTTTTAAGGAATTTATATTAACATTCTAACTTATTAGGTTTTTAGTATTTAAATACGTGTCATTAACGTATACATATATATTAGTGTTGTGATTGAAAAAGATAAAATATTCCTCTTTTTGCTAAGATGGAAGAAATTTTTTTAATCGTATACTGATATTTTGATTATTATTTTTCTGATTTTAGAAGTTGTGATTTTTTCTTATTTTTTTATTATTTGGTTATTGAATTTTAATTTTTTAATTTTTTTAATTATTATTTAATTTTTGTATATTTGACATTTTCTTTATCACATGTCTCATGTTATCATATTAGATCATATATAGCAGAAAATGACCACATAAGATAACATATGATATAATATTAGTTACTCTACTTATCACATGTCAAGAAATTAATGTAATTACTTGTTGACTAAGATGACACATAAAAAAATTAGAAGTCATATGTTTTCGACCAAGTCATGACTTATTTAATGAGACTAATTTGATATTTAAACAAAACATGTAAATTTAAGTCTAATGAATAATTAGGTTAATAATTACTTGTTTTAAAATATTATTTTAATTAGGTTAATAATCTTATTTACCATTAGTTTACTTCCTCTTAAAATAATTTAAATATTTATTGAGAAAATTACCTTGAACAATAGTCAATCCTCCAATAATTTTGTCATAAAAATATTATTAAATTATAAATAATATATAAAACATATCTTTATTAGTTTCATTATTTTCTTTATAAAAAATCCACTCCCATTATATAGATAATAATAATTAAGCAAGTTATTAGGATTGACAAGATATGTTATTAATTTTAAAATGTTAACTATGAATTTTAAAATTTATAATATTATTAATTATTAATTATAATATTGGTGATTATTAATTATTAAATATGTTTGAATTAGTCATATTAATGTAATTAATATAATTATTACTTTGATATGAAATTGATTACGAATACATGAAATGTGTAAATTATGAAAATATTAAATTTTTCTAATTTATGTTAAATAATTTTTTATTTGAATTTACATTATATAGTTAATTATGAAGATATGAAACATATATATTAATATAAAAAATTCCTTTTGTGATTTTTATTTTGTGCATATTTGTTTTTAATATGTTTTAAGAGATTGTAATATTTATCAATTAACTTGATGCTTTAACTATTATTATATATCATGTCATAATTTATATTTATTTATTCATATATTTTGATTTCTAATTTTATGGTAGGCTATTCTTAGTTCACTAAATGAATTAATTTGGATAATAATTGGAAGAAATACTACAATAATTGCAAAAATTTACAAATTTCAGATATTGTCAATTTTACTGGTTCACGCTCGATTGAGACTCCTAATTTGAGATTGTTTCTCCTCGAGAACCAAAAAGCAATACTTCTATTTCTTATTTTTTTTTATTTTTGTTTTTTATTTTGTTTTCTGCTTATTGATTTTTTTATATTTTTTTATATTTTATTTATTTTAATATTTGATTTTTGTAACAAAAATTATGACTTGTTCTTTATGTAAGAAATGAGAGAGACTTGTTTATAGGTATAATTAACTCGTGTATAACCAATTAACAATATATCAATGTCTTATAATAGTAGGCATAATTTATTTTTAATAGTAATGATAATGATAGTAATTAATTGGATGATTTTTATTTAGTTTGAATCTAAAATTCTAGAAGGAAATTAGTAGAGAAAATTACATTAATTTATTCCCCAAATTATGAGGAAATGTAAGAAGCATAATTTGAAGAAGGCCATAACCAGTCAACTACTTTGAAGAATGTCATGACCTCTCAACTACTTTCACTCCTAACCTAGAGGTAGAGGTTGTCAGAGGTTTGCCGCCACTAGTCACCGTTTGTCTACTTTAGCAACTGCCATTCTTAGATACAATTCCTCTTATGTTCTTATCATTCTTTCTCAACTTCTCTCTCTGTCTTTATTTTTACATAACTTTGATTTGTTCGCAATATCATGAACATCTTACATCACTTGCTGGTACGATTCGTAAAACTCGTAATATTATACCCATGAGAAAAAGATCAAACAACCATGACAAAGAATAAGACTTGTATGTATTTTGGTGCTTCAACATAGTTTTTTATTTTGTTAAAAATTATGAGTTTCAAAATGTTCTTTTATTTCGTCTAAAAAATGAGTCTTTTTAGGTTTCATCATGCTTTTGTATTTCATTCAAACAAAATATTTTTTTTCTATTACCAAAAAACTAAGAAAGATGAAAATAAAAAACTAAAACATAATTTTGATTTAGAGTTATTTGATTTTTTTTTAATTTATTTATTATATATTTTTATAAATATAACATTGATTACATTACTTTACACGCAAAAAAATCACATTAAATGATACATAACAAAGATTTAACTTTATTATTTATTACATATTATTAAATCAAATTATATACTTACTAATAAAAAAAATAAATAATAATTTTTTAAATCATAGACCTTATCTTTATATATTATATGATTGTTGCACATCAACGAGACTATAAATTTGAAAAGATTATGTTTTTTATTACACAGTGTTCTAACTTGGTTAAATCTTGGAAAACATGGTTTGAATAGTTATTCTGAATAACAGAATGAAGGTAACAAAAGTTTGATTATTTTATCTAGAGTGTAGTTGTTTCATTTTTTTTTTGTTCTGGGAGTGTGGTTATTTCATTTGAAAATATGGAATTGCAAAAATAAGATATTTGACTTACACTAAATATGAAATATTTACAATTTTATCCTTTTTACATTTCTTTTCTAATTTAAGTTTAATTAAATAGCAATGGTATTTTGGTAAAAATAAAATTTTGGCCAAATGAGGGAGTCCCTGATTATTCAAATCCTTGTGTTTTAGATCATGATGCTATTACTTTTTTTTTTGTATATATAAATAGAAATAAGCATGAAATATTACAAAAAAAAGAAATAACCATTAAATAATAATTATTATTATAATAATAAATTGATATTTAATGATAAAGCTTCAAAACTCAACAATAATGACATGACACTTTGGTTTTTTTTTTTACGTAATACATTTAACATTTTCAAATAGTTTTCAAGTGCTTATCTATAATTATTATTTTATAAAATTTGGCTTCCTTTAATTTGTGCTTTGTTTTTACGTAGGCCCAAAGTAAATGTGAGACTGCATGGGATAATGAGTGAAAAATCTTTCAACCTTTTGTACTTAATACCCCACTGTTCTAGACTAGGACCTCGGATCCTGGGCCTAGCAAGACCAGGTCACATACCCAGTCGTGTGTCTACGTAGGCTCATCGCAGTTCAAATAAGTTAATGCAGGGATTTAAATTTTTTAATTTTTTAAAATGATCAAGTAAAAAATAGAGATAAATATTAAAAAAATTATTAATAAAATTTTACTATAATGTGTGAAATTTTTTTATAACTTTTGTACTTATTTCTTTTCTTTTTTACATTTGATTACTTAAGAGAAAAAAAATTAAAAAGATCTAAATCTCTAATCAACTCATTTTTTAGAACATTATTATATCTTAACAGAATCTTTCATTTAATTAGGATAAGTGAGATTAAATTCTCGTATAATTATCAAGATTCTTAAACTTAATTTATTTGATATTACTTCTCTAATAGGTAATCTCTTATTAGAGATATAACATTTGCTTGCATCTAATCCCATATATTTTACACAATATAAATTATGGGTGTTTTTGGATCGATTTTAAGACAAAAAATTATCTGATCCAAATAAAGGAAGTATCATTGGATCGGTTTGAATTGGATGAATTATAATAATCAAACCGATCCAATCCAAACCGATTTTAATCGGTTTGGATTGAATTGGATAATTCGGTTTTTAACCAAAAACATAACAAAAAATGCAATCTAAATGACAAAAAAGAAAAATATTAAACCAGAAAAGCAAGCAACTATGTGATTTAACAATCAATCAAAAATCACAATTCGGCAAAAATATAATTCATCAAAACTAACAACTAACAACTAACAACAACGTTTCAAAGAGAAAAAACTAAGTAGTATGAGAAGAAAATAACCAAGTACTAAAATATACTTGAGATTGGTGGTACTGATATCATCTTTGGTCTCATTGACAGAGAACAAACCCAACTTGTTTACCATGTCCTTGCACTTCTGCAGGGCCTCACAACCCTTCTTCACAAGCTCCTGAACAAATCACACCCACCCCAAAACGACACAATCACGCGCATGACCCAAAAATTAAAAAAAATGCAAAACAAAAAAAAAACAACAACAATAACAAGTGGCGTACCTGGTTAGCCGCAGACTCTGTGGTCGTGGCGTGGATCTTGCAGGCTTGCTCAAAAAGCGTCGGCAATGGCATGTTCTCCATATTGTACTCACCTCAGACATGGTGATCCACAGTTGTCGAAGTTTCTGGAGACAGATCTGGAGACAGATTTGAGGGGGAAAATGCGGATCTGGAGAGTGGAGGCACGATACGGGCAGATCTGAGGGGGAAGGGGCAAGCGCGGTGGGGGATGGAGGGGGGGGGGGTGGTGGGGGAATGGAGAGGGGAGGCTCGATGGTGGGTACGGTGGTCGATGGGGGAGGGGGAGGCTCGGTGGTCGATGGGGGAATGGAGGGGGAGAAACCGAGGAAGGGGTGAAGGGGGAATGAAAAATGGAGGATCTTTGTTGCGTTAAAGCCCGAAAATGTGAAGAGGGGGAATATGGAGGCTGAAAATGTAATTTTAAGGATATTATAGGGACATTTAAGTCATTTTATGTGTATATGTATAATAGTCATAGGTTCGGTTCAGTTTAGATCAATTTTATAAAATAGAATCGAAAATTGAACCGAACCGATCGGTTTTTTAAAATTTTTATCCAAAGTAATCCAATTCATTTCAGTTTTTGTCGATTTTTAATTTTTTTAGATTAATTTTTTTATTTTTTTTTGATTAGTTTGAATCTAAACAGCCCTAATACAAACTCTCTAACTTGAACATTAGATTGTCTTGACCACCCCAATCGCTCCAATCGAGACTAGGTATGTCGTTATCTATCCTTGATCTCAATGTATCATCTGCTTTGATTCCCTATGTTCTAGCTGATGCATCTGGGACTGTGTTCTTGCGTTGTTAGATGTTGTTTTCTTGCTTTTCGTTTTCTTTTATTTTCTTACTGCATCAAAAGAAAATGATAGGAAAAAAAAATAATTTAGAGGAAATCATAGTATCCTCTCTGAACATATGGTTAAATAATAATTGTATGGGGCAGAAGGAAAATAAATATTGGATCCAGATCCTCTCCTGTTAGCCAAAAACAGGAGGGGATCCTATCTCTCACAAAAAGAGAGACAGGAAAGTAAAAAAAAAAAAACAAAGACAAGCAATTTTTTTTTGCCATCACTCTCTCTATCTCTCTCTTAACAGGACTCCCTCCTGTTTTTTGGTAACAAGAGGGGATCCTCATCCTAAATAAATTGGACTTGTTGGAAAAAGTTGTATATCCCAAAGGATTAGGGTGTCTTAGACTTTAAAGCATTGATAGCCTTCAATTATAGGAGATTGTTAAAGCCAAATGGATCACTGTTTTATTGGCTCTTCAAAGGGAAATACTTTCTGTAAAGCTAGCTTACTTGACTATTATTGCTCTTGGGCTTGGAGGATTCTCATGGAATGGAAGGCCGCAGCATACTTAAACGTGCTACTAGTACTAGATGGTGAGTTAGATCCAATCACTACTACTTGGATTAGGATAGAAAACATAATTCACGTAAGAGAAATACTAATAGTCCAGAGAATATGCAGCTCGAGTGAGCCATAAAAGAGAAAAAGAAAAAGAAAAAGAAAAAAATAAAAAGTATGGAGGCCTACCCGGGTGAAACCACCACACTCTCTCTCTCCCAGACTCGCCCGTACTACATAGCCTCCACTCTTCATGAAAAGATGATGAATACACAGTCAATATATAGTGGCTATAAGGTGGCATTAGAGGTATTATACCCCAAAATGCTGCCTATTCCTGTAATAATGCAGGGACGGAATTTATTTGGAAAAAGATGTGGAAATTACAGTTACCATGAAAAATATAATCATCTTCCCACCCGAGCTAATCTCTTGCATAGACGGATATAAGTATATCATTGTTTCCTAATATGCTCAAAGTCAGTGGAAAATGGTGTGCAATTGTTGTCACAATGTCCAGAAGCAGCTGCTCTTTGGTTTCTATCTCTTATTGGGATCCATTCAACATAAATACAGGGTGTTAATATGTTGGCATGGTGCAAAACTAATAATAGTCTAATTTCTTTTATATATATATTTTTCATAAGAATAAGTGTTTTGAAGTGGATGTAAAATGGTACCTGAAATGAGCACATTACAGTGGTTTCCTTCTTGTACAATTGTAGCCAAGCGTGTCGAATTAGGAGGTAGGTACTTATAAATGACACTTCGATACTCAAATTAGACCGTGCACAATGAAGACAGTCTGTATATTAAAGGAAATGTATACCTTTAAGACTTGACATAGTATTTATAGGAGCGTTTTATGATGAGTACAATCTGTATTAAATGTAGTTATTTATGATTAGAATCCGTTAGAGATTGTGATCATTTTCAACTAATTTCTCTATTTATGTGGGATGTAATTAGCTTGCATATCTATCAAGGATATTTGAGAGATTTATGCCTAATAAATATGTAGATATACTCATCAAAATAACGCGTAGTAATATTTTAGTATCATTCTGGTTGGTTGGGTTGCTCCTGCTAAACATGAGTACCTTGACACTTAGTTGTTTTGAAGTGGATTCAGAGGGGTATCTGAGATAGGCACATTACGGTGGTTTCCTCCTTACACAGCTACAGTCAAGCGTGTCAAATCAAGGGGTGGATACCTGCAAAGGACACTCTGACGCTCAAGTTAGACCGTGCACAATGATGATAGTTTGTATATTAAATAAGATGCATATCTTTGAGACCTGACATATCTTATAGGAGCATTTTATGATGAGTGCAATCTGTATTAAATATAGTTATTTAGGATAAGAATTTGTTAGGGATTGTGATCCCTTTTAATTAATTTTCCTATTTATGTGAAATGTAATTAGTTTTCATATCTATCAAGGATATTTGAGAGATTTATGTCGAATAAATAGACAGATATACTCATCAAAATAGTGCATAGTAATATTTGGATATTATTCTAGTGGGTCGGGTTGATCCTGAACTGCTAATCCAAAATTCGGTCTAGACAGTTGCCATCAGCTTCGCGCTTAGATGAGACAATTAAGTGTCAAAGTACCTATGTTTAGCAGGAGCACACAACACGCAGTGAACAAAAGGATCCAAGTCAAAGTTAATGTCAGTTCTCACAATATTTTCGAAAGGGCCGAGGTCCGTAATATATCATAGTATGCCTCCGAGGTTGATGTGTAAGGCTGGGATCCGAGTTGGATTGCTCTGTTTACGTTGTCATTCCGCCATCTAAGGTATGTCACACGTTGCCCCCATGTGTAGCTCAGGGGGTCTCAACTGCACGCCATAAGTGAATTCTTGCTGGGGTGTCAACGATGGACTCAGGACGGATGTGTACCGGGTAGACCCGTGAGACATGATCCTGGATCATGGTCAGAATAGTTGCCCTCATCTCAGCGCCTAGCTTAATATAGTAGTGTAGCAAGTCTCAATGCCCCCGGATGATGGAATATGTGCTTTACTTGAAGTCGTGGTTTGAGCTTCTCCATAGGGTTACGAGTTCTAATCTGGAGGCATTTAATCACGACACTTGTGGACGCGTCGTAGTCCGGATATGGTCCATGCGTCAGTTGATCATAATTGGACATTCTGGGGTGTGGTCGGGGTCCGTAGAATGAGCCAGAATTGTTATTGTGTTTACTTCTTTTTTCTATGTATGGGGTCCATTACCAATCGCTTTAGTATTTCAGATTCCACTTGACTTTAGTATAGAAACCTTGTCTTAGGTCAATTACTAATCGCTTTGGTATTTCGGATTCCACTTGACTTTGGTATAGAAACCTTGTCTTGGGTCAATTACTAATCGCTTTGGTATTTAGGATCCCATGTGCCTTTGGTATAGAAATCTTGTCCGGGGTCCATTATCAATCGCTTAGGTATTTCGGATCTCACGTGACTTTGGTATAGAAACCTTGTCCGGAGTCCATTACTAATCGCTTTGGTATTTAGGATCCCACGTGACTTTGGTATAGAAACCTTTTCTGGGGTCCATTACTAATCGCTTTGGTATCTAGGATCCCTCGTGGGAAATCAACAATGATTCTACCATGGCTAGTTTGCATTGAGCTAACCTATGGTTCATCAAATCTAGTATATGGTTCATGTGTTTCACGAATTCATATCTCGTGGTAGTGGTGGTGGAATTTGAAGTTTATCGTTTCCCACAGACGGCGCCAATGCTCTGAAGTAGATTCATAAGGGTACCTGAGATAGGCATGTTACAGTGGTTTCCTCCTTGCATAGTTGCAGCTAGGCGTGTCGAACCAGGGGAGTGGACACCTGCAAAGGACACTTCGACGCTCAAGTTAGGTCGTGCATAATGAGGACAACCTGTATATTAGAGGAGATGCATGTCTTTGAGACTTGACATAGTATTTATAGGAACGTTTTATGATGAGTGTAATATGTATTAAATGCGGTTATTTAAGATTAGAATCTGTTAGGGATTGTGATCCTTTTTAACTAATTTTCCTATTTATGTAAGATGTAATTAGCTTTCATATCCATCAAGGATATTTGAGAGATTTATGCCTAATAAATAAGCAGATATACTCATCAAAATAGTGCGTAGTAATATATGAGTATTATTATGGTGGGTTAGATTGCTCCTGAACTGTTAGCCCAAAATCCAGTCCAGAACAATAAGTATTATTATATTTTAATAAATTTAATTTTATTGAGTTTGTGACATTATAATTTGTTTCTTTGAGATAAATTAATTACTAAATTATGTGTTAATTGTAGATATTTAAAAGTAAAAGTGGTGCAATCAGTAAAATGCTAAGACATACCATACAGAAGAGCTTTTAAGAGATCTTATATAAATCATATGTTTCATCCAAAGTTTCAATTAGGTGTGGAAACTTGAAGATAATGATAACTGAAGATTATATAAGGATCCTTAAAGAAAAGGGAATTTGTTGCAAATTCAGATTCAACTCGTATTTTCTGACATTGTTGTTGTATTTGGACCATATCTTGAATTACAAATATTAGATTGATGTGATTCTTGTGGCATTAAAAAGCTAACAAAAAATGTAACAATTCTTCTATTGACCATGAAGGCTAATTTTGTCATTTGAATTACGAGAAAAATAAATAGAGAAAAAGACAAAAATTTAGTAGCCTTCAATAAAAGGAAATTAAGTTTCTTAAAATTAGTTTCCTAAATCCAATTAATATCTTTTTTATTATTTGGAGACCAATTAAGGAGATTGAGTTTCCTAAATTTAGATTCCTAAGTCCAATTAGTATCTTTTTATTATTTGATGACTAATTAAAGAGATGTTGTGCAAGATACATTCCTATTAGGCAAAATACCTTATTAATAGGCAAGGAGAAGGGAGGCTCGAGTGGAGAGGGAGACGCGTAGCGCCACACAAAGTAGAGGAAGAAGGAGAATGACGCGAAATAATTGTTTCATCCTTTATGAATTTTTCTTCTCTCTTTGTATTTGATACTCTTGTTATGAGTAACTAATTTTATTTTCTAGGATTAAGATGTAACCCTAATCTTTGTTTTAGTTGATTTGACTTTGTCTAGAATATTTTTTTGTTCTATAATTACACAATGATGATGATTATTGATTTTTGATTACTATTCATTTTAATTTTTATTGATTGTCTTTTAGTTAATTAGTCAATTTAAATTGATATATTTTAATTACATGTCTAATTCTTGTAGTCTTATTAGGTATGAGTTGTGTAACACCCCGAGAATACATAATTTATTTGTTTTGGTCGATTTTGAATTATTTTGAGTAATCCGACTCGACTTCTGTGAATTTTATAATTTTTGTGATTTTTAAGAATTTTTAGGAGTTTTTACGTTTTTAATTATTTTAATATTATTTTTGGGTTGTATGTATAAGCCTTCGTATTTTAATTCTTTCTCTCAATCCTTAATTATTTTTACCAATCTGATTTGATTTTCATGAATTTCATAATTAATATGATTTTTGTGAATTTTTGTGATATTTTAGATATTTTGAATATTTTAATATATTTTAGATATTTTAAGATATTTTAAATATTTTATTATATTTTAGATATTTTAAGATATTTTGAATATTATATTATATTTTTATATTTTAGTATATTTTGAATATTTAATATATTTCTGATATTTTGGGCTGTATGTGGGCCCAGAACGGGCCCAGAAAAATAAAATTCTTTTATTAGCCAGAAAGTTTTGTACTGTTGATTCGGAGCCGGGGGATCTTACTAAACCCAAAATCGGAAACAGTTTTTGAAATTTTGTTTCCCTACGATTTTATCTGACAAATAAAATCGAGTTATGTTTTATTATCTATTAAATAATATCTTTCGGAAAAATATCTAGTGGATGATTCTAGACGCAAGCCTAGTCACCCACTCTAGAATATTTTAGACAATGACTCATCGTTTGGTGACTCACCATCGTTTGGTGACTCACATGTTCCAGACTATTCTAGAAGACTCTAGAAAACGTATCGTCATGCGCCTAGTCATCAAGTGCTTTACATGTGGACCAATGGGGAGCTAGTCAAAGTTGGTGGTTGTGACTCATCGCGAAGGACCAATAGAAACTTGACACGTGGCGTGACACCTTAGCACCTGAGACTCAGCATCTTCGGGAAGCTTCTAGAAGCGGTGACTCGCCATGTTCCAGAAGCGGTGACTCACCACATTCTAGAAGCAATGACTCACCACATTCTGGAAGGTTGTAGAAATGCTGACTCACCCTGTAACTAGCCTCAGTGAGTCACACGTTCCAGAAGGTTCTCTGACGACTCACCATGCTGACTCAGCGCTGTGACTCACCATTGCTGACTCAACTAGTGACTCAGCTGATGACTCGCTATGCTGACTCACCTGTTCTAGAAAATATCTACGTTAACTCATCATACTGACTCATCGTAGTGAGTCACACGTTCTAAAAACTTCTCTTTGATTACTCGCTCTGTGACTCATCAAGGGCAATCAGTAGAAAATGATCAACAATAATTGCTACCCAGCTAGAACAAAAGAAAAATATAGGTATATTTTATTATCCATTGGACAATAGATACTGACTTTATAAGCAGTAATTATTGTTCATTGCTTACAGTATACCGAAAAATATCCTAAGCCTTCATCTTTTTCATGAAGTCTATAAATAGGAGAACTTTGATTCATTTGCAACTTTGGCTAAAAGCTCTCACCCTTTTTCTCTCCTTGTACTCCACGACCATAGCACCCAAATGGAAGACAATTTTTATCCATTCATCTTACTTACTCTCTTATACATCCTTTTCTCCAAAGAACCAAGAACAAGCAACCAAAACTCTCTCATTTTCTCTCCTCCATAGATTCGGCCAAGCACCAAGAACAACTCTCCAAACTTCTATAATTATTACCAATATCATTTCTTGAATCCTTTCATCAATCCAAGACACTTTCATGATAGGAATTTATCAAGATTTATTCATTTTCATCTTCCTATCAAATAAAGAACCCAAAAGCTCCTATCTTTCTCTTCTCCAAGCTCATGGCCAACCCCACAAAATCACCTTCCAAGCTTCAATAATTCTAAACAACCTTAGATCTTGAATCTCCATGCTATTCTAAGGAACTTTCATGTTGGAGATTTTTCCTAAATCATCCATCTTCATCTTTGTTCTTCAAGCTCAAGGTTTGAAGTTTAAAGGTGAAGTTTATGAAATCTTCACTATTGATTTCATTATTTCCTTCTAAACCATATTTTGATCCATGGTTTTTCTTATTTAATCCTTAGATGTTAATATTTCATGTTTTCTTTGATTTTCAAGAAGCACTTGGTGGTTGAAGTTCATCTTGAAGGAAACAACAAGAGGACATACAAGAAACTTTGGAGGTTTCTTCAAGAGGTAAGAGGGAGATTACCCTCATCAGCCATGTGTTGGTGGTGAGGAATAGATGTGTTTGTGGTGAAGAATCCATAAGGATTCATTCACTTGATTGTTTAAAGTTTTCCTATTTGTGATTGATTTTGTGTGCAAGCATGTCTATAACTTTAAAATATATGGTATGTGTTTTATGATTGCTTTAATATATTATATGTGTTCATAGATGCATGATAGTTATTGTAGGACATGAATAATATATTGAAGAATTTCATGAGTGTTCCAAAGAACACATATAACTCACGGTTTTTCACTATCCCAAAGAGAACCAAAATGTTCTCAATTATTTTCTAAAAGCAAGGATTAATATATTTAATTAGTAATGATTTTCACAAAGATTTAGTTAATAGAAGATAATTTAAAGAATGATTTAAACATAGTGAATTTCGGCCAACATGCCAATTTAAGACACTTTTGATCTAAATTATTTTCCAAGAGTAGATTATATATTTTAATTAAAGGGGGGACTCAATTTAATAAATTTAGAAATATAAAAAGAATGATTTTAATGATGATAAATTGGATTAAGAATTTTTATAGGAGATTAAATGATGAGAAATAATTAAATATGATTTTTAATGCATAGATTGATTTTGGGTCAATATGCCTACTTATGATATTTCTATTCCAGAACTATTTTTAAAGGGGTGGACTTATGAAACTAATTTAATGAGAACTTAATTAAATGGATTTTTGGATAAACAATGGAAAGTAATTTAATTTTTAAGTTAAATTAGTGAAATTAAGTAATGGTATAAATACTTGAAATATACTAACGTATAGTTCACTTATTGAGTTTTGAAACGCGTTAGCAAATTTTGAGATGTAATTATTAGTTATGATTAAGAAAAGTAAATTTTTGATAGAAACGTAGAAAATATCACTTAATGAATTTTTTAGATAAAATGTCACAAAAAAATTAATTAGAAATGGACTAATAATAGAGAAAGTTTCAATATAAAATTTGAACGTAAGGAAAATATTCTACGTAGTTTAAAAGTATTAAAAATAGCTTACGCAATTTTAAAATAGAGACTTTAAAGTTTTTCGATCAAGAAAATGATTTAAAAATCTTACGCGATTGAGAAAATAATTTTAAAATACTACGCGATTTTAAAAATAGCAAAATATATTTACGCGATTTAAAAACGTTTGTAAAAATGATGAAATTGTGAAAATACGATAAAATTTCTATGCGATTAATTGGAACAGTGAGTTTTACTGTCGGACCAAAGTGGTGGACCCGGACATGTGAAAATATAATGCGTCAAGTGGGAACGTATTGTATTTTGGACATGTGAAAATATAATACGTCAAGTGGGGAACGTATTGTATTTTGGACTTGTGCAAATATGATGCGTCAAGTGGGATCGTACTGTATTTGAGATTATTGCTATTGAGAGCATTTGCGTAAATATGGTACGTCAAGTGGGAACGTACTGTATTTATTGCCATTGAGGGCATTTCCATAAATATGAGAATATGTTAAATCTAAGGGTAATTTGGTAATCATGGTTTTTATTTATGCATTGAGTTGTGCCAATTTGATTGATAATTGGTGATTTGATTGACGAGGCGAATTACACCGTGTTGTCGGTGTGGTAAGCGTAGTGTGGTTTATTTCTTTGTATGGACTTAGAGGCATTAGTGTGCGGAGTATTCCACGTGTGAATGATGGTCGCTCCTCCTGGGCGTGGCAGAATTGGCAACACACTAGTGATCTCGATACGCATTATACTTAATCAAGATCTTGTAAAGACTATTTTAGTATAATGCCTATAGTTACACGATGTTTGGACTGTGTGCTGCTACACGATGATTGGACAGTGGACTATAGACATAACGTAAGACAGTGCAATAGTTTGGTTGGGCAGCCTGAGGTACTGATAGATCTTTATGGATCATTCTCTCTGATATCTGTGTCTAGCTCCATGGAGTAGGAATGAGTCGTATTGCATTTGTTTCATGCATCATAACATAATTACTTGTGATATTATATGATACTGTTATATTAAAATTTTTGTATTAGATTATATTATTATTTATGATGTTAAGGTATGCTATATTGTATAAATTGTTATATATGTTATGATAATATTATTGCTGTTCATTCTATTATGATATATGTTTATTTGAATTATTTGTAAATTGATAACATGATTATATTTGTGATATCTGTGTGTATGGAATGACTTTGTCATTCGTATCATTCTTTGCTACCGTACTGGTATTGGTGAAAGGGGATCTCACCTCTTTACTGTATTGCTTTGTTGTGTTTATATTGATTCATATAGTAGGAGAAACGAATTTCTTAGACTTATTGGAGGCAATGTTCGGTGGTCGGTGACGGCATCGAGGAGTGATCTTCTCAGTTTCAACAGGATGCAGTTTGGTGGAGAAACTAAAACATGTATGTTGAGTTTTTCTCGTTAGTGTTGTTACCGTACTATTAGTAGTACCCATCATTGGGTTTGCTACTGTTTCTCTGAGTCTGTAAGTTATATGTTTTATTTCTTTATTGGATATTATGTGGTATAAATAAAGCTGTGTAATAATCTTTTCAGTTTATTTTCTGTATTACTCATACTTCGGTAAGTTTATGTTTCCGCGAAAAGAAATTTTAAACTCCATCTTTTAGAACTCAAAGCTTTTATGAAATGATTTTCAAGTTTTAAGTGTTTAGTCGAAAATGTGATGCCCTATGGAGGGTGTTACAAGTTGTGCAATAATATTCATTGCTTTTGTGATTTAAAAATTGAATAGTTCATGCTATATTAAATGATTTATGTTATAATTTGAATATATCATGTTGTTTTAAATGAATTATGTAATTAACTATATTTTAATAATCTTTAGTAGTGATCAAAGCTTGTAGTTGTAGACACTCTATAGAACAAGATTAATTCTCATTCAAGTTAAATTCATCTTTGCTTGGTTAGTGGTGGATTCGAGGTCCTAGAATTGTTCTTTGATTGAACTTGTATTTTAATTTGAGTTATTTTATTTAGATTTATTATTTAATTTTAATTTTAGTTTATCATGTAATTTAAATTCTTAGATTAATCAAATAAAATAAAAATCTCTTTTTTTTCTTTCTTTAAATTAATTATATAGATATTATATTTTAATTAATCATATCACTCTCTGTGGATACGACACTCTTATGCGCTTGTAAGTAAATGATCATTTTATTACTTGAAAATTCTTTACAAAAAAACCCTATGGCACTAACTTAAGAGTTGTTCATAAGTACCTATATGTTTGGATGAAGAGTTTTGGAGGATAAGAAAAGAGAAGACTTATTTTATATTTTTAAATTAATAAAGTGATAAAATATTTACAAACAAGAATAAAAGATTTTACCAAAAAAAGAATAAAAGATTAAAATGTTATATGATAATTTTTTTTATTTATTTCATCATTTTAAAATTCTCAACTATAAAAAATATTTATTTAAAATAAAGAATAAACACTCCCTTCCCTTTTGACTTAAAAATCCATTCATCCAAATATATCCCAAAAAGTTGGTGTCCATAATACTTTGGATAATTTGAAAGAAACACAATGCCAATATTTTTTACAATTGTTCATGGCAACCCTCTCAAACCATATATAAGATTATGACTGTTGTAAATTTTGGCTGTGAGCTTGAGACTTTTTGCTTCTTGTTCTCATCTAGTTAGGGTAACTAGGTTTTTCTCCTTTTATTTTTTTCTCTGATTTTTCAGTTTTAAATAAAACAGTCTATCTTTGACCTCATTTTCCCTTTTATTACCATTTTAAAATGTTTAGTTTTATCTTTTGTTTTTCTCTGATTTTAAATTTTTCACTTGTGTTTTAAATTTTGAAGTTTCTAATAGAAGTCTGCCAATAAGAATTTCTTTTTTTTTTTTTTTTAATATAGAGACTCTATTAAAAACTTTTAAACAATAAGAATTTATTTAAAAATTTAATAAAAGTGTAAGGATCAAAAGAATAATTTAACTTAATTTTATTAAGAGTACATATTCACTTAAGTCAAAGTCCTATACAATTACAACATAAAATTGTACTTCTTTAAATACAAATTTTGCTTAAAAAAAATCATAACAATTCTTCTTATAGAGAGAGAAAGGGCATAAATTAGATCTATCACGAATGTGAAATTTTTTACATTATTATTAAATAATATGTTGACACATTATTAAAAATGTTAGACTTCATAGATAATGGTAATCAGAATTTTTTAATGATTTATAATATATGATTAGATAATAACATAAAGAAATTTTACATTAATAGTGGATTAAACTTATATGGAAAAAACAAGAGAACCTGGATAGTATTGATGAGGTTGATGCATGGGCGCCACTTAGTATCTGTAATCAATTAGAAATAGAAGCTGTTTGAGTTTAGGCGTGACCCACATGTGATCGGATAAGTTTGTGATTTATGTCATTCATATACTCTTAGAGTAACAACCTTTGGATTATATTAAATTAGTCATTACGAATAGAGGTTGACTCACCTCGTCAATCTTCTAATCATGACAATTGTATAACTTAAATTTGAGTTCCAAGGTCACATGCTTGTACCCTTGAAATGGAGAGAACTTCATCTCATCATAAACTCCCTATAATGAATATATATTAATATAATGAAAGAAATAGTCATTGCAAATTAAAATGGTAGTTTAGTGTTTAGTTAAAAGAGACCCCTCAAGACGAAGATGCTAGTTCAATTTCTATAAAAATAACTTTTATAAGAAAATTACATAATTCTCATATTTTCAAGATTAAATTAGACTAAGTTTCCCATAAACAATTCAAATGCGATAAACTTGTAAAGATATGTCATGCTCTAAAAACAAAAAGTCAAAAGGAGACAAACAAAACGTCAAAAGTAGAGGCAAAAACAATGAGCTGTATTGGAAATGGGATAATCTAATTTTTTTTATGTACATATTGAAAATTGAACCTAAAGCTACTACTTAAACTGTATCACACCCAACCACTTTCATCAAGTTAAGCTCAAGTAACGAGCCTTACACAGGTTTTTGCTTCTTCAAGTATCAATTGTTTTTCTTCAATGAATTTCCATTTAGGGAAGAAAATATTGTCCACTAGTCTCACTCAATGAAATCCTGGCTAGCGAGAATTGGTTATTAGAGCGATTTTCAACCATTATAGGAATGGTAAAATTAGAATTTTCTTAAGTTGTGTTTTGTGAGGCTATTTATTTTGATAGCTAATTTGTCAAAATGTAATCAACTGCATTGCAAGCAAAATTGCCAATTTTTTTTTTCCAAAAACAGAAATAATATGCCCCATTGAATTTGTATGCTTCTTTACACCCAGATCAGTCCAAATAAAGGATTCTTTTTTCCTTTCTACCTTCAAATGTGGCAGTGTTAGGCCCTCCATTTATTGTAAAGTCAAACTAGACAAAGATGGGCTGCAAGAAAACTTGGCTTTTGTAAGCAAGCACATTACACAGATAGTCTGATTCCAATATTTGGGACAGTAAGAGTGATGGGACAACCAAGCAGAAAGTTTCACATCAATGGCTCAACAAATCTTTGTACTGAGTGTCAAATTGGGGATTTAGTTTCCTTGAAAAGAAGATGATCCAAATCATTACTATCTAGTATGGTGAGGTAGCTAGCCTAGAAACCAGTAAGTCATGTGCCTCTAGCACTCAAAGCTTTTATAAAGACTTGCAAGCTATGGTCAGCCAAATGACCATCACACTTTGTTTGATTGAAATAAAGGAAAAGAGTGTATAAAGTGGGTCTGCAGTTGAAGACAAAGGAGTTAAAGGGCAAGGGTCCCGTCATTCCTTTTGGCTTATAGATATATATAGTTGCACAAACCACGGGTTACAATCAGATTTAGGTGCAGGGGCCACCACAGAGAAAGAAAGACCCTGTAAGTGTGTATGTGTGTCTGTGTATGTGAACTGAAGAGAAAGTGAAGTGCTTGGAGGCCAAATTAAAAAGGTGCGACTAATTTAATCAGTTGCTTCTTGGTTAGATTTACTGCTTCATTCATCTTATAAAAGCAAAATGGTTGTCCAAAATCTTTCTCTCTATTTTTTGCCCCTATTTTATTATGTTTTCATCAATCCCATCGATTTCCTTTTTTCAGTTGGGAGTAGTAAGTAAGTAATGGAAGGAAAAGAAAGAAAACGAAATGAATTGGACCATTTTATGTATATAATTGATCGATCAACAAAAAATAGGACAGAACTCTCACTGGTGCAGTCTTTTTCATTTTCATGTTGTATCCTTGTTCCTTTTCTGTGATTTGTTCCCTTAAAATTCTAGTTATTCGTTGTATCCTTCTTTTCTTAAAACTCAGTTTGCGTTGGCCTCCAAGTGAAGACAAAGTTGAAAAAAGTCTAAGGGAGGTACACGTCTTAGTCTACACTTTCAGTGCTGACACATCATTTCTTTTACACATTCTACAAACTTCTCAGCTCTCATAATATTTTATATATTGATAAGTATATAAAGAAATCAACGCATAATCTCTTTGGATAAAGTGGACTAGCAACCAAGCCTTTGTTTAGCATTACTCTTTGACTACAAAGGACTTGGAGCCAGAACTACAGGGGTTTGAAGTCTGAACATATATATTTACTGTTATTGTTAGCCACTGGTAGCCACCCCATCCCAATTCAAGATAGAATAATGGCAACTCATATACATTGAAATGTTCTAATGTGCAGCAGCAGGAAAGCCATGGAAGGTGGTAGCTCAAATAGTGCAGCAGCAGCAGGTATTCATTTCTATTAAATTTTGACTTGTTTAGTTTATAAGTTACTTGTATTTCTATTATTTTTTCTTAATAAAAATGATCTACTACCATTTTTTTACTATATTTAATTTGCTTTCTTACCTCATAAGGTGAGAATATCAAAGATCTTTCACATGATGTCTATACGACATAATGAGATACACATGACAAGTTGATGAACTTAACAAGATATATTCACAAGTACTGACAAATCCTATCACCAGTTGCTGTGAATGGTTTCTTGTGACATTTCTATGGCATTCCTAACCCATTACGCGTCATTGAGCTTGAGCTGTAGCATTTGTTTATCTATTAAGATATATTTTCTTGTGTGAAACAAAAACAAAAAAAAAAAGAAAAAAAAAAGAAAGAAAGAATAGTGATTGTCCCAGTACAATTACAGATCTGCGCAATGCATTTGACCATACATGTAATATTAAATGGTGAAGATTAATTCTTCAATTCTCACATCTCGTAACAAGACAGTGCTCTCACATCATATGACTCACATATATATATATATATATATATATATATTTTGTTGAAATCCCAATGTTTTGTCTCTGTTGACAAATATATATCATTTTATTGGAAATTTAATTAGGAGCAAAGGCATCAGAGTTGGAAGCGTTGCAGAAAGAGCATGAAGAGAAAAATTTGAAAATTCAAGAGCTCAAGAGACAGATTGAATTGACAAAGCATCGCTTGGAAAAGAAAAAGAAGGAGGTAACAGAGGACCAGATGGGAGTTTTCAATACTTTAAGCAAGAAATATAACAGTCTGAGAGAGGAATACAATTCAATGCTAGCTGAAAAGTCAAGGGGATCAAAGTAACTTTACCTCTTAAATTAGTAAGCCTGAACGATTAGTTTCAGACTTGCAGTACTCAAACTGAAGTTATGGTCCATGAATATATTTAATCAAAGTTAACTTTTGCTTCTCAATGTCTATTACTCTATTATATTCTGTTCAAAACATGACACTGAGAGGGACGGACTTCCCTTAAATATAAGAACATAATTCAATTAATCAGCACAAGCAATGAACTAATCGAGATGTGATCCTCATGGAGAAAGATTGTATATGATGTGGCAGTTTGAGGGGAATAGATTGGTCATATTATTTAAATTTGTAATCAAACTATTAGCCAAAAAAAGAAATAAATTTGCAATCAAACTAGAGTCATGATTTTAGTGGGCCAGAAATCATAGGCCGCAAACCCTACAATATGTGTCAATTATTAACCCTAAAAATAATAATTTTCCCTATTCCCCACTTACATCCCAATAGGGGTCTTCTACCTTACCAAAAATAAAAAAATAATAACAAAAAATAAAAAAGAAGGGAATATTCCTTCCCTTGTTAGATGTGGAGAGGAGCTTCTAGATCTGTGAGGGCTGTTTGTAAAACTAGTTTGATACTTGGGCTGTTTGTTGGGGTGGAACAAACCAAAATGCAGTTCTGTTTCAGCAGGCCCTTTCTGGTTTTCATCAAACATGGCAAACAGATAAGTTTCTATGGGCTGATTAGGCCTATTTGGAGTCCCGCGTTGCACATGTGTGACCAAATTCTCATAATAGGTCCTTGCATTATCCACCGTTGCAGCAATACCACCATCAGATGGCCATCCACTCTCAGATATAACTACTTCCAAACCAGGAGCACCAGCCTTCTCAAGAGCTGCATAAAGGGCTCCTAATGATGCATCAAACAGATTCTGGTACTCATATTGGCCATCCTTCACCACAGCTGCCGGTGAGGTGAATAAGGCATACTCAAGGCTGATGTCATTGGTGTTACCTATGTAGCTAAAATAAGTGTACAAATTGGCAAGAATTGGTGCCCCATTTTTCACAAGGAAACTTAGGATTGGATTTATATACGAACTTGAAGAATGACTAAATGCTCCTGCTGATGGAGGGTAGGAACTGCCCAATAATCCCAACTGTATAGCTGTTGAAACCTTAATTTGGCTCTGAAGGTTGGCAGATGCAAGTGCAGCATAAATATTCTGCATTGCAGGCAGAACAAATTGGGCTGGTCCATCATTAGGCATTATTTCATTCCCAACAACAATGTACCGAAATTTGACATCTTGAGCGTAGTTTTGTATATTGTTTTGGACCCATTTAGTAGCTGCTGCTGCAGCACTGGCAAGGGATTGGAGTTCTTCATTAGGGACCCCAACGGCAAGTTCTATGTTTGATCCTCTTAAGGCCTGAATCGTTGCTGGATGAGGGTCATATATTCTCATTCTTCCAATGCCATTGGCTTTGTAAAGATCTATTACTTCCTGTGCTGGTGGTAAGTTGTTCGCCACACGTCCATAGCAGACTCCTATGGATTGTGCAGCTGTATTAAATGAAAATAAAATAATTGAATGGTTAAAAGTGGTTAAAAGGATAATATAGAATAATACTTCTTATACATCATCTACCAACACCAGCAACTCTTTACATCAGCACACAATTAGATTGCAGACAACTTAATCAAGTTTCTTATACTGTTTTTATTCAATTTTTAAATCAAATAATTAATAACATATGATTTTTTTTAATTAATTAATACACACTTAATACTACTAAATAGTGATTAATTAGAAAAAAATTTACATGTTCTAGTTTGATTTGAGAATTAAATAGAAAGAATATAAAAAATTTGAATTAAGTTTTGTTCTTAAATTGTAGATGATGTGCAAAAATTATAGTAGGACCAGTCAATCAAATAGCTAAAATTAAAAATATAGGTTAATGTGTGTGTAAGTGTGTAATCAAATAGTTAACTTATTCGAAAAAATATAAAGGAGGATAAAAAAGAAGTTCCAACAAAAAGTTTACCTGTTGTCTCTAACCCACCAAGTACGAGAAACACCTCTAACCCACCAATTACAAGAAGCATCAGATCGAAAGCCATATTACTAGCTTGTTAAGCAATGAAAAGTGTACGATTAACAAGACAGAAGGGAACAGCGGGAGATGACAAGTTTCTTATTGAGAGATTTTTGGTTTGCCTTATGCAACTCACGCTTCTAAATATTCAGGAAGTTTAGAGATCATGCTCCATATATATAACCAATGGTCTCGTGGACATTAATATGGGTGAAATCTTTGATCAATAAGGCCTCATTATTGCAAAAGATTTTAAACATATAACTGCAATTAAATTGAAAATGGGAAGAGTTATTTATAGCAAAATCATGTGTGTATAATAATTGAAGCAATCACATATTCAGTTAAAAAAAATGTGTTAGAATTTTAGAATGTTTGTTAGAATAATAGTTCAAATTTCATGAAGCACATAAATTGACAATAGGAAACTATATATAGAGAGCGATTCACCATTACTTATTAAATTAGAGTAAATTATCTTAAAAGTGATTTAATCTCTTATTTTATTTTTTTTAAATAACTAGTATTTTATATTTGTGCAACGCACAATATAATTTGAGAAAAATTTAAAATAAATAATTTAGTTATATAATTTCAGTTAATTTTAGTTTTAGACTCTATAGTTTTTTTATATTTTTTATATCATTTATTATATTTTTACTCATTTTTTTAATTACTCATTTAGATTTTAGTTCATACGGTTAAGGTATCAATCATTTTATTTTTTACTCATTTGAGTTTTTATCATTATAAATTCTCTTTATTAAGGTATTAGTCTATATTTTTTATAAAAGATTAATTGTTATAGTTTTTAAGATTTGATGTTATTAAATTCAATCTAAGAATATAAATATTGTAACCAACATGCTTTCATGTTACTATTCTTGCTCCTATCACATTGATCCTCCATTTATCTACAATTAATTTATCTCATTGTATAATCTACTACTTAATCAATATTTTTAAATAGTACAATCGAAACTTCTTTCTTAAAGTTATATCAAAATGATTCATAATATAAAAATTATATTATATTTATAATAATTTTAGTGTATCGTTAAATATACATCAATATAAAAAATTACATCAATATTGACATTAAATCATTGATAAAAAATTAAGTAATATATTTGTCTCATGTAAAAAGTTTAATGCATTTATTAACTTAGATGACACAAAGCAAAATTTTAGGTCATATTTCTTTCTTTTCTATATCATATTGATGACATATGTTATTCTTAAATTCTCTTCTTTTAAATTTTAAATAATGATCTTTTAAATTAATTATTTATACATCTTTTATAATTTTAAATATTTTTCTTTTAATGTATATCTTTCTAGATTCTTTTAATGCATGGGATACTTGTTTTTTTTTTTTTTACAGTAAGCATGGGATACTTGTTAGTTTATAACAAAATCATGTGTGTGTATAATAAATGAAGCAGTCACACATTCTGTTTGAATATTTGTTTAATTAAAAGAAAAATTGTGTTTGAAACTTTGAATATTTGTTAGAATAATAGTTCGAATTTCATGGAGCACAAAAATTGACAATAGGAAACTATATATATATATATATATATATATATATATATATATATATATATATATATATATATATATATATATATATATATATTGCATATCTAATAGAGTTTTTATAATGAGAGGAGTAAATTTTGACCATACAACCATACATAGATGGTCACAAGATTAAAAGTTCTTAAAGGTCGTGTGACCACTTAAAAAGCACATGCATTTAAATCTTAAATTCATGTAAGATCCAACACAATATTCTTATTCTCACCTCATATAATAAACACTCCTCTCACCAGAAGTAAGATCTATATATATATATATATATATATATAGAACATATCTAAAGTGAGAGGAATTTTTATGTGAGAGAGAGTGAGAAGAGTAAATCACCATACAACCAACATTGGATTCAAGATTAAAAGTTACTTAAAGGTCATGTGATTACTTAAAAAAGTCACATGCATTTATTTCTAATCTTAACCATTCATGTATAATAACATTCTTTTCTACCAAGTAAAATCTTTTATATATATATATATATATATATATATATATATATAAACATAAATTTTCACCATTATTTATTAAATTAGAGTACATTGAGAGTGATTTAATCTTTTATTTTACTCTCAATGACACATTATTTTTAAAATTTTAAATTTAAAGAATATTTTAAATTAATTAGGTATATCTCTTTAATAATTTATTTTTTAAAATTTTTTATCTTTTTAGATTCTATGTGAATTTAAAATAATTTGTACTTAATGCACAAGGTACTTAATAATTTATAACAAAATCATGTGTGTATATAATAAATGAGGAAGTCACACATTCTGTCTGTTACAATATTTGTTTAATTAAAAAAATACATTGTGTCAGAATATTTGTTAGAACAATACTTCAAAAGATTATAAACTCACGGAGCTCAGAAACAGGGAGCCATGGCGAAAGTTGGAATAGTAATAGGCGTAATTGACACAGTATTATAAATTCAGGATGCCGAATACTTCAATTGGAAGCACGAATGAGTAAATTACACAACATCCTAATTTAAGTATTGGAAATTTCAGCTAAATAAATGAAGCAGTCATACTTCTTTCGTCCTGATACCAATAATCCTGCAGAATCTGGTTTAAACTAATTAAAGAAAGAATCACAAAAGTAAATTGTGATCTTGCATATGTTAGCGTTTTCTAATAACACTTGTGGGTTGATCAATTGTGGTTTTTTGTTGAAACAGACAAAATTGTGATCTTTTATTTTGTTAAAAATAGGCTAATGTATGATTCATAGGAGGATGAATTTAAGTCCAGTTGTTAATTTAAGTCCAGTTGTTAATTTAAGTGATCCGTACATTATGGGTTTGGACATCTATAGCGTTTTGATTAGTGTGGGTAACAGTATAAACCTTATTCCATAAGCTTATGATGAGAAAGTACTAGGGTTAAATTATTTAGTTAAATTTCCTCTGCATTCACGTAATTCTTTTTAGTTGCTCCATAACTTATCCCCAAATTGTCATTAGGGAGTGTCATCTACAAAGAAAGTCCTAATTTTTCATAAGGTTTGTAGATTATTAGATCAACGCGACAATTTCTGAGCATCCATAATATCTTTACTATATAAATAAGTTTTTATCGGTGTTTTAATTTTATATAATCATGATATAATTTTTGCTTACACCATATTTGTAATTTATGATGCAAATAAGCTTTTAAATTTTATTAGAAACACCAAGTGAATGTTACATTCAAATAGAAACATGGACAGATACCAACGATATTGGCTTTTACCTAGTTTACCTGCAAGACTTAGGTTGGATTTCAGGAATCCCCTAAACTTTTATTATAAAAAAACAAAAAAGAAGAAAAGAAACATGGGCACATGGCACACTTATTCCAAGTAATTAAACAAGATTAGGAGCATATACTGAACAGTTTCAATTAAAACTGAGTTGGTATTTAGCTGATTTGTCAGGTGTGAAGAGACCAAAATGTCGCTCAGTTTCTGCACCTCCCTTCTGGTTTTCGTCAAACATGGCAAACAAGTAAGCCTCTATAGCCCCAGGCCTCTTTGGAGTGCCAACCTTAGCGTGATTAATGAAATTACCGTAGTAAGTGGCTGCATTTTCAGTTGTGGCTCCATCTCCACCTTCTGATGGCCACCCACTCTCAGATACAACAATCTGCAAATTGGATGCTCCTACTTTCTCAAGAGCAGCATATATCGAATCCAACATAGCATCAAAGAGGTTTTGGTACCCAACATCATTGTTTCCTTGTTGAGTAAAAAGAGCATAGGCAGGACTAATATGATTATCAGGATTAATATAGGCGAAGTAGGGGTACACATTGGCAAGAAGTGGTGCCCCATTGTTTACTAAGAAGCTGATAATTGGCTGTATATATGATAATGCATCGTCTCTGAAAACGCCATCATTGGGTGGGTAGGATTTGCCAAGCAGACTAGAGTCTATGACTGTGGAGACCTTGATTTGGCCTTGTAAATTGGCTGATGAAATTGCATTCTGAATGTTCTGCATGGCTGGTACAATATACTGTGCTTCATTGTCACCAGGGTGGATTTCATTTCCAACGGCAATGTACTTGAATTTGACGTCTTGTGAGTAAGGTGTCACATACTTATTGACCCAGTCTGTGGCAGCACCAGTATCAGTAAGAGATTGAAGGTTTTCCTTAGCCACGTCAACAATCAATTCTATGTTTGAACCTCTAAGGGCTTCAAGGGCTTCTTCATCTGGGTAATATATGCGCATTCTACCAATGCCATTCGTTTTATATAAATCCACAACTTCTTGCCTTGATGGTAGATCATCACCGTTTACTCCATAACAGACTCCTATGGATTGTGCACCTGCATAAATTGAACTGATACATAGTAAGTGATTCTGAGAGGACAGAGACTATAGGATTTTATCCCTTGTTAATTAGCTGTTGTGTGCCTTGATGGAGTAGGCAAAAATATTTTCGTGCCTTGAATTCAAGGTAGCCATCTAAGTATTAGGTTTGACCCAAATTCTTAATTCTTAATTTGAATATTGTAATTGATAATTCTTTTTTATTTTATTATTAGATTTATATCTTATAATTAATATTGAGATGTATAAAAGATATGTGATAAATGTAAAAAATATGATAAAAATATACAAAATATGAAAATATTTATTTTTAAATCAAAAACTAGAAAAGTCATAAAAAATATAAAAATGATAATTACTTGTTTAGTAATTTTTTATGAGTTATAAATAATTGTATTATATTGGGACATTAATTGAGACATGAGAATAAGAGATATTCACTTGTAAAGGATTCCTCCAAGCTAGGTCCTCACAAGGTTTTGAGATATAAGAATAATAGTGAAATTGTTGTGACATAGAAGAGATTGAGAATATCTAATGACATTATGTTATAATATTGTTTTAATAATATAGTTAACTTTTCTTATTTATGAAAATAGATATGTTGGGCTGAAGTATATATGTTAAATTGTGAGTGATTTTTTCTAATTAAGTAATGAATATATAACATGAGAAATGTTTAAAATCTACAATATTAAGTATAACATAATATAATAAGTTACACAATATTTAGGGAAGAATTCTTAGGTTATTAGTAGTGGCATTTCCCCCACTGGCCATAGCATGGGTCTGTCATTGGTGTATGAAGTTTTATATTGATACCAAATGTTTAAACTCTCTTTTTTTTCTATAAGAAATTGAATAAAATGCAAGTACAAAGAGTAAAGCAAACTATAAAATTAATATATAAACGATAATGCGTCGGAAGCATATATAAAAATTAATATTGTAAAATCTATTGATCTCTAGCGCAGTGCACTTAGATTTAATATAAAAATAATCAACTAAATATAAGTTATGGTATAACTGTTCTGTACTCTAAAGTCGCGTAAAGAAAAGGAACAGAAAAAAACAGGTGTATTTGTTAGAGAGGATGAGAGCTATAGACCTGTAAATTCTAGTCCAATGGACGATAGTATTCCAACAAGCAGCAATATGGCAGACATTGCAGTGTTGCTTTTGAAGAATATATAGATGGATTATACCAAAATGTAAATCAACTCTTGACACAAAACTCTGATATCTTTTACACCACCGGCTAACCCATATTTATATGCATAAAGACTTCTTAGCTCCGTCAATCACTCAATGGATGTTTAATTATGATTTGTTTTGAATTCCAACCACTTTTATTTTCGGTGGCAGACGCATTCAAGCTCCATTTATGGCCTCATGCTAACAAATATCAATTGATAGAAGGCCATTCTGCGCATATTAGTCAGCCTAATAACGTGAAGGAAACGTTCTCAAAGCATGTTTAATACGTCACACATCAAAGTCTGGTTTTTTTCTTCTGGAAGTCTATGCAACTGAACTGAGTCATCTGGATTCATTCCATTTAATTTGGACTAGGTCGGAACTCGGAAGTTTGCAACCCACTTGTTTGGGACTTTTCTTCTCACTATTTCACAAAACCCCACCATCAAGGCATGCATCCACTATTTCATTATCATATATTATTATAATACTTTATTTTTATACAAGTGGCGGCTTAAAGAAACCGTTCTAGAGAAACTAGTTCCCATTGAATCTTCAGCTAAGATCTTCATGCATCTCAGAAGACGGGTAGTGAAATGTTACAAATTAAGGAGGATCATGATCAGGATTAGCCATCTAATTTTAATTCCTGACTTGCATTTTTTTTATTCTAAATAGTTTTATTTCTTTGTAGAACCCAATTTCCTCTTTTAATATGAAATTACAAAAGGGTCATGGACCCAAGGTATTAAAGAACAGGACAAAAAATCTACCCCAAAAAAATAGATCTGGAAAAACTGAAAATGGGTTTGCCTAATAGAAAGTATGGAGATTAGTAATCTCATTCATATAAATATATATATATATATATATATATATATATATATATATATATATATATATATATATAATGGTGAAATTACAAAAGGGTCATGGACCCAAGGTATTAAAGAACAGGACAAAAAATCTACCCCAAAAAAATAGATCTGGAAAAACTGAAAATGGGTTTGCCTAATAGAAAGTATGGAGATTAGTAATCTCATTCATATAAATAAATAAATATATATAATATATATAATTGTTAATTTCCACATTTTCATATAGAAGTTAGTAATTTTTACATTTTATTTTGAACAAAAAATTTATTCTCTTATTTCTTTAAACAACTTTAAAGTCATGAGTAATTATGCCATTTTATTTCAAATACAATTATCTAATTTAATAAAGACAGAATTATTGATTATTAATTTTAATTATTTATTTAAAAAATATTTAATATATAAAAATTAAGAAAATATAATGACATTGTTAGTGGTGAAGAACGTCATTTAATATTAAAATGTAAATTTTATTATAAATAACGTGGTTATACATAAAATGAAAATGAATATACTATCTATATTAAATGAAAATATATATAACTATGTTAGGTGAGAGAAAAATCTTCAAATTATAATATATATAATGTTATAATAATTCAAATTAGCATGCCGTACATTCATATATTTTTTTTAATCGAAGTTGAATTTATATCATTTATCAAATTGTAAAATAAAAATAACATTTTATTAAAAATATCATGTTAGCATTAAATAATTAGAGTTAAAAAAATTAAAACTTCTCTTTTCATTAATGATGTAGTTATTTATTTTCTCTCCTTGTAAATGTTGACATTTCATATCTTCTCTCTTTTTTAAATGGATTAGATGATATTGTTTGAAATAAAATGACAAAACTTCTCATAAGTTTAAAGTCGTTTAAAAAAATAAAAGACTGTATTTTTAGTACAAAACAAAATATAGAGATTACTAACCTCCATGTCAAAACATAAAAATGTGCTAATTAGCAATTCATATATATATATATATATATATATATATATATATATATATATATATATATATATATATATATATATATATATAAAATGAAAAGATTTTTTATTGTAAGAGAATAAAAGGAATAAATGTATAATTATACATGAATAATTAATATTAAAAGTTATTTAAAGATTATATAATCACTTTAAAAAATCATATGTATTTATGTTTTAATCTTAATTATTTATGTAAAATTTAATTGTCAAAATTTATTAAATCTCATCTCTTATAATAAATATTTCTCTCACTAAATACGCTCTATATACATATATGAAAATTAAATTTTTACTTTTTGTCATAATGTATGTCGAAAGTTGAAACGTTCCAATTCTGTTGACTAAATATTTTTCTAAAATCATTTTCTTATAAATTTATTTTATATATGGTGTTATGCAATGAATTTTATATATAAAAATTATCAAATTTCATTACAAAATAAATTTAAATTATTAAACTTATAAAGCAAATATAAACTGAATTTATACCAAAAAAAAAACTTTGAAATGATATAATTTATTGCTTCAATGTTTTCCGTTCCAGCAATTCTCTAACAAAATGTCTTGACAATTCTGCTAGAAAACAATGGGAAAAAGAGAAAGAATACGTAGGTGTTCTAGCTTATTAATTTATTGCCTCCATTCCAGCATTTATCCGTATTGCGTGAGTCGTGACTGGCTGTTTCTAGCTTGTTATTCGAATAAATGACATAAAGTGGGAGAAAAAAAAACACCCATCTCATCCACGTATTAGAATTTGGAATAAGCCTAGATGGATAACCGCCTCACACTTACAATATTTTATATCTTTTATAGCCTCGACTTTTCTTTAAAAAAATAATGTAATTGCTACTTTATTTTGTTACATTAGTTTGATTTTTTATTTTATAAAATAAGTTATTAAATTATCACTCTTTTTATTTATAAAAAATTATCACTCTGTTTTTACAATAAAAATTTATATTATTTCTTTCTTTCATTTAAGAGTTTGAAGCTTTATTAAAGGAAAATATCAAATATTACTATAGTGATTTTATAGAATAGCATACTAATTGAAAAACAAGCTATAAGGTATCGAGATGCAATGAAGCAGAGAAGAAAAAAAGAAAGAGAAAAAAAAGAAAGAAAGATGAATATTGAATGTGAATTGATGAAATGATTTCTCAGTTTACATCAATTATCAATCTCAACTTATATACACATTAACTAATCATAGCCCTTCTTAACTAATCATGACCACATGCTAGTCAAGCCTAACTAACTATAACTAACTATAACCACCATTATCCTTTACAACTCCCTACAAAATCAAATGATGAACATCTTCAACTCTGAGTTTCAATCTAAGATTGAGAAATTGAGTCTTGGAAATAGACTTAGTTAGAGTATCATCTACTTGTTATCTGGAGGGAATATATCTTACTTCAATTGTCTTGCCAACAACTTTTTCACAAACAAAGTAGAGATCTAATTCAAAATGCTTTGTAAGAACATGTAGAATTGGATTTGCAGCCAACAGAACTACACTCAAGTTATCATAGTAGACCACAGGTGTGACTGAAACTGACAACTTCAATTCATTCAACAGGGACTGAAGCCAAGTTAACTCTACTACTATTGTTGCAAGACTTCTATATTATACCTTTGTGCTTGATTTAGACACCACTCCTTGCTTTTTGGATGGCCAAGAAATTATGTTAGGACCAAGGAAGACACAGTGACCTAAGGTAGACATGCGATCAAGATCTGTCCCCAAATCACTATCACAAAATGACATTAGATTCAATGTGGTAGCTGGCCTGAGATGAAGTCCAAATGATAATGTGCTCTTCAAATACCTCAAAATCCGCTTCATTGCTCTCCATTGAGTCTTTAAGGGATTGTGCATGAACTGACAAACTTTATTCACCATATAGGCCAAGTATAGTCGAGTCATTGTCACATATTGTAATGCTCCCACAATGGACCTATAGAGAGATGGATTAACAGTAGGATCGCTGCTTGTAGTAGACAATTTCAGGCCACTAGTCATAGGAGTAGTAATAGGTTTGGCATTCAATATTTTGGCTTTGGCAAGCAAGTCTGAAATATACTTAGTTTGAGAAAGATAGATGTCTCCATTTTTAGTAGCTCAAACCTCAGTTCCCAAGAAATAGTGAAGGTGACCAAGATATTTAAGAGCAAACCTCTGATTAAGAGAAATGATTAGATTCTTGATTTATGTTGGAGAAATGCCTATGACTAATATGTTGTAATACCTTCCGTAGGGCATCACATTTCCGACTAAAATTTGAAAATTTGAAAATCATTTCACAAAAGCTTTGAGTTATTAAATATGGATTTTTAAAATTTCTTTTTGCTGACAATATAAACTTATCGAAAATATAAGTAGTATAGAAAATAAACTGAACTAATTAATACCCATGTTTATTATACCACATAATATTTAACAACATTTTAAAACATAACTTACAAACTCAAGAAATAGTAACAAACCTAATGACGGGTCCTACTTAATAGCACGATAACAACACTAACGAGAAAATTCAACATACTTGTTCCATTCTTCCACCAAACTGCACACTGTCGAGACTGAGAAGATCACTCCTCGACGCCGTCACCGAACTCAGAACATTGCCTCCAGTTAAGTCTAAAAAGCTTACTTCGCCTACTATACAAATTTTGACAATACAAAAATAACAAACAATATAGCAAAGAGGTGAGATCTCATTTCATCAATGCCAGTACGATAGCAAAGAATGATACAAATGACAAAGTCATTCCATACACACAAATATCACAAATATAATCATGTTAACAAATTATCATTTTGTTCAGAAAACATATATCACAATAATATAAATATCAACAGTATATCAACAACAGATATCAATAATATACATATATGTAATGATTATGTCACCATAATATATACCTCGACAATGCCACAACAATATGTACACAAACTATGCATATGCACAATGTATCATATTCCTACTCTATGGAGCTAAACAACTTCAGATATGAATGGCCTAGAAGATCTACCACTCATAATGACAGTCTAAGCTAGACACGAGACATAAATAGTATTTGTCGAGACATACGCCAGTGTGTTGCAACGGTATATCATGGCTAGGCATATAATGTGACAAATAGGTCACTATGAATAACCACACCCTGACGTCCCTAGTAGATCCACCACTGGATCATACTATCCAACTCTCATTCATTCCTAAACAACAAAAGTCATCACAGCCATCGATTATGCATGATAACCCAATGCATAACTCAATCCACCATAGTATTGTTCACCATAGTATTAGAACAACTGCTCATTCAATTGTCTAATATCAACAACATCAATGATATTATATAACTGCTCATTCAGTTTACATAATATCAATGATTCACCAGGGTCCAGTACGTTATATTTATAAAAATGTGTTTTCTCATAATAACAAGCAACATCTGACTCATTCGTCTATATGATGTTTCCGGTTATTAAGACAAACCCCAACTTTAACTAATTGTCCATTTTATTGTTTCTGGGTCCAGTACATCGACCCAACAGAAATCCGTTGTTTTCTCAATCGCGTAAACTTTTTATCGTGTTTTCACAATTGCGTCACTTTTTTCAAACGTTTTTAAATCGCGTAAGTATTTTTTTAACGTTTTTGAAATCGCGTAAAGTTTTTAAAACATTTTCTCAACCGTGTAATGTTTTTAAATCATTTTCTTAATCGTGTAACGTTTTTAAATCATTTTCTCAATCATGTAGTTTAAAAATCACTATTTTAAATACGCATAAGCTATTTCTAATAATTTTCAACTACGTAGAATATTTCTTTGTTTTCTAAATTATTTCTTGAAACTTCGTCCATTATATAATTATTTCTATCTTTATTTACAACATTTCTTTAATAAAAATCCTTTACCTAATATTTGCTATTATTTCCTTTGAAAATCTCTCAAATAATTTTACTTTAATTTATTCTCTAAAACCCATTAAATTAAGTTTTTCTTTAATATTGTATAATTTTATGCTTAGAAAATATCTTTGAAATTAAAAACATTAAGTAGGCATATTGGCCCAAAAATTATTTACATGCTTTATAAATCATCTTTAATTATTTCCAATGCATTTAACCTTTTGTAAAAATTCTTAATCTACATTATTATCATTAGATCATATAATCCATGGTTAGAAAATAATTTTGGATCTTAGGTATATTGAATGACATGTTGACCGAAAATTACTCTATGCTTTATAAATCATATTTATTTATTTTCCACCATATAATATCTTATAAAAATTCTGAATCCAATTTATTATTATTGAATCACCTAATCCATGATTAGAAAAATATTTAGAACATCTTGGTTCCTCTTGTAGTGGTGAAGCCGTGAGCTTCATGTGTTCTTTGGAACACTCATGCAAATCCTCAACATATTATTCACATCCTACAATAATTATCATGCATCTCTAAACATATACAAATATATATTAAAGCTATAGACATGCTTGCAAACAAAATCAATTACAAATAAGAACAACTTTAAATCAACCAAGTGAATGAATCCTTTTGGATTCTTCACCACACACAAATCCACTCTTCACCACCAACACATGGTTGATGAGGGTAATCTCCCTCTTACCTCTTGGAGAAACCTCCAATGCTCCTTGTTGTTCTTCTTGAAATAGATCTACTCCACTAAGTAACACTTAAAACAAAGAAACACATACACTATTAATGTTCAAGATTATGAGAAGTGACCATAAGCCAAAATATGGTCTTAGAAACTTACCAAAGAAAAGAAAGATGAAGAACACAAATCTTCACCTAAAAGCTCTTGATCTTGAACTTGAAGATCAAGATTGAAAATGAATGATTTGGAAGATAGTCTTAACATGAAAGTTCCTTAGAATTGCATGAAGATTCAAGATCTAAGGTTGTTTAGAATTATTGAAGCTTGGAAGGTGATTTTATGGTGGTTGGCCGTGAGCTTCTTCTCTAGAGAGGAAATGTAAGAGTTTTTGTGTTTGACTTTGAAAGAACTCCTTGAAGATGGATAATTTTCATTAAGACTCCAACTACAAAGATGTTTGGATTGATGTAAGGATTCAAGAAATAAGGTTGGTTAAAATTATTGGAGAGTGATAATAGGAATTAGGCCTCTTGGCCATGAGCTCCCTTTGAAGAACAATGTGAGAACTTTTTGGTTTTCAAGCAAGAAATGAAGACGATTACAACATCAAAGTATCTTAGAATGGTATAAGGATTCAAGAAATAATATTGGTAGGAATTATAGAAGTTTGGAAAGCGGATCTAGGTGCTTGGCCGAATCCATGGAGGGAGAGAAGGTGAGAGAGTTTTTGTTGCTTGTTCTTGGTTCTTTGGAGAAATTAAAGTGTAAGAGAATAAGTGAATTGAAGAGATGAATATTGTCTCCTACTTGAGTGTTATGGCTGTGGAGCACAAGGAGAGAAAAGGGTGAGAGCTTCATGCAAAAGTTGAAAATGAACCAAAGCTCTCCTATTTATAGACTTCATAAAAAAGATGAAGGCTTAAGATATTTTTCGGTATACTGTAAGCAATAAACAATAATTACTATTTATAACGTCAGTGTCTATTGTCTAATGAATAATAAAATATACCTAAACTTTTCTCTTGTTCTAGTTGGGTAGCAACTATTATTGATCATTTTTCTACTGATTACCCTTGATGAGTCACAGAGCGAGTCATCAAAGAGAATTTTCTAGAACATGCGACTCACTACGATGAGTCAGCATGATGAGTCACCGTGGAGATTTCTAGAACAGCTGAGTTAGCATGGTGAGTCATAACGTCAAGTCAGCATATTGAGTCGTCAGGGAACCTTCTGGAACTTGTGACTCACTGCGGTGAGTCAAAAGGTGAGTCAACGTTTCTACACTCTTCTAGAATATGGCGAGTCATCACTTCTAGAACATGGCGAGTCACCGCTTCTGGAACATGGAGAGTCACTGACGAGCGCCTAACTCAGTCAAAATTATAACCGAAGTTATTACCTAAACTTGTAGTATAGTGAACAACACCGGATCGTCTCCTCAAAGATCGTAAATGCAATTTAATCAAATCAAGCGAAAGTTAGCAAAAAGGGGGGTTTGACAGTTTAAGATCGCACTTAACAAAATTAAAGGAAGAAATAACAATTAAAGAGCAGTCAATTTAGAAACCTATCCAAGATTGGGTGGATTCAATCATAGACTGATGGGATTTAATTATAATTAAATGTTTTAACCCAAGTGTAGGTTGTCTCAAGTAATAAAGTCTCGGGAGTCCGAGGTCGATCCACAGGGAATTGATGAAGGAAACTAATTAATTGAGGTAAAGAGAGTATTTGTCACAAAATTTAAGATGATTTAAGTTGTTCACAATGAAAAAGATTTGCTTGGGTTAGGAGATTCACTCTTAATAATAAATTAAGAATAAGATTATTTCATTTTATAACTCAATTGAAATTATGCATATTGAAAATTCCAATCGGAAGATTTAGCATTCAAAGTTCAATCATGTAATTATATTATGATTCCAATAATTATTGACTAATACTTGTAAATCGTCAAAAGCATCCAATGTGCCAATCCTATTGTCTACAATGGATCAAGATATTCATTATACAAGAATAGTATTTAAATTAATTGGAAACAACATATAATACATATAAAAGTCACATAAAAATATATCATTTAAAGCACAAGAAAGAAATAAATCTAACCTCAATTTATTATTAAAAGCTTCACTCTTTCACCCAAGCTAGATGAAAATTAATTATACATGAGAAAGAAGAAAATAAAAGAAAAGAAAAAGGACAGAAGCGGAACAACATGAGAGAGAGAATTTCTCCCCAGTAGCACCTCCCTCGGTGGTGTCCGAATTTATAGAAAATTTGAGGTTCTTGTGCATATGCACGTAACACACGCACGATAATTTTCACGTGATGCTACAATGCTACAAGAATCGCTACTGAAGAATCGCTACAAGTAATTTCGTGATGCTACGATGGATCTAGCTCTGATGCTACAGTACTTGCTTGCATCATGCTGATGTCATGCTGACGTCGTGCTACAAGAATCGCATACAAGATACTGTGTTTTTTGTTTTTGTTTTTTTTTTAGCAAATCTTCTATGCAATCACATCCATTCTTCGATCCTTTGCATTTACCTAGTAAAAATACATAAAAATACATAATTACAACACAATTTAAAATACTAAAAATATAACAAAACTCAAGAACAAACCCAATTAAAAAGATTAAAAAGAATGAAAAACACACACAATGAAACGTAAAAATTGTAAGTTTTACAGGTTCATCACACCCCCACACTTGAGCTTTTGCACTCCTGGGCAAAATATATAGGACCAAAGCTAGGAAATAACACTGAACTAACAAGCTAAAAACTTAAAAGATTTAATGAAACAAGAAGAGCAACTAGTCATTCAAGGGAACAAAGCATTTTTTTTTTTAATATTTCTTTACATCTCAAACCATCAAACAAGGAAACTTCAGTTAAAAAGAATGCATCAAGAATGAAAGATCCTCACAGGATTTACTCTCAATCCCTCTAGTGTTTAAAATGGTAGATATTTCACTCGATTCAACCCATGAAAAATTGCACTACCATAAGCTTGCTTATCTTCTACTTCTCCACTACTCAGAACACATGCACACAAAAATCAAGAGGACTTTATTCAAGGTTGTAACAGGGTCATGGTAAAGGAAAATGGATAATATGGACATGAGAAGATAAATACCAAAGAGAATAAAAAGCATTATGGTACAGTTAGAGTGGAAAAGATATTTGAGAATATTCATCAATAAGGACAATGACCAATATCTAACTAATGTTTTGTTGAAGATTAATCCCTAAATTGATGAGTTGAATTCATTTTAGGCATAAACCTTCTCCTTCTCTTCCTGTTATTTCCAAGCATCTTTCTTTATTCTAAATATGGATATGTCACATAGTGTATCAAATGGTCGGTTTTTTTTTTTTTTTTTTTTCTTTTTTTTTTTTTTCTTCTTCTTTTTTTTTTTTTTTTACACACACACACACACACCCCCACACTTGTTTAAGAACAAAGTCAATGCTCTCTTATTCCTAAAGGTCAAGTAAAAATATTTTTTTTTTTTAGGGCACATAATAAGCTAAAAACAAGAAGTGGCCAAGTAGGCTCAAAAGGGTTATACAAGGAAAATATACAAGGATGGCTATTTGGTCAAAGTAGCTATTTTAAAATGCCTCAATCATATTTATGTATGCATGTGAAAATATAGCCTCAAAAAGAATCAAAGCAAGTTCTAGAGTAACAATTTCACGAGTGAAAATCACACAAGAAAAGAAGAGAATGGTACAAGTGTTCAATCCATTCATCAATAGCTCAAAATCTCACAGGGCATATTTCTATCATTCTCAATTCACCAATTTAACATTCAAATCCAAGCATGTGATTTTTAAGAAAGAAGAAAATTTATGCTATGACCCAAGATATGCTTTTTGCTACTTCTAAAACATTTTTTTTCTCAATTATGATGCGTCTCAAGAGTAAAATTACCTTAAGGGCAAAATTTACACCTTACTCGCCATCCTTAATTGGTTTTGTTTTAGGTTTCGACAATCATCTCACTAAACATACTTCCCAATTTAAATGCGTCTCGGAAGTTAAATTACTCCTTACTCGCCAATATTCATTGGTTTAGCAAGTTCATGAAAATCATATCATACTTCCTAATTTTTTTTTTTTTCAAAAATTATCCTTCCCCCAACTAGATTACAACATTGTCCGCAATGTTAAAATATAGATGAGTAAAGGATAGAAGATATTACCTATTTGGAGAAATCGACACAAATTGAAATAGAAACAAAGTACGATAAATAAAATCAAACCCATTAAAGATGAAGTGTCGATCGGCTTTCTTTTTTTGCCACTTCCTCATCGCTTACGATGACCAATCTATCTATCGAGCTAAGACTTTATCAGGTTCATAAACAAAAGCTTCTAATTTATCAATCACTCATCAATAGTGGATGCGAGAGATAAGAAGTTTTCTTGTCGAAGGAGTGATAAATTGTTGTTCTACACTTTATCAAGAAAAAATAACAAAAGATCAAAGAAATTATTAACATTCAACAAACCAATGGGTTTATGGTGGATGTTCGTTCTACCAAGAGACAATTTGAAAAATTTCTTCCAAAGTACCAAAACCACCTGGTAGGGCAATAAATGCATCGAGTTGTCAAGCATTTTTTTCATTCGTCCATGCATAGATGATACCTGGATTTCTTCTCCAATTGTCTTGCCGGTGATGTTATTTTGAGTTAAAGGTTTAGGAATGACACCTAAAACTGACACGCTGCTATAAATGCAGAGTGATATAGCCCCCATTAACCCACGACAACCACCCCATATACAACATGAATATTCCTTGCAGCAAGTGTTCGACCAAGAACGGTAGGCTGCGTTTGCAAACTCTAAACCCTTCCCATAACTTGACCCACAAAAACACCTGATTTTTTTAATGTTACGAACAGGAGGTCCCATAATTTCACCTTCCTTTGAATGATTTTGAGTTGGAAGAAAGTGAAGAGAATGGAGTGTTTAAATAAGAAAAAGAAGGAAAAAGTAATCATAGCACCTATATGGGTAGGTTGGTTTGTTGTCGAAAGGTTTGAAATTAAGAAATACGATTTTTTTTTGTTTTTTTTTTTAAAAAAAAAACTTTTTTTTTTTTGTTTTTGTTTTTGTTTTGTTTTTGTTTTTTTTTTTTGTTTTTTGTTTTTTTTGTTTTTTGTAACTTCAAGAAAACCATCGGGTAAAGAAGTTTAGAAACCCCGAAGGATCCCGCTCAAAGGATCGTCATGTCCAAAAATCAATATACAACAAAATCATACAAAGATAAAAGAAATACAATAATAAATGAGGACATACCTGTATGTACGGTTTTCATGGCGTATCTTTATCTTACATGCGCGTCATGAGTGCGATAGTGGCATGTATTTAAGTTGCGTGTCACCAAGTGCAACATATGAATTCCACAAGGATTGCCGAACCGACAACAAGTACCTTTGAATCCTTTCCGTCCGCTACGGAAGAAACGCCCTCTATCTTCCTGCAAACCTAATTAAAGGCACGTATTCTAAGAAGATGGTACCTAACCGCGGTCGGTCGAACACGCCATAGAGACCTACTAATTAAAGTAAGTATACGGCTCGACAAACGGTTTCCGTTCACTTTGTAAAGACGGGACGCTTCTTTTCGTCCATCGGCGCTACTGAGCCTTGGTTCCAAGAAGCGGGAATGTAGCACACGGCTCTCTGAGCATGACACACGAACTTTATTTATATCCGGCGTGTGAAGGTCTTCTCCTGAGTCTATGACAGACGGGCATCTGCCAGGGCTCCTAATCTAATTAAAGATCAAGTACAACCGTAGTTTCGCCCTCTATTATTATTATTATTATTTTTATTTAAATTTTTTTTTTTGGTTTTTTTTTTGGTTTTTTTTTTGGTTTTTTTTTTTAGGTTATTAGAAACATGATGAAAGATGGGTGTATACTTACTTGAGATTGGGATGGAGGTAGTCTGCTCTTTCGGCTTTGTGCCAAAGCATTGTTGACCAGTATTAGACCCATTCAAGACCAGCGCAACATAGGGCTCCCAAAAGGGACAAGTGGCCATAATACGACTAGCTGCCTCACATGTGGGATACAATCTACCTTCTTTGTTTTCCAATTAAGAAGGCTGGATCAAGATGCATGCATTTCCCCATTCACGTTGTGTGTTACCAAAGCCAAACCCAAGTTGTATTCCCTCTTTTTTTTTTTTTTTTTTTTTGTCTTTTTTTTTTTTCTTTTTTTTTTTTTTGAACATGAAGAAGAAGAAGAAGAAGAAGAAGAAGAAGAAGAAGAAGAAGAAGAAGAAGAAGAAGAAGAAGAAAATATGTACATGTTGTGAATGTGGCTCACATCTGCCTCTGGTTTCACGTCCAGAAACGGCTTAAACGCCTTCTATGAGTCGAGGATAAGCTTCCCATCCAATTTTCTTATAAATTGGCAAACAGGGTCTTTTAGAGTCGATTCCCAGACTATATTGCTTTTGTTCATCCTTGAAGAGATTCCACAAATTAAGAAGTTCACGATGCACAAGTCCACAAGAATGCGTATCAAGAGTCAATAAGATATCATCTAATGACTCTTACTCGTCCATTCTTAATGAAGAAAATTTTATCTTCTCTGTTTTTGGAAACCATCCCCAAAGAACGACATCGCGTGTTACAATTCCATCGTCCACATATGATGACAGACTTGTAATCTTTTTGCTCTTTTCCTTTTAGAATATGAACTTCTACCAAGACCTGGCATGTAAGAGTCAAATGAAATTGAAGACTCACTGCTAATCGGACTTTTGCTTCGATTATCCAACGTACATCTTACGGCATACCTTTTTGCATTAACAATCTCAATCTTTCACATCGAACTTTGTAAATTTTTTTCAGAGCATTTAGAGGGAGAGAAGGAAAATGTTTTCTCGGTGTTTGAAAGAATGACATCCATTTTAAAGGAGAAGAAGGATTCGGTTATTTTGGGAACCGAAAGAGAGCAAACCGACTTGAGAGTCACTGAGTACCGTCATCCGCCATTTAACCTTAGGGGGCTAAAGAAGCGCAAAACAAAAATAAAACTACAAAATTATAGTAAATTTTACTCATAACAAGGATCGAGAAAGGAAATGAAATCTACCTCAAGACTTGATTTTCTAGAAATGGTTTAAGTCTTTGTCCATTGACCTTAGATACATTACCATTCCTAGGATTCTCAATATCCACGGCTCCATAAGGATATACATGTTTGACAATAAAAGGACCGGTCCACCTAGATCTCAATTTTCCAGGGAATAAGTGAAGACGAGAATTATAAAGCGAGAACTTTTTGGCCAATTTCAAAAGATTTTCTCAAAATAAATTTGTCATGAAAAGCTTTTGTTCTTTCTTTGTAAATTTTTGAGTTTTCATATGCATCATTTCTCAATTCCTCAAGTTCATTTATTTGTAATTTGCGTAACTTACAAGCATCATCAAGATTTAAATTGAAAGCTTTAATGGCCCAAAATGCTTTATGTTCTAGTTCTACGAGCAAGTGACAAGGTTTTCCATAGACTAACCGATAGGGTGACATGCCCAAAGATGTTTTAAAAGCAGTACGGTAGGCCCAAAGTGCATCGTTTAATCTTAAAGACCAATCTTTTCGATTTGGGTTAACTGCTTTTTTCCAAAATTTGTTTAATTTCCCTATTTGCTAATTCTACTTGTCCACTTGTCGAGGGTGATAAGGGGTAGCAACTTTATGGGTAATACCATATTTCTTCATTAAAGATTCAAATGGTTTATTACAAAATGTGTTCCCCCATCGTGATGATGATAGCTCGAGGATTCCAAATCGACTTAAAACATTTTCTTTTAAAAATTTGAGAACAATTTTATGATCATTTTGTCGACATGGAATCGCCTCAATCCATTTTGAGACATAATCAATTGCAACCAAAATATACACAAATCCAAATGAAGATGAAAATGGACCCATGAAATCAATTCCCCAACAATCAAAAATTTCAATGACAAGGATGGGGTTCAGAGGCATCATGTTTCTTTTTGAAATTGAGCCCAACTTTTGACAATTTTCACAACTTTTGCAAAAGGTATGGCTATCTTTAAATAAAGTGGGCCAATAAAATCCACACTGCAAGATTTTCGCACTGTTTTCTTTGAAGAAAAATGACCTCCACATGCTTCTGAGTGACAAAAGTTAATGACACTACTTACCTCACTGTCGGGTACACATCTCCGAAAGATTTGATCAGGAGAATATTTGAACAAATATGGGTCATCCCAATAAAAATTTTTCACCTCAGTCAAAAACTTTTTCTGTCTTGATGTGACCACTGAGGCGGCATCTTTCTGTTACAAGAAAATTTACTATGTTTGCAAACCAAGGCATAGAATTGTGAGAAAATAAAAACTCATCGGAAAAGAATCATTGATAGGTGTGCTATCAAAAGATGAGCTGTTGTAAGTCCGGACAAATGATCTGCGACAACATTTTCGGCTCCTTTCTTATCTTTTATTGTGATATTGAATTCTTGAAGCAACAAGATCCACCGTATCAACCTAGGTTTGGCATCCTGCTTAGACATTAAATATCTAACAGCAGCATGATCAGTAAAAACAATAATAGAAGAACCAATTAAATGAGCTCGAAATTTGTCCAATGCAAAAATTACAGCAAGTAGTTCTTTTTCAGTAGTGGTGTAATTCATTTGTGCACTATTTAAAGTTCTACTTGCGTAACAAATCACATGAGGTTTACCTTCTTTTCTCTGACCTAAAACAGCGCCAACAGCAAAATCACTTGCATCACACATTAATTCAAACGGCAAAGACCAGTCAGGAGGTTGCATGATAGGAGCCGATGTCAGAAGACCAATTAATTTTTCAAAAGATTTTTGACATTCTTGAGTCCAATCAAATGTTGCATCTTTTATCAGAAGATTGCATAATGGTCTAGATATGACACTAAAGTCCTTAATAAATCTTCGATAGAATCCTACATGTCCTAAAAAGGAACGGACTTCTCTGACTGTTTTTGGGGAAGGCAAATGAGCAATTAATTCAACTTTGGCCTTATCAACTTCAATTCCTTCAGAAGATATCACATGACCTAACATGATTCCTGAGGTAATCATGTAATGACATTTTTCCTAATTTAAAACAAATCTTTTTTCTTCACATCTTTTAAGAACGTTATCCAAATTATCAAGACAATTTTCAAAAGAATTTCCAAAAACTATTAGATCATCCATGAAAACCTCTAAATAATGTTCAATCATGTCACTAAAAATACTTAGCATGCATCTTTGAAAAGTTGCCAGAGCATTACAAAGACCAAAAGGCATTCTTTTATATGCAAAAATGCCAAAGGGGGATGTAAAAGTAGTCTTTTCTTGATCCTCTAATGCAATTGGTATTTGATTATATCCCGAATAACCATCAAGAAAACAATAGTAGGGATGTCCTGCTACTCTTTCTAGAATTTGATCAAGAAATGGTAAGGGGAAATGATCTTTCCTAGTGGCTGCATTCAATTTTCTAAAATCAATACACATACGCCAACTAGATGAAACTCGCGTAGGTATTAACTCACCTTTTTCATTTTCAACCACTGTTATTCCAGGATTTCTTAGGCACAACTTGTGTAGGGCTTACCCACTGACTATCAGAAATAGGATAAATAATTCCAACATCAAGTAATTTAAGAACTTCAGCCCTAACTACCTCTTTCATGTGTGGATTTAATCTTCTTTGAGGTTGTTGTGATGTTTTAGCATTATCCTCTAAATGTATTCTATGTGTACAAATCAATGGATTAATGCCTTTTATATCTGTTAATGTCCATCCAATTGCACTTTTATGCCTTTTAAGTACTTCTATCAACATACCTTCTTGTTCTTCAGTAAGGACTGATGAAATTACTACTGGAAGGCTTTGGTCTTCACCCAAAAATGTGTACTTCAACCCAGAAGGTAATGGCTTTAGTTCCGGTGTAGGTACTTTTTCATGAATATTATCATTCGTAGGTTGTAACTCTTCGAATTTGCTTCCATCTTTTGTATTCCATTGCTTGTGTACAATCAAGCAAAGAACACATTTCAGAAATATCACCATCTACTTGCGTACCTGAATCAAATGAATTAATTAAACACACTTCTAATGGGTCAGAAGAACTCCCTTTTAGAAAATGATCATCTACAATGGTTTCAATTCCACCAACTTCCTCATTTTCATCAAGGACTTCCGTGGTTGCTTGCACATGTTAAAAACATTTAGATCCATGGTCATGTTTCCAAATGTTAGCTTCACCACTCCATTTCTACAATTTATCAAAGCATTAGATGTTGCTAAAAATGGATGCCTAAAATAATGAGGAATTGACTTGCAACTATCAACTATAGGTTCAAGATCAAGACAATAAAATCCACAGGATATATGAATTTATCAACTTGAACCAACACATCTTCCACTATTCCTCTTGGAATTTTAATTGATCTATCAATGAGTAGAAGAGTTCTGAAGTTGGTTTTAACTCACCCAAATTGAGTTCTTCGATAAACCGAATATGGAAGCAAATTGACACTAGCACCAAGATCAAGTAAAGCTTTTTCAATTTTATGTTCTCCAATAATGCATGAAAGCTGTAGGACAACCGGATCTTTATATTTCAACGCATTATTATTCTGAAAAATGAAGCTTACATTGTTCAGCCAAAAATGCTTTCTTTTTCACATTTAATTTCCTTTTAACAGTCACAAGTCTTTCAAATATTTGGCATAAGAAGAATGTTTGATAACATCTAACAAAGGAATATTGACTTTCACTTGTTTTAAAATTTCAAAAATTCCATTGTTATTGTCTAATTTCTTTGGATTATTCAAAGCTTGAGGAAATGGGGGTGAAAGCGAGAGTTTAGTCTCATTTTGGTCAACTTTTTGATTTTCTTGAGGAATTGGTTCATCTTCTCTCTCACAGGATTCAGGGATTTGTTTTTCAACAACCTTCCCACTTCAGGGTTATCACGAATTGACTTGATCTATTTGTTGGTTTTCTGAACTACCCTCATTTAGACTATATTGACCTTTGGGATTTGGTTGAGGTTGAGAAGGAAATTTTCCTTTCTCGTGAATGGTGAGTGCGAGAGGTAAGTTTGGAAAGAGTTTCTTTTATGTCACTCATGGTTTGATTGGTTTGTTTGTTAATGGCTTCTTGTTTTTCTATGAAAGTATGCAGTGTTTCTTCTAGGTTTTTCCTATAAGGTGCATATCCTTGAAAATTTTGAGAGTCTTGTTGTGCCTGAGGAGGTGGTGGTTGCATGAATTGTGGTAGTATTGTTCCTCAAATTTGAAGTTAGGATGATTTTTCCATCCTGGATTGTAAGAATTTGAAAAAAGAAGAGGTGAGTGGCTTTTTAAAATTATTCATTCATTTACTTTTGCTTCATGCACAACTTCTTTAAAAACAGGAATGTTAGGACATTCGTGTGTTGAGTGTCTAAGTCATCACAAATACCACAAATTTCTTCATTTTGCATGATTTGATTTCTTTTGCTTTTCTTAATTCCATAGCTTCAATCCTTCTAGCCAAACTAGATACCTTGCATTTAAATCTTCTTCTTGACTAAGATGGTATTTTCCTTTTCCAAGATTTGCAAGGTTATATCTAATTGAATTTTGAAGGATTAATTTCATGCCAAGATTGAGAATTTTCGGTAAATGATTTAAATAATCTAAAGCATCTTCGGGTTCTTTATCAAGAAATTCACCATTACACATCGTTTCCACAAATTGTTTAGTTTGGTGTTAAACCTTCATAAAAGAAGCTTATAGTTCGCCATTTTTCAAAACCATGATGTGGCAAGAATTTAACAAATCTTTAAAACGCTCCCAACTTTGAAAATACGCTTCATTTGAATTTTGGGAAAAATTTTGGATTTGTCTTTTCAAAGCATTAGTTTTATGTGTTGGAAAAATTTCTTTAAAAACTCACTTTGCATTTCTTGTATGTACTAATTGATCTTGGTTTCAAAGCATTAAGCCAAGTTTTTGCCTTATCTTTCAAAGAAAAGGAAATAATTTAAAGCTTAACAATTTCTTCAATCTGATTTTGATCATTGAAAGCCATACAAACTTCTTCAAATTCTTTTAGATGTAAATATGGGCTTTCATTTTCTAAACCATGAAAATTAGGTGATAAAGAAATCATACCCGGCTTAAATCTAAAATTATTAGATTAAGTGGAAAGATAAAACATGAAGGACTAGAATTTCTAGGTGGTTGCAAATATGCACGCATAGTTCTCAATGGTTGATTTCCTTGTTCATCATGTATACTTTCATTTTCATTTCGTTGTGTTTGATTATCATGTTCAATATGTGCACCTTCAAATTCAAATTATCCATGTGTTAATTGTGTGTGATTGTGATTCAAATAAATCAATATATAAATGACTTGGATTAATTTTAATCAAACGTCAAAATTTGAATCACGATCTGGGTTAAGCGTAAATAAGTGACATAAAATAAAAATAAAAATAAAAATAATATACAAGTAGCGGTATCACCTGGTAGTTAAATATTAAGTAGGATGTGGTATAAACCAGCCACCCAAAAGTAAAAAAAAAAAAAATAAAAATGACAGAATTTAAAAGTTAGATAAGTTAGATTGAGAAAAATAAATGATGAGAATTTAAAAGTTAGATGCTAGAGAAAAGTAAAAGAGAATTTAAAAGTTAGATAAGTTAGATTGAGAAAAATAAATAAATGACAATTTAAAAGTTAGATTGCGAGAAAAGTAAAAATGAGAATTTAAAATTTAATTACCCCCACTTAGTTAGTGCGTAAAAATAAAAGGAGAATTAACCCCACTGAAATAATATATACAAAAAAAAAAAAAAAAAAAAATTTATTTTTTTTTTACTATTTACTTTTTACTATTTACTATTTACTATTTACTATATAGTATTTACTATTTACTATTTACTATTTACTATTTACTATATACTATTTACTATATATACGTATATATATTACTATTTATATATATATATATATATATATTTATATATAATAATAATACTAGTTAGTATATTAGTAGATAGATAAAAAAATGAAAAAAGTAGAGGAAGAATATCCGATAAATGAAGTTTATTTACGAAAAAGATAACCTCAATATATTAGAACTTCAAATCAGTCACTGCAAGAATGCGCTAAAAAAACTTGATGGGATTTAATTATAATTAAATGTTTTAACCCAAAGTGTAGGTTATCTCAAGTAATAAAGTCTCAAAGTCGAGTCGATCCACATGAGGAATTGATGAAGGAAACTAATTAATTGAGGTAAAGAAAAGTATTTGTCACAAAATTTAAGATGATTTAAGTTGTTCACAATGAAAAAGATTTCTTGGGTTAGGAGATTCACTCTTAATAATAAATTAAGAATAAGATTATTTCATTTTATAACTCAATTGAAATTACGCATATGAAAATTCCAATCGGAAGATTTAGATTCAAAGTTCAATCATGTAATTATATTATGATTCCAATAATTATTGACTAATACTTGTAAATCGTCAAAAGATCCAATGTCAATCATATTGTCTACAATGGATCAAGATATTCATTATACAAGAATAGTATTTAAATTAATTGGAAACAACATATAATACATATAAAAGTCACATAAAAATATATCATTTAAAACAAGAAAGAAATAAATCTAACCTCAATTTATTATTAAAAGCTTCACTCTTTCACCCAAGCTAGATGAAAATTAATTACACATGAGAAAGAAGAAAATAAAAGAAAAGAAAAAGAACAAAACGGAACAACAGAGAGAGAATTTTCTCCCCCACAAGACCCTCCTAATTTGGTTGTCCGAATTTATAGAAAATTTGAGGTTCATGCATATACGCACAAGAACTTTCGCATGATAATTTTCACGTGATGCTTCTGATCTTCAAGAATCGCTACAAGATCGCTTACTTCTGATAATTCGTGATCTACAAAGCGATGATGGCTTCTGATCTTTATAAGATTCAGATTTAACTTTGCATCATGTTGATGTCATCTTGACGTCGTCTTCATGAAGAATCCTTCTGAACTGTGTTTTTTGTTTTTGTTTTTTTTTTTAGCAAATCTTCTATACGCAATCACATCCATTCTTCGATCCTTTCGCATTTACCTAGTAAAAATACATAAAAATACATAATTACAACACAATTTAAAATACTAAAAATATAACAAAACTCAAGAACAAACCCAATTAAAAAGATTAAAAAGAATGAAAAACACACACAATGAAACGTAAAAATTGTAAGTTTTACAGGTTCATCATAGACCCTTCATAAAACACTTGAAGTGCTAATTTGGATCTAACCAAGATCTCTGCATCAAATCCAGAATTCATACTAGACGATCGTCTAGAATTCAATTAACAAGTGATAAACACAAATCGCAATCGCACCATTCATGAAGATCTACATGTTAATTTCAAGTCCGAATTCAATTAACCTAAAGACAAATCAATGAACCTAACCTTTTCGATTCTGTGATTAATTTAGATCAATCAGCTTTAAGTTTCATCACAAATCTCAATCTTCATTTATGTGATTAGTTTAGATCAATCAGTCTAAGTTTCATCACAAATCTCAATCTTAAACCAAGATCAAATCAGATCAACATAAATAAAATCATCCATTCATGCATTCAAGATCAAGAAGAAGAAGAAGAAAGAAGAAGAAAAGGAATTCAATTACAAATCAAATACAATACATAACCAAGGTCTCGAGAATCCAAACCACAATCTCTTCAAGAGTTTAAATTGACCCAAAGTAGCTTAGCCCTCCATTACCATAAAGGGAGCATCAAAATATACAAAACTATGAGAAACTATGAAGAAGCAAGAAGAAACTTAGAGAGAAATGAAGGAGAATACATAAAAGAAATGATAACCAATGGTGCGCTTTTATAGAAGTCTAGGGTAACAAAATGACAAAGGGAGTGAGTGGATGAGTGGGTGAGTGAGTGGAGTGTTTGAGTGGAATGGTTGAGTGGGTTGGTTTAGTGGATGAGTGAGTGGAATGGTTAAGTGGGTTAGTTGAGTGGAAAATGCCAAAGGACTTTTGGTGAGTGGGAAATTATGGACATGAATGGGTGAGTGGATGGATGAGTGGGTTGGTTTAGTGGATTGGTTTAGTGGATGAGTGAGTGGAATGGTTAAGTGAGTTGGTTGAGTAGAAAATGCCAAAGGACTTTTGGTGAGTGAGAAATTATGGACATGAATGGGTGGATTAGTGGATGAGTGGGTGGAGTGGTTAAGTGGTTGGATTAGTGTATGAGTGGATGAGTGGGTGGATTAGTGGATGAGTAGATTAGTGGATGGATGAGTGGGTGGTTGAGGATGAAAATTTCGTGTCTGACTTGGAAGCCAAAAATGACCAACTATACTTCAGATCCACGAAAAGTGCTCTTCATGAAAGTTGTAGATCCTTGTCTTGGCTATAAAATGGATAGCTGGTTTGTCCAATTTGGCTTCCTTCAGCCCAAGATATGTCCCAAATACCGTAGGTTGCTCAAACCCAACTTCAGCTCCTCTGTTCCGACTTGCAAGCTCAAAATGACCTACTATACTTCCTTTTTTCAAAAAGTGTTCTTCATGAAAGTTGTTTATTTGGATCCTATCCACTGTCCAAATTTGAGCTCATCTTCATTATTACATCTTGAGATATGATTTTATGAGTGCACACTATTCGGATTCTGTGACAGTAACCCGTATTCGACTTCCATGTAAACTTAGGTCCTTTAGACATCTTTTTGGGACTTCGAGCTCTTCATCAAAGTTGTAGAGCTTACTCTTAGCTTTCCTACAAGGTAAAATTCATGTTCATCAGATATTAGGAACTCAAGTTATGGCCAAAATACAGAAACAGTGTCAAATCTCAATAATGCTAAAAATATTCAATTAGGACCAATTTGAGCTCAAACTCACAAAATCATACCAAACTCAATCAATTAAGAATATGGAGAGTGTAAATGACTAAACATAAGGGTTTCTTAATGAATAAAATATGTGATTATCAAATTCTCCCACACTTAACTTTTTGCACTCCTGAGCAAAACTCAAGACCAAAACAAGGACATAAGAGATTAACAAAAATTTAAATTCCAATGACATTCAAGAGCCCAAAATTTTACAATCAAGAAGAACAACCAAAGGTTCAAGGGATCAAAACATGCATGAGTTAACAATTCTCCACATCTCAAACCAACAAGTAAGGTATCTTCAATATGAATCGAGAATGATAGATCTTCATAAGATTCCCTCTCAATCTCTCAAGTGTTTAAAAGGTAGGTATTTCACTCAATTCAACCCATAAAAATTGCACTACCATAAGCTTGCTTATCTTCTACTTCTCCACTACTCAAAACACATGTACACACAAATCATGAGGACTTTATTCAAGGTTGTAGTGAGGTCAAGGTAACAGGAGAGGATAAAATGGATATGAGAAGATAAATACTAAAGAGAATAAAAGCAAATGAGAATTTGAGTTCAAATAACAAGTATAAAAGTTCATCCCAACTCTAATGTATATCCCATTACATATTCATTTCCCAATCCTTTTCTTTTTTTTTTTTTTTCTTTTTATATATATATATATATATATATATATATATATATATATATGAACATAACTATATACATACATTTTTCCTTTTTTTTTTTTTCTTTTTAGGCACTCTTTCCTTTTTCAACAACCATTTTGTACACACACCCCACACTTGTTCAAAAACTCATCTATTAACCAAGCTAATGTTCTTTTATTCCCTAACGTAAAGTAAGAACACGATTTTTCATTTAAGGCACATAATGAGCTAGAAACAAGGAATGGTCAAATAAGCTCAAAGGGGTTAAGCAAAGGAAAATATACAAGGTTGGCAGGAATCAGAGAATTTTCAAGAAGTCAAAAGAGTGCTTGATATCATATTGAAAACAAGGTTGGCTATTTGGTTAAACTAGCTAATTAAGAAAGAGGGCCTCAATCATGTTTATGCATGCAAGTGAAATGTAGCCTCAAAAAGAATCAAAGCAAGTTCTAGAGTGGTCATTAACATGAGTGAAAATCACACAAGAAAGAAGAGAATGGCACAAATGTTGAATCCATCCATTAGGCTCAAAATCTCACAAGGTATGCATCCATCAAACTCAATTCATCAATTCAATCATCCATCACCAAGCATATCAGTTCAAGAAGGGAGAAAAGTTATTCAATCATGCAATGAACCCCTTTTTTTTGTTTTGATTTTTTTTTAACAAAAGAAACATGCTAAAATCTCTCCCCCACACTTAATATAAACATTGTCCTCAATGTGAAAGTGATAAATAAAACGGAAAGAAAAGAGCAACACAACCTGATGAGGGGCGAGATAATGGCAAGCATAAAAGATGCGTAAGAATCAAAGCTGCAACAGAACCTGAAAACTCACAAAACAAATGAGTAAAATGTAAAACCAAAATAACATGACTGGAATAATATAAAATTAAAGAGGAAATGCGGGTCTTTTAGAGTCAGATTCCCAAGACTGTAACACTTCGTTCATCTCTGAAGAGATTCCACAATTAAGAAGTTCATGATGTACCAGGCCACAAGAATGCGTCTCAAGAGTCAATAAGGTATAACTTACTGACTCCTTACTCAGCCATTTAAAGTGAAGTATGTTTTTATCTTCTCAGATTGCGAAAACCATCCCCAAAGATCTTGAAAACAAATCTAGTTGGGTTGCCTCCCAATAAGCGCTTGTTTAACGTCATTAGCTCGACGTTGGGACACTTCTTAGTGATCTTTATAATGTGGATGGTAAAAGCCCATCACTTTCACTTCCACATTTTTCGGCTTGAGATGGTGTCCATTGGTCTTATTAAGTGAGGTTGGTGAAAAGACTCCACCAGGATCCCATTGGTTGAAACGTGATGACTAAGTTATGGTTGACACAACATGATAGCTTTCACTAGGGTCTCATTGGTTGAAGTGTAATGACCAAGTTAAGCTTGAAGCATGAGGGCTCCCATTGGGCTACCATTGGTCTTTCTTAATTTCCTTGACTTCACCAATGGCATGCAACACGTGTAATTTTGCAATCCTGCTTTCATTGATAATGCTGGACCATGGCCTAAAAACAAAATCCACTTCAGTAGTTACTGTCATATGTTGCCTTTCCTCCTTCTTTGAAAATTCCTCAATGGCCTTCAACTCCACCTCCCTATGTGTTGTAGACTCTGCAACTGCATTGCTGATAGACTCTTCAATATCATTAGATGCTACATAAACAGAATCATTAGCTTTCAAAAATGTAGAAATCTCAGCACACATAACACATTTTATATCACCGTCACAATCAGTACATGAGTTGCAATTGATAGAATCATTAAAATCAATAAAATCAGGAAATTCAGCACACAACTCATCATGAGTTTCCTCAACTAAATCTGCAGGTAAATCAATATGACAATTAGAATGCAGGGAGTTGGGAATTGTTTGGGAAGAGAGTTGGTTTGACTCTTGACTTCTCAGTTCATTAATAGTGGTTGTCATCTGCTCAATTTGGGTTGTTAAATCCTGAATAGTGGCAGTGAAATTCTACTGGAACTCAATTTGGGTTTTCATCAAGTCCTCCCATGAAGGCTCAAGTTTTGTGGTTGATGGACTTGTTATCTGTTGGAATGGCTGCTCATATTGAAATGAGTGTTGCTGTAGTGATGCCGTATTGCCATATCCCAGATCCAGATAGTATTCCCAGCTAGGGTTGTATGTGTTGAAGAAGGGGTCGTAACTTTGTTCTTTCTGCTTTGAAGCGTGGTTCATCGGAAAATAACCATTTCTTTGCAACAAATTAATTTGAAAAAACAGAACTACCATACTGAAGTGTAGGGCATGCATATGTGGGGTGAGATGAACAAAAACAAATGTTACACACAAGTGTAGCTTCCTGCACAGGTAATTGTTGTTTCACTACTATATATCTTACCAAAGAAGTCAATTCCTCAAGTTTTGACTCCATTATGCATGGTTCATTGTATCCTTAAAATGCAACAGAATGCAACAAAATGATAATGAAAGAAAAAGAAAAAGAAAGAGTTAGATAATAACTTAAAAAGATCGTATCACACTTACGGGTCCCCGGCAACGGCGCCAAAATTTTGATGAGCGCCGAACTCAGTCAAAATTATAACCGAAGTTATTACCTAAACTTGTAGTATAGTGAACAACACAGGATCGTCTCCTCAAAGATCGTAAATGCAATTTAATCAAATCAAGCGAAAGTTAGCAAAAAAGGGGGTTTGACAGTTTAAGATCACACTTAACAAAATTAAAGGAATAAATAACAATTAAAGAGTAGTCAATTTAGAAACCTATCCAAGATTGGGTGGATTCAATCATAGACCCTTCATAAAACACTTGAAGTGCAATTGAATTGTTAATTTGGATCTAATCGAGATCTCTGCATCAAATCCAGAATTCATACTAGACGATCGTCTAGAATTCAATTAACAAGTGATAAACACAAATCCATAATCGCACCATTCATGAAGATCTATGTTAATTTCAAGTACCGAATTCAATTAACTTAGGCACAAATCAGTAACCTAACCTTTTCAATTCTGTGATTAATTTAGATCAATCAGTTCTAAGTTTCATCACAAATCTCAATCTTTATTTATGTGATTAGTTTAGATCAATCAGTTCTAAGTTTCATCACAAATCTCAATCTTAAACCAAGATCAAATCAGATCAACATAAATAAAATCATCCATTCATGCATTCAAGATCAAGAAGAAGAAGAAGAAAGAAGAAGAAAAAAGGAATTCAATTACAAATCAAATACAATACATAACCAAGGTCTCAAGAATCCAAACCACAATCTCTTCAAGAGTTCTAAATTGACCCAAAGTAGCTTAGCCCTCCATTACCATGAAGGGGAGCATCAAAATATACAAAACTATGAGAAACTATGAAGAAGCAAGAAGAAACTTAGAGAGAAATGAAGGAGAATACATGAAAGAAATGATAACCAATGGTGCCTTTTATAGAAGTCTAGGGTAACAAAATGACAAAGGGAGTGAGTGGATGAGTGGGTGAGTGAGTGGAGTGTTTGAGTGGAATGGTTGAGTGGGTTGGTTTAGTGGATGAGTGAGTGGAATGGTTAAGTGGGTTAGTTGAGTGGAAAATGCCAAAGGACTTTTGGTGAGTGGGAAATTATGGACATGAATGGGTGAGTGGATGGATGAGTGGGTTGGTTTAGTGGATTGGTTTAGTGGATGAGTGAGTGGAATGGTTAAGTGGGTTGGTTGAGTGGAAAATGCCAAAGGACTTTTGGTGAGTGGGAAATTATGGACATGAATGGGTGGATTAGTGGATGAGTGGGTGGAGTGGTTAAGTGGTTAGATTAGTGTATGAGTGGATGAGTGGGTGGATTAGTGGATGAGTGGATGAGTGGATTAGTGAATGGATGAGTGGGTGGTTGAGGATGAAAATTTCGTGTCTGACTTGGAAGCCAAAAATGACCAACTATACTTCAGATCCACGAAAAGTGCTCGTCATGAAAGTTATAGATCCTTGTCTTGGCTATAAAATGGATAGCTGGTTCGTCCAATTTGGCTTCCTTCAACCCAAGATATGTCCCAAATACCGTAGGTTGCTCAAACCTAACTTCAGCTCCTCTGTTCCGACTTACAAGCTCAAAATGACCTACTAGACTTCCTTTTTTCAAAAAATGTTCTTCATGAAAGTTGTTTATTTGGATCTTGACTATCCACTGTCCAAATTTGAGCCCTTCTACTGACAGAACCCGTATTCTGACTTCTATGTAAACTTAGGTCCTTTAGACATCTTTTTGGGACTTCGAGCTCTTCATCAAAGTTGTAGAGCTTCCTCTTAGCTTTCTTACAAGGTAAAATTCATGTTCATCAGATATTAGGAACTCAAGTTATGGCCAAAATACAGAAACAGTGTCAAATCTCAATAATGCTGAAAATATTCAATTAGGACCAATTTGAGCTCAAACTCACAAAATCATACCAAACTCAATTAATTAAGAATATGGAGAGTGTAAATGACTAAACATAAGGGTTTCTTAATGAATAAAATATGTGATTATCAGTCACCGCTTCTGGAAGCTTCCCGAATATGCTGAGTCACAGGTGCTGAGGTGTCACACCACGTGTCAAGCTTCTATTGGTCCTCCGCGATAAGTCATAGCCGCCAACTTTGACCAGCTCCTCATTGGTCCACGGGTAATGCAAGTACTCAAGTACTTGATGATTAGGCGCGTGACGAGGCATTTTCTAGAGTCTTCTAGAATAGTCTAGAACATGTGAGTCACTAGGCTAATCACCTAGGTGAGTCACTGTCGCGACCGGGATCGTGGCGGGATAGCAGCTTGCGTTGATTTTAAAAGATAAAATGGAGTCGCCACCAATTTTATTTGAATTTAGAAAAAATTGAAAAACCTTTTTTATAAAAATAGTCTTTGAAAACCAGATCGGATCCGGGAGTCGGTTATGGATAGGAAAGGGTGAAAACTTAATCTCACTGCACCTCTATCACATCTGTCCTGAGACGGTATCCTAAGTCAGTTGTGCAAAAAACTTAATATTCTCCAATTTATTTATTTTACTCCTTTTAAAAAACATTGTAACTATTTTTATTTTTAGAAAAAAGAAAGAAAAGAAAAAACCAATTATGAAAATTTAATTTTTGGCTTGACTAAATGAAAATTCTGCTCCTATGTACCCTCAGGTACAATGAGAAATTCAAAGTCACGTAGTTTTTTAGAAAATAATTGTAGGTTGATTGATTTTAATTAAGGAAGAAATTTTTGAAAAGAAACTTTGCTTGAAAATAAAAGTCATTCTTACACAAGGTTCAAGTTAGTACTGAGCTACTCCATAAACTCTTATGATCCAAACGACATTAAAGATAACATCCGCTATTCAATCATTATCATTGGTCATTGCATTGATTAAATTTTTTTTATTTCTATTTTTATTTTATTTTTTTTATTTTTTTCATATTTTTTACTATGCCTAAAATTATCTAACTAAATAACTCTAATTCCTTTCATTTTTTTTTTTTTGTATTTTTGTAAATTTTTATTACATTTTTCCTATTTCAGTTTTTTATATTTTTTATCATTTTTATATTTTTTATTAATTTTTTATTACTTCTCCATTCCTATTTATCTACTTACATTATTATCCTAGATCTTATTTTTTCCACTTCTACTAAAAGACACACACTACCTATTTATTTGTTTGGTTCTCTTTTGAAAATGACTAGTCCACTAATAGAACGTAAAAGCCCATATCAAAAACAGAAACTTAGCCCTAAACCCAATCTTTATTGTCAATCATTCTAATAGCAAACCTAAAAACTTATCAAACAAACAAAATACATCACAAAGATAGGGAAGCACAGCAACAACCTTAGGCAGTGAAAGGTGGTGGCTCGCACGGTGGTTCACGGAGGGGCAGATCCGGTGGCTTGGCGACTCGAGGGTGGTGGATCGCGCGTGGTGCGCAGCTCCAGGGGTGACGTTCAGCGGCGCGACACGGATAGAGTGGCTCAAGACGGCGCTGGGTTTTGCTTCAACAGAACGGAGAGGATGACGGCTGGGCTGCTGGGTTCGTCGAGTGGAGCGACGGCGAGGTGACAACGACAATGGGCTAGCTAGGTGCAGCTGGTCCTAGTGCGGTGCAGCTCGATGGAGCTTTCTGGTTCGCAGGTTCAGGGACAGTGTTGCTGGGGGAGAGGGCGCACGAGTCGTGGTGGTGCGGCTCAGTTGGGCAGCGGCCTGCCCGGTTCCGCTGGTGCACGTCGGAGTTGACGGTGCGGACGGGCTCGTCGGATCTCGGGGTGGCGCGACGGCTGCTGGTTTCTGCGGAGCAACGGTGGTTCACCGGTTGATTCGAACTAATGCGGTTCTCGGAGCTGAGGTACGTGGCCTGCGGTGGTGCTCCGATGGGTCTGTGTTCTTTTTTTTTTGCTTGGGGGTTTCAATGGGAGTGGATGATGGGTGGTGAAAGGTGATAATGTTCACGGTTTGGTTGGTTTGGATGGCTTTGAGATGAAGCTTGATGGAGGTTTTAGTGAGTCAATTCGGTTGAGTGAAGGTGAGTTTGAAGGTGGGTTGACGATGGGGTGGTGAGCTTGAGGGTGAGGGAGATGAGTGGTTGAAGGTGGTGGGTGAGGATGATGAATGTGGTGTTGGGTTGTTTGTGTGGTGAGGAAAATGATGGTTATGGTAGATTGTGGGTTATGGAGGATGGAGATGGAAGGTGATGGTGGGTGGAGGTGATGAGGATGGTTATGGCTTGGTGAGGAAGATGAAGATGGTGGGTGAAGAAGATGATGAATAGTGAAGTTGTGGAGGAGAGTGAAAGTTGCTTCCGAAAATTTTTGTTGGTTTCTCTGTTGTCCCCCCTTGAACCGTCCCCCTCTGTAATATGCCCCCCCTTTTTCTGTTTCTGTAAAAAAATATCCTCCCCTTGATGCTTGCCGTGTCAGTAGCGTGTGGCAGTGAAAATGGATTATGTGTGTGCAGAGTGAAACGTGAGAGGATAAAGGGTCTGAGTGTGCGAGAGATTGAGTGTTGAGTGAGGATTACGTGTGGAGTGAGATTGCAGAATTTTTTTCTTTTTTTTTCTTTTTTTATTTACTTTTATTATTATTTTTATTTAATTAATTTTTTTTTTTATTATATTATTTATATATATATATATATATATATATATATTTAACCTGATCAAAATTGAATGTTCACAGTTGCCCCTCTTTACTTAGTTCTTACTAGATAAAAAGAAAAACCATAGTTTTTCATATTATTGTCGTAAGAAATGAGTAAAGATATGAACTTCAATTTTGTCCGGCAATGCAAAATAAGGTAAGAAATTAAAAGGCATGGAGCTGATGCGCTCAACAGAAAAATAAAATGCATTGAGTCGATGCGTTCGACAGAAAATTTAAAATGCATAGAGCCGATGCACTCGACAGAAATTTAAAATGTAAGGAGCCGATGCGCTCGACAGAAATTTAAAATGCATGGAGCCGATGCGCTCAACAGAAAATAAAATGCATGGAACCGATGCCCTCAACAGAAAATAAAATGCATAGAGTCGATGCGCTCAACAGAACATTAAAATGCATGGAACTGATGCGCTCAAAGAATAAATGACAAGAGAGCCGATGCGCTCAAAAGTAAATGGCAATGGGCAACTGCGTCCTGAAATTTAAATGACAATGGGCAACTGCGGCCCGAAATTTAAATGACAATGGGCAACTATGACCCGAAATTTAAATGATAATAAGCAACTCTGCTCCCGAAATTTAAAAGGTATTGGGCAACTGCGGCCAGAAATTCAAATGACAATGGGCAACTCTGCTCCTGAAATTAAAAGGACAAAGAGCAACTGCGGCCCGAAATTTAAATGGCAATGGGCAACTGCGGCCCGAAATTAAAATGGCAACTTAAGGAGCCGATGCGCTCAGAAATTTAAAATAGATGGAGCCGATGCACTCAAAAGTTAATGACAGAAATTAAAAATGCATGGAGTCGATGCGCTCAACAGAGATTAAAAATGCAAGGAGCCGATCAGCTCAAATGAACTGACAAAAATTTAAAATGTATGGAGCCGATGCGCTCAAATTAAATATGGAATTAAAATTCTTTCTTTCTTTTTTTTTTCTCTTTTCCTTTTTTCTTTTTCTTTTTCTATCTTGCGCTTTGTTTTTTCATTTTTTTTTTCATTTATTTATCAAAACTCATTTTGAACCATTAGCGATCTTGGAAAGCTTTGACCAATCAGACCATTTGTCCACGTGTTTTTCTTCATCAGACCCTTCGGTTGGTTGGAATCCTCTTGTCTTCCTTTATACCTTCTTCATTTCTTTTTTTTTTTTTTTTTCATTTTTGAACACCTCATCAGGCCATGGACCTGGAATGTTGTAAAGTTATCAAGGAAGGACTTGGTATTCTTTTAGACACCATCATCAGGTTATGGACTTGGAATTTTGTAAAAACTATCAAGCCCAGGACTTAGAATTCTTTTTAACACATCACCAGATCATAGACCTGGAACTCTGTAAAACCATCAAGCAAAGGACTTGTAATTCTTTTTGACACAATCATCAGGCCATGAACCTGGAATCTTGTGAGGGCCGTCAAGCCAAAGACTTGAAATTTCTGGATTATCCCTTGATATATGATTTCCTCCTTCAATTGGAACTTCCAAGTTCTTTTCGATCTGAATTTTTCATCAGGAGATTACCATTAGATGGTCAAATCATAGTGTTTTACTCATGTTCACTTTACCTGAAGCATTACGTAAGAAACATGCATGGATTTGAAAGCATAACAGGAAAGAAATTGACCAAGTGAATGACTTCCGGACTGGTCTTGGAAGTTTGACTACACAAAAGGATATTTACAAATGATGAATATATGGAAAAGACACAAACAATGATATGGGATTCAAAGAGATGTTGCCCCAGTATAGATTAGTTCAACCTTCATGAAAATGATCTTTATCTGCCTACTAGGAATTATGGCCAATGATTTCCTTCTGCTGAGCACGCACATCAAGACAAATTGAACTAAAGAGAAATTTACCCTAGTCTATGACTGAAATGAATAGGGCAAATGCCCTAATGATCAAAAGATTTGTCCTAACGTAGGTCAAATTGAACTAGAGAAAAGAAAAATTGCCCCAGTTTGGAGTCAACTTGAACATGATAGAAACTTATCCTTGTGCAAGGCCAAATTGAACCAAAGAGAAAATTGCCCCAGTATAGGACTAGCAAGTACCTCCTTTTTTTTTCTTTTTTTTTCCTTTTTTTTTGGTTTTATAAGAGCAAGGAATTGAAAACTCAAAAGAGCACGAACCTTTTGTCTCAAAATTAAAGTTAATGAAATTGACAGCAATCTTTCATTGATCAGAATGAACTTTTTAAGGCTTGTAACGTGGCCAAGGTTAATGGTTATGAAATGAAGGATATAAGGCTCAAACAAGTGTTTAAGGGTTGAATAGGACCAAGGATCCTTATTAACATTGTCAACTGACTTTGCACTTTCAAGTACACTTTTCTTTTATTGTTCTTTATTTCTTCCCCTTTTCTTTTCACTTCAATAATTCACCTTTATTGTAACATTTTTCATTTCATTTTCTTTCCTTTTTTTTCACAGAAAACACAATTTCCACTTTGTGTTAACCCCTAGTGTAGGGGTGATCCTTGTCCAGGGTTAAATTGAAGAAAACTTTCAAGCTCAAAAAGGGACAACAAGAGATGATGAAAAGATGAATTCCTGTGAAAGATAAAGAAAGATGGCCAATCTTCATTTCAAATCTTGATTGCTCATTTTCAAAAATTTTAATTTAGAAACAAAAGGTTAGTGCACACCAAGTGATTACTCATTTACTCTATTTTTTTTATTTTTGTTTTTATGCAAAAGACACTTGCACACGCGAACTTTATTGACATCTACCAAATTGAGAATTGCCAAGAATTGGAGTCCAATGGAGTCCAAATACATGGAAGACACTTTGAAGAAATGAAATAAAAAAAACAATGAAAGGAAATAAGGTATCCATGCAAATTCATTACATTAATGCTTCAAGAAAGTTAACATGAGTTCAACATCATTGATTATTTTATGGCAATCACTTCAAGAGTTGTTGACAATACAGGGTCCAGCTACTTCTTCCATGTCAAGCTTCCTATAAGCAATTAGCTTTCTTATCACAGTCTTGAAGGACTCACAATCTTCAATTTAGTGCCCTTGGATATCCATGTGGTATTTGCAGGTTAGACTCGGGTTATACCATGTTAGGAACGGTAGTTGTAAGGGACCTACAGGATTTCCAAAAATGAGGTGAGCATCAAATAACCTTTGGAATAAATCTACATTTGAAATTAATAGTTTTGGGAAATGGGGTAGGTTTTGGGGACGGAAACGGCCTTGATTGTGGAAGTCTGGTCGAGGTTGTGGGTGATTTTGTAGAAGTGAAAGTGGATACCGGGCATAAGTTGGGTGCGAATATGATCCAGTTACTCTCATACTTCCAGCTGCCCCAATCAAGGTGAGGGTCTCCCTCATGGCCAACAACATTCCCTCCATCCTTCTCTGTGACTCTTTCATTTCATTCATCATCTCTTTCATCTCATTTATTTCTCTGCTCAAGTTTCTTCCTGTCTCAAGATTATTTGCCGTCATTTTGGTCCGAGATCTAATATTGTGAACTCGAGTTTGATTGGTCTCTTCTTTCCTAGGCCACACAAAGGTTCCTGAACCAGTTTGATTTATTAAAACAAAGATTGAGATGAAATGAATGAGATGCATGAGAAGCATAAGATGAAATGAATGAGATGCATAAGGTGAAATAAATGAACTTCGAAAACATTTTTTTCTTTTTTCTTTCTTTTTTTTAAAAAAATGCTATGAATGCCTTGAAAATGTAAGATGGTGAAAAAAAATTTTTTTAGAAAAATGTTAGGAATGCTATGAAAATGTAAGATGATGTATTTTTTTTAAAAAAAAATACTATGAATGCCATGAAAATGCAAGATGTATATGTTTTTTTTTTCTTTTTCAAAAAAGTTATGAATGACATGAAAATGTATGATTTTTTTTAAAATAAGAATGCTATGATAATGTAAGGTATTTTTTTATTTTTTTGTTGGAATGCAAGAAAATGCAAGATGAGGTATATTTTTTATTTTTTATTTTTTTAAAAGAATGTACGAATGAAAGACATGAGAAATAGATAGATCAAGAAGAAAATATGCTCTCTTTGTGCCCTAATCAAGTGAAACTTAAAGGTTGGATTTCCTTAAAGTCACGACTCTAATTTTGATAGCCACTGTGTTCAATCTATCAGTGCAAGGTTTTAAGGACAGATCTAAACCTCTAAAAGTCATGGTCCCCAAATTGCCCCTATCTCGAAAGACAGAGACCCAATTTATGAATTAATCACAAGTAGGGATAAACTCTCTCAATATGACTAATCCATGATTTTGGTAACAATTTAAGTGGTGTCTCAACCAATGTCAAGTGAGCATGAAACCCCTCAATAACAAAAGTCAAGACCCCTCCTATTCCTAGGGTTTGCACAGACTCGGGTATAGAGCCCAAAAAGTGTGTGAGGTAAGTGATAGTGACGTGTGTGAAGGAGCATACAAACCTGTACCAAAATTTAAAAAGACCAAAATTACCCCCCAACCTGCAAAAGCATATATACAACAGTCAGCCATCAATCATCTATCCTAGGGTTTCAACAATTAAGCACAACAATATATATACAAGCCAAAATATACACAAGATGATGCTACCAAATATTTACACCAAAGTATTAAACAAAGACTATTTTCAAACAAAAAAAGAAAACAAAAACAAAGACAAAAAGGGATAAAATAAATGAATAGAGATTATTAATAATTTGCACAACTAACAACATCAGGCTTGACTCTCCAAGTCTCCCCAGCGGAGTCGCCATTTGTCGCGACCGGGATCGCGGTGGGATAGCAACTCGCATTGATTTTAAAAGATAAAATGGAGTCGCCACCAATTTTATTTGAATTTAGGAAAAATTGGAAAACTTTTTTTAGAAAAATAGTCTTTAAAAACCAGATCGGATTCGGGAGTCGATTATGGATAGGGACGGGTGGAAACTTAATCCCACTGCACCCCTATCACATCCGTCCTGAGACGGTACCCTAAGTCAATTGTGCAAAAAATTTAATAATCTCCAATTTATTTATTTTACTCCTTTTAAAAAACATTGTAACTATTTTTTTTAAAAAAAAGAAAGAAAAGAAAAAACCAATTATGAAAATTTAATTTTTGGCTTGACAGAATGAAAATTCTGCTCCTACGTACCCTCAGGTGCAATGAAGAATTCAAAGTCACGTAGTTCTTTAGAAAATAATTGTGGGTTGATTGATTTTAATTAAGGAAGAAATTTTTGAAAAGAAACTTTGCTTGAAAATAAAAATCATTCTTGCACAAGGTTCAAGTTAGCACTGAGCTACTCAATAAACTCTTATGATCCAAACGACATTAAAGATAACATTCGTTATTCAATCACTATCATTGGTCATTGCATTGATTAAATGATTTTTTATTTCTTTTTTATTTTATTTTTTTATTTTTTTCATATTTTTTACTATGCCCAAAATTATCTAACTAAATAACTCTAATTCCTTTCATTTTTTTTGTATTTTGTATTTTTGTAAATTTTTATTATATTTTTTCTATTTCATTTTTTTTATTTTTTATCATTTTTATATTTTTTTATTAATTTTTTATTACTTCTTCATTCCTATTTATCTACTTACATTATTATCCTAAATCTTATTTTTTCCACTTCTACTAAAAGACACACACTACCTATTTATTTGTTTGGTTCTCTTTTGAAAATGACTAGCCCACTAATAGAACGTAAAAGCCCATATCAAAAACAGAAACTTAGCCCTAAACCCAATCTTTATTGTCAATCATTCTAATAGCAAACCTAAAAACTTATCAGACAAACAAAATGCATCACAAAGATAAGGAAGCATAGTAGCAACCTTAGGCAATGAAGGGTGGTGGTTCGCACGGTGGTTCACAGAGGGGCAGATCTGATGGCTTAGCAACTCGAGGGTGGTGGATCGCGCGTGGTGCGCAACTCCAGGGGCAACGTGCAGCGGCGCGGCACGAACAGAGTGGCTCGTGACGGCGCTGGGTTATGCTTCAATAGAATGGAGAGGATGACGACTGGGCTGCTGGGTTCGTCAAGTTGAGCGGCGGCGAGGTGACGATGACAGCGGGCTAGCTAGGCGCAACTGGTCCTGGTGCGGTGCAGCTCGATGGAGCTTTCTGGTTCGCAAGTTCGGGGATGGTGCTATTGGGGGAGAGGGTGCACGAGTCACGGTGGTGCGACCTAGTTGGGCAGCGGCCTGCGCGGTTCCGCTGGTGCACGTCAGAGTTGACGGTGCGGACTGGCTCGTAGGATCTCGAGGTGGCGCGGCGGCTGTTGGTTTCTACGGAGCAACGGTGGTTCACCGATTGATCCGGGACTGATGTGGTTCTCAGAGTTGAGGTGCGCGACATGCGGTGGTGCTTCGATGGGTCTGTGTTCTTTTTTTTGCTTGGGGGTTTAAATGGGAGTGGATGGTGGGTGGTGAAAGGTGATGATGTTCACGGTTTGGTTGGTTTGGATGGCTTTGAGATGAAGCTTGATGGAGGTTTTGGTGAGTTAACTCGGTTGGGTGAAGGTGAGTTTGAAGGTGGGTTGACGGTGGGGTGGTGAGCTTGAGGGTGAGGGAGATGAGTGTTTGAAGGTGGTGGTGGGTTGTTTGTGTGGTGAGGAAAATGATGGTTATGGTTGATTGTGGGTTATGGAGGATGGAGATGGAAGGTGATGGTGGGTGGAGGTGATGAGGATGGTTATGGCTTGGTGAGGAAGATGAAGATGGTGGGTGCAGAAGATAATGAATAGTAAAGTTATGGAGGATAGTGAAAGTTGCTTCCGAAAATTTTTGTTGGTTTTTCTATTGTCCCCCCTTGAACCGTCCCCCTCAGTAATATGCCCCCCCTTTTTTCTGTTTTTGTAAAAAAATACCCTCCCCTTGATGCTTGTCGTGTCAGTAGCGTGTGGCAGTGAAAATGGATTATGTGTATGCAGAGTGAAACGTGAGAGGATGAAGAGGTCCGAGTGTGTGCAGAGATTGAATGTTGAGTGAGGATTACGTGTAGAGTGAGATTGCAGATTTTTTTTTCTCTTTTTTATTTTCTTTTATTATTTTTTTATTTAATTATTTTTTTTTGTTTTCTATATATATGTTTTTTTAACCCAATCAAAATTGAGTGTTCACAGTCACCAAACGATGAGTCATCATCTAGAACATTCTAGAGTGGGTGACTAGGCTTGCGTCTAGAATCATCCACTAGACATTTCAAGAAAAATAGTATTCAATGGATAATAAAACATACCCCGATTTTATTTGTCGGATAAAATCGTAGAAAAAAAAACTTCAAAAATTGTTTCCGATTTCGGTGTTTAGTAAGATTCTCAGGTTCGAATCAACAAGTACAAAAATTTCGGCCGATAAATTTTTTTTTATTTTTCGAAGCCCCCGCTTCGCCCGCTCATATACTGATTCAAAATATCATAAATATATTAAACATTCATAATATTTCAAAATATCAAAAATATAATAAAATATTCAAAATATCTTTAAAATATCTCAAAATATCTAAAATATAATAAAATATTCAAAATATCTTAAAATATCTAAAATATATTAAAATATTTAAAATATCCGAAATATCACAAAAATTCACAAAAATCATAATAATTGTGAAACTCATGAAAATCAAATCAGATTAGTAAAAATAATTAATGATTGACAAAAAAAATAAAATACGAAGGCTTATATATAACCCAAAAATAATATTAAAATAATTAAAAATATGAAAACTCTAAAAAAATTTAAAAATCACAAAAATTATAAAATTCACCGAAGTCAAGTCGGATTACTCAAAATAATTAAGAATCGATTGAAATAAATAAAATATGAATTTTTAGGGTGTTACATATGTCATCAACATATACTAGCACATAAGTAGTGAAAGTGGCAGTGAATCTAACAAAAAAAAAAGGAATCACATTTGATGGAATTGAACCCCAAGCTTGTACGAGTGTTGGCTAGCTGTTCAAACCAGGCTCTGAGGGCCTGTTTGAGACTATAAATTGCCTTGTGCAATTTGCAAACCAAGGATCCATCCCCTTGAACAAAGTCTTCAGGTTGCTGCATATACACTTATTCCTTAAGAATGCAAATGAGAAAGGCATTATTGAAATCAAGCTTATGAACTGACCATCCTCTAGACAAGACAATAGTAAGAATGAGTCTGACAGTAGCAAGTTTAACAATTAGACTAAATGTCTCAGAAAAATCAAAACCTATTCTTTGATGGAACCCCTTTGCTACTAGGTGTGCCTTAATTATACTTATGTACAATGCCATATGGATTTTCCTTAACCTTAAACACCCATTTGTAGCCTATAGTTGTTTTATTAGGAGGTAAGTGGACCAACAACTAAGTGTTATTCTGTGTGAGGGCAGAAAATTCAGCTTTCATTACTTCATGCTAATGTTATTGAGAGAGAGCTTCAGAGACAAAAGTAGGTTTAACAGCACTTGTGTAAACTTTGGGCCTAAAAATCCCTGCTTTAGACCTTGTAGTCATTGGTTAAGTGTTTGTGATAGATCTAGAAAATGCAACTTGATCATAAGGATCACCTGCACCACTGACTGACATTGTTGGATCAAAAGAATCAATGTACAAAACTAAATTATGAGGTGATGGTGACAGGTTGAAATCATGAGCATGTTAGGCAACCTAAGGAACAAAATTGATAGGTTGGATAGTGGGAATTACAGGGATATTGGACTGGGAATAATAAGGACATTGAAATGGGAATAAGCAGGACTAGATGAGGACACTAAGTGAAATGATTTTGGGAAAAATTGGGAGGAAGGATCTCTGAATGGAAACATATATTCAGAAAATTGAACATGCCTAGTAATATAAATTTTACCACTAGAAGACAAGCACTTATAACCTTTGTATGTAACACAATAGCCAAGGAAAACACATTTTTTCTGTTTAAAACTAGAGTTTGTTACTGTTATAAGACCTCAGATAAGGATAACATGCACATCCAAATGGTTTTAAGGAATGATAATCAGGTTGAGTGTTAAACAAAGCCAGTAATGGAGACTGATTATGAAGTAAAGGTGTTGACATCCTATTTATGAGGTAAGTGGCAGAAAGAACAACATCCCCCCAAAATTTTAAAAGAAGGGAAGCTGAGGCCAAGAGAGTCAAGCCTATTTCAATAATGTCTATGCTTGCATTCAATTGAACCATTTTGTTCATACACATATGGACAACTCTTCCTATGGATAATACTATGATTTGTTAGGTATTTAGTGAACACTGAATATTCACCTCCTCTATCAGTTTGGACTGCTTTAATTAGGTGACCAATTTGTAGTTCAACCATAGTTAAATTTGATAAAGACAGAAAATTCTTGAGATTTATTTTGGAGTAGAAAAATCCATGTAAATTTAGTATAAACATCAATAAAATGGATATAATATCTAGCACCCTTAGTAGTAGGAATGGAGGAAGGGCCCCAAAGATCAGTATCAGATACCGGAAAGGGCAATTTATAACTTTTTCCTATACAACAGAATTCACACAATACAGGAATATGACTAGAATCAAAAGAAATATTACAAGATTTGAGGACTTACTGAACTGTTTTGAAGAAAGGATGCCCCAACCTTGAGTGCCATAACTGCAGAGCTTTCTCAAAGGAAGAAGGTTGTTGTAAAGTGGAACTCTGAGCAGAAGGTTGAGGTACAAGTATAGAAACTGGAGTAGGTGAAGAGAGGGACAAGTCATCAAAAGCATATAAGTCATTCTTAAGTATTTCTCGAAGTAGAACCTAATTAGAACTATGTGATTTAACCACACAATGATTAAGATGGAATTCAAAACATACTTGATTATCTTTAGCAAACTGAGATACAATGAGGAGACTTTTAGTAATATTAGGAACATGTAGGATATTATGAAGACACAAAGAAAAAGAAGAAGAAAATGGAGATTGAAGAGTAGATTGTCCTATATGCTTTATGATCAAACTTGAATCATTGCCAACAAGAACTCGATTTGGACTTCTTTCACAAATAAGTAATCAGCACTAGGTGTGAGATGATTTGTGGCCCCGAAATCAGGGTACCATGCTAGATTATACAAGGTTTCAGGAGTGGCCAGCATTGCCTTGGTGATGGCTATGAAGAAGTGGATGCATATTGAGCAAAAAGATTATTGTTACTGCTAGCTCTTGAAATGCAAGGTTCTAGATAAGAGCCATCATAATGATGATAATAGTGTCATGCTATATAGCCATATTTCTTACACAATTGACATTGGGGCTTACTAGAATTCTAATTGTGTTTGCCTCCACCACGACCATTTTTTCCCGTAAAGGAAGATTAACCTCGAAAATGAACTCTACCTTGATGCTGGTAGATGTCTTGATGCTTGATAGGTGCCACAACCTTGAGTAAAATTATTGGTGCCAAATCTTGAATACCCTGAGCCACCACCTTTTCTACCTTCTCGATATTATTGTGACTGAGTTAGATGTGCTTTAAGAAGAGAATCAACTGTACTAACTTGTTTATGCTTCTCAAGGCGCTCTTCTTGAGCCATAACCAAAGCTTCATTCTCTATAATTGTGTATGGCTTAGATTTGGAGATAACTGACGTGATGAAACTATCATAATCTTCATCCAAACCATCAAAAATAGCATCAATGTGATCAAAGGTATCAACAGGAGAACCAACAACAACTAAAACATCTACAATTTTCTTAACTTGCAACACATAGTCACTGATTGAAGAAGTAGATTCTTTCTTGACATTACGTAGTTGAAGTTTTAATTGTTTCACCTTAGCTCTAACTTAAGATGCAAAGTAAGTTTCAAGTTTCTGCTAGTCCTGATATGCAAACTCACTTCCAACCATACGAAGTATCATCGATTCACCCATGGATTAGAGAAGTCAAGACATCAGAAGTTGATCTTGTTGTTCATAAATCATAATTGAGAAAATCTTCACTAATATTTCTATTTTGTTCATCGATTGGGGAAGCAAATTTTGGTGGAACTAAGTGAGATCCAAGAATATACTTCTGTAGCTTGAAACCTTTGATGGTGGCAAGTACTTATTGTTTCCATGGTAGATAATTGTTATCATTAAGCTTCACTGACACTGGATTGGAGAACATTTATAACACAAATCTTGGTGTTGAAATCACATATGAGATCTCAGCCTCCATGGAACTGTGTAGAGCTCTGATACCATGAAAGGTACTAGTGAAGTAGAGAAGAAAGAGAGGGAGAGAGAAAGAAAGAAAGAAAGAAAGATGGATGTTAAATGTGAATTGATGAAATGATTTCTTAGTTTACATCAGTTATCAATCCTAGCTTATATACACATTAACTAATCATTAACTAATCGTAACTTAATCATAGCCCTCCTTATAACTAATCATAACCACCTATTAGCTAAGCCTAACTAATGGGGTATTTGGTTTAGCTGTGAAAACTTGATTATTTTAATAATATTTTAATAATCGATTATTGTATAAAAACTTATTTTTATAATCAATTATAATATAATTAATTTTATATTTAGATATGTTAGTGAAAAATAATTTTAAGCTAATCTGTTTTGTTTCGATGATATAAAAATAAAAAATAATCACTTTTATGCATTAAATTACTAAAATATGTATAAAATGATTAAAAAAGTTATTTAATTTAAATGATATTTATATCTCAAAGTATAAGGAATAATCTATAATATAGAATCATAAGCTTCAATCTTCAACATTATAAAAAAAAACTTTTATAATGCATTGAATTTCGTGTAAAAGTTTAAGCTAATTTTGCCAAACATGTTAGAATACTATTACAATATTTTTTAAAAAAAAAACTTGTTTGGTTGGGGAATAATCCTAACCAAACATGCTATAACTATAACTAACTCTAACCACCACTATCCTTGACAGGCATTTGTTTTAGAGTTTAATTTTTTGTGTAATTTTTTTTACATAATCAACTAATTATATACTATTATATATGTGACTTTCAAAATAGTTATTAGAAGAGTCAAACATTTTTAATAATGTGACGATGCGTGATTAAATGACAGTATAAAAAATTATATGCTAACAATGCATTTAAATTAGGCATGTGTTTGGTAAAGATTATTTTTTACCAAAACAAAACTTTTTACAAGTTAAAAAATTTTTCATGGGTTAAAATTAGGGGTGTAAGTGGGTATTTTTGTTCAAATTTTAGTGAAAAATAAATCTGAACCAATCAAAATTAAGCAATTCAGTTTGGTTCGATTTTTTTATTTTTTGATAGGCAAATTTGAACCAAACCGAACCAAACATATATGGTTTGGTTTGGTTCGGGTGATCGGGTTAGCCATTATATTTTTTTAACATAAAAATTAGCTAAACTAAACATGCAATACAGAAAAATACACATAATGTATCCAAAATTCCAAACAATATTAGAAGTTAGAACATAGACTAACCTTTGTTCTTCCATCAGACAATGAACATTCAATTTCAAGTTGAGTCACATGATCATTGGTCTTTGAGATTTCTTGTTTATATCAAATCCAAAATGCCAAAATAGTGAGAAAAGAAAACTTCCTAAGTATCAAAATTGTACATAATATCTTTTGTGTTGATATATATCTCTTGTGAGTGGTGTGTTCTTAAAGTAAAGTTCAGATGTAAACATCTGGGAAAATCCATTGCCTTTCACTGAACCTTAAACAATGAATCTAAGCCAGTCCTCCTAGGGAAGTATGAAGAAAAACAATCCATATGGTCCTAGATATGTTTCAACTTCCCAGAAATATTTTGGGATAAACTATCCATACCTACTTGGAAGATACACGCATTATGCATTAAAGTTGGATTCTTCTCAACTTAGAAGCATACGCTATTTTGTCAATTTGTAATGCAAGTAGCAGTCCACATACGGTGAAGATAATTTCAAATAGGGCAATAAATTTTCATACCATTAGAATATGTCACACTATGTAGAAAACTACACATCTTATAAATAAGGAGCACTACATAAAAGCTCTAGAACTGGTTAAGTAGTGAAATTAATTTGATAAGGTCTATACCCTTAATCTTTCTTATGTAAGTATGTACTATTATTTATAAGCAATTTAAGAAAGGAAATTGATTGTTGCTACAAAAGAGGATCCATATATATATATATATATATATATATATATATATATATATATATATATATATATATATATATTGCACGACTGATGATATGGAAAAAATAATGAGAATGATTATTATATATTAGAATTACCAGAGAGGAGCAATAAACATTGAGAGTCCTTTGCAATAATTTATCAAGCATGAAATCAGAAAGGAACAACAAGAAGGAGAATTCCTCGATATATCTTTTAAAAAATATCTTAACAAAGAGAATTCTAAAGGAACCATTGCAGTGACGACACTGATGACTTAGAATTTTTGAACTAACAAACTAGGGAGGGATTTGTGACAAATTGGAACCCTGTCTATATAGCCCTATAAAGAAAGATCAAGAGGGTACAAGTAGATTACTGGGAAGTAATCACTTCACTTTGGAAATCATTGTTACTTGGTTATTATTTTCAACTTTCAACCAGTATACTCGTGTTATAAACATGTATATTCAAGAAATGGAAATTCATGTACGATGGCTTGAAATGTGCCATTTATAAAAATGAGAGGGAAATTATGGAGGCAAGGCAAGGCATACTTTGCTAAAACTAAGGGTAATGATGACAAGTTAATAACCCTAAAACCAGATCAAAACGGGGTTCTTATGTTAACCAAAATCCAAAATTTCATATTTAGTTACACTTACACATCAATATCTCTATCTAGATCCTTAAACTGCAACGATTGTTTGTAATCACTAGTGGCAGTGACAAACACTATGAGTAATATGCTTGCAACAATACCAATTCCATCCTGTGCACCCTTGGGCCACCCTTCCATTATTATGCCAACCACCAAAGAGACCAAGGCACTATAGCAGAAAATGGGTGTAAGATGCGAGTACCTGATTACCAATATTGAGCGGCGGCAACTGGGATGCGTGCGACTACGATGAGTAGGAGGCAGTCACAAACAAGACTCAGCGTTGAGCAGGGCGCAACGTCGAGGGCATAGCGACGACCGACGAGGGCGAGGGCAACCAGCGATCGGTGAGGGGGAGCTGCGAGGGGAACAAATTTGGGAAAAATTTCAAAGGAGTTAAGGTTGGTAAGTGGTAACATTTTGATACTTTACGGGTTTAGAAGTCTAAAAGTGAAAATTTTTTGAAAAAAAAGTGGTTCGAGTGGTTCGGTTCGGTTCACGGGTTCAAAATTCTGAACCCGTGAATCGAACCAATTGAGTTTTAATTGGTTTGGATTTTAATCGAACTATTAAATGTACTTGAACCAAACCGAACTAAACTAATTAGTTCGGTTCGGTTCGGTCGGGTTGGTCGGATTACTCGAACCAAATTACACCCCTAGTTAAAATGATATTTGGACAAAATTAATTAAAGTGATAAAAAAATTTTAATGAGTTAAAAGGCTTTTCATCTTAATGTCTATTTTTAAACATTATTGATTTTTTAAAAAAAAACTAATTATATTATGTTTTTATTAAACTAATTATAAATCATTTCATATTATTTTTAATAATTTATTATAATAAATTTTTTAAACAATTTAAATAAAATAAATTATTTTAAAATTAACATACCTCAAATCCTTTGTTTTAAGCTATGTTAAATTATTTTTTGGGAATATAAAGGTGAGAATGAAATATTTTTTAATAAATATATTCAAACATAAAATTAATTTTATTATAATTAATTTTATTATAATTAATTATATATATAATTAATTATTAAAATAATATTTTTTTCACGATTAATTCAAACATACCTCAAATCCTTTGTTTTAAGCTATGTTAAATTATTTTTTGGGAATATAAAGGTGAGAATGAAATATTTCTATAAGAGGGGTGGATATGGTCTAATCAATCCTATCACTCAAAAATACAAAAATACCCCGATTAATCTCTCTTACTTCCGCATTTCCACTTGCACCCTCTATTCCCGCGTCGTGTGGTCCAATTTGTTTTGAAGTCTTGAACTTGAACCAATCCTTCCCTCTCCTTCAAATTTCTCTTTCTAATACAAACAGTTTTCATTGCAAACTAGAAATGACACCATCCTCAGAAATTCATATAGAAGACTTCACGTAATGAATGAGATTAAAAACTGGGAATCCCAAAACAAAGAGATATATACACATTAGTATTATTATTTGGGTTTAATTTGCAAACATTAGTATTATTTTAATCATAGGCACTTTTTTTCATGAGGTTAATTGTTTCGTATAAAAATAAATAAAATTTATTATAACTTAATATTAATCTAATAAAAAATAATTATTTCATAGTATAAAAAAATTATTTTATAGTATAGGCATAATAATCATCTTGTTTTTTTTTCCTTTTCAGTTTTTGATCAATTAAATGGAAGAGAATGATATTTAAATAATATTGATATATCAAGGGCATTTTAAGAATTATAACATATATTTATGGGTATATGCATTATGAACCAAACAAACTTTTAAGTTATTTCCAGGAATTCCAAAAAAGATTCTAAAAAATCTGAAATGCTAACCAAACAATTTTTTAAAAATATCCAAGAATTTGACCTTTTTTTTATTAATGGTTTTGATCATTTTGTAAAAAACTATTTGTATCAAAGAGCATTACTCTTTACTAAAATATGATTCATTTTATGAGTGCAGTTTATTTTTGCAAAGCGTTTTATTACTTGAGTTAATAGATGACTAGATGTGAAAACTCTACATATTTTAATTATTAATTAATTCACACATATTAATACAATACATTATTTCAAAAATACATACCAATACACACATATTACATTTGAAAAGGAAGAAGGGCTACTTTAAGCTTTTTTTGCTTAAATAATTTTAAAAACAAAGACAAAATTTGATTCAAATTCTTATATTCTTCTTTAAAGGACTATATCTATCTTTTGATGTTCAATAGCAAGAACAAAATAAGGAAAATATCTAAAACTAGTATAATTAATATATAAACTTGTAGAAAAGCATTTATTTAATTGGAAGCATCAAGTGCGTACTACATTATTGGTGTAAAACCATAGGTACAAGGTATCCTTATTATAAGTGACACCTATAATCAGTAATCACTGTTTCAATTGAAACTGAGTTGGTATTTAGGTGATTTGTCAGGTCTGAAGAGACCAAAGTGACGCTCAATTTCAGGACCCTGCTTCTGGTTTTCGTCAAACAAAGCAAACAGGTAAGTCTCTATGGGTCCATTAGGCCTCTTTGGAGTCCCACCCTTGGCGTGGTTAATCAAATTCCGGTAGTAAGTTCCTGCATTTTCAACAGTGGCTCCAGCCCCACCTTCAGATGGCCACCCACTCTCAGACACAACAACCTTCACATTGGGTGCCCCTACTTTCTCAAGAGCAGCATACAGAGAATCCAACAATGCATCAAACAGGTTTTGGTACCCAACCTCGTTTGCACCTTGCTTAGTAAACAAGGCATAGTCAAGACCAATGCTTTGTTGGTTATTAGCATAGGCAAAGTATGGGTACACATTTGCAAGAAGTGGTGCACCATTGCTCACAAGAAAGTTGATAATAGGCTTTATATATGAACTTGCACTGTCACTGAAAGCGCCATCTTTTGGTGGGTAAGAGTTGCCTAGCAGAGTGGTGTCTATTGCAGTGGAGACCTTGATTTGGCCTTGTAAATTGGCTGAAGAAATTGCATTCTGAATGTTTTGCAGTGCGGGAAGAACAGAACCCGCTGCACTATCACTTGGGTGAACTTCATTACCAACTGCAATGTACTTGATTTTGACGTCTGGTGAATAGGCTTTGACATACTTGTTGACCCAATCTGAGGCACCTCCAGCGTTAGCAACGGATTGAAGTTGGTCATTAGGGACACCAAGGATGACCTCTATGTTTGAACCTCTGAGGGCTTGAAGGGCTCCTTCATCTGGATTGTATATGCGGATTTTGCCAATTCCATTTGATTTGTATAAATCCACTACTGCTTGCTTAGTTGGTAGATTGTTTCCATTTCCCCCATAACAGACACCCACGGATTGTGCACCTGCATGAGATATTAATATTGAACCAAAAGTAAGTGATAATTCTGAAAGCATACATTAAGCAATTAAAAAATGACTGAGATACTAAGTTGAAGTGACAAGAGAAAATATAATGGAACATTAAATGTGATAAATAATATATAGTTGAACTTAAAAACAAGAAAGATTAATCAAAAATGACTTGGTGGCATCTATTGAGAAAGAAAGAGAGAGAGAGAGTAATAGACCCGTAAATTCTACTCCAATGGACGATAGTATTCCAATAAGCAGCAATATGGCAGACATGGCGGTGTTGCCTCTTGAGAAGAATATATCCATTTAATTATATGAAAAGATAAACTAACTCAACTCAAAACACTCTGAACTGATATGTATCTTTTGCTCCATAAATGCAACCTATATATAGGCATAAAGTGGCAAAGAGCTTGCAGGACTTGGATCACTACATGTCAAAGATTTTTTTCGCCCCGTCAATCACTCCATCAAAAAATACGATAATTTGTGATTCACTTTGAATTCCATCCAATTCCCCAGCAAGATACGTATATGACAACACCGATGGCTTTGAATAATTAGAAACGACTCTGGTAAGTCCATTATGTCATTCAGCCTAACATGAAGGAAACGTACTCCTATCTTCTAAAAATAGCCACAAATCAACTTCAAACGTCACTATTTTTGTTTCCTTACCTGAAGTCGATTAATTAAAATTTTGAAATTCATCCCATATCCACGAGGTCGAATTGTCGCACTCGCACACGTATGGAATACGCCAAGTACAAATGGTGCTGCGCCCTCTTATTCGGGGTCTTTCTTTCTCATCTTGAAATTTCAATCCTGAGGGGGCAATAAGATAGCCGCCTCACTCCTTTTCAAATCAATAATGTTATTTACATATTAATTTTTTTTTAGGAATGATAAAAATTTATCCATCTGCATGGTTATTTGTGAGGTGAGGATCATGATTCATGATACTCAGTTCACAAATATCTACGAAATATATATATCAATATATATATATAATACTTATATTATGATTTTTTTTCTTTTATTTTCTTTTTTTGAGATGAGATTAAAACTATATCTTTTTATTTTATAATAAGTTTTTTAGTGAAAGAATTCAAAATAATAAAATTTGTTGAAAAAATTTATACTATTCAAACAATAATTATTTATGTAGATTGCACTATTAAAAAATTGGTTTTTTTTCTTCAAAAGAGAAATATTAGAAAGTTTTGAATGGAGTTCTTATATTAAGTATTATAATAAATTAGAATTAAAAGTTTACTATTGCAATATTTTTATGCATCTTTTCAGTTTAAAAAATGACAATATATTAAGAGGAGAATTAAAAGTTTAATCGAATATCAACTTGTGTTGATCTAAGTGTCAATGGACTTGGACGTCTTAAGTATGTAATCAAAGGTTCAATTATTGGTTCATGTGTATGGAGAAAAACGTAATTTGAAACGATTGTCCTCTTTGAAGCTAACAGTACTACGACAAATAAGTTTTTCACCTTCCGAACGGAAGAATACTGCAGGAAAAAATAAAATAAAAAGTCTAATCGAATACAACTAAAGAATTTAAAGAAAATAAAAGTCAAGAGGATAATTTTGAAGAAAAAAAAGCCCCATTCATTCCTTTTATATTCCATGTCAGCTTTTCAAGTTTGTATTATTAAATCAATGAATTAAAGTTTTTTAAATCAATACGTTATGGTTAGAGAATAAACATTCCACTAATTCTTTCTATATTCAATGTCAACATGAGTTTTGCATTGTAAATAGTGAATGCATAATTTTTTTAAATTAATTTTTAAAATAATTTGTGCCTTTTAAATGTTAAGTTTTAGCAAACTTACCGACAGTATAAAGATTTGAAAAATGGAGAGAAATTATAGTTGTTAATTGATTAGCTTTGATTGGATCAATTATAATTATTAATGTTGGAATTAATAATAATTAATTAATTTATTATTTTAATCTATTTATTTTAAAATATTTGTACTTTTCAAATTTAAACTTTCAAAAACTTTATTATTAATAGAAAATTTTAAAAAATGAAAGAAATTAGTGTCTTAAAAAGTGACATGTGACAGATTTCTTAATAGAGAGTTTTAATTGCATATTATATAGATATAAATATAGATTACTTAAAAAAAATATCTAATCAATACCTTTGATTTAAAATTATATAAGCAATTAGTTAAAAATAAAAAAATGTAATTAAAACAAAAAAAATTAAAAAAAAATTCTGTGAATTTGGCTGACGGGTATACTAGGAAGTAATGATTTTACACCTGGCTCCTTGCCCACGTACAAAACATCGCCATGAATTATCAATGATTTGACATTTTCTCTTCATCTAATAGGCTGAGATCGCCACCACAGGTTCTGCAGTAATACATGTCGCTCTTCATAGTTGGGCTATTACCGTCGCAGTGCCTTGAGCCCAGTAGTAAATGTCAGACTAGAACAAATACACGGGCCGGGCTAGGCTAAAGAAATGGATTTGAGTAACTTTAGTTTGACTTATCGTTAAATTCAGTCTGAAGCCCAAATGAGGGTAGTTTGATCGTCAACTCAAATGTCTTAGGTTTGATTTATGGCCTTTTATTAGGAATTTAATTGTGATGCAATCAGTGTTAAAAATGTTTTTTTACACTATCAATTATCATGCATTATCATATCATTAAAAATATTTAATTATCATAATAATTATCTTAAAAAGCATACATGTGATAATGTATAATTGATTGATAGTTTTTTATTAAGGATTTAATTGTGATGCAATCAATGTAAAAAACATTTTTTACATTATCAATCATCATGCATGGTTATATCATTAAAAATATTTGATTCTCATAATAATTACCTTAAAAATCATACATATGATAATATATGATTAATTGATAGTATGTAAAACTTTAAACTAACAGTGTAGTATGTTGAGTTTGACCCAAATTCCATTAAAGATTGTTATTGTTAGTTTCCTATTTTGTGAAGATATGGAAGATTTGTGAAAATATGAAAGATTAGAAGAGATATATGAAGATATGTTAAAGATTTGTTAAAAAAATTGAAAAAATGTTAAAAATTTGTGATATATAAGATTTGTGAGAGATTTGTTTATAATAGAAAATTAGGAATGATGAGTTATAAATACTTGTATTCAGGAATTAGTAGGTTCATGAGAGTGAGAATGAGACTATGAGAGTCTGAAAAGGATTGTCTTGTAAGGTCTGCAGACTATATTTGTTTTGATAATATATTTAACTCTTCTGATTCGTAGATGTAGGCATATTAGCTTAATCATGTTAAACATTGTGTTTGATTTGTATGATACTTTTATCAATTACTAATATTTATTATATGTTGTGTAGAAGGGGATGTGATATTCCCCAAAAAGATTGATGGGGATGTAGTATTCCCACAAAAGATTGAAAGGGGGATGCAGTATTACTCCTAATAAGTAGTATCATAGCTGATGGTTCAAGGATCTAGGCGATTGTATAGTTCATTTGGGCCCTTGTGTCGAAAGTCTTCTTGGCAATTGAGGTCAAGTGACATATCTCGTTATAATGGCGGCAAATGTGTAAATGTGTTGAAAGTCTTATTGATATGGAGGTTAAGTTACGTGTTCCATATAACGATGGTGCAAACACTGATATTTGATTTGAAGATTTAGAAGATTGAGCATTACAAATGGCGCATGTGTTATTGAAAGTCTTCTTGACATTAAGGTAAAACGACGTGTTCCATTGATAACGATAGATTTAAAGGTTTGAAGATTTGAAAATTGTTTGTTAGAAATGATGATGGAATTTGGATCAAGGTAGAGATTATTGGGTTTGACCCAAATTCCATTAAAGATTGTTATCGTTAGTTTCCTATTTTGTAAAAATATGGAAGATTTGTGAAAATTTATGAAAATATGAAAGAAATGAAGAAATATATGAAAATATGTTAAAGATTTGTTAAAATATTTAAAAAAATGTTAGAAATTTGTGAAATATGAATAAGATTTGTAAGAGATTTGTTTATAATAGGAAATTAGGAAGGATGAGTTATAAATATTTGTATTTGAGAATTGGTAAGGTTATGAGAGTGATAATGAGAATCTGAGAGAGATTGTTTTGTAAGGTTTGCAAACTATATTTATTTTGATGATAGATTTGACTTTTCTCATCTGTGGATGTAGGTATATTAGTCAAACCACGTTAAATTTTGTGCGTAATTTGTGTGATACTTTTATCAATTACTAATATTTATTACATGTTATGTAGAAGTAGATATGATATTCCCTAAAGAGATTGACATAAATGTGATATTCCTACAAAAGATTGAAAAGGAGATGCAGTATTACCCTAACATAATAAAATTAAACTCTTTATTAATAGGTCACTATATGCCCCTTATTAAGATTTGTGACATACTCACTTTGAAATAAAACAAATTTCCCTCCGCTTAAACATTTTATTTTATTTTTCAAAAAAATTTAATAATCTGAAGTATAAGAATAAAACAACTTATGTTCATTAACTTTTATAAAAAAATAAATATTAAATTATCTCCTTGTTTTTGAATTTACTGTTTTTATTTATCTTTTTGTTATTTCTTTTGATGAACATCACATGAATTAAAAACAACAACAAAAGAGTCTGAAACAACAACAAAAAATATTTGTGGGCAAAGAGACATTGAAATTTTATTTATTTAAAAGTTATTAATAAAACTTTTTGGCTTTCTTGAAATCTACTTAATTTATAAAATCTATCAACAATACTAACAGTAACAATTCCCCCTCAAATTTTATCTCTCATTATAACATGTCATTTTTAATAATATCATCAATTTTATCAGTTATGTATCAATTTTTTTTTTTCGTAACTAACCCGTGCAAAGCACGGGTATTACAACTAGTTATAATAAGTTGTAGATAAGTATTTATTGGAAACATCCACGGGCACGAGGTAATGAGGTACCATTATTCTAATTTCTAAGTGACATGACACTCAGAATATAATTAAAGGTTCAATTGAAACTGAGTTGGTATTTAGGTGATTTGTCAGGTTTAAAGAGACCAAAGTGTTTCTCAGTTTCTGCACCATCCTTGTGATTTTCGTCAAACATAGCAAACAGGTGAGCCTCTATGGGTCCATTAGGCCTCTTTGGAGTCCCACCCTTGACGTGATTAATCAAATTCTTATAGTAAGTTCCTGCGTTTTCAACAGTGGCTTCAACCCCGCCTTCAGATGGCCACCCACTCTCAGATACGACAACATTCACATTGGATGCCCCTACTTTTTCAAGAGCAGCATACAGAGAATCCAACAATGCATCAAAGAGGTTTTGGTACCCAACCGCGTTTTTTCCTTGTTGAGTAAACAAAGCATACTCAAGAGTAATGCTTTGTTGGTTATCAACAAAGGAGAAGTAAGGGTACACATTTGCAAGAAGTGGCGCACCATTGCTCACTAGGAAATTGATAATAGGCTTTATATATTGACTTGCACTATCACTGAAAACGCCATTATTGGGTGGGTAAGAGTTGGTTACCAGACTTGTTTTTATTGCGGTGGAAACCTTGATTTGGCCTTGTAAATTGGCTGAAGAAATTGCATTTTGAATGTTTTGCATTGCAGGTAGAACATACTGTGCTTTAGTGTCACTTGGTTCAACTTCATTACCAACGGCTATGTACTTAAATTTGATGTCTGATGAGTAGGCTTTGACATTGTTATTGACCCAATCTGTGGCAGCTCCAGCATCAGTAAGGGACTGAAGGTTGTCATTAAGGACACCAAGGATCACCTCTATGTTTGAACCTCTGAGGGCTTGAAGGGCTCCTTCATCTGGATTGTATATACGCATTTTTCCAATTCCATTTGATTTGTATAAATCCACTACTTGTTGCGGAGTTGGTAGATTGTCTCCATTTGTCCCATAACAGACACCCACGGATTGTGCACCTGCATCATATATTGAACCAAAAAAGTAAGTGATTTTGTTGAGAGCATGTAGAGAACAATTAAAAATGACAATAAGATTGAAATTGTCAATCTAAGTTGGTTATGTTCTATGCTAATTTCAATTTTGTAAACTCTGGTGCGCTGAGACCCCACTCTTCAATTCCTCATAAATGGGAAATATTTTGACAAAATTATCATGACTGTTTCCATAACAAGCTAAATAGACAGAAAAACCCTCCATATTTATTTGTCACTAGATGTGATATAACTGATTATTGGTAGGATCTTATTTTCAAATTATATTTTCTTTTTAAAAAAGTTTAGAGGGGATTAGGTTGTCCAATTCCTATATGAGGGTATACTACAAGCCTCGCTCAAAACAAAAATTAAACTCAAAACCTTTTTTGTGGAAGTTGTTTGATGTTAAGCCAATTTTCGTTGGCTTATTTTCAAATTATATAAGAGAATGAAAGAATTACAAATACCATATACAATAACACAATCATATATATAAATTAATGACAGTAAATCACTATTCAACTGTTACTAAGTTGAAGTGAAAAGAGAAAATAAAGTAAAATTGAATATTGAAAAGTCATATATGATAGTTGAACTTTAAAAGAAGATATATTTATTCTTGCCAACTTGGAGGTTCATGTCTGAACTCTTTTAAGCACAGAAGGGAATAAAGTTTAAAATTAAAAGAAAAGAGATAGAACTTGTATGCTTATATAGTTGATCAACTGCGATATAATTTGGTGGCTGAAGTCACTATGACTTGCAGTAAATTAAACTAGAAGAGAAAGGTTGAGAGCCATGGTGGCATGGCATCAATCCATTATTATTGAGAGAGAGAGTAACATACCCGTAAACTCTACTTCAGTGAAAGATAATATTCCAATAAGCAGCAATATGGCAGACATGGCGGTGTAGCCTCCTGAGAGAAATATATCCATTGTTTCTCTATGTGAATAGATAAACCAGCTCTTAAAACTCTGAACTTATATCTTTTGCTTCTTCATTAGAACCTAAATATAGGCAGTGTCAAACTAAGAGTTCGGCAGGACTGCCCCACATGCCGAAGACTTTTTTCAGTTTTTGGCCCCGTCAACCATTCCAGGCTCCATGGGAAATTATGATTCACTTTGAATTTTATACAACAATGTCACTGCAAGCTACGTGTACAATTCCATAAATCTTCGGGAATTCCATTCTACCAATCAACCTAACCCAAAAGAAAAGTTAAGATTACACATACTCATACTTTGAAATTTGTATCGATCGATATTTTGTTAAATATTTATTCGTGCTGTTTACATTCATTTGAGTCTCAAATATTTATTCCAATAAACGACGTATCAAGATAAGATTTAACAACTCATCAAATATTGATATCTAATAATTAAAGAAAAAGGTGTCGTACGTATAGAAACTTCTTTTTGTCTGATATAGCTACAAAACAATATCAACCGTCACTCATTTTGTTTCCTCATCCAAAGTCAATTACTTTCTGTTAAAAAAATAATAAAAAATAAGATAAGTGGGTACACAAAATTAATATTTACATAAATAAAATTTTATCAAATATTAGTTGAAGCGTGCAAATAGACTTCTTGTTAATTCTGCACGAAATAATAAGATCACAAAAATAACTTGTAAGATTATTCACACGAACTTTAAAATAAAAGAATAAATAAAAAAGTAATAATTTTATGTCTCACTATAAAAAAACTAAATATTAATATTTATAGAAGAGTATATAAAAAGACTGTTAGATTTTTCTAAACAAAAGACTTCAAAAAATTAATTGGATAAAGATATGGTTCAATTCCAACAAGTTACCAAAACAAAAGGAATAAAAGTAACAAATAGAAAACAAAAATTCTAATGTGCAATTGCTAAAAGATAAGAACAACGCTCCAACATGCAATTGTTAAAAGATAGAAACAAACAACCGTTTTTGACTTTTAAATATTATTATAAAATAATAAAACAATAATAAAATATACAACACTTTCAAAGTTGAATAAGATTTATGAGGTGTCTGTCAATCTTTAGATTTTTTCCTAATTAAAATTAAATAGATTTATATAGTATTTATATTTTTTAAAAAAAATTTAATATCTGAATTAATTGTCAAGCATTTAATTGATTATTAATTATTTTTAAAATTTATTATAAATTCAACATTCAATAAATATTTGACAATTCATCTTGAATATTAAATCTATCAAAGTATCATAAAAATTTCCTAAAATTAAAATAACTTGCTTTGTATTCGTCCGATATGCACAAGTTCGGATAATCGCATATACGTGTGTTACTAGCTAATTACTGTACGTAATTAGTCAAGTAATGTTTGTAGCACCCACGTGTTCTTTCTTCTGAATCTTAAATCTCAATCTGAAGTGTCCATATAGCGGTCCTGATCATCTATGTAAAAACTTTGTTTGTTATTTGTATACCAAAATTTATTAATTATTTTGTTACACCACTTTATAAGGATTAAAAGTTGAAATGTCTTAGTTTGACTTGATGGTTCCGACTTCCGATCCCAAATGATCAGTCATCGTAAAACATTGACCCGGTTACGGTTAGTCATGAAAACTTTTCTTGATCAAAGAGTTATTTAATATTTCTATGTGTGGAGGCGGTGAAGATGGGAACAATAAAGAGAAAAGATTAAGCAGAGAAGGTGTGGAGATATGGTGAAATTAAACTAAAAAGTCAGATCGAGGAAGAGAGAATACAGCGAAAAAATTAAAAACAGAGGAGCCAAATGACCGCTGTCTAGGTTTTGGAAAAACTTTTATGTGCTATACAATGTCACCGGATTAAGTTTTAAAATTTAAAAATTAATATTAAGTGAAGTGATTTAACATGCATATAAATAATATTATATATGTTTGAGATGGACTTATTGAAATAAGTGATAGAAATGATATTTTAATTATAATATTATATAGAATTTTAATATAAAATTAATTAAAATGAAGTAAAATAATTCAATAAATATATAAATCATATTTAAAAAATTAAAACAAACATATGAAACTCTCTCGATAAAACTACGATGTATTTTACACTTTTTGAGCGTGAAATAAATCTACTCAAAAATTATCTTTGGCCAGACCGCAATGTGCTTTCATTGGATTTCTAACCCTCACAGTAAATGTAAAATACACACACATCATGGTTGATTAAATCTTGTGTACATGCGGCCATGACGAAGAAGAGAATAACCTGCCTGCAGAATGAAACCCAACATCTCGCGCTCTTCAAAGTGGGAGTGCAGCTATTACCAAAAAAATATCTGGGAGTGCAGCCTTTTCCATTTGAGCCCAATAGAAAATGTTGGACTAATACAATTATTCAGGGCTGCTGGGCTTTGGTAATAGAGTTGAGTTTGGGTTTTCGACTTTTCCTCAAATCATGTCTGAACTGAAGTGAAGCATAAGAAAACCACAGGTAATGACCGAAAACAGAAGCTTGGCTCCATTATTTTCTTACGAAAAAAATTCCTTTTCTAATGTTCTCCTTTTTTCTTGAAATTTACTGATCATTTTTTTTTATTTTTTTAGTGAACATCACATAAAATAAAAATTATAAAATAAAATATAAAAAATGTATTTTAAAATTGTAAATACAAATATTTTGTCATTTTGAAAACTGAGTTAACAATTTGTGATTCATTTTGAAAATTACGAAATTCTTAAAAATAACTGATTTTTGCATTTAATATTTTTTTTAAATTACAAAAATGGTATTGACAGAGCTAGTGCCTAGTATACTAAACTAAGCAGAACTTGCCGCCAAACCAGAAGCATCAAAAGTTGGGAGAAGGGAGTTAGCACCTTATAATAAAAATATTGTCTATTATTATTTATTTGTGTTTATTATCACTCTTATTTTATTAATGTTTTATTAAATGAGTTATTTTAAATTATTAATTAAAATAATATCAAATATCATTTAATAAAAAAATTAATAAAATAAGAATAATAATAAACACTCTCTGTTATCCAAAGCAAAATGAAAAAATATAGCATGTATCTCATACTTACAATATCTGCTCAGTAAATGAAATGAGAAATTACGAAACTTTCCTAAAAAAAATGTTAGAAGTTTAATAAATAAGCATGAGAGAGCTGCTTTACAGTAATGCTTTGTTTAGATGTGGAGAGAAAATGGAAAGAGAGAAAATAGGAAAGATAGAAAATGAAAAGAAAAATATATTTTCTCTACTATTGTTTGGATGAAGAGAAAAAGGAAAGAAAGAAAATGAAAAATTTTTATTTCTCTTGTTTGGTCGAGAAGAAAAGTGAGAAGAAAGAAAATGAATTTACGTTAAATAACTTTTATACCCTTATTTATAATTATATAATATTTAGGGATTAGGGATATAAGGATATAATGGTCATTTAAAGTCATTATCTCTCATTCTTTCCCATTTTCTTCACACTAGAGGGGAGAAAACTTTTTGTGTGGATCCCACATGAATTTTTTCTTTCTTTTCTATTTTCTCTCCACATCCAAACAAGAAAAAATAGTATATTCTTCTCATTTTCTCTCCTCCCATTTTCTTTTCACTCATTTCTCTTGAAACAAACAAAGGGTAAAACTTATAAGAATAGAATGTCAAATTTTTAGAGCGAGATTATTATGGGCTTTGTATGCGATCATTTAGGGCTTGTGAATTTAAACTGATAATAGATCATTCTTCTTAGTGCACAAACTTGTAAATGTGTTGCTTATGATAGTGGAATTGCTCATGATTCAAACAGAGGGGTCATACTCTCTCCTTACTTGTATATGTAGTTGTTTTATTGAAGAATTAAATTATGACTATTGTATATTATTTCCCTTTTATTCCAATAATAGAGGCATACAATATATACATATTACAAGGGCAACAAACTCCTATGATTTCTGCAAGATATCTTCTTGATTGCCTATGCCTAATATAATCAGATCTTGATATCCTAAATATGTACATGATCTCTTAAAAATTTGCAAATAATAATTATATGATTACGTGATATTCTCTCAATACTCCTCTCTTAATTTAGTGCATGAGGATCTCGAATGCCCAACTTGCCCACTAGAAAATCAAATTGTTGTTTGCCTAGAGTTTTGGTCAATATATCTATAAGTTGATTGTAAGTCCAGACATGCATTGTGACAATATTACCATCTTGGATCTCATCATGGATATAGTGATAGTCTATCTCAATATGCTTGATTTGTTCATAAAGCACCGGGTTGGTTGCGATATGAATGGTCGCTTGACTATCACAGAAGAGTCGCATGGGCTGGGGATGAGGCACCTGTAAACCAATCAAGAGAGCTTTAAGCCACTTCATCTCACAAGTTGTGGTGGCCATAGATCTATATTCAGCTTTTGCTGATGAACGAGAGATAGTAGCTTGCTTTTTGGTTTTCTAGGATATAGGAGATCTTCTCAAAAACACAAAATACCCTGTCAAGGAGCGTCGAGTAAGAGGGCAACTATCCCAATCTGAATCACAATAGGCATATAGCTTCAAATCACTATCAGAACAAAGAAGGATCCCTTGGCCTGGATTACCCTTCAAATAACGAACTACTCATGTTGCAACTTCCCAATGTTCCTGTCAAGGACATTGTATGAATTGAGCTAAGATGTGAACATAGTAGCTAAGTTCAAGCCAAGAAATAGTCAAATAAATGAGCCTCCCAACTAGCCGATGATATCGCTTTGGATCCTCCAAAATAGCGCCATTAGCAAGGGCCAAGCTATGATTTTGTTCAAGAGGAAAAGTAGCCGATTTTGCCCCCAATAATCATGTTTCTGAGATGATGTCCAAAGCATACTTTCGCTGATAGAAGAAGATCCCCTGAGGTCCTCTAGCTACCTTAAGGCCTAAAAAATATTTCAAACTCCCAAGGTCTTTCATGTAGAAACATGTGCTAAGATACCCTTTGAAACGCTCAATCACAACTCCATCGTTTCCTGCAATGATGAGATCATCAACATACATAAGAACACTTAAGATCACCTCTCCACTGTCATAAGTGAACAGTGAGTAATCTGCATGGGACTGTTGGAACTCATATTCCTTCAATGCAGCAGCAAGTTTTGTAAACCAGTTTCGCGGTGCCTGTCGTAACCCATAAAAAGACTTCTGGAGTTTGCATACTTTCTTAGAATCTCCACAGGAAAAGCTAGAAGGTAGTTGCATATAAACTTCTTCATCTAGATCACCATGCAAAAATGCATTATGAACATCCATCTGATGCAATATCCATGATCGAGTAGCTGCCACAACCAATAGAGTCCGAACCGTGACCATATTTGCAACCGGTGCAAAGGTTTCATCATAATCAATGTCTTCTTTCTGATTATCTCCTTGAATAACCAGTCTGCCTTGTGACGTTCAACACTACCATCTAATTTGTATTTAATCTTGTACACCCTTCTTTCCAGGTGGTAGTGTTGCTAACGTCCACGGGCCATTTCTCTCTAGTGCATCTATTTCTTGCTTTATAGCATTACACCACAAGGGATCTCGAATAGCCTCAGAGAACCGAGATGGCTCATGCCCAGAAGTGACTGCTGCAAGAAACTGTCTATGGCTCATAGAAAAATTACTATAAGTCACATAGTGTGTGATAGGATATAACATACCCGAGGATTGTGATGGTGGGAGTGACTCAGGAGTGGGGTCATTGGCGCAGCTCATTGACGTTCCCTGTGACCACATCCAAGTTGTTCATTCACATGAGGTGTTGACACACAATCCTCACCTGACTGTCTATAGGTTGAAATCACATCTTATGCAACACTTTCTTCAAAGTTTCTGCTCCCCCTTGCATCATGCATAACCATGCTAGATTCATCAATGAGATGAGGGCCTTCATTCCACAAGGTGTATGTGGAAGGATTAGAGTTATCTTGCACATTAGTCCGAAAAGGAAACTCATTTTCACAAAACACAACATCACGAGATTCAAAATACTCTCTACTATCCAAATCGTAGAGACGCCACCCCTTTTTCCTATAAGGATAGCCCACAAAAACACATTTTTGACTTCACTCACCAAACTTGTCCTTTTGTTGAGGTCGGTTTTATGCATAGCACAAACACCCAAAAGTGCAAATATGAGAATAAGTGGGAGTTTGACCAAACAATATTTCATAGGGGCTTTTACCTTTATGTATAATGGATGTGGTACGATTGATCAAGTACCCTGCAGTGAGGACACATTCACCTCAAAATTCAATGGGTAGATTTACCTAAAAACGGAGAGCTTGAGGAATATTTAAAATATGCCTATGTTTTCTTTCGACACGACCATTCTGTTGTGGAGTGTCAACTATGGAAGTTTGGTGAATTATTCCTTATTCAACAAAATAGCCTTTCAGGACTCTAAATTCAGTATCATTATCACTTCTCACAATTTTAACTTTTTTGTTAAATTGAGTAACCGCCATAGTGCAAAAATTTGTAAGAGTGTTCCCAACTTCACTCTTTTCTACCAATAAATATATCCACACGACACAAGAAAAATCATCTACAATAATCAAAAAACAGGAAGCACCACAAAAGGAGCGAACACAATAAGGTCCCTATGTAACACCCCAAATTTCTGTATCTCTTAAACAATGTAATTTTCAGATTAACATAACTTGTTTAGTAATTTCTGTGCACTGTAAAATTATTTTGTTTATTCCGTTAGCGTATTTGATCGTTTTGAGTGATTTACTCGTGTCGGGAAAATAAAAATTTTGAATTGGGAAAACTTTACGTAATTTAATTTTTCTTGTTAGGTAATTATTTTACGTAACTGATTTGATATTTGTGCATTTTATAATTTTTGTGATTTTATGGATGATTTTGAAATTTTTCCTCGTCTGTGGGTCCCACAAGTGTATATGTGGGATGGTGGGTCTCACAAAGTGAAAAATTTTTCTACGCGTAGAAAAATTTGTATGCTTGTTTGCAGAGACAGGGGATCTTACTAAACCTCGAATCCAAAACAGCTTTTTAAAATTTTTACTTGTGCTTTGTGTTTTTATGTTATATTTAATTATCGGATGATAAAAATACGGTAAAAATATTATTTGTAGGATCAAGAATAAATATTATCTTTGTGTAGTCAACAAAGAGAGCTTGACTTGATCTATACCCTTGGATGAGAATACTTAGTTTGAATATTAACCATTGATTTAATCAAAGGTTAAGAAACAAACTTAATAAAGAAGCCTTGGATAATAACCATTGGATTTAGATTAATCAAGGGTGGAGATTTGGTCTTGTAAAGTAATAAAGACCATTTATGACCATTGGATGTAAATTTAATTAATGGTGAAGATTTAGTCTTAAAAAGTGACAAAGACTAATTATAACCCTGGATTTAAAGTTTGAAGGAAGAATCTTGCCCTTAATTTTGGAGACACAAAAATTTAGAATTTAAAGGAGAAAAATCCGATGGCCAGATTTAGTCTTCTAAAATTAAAAATCTACCTAAATCCTAACCATTGAATTAATCAATGGCTAGAAATGCTTCAAATGGTGGCAAATAATGAAGACAACTTTATGAATGCGTTATGAAGAGAATGATGGTTTTGGAGTGTTTAGAAGACAAAGAGACAAGCTTTATGTCATGTATGCCTTGGTCAATGTTTCATCATAATTGATCATTATTGATCAATTTGCACTCAAGAAGAATGCAAGAAGGGGGGACTACGAATTTTGCTGCATGAAGGAGTTTGGAAGACCATAATCACTTTACCATTATTGTCTTCCTTCTTCATTGATTCATTTTTCAAGAAGAAACTTAGAAAATTTTTCTCCATCTCCTTTCTTCTCTAGATTTTGGCCAAGCCCTCCAAGAGCACCTTTCATCACTCAAAAATTTCATCCAACTTGATTTTCTAACATAAACATCATTCTAAGAACATCTCTAGTTATGAGTTTTTCCAAAATCATTCATCTTGATCTTCAAATCCAAGCTTCAAGTTTCTATCAAAAATAAAAAAAATTCATCTTTGTGCTTCAAGAGAAACCATTCGGTTATCTACCCTAAAATCACCATCCAATCTCTTTTAATTTCATCCAACCATAGATCTTGAATATACATGATGTTCTAAGCAACTTTCATGTTGAAGACTTCTTCTAAATCATTCATCTTCAAGGAGTTTCTTCAAGATCAAAGTTATTGGGTTTTTGAGGTGAAGTATAAGGAAACTTCATTTTCTTCTCTCTTTTTCATGATTTAAACCATGTTTGATCCATGGTTCCTCTTAATCAAGCTTGATATGTTAATTAACTTGCGTTTTGTTTTGTATTTGAGAAGCCCTTGGTGGTGAAGGACTTGGAAAAAGAAACAAATCAAAAGCTTTGGAGGATCTTCAAGAGGTAAGAGGAGATCCATCTCTCACCAACCAAGCATGATGGTGAGAGATGGTATTTTATTTGATGGATGTAGAATCCATGTGAGGATTCATATCCATGGTCATGTAATTAATTTGTGGGTGTTTATGAGCTTTGATTAATTTTCTACGCTTGATATGCTTTGCATGATTTTATACTTTGATGATATACTTGATATGCTATACATGCTTTTATGGCTTTGATGGTATGCTTATATTATTTATGATGAAATATATATGTATATGTCATGACTTGATGGTGGAAAGGAAATTGATTTTTGGCTCCAATAGCCAAGGAAAGCTACGGTTTTGATGCCCTTGATTAGGGTTCATGTTGAAAATTTTTAAGAACAAAAGAATTAATTTTTGAAAGTACTTTAAACATGGTGGATTTGAACAAGACACCTCAACATAAGTGTTTATAACTTAAGATTTTCATGAATGATGAAAACGGATGATTTGAAGAATTTGGAAAATAAAAAAAGGGGTTTGTTTTTCAAGAGAACAAGAACACGTTTTTAGAAGGATTTTTATTAATTTATTTTGTGTAAAAAGTTTCTAAGTGTTTAACTAAACATGAGATTTAAATGAAAATAAGAATGATGATTTTAAGGATTTGCAAAGAAAGTGAAAAAGGATTTGTAAAGAAAGTGAAAATGGATTTCAAAGAAAGTGAAAAATTGAAAATGAACAAATGATTTGATTTTCAAAGACTATGAGTCTTACGTTTTTGTAAAGGATTTTTAATGATTTTTTTTGTGCAAAAAGCCATATCAATTTAAAAGGAAAAATATTTGATGGTTTCAATAGTCGTATCGCGTTTTTTAAGGCTTGTAATGCCTTGATTTTTATGAACAAAGTGAATTTCAAAGTGGAAACGTAAGCTGGATTTAATACAAGGATTTTGGAAAGAGAATCGGGCGTTTATCACTTGAGAAAATCAAGTTTTTGAAGCTTAAAATGTTTTGAACTTCAATTTATTTTGAAGAAGGTTGTGTTTGGAAATGATTTGGGAAAAATGGAGAATATAATGGTGTTTTGAAAATTTACTAACGTATATCTTATTTTCAAGTTTTGAGATATGTTAGAAAATGTTAAGTTTTGAAACGTTGATTTACATCAATGGAAAAGTGATTTTTGTGAATTATATTTTGAAAAAGAATTTCTTGAAGTAAAGAATCGTGGAAAAATATTTTCTCGAGTAAGAAAATATATTAAATTAAGTATAAAGTTATATTATTTTGAGAAAAGTTAAAATGGAATTTTTAAAGGTCAAGAAATATTTTCTCGTAATGAAATTGTGGTGAAAAATTATTTACATACCTTAAAAGCGTGATTTTTAAGTTACATTGATATGAAAAAATATTTTTATGTGATTTTAAATAATTATACGCGATTTGAATTACGTTTAAATATTTTACGTAATTTGAACTATTGTTGAAAAATCACTATTTGATTTAAAAGTGATAGATTATTTTTACGTGATTGTGAAAATGACGGAAAATCGTTATGAGATTTGGAAAGTGTTTTAAATATTTTGAGAATGATAGAAAATGATTTACGTAACATAAAAGAATGATTTTTAAGTTACGCGATTTTAAACACATTAAAAAAATACTATGCGATTTGAGAAACGTATGTTTTTTTTCGAGATTGAGAAAAACGTTAAAAATTAGACGTGGTTTAAAAGTCTGTGCAAGAAGAGTTGCAACATTTTGAAAACGAATACTTGAAATGTTACGAAATTTTGTAAATGTAAAGATATGTTACGGATTGTGGAAAACGTAATAAAAACGTTTTAAAATTTTAAAAACGTAACAAAAGTGTTACGGTATTGTGAAAATATAAGAGAAGTGTTATGGTATTGTGAAAACATAATGTAAACGTTTTGGATTGTGAAAATGTAATGAAATGTTACGCGATTGTGAAAATACGGTAAAAGTGTTTTACAACTATGTAAAACGATGATAACATGATTTTATTTATCTTGTTGAACCAGGTGTCCATACATCTTTTGTGAGAAAATGACATATTTGTCTATGATTGGATTTGGTGCATTATATATGCATTGGAATGGTCCGATGAGGATTTGGATATATGGTGATTGCTTGAGAAACACACCTCTTGAGTGAGTGCGATATGCGTAGTGTAGGTCACTTGTTGACCTGGGAAGCATCGGGTGCGGGTTGCTACGCGGGTGGTTGGTCGCGCTTCTTCCCATAGGTTAGCCCGATGCAACACACCGATGATCCAGGACCGGACATTATTCTTAATCAAGATCGTTAAAATCGCATCGTGTATATGCTTTAGATGTGTAAAATCAAAATGAGGATTATAGAATGGCCGAGGCATGTGGCACCGACAGATCTTTTCGATCATTTCTCCACTGAGTTTAGCTCCATGGAGTAGGAAATCGAGTCTTGTGTACATACGCATAATCGAACATTTATATCGTGTGACATATTAATTGAGGAATATTGGCTATGACAATTGTTTTGAATACTTGGATGATGATGATGATAATTAGGACATTATCGTAATTGTTGTTTATGATAATTGAATTGATAAATGATTTGATGATGGTAGTTGATTAATATTGAATATATTATTGGAAGTTTGATATGATATCCCCTGTATGATATTGTTGCTTGTGTTATCTCTCATCTTAGTATGTTGGATTGGTGTAGGTGATCTCACCTTTCATATGTTTTCTACTTTGCGTAATCAGTATTGTTAAAATTAAACAATTAGAAAGAATGAGTTGTCTTAGACATAACGGGGGATGACACTCGAGATTGATGAAAACATTGAAGAGTGGGTCATCTCAAGTTGAAGGTGTTCGAGCATGACAAGGAGTAGAGTTCGATGCAACAATGTTGGATACAAGATAAGGAATAAGTATGTTAAGTTTTTAACGTTAGTGTTAGACCGTCTTATTAAGTAGGACCCGTCATGGGGTTTCATCGTTAAAAAAAAAAAGTTGTTAGTTTTATATTTCTCTTTAAATTGTGAAATATTAATTGGTGTCAATATTGCATAATGAATAGTTAAAATATGATTTTCAATATTACCTAATATTTTCAGTAAATTTATGTTTCAGTAAAGAAGAAATTTTAAAACCCACTTTTTATAACTCAAACTTTGTCATGCAATTTCTTTTCGGATTATGAGTGAAATGTATACGTGATCTCCAGGGAGGGTGTTACACCCTACACATCACAATGTATTAAATCAAAAGGCTTATTGTCTTTATTTTGGCTAGGAATAAAAATATCTCTTATTTGTTTAACTCTTAAACAAATATCACAAACTTGCTCATGCTTACCTTTCTGACCAACATGAATACTAGGAAGTAAACTAACTATTTGACTTGAAGGATGACCCATACGTCTATGCCACATGGTAAATGAATCAGCTCCACTTGTTTTGCATGCTTGCACAAATGTCACTGCGCAAAAATGATAGACCCCATTCCGTTGTTCACCCACACCAATCACTGTCCTAGAAGTGCGGTCCTGTATCACACATAATTCGTCAAAAAAAGTGACTACACAGTTTGAGTCATGTATCAATTGGGAGGCAAAAATAAGATTATAAGCTAAGTTAGGCACATATAACACATTGTTCAAGACTAGGCCTTTTCCAAAATTTACTGTTCCTTCCTTATCCGCAATTGTATTTCTTCCATCAGGCATCCTAACAGGACAAGGTGAGACATCAATTATTTTTGTTAATAAGTTTATATCACCTGTCATATGATTTGAAGCTCCCGTATCCAGCAACAAAGAGTTTTTCACTTGCTTACCAGTGAGTTTCTCGGAGGATGATGTAGGCTTGTGGCTATTAATAATGTTCATCAGTGTTGACCATTGATCGTTGCTCAGCTCGGGGAAAGACCCACGATCATCTGTGACTCCCCTTGTTTGCATGCCCGCTGCACTATGAGCTTGTTGCACTTGTGCGGCATTGGCAGTATGTGTCTCTCTACCTCGACCTACGCCCTTGCTGCGTGTGCCACGGTTTCCACGTCCTGCACCTCTTCCGTTTTTCCCGAAGTTCCACTAATTTGGGTATCAAATTATTTGAAAATAGCCATTGGCTTCATGACTATACTTTCCACAATTGGTGCATGTCCCTCGGTCACCTCCTTGGTTCTGCCCGGATTTTGTATGAGATGTGGTTTGGATCGTAAAGCTAACAGCTTCAGTTCGTTCATCCCGCATACGTGCCAACGACTTGTGTGTTTCCTCAGTCATGACCATTGCATATACTCGGTTTATATTGGGCAACAGTGACATGCTTAGGATATTTGAACGCATCGTTCTGAATACAGCATCATCAAGACCCATTAAGAATTAATGGACCTTCTTCTCCCACTCTTGTGCTAATTCTTGTGCTGCACCGCATGTACACCCAGCACAACTGCATGTCAGATTCTTCATGTAACTGGTCAGCACTTCCCACATTGTTTTTAACTTCCCATAGTAGGCTGCCACGTTTTGCCCGGATTGCTTGCAATTGGCAATGTCAGTTTTCAATTGGTGAATCCTCAAATCATTGCCAATAGAGAACCGTTCCTTCAAATCATCCCAAAGATCTTTTACATTCTCCAAATAAGAGAGACTGGATCTCAAAGATGGATCAATGGTGTTAAATATCTATCCCACCAGCATCGCATTCATCGCCAACCAGTCTTCGAATTCAGATGAATCATTTACCGGTTTGGAAGTTTTTCCATCGATAAATCCAAGTTTCTTCTTGGCTTGGAAGGCGTTACGCACTGCCTTTGACCATTCATCGTAGTTATCTCCTTTGGGTTGCACCGGTGTAACAACGATACCTAGATTGTCTCCTGACGTAAGGTAATAAGGAGACATTGGATCGATCATTAACGCCTTCTTCTGTTCATGACCAGAAGCGTTAGTCTTCTTCTTTTTAGAATCAGAGATATCATCGCTTCCCTTCTTGCTATTTACAGTCATGATCACTCACGCAACGCAACAGAGGTTGCCCTTCGCTCTGATACCAAATTAAATTATGGCTACTGTATATTATTTCCCTTTTATTCCAATAATAGAGGCATACAATATATACAGATTACAAGGGCAACAAACTCTTATGATTTCTGCAAGATATCCTCCTGATTTTCTACGCCTAATATAGCCAAATCTTGATATCCTAAATATGTACATGATCTCTTAAAAACCTGCAAACACATAATTATATGATTACATGAGATTCTCTCCATATGAAGCTATATATAAGTATAACCACTTTGCATTTTAGAGGATGAGAGTCCTACACAATCAAAATTTATGACAGGAACTTAATAAATTCGTCAATAATAACACCCAGAGGCCATAACAATTAACAAAAGATGCAAAAATAAATTTAAGACCCCTCAAAGAATACCAATTGTTATTATTGCTTGAACCTATAAATAGAGGTGTTGAAATAGACCGGGTCCAATGGATCAGTTCAAATAATATGATAAAATAAATGAATTAGACTACATTTTTTTTATATAAAAATAGACTTTGACTTGACTCGATGAATTTGACTTGTAAGTTTGATATTTAATTTTTAATTATGATATTATTATATAATTTATATAATATATAAATATTTTATTCTTATTTTTTAATGTAAATTAATAATTTTATCATAAAAATGATTTTTTTAATATTTGATTAGATTTAAACTATACAAAAAAAAAAAAAATTAAAACATAAGAATAAATATTTTTGAAGTATTAATAACTAAAGAAAAAATTTAAAAAAAGTATGATAGTAGTTGGTCTATCGGCTCAGTTCAACCCACAGCTAGCATAAGATAAAACTAGATCAATAAATTACTAACTTGCAACGTTCATGACCCGATCTAAAATTTAATTGTATCAATGTAGATCGATCTATTTTAACACTTTTATCTATTAAAAGAAATGACTAAATATGAGAAGCAATATTATTTAATATACTCATTCTTACAAAAATATCAGAAATTTTTATTATGTTTGTAAGAATTCACTTATTTATTTTTGAATTTATTATCAAGAAAGCCAAAGCGAATCTGAAATGTTGGAAGGAGGCTTTATCGAAAGGGTAGTACAATATTAATTAGACCACACGCTTTTCATAACTGTAAAAGGAAAGGAAAAATGAAAAGGACAACACTGTCTTTAACCCCTTTATTATTATTAGTAGACATATTTTGTTGCATTTTGTTTTCAGTGATTACCGAAATCCAAAGAAGTCTTCATCAGCTTCCCCCATCAATGAATCAAGGCCGTTGATTATCACATCGCACATCAACACTCCGATTTTGATGACTTCCATTTCGACATGTCTCAGGCATTGCTAATCCCCGCAGCTCCGTCGCACAACGGCGATCTCACTTTTCATCATATTCATATTCATAGTCATATCTCCTTCGATTCTTCAAATTCAACAACAACAACAACAACCCATGGAACCCTCCAACTCCGACGCTAGCAGTGAAGATGGGTTTTCCTTTTCCAACCCAAATGCCCCTTTCACCTTCAGCACCCTTTCCGCTTCGCGACCCCTTTCGGGCCTCTCCAGGCCCAGATTCCTTAAGCTTCGCAAGCACAACAATCACAATGCCCCTTCTTTCAATCCCTTTCGCGAAGCTGACGCTTCGGTTACGGTTCCACCCCTTTCTTCTTCTTCTGCTTCTGGAAATGCCACATTTGTCCTCGGAGCCACCAAGGGCGAGATGGGAATCAGTGATCAAATGAGGACTCTCAAAATTGGGAATGTAAACGAGGGTTTCAACGCCAAAGACAAGGGTGCCAAGGCTTCTTCCCGTGTTGATGAAAACTTGGTCTCGAAGCTTCCGGAAGAGATGACCAAGTTGAAGATTCAAACCAAAGACGGAGGAGGTTTTAACGTTTCTGTTGAATCGGAACTCCAAAATGAATTGAAGAAGAAATTGAGCTTTCAAGAAAGTGATGCAGTTGCTGAGAACTCAGCAAATGCAAATGCAAATGCAAATGCAGCTATCTACCAAATGAAGAATCTGAATCTGAATGACTCTTCGGGTAATACTACTACTGATAATGTTCACAAGAGTGAGGTTGATGCAATAAACTTTGGAAAACGTGAAACAGGAACCGAGCCAATTCTGTTGAGGAAAATGGAGAAGTTAAACCTAGTTAACGACAAGGAGGACTCTATTGAATCAAGTTTGTCCAATCCTTCAAGTGGTGGTCAAATTGATTCACAAAAAATCAAGGAAGACATTGGAATTGGAATGTCCCAAACTGCAGCAACAGCATCATCATCTATGTTTTTATCCGGTGGCATAGATTTTCAACCTGTTGGAAGTGCCTTTGGAGTTACCAAGAGAGATGAATTTGTCTTTACGGGGAAACAAGATACTTCAGGCTCATCTTTTGTTGAGTTTAAAACGCCAGCACCAATCACTAATCTGTTTGGAGGTGTTGATGAGAAACTGAAATCTACTGCAAGGAAGGAAAAAAATAGCAACATGAGAATGAATAAAAGTAGAGCAAAATTGAAGCATCATAGCTCGGCTCAGCCGTGGCATGGACAAGGTTTTGTTTTGAAGGAAAGTGTTTCCCAAGCAGACCCGCAGGGTTCTCCAGAGACTTGTTCACCAATGGATGTTTCTCCATATCAGGAAAAACTGGCTGAAAACCAAATTTCAAGGGAAAATTCAGTGACATCCAATGAGTCATTTAGTGTTGATAGCAACTCTATAGCTAATGATTCGGCACAAACAACTTCTGTTGATCCCATTGATGAAGATATAATTGCGGCGACAGAGTGCTTGAATATAAATGTGGGTGATGTTGCACGCAGAGAAACTTCAGAGGAAACTTCAGAGGATCATATGCATGAAAATATTTGTGTTGAAGACCCAAAGGATGAGTCTATTTCTGGGGTTGAAACTGAAAGCTTTAAGTCTGCTAATGATGAAGTGGACATTACGAGTGATGCGGTTGGTACATCAGCAGAAACTGAAGCCCATGATAGTGATAGAATGTTGCATCTTGGTTCTGCTTTGAGTTCAAAAAATTTAAGTGGGTCTGCCTTCACATTTGCTGCTTCTTCTTCGGCTGAAGCTCAATCATCTAGCCCAAAACGCCATCACAAAAAGAAAAATTGGGTAAATGCTGGTCATGATACTTACAACTACACTCCAAACATAAAGGTTCCTTATTCATCATCATCCGTGGCGTTTTCTGCATTTTCTGGAACTTCATCTCTTTTCACATCAGGGCAAGGTCTGAAAGCCAAAGTGTCTTCTCCTCAACCCAAAACAAGGGATTCTGAGGTGAATAAAGAGCAGGGGATAAAGGATGCTTCTGCTTCTATTTCTGCTGCAACCATTGCTGCTCAGGAAGCCTGTGAAAAGTGGCGGCTCCGGTGTGTATCTATTTTGATAGTTCTCTTACTATATTTGCAGTTACTTGCTTGTTATGTACCTAGTTTTGTTATACTGTATTACAAGGCCTGGCTCTTTACAATTACTTCTGATCTGTGTAATGAAATAGAGATACAATTACACTTGTTTATTGTGAACACACACAAATGGAATTTGCACAATAAAATAACTACAAGTAGTTCGTTTGATTTTGGCATAATGCTTTATCTACATTTTCAACTGTTATTCACAATACTGAATATGCTTTATATCAGAGGAAACCAAGCCTATAAAAATGGGGATTTGTCTATGGCTGAAAATTATTACAAACAAGGACTTAGTTGCGTATCTAAAGAAGAAGCATCTCGGAGCTGTCTCAGGGCTTTGCTGCTGTGTTATAGCAACCTTGCTGCCACACACATGTCTCTTGGTAGGATGAGGGATGCACTAGAAGATTGTAGGATGGCTGCTGAAATAGATCCAAATTTCCTCAGAGTGCAACTTAGAGCTGCAAAGTAAGTTTCCATTTTTGCTTCTAATCTTTTTGTGCACAGTGATTTAAGTAGTATGAATTTTAATTTTAATGTAGGACAACAGAAGCCTTAGGATATAACAGATCAAAGTTAGGGTTTTCTTGGGTAGAAAATAGGTGCATGAGGGTAGTTGCGTATAGTTGACGCTAGTGGTGGGTGTGCAGCCACTCTAAAATTGGTGACTGTTTTGAGTGCTATGAACAGTACTAGTGGGATTACTGATTCATGTTGCAGAGCAAGAGCGGATCTAAAGAGAGAACCCTTATCTCTATGAATACATAAGTGTCTAGCGCCTTATGCCTGAGTGTTATTTATAATATGGAAATGCATATGTGTTATTTATAATATGGAAATATGGAAGTGTCTACCATCTTGCAAGCTCACGCATTCATGTGTATAAATGTATGTGTCAACATGCATAGTCTTAAATACTGAGATAGATGATTGTATCCCTGAAGTCTTTTTATTTTCATTCTTGTTTAAGTTGTTACCTTGCTCTGGGGGAAGTTGGAGGTGCATCACAATATTTCAAAAGGTGCTTGCAATCAGGAACAGATGTTTGTGTAGATCGAAAAATTGCTGTGGAAGCCTCCGATGGTTTACAAAAGGCACAGGTTTGATTATTTATAATTATTTTTAATAGATAACTGAATATATTGTGGAGGCTTTAATTATTAGCTTTACCTTTTGGTTAAAGATTATTATTTTTTGGTTGAAGATTTTTAATTAGCTACAGGCTGCATGCATAAGGAGTTAATGTTGGAAGCCTCTTACATCCAAACGATTTGATATTATATTATATTACCCTTCAATGGGAGCACTTTCACAAGAATTTAAAGTGCATTTAGTCATTTTTAAGTAGAAGTTTCTTTTTTAGCATTTATTCCAACATGGGATTTTGGGGCACACTGAAGAGTTTGTAACTTGGGGTATTTTAAGGTTTTTTGCTCTTATTTCTGGAATCGTGTTTTTAGAAATATTGAAAATATTCTTATCATGATTTAAGTGTTAAAATATTCTGTCAAATTGGAGACATACAGATATAGATAGGTAAATAAGAGAGAGAGAGAGAGAGAGAGAGAGAGAGAGTTTGTATGTTGCTGCTGTTTTCTGCTATCACATTGTACTGGTTGATGTATGTGCTAATTTTGCATATCCTTCTTCATTCTCCATCACAAGATCCGAAGGTTTTTTTATTTTATAATTTTTGAACTGGATGTGGTGTGAAGGTCTGTCCCCTTCTTCCTGAACTGACTAGTGTTTTTAATGGATGGCAGAAAGTATCAGATTTCATCAATCATTCTGCTGAGCTTTTGCGAAGAAGAACATCCTCTGATGCAGAGAGGGCACTGGAACATATTAGTGAGGCATTGATGATAAGTTCATACTCTGAAAAATTGCTTGAAATGAAAGCAGAGGCTCTTTTAATGGTCGGTGCCTCTTTCTTATAATATGCTGGAATTTTACTAAAGCTAATATTATGTCAAAAGTCAGCATAAGGCTATTTGTGCAGTAATTTATACCAATTGAGTCTATGTTGGATAACTTTTGCTTCAAATATCAGCTGTGTAGATATGAGGAGGTGATTCAGCTGTGTGACGAGGCCCTTGATTCTGCTGAGAAGAATTCTTATCCACTGGATGCTGGTTTGCAAGTCGCAGATCTGGATAATTCACAACTCTCTAAAAGCTTCTACTTCAGACTATGGCGGTGCTCAATGATGCTTAAAGCCTACTTTCACCTAGGAAAGCTTGAAGAAGGTCTTTCTTTGCTGGAGCAACAAGAGGAAAAGGTGTCTGCCATAAACAAGTAAGTGTTACTAACCTCTGAGGCCTGGTAATAAAATCCATTAATTTTTAATCCATCCAATCCATCCATATTAAAACCAGTCCAACCCATCCAATTAAAATAATGTATTTTATTGGATTGGATCTAATGGATTAAATTTAGTTATGGATAGTTAGTAAATGACAGAGAGATAGAAGGAGATGTAAACCATAGGATTCAAGCTGAATGGATGAAATGAAGGAGTGTTTCAGGAGTTTCGTGATAGAAAAGTGCCTCTCAAGCTTAAGGGTAAATTTTACTGCACAACTATAAGACTCGCGATGTTGTATGGTACTGAATGTTGAGCGGTAAAAAGCTTGCAAGAGCATAAGATCAGTGTCGCTGAGATGAGAATGTTACGTTGGATGTGTGGCCATACAAGACAAGATAGAATTAGGAATGAATACATTAGAGAGAAAGTAGGGGTAGCTCCTATTGTGGAAAATATGAGAGAATCTCGCCTTAGGTAATTTGGACATGTAAGGAGAAGACCCTTAGAAGTTCCTGTATGAAGAGTTGATCACGTGGAAGATAACCTAATAGCTAGAGGTAGAGGGAGACCAAAAAGGATTATAGGTGAAACGATTTAAAAAAATTTAGATTTGAATGACATTTCTGAAGACTTGGTTTATGATAGGGCACAATGGCGTCGTTTGATCCATGTGGCCGACCCCACTTAGTGAGAAAAGGTTTGGTTGTTGTTGTTGTTGTTGTTGTATAGTTAGTAATCCACCAACCAAAACACGCATTGGATATCCAATTAAAAACTAATCCAATAGATATCTAATCCATTGGTTATTTCATTCTTCAATTAATGAGTACTAAATCCTTGCCGATCTAATTTTTTAGAGAGAGATTTTTTAAAGCGTGAAAGAAATCTTTTTTAGAAAGAGAATAAATTTTTTTAGAGAGAGAGAAATTTTTTAGAAAGAAGAAAATTTTTTTGAGAGAAATTTTAGAGAGACAAACATTTTTTTAGAGAGAGAATGAAATTTCTTAGAAAGAAAGAAATTTTGTAGACATCAGTTTTTTTTTAAAAGAAATAGACTTTTTTAGAGTGAGAAAGAAAATTTTTAGAGAGGAAAAAAATTTTTAGAGAAACATTTTTTAAAAGAGAATGAAAATTTTAGAGATAGATTTTTTTTTTAAAATGAGTGGGTTGAATATCCATCCATCCAATCTATTAAAATGAATTAATGGATTGATTGAATATCTATTCATTAAATTGGGTCATGGATGGATTGGATAATATTAAGTATTTTGTAATAGATCTTAAATGGATTAATGGTTTATTTTGGATCCATCCATTATGATCTAATCCAAAATCAAACAAATCCATTCATTTACCACCCATTCAGCCTCCTCTGCCCCCTCCTCAAGGGAACACAGAAAAAAGGCAAAGAAAGAATGAATATGTTTGACAGCGATATTTGGTCTTTTTTATCACCAGCTTTGATACTGTCCCTGCAGGAGCGGAAGCAAGGTTTTGAACTCACTCATACCACTAGCTGTCACTGTACGTGAACTCTTGCATCATAAGGTTAGCTTATACTGTGTTTCATGATATCTTTCTGATGATTATTTATATTATCATCCTTGTTTGATTAATACCCAGAACATTTCCGCCGTTGTTCAAAGTAACTTTACTTTTAGGCTTTTTGTCCTGGGAGTTAGTTGTTATTTTAGTAGTTTCACTTAAGTTAACCGTTTTCTTTCTAGATACAGTTTTGCTGCCAATATTTTGAGTTTTCAACTGACTTTTATAATGAACTTTTGGAAGAGAAGCTAAAGCATTGTAAATCTTTTCACCTGCAATCTATTTCTTTCTAATGGTTGTGCTTGCTATTGCTCTAGGTAACAGCCGCTCTGCATATATACTCGTGTTTGAATTTGTAGAAAGAAATTGAGAGAGGGAGAAAATTGCTGTGAACTATAGAATGGGATTCACTAACTTTTAATTGTTTTGTTAGGCTCCCTATGTGTGTATTTTTATTAATAAACCTAGGATTAGTACAAGTATAGTACAACTTGTGCAAGCCCATTCCAATACACATTACACACACTAACACAATATTATGCTCCTAGTTTCCTTTAGCTTGATAATTTATCCTCTTCCTTTGTGCTTCTCTACTATTCTTCACTGATACAACTTTTCTGACATCAATTGACACAAGAAAACAATTTATATGCCACATTCCTTTTGTTTAGGATTGATGTAAATGTATTCAAATGTAGACTGCAGGGAATGAAGCATTTCAGGAGGGAAGGTATGCAGAAGCTGTTGAGCATTATACATCTGCTTTATCATGTAATTTGGAGTCTCGTCCGTTTGCAGCTGTCTGTTATTGTAATCGTGCCGCTGCATATAAAGCATTAGGTCAAATAACTGATGCTATTGCAGATTGCAGTCTGGCTATAGCTCTTGATGGAAATTATTTGAAGGTTTCTCTCTTCAACCGAAACTTTTATTTTCTTTGAGATGTTATAATTGAATCACATGGGGAGAACCTGACGTAGGATAAAAATCCCTAGGATTAAATTTTAGCACACAAGAGAAATAGGGAGAGAAGGAATGGATGAACTAGTGAAGAGATCTGGTACCCAGCCAATAGAAAGCTTTATTCCCATTAACAAGAAGAAGAAAACTTTTGTTATTAAGAAAAATCTGAGGTATCCCTGTCACAGTCATTATATTTATACCCCTTTTATTGCATAGAAATACTAACGAAAAACAAATCGTAATGCTTAGAATAGATCTAATCCTAGCCATCTAAATTAACTTGAATAAAACGACAGTAACAGACAAAAAAATATAAAATAATGCTGCTACACTTCTCAGGCTACAGTAGCATGCAGGACTGATCTACAATAGCCCAAACAGCAACCCAATTAATTAAACAGTTAAAAACCTATAGTGTTTCACTTGTTTCTTATTTCCTATTTTTTACATCCTAACATCAACACAAGAGCCAAACTATTTGAAGCGGGTCACCAATAATGATGATTTTAAATGTTTAAACCTGTAGAAGAGAAAATGAATCAATTTAAATGCTGCATTGCAAATGACGTATCTAGGGAGCTTTTGGATGTGTTATAGTTGTATGCTTGTATTAGTAGCCTGAATGGGTTTTCTATGGTGTAAAGTTTTGTTAGAGAGTAATAGTGTTAGCATGTGTTATGTGTGTTAGGCTGATTCTATACTAGTAGTCTAGTACTATACCTTGTTTATTAGTATATATACACGGGTGCTGAGAAGGAGGATCATCTAACCAGAGATCCACCTAAGGACCCAGCCGTAAAGGATAAGTGGCTACAAGAGGATAATTGTCTTTATGGTATGATTGACTAAACTTAGAAAAATTTGTTCAGCAGGCACTTATTTTGAAACGATTAAGGAATTATGGGAGTATATGGAATTTATTGATTCTGGAAAAGAAAACTTGTCTCGTACTTATAAGGTGCCAGAGGTACTTCATCACCCAGAGCACAAGTATAATTCAGTGGAGGATTAATTTAATGAGTCTAAGGGTTTTTGAGTAGTTAAATGGCTTGCATCCTGTCTCTGGATGACAACAAATGTGCACCTGCGGGTGTGAACAGTTGCTGTGTTGAGCTTTATGTGTGGTTTGCGGCCTGGGTTTAGTGCTGCACATAATGATATTCTCACTACCTCAGAGCCTGTGACAGTTATGGTGGACAAGGAAGGAGGTTGTAGAAGTTCTGGAGGAGGTTGAGGTGGTGTAGGGCTGGAGGTAGATCTGGTTTTGATGAAGGTAGGAGTGGTTCTAGTGAGTGAATGAATTAAAAAAAAAAAAACTGTGCATAAACCCACAAGCAAGCAAGAAAAATTATCCTATCCTACCTATCGTACAGAAGATTCACTGGCCGTGACTGCTGACTGAAAATTCCAGCATTTCACTCTAACTAAATACACGTCCACAACCAGGTGGAAATGGCAGTTTTCTTTTATGTTTTTGGTTTACTAAAACAATTGCCTGCTACAATGATTCGATGTTGATATAGGTGTGGAAGGATTTTAATTGACTGGATTCAGTTTTGTTTTGGTGCAAAAGCATCTTTGTAAACCTTCATGACAGAAATAATCGTTCAAGTCTTATATAGAAACTAGAGATAATCTGTAGCCTAGTTTGGTGGGCATTATTCATACTCAATTGATAGCAGATCCTGATAGATGCTACCTTTGGGGTTCCTGCGAACTTTCTGCTTCTTAGAAATTCAAAATTATCTTATTCTTCCTTCCTGTTTTATCTGTATTAATTTTTGCATTTCAAATATATATTTTTACATGCTATTAAATGTATTGTTTTATTTAGGATTTCAATTGCACATTTCTTGTATGATAATATGATAAAAATGTTTCCATACTCTTGCAGGCACTTTCTAGACGTGCAACTCTATATGAGATGATCAGAGATTATGCCCAAGCAGCCAGCGATCTCAGGAGACTTGTCTCTCTTCTCAGTAAGGGGGTGGAGGATAATACCAATCAGCTTGGAATATCTGATAGATCAATTAATTATACTACTGATCTGAAACAAAATCGTATTCGGCTTTCTGAAATAGATGAGGAAGCCAGAAAGGAGATCCCTCTTGATATGTACCTCATTTTGTAAGCTCTCTACTAATAATTATATCATCATCTATAATTATTGGATTCCTAAACATTTATTGTGAAAATAAGCAATCAATAGATGTTTGATAACTTATCAAAGTACTGGTACCCAGGAAAAAAATATGGTGGACTCCCAAAGATTTATTTTGATGTTATGCCGATTTGTAACTGTCATCATTCCATGTGCAAGTTGTGTTTCAAGTGTGATGGAGAAAGCATCATGCTGAATCCTATCTGTTGCTAATTTAGGGAAATATTATCATTCATTTAAGGCTATCTGCTGATTGAATATGATGGCAGGGGAGTTGAACCATCTGTTTCAACATCTGATATCAAGAAGGCCTATCGGAAAGCTGCACTTAGACATCATCCGGACAAGGTTGTTTGATTGGCCACTTGGTTTGATGCTCATATATTAATCACTCTTTTAACATTTTATTTTATTCTGTAGGCTGGCCAATCTTTGACAAGAAGTGACAATGGAGATGATCAGATATGGAAGATTATTGCTGAAGAAGTACAGAGAGATGCTGATAGGCTTTTCAAAATAATTGGGGAGGCATATGCTGTCCTGTCAGACCCTGCCAAGGTATTTTATGTATTTTCAAATAAAAAAATTTTGCTAATAAACTTGCTCTAAATGGTTTTACTTAAAAGTTGGTTTTTGATAGAGTCCAATGGCGTCCATTGATCTATGTAGCCAATCCCATGTAGTGGGATAAGGATTTGTTGTTGTTTACATGTTATATGAGAAGCTTCTTTGTTAAATTAAGGCATGTAACAGCTGCCAATGACCCTCAATCAGTAGCTTATATCTAGCACTTGGGAATTAGAATAATTGCTTAGCTAAGTTGGAAACCAAATTTTACAGGTGTTCTAAACTGATAGGAAACTGGGAATCAGATCACTTTTTTATCGGATCACTAACAGAATTCCTCCTTCTGGTTACTGATATTAAGATGATATCAGTAGCAGAAAAAAGTTTTTGTACACAGCGAATCACACACTAACAGAACAGAAAGAAAAGACAAGGATAGTGCAGACATTTCAAGGGTTCTGCCTCCTCCCTTCCCAAACCTCACTCAAATCTTGCTTGCCTTCCTCTTCTCCACTCCTCCTCTCTTATACTAACAGCCTAACAGAATATCCTACTCCTTTTTCCTCTTCCACTTGCCACGTGGGGTGGTTACATTCTCAGCCCATCCCTTATTTGCCTTCTCATCCTCACATGGTCCTGCATGGTCCAGCATATAGGGGTGCCTAACATAAATATTGTTTACATTGAAATATCAATGATACAAATTTTAATACATTTCCTTGCTTGGTCACTAGTACCAAATTGCTTACATTTTAATTTCTGGCCAAAGCCAAATTGCTTACTGTAGCATGATCTTGGATGAAAATGAAAAACAGCAGTTTGATATCTTTTCTTACTGTGAATGATATTTTTAATGATAATCATGAATCAATAACAGCAATAGATGAGAAAAATTTAGGACAGGCCTAGAAAAATAATAAATAAAAAAAAGACTGCTTTGCTTCTCCATTATGAAAGAATCAGTATGTAAAGCAGGACTTTGAAGTGACTATAAGTTTGTTACTCGTTGCAGTGTTTGTGTGTGTGTGTGTGTGTTTTTCACAAATGAGAAAATCAACCAAGTTGCAGGGCTCTAGGATGTCCTTTAAGCTTTAAGCATATTATGTTGTGTATTCATTTGGTCATTACTCCATTTTTACAGCGGGCACAATACGATGCAGAAGAAGAAATGAGGAATTCCCAAAAGAGACGCCATGGACCTATGGCTAGAAATAATGTGGATACCCAGTATAGCCCATTTGAACAAAGCAGCAGGAGACAGTGGAGAGAGGTTTGGAGATCATATGGTAATTCATCTTCTCGAGGTTCAGAACCTGGCCGATTAAGTAGGAAATGAGAAAATCTGTGTGGAATGTTAATCCGGCAGGCTAGGATCTGGGCTGCAGTTTGTCTCATTGAATGTGGCCAAGTTAGATTGTGTCTTTTATCTGCTTCATTTGGCCTGCCGAATTTATGCATTTTGGTAAGTTCAGTGCTGCATTTATTCAGCTGCTATGCGGCTTCAGTCTTTTGAGTTAGAAGAGAGCCAGCAGGTACACAAATCTGCCATCAATGACATAGCAGGTGGAGAAGCTATGCTGGTCAATGCTTCGGGTTGCTTTGGGGGACAGAAATTTTCTTTTGGCAAGAGAAAGGGACCATGGATGCATTCCATGAGCATTTACCGCTGACCAGTAATTTAAGCAAGGACTTGGTATATTGGCTTGGCTGATAACCGAGCTCGTGAAAAGGAAGCTTGAAATTTTGCATTATGGTTGACTGAAAGGTCTGATTTTTTGAGACATGTAAATTTTATAGACACTTGTCAGAAAGTCGATAGTGAATGTACAGACGAAATTAAATTAAATTGTAATACACATCAAAGACTGTAATTACCAAAACACGAGTTGTAGTTGTGCCTATGCAAAGAAAGAGTGTATTTACGACCGTGTGTTGTTCCGAGTAAAAAAAAAAACTTAAAAACATGTGATTTTATATTTAATATTAAAATTTATATATATAAAAATAATATTATTAAAAAGAATTATTGTTTAAATGCTTGAAAATATCTTAAAAAATTAGTTTTTTATTTATTTGGTAAAAAATATTACGAGAAATTCAAAAAAAAAATGAGTGCATTTTCTCTTTCATCTACTTGAAGTCAAATTAAATTTTCTGTTCTACTTGACAGAAATAACTTCAGTTAACATCAATTTGATCATTTTTTTTTTACGGATCAATTTAGGCAATTTATTTACACTAATCTCTCTAGAATTTAAAAAGATAATAAAGAAAACCTCTGGTAAATACGTCCAGAGGCTAGTTTATACTACTAGACAATGTCAAATATGTTGTAAACATATTTGCTTGAGTATATTGTTTTAGTAATTTTAAAATTCTTTTAAAAAAATGAAATACACGGTATATTGACATAAGAAACACTCACAAGATCCTAATCACTAATTTTTACAAAAGAAAGCTATAGCTCATTTTCATTTAGCAAATCCAAATAGATAGCTAGTGTGCCTTGCTCTTCAGGACGTCTCATCCACCAATCCCAAAACGAATGACCTCTCAAGAACTATACACTTACCCTTGCAGTACAATAGGAAAATTTTACTGAATTTCACTTTTGCTTTGGTATGGGAAGACTCATAAATATATTCCTAATCCAAGCTCCTTTGGATCCGTTTCAATCATCCATGGCGACCTGTTTATTTTAAAGAAAAAAAAAAAGCAAAGAAAACAGAATAATTAAAAATTTCCAAAGGAAGTCACCAGTAATACAGAACACCAGCGCCAAGGTTAGATAGCTTACTTGTTCATTACAAAATTAAACGTTCCCTGGCTAGCACGCTGGAGAAGAACTTCTCTTGTTTCAATTGCAAGCCCTTGAGGCTGCATGTAGAATTCGATGAAATAGTTATAGCACAAGAAAAAAACTTGTTTGCCGAAATGTTTAATATTACACTTTTGAATTGTACCCAAAAAGAAAAAAATGAAAATTAGATACACATACCTCTTCAGGAAACCAAACCCCAGGCTGCGTACTTCCTTCAAGAATTGCAAGTGCAAATGCAGCTGTAGCAAATCCTACAGATCTGAAAAATGTGCATACTGCATTCTTCAATTATAACTAATAAAGAACCCTATGTACAGGTGTGAAGCCTGATTCTTTGACATTTTGCAACAATAAAGAAAGCATGTGCTTCATTCTTTTTTATCCTTCTATTTGCTCTTGATTTTTTTCAAAAATTAAATGAATAACTAAAGAAAGCATAAATTAATATCATTCATTCATTAAAACAAATTATCAAAGTGGAGACAAATACATCACAATTAAGAAATTAAGCATCTAAATTAAAGCCATGCAATCAACGTTTAATTTTTCTGAAGGGCAAATTAAATCCATTAAATAGTACAAAGCTTTTCATTAATGAATGATAAATACATTCAATAATAAAAGTTTCACAATATGTGTTACGTTATATACAATTTATAATTACAAATATTATATATTTCACTTTAATACATTGAACAAAACAACAACAACAAATCCTTTTTCCACAAGGTGGATGAGCTATTTCATGAAAAATAATGAAAATCATTGAATAAAATCATGAAAAAAAAATTGTATTGTAAAATATTTCATAATAATTATCCCTTTAAAATTATTTACATAATACCAAAAAAGTAATTGTTCACATAAATTATGTGCGCCAAAAACTAGTTTAATGTATGCATGGTAAAAACTTACACATAAAATTTCACCGAAAAAGAAAAAAGAAAAACTTACACAGAAAGTTTCCTATGACTGAATATGCCAACTGTGTTGCGGCCACTTGAACACTCCAAATCAACCTGTCATTTAAGTTGATTTGTTTAAATATGCTTAAAATTAATGGTAAAAATCTTCTTGAAGCATACATTTATTACTATTCTAAAAGCATGCAATAATTTATTGTAGATAAGAAGAAAGTGACATAAATGGCCATGTTTTTATTAGAATATTTGCGTACTTAATTAAACATCATAACAATAATTCTACGTCATTTAAAAAAGAAAAATATGGTTAAACAAGTGTTAGTTTAATCCTTTTGATTCGCCTCACCCTCATTGACACACGTTCTCCAGCAATCCCATCAACTGCTCGAACAAAGGGATCAAACAACTCAACCAACCTTCGGACTCTACTTCTGTCTCTCGGATATTCCTGCATGTTTACTTAAAAGGTCATTCGCATAATAATTAACAATATATGCTTAATCTTCTTTTTCATGATATATGTAAGTTGTTTCTCATTTACATTCCTCTTCCTAATTTTCTTTTTATATTTCCACAGCTTGGTGCCATGTTCTTGTGTATTAACAGCATTCAAATTGATTAAATTTTCGGATTATGGTTTTTAACAAACATTGAAGATAAAAATCAAGTGCTTCCTATTAACAAGAAACTAGAAGAAAATAACTCTTCAGATTTGTTGATTTCTAGGCTCATAAATAGTGTATTACCAAATGATGTGCCAGATAAGATGCAGATCATATTAATTGAATCAAAGCTTCAAAAAATAAACCAAGCTTAGTATAATGCTCAAAAGAAAATTTACGAGATCAAGCCTACAAAACATATGCTTGACTTTGCTTTCCTCCTTGTTTGCATCATTATATCATATTTCAGGACGTCATTCAGTTCATAATAAGGATAAAGGAAATACTTGATATTTGATGGGGAAAAATGCACAAATACACCCTAAACTTTAAGTCAGTTGCAAATAGTCACCCTCAACTTTAAATTTGTCCTAATTGACTCCTAAACTTTCACTAATGTTTCAATAGGTCTTTCGAGGTGTTAACTCCCTAACTAATCATAGCCCATCTTTATTAAATCTCATCCATTCATTAATTTATTGTATAAAAACTCATTTTATCTAATTATATGAATTTTTAAGTGAACCATTATCGTATTTCAGTAGAACAAAGGAAGTTTATGAAAGGCACCATCCAATCTCTCAACAATGACAATAACTCAAACGTCGACATAGATAAAATGAGTTTTTATAAAATAAATTAACGAATGGATGAGATTCAATGAAGATGGATGGCCAGGATTAGTTTGCCGTTAAAGAGTTAACACCCCTTTAACAAAAGGATCTATTGAAACATTAGTGAAAGTTCAAGTGTTAATTGGGACAAATTTAAAGTTGAGGGTGGCTATTTGCAACTGGCCTAAAGTTTAGGGTGGCTTTGTGCACTTTTCTCATATTTGATGCATAGTAAATTGCAGTAGCAATTCATAATAGAGTGAGAAGCTTATCGAAAGCAGTTATATCCATTTAAAAACATATAGGTTTTCTTGTTTTCAATTGGGATAACATACGTACATACATACATACATGCAAAAATACATGTGAGTGTCCTTTCTTCTAAGCATGTGCCAATTTCTGGGATGCAGTTGATTGTATTGAGAGAATATTTTCATGCATACTGATAGCAATTGCACTTATTTGCAAACAAGCCAACCCAAGTGATTCAAGAGCATACTGAAGGAAGAAGTTTTGTCATAGCTTCCATTCCCCAATTCCAGAAAAATGGTGCTGTTCCAAATCGAGCACTTACAGTTGGCACTCCTAGAATCTCATGAGCACTTCTAACCTCTGGTAAATTCCTGAAAACCATGTATTGAAGTGGAATCCTAATTTCTGAAGAAAGCAAATATATAGGGGTAATTAAATCAATTTGTTGTAGACCAATATCATATCACATATGATATGACTGAAACAGTACCAAAATCCTATTGAGGGTGCTTGGTAAAGAAGCAGAAAATGACCTTCACAGTGTATATTACAACAAATGATATAAAACAGAACCAATGAAGATTTATTATTATTTTGTTTTTGAATCAGGGTTCCAGGAGGTGTTCTGACTTCCAATGCTTTCTATATATATCAAAGAACTTACAATAGATCAACATCTCTTTTGCCAATCCCTTTTCCAAATTCAATGTTCAGCATTCCACTATATGGCTTCAGTTTGATCTTTTCTCCTAGTTGAACATGGCAGCATCATCATTTAATCCTACAAACAAAATGGTGATTTAATCTAACTAAAATAAATAACATGTAGAAACTCTCTAGACAACAACCTTTGCTATATGCAACTACTTCCTCTCCCAACAGCAAGAAGCTTGTAGCTAATATGGTTGGACCAGCACCACCAGTTCCAGCTGTGTAGTAGTAGAACCTGAGATAAGCATAGCTGCTTATAAGTTGCTAAATCAACATGAAAGCCCAGAAAATAAACAAATAGTAACTGGTATTTCTGCCCCTGATTAAACTTATTCCTCTCGATCATTTTTTTTGACTTCTGATTTTCCTTCATTTTTCTGCTTCACTTATTTCTTCTCCGGATTGTGAAAAAATAAAAGAAAAGGCTTCTACATTAGATTAATGAAAAAGCTTGTTTCGTACATACCATAATGTAGATTAATGAAAATAGATTTGACTAGAAATAATTTAACAACACAGAAGGACCTTAAGGAAGTTTTTGATACGCACTATGTTAGATTCTCAAGAATCTTTGGTGTCTAGGCATATCATATGAAGGAATTCAACATATGATGATATATCCAACTGGTGAGATAAGTAATTACATCTCAACCACAATATGTTTACATTAAAAAAAATAAATCATAAACATCAGAATTAAATGAGAGGAACCATCACCTTAGCCTCTCTGGTTTATCTTTACTTTCACTTTCTGCAGCACGCACTAGCTCCGCTGCCATGACTACGGCAAAATTGTAGAAAGAGTTAGTAATCAAAATACAGCAGATACTCAGAAGCAGACGCAAAAAGATTTTCACTCAACATAAATCATGATCTGCCCTAACTTCATATTAATCTACTATTATATTACTGTCAATCAGCGTGCACTCTTGTATACATAATATCAAACTGATTTGAATAGGGCAATTAGCAAGACAATAGAAAACCCTTGAATAACCAAAGATAGGCTGCCCAACTATGAGGAGGCATTACTTGAATGACACTGTTGAGCTGTATTTAGATGTTATTCATCTTAACCCAAGAAAGATCAGACGCAGTATGCATCAGCAAATATTTTCTTTCTTTCTGTGCATGACTACTGAGAGGGATTCCAGTAGTTTTGTATACAGCCACACAATATATACAGCATGGTTCAGTCACTAAAATTTACAAATACATGGTTTATCTCACTGTAGAGTATGTATAACCATAACAATGGGATAAACATACCCAGAAACTACATTCAAACCGACAGCTCATATCATTTTTTATACTAATCTACAAGAAAAAAAATGTGTTGCCTAGTGAATACTTTTGACATTTAAGTGATATCCAGGTCAGTTTAATATAAATTGGTGAAAAAATGATTGTAGCAATGATTTGGGAACATAAGAACAATGCACATTATAGGTAAGCACCATTGCTGACTCCAGGGTATATTCCTGCAGTTGTTATAGCCGGAACATTTGCAGCTAACGCCCTACTCATAAAGGATTTTGCACGCCAAGCATAGCTTGTATCATCACAAACATCAATATATGCAGTCTGTGCCAAAAACATACCAAAAGGAAAGAACCAAAAAAGATAGTTAAGTGCGTGTGTATATGTAAAGGGAAGATATATGCATGATTGATATAAGAAACTAGCGATTCAGAAAGGATAAGTTGTTGAAGATATAGGGAAGGGTACCTTAGTATTTATGGCAGCTTCAAGCACACTACACTTTTCTAACTGTTGGAAAGGCCCAGCAGCATGAACTACAAGATCAACATCTGCAGAGTGCAGAGGCAATAATCTTAATACTATTGAGTCCAAAAGCTTACATTACAAGACACACTTCATTGGCACCAACAACATCGATAGATAATCAATTTCAATTTATAACACATTAACACAACAAATGGTGATTGGGGAGGTAATGCAATGAAATTTACTTGTCAAAGCAGTTTCGAGTGAATTTGCGTCGTTGATGTCAACATGAGCAAAACCTGAATTGCCACCGAGTTTAGCAACCAAAGCTTCACCTTTCTCTCTGTCCCAGCCACCATACCAATCGAATTACTCACCATCCTCTTCAATAATTTTACAGGCTACGTTAAGTGTAGTAGATGCAGATGCAGATGCAGATGCACTGACCTACCTGTTTCGGCCGGCGACGACAATTGGAAGGTCGGGACAGATGTTGGAGAGGGCAGTGGCGGTGGATCCTCCGACCCGACCCGTTCCACCGAGCACCAATACTCTTGAATGGCGGATCTTCTCCGGCAGCTGAACCCTGTCTGCATGTGGGAGGTTGTTGGAGTTAGTGGCAGTGGCGAACGCCTTCAAATTCAGTGGCAGCCATTTCAAATTCAAAGACACTGAAGCAGGCGCCATTGAATTTGATGAGATCAATACACTACTTCCCTCTTTCTTCTACAGTATGTGTATGTGTTTATCATCTATCAATCCGTTATCAGTTTATCACTTTATCTTTGCTGTCGTTGCTGCAGAGGCTTGTCATATACTTGGCAAAATCCACGCCACTAGAAATAGAAACAAATTCTTGGTGCACGCACACACCACAAATGAACTCCTACTTCTCACCGGTGTAACTAGGTGCTTTAGTTCAAATTTAAAAAATAAATAAATTTCAACTAATTAAAATTAATTGATTCAGTTTCATTTAATTTAATTCAATTTTTATATATTTTGATAGTTAAATCTGAATCAAACTAAATCGAATATTTACGGGCTAGTTTGGTTTGAATGATCGAATTTGTTATTTTTTTACACAAAAATTAGTTAAATAATTAGTTTTTCATAATAAAAAAAAATACATAATAAACTTATATTTTTTTAAAAAAATAAAATCAAACTTATTAATCTCAATAAGACACTATAAAATATAACAAATAGATAAAATATAAACAAATAAACATAATTAAAATATACGAATAATAATAGATATAGATAAAAAAAAAGTATATAACGACACTCAAACTTAATCCAAACATAATTAAAAAGAAACACAAGACACAACAATAACAAATAATGGGTAGAAAACCAAAGTCAATCTAAACTCAATAAACTCAATCCAAACTTAAAAAAAACATGATTCATCAAACATCATTCATCAAATCCAATTTATCTCTGAACTTCATCTACATCCTACAATAAGCACAAATGAAAACGATATGGTCCTTCATCTTCATTTCAATAACCAATGTCCAATGATTTAACAATAGAAACGTTATGATCCTCCAATATCACTCTCAATACCACTTTGGCTTATTCATCCTATGAATAATCACTCACCTATTTTGTCACCTCCTATTGTTTTATCTTACCAAATGCCAATGGACAATATAATTTATCATATCCTACTATGCATCAACTATAAGCCTAAGAAGCTGTAACACCAAGATCCCAAGCTTCTCGACTTTACCAACAACAAAAGAAACCTCATTGTGAGTTAGAATGTACACCAAAGAATCACTTAATAAGTTTCGAAAGAACATATATTCACCATAACAAAGAAAAAAGAATTAGTAAATTGCATCGGCAATTGTGGATTGGGGTCAGCTGATTAAGAATGAATAAGATTGGACATGAAATTGTAGAGAGAGAATAGAAAAAAAAAGTTATAACTAAATTAAATATATGGCTCACTACCAAGGATTAAATATTAATATATTACCTTTAAGTAATTGTGACTTCTGTAGATGGAGAGTCTTGAAGTAAGAAGTTCAATACTCCATCTAGTACATGTGGATCAGATTCACGTCTTATATTCAATTCTATCAAGTTACTGAAGTAATAGGTGTAGTATTGGGAAGATCAAGAATTAATGAGAACGTATATATATATATATATATATATATATATATATATATATATATATATAGTTTGATTTGGTTTGGTTTAGATTTTACCTGAACCAATCAATATATTCGAACCAAACCGAACCAATTTAATTGGTTCGGTTTGGATTGGTCAGATTGATCGAGTTATTCGAACTAATTTACACTCCTACTACTTCTTATGCAAATAAATAAATAAATAAATTTTAATTCATTCTCCTCTTTTTAAAAAAGGAAAAGAGTATACAATTACCCTAAACTTTGATCATTTTGCAAATTAACACCATAAACTTTAAAATCTTTTCAATTAGTTCCTGAACTTCTAACCCTTTTACAAATTATCACCACAAACTTTAAAACTTTCTCAATTAGTTCTTAAACTTTAATGAATATCTCAATAGATCATTATGTTTAAGTTAGATATGTTAATTCACTAACGATGATATCACAGTAAGCCAACATCTTATCCATTTTAACATTAATTCTAAACTATTTATTAATTTATTTATTAAAATTTATTTTTAAAAATATTTTATTCATTACAAAGTACATAAAAAATAAATTTATTTTAAAACAAAATTTGTTTTTATTTATTTTGTAATAATAAAATGTATTTATAATGAATTTTAATAAATAAATTAATAAATAATCCACTTGAGAACGGACCAGAATCACCACCACCTACAAGGTCGCCTGCAATCGAGACCCAGAAATGCCGCGCAACCACGCCCCGGAGCCATCGCGAGCCAACCTTGATCCAAGCACCATTGTCCTTTGTCCCTGCTATTGTTGCTTGGTTGGCACCTCAAACTCCATTTTTTATTTTTTGTTTCATTTTGCGATTTAGAGATGAGAGGTTTGGGTGGAGGCAGACGAGACATCGACGGTTGATGGCTGGTGTAGATTCGATCACGGTGCTCTGGTACGACAACGTAGCAGCCGAATTTGGGTTGGTTGGCTCGTGGATCTGGTGGTTGGGTCGTAGATTTGGGTGAGAGAAGTGGAGGATCTGTTACCAAGTGGCCTCAATACTCAAGAGTGGGGGTGAATTGAGTATGTAAAATATTTTCGTAAATCTTTCGCAAAACGTTTGATTAACAATTTTCGTTGAAGCTATTGGATGATTGAAGTGAATAGATAAACGAGATTGAATACTTCACTCACAAATAAACAACTCAAGATAGAAAGAATTCAAGAAAGCAAAATATCGAACTCAACTTAAGCAAATATAATTAAAGCACAAAGTAAACAGGATAGAGTTGAGAGGAACAAACACAAGATTTATCCTGGTTGTCACCATAATCCACTTGTGACCTACGTCCAGTCCTCAAACAAACCACTCGAGATTTTCCACTAAACTTCAAGCTTGCAGGACGGTGCTTGAAAACCTTTACACAAAAGAGCACTCAACAAGCCTTGGGATGCCTCACCTTGAGCTTGAGCCTCAAACTAGGGATGTCTCACCCTTTTCACTAGAGGGATACCTCAAATCTTTACAACCTTTGAAGGATGCCTCACCTTCAAATGAGGATACCTCACCCTTTACAAACTTTGAGATACCTCACTCTTTTCTCTAGAGGATGCCTCAATTTTTACAAAGAATTAAAGTGTTTATAAAATGAAAAGTCTCACAAGAAGTAGATGATACAAATTGAAGCCCTATAATGCTCTTCAAGAATATCTCAACAATATATACAAAAACAGAGCAAAAGAGATTTTAATGATGATTCTCGGATTAAAGCAATTGATAGATGTTTCTCAAGTGTTGTTCAACCACAAATGATGCCCCAAGATGAGTATTTATAAGTTATTGGAACAAAAGAAGCGGTTGGGGGCTTTAATGGGCAACATTAAAAGCCAAATAATATAGCCGGCTTGCAGAATGTCTGGAATCTTGTGTCGAAGGGTTAGGTAATCGATTACATGGATTAAAACGTGTTCTTGACTTTTTACGGGTTTGTGTAATCGATTACACGCCCTCGACTTCATAAGTGTCGATTACAATACCTATGTAATCGATTACATGGCCTTTTGATCGTGTTCTTGGATTTTTGAAGTAGAACCGAACATGGTAATCGATTACATGGATGGTGTAATCGATTACAAGTCCTCGACTTCTTGTTCGATTACCAAAGTGTGTGTCGATTACTTGCCACTTTGAACACATTTTTCAATCCCAATTAAGTCTCTAGGCCATTTTTATTTACTTTGACAAAACAAGATTTACAAATGTTTACCATAATCCAAGATTGAAATCAACATTTCTTTAAAATATGAACTTTGAAAACAAGTTGATTTATGAAAAAACCATTTGAATATAATTGAGATACCTTAAGAGCATTTCACATTGATGTTCTAAGACCTATATCTAATATACCTCTTTGATCTTGGTCTTCTTTTTTTGGTCTTGTTCTTTTCCTTTGATCTTGATCTTCTCTTTTGATCTTGGTCTTTTCTTTTGATCTTGGTCTTCTTCTCTTGGCTTTGTTATCATCAAAAACTTATTTGATATGCTTCATGACATAAGCATTCACATTCACATACCTCACCCTCTTTACAACCTTTGAAGGATGCCTCACCTTCAACAAGGGATACCTCACCCTTTACAAACTTTGAGAGATACCTCACTCTCTTTTCTATTAGAGGATGCCTCACCCCTTTACAAAGAATCAAAGTGTTTATAAAATGAAAAGTCTCACAAGAGTAGATGATACAAATTGAAGCCCTATAATGCTCTTCAAGAATATCTCAACAATATATACAAAAAAAAAGAGCAAAAGAGATTTTAATGATGATTCTCGGATTAAAGCAATTGATAGATGTTTCTCAAGTGTTGTTCAACCACAAATGATGCCCCAAGATGAGTATTTATAAGTTATTGGAACAAAAGAGCCGTTGGGGGCTTTAATGGGCAACATTAAAAGCCAAATAATATAGCCGTTGGGCTTGTCGAATCCATTGTCGACATTAGGTTACGTAATCGATTACATGACAGAGTTAAAACGTGTTCTTGACTTTTCGAGTTTGTGTAATCGATTCAAGTTAGAATCGATGCCGACACTACCCTCTCGATTTCATGGTAATCGATTACAATACCTATGTAATCGATTACATGGCCTTTTTGATCGTGTTCTTGGATTTTCTGGGAACATGGTAATCGATTACATGGATGGTGTAATCGATTACAAGTCCTCTGACTTGCTGGTAATCGATTACCAAGAGTGTGTAATCGATTACTTGCCACTTTGAACACATTTTTCAATCCCAATTAAGTCTCTAGGCCATTTTTATCATTTGGGTACTTGGACAAAACAAGATTTACAAATGTTTACCATAATCAAGATTGAAATCAACATTTCTTTAAAATATGGACTTTGAAAACAAGTTGATTTATGAGATCTTTGAAAAACCATTTGAATATAATTGAGATACCTTAAGAAGCATTTCACATTGATGTTCTAAGACCTATATCTAATATACCTCGGTTGATCTTGGTCTTCTTCAATAGATTTCTCTGGTCTTAGCAAAATGTTCAGCATTCCATTATTCTTTTTCCTTTGTTCTTGATCTTGTCTTTTGATCTTGGTCTTTTCTTTTGATCTTGGTCTTCTTCTCTTGGCTTTGTTATCATCAAAAACTTATTTGATATGCTTCATGACATAAGCATTCACAGGATCTAGGTTGTGGCGCAGCCTGAGTTAAAGCTCTCGGTGGCTAGGTCATGGCCATAGGTAGTGGTTCGTGTGCAGAGGCGTCAACGTGGATATGGCTTGTGGCAGAAAAGGGTTGGTTCAACGCTGGTGAAGGTCTGATGGGTTGGTGGGTTGTGATGGTGGCAGAGGAAGGTGGTGACGTAGTGGTTGGAGTTGCTGGTGACGTGGTGGCGCAAACAAATATGGCAAGGAAGGGGGCTAGGGTTTAGTTCAAGAACATGGTGGAAGAGGAATTGGAAATCAAAAAAGTGAAGAAATAGAAACAATGAAAATGAAAGTGAACTGAAGTTGTAGAATGTTGGTACAAAATGATAGTATTTAATTTCGGGTCATCAGGTAGTCGGTTCAAGTTCACGAGTTGTATTTGTGAACCTTATCACTTAAATCAATTATTGATCGAGTTAATTAGATTTGACCCGATTTGACCCGATGACCCGAACTAACTCAATTATATAAAAACTCAAATAAAAGAAAAGAAAATATTTTATATAAAAAATACTTTATATTTTTAATAAAACACAACTCAATTATAATATTTAAAGGATACATAATATTAATAAATTACATTATTCTCTCTTTAGAGATGAAAAGATGTTACATTTTAATTTAGTTTTTTTTTCTGTTAAGACTCCTCCAATGATTAAAAGTAAACTTGCGTACTTGTCAGTGCAATTTAATCCAATTAATTAAATATTATTAAAAATATTCCATTAAAATTCTTAAATACTTTCTTAATCAACGTTGGCCTATGCACGGCAGCATCACTGTTGTGTCCAACGACCAACACTTGTGGCCTAATCCCTATGTTGGCAGATGATGTGACTTTGAATATTTTGACCATGTGGGAGTTTTAACAAAAAAAAAACCATAACAATTAACTAAAGCTTAACACATTTTCATCTCTATGAAAAGAATAATGTAATTTTTTAAAATAAAGAAAGGTACAATGTAATTTAAGCATATCTCATGAAAGAGGATAATTTACTCAAATATAATATTTATATACATACAATTTTTGTTACATCTTAATATTATTTGTCATTTAAAACATCAAGAAATAAAATTAATATCAAACTATAAAAGACTAATTTAAGCCCCAAAGAAAAGGTGTAATTCTTTAAACAAAGAGCAAAGCTTATAGTTAACATGATCTACCCCCAGAGCTCAAAGTCATTCATTGAAATTGCAGTAAGTAATAATTTCCATCCTCAACGACTGAAATTGAACGTAGACCATATGATTTAATTTTCCAATTTTTCCTAAAAAAAAATTTGATAACGACTCCTTAAATTTTTGTAATTTAAGTTACTATTCTGCGGCGATCACGGTCGCGACAATAAAATAACTCATTTTATATTTATTAATTGACATGAATTTATCATCAGTTTAAACCTCTCTCAATCTTCTATCCTCAAAACATCTCCAGGGTCAAGCTAATTTTATAATGAAATGGTTATGTAGGACCAAAATCTAATACAAAATGCTAACAGCATCAAAGTAATCATCATTTTACAAAGAAAGCAGAATATTACAAGTCATCCAACCTCTCAACAAACGCTGTCCACAAGACCACAACTATATCAGTAGGTGATTATTTTTCGAACTTACAAAACCTGTCCAGAATATCTATCAAAGATGCTAACAAAAACAATCTAAAAACAAAATTAAATTCAAAAAGAAAAACAAAAATGAAAAATAATATTAACTCCTGAGAAGAGTCTCAATGGCTTCGAAGAAGAATGCTGACATTTCAGGACTTTGTGTCTTGATTGCACATTTGACGCCAGGGTTTCCAACCACTGTGGTAAGTTCAATTAATAATGGTATTCCTCTGGGGATTTTAGCTGAGAAGTAAAACACATCCTGGTTTGCGTTCTTGCGCTTTGCAATAAAGAACACGTTTGATGCAGCCAGTCGGTCCAGTGTTGCTTCCACGCCACCAATCACAATGGCTGCGAAGTCCTTGGAAACCTCATTTGAATCAGGAAGGGACCTCCATGTCTGCACCACAGTTAATGATCAGGTTTCAATTTCTACATTCAAGTATTATTATTAATCATAAAAAGTGGCAAAATTATTGAATTTGTGTACAGTTTCACTGTCCTGGGCCTTCTTTGTAACTTTAATAAAAATAATCCCATTAAAGAAAAATTTGAAAATCTTACAAATCAAAGAATCAAAAGTTATAGCCTAAGTAAAAAATACAAACAAGCTCTAGCAAAGGTATACCTCTAGGAAAGTGGAACGCTCCATTCTACCATCCTCAGTAAAAAATACATGGAATGAGATTTTATCATTAAAATACCACACAGGCTGTTGGTTGTTTTTCACAGCAATCTGCAAAAGTAAGCTAGGAGAACCTTGGGACATGTTCTGGAACATAACCATAGGAAGGAGTGTCCTAGCTGATGTTCCAGGTTGCAATTGTGGAAGCTGAAATGCAATGAGCCATCTATTAGAACTTAATTTGATAGAAATCTCCAAGTAAAAACCACATATGCAATAATAACCTGCAGGGGCCCAGCAGCCGCAAGACCAAATGTGTTTTTGTTAAATTGAATCATGAAGCCATCAAGCGGAACCTGAGAGTTGTTCTCAAACAACAAACTATAAAATATTTGACCATCCTGCCTAGTCAGCTGTGCACTGATTTGTAAACCCTGACCAGTTGAAGCAGGAAGTAAAATAGGCAATGGAGGCCTGCAAGCAGGGCAGAAGATCTAATTAAGCATGATTTCATAAAAAGCAGAATAAGTAATGAAGGTTTCAGAAACCGCCCAAGCAATACATATGTTGATATGTCTTCCCGCACACACATAACCCTATTTTAATATTTAATAATAAATCACAACATCACGTAAGTTATCTGTTGAAAGAATATTTCTGAATATTGTTATTGTTTTTTTTTAATATTAATTGTACATGTATAATTTATATTATATAGATTTATGTCAATAACTACTTGCTTAGAATAGAACTAAATTACAAGAAATAAATTTGTTATAATACAAGAATCAAATTTGTCCTAATAACGGAAATAAGGAAATAAATCAAATCTGTCCTAAGAGATCATCTATGATACTCTAAAATATTTAAGATACAATAAAAATATTTTAAGATATTTTTTAAATATTCTAACACTCTCTCTTAAGTTAGCTTCCTAAGCTTGAGCTTGTAACAATTAAATAATTTGATAGTATGATAGTGGCCGAGACGAATGGAGTCAATGGCTGGCAACTACTTCTGGGATGAAGAGCTGGGGTCATAACATCTAGGACAAAGAGTCTGGTTAGTGTGAGTTATAACCAACATAAGTTACCATCGGAATGATAGTCGATGGAAGAGAAGTCACCACAAATATGATTCATCCGTGAGAGAAAAGTCACTACCGGAATGATCATCAGTGGGAAAAGAAGCCACCGATATGATCCATTAGTGGGAAAAGAACGACATGACAAACACCGGCATTAAAATATATGTAGAAATGAATTTATTCTCATTCTCCCCCTCAATGAGGGCAGCGGCAATGATGAAGGCTGATTGAAACCCAACGATGAAGGTTGGCTCTAAACCCAGCGATGAAAGCTGGTCTGATAAGCAATGAAGGCTGATTGAAATGGAAACAATAAAGGCTCTGAGATCGGGAGCAACAAAACTAAATCTTGGTATGATGGTGGTGAATAATGCTAAGGAGTTCCAAGAACTCTACATTGCGAAAAGAAGAGAAATTCTCCTCAAGGTGGATACTATGACTCTAATACTATGTTGAAAGAATATTTCTAAATATTGATATTGCCTTTTTTTTTAATTTCAATTGTACATGTATGATTTACATTATATAGGCTTATATCAATAACTACTTGCCTATAATAGAGCTAAATTACAGGAAATAAATTTGTCCTAATACAAGAATCAAATCTGTCCTAATAATGGAAATAAGGAAATAAAACAAATCTGTCCTAAGAGATCATCCATGATACTCTAAAATATTTCAAGATACAATAAAGATATTTTGAGATATTTTTCAGATATTCTAGCATTATCATTAATCACTGTTTCTATACAAAAGTAACAATCTTTCAAACATACAATAAATTAAATGCAGCACTTCTAAAATGCATAGCAGATTACAGTAGGCAATTTCATGTAAGTAAGCCACAATTACTTATCACAGTGATCCCAGGTTCACTCACCCAGTAGGAGTAGCTGGCTGATCAAGAGGAATAATAGAACTATTATCCATGCCTATCAAATCACCAAGTAAATCTGGCACAGGTGCAGCAGGTGGAGGTGAAGCTGGTGAAACAGATGCAGGTGCTGAATGGCTGGCAGTAGGTGGTGATGCAGGACCATTAGCGGGATTTGCAGATGACTCAGAATACCCTGTTTCACTTCCCTCGGGATAGTCTTCATCTTCGGTTTTCTGGGCCGAAGAATGTACGCGGGTTACAAATGCATCCGGGGGCTTGTGATAAACAGAAGATAATGTAGCAATGTTAACAAGAAGCTCGTCAAGTAGAGAAGGATCAAGTTGGTTTGAGTCATCAGTTATCACAGGCTTCTCAGCTAACACAACATCCTTGGCTGCCTGAGGAAGACAAGTTAGGTACATCAAATATACAGATCAAAATTCCTCCAAAGAAGAAATTACAAATAATAATAATAAATAATTTGAGAAAAACCTATTATTTGCATGTGGTTAGACACACAACACTAATTAATGACAAAAGGTCAATCACAGCAGTGTATACCTAATACTTTGCACAGAATGGTAAAACAAATTAAGAACTCCTCTATAAGGAGTTAACAGTTAATACGTTCCGTTTGACTATCCAATCTTCAGTCGGCTATGCACCTCAATTAATTAGCCACATGTAGGCATGATTGCAGACAAAAGAGACTGGATTCTATAATTCAATAAATCAAACCTCAGGATCAGTTGAGAGGAGACGCCAATATATGTATGCACGATCTCGCAAATCAGGATTGTCTGTCTCCACAGTGGCATTGTTCAAAACAACCTGTAAAGATGAGCTATAAAGTGAAATTCAGCATAGCAAGATCTGAAGGATGCACATGAAGCAACTGAGATTAAAATGAGAAATTTCTTATATATACCACTTGAAAAAAGAGGGAAAGGAATGAATAGATTTGCATACTTAGTTAAAGGGTAGTCCAACTTAATTTTGGTAGAGAAAGATCAACACATCTGGCATGTTAACCCTATCTATAATCCACAGATGGGAGTTTGAGGAGATTCTAGGTAAAATTGAATAGGTATGACGGTGCTGTCCTGATAAAATTATATCATAAATTTTCACTTGTGCTCTCCACATTTCCTCTTATTTCCACTCTTACCAAGAACTCCCATTGGTCCATCAATAAGAGATTCAGAACTCGGATTTAAGGCAAGAGTGTATAACTATACAATAAACTAATAAAGTTTGAAGACAGACTAGGGCTAGTGAAGTTGATAGTTATAAAGTAAACAAGATGGCCACAATTCACAGATTTTGTTGATAGATTTTTTTTGTCAGGAAAGAAAAAGAAATTGAACAAATTATCTTTGAAAATAACAATTTTGGTTCCCATTGTGATGCAGGAGTGACTTCTTTAAAGCTCTCTTTTTCACAATATATATTTTAGTCTTTTTTATTTTAATTCAAAGTGTTTTCTATATAATAAGTAGTCATATGACTAGCATGTGAATTTTTAACGAGGTCTAGACCTTAAGGCTAATTGGGCTTTGAAAGATTAGGCTGGGCTTAGTAATACTCCCTCCGTTTCAAAATATCTGTCGTTTAAGGTTTTTGCACAAGGATTAAAAAAGCTACTAAATATCATCAATTTTAGAGAAATATTCATTTGACTAAATTACCCTCTCACTCCATTAATGCTCTTTCTCATTCTATTTAGTGGAGATACCAAGAGATAAGGATAAAGTTACAAAAAAATAATTAATGACTTCTTGTTTTTCTAAAACAATAGATAAAATGAACCAAGATTTATTCTCCAAAACAACAGATATTTTGAACCAAAGGGAGTAATGTGTTAATAACCCTAGCAAAATTAATCCTCGGAATTTGTATTCAGCATCTTTCAGCTGTGCAAAAATTTCACATCTTGAGAGGTTTCTAAACCCTATAACCCCTCTTATTATTGTTCCACTTCAATCTATCCAACTTCTCTTCCCAAATTCTATCGTTTAAACTGCTATTTATCTTCTTTGACTGCATCACATTGCTTATTGAAGTACCCAGGCAAGTTATTACTGAAGGTCATGCAAAAGTAGTTCGCATCAGCAACAATCAGCCAATAAGACGCAACAGAAACAGTTGCAAAAATATCCATTTGAATTTCGAAATGAAAGAACAAGAAAACAAATCACACGCTTGTGAACAAAACATGCATTATGAGACAGGACCTGAATCATCTGCTGTGGGCCCTCAGTTGGCTTCTTGAGGAAAAGTTTGACGGTAGCAGTCAGCAATTGTAGTTGGACTTGTGCAGGTTCTTCGGGGAAACTTTCCAAGAAACTTTCAAGAAGCTCATCAGCATTGTCAATTCTTTCCGCATATTCACCAATTATCCAAATCATTGACGCCTATCCACATAGGAAACGGGATGGAAAGATAAGCATGCATGCTACTGCATAATGACAATTACAAAGGCACTCAGAAACCAATACCTTGGCTTCAGGCTCGTCCAAAGTGTCTAAACTCTCACAAAGTGTTGCAATTATGGACTCATATCTGGAAAGTGGAACAAAGGTTCAAATGAAGTTTGAAGTATAATAGTAATCGCTAACTTTGCTATCTTCTGTCCCCCTCCCCCCCTCCCTCCACACAAAAAAAGAATAAAAAAAAGACAAGAAAAGATAATAGTACGTGTTGGGGTATCTTCTAAATATATCTTTGATAACAATGATTGCCTCTTGAACCACATAATTTACTTTTATCTTGATCAACTCAAGCAAAACACTAATGCATCTTTCAGCTGCTCTCTCTAATTTGATGGCACAACGACCAATTGCACGAACAGCCTTTCTAACAAAATCTACATCAACTTCAGTAGCATATTCCTTAAATTCCAATAAAACCTGCCAATATTATAACCAAAAGATCAAAGAAAATCAAAACTGACCCCATGCTTAATATAACAAAAAGAATGAAGCTGCAGCGACTAAAATTTTACAAGAAAAAATGTTCTACTAAATTAAATGGCTATGCAAATGGTATAAGTGCAGTTCTGCACCAAATGAATGAAAGATATGACTCTCATTGATCTAACAGGATAACTTGCTTTTTGATAGAAGAAGAAATTTCATTAGAGAGAAGAGAGAAAGTACAACAATAAAGTATCCTTCAAAACAGAGAACTAAACAAAGAAAAGAGATAAAATGGCTCAAGAATGAGTCTCATCCATGGGACAGGTTAGATGATTACCACATCTTCGGTCAGAAACATTTTGTGCAGTGTTCGGTGTTTGCTAAAATCACTATAGAGATCACTTTTTACGAAATGAATAAATGGGGAGGGGAGGGAAATATGAACTGGAGTGGAAGCAGTATAATGTAAAGCTTACCTGGTCTATATTTCGGTCCGAAGCAAGCTTTATCATAATTTCTAACTTTTCCATTTTCACGTAGATGGGATCGTTGTACTTGCAGAAGAACACCTGCAGATAGAATAACACAATGGAGCAGAGAAGTTCTTCACTAGTGCCCAAGTGTATTATTACTCAGTGACAAGTTCACAAATTAGACCACTACCTTAATTTCATGTGCAAGAATTGTTGGTCTTCTTTGTACTATAAGATTGATATTCCGCAGGGCAACATATTGTATCTCAGATTCTGCAGATAGTAATGTCACAAGAGGAGGAGCCATCTTTTTGCAAAGATTCCGAACCACGTCAGTACTGGTAATGAGCTCCATTTGTTGAAGGATCATCTACATGTCATTATAAACTGTGGTTGGCAAGCCATGCAAAATGTGATCTTTGAAGCATCAACATTGACACATGGTAACGCAAGATAACAAGTTACAGAAAAAATCACCTTAACAGCTGATAGTACAACTGCACAATTGGCATGCTGTAACCGTGGGGTAACTCTTTCTACTATGTTTTCTGCCTCACGAGCATCATCTGCCTTGTATCTAGAAAGAGCATCCAATATAAAAACTTGACCCCATCTGGTACATGAAGTAAAAGCAAGTGGTGTTAGATTAAATGAAATAATATGTGATCAAAGATGAACAAAGAAAGGACACGATGACGACAAATAAAACAATAGCCAATTAATTGCACAATCAACTAGACAAAATAATAGTTTATGATACAAGTGACTTAAGTCCCTCAGGACTTCCTCAAGACTGTCGCCCCATTTCTCTTAATTGTGATCTCTATAAAAGATGGTTTATTAAGATATATTTCCCCAAGGGAACAAAACCATAACTAAAATGTAAAATCAACTGCTAAGTATAGCATTAGAATCCACCATCGACTATTGCACCCTCAATCTTAGAAGGAGATGAATTGTACTAAAACTAAACTACTAAAGTCAAATGTGTTTCCAATTTCAATTATGAATAACAAAAATATATAAAAAACACAAACTTACTCTGTACATTCATTTAAAGCAGTGAGGAGCTTTGAGAGTGTGTGACTAGTGATCTCAAAGATGGGTCTACTACTATTTTCCTGAATTTCAGCAAGCGCTGCAACAGCATTAGCTACTACCATTGGATTATTATCAGATATCAAGTCCTTCAAAGATTCCAAAAAACCCCTATCCTCAACTAACTCGGCATTTATGTCATAAAGCTTCGCAACACAAATGGCAGCTGTCTTACGAACATATGGATCATCATCCTGTCAATATATCATGCATAAGTAAGGGTTACAAATGGGTGGCCCAAAAAACACACTTTGTATTATTATCAACTCAATAAGAAATCAAAAGCAGTGGAATTTTCAAACTTAATAATAGACACATGCAAATGATAACAGCAGTGTGTAAGTACCTTTAGGCATCTTTGAAGGGGATCACAAAGATACTCAGTAATTTTATCAACGCGAATGCATCCCATTGTCCGCACAGCTAAGGCACGAATTAAAGGATTTGGATCTTGTGAATCCTGTGCAGCATTTTATAAAATTAAATGAGAAATAAATGCACCATACAACTTCAGATTAACTTCCATCGGGGAGAGTAAGGGAAGAATATTCAATTTATGAGTATAGTGAGCTATGGTTTCAGTTTTCCAGATAAACAAGAAGCGGAGGGAAACGGGGATATATAGTCAAGACAACCCAGAAAGCCAAGAAATTAGTGAAAGCAAAGAATAACGGAAGAACCAATGCACAAACAAACAAACAGAGGAATGGTCATTCCAGCTTTTACCTTCACAAATGTATTGACTGCAAGTATCGCAAGGTCAGGCTGGCTCTTTGCATAATTTATCAGATATAAGTAGACCAACTTTTTCAGCTCCAAATTTTCTGTTTGCATGCAATTCACCACATCTGTGAACAATGATGAGACATCCTTCCCAACAGTCATCGCAGCAATCACCTTTTTTACAGCATCTTTTCTTTTATCCTGCAAAACATGAAAAAGAGCAGTAAGATTCACATGCCTTTTTACATACAATCTTCAACTATGGCAATAAAAGAGAGGCTACCAAAAAGGCAAGACAAAGATGTCGAAGAAAACATGTCTAACAATTTAAAAAAGTGAAACAGTAATCACCATATGATCAGTTTTTAATCAGAACATCAACAAATTTAACCAAGATAGTAATGTAATGTAATACCCAATTGCCTGCTTGCTGGCAATAGCTGATAAAATGTTGAATTAAGAAAAACAAGAGCGAAAAAAAGAGATCCAAAACAACATGTGCTAGCATCAAAATTCAGAAAAAGAAAACGGGTACATAGAAATGAGTTTCATAGGACAGTATAGTGAAAGTTTTAAGTTGAAGCACTAAACCTGTGGGGGTTAAAATTTAAACCATAAATCAAGACTAAAATCTCAACCAACATTTGTATAAATCAGATTCTTCCTATTTATTCAGACATTATTTATCTATGGGCCAATTCTATGATATTTAAAACAGAGAATCCAGCTCTTACTTCGACGTCGTATTAACTTGAACCCCAACTCATCCACAGACCAAATTAAAAGACCCAATAAAAACCGAAAGCAACCTAAATTGCATCCTGAGGGATCAGGGACAGGCAAATAAATAAAATCAAGTATCCAACTCGGATCCAGAAATAAGAGGAATCTATGAAATTGAACACAAGCTAGAACTACAAATCAAGGGGAAGTCCGTAGAGATCTGCGACGCACGGCAGGAACAAGGAAATGGCTATAAATAGAAGGGATCGAAAATGAAGGGAATCGAGAAATGGAGGGATAAAGGTACCTTGTACTGAGAATTGAGCTCCTCTTTGAGCTCAGGGATTTCACCCTTCTTGGTGGTGGAGAAGTACTTGGAATCGTTCCTACTCATCTTCTTCCCTCAATTTCCCTCTTCTTTTGCTTCTTCTTCTTCTTCTTTCCCGTGCCCGTGGGTTAATGTCAGAAATGGGAAGGAAGAAAAGTAAACCGATCCGTTACACAAACAAATAGATAGTTGGAACGGTTTTAGCTATGATGACCAGTAGAGGTATCAAAACGGACGAGCCAACAAAATTTTGGCCGGACCAGGCCGGGTCAGAAATGTAGCGGATTAGTTCAGTACTGGCTTAACCCGGTCCTATGTGAGCAGTGTCCGCATTATATTTTTTATTTTTTAACATTTTAAAAATTATTCTTATATTTTAATATTTTTATATAATTTAATTCTTATCAAATATTAAATAAAATTATTTTTGTGACAAAAATATTAATTTATATTAAACAAATAAAAATAAAATATTTATATATCATATAAATTAAATAATAATACATTAATTAAAAATTATGCATCGAGATTGTGGGCCAACCTAGCCTAATTTGGATTGTCAAGTGTTAGATAGGATCAAAATTCATTTTTGTATCAATTTTTTTAACTTTGTTTATTTTATCAGATTATGCAAGTTGATCCATTGAGTTCGGTCCCATTTTGATACCCTTATTGATTAGCTAAGGAGAGGGTAGCCCACTACATAAGCGTGTAAACGAGTAGAGTCAAGCTGATCACTTGAAACTTAGACTTAACTTGCAAAAAAATAAAAAAAAATACTCAAGTTTTATTCATTTATTTAACAGTAATGTTGCATAACCAAAATAAATAACAAGAATGTTTAACATAATACACAGGTGGTTGTTGGATAGAATGAAGTGATAAAGACTACTCTCATCCAAGAGTCAATAAATATGCCGCATCATTTTGACAAAAATTATAGCTTTCTAACATTTTTCTTTATTTAAATAAGTGCAATTTAAAGTGTAGTCTTAACTTGTTAAAAAAAAACTTAGACTTGACTTGTTTAATTTGTTTATATCTTGATTATTTTTTTCCTTTTATCAAATCTTTATTTGAAATATTTAAATTTAATAATTTAATATTTAGTTAACATAAATAAAATAAAAAACTAATATATATATATATAAGCTTTTAATGTCGAAGCGTATAAAATTTGTCTTTAACTCATTTATATAATCACGCTTAAATTTAAACTTAAACTTATTTATTTAGTTAAACAAATGAGTCTACTAAATATTTAACGAGTTGAGTTCGAATAATTTATAAATAACTCAACTCAATTACATTTCTATTATATGTCCAGAGCAATATTATCCTACTCATTATTTACGATTACGCCTTCCATTAATGGATTATTCTAACTAGAATAATAATAATAATAATAATAATAATAATAATAATATTATTATTATTATTATTATTATTATTATTAACTTACATACAATATTATTAGATTATTTCAATTAGATTATTATTATTATTATTGAATGGAGTTGAAGAGCTTTCTTAGAAATAATAATCAAACAGAAGTACAAAAATGGCTTGGAAATTGTGAGAGCCATAAATTTCTTTACCTTTTATACAACAAAAGTTTGTTTAGATCAATTATATTTTTAATTACCAACGAAAATGTTTTTTTCTATGTTATAAAATCTATTTTAACTTGAGATAGTTGTTTGAGTTTTTATCTTCTATGTTTAAGTAGTAACTCAAGATGTTTTTTTATTTATAGGATTTTTCAGTATTTGTTATGAGGAATGTCTATTATTAGTTCTATATAATTAGTTTTTTATTACTTTTTTTATATATCCTTTATTAGGCCCATTTATTTTGTCATTGCCAAACTACTATAGCTGTAGTAGGAGCATATGATATTTATCTTAGGGTCGTTTTATCATAGATCTTAATATTTAGGAACTATGAATGGTCTTTGAAGTTGTAGTTATAACACTTTTTTTAGTATGTTAAACTAGTATATGGTTATAAAGGTAGCATAACATTTGATTAATATGTTAATTAAGTTTTTATGACAAACTGAATTAGTTTAAGTATTTTGTTGTAACTTATAGTATGTAAAGTAGTTTAAAATGACTCAGATAATAATATAAATTACTAAGTTAAGGGAAATAAGTTTAGAGAGTTTGTTTCTAAGTCATAAATAGGTGAAGAGAATGTAGTTAAAATTTGATAGTAATCAGAGTTAGTTTTAAATTTTTAAACATACTGGTTGTGCGTTTTAGTGTCCAATTAACTAGCAACAGATATAAAAAAATGTGATAATGGTGAAATAACAATTTTAATGAATCTTAGTATTTATTTTAAGATTGTTGGAAGCAAGAAAATTTGATTTAACATAATTCAAATATCCTTAACAGATATAAGGTTTTAATATGGCTTAAGTGGCCAAGTGAGACTTTTCTTCCTTATTTTTCTCTTATCTCCCACGACCGAAACAAAGGAAAAACATAAATAGAAAAATAAAAAAAGAAAGAAGCAACTGAAGAGGAGAAAGAAGAGGGGAAAGAGGAGGAAAAGCAAAAGGGAACTAGAAGATCAAAGGGAAAAACTTGAGGATCATCTTGTCTACAAGAGGTAGGGGTTCTTAACCTTAAATCTCATCTTTTCCTTCATCCACTCCATGGTTGATGTTAGGTCTTTTAAATGGAGAAAATGAGTTTAAGATGCAAGAATCTATTTTCCTTGCTCAACCCTTATTTTTAATGGTTAAATATAGTCAATTTCAGCTTCGTGAATTCAAGATGATGATCTTTGTCTTTGGACAAAACCAAGAAGTTCCATGAGTTGGAAATTAGAAGTTAGGTATGTGTCGATATGGTTTAGACCATTAATCCATGTTTGAGTGAACCAACAAGTTGTAGGAGTGCTACAACATTTTTTGGAGAGGGTTAGGAGTGCTAGAAATCACCTAAAAGCAAATTTTGGAAGATTGGAATTTGTTATGTTCCAATGGAACAGTAGTAGAATTCTGCAGATTCTGCTTCAGGCTACCAGCACTCAAGTGCTGAGTTTTGGGCGCTCAGGCACTCACAATCCAAAGAGAAATTTGCATGTAGCAGGGCATTGGGCGCCGAGTGTTGGGCGCCCAAGTGCCCAATGACCAGCAAAATAGGGCATTCTAACAGCCTGTAATGTTTGTAGCATAACTTGAGCTGTAAACATCGGATTGACCTGTTCTTATTGCATTTGAAAGTTAAGACATAAGGCTTTATGTAGTAAAAATTTCAAATTTTTATCATAACCGAATTAGTATCAATTTCGGTTTGAATATGAGTCAGATTCTGCATAAAAAAGTAGTCTGGCACCTAATAAATTAGATTGGATAACTTCTTGCTCCGATGTGCAAATTGCATAAAACCAGTGGTATTTTGAAGCTAACATGTAAGATCATTTTACTGTAAAATTTCAAAAAAATTGCACTTTTCATGCATTCCCAGTTTTAGTTTAAAGTAAGGTCAGAATATGGTAAGTTAGCAAATTACCTTATTTCAACCTCTGCATTTTGTTACATAACTTTGGCTACACTAAGTCAAATGAGGTAAGGTTTATTGCATTTGAAAGATATGAGATAAGGCTATTTGCCTATAAAATTCTAAAATTTTAGAAGTTATGATGTACATTTGGTGCATTATTGAAAATCAGTCTTTCTAGGCGCCTATAGTAGTTGCTTAAGGAGTTTATTTTGGGAAAGATGATTTATCTACTTGTTATAATCTCTTATACGTGACTAATAAAGTGTGTTAAGACACTAGTAGGGATATTTCATTGAGAAAATGATTACCTTGCATATATGAGAAAGTATAAGGCTTTAAGCATTCCATAAGTTAAGAATTGCTTAAAGTAGGTATATAGGACCTTAAGTACACTAGGGTGGCATAGTTTACCACTTATGGTGTGATAATGAGACAAGTTAGATGCAAGTATCATAAGTATGATTACTTAACTAGAAACATGGAATATGCTACTTTATGAGTTAGAAGTGAGCTGAGAGTACATGTTTACTAGAGTTTAGTTCTTTACTTGATTAGAGAGAATCATATGATGAGTATAATGTGGTGCTTTTGTATAAGTTATACATAATTCTGCATGGTTTCTTATACTTGCTAATTCCTAAGCAGGGTAATCTTTAATGATGTACAATTATTTGACCAAAAGAGGTAAATGGGAAAGTCCAAAAGTCTATTTGAGTGAGGATTTACCCCTAGTTTCTCAGAGGGTCAAGGTCACTAGCTTCTATACAGTGAAGTCAATACTCTCTCATAGTGTGAGTAGGAACCAGTCCACTCATTATCAAGTAGTTTGAAGAGTTAGTCTTCTTAACTACAAGTTTAAAGAGAACGTGGAATATACAAGTGATACACATAATTCTACACTTACACAATCATATAGCATTTCATAATCATCATTCCCGAGCATTGCATATGCGCAAGCATATTACATGCATATTCATGTGCATTTTCTTGGCAATTGTATAGGTAATTGCCTAGTAAAGATGATATTTTACTATTATATGAGTGGTTATTCAATATCATTGATGATATGTTTATGAGTTTAAGGTTAGGTAATGACTTAGTGAACGTTTACATAGAGTAAAAGAATGTAAATGTTTGAGTGACATGAAGTAAAGACTTCATTGCCTGTTGCTAATCCTACATTTCAGAGTTAGTAAGTTTATTCATAGAAAAGGCTTATATGTGTAGTACCTATAATAATTTTATGAATGAACTAGTTGTGATATGTTACAACTGTGTAGATAGTTATTCTTATCATATGAGTGAGGAGCTTAGACTTATAGATTATGAATGTTATTTAGTGAACCTTTACATAACAGTAGCATGTGAATGTTCTAGTAATATTAAATATAGATTTAATATCTTGTAGCAACCATAATCTATTGTGATTAAGCTCAAGTATTGCAAGGTTAAGTGAATGTGAGACAACTTTGATATGTTATACATTTGTATGTGTGATTGTATAATATTGATATGCGATTTATATTAGTGAATGCCATGAAATATATAAATATTACTGAGACTTTTTATGTTTTCACTCCTTTTTGTGTTTCCATGGTAAAAGCAAGTTAATACCCTTAAAAAAAAGAAGTAGAAACATGAAGACTAATTTAGTTTTTAATGCTTTTAGTAGTTAAAGTTTGTATAATGATTTATATTCGCTTGAGTAAGTTTAGTGTTGTATGTATAACTTTTTGCCCTTTTGAGGCTGTGATGTATGTATGTATGACTTTTTAGTTATGGTTCTTCATAATAATATTGTATATGTTATGGATTAGTTGATAATTAAGTTAGAAGTAGCATAACTAATACAACTTATTCAGATATATGTCAAATATACTAGGTTATCTGTATTAGGAACTATTACTTCACCAAGACGAACTAGGAGAAATAGGAATTCTTCTAGTGAAGGTTCAACCATTATGGTTGAAGTGTTCATAGAGATGATGACCGCTTGAAGGAGCATACTTCTATCGCAAACAGAGTTTTAGAGATAATGAAAGTAATTTCATCTTAGTAGGTAGTACCACTAGTATAGTTAGTGTATGAAGTTATGTGATAACTCCATATAATGTAGTTATTTTTACCCTATAACTATGCTATATAGAAAGCTTAGTCATTGTTATTACTCATATATAGAAGATTTTATGCTTATATTTATTGAATTAAATTTCTATATCTTCCTATATGATTTTGAGAAAATCTTGCATATTCTTTAAGTGATTGAGTACATTTGTTATTGTTATTAAATTGGTGATTTCTCTAATGCAGGAAGGGCTCCAAACAAATAAATTTATAGAAGATTTAGACTAATATTGGAATAAGAAGCTAAAGGTGTAATTCAACAAGTCACGCCACAGCGCAGGCATGTTTATGTCGCGATGTGTTGCACTTAGCCTGTTATATATTAGAACCCGAGACTAGTATATCGCAGTGCAAAGAAGTTCATGTCATGGCGTGGTGACCTAAATTAAACGCGCGCTATGACGTAAGGTGTCTTATGTTGCGGCGTGAAACTAAAATGCTGGCCTATAAATACTGATTTAAGGTAATGCAGCAAGAGAGCTTTTTGGAAAATATAACACAACAGCTAGGTTATCATTTTTGGACTGAGATGAAGCTAGGGGAAGTAAAGTTGGAGGTCATCTTCTTGAAGGAAGAAGATTCAAGCATCAAGAATCATATCTATTGAGCTTCCTCCCTATTTCTTTTATTTTCCTTTTTTCCTTAGTCATGAACATGATTATTTGTTATAGACTTTCTTGTGTCATGGATAACTGAGCTGTATTTAGAGATTTCTTTGGATCTTTATATGAATATTGGTTGATTTTGTAACCTCTTGAGTCAACAATGATGATTTAGGATTGTTTAACCATATTTCTCTTAACGCTCTTTAATGTTTAGCTAACTTTTAATGTGATGTGATTAAATCTATTGAACTAGACATATGAATTTAGGTTTAAAATCATTGATATGGTTGATGCATGTTTAATTTCATTCTAATGGTAGGGTGAGTTAATTAGCTAATAAGATAGAAATATACATCTTGGTCATGCATAACAAGTGTTAAGAATAATCCTTAATGAATAGAGTTTGTTCTAACTCTCATAGAAACATAGTGAATTAAGCAAATGAAACATGGTTGATTGATCTAGACATAGACTTTTAACTAAGTTAATTTCTCAAGTTAACATAACCCTTTCATTAAAGTTGCTTAAGAGGATTGCAAATTTACCAATTGAAGTAGGGGGTGAAGAATGATTCACTATTCTCTAATCATTATCTTTTATTCCAAATTTATGGCAATTAAGTCTTTGATATCATAATTAATTGATACACACCATTTTCCTATTCGAATGTTCTTGAATAGAAGTAATTAGGTTATTGATTGATAATTAGCATTAGAAATTGATTGTATTATCGTGGGAATGATATCCTACTTGTTACAATATTACTTGCGCGACTAGTGCACTTGCGGTACATGTAACACCCTCCCTAGGGTATCACATGTCTGACTTCCGACTCATAATCTGAAAAGAAGTTCGCACAAAGTTTGAGTTATAAAATATGGGTTTTAAAATTTCTTTCTTTACTGAAACGTAAATTTACTGAAAATATTAGGTAATATGGGAAAATCATATTTCAACTATTCATTATGCAATATTGACACCAATTAATATTTAATAACTTGAAGAGAAATATAAAATTAACAGACTTTTTTTTTTTTAACAGTAGCAAACCCCATGACGGGTCCTACTAAATAGCACGGTATCACACTAACGATAAAACTTAACATACTAATTCCTTATCTTGTATCCAAACTTGTTGCATCGAACTCTACTCCTTGTCTACTCGAACACCTTCGAACTTGAGACACTCTTCAATGTTTTCATCAATCTCTCGAGTGTCCATCGCCCGTTATGTCTAAGACAACTCATTCTTTCTACTTGTTTAATTTTAACAATACGTACACACAAGACAACATAACAAAGAGGTGAGATCACCTACACCAATACCAATATGGCAACACAGAGATAACACAAGCAAAGAATATTTTAGGGGATATCATATCAAACTTCCAATAATATATTCAATATTAATCAACTATCATCATCAAATCATTTATCAATTCAATTATTATAAACAACAATTACGATAATGTCCTAATTATCATCATCATCATCCAAGTATTCAAAACAATTGTCATAGTCAATATTCCTCAATTAATATATCACACAGATATAAATGTTCAGATTATGCATGTATTACAAGACTCGATTTCCTACTCCATGGAGCTAAACTCGGTCGGAGAAATGATCGAAAAGATCTGTTTGTACCACATGCCTCGAATACCACGTGCATATAATCCTCATTTTGATTTTACATCTAAGATATACACGACAGTCTTTATCGATCTTGATTAAGAATAGTGTCTCGATTAGGCAACCCGCATCGATGCCCCCAAGGTCAACAAGTGACCTACACTACGCATATCGCACCCACTCAAGAGGTGTGTTTCTCCTAAGCAATCAGTATATCCAAATCTCATCGGACCATTCCAATGCATGTATAATGCACCAAATCCAATCATAGACAAATATGTCATTTTCTCACAAACAAGGTGTATGGACACCTGGTTCAACAAGAATCATCAGTACTTTCAACAAATAAAATCATGTTATCATGTTTTCATAGTTGTAAAACACTTTTACCGTATTTTCACAATCGCGTAACATTTCATTTACGTTTTCACAATCCAAAAACTTTTCAAGTATGTTTTCACAATACCATAACACTTCTTTTATATTTTCACAATACCGTAACACTTTTGTTACGTTTTTAAAATTCCAAAACGTTTTATTACGTTTTTACAATACCGTAACCTTCTTATTACGTTTACAAAATTTCGTAACATTTCATTACGCTTTTCAAAATGTTGAACTCTTACATTTGACTTTTAAACCACGTACTAATTTTTAACGTTTTTCTCAATCGCGTAAAAACATACGTTTCTCAAATCGCATAGTATTTTTCCACTGTTTCAAAATCGCGTAACTTAAAAATCATTCTTTTACGTCACGTAAATCATTTTCTATCATTCTCAAAATATTTAAAATACTTTCCAAATCTCATAACAATGTTCTATCATTTTCACAATCACGTAAAAATATTCTATCATTATTCAAATCACGTAGTGATTTTTCAACAATATTTTGGGTCATTAGCGTAAAATATTTAAACGCTTTTCAAATCGTGTAGAAATATTTAAACATTTTTTTCAAATCGCGTAGAAATATTTTACTATATTTTAAATTATTTTTAAGAATGTAAAATATTTTTCAACATTTTTCAATCACATAAACTATTCCTCAATATTCCAAACATTATTTTGACTTAAATAAATCAATATCATTTTTAACACATTGTTCAAAATGCGTAGTTTAAAAATCACGTTTTTAAGATATCGTAAAACATTTTTCATCACAATTTCATTACGAAAATACTTCTTAACCTTCAAAAATTCATCTTCAACTTTTCTCAAAATAATATAACTTTATATTTCATTTAATATATTTTCTTACTCAAGAAAATATTTTTCCACAGATCTTTACTTCAAGAAATTCTTTTTCAAAATATCTTTGTAAATCACTTTTCCATTGATGTAAATCAACGTTTCAAAACTTAACATTTTTCTAACGTATTTCAAAACTTGAAAATAAGTTATACGTTAGTAAATTTTCAAAACATCAAGATATTCTTCATTTTTCCCAAATCAATTCTAAAATCAATTCTCTTCAAAACAAATTAAGATTCAAACCCTCAGAACTTTTTTTTTTTTTCATTTTCATATGAAAGTTCATTTCTCAAGTAATAAAATACTTTGATTCCCTTTCCAAAATCCTTATACTAAAACATTTTGTTCAAACATTTTGTTTCCACTTTAAAATTACTTTGTTTCATAAAACCAAAATTATTTCAACCTCAAAAAATCATAGAGTCTTTGGCCATGAAGCCATCAAATATTTTTCTTCTAAATTGATATGGTTTTACACAAACAAAACCATTAAAAATTCTTTGTTTTCAAAACCGTAAGACTTATGGTCATAAAAACCAAACCCATTTGTTTCAAATTCATTTTCACTTTCTTTGCAAATCCTTTTTCACTTTCTTTGTAAATCCTTTAAAATTGACATTGCTATTTTCATTTAAAATTCATGTTTAGAAAAATACTTAGGATCCTTTTACACAAAATAAATCAATAAAAATCCTTATAAAACCATGTTCTTGTTCTCTTGAAAAATAATTCCTCTTGTATATTTTCATGCTTTTCAAATCAATCAATTTTATTCTTCCACTAAAAAAAAAAATTAAGTTACAAACACCTATGTTGAGGTGTCTTAACCGAAAATTCCATAACCTTTAGAATCAAGAGAATTCACTTTCTCCTCTTCACAATTTTTCATTTAAACAAATCAATTTTCTTGTACTTGAAAATTTCAACATAGCACCCTAATTTTGGGTGACAAAACCATAGCCATCTCTTTGGTCATTGGAACCAAAAATTGATTTCCTTTCCATCATCGTCACAAGATACATATACGTATAATCATATATATCACAAGCATGCCATAATTAAAAGCAATAAATCATGCATAGTATAAGATACCATCAAAGCTATAAAATCATGATAAGATATCAAGATAAGCAAATAATTAAAAACACATAAACAACCACAAATTAATTACATGACCATGGATATGAATCCTCACATGGATTCCACATCCATCAAATAAAATACCATCTCTCACCACCATGCTTGGCGCATGAGATAGATCTCCTCTTACCTCTTGAAGATCCTCAAAAGCTCCTTGTTTTGCTTCTTTTCCAAGTCTTTCATCACCAAGAGCTTCTCAAATACAAAACAAAATACATAAAAATTAAGTATACTAAAGCTTGATTAAGAGGAATATGGATCAAACATGGCTTAGATCATGAAAAGAGAGAAGAAAATGAAGTTTCCTTATACTTCACCTCAAAAACCCAATAACATGGATCTTGAAGAAACTCCTTGAAGATGAATGATTTAGAAGAAGTCTTCAACATGAAAGTTGCTTAGAATATCATGGAGATTCAAGATCCAAGGTTGGATGAATTTAAAAGAGCTTGGATGGTGATTTTAGGGTAGATAACCGAATGGTTTCTCTTGAAGAACAAAGATGAAATTTTTGATTTTTGATAGAAACTTGAAGCTTGATTTGAAGATCAAGATGAATGATTTTGGAAAAACTCATAACTGTAGAGATGTTCTTAGAATGTTTAGGTTTAGAAAATCAAGTTGGATGAAATTTTGAGTGATGGAGGGTGTTCTTGATGGTCATGGCCAAAACTTGCTTGGAGGAGAGGTGGAGAGAAAAGTTTGATGAAGCTTTTGGAGGAGACAAAGATGATCAAGAATGATCAATAATGACCAAGATAAATTAATAATGGTCTTCAAAGCTCTCAAAATCGACAAAACCGTGCCCCTTCTTGCATTCTTCTTGAGTGCAAAAAATCAAAAGTAAGTTCATTATGATGTCTAACTGACCAAGCACCGCAAAAACGACATAAAGCTTGTCTCTTTGCTTCTAAACACTCCAAAACCATCACCTTCTCTTCATAATGCATTCAATAAAGTTTGCCTCATTATTTGCCACCATTTGAAGCATTTCTAGCCATTGATTAATTCAATAGTTAGATTTTGCAGTAGATTTTTAATTTTAGAAGACTAAATCTGCGCCATTGGATTTTTCTCCTTTAAATTTAGCCCTTGATGTGTCTCCAAAATTGGGTCAAGATTGCTTCTTCAAACTTTTAATCCAAAGGTTATAATTACCACTACTTTAAGACCAAATCTCCACCATTGATTGATCCTTCATCCAATGGTTATAAATGGTCTTTGTTTTTCAAGACAATTCTACACCTTTGATTACATCTATGGTTGATATCAAAGTCTTCCTAACTAAGCTTATTCTCACACCATTGATTAAATCAATGGTTATTATCCAAGCGCTTTCTTCATTAAGTTTGTTTTTAACCTTTGATTAAATCAATGGTTAATATTCAAACTAAGTATTCTCATCCAAGGGTATAGATCAAGTCAAGTTCTCTTTGTTGACTACGCAGTAAAGATAATATTTATTCTCATATCCTACAAATAATATTTTTATGTATTTTTATCATCCGATAATTAAATACAAGACAAAACACAAGACAATAAAATTTTAAAAGCTGTTTCCTGATTTAGGTTTAGTAAGATCCCCGTCTCTCTAAGCAAGACAAATTTTTCTATGCGTAGAAAAATTTTTCACTTTGTGGGACCCACCTGGGCCCACGTATGGCCACCTGGGCCCACATAAGACCACCTGGGCCCACATACAGTAAAAAAATACATAATCATCCACAAAAATCACAAAAATTAGAAAATGCACAAATATCAAATCAGATTACGTAAATTAATTACCTAACGGTAAAAATTAAATTACGTAAAGTTTTCCCCGACCTGAAAATTTTTATTTTCCTGACACGAAGTAAATCACTCAAAAAGATCAAATACGCTGACGGAATAAACAAAATAATTTTACAAAGAGCATGTAAATTACTTCACAAAATTACTATTTAAGAGATACGGAAATTTTGGGATGTTACAGTACACAATGGGGAAAACAAGATTTTGGCACCGTTACCGGGGAAACGACTTAATTTATGTATTGTTAATATTAACAACGAACTTATTTAGTTCTAGTTTAAGTTTCTCTTTGTTCATTTTAATTTAAGTTTTCATTATTTATCTGTTATAGGTACTGTTGAAATGACAGATGATCATAACCATACGAAGCCTTTGTAAGAGTTCACAACTCCTCAAATTGAGAATTTACAATCAAGCATAAGACGACCTTCCATCCGAGCTAACAATTTCAATATCAAACTAACCATAATTCAAATGATACAAACTTCGGTGCAGTTTAGCAGTTTGCCAAGTGAAAATCCTAATGCTCACTTATCTAATTTCCTAGAGATTTGTGACACATTCAGGTACAATGGAGTCTTCGAATTTTCTCTCAAAGATAGAGCCAATAGTTGGTTTCAATCTCTACTGGCAAGATTAATAGTTACTTGGACCAATGTTTGCAACAAATTTCTGAATAAATACTTCCTATCGACCAAGATTGTTGAAATGGTGAATGACATCACCTCATTCACCCAATCTGAATCTTAGTCCTTGTATGAAGCTTGGAAAAGATACAAGGATCTTCTTTGTAAGTGTTCCCATCATGAAATACTTCCTTGGCACCAGGTCTATTCTTTTCATAAAGGCTTGCTGCCACACCACCATCCCATTATGAATGCAATTGCTAGAGGTTCATTACTAAGCAAATTTTTTGAAGATGCATTTCAATTGTTGGAGAAATTGGTGGCCTTCAGCAAGAAACACTCCAAGGAAGGTGGCTGTAGTACATGATATTGATGCAATTACTTCATTATCAGCTCAAGTTGCAGCAATTACAAACAAGTTAGATAGTTTGGGAGCAAACCCTCGTCAAAGCCCATTTGTGTTGTGTGACAAGTGTGGTGATAATCATGCAAGCAATAAATGCCCTTCCATCTCTGAAAGTGCGCAATATGTTGGAAACCATCGCCCATAGTATAACAACCCCTACTCAAATCAGTACAATCCAAGATAGAGAAACCATCTCAACTTCTCATGGAGGGATAATCAATGAGCATCATCTTCATCTGTTGGAAATGAAATACCTAATTATCCTTGTGATGAAACATATTATGCAATTAAACCGCATATTCTTATTGAGTTATGTTCTTAATTTTTTAATTTATATTACTATCCAACTAATATGATTTTCAAACATAATTTTGGATTATTATTATCATTAGTTTGATTATATCATATAATTTTTTTTTTCAAATGAAGTATTTTTTCATATTGCATTTTTTATAGTATTTTTTATATGAAGTATTTTTCATATAATATTATTTTTATTTTTTTATTTGTTTGGGTTTTTCGACTCGACCTTTTAACTCACGATCGAATCATTGATTTGGTGACTCGACCTTTAAACTAGGTAGACCTCCGGTCTAAGTTATACAACTATGGTTCTGATAAGATTTTGAAAAAAATCAAAATCTTAAAAAAATTAGTTTTCTCCATTTTATTAGAAGCTGAAATAAATAATTTAAAAACAAAGATTAAGAGAATTTTTTTTTGATTTCTAAAAGTATCCCTCCTCTCGAGGTATAATCAGTCATTTAAACAGAGATTCTTCTTAATAATATTATTTTTATATATATAAATTTTGAGATCGAATTCAGTAATATATGCTTAAAGAACATAAACTCATTTCACTTAGATAAATACACGTTAATTCAATTTTAAGAGAAATATAATAAAAGAGAGTAAAAGTAAAATGTTTTTTTTTATTTGTATTTAAATATAAAATAACTTTTATTTTTTTTATATCTCTATTCTTTTATATTATCTTAAAATGACTTTTTTTCAAAATTTATCCGAATGCACCAATTATCTCATATTTTTTTACGTGGAAATGTGATGAAACCATCATCACGTGTAAAATCTGACATCTACAGCTTCACATATAATGTAAAAAATTCATAATTATTTAAAAAATTCTTAATTATATATACCATTGGTCATATTTAAAATTGTAAACAGTTTATGATAAAAGTAAATAGTGTGTTACTCTATTGACAAGAGGTTTTTGGCTTTCTGCCGTTACCATTGGCTACATAGTCAAATAAATACAGCAGTGTTATTCGTTTATTAAAAGTATTTTATTTTATTTATTTATAAATTTATTTTATATTTTGTAAAAAAATTATAATTATATATAGTTTAATTTAATATTTTTTTCATATAAATTTATAATATAAATATGATATATATATTTTAAATATATAAATAATATTATTTAATAAATAAGTCCATACTTTTTTTTTTCAATGAAACATGCATTTCTCTACAAAATTTAATTTAATTATAATTAGAAAACTATGTAACCAAACTACAAAAATGTCAACAATGCTGCTTATTTTTTTATACATTAATTAATTTAAAATAATTTTAAAAAAAGTAGTGTGATGGTTCGGGTGCGTGGGTTTAGCTTTAGTTGTGTGTCAGTGAGTACAGCTGAGCAAACACAGCTGGACTTAGCGGAGGCCAGCTGGCACTGTACGGATTCTAAGACGCATCTACCGTCGCCGTTTCTGTCTCTTTTTAGTATCTTTTAATTTTTATTTCAAAAACACGCAGCTGTCTCTGAACTGAATATTATGGTATGTAACTAATTAATTAATTAATACTACCTCTTTCTTTTTTAAAAATTAATAAATCCCATCCGCTTGAAAGTTGGAACCACGAGTGTGCAGATTCAGAGACCCAAACACCCTCAAAGTCGTTTTGGATTTTACAGTCGTGCCCTTTTCTTGTTTTCTTTGTTTTGAACGTTGGATGACGATCATTTTCCGTCCAAATCTTGGTCTGCGTGCGTGGGATGTGCAAATTCGCTGTGAGATTTTACTAAGATGCCCTTCATCATTTGGTGTGTGTTTGGATTAGGTTGCAGAACTTGGTTGTTGAAACTGCTTTGCAAACTTAAGTTTAGTTGAATTTAGTAATTAATTTATGTTTGGAAACTTTTGTTTCAAAAGTGAGTTAACAACAATTTTAACACAAAGAAAAATTTGCTTTCCAACTCAACTGAGTAAAAAATCAAGAATCAAATTTTTTTTTTGCCAAACATCTTTTCACGTCATTCAAAATTATAAATTTATTTTTAGTGTGTCCAACTACTATCTAAACATGCTCTTGGTTGTTGGACTGCTTCACTTGGTAGGTATCAATTTGAGTTTCGAAAAATACTAGTAAGACAATTTATGACACATTTGTAATACTTCGTTGCATTTTTTTAAATAATTCTTTTAAATATATAAAATAAATTAATAATAAAAAAATATTAAAAAATATATTATTAACATTTTTAATTGAGTTTCACACCTGAATTAACATGTATGACAAGCTTCAAATAAATAATATTATATATACATTTTATTTTATATTTATATAAATTTTATCATTTAATTATAATTGATTATATTTTATTTTTTTACATATGTGAAATAATATACACCTAAAATATATATAAATAGGTTAATTTATCAATAAATAAGCATATAATATATAAATAAGTGTATAGTCACATTTAAATATCACTTATATCAATTTTTTAGAGATGACTTGATTTTTTATCATACAAAAAATGTAAATTAATTAAAATATGCATAACTTAACGTAAATACCACTTGTCCACGATAAAACAAGACACATATATACAAAGCAGTATTCAATTTTAATTGAGGTATATATCTAATGAGATTTTGATCTCAAATCATAATTTGAATTGAAATGAAAAATAATTATTTCTTATGATGGGTTGAAAACTTTTACGGTCAAAACTCACTTCTTAAATAAAAGTATCTAAACAAAATTACCTATAATGTGCATATTTTATTCCAACTTAAAGAATTGAAATAGGTATTCACCAAAAAAAGAAAAATTCAAGTGGGTGATAGGTTAATGTTAGCATCATTATAAGCTTTTTTGTTGAAATTTATGATGTATATCTTCATCTTAAAACGAGATAGTTTTATTTTTTAAATTTTTTATTATGAATAGAAAATTATGTCATGTTTTTTATTTTGAAAAAGTAACAAACTAATAAAAAATGTAAAAAAAAAAACCAATTAAAAATGTCAAAAAATTACAAATAATTAAAATAAAGTAAGGATAGATAATATGGAGTCCCAAATACATATTATAAAATAAATAATTTTTATATTTTACATTATACAGTATATATATTTATTTTTATATTTTATTTAATATTATTTATTATACATATTTTTTTATTAAATTTTTTTATTTAATTATGTTTTTTAAAAAAAAAACATAAATAATATATACATTACTAAAAATAATATACGATTATTTTTTTTCTAAAACAAGTAAAGACGAGAACTATGTCATAGTCCAGTTTTCTAGTTTGGGAAAGGGTTCTCAATAAGACAAAATATTCAACTCCAACTTTCAAATTTCTTTGTTTTTTATCTGAAAGAGGTAGAGTATTATTAACTAGGACACAATAGGTCCAAGAGTACAGGTGATGGGCAAACTTCCATTTGCGGAAGAGAGATGGAGTATTACAAATATTATTGGGAGTACCTTTCGTCCACACAACATTTGCATTGGTAAGAGAGCCATTTGTGCAAACTCATAAGCTACATGATTTCCATATCTTCTATCATCTGAAATAGTAAAAGATTATCAATTAACAATACAAAATAGTTGCTCTGTTGGCTTTGGTTGGAGAAAGCACGAACCACCTAATGACTAATGTTGTCACTCTCAATTGAACAAAGGTGAATACGGTGTGTTTTCTCTTAAATAAAAAAAATATGAAGACCGTAATATCCAACACATACAATGGCAAATATGGATATACCTTTTTGCACGTGATCTTCTGCCCTCGGAGAAAAAAACAGTATAAAAGAGAGAGTGAGTGAAAAAGAAGAACACAAGCACGAGTCAAAGTTGTCATTAACCTCAAAATCCAAGTCATAAACGTTAAAAAGATCGCGCTGAGAGAGGACCGTGAACAACTCCGAAATTTCACAACCTGTCGGGGGCACATCTGTCTTTTCGCTTACCTTTTAAGTTTCCATTTCGGTCCTCCTTCCAACGCACTCCAATTGCTTAAATAGTGCGACCCGCCGGGTTTGTCTTCCCTTTCTCTCTCTTCACTTTTCCGGCAAGCGTCGCCGGAGTTCCAATCGCCGGCGGGTGCTTCGCCAGAGAGTAATGGTATCGGGGAAAGCTTGTTTACTTCGATTAGGTTGCGGATAGAGTTTAGGTTTGAGAAGAGTGCGTGCGTGCATGTCCAAACGGCGACGTTTCGTTGATCGGAGGGAAAACGGCGTCGTAGGATGTAGTTTGATTGATTGATCCGGGTTTGGGGGGGGGTATGGGGAGAGTGGTTGTGGGAGTGGCGGTGAGTGTGGCGGCGGTGGCATGTGCAGTGGCGGCGGTGGTGGTGGGGCGGAGAGTGAGGAGGAGGAGGAAGTGGAAGAGAGTGGTTGAAGTGTTGAGGGAAGTGGAGGAAGGGTGTGAGACGACGGTGGGGAGGTTGAGGCAGGTGGTGGATGCGATGGATGTGGAGATGCACGCTGGGTTGGCATCCGAAGGTGGTTCCAAGCTCAAAATGCTCCTCACCTATGTTGATAATCTCCCTAATGGGTAACTCCATTGCCTTCAACACTCGATACTTGAAATCCCTTGTGTCATCAACTGATAACTCTGCCAATGCCATTGAATAATAATAATAATAATAATAATAATAGTAATAATAATAATAATAATAATAATAATAATAATAATAATAATAATAATAGTAATAGTAATATTCCTTTCTTTCTTTTTTTTCTTTGTTGCTGATGGGATTTTGTTAACTTGTTGCTATTTGTATTTGATTGGAAAATGTAGAGCTGTAGAATGTTTTCCGTTTCCATTCCTGTATATATATATATATATATTACGTGTATACTATAGCATAATTACTTCAAGTTATTATTTTTATTTATTTTATGTTTTCGCTCGTATTATACATATATTCCACTGTATATTGTTTTGAAATATTTACATCTTTCAATATGCTCCTTTGACTGTAAATTTGTAATTCTATTATAGTGATTCATGTATCCTTTCTTGTTTGTGTGGAAGCTTTCGTTTTTGTTATAACTGTTTTTCTGTTTTTATTATTATTATTATTTTTATTTTTATTTTGCCAATTTGTTTATTCCTTGAGAATTCCTTCTCGTAGTTATCGATGATGTTATGCATGACATTTTAGAATTAGTCAATTGGGTTTTCTTTTTTTTTTAAAAAATAATAAGAACATTGACTTTTTTCAACGTTAAATATATGGTTTTGTACTATACTGTTTTGAGAATTTGACATGTGATGCACGATTCAAGTCAATAGTCAATACACCAGATAATTTAACAATTTTAGGAATAGTTTATACAATCCGTAAGTTGTTGTTGTATAATTTCCTTTATACCTGTTTTGAGCATTACAGGGAGTCTGGGTCATAAGATTCAACCAATGGAGTCTGGAGATTGTGCTATGAGCATGCACATTGTACTTACCACTATCATTTTCTTTAGTTAGAGATGGTTTTGTTTACATTCTATCAACATGCTTGAGCATAACTTCTATTCTGATTATGGAATCTAGTTGATAAGTAGATTTGTTTGTATCCACGTGTTTGATGATTGCAAGGGTTAAATACAAAAGTGATATATACATTTTCTTTTCCTTTGAACAGGACTGAGAAAGGAACATTTTATGCACTACATCTTGGGGGTACAAATTTTAGGGTTTTGCGGGTTCATCTAGGTGGTGAACAAGCTTCTGTCTTGAAACATGAAGTAGAGTCACAGCCTATTCCCCAACATCTAATGACCAGCACAAGCGAGGTAACGTATTTAATCCTCTACAATTTTGGTGTTCTCTGGCATTTTTTTGGTTCTTTTAATGTAGTAGAGTTTAATTGATTTTTCTGCTTGCAGGATCTCTTTGATTTCATTGCTTCTTCATTAAAGGAATTCATTGAGAAAGAAGGAGATGGCTCCAAGCTTTCACTGGACCGAAGAAGGGAACTTGGATTTACATTTTCTTTTCCTGTGAAACAAATGTCTGTTTCCTCGGGCATTTTAATAAAATGGACAAAAGGGTTTTCCGTTGTAGATATGGTTAGTCAATTGACTTTCAAGTAGTTTCTATATGAAAAGCTTATAATGTAAGGCAGCAATTCTTGTTTCATTGTTCATGGTAGAACTTGATCACTAACTTTAGTGGTGGTTTGTGCATGTTTAGGGAAAAAAAACATGATCTTGAAGTAGTATTTTGTTGAGTTTTTATACTTTTTTTAATTTATTTTTAAGCTTAAAGTATTCGATTTGTTGAGTGGTGGCAATTAGTTATTGATTTTGGGTTAACTCTCCTGGCCCAGTTAGTCTTTCAAAGTGGTTATTTGTGTATTTTCCCCCTCATAAGTTACAAAATAGATACAACAAAACTATTCAAGTTGCATTTGGTCTTTCAATAGTATTGAAGCAAAAACTGTTTGTTGTCAGGTAGGAAGAGATGTTCCTGCATGTTTGCAGGAAGCATTGACACGGAAAGGCCTAGATATGCAGGTATCTGCCTTGGTAAGGAAGTGCCTTCTTTGTCCCGAGGTTATGATTTTGCATTTGCGATGTAACCACCAAAAGTTATCTTTCTGTCTTTTCTTATCATTATTATGCATGTGGGATAAGGGTTCTTGCAAATTCTCATATCACTTCAGCCTTTAATAAATTAGGTTGTTCTAGGATATATTTTATGTGCTTATAGGATATATTTTGTGGAAAAGATAGGTGAATCTCGCCTTAGGTGGTTTGGACATGTAAGGAAAAGATCCTTAGAAGTCCCTGTAAGAAGAGTAGATCAGGTGGAGGATAGCCCAATAGCTAGAGGTAGAGAGAGACTAAGAAAGATTATAGGTGAAATGATTAAAAAAGATTTAGATTTGTATTGCATTTTTGAAAATTTGATTTATGATAGGACACAATGGCGTCATTTGATCCATGTAACCGACTCTACCTTCTGGGAAAAGGCTTTGTTGTTGTTGTTGTTGTTGTTGTTACATTATGTTTATCTTTATGCTGCTGCTTTTCTGGAGTTTTTACTGACTTATTCCCACATGACTTGTTTGGAAATAAGTTTTTTCATGTCAGGCAATTCTATTGTATTGCATATCAATGTGGTTATTGTGTGTTTATGTGTAATGCTTTCTATAGTTGCATTCAATTTTCTTGGGAATGAACCAAATCTGTTTCAAAATGCTAAGTGCCTTTTTGAATTTAGAGGGAATATGTATGTCATTATTTTTTTAATCCCTAATTTCATATGGGTGTGCTGTCATGTAAAATAAATCTTTTATTTCATTGTATTACTTGAAACATGATTTTGTGTTCATTTTAATCAGGTTAATGACACTGTTGGAACATTAGCTCTCGGACATTATCATGATGCAGATACTGTTGCTGCCATAATAATTGGCACTGGTACCAATGCCTGTTACGTAGAACGGATTGATGCTATTATCAAGTGTCAGGGTCTACTTACAACATCAGGATGCATGGTATTGCTTTTTCTTTCTTTCTTTCTTTCTTTCTTTCTTTCTTTTTTCACTTTTGTTTATTGTTTATTGTTTTGAACTTACTGTAAACCTTCTGTTTATTAGGTTGTGAATATGGAATGGGGAAACTTTTGGTCATCTCACTTACCAAGAACATCGTATGACATTGATTTAGATGCGGAGAGCCCTAATCCATATGATCAGGTTAAGTTCTGCTTCTCATGAATCCTGTTGCTTGATTTGACATGACTCAAATTTTGGAGATTTTGATGCAGGGTTTCGAGAAAATGATATCAGGAATGTATCTTGGCGACATTGTGAGGAGAGTCATTTTCAGGATGTCACTACAGTCGGATATTTTTGGACCTATTTCTTCCAAGCTTTCAATGCCTTTCATACTGAGGTGTGTACTGTATCTCAGTCATGCACAGTGCATATAGAGAGACAGACTAACAACTGAAAATGTATAATATTATTCAACATAGATATGGATATCCATCTATGTTTGGTCAATTATGTGCTTAAGACACATGAAGTCCTACTGTGATTTTCTTTTAATAGTTAGGATTTCATTTATTTATGACCAATTTTAATGCCTGATACATGGTTGATCAATTTTTCTTTTCTTTACTTTTTTCTCGTAATATTTTTTTTAATTATTCAGAAAAGGTCCAAACTTCAAAGATTGCTCTAGGAAAGTGAATTCTATAGATTAGGTGGGTGTGCAGGGATTTATTTGCCCTGGACTGCACAGTTATATATTTTTTATCAGTTTTCTTGGCTTGTATTTTCCTATAATAATAATGTAAAAGGGAGAAAAATGCCCTTGATGAGAATACCTTAGGCTTTGGTTGACATGATATTTTCTTGGAGGTTGAAATTCCTAAGTTTTGGTTCCATTTCTGGAATTTTGTGCATATTGTCAAGTTTACAATGTTCTGAGGTCAATTTTCCCTTCCAATTCTCTGACTTGACTTAAATTTCAACTATTTCCTGATGCAATTTCAGCACTCCTTTGATGGCTGCCATGCATGAGGATGATTCTCTTGATTTGAAAGAAGTAGCAAAAATCCTTAAAGACATCCTTGAGGTAAATGAGTCAGAGACCATGTTTTTTGTCCCTAAATGAGGGGAATGCCTGTTAGTTAAATAATCATTCATTATGGGTAACTGTCTCAGATTCCTGACGTTCCTTTGAAGGTAAGAAAACTTGTGGTGAAGGTGTGTGATGTTGTGACTCGTAGAGCTGCTCGATTGGCAGCTGCTGGTATTGTTGGAATCTTGAAGAAGATTGGTAGGGATGGGAGCGGTGGCATCACAGGTGGACGGAGAAGTGATATGAAAATGAAAAGAACAGTTGTGGCAATTGAAGGAGGTTTATATTCTAGCTATACATTGTTTAGGGAGTACTTGCATGAAGCTTTGAACGAAATACTGGGGGAAGATATTGCTAAGCATGTAATTCTCAAGGTCACCGAAGATGGATCGGGCATTGGAGCTGCACTGCTTGCTGCCTCGCATTCATCCTATAATGTGGATAGAGAACAGCTGCTATAAATATATATTTTAATATATATACGTATAGCCCTGTAAATCAGTTTTTTTTTTCGTATTTAAATCTTCATCTCTGTATAAAGGAAGGTTCCGTCTATTCTTTGTCAAGTTATCTTCATTAATATTATTCCTGTCATTTTTTTAATTTCACTCAATATTTTTTAGGGCATCCATCTTCTATCATTTGAGATGGTTTGGATGTAACACAATAGTGTTAGCCTATTAGGAATCTTTAATGACTTAAGCTTGAAATTGCGTATGCGCTTTGTTTTCATAAAAAATTTACGTCTGGATGTCTGTTTATTGCATGCTTTATCTTGACTCTTGTTTTCCAGGAAATTAATTTTGAAATTATTAATTTGATAATGAGAATGTGAAATTATGTTATTAACAACTGTACCCTTGATGGCCCTTATATTTTTAAGATGGCAAGCACTGCAAGATCGTTCACGAGCGAGGATTTAAATCAGTATTAAAGGCTAATATTACTTCTTCATTTTGCAAGAAATTAAAGAGAAATTTTTATAAAGTAAATGGAGAAATAAGATGTCAAAGCAGAGAAAATAATTGGAAATTTGAAAGTAATAAAGAATTAATCGAAATGGGAACAGTTAGGATTTTAATTAGAATTTAGAATTAAAATTCAGAAATGAAATTGAAATAAAAAGCGAGTTCATTAAAATTTAAATTATTAACTGTTATAATTTCATAAGGTTATTTAATTCAACACAATTAAAATTAAATCTTTATCTTCTAATCAAATCCACTAACTTGGTTTTTCTAAAAATTATGATATTTAGATTTTGATCAAGCTCGAAATTAAACATCTAGTAAAAGAAGAAAATGAATAACATCCATAACATTATTACCCTTCAAGACAATTACAAATTCATAAAATCCTAACTAAGAAAATTTAGCTCATAATGAGCTTGGTAACAAAGTAATCAAAGAAAATGGAAAAATAAGACATAATGCGTAAAAACTGGAATTACAGACAAAACCAGGAGCTGACGGCTCTGCGCAGTACCAAAAAGCTCTCCTAAAGGCAAGGTCACACTCACTATTTGTACTAACTCCCAAAATAGGGTTACACTCTCTCTCATGCCTCACTTTTTGGGCTTTTACAAATTCAAATACTAAAATATTTTATTTCCCAAGTACACACAAACGTATATTGTATTTCTTTTTCCTTTTTAAGCGTAAAGACAAGATGTATTTTGTCTTCTAGTGGGCAAGAAAGAAATGGAAATGATTTTATCTTATAGTGACTCGCTCCCCAAAGTATGCAACATTCCAAAGCATCCCGAGCAACACCTTCAGAATTACCCCTTTATAACCTGCTCAGAAATAAATCAAACCTTCAGCAATAACAGATCAGAATTTATAGCATTTCACAATTACTCAGATTAACAATGATATTTACTAAATCAAACAAAACTTGAAATTCTTCTCCAAAAATTGATCAAAACAAGAACAATGACAAGAAAAAGAATGGTAATAACTCTTATTTAAGAGTTATCAAGCAAGCACTTCTTCGAGGCATATTATCATTTTTTATTATATTTAGTGTGCATTTGGTTCTTAGAATTAATTATATAATTAGAATTTAGAATTAAAATTAGAATTGAAATGTTATTTAAGATTAGAACTGTAATTTCATAAATTAATTATATAAAATTAAAAAATAATTAAGTTAAATATTTTTAATTTTTATCTTATAGTTTAATAATTATTATTTTCATAACTTATATTGTGTTTGGGAACTTGTTTGGAAATACAAACGTGAGTTGGAATGTTTCGAATATGGTGCAATGTTGTTTGAGTTGTTTATTTATTTGTCTCAATATACTTTTTTTTTCAAACGTGAGTTGAGACTAAAGTAATATTTTGTTGCTTGTGTTCTGTTGGGACTAAAAGCAATATTTTTACTTTATCAACTATTTTGTCAAATTCACTTTTGAGACAAGTTTTTAAACATAAATTACATTATTGTAAACTTATTTTCAACTAAACTTAAGTTTATAAATACACTTTTAATCAAATTTAAATTTATTAACTGTAATCTAAACACACTAATGTGTATTTGGATGGTAGATGGTAAATTTAAATTTGATTAAAAACATATTTATAAATTTAAGTTTAATTTAAAAATAAATTTATAATAACATAATTTATGTTTAAAAAATTATCTTAAAATTAAGTTTGATAAAATAAATATTAGTGAAGAATAAACTTCAATAGATAAAATTTATACTTTTCATCCAACATACATTTGAGATAAAAAATATGTTGAAATAGTACAAATTAAAAAATATCTAAACAAAATGTTGAAACGTCCGAGAATTACAAACTTAAGTTGGAAGCTGCAAACGAATTCTCAACTAGTATCAAAACATACACGTAGAATGTCTGAAACAACTATGTAAAAGGTCTTTATGTTCTTTTTGACCCATGACGGGGATCCATTGAACTTACGAAAGGTCCTGCTTGGACCCCCGTGGAGATTTCATTGTACTCCATTATCATAATAATAATAATCCTGAAGAAACCATAGTACTTAAAAATGCGAAGGTAAGAAAGCCATGCTCTTGCTTAAATCAAATTTAAATGACATGTTCACAAAAGAAAGACTATGCTCAAGCTGAAATAAATTAAATTGTATGTTCTGTCTGCTTATCTCGTACCCCATATAGTCATTTATTTTTTCTGGCAGCGGGAATTTTATAAAATGCTTTCCTTCATTGTTCCAAATTACTTTTCTTAAAAAAAATTCCTTATTTATCTTTTTAAATTGACTGATTTTATATTAACTTGCTTGAGTACTTCATTTTGCTTAATTTAAAAATTTTCCTCCATTACCTCTTTATTGAATAGAAAATACTAAGTCATGCCGCTAAATCAACTATGTCTCGTTGAATCTGCTGACCTCTTTTGTTGGAGCCAACATTCGCACAATACTTCAGTTTTTGGCTTTTGCATCATAATATGTAATTTTGCACTAGATTTTGTATTGTAGTTTAGTGTAGAGCTAACACATTTTCTCTTGTCAGACTGTATGCTTGATCGGGATCATTGAAAAATATAAGGACTTTTACACAATCACGAAAACCCAATTTTGCTCAGATTAAAAAAAAAAATTAATAATTATTCACAATCTTAACCTAATCTTTTAGTTATGTCTTGACTCTTTTATTTTATTACTTTGTCTTATTTTATTTTGAATGTAAAAAAATAAAATAAAATAAAATAAAAATAAATAAATAAAAAAGTCACACCACCAGTCAGATCCGGCACCCACACCACCTAGAATCGTCACCCCCACACCAACCATATCCAAGCCGTACCACCCACGCAAAACCTTGACATCCCATTTAAACCGCGAACCAGATCCACCGTCCACCGCCCTGTTCCTCGCGACCACCGCCCGGCACCTCGCGCCGTTCTGCCACAGCTCAGCCACCAGCACGCGACCCGCGTGGCACCGCCCAGATCCGTCCGTGCCGCGCCCCTCCGTACGCCGTCGCCGTTGTAGCGCACCATCGCCGACTCTATTGCTTGTCCTATGACCACCTCTTTGTGGTTGAGTTTTCATGGCTAGGTTCTGTTACTGATTCTTTCACCTTTTGAACGAAGCTAGCCTCTTCTCATCTTTCTATTTCTCTGCTCTCATTTGTTTTCTATCTTTGTTTATTTTTTGCTTAGATTAGTTTAAGTTTTGTGCTTTGGGCTTCTTTTGGCTGGATTGCTGACATTTACTTGGGCTAGGCTGTGGGGTACTCTTTTTTTTTTTTTTAAGTTTTAGAGTAAGCCATAAGATAATTTAGTTTATTTAAAAATAAATAAAAATAAATAAATAAAATAATTGAATTTTGTTGGGAAGAATAAAATAGATTAATGAGTTGACAAAATTTATTAATTCTATAACTTTTAAAATTATTTAAATTGTGACAGTTTGATAATTTTTTTTTTTAAAAATAAAAATTAAATGAATTTTTAAAACAAAAAAAATTTTTTCAAAATTTAAAAACAATTAACTCACAATTGTTTTTTAAAGAAATACGTGATTTTGAATTACTCACTGCATCTTAAAATACGTAAGAAGCGAGTAATTTTTATTCTGTCAAGTTAAAAATTAAATTTTCACAATTTAATTATTTCTTTTCTTTTATTTTTTTAAAAAATAATAATAATTAAAAAATAATAGTTACAATATTTTTAAAAGGAGTAAAATAAATATATGTGAGATTATCAAGTTTTTTTACACAGCTGACTTAAGGTACTGTCTTAAGACGGATGTGTTAAGGGTGTTGTGGGATTAAGTTTCTATCTTTTCCTATTCATAACCGATTCCCAAATTTGATTTGATTTTCAAAGACTATTTTCTAAGTATGATTTTTTAATTTTTTTAAATTTAAATAAAATTGGTGGCGATTTAATTTTCATCTTTAAAATCTCATAAATTATTATTTCGTCGTGATCTCAGTTACAACAGATAACGACTCTACTCGTAAGTTACTATTTTGCCGCGATTCCGGTCACAACGCTCGAGTCCTTTCATACAGCTTTGTAAACTTGTCTGTTGCCATTATGCAATACTAGCTGATTGACAAGCATATCAATGGCTATGATTCCACATTTTTTATTTTTAGGTGTATTTATGTAAAACATTCACCTCATCAAATTAATAATTAATGAAAAAATACTTTATTTTTTATCAAAAAATATAAAGTTTAAAATGTATGGTAAAAATGGTTTTTATGTCCTTCCGGTAGCATATTAGAATCAATGGTTTCTAATTTATTTCAGTTCCTCCGTGTTCCTTCTTTTCTGTGAAAAAGCCTGCAAGATATACTAAAACTTTGGAGCATAATGTACTGTGTTGGTACTTAATTCTTTAGCAAATTTGTAAAATTATTGTATTGAAACGCCTATAATTATAAATTTGCTTAAATGTAAATACTATGGTCCATTTCAAGAAAGGGCTTAAACATTTAGACCTTGATACTTGGCTGTTCAAGAACCTATACCAATCTTTAAAAAATTATAATTTCTTTCATTCCTTATATATTTTTTTTCAAGCATTGTGTACTTGTCAGTTGCCATTATGCAAAATAATACCAGCTTGTATTAAACCTTATATATATATTTTTTTAATGATTTACCTTGGTTTTTACTAACTGCTCAAGAGTAAATGCATGTTATTCGATTTAAAAAATGTTAAATTTCTTTTTGCAAATCCTTTGAATATATATATATTAGATGACTCTGATACAGTTTTATTAAACAAATTATGTTTTTTGATTTCTCAAAGTATTCGTGAATATCCCTCTTAATAATGTTATTTTTATATATATAAATTTTGAGATCAAACTTAAAATCATATATTTAAGAGACTTGAAATCCGTAAATCAATGACTAATCTCCAAACTAAAAATAAATTGAAAACAAAATCGAAAAACCAAAATCTAATAAAAATCGAATAAGTTTGGATCTTTTTTATTTGATATTTTGAAAACTGATGATTGAATCGATTTTTTATTTTAATTTTTAAAATCAATCCAATCCAATCAAAATTAATTAATATATAATATATTTATTTATTATTAAATTTATATTTTTTTACTTACAGTGACTCTAATTTCTCACACTTTTCTTGTTTTACCGATTAAATATTATTTATATTTAATAATATAATTTCTTATTTTACTTACAATATTATTTATATTACTTACTTTTTTACTCTAGAATACATTTATTTTTATGTTTTGTTCTTCTTTTTTATAAATAAACTTTTTTAATTTTTTTAACTCACACTGATCAAATTTTAGAATATAAAATTTTTTTAGAAATTTTTTGGTCAAAAATCATTTAAACCAAATCCAAACTGATCAAATATTATTTTAAGCATGTGGAATATTTCTATTCTTTATTTCTTTTTATTTTTTATTCTTCTTTTGATAAATTATTTTTATCTCACAAAATTTTTAGATTTAGAAATTTCTTAGTCAAAAATCATTTAAAGCCAAAACTGATTTAAGTTTGGATTGGATCAATTTTTATAATGTCCAAATCCAATCCAATCTATGCATCATTTGTTTGAATTTGTTGATTTTTTCACTCAAAATTGATTTCGAACCAAACTTCGAAACACTAGTTATGCAAAAAATGATTTTATGCAAAAATTTGTTTGAAATCTTTAAATATTATTTTAAAAATTGAATTTCATTTACAAATTATTTTGCATAATATATGACTCGCATCAATATATGTTGGCTGTCTGCAGTGTATTGCAAACCTAATTTTACTTGAAAAAATATTTGAAAAGGTGATATATTCAAATGAGATTAAATTTAAGCCTCCTTCTCTATACTGAAAACTAAGTTTTTTTTTAAAAAAAAAACTTTAAATAATAAAAACTAATATTTGAATATTTTATGCTGTAGCTTTTTCTTTTTTTTAAAAATGAGAATATCCAAATATTATACTAATGTCCACTGAGCGCAAAATTCTGCCTATCTTGAACACAGTGTCAGCAAAGGAGACACATTCTGGACAAATTCTGCTTTGGAGTAATTCTTACTCCAATGACATACAAGATTTGTTATGTGTAGCTGTTGTCATGGTTATTATATATATATGTTTGTAAAACATTGATCTGGCACATACTCATTATAAGTGATACATTAATCAATGTTTGTAAAACATTGATCTTGGCACATAATCATTATACGCGATAGAACATTCCCACGGCAGCCAAAGTTTTTTTTTTTTTAAAATGAAAAAAGAAAAATAAAAAAAGAAAATAAAAACTCAATGGTTGAGAATCTGGTAAACTAGTGCAAAGTTGGGAGGCCCCGGCCGCAAACAGACGAAAGACATGCAATGATTTGAAAGAATTCAGACCCTTCTCCAAAACATTGATAAATCCCAAGATCAAAGCTAAGCACTTGGAGATTTGTACAACTTCTCCACCATCTTCCTGTATTCTGTACAACATAACGAAAACCATTTTAGCACTACAGGAAGAAGATACACATTTATAATTCCTCAACTAATTATATTACAAAGATGAAGTATTAATGTTCGTTACCTTCTTGATTGCTCCAAAGCTGCGCTGCTTGTGGATTTAGTGGTGAATTAATGTTTGGCTCTAAATTATGAAAAAAGTAAAAAGGAATTAAGGGGGAAAATAAAACAAATACGAGAGCATCATAAAGAGGTTAATTCAGTGTCTTTTTTTTTTTTTTTTCAAGTTACCTCCAAGCAGACTTTGGATGGATAGAAGAATTGTTCTGACATCATAAGCAGATGACCATTTATCCTATAAATAAACAAAGATGACAAAAAACATCAATATGCAATGCCAATGGAAGAACATTGCTCTTCAAACTGTTATAAGATTTCACATTACCTGAAGTATGTCCAAGCATATATTGCCATGAACATCCACATTGGGATGGAAGCAGGTTGTTTCAAACTTGACTTTTGGAGGCTTGAAAGGGTAATCATTGGGAAAGGAAAGGGATAACTTGTACTCTGTGCCTTCGAACACCGTATCTTTGCTTCCTGTTATGGTTCCTTTCCAGAAGAATATATTGTCCTCCTCAGGAAAGGCAGATATACCAGAATCTCCACTCATCTACATTCCAGTCATTAAAAGAAACACAAACATTAATATATTTTTTCAAATGATCAATACAACTAGCTCGTTGGCTGCTTAAATTACAGAGAAAATCAAAAACTGCCTTAAAGACTAGTGGATATATGCTTCTTACCATCAAAGCCATCAATTCTGACTGCAACCTGTTTAATATAGAGCAATGGCCACAACACAAAACAAGATGGACTTAGAAACTATAAGAGACCAATTCTCCCAAAAATTTAACCTATTAGTTGAGAGCGCAAAATTGGTTTTTGTATCTCTGACACACGCCCTTCTCCAAGAGTCCTTTTAGAGCTTTAGGCACAGACAATACACAATCTCACCTTAACAAGTGTAATAATTTATTTATTTTTTATTAAAAGAATGAGAGTTACAAAAATGGAAGTCCTAACCACTAATTCAAAGACGCTATGATTCAATATAAAAAATAAATTCTCATGATATATATATTAACAGTTAAAAACTAAAATATAATTTAAAAAAAAGTCAAATCAAGGTTAACCTGCCCCTCTAAGAGCGCAAAATTGGTTTTTGTATCTCTGACACACGCCCTTCTCCAAGAGTCCTTTTAGAGCTTTAGGACAGACAATACCAAACCTTAACAAGATGGAAGTCCTAAAAATTGCTATGATTCAATATAAAAAATAAAATGAAGAAAATACAAAAAAAATAAAAACCATAAGCAAAGCTCAACTAAGAAAATTAAATAAAAGAAAAAGGTGAAAACTGAAAACCTATCTAAACAAATTGCTCTCTTGTACAATAATTCGTAGATATTGGGTACCAACGAGGGTTACATAAAAACAAATGAGAACTGAGAAAACAAGAAGAAAATGGCATGTTATCATATTAAATCAATTGTTGAGATTTATAAGAAAGGAATATATATATATATATATATATATATATATATATATATATATGAATGGGAAACCTTCTAAGAACAGACTGAGAATCAACGGTCTTTGCAGGGAGGTGAGGCAGCTTTGAGGGAGGAATGTTGGGTTGAGCAGCAGTTTCAGTGTGCCCATTAATGGTATTGGTGGTAGCCATTAATGAATAATAATAATAATGATAATTGATATATGAATATTGAATTGAATTGCAGAAAGAAGAAGAGAGAGAGAGAGAGAGAGAGAGAGAAAGAAGAAAGATGAGAAGATGGGGAAGTGGGAAGTGCAGGTTGAGGTTGTGTTGTTGAATGAAGGAAGGAAGGAAGGAAGGAAGGGATTTGGTTTAAAACGTTGTAGTAGCCGTTGTGGGTTTCATCAAAGCCTATTATAACCTATTTGGCTATTCATTTTCATTTTCAGATAATTTGAACGTTGCATACAAGGAGGGCGGGCGACACAACACAAAAAAAGGGTTACAACGGCTAGTTCCCTACTTCAAAAGGCGCCGTCGCCGTGACGTGTTGGATAGGATCGCCCTAATTTTATATGCTTTAAATTGCATTACATATTTGCTGTCATATAAAGTCTGAATTCCCCACTAACATATGAGATCTGTTCTTGGTTCGTTTTATCATAGACTCTTCCGTTAAAGGTCCATCACAAAACTTTTGACTCTATTCATTACTATAGGTTTTTAAATTTTGTAGGAAGAAAAAAAAATATTTCTCTTAAATCCTTCAACTCTCTGTTAATGACGTCACCTTCAATTTTCCTATCATCTTATGTAAAAACGATGTTTTTTTTTTGGTTTGCCAAGAGAAATAGAAAATGAAAAAACGATGCCCTTGATTCCCATCTACGTCGCCAGAATCCAAGCTTCCACTGACTCTGGCCACCGCAGGCTCGATCCAAATCGCCAGAGAAGACAACAAGTTCACGGAGGAGAAAAACAACCTTTTTTTTTTTGTAATTTTTGTATTTTCTATGGATCAATTTCTAAATTACATCTTCAAGGAATACTGGTTGAGTAGTCGTTGGAGTTGGAGTTGCTGCTGGAGATGGTGCTACGTTGCACTTGCCAGAGCTGCTATTGCGTCATTGGAGATGGTGTTGCGCTCGAAGATGAAGTCGTGGCAGGGGGCAATTGGGGCACCCCTTTCTAGTTGTTGAGCTAGGTAGCTGGAATCGTCACATGCACTTATCGAAGCTAGTGCTGCGTTGCCGGTCGGAGCTTGTGCTGCGTTGCCAGCCGAAGCTTGTGCTGCATTGTTGGCCCTCAACTCACCTCTAAGCTCTGGTTCAAGCACAAGAAAAAAGTTGGGTAGTTTTGTAAAATGAAACAAATTTGGGATAAAATCACTATTAACTTTGTAATTTTACTTATATCCAACGATCCAAACTACAAGGACCATGAATGGTCCCTGTGTTGTGTCAGAAGGTCCATATTAAAACGACCCATATGTTCTTAGTTGTATGGATAGACCGGCAATTAAACTACTAAACCCACAAACTAGTCTTTGTGTTGGTTTGATTCATGCTCATAATGATTTTCGCGTTGAACTGGTCAAATTCAAGTTACACACAAGTGAATCGCCCAAATAGAGATTTGAACACAATACTTAAAATACTCTTGCTGTAATAAAATGAACTCTGCCAATAAACCACAAGTTCTTATTTAACAATATCCTTACTTTTATAATTTCTATTATTATTATAACTAATATTTTTTTCTTTGTTTAGGTTTTTTGGATCGACCACTTGACTTGCAGTTAGACCGTTAACCTAGTGATTTAACCTTCTAACCAGACATATAACTATGTTCATGTGTATTTGTAACAGTTTTATGATTTTTTTTCATGTACTTAATAGCACTACTCAATTTTTATATAAAAAATGGTCAATATAAAAATTTGATATAAATTAACAAATATTAAAAGAAAATAAATTTTGTATACTGTTGGGTTAAAAAAGAAATTGGGTGCATGCATGGGGAAATAGAGAAATTACACAAAAATATGTAAATGTATGTGGGAGTAATGGGAGTAGGCTTTGTTGCACGAGTTTCTTTTCTCCCCATAGCATGCTGCCGCTACAAGAGTATATTACCATTGAGGAGGTGTGAATAGGAAAATTTATTATTAAAAGTGGATATTAAAGAGTTTTGTTATTTAAATATTTAAAAAATGATACTTCTACAATACCTCAAGTATATGTGGATATAGTGTAAATTTCGAAGCCATACACATAATATACAAAGAGATTTATACTTAGTATGTGTTTGGTTGAGCTTTTTTACGCTTAACTTAGCTTTTTTTTTTAGAAAAAAGTTGTTTTAACAGTATTTAATCATGTTTGGTAAAATTAGTTTCAGCTTTTGAACGAAATTCAATATAAAATAAAAGCTTTTTAAAGCTAATTTTTATAATCTTTGAAGATTGAAACGTTTATGATTTAGTTTATAGATTATTCTTTACATTTTGATATGTAAATACCATTTTATCCTTAATTAAATAAATTTTTTAATTATTTTATACCTATTTTAATAATTTAACGATAAAAACGATTCTTTTTTATATCAATCAAACAAAATAGATTAATTTAAAATCACTTTTCAGCTAATATATCCAAATATAAAAATAAATCAATTATAACAAAAAAAATTTATACAATAATCGATTATAATTAATTATTAAAATAATCAAAATTTTCACAACTAAACCAAACACACACTTACAAAAGTTTACAATGTCTAACGAGGAGTCGTATTTGAGATGTACTGAAAACATTTTCCTATTAAAGAGGTACATTTTGTTTTAACCAAAAAAATAGGTACATTATGAAAGTAGTTCTCAATTTTTCATTAAGAAAACAATATTGGAGACCGAAGAAAGAACCCAAAGTCTTGAGTCACATGTTGATATGCAACGTCGTTCTCTCAATTAAGGCAGCAATCAGGACGTTAGTTGTAGAATCTAATAAACAATTGATATCATTGGTTGCTTTATATTACCGCAGTTCGATTAATTAAATAAAAAATTACTTTAACATGTTAAGAATAAAGTTATTCAATTAATAGGTGGTTAACAAAATTTATTTTACAACAACCATACTGTGATTCAATTGGTCAGCGACACCCACTGTGATTCCTATTTTATCCCTTGCTTCAGTATTTAGACAACGGCATACCCGCAAAAATATCTTACAGAGCAATATTTACTATCTGCAATGATCAATATCCTCTTTACTAAGATCTGCTATGATTTATATACTCCATTCCTTGCAAAGAGTTAAAATGAGAAGGCATCAGAAGAATCAGTTCAGGAAAAAAAAAAAAACTACATTAAAGAATGCTACTATAATGAATGCTGATGGGTTAGAATAACAATCATGAATGCAATTGATGTATGAACTCTATAGTGTCCTGATTACAATTATCTTCAGCCTTTTCGCACTAACATGCTTGTCGATTTCCCTCTCCAGGACAGTTGAAATATTAAGCAACAGAGCAGAAGCCTGATCAAGCAATCATTCCACCTACAGCGACCACTGTCTAACGAGAAACATTCTTTTTTACAAAAAAAATAAAATAAAATAACATGTACCACCATATCCTGCAGGAAGAAAAACAACCCTACAAGAAGCTGGCATCTGATGTTCAACCATATCCTTTCAATGCAAAACATCAAACCTGCAATGAAGAAAAACAATTATAAGAATCTTGCACATACTGGGTATCTGCAACCACTTCTTACTTGCTGATTCAATACTCAGTTACACTAGAAGGCTCCTCACCAACTACTGTATTCAACATTTCCGGCTTAACCCAAATGACTTCTCATATTAAAGAAAAATCTCTCCTTCAAGAATCTGGACCCGATTTCTGTAAACCCATTTACCTAACTAACTAGCTGTCTCAACATGCATCTTTCCACAAAAACAAATGTATCATAACCCCAGCACAGTGAAGATTTCATCCATGACTGCCAACAGTATTTAATTGCAAGGAATCTGCAATGACAAGTGAAAAAAATCCCTTTCAATTATTTATTGTAAAACTGATATAAAAACTACACAAAGGTTTTATGTTGTCTTCGCATGAAGGGGGGCAAACTATAAAAACAACAACGTGCACATTATCAATAGCACATCCTAAAAAGAAATATCCGATGACCAACTCTAAATCTTCTAGAGAATGAACCCATTTTTTTTCTTAACAGCAGAACTGCCAAATTTAAAAAAAAAACTGTCTGCAACTGAATAATACAAATAATAGAACCACTATAACGGTCACATAAAGACCAAAGACATGGTTTTAGGTGTCAAAGACATTTAAATGTTCTGCCCTAAACAGTATTATTCACAAGCAGCAACACTAAAACAAAGCAAGGAATTAATTTTAAAAACAAGCATACATGACATGCAATATTTTTGGGCTAAATTAAAATCAAAAAGAAATTTTGGATAATTTTTCAAAGTTTTATCTGAAAAATAAAAAGAAAAGAAATGAGTCACATCCTCGTGTGATTGAAACCAAAACCAATACAAGCAGATCAGAAATGCTAAATATTACGAATTCAGATTCGTAAATTTTCTATAAAGCCTTTATTGGGAGCAGTTTCTTTCCATTACCTATCCGTTCCACTTTTTACTCCACCTGTTTTCCTTTTTTTCTTTAATCCTACTGGTCCATGTGAATTTATGAAAAATTTCTTCATATTAAATAGCATAGCCTTGACCACAGCAAGTACTTGATAAGATAACAAAGCTAAATCCATAGCCAAGTTGGGCATCAAATCCGCTTAACAACTACTAATTCCGAAAGTGTTTACAAATATGGTTGAATCACTAATAATTGATAAAATATAGTGATATCCTGCCCAACAATTCCCTTGACCACAGCAAGTAATTGATAAGATACCAAAGCTAAATCCATAGCAAGTTGGGCATCAAATCCTCTTAAGAACTAATTCCAGAAGTGTTTACAAATATGGTTAGATCACTAATAAATATATTTTAATGTTAGAAAACCTTCCTATGTGCAGTAAAAGATATGACATAAACACTAGACAAATTTGCCATCCATTTTTTTTTTATAAACAAAATAAAAGTGCATGATTTGCTCATTTGACCTTTTATCATTTTACTCTCTAGGGCAATCAAATAATTCAGGTTTAAAAGTGGCAAATATACCTCACTCAAAGGTTGGAGAGAAACAGGATTAGACAATTCCTCTGCACACTCAGTTGCTGCATTGCTTTCAGTGTGAGACAATGCATTACTCTTCATGTGGGAGCAGATCGGAGCAGCCCTATCACGACAAACATGGCACCTAAATCCAATAAGTTGTCTGGCATTGTCTAGAGTGAGCCCAAATGCATCCCCATGAAACCAATCTGCATAATAATGTAGCAAGTTCAAATTATATTTTGATACATGTTCAAAAGTATAGAATTATAACAAGAAAAACAAACAGGGCAACTAATGCTAGCCTCTCCTTTTCCCACCCATCCCCTAGCCGAAGAGGGAGAAGAATAAACAGAAAAGAAAAAAAGTAGTTACCTCCACAGATTTCACAAGCAATATAATTTGAAGTGCATCCATCTCCACAACAAAGGCGGCATCTAGGATGATCAAGGGTGCCAGGAAAATCTTCGGAGGAGACAACATGCTTTTTCTCCCTAAACAGCATTACTCGTTCATCATTTGACTTTCTAGACAACCAAAGACCATTAAGCCAGTAACTGCTACAGATGTACGTTCTTTTCTTACGCACAGTAGTTACTGCCAACTTCTTATGTTGAGCAGTAGTTGCCTTGGACTTCTGAGTGGTCACCTTCTTGGATTTACTTTGCTTCCCTTTTTTACGTCCTGCATTCTTTTTGCTTTGCATTCCTTTTTTACGTCCTCCACTCATTTGACTGAGCATATACAAGGATTTGGCCTTCCTAGCAGAACGGCGAAGAGGTACACTTGATGGGATCTTCTTCTTATTGGTTCGAGATCTTACCTGCCGCACCTTACTCAATCCCTTTTTATTGCCTTTAAGGTTCACTGATTTACAAACTGACGGGAGATTTTTACATTTTTGTGATTGAATCTTCTGCAGTTTTGAGTCAACTTTCCTTCTGTTAGTATTAGTCTTTACACGCATCCCATCTTGGCATTTGTGACATGAATACGTGCATTCAGTAGCGCTTGTGCTACCAGATTTCCTGACATGCCTCTTATGAAAATATCCTACAAATTATAATACAATAATCAGATATTGGAGTACAAATATAGTTCATGAAAAATACCCAACTTTCAAAGATGAAAAAGCATCAGAGAGGGCATAAGACAAATACAAATCAATCCTTAGTAATGCAAATATACACCTATAGCTCAAGTGAAAGAAGTTGCAGAGAGAACTTCCAACTTCCATCACAGAATTATCAAATACTTTAAAACTGAAAAAGAACAAGGATTCATAAAAATTACTTAAAAAAGATATTATACCCATGGCATATAATATGGAGAGGTCCATTACAAATGAATACAGAACAAATAATCAAGCTCTAACTGAGCACAAGAGGAAGTACAAAAGTTATATTATTTTCATTCAGTACCAATTCCAGAGTGAAATAGAGAACTATTGGGAGGTGATTGGGCTAGGGTATGAAAGAACACGGCAATTGAGTAAATAAGACACGCCAGCACAAATAGTACCACTCTAGAGGTGCCTTGCATGGATCGTATCTCAAGTGATGCATGCACATGCACCTTGTAACTTGCTACCATGAATGCCTAAATGACTACAACCCACAACCTAGCACACATAAAAATATAATTTGCATCAATTGCTTGTAATATTTATGTTATATAAAACCAATCCTGGGCCTTCACCTAACAGCTTAGGCTCATAAGGGAGTTGTTTCTTCACATAGTATCAGAACCTTAAGGACCAAGTGATTAAAAGTTCGATCCTTACCATCCCTGCTCTGCATAATTAAGTTGAATTTTAGCACAAGATAAAGTAGGCTTGTTGCAAATGATATAGTACTAGTGGGGGAATCAAGAGAGAAAATAAATGGAAAGCTAAAGCTGTATAGATAAGCTATGGAAGCACATGGCATCCTATAAATAACAACAACAACCAAACCTTTTCCCACTAGGTGGGGTCGGCTACATGGATTAAACGACGCCATTGTGCCTTATCATAAATCAAGTCTTCAAAAATGTCATTCAAATCTAAATCTTTTTTAATTGTTTCACCTATAGTCTTTCTTGGTCTCCCTCTACCTCTAGCTATTAGACTATCCTCTACCTGATCTACTCTTCTTACCGGAGCTTCTAAGGGTCTTCTCCTTACATATCCAAACCACCTAAGATGAGATTCTACCAACTTTTCCACAATAGGTGCTACCCTTGCTTTCTCTCTAATGCATTCATTCATAATCCTATCTTGTCTTGTATGACCGACCACACATCCAGCGCAACATCCTCATCTCTGCGACATTGATCTTATGCTCTTGTTGACTTTTTACTGCCCAGCATTCAGTACCATACAACATCGTGAGCCTTATAACTGTGCGATAAAATTTACCCTTAAGCTTGAGAAGCACTTTTCTATCACAAATCGCTCCTGAAACACTCCTCCATTTCATCCATCCAGCTTGAATCCTATGATTTAGCAAGAAGCACGCTAACACTAGCTTAGAGGTGAAAATTGAAAATCATACCATACCACAAGTCTCACGGTTTAGGTATCTTAGATCTATTATATAAAATGACAGAGAAACAAAGGGAGATGTAAACCATAGGATTCAAATAGGGTGGATGAAATGTAGAAGTGCTTTAGGTGTAATTTGAGATCGAAAGGTGCCTCTCAAGCTTAAAGCAAAATTTTATCACACAACTATAAGACTTGCATTGCTTTATGGTACTAAATGTTGGGCGATAAAGAACCAACAAGAGCATAAGATCAATTTTGCAAAGGTGAAGATGTTGCGTTGAATGAATGGACATACAAAACAAGTTAGAATTAGGAATTAATGCATTAAAGAGAAAGTAATGATACTACTTGTTGAGGAAAAGATGGTAAAATCTCGCCTTAGATAGTTTGGACATGTGAGGAGAAGATCTTTAGAAGCCCTAATAAGAAAAGTAGATCACATGTAGGATAGCCGAATAGATAGAAGTAGAGGGAGACTAAGAAAAATTATAGGAGAAACCATTAAAAAGGACTTAGATCTAAATAGCCTTTCAGAAGATATGGTCTATGACAGAATATAATGGCATCGTTTGATCTATGTAATCAACTCCACTTAGTGGAAAAAGACTTTGGTTCTTCTTGTTGTTGTATAGTAGGCTTGTGCATTTTTCACGCTTCAAGCTCAAGGGCTTTCGCATGAGGAGACATGTTAGAGAAATAAAACCAATATTGGGCTTTCACCAAACAGATTAAGCATTTAGGAGAGTTGTTCTTTGACAATTTACAAAAATTATAACTTCAAAAAATTGAACAATATTGATGAAAATCCCAATAACTAATGGACAATGTGTCTTAGGTGTAACATAGGAACAAATTTTTAGCATTTTATTAAGGCTTAAATTTTAGATAATTTCTTTTTATATTTATTTTTATTTTGTTTATAATTTTGACACATTTATTTTTATGGGCTCTCTATAAAAGGCCGTTTGCTGTACACTTGAACTCAGTTTAGTGCTTATGTAAAATTGTCAATTCATTCTTTCCTTTCTCTCTCTCTCACTCTATCACTGTCCCTTTCCCTGTTCTCTCCTTTCTCCCTTTCCCTTGTCTAGTTCAACATGAATCAGTAATTAGACCTCTGTCGTTCCAGCCACACATTCTGAATTTTTATGCACCCATATAGTATCTATCAAGTTTTTTCCAAATATGCTCCAATCAACTAAGGGAACAGTTGGACTTGGAGAATACTAATCTACCGTCAACATGTACATGCTATAGTTTTAGCATGTTCATTTGCAATTCTCTTTTTTATTAAAAAAAAAAAAAACCTATACACATTTCAGCATTTTATAATTTGGCAATGTTTTTTATAGAGACCAATGGTGTCCATTATCCATGTAGCCGACCCCATCCATAAGCTGAACCTTTTACCATAACGTCCAATTATTGACCAGTGTTTTGAATTGCTTTATATTGGAACTTCAAATTATAAAAGAAATTACCATATTTGTCAAAAAGAGTATGTTGAGATGTCACTAAAAGTCGTGACTAAACTCTACGGCCTATCAATAATTAGACAATAACATTGAAAAGGTTTCATAAACAAAGGATTTGACAGGTAAGTATATTGATGACTGCATCCATATGCTAAGACATTGAAATGATAACAATTTTGGATTCAGTGAGATACGAGTTATAGCCATAAAATGGAATAATAAAAGGAGAATAAAATATGTGAAACAATTAAAACCATGTGCATGCTGCAAATCAAAATTAATAGGAATAATAAAAAGGCCAGATTAAAAGATGAAAACAAACCTTTGCAATAAAGGCAGCTCACAGCTTCCCTGCCAATTTAAGAACAAAGGTATAGTTATGAGTAAGTAACAAATTAGGTACTCAATAAGGCAGAAATATCTTAGTGCAATTAACCTTTACATGTGACAAGTAACACAAAAAATATGGCCAGATGCATAAAACAAGAATTCAAATCTCTCACTGATGTATTTTTGTCACGCAGAAATACATACATATATATTGATAAAATTAGAATTCATTAAGAGAAAAAAGGGAGCAATCTATGGAAGCAATCCAAGAAGTGGTATCAGAGGAAGCAAAAAGACCTGCACATGGTTTTCATTGATCTGGAAAAAGCCTACGATAGGGTATCGAGAGAGGTCTTGTGGAAGGCTCTGGAGAAGAAATGAATTCGTATCGCTTATATTCGAGTAATCCAAAATATGTATGATGGGTCTAAAACTAGTGTAAGAACTCAAGGTGGCGTTACAGAAGATTTCCCTATAACTATAGAACTGCACCAAGGGTCAACTTTGAGTCCATATCTTTTTAGCTTGGTCTTAGATGTGCTTACTGCGCATATCCAAGAGCCGGTGCCACAATGCATGCTTTTTGCAGATGATATAATTTTAGTTGGAGAGTCGAGAGAGGAAACAAATGGGAAGCTAGAGCTATGGAGACGAGCTTTGGAAGAATATGGCTTTCGTCTAAGCAGAAGTAAGACGGAGTATATGAAATGTAAATTCAGTAAGAAGCGTGCTAATACTAGCTTAGAGGTGAAAATTGGGAACCACACCATACCACAAGTCACACGGTTTAGGTATCTTGGATCTATCATACAAAATGATGGAGAGATAAAGGGCGATGTAAATCATAGGATTCAAGCTTGATGAATAAAATGGAGGAGTGCTTCAAGAGTGATTTGTGATAGAAAAGTGCCTCTTAAACTTAAGGGTAAATTTAACCGTACAACTATAAGACCCACGATGCTGTATGATAGTGAATGTTGGGCAGTAAAAAGCCAACAAGAGCATAAGATCAATGTCGTGGAGATAAAGATGTTGCGCTGGATGTGTGACCATACAAGACAAGATAGGATTAGGAATGAATGCATTAGAGAGAAAGTAGGGGTAGCACCTATTGTGAAAAAAATGGTAGAATCTCGTCTTAGGTGGTTTGGACATGTAAGGAGAAGGCCCTTAGAAGCCCTGGTAAGAAGAGTAGATCAGGTGGGAGGATAGTCCAATAGCTAGAGATAGAGGGAGACCAAGAAAGACTATAGGTAAACAATTAAAAAAGATTTAGATTTGAATAACATTTCTGAAGAATTAGTTTATGGTAAGGCACAATGACGTCGTTTGATTCATATAGCTGACCCCACCTAGTGGGAAAAGGTTTGGTTGTTGTTGTAAGAGAAAAAAGGGAAGCACAAGAAAGGATGACAATCAATCCTCCAATAACTCAGTGGATTTATTGAACTATCGTGGTTCAACCTATAACAAAATATTGATCCCCGTCCATGGGAGAAACAGAGAAAAAATTATTATGATTGTTAGAGAATATTAGGGTTATTAGTCTTATGTTAGTGGGCTTGGACCAGTACTAGTAGTGTTAGTATTTGACCTAAGTATTAGTATAAATAAGAGTACTAAGTTATGGAATTGTATCACATTTTATTCCTATCAATAGTATATTCAATGTTTCATTATTAGCCGTTTTCTATCTTTTCCTCCTTCCTTACCTAAAACCCTCCAATTCAACATGGTATTAGAGCAGTACCATCCTCTATGACCTGTCCCATCACTCTTGCTACCGAGTTCCCAAAGATCTGGAACTCTAATTAGCTGCCGCCTCTGGTTGCCGAGTTCTCCTTTTGGCACCCTTTTTCTATATCTTTTATGGCCAACCGTGTTTCCATTCTGGTTTGCCGGCCTTTCTCCCTTGTCGTGACGTCTTTCCGGCATGTCATCTCCCATCTCCGCCTCATTCTAACTTTCCGGCGAATTTTACAGTGACCTTTCTTGCCGACGACCACACCAACGGACTCGCCTACCTCCAATCTGCCCAATCCCAGAAGCCCGACCCCAACGCCCTAGGAACGCGCCCCCCACGCGCTGACCATCGCCACTGCCAACCAGCAACAGGCGTGACCCTTTCTTCGGCGCGTGACTGGCCTCCTCTCTGGCAGCCGCTTCTCTTGCCTGACTCGTCTCTGCCTCCTCTACACAGATCTACACTCAGATCCTTCATCTGACATCTCTATCCCCTTGTTCAATTGCATTGAGACTTTCAGGTACATTGTGGTTTCTGTTTTTGATCATTATACACTGACCCATGGTTGTTTCACCTCCTTTCCGGGCTCCTCCGCCGTTCGTTTACCTCAGTACATCATCTCTGACCTCCACATGGCTGTTTGGCATTCTTTGTGGTGGTTATCTCTGTTTTTGGCTGTTTGGATCTTTTCCAATGCTAGCATAGCATTGAGGGAGAGAATAAGAATAAATTCATCTCAACATATATTTCAATGTCGGTATTTGTCATGCCATTCTTTTCCCACTAATGAATCATACTAGTGGTGACTTATTTTCCCATCGACGATCATTCCAGCAGTGACTTCTCTCCCATAGATGAATCATGCTAGTGGTGATTTTTCTTCTCGTTGACGATCATTCCGATGGTGACTTTTATTGGTTATGACTCACACCAGCCTCCACTTTGTCCTAGATGCACTGGCCTTCCCGTCGAAGATCATTCCGATGGTGACTTATGTTGGTTATGACTCGCACTAACCTTTGTTTTGTCCCAAATGCACTGACTTGCTTTGTCCTAGATGCACTGACCTCGACTTTGTCCCAGATGCACTGGTACCAACTTTGTCCCAGATGCACTGGTACCAACTTTGTCCCAGATGCACTGGCCCTGTCCGTCTTAGTCCCAGATGCATTGGCCCTATCTCCATCCCAAATTCAGTTGCCTGCCACTGTCACACTGTTTGGCTCATTATGTTTTTAGTTTATTTTCTTTAAGATGTAATTGTAACAAGCTTAAAGCTTAGTAAGTTTAAGCTTGAGGGGGAGTGTTAGAGAATATTAGGGTTATTAATCTTATGTTAATGGGCTTGGGTCAGTACTAATAGTGTTAGTATTTGACCTAAGTATTAGTATAAATAAAAGTACTAAGTTATGGAATTGTATCACATCTTATTCCTATCAATAATATATTCAGTGTTTCATTGTTAGCCATTTTCTCTCTTTTCCTCCTTCCTTACCTAAAACCCTCCAATTCAACAATGATCAATGAAAATTACAAGGAGTCTGCTCAACCACTCAAACCCCAATCCCAATACACCCAAATCCTTCTTGTTGTTGACATTTAATACCCAGAATTCAAATCACCCAGTGATGTATTTTTGTCACACAGAAACACATACATATATAATGATAAAATGAGAATTCATTAAGAGAAAAAAATTGAAGTACAAGAAAGAATGACAATCAATCCTCCAATAACTCAGTGGATTTATAAAATTATCATGGTTCAAACTACTACAAATTATTGATCCCTGTCCACGGGAGAAAAAGAGAAAAAATCGTTATGATAAATGAAAATTACATAAAAGCAGTCTGCTCAACCATTCAAACCCCAATCCAAATACACCCAAATTCTCGATGTTGCTGAGATTTGATACCCTCCACAAATCTCCATAACAAAATCCTTGCTGGGTTGGGTCACATGTCAGGCCAAAGCCAAAATTAAAAACAAGCAAGTTTTTAACACTAACCCATTAAACAAGGGTTAAGATTTCAATTAAATCTTTAAATCTTAACCCTTCTACTGTCCTACATTATCTACTATCACATACACCCAATAAACCTTCAATCTGCCTATTTTCTGCCACCAAGTCACCCAAGAAAACCCTAATTTTAGCCCAATAATTCTAACCCTTCCACAGTCCTACTCCTACATCATACTGTTTTATATGCAGAACACTTCTTAAAAGTTGATGTTAGAGAAAGTGAGAAACAAGTATGTATCATCATAAATATGCATGTCTTAATGTTTGTTTTAATAAAAACCCAAAATACTTTCTAGGATGGGCTGATGGCAATATTAGATTTCATTGTTTAATAAGTTTCAATAATAAGCCTTGGAAGTTTATTTCTCAGGTATATGTTTCTTACCGACCACTAGTATCTGAGGTTGAGTTATGGTTCTCATATCAGGTTTTGGGAGGATATTGGGCAAGGAATATTCATTTCCTAGAGTTCTTTTCCTCACCTTTATAGCCTTTCTTCTTTACATAACAGACGGAGAGGAATACAATCAGTAACTTAAGAAAATATATATTAGTCTCATCCTCAACTAAATTAAAACAAAAACTATTATGGATAAAATAAAACTATTAATAAGAAAAGAAATAGCATATATATAAGAGATAAGAAACTCATCAAAACACTTATCTAGATGAGTGAATACTGCAAATACCTGATTGGAACGTCTTTGTTGCAATGCCCACACTGATGACAATCAGATCTTTCCATTCTAGAAAATAAATATGAAAATCCCCTTTGCTGAGGAACCCTCTTATTTACTCTACCAATCTCAAGAATTTTTCCGAGTTTCTTTTCATGGGACTTACGGACAATTCTTTTTTCCTCAAAATTCTTCAAAAGATGCAAGGGAACATAAGATTCATCCAGCCAATATTTTTTCCTCTCACTTGAGGATTGTTCCAACAAAGAACCATGTTTGATAACGATATCTGGAATAGCCCTTCTCTTCCCAAAATCAAGAAGGTATTTCACAGATTGCCCTTCATTGCACTTCCTGCGTACAATTACTTTTTTGAACAGCCTGATTGATTTTCTAGATTCCTTGTCCAACACATATTGAGGATGGTTATTCTCGATATCATGCCACTTTATGTTTGAATAAAGCTCTCTAACCTGAAAACATGACATAGTTTATCTTGGATTAAAAGAGGTAGCTATTTTATTACATGAGAAGAAGTTCTTCAGCTTCTACAATTATGAAAGGCTAGACTGTAACATTGAAAGGAAAGCTACTAACGCATGCATACATGTTCATGTTTCAATATATTTACATATTATCACTTTAATTCCCATGCTCATTCTAGGTTTGTCAGGTTAACAGAATGTGAGATTGTTACCCTTATACATGTTCATTTTAATATTATATTCTAGGTTGGATGGCAGCATTTTTCTTTCGGTAGTCATATTACTCTTTTTATTTTCGGCTATAGCAACAACAATCATAAGTCTAATTTTTCTCACTCTTTCTCTACTAGGGAGAGGTTTCTTCTTAACAAACCCGTTTAGAAATCTAAAATTTCCTTAATAATCAAGCCCTTTGTTTAGATAGTAATTAATAAGAATAATACAAATGACATGATGTAGATTCTTAGGCCCCATGTAGCACCTTCTCCAAATATATGTGTTCTGTGCAGCTCAAGTTTGGAAACAGCGGTCCATTAATATTTACATTGTACGGAGATTTCTTTCCTTTGGAATAGTTTGTTTGATGAGCTGGAAGAATATTGGGCACGCCCATTCATTTTGTAACAGTTTCAATTGGTTTGTTCGGAAGATTTTGGCAAAAATAAGGAGGCAAAATTTTAGTGGCAATTTGCAGTTTAAGCAATTCTCTGGTGTGTATGGTCAGAGCAGAATGCTTTGCATTTTAGGGGCATCTCTTTGCCCCTAGTTTTCCTCTGGGATAAGGATTGTGTTTATGGCTTCTCTGTTGTGCTCAACTCATGGCTGTTTCAGCGGAGTTTTCCATTGTTTATATGTGATGTGGAGAGAATAGACAACTTTGTTTATATGTGGTGTGGAGAGAATAGACAACTTTGTTTATATGTGGTGTGGAGAGAATAGACAACTTTGTTGCATTCTTGATCCTTTCCTTTCCTTTATTACTTTTTCTGTTTCGGTTAATATCTTATCCTCCTCCTACTTGTACTTCCCCTCTTTTCTCTCCAATAAATCTTTTTCTATAAAAAAAAAAACCATACTAATGCCTGAGATCAATTATGAAGACAATATTCAGTTCTATCCTCAAACATTGTAGTTGAATTGAAAGCTCCTTTTAATATATGGGAAACTACTCCGCTGGAAGTTAACAAAATGTAAAACATATTACATGAATACTACAGTAAAACTTCCAACATTTTACAGACGTTTACATATCAACTCATTGAATAATATATTGCAAGCATCATTTAGACCAGTGTTCCCATCTCATTATTTCTGGAAACAAATGCAATAAGAAACGACAATTGACATAATAGAAAATGCAAGATTAAGAAAAAAAAGACATAATAGAAAATGAATGATCCTCTTTTTCCTTAAATGAGTTAATATATTTATATTGTGATTGCCAAAGAAATTCCCATTTAAAACTAAATATTCATATACAAAAGCGATTGCAACAGAAAAGTTTTTAAGTTTAAAGTACTAAAACATGTAAATAGTGTCTCAAACAATCAAACCACAATATCTGAATAAAAGACCACATATGGGTGGGCACCAACTAATGATGAGCACCAGTAAAGTCATATGCTAAGAGCATTTGGCAAGCCCGGAAATCATACCTGTAAAGCAAGCTGCTCAACACTTGTTGACATCTCAACAGCAGCTCGCCAGGCAACATATTTGCTTCTCCTTGCAAATTCCGAATTCTCAGGATATAAAATGCCTGGTATCTTTGTACACCCAGCTGCAGAATTTCAAACTTTCAAATAAATTCAAAATAATAATTAAGATGAATCGTCTCCTAACACAAACACCATCCATGATATACATGAGAGAAATTTGCAGACCTTGTCTAGCAGCCTTGGTAACCAAGGAGCGAGGCAAAACCTTCCAATTAAACAATTGTCGGGAAAGCCTACCACCTCTCCACCAATATAATCCCAAACCACTAGTAGTGTTTGAAGATGAATTGGATTCAATATCTGAATACCTAGCCCTTTTCCTTCCAATACCATGCCTTGAAGATGTGCGTGATGAACTGACCACAATATGAGCAGATGATCCCATAGTAACAACAGAATCCACATGCTTTAACCAATCTGCCGAAAGTGCAAAAAGCCGCAGATTGGATTCTAACTGCAGAATGCCAAATTAGACAGTGTCAAACATTCAAATAGAAAATATTAAGGACAACTGAACCAGAGAACAATGTAAACCCAAAAGCTAGACGATGTTTTAGCCAGCTAACTAAAAAGAGGTGTTTCTTTTGTTGCAAGCAGTCTTGAGATCTAGTCATTCTACAACATATTTTTCAGCTTCATTAATAGCAAAGGCATCATAAAAGCATACAGCAAGTAAAATAGAAAAATAAATATCTATATATATGTGCCGAAAGACGCACACATTTATGAGGTGAGTATCATGAAGACCCACTTCACCTGGTACCTACTATTTATTTTCTGTTGGCCAGTTATATCACTTGTATAGGACTAGACAAACCTAAGGACCAATCTATCTATATCTTAAAGCACAAGTCAAGTAAAAAGCATCCAATAAACATAAACAAAAGCCTAAATGCCAATAATAACTTAAGGAAAAGCCTACGAAAACTATTAAGATCCTAATTAAAATTACTAAGGACTGAAAAAAATAATAGAAAAAATTACAAAAATGCATTCCTGGTAACCATATTTCCAGTTCAGGAACAATTAATCACCCAAGTGGTTAGCCATGTTCAAGGAGAGGTTAACGCGTAACCAACTAGAAATATTTTTACCAAGAATTCCTTTTCTACAATTTTCCAATAATAGTAATATTAGCTAAACTAGCACTAACTGAACTAAAAGTTTTAAATTATCAAGCAATTAAATGTTACAGTCAGGCCCTATATCAAAACTAATCAAATTAGTGAGAATTTAGGATCTATAAGCTTAAATCCTATAGATTGAACTGCATCACTTTATGATAGAGAATCTTTAAAAATTAGAAGCCCTCATGCTTTTACTTGATTCGAGTCATCTTTCTTCCAATCCAAATAAGAGAACTTGGACAACGGAATATTTTGGTGTTTTCTCCAGCAAATCCTTCTCAGTTCTAAACTCACTCTCCTAATCATAAAAGGTTCCTTTTTTACTAAGCCATTTGGAAGTCCAAAGTTCCCTCTAAAGTCAAGTCAACAGTGTTACTTCTTAGGATTAATACAACTGACATGTTAATGATTCTTAGACCTCAAACAGCTCTTTTAAAGATGTGTATTATGCGTAGGTCTACCTCAAAAACAGCAGGTCCATTTATTTTCACATCATAATGAGGCTAGTTTCTTATGGAATAACTTGTTAGGAGTTATTGGTGAACAATGACTGTACCCTTACACCATGGAACAGTTTCCAATGATAATAAATATTTTGAAGGATTGAGGAGGCAATGGCAATGTGCAGTTTATGTGGTTCTCTGGTACATTAGGTTTGACGAATGCCCGAATTTTCAAGTGTCTCTCTTTTTGTTTAAAGGGAATTTTAATTACTGATATGCAAAGAGATTGGACAGCTTTGTTGCATCTTTGAGCCAACTTGGCTCTTTTTTTCTCCTCTTTCTTCTTGTTAGGGGGATTTCTGATCCTTCTCCCTCCACATGTACATTCCCTCTTCTCTTTCTATTTATATATTCTTCATTTATCAAATAAAAAAAAGGGAAACCTTGCATTCAACAAATAATACAAGAAAAAGAAAGGGAATAAAACCCCTTGGCACGGTCTAAGTTAAAAACTTCAATCACACACTCATGTGCAACGTTAAAACTATACTTAAATTAACAAAAATGATTTTCTTTTTTTTCTTAATTTGCACTAATTGTGAATAGCAAAAAGAGCTTAGATTTATCACCCCAAGGCTTTAGAATAAGAAATGAGCTGACTAATGATGTCAAACAAGTAAGTTTCTCATAACTTGTAACCAAACATGAGAAAGTCATAGTACTAATGCCTTTAATTAAAATGATTGACAGAGAGAAAGCATGTCCTTACAAGGAGCAATAATCGTTTAACAGGAAGAAAATCACATGTCTTCATGAGATCCTTATGCCAAAGATTAGTTTGATGTGGATTCAACCATGGACCCAACAAAAGCCCACGTAATCGATCCTCAAGGGAAAGAATATGACAAATGATAGCTTTAAGATGTCCATTCTGGATCTTCCTGGATTGAAGCCCAACTAAAGTACTTTTACACACTTCCCAGGCAGGCTTCATTACAGAATTAAACAAGCAATCCCTGTCATCATTTGCAACTTTGCAAGAAAAGCACCACCCGCATTTTTCCTTTTGGGCAGCTGCATTCAGGTTTTGAATACTTGGCCAACCAAAGTTCGTAGATTTCTTCATAATGGCCTTTGCTTGGTTTGAAATTATGTCTTCTTCAGACATTGCAAAATTCTTATTGATCTTTTCAGGTGACTTACACATCAACTCCTGTGCAACTAATGAGGCTGTTCGGGCAAAGCTGTAATAGTTTATGTAGTCAATTCCACAAGGCGTTTCTGAAGTATCCTTATTGTCAGTAACGGGGGTACAGCAAGCACCTACAGATCTTAAGTTTATTTTACGTCCCACATCTAATTTGGAAGATGTCAAAGAACAGTCACCAACTGGACGGTGTTTTTCTGGTATTCCAGACTGATTCAAGGATTCATCAGATCTATTGGAATCATAAAGCCCAGACATTTGAACATTCTCGATGCCTGATCTCATTTGTGTGGTATCAGCTGATCCTTCTGAAGCAACACAAGGACTTTCTATAGTTGTCATTGAATCTAAGCGGTTCCCAGCTTTTGGAAACTCTTGGCCAAGATGCGAACAACAGTCAATAGTTGAATTTTCGTCCAACTTTCTTTGATCATCAGCCCGATTATTGTCCAAACATGTTTCTGAAGAAGTAAAAGGTGCTAAGGATGTATGCATAGCAGAATATTCTACCTTCAAATGCATGTTTTTGCAGGAACTTTGATTAAAGACAACCAAGTTACTAGTCCCCGCACTTAAGTTAGCAGGGATATCCCAATGCTTGTAAATAGCCATTAATATGCTTCCATATAAAGTATCCATAGACTTTAGAACTTCAATTACCACATGTAGATCATTTCTGTGGTAGTAATTGAACAAGGACCTTGTATCAGATGAGTCTGACCTGCATAGGTTTCAGCATGCAAATAAAGTAAGATATAAAGATGATCAAAAGCAGCACATAACAGTTTAGTTGTGTGTTTGGATTAGCTTATTTTAGGTTCAAAATAATTTATAATCAAAATATTACCGGGAGAGCTTTTGGTAAAAAAGCGCGATTTTTCCCCAGAAATAATCAAAACCAAATATGAACTAGACATCTGTGGTATGGTTTGCATTTTTCACAATGACAAGAACACAATATCCACTTCAAAGTTCAGATTCACTAACAAAACTAAATCTAGGGAAGAGCCAGTTTGTGATACAAAAGAATGATCAAATAGACATGGACAAGCAAAAATGCAGGTAATCCACATGTTGTCTCCTCAATGGCCTGCATAAATATTCTCTGATACATGGGGAAACAGTGGGTCAAGCTAGCAAGCAGCCTAAAATTCCAACTGAAAGTCACAGGGTCATTTACCACAAAAGAATTTGATGTCACTTATCAAAGAATATTTGGCAAGCTAAGATTAGAAAACTAGTGGTGGAGGCACTGATACGTAAGTTTATCCAGAAAAAAGGAAAAGGGTATAAGTTATAACTACACACTTACACTAACAGGTAACCACAGCTGTTAAAATAAAGACGGCCATGAAGATCAATCCCTAACAAGTCTGCTCCTCGAAGTGTCCTTCGTGATTTCATCCAAGCCCTGTGTGCCCCAATTGCACACTCAGGGCAATACCAGTCACCTTCAGGCAGATTGTCACTTGCAATTCCCACACACCTTGAGTGGAATGCAGCAGGGCAACCATCACAGCATATTAAATTTCCATCCATCTTGCAAAGGCAGCATTCATCACTGTTCCAGTCAGTTGTATCATCCACAATCTCCTCAGTCAAGCAAGAGCCACCAGGCATATCGGTTACAGCTCTTCTTTTCTTGCAAGTGTCAAAATAGATATTCTGATCAAAACCCATATCAGTCTCGGTTATCAAAGATCTTCTGTTAAGCTCTGACCTTATGGCTTCCACTTCAATCATATCATCACACAGGCATTGAAGAATCTTAACCTTCACAATTACAGGCTGTTTGTAGTAGTCAGTTTTGAACATTAAGTGGTTAAGATCAAAAGCAGTTTTAAATCCTGAACCATGAATCAGAAGGTACTCCGCCATGAAAATGGGCCATGTGACCAGGTCCAATAAATCCCAGTTAAGATTCCTACATTAAATTAAAAATATAAAAATGGAAAACTTATATGGATAACACAGTCGAACAGATTGACTAGTATGACCAATGAAAAATTGAAATAAAATATACCTCAGGCAATTGGATGCAGATTGGCAACCCTCATTGGAAAGGTATTCCAAATGCTTTCTCAAAGTTTGCAAAATAGAAACATGAATGCTGTCAAATAATATACTGGGGGTTTCAGACTTCAGTGCGGCTACAAGATCCTCCAACTCAAATGGACTCAAAAATAATAAAGTACTGAAAGATTTTAAAGAAGCATAAATAGAAAAAAGTTCAAGAACAGGAACATCATCTAAATTCAAAATTTGAGAAGAAGGGGGTAATTGCAGCTTTGGTGGAGGAACATTGCACAGTTCGTATTTCTCATAACCAGAGATTACAGGTTTTTCTTCTGTTAAGGAACTGGGTCCCAGGGACAACAAAGGATCATCCGTCACCTGCGATGCTATGGTGCTTGAAACCTGTTTTCTAGCTGATGCCCGGCGAGAACTCCTCCTTAAAATTGTCTCTGGGGTGGGTTTTAGATTATCTGATAATTTTCTTCTCTTCCTTCGGCTACTTCCTTGTTTGCGTGGACTTCCTGGATCATCTTGGTATTCATGAATTATGGCAAAACCAGCTTCAGAAGGACTATCCGTTTGCTTAACCCCCACAGAATCACAATCCTTAACAGAAAGGGCATTTGTAAACTGAAGAGAGTCAATAGCTGCTGCATCTCCTTTGCCATCATCACCTTCCTTTTCCTCAATCAAACACATAGAGGCATCTTTAGCTGCATGCTGTGTGGAAACATGAATTAACTCCAATTTGATAGCACCAGAGACATCATTCAAATTACAGCAAACACCATCATCTTCTATAGATCTCTGAATAATATTTGTCTGTTCCTCTTGGAGCTGCCCCATCTTACCAAACAAAACATCTACTTCAGAATGTCCATTTCCATCAGCATCAACCTGATCTTCCTTAACTTCTTCACATACCTCCACATTCAAATCAAACTTACATTCCCGCTGCAATGTATCCCCTCCCGAACAACCCAAATAACCTGCATTCAGGTTGACATCATCCTCATTATTCACATCCAAATTCAAATCAATACAATCCCTTCTCTTCAAATTGTCCTCAGTGTTATTAAAAGGTGAACTACACCCATCATTCAGATTCAAATCCTCATTCAGATTAAGCCTAGCATTCAAATCAAGGCCATCTCTAGCAGAATTCCCATTAGCAGAGACACTCTTATCCAAACTCTCTTCAAACCCAATTCCCTTTCCTAGAGTTCCATCACTCCCGTTTGAGTTCAGACTTCCATTCACATTGCCCACAAGATTCCCTCCATTCCCATTTCCAAAACCCGAGTTTCTCTCAAATCCACAACCTAAATCACCAAACACTCCTAAATTCCCACCAGCAGAAGCATTTCCATCCAAAACCCCCCTAAATTCACTACCCTCCGCCACCAAATTCTCACTAACATTACCTGAACTTGCTCCAGTTTCGCGCCTCGGCTCGACACGACGCCGCTTTTTGGGTTTCCGACCGACCCGAGGCTTGGGCCTAGCAAGCTCCGGTTGAGGTTCCAAGATGGAAGCGATTTCAGAGGATTCCAACTCCTCAGAATCACCATCTTCGTAGAGGATCTCGACGAAACCTGAGGAAGGGTCATAAGATTTCACAGTTCCTGAGAGAATCCCAAACCCCTTGACCTCTTTCTTAACGGTTTTGCCCACAAACTCCATCTCCAGAAGAAAAAAACAAAACAAAACACTGTAATCGTAACACAGATTGTGATGTGATCTCTATTGAGGAATTGAGGGAGAAAAAAGAATTGATCGAAACAGAGAAGTGAGCGAAGAGAAAACCCTCGAAGAGAGAGAGAGGAAGGGAAGGGAGGGTTTTGGTTTTGGTGAAAAATCGTGACTGTTTTGGAAATGGAATGAAGGGGGGGGGGGGAGAGAAAGGGTGCGGAAGTTAGAGCGAAATGGAAATGCGTCTCTCTCTCTCTCTCTCTCTCTCTCTCTAAAGAAGTGGGTCAAACGAAGTAGTCATGAGAGAGAGAGAAACCAAACAGTGACAATAAATTGGTGGGATTAAAAATATATATGATGACTATTGACTCTATTCTACTCTTTTTTGAAGCTTAACCATTGGTGGATTATTAAGTTACAATTTGAATTTGCAGAGTGGATTTTTATTATAATTTTTTTTTTGTTGTTCAAAGATGGAGGTGGGTAATCGGTAGTTCGCAGTTGGTTGGATGGGTTGCCTTTTGTTCTTTCTTATTCTATTCTATTTGCAATTCTGCTCCTAAGGTCATTTTAAAAGACCATCATGTATACAGAAAAAAGAGTAATATGATTTACGCGACTCTTTTCTAGTGTGAAAACTTACATCACATCTCATTAGTCATTTATGTTTATCATCGGATTTGTGCAGTGTGTTGAAATTAAAAACCTAGATATCCACCCCACCTACTTAGAACACTAACGGGTGTTTAAAATTTTGTAATATCTTATAAATTAAAAATAATAATAAAGTAGTATCATTCACTAAAAAAACGATGCAATGTACAAAGTAAATGAGAGAGAAAAATGGAGGAAATGATTGTATAATAGTAAATGATAATAATCAATTGAGCATCTTAAATTAATTGAGATATTAAGTTAATGGGAGAATATTATGGAAATAAGTATCAATTAAAAAATATATGATATGAAAATTATCTGTATTAAAACAATCTTATATCTTTGCTAAAATTGATTTTGTAATTAAAAACTTTTTAAAAATTTAACAACTTCTATTAAAAAAATTAGGAAACCTATTTTATATATATATATATATATATATATATATATATATATATATATATATATATATGACGTGATAACTTTTTATCATGATACTTTATTAAAGATTCCATTCATAAAATAAGTCATGATTAATTGATCATTTGAGTGTTTATCTATTAATAAATATAAATATATGTATAATACAAATTTCCGCTCTTGAACTTGTATATTATTAATTGACCCTTTGAATCTTTATCCATTGATAAATACATGTATTTATATAAATTTTGTAATTGACTAGCTGACATGGAAAATAGTTTTGATGATAACAAACATGATGAAGATGATGTATAGTCAAATCAAGAAAGTGGAAAGATTAACAAGAAAGCAAAGATCTCATTTATGCTCAACTCAAGGAGAAGAAGGTTTTGATAACAACAAAATCATGTCAAAGACCAAGTCCAAAGGAAGATTAAATGGTATAACTAATAGGACTTAGGGTCTTTTTGTAAGAAGCCCTCTAGATATCTCAAATATATTTTCAAATATTTAAAAATGATTTTCACATATTAAAATACCCAACAAACAAGTTTTGAAGGTTTAGTTATGATGGTAGTTCAAATTTATGAAAAATAGCAAAGTTTGAGTTTTGAAAATCTGACCTTTGGTTACTCTTTTGATCATAACTTTCAAAATAATTTGATTTTTGTTTTGAAACTTATTTCATTTGAAAATAGACTCAAATATCTTTCCAATGACTGGTCATTTGCTTTAAACGGATAAGAAATGAAGAAGTTATGACCATTTAAAGTTGGATTTCAAAATCAGTGGTGTATTCGAATACACCATATAGGTATTCGAATACCACACCTCAGAAATGTCTCCAGAACGTGTTTTTAAGGATCTATTCGAATACCACACAAGGTATTCGAATACCACAACATAGAAAACGTTCCAAAACATATTTTTGAAGGATCTATTCGAATACCACACAAGGTATTCGAATACCACAACCCAGAAATCACGTAACAGCTATTTTCTGGAGCTTTTAATGAATGAAATTAATACCCAACGGCTCTTTTTCTTGGAACACTATAAATACATGGTTTTTGTCATCTTTTATACAAGCCCCATGATCTGAACTATTTTTGCTTGTGCCAAAAACGTGATTCTCTATTTTCTCATATTTTATGTGCTCTTTTCGCCAAAACCTTGAGATATCATAAGAGAGCTTCCTAGTGCTTCAAGTTGTAATATTTTGCTCGAGTGAGAGTTTCTCTTCTTCATCTATTTCTCGATATCTTGTATTATGAGGGTGAGGTATCCCTCGGTAAAAGGGTGAGGTAGCCCTTGTTGTAAAGAAGGTGAGGTATCCTTCAAAGGGGTGAGGTATCCTCTAAGGTTTGTGTAAGGGTGAGGTATCCCTGTTTGGTGAGGCTTTAGCACAAGGGTAGAGTTTCCCTGTGTGTGAAAAGTACTCTATTGTGTAAAGGTTGCAAGCACTGCTGTTTTTAAGCTTGTATTGAATAGTGAAAAATCTCGAAGCGTGTTTCGGGGGGGGACGGACGTAGCCACAAGTGGTTGGTGGTCGAACCGGGATAAATATCGTGTCTGCTTTTCTTCTATCCTTCATCTCTTTATTTTCAGCAATTTATTTATTATTGCTTAATTATTTATTTTGTTCTTAAGGCATTTTATCATCTTTACACATATTAATTATATTGCTTCAAGAAATTTGTATTAAAAAGGGTTTACGAAAAAGTTTTCTAAATACTCAATTCCCCCTTGAAGATCTTGAAGCCACTTGGGTAACAAGTGGTATCAGAGCTAGACTCTTGTATAAAGAGCTTAGCCGCTTCAAGAGTACATAGCTTCATCAAATGTTTTATCAGAAGCAACTTCCATAAATCGACCACCCTTTTTCAATGGGGATGGTTATGCATATTGGAAGGAAAGAATGAAAATCTTTATAGAGGCTATTGATCTAGATGTGTGGGATGCTGTCGAAAATGACGCATTTATACCTACACGCGTTGTCAATGGTGTAAAAACCGAGACACCTAGAAGTGATTGGTCTAAAGATGATAAAAGAAAAGTTCAAAATAACTTAGTAGCCAAAAACATCATTACCTCAGCCTTGGGGCATGATGAATTTTTAGAATTTCAAATTGCAAAGCGCTAAAGAAATGTGGGACACTTTACAAGTTACCCATGAGGGTACTAGTGAAGTTAAGAGGGCGAGAATCAATTCTCTAACTCGAGAATATGAATTGTTTAGAATGAACCAAGGAGAAAGCATTCAAGAAATGTAAAAGAGGTTCATCCACATTGTTAATCATCTTGCATCATTAGGAAAGAATTTTACTAACGAAGATTTGATTAACAAAGTGTTGAGATGTCTTAGCAGGATTTGGCAACCAAAAGTAACAGCAATTTCAGAATCAAGGGACTTGACAACTATGTCACTAGCAACTCTTTTTGGAAAACTTCACGAGCACGAGTTAGAGCTCAACAGGCTTGACCAAAGTGAGGAAAACGATAAAAAGAAAAAGGGGATAGCGCTTAAAGCCACCACCTCCACTATCAATAATGAAGAAGAAGACGATGGAGATGACATGGACAACATTGAGCTAAATGAACAAAATCTCAATCTTCTGGTAAGAAAATTTGGTAAGTTCCTAAAGAAAAAGAGAACTCAAAGAAGATCGCCTTTTCCCCCAAAGAAAGTTGAAAAGAAACCCTCCAAAGAAAGAAGAGTCTACATAGCATGGGATGACAACGACATGGACTCCACTGATAGCTCAGATAGTGAAGAAGCCCATCTATGTTTTATGGCGAAAGGAGAAGAAGAAGAAAAAGAAAGCGACAACGAGGTAAATTCTGACGTATCTCCTTCTTATGATGAGTTACAAGATGCCTTTGAAGAATTGCATGACGAAACAATTAAGCTTACAAAATTAATTTCTTCATCTAAGAAAACTATCTCTTCTTTAGAAAATCAAATTCTAATTTTGAATAAAGAAATTGAAGAACTAAAAATTGAAAATGAAACTTTGGGAATTATTGATGCATGCTCATCTCATCCCTCACATGCTTCTACTTCTTATTCTTGTTCTTCATGTCATTTGCTTGAAAATGAAATTGAAGATTTAAAGAACACCCTTGCCAAATTCACATGTGGAAAAGATAATTTAAATATTTTATTAGGAAAACAAAGGGTTGTTTTTGAAAAAGCTGGAATTGGTTATAACCCGAAAAATCAGCATAAATCTTATAAAAACTTCTTTGTTTATTCAAGCACTTCTTGTAGTCCTTTTATCAAATGTTTTTACTGTGGAAAGAAGGGTCATAGTGCTTCAACATGCAATGCAAGAAAGAATGTTAACACAAAAATTGGGACAAAAATGGTTTGGGTTCCAAAGGATACATTGCCCAAAACTGACACTCAAGGACCCAAGAAAATTTGGGTACCAAAAACAAAAAATTAAATTGTGTTGCAGGTGTGCTTGAAAGCCTAGAACTGACTTCGGCATTTTTGAAAGTGGCTACTGCGAGCACAAGACCGGAAATAACTTCAAGCTCTCTTCCTTCCTTTCAATGAAGCTTGAAGTTGCAACCATGAAATAAACTCTTAATCATTGGAACAGATAAGAAAATAATGGCAAATAATAAGGCAAGCTCTCTTACGGTATTTTCTTTGTATTTCCATCAAAAGGTAAGTTTTCATATCTTAAATATACCTTCTGGACGTAAATTATATGTTTTTGTGTTTGAGTTATTCGAATACCTCCCTGTGGTATTCGAATACCATTGCATTTGTACGTGAAAATCCATGTTTTTCTGATAGGTCTATTCGAATACCATCATAAGGTATTCGAATACCATACATCAGTACAGAATTCTTATGGTTTTATAAGCTGGTGCATTCGAATGCCCAAATATGTATTCGAATAATCTGAGAAATCTTTATCAGTACTTGTTACATGCTATCTGGAGTATTCGAATACCTTCCAAGGCATTCGAATACTTGCTCCTTCTGGAGTTTATAAAATGTGATGGGTATTCGAATACAGCAAAAGGTATTCGAATACCACATGGCTGAAAGCAAGTTTTACATCGTCTTCCCTGTTTCGTTTCTGCCGTTCTTTCTTTTATGCAATGTAAACAACATGCTTTTGATCTTATTTCATCAAGCCTTCATTTATGCCTTATATGAAAATCACATGATGTTCTTAAATGCATATTTTTGCTTGCTCTTTCACCTTATCTTTCTCTAGAATATGCTGCATATTTAAATCCTTTGTAAGGTAAATGTTCAAGGTAAATGTAATTGGCTATTGTTTTGATATACGAACAAGTGCAATAAGTGGTATATGAAATATTTAATATCTATGTTTTTATTGACATATGTCAGATTTATAAGAATTTGTTAACAAGTGGTAAATGCTTAGAACATCTTGACAAGTGATATCAAACAAGTGGTAAATGCTTTACATTTTGACAACAAGTGATATCAAAGTGGTATGAACATAATAACAAGTAATAACAAATGATAACAAATGATATCAAACAAGTGATTTCTTGGCCAAATTAATCAATAAATATATTTTTCTTTTTTTTGCCCTTGAGAATCATTTGCTGCTTTTGCCTCATTGTTTTAAATACTTATTGGCTTATGAGTTTGACTAACCCCTATGGATCCAACATTAATGGATACCAATGAAAGTACTCTGAATTTTGTTGTAGGGAGAACACTACCTCAAGCACAAATTTAATTAGCCAAAACTCTTTCAACTTGAGGACATGCATATATTGTTTGATATGATAAAAATGGGAGAAAAATACTTGCCCCATCTTTTTGATCATGACAAAAGGGGGAGAAAAAGTTTGAATTATTTGTTTGAGAAAAGTCAGGGGGAGAAAAAGTAAAAGTTCGGTAAGACAAAAATGGATATTGGATTCCAAAAGTAAGGGGGAGTTGTTGCGCATATCTCTGATGTAAATCACCTCTTATGAAAAAGAGGGGGAGTAAGTATCTCTAAATAATCTTTGTGAATTCCAATTTCTATGAACTAATGCTTTTCTCAATGATAGTTTGTCATCATCAAAAAGGGGGAGAATGTAATTGGCTAGCTGACATGGAAAATAGTTTTGATGATAACAAACATGATGAAGATGATGTATAGTCCAAGTACCAAGAGTGAGCATTGCAACAAGAAAGCAAAGATCTCATTTATGCTCAACTCAAGGAGAAGAAGATTTTGATAACAACAAAATCATGTCAAAGACCAAGTCCAAAGGAAGATTAAATGGTATAGCTTATAGGACTTAGGGTCTTTTTGTAAGAAGCCCTCTAGATATCTCAAATATGTTTTCAAATATTTAAAAATGGTTTTCACATATTAAAATACCCAACAAACAAGTTTTGAAGGTTTAGTTATGATGGTAGTTCAAATTTATGAAAAATAGCAAAGTTTGAGTTTTGAAAATCTGACCTTTGGTTACTCTTTTGATCATAACTTTCAAAATAATTTGATTTTTGTTTTGAAACTTATTTCATTTGAAAATAGACTCAAATATCTTTCCAATGACTGGTCATTTGCTTTAAACGGATAAGAAATGAAGAAGTTATGACCATTTAAAGTTGGATTTCAAAATCAGTGGTGTATTCGAATACACCATATAGGTATTCGAATACCACACCCTGAAATGTCTCCAAAACGTGTTTTTAAGGATCTATTCGAATACCACACAAGGTATTCGAATACCACAACATAGAAAACGTTCCAAAACATATTTTTGAAGGATCTATTCGAATACCACACAAGGTATTCGAATACCATAACCCAGAAATCACGTAATGACTATTTTTCGGAGCTTTTAATGAATGAAATTAATACCCAACGGCTCTTTTTCTTGGAACACTATAAATACATGATTTTTGTCATCTTTTATACAAGCCCCATGATCTGAACTATTTTTGCTTGTGCCAAAAACGTGATTCTCTATTTTCTCATATTTTCTGTGCTCTTTTCGCCAAAACCTTGAGATATCATAAGAGAGCTTCCTAGTGCTTCAAGTTGTAATATTTTGCTCTGAGTGAGAGTTTCTCTTCTTCATCTATTTCTCTGATATACTGTATTGTGAGGGTGAGGTATCCCTCGGTAAAAGGGTGAGGTATCCTTGTTGTAAAGAAGGTGAGGTATCCTTCAAAGGGTGAGGTATCCTCTAAGGTTTGTGTAAGGGTGAGGTATCCTGCGGTGAGGCTTTAGCACAAGGGTAGAGTTTTCTGTGTGTGAAAAGTGCTTCTATTGTGTAAAGGTTGTAAGACTGTTTTAAGCTTGTATTGAATAGTGAAAAATCTCGAATTGTGTTTCTGATTTGGACGTAAGCCACAAGTGGTTGGTGGTCGAACCAGGGATAAATATCGCTGCTTTTCTTCTATCCTTCATCTCTTTATTTTAAGCAATTTATTTATTATTGCTTAATTATTTATTTTGTTCTTAAGGCATTTTATCATCTTTACACATATTAATTATATTGCTTCAAGAAATTTGTATTAAAAATGGTTTACGAAAAAGTTTTCTAAATACTCAATTCAATTCACCCCCTCTTGAAAGATCGAAGCCCACTTCAGGTAACAAATTTCTATGCATGAACTTACACATGATTGGCTGACCATTAATTTTATGTGCATTATAGGTACATAAGATTTATATACATTTTCGTATATTAACTTTATCATGATATCTTATCTTGTATACTACATAATGATAATTAAAAAGTTAATTCTTATAATTATAATTATACAAATATGATAAAAAAAAGGTTCATATGCCAAAATTCTTAAAAAATATTTTTTTATTCAAAATTAAATGCACATATTTTTATATCATTCTTGCTTTATTACTTAAACTTATCACACTAAAATTTGTAATTTTAAATAATAAAAACATGAAACTGTTCCCATCCCAATTTTAGTGACTTGAGCCGATGACCTAAAAATAGCAAGTTAATATAAATGGTGGGCTAGTGCATTACGTCTAGAAAGAGTGACCCATTTGAGTAGAAGTCCAAAACGGTGAGTTTCAAGAGGTGAAAACAAAAGTGAACAAGATTTGACCAAATCCAAAGCAGTTGAAGGAGATAAGAAGGTTCCTAAAATGTAGGACTAAAATTTGGGGGATGGTTTGCCTTTCACGTTCAAACATGATGAAGGCACATGAAGGACCATTTTTGCCGATTTTTGTGACTAAAACTTGTTGGAAAATGTGTCATCGAAATGCCCACAACCTGATCATGGATGGAAGTGACTAAATTAATGACTAACAAAGCTCTTAAAATTAAAAGAAGATGTGTTTTGAGGCTTAAAAATGTATTGAAACAATAGTTTTCACATTAATTATGTGTCATTTTGTTTTTGATCTTTTTAGTCTTTTTATAATTTATAACTTTTTTTTACATTCCAATCATTTTATCACTTTCATTATAACTTTTCAAGTTTATTTTATATAATTTACTTCAGCCTTGTATCGCATTTCAATGTGCATTTCTTGTAAGTTGGATTTAATTTCATGTAATTTGATTTGTTGAGGTCATTTAATCAAATTTTAGCAAGTGTACATTTACTTTGAATTTTTAATTGATGACTTTCTTTAATTACATTAAAAATCACATTGAAAGGTAAGTTCTTTCTTTCGAAAATTGGAACAAGAGTGAAAGTATAGAATTTGTTTTTGTTTCGTTGACATAAATTGTCTTAGCTTTTTTTGTACCAATAAAAACATAATTTGATGAGAATAAATGGTTGGTGATACATGAAAAATGCTATTTGCACATCATTTATATTATATCATTCTCACGTCACTTTCTTTTAAAATAATAAAATAAAATAAACACACTTCTTAACATATATTCTCTCTCTTTCTTTCTTCCAAACAAATATGAATATAAGAAAGATGTAGAAAAATAATGTGCGAAAAATATTTTCCAGTATGCATGGTCTCATCAAACGTGGTTAGAATGGAGAGGATGGAGTCTAGGAGAGGCTGTGTTGCCAGCACTTGCGAGTGATAAATGGGATAAAAGATTTGAATCCCCATCCATCACTAAGGTTGAAGTGGTTGATCCAATTTGGGCAAAACCTAAATCTGCAATTATGGACTCCACAAAATGAATTGGGCTTAACTTTTAGATTGGTTTGGAAGCTATTGATTTGGATTCAGACACTATAACTTTGGGGGAAAACTTGGGATTTGGGTTAAAAGACGTTGTTGGATTACTTGATGTGGGTTGGACCGTATAGGATATGGTGAGCTGGGATAAGAACAATGTACAGAAAGCTTTTGGGTTAAGGAGTTTGAGAAGAGATTGGACCCATAAGATAGATTAAGCTTGGGTTTTCTCCATTATTGCACTTTGAAATTGTCATCATATGTTTTTTTTTCCAAAAGAAATTAAAAGAAAACACTGATTGTTTTTTTTGAAGATTAAACATAACTAAGGATTTTTTTGGAAAGTTTTCAAGGAAATTAAAATGAATGTTTCTGCTTTCTTAATATATTTTATATTTTCATAAATTTTTAGAATTTTTAAGAATAAAATGGTATAAGTAAAAATATCATGCCTCTTGTTTGCCAAAAAAAAAAAACAAGTCACGACTCTTTCCTTTTGCTTGCTATCAGCCGCAAGCATAAACGGCCGCATCATTGCTCGTTCACTTCAAGGCCATGTTTCTCTTTCTAATTTACAGCCAAAAAAGGTAGTGTGTTCTTCTTGGTAAGTGGTAACTTAATGAAATGTTTTCTTTTTGTTTTTTTTAATAAAAATCATTCTATACTTTTAAAAAGGATATAAGTATTATTTATATTCTTTTTAAAAAATGTGATTGAATGAGAGAAAGTAATAAAAAATATATATATATAATGAATAATATTAAATAAAATATAAAAAAAAGTGTATATATTGTTTGATGTAAGAATATAAGTGTTATTTTTTTTTTTTTTTGCCAAGAGATGATATCCATCTGAGTTGTCTCATCTTGTAACTGGAATGTTATATGCTGTCCTGCCGTACGTAGGTATATGTTGAAGCAAAATGACAATTGTAGGCTTACTTTGATGAATTTGTTTCTTTCCTATGTGAAGGAACATAATGGCAATTTGGGGAAGATAATATATGGACAAGTTATACATTGTAATCCACGTAGGAAGTTATTCATGTATATGGTTAAACTTTAGAAATACTTAAAATTCGAAGTGCTATTTGTTCAGTGCAGAAGTGGACAAAATATGTAAACAAGATATAGATCAATCTATGTATGCCCATTTCTTCCTCTTCCCACTTCTATATAAGCTCACAGCTAGCTTCACACCAACCCATTGCATTGCAGTGCAGACCAATTCCTTAGTATTGCTGTGACATACACTAGTTGTGAGTTTTCTTTGACAGATCAAAACACAAGCATGGCAAATGCTAGCACTTGCTTGACCTTAGCAATCTTGGTGGTTGTTGGAACCTTAATATATAACACAAATCAGGTTTCTGCTCAATGTGGGGGAAGCATTCCAGACCTTATATCCCAGTGCTCAAAGTATGTGCTGAAGAATGGGCCAATGATTCCACCATCACAGGGGTGTTGTGCAGTGCTGAAAACCTTTGATATCACATGCGCATGCAAGCTTGTTACTAAAGATATTGAAAAGTATGTGAGTGTTCCAAAGGTGATCTTTGTTGCACGGTCTTGTGGATTGAATCTTCCAGCGGGAATGCAGTGTGGATGTAAGATCTTTTACCTTAGACCTCTTTTGTTTTGGAAGAGTTCATTTTCAACTTATGTATCTATTGCAAGAAGCAGTTATATATACTGTTATAAAGCATTTTTCCTAACTTCCTATATTATTATTAGTTTATTACTCGTGGCACCCCTTTTTTAATTATATATAAATTAATTAAGATTTAACTCTTTGCAATAAAAAAAAAAAAAAAACTCTTTGCAATAATTACAACATTTAGCTTAATATTTTTTAAAGGAGTTTTTATCTTTTTCAAAATAAAAATATTTATGTAACTAAATAATTAAAAATAATTTAATTTAAATATTTTTTTAGTGCAATTTAATTTAAATAGTTGTGCTCACATTTTCTCAATATTTTGATCAACTTCCTTTCCTACTTCCAACTTCTTCCTTTTAAGGTATTCTTTCCGTATCACTTTTTATTTTGTCTTTCCTCGTTTCTCTTATGTATAAATGTATATGCATGTACTTTTTTTATTTTCTAGCAGTCAATAAGAAATATGTTTCTTTAAAAAAAAAAAAAACGAAGAAAAAGAAAACTGATATGGAACTTGTGATGTCATTGTTGCAGCTGTTGTAGTGCCGCCGAAAGCATGAAGTGAAAACCTTATTCGACTGCCTTATTGGTGAATATAAGTGTCTTCCGGTTGTATTGGCAATAAAGCACCCTCCATAGCAAATTGTTGCATGTTCAAGGAAGAACTCAAGAACCGTGTTTAAGATGGAATATATCCATGTAATAATAAAAGAGCAATATACAGAAATTGACTGTATATTAATGTATAATAACGACGTTAATAAAGAAGTTCAATTCCAAATTAGCAAACATGGGGATTTTCTGATTCATCGATCTTCATTTATACCTGCACCACTTTCCTCCTCTACTGCATTAATAAAATTAGAATATTTGATGTGCGGGAATTACAATTCCACTCGTGTTTTTATTCTATTAGACAAAAACAATGTTAATCATTTACCCAAAAAACAATAATCATAATAATATTAATAATATTTTATTTCGATATTTAATTATATAATGATCACATTTTTTTAATTAGAGTTATGAGAATAACAATTTATTATCACAGCAATGACTGAAAGATATCCTAATTAAAGATTAGAAAAGAATGCATAAAACTTTATTTTGTTTCCGTATTTATTCTCTTAAACTTTGTCTTATGTGCATTTTACCTTCTAAATTTAAACATAATGCAAATTTATCCCTTAAAAATTGTTAATAAATTATAAAACCATTCCACCCTAACATCTTCAAAATAACTAACAGTGATTGTGTTTTAATAAAAAATTTCAAAGAACAAAATTTAGGTAAAATTCAATACTAATCTTTTAGATGAGAAAAAAATAATGCTTATATCATAATTTTATTGAAAAACGACACAACAAACACCTAACATTACTTATGTTTTCTCCTTCTTCAAATTTGAATCTCTCTCTTTCTTGAGCTCACCCAATCAAAAAAACACCCCAACTCATCTATTTCCTCATCGTTTTGAGCCTATAGTATTGACATAGTTGCTGCTTATTGTTTCAATTGCCAATATAAAACACCCCAACTCATTGTTTTGAGCCTCCACTCTAATCAGAAATTATTGCATGCTCCTATAACATCACGTAAAATTATATTTATATTATTTATATTTTGACATTTTAACTTTCATTAATATTGTGACTCACCACTAACTTATATATATATTTCAACATATTTTTTTTTTTTTTTTTGTCTTTTTAAATAATAAATATATAAATTAATGGTAGACTTCATCATTAATAAAAATTGAAATGTCAATATATAAATGGTGTAAGTACAATTTTCTGTAACGTTCTATGAGCATGCAATAATTTCTGCACACTAAGTGATTCAAATAATTGACTACAGAGGGAGACCCAATGACCCTTTTCCTCCATAATCAATGTCCTAAAACGTCTTCTTCCTCTTATCTTTACCTACGACTATGAAGGGTCGAAACCTTCCACCTACCATTTCAACCTCAAGCTCAGATGGATGAATTGATCTTGTGAAGTACCTCAACAAGCAACACGCCCACCACTGCTGCTACTGGACCGACTTTCTCCACCAATTAATTATGCAACGACATTTTGATAAATTGTGTATCCACCTCAAAATCAACTTTTATCTCACGTACACAAAAGACATACACATAGGATTTTTGTTCAATCTGTCTTTTAGTGATAAAACTATTTATCAAATTGTCATATTTTTTAAATTGTTTATCAAATGTCATACTTTTGGCAATGTTTTATTTTTTTATTATTTTACATTCCACGTAGATAGCACCAAAGGAAATGGAACTACCAATAGAAAAATTTCAACGTAGCTGGCGCAACACGTGTGGCGATACTACATGGAAAACGTCAGGTGTATTGGTATTTTCACATGTATTGCGTCAACCGTGTTGGTGTTTTCCTATTCAATGCCTCTATTTAAGCAACTATCCTCTCCTTTGGCGTTACCACGTGCAAAATGTCTGGCATGTTTGCGTTTCCATGTGTGTTCAGGCCAAATATGCAAGTTGAAGTACATTTATTCAATTTTTCTTGAAGTTGTAAGTGTTTACTGTAGGACAAAAGTTTGTGTTAGCTCATATAAATTTAGAACACCTTACCATGATAAATAGGATGCGTGCTCCATTACCGCCAGACATGCTAACGTTACCCGTGTATGCTACTACTTTTTTAAAATATGTAAATGTAAATAGAATTATTCTTTTTTTATTTTATCAAATTCAACTGCTTTGTTAAAAATTTTATTTTTTATGACATATAAATTTGTTGTCATACGATGGTTATTTTATAATTTTCTTGTGACCTACAATTAAGTTAAAAAAAGTGTAAACAATATAAGTAGGGGCGTGAGAAGGAGAGTAGAGTTGTTTAAATAGGGACGTCTAATAGGAAAATGCCAATACGGTTGGCGCAACACACGTGAAAACGCCAACATAGCTGGTATTTTCCACACGGTAACGCCATCACGTGTGGCGTTACCACGTAGAAAACGTCAATCATGTTAGCGTTACCACGTGAAAAATATTAAGCATGTTGACATTTCCATATGTGTTACGCCAATTGTGTTGGCGTTTTTCTATTAGTAGCTCCATCTCCTTTGGTACTATCTACGCAAAACGTAAAATAATAAAAAAATACAATGTGGCTAAAAGTGTGATATTCTAATAAATAATTTAGAAAAAGTGATAATTTAGTAAATAATTTTGTCACTAAAGACATATTGGTCAAAATTCCCATACACTTATTTGGAAAATATTTTTTTAACAATCTGTTATATGATACTTCATTTAGACACCAAATTTTAATGTGAATGTAGGTGAGTGTCAAGGTGATACAAGTTTTTAAGTGAGTTAGATAGTTAATTATCATTCAGTTACTTAGTCATTGCATAAATAGGAGAGCTATAGCATTATAATGCCATAGTTAAATGTGAATGTAAAGTGATAAGTTTTTTCTAATTCGAATAGAGAAGTGTAAAGTATTTCTTACTACTCAAAAATAGAGATTCTAACATGAGGTAAACCATATTTTTAAATAGAATAGATGTGACATATTCCAATGTAAAGGGAGTATTGATTGTGTATCAACAATTGAATATCGTATTATGAATTGCACGTATTTGCAGGTCTACTTAATTTATAGACCCTTCTTTAAAGTTTACCATCTTGCCTTACGGTTTTTCTCTTTTAATTTTATGGGTATTAAAAATGGTTTAAATCAATTGAAAATCTTCTTTCTCTCAATGCATGTGACAAAATATAAATTAAATCAGTTGAAATAATATATCAATGTAAAGATTTGGATTGACGTTTAGAGATGAAATATTAACCCATTATTATAAATCAAAGAAAGTTTTATATTGAACAAAGAGGAAAAAAATCATTGGTGAAGTACAAGGGAGATATAGATTTGGTCGATTTCAGGGAAAATAATGAAAGTTTTTTTTTTTTTCCCGAATTGGTGTAGCTCGAGGAGAGAGACATTGGAAATTTGGTTACTTCGAGGTTGAGATTGAATTTTAGATATTGTATTGAAAAGCCGTTGTTTTTATTATTTGTATTGGTGTATGTTTGGTAGAGTTTATTTTAAAAAAAATATTAATTTTTTTAGGTTTTTTTGGAATTTTTTTATAAAATATTTTGAATATAAAATAAATTAATCTAAACATGTTATATTAATTGATAATTTGGATGATGTTTGATAAGAAGGAGTTTTAAGCTCTATTAATAAAAATCGTGGAAGTGAATTGCACTTTTTTAAAACTCAAGGTTTAAATGCACTTTAGATCAAATTTAAGGATGTAAATTATATTTTAGCCTTAATTATATTATGATTTTATTTTAAGTTAATTATACATAAAAATAAATGGGTTTGAAAGAAATAAAATCTAATCTAATTATCAATTTTTTCTTTTTTTTGGTTGAACATTGAGAGGCAAAACCTATAAAAGACCCAAAACAACCGAGACATGAAAGGGTTCAGGTATTTTAAACATATAATTTTGATTTTAATATTGAGATTTATATATATAAAAATAATATCATGAAAAAAATTATCGTTTAAGTGTTTGATCATATTTTAAAAAAATTAATTTTTTATTTATCGCATAAGAAATATTTTGAAAAATAAAAAAGTATCTTCGTTTAATTTGGATTAAATCAATCATAACTTTTAAGATATACAAAAATAGAAGATAAAAGAATAATAATTACTTTTAAAATATAAACATCAAATAAATTATTCAACACACATTAAACAATTTATTTAGTAAATATTTCAATAATCACTTAATCTTAAGGGAATTTGTACCCATCTTTTTTGTTTTCAATACTCACTTAGTTTTTTAAGAGTTTAGTACTCAAAATAAGTTATTAAATATTTAATTGATTATTTATTATTTTTAAATATTTATTATGAATTCAATTTAATAAACGTTTAACAACTCATTCTGAATACTAAACAAATCAAAATTCCATAGAAATTCCCTAATCTTAAATACAAAAAATATTCAAATTTTCCTCTAAATATTTAACAATAAGATACTAGTTTACAAACTATTCAATATTTATTCAATAGTGTTAACTCGGAGCACTTTTTATTTGGTCAATAATAATCCTTTACCAGATACAATATTCTAAATATTGATTATTAATTAATTACACGCCCCAATTTTCCAACAGACACCATACCGAAAAAGCAAAACAGAAGAAAAGATGGTCTGAGGGAAAGTATGATTTTTCTTTTGCTGCGTTGAGATGCATCATATCATACTAAAGTCAGAAAAGAGTTAGCCAATTGGCTCATCTGTCGCTATGGGACGAAATGTCAGCTGATATTTTACAAATCTTCCAAACTTGACATTTAACAATCGTCACTATGACCAAAATAGCAAAAGCATAAACAGATTGTAATGTCGTATCTATTAGGAATGAACCACCAAATGTCTTGAGCACATTACAAAGCCTATGAGGCAATGATTATTCAGAACAGATCCAAGTATATTAAAAGCCAACTTGCTATATTTGCTGAAACAGACCCATCATATTTCCCGGAATTTAGAAATCAACTACACTAAATAAGTAAATGATTAAAAACAGCTTATGGATATATATTATAAACAGGTTAGGGTATAGGAGTTCATCAAGAATAAAATGATCAGCAATGAACAATGAAACTGTTAACTTCTGTCCCTCTCACCTTTATTTGTCTTCCCATTTTTTCTTTCTTGATGAGGTTTTTCTGGGCAATAGGAGTAAGTCTAAAAACCGATCTTGATGAATACTCATTACCATATATGGGCAAGACACTTCCATACAAACAAAGAAAAGAAAGAAAGAAAGAAAAAAAAAAAAACTGAAGATCACTGTACTCATCAATACTTTATCTCTATTTGTTTTTTAACATCCTTTCTGACTTGAATTCTGTCTTACTTCCTAGATCTCCAAGCTGATACTGAAAACAAGGACCGATCCTGCCAGCAAATTAATACACAACCATTTTCCTCCCTTCATTCTATATCCCTCACAACCATAGTTCTGCATGAACCTCCTTGCTTGCAACATACCAAATTAAAATAGCTTAAAGGCACGTTACCAAACCCAGCTAAATCAAATCTGTGGTGCTACTTATCCAGCTTTTCATGTCTTTATTCCTTTTGACAAAAATATCATGCCTCCTTTTTGCCCCCCTCACAAAAATAAAAAAAAAAGTCATGGCTCTTTCCTTTTGCTTGCTTTCAGCCGCCTAAAGCATAAACGGCGGCATCATTGCTCGTTCACTTCAAGGCAATGCTTCTCTTTCTAATTTACAACCAGAAAAGGAAGTGTGTTTTTCTTGGTAAATGCGGTAACTTAATGAAATGAGAATTATTAATATTTTTTACGAAGAGATGAGATCCATTTGAGTTGTCCCATCTTGTAACTGGAATGTTATATTGCTGTCCTGCCGTACGTAGGTATATGCTGCAGCAAAATGACAATTATAGGCTTAATTTGATGAATTTGTTTGTTTCCTGTGTGAAGGAACAGAATAGCAATTTGGGGAAGATAATAACTCAATATATGGACAAGTTATACATTGTAATCCACACAGGAAATTATTCACGTATATGGTTAAACTTTAGAAAGATTTCAAATTCGAAGTGGCATTTTGTTCATTGCAAAAGTGGACAAGCCCTTCAAAAACAAAATATGTAAACAAGATATAGAATCTATGTATGCCCATTTCTTCCTCTTTCCCACTTCTATATAAGCGCACAGCTAGCTTCACACCAACTCATTGCATTGCATTGCAGGCTATTTCCTAAGTTTTGTTGTGACACACTAGTTGGGGGTTTTGTTTGACAGATCAAAACACAAGCATGGCAACTGCTAGCACTTGCTTGACCTTGGCAATCTTGGTGGTTGCTGGAACCTTAATATATAACACAAATCAGGTTTCAGCTCAATGTGGGGGAAGCGTTCCAGACCTTATATCCCAGTGCTCTAAGTATGTGGAGAAGAATGGGCCAAAGATTCCACCATCACCGGGGTGCTGTGCTGTGATGAGACGCTTTGATATCCCATGCGCATGCAAGCTTATTGGTAACAATCTTGAAAAGTATGTGAGTATTGAGAAGGCCATCTTCGTTGCACGGTCTTGTGGATTGAATGTTCCAGCGGGAATGCGTTGTGGATGTAAGATCTTCTACCTTAGACCTCATCTGAACGTTTATATATTTTTAACTTATTTATTGCAATAATCAGTTATGGAGCACTTTTCCTAACTTCCTATTATTAATATTAGTTTATTACTACTATCCTTGTGGCACACTTTTTTTTTTAATTATATATAAATTAGCTTTAGCTATTTGCCATATTTACAACATTTACTTTTTTTAAAGGATTTTTTTTTATTTTTGAAAATAGAAATGACAGATCGTGATGGGATATAATATAATAGTATAAATTATCATTATTTAAAATTTTTCATTTGTGTAATTTACACATTTTTTTGTTCTAAGTTGAAGTAAATTTTTAATCGTTTCTCTTATGCCTAAATTTATGTGCGTGTACTTTTTATTTTCTAGTAGTCAATAAGAAATATTTTTTGAAAAAAAGGAAAGGAGAACTAATATGAAACTTGTGATGTCATTGTTTTCAGCTGTTGTAGTGCCGCCGAAAGCATGAAGTGAGAAAACCTTCTTCGACTGCCTTCTTGGTGAATACAAGTGTCTTCCGGTTGTATATGTGGGCAATAAAGCACCCTCCATAGCATATTAGAACTCAAGAACCGTGTTTAAAATGGGATGTATGCATGTAATAAATTAATAATCTATACTACTAATAAAGAAGATTTTTCTTACTTGGTCACATTATCTTTCTCATTTTATTATTATCACTTATTTATATTTATCATACATAGTTTGAACTGCTTTATTTCTTTTACTCTCACAACTAAGATCTATTAGCACTCTCTCTCTCACTCTTTCTTATTTCTTTCTCTAGAGTCCATAGTCAAATCCTTTCTTCTTTTGTTTTCATATCAACGAAAATGCTTCGGAATACACCAGCGCATGCACTACAAATCCTACACCTTCACTTTCCTTCTTCTCTTGAATGGTGTGAGCGTTTGGAAAATTTTAATTTTTGTGTTGCCACTTTCTTTGGTTGCCAAGAAAATGCAAGAAAAAACTAAGAAAGTCTGCTTTGAAATGTGGATTGATAGTCAGTGTCTGTCAATCCATACTAGTATACAAAAATTGAGAGATACTGTATATTAATGTATAACAAAGTTAAAAAAAAAAAAAAACTCCAATTCCAATAAAAGTTTAAGTAAAAACCATGAGGATTTTCTCATTCATCGATCTTGATTTATTGCTGCACCAGTTTCCTCCTCTACCGCATTAATAAAATTAGAATAATTAATGTGCAAGAATTACAATATTCCACTCATGTTTTTATTTTTTTATTTTTTATAAACTCCTCTCATGTTTGTATTCTATTAGACAAAAATTATGATAATCATTGACCGAAAAAACAGTAATCATAATAATATTAATAATGAATTTATTCCGAGATTTAATTTTATAATGATCACATTTTTTGTTTAATTAGAGTAATGAGAACAACGATTTCATAGAATCATAAATGCATTAAACTTTTTTTTTCTGTATTTATTTTCATTTAATTATATTTTGATTTTATTTTAAGTTAATTCTACGTAAAGAAAACGGATTTGAAAGAAATCAACCATTGGTGAAAGAAAAAGTTCAGGTAAGAATGATAATGAGGGGATGATGAAGGCTTTTCAGTAGGGGTGTCAAAACGGACTGAATGGGCTAGCCTATTCGGATTCGGGTCATTTTCGGGCCGGCCCATTCGAGTCATGTAAATTTCGAATTGACATTTTACTGACCCAGCCCATCTCATTTAGCCTTATGTAGTGTTAAAAGAGCAGGTTGGCCCGGCCCATTCGGGCTCAATCCATTCAGGCTCAACCCATTCAAGTCATGTAAGTTTCAGACTGACATTTTGCTAGCCCAGTCCGTCTATTTTGTAGGGTTATTTGGGACGACCCATCGAACTTGGCCTATTTTGACACCTCTACTTTTCAGACTCTGCCTTAAGAGTACCAAGGGAGGAAACATGAATGAATGAAGAACCTCTTCGGGGAGAGGGGTCTGTCTAGTATAGACCCTACCTTCAAGCTCTGATGAATGATAATGAGGGGCTTTCTCCCTTGCACATCTATGTGGATGTCGTTGTTGAGACACCCTTGAACCTTGACTCGAGGATGATTGACAATGAAGAGGAGGAGAGTAAGAGCAAGTCTCAGGGTGGAAGCAGCCAACATTTCCCCAAGCTATCGATCATCTAATAAACACAATACTTTTCATATATTAGTTAACTCTCATATTTAATCTCTTAGACCTCATATATATATATATATGCTTAATTGATTAGTCTTGACCACATTTTATAAGTTTGAGTTCAAATTTAGTTTAATTATATTTTTCAGCATTATTAAAAATTTTACACTATTTTTATATTTTGGTCATAATTTGAGTTTTTTTATAAATAAAAATTATGAATTTTACCTTGTAAAAAAGTTGAGAAAAAACTCTACAACTTTGATGAGAGCTTGAAGGCTGAATCAGATGTTTAGTGGATCAGATTGGGCCTGGAAGTCAAAACAGAGATACTATCGCTAGAACCTAGACAATATGCAGAGATTGAGTCATAATTTGGATTGTAGGAGTCGTATGGAGTTGAGACTGGTGACATTGGAAATCTAAGACACAGATCTTCAAGTCTTATAAAGACTACTTAACAAAATTATGGCATTTTGATTATGTTCTTGCCCTTTGAAGTCAGCTAACGAGTGTAGAGAGCTGTTAAAAATATTATAGGCATAATTCTCTCATCCTAAATCCAAATTAGGCAAATTAGGTGTCTAATTAAAGTTAAGAGGAAGAGAATTAACTTTAAGTTAAGGCCAAACTTAGATTTTTAATTTTTGAGATAGTTATTTAAGCAGCAGCAACAAACTTAAACCTAACCCTAATTTTCTCTTAGCCGCTCTTGCTTGCACTTTCTCTCTTCATCTCTCTTCTCTCTAAGTTTCTTTCTTTTATGTTTCTCTTCCCTCTCATCCACGGAGGGTTAGAACTTGTTAATCAATCTTAGGGATTGTCAATCTTGATGTTTAATTATGAAATCTTGTTTTGATTGTTTTATATTTAATTATTAATCAAGTTCTCTTTTACTTGTTAATTAAGTTTCTCTTTTACTTTTGATTTTGTTAAATCTGGATTGAAATGCTTAATTTGATTTGAATGGTGATATAATAATTGCATAATTACCACATGTTTAATGATGATTACAAAGACTAAATAATATATCATAAGTGTTTAATGGATTGTTAAGCTTGGTTGAATTCTAGGTATTAGGTTAATTTAGGATTAGACGAGTGTATAATTCATTTAATCTTAATTAATTAAATTCTAGATACTTATCTAATAAAGTTGGATCATTTTAAGGCTTCTTGATGTGACCCAAGATTAAGAATCTGATTAGCAATTGAATGAATTTCTAGTGATCAATGATGAATAAAATTCAAGATTAGTTGATTTCTTTGAATTAATTGTTTACTTAATTTTGTTTACAATTTTTAATTATTTTCGTTTAATTAATTCTGTATAATTTTTTTTCCTTTTGTTAACTTCTTAATCTGATTGCTTAATTAGATTAATCTAAGAGCTCGATCCAGTTGGGCCTTATACTACAAGTAATTTGATAAATCAATTTACAAATTGATATAATTTGAAAGTCTCGTTAGTTATGATCTCCATCCAAGTTGAGGTTGATGACAAGGAATGCCATAACATAATTCTGAGTAAAGCTAAGAGGGAGAGATTGGCCAGACCTTGGCACTCTTCCCTCATTGTGAAGCTGCTAGGCAAAAAAATTGGCTATAACGTCTTGAAACGGAGGCTGGAAGGACTGTGGGCTAATCAAGGAAGCATCACCTTAATTGATCTAGGTAATGACTTTTTCTTGGTTAAGTTTGAATCCCCTTCAAACTACGCTTTTTCATTAACTGGTGGTCCTGGATGTTAGTTGATCATTACTTGACTGTGAGGGATTGGCAACCTTCTTTTCAACCTCATCTTGCTAGCATAAAGCGGCTTGCTGTCTGGATCCGGTTACCAAACCATGCCATTGAGCTCTATGATAAGCAGTTCTTGGAAGCAGTTGGAAATATAGTGGGAAGGACCCTTAAAGTTGATATGAACATACTGCCATGCAATCAAGGGGAAAATTCGCCAGACTTTGTATTGAAGTGGATTTGGAGAAGCCATTGATATCTCAGTATAAGGTGAATGGGGTTCTTCACTCAATCGAATATGAAGGAGTCCATTTAATTTACTTTTCGTGTGGCCACTATGGCCATGATAAAGATCATTGCCTAGCCTCAAAGGAGAAAGAAATGTAAGTTATAGTTTTCCTAGGGTTCACATTCAAGAAAACTACCAATACTGTAAAGATCTTAGATTCTATGATTCTCACATAGAAGAGGAACTTACCTTGATCCATGAAATGATCTAGCAGAAACAATCCTCTTAATCTCAATCTATCTCTTCCCGAATCTTTCTCACACCTGTTCTTGATGACAAAAATGGCAGAGAGACCTTATGGGAGAGACAGAACCAATATTCATAAAGTGATAACTCCCATCTTAATAGAAGTTTTTCAACTTCTCACATTAACCAATAAGTCCCTTTATTTTTCATTAATTTATATACAGGCCCAAAATATTATTTCACATGAGTCACATATAATAATTTATTTATTATTTTTTCCAACATTCTCCCACTTGACTCATGTGACTTAATAATACATCAATCATGATGCGCATCAACGGACTTTACATACATTGGTTCCATCATTAATCATAATCAAGAATACAAGCTAATAAGAGTCATGGCGGTCGCACATTATTTAATCAACACACTTCCTTCCATGTACTACTATATTAACCTTTCTCCTTAATATGATCTTAAAATGAGAAGTCCTTAATAGGTTCAAACATAATGTCATTATCAATAACATAATCTGTTTTCAACAGATCAATTGCATGCATATACATAAGTAGAAAACAGAAAATTGAAACTCATACATTAACAAGTTGAGTGTCAAACATAAAACATTACAATTCAACATTGTGGACATAATGCCCATATTCTCAACCAAATATTTTGGGCGATAATCCTTTTGTTAAAGGGTCAACAATCATAAGTTCGGTGCTAATATGTTCAATTGATACTTTATGTTTCTGAACTTCTTCTTTAACGGCAAAGTACTTCAATTTCATATGTTTAGCACCTTTGGAATATTTGTCGTTTTTAGAAGAAAAAAATACAGAATTATCACAATAAATTTTCACGTACTGGCAATCTTGTCGACTATTCCAAGTCCTCGAAAGCAACCAATTAGCTGAACTGTGGCCTCAAAGCATGCCACAAACTCAGCCTCCATGGTGGATGCAACAAATTTGCCCGCTTTGCACTTTTCCATGAAATCGCTCCTCCGGTTAAAAGATATACATAGCCAAATGTGGACTTTCTTGTATCCACACAACCACTAATCGAATCAATATCCAATCACCTCAAGGTGGTCGATCTCCTATAAGTAAGCATGTGATCCTTCGTTCCTTGCAAGTATCTTACTTTCCGGTGATCTAATCCTGGATTACTTTGATATCTATCCAACATTCTAACCGCAAAGCTAATATCCTGGTCTCGTACATGTTTGAGCATACATCAAACTCCCAACAACAGATGCATACGGAATTGCTTCCATCTGTTTCCGTTCCAAATCATTCTTTAGACATTGTATGAGACTAAATTTGTCTCGCTTTCGAATTGGAACGGGAGATGCCTGAGCATTTATCCATTCTAAATCTCTCTAAAACTTTATTAATATATGATTTCGAGACAAACCCAACAATCCAAGATCACATAGTTTGCCTCTCCCATATCTTTCATTTCAAAGTTGTTAGAGAGAAAATTCTTAGTCTCATGTAATAGACCAAGATCATTAGTTGCAAGTAAGATATCATCAACATACAGAATCAGAAATATAAACTTACTCCCACTGACCTTCAGATATATACACCGATCAACAGTGTTTTCCTTAAATCCAAAGGACATAATAGTATCATTGAACTTGAGATACCATTGTTGGGAAGCTTGTTTAAGTCCATATATTGATCTCTTAAGTTTACACACCATGTGTTCCTTTTCTTTTCCTATGAACCCCATTGGTTGATCCATATAAACATCTTCCTCTAAATTCCCATTTAGAAAGGCAGTTTTCACATCCATTTGATGTAGCTCTAAATCATAATGAGCTACCAAGGCCATGATAATTCTGAAAGAATCTTTCTTGAAACCGGTGAAAATGTTTCCTTGTAGTCAATGTCATCTTTTCGAGTAAAACCTTTAGCAACAAGTCTAGCCTTGTAACGTTCCAGGTTGCCATTTGAGTCACGTTTAGTCTTAAAGACCCATTTACACCCAACTCTCTTGCAACCTTTAGGCAATTCCACAAGATCTCAAACATCATTTGTTTGGATTTAAGCTCATCTTTCAAGCATCTAACCATTTATCGAATTGTCACCAATAATGGCTTCGAAAATGCCCGGATCATTATCAATTCTAAGTCATTTTTCGACTCTTATAGATATACCACATAATCATTCGAAATAGTAGATCTTCTTTCTCTTTGGGATCTTCTTAATGCTATTTCTTGTGATTGTTCTACTATAGGTTCATTATTAACCTCGGGAACATTAATTTGTTGTTCTTCTTGATTATTATACGGTTCAATAACTTGAGGAACAACAACTTGAGTAGTAGGAACGCAAGTCAAAGGAACTTGTATTCTAACTTCATTAATCTCCACATTCCGTGAAGCTTCACTGGTTTCACCATTTTCAATGAACCTAGCATTTGTTTCAACAATTCTTGTACTATGGGTAGGACAAGTAAAATCTATACCCTTTAGATTTTTACGGATAACCAATGAAAAATCCACTGATTGTTCTTGCATCCAGCTTTCTTTTCTTGTGGATTATAAATCCTGATTTCTGCCTGGCAACCCCAAACATGCAGGTGCCTTAAACTAGGTTTCCTTCCCAAGTTCAAATGGTGTCTTTGAAACTGCCTTACTAGGAACCCTGTTTAACAAATACATAGCAGTTTTTAAGGCATACATCCACAGTGATAAGGATAAAGATGTATTACTTAACATACTCCTAACCATATCCATTAAGGTTCGGTTACGCCTTTCTGATACACCATTTTGTTGTGGTGTACTTGGCATCGTGTATTGAGCACATATGCCACGCTTTTCTAGGAACTTAGCAAATAGACCAGGGTGTTGTCCATTTTCATCATACCTTCCGTAATACTCACCACCTCTATCGGACCTAACGATTTCCACCTTTCTGTCTAATTGCCTTTCAACTTCATTTATGTAAATTTCTAAGGCATCCACTGCTTGAGACTTCTCATGCAGTAAATAGACATATCCATAACGTGAATAATCATCAATAAAGGTAATAAAATATTTTTCTTTACCGAAAGAACTGACATCAAAAGGTCCATATAGATCGGTGTGTACTATTTCAAGAAGCTGAGTACTTTTTGTGGCACCTTTCTTTGTGTGTTTTGTTTGTTTTCCTTTAATAGAATCCACACACATATTAAGGTCAGTGAAATCCAATTCTGGAAGAATTTCATTCTTTACTAGTCTTTCCATTCTTTCCTTGGAAATATGACCCAAACGCTTATGCCACAAATAAGCAGAATGTTCATTCACTAAACCACGTTTAGTGCCAACATTATGATGCAAGGTCATAAGTGTTTCAACATATAAATTATCAAGATTCAATTTATATAAACCATCACAAAGTATACCAGATCCAATCATAAAGGTATGCTTATACAAACTGAAACATCCATTACCAAATCTAAAAGAGTATCCAGCAACATCAAGTTTAGATAAAGAAACTAAATTCCTAGAAATATTAGGTACATACAAAGTTTCTAACAAATCCAAATGATGTCCAGTGTTTAGGATCAAACGATAAGTCCCGATAGCTTCCACTGGAACTTTCACTCTATTCCCATGAAGACAAACTTCTCATTTGGGCTTATGGTTTGGATTGAAAGGAATCCCTGCATCGTATTAGAAACATGAGTTGTACATCCAGAATCAATCCACCAAGTATTATGTGGAACTTCAGTTAAATTTGATTCGAAACATACATAAGCATTAAGCTTACCTTTCTTTTCGAACCAAGCTTTTCGTTTCGGGCAATCCTTCTGGAAGTGTCCAGATTTCCCACAGAAATGACATTTGTCATTGTTTGCTTTCTTCTGGATCTTAACGGAGGACTCATTTATTTTTAGTGGTCTTTTCCCCTTTCCATGTTTCTTATCAGCCTTCTTACCAGCTCCTTGATAGTTCACATAATGGACAGAGTGACTTCCTTGATTCTTAAGTCTCGTTTCCTCTTGAACCAACATACTGTGCAATTCATGCACATTCCATTTGTCTTTCATGGTGTTATAGTTCATTTGGAACGGGCCATACTCAGACGGTAATGAGTTCAGAATGAACTGCACAAGGAAATTCTCATCCACTTCCATTCCCAATGACTTAAGTCTTGCTGCAATATTTGTCATTTCTATGACATGCTCATGCATTGTACGAGAACCATCAAACTTCATGGTGGTTAAAGTACTCATTAATGTCCCAGCAAGAGACTTGTCAGCAGTTTGGGAACGCTTCTTCCACAAATTTCATAAATTCCTTTGCACTTTCAGTTTTGGGAAGAGCTGACTTGATGTTACTTGCTATGCTCATTCGCATAAACATCAAGCTAAGTCTGTTTGACTTTTCCCAAGTCTTATAATGGGTTTTCTCTTCATTGCTACTAGCAGCAGGCTTCTCAACTTGAAGAGCCAAATCAAGATCTATTACACCAAGGTGAAATTGGACTTGTTCACTCCAATCAGAGAAATTCAACCCATTAAAGATTGAAACAGACGAAGCAAGCGAGTGCAAGGAAAAAGGACAAAGATAGCAATGAACACATGCCTAACATTAATGCTTTGAGTTATAATCTAACATTCAACATAAATTCAGACAATAAACATTTAGTGCATATCAATGTTCTCCTTTGGGTGATACATCAATATACAGCAAACATAATGATGCTAATACAATCAACATTATCAAGCAATGAAACATGCACTAACTAGAAATATTTAATATCTTTGGATATATAAATAAAACTAATAGTACATTCACATTACCAACAATTATGTCCATTAATTATAAAGACAACTAATCAACCTTTGGGTGATCTATAAATGTCTTATAACAATGAACTTCAATTTACCCATAAACTAATAATCATCATTTTATTTATAGCATCAATTCTATGAGTAATTGAAATAAATTATCATTAATTTGGAATTAAATAAACTTACAGATTTGACCACTTTGGTGATTAACAAATCTATCATATATTTAACTCCAAAATATCAACACTTGATGGTAAATAGTACATATCCAAAATTATGTATTTTCTCCTGTACAGCCGCATGTTATATTTTTTTTTATTCTATCCTTTCACTTTATCAAATTATGCCAATTAATTGACAAAAGAAAAGAAAAAAAAATATATTGTCATCACGTACAGGAAAAGACATGCATTACAATTCAATATATAAAATTGTAAACCAAAGGGACAGGGAATTCCCGATTCCGAATTTCATCACGTACAGGAATCCCAATTCTGAATTTCATCACGTACAGGAATCCCGATTCTGAATTCTTGATCCATCCAACAGTTGTATTACATTATGCATTACAATTCTTAATCAACAATAACAATTCTTTATCACAATTTCAGATAAATGTCAATTTACAATATGCAGCGGAAAACACAATCATAATTTAGAAATTCCCAATTTTAGAAAATTAGGGTTGGAAAAAATTGGAAATAATCATACATGGAGAATCATAAAATTCACAACCTTGCTCGATACCACATGTAAGTTGTAGTTTTCCTAGGGTTCACATTCAAGAAAACTACCAATAATGTAAAGATCTTAGATTCTATGATTCTCACATAGAAGGGGAACTTACCTTGATCCATGAAATGATCTTGTAGCGTAGAAATAATCCTCCTAATCTCAATCTATCTCTTCCCGTACGTACTTTCTCACACCCTGTTCTTGATGGCAAAAATGGCAGAGAGACCTTATGGGAGAGACAGGGTGTGAGAAAGTACGTACGGGAAGAGATAGATTGGGATTAGGAGGATTGTTTCTACGCTACAAGATCATTTCATGGATCAAGATAAGTTCCTCTTCTATGTGAGAATCATAGAATCTAAGATCTTTACAGTATTGGTAGTTTTCTTGAATGTGAACCCTAGGAAAACTACAACTTACATGTGGTATCAGAGCAAGGTTGTGAATTTTATGATTCTCCATGTATGATTATTTCCCAATTTTTTCCAACAAGAAACCCAATAGGTGGAAGCCCAAATGAATGCCAACCAGCAGGAAAACTTATTGCAGAATCATGCAACCATGGAAATGCAGGGGAATAAGGCAAAGTGACCCTTTGTCACCTTACCTCTTTGTCCTGTGTATTGAGAAACTCACCCATTTGATAATGGATAAGGTGGAGAAGAAAATCTGGAAACCTATGCAGGCTGGTCGCGGAGCTCCTATGATATCTCATTTGCTATTTACCGATGACGTTTTACTTTTTGTGGAAGCTTCCCTCGAGCAACTGGAATGTATTATGGATTGTCTAAATGTTTTTTGTGCTGCATCTAGCCAAAAGATTAACAATCAAAAGACTAATATTCTCTTCTCAAAGAATGTTAGTGCTTCTACCAGAGAAGCTATTGTTCAAGATAGTGGCTTTAATATCAGTATCACTAATGAAATTGGAAGATACCTGGGGGCTAATTTGGTTCATGGTCGTGCCACCAAGCATTCTTTTCAAATGCAGCACACTAGAGTGCCACGCACTATATGTCAAGAGGTGGAAAAAGCTCAGCGAAGATTCATTTGGGGTAGCTACACAAAGAAAAAAGCTCACTTGGTTGGATGGAAAACTATTTGTTTACCAAAGGAAAATGGAGTGCTTGGGTTTAGGCAGTTGACTATGATGAATGATGCTTTTCTGCTAAAAATGGGATGGAACATGATCAACAAATCTAATGAACTTTGGGGGAAAGTGCTGCTTGGAAAATATGACAGAGGATGTAACATTAAAAATGAAATTATTGCCAAAGCTGCTGATTCCTTGTTATGGAAAGAACTCAGCTCTCTATGGCCCACCCTCCTTACCAACTCCTATCCATTGATTGCGAACGGTGCTAATACAACTTTTTGGCTTGATAAATGGCTAAATGAACCAACCAACCTCAGTTCACTAACAAAAACAATTGAACTAACCAGTGGCTGCATACGTCAATCCTCAGGTAGAATGGGATATTGATAGATTAGTTTCCTTGCTTCCCAATCACTTAGTGGGTAAAATTCGAGTTTATGCCCCTCCTTCCTCCCTCGATGGCAATGATTCCCTTGGCTGGTCACAGAATCCTGCTGCTGTGTTTACTGTTAAAAGTGCCTATACTCTCATTGCTAATAATCTATGAAGCACGGACACGTCGACGTGTCTGCGTGTCGGACACGTATTCATGTCAGATACATGGAGACACTCATACGACACACGTGTCTTGTGTGTCCGAATGTGTTCGATTAAAAATTTTTTTTTTTCAGTTTGGACACGTTTTAGACACGCTCGAACATTTTTCGGACACGCTCAGACACTTTTCGGACACGCTCAGACACAATTAGGACACGACTTGAACATGACCCATTAATATTTAAAAAAAAATAGTTTTCATGACTAACGTTTAATTAGTAAGCCCGTAACCCACTCAAGCTCAATCACATGACTGACATCCTAAGCCACTATTTTCACATACCAGTATTTTAAATTTTATCTTTTTACTCGCAACTATTAGACTTTTAAGTTTTATCTTTTCACACACCACTATTTTTATCAGCTCCTTCTATCTTTACTCGTATCAAATCGTCCACTTCGTTATCACCGAAACTTGCCTCATACTAATATTCCCTTTAGTTATTTTTTTTATGCACATGTATTTATACATGATTAGTTCTATTATGAGAAGTTAGTTTAGAAAATTTTTTAGAATATGCCAATAGAAATTATGTTCTATATTTTTTAAGAGGCTTACGAGGTAGTAAATATTGACACATATGACATATATTAAAATATTATAAATTTTCAAGCTTATAAAAATAATATTAATGAATTATGAATCTTTTTTCTTAAATTTTGAAATTATATATATATATATATATATATATATATATAAATATTAAAGTATCTTATAATTTTTAAATTTAATATATTTTTGTGTCAGTATCCCGTATCCCTGTCTATGGTTCATAGCTAATAATCAATCTCTTACTAATGCTCATTGGAAGAAAATATGGAAATGGAAGGCCCCTCAAAGGATTAAAATGTTTGCTTGGCAGGCTTCACATGACCGTCTCCCTACTGCCCTTAGGTGCAGCAAGTAGGGAGGAGGTGCCCCAAACTGCATTCATTGTGTAAACTCTCTGGAATCAGCTATTCACGTTGTTCGTAATCGTAACTAAGGATATGGATTAGACTTCTAAATTCTGTTAATGTAATTCCCTTCTTTAATGAGGACATAAAGGAGTAGATCTATTTGAATTTGTCACCAGAGCTTGGTTATAACACCAATTTCAGATGGAAGGATATGTCTTCCTAGTGAGAGCGTGTTTGGTTTGTAATTGAGTTAATTCTAATATACATTTTCTTTTAGATGGTGAATGTACAATATACTATGTTAATTATAGTTATTAATTGTATTAAAAAATACATTAATAATTATGATCAATGACTTATAATTTTTTGATATATATTTTTTTTTTACATATCACCACTACCGTCTGTCATCACTGATCATCGTCCGCAATTGTCGTTGGCCACTATTTGTCGTCACTATCTTTTTTTAAAAGTTATATTATTGATTTTTTTAAGTTGTATAAGCGTATAAATAATAATAGTTAAAATAATATCGATTAAAATTATACTTAGTTCTTTTAATTTTTTTTCATAAATAATGTGTATATTGAAAATTATAGATTTTATTGTGTGTAAATTTACCTGTTAAAATCTGTAATTTTCAAAGATATCTGTGATTATTTATAAAAAAATATAAAGATTAGTATAATTTTAACTTATATTATTTTAACTGATATTATTTACACAGTCATACAACTTAAAAAGAATGAACAGTATAACCTAAAAAAAAGGTGGTGGTTGGCCCAAAGTAACTAGTGGTCGGCCGTGATAAGCACGGTGGTTGGCTGTAATGATGCAGTGGTTGGTAGAAGACGGTAGACGGTGGCCGGTTGGTGATAGACGGTGGTCAACCGGTGGTAGACAGTGGTCGACAGTGGTAGACGGTGGCCAACTAACGATAAACAATGGTGGTCGATGGTGAACAATTATCGGCCAGCAACAGTGATGAAGATGATGTGTAAAGAAAAACATTAAAAAAAAAGAAACATTCTAAAAAAAAAAATCTGCTAGTACAAGTAAAATATATGACGTATCATACATCCAAATATAATAAGGTGTATAGTAACAATAATCTTATAGTTGAAGTATCTAAAAACATGTTTGAAGTATTAAAAGATGTGCTAATATGTTTCATAAAATTTTTTATTAGTAAAATTTAATTAGTTTTAATGAAAATTTGTCTCAAATTTTAGTTAGTGTTAAAGTTCTAAATTTTTATTTTTTATTGAGTAAAATTTTATTAGAGATATTTTTTTTAATCTTATTTTAAAAATAATTTTAATTTTTTATTTAAATAATATTCATTTTTTCAAACTTACTTTTAAAATAAAAATTTATAAATATAAATATTGTTATTTTGAATTTATTTTTAATCAAAATTAAATTAACTTAAACTTAAATTTATAAATACTAATATAAATATATACTAATATTTGACATCTTTGGTTGGCAAAAAATTCAAAAAATGCGCGTGAAAAGCGAGTATGAAAAATGGGTTGGAAGCACTAATACCCCGCTTTTAGTGCGGGTTAGCGGGTTGGCGGGTTGGCGCGTAAAGAAAAAAAAAAAAAAAAAAGTAAGTGAGTTGATCATCCTAAAAAATAAAATAAAATGTATAAAAATAAAAAAAATCATAAAAATTAAAAAATAGAAAAATTATAATTTATAGATTAAAAAAATAAAATAAATAAAATAAATTTAAGTATCATACTCATAAAAATATCATAAACACAAATAATAAGACTAATTATAACACTTTTTTTAAAAATTCAACCCGCCGAAAAATGGCCGTCTGCTTCGCTTAACCCGCGGGTTATGAGAAAGGTTATGCATGGTTGAAAATTAAAATGACCAAATTAAATTTATAAAAAAAAATTATGAATTGATATACTAATACGGATTGAATCCGTTTTGCCACCTCTAATCTTTGGTTCCGGAGGAATAAGGAAAAACATATGCATCAATACAGACGCCCCTATAAAGTTATCTCCATTATCTATGAATACGTCAAGTCCATAAATGCTTGTAATTCAACTTCTCATCAGTCATTCTCTGGTGTATCTAATCCATGGTTTCTAATTGGTTGGACTACTCCTCCAAATGGCTGGTTTAAATTAAATACTGATGGAGCTTCTCGGGAGAATCCTGGTCTAGCAAGCTGTGGTGGTCTTGTCAGGAATGAAACTAATATTTAGATTTAGACAAAACTTAACTTAATTTTTTTTTATTCTTTTATTTAATTTTTAAATTAAATAATAACATATAAAATAAATAAATTTATTGTTGAGTTAAATGTGTATTATTGACTTGAAAAAAAATCACATATTATTATTTAATTTAAAAATTAAATAAAAAAATATTTTAAAAAAATTGAACTAAATTTTATTTCTCTAAAACTATTATTTATTCCATTCAAAAAGATGCCGATGTGACTTCTAACCACTAATCCATAATCCACCGTATCCAACAGGGGTGCAAAAAAGGATGGTCCATTGTCACCACTCACACATGCAGGGAGGGAAACTGAAGTGCAAATTGCAAATTGCAAATTGCAAATTGGTTGGCTAATTTTAGTATTACTCATGGTGTTGGTCAAATGATTTGGGACCAACCTCCTTCAGTTCTGGTCAACCAGTTGTTAGCTGATAGTGCTGGGGTGTCTATACCCCATCGTATTCCTAACTTGTTTCTTTTTTTTGGGCCTCTGCCCTCCAATGTAACCCCAAAAAAAATCTAACTTCGTTACCAAGTATATTTTGAACATTGAGAGGCAAAGCCCGTAAAGAAGCCTCAACAACCGAGGCATGAAGATTCCTTTATTGCGCCGAAAAGAAATAAAATCTAATTTCATGACCAAGTATATATATTCCAAGTTTTTTTCCACAGAAATAATAATATCATAATTCAATATCCCCTTCTTGGGCCGAAAAGTAATATTCTCTCCTTCTCCCAAATAAATTGGGTAGTTTAGCAATTGGCTCCAACTTAGCAACATTTCTGACCCAAATGGACTTGGCAGGCAGAGATGCTCACGTGTCACCCTCGTGAGCGTGCTTCACTGTTGCCCAATGTTTATCTTTTCTAGTTTCATTCACCCACCGTGACCAGGGCTCATAATTCCCTCATTTTTATTTAATGAAATTGGGCAAAATAATATACCTTTGGAAAAGCTTAAAATTAGATATTTCGTTTGGTAGTCGGGATAGGGATAGGATAAAATTATCGTATCATCATTTATCCTATTTTAACGGGATATGATATAACATAATAAACTTATCCTATCATTATTTAGTTCAAAAATAATGACAGGATAGGATAAGGTGATTTAAAGTATTATAAAAAAATATTTTAAATATAAAATAATTAAAGTATAATAAAATATAGTTCACCAAAAAAATATATAATAAATATAAAATATTTAAAATAATAAAATACTAATAATTAATTTTAAAAATTATTTTTATTTTGTCTCAAGGCTAATTTTGTTATTTATATTATTTTAAAAACTAAAAAATATAAAATTATTCTAATAATTTAACTATATGTAAAGTAAAAACTAAAAATGAATATTTAAAATTATAAAAAATTAATTTAAGTTAAACAATATTTTCAAAATTTTAAAAATTATATGTAATTTTATCATAAGGATAAATTTGTCTTTTATATAATTTAAAAAAATTAAAATTATAAAAAATAAAATCAAATAAAATATGAAAACATTAGAATAAAAAGAAAAATTTTAAAATCATCTAAAATTATAATGTTATCGTGTTGATTATCCGGTAGGCAAAACGTCGGATAAGATAACAACTTATAGCTGCTAATATTATCTCTTTCTACTCATATCCCGCTTCTCTTATCTATCTATTTCTTATCTTATCACCACCAAACGAAGCGCAAATGTCTAATTTGTGAAAATGATGGTCTAATTTTGTTTCCACAATAAAATACCAATAACGGTCTCTATAAGGTCTTATTATGCAAAAAATGCCACCCATAGCTCGCTTATCTAGCTCATGCAAAGGGGAACATCTGGAACACAATTGTAATACCGATAAAAGAAAAATATGCATCTAAAATATGTTCTCAAACCAAGTTTGGATATCAACCTGGTTGGTTGATTGTGAAAAACAAAAACTGACAAGCCCCAGATCTTGATGAACCTATTCTGAATGTCACCTCAGCAGTTTTGAGTCCTGACTCCCAATTCACACAAGAGTTACCACCAACTAAACAAGCTAAGCTCCTCTTCTTGGTGCTTCTCACCAAAGTCTTTGTGATAACAGATACTATTAATTGAATACCTAACTCTCGTTACCATAATGATAAGTATTAGGGAATTTTTATAGTATTTTTAAGGATACCATAGTCAAATGAATTGTTAAGAATTCATTAAATACTAATTTTATAATTATTAAAAATAATCAACACTCAATAATTTTTTGATAGGTACCATATTCTGAAAATGGTTGCGGACAAAGGAAAACCGACATCGCAGCGAAGCACGAAGGCAACAGCCATAGCTGAAAGAGGTTTTGAGGCGTGGATGAATAATGGCAGTTCGCGGCTTTGCGGTGGGGGAGGGGTGGTGGCACTGGTTCAATCGACGGCTGTGCAGTGGGTGGTGGCACTGGTTGGATTGGCTACTGGTGGTTGGTGGTGACTTGAATCTCAAAAGTTTAGGGAGCATTTTGTAATAATGAATTTTTATTAAGTTACCTAATCAGCAAATAGTCATTCTTTAATCCTTGTCATCCATTTAATTTTCACCCAATCTAACGGTTATTAATAGAGAGTCCATGAATGGACCCAAACTCATTGGGTCCATGTTAAATGTCACCTATCTTTTGCTGCGCAAGATGCATCATATCATATCATACTAAAGTCGAAACAATTTATCCGTTTGGCTCATCTGTCACTATAGGACGAAATGTCAGCTGATATTTTACTAATCTTCCAAACATGACATTGGACAATCGTCACTATGACCAAAATAGCAAAAGCAAAAACCGATTATATTGTATCTATTGGAATATAATTTTATATTTTTACATTAAATAATATATATATCTATTTTTATATTTTATTTAATATTATTTATTATATATATTTTTTATCATTTTTTCATTTAATTATATTTATTAAAAATGATATAAATAATATTTACACTTTTAAAAAAAATATAAGATGATTATTTTCCTTAAGAATAAGAATGAACCACCTAATGTCTTGAGCAAATTACAAAGCCTATGATTGTCCAGAACTGATCCAAGTCCACTAGAAGCCAACTTGCTATATTTGCTGAAAGACACCCAACATATGTTCTGGAATTTAGAAAATCAACTTACACTAAACAAGTAAATGAATAAAAACAACTTATGAATACTAGATACAGGTTAGGGTATAGGCGTTCATCAAAAATAAAATGACCAGCAGTAAACAAAAACTGTAAACTTCTGTCTCTCTCACCTTTCTTTTTCTTCCCAATTTTTTCTCTCTTGATGGGGGTTTTACTGGGTAATAAGAGTATGTCTAAAAACTGATCTTGATGAATATTCATTACCATATGGACAAAACACATTCATACAAACAAAGAAAAGAAAGAAAAATATAAAACCTGAAGACTGTACCCATCAATACTTCATATCTATTTTGTTTTTCTTCCCTCCTTTCTGACTTGAATTCTGTCTTACTTCCTAGATCTCCAAGCAGATACTGAAAACAAGGACCGATCCTGCCAGCAAATTAGTACACAACCATTTTCCTCCCTCAATTTATATCCCTCACAACCACAGCTCTGCAGGAACCTCCTTGCTTGCAACATACCAAAATAGCTTAAAGGCACGTTGCCAAACCCAGCTAAATCAAATCTGTGGATCCACTTATCCAGCTTTTCATGTCTTTCCTTTCGTTCAGATCCCTCACATGCAATAATGTTCTTGATTTCCTCACCAAAAAGCATCTTCTCCACCTTTAACCTCTCCAATGATGCTCTTGAGACAGTGGATTCCAAACAATCAAATAATGCTGCATAAGTATGTAGAGCTTCTAGTAGCCTCTCCATCAGCGTCAAACCATTATGATTAGAGTCTTGTTCTGTTACAACCATGACCTTTGGTGATAATCCCCATAAGGCACTAAGAAAGCTCTCCATATTCATTGAATTTGAAGTAGTTAAAGATAATGGTGATGATGAGGTTGAGTCAGGACTTGGGGTATACCCATTAGCAATATCTTTCTCAAGTAAATCACGCAATGTGCTTTGGCTCATAGGCAGGATTCTTTGCAGGTGAATTCCATTTGGGCTTTTTAACAGGAGAGGAGATTTTCTCTGCATGGCTTCATCATCCAAGGCCAGAAGGGAATGCAATTGGAGAATAGAACTTATTGCTAGTGCCTCCCCGGTTTTTACACGAAGTTTATCAAAATCAAGATTTTCTAATTTGCTGACTACAGGATTGAATTGGAATGGGATATCCAACTTTTCTGCTTCTTCAGTCAGTCTATGAGCTATCTGATCCAGAATCTCTTTCTTCTGATGAACCCCAGTAATTCTCAAATGAGGAGGGCCTTCAGGACGTGCACTCAAAACTTGGAGGAGAGCAATCCACTGAGCAGGTTCAGCAGCATTGAGATCAATTATATGAATCATTTTCTCCCCTTCCATTGCTTCAACGATAGCCTGATTTGTCAGAACAAATGCTACCTTCAAGAAAGGGAAAAGCTCAAAGAAGAGCTTCTGAACAAGAATTTCTTCAGAAACCATTATCATTCTAGTTGAGTTGAGGGCTCTGTGGATCCCAGGCCATGTTTTAAGTATCCGATCAGCGAGTGATTCAATAAAATATGCTGCAATCCGCTGCATAGTATCCCCATCAGGGGAGGCAAGCAGGGAAATTTGCTCAAGTGTGATATTTGCATTTTCAAGACTACCAGCAGCTACATGGTTTGCACAAGCGAGCAACAAATGGATCAAGCACAAACCCCTTTCCTCGGATTTCATTTCTCTATGCAAGGGGTAGGGAGATCCTAAGCTAGGTGAAAGTGACATCATGGAGAAGAACTGCAAGGGTGAAGAAGTTGCAGAAGATGACCCTTCTTCTTGCAACATAAATCCCATGTAATAACAACAACAACAATCTTAGGAATATGGAAACAATGAAAGGGTGATGATTGATAGTAAGAAAGAGGTAGAATAGAGTCACAGACAAATTTGATTATCCAAAAAACTTTAGGCTCATTTAGATAAAAATCTCACCTTTTACAACAAAGGGACAAGCTTGAAGAACCCAATGAATAACGGAATGACGAAGAAAACACAAATTTAAAGCACAGCATTTAGCAAAATCAAGAAACTGGTGCAGATCCCATAAGCAAACAGTGTAGTACAAGCAAATAAGAAAAAAAGAGAAGCAGAAAGGATTTGATTATAAGAATCTGCATAACCCAAAATGAAGAATTTTGATCAGAAGCTAAAGCTTTTCATCTCAGAAACTGAAGGGTCCACCAATTCAGCAAAAATTTATGGAGAAAAACATGGAAGCAGTTACAAGAAGAAGAGGGAACCCTACCAAAGCCATGTTAGCAGTGTCAGCACCAGAACTAGCCAATCTAACAAGGAAACGCTTATCCCTCAGTGGGTTTCAAATTGAAGAAAAATCCAGATAAGCTCCCAGAAAATTCCAAAACTTGCCTCTTGGAACACTCTGAGAAAAAGACCAGAACCGTAACGGGTTGCTCCTCTGCTTTTACGGGAGTGAATTTCAATGTTTGGACTCAAGTTCTGGTTTCAAGGACTTCTTCATGGATACGTTGTGGACAATGCGTGAAGGGTCCCTTTTGTCTTTATTGTTTTGTTGTCCTTCACCCCTCAGTGCAGTATGGAATTTTTGAGAAGTTGAGCCTTGGAAATTTCTCTCTCTCTCTCTCTAAAACTGTCCCTTTCTCTCTCTAGAACCTGTCTTTCTTTTCTCACAAAAACATCCACTTTAACGTCTTCTTTTGTCTTTAACCTTAGGTGGGTAGGGAATCACGGCTGGCCAAAAGGTTTTTTTTTTTTTACAAGGCTAAAAGGACTTTTAATATTCCCAAAGATTGCATGAATCCAAACATGCTTTGACAAAGACAAACATTGCCCTCTGGTTTGCTTCCGAGTGGGGTGAGTGTGTGTGAGAATGGCAAGAAGGCTCCCAGCATGCTTCCAAAAACAATGGTTTTTGTTTTATTTCCAAAAGCAATGACCATACAATTGGTATTATCTTCTTCTATTAGGACAAACAGACATGGAGGTTAAGGAAACATCCAAAAGTGGATTGAACATTTATCTCTACTTGTGGAGTCTTAGGTGGCACTTACGAAAACCCAAGCACCATGCCATTTTTCTTGAAATTGCCAATTTTCATAAGAAATTGCCAAAATCAGCTAACATGCGAGCTCACTTGCTGGTTAGGTGCTATGGAATCAAATATTGTATTGGCTTCCAATTATAATTTAAGACTTGTTTGGATATATTTTTATAAAAAGTGTTTTTTATGCTTTTTATTTTAGTAGTGTTTATTTTTAAAAAAATAAGTTATTTTATATTTGAGTGTAATATTTAATAATTGTTTATTTTAATATAATTTTCATAAAATTATATTTAAAAATCAATTTTTCTTCTATTTTTTTAAAAAGTAAAGAATTGTTAACTTTAGAATTAAGTAATTTTAGAGTTTTTTTTACCTCTACTTTTTTTAAAGTGACATTCAAATATACTTAAATACATGTTAAAGTATTTTTCTTAAAAAATAAGTGCTTTTTTAACCCAAAAAAAAAAAAGTCTATTCAAACGGATTCTTAATATCATCGCATGCGGCTGTGTTTTATTTGTTTTTTTTCCCCCTTAAATTCTTAGGTTTATAAAATATACAAAAGATGGAAAACAAACATTAATATACATAAATATAAAATTAAGAATTACATTTGATTTTAAATACACACCTTAAAAAATATGACTGTTTAAATATAATCTTACAGGCACAAAAAGAGAAATCACGTGAAAACAAAGGATGCTTGAATTGGAGGAACCGGCATGATTCATGAACAAATCATAATGTAACTCTTATAAGATCCCATACATCAACCTGTAAGAATCGTCTATCTATTGCATTCCTTGGTCAATCTATATCATGGTATCGCCAAGAAAAAAATTACAAGCTCAAGCAAAGACACAATTAAATTATTAAAGACCTGTATAGTACGTGAGTCAGTTCATATACAACCATCTAAAAGTCTATTTGTTTTAGATAGTTTTCAATGCAAAATTGCGTTCAGTGGAAGGAGGAATTTTTTTTTCTTTTTTACTAGTAACGTGTCTGTTAATCTGTATTTTTTATTTTTATTTATATAATTATATCATAAATTAATACTATATTGAATTTTATATTACAAGAAAAATTAAGAACAAAAAAAGTGTTTGAATAAATAAAAAAATATGCATTTATTTCTTTAAAATTGAGTTAAAAGAAAAAGTTAACTCATCATAAATTGTAAGAGAGAAAATGTTTTAATATAATTGTAACTGCTAAATAAATGGATTTTGAGGAGACTCGAAAAAATAAGGCATGGTTGAAGCTTGAATGGAAGTTTTTTTTTCCTAATTTGCTAGCAGTTTAAGTGAGATTATGGAGAGTGGTTGAAATGGTTAAAACTTGCATGCAATTTTTAAAGGAAAAAAATACTCTTACATTCTTTTTAGGAGTGTAGATACTCTACACACTTTTTTTAAGGGTGTATCATTAAGTGAGAGAAAATTATAAAAAAAATAAATATGATGAATGGTATTAGATGAAGTGTGAAAAAAAATGTATATATTATTTGCGGTAAAAATATCAAAATTAATTTTTAAATAAAGGAGTGAAAAGCCAAAAAAGTGGCAATCTCCAAAAAGTCATAATTTATTCAGTTGAGATGAAAATGATTTTTAAATATTTAAATGACATTTTAAGTAATAAAAAATTGGAAACCAAATGGGGACAATTCCCATTATATAGTAATATAGATAACGCTTCTAAACTCTTTTCCTTCTTTATAACGTTCTTAGGAAGTGTAATTTTGTCGTGATAAATGTGCAAATGTCCGTTTGTATTTATTCGAATCTAAACCAAACACGCATTAAGAAGAAAACAAATATATATATATATTCGAGGGGATCTAAACAGAATCAAACCGTTAGATTCACTTTCATTAAGAGATGATTTTATTAAAAATAATATATTAGATAAAAATGGATATAAAAATATGTAAGTCAAAAAAAAGATATATCCAGATATAATATATATATATATATATATATATATAACGAAGAGGAGTTTAGAAGGGGCAAATAAGGAAACGAGCCCCAAGCAGGGTAATTATTTATAGAAGGAAGAAGGGGGATATTGAGACAAACCGGCAAAGCAATTCTCAAACATGTAAGGAAGCACCACTAGAATTGTTGAAGGTTATGGGAAAGGGAATCAACTTTATGTTTTGGAGTTTGATAAATAATCATTAGAAAAGAGATTAAATATATTATAACTTACAAGGAGTGTGTTAATCCATCCTTATATCGGTAAAAATTCAATTATACTCTCTTTCTTAAATGGCTATAAGAGCACTTTTATTCTGCCCTTCTGTTTCATACCTTTATCATCCTTTTACTCTTTAATTATTTATTAATTATTTCTTCAATAATTATTTCTTCAATCAATTGAGATTTTTTTTCTTAATTATTTTTCATCAAATTTAAAATTTCTTCGAATAATCAATTTTTTTGCACTCAACAATTACTCTATTTAAAAAAAAAATCCAAATTTTTGAATGTTAAGTTAGTTTGCAACAATTTTCTAATTGCAGTGAATGATATTAACAATAATGACCAAATATTCTGTATTTTACAATGCTTCTAACTCATGAAATTGGTTTGTTATAAAAATACGATGAAGTACATAATTCTGTTTGGTCCAATTGGTAGCTTATATTTTATTTTGCATGATAAGTAATAAAATTGAAATATGAAGATGAACTACAAATGGTCATATACTGATTTGTATAATATGATTATTATCTAGGTATTAAGATTAAAAGTATGGTCATTTCCCGCACAATGGCTAGTTTTTTTAAAAAAAAAAAATTGTCACATTATTTATAAATGAGTTGGGTATGTCTCATTAACTTCCAAAAGAAAAAAAAAAGAAAAAGAAAGAAGGGAGAGAAACTAACAAATATACTTCATCCTCCCTTTATATCTACCTTTTTAAGGTTTTTTCACAAGGATTAAATATATTATTAAATAGTTAGAGAGACATAAAAAACACTACCCTCCCTTTCTCTCTATTTTTCTCTTGTTTTGAGCTTCCCTTCTATGAGAGTGTTAGAACAGGGGACTGCTATCCTCTTTCTCTAATGACAGTCTCACTGTCTCTTTTTCTTTTGTGTTTTTTTTAGTATTTTTAATAATTTGTTCAGATCTAATAGATTTTGAGTTTGGATGTAGCTTGGATGTTTAGATTTGTTTCTTTCAATGACAGATCTTATGTTTTTATTATCTCTTTTATTAGTGTTTTTTGTTGTCTCGTTTATGGATGTTTTGATTTTCAATTTGTAGAGTGTCTTTTGGGGTTGATTGTTTCATGATGGTTTTATGGAAAATGATGGTCCTACATCTCTTTTAGAGGTGTAAGTATCTGTACACACTCTTTTTAATAGTGTGTGATTAAGTGAGAGAAAGTGATAAGAAAAAGTATATATAATGAATAGTATTAGATGAGATATGAAAAGATGTGTATGCACTGTTTGTGGTAAGAATATCAGAATTGTGATTTTATAGGTAAGGGAGAGTTTTAGATATACTTTGAGAAGTGTAATACACTCTTCAAGCTATAATACTTTTCATATTGGTATCCGTTGTGAAAGATAATGAGGCATCGATAGTCTTCGGACAAAAAGCAGATCTATAAATCTTGAGTTAGTTCAAAAGATAAATTGTATTTGTTTTTATCTCTTTTTAAATCTGATGTGTTATTTATTTATTTATAAGTGTCGTTAGATTTCGATCATAATTAATTTCATTTCTCATAAAAAAAAGATATTATTAAATAGTTTCAAATATAAAGAAATATAGTCTAATATAACTAAATTACTCTTTTTCTTGTTCTATTAATATTTTGTTTCTCCTAAATCTCACCTATATTATAACTCTATTAATGTAGTTATTAAATTTAATTGAGATAATAAAAAATGAAGGTAAAGTTAAAAATTATTAATTAATATTTTTTTCATATTTTTAAATAACAAATATTTTACATTTAAAAAAAAATAGATATAAAAGGACGAGTAAAATAATGACAACTGGGCTGCAATGAGACTGAATATAATTCTCATCTGAGCTCATTCCTAATTTCCTATTATCTCATTGAGTTTGCCCAATGTACCAAGGTTTAGTTTGTACACAGACTAGGTTAATTGCAGATTAACATATCATTAATTTAAATGTAAACTAATTCTTTGACACGAAAATTTATGTATGTATACAATATAAAAAGGATTATGTTTCAAATACGTAATTAACTTAGTTTATACAAGAAATTTTCCTATATTTGCGAGTCAATCTCTATCTGGATCAGTGTCGTGATGCAGCTTCTAGAATTGCACGCCTTGGTTACTACAAAAACCTTCATAGCAAACCAATCAAACCTTTCTGATCATTCAAACCTTTATGATGCAGAAAATATAGGTCAGCATTGTTTTACCAGAAGTCAGAAAACGTCATTATCTTTTGTCAATCCGTAGTTCTTTCCAAAAATGCTACGAGCTGAAAAGACAAGGATATTGCTATTGCCTTGTTGGTAGGTAACAACCTAGTATACCCTAAATCAAGTGGCATGTGACAGAAAAATCTAGCAAAGGATACATATCCAATCCAAATCCAATACAAGAGAAGAGAGAACAGCATGTAGAGCAATCTACAAACCAAAGCAATTTTCTATTGGCAAGGTAAGGACAATTTTAGTATCTAGTGCAACAAAAGCTATAATAATAACTTAAAATCCATTAAGTAGGCTCATGCTTAATTAAGTGCTGACTGCTAACTGCATGTTTGTTTAAGATTCCATCTACCGCAAGAGAAATACTTAAATAAATCTTGTCCACCAAATTACATAAATTAAACCAATCAAAATTTGAATAAGAGAAATAATCATCTTATATTATTTTTTAATACTACTTTTTACACTTAATTAATGATGTGTATAAATTTATAATTAATTAATTAATGTATAAATCTATAATTTAAGATTGAAACTTGAATTTATTCATTAATCAACTAATACACATAATTAATCACGAATTTGTTCATCATTAACTAAATATAAAAAATGAAGTTAAAAAATAATGTAAGAATATAAAGATTGTTTGAATAATTGTATAAATTCTTATGCAAACAATTATTTTATACTAAAAGTGACAATATATCAATTGTTGATTAATTTAGTTTACACAACTTACACAATCTATACAAGTATTTCTACACACGCAAAGGGAAGATTCACATTTCTCAAGGCACGTTCAGCAAAAGGAACAAATGAAGTTTCTTCTCACAAACGCCTAGTGGCGTTGAGATGTATATCAAAATCAAACAAACAGGCTGTTAAGACACAGACATTAAACCTAAATGCTTAGGCTGAATAAACAAAACCGCTTAGCTATTGGAGTCAAATGTTGTCAACCATAGTTTTAATTTGTATGGTCAGCTAGGCTAAAGTCGTGCCTACCAGAACTACTTAATTTCAAAACCCTACTCTTCACCATCCTCTTGATTCAAACAAAAACTTTGTCCGACTCAATGGAATCTCAAACATCTTAAGCTAATTTATGCTAGACCCAGGTTGAAGAGTATTCTCAAAACCACCGGGAACAAACACGGGAAGCTGATTTGAAAGTGAATCCCTTTTATATCTTGGCTCTTGAGGTAAGTTTACTGCTATGCTATCTTGGGCCTCCGCATATACCAAATGTCTTTCATTTGTCAAACCATCCTTAACAGGGATACTCAGAAGTGGACCACCAAAAAAGATAGAATCTCCTGTATACATCAGATTCTGATTCTGTGCATGCTGCACCGTAGACTTGGGTGCGGAAGATGATAACTCTTGCGGAGGAATCACTGGTCTTCTCCCACTACTGCTTGTTTCAGCATTTAAATTTGGCAATTCCATTCGTATGGATGACCTATTTTTAGCTTCTGAGGGCAATAAAGGAACCGATACATATCTGCCAGCTTCTTGATCCCAAACAACAGATGTCCGTTTCACATCTCTTAGAAGAGAAGTGCTAGAAGCTGAAAGCAATAACGGATCATTACTGATTCCCTTCGGCATCATTGGGTTCCTGAAGTTTGACGAAGTTGCTTTAGAAGTTAAAGGACGCTCAGGCACCAAACTAGGAATTGAGGTACCTGCCCTAAAGCCACCCAAACCGTGACCCTGTGGAAGAGGGCTAAGTGTAACTGCCTCATGAACATGGCTTGGACTGCTGAAACTACTCATACTTTGAGTTCCAGTTTCATACTCATCACGACTTCCTTGACTAGGAGCAATAGAATCTCTCACTGGAGACAATCTCAACTCATTTTTTATTTCTTTATTAGTTCCAGTCTCTGCGCTCAAGCTACTTCTGATGCTCATGTTGCCACTAGAGCTTAATTCTGGATCTGGAAGACGGTGGTTATCTACAGGCCGCAAAACTGATGAAGATGCCCTGGCTTTTGCAGCTGCTCTCATCGCCTCTTGTGAATCCAACTTAGCAAGCCTCCAAGCACTAATACGAACAGGCCTTTTTGGCATCTTCTGCCCTCTTTCTGCGATCCCAGCTGCATCTGGATCAATAGTTGACGGTAGCATTCCAGGCTCCAAGTGAGGCACAACTTCATCCTAAAACCCATGTTTAAGGCAACCCCATAAATCAAGTCATAAATACATTTTTAAGAAAACAAAAGCACAATTTTTTTTCTTGTAAAGAAAAACAATCAGGAAAGTGTTAACAGCATGTAATTCGCATTGAAAACCACATGAAAGGTTCATTAAGTCATAAGTAAAAAAGGTATAAATTAAATAATTACAGGCATGAAAAATAGCTAATAAGGCAAACCAATGAGAATTTTATTTGGAAATTCTATAAAAGATTACTTGCCCTATCATGATTTGGTTTTCTACAGGGATTGGATGTAACAGCCCCATATAAATTTAGTCAACCTTGCAGCAGTGACCATTAAATATACAACTCATATTCTTTTTGCTCTGCCTGTTCACTCTTTCCTCCATTTCTCAAACCTAACCTACTTAAGACATTCAACACAACAATTCGCTTCAGCATACTAGATATTGCTTTGGAGTGATGGAAGCTTTCAGCAATACATTAATAAAATCTTTTTAAAGAGTTAAGCAAGTCATAACATGGCAACCATTAGTAGTTAACATATGATTGCCATATCGAATTATGTAAATCCATGGAAATCTTTAGTCTCATAAAAATGATGCAAAGAAAAGGGTTAACAAGCAATATGCTCAAAGACTGAAGGAAATCCTGAAGTAAGTTTTAATTCAAAACACCGAGGCATGATTGTAATACTCAACAGGTTATATTAGTTTCTCTTATCACTTGACTTCTTTCCGTGCGTTAGAAAGCTACTGATTCAGGTTAATTTATGTTCTTCAAAATTTTAAACATTAGTAGCATTTGGCCGATAAGAAAAGAAAATTTTTTCAGAGGTGATTTATAGTTGGACAAAGGGATCATATTTTATTAGGTATTCAAGTCTTAAATATTGCCATATGCAGGCTCAAAGTTAGCATTTCTGGCCACTTTATTAGAAGTTTGATACTCCTAGTCCTATAATGATGGTTGGGGAAAGTACCTATATGTTCTCCTCTTGGAGTCATCCTAGGAAGATTTTCAAATTTAATATTCCACTCTCTATTTACAAACTGAAAATTGTGTCTTTTTCCTTATGCTATAGCAGTAGCACTCTATAACTGTAGTCTGTACAACAAAGAGTATAAAAAAAAATAAAAATCAATTTGCCAACGTAAGGGTTTTCTTGATATTAGGTTTAGAGGAATTCTCAATGGCACAAGTGTGTGCAAGACTTACTCATCATCCATTTGAAGAAGCAACTAGGTATAGAACATCTTATAGAATTTAAAGACTACTCAATGGGATAAGAGATTGACAAAGATTATACTCTAAAAGTCAGGATGGAAGAGCCCAATGACATAATCAAACAGCTCCTTTGAAAAGATTTAACTTCTGTACCAATTTGAAGTAAAATAAATAAGAAAAACTCCTGAATCCTGATGCTTTGATTATTGCACTAAAGTCCTTCACTAAAGTTTCTTTCCTCACTACATATCTATAATATCAAACCACAAACCAACAAGCATCTTTGGGTAGTTAATATAATAGAAGAACTTATTTTTAGTTCACAATTAATAAATATACAGATGAAAATAAATCTCAATCCAAGTACCTGATAATCCACGAATACCCTAGGAGGGGTACACCACGCCCCTTTATACTGCAAACCAAAAGAACTTCCTCCACTCAATCCAGTTGTGGCAGAGCCTGTTGGAGAGTAAAGTACATTTGGCAAATCCTCATCCACAGATGCCCCTGCAGGTGCTTCACTCATGGCTCTCATTGCTACAACATACTCATAGGTTGTGATGCCCTGATCCAATAGGAAGAACGGAAGGCAGATGAGAGTACCACTCTATGTGTGAAATAGCTAAAATTATGGCAAAAAACTAAAAGCTGGTTTTATAGTGATCTAAATCTCAGGGTGGAAGCAAAACATCCCAGGCATAATTCACAAAAATGCTTCGGTAACTAACCATGATAAATTCTTTTCTGGGAAGCACATCCCTGCTTTTTTGTTTCTTTTTTTGCACCATGTGAAATGCTGTTTTGTTTAGGAGGATGTTTTACCCTCCTCTGTCTTTGTAATCTAATTTCTCTAAATCAATTATAATTTTTCTTCTTTCATACTAGAAAAAACAACCAAATGAGTTTTCTGTTCCTAAAAGCAGACAATTAAGTTATAAGTAAGACAACCAAAATCAGTTTTCTGAAACTTTTCCCAGATCGGTTTTATGCAGAGAGCAAATTATTATTTTCTTTTCCAATTAATTGGCTTTTAATTAGGGGAAAACAAATTACTGAATACGAACCCATTTGAAAATTGCTCTTCTAATTCTAGATAAATTTTCTAAAACTCCACTATGTGTGTCTTAAGATCCATAGCATTAGAGTTCTCTCAATCAAATTAGATTTTCCGAGCAGTATAGAACCATGTACAAATGAATGGGGGTGGGGAAGAAAAAGAACAGAAAAACAACCTCAGATTCTCAGCTACTGAATCACTGACCTTCCTGATTAGTATCATGTGGAAAAAGAAAAGCTCACCCAAGGGCACACAAGCCAACACAGAAACTGCAGTACATACAACCTACAAGTATTGAACCAAGAATCATAACGAATTTTCAAATATACTTTCCATTTGCCATATGCCTGATTTACTACAAAACATGAAAAAGATACCACAACTGTTGCAAATGGGGGACGAGAGAATCCATTTCCAAGTCTATCAATAATCTCAGATTCCATTAATCTCTTGTTAACAAAGAAACGCACTAAAACAGCAACACCCACTCCAGCTTCAATAACAAGCTGAAACGCAGAAGAATAGTGTACAAATTAACAACAACAATTATTGCTTTTAAAGAATAAATCATTTGTATGGACCAATATACATACCCACGTAAGACTAAAGGCCATGAGAGCAATGAAAGAATAGTAATTTTTGTGACCCACACAATTGTTAAGCCACTGCAGCAATGTGATGTATCAAGTGAAGCTCAAAGTTGAAAAGAAATGATGAAAACGTTATAACAAAATTGAACAATACTCCAAGATGAATGCTGTCACTCAGCAGTCAGCACATCAAAGCATACCCGACAATGGTGATCAAAGCCATCAACACATTTATCACAACTTCTACAATGTTTACTGAACTTGCGCACCTGAACGTGGGAAACATAGGGCATGAATAAAAATATACAAACTGAGTAAGGTGCCATTAGCAAGTGCATGCAACCACAGACGTTTATAACATTAGAGTAACCAAAATTTTGTCCCAAATTTCTAGTGGCAGGAATTTCCAAAAATAGACAAAGAAGGAATGAATGCAAAAGGGCTCATAACTCACCGTCATCTCTATCACCCAAGTTTCAAGGAAAGTGGAAGTCCCATGTTATATTAGGACCACAAATAGATAAAAAGTTTTGGCAAGATCATTTTATACACACAAAAAAAAAAAGAGATGTTATTGTAGAGAAGAGAAAAATATACACAAAAGAACTAGATGTCCTTAAAAGGGGAAAAATTGAAAGATAAAAAAAAAATCATTAAAACCATAACTCCACCAGAAGAAGCAAAAAAGTTCCCTAACACCAAGCCTCCTCAAAGAAGGATATGATTATAATTGCTTTTTCCATAAAAAATGATTTAATAACATCTTAATGTTTTGCTCAAACTCAGTTTATAACAACAAACCATGGTGTTTCTCAAAGAAAAAATTTAATCTAATTTTGAAGATTAATCATAGTGTACCCATAATTTGTTATTGTACTTGTGACATTAGTATATGCGATTAATAGCAATGCAGGGGTAAAATACAATGTAACGGATACCACTTACAACCAAACTGACTAGGAATGGAAAAAACAGAAGTTGAAATATTATTATGCAATGTGTCAAAGAGTCACAATGTAATACCTCAGCATTGCACAAAGTGCAGAACAGAGCATCTTCACCACCGCCCTGCTCGTCAGCTGTTGCCTCCTGTTTTCGGCAATCTTCATGTGAAAATAATATACAGAAAATTCCTCCAATTACATCACATGAGTTTCTGTTATTCTGTTTCCTTGAATTATCTACTCCGTCAAGATCTTGCACAGAGCTTTTCTTGCTCGCATTTGCCATAGACCTTTTGGAAGCAGTAGATGACGGAGAAGAATGCTCTCCTGCAGAAATGTCATCACGTTTAGAAGCTTGATGCTTCCCTGATAAACCATGGGCTGAATTGAACTTATTTCCCACTCTAGGGTCAAACTTAGACATAATGCCCGGATCCGCAGGGTTAATTGCAGTACATCTGATGTAAAGAATGAAAACAACGAGTGCCTGCAATGCCACAAGAATGAGACAACAACATAAGCCCTGCCTCGTGTAGGTAAGTAAATAATAAATAATAAATCAGGTGGATTGATAAAAAGGCAATTCACATACCACAGGAGAGTAAACACCAATGAAGGTGTATTCCCATATATGACCTCCGAGGAAGGGAGCAAGGAAAGCATAGAAAGCAACCACCAACAAGCAGAATACAGTTATTGCAACAACCTATTCATGTAAGAACCAACAATTTTAGAAAAATAAGTTGACATGCCTGCAACTGATAAAATACAAGTCAGTGTAATCAAAATGCTAAACATTATATAAATCAACAAGAATATCGAAAATATCATTTGGATATATTTTACAGATGTAAGGATCAGTTTTATTTTTCTTATTTAAGTAGTACATGGGTCATGTAGTTTATAAACATTAAACCAATTATTTTGCATATTAATATCAAAGACAGATCATGTTCGACATCCTGAAACCTGCGGACATTTTCTTCAAGTACAGCCATCTTATGCCCATATGTTCTTTTCTTCCAGTCTATCTCACCCAAAATTAAAATAAAAAATTATATATTCGCAATCTACCAGAATGCGATTATAGATAGCATTCCCTTCTATTTTGCATCATCTCAATTATCAATCCTACTGCTACTACCAAAACCCAATACACCTGCAGTTGCTTGCTTGCTGGATTATAACTTTGGATTTAGCAAACAAAGCATGAGAAATATACAGAGGTTGAGTTCTACACTATTTCATTCAGTTGATAACCCAATGAAGAATTGAGCAAGACATAATAGGTAAGGAAAAAGAAAAAGACAATTTCTGGATTGTAATTATTCCATATAAATTTTCTCTTTTTCAGTTTCCAAAAATATTTTAAAGATAATTTTATCCAAACAAAATTCCTTTTTTAAAAAAAAAAACAGTTTTTTTTAAACAGAATCAAACACAAAAAAGACCTTTTTCTGGGCCAGCAGCTAAGTCATAAGTTAATCATGGAACGTAGCCAAAATAAAAAAGCATGATAAACACGCGATTACAAGAATTACACATAATATGACAATCCACAGGCGGAGTATGGAGATATTCATGAATTACTGATTCCATCAAACCCTAACAAAAAAGAGCTGAGAATTAGAAGAAGAAAGAGTGAAAGGACCTGAAAAGTGTGAGCAGGTAACTGCCAGCCATGTTTTCTGACCATATCTGCTGTGCTCAGCTCAGCTCAGCTCAATTCAGATTTCAGAGGCCGGCGCGCCTCCTCACAGCACCCTAAGCTTTAACTGGCCAGCGCGCGCACTGACTTGCTATTTCCACACTAGTACTAGGACTAGCAACTATAAGCAGGGAAAGAAACATTAAATATAGTTAATTATACCTAATCCCAAATCCCAAAATAGAAAGACTTCTTACTCTTACACACACTTTTTATTTTTTATTAACAACTTATAATATATATTTTTTAAAGTTGTTTTTAATTAAATGTAAATAAATAGATTAAAGTATAATTAATTAATATTTTTTTGTATTTCATCAAATACTCACACAATTTAAAGACAAAATAATGATTAAATAAAATTCTTTCAAAAAATAGCGACTCACCAAAATTGCTTTTAATTAATTAATATTTAACTTATTTTTATATTAAATTAAATTTAAGTATTAACGCGATCTTTCGTGAACCAAAATATCAATTTACTTTCGCGCACACGTACAGGCATAAGACCAAGAAAAATGTTAAAACGACAAAACATGAAGTTCGGTCATTTTCTAGTCACCCATTAGCAACATTGAAGTAAAAAGGTTTTTTCTTTTAAAAAAAAAACACATATTTAAATAATCTAAGAAATTGACCCGTTGCTTCTAATTGTCCTATAATTAATTACAATAGTCATTTACTCTAGTCTACAATCTTATTTTAAATTTAAATGTTTTTAAAACTTTGTCTAATCCTATGTTTAAATGTTTTTTTATTAACGAAACGGAACGGAATAGATGGAGATAGATCGGAAAGAAAAAGAATAGAATCGAATATAGTTTTCTCCCTCTTTATTTGGAAGATTAGCACAAAAACCCTTAAAAAAGACACTTTAATAAACGTGTATTCTTCAAATCAATTCACTCGATTTTTTTTTGAGGAACAAAAATTAGGCGTTTGAGGAAAAAAAGAGAAAATAATTATATGTATTATGTTGACATAATTTGACTTTATCAACGTAAAAATTTAATTCTTAAATTTCTTTTAGACAAATTTATCATCACTTAAATATAGTGTAATGTTTTTTTTAATTAAAAAATCCTATATATTTGATGACATAATCTGAATCCAAGCGGAATAAATAGACAAAGTCGCAAAATGAATATAATATATATATATATATATATATATATATATATATATATATATATATATATATATCGTATGCCTTTTTTATTATGAAACTCTTAAACGCAATAAAGAGTCATTCTAAGCTCTCTTTTTTTTAGTAAGGGTCATATCCGACTGCACAAAAACCCTAAGTAAAAAAGACACTTTAATAAGCCTGAACCTAATGATTTTCAAATCAATAATTCATATATATACATATTTTTTTATAATTACAGTTTATAAACAGTAAATTCCACGTGGCAATTTATCACATTTTTTTTCTTCTATTGCATATTGTGAAATTACATTATTGTCTTACATTTTTTATTTTGATGAAACATGATCTGTTAAATAAAGGATATACTTGGCTTTTTATTAAATTTTTTATTTTATTTTTAAAAATTATTATACTACCCTTCACTTTTTCGAATTGATGTAATTACTTTTGTTAGACAAAGGACTCTTTTATCATTACAATTAATTTATTTTTCTTCTTTCCAATCTCTAACTTTTTTTTACCACTTTTCCTCTCTTTCTATCCTCTTCATTTTTGCCATACCCTTTCTCCACCTTTTTTCTTCTTCTTCTTCTTCTTTTAATTCTTCATTCAAAATTTAAATCTTTCTTCCTTATCCATCTTTGGTCTATCATGGAGTTTCCTTCATCATCTTTGATTAATAAATGACACTTTTAATTTTATGATCATGGAAATATTAAATGATAAAATAATAAGCCTAATTTTATTCTTTGGACAAGTTAACTGCCAATAAATAAAAAAATGTAAGAAATGGCATGTGCATTTAAAACAATTTGTTTTTTTTTTATTTTTTTAATAAAAGTTAGGCAATGAAGTTTAATCTTCGAGTCGGATCACGCTTAAGAGAAGTTCTCCTAAAAATACTAGTTCTAATAAGATTTGAACACATGTTCATCTTTGAGAGTCGCAAATTACTTACTACATAAATAGTATATATATATTATAATATTAAAAATTTAATATTAAAAAATCACACAAGAATGGGAAAATTACCTAAGAATATAATTCTAAAGAGCAAGAATTATGCATGAAAACATGATAAAAGTAATTATAGTGTAATTTATATATTATAAAAATAAATGAATTAATATTATTTTTTTTATTAAACCATTGGAGGAAATGTTGTATTCATAATATATTTTTACAATTATATCATATTTTATTGTTCATTTCTAAAAGTATTTTTATATATTCATAGGAGTGACATTTTATGAAATATAACAAAAATATATATAGTTTTATAACATTAAAAATTTAATATTAAAAAATCACACAAGAATGGGAAAATTACCTAAGAATATAATTCTAAAGAGCGAGAATTATGCATGAAAACATGATAAAAGTAATTATGGTGTAATTTATATATTATAAAAATAAATGAATTAATATTATTTTTTATTAAACCATTGGAGGAAATGTTGTATTCATAATATATTTTTACAATTATATCATATTTTATTGTTCATTTCTAAAAGTATTTTTATATATTCATAGGAGTGACATTTTATGAAATATAACAAAAATGATTAAAATGTTATTTATATTTATTATAAAAAATCAATTAATAATGCATTTTTATAAATTTATTACTTTATTAGATAAAAGTTTCCATATATAATAATTTGTTATTTTATCGTATTGTAAAGTTCTAAAATTGACTAAGAATATGATGTTACAAGTTTTTTATATTTTTTATACTTAAGCATAAAAAAAAGATTAACAACAAAATTGTTATTAATTATTGTGATTATATTGTTATTGCAAATGAATTTTTGTATAACAATTTTTTTTTTGTTTTACCATAGATAGTTTGATTGAGAAATCCTATAGATTTCAACTAGGGAGAGGGATGCAAAGTTGAGTTTTACTCATATGTCACAATTTTTGGGTGAATGCAAGATTTGATCATAAGTCATCACAATCAACTAAAAAAACTTAACATTTTGCGAGCTAGCACATTCTATAACAATTTCTTTTTGTTAGTAAAATATTCATATGAAATTATTAACTTCTTATAGCCGATTATCCCATGTGTTGCTCAGGTACAATACGCTAGTAAGATATGAAAGAAAAATAATACGTTAGGTCGAAAATAGAAATCCCTAAAATGTTAAGATTATAAGGCAAGCAAATGGAAAATGACTGACGTATAAATAGTGAGTAGAGCTGGTAAAATTAGATGAGCTCAATAGGCTTGTCTGAATAACTCGATAAAAAATATGAGTTGAGTTAGAAAAATTTGAACCCGAACTTAATTTAATCTGATGTGACTTGGTCCGATCTAGTCCAATTCCCAAAATTGAGTTGGCTCAGTTCGTTGGCCCAAATTTTAATTATTTTTTAATTAAATAATATACACCTAAAATGATACTTGATGTGAATTATAAGTTGTAAACTCAAGTGTAGGTTATTTTAAATAATAAATTCTCGAGAGTTCGAGGTTGATCCACAAGGAATTGATGAAGAAAAATTCTTTGAGGTAAGAAAAATATTTATCACAACAATAAAGGTGATAAAAGTTGTTCACAAATGAAAAATGATTTGTTTGTGTTAGGAGATCCACTTTTGGTAATAAATTAAATACAATATTATTTCTTTTTATAACTCAATTGAAATCCACATATAATGGATGTTTCAATCGGAAAATACAACATTCAAATTTTAATTAAGATTATATATGTAATGAGGGTTTCTAAATTGATTATAAACAAATTAGAACAAATATAATGACCACTTGATAATAGATCATTAAAGCATAATAAAGAAATTAATGTAACCTTAATTTATTATCAACAGCTTCACCCTTTCACCCAAACAAAATGAAGATTAATTACTCATGAATAAGAAGAAAGAAAGAGAGAATGAAAAATATGAATATAACTTCAATTTAGAATAAAAGAAAACTATAATAAGAAAAATAATTAACACAATAACATGATCTTGATTTCAAAGCCAAGATACCCAAGATGATCAGTCAATTTTTCCTTTTGTAGAGTTTGAGGAGTACAAAGTGATAATGAAATCATTTAATGAGTGGATGAATGATTAATTAGTGGGTAGATAATTAATGAGTAAGTGGATAATTATTTAGTGGGTAGATGATTAATGAGTGAGTGGATGATGGGTGGATGAATGAAAAATGACAATGGAGTTTTTTAATGAGTGGGTAGATGATGGGTGAATGAGTGAAAAATGACAATAAAGTTATTTAAAGAGTGAGTAGATGATTAATGAGTGAGTGGATGATTATCGTATTTGTCTCTTCACTTGTACCAACTAATTAAGTTATCTTCACACAATTATAACTCTATTAAAATGTCATTTTCTGGAAAAGTGGTCTTCATGAGAGTTGAAAGATTTTGTCTTAACTTTTCAATGCCACCGATTTCAGCCTATTCAACTCCTACAGACCAAGTTATGCCCTGATTAATGCACACTGCTCGGGTTCCATTGACAGAACCCATTTTCTGACTTTCAAGCTCAATTAGCTCCACTAGATGTCTGATTGAGACTTCGAGCTCTTTATCAAAGTTGTAGACCTTTCTCTCAGCTTTCCTATAAGGTAAAATTCATAATTTTTAGATATTTAAAACTCAATATATGACTGAAATATAGAAACAGTATAAAATTTTAATAATGCTGGAAAGGATCAATTAAGCCTAATTTGAATTCAAACTTACAAAACATGACTAAGTTCAATCAATTAAGTACATAGAGAGTGTAAATGATTAAAAATGAGGATTTATTAATGTATAAAATATATAATTATCAATACTACCCTTTTTTGCTTGAAAAATTAAAACACAAGTGTCAATTGAACTAACTATCTAATTAATTTGTCATTGACCCAAAATTAAGTAACCCACTATTTTTCACTAATTTAATTTCTTTTTAAAGATTGAATTCATTACTTAAAAAAATAAAAGAATTGTCAAGCTAGTGAGCCGGCCCGTCCAACCCACAGCTCATATAAAACTAATTTAATTTTTTTTAAAGATTAAATTCATTACTTAAAAAAAAAAGAATTGTCAAGCTAATAGATTAGCCTATCTAACCCATAGCTCACAACTGATTGTGTTAGGCTAACAAAATGCTAATATGAAATATACTTGGCTCGACCCATTTTTCCAGTTTTACTGGTTGGGTGTTCATGGGGTTGGGCTAGTTTGGAAGAGAGAAAAAAAATTTATAAACTAATTAACTTATTTTTTGGTAATAGACATGGCTAGAGGTTTAAGCATAGCCCTTGCTCGATAGTTCAAAATTTAGTAAATAGTAATTTTAGTCTCTAAATATTTCAAGTAAGAACACTTTAGTCTTTACAAAAAAGAAAGACACACATTTTAATGTTTGAAAGTTTTAAAATCTTATCATATTCATTTTTTTTAAAGATTAAAGTGTTATTTTTTTTACTAAAGTGTTCTCCTTTCTTTTTATAGGAACTAAAGTATTATTGTTCAAAATATTTAGAAACTAAAATGATTATTTATTCTTCAAAATTTTAGGTCTCAAAATTTAATAATATTATAAATTTATATAATTAGTATATTTATATTGAGGAGGATCAATTATTTAAAGGTGTAAGTTGATTTTGATTATCTCTTCTGTTTCATTTTTAATTTGTTAGATTTCTAGAGGTTTTCAGTAATCAAAATTTAATAGTAATTTTAATGAAATAAATTTAAACCATTATTGAAGTAAATTAATCTTTTTAAAATTAAAGGTTGAAAATGAGTGTAAAAAAAAGATTACAGGTAAAGGATCCCTTATTTATATTTAGTTATAATAAAGGAAGGACCTTAATTTATCATTTCCTCACCACTAATTAGTCATCTGCAACTTACTGCAGAAATGGTTACTACTCTATAAAAACAGGCTAGCACTTGCACAGGAATTCGTTGGAAAATTCTGCTAGCACAAGTGGAATAGATGAGAGTCAAAGGAAAGTCTCGTGCAAGGTCTGGAAATTGTATGTGCCCCCCCAGAACAAAGGTATTTACATGGAGAGTTCTTCAACAAAGTATCCCATCTCGAGTTAAACTCAACAACAGGGGAGTTAACCGTACGAGAATGTGCCCCAGATGCTCACTGAGAGAGGAGAGTTCTGCGCATGCACTGAGAGATCATTCGTGGGTTCGTGGTTTGTGGTTCATGTACCCCTGTGGAATGAATGTTGACCAATCAGGAAATGTTCTCCTGACCGAATGGCTTCGGAACATTGGATGACTTCCTCTAAGTTAAGAGTCTTGTATTGTCTTTCTTAATATTTTGGATGTAGTTTATATATTTATTGATTTACTTTATTTATTATCAATTAGTTTTAAGTTAAAATTTTACATGATATTAAAATTAAATTTCATTTTCACAATTTATATATTTTAAATATAATTTATATATTTGTTGAATATTTATATTTAATATTAATTAATTTTAAATTTCATATTGTATCAAAAGTTAAGATCTCACCTAAAAATTACTCTATATATGTTGAGTCATTCCAATAAATATCGATTGAAACCAGCTTTGCTTCGAGCAAAAGGACATATGACCAGAAATGGTGATATTGAAAGCTGTTTCCTCTTGAGTGACTTTAAGGAGTCAAGAAGGAGTGTGGATAGGGTTGGTCACCAGCAGGTCCAGCGACCAGTTCTTTCACCAGATTCCTAGCTTCCCCCACATTCCTGGTGTGGCGAAGCTGAACACGGATGCTGCAATTTTTTCTGATGGATCGTGTGGACTGGGTGCGGTGATTAGAGATGCAGATGGTAATGTCCTTGGAGCAGCTTGCTGGAAAAAACACGGTGCACTATCAAGCTCTTGCCATTCGTGAAGGTATCTTGCTAGCTAGAGATCTGTGTTTATGGGATATTCATGTTGAGTCTGATTCGTCTGATTGTATTGCTGAGCTTAAGAAGTCATGTTCTCAGTCTAACTACTTAGGAAGCATCTTAAATGATCGTAAAGGTTTGACTCAGGGCTTTAGGAACTTTTCATGTTCTCATGTGCGTCGTGGTGGAAATAAAGTGGCTCACACTTTAGCTCACCTTGCCATGGGCTATCAGGAGAGTTTTTGGGTAGAAGAAGTTCCCTTTGAAGTCTGTATCCTTGTGGATTTGGACATTTTATCTGTTTCTTCCACGTCTTAATGAAATTCAGTTTACCCGTCAAAAAATAAAAAATTAGTCAACTGTAAATCACTTTTAAATTTCACATTTTTTATCACATTCAAATTTATTTATTTTTAAAAGCAATAAAGTAAAAACATTTCATTGAGCACTCTTGGTAAGTGATCTCTTTGGATATCGACATATTCATGCTATATTGTTCTAACCATCTATCTTCTTAAATTTTTTAATTATGCTTCATATTTTTTTCCATTAGAATTTAAATATGTTAATTAGAAAATGTAAATTTGGTTATTAAACGCTCAAAAAAAAAAGATAAGAATTTGAACTTTAATAAAATCTAAAAAATGAGCTCTCGGTAAATCTTATCTAAAATAAATAGTGTCTCAAAAAAGATCAAATAGATTAACTATATTATGAATTGAAAAATAAATGTTAGAAGAAAATAATTTGAAAATTTTAGTTGGTAACTTTGCATCTCAAAACTTAGAAAAATATATTTCAAATACAAAATTGATATTATTTGTTAAATAAGTTAAAGGCCTCATATTAAAATTTAACTTTAGGTCACAAACTCTCTTCTACCCTAGGGGGTTTTGGTATGTCTCTGGGTGTGAGATGAGCGGAAGTGTTGTTGAAGATAGTAGTGGTGCTTCAAAATGGAATGTTTGCATAGTCATTCAAAACATTAGGTCTGTAGTCGAATATTCGGGTTGTGATTTATGAACCCATGAGTCGAGTCCATGATTACCGGTTTGATTGAAATTATCTTGATCTAATCTAATGACCTAATCCATTTTTTTTAATTTATTTGAATTGATTTTTCATATATCGTTAGGTCAATTCGATGTCATGAACATCCCTAATAAGTTGACTAATTCTACACATGAAACACATCTTATTGATCAATTAAAAGCTTAAATATTTCCCAACGGGTAAGTTCCCTTCAACCAAACGATTAGTTGAAATTTTTTTTATTATTATCATTTTAAGTGATTAGTTGAAATTTTATTTTATATATAAACCTTAAAGATTCTTTAATTTTTTTGATAAAAAAAAAATTCTTCCATTTTGAGAATGATGAGTTCCATACCAATCGCACCATTATAGGAATCAAATATTGTATTCTTTTTTTTTTAAATGTTATCATTTATGGTACTCCAATCAGGTATTGACAATTTACTAAAGTAAGCTGCCTACTGAAAAGAAAAATGTTTTTTAGCTGAAAAAGAAAAAAAATATATTAATTATGTAATTTTTTTTATTGAGTTTTCAATAATTAATTGAAAATATATGATTCGAAAAAAAATAGGACAGAGAATTTGATTCAAGGATCTAAAATTAGAGATGACAAAATTACTCATGTTCATATAGATCTGCGAGAATTACTTGTGATTGAATGAGAAGATAGAGTGCTATTTAATAAATAAGATGAGATAGGGATTATAGTATTATTTCAATCAGCGGATCTTTGTAAATAACCGTAAAATATATTTTTTATTTAATATATATCATATATTATATTTTTTTTACTTTGATATGAAATGAAAATATATATATTTTTATTATTTTTAAATAAATTTTTTATTAAATGAGCTCACAATGATAAAATTTGTTAAAAAATACATAATTTATATAATAATTATTTATATAAACCTGATTATTATAAAATATAATTGAATTTAATTTGTTATTTATAATATTTTTTTAATATTATAAGAATCTTAAATTATTAAAACAAAATTATAGTATGTAGTGTTAAAATTTATTTATTTTTTTTATATTTTTTAAGAACACAGATATTCACAGATACTCCTACTTATTTATTGGAATCACAAATAGATATACGTGACGAATATGGGTACGAGGGCAGAAGAAGCACTCTTTACTCCCATCCCGTTGCCATCCCTATCTAAAATAATTTAAAATCATCTTATTTACGTTAATGAGTTAGTTCAACTAATAAAGATTCAAGCACATTGTTAGGAAGGTTTTAGATTCTGTATCCATCAATTCCCTTTATTTGCAAGTGAGTCATTATTGAAGCTTGTGGCAACGCCGTGGCCTTAGAATGACATAGCTATTCATCCCCCTAGATTTTTTCTACACAAAAAAAAGAGAATAATCTTATTTTTATTTCATAATTCATAACATTGAATTATGAGTTTCTAACATTGTATTTACATCTCATTAAAAATATGATTTGAATTAATTTATAAATTAAATTTCATGTGTAAAGAATATAAATATTTTTTAAATAAACATAAGGGTAAAAGTCCAATTATAGAGTAACTACCCTCTCAAAACTAACATTACTGGTATTAGCTAGAAACGGAACAAACAAGGACATGAAAATTAAGGGTGCCATTTAAGATGGAACCTTCAGTTAGGGTCCATCTAATGCACATGATAAACAACCTACAATAGAAGGTTTTTTCCTCTTCTCCAGCCACCACGCTGGCCATTACTGGTAGTTAGTTTTCGACTACAGCCACCTATGCTAGCCACCACCGCATCCTCCCTCGCCACCCATGCTGGCGCCAGAAACCATAACCGCCAAAATGCTCAACCATCCAAATCTCTCCGCCTTTACCAACCACGACCATCGCCTCTACCAACCGTATGGGACTCTAGTCACCCACGCTGACCACCATCGCTTCCCACCTTGCCACCCACGCTAGTGTCGAAAAACCCCAATCGCCAGAACACCTAATCACCTAAATCTTTCCGCCTCTGCCAACCACAACCACCGCCTCTACCAACTGCTCACGACCTCAGCCACCCACGCTAGCCACCACGACGTCCCACCTCGCCACCCACGCTAGTGCCAGAAAACCCCAACTACCAGGATGCTCGACCACCTAAATCTTTCAGCCTTTGCCAACCACGACGAGGAGCTCGGCTAGAACAAAGACAAATTTGGTATGGATGGTATTGGTTCGGTTTGGGTGGAGCAAGAACCATCTGTAATGGCGCAGATCTGGTGCGAATCTGGGCGGTTCAATTTGGGTTTATATATGGCTTCTAGTGTTGGTTCACGTGGGTGGAGCTCGGTGGTTGGTGCAGTGGCCAACCTGATTTGGGGCTGTAGCAGCGACTAGAACAGAGGTTAGAACACCAACGACTATGGTTTGAGGGACCAGGGTGTTCGGCCAGGCGGCACGGTGGTTCTTACTTGTTGGCTTGGTGGGTGGAACAATGGTGGCTCACGGGTTCTGGTTGGCTAGTGACTTCAAGTGGCACACGCAATGGAGCAGCGGAGCTAGGTACAGGTGGTGGCTGCTAGGGTTATTGCTCCGGCGCTGGAATGACAGATCTAGAGCTTTGTTAACCGAGTTCCGACGATTTGAGTATGCTAGTTATATAACTTGTTACTTGATCATTAAGTACATAATTTACACAGTTGATCTTATTTTCTACTCATCCAATGGTTGAGATTTCATGGTCCATCATTGATGGACCCTAACTTGAAGGGTCCATCTTATACATGGCCAAAAATCAAGAAAGAAAGAGAGTGAGCACGCTTAGCTAGGCAATCTCCACATGCACTAGAATAATCTTATTTATTTCATAATTCATTGGAGTAGTCAACTATGTGTCCAACACATTAATCATGATAAGGGACCACTAAATAATTTATACACCTCACTTTGACTAGCCTGCTTGACATGTAGTATTAGATCTGATATAATAAGTTAATATAATACATTATGATTTTATTAGTTGTTTGATACAAATACTATATTGTATAAATTTATCCATTAAACATATCTTATATATTAAAATGATGGATTATTTAATCAAGCATTGGGGTGAGATTAGCGTAATTGAGTTTTGATGTATAAGTTCTTATAAAGACTTCTCTATTACAATTTAAAACACTCTGATATTTCTAACCCTTACGTAATGCTTATCTTATTATTTTATCTTATTATTAGGTCTTATCTTTATCATGTTTAATATTATTAAGTCTTATTTTCTTTTTCATACTAAACAAATCCTAAGCAACACTAAACATGTTTAAAAGCCTACTTGCCAAATAGTGTTATCTTAAAATAATAAAAAAAAGAGTTTAATTTTTGTGAAATGACAATGTAACATTTTTAATGCTATCAATCAATCACATACTACCATATGTGTAACTTTTGGAGTAGTTATTAGGAGAGTTAAACATTATTAATGGCGTGACGAAACATGATTAAATGATAGTGTAAAAAAAACTTTTACATTGATAATGCATTCAAATTAAATCCTAAAAAATAAATTAGTTGTCATTTTTTAATGATTCATTCAATTATTAAAAGTAATTATTATTATTATATATAAAAAATATTTTATACACATAAAAATTATATTTTTTAAATTATTAAATATATCTTACAATTTAAATAATTCATATTAAGGCCTTTTGTATATAATTAACAAATAATTAAATAGATTTAAATATTTAATATTTATTTAAAGAAGTTTGTTAACTTCCTCCTACTTTTTTTTTTTGTAAGAAGAATGATAGCAATATACACTTTACAAGTTTCTTTTGAAAGTAATTTAAATTTATTGGTATTTTAGTTATTTGCACTATTACTCATTTAATGAAGAAAGAGAATAATAGAATCTAATTTTAATAAAAAAAAAGTAAGTATTTAAATATGATTTTAATGAAGAGATAAAATACAACTATTATTACTTAATTTCTAATTATTATTTTTAACATTAAAATCATGTAAAAATATTTAGTATTTATAATTATTTTACTCATTAAATTAAGAAATATACAGTATATAAAATAATAAAAAAAAGTAAAATTTTAAATAAACATAACTGATACATTAAATTACGTATCATAAGTATTGAATATTATTATTATCTAATTTTTATTAAAAATGCCAGGTTTAAAACGTTTATGTATCATTTTTTTCCTACCAAGAATTGTATTTTTAAAATATTTTATATCTGCATTTTTTATGAATAAAATCATTAGTATTGAATATTCATAACTTTTAATACAAATAATGATTAAAAATAGAATATTAATAAGTAGATTTTGAAATAAAATTTTTTTTTCTTTCTTCATTAAAATCTTATTTAAATATGTTCATTTTTTAAGTGGTTTCTTCGGTGGAACCGAAAATGTGAGGTCATTGGTGCACTTCATTCATTTTTTTTAAATAATTTCAAACTTTTGTTTTTGTAACAGATTGTCAATTCTTATAAGATGATGACTTATTTTTTTTATTTCTCTATCTTTTTGTTCTTGATTTAGCCTTTTTGTTTTGATATAATATTTTAATTGTTCATCTAATCCTTTTAATACACTAATCGTATGCTGGATTTCTATATTATTCATAATTGATCTTTAGTACTCTGATACCAAATTGATACCAAGTTTCATATATTTTGTTTTAATATTGTGTTAAATTATTAACTTGAACTGCTAATTTATTAATTTCATTTCCAGTTCTGCTTCATTAAATCTTATCGGTTTAGGTATTTGTTCTTCTTTAAATTTTAGAAGTTTTGGTATATTAGATGTTCCTATTTCTGTTATTTTATTTTTCTTTGGATAATAAATTCTTCGTATGTCAGAAAACAAATATGATATATCTATTTTATCATTATTTCTAAAAGTAATATCATGATATGAATTTGTTAATGAATAGCTAACACCAAAAGTTACAGAAAATATATTGTCTCCGGGTCTCATTAAAGTTCTTCTTAAAAATTTATGTTCCAGTGTTAAGGATTGTTCTATTCTCTGTGTATTTAGAGGTATTCCAATCTTTGGTCGTACTTCAAACTTTAGTTTTTCATATGCTAAATTTCTTTCTATTATACCTAATATTTTATCTCTTGGGTCAGTAATTCTATCATCTTTTAATATTAGTTCTATGGGTGAATTTATTTCTTCTTGAAATGTTGACTTTATTAATACTTGTACGGCTCCAATATGAATATATCCAATTTTCTTTTATCTTCTTCTTTCTTTATGTTTATTTTTAATTCCACAAGTTTCTTTTTATTAAGTAGTTGTATACATGTGTTTCTTTGAGCATCAGATATATCTATAGGTGTTTCACTACTTAATTTTTCATAATAAATAATATTATCTCTCTGATTAAATCTTTTTATAATGCTACTTAGTTTTTCTTTTCCTTTTATATTTGCATTTTTAGTTAAATCTAAGTCTTTTTTTTGTATTTTCTTGAATAGAGATCGATTTATTAAAATATTTTGTCATAATTTCTTTCTTCTTCAATGATTTGTAAGTATTTAGTTTCATCTGCTTTTTCAATCTCCATTTATTTAGTTGTTTTTAAACATTCTTTTATTGTATGTATATTGAAATTGATTCTAAGAATTCTTATCTTTCTTTCTTGTAAAGTTATAATTAATTCTTCAAATCTAATTTCGTATGGTTTTACTACTTCCAAAAAATCTATTCCTAAAAGTAGTTTAATATTCGTTTTATTTTCAACATATACTTCAGTTTGGAATTTTGTAGCTGGGTTAAAATACCATTCTATAATTATTTTTTCTGTAAAAGTATTTTCCTTTTGCTTATATCCTATTATTGTTCTTGGTATTATTTCTTTTGTTTTGCATATCAATTCATTACTTATATAACTAAGACATGATCTAGTATCAATGAGTATAGGCATAATAATTTCATTAACAATTCCTAATACATGATATTGACAATGATTATTCGTTAAGAGTAGGATAAACATACCTGGTCGAGATTTCTAAAATCTACTGATTTATTGTTCTTCTTCCTTTTCGCTCACTACTGCTTCCGTAATTGATCAACTAATTATGATAGGTTAAGTATAGTAGACAGTTCTAAGATGTAAGTAAAAGAAGTATTTATTGATAAGTAATGATAAGTACAGGATAGGTGGACATATTCTCAAATGCCCGACTAGCTCTCTAAGAAACTAGCACAATTTTTCTAAGAAAACTTCTCTCAACTGAGATTTCTGAAAGGATTTTCAAAATCCGCGTTGCCTCAACATAAGAGGGCTTATTTATAAACAGAAAACAAAAGAGTATTTTACAAAGATGTCCTTACAAACGTAAGTGCTTACATCAGAGTTTTAATAATTTATATAGTGACGTAAAGGCTTACATCACTCTTCTATTATTTGCTTCATTCGACTCCTCATCTTTATTTTTGTCGGTGTCGACCTTTCCTTTTTCTGATGCACATCTTTCACATGCGTAGTTCCCATTAACTTTAATCATTGCACAAAGGCCATTGAGGACAGTTGGCCTATATTCCATCTGTGGTCCTTGTAGTGCATAGAAAGGTAGCTCAGAGTTTGTCAGGAGATTCATATCTTTCTCCTTTATGACTTTGCCACTTGTCTTGCTTAAAAACAAAGTATTTGGTCCTTTATACAGTGTCTTGATAAAAGATTCCTTTCCGATATGTTGACATTGTGAGTAAATACTTGCTAGTTGGTTCGACAATATCTGAGTGATCTGATCTTCGTCATAGACAATGCCAGTAGGTTCATCTTTTAGTGAGAAATTATTGTTGCTTATTCTAATAAAAATTAGATGCTTGGTCGGCTGCTTAGTAATGAAGTCTAGATAAGTTGAGTAGAACTTCAGAAAAATGCTTCAATCCTTTGTAACATTTCTTTTAAACATTTGAACTACTTCTTTAAAACTATAGGGAAAAAGGTTAATTTCTTCTAAATTTGAGCTTAAGTAAAGACAGTCAATAAAGCCAAATTGATACATATTGAATGTCAGTATTGGAGGAGCTCCTGGGAGGATGATTGCTTTGATGCCGAAGAGTTTTCGATCAATCATATAAAAATAGTTAACCTTTTTCTTATTATTCTAATTAACAAGACTTTTAAAATTTTCCCAGAAATGTTCTTCCGAGAACTGTACTTGTAATTCATGCTCCTTTCTTGAAGTAATTTGAAAATTATCTAGAGAAGAAGGAATCCTTCCTAGAACTTTAAGTGAGGATTGTGTTACCGGTGAATTCTTTGTTGCTTTTGAAAAAGTCCTTGGTCCGAGATAAATCTCTTTTCCTTTAGATGAATACTCCTTGAGTGCTTTTTCTGCTTCTTCGTTAGTTGAGTATGATTTATGTAGAACTCCAGAAATCTTTTAACAATGCGGTGCTACTTTGAACCAGTCATCATAGATTCCTGGGAATGGTCCATTGAATACTACGTACCACTTGTTATTTTTCTTTTCTTTGTGCTGAAGTGCTTTTGCAAGAAATCCTTCTGCTTTGAGCTGCAATTTTAGGACTTCGATATTTGCTTCAATAAGCTCTAGTTCTTTCACCTTCTGTCCTTTAAGTGTTTCCTTCAGCTCCAATTGCTGCTTAATCATTTCTAATGTATTTCGCTCCATTCTCTTGATAAAATATCTGCAAGGACATTCTTTTCACCTTTAATATGTGAAATTGAATAATTATATTCAGCAAGTTTCATTTGCCATCTAATGAGTCTTCTCTGCTTGTATGTTCCTTTATGATTAATATTTTTGAAACCTGCAACATAATTAGAGTCTATTTGAACAATAAATTCTTTATCAAGCACATATATCCGATGTTTTTCCAACATTCAAATAAGTGTCAATGTTTCTTTTTCATGAGTAGGATAATTAATTTCACTGTTTAAAAATGTTCCAGACATATATCGACATAGTAATTCTTTCTTTTGTCTAGGGAGTTTTGCCTTCATAACACCACTCCAATGTTCATTAGATGTGTCAGTCTCAATAATAATTAAATCATCATCCGAAGGATGATATAACTCAGGTAAATCCTGACATAAGTACTTTAATTTAGTAATAATTACTTCTTCTTCCTCTGTCCAGTTCTAAAGAGCATATTTTTTGAGCTTTTGTTGAAGTAATTTTCGTTCTGCAACAAGATTCTTAATAAAGCCTTCATTGGAAATATATGTCAGTAAACAAAGAAATCTTTATAATTCCTTTTTTATCTTTTATTTTTCTTGAAAAATTATAAAATTTTTCTAATACATGTTTTTGCATTATTATTTTTTCTTTTTCAATTTCTAATCCAAGATAATTAATTTTGTTTTGGGCTAAAACAGCTTTTTTTTTTTGCTTAAAATAACTCCATACTCAAAACATTTATTAAGTATTAATTCAACTTTTCTAAAATGAACATCTAAGTCTTTATTTGTAAAAACTAATATATCATCAATATAAATAAAGCAAAAATCTTTATATTTTTTAAGTATAGAATCTATTCTTCACTGAAAAATTCCTGGTGATTGCTTCATAACCATTGGAAGTACATTCCATTCATATTGTCCTTGTGGACAACCAAATGTTGTTAAAGCTTTGGATTCTTCTATAAGCCTCATTTGATAAAATCCTGACTTACAATCAAATGTGCTAAACCAATTCATATTTCTTATTCGTTCAATAATTAAATATTTTCTTAATAAATAATAAGCATCACCTTCCATTTCATCATTAATTTGTTTGTAATTAATTACCATATGTCTCTTTCCTCTTTTTATTTCATTATGGTTTTCAACATAAAATGCTGATATTGAATGTTTACTTTTGGATGGTCTTATTAAACCTTTGTTCTTCCATTTCTTTAATATCATTTGCAAATTCATCTCTGTCTTGTTTTGTATAAATCATAGGTTTACATTTTATTTTTTTTGTTGGATTTTTAATTTTAATTCAATTAGTTTAGTATTTTTATTAATTTTTGGGTCTAAAGGATTTTCACTACATACTTTTTTCTAAAAGTTCTTCAATATAAGTTGGGATTCTTCTGTTTGGTTCTAAATTAATTAATAGATAATGAATTTTTCGGCATACAACCTCAATTATCTCACTATGTTTTAGCTTGCTAAACTTTGATTGTTTTTTAGAATAATTGCAATTTGAAGAATGTAAAATTGGGATATTAGTAATTTCCTTTAATTGCTTTTGATGAATATAAGGTGTTTTAGGTGAGATATAGTCTAAATATTGACAAAAGGGTGAGTATAATCGTAGGAAATTATTTCCTAATATCATGTCTAAACCTGTTTCTTATTGATATATTGTTGGTACAATAAATAATTTAGTTTGAATTTGTAACGTAATTATTTTACTACTAAATATAGTGGATGTATAGATCCATCTGCAATTTGTATTTTCAATAATTTTTCTAATTTTTTCCATTTATCAAATAATACTTTAGTTGCAAGACAAATACTTGCACTCGTATCAATATAAGCTTCAGTTTCTTTATTACTTTTTTCAATGGTTATTTTTATATAAGTACTATTCGGATTCTATTTCTTCTGTAGATAATTCATCTTTCAAGTATTCATATATACTATTTTCATTATCACTTAATTCTTCCTCTTCATGAAAGTTGTAGATATGGGTCGTAACCTTCCATTGTCAAAATTTCAGAATTGTTGAACTCCTATAGCCCGAGATATAGCCTAATGAGTCAAGCTGTCAGGTTCAAAACGCTAGATTTTGCTTCAACTCCAATTTGAGTTATCCAAACATGTATTCCTGATCTTGAGGCCTTCATGAAAGTTGTAGAAATTTATCTTAGCTTAAAAACAAGACCAAAATCATATCTATCATATATTTGGAACTCAAATTATAGCCAGTTTACTGAAAAAGCCAAGTGAGAAAGTTATAAAATGAATGAAATATATTGCTATCAATGTGGCTCTTGCTATCAAGTGAATAGTTATTAGAGAATTATCTTAACTTTCCAACAAGACCAAAATCTCATTAATCAGATAATTGCAACTCAAGTTGTGGCCACTTTACTTAAGAATGCAATCACCCAAATTAATGATAATTCAAGGAATAATTTCTTCAATGATCCAATTAAGCTTAATTTCATAAAATGTGACAAAATCAACTTAATTAAGTCAAATTGAACCTTAAGAAGTCTAGTGAAAGGATTATAAAATGTATAAAATATATTGTTATCATATGATAATCTGTTAATCCTTCATAATTCTTGACACATGCAATAGTCCTTTAAAATTTTCTCTAACTCGTAACTAGAAGGTAATAGTAAAGTAAGAGGGCCTCTCATACGAACTTGCATTATGCATTTATACCTATGCACCAATTGTAGGAATTAGTAAACAAAAACCTCAACTTTATTATAACTAATTTAGAGACTATTGAATTGGACCAACAGAGATAAATTAACATTCATTCTTTTTTGCTCTTTATAGTCTCCAAGAATGTTTCTTGCCTGCTTATCCTGTGGCTGATTTTCTTGGAGACTATTAAGTTTGAGTGTTTGTGAAGGGGAAGAGAAGGAATGTGGGGACAAAAGAAGGACTATTATAGATCACAATTTTGATTTTACTGTGTTGTATTCATCAATTTAATCATTGTTCTATCTCCTTTAGGTGTGTAAATAATATACTTGTTTTATTTACCAATATTCCACATCGAATAAAAATATCTTATTGCCTTACTTAGTTGTTTTGCCTTACTAATACTAAAGTCTCACATCGACTACTTTCATATCAGAAGCAAACACTTGGCTTATAAATAAGCTAATTGATATTGATGTCTTCTAAAGTTATGGTGCACTCTCTAGTAGACATGTGAAATGTATGTACCTTTGGGAGGAGTGCGAGATTCACACAGAATGGGTTAAGTGCCCTAGAAGCACATCTAACGTGACAGTTTTTACTTGTTTTTTTTGTCCACATGGCGTGGATACACCATCCTACATGGCATTTTTTACATGGATGCGCCACCCTGCTTGGCGCATCTTACTTGGATACGCCATCCTAAATGGCGCATCCATGTAAAAAATGCCATGTAGGATGGTGTATCCACGCCATGTGGACAAAAAAAACAAGTAAAAACTGTCACGTTAGATGTGCTTCTAGGGCACTTAACCCATTCTGTGTGAATCTCGCACTCCTCCCAAAGGTACATACATTTCACATGTCTACTAGAGAGTGCACCATAACTTTAGAAGACATCAATATCAATTAGCTTATTTATAAGCCAAGTGTTTGCTTCTGATATGAAAGTAGTCGATGTGAGACTTTAGTATTAGTAAGGCAAAACAACTAAGTAAGGCAATAAGATATTTTTATTCGATGTGGAATATTGGTAAATAAAACAAGTATATTATTTACACACCTAAAGGAGATAGAACAATGATTAAATTGATGAATACAACACAGTAAAATCAAAATTGTGATCTATAATAGTCCTTCTTTTGTCCCCACATTCCTTCTCTTCCCCTTCACAAACACTCAAACTTAATAGTCTCCAAGAAAATCAGCCATAGGATAAGCAGGCAAGAAACATTCTTGGAGACTATAAAGAGCAAAAAAGAATGAATGTTAATTTATCTCTGTTGGTCCAATTCAATAGTCTCTAAATTAGTTATAATAAAGTTGAGGTTTTTGTTTACTAATTCCTACAATTGGTGCATAGGTATAAATGCATAATGCAAGTTCGTATGAGAGGCCCTCTTACTTTACTATTACCTTCTAGTTACGAGTTAGAGAAAATTTTAAAGGACTATTGCATGTGTCAAGAATTATGAAGGATTAATAGATTATCATATGATAACAATATATTTTATACATTTTATAATCCTTTCACTAGACTTCTTAAGGTTCAATTTGGCTTAATTAAGTTGATTTTGTCACATTTTATGAAATTAAGCTTAATTGGATCATTGAAGAAATTATTCCTTGAATTATCATTAATTTGGGTGATTGCATTCTTAAGTAAAGTGGCCACAACTTGAGTTGCAATTATCTGATTAATGAGATTTTGGTCTTGTTGAAAGTTAAGATAATTCTCAATAACTATTCACTTGATATGAAAAAAATTACATTGATAAAGAATATATTTCATTCATTTTATAACTTTCTCACTTGGCTTTTTCAGTAAACTGGCTATAATTTGAGTTCTAAATATATGATAGATATGATTTTGGTCTTGTTTTTAAGCTAAGATAAATTTCTACAACTTTCATGAAGGCCTCAAGATCAGGAATACATGTTTGGATAACTCAAATTGGAGTTGAAGCAAAATCTAGCGTTTTGAACCTGACAGCTTGACTCATTAGGCTATATCTCGGGCTATAGGAGTTCAACAATTCTGAAATTTTGACAATGGAAGGTTACGACCCATATCTACAACTTTCATGAAGAACACAAAAGCTAATTCGGATTCCTTGAAGGTGATATTGGGTTTGGAAGTCAGAATAGAGGTGCTAGATTTGGGCCTGACCCATGAACAATAATTGAGCCATATCTCGGGCTGTGGTTATTGGATTTGGCTAAACTTGGTGTCTCTGGAAAGCTGAGACAATTTCCTAGAACTTTTGTGAAGACCACTTGGCTCAATTCTGATGCATGCCATGATCTAAGAGCAGAGACATTTCAAAGCCAAGAAAGTCCATAATTTCAGCTCATTCATTATTTATTTTGATTTTACTTCTCATCATCAAACAACTCCATTGTCTTCTTGCACTCCTTGAACTCTATAAAAGGAGGCAAAGACTGAACATTTAAGGGTGTTAGTTAGCTTAGAGTTTAGTTTATGCTATTGTATTATTAGTTTTCCTTTGTGTAGTTTTCTATTGTTCTTAATTAAAGTTATGTTTATCATCTTCTTCTTCTCTCTTTCTTTCTTCTTGTCTATGAGTAATTAAATCTTCATCTTGCTTGGGTGAAAAGGTGAAGCTCTTGGTAATAAGTTAAGGTTAGATTAATTTCTTTCTTGTGCTTTAAATGATATATTTTTATGTGATATTTATATGTTGTTTCCAATTAATTTAGAAACTCTTCTTGTACAATGAATATCTTGATCCATTGTAGACAATAGGATTGGCACAGTGGATGCTTTTGTTGATTTACAAGTATTGTTAGATAATTATTGGAATCATAATATGATTACATGATTGAACTTTGAATGTTAAATCTTTCGATTAGAATCTTCATTATGCATGATTTCAATTGAGTTATAAAACGAAATAATCTTATTTTTAATTTATTACTAAGAGTGGATCTCCTAACCCAAACAAATCTTTTTCATTTGTGAACAACTTATATCATTTTTAGTATTGTGACAAATCTTCTCCATACCTCAAATAATTTTCTCTTCATCAATTCCCTGTGGATCAACCTCGGACTCCCGAGAATTTACTACTTGAAACAACCTGCACTTGAGTTTGAAACTTTTAATTATCCCATCATCATACATATGTTATAAAACACATTTGCGGACGTAATAAATAATAAAAAGAAATCAAAAGAATCATTTTGCTAGTAAAATATTTTCAATTAAAAAAAACAATAGGCTGAACAAATCAATGAACCCTTGGCATCATATACATATATTCCTTTAAAGCAATATCATGTTTAAGGATTGCAAATTAGTATATCTATTTTACTATATTGCAATGTCATGTTTAAAGCAATATTTACTCTTCCTCAATTTCATCACTTGTTACCTTCTTAGACCTGATTCTATTGATTCCTCTTTCAAGTTTATTTTCTAGCTGCTTAAGTTCCTTTACAGTCAGAGTGCTCAAGGCATCACCCATTAAGTGCCTACAAAAAGCATAGTGGCTAAATAAAACATCAAGGCTGCGTTTGGTGGACATGATAAGGAGAAACTGATAGTATTAGCTAATACTATCAGGTCTTGTCAGGTGTTTGGTGCTTTAACCTGATAATATAATCAAATCAGGTCAAACGTTTTTATCCTATTCTAACCTGAATACTTTATCCTGCCCTACCTCTCTGATTAGACCTGATAGGATATCTCTTCACACCCTACCCCTCAACTTCACTTACCCGACCTTCTTCTTCAACCTCTGCCAAATACCATCTAACTCATCTTCAACCTTCATTTCACCATCATCCTTCATAAAATGTACCATAACCACCACTTTCATCTTCTATCTCATCACCAAGAACCACCCACTACCTCCCAAATCACCACCACAAGCAAAATTGTGCTTCCATCTCCCTCTGCCTCTGCCACCACGTAGAATTTGCAATTTGCAACACCACCCGCGATCCGCTATGCCACTCAACATACGATTCGCGACCCAGTTGACCACCACGGTGCCGTCAACCGCAGACCCTAAGCCACTGTCCACTGCATCTTGATCGTGAGCCGCGCCACCCAACGACCAGATCTGAGCGTCCTGCACCACTGTGACTCGACCGACCACAATCGTACCGTCAACTGCCACCCTGAACACGAACCCAAAAACTGGACGCGCAACACCACCTCGCCGTCAACCGAGCTCGCCGGAACCAGTGACCCAAATCGCAGCACTGTCACGCCTCTACCCAAATCCAACCGGTTGCAACCTCCCAATCGTCAGCCACTACGCCACCGTGAATAGATATTCTATCATCGTGAGGGTTCTCAGAAAACGTTCCAGACCCTGTTCCTATTCCACTGTGTGTGCATTCAATTTCTATCACTGTGAATAAAAAACAAGAGAAATGAAGATGAGATTGAAATTAATGGGTTTGAGAGAGAGAGAAGCAAAGGAATGATGGAAGGATGGATGGATGGATTTCATCACGGAGAGAGAAAGAGAAATAGAATATAAAGGAGATAGTGAGGAAAATGAAGGGTAGTATAGTCATATTAAATAGTTACATATACTATCAAGTTATTTATACTATTAGTACCAAATGTTTGATAACATAAGAATTTATCAGTTTGTTTATACTATCCGATCTTATCCTATTATTTTATACTATCATGTCTTATACTATCATGTGTACCAAACACAGTCCAAATTACATCCAGGTTTAACAGCAGCACTTGGAAATTGAAACATTCATATCAATTATAATTAAAGCTTGTGGTTTCTTCTTTGTATGCCGCTTATTAATTTGTCAGCAATAAAATTCTTAATCTCTATGTATTTATTTTACCGTGTTGTATTCATCAATTTAATCCTTGTCCTATCTCCTTTTTGTGTGTAAATAAGATGCTTGTTTCATTTACTAAAGTCCCACATTGAACAAAAATACCTTATTATCTTACTTAGTTGCTTTGTTTTACTAATACTAAAGTCCCACATCGACTACTTTCAGATTAAAAGTAAACACTTGGTCTATAAATAAGCTATTGATATTGATGTCTTCTAAGGTTATGATACACTCTCTAGTAGGCATGTGAAATGCATGTGCCTTTGGGAGGAGTGCGAGATCTACGTGAAATGGGTTAAGTGCCCTAAAAGCACATCCAACGTGACAGTTTTTATTTGTTTTTTTTGTCCACATGGCGTGGATACCCCATCTTACATGGCATTTTTTACGTAGATGCGTCATGTAGGATGGTGTATCCACGTAAGATGCGTCAAACAGGGTGGCGCATCTTACGTGGTCCAGAAAATACTTAAAAAAGTCACGTAGGACAAAAGAGTGGCAGTTTGATAAATAGTTTCAAAAGAGTAACATTTTAGTAAATAGTATTTTGATAATTAGTTTTGCCACCAATGACAGTATGGTAAAAAAAACCTGCATTTTATTCAAATGTAATTTTGCTTTTTTATATAAAAATTTATTTACTTCATCTCTATATTCAAAGTGTTATATCCAACAAATTCTTGGTAGATAAGTCCTATAATTAATCTTGCAAATTCTTGATTATTCCTTACTGTTCTTGAATATTGTAACCATGTTTCGTCAGAAATACTCATTAAAGTTTTTTGTACATTTCCTTTTGCTTTATAAACTAATAGGTTTTTAATATCTATAAGATTTAATCCATTAAATCTTTCATCTGTTGCAATAAGTAATGTAATTTCATTAGTCCATTATAAAATTACTTCTTCCTTATTTCTAGCACAATCAATATTTAATCTAGTTCCTGTTCTAATATTTTCATAATAAGGATTAAATTATTCTTGTACTTTAGTCCATCTTCAATCTTTTCGAACATATCCTTTATTATACATAATTTTTTATTATATTTATCTATTTTTCTTTTGGGTATCCTAATATTCTTCCCATTTTTTTTAGATTTTGTGCCGTTTGTTTATCCTTTTTCTATATATATTTCATCATAATTTGATTCAGATTAAAATCTTGTAATTTAATATTACTTCTTCGTTTTCATTATTTGTCTTTATTTATTCTATTTTTTTGATCTGTTTATTTTCATCTTCAATTATTTTTAATTGTTCTAATAATTGTTAAATTTCTTCAATGCATTTGAATTTTTTAATAAATCTATGTACTCATTTTTTATCTCCTCCAAAAGTTACTAGTTTTAGAAACTTTGAAGGTTCTTGTTCAATAACTCCGATTAATTCTTTTGACCTTATTTTTAATAATTCTTCTAATTCTTGTTTTGTTATATATTTGTTATTATTTTCTCTTTCTAGATGGTTTTCTAATTGTTTTAGGATTTCTTCAAATTTTTGTATATTTTCATTTTGATCAATTTACTTATCTTTATGAATATTTTTTAAGGTTTCTCTTTTATTTTTAGTTTCGTTTTTTCCATTTTGTATTTTATCACATGTATAGATAACAATTCTATTAGTGGTTTCAATTAATAACATAATGCTTTTATTAATTTCTTCTAGCATTTTCTGTAATTCATTTTTTTACTATTTCAATTTCTTCATGACAATCTCATATTAATTTATTTTTATTTTTATCTTTTAATTTTTAATTTTTAGTTTTCTTTTGAAGCATGGTGCCTCAGAGGCACCAGAGATTCTCCCATTTTTTAAATTAAAATTTGATTTTTTATTTTATTTATTCATTAAATAAGTAAAAATATAAATAACAAAAATACTAATTAATTTAAATTACTTTCAGACTTAATAGGTTTTTTTGGTTTAAAAGTAAAAAATATAAGTTATTAATATCCTCTTCTAAAAAAGAAGTGGGTGGAAGATAACAATCCTCTTATTTAATATTTTTTTGTAATATTTATATTCTTATATCAAACAAGACATACACTTTTTTTACATTCTATCTAATCTTATTTATTATACATATTTTTTATCATTTTCTCTAATCAATCACACCCTTTAAAAAAGGTACAAATAATACATACACCACTAAAAATAATGTATGACTATCTTTTTTTTTTTTGGATAAAATTATTTAAATGTTATTGAATGTTGATACAACGTTTGGTCCACTCATTTTAACTTTCGAGTAACTGATACGATCTTATCTTATCTTATTGTAAAATAAAATCATATTACGTTAGACAAGACTCAATTAACACTTGACAACTTTTTTCAAGACTTATTTAACTGGGAAATATTAGCAACATATTTTTTAAATATTTTTTTAATATTTATTTTATTATTAATTAACTTTATATATTTAAAAATTATTATTAAAAAATACTAATAACACTTATTTTTAAATTAATAGTAATATAAATATTAAAAAATATCTAAAAAAGTGTATTATTAATATTTCTATAACAATTTATGCAAAGAATGAGTCCTTGCAAAACAAGTGTGTCCAAAAAGAAAATACTAAACAACCATAATTTTTGGCATAATGATATAATATATTTGTTGACTATAAAATAAGTGAGTGAGTAATTTTAATTACTTTATTTCATTTAATAATCATTTTTATATTATGTTAAAATTATGACTATTTTTCTAATAACTGTGTAATATTATTCATTAGAAAAAGACTTATTTAAGAGTGAGTAAATAAAGAAAAGTTTAAATTACACCATTCAACTTTGTCTTATGTGCAATTTAGTCGTTCAACTTTCAAAATATGCAATAATGTCCTTAAACTTCTAAAAGTGTGCAAAGTGGTCTACAATCGTGACAGACTTAAATTTTTGGGCATAAAGTGTCAAGTATTTTGTCATGATTTTGGACCGCTTTGCAAACTTTTGAAAGTTTAGGGACCTTGTTGCACATTAGGGTTATTAGTGTATGCCATTATAAATAGACTCGCATTTCCTTCTAACGCATAAACTTCTCATTTATCAAATTTTCACATTCTCTCTAGACTTTTTCTCTTTTTAAACTCTCTCCAAAACCCTCATTTGGCTATAGCTTATGGAAAAGACATTTGGATCATCATATATGTGATGGGATAATTAAAAGTTTCAAACTCAAGTGTATGTTGTTTCAAGTAGTAAATTATCGGGAGTTCGAGGTCGATCTACAGGGAATTGATGAAGAAAATTTATTTGAGGTAAGGAGCAGATTTATCACAATATAAAGGTGATAAAAGTTGTTCACAGATGAAAAGGATTTGTTTGGGTTAGGAGATCCACTCTTGGTAATAAATTAGAAACAATAGTATTTCTTTTTATAATTCAATTGAAATAATACATAATGAATGTTCTAATAGAAAAATATAACATTCAAAATTCAATTAAGATTATATATGTAATCATATTATGATTCCATTAATTATCTACCAATACTTGTAAATAGTCTCAAGCATCCACTGTGCCAACGTCTTGTCTACTATGAATCAAGATCTTCATTATATAAAAAGAGTTTCTAAATTGATCAGAAATAACATACAATACATATAAAGATCACATAAAAATATATCATTCAAGCACAAAAAGGAAAATAATCTAACATCAACTTATTACCAAGAGCTTCACCCTTTCACTTAGGCAAAATGAAAATTAGTTACTCATGAATCAAGAAGAAAGAAAGAGAGAAGAAGAAAGAAAGAGAGAAGAAGAAGATGATGAACATAATTTCAATTAAGAACAATAGAAAACTATACAAAAGAAACAATTAACATACAAACATGAAAGTAAACTTTAAGCTAACACCACGAAATGATCAGCCTTTGCCTCATTTTATAGAGTTAGAAGAGTACAAAATGCCAAAAAAGATGATGGATGATGAGAATAAAATGCCAAAATAGTTGTTTGATGATGATGAATGGGTGGATTCTTATCTCCGAAATGTGTCACTTCTGAGCTCATGGCATGCATCATTTTTTGGTCAAATGATCTTCATGAAAGTTCTAGAGAATTGTCTTAGCTTTCAAATGCCATCGGTTTCAGCTCAATTGGACACCCACAACCCGAGATATGGCCCAATTACTACTCATGGGTCAGGCCCAACTTCAGCTCCTCTGTTCTGACTTCCAAACCTAATATCTCCTTCAAAAATTCTAATCCAACTTTTGTGTTCTTCATGAAAATTGTAAATATGAGTCTTAACCTTTCACTGTCAATTTCAAAATTATTGAACTCCTATAGCCCGAGATATAGCCTAATGAGTGCATAGAGGTCAAGCTGTCAGGTTCAAAACTCTAAATTTTGCTTCAACTCCAATTTGAGTTATCTAAACGTGTATTCCCGGTCTTGAGGCCGTCATAAAAGTTGTAGAAATTTGTCTTAACTTTAAAACAAGACCAAAATCACATTCATCGGATATTTGTAACTCAAATTATAGTCAGTTTACTGAAAAAGTCAAGTGAGAAGATTATACAATGAATAAAATATATTGCTATCAATATGACTATTCCTATCAAGTGAATAGTTATTAGGAAATTATCTTAACTTTCGAATAAGACCAGAATCACATTAATCAGATAATTACAACTAAAATTGTGGTTAGTTTACTTAAGAATGCAATCACCCAAGTTAATGATAATTTAAGCAATAATTTCTTCAATGATCTAATTAAGTTTAATTTCATAAAATGTGACAAAATTAACTTAATTAAGCCAAATTGAACCTTAAGAAGCCTAGTGAGATGATTATAAAATGAACAAAATACATTGTTATTAATATGTAAGTATTTTTGTTCATGGTTGGAGTATCATGTTTCACAATATATATGGCAAGGAAATGAGGACCGTCATTTGCGTGTTAGATGTGCTTATAAATTTAGGCATATTAACCCAGATGAGCGGATGCTTCCATATCTACAACAGGCTAGCATCATGAGAGTTACCCACATGGGATATTGCACTGTTAATCACTCTTTGATTACTGCATTAGTTAAGAAATGACACGTCGATACACAACATTTCACATGTTTACTGAAGGGTGCATCATCACGTTGGAGGATATTGGTATCATATCGGGACTTCTTATTGATGGCGATGTAATTACTGGTCGTACCCACCGTCATGATTGAATGAACCTATGTGTTGAGTTGTTAGGTTCGGACCTGGATGCATCACAATTATCAGGTGCACGTGTTGATATGTTATGGCTTTGGAGAGGATTTTGTAGGTGACTTACGGAGAATGATAATGATATTTATATGCAACAGTGTGTATGAACATATATACTTAAGCTGATTGGGGGTTTGTTATTTCTTGATCATTCTGGTAAATTTGTGCACATGATGTTCTTTCCCATGTTGAATGACTTTACCATTGCTGAGATATACAGTTGGGGATCTGCGGTCTTAGCGTACTTGTATAAACATCTTTGCAAAGCCACAAACTATAAAGTGCACAAGATCGAAGGTGCTTGCATCTTGTTGCAGTATTGGGCATAGTATAGATTTTTCTGTCTTGCCCCTACACTGGTTGATGATACTGATCATAACCTTTTGAGTGTCTATGCTACTGATTGTGGTCACTTACATCCATTAAGATTTCAGTAAGTTTCTCAATGTATCATTTGCTTATATTAGTTTGTTACATATAGAGCTTTCATTCAGAATATATGACTTTGACATTTAAATAAGTGACATAAACATAAAGTTTTGAATGAAACCTCAACGAGGTGTTCAATATTATCGTCGGTTCTTTGATCATGATGAGGTTAGTATTGATTTACATTAATTTAAATAAGTTATTTTTGTCTTGTTTTTTAATTCTTTGTATATATTATTTTGCAGATTATATGACAGCCATACATAGATGAGAATATGGTGTCACTACCAACTTTTTTTGTGGCTAATGAGGCATAATACTAGTAGTGATCCCTCTCATATTTTTTCATTGTAGAGTGACACCACCCAAACAGAGTGATGCATTAGTTTGGTCTTGATGTACTCATACTAAGGAGACCGCACTAACTTGACGATTTGCACTTAATAACATTGGCAAGAAGTCATTATGAGGATTGGCGAAGCATGCATCATTTACACCCACCACCGACTTACACTTACTCATCATATCTTTTTATCTTTACCCTTATATCATCATTTCCTTACCCACCATAATCTCACTCATCACAGGACCTTCTTCTAATCCCCCTCAAAGACCACCATATTTTGACCCTGACTATTCTCATTGATAAGGTCATTACTAACTTGCTTTTTGTTCTCTATTTTGGTGAACCCAACATTTGTTCATGTGAACAACTTCTTATTTTGCTTGTCTATTATGATTGGGGTATAATTAGATTAATTTATCTACCTTTGATTACATTTGTTTAATCTGAGATAATTGTATATATATGTACAAATATTTTCTATACATCCTATAGATGCTTTGTTGATTTGAAAATCTAAATATATATAAATATGTTTCATTAAACAAGATTATTACTTTTGGAAACGTTCAATTTTTAGGAAAATTCTATCAAATTTTTTATAGAATTGAAATGTTTGAACTGCTAAAGTTAGTTGATTTTGATAGGCTTGCTAGGCTGGTATTCTAGCGCATGCATTGGTCATGACCCTGGTTTTGGGTGATTACAAATTTATCCTACATTATTATGACAATTTATATTTGTTTATACTTTTTTTTTAACTTAGTTGTAAGTTACAAATGAATTATAAAACAAATTTATTTATCATATAACTAAAAGTTTCTATGCAATAAAAAAATAAAATTTCTAACAAAGCAGATAAGTGTTGAATTCGGTAAAATAATAAGAGAAAAATTCTATTTATATTTACATTTAAAAAAAAACTATAGAATGGAGATGTCAAGCCATTAAATGTTTCCATGAAAAAAACATTTTTATGTTTAGCGTTTCCACGTTAATAACACCATTTTATTTAGCATTTCTACTTAAATAGCACAAATGTAAATGACGTTTTTACGTAAATAATAACATCAAAGATGAAGTTATCACATGGATAATATCAACCTTATTAATATTATCTATATAGCACTCAAAAAAATAAAAAAATTAACTTGACAAAAAATATAATAATTTTATATATAATTTTAAAAATATAACAATTTGAGAAATAAATTTTATAATAAGAATATTTTGTTCAAAAAGCCGTGTAAGTGTAAGATTGGAGTTTTTAGATCCGTAAAAAAGTGTCATTTTGGTAAAAAAAAATTATCAAAGCCACTTTTCTTAAACTAATTATCAAAATGACACTTCATTTTTAATACGGTGACATTTTTATTTTACGATTGGCCACGTAGAATACACCAGCGCATTAGCATATTTAATAATTAGGATACGAACCTAAAGATTTGCGTTTGGCGTATCGAGTATCTGGGATATCACGTAGGATACAAAAGCATTATGGCATATCAAAAAATAACGTGGATACGCCATGGCGTTGGATTGCGATCCCACTGACGTGATTTTAACAAAGTTTGCCAAGTTGGATGGGTTCCTTCGACTTATAATGGACTCGGATTTTGGCCGACCGAATGGTTCCAGTTCCGAATGTGTTCCAGGTCCAATGACTCTCTTCTCACATTGGCCGAATGTGTTGGGGCCGACTCTAATGGATATGGGATTGGCGATCATGAATATTGGATCCTCCGATCCACACGAATCAGAGCCCAGGGTCGAATGGATTGAATGCTCTTGTTTCAGTTTAGCCTCAGATCTTCAAAATTTCCCCGATCTAGTTTCTGACCGACCCCTACAATGGACGAGACGACCCAAATGGATGATTGGTGAAATTTTACATAGTTTCTTCAAGTGAAAGCTTTTGTTGATTTTAAGTATGTTTAAGTTAAAATGTTCGACTCAATTAAATCAAGCATGCAATGAACCTAAGTTTAAAAAATTGAGTTTATGAAATTATGAAGTTAAACTTAGTTAAATCTAGTAGTGTACACCCTTAACGTATTGTAATCAAGTTTTACATTTTAAATTGATGGGCTAGAATACTAGCTAAGCGAGCATAACAAAATTAATTTACTTTAATAGTTTAAACATTCCGATTCTATAAAAAAATTGATAGATTTTTCCTTAAAAATCAGACGTTCCCAAAAATATTTCATCCTGTATAATGAAACATATTTATATATATTCAATTCATATTAAGAAAACACGTATAAACGATATAAACATGAAGAAAAATATGGTACATATAAATACAATCATCCTAAATCAAGTAAATGTAATATCTTCTTTTCTAAATGTAATGTAGACATATACATCAAAAAGAAAGCTGTTGGTCGAATGTCATCTTCTGTGATGGGGATATGAAGAAGGTACTGTGATGGGTGAGGATATGATGGGTAACTCGTATATGGTGGATATGGAAATGACGGTGTAAGGGTAAAAGTATAAGGATATAGTGGGTAAGAAGGTAAGTAGGTGGTCCAGCGTATGATGTAGATGGTGGATAACCTGGATATGACTACGCACGAGGGAGATGGTGGATTTGATATTTAGATGGACGATAAGTATTTGTTAGTAGAAGTGGGCTTGTCTTAGATGCTTATTTTAGGCAATGTTTAAACTGAGTCATCCGGAAGACGTAGTCGTGATTGAAGTCTTGGCTAACCCTCTCCGTCTACTTCGCGCGACCCTCTAGCTCATCGGATTGCTCGGATGGTCAGGGAATCTCATTCAACTACTGATTTGGACGTAGGTGATCTAATGTGATGCGATTATGCGTTTCCTCTTTCTTATGAAGATAAGATGTCCTCCATTGATGTATCGTGCACATTCATTGCTTAGCCATACTAAATCTCGAACCAGGATTCTACCGACGCGTGACGATTTCTCTGCTAATGTATTTACAAGATACAAATATAATGCGTCATTATCAATATAAAATACAAAATGTACAAAACAAATAACTGAACATATTGGTAAAAAGCTTACCACAAACCCAATAGATGCCTATTTCGGGAAATCAACGGTTATAATAACCGTAAGTCAAAAAGAAATTAGTTGGAGATCGCTATTGATGAGGAGCTTTAAAGGCCAACCAACAATAAATCGTTCCCGGGTATCCAGGATGGATGCTATGGCCTGTGTGTGTGGTGGCCGCCAATCCACGTCGTGACATGCTAATGTAATCGAGTGCAACTCGTCAGGTTAAGTGGTCCAGTGGTATTGGTTGATGCCCCAATCGACGATCAGCTGTCTGGCAGACTACAGAGCCACTAAACATGTTATAAAAAGATAAGTTGAACCTATGTTTCTTTTTTTTTTTTTTTTTTAATTACTATAATGGATATAAGGAGTGGGGGTTATAGGGATTTAATTAGAATATGTCAAAATGTTTGGCACAGACTGGCGTGATTTATCTGATTAATTAATGGAGTCAGACGTATTTTACGTGACTTAACAAAAAATAAAAAATATTACTATTATCAAAATAGTGACATTTTGATAATTAATTTAAAAAAATAATATTTTAATAAATTTTTTTTGTTTAAAATAACACTTTGATCAAAAACCCGTAAAATTCTATATGACTTACGAGAAACTTTTTGTTAGTATATATCACGTAAAAAAGTTAGCTCCCACACGTGGACATAGCTGCTCCATCAGCGGGTCCACGCGAGTTAAAGTTAGAACCACTGCGTAATCGCGTCTTCATTGGTAATTAATAGAGATTCTCAAATCAAATAATTAATTGCTTACGATTGACGATCAAATGAATGCTGAATCAGAATCATCCAAAGCATTATTGATAATTTAATAATTTAATAATTATTAATAAATTTGTGAACCTAAACGATTTGGTTGAGTATGACGGGGAGAATCACTTGGTCTGGAAAAGCATTCGCCATACGGAGTTGGATTGGACCCACCTCTCTTGTCATTTTATGAGCAAATAGCCCACGAGTGCAACGTCTACCTTAAATTTTGGAGTCTTCCTTCTTTCCCACTTCTAACTTATCAGTTCTCAGTTTCATTTTCAAGTACCAGTTCCAGTTCCTCTCTTCTCACATTGTTGCGAGTTTCGGTACTTGCAGAACACAACGATATTCAGCGATCATGAATAAGCTCCTCCGATCCACACTCAGAACCCAGGCATGTATCCATAAACGTTTGTTTTTTGAATTTGCTCTTGTTTCAGTTTCCGTCCCTCACGTTCTTCAAAATTTTCCCCGATCTAGTTTCTGAGTTCCGTTTTTCTAAAATTTACGTGCACTTGAGGATTAGATTGATGATTGGTGAAACATCTAGTCTCTTCACACTCTGAATAGGTGATAATTCTCGTTGACTTGTTGCATATAATAGGATTTGAATTCGTTGTGCTCCACATGCAATTGTAACAAACAACAAATTAGAACTTGTACAAGCATGCCAATGACACCTTGAAAATTGGAGTTTTATGAAATTGAACAAAATTCAAGCCTATGAAAATGAAAACTCATTCATTATATCACTGGCACTTGTATAATTCTATTTTTCAAATTCGAGCTTTCTAAAGGGCTTTTTACAGTATCTTAGTTAACTATTAATCACTGTTTGACAAGTTTTCTCAGTTTAACTGGCTTTTATCGTTGTTGTTGCTGTTGTTTGTTTAATCACTACGTTTTTAAGCTATTTCACACTGTTTATTTTCTCTTCTGCTTGTCTACAGTGGTGGAGCTTGAACTGAAGTTTTTGGGAGCCAAAACAAATACTCCTCATATACAAAATTAAATTTATAACAGCATATGCATTTTTATACTTTTAAACGTATTCAGTAATATTTGGAATTTCCAGAATTAATTATACGTCTGATAATATCTAATTTTTCATGTTTTTAAATTTCTTAAACTTCATTGATTATCTTCTTTTCTAAAGCTGTTGGAAATATCTTACCCAAAAAAAAAAGCTGTTGAAAATATATATTTCATCTTCTGAGCAAAATATGAAGACTATACTGCATACTTTTTACCCTTGTGAAATCAGTTGTTATAAGATTATGGTTGTATTATTCCCGGTAAATTGAAGAGTTCATGTATCTGTAAATTCTGAATAAGAAGCGATTTTAGTAATTTTATGAAGGTTGCTGAAGCTGTTGTCCAGCGTTTTGAAATGTTGATTGCCTGTTTGTATTGCTGTATTCTATATGATGATCTACGTTATATGCTAATTTGGTGATCTGATTTGATATTTATGGATGGTCCATAAGCTTCCCTATTTGTTAGTCAAAGCTTTCACTTGTCTTATGATGCTTATTTTATTTTTTGTTTACAGACTGCTTCATCTTTAGGATATGCTGCAGTTTCCAGAAGTTTTCAGGAAAATCTTCTTCAGATTCCCTTATGGTCTAGATCATATAGTTCAGAGTCTTCTTTGGCAAAGGATAATTCAACTACTGATGTGAAAACTGGTGAAGGGTATATGGTTCTTCTATGTTAACCGTTTACCACTTTCTTATGTGTGCTTTTTAGTATTGATCATACCTCTATCTTGCATGTATCTTTTGAAATTGATAGCACATTCATTGCTTTCTATAATAAAATATGGTGCTAAATATTGTCACTCTTTTTATATTGAGATTTCAAATCTAGGCTAATTGTATTTACACAGAGGTGTTAAATGCCCTTTTATTATCCAGAGGAAGATGAGAATGATTGGGATCCCCCCCGGGGGGGGGGGGGGAAGTGTTTAAAATACTGATACAAACATGAGTATGGTTGAATGCATAAGCTAATGCCTTTCTCTTCTCTTTAGGTTCCTATTTTGAGTTCTTTAGCAGTTATAATAACTATAAGGCAAAAAGAAATTCAGTTGGAGAGTCTATGGTTGAGTTCTTTCTATTATGGTATAAGAAAACAATGAAAAATCAATTTCAGTTTAAAATTTGCAGGCCTGATATGGTTACCATGTGTACATCTGCTGAAATACTTTGATTGTATCAGGTTCAAGGGCCATGATATGCTTGCCCCTTTCACAGCTGGGTGGCAGACTACAGATTTGAATCCTTTGGTTATAGAAAAGTCAGAGGTGAACTTCCTTGCTATGTTTCTTTTTTTTAATTACTATAATGTAATATATTTAGGTAAATGAAGATTTGCTTTGTTTTCATTTTAAAGATAACTAGTTTTTCAATTATGTAATTTACCTGATTAATTAATGGAGCCAGGGAAGCTATGTATATGACATTAATGGGAAGAAATATCTTGACTCACTTGCTGGTCTATGGTGCACTGCTCTAGGTATTTATGATATTTACTTTCCACTTCTTATCTTCCTTTCTAAGCTTTGATATCTCATTTTTTCATTTTTATCATTTCTTAATGATATATTTCTTTTGGTTCATGTTCTCAATCCATGTTGAGAAGCAAGGATGGCTATAAATTTTTACTCATATATATTGATATTTTAGTATGCTCTCTCTTCAATCAACCACCAAAATCATGCCTAAGTTGCCCAGGGATCCATCTCTCCTCCCTCTATTTCATGTGGAACTTTTTTTTTTCTTGGTAACGACAAGTATGAGGGGTAGAGAAAGTTGTGACTATTTTTGCAGAATGCCCTGGACATCAAACTTTAGGGGATTGAGAGATAGAATTCGAGTTTATTAATTGGAAGAAATGATCCGTATGGTCATGGTAGTATTTTTTTTTGGTGGAGGTGGGTTTGGTTTGTGGTTGAATCATGTGAATTTCTAGTATTTATACTTCTTTTTATGCTGGTAGCTTGTGATTAAAAATCATGAAATTAAATTGGAAAATGACTTTGAGTTGCTGAAGGTGGAATGAGTTTGTGGTGTTCTTAAAGTAGGGTTTGAAATAGTAAAAGAAAGATATATTTAGTTAGATTTATGTTAGATAATGATTGAATATTTGCATTCATGTTCATCTAGTTAACTGTTTTTGTTTGATTGCTGTAAATTATTTTGTGATTATCACCTTAATTGATTGTATCCATACTATAAACAAGAGACCAATGTGCAAGCCAAGACACATTTTTTCCCAAATATTCTCTATCTCAAATAGTACCACTACCAGATTGGTACCATCCTTAATGACCTGATCCCGTCACTGTTTTTGCTGCCGAGTTCCCAAAAAATCTGAAACTCTTTTTCATTGTCCTTCTCCTAGTCCTCATGGTCTCTGTCCTGTGACTCTCTCTCCTTCCATTGGGTGTGCACAGATTCCGGCCATTGGAATCTTAGTTTTCCCTCCTACCTGTGGGTGCCACACACCTTTGCAGCCAATATTAGTGGCTATATTCACTTTTCTGGCTTGTTTTTCCTCTCTGCCGCTGCTGCCATCTCCAGATTCTACACCTTCTTGTTCTCTATTTGATTAATTGACGCCACCATTTTTACAGAGTGCTGAATTTTTGTCAGGAAACTTGAATTTTCGATAAATTACAAAGAAATTTGATCATGCTTAAAACATTTTATTAGCTATGATCTGTTAATTATATTCAGATACTCATAATTATGTTGTATATTCACATGTGAAAATTATTAAAGATGTAATTATTTTTTTATTTTTTTGTGCATGAAAGTGGTTTACTCTGAAATCGAATATATTTTATTTTGCAGGGGGAAATGAGCCACGCCTTGTTGATGCTGCAATTGCACAATTAAAGAAGTTGCCGTTTTACCATTCCTTTTGGAATCGGACCACAAAACCTTCTTTGGTATTCATATCATTCTCCTCTAGCTAACCCAAACATTATTTACGATTGTTTATTTTTCTTATTTATAATTCGCTTCTAAATTATTTCTTTCTTTCATTTGGTCTTCCCTTCTATATGAAAAAATGATGGAAGAAAATTGGGGTTCAACACTTATACTTCTTTACAGCTGAACATCTGATTAATTTATATAGTTCATATTATTATTCTTCTTAAGGATGCTGTTTTTTCTTTTTGGAGGGGGGGGGTGATACTGTGTTATTTTTAACCTATCCTTATCCAACTTATACAAGCATTACCTTTTTAGGTGCCTTTCACTGCACAAAAATTGATTAAGTACCTTTTGTGATATACAAACTTTATATTGAATTGGTCGTTTTCCCTTTTGATTTTTTTTTTGGGTTACCTGGATGGGCCGGAACCCAATTCCCTTTTGATATTTAATTAATATATATTTTAACATACAGGATCTAGCCAAGGATCTCCTAGAAACTTTCACAGCCAGAAAAATGGCGAAAGCTTTTTTTGTTAATAGTGGATCAGAAGCCAATGACACTCAGGTTCGTTAGATTAAATATCCACTTTGGTTTGTTACAGTCTCATATTTTCTTATGTAAATTTTAATTCAATTGAAAGCTAGATATTTAGAATGTGTATACTTTCTCTTACAAAACAAAATCATGACAGTAGACTACATATAATGCATACAACAGGAACAAGGCCAGATTTGGTTCTTTAAATAAAATTTAGATCTATCTTTATAAGGGTTTAAGCAAAGATATAAACAACCAAAAGTGAAAATGAATAGATGTCATGTCGACATATTGTTGAAGTACTAGCTTATGCTGAATAAATATTGGCTATATTTCACCTTCATATATTTTCTTGCAGGTGAAACTTGTATGGTATTATAACAATGCACTTGGACGACCAAATAAGAAGAAATTCATAGCTCGTGCTAAATCGTATGCATGACATCTCAATCAATGCTGTTTTCTCTAATTTACCTGAAAAGTATGCATAGTAGCTTATGTATTTTTATTTCTGACAGGTATCATGGTTCAACATTGATAGCAGCCAGTCTTTCAGGGTACAATGCGCTCAAAAGAAATTTTTCAGTAAACTAGTGCTTATGTAGAACAGTTTTATGTTGTTCATAAAAATGTTCTTTATTCAATTAACTGGGCAAAGTGTATTTCAGCCTTCCGGCTTTGCATAAAAAATTTGATCTGCCAGCTCCATTTGTCTTGCACACTGACTGTCCACATTACTGGCGGTATCATCTTCCAGGTTGTTATTTGGATGGAGATGTTTCTAGTAATATTTTAGACATATATTTTAAGGTATAAATATTATGCTTGCTTATGAACATCTCAGGTGAGACAGAGGAAGATTTTTCAACCAGATTAGCCAACAATTTGGAGGAGCTGATTCTGAAAGAGGGACCAGAGACAGTAATGCATTCACATACATGGAAAGTGCTTTCTGCTACTGGAACATTGACTTTACTTCTGACTTATATGGTTTTATTACAGATTGCTGCATTTATTGCTGAACCAGTGATGGGGGCAGGTGGTGTAATACTTCCACCTTCAACTTATTTTGAAAAGGTATTTTACCATCATCATCATCAATGTCTTAGATATGTTAGAGTTCCATGTTTCCGAGTTGGATGCATAAGGAACTGCTTCTATGTGTTTTGCACTAATAATACATGTTCATTTGTATTCCCAATCCCAAAGATATGAATGCATCAAATATAAACTATCTCTGAATCTCTAATGTAGGAGCCCATAATGTTTTAGTCTGAGGAATCCTGTATACTCTCACCATTGCCATGATCTTCCGGGAGATAAGTTAGATATAAGATCCCTAAGCTTTCAAAACCACCAGCTGATTGGTGCACCTTTATCATGAAGTACTTTTTATAATATAATGATTGCCAAAATAAAAAATGAGAAAATAAAAAAAAGGAATTCTTGGTGAAAATTTTGTAGATTAACATTTAACCACTCAAGGGGCTTCATCAGGTACTTTTTATAATATTGTGATTGCCACAATAAAATGTGGGAAATTACAAAAAAGAAAAAAAAAAAAAGAGTTCTTGGTTACAAAGTTTATAGTTTAGGAACAATTATCCACTTACGGGGTTAGTTAAGATAGTAAGTGGTTACTCATTAACCACTATGTGAACATCGTTAACCCTTGAAGTAGTTCATTGTTCCTAAACTAGAAATTTTTTATCAATAATTTCTTTTTTGTATTTTTCCCAAAAAAAAACTCTTAACGCTCTAGTTAGACCTTTTAAATATTCCACAACCTCTTCTTTTATAATAATTGTTATGTGTGTGTATTTGCTTGAATAAATCTTTTCAACCTTTCATTTTTTGTTCACATTTTTGCTGGCTTTTTTTATGAAATTCTTATATTAAAGTCAAATATGCAAATCAAATGTATATTATTGCCCTTTCCAAAAATTCCATTTTACAAACTGATTCCATGCATAATTTGCTTGATGGTTTTTTTTTTTTAAAGTCTGACATTAAATTATGTCATTTTTCACTCTTCCTCCACCTCCCAAAACCCCAAAAGAATATGAAAGAAAGGAAAAACAACCTTTTTCTCATAGCATTTAATTCTTTTGCAGATCCAAGCTGTTGTCAAGAAGTACGACATTCTTTTTATTGCGGATGAGGTACTTCCTTAACTCTTCAAATGCTGTTATGTAAGAGATCCTTTTATGGAGTTTTCAATTCTGATTGCGTTTGTTGTATATCTCTTTTGAAGGTAATCTGTGCCTTTGGAAGGCTTGGGACAATGTTTGGATGTGACAAGTACAACATCAAGCCAGATCTTGTGTCCGTAGCTAAGGTAAACATGAAACAGCTATAAGTACAGATTCACTTTTTCATATTTTTAAAAGTGTGTTCCATGTTCCTCATTTTTCTGTTTGACTTCTAGGCACTTTCTTCTGGATATTTACCAATTGGGGCAGTTCTTGTGAGCCCAGAAGTTTCAGAAGTTATACACTCGCAAAGCAACAAACTTGGTATGGTGGTTCATTGACTTCATTCATTCATCACCACATCTTTAGGTGTAGTATTTCTGACCCGTGTTTGCTTATTTTAGGTTCATTTTCTCATGGGTTTACTTATTCTGGACACCCTGTATCCTGTGCCGTTGCAATTGAAGCACTCAAGATCTACAAGTTTGTTCCTTTATTTCTAGCTTTTTAAAACTAATATGATGCTTATTCTACGCACTTGTTTAGATTAATGTTTTGGTCGTGAAGTATGAATGTGTATGATAATTCCTCATCTTCGCAGGGAAAGAAATATTGTGGACAAAGTGAGCAAAATCTCCCCAAGGTTCCAGGATGGCGTAAAAGCTTTCTCTGACAGTCCTATCATTGGAGAGGTATCTATTATTTGCTGGGTAATTTTAAGTTAACATAAATGCATGACAAACGTAAGATTTCTGGATCTGCAGATACGGGGAACTGGTTTGATTCTGGGGACTGAGTTCACAAACAATAAGTCACCTAATGATTTGTTCCCTCCTGAATGGGGTAAGTTCAATACTCATTTTTCACCTATCCCTTTGCCCGTTTAATATATTTGGCACAACATGGCAATTTAATCCTGTCTGGTGATCTTAACAGTAATTTAAGCGGCATACATATCTAGTATATGGCTATCTAGTAAAACTTACGCAATCTCTGTGAGACATTTCAACATTAGGTGGGCAGCCTCCTTTTCAAGTATAGAGTCTACAGAAGACGGAAGATAAATTTGTTGTTAGATCATATGATGGATTGGATACTCTACATCTTGCCTGCTTTACTCCCCCCCCCCCCCCCCCTTATTAACAATGATATATCAGTTCATTGGTGACAGATGAGTTAGACAAACATGCTGTTTTTATGTGGATGTCGGCATATTTTCCATAGTTTGTTGTGACACTATGATGTATATTACAGGGGTAGGTGCCTATTTTGGAGCACAATGTGAGAAGCATGGGATGTTGGTTCGTGTAGCTGGGGATAACATCATGATGTCTCCACCATTCATTATTTCCGCAGAAGAGGTTGATGAGGTAACTTAACAAATAACCTTTCCGTCTGTTTCTGCCACTTATTAAAATTAAAGAAAACTTTATCTATTATCGTTGAATTTCTCAATTGGACCAAAAAAAAGAAATATCACTTTATCAACAACCAAGTATAAAAAATAAAAAAAAATCACATTACCAGAGTATAACAATTTGATTGTGAATGTGGAGACACACTTTTCTGTTTAATCATCCCGGGCTTCTTTTAGTGACCTCATTGCCACCAAGGGAAGCTTTATATGCTAAAATTGAATTGATTGTAACTATCCAAATGACTTGATCAACTGACATCTATAAATAATAATAGCTTAAGGTTCCAGCGATTGTTGCTGAGTGACCTGTTCAAAACTCAAAAGTCTAATTTGTACTTGTTTATGTCTTCCCTCTGTGAAAGAACATAAATTGTGGATTTTGTTCCTTGACATATAAACAATATGTAGCTGAGGACCGAGTATTTTTCTTCTCATTTTTATTGTTATGCACTAGACAATTTGTGTCATATTATACTATACTGCAGTTATTACTTTAAATTAACATTTTATTACACGTGTGTTATATGCATTTCTTTTATTTCCCCCAGTTAATCAGCATTTATGGTAAAGCTCTAAAAGATACAGAAGAGAGGGTGCAGGAGCTCAAGTCTCAGCGGAAGTAGCTGAAAGTTGCTGAGGCCGATGATGGAACAAAAACTCCGCTACCTTTATTCTCCCCCCGCCCCACACCTTTCCCCGCGCCAAAAAAAAGAAAAATGTGTAGAGGTATTATTTATTGTTGAAAGTCGAGACTAGACAGACAGATAATTTCTGATAAAACTTTTTTCCAACCTTTTCGTTATTATAATGCTAGTAAATTGATTGACTAGTTGCATCCTAATTTACACTACTATAGATATATATACTATTCATAGACTCTAATTATGGAAAATAATAGTAACACGTCTATATGCTATATGAAGTATGTGGTGCGTCTGAACCATTAAAAAATTATATATATGTTGTGATCTAGAGTATTAACTAAGAGTAATGTTATATCTTACGAAAATGATTTCGTGGATGGTTCACGAATAACGTGGTCTTTTTGATAGTTATTCTTCACGTGATATTCAACTTTATACCGTGCTAATAAAACGCAGGGAGAATTGGACAATTACAAAGTAATTTTGTCATTCGTGTGACGTTTTACGAATATAAATTCGTGCCATCCAGCATTATTCATTAACTAATGGCTTGTAGAAAAAAGTATGAGGAATATGCGAGTAAAGTGCATGTGCAAGTATGAAAAGAAACATTTCGTGGGGAAAAATTAAAATGAAATGGCAAAAGTCTATGGGGAACACTACTTGAATTTGGGTGCATCTGTACAATGAATTGTTGGATTAATTAGATCGTAGTAATTCTATACGGAGGCTATTATCGTGTGATAAATAAACAAAAGATATCTAGCACTATTCCTCTTTAGTGATTACACCACCATCCAACGCCCTCCATCCTCACATGCACTATTCTACTACCGTTGCTTATCTTTAAAAACTCCATTTTGCTTACAATATTGAAGGTCAGTCCCGCAATCCTCCCCTTTAACAGCATCATGTGGCCAATTACGGATTGGAGTAATGGCTCAGATAGATGAAGTAACCACCGCGTGCCCCATTGCTGCTTCCTTTGTCCTTGTTAACATATTATTGATGGTCCAGCTCCTATAAATTTAAAAAAATAAATCGAGTTAAAATTGGACCTAAGTATCTTGGACGTAGTTTGGGATGAAAGAGGCGAAGTCGGTGCAGTGCTACCATTGATGGTGGAGGATATCGCTTTCGTATAATCTGAGGGCTTCTAGATGGGTTGAAGGGTGGAAATAAATTGGGTTAAGTTGCCTACATAGGTTAAAGCTTATTTTGTAACATGTCAATCTCAGCCGGACATTTATTTATCATAGACTTTTTTTAAAACTCAGTCTATTTTATTCTAATTTTAAAATTTATTTAAAAGTTTATATTACATAAAAAATTTCATATAAGACAGAGAAACTTAAATCTCTTAACTTTTGTTGTTGGTGTATAAACCTTTTAAATAGGAATAACTTTTAACAAAAATATTATATTCTATATAAAATAAATATATTACACTAATATATGACTAATAAATTATGTAAATATTATAAATTCATAATTATATATATAAATATTAAATAAATAATTTTTAAAAAAAATCTAAACTTTAACCTGCATAGGTTAATCGATCTTTCAAGAAGCCTATCATCTGTGTTAGGTTGTAGCCCCATGGGTCGCTTATTCTATTTCCCTCCCTTGAACTCCAACGTCGTAGGTTAATAGATGGGCCAAGAAAGTGTTGACTCTAAAAGTGAAATCTAAATCCACGATTAAACTTGCAATTCAACTAAGTCCAAGTTATGCAATTCACGTATTCTCGAATAGGAAATCTAATTTAAAATGACGATTGACAATGTCAGATATATTAATATGATTTTTATTTTCTGAGAAAAAATTTAGGGTCAGGTACATTGCGATGATTATAAATTAGTTTCAGTGGTATGACTTTAAAATTAAATCAGTCTGCACCTACTATGAGTACATCTTATCCAATTCTTGTGCAATTAAAGATTATTAAAACAAATAAAAATGATTAGATTATTATCATCATATACATTTCGCTGCTATTCATTGCTTAAACACATCGCATTGAATAAAACTATGAGCGAGGGGCTTTCCATTTTCTGGCAAACCAAACTTGAGGTTTATTATAGTAGCATAATAAATATGAATTAATTAATAATTGAGTAACAAAACACACACACAAAAAAAATGAAAATGAAAGGCAACCGAACTAAATAGACAGGTACATCTCATTTCAAGTATTTTTTTTAAAGAAATAAAAAAAAGACAGAAAATCAGTCCAGTGAAAAGCAATTGCTGCAGTTCCTCACCTCACCTTGTCCTTCCAAAAACGAGAGATGATTGAAGTGAAGTCAGGTTTTGGTATTTTTGTTAGCTTGTCTTTTAGCTCGCCTCTCTCGGGAGCTAGGGGATGGCTTATAACCTCCATTTTCGGACTCAGATTCTTCCTCCAAATCTTTAAATGATTTCTGTGCCAATATTGCAAAATAAATTTAGATGGAATTGATCGGTGGAGAGAGAGAGAGAGAGTTGATGTTGGTTACCTCTCTTAGCTCAGCAAAACTTACTGCATAGAAGGTCACAGCTGCAGCCGCAACAATTCCAACAATAGGTAGAGCTATTTGTATTCCATCCATATCTGATATTTCTCTCTCTTTGTGTTTCTTTTTTTTTTTCTCAACTCTCAAGACTCAAGAAGCTATTATTATGTGATTGTGAGCTTAAAAGAAGACATTGATAAGATATGGTTCTACTCTACAGTTGTACTTTTACAGTCTCAAAACTCTTGCGGTCCTTCCGTTGTTAAGTGATCGCCGTTGATTCAAGCGTCCACCCGCAACCTACTATTACCTGTTTACTGATTTATTTATTATTAAGTATTCACAAAAGAATCATCATTCTAGTTACGGGTGGAAATGAAATAGGGTAGCCTAGATTTTATCTAAAGAAGTTTAGGTCTCCAATAGTTGTCTTTTCTCTCATTTTCATTATACCAACCAAAAAAATGTTTAGATTTTGTTTTCTAAAATATCAGTTTGAATGTGACTTGATACTTATCACAAGATTTACTTGATGAGATGAATTTATGAAAATATAAAAGTTTAATTTAACTTAAAATTTTATTTAAAAAATTATATTATATAAAAATTTTATATAAATTTTAATTTTTTTTAAATTTTTAAATAAATATAATTTTTAATAAAATTATTATATTATGTATAAAATAAATATATTATATTAATAATGTAATAAAATATGTAAGTATCATAAATTCTTAATTATATATATATAGATAAAAAAGAAATAGATCAATTTGGTACATCAAATAATTTTTTTCAAAAATTCAAATTTTAATTTACATAATTAAATAAGTCTTTTTAAAAATTTAATTATGACTTTTTATTAAATTTGTCAAGTTTATATAAGGGACTCTTACGGTCAACAAGTTCTTACCCTTTATTTTTAAATTATGTTACATAATTTTAACATTAAAAATATTGTAAAAGTGTAAGATAGTAATAGTTCACAAAGTTAATGATATATATTAAGTGGTAAAGAATAAGAAATTTGTATTGCTATGAGAATGCTTAAAAATTTTCCAGATCACAATTAGAAAAATGTTTATGTAATTATAGGCATTGAATTAATTGTTGATGCGTGTAAAGTTACATAAATTATTATTTTTAATTAAAATTGCGTAAGTAATTGTTTATGCAATTTTAAACTTAAGCGGTAGTTAAATAGAATCTTTTAAATAATGGTAAAAATATGTATATATATATAGATGGGGATCAATTTATATCAAGTATAAGTTTTTTGATTCTGTTTCATTTTCAATCATTAGATCTACTTTCATCTAATAGTTAAGATTATTTTATTAAAAATAACCATTAGATGAAAGTAGATCTAACGATTGAAAATGAAAAGAAAAAAAATTTACATGTAAATCGATCCCCTCATATATATATATATATATATATATATATATGAGAGAGGATCAACTTACTGTAGGTGTAAGTCTTTTTTGACTTACACTCATTTTTAACTGTTAGATCTATTTTCATCTAATGGTTACTTTTAATGAAATAATCTCAACCATTAGATGAAAGTGAATCTTATGGTTGAAAATGAGTGTAAATCAAAAAAAAGACTTTTACAGTAAACTAATTCCCCATCTCTCTCTCTCTCTCTCTCTCTCTCTCTCTCTCTCTCTCTATATATATATATATATATATATATATATATATATATATATATATATATATATATATATATTAAAAAAGTATATATCAACTGTTATCCTATATTTGAATCTTTTTTATTAACAGAATAGAATGGAATAGATAGGGATGGATTGGAATGGAAATGAATGGAATAGAGCATAATTCTCCCCTCTTTGTTTGAAAGATTCGTTAACAGAATGAAACGAAACATGTGTTCTTCCCATTCCACCTCAATTTTAAGGGGAACAAAAATTATACATTTGAGGAAAAGAGAGGGAGAATGATTCCCTATATATTCCGTTCCTCTCCTATACATTTTAAAATTTCCAAATACAAAAATTTATTTTCGTTTTTTTTATTTTCTTTTCGTTCTCTCTATTACCTGTCATCTAAACATAGTATTAATTTAAATATTTATTATAAACGGTGTCTATTAAGAATTTTTCATCGCACCTTTTTTATAAGCATTCATCTTTATAGTGTTAGTACCTATATTCATTTAATGGTCTGTGGAATTCGACGAAAATACAATGCTTTCCATTTGTCACTATTGTCAAGTTTTTCATATCCTCTAGATTTACGTCTTTTAATTTAATTTAAGTTAGAGTGATAAAATAGGTGTTTATCATGTTTATTAAAAAAAATTATGTGAAAATAATTTTTTTTTTTTAAAAAAGCACACTGGTTTGTCAAAAAATACAAAAAGATAAACCAAAAGGGGCTGCTCCCAAGTCCCAAAATATCAAGCTGTGGTTCCTAGGAGCTCCAAGATTTGGTAAGAGATGTGCACAATGGTATTCTTTTCAAAATGGGTGATATATGATCACGATGAATTTGGATACTCTTAATTTTTTTCTTTAAAATGATTAAGTAGAAATAAAAGATAAATAAAAAAATTATTAATAAGACTCAATTATAATATATAAAATATTTTTTATAATTTTTGTGTTTATTTTTTTTATCACTTACAAAAAATTAAAAAATCAAAATCCGATCATAATAAAGTTACTTGCATAATGCATATTATGGATGCATATTTATGCTTACATTTAGAGTATTTTAACATTATTATAATATAAGTATATAAAAAAATGAATAAAATTAATTATAATTAGATAATAAAAATTAAAAGTAGTCACAAATTTAGTTGTTTTAAAGTTGATTCAGAGAAAATCTGAGATATACACGTTACAATAGTTTTTTCCTTGCGAGACAGCAGCACAATGTATTAAATAAGGAGAGTTAGGTACTTACAAATGGACTTTAATGTTTAAATCAGACAGTACACAAGTATAATTTATGTAATGAAATAACAGATATCTTATTAAAATGACTTAACATGATATTTTTAGAATATGACTGAAATTAATATCAAATACAAGTATTTAAGATTTGTAACATGTTAAGAATCACCTTTCTTTTATTGTTAAAAATGATTCCTATAATATAAAGATATTGATATTGTAATAAATAATTAGAGACAATTAAAGATCTTAAAATCTCACAAGATCATAATTGATAATTATATATACTTTGAGATATATTTACTACACAAATCTAATGATCTTAGTATTATAATCTAATGTTGTAATCTAATAATTTTAACTCTAAAATTTTAACCACGTGTCACTAAGACTTGAGTGAAATGTTCATTGCATATGCGGGTTGTACTTGTATCGAGTCTAATCCCACTAGTTGAAATCTTAAATATCAGTCCATAACATTTTGTCTAATCCGATTAATTTAAAAAATTAAATCAAACTAATTAAATTAAATTAATTTAATTTGATTTATCAAGACTATTCGGATAAATCTCGATCAAATTCATTCATGGTTGGTTCCGGAGCCCCGGTCAACGCGACCCTAACCTTACTTTTTTTGTTTTTTATGCAAAATGTTGAGACGCTGCGTTTTACTTTTGAAACACCAGATCAGATTGCCCATTTTCCTATTTCACGACGGTCACTTGGTTTTATTGATCACTTTCTTGTCATTTCATCAATTTCCTCTAGCAGTTGCAGTCCTCTTCCCCCTGCCCTAACCCTAGCACCGCCGCTCGGCTTGCCAGTCACCAACCCACCACGGTTCCGGCGACGCTCCTACGACGGTGGTCGCCTGCAACGCTGTTCGGCTACTCCACCATAACGCCGCTCCAACGCTGCTCGCCTGGAACACTGCAACTGTAACCCACCACGACTCCGGCAACGCTCCTCCGGCGGTGCTCGACTGCAAGACTGCAACGCTCCGCCGAGGCAGAGGTTCTCCTGCTAGGTGGCTACGACGAAGGTACTCAACAACAGATTTGAAATCTTAGTTTAGCAATTTCGGTTACTTCAACAGATTTGATATTATATTTGATATTAAGGTGAGTAGCACCGTAAAAGATTTGATATTAAGGTGAGTTTGACAGAAGCATCTGAGTTTCAGAAACTTAAATACACTCATGTGGCTTTTTTTTATTGTTCATAATTGAGCTCAATCTGATTTCTTTCTCTGGAGTTAATCTTATTGTGAAGATTAAAAGTACTTTAGTCTTAAAAGTACTTTAGTAACTTAGGTTTATCAAATTTAACAAAAATAAAATAAAATACTGATATGTTTTAATGATGAGAGAGAATTTGATTATTGTCATTAAATAAATATAAAAAGATAAAAAATACCAAATCTAATTATTTTATAAATAAAAATTAAGTATACATAAGAAAATTTATAAATTTTTTTGTGCATAAATTTGTAACATAATTTTATAAAATGTAAACAATTTATAATTTAATCAAATAATATATAAATACAGTTTAAATATTTATAACGGGTATTGTTAAAATAATATTTTAAAAATCATACTAGAGATTGAATCAATAACGTCTCCCAGTCATGGTTCAATTGATTAACTTTATGATTAAACTATAATTAAACTGTAATTGAATTAGAAAATATTCAAATTAAAAACATAATCGGTTCATAATCTAACTAGTTCAACCAACTAATTTAGTTCGATTTTTAAAACATTAGTTTAAAAGCACCTTTAAACAATAGCTAATGTGTGTTACATATATATATACATCTATCATATATAAATAATTTCTAACGTGTTTGTGCTCTTTTTAATTTAAAACTCATTCTTTTAATTATTTTATATGCTGTTTATTTTTGTTTAATGAATAAAATTATATATATTAAATATCTTAACACATTTTAATATATAAATTAGTAATAAAAAATTAATAAATAGAGTTAATAACAAAATGAGATTCTATTTCTTCATTAAAATTGAATTATAATATTCTCCTTTTTCTTTAAAGTTAGCATCTACTATTTTCTTTCTTTATTTAATGAATTAATTTAAACCATTAGATCAAAATAAAATCAAGGGTTAGATTTTGAGGTAAAAGTTTAAATGACTTAAATATTACTTCATCCCTTCCTTTTTATCTGTTTTTTAGAAAACTTGTTTCGTCTTAATTTATTTATCATTTGAGAATTTTAAGAAGAGAAATGATTTATTCTCGTACTCAATATTTTTTCATTTAGTAATTAAAAAGATTAGTAAAAAAATTAAGTGGGAAGATAAATCATTTCTCTTTTAAGAATGTATTAATTATTTTTTCTTTGTTTACTTCACTCTTTATTGTCTCCACTAAACTTAATAATAATTATACATATTAATTAATTTTTACAATTTCCTAGACATATAAAGTAAGAAAAGACAATTTAGTTATATTAATTTATATTTAATTTAATTTAAAATTATTTAATAATATCTTTAATTCGTGTATAAAAATCTTAAAAGACATAAAAAAGAACAGAGAGAATAATAAGTTTCATTTGTTTTAAAAAGAAACATATAGAATTTTTTTTCAAAACAAAATGTGAAGGTTGCTAACCTTCACACCTTCATTTGGAAGTTAACAATCCCCTGTATACTTTTTATATGCTCTCATATAAGTTATTAAATAACACTTTAATTTTGCTATACCTTTTTTTAATAGTCCAAATTATAATACATACATCAGATAATTTGTGGAAATATCATTTCCCTTTATAAATCAGCTCCTGCAAATTACATTTGATAAAGCTTATATATCTGCAACAATTGTTCCATAAATATAGATATGTTTATATCGTTAGAATGCACCATTCAATGTGCAATTGAGTCAACATAGATGAAAGCTTGCTTTACTAAGACCGAGAAAAACAGAACGAAAAAAAAAAGGAAAATGTTGAAAGTATAGAAAGATTTTTCTACAGAAATGAAGTGAAGAATAAGAAAATTTCATTTATTAATTTAAAAGTTGTGAGGTTTTTTATTTTTAAGACTAAAGGCTCACAAGGTGAGCCTGATAGAAGAACCCCTAGTAAAGTTCTTAGGTGGCTTTCTAATGGGCTCTGGAGGGGTTCCTCTGAAGGGCCGCAAGAGGGGATGAAAGATAAAGAATAAGAAATTGAGATGAAAAGTATTTATAATTGTTCTGAAGTGAATTCAGAAAGTACCCGTGACAGGCACGTGTATGGTGATTTTCTCCTTACATAACTGCTGACAAGCGTATTGAACCAGGGAGTGAGTACTTGCAAATGGATTTCAACGCTCAAGTCAGATAGTACACAAGTAAGTTTTATACAATAAGATAACAGATACTTTATTAGGTTAACTTAGCTTAATATATATAGAGCATGACTGGATTTCTCATACAATCTGTACAGCACAAAGGTACGTTAGGATCGTGCTTTGACAGAAGTATCAGTCCACGATTATTGAGATTCGTCTCTGACCTATCAGAGTTGTCCCCTTAGTAACTAATCCTTATTGCAGGCAGTTATGATCCCCACATTTAGGGTCGTGATTGACAGTTATAAGAATCTGCGCGGGTGCGACAATCGTTATAGTCCGATACCGTGTTCCGAAGTCGTAAGACCTTAGCCGGGATGTTTATGACGGAGTCCGGTAGTTCGTGCGCTAGATCGATCCTTCCGGATAAGATTCCGGACCACGATCCTAAACAATAATGATTCAAATTGAACTCATACTCTTCATATATGATTGAAACTCTTACCAACTAACTGTCAACATGGACAACTAGTTTTTATATACACTTTATTTGTGCATTTAACACTGCTGAAATAAAAAATTAGATGCAAAGAACCAGGAAATTAAATAATCACTCATAGGGCTTATTCTCACATGTACCTTATATATTTCAAGGGTGCATGGATACACCACCACGAGATCTAGCCATTAATATGGTTGAAAGAAATATTAATGATCTGAAATGAATACTGCTAACCTGTAAAACAAGTAAAATTGGACTAAAGTGTAAAATTAAAAGTTGATCCATTTGAAAAAAGTAAGAATTATAATAATTAATATATAACACGGGTTAAGACGCTAGGTTGACGATGATAGATACAATTGTGCAGTGGTGGCAGGCAGACGTGAGGTGGTCTGGTGGCTCTAACAAGGATGCTGGTTGCGTGGTTCCGTGAGTGGCCGGCTGTGACAGAGGGTTCATTGGTGTGGATTCGTGGTTTCTGAGTAAGTGATTTCGGTTCTGGGGCTGGTCTAGTGGGGTGCGATGGTTCTAGGTTAAAGATGACGAGTGGGTGATGGTTTTGAATTATGCCATGGCAACTCTGCTTCTGTGGATGCTGGGTTCAGTGATGGAGGTTGCCGGTGGTGTGGCTATTTTCTGTTGATGATGAAGATATGAGTTCCGTGATAGGATTTTTGGTTTGGTTGTTGTGGGTTAGCTAGATGGTGACGAAGTAGGCTTCGGTTGAGGACGTGGTGGCTATGGTTCGACCATGGCTGATTTGTGGTGGCGGCGTCGCTACTCGTGGAGGTTTGGAATTTCCAGGTCATTGCTGTTTGGGCTTGACGACGGGTGAGGTCGGACGATGCGGTACATAAGTTGCGATTTAGGGAGTTTGTGGGTGGTGGTGGCTGATAAGTGGGATTGACGATTTGTAGTGGTGCGCTGGAGTTTGACAGTGAATGGCGGCGCGTGGCGGGTTTAACTTCCTGTTAAGAGAATTTTTTTTTTGTTTTCTACAAAATAAAATTTATTTTATATATTTGGGGTTGGATCACAAATAATGGAATAATAGTATTGGGTGCAAAATTAGGAAAGTTCTTAAATGCTCCTAAAATTTTTGGGTACATTGATGCACTCGAGAATCGTTGATAAATGAATTAAAAAAATAAAGGTGGATATGAGTTACCTGCGACCTGATAAAGAAGTAAACTTAAACTTTTGTAAATTACAAAGGGATCTAAAACAACTTCAAAGAAACTCCTACACCTAGGACTGGGATCGAAAGTAAATTCATCATCCATAGAAAAATCACGATTGCTTTGTTTGTTTTAAGAGAAAATGAGTGGAAAGAAAATGAGAAGAGAGAAAATGTGAAGATTTTAGCATTTTTTCTTGTTTGGATGAGGAGAGAAAAGAGGAAAGAAAGAAAAAAGTACTGGTGGAGTCCACCAAAAAATTTTCTTCTCACTTATGAGGAGAAAATGGGAGAGAGAAAGATTTTGTTTAAAAAATTACAAATTTATCCAAAAATATTTATATCTATTATATTACAATAAGGGCATATAAATTTTTAAAATACTTATATTTTCTTTCCTCTTCCTTTTCTACACAATCAAACAAGAGAAATTTTTCTCTCTTATTTTCTATCTTTCCTTTTTCTCTTGATCCAAACAATAGGAGAAAAAATATATTTTTCTCTTTATTTTCTCTCTTCTCTATTTTCTCTCTTCTCATTTTCTCTCTTCCCATTTTCTCTCCTCATCCAAACAAAGCATATAAGTTTATAACAAATCTAAGGACTCCATCAGCAAACTTTGTTGAGGACGAGGTGGCAAGGCATGACCAAAAATAGGCTCTTTCCTCAAACGTCGGCGAGCACAGAGGTGGGTGAAACTGCGTCCCCCATGTGAGGCTCACACCGTGGCCAGCAGCCCTAATCATCTTGACAGGGATGATGGAAGCATTGACGGCTTCTGCACAATGGGGAACATCCATCGTCCCTAACCCCACATTTGATGGATGTGTCCTAGAAGTGAGTAACAAATATAGGACACTAAATTCCTTATGTTTGATTGTAAGAGGAGTCATGGAAGAGGAGCAAAAACCTGGTTCATGAAGCACAAGTTTGGTGGGAAGTGTCTGAGTACCAAAGTTGAGGTTGGTTGAACGATTTAAAGGGTCCTTTGGCTTTTCCCAACTGCTGCATGTAATTTCCGTGCTTAAGGAATTTGTTCCGTTAATGGAAGAGGAGCAAAAATTGGTTCACCATTAATGAATTTGTTCTATTAATGACAAGTGCTTATTAATGTTGGAAATCAACTACCGGTGCTTCACTGTCGTTCAGATTTCAGCTCATTCTACAGTGTAGCTTATGTTGGTTCTAAGAAGGAAGATTAAAAAATAAATAATTTGATAGAAAGAGTTAAATTATAATAAAAATAAAAATAAAATGTAATATAATAAAATTTATAGGTTAAAATATAATAATTAATAAATTTGTTGTAACCTATTATACTAAATCATTTTTAAGATGTATTGATGAACAAAAATTTAATAGATGCATTATAAAAATCTCCGCAAAATTAATTATGCGAAAACCGGTTTTCAATAACTTTACCTTTGATTGCAGGTAAAAATAAGGAGCACCCATCCTCCTGTGTTGACCAGGTTGCATGGCAAAAGCATGCATATGTATCTAAAGCATAAAGCTTCGAGATGGTTCATTTCATAACAGAAAAATCAACCTAAATCCCCCTTTTACTGTTCGCAATTTGGCATGCATCTCCGTAGTTGACAGATTCATCACCATGTGTTTGAACGAAGAAAGGCGGAAACTTTTCGAAATTGAAAATAAAAGAAAATAACCTTGGTGTCAGGTTCTAGGAATAGGAAACACATATCTCTCCTGTAGACCGTAATAATTTAAAACAATTATCATTTTTAAATGATAAAATTTAAGTTTATTTTTTTATATTTATTATATTTATTTTATTAATTAAATTATGATATATATTTATTAATATTTTTTATTTTTTTTAAATATATATATCATAATTTAATTAATAAAATAAATATAATAAACATAAAAAAATTAATTTAAATTTTATCCTTCTTCAAATCGTCCTTGTCTTTCAATCTTTGAATGATAGAAATGAGTTAATAGAAAATCAAGACTTACCAAAAGAAAATATAGATAATTTAGTGATTATTTATTTATTTATTTTTATATTTATATTATAGTCTATTGTATATAACATTGAAGGATTTAAATGGCTAAAAGTGAGAGATGTATTTAAAAAATAAAGAAAAACATTGTTTATTATTGATGAACTCTGTCTATGTGTGAGTTTTGTTGCAAATCTCTTTACATAGTCGACCTCAAGTTCGAAAAAAAGAAGAGGGTTGTGTTAGGCAGTCGACAGTCAATGTAAAACGTCGAATCTTTATAACATGGATCAAAGATGTGATTGTCCTAATGCTAGGTCGTTGTCCTGCTTAACGCCTATTTGTATGGCTCGAAGACAATGTCAAAAGCTAGAGTCGTTGCATCATTCACCGAGTGCGAGTGAAAAATAAGTAAGGGTTCCCATATTTTTGTGAACGGGTGGGGGTAAAGAAGCTAGTTCACAAGAGTAGGATGCGTTTTGATACTTGGAATATAGGCAATCTTGCAGGTAAATCTATGGAAATAGATGATACCATGATTAGGAGGATGATTAATTTTATGTGCCTACAAGAAACTACGTGGGTGGGAGAAAAAGTAAAAGAACTCGACACTTCAGGTTTTAAGCTTTGGTAGACCAACAAGGTAAAATCTAGAAATGAGGTAGGCATAATAGTAGATAAGAATTAAAAAAAAATGTTGTCGATGTGAAAAGGCTCAGAGATAGGATCATAACTTTCAAGTTTGTTGTGGAACAAGAGACTTTGAATGTTATCAGTGCGTATGCACCCCAAGTAGGTTTAGACGAGCACTACAAGATAAAATTTTAGGATGATTTAGAAGGTTCAATTCAGGGAATACCTTTAGGAGAGAAGATTGTTTTAGGAGGAGGACCTAAATGATCATGTGAGGAGTGAATCTAGGGGGTTTGAGGGTTTGCATGGAGGGTATGGTCTAGGAGTAGCTAATGCAAAGGGCAAAGCGATTCTAGGTTTTTCGATAGCTTTTGATTTTACAATAGCTAACACTTGTTTTAGGAAGCAGGAAGAGCATCTTATCACGTACAGAAGCGGGAGTTCTTGCTCTCAAATTGATTATTTTCTTATAAGAAAATCGGATAGAAAGCTTTGCATGGATTGCAAAGTCATCCCTGGAGAGAGCTTGACTACCCAACACAGGGTTTTGATTATGGATGTACGGGTTAATATGAGAGTAAGAAGAAATTGTCGAGACAGAGTCCCAAAGATCAAATGGTGGCAACTAAAGGGAGGAAAACAAATGTTCTTTCAGAGGAGGATTATGGAGAAAGAGATTTAAGAGGTACAAGGGAGTGTAAATGATATGGGAGATGAAGTGGCTAAAGGGATTAGGAAGGTAACAAAAAAGTCACTCGGTGAATCAAGAGGCTTTGGACCCAAAGATAAAGAATCTTAGTGGTGGGATGCAAGTGTACAAGATAAGGTTAAGGTTAAAAGGGAATGTTATAAAGCTTGACACATGTGTAAAAATGTTAAAAATTGGGAAAAATATAAGACAGCTAAAAAAGATACTAAGCAAGCGGTGAGCGAGGCGAAAACTAAAGCATTCAATGGGTTATATCAATCTTTCGGCACCAAAGACGGAGAAAGAAATATTTACAGGCTTGCTAAAAATAGGAGAAAGAAGACAAAAGACTTGGATCAAGTGAAACGCATTAAAGATGAAGAGGGTAAAGTCTTAGTTACAGAACAAGACATTAAGAATCGATAGAAGAATTATTTTCACAAGCTATTTAATGAGGGACATTGGACGTTAGGAGACTCGAATATTCTAAACACTAGAGAGGAGCACCAAAATAAAACATTTTATTATAGAATTCGAGAGTTCGAGGTAAAAGAAACTTTGAAGAGGATGGAAAATAGAAAAGCGGTCGGACCAGATAATATACCTATCGATGTGTGGAAGTGCCTAGGAGAGAAAGGTATAAGCTAGCTCACAAAACTATTTAACGAGATAATGAGATCTAAGAAAATGCCAAATGAATGGAGGAGAAGCACTTTAATTCCTATTTATAAGAACAAGGGAGATATACAAAACTGTGCAAATTACAGAGAGATTAAGCTCATGAGTCATACCATGAAGTTATGGGAAAGAGTAATTGAACGGAAATTAAGACAAGAGACTCATATTTCAGATAATCAATTTAGTTTTATGCTTGGGAGGTCAACCATGGAAGCAATCTATCTTCTACGAAGATTGATGGAGAGGTATTGGAGAAAGCAAAAAGACTTACACATAGTTTTCATTGATCTGGAAAAAGCCTACGATAGGGTACCGAGATAGGTCTTGTGGAAGGCTCTGGAGAAGAAAGGAGTTCGTATCGCTTATATTTGAGTAATCCAAGATATGTATGATGAGGCTAAAACTTGTGTGAGAACACAAAGAGGAGTTACAGAAGATTTCCCTATAACTATAAGACTGCACTAAGGGTCAACTTTGAGTCTATATCTTTTTAGCTTGGTCTTGGATGTGCTTACTTCCATATCCAAGAGCCGGTGCTACAATGCATATGTTTTTATAGATGATATAGTCTTAGTTGGAGAGTCGAAAGAGGAAACAAATGGGAAGTTAAAGTTATGGAGACGAGCTTTGGAAGAACATAACTTTTGTATAAGCAGGAGTAAGACGGAGTATATAGAATGTAAGTTCAGTAAGAAGCGTGCTAATACTACCTTAACGGTGAAAATTGGGGACCACACCATACCACAAGTCACACGGTTTAGGTATTTTGGATCTATCATACAAAATATCAGAGAGATAGAGGGAGATGTAAATCATATGATTCAAGCTAGATGGATGAAATGGGGGAGTGCTTCAAGAGTGATTTGTGATATAAAAGTACCTCTCAAGATTAAGGGTAAATTTTATCGCACAGCTATAAGGTCTGCGATGTTGTATGGTACTGAATGTTGGGCGGTAAAAAGCCAGCAAAAACATAAGATCAGTGTCGCAGAGATGAGGATGTTGCGCTAGATGTGTGACTATACAAGATAAGATAGGATTATGAATGAATGCGTTAGAGAGAAAACAGATATAATACATATTGTGGAAAAGATGGTAGAATCTCACCTTAGATGGTTTGGACATGTAAGGAGAAGACCTTTAGAAGCTCCGGTAAGAAAAGTAGATCAGTTAGAGGATAATCCAATAGCTAGAGGTAGAGGGAGACCAAGAAAGACTATAGGTGAAACTATTAAAAAAGATTTAAATTTGAATGACATTTATGAAGACTTGGTTTATGATAGGGCACAATGTCATCGTTTGATCCATGTACCCGACCCCACCTAGTAGAAAAAGACTTGGTTGTTATTGTTGTATTGTTTATTATTGATGAGAAAATTAGCATATTAAAATTTTATAAATAAAAATACTTAAGAGGTCATGATTGATGAATATATGTATATTTACTTATTTATTTTTTTCTATTAGCAATCATTATATACATTTTTTCTTGAACATGTAATTTCACTTTAGATAATCTTAATCTAACACTAAATTGCCACTTATAAAATAAACTAATTGCATTTTTAACTGCACTAGTGAATATTCTATGCATTGTACATGTATTTTTTAAATTTAGTTAGAATTTTAAAAAATATAATAAACTTGAATATGTTTAAAATTGACAAAAGGAGTTTTTAAAATTTTAATTAGAATTTAGAAAAATGTTTTAAAAAAAGTTCAAAATTGAAATGAACGATATGTATAATTAAATTAAATAAGAATAAGAATTTGAATTTTTGTGAGAAAAATATAAAAAATAACATGTGTCAATTTTTGAAACAATCTCATTATTTGTACATCCACTTTTGACATTTGTTATATCTGGTGATCAATGAAAAATAAGTGGTAATTTGGATAACTTATGTAGTGATATTTTTCTATTACGTATAATGAGTTAAAATTAAAATTTATCATATTATATACATATATCATCATTTATCTTAGAGGTATTCACTACGTATTAAGACATATTTTTCAACACAAATCGATGATGTGGTGATTAATGAAACAATAAGTAATGATCCTTATTACTTTTGCGGTGACTTTTTTCTATTCTCCTTAACTTGACTTAATTAGAGTTTACTATATTTAACATAAAAATCATTATTTATTTTAAAAGTATTCACCATATTCTATAGATGTCAAAAGTAAATGTACAAAAATATTTTTATTTTTAAAAAAGCGTAGATAAATAAATTAAACCACTTTCAAGTAATTTTTTTTTAATATATGCATGTGGTAGCTAAAATTTCAACCAAAAAAATATAGAAGTGTTATCATTTGTGCTGGATGCATGTGTATAGGAGGAGATAAATTAAAGGATAATTATTCAATAAATGAAATAATAAAAATTACAAAATTAGTATATGTTAACTATCATACTTTAAAATAGACGTATCTATATTTAATATGTATCGTATTAAATATTTTAATAATTTTAAATAATTTTTATATTTATATCTTTTAATTATTTTTTAACTTTTAACACATTAACATATTCATGTCACTTATCTATATGCATGTTTCCATCATTTTAACTCATTCAGTGTGGTTGTACAGCATTTTTCGTGTGATATTTATTTATGAGTAATTTTAAATTTTTCTAGTTATTTTTTTAAATTTTTTAAAATTATTAAATAAAAAATATGAAATATTTTTATATTTTTAAAATATTAAATATATATTTTATTTAATATATATTTTATTTAATATTAAAAAAAACTTATAAGATAACAAAATTCTTTATACATTCGATCAAGGAAAAGACAGCAGTCGTCATGTTTGCACGCATAGGGAGGGCGGTTTGGTCGGTTGTCTGTGGCCGCCAGTTTGAGATCATAAAGCCATTACTTTCTTTTTCTCATCGTATTTTTTAATCGAATCACCAATAAGCCCTCACTTATATGTCTTAAATTTCGAAATAGTATTTCTAGAAGACGAGTAATGGCTTTTTTAAAGCAACTTTTGTTAACAAGAAATTATTAATATGTGCCCGATTAAGGACATTATTTTTCTTTTCCTCAGGATTCTGGTTTACTAAAATATAACTAAGAAAATGTTATATATACAAAAGTTTCTTAGTAATTTCACATATAGTCATTAGAAAGTTCATAAATTATATTGCATTGTACAATTAAATTAATAATTTTTTATTCAATCAAATATGTCAATTTTTAGTATTTAAAACTCAAGTATTTGTTTTGTATCAACATTAAAAGAGTTGCTTATGCACTAAAAATACCTATTAATTACTAATAAAATGAATATCATTTAGATAATATATTAAATAGTTAATTTTTTTTAATTTTTTCATCTTTAATGAATTACTCACGTAATTTTAAGTCAAAAATAATAATTAGATAAAATTATATTTAAAGTAATAATTTTAAGATTAAATCACTTGACGTTATAAAATAAAATTCGTTTAGAGTTGCAGTATACTTTTATGACAACCAATTACGGTTAAGTCCCTTCTTTAGATTTTTTAAAATATAACTTATTTTTTTATTATAAATAAAATTAGTATAAGTACTCTACCATATTTTTCAAATATACTTATAAAGCTAACTTTTTCTTTAAGTTTTTTTTCCATGTTTAGAATTTTAAAATATTATTAAATTTTGGAAAAAAAAGTAATTTTTAAATACATAAAGACAGGTTCTTAGTTTTGATCCTTTTGACAGGTTTAATATTTTAGAAGATAAATGCTATATAATTAGATGTACAAAAAAAAATGTTATATAATTAGAGAAAAATTAATTAAAACTTTGACCGAATTCTTTAAATTTAAAAATGGTTGTTGAATAACATAAAATAGTAAGTAGCACGCCAACTAATTCTGTAAGAAATTTTAAAAAAAAATCTTACAAACGAATATTTTTCTTTTTAAAAAACTAAAAATTATGGAATTAGTTTGTATTAATGGTTATGATTTATGACATACCATTTTGGTAAATAAATAGAAAAGTGGTGGCAATATGTAAAACTGGGGGCCGTTCCGACCCGTTTATTGACCCCGCCACATTGTCCCAATGCTCTAAAAAAAAGGTAGATAGATACACAGGCTCCTCTTTTTCTCCTCCTACCTCCTTTCCTTCTCTCAAATTTCTTCACTTATATACAAACCACCATTCTCTCTCTCTCTCTCAAATTCCATCATCACCATCTTCTTCACCTTCACTGCTCTTATTTTTTTCAATTTTTTTTTTTTGCTCAGACAGAAACTCAAGTGAACGTTTTCTCCAAGCAAAGCCAACCAAAGTAATTCAACTTTTCTCAGGCAAGGATTCCTTCTCTATTTTGCTTTCCCTTTTCCATATTTATAGTCATATATGTGTGTGTCTCAGTCAGTTATCACACTGAATTTTAACCAATCAGCTTTGCAGTTGTGATCTCTCTTTTGTTTTATTATTTTCTATCTATCTGTAATCTGCTGATTACTCAACACTGAAACCGCTGTGTGCTGTTTTGATTCTTCTTATTATCTCATCTTCTCTCTTATCTCTTTGATCTTTTAAAACTTGATTGTTATTCGGTGGGATCAGATTCTGTTTTGCTATGCTTGATGGCTATGGTTGGTTCTATATATAATTTGTGTTGTGCGTAGCAAACAATATTTGAAGATGTTTCTCTCTGATCAGAAATAGTTGCAACATCTGTTCATTGTTCTCTTATTGGGATTAATCAATTATGAGTTGGTTGTTTCATTTTCAATCTTCAGTTCTGCTTCAATTTGAATTTTTCTTTGTTCTAACTAAGATATCACAATTTTTGCCCCTGATTTTCATCGAGTTATGGTTTTGATCGTCATCCCTGATCTGGAGATCCATCTGTGTAAAAATATCAGCCGTTTGTGTTGAGACGTTTCTATAGAAATTAGAAAGAACAAATCACTAATTCTGTTTTGGCTTTTAGGCGTTAGGTGGTGAATTTTTTTAATGTACATTATTATATACTTTGCTTGTTTTGGTAGATTAATACTTTGATTTTGAAAGCCGTTTAGATCTCATTTAATTAAATTTATTTAATGACATATATTATATTTATATAAAGACATTAGAGTGGAACTAAAAGTACTTTAAATATTGCTTAACAAAGTAGACTAGAGGGTAGAGGGTATAAAGATAATTTAATACAAAAACAAAAGCGAAGAAACGATAGTGTTCTCTCACTGCGCAGGCCCACAGTGCTTTGATGGTCTTCTCCGCTCTGCCAGCATCACTCTTGTTGGCAATTTTTGATTCTTAAAGTTCACAACTACCCCTTCTTTTTCCGTAAAATACGAGTCTGTCCTTGACTTTCTACTAGGTTTGTCTTTTTGTATAAATAAGGAGGATTCCATTTCAAGGAAATTGAAAGAATTATTAAAAAGATAAAAGGAATTTCAACGCATATTAATCGAAGTGAAAATGATTTGAATCTTTTAAGTATATGATTTTAAGTTTAATTTTAAAATTTATGTGTATAAAAATAAAATAATTAAAAAAATTATTTAAATATTTGATTGTATATTAAGAGATTAATCTTTTACATAAAAATATTTTTGAAAAAAAAAGAATTTTGTCTTAATTTAAATAACATTCATTTCTTTAAAAAATTTAAAACTACTTATTATGAAAAAATTTCACCAATGAAAAATTTAAACCAAATCATTTTCTTATTGTCGAAAGTTGTTTATAAGAAAGAAAAAATATAAATAGAAAGTTTTTAATTTTTTATTATAATTTATTTATGTGTTATTACATTATTTAAATAAATAATTATTCATTATAAATAATTTTTTAATGACATTAAAATGTAATTAATGTGATAATAAATAATTTATTGAATTTAAAATGTAAAAAACTTTACAATCAAAATTCAAAACTAAATCGAAATAGTAACTACGTGAATGGCGCAGTTGATTTTTATCATTAATAAAAAGGGAGCAAATATTGTACCAAAAAACAAGAGAGCAAATAACGCGTTTTAACTTTGCTGAGTATGTAGGATATATTAAAGGGGAAAGTTTGGTGGGGCTGCAGTAGCTAAGCATCAAAAGTGGGCCCAGTCATACATCACTGGTGATCAAGTTTATTCTCGCAAATTCTTGGTTTATTCATTTTTATGTTTGAATGTTCGATCTTTGGGGTCCCATGTCATGTCTAACCAACGTTCCAGATGCAATCTTCTTCATTAAGGAAAATTAAATGGTAGATTTGATTTTTGGAGAAAAGTAGGAAAAAGGAAAGAAAAAAACTGGGAAATGAAAAGAACAGGAGCCATGGTATGGGCAGGGAAATGTCATTTTTTATTTTAGGCAGGAAATGTCTTATGTGTGAGATCAAGCTGTAATACAGCATTTAGGGACCCACTTACTTTGTTCTTCCACATGACATCTTCACAATACCAGTAACCAGATCAAATCTTTCGGGAAGTGTTATTAATTTGGGTCACTACACTACATTTGGCTTAAGTGGTTTTCGTACCCTCAATTTAAAATTTATTTTTAAATTAACAACTAATATAAAAAATATTTTTTTAAAAAAAAATGCTTGGAGATTAAAAAACATGTGGGGGGATGATACAGAATCTTCGTATTAATTAATAACTATCATTATTGTCAGTGTTACTTTTTCTAGACAGGTTCATATATGAATTTTTCATTTATATTCTTAGTACTGCATCTCAGCATCTGCGTACCATTTGTTGTTATTCTCTCTTTCGGTTTCCATGAGGTGTCATCCTCATACTGGGGCACGTTTTAAGCAGAAAGTGCAAGAAGATTTGATAACTATCTGTAGTTATATTTTTCTTCAATTCTTATATTTTTATCTATTTTTTTCATATTTTTTTAATATTATTTCTTATATTTTTTTCTATCACTAAATTATATATTCTTAAAAAACTATAAATAATATATATATCATTAAAAATAATATATAATTATCTTTTTTTATTTTTTTTCTGAGAAGAGATAGATGAGTATCTATCTTTTCTTATTTCTTATTATCTTAAACAAATGGATATTTTGATGATAACTTCTTTAACAAGTTATTGACAATATTTATACCATTCAAATAATAATTAATTTAATAATTATATTAATTTATTATTTAATGGTGTATATTTTATTAATAATTTATGGTGTACATATATACCTTGCGACGTTGTAGAATGATATTTTTTTTTTTGACTGGGGTAGATTGATATTGTCTTTTAGTAGGAGTCAAAATTATAATCTTCTATCCAAATGCCATCCTATTCCTATCCACCTGAGCTAAGTCCGATGTCGAATTTTTATTATTATTAATTATTATTATTATTTCACACACACACATATATATATATATATATATATATATATATATATATATATATATATATATATATATAATATATAATCATTTTGGAATATATAATACAATTAAAAAAAAATATTTTTGTTCAAGTTGCTATGTCTCCTGTCCCTTTTCATAGTTGAGATACAATGCCCAATACTCCTATTAGTGGACTTCAATTTCTACACACTGAACAATTTTAATTAGAGTACCAAGAATCTTGATGATCCAAAAAACTATAAATTTTCTATTATTATTTTTTAACTTATTCTTCCATGGTTAGGAATACAAATTATATAACTTTTCATTGGGGAACGCTAAATTATTTGATTTATTAGCGGAGAAATTTTTTAACAAATGACCAAATTTTTTTTTAATAAATTTCATGTTAAGAAATATTTTATGTTCTCATCTTACTTTTTTATTTAATATTTTTTTCATTCAATATTAAAAAAATTATTAAGAAAAACTTATACAAAGATATAATATTACTCTTTTATGTTTGTAGTGGACTAATTTTGTGTGTCATGTGTAGAAACTATTGTTGCAATGAATTTACAAATGAGGATGGCCTTGAAAATTGAAATTAATATTTGTGGGATTCCGGATTCGAATGTTGGTGCTGTGTTGCAATTAGTTCCCACATCTAAAACTCAAACCCAACAGTAACCGCAGTTAAGAATTTAGCTTATACACTAGTTATGGAGACCCCTAATCACCTTACCTCTCGACTTTTAAAACAACAAACTTCAGTTATTAAGTTTGAGACGTAATGTTTTTATTTGTATGGTATAAATTTATAATGTTCTGGACTTTATTCCTCCCCCCCCCCCCCTCTTCCCCCTCTTTTTTATTTTAAAATCTATACATGTTCTTCCTTTTTCTTAATTTATTTAATATATTATCTGAAGGGATTGTGAATTAAGTACCTCTACAACATCAACCAAGCCTTATCCCACTAACTACATCTACAATCATCATATTTCTTCTTTTCTTCTAAAGCAGTCAATAAGGGGAAGCAAACATGGAAGAAGAGACAAAAGTCGCTTCAGAAGTTTCAGTGACAAAGGTTGTTGAGGAGACGGATCATAATGATGCTAACATTAAGGTATCACGTCTTGTTGCATTCGTTATTTTAGAACTTGCTTACTGTTTAAAGTACTCTGAGTCAAAAGTTCTGCCCTTTTAGCATTTTCTTCAGTGTTATCACATTGATCGGTACGTTTTCTACTAGTGCCAATTGGATATTTTATGGAATCCACATAGGTTGGATACACCTATTTCCAGTTAGACTCAATTAATTGTCTATTTTTTGAAATGGTATTGAATTAAGAGAATGGGAGATGAGGAGTGAAATAAAGGACACAGAAAGGAGAGAGATGTCATTGTACTGGTTTTATAAATTTCAAGTATATAGTTGTATTGAGATTATTAGAGACAGAGAAGTCGTAAGATTGTTTTAACATTTGTTAATCAATTTAAAGAGTATATATTTCAAGACCATAATAGTATTGCTTAGAACTTCCATTTCACTTTTTTGTTTGGACAATCCAATCCCTATTAATATGTACTTTGCTTTTGATGCTTCATTTAGTTGATACTTGAATATAGTATTTAAGTCTTATTGTTTTAGTTGATCACCACATGGACTCAATAAATTTACACAATTTATAAATATTATAATTTATAACTCATCACTTTGTCAGCATGGACACTTCTGACATAGGTTGAGATGGAAAACATGCAGTTTTGCATCAAACTGCTTTTGTTTCCTTATTAGAGTAACAATGTGATCTCTTAGTGGATGGACGCTTAATCCATTAGCCAAGAGCTCAAGATTGGAGCTTGTAACTCTTAATACATGATTTACATAAAGTCATTTACCGTAAGCCAAAATGCTTAAATGTTGCATTGCTCAATACTCATCCATTGGTAGTCAATAAGTGATTATTGCAAACTATAATATTTACTGTACATTATAGTTTCTGTTTTTTTTATGATTTACAGCAGGAAAAAAATGGAGACTTGCCTCAAGTGACGAGCGGAGGAAAGAAAGAAGAGGAAGAGAATGCCTTTGATGGAGAATTCATTAAAGTTGAAAAGGAAGAGAATGCCTTAGATGAAAAGTCCTACAAAACTGAAAGAAGCTCAGATCCTCCAAGCAGAGAATTTCTAGAAGCACAAGAGAAGATACAGGAACTTGAGGTTGAACTACAAAGACTAGCAGAATCTTTAAAGACCTCTGAACATGAAAATGCTCAGTTGAAGGGAGAGATCTCAGTTACAAAAGAGAGATTGGAGGTAAGTGGAAAGAAATATGAAGAACTTGAACATAATCACAAGAAATTGCAAGAGCAGATTATTGAAGCTGAGAATAAATATAATCTGCAGCTCAGCACTCTTGAAGAGGCACTGCAAAGTCAAGAAGTGAGGCAGAAAGAGCTTCTTCATGTGAAGGAAGCATTTGATGATGTGAGCCTTGAGCTTGAAAGCTCCACAAAGAAGATGCAGGAATTGCAGCATGAGTTGCAACTTTCTGCAGATGGGGCACGGAAGTTTGAGGAGCTGCATAAGCAAAGTGGTTCACATGCTGAATCCGAAGGAAAGAAGGCCTTAGAATTTGAGAGACTACTTGAAGAAGCCAAATTGAGTGCAAGAGGAATGGAAGATGAGATGGCTTCCCTGAAGGAAGAATTGAAGGGAGTGTATGATAAAATTGCTAAAAATCAGAAGGTTGAAGAAGCACTTGAAACAACTGCAGCAGAACTCTCTACCATCCAAGAGGAGTTGACACACTCAAAATCCCAGCTATTGGAAACAGAGAAGAGATTGTCTTCAAGGGACTCTTTAGTAGATGAGCTGACCCAGGAGTTAAACCTGAGAAAGACTTCAGAAACCCAGCTAAAGGAAGACTTATCAGCACTTCAAAATCTATTTGCCTCTACAAAGGAAGAACTGCAAGAAAAAATTTCTGAGTTGGAAACTTCAAAGTTCAAGTTGCAGGAGGAAGAAAAATTGAGGGAATCAATTGAAGTTGCATTCAAGACTCAGGAAGCACAGGTTCTGGCTGTACAGGAGGAACTGACTAAACTTAAAATAGAAAACAAAGGTCTTGAAGAAACTGTCGAAGATCTAACCCGTAATGCGGAGCAGTTTAAGGAGTTGTGCGCTGATTTAGAGGAACAGCTGAAACTTTCAGATGAAAATTTTCATAAAACAGATTCTCTTTTATCTCAGGCACTTTCAAACAATGCAGAGCTTGAGCAGAAGGTGAAGTCTTTGGAAGATCTCCATCATGAATCTGGAGCTGCTGCAGCTACTGCTTATCAAAGGAATCTTGAGCTTGAGGGACATATTCAGGCTTCAAATGCAGCTTCCGAAGAGGCAAAATCACAACTGAGGGAGCTGGAAACACGCTTCATAGCAGCAGAGCAGAGGAATGTGGAGCTTGAGCAACAATTAAATTTAGTACAACTAAAAACCAATGATGCTGAGAGAGAAGTGACTGAATTCTCTGAGAAAATTTCTCATCTCAATGCGAAATTGACAGAGGCTGAGGAAGAAAAAAAATTTCTTCATCGCCAACTGCAGGAGTATACGGAGAAGGTAATTCAACTTGAATCTGACTTAAATCAATCATCTTTGCGGAGTTCAAAATTGGAGGAGGAGCTGAAGATAGTCAACGACAAATGTGCTGAGCATGAAGACCGAGCCAGTATGAACCATCAGCGTAGCCGAGAACTTGAAGATTTAATCCAGAGCTCTCATTCCAAATTGGAAGATGCTGATAAAAAGGTAAGTGAGTTGGAGTTGTTACTTGAAGCAGAGAAATACAGAATTCAGGAACTCGAACAACAAATAAGCACATTAGAAAAGAGATGTACTGATTCCGAAGAAGATGCCAATAAATACCTTGACAAGGTATCTGATCTGACATCAGAACTTGAGGCATTTCAAGCACGAACCTTGAACCTTGAAATTACAGTGCAGGCAGCTAATGAAAGGGAAAGGAAGTTAGAAGATTCTTTGAGTGCAGTGACAGATGAAAAGAAAAGGTTCGAAGATGCTTCAAACAGTTTGAATGAGAAGCTTGGTGAAGCAGAAAACCTATTGGAAATTGTGAGGAATGAATTGAATCTTACACAAGATAAGTTGCAAAGCACTGAAAATGATCTAAAGGCTGCTGAATTGAGAGAGAGTGAGATAATGGGGAAACTTAAAGTTTCTGAAGAAAATCTTGTCATACGAGGAAGAGATATAGAGCAGACTGCTGCAAGAAACTCAGAACTTCAATTGTTTCATGAATCTCTGACAAGAGATTCCGAACAGAAACTCCAAGAAGCTATAGAAAAATTCAACAAGAAGGATTCTGAGGTTCAATCTCTGCTTGAGAAAATTAAGAATTTGGAGGAGCAGATGGCCGAAGCTGGGGAACAATCAACATCTTTGAAGAATGAATTTGAAGAGAGTTTGAGCAAACTGGCTTCTTTGGAAAGTGAAAATGAAGATTTGAGAAGGCAAATTATAGAAGCTGAGAACACGAGTTCTCAGTCTTTTTCTGAGAACGAATTATTGGTTGGAACAAATATTCAACTGAAAACCAAGATTGATGAACTTCAGGAATTACTAAACTCTGCTCTATCAGAGAAGGAAGCCACTGCTCAAGAACTTGTTTCTCATAAGAGCACTTTAGCTGAATTGAATGATCTACAATCAAAATCCTCTGAAATTCAATGTGCAAATGAAGCTCACATCCTGGAAGTAGAATCACAATTACAAGAAGCATTGCAGTGGCATACTGAGAAGGAATCAGAAACCAAAGAATTGAATGAGAAGCTGAATACACTAGAAGGCCAAATAAAGTTTTACGAAGAACAGGCACGAGAAGGAGTTGCGATTTCTGAAACTCGTAAAGCTGAGCTGGAGGAGAGTCTTCTAAAATTAAAGCATCTTGAAACGGTTGTTGAGGACCTACAAAACAAGTCACACTACCATGAAAAAGAAACTGCAGGACTACATGAGGAAAATTCAAAGCTTAATCAGGAAATAGCCATTTATGAATCCAAATTAAGTGACTTACAGTCAAAGCTCTCTGCAGCACTTGTTGAGAAGGATGAAACAGTTCAAGAGATACTCACCTCGAAGAATGCAATTGAAGAATTACTGACAAAGCATAGTGCAGAAGCGCAGACACTAAAGTCACAGGTATTGATATTCCTTTATTTTTCCTTCCTTCTTCTTTTGCTATTTAAAGTAATATAATTTTCTGAAATGATCATGTTGTATAAACTGTGATAAATAGAGAAATGATCTCTGAATGAAATGATGTCAACTTGCAGATATCTTCAGTAATAGATGAGAAGAACTTGCTCAATGAGACAAATCAGAATTTAAAGAAGGAACTTCAGTCTGTGATATTTGACCTCGAAGAGAAGTTGAAAGAACAACAGAAAAATGAAGACTCTCTGAGATCTGAGGTTGAAACTCTCAAAATTGAGATTGCTGAGAAATCTGTATTGCAAAGTCGGCTGAAGGAAATTGAAGGGCAACTGATAAAAGCTGAATCTAGACTAAGTGACGAGGTACTGCTAAAACTTCCTGATTTGTAAATAAGGGCAAAATTCAGAAGCAAAGTACCTTTCACGACTAAATTGTCAATATACTATTAAATTGAAGGAGCTGTGCTGATGAATCTGATGTTTTGCAGGTTGGAAGTGTTCAAGCTGTTGCTTCTCAAAGAGAAGCAGAATTAAGTTCAAAATTGGAAGATTATGCGCAGAAAGTCCACGATAGAAATGTGCTGAATGAAAAAATTGTAGAACTTGAGAAAGAGTTGCAACTTGCACAGGCTACTATTGCTAACCAGGTATGCCCATGTACCTTTTACTCGCATTATATACTCTTTCAAGGTTGCAAGATATGTTGAAATAAAAAAACGAGATATTGATGCTGAGCTCTGATATTAGATTAAGCAATTATTCCTTGCAGGTTTAAATTTTGTATTATTTATTATCAATCTAGGTGATATCATTTTGCCACTAAAAATCTCCTTTCTTTGGATGCTATTCCTTCAAAATCTCTTAATTTGCAGAGATTGATAAGAAAATATAAGTGATTTGTTTTGTACTGATCTCCTTTTCTTGAAAAAATAAAATATAAAAACCAAGCAGAAAGGAGCAGAATCTCAAAAGTTGGAAATAGAGGCAGCCCTGAAGAATTCTCTTGAAGAACTTGAAACTAAGAACAAGGAAATCTCTCTTCTACAGAAACAAGTAATAGATTTAGAGCAGAAATTGCAACTGGCTGGTGATAAAATCCCAGTTAAGGTAATTCTCCTACCAAAAGTTCCCAAGCATGTTTATTTGTGTGTGAACAGATGGAAAACCTTTGCGCATCATGTTAAAATTCCTCCTTGTCCTAGCATTATTTCCTTATAATTTTAAAATCAGAAATGACAAGATTGGCATCGATTTCAAATTCCTAACTAACATAAATGAATTTGATCAAAACTCTTCTAAGCATTTTTTTTCTTATTTTAATTAACATTGACTTTTAAGTGTTCTGGTCATTGCCTCCGTGTAAACTTCTTCGAGCTAGCTATGCCATGGTCTTCTAGTTAAAGGCCAAATAATGACTTTTGGGTTGATGCTTGGAAAAGATTGGGCTTTTTGTTGAAATATAAATATGATTGGAGAAAGTTGAGACTTGATCAAACTAACTTTTTTACCTTGTCAATGTATCATTTAATCTAACATTTAGATCCAGGATTATTCTAGTAATTTGTTAGCAAAATGTCATGTTTCTATTTTCTAATGATGTTCCAGGGTGATGAGGGTGTTGATCAGAAAGATGGCTTGGAAGCTAAATCCAGGGACATTGGATCAAGCATTTCGACTCCATCAAAAAGGAGGAGCAAGAAAAAGTCAGAAGCAACAACTGCTCAAACACCATCTTCGTCCGAGACCCATGTTCAAACTGACAAGGTTTCGCCTGTCATAAATTTCAAGTTCATCTTGGGAGTGGCTCTTGTGTCCATAATCTTTGGCATAATTCTGGGGAAGCGCTACTAGTATCAGCAGTATCTGAATGTCTTTGGGTTTTGTTATTCATCATGGTTTTTCTATTTTATTTTTTTTACCCTTTCTCATTAACTATATATACTATATTGAAAGCTTTCTTTGCATGCTTTCATGCTCCAGTCTTCAGGTTGGTCAGGGAACTTGTTTTCATTCCTATCCCTTGCCTGTGTGTAAAAGAAAATGGGGTTGATTCATGTGCTATTTTAAGTTTGGACTTCTAATAATTTGAATGGGAATTCTGTTTTTACTATGGAGCACATTTTTCTTCTCAGTTGATGTCCGTAGCGGAGGACTTCGGGCAGCTAGAAAACTTGTACCTATACTCTTTCTCCTCCCTGGTGTGTATAATGTTTGAAAAAAGATAATTGTATTTGCAGAAAAAAAAAAATCAAAAGAGGTTAAAATTGGTTTACAAAGAAATATATTTCTTATAATATTTTTGCTTCTTTGTAGTGATAATTATTATTGTGAAATGTTAAGAGTTTAGGGTGGATTATGCACTATCTTTTTTATAGTTATTATTTTATAATATAATATTTTAGTAGGACTTGAAATATCAATGTAATGTGAATATTGATTTAATTTAGAACTTGGTGTTATTTGGTTTAAAAAATTTGTGAATTGTGAAATATGATTTGGTGACAATTCTACTCGGTGCTTGGGTAATTTCTTCCATCCGATTTGCGGGCAATTTCCCTTTTTCAGAATGGAATAATAACAAAAAAAAATTCCAAATACTATTTCATATTGGATCGTGCTAGCCCTGCTATCATCTGGCCGCTTTTAAACTTGGTTCATCTTCTCAGATAACTAAGCTAAGGGTCTGTGAGTGGTCTCGGACCTAGGACAGGTTTGTTATAGACCTATATCGACCGACTGTGAAAACCAGTCAGTTTGGTAGGCCCATTCTCAAACAACAAGTCCAAAAGAATCTAGGTTAACCTGACCGAGGTTATGCTTGTAGGGTCTAATCGGTTTGTGCCCAAACATCAAACGTTAAGCATGTTTAGTATGGTTCCCAACAGTTATTGGTTGACTGCCCTCATTATGACCAACGGTCGAGAACGCCTTTGTGCCTTAATGACCGAGCAGAGAGAATCCCAACGTTCAGAACCCTAAATAGCTTGAACGATAAGTATATAAGGTGTCAGTGCTCAAATCATCTATAAAAATCGGTTGGCAGTCGAGACGGAGCATGTTCCATCTTTGTTCCAAACACTCATACAGACTGAACTTTACAGTAATTCTGTTGACCTGCTTAGGTTTTCTTGGCCTTGTTGTAGACTTACCCATAGGTCTTCAGCGTGCCCCTTATCCTTTTGGATTACTTCGATCTAGGTCCCGATCAGTATCCAGAACATCTGACGCCCACCGTGGGGCTCAAGTAAAATTTTTCTATCCCACAACCAACCAACTTCACCTTCACCACAGTTTTTTTCAACTTCATCTTCATTGAAGTTTCCTTTCCAACGAATCATGGCCACTAACGAAGGCAATGTCAACAACGAAATTCACCAAGAGAATCCTCAGCCCAACCCCATTGAGATGTTTTTACAGGTCGTTCAGGATATCAACAATCGAATTGACCAGATGACCAACAGAGATCAACACCAAGCGAAGCCCGAGAGGTTGAATAATGAACGAGAAAATGAAAGAACAACTGAAGAAGATATTCCGATTAGAGGGTCTCGCCGACTGACAAACTGCCCTCCACCCGTGGCCGATCATCCATTCTCCAACTTTATAATGTCAATTCCCTTGCCGGATGGTTTTCGACTCCCAACTATGGAGCTCTATGATGGAATGACCGACCTTCAGGAGCATCTTGTTACCCAAGTGGCTTCAGTACTCAAGAGGGGGGTGAATTGAGTAATTAAAACTTTTTTGCAAACCCTTTTTAACACAAATTTCTCGAAGCAGTATATTGAAAATATAAAGATGATTAAATGCCTTAAAAATAGAAAATAAACAATTACACAATAATAAATAAATTGCAATAAATAAAGAGATAAAGAGAAGAAAAACAGACACGATATTTATCCTGATTCGACCACCAACCACTTGTGGCCTACGTCCAGTTCCCGAAACACAGTTCGAGATTTTTCACTATTTAATACAAGCTTAAAATAGGTGCTTACAACCTTTACACAACAGGGATACCTCACCCTATTTACTAGAGGGATACCTCACCCTCTTTGAAGGATACCTCACCTTCTTTACAACAAGGGATACCTCACCCTTTTACTGAGGGATACCTCACCCTCACAATTTCACTAAGGGATACCTCACCCTTTTACAAAGAACCAGAATATAGACGAAGAGAAACTCTCACAAAGAGCAAATATTACAATTTGAAGTGCTAAGAAGCTCTCTTAGGATATCTCAAGGTTTTGGCGAAAAGAGCACAGAAAATAAGAAAATAGTGAATCACGTTTTTAACACAAGCAACAAATAATTCAAATGGTTTGACCAGCTTTCAGAAGAGACCCAAGGTCTCTATTTATAGAGTAATGAAGAAAAGAGTCGTTGGGTGCCATTAAAGCCATATTAAATGCAGAGATGTTGGCTGCCATTTTCAAAATCTAAAACAGAGCCTCGTGGGTTATTCGAATACCATTATGGGGTATTCGAATATCATTGATTTCATTTCTTATAAAAAACAGTTTAAAGACAGGTTATTCGAATACTATAAAGGAGTATTCGAATACCTCTATTTTAAACACATTTTAAAAACTGTTTAGAAGAAAGTTATTCGAATACCTACAAGGGTATTCGAATACCTCTGTTTTAAAAGCAGTGTAAAAACGGTTTAGAAGGATGTTATTCGAATGCCTCTAAATGATATTCGAATACCTCTGTTGAAAAATAACTTTCAACACTTTTAAAGGTTTTCAAAACCATGATTTGAATTTGGGATATTTAATTTAAAAACCATTTTCATCTTTTCATGCAAAATCAATGAGATATCCAGGAACGCTTCGTACAAAAGATTCTAAGTCTTAGAGCTAATCTTGAGCATCTTAGACTTGGTCTCACCATTGTCATCTTCATCATGTTTGTTATCATCAAAACAACTATCAATGGCAGTTAGCCAATTACACATCTCACCATGTTTTATTCTATAATGCTCTTGAACGGTGGGTCAGATCTGATCAAATGTAGGGCTTTCCCAACAACTCTGAAGAAGTCAACGTTACTCTGGTTCTCGAGCCTGGAGTCAGGTTTGATTTTTTATTTCTCTAAATTATCGATTAAATTCATTAATCATTTTTCTACTAACAAGACTCATCAAAAAAGACTTCGGGTAACTTAATAAATTAGAATCAAGGACAGGATGAGTCATTGAAGGAATTTATGAAGAGATTTGGTGATGAAGTAATTCAAATTAAAGATCTAAATCCAGTCGTATCTCTGCATGCCATTATGGTTGGCCTACGACCAGGGCCTTTTACAGATTCTTTTGCTAGAAAGCCACTCGTTGATCTAGATGATTTGATAGCCAAATCTACGGGGTACATCAACATATAGAAGATGACAAGCGCAAGAAAACAAATGGAGCAACAATTCTCGGATCAGGGAGCAAGAGCAAGTAAAGTCCATCCTCAGATTTCTATCTACCAAATCGAGTAAGGCCAATAATATAGTGGACGAGGAGCAAATCAGATAGGCCAACCAATGAGGATGGCAGAATGGTCAGATCGGTTTGATAATAGTCCTCAAGTAACTTCAAACTACGTGCAACCTCGGTACGATGTTTACACACCACTAACTACTTGGCATGATCAGATATTCTGAGAAATATATAATACCGGTTTCATCCAACACCCAAGGGGTACGAAGCTCCCACAGAAGGTCTCGCCTCATGTTGTCAAAAGTAAGAGGTGCGACTACCACAAAAGGTATGGTCACACCACTGAGGAGTGCATTACATTAATTGATAAAATCAAGCAGCTTATTCAAGAAGGTTATCTCGGGAAATACATTTATCGATGTAGAAGTCAGAGCAAGGAAGTAAAGGAAGGGAGTCAATCTATGCGGAGGAGTCAGAGTCCAAGCGAGAAAGATAGGACAGCCGCAACAACCTCCATCTCTAGAGACCTGGTCATCAGGGGAGTCATCGATTCAATTGCGGGAGGTTTTGCAGGTTGTGAAAGCTCGAACTCATCTTAGAAACGTCATCTCTGCGCAGTGATGTTGGTAGGTTATTCTTCACCGTAGAACAAAAAGCATGAAGACAGGCTGGTCATTTTATTATCAAATAAAGATTTTGATGGTTTAGATGAAAATTTAGATGATCTGATGGTCATATCTGTCATAGCCAGGAATTTTCAAATTAAAAGAGTTCTGGTCGATCAAGGGAGTTCAACTGATGTCCTTTACATGTCAACCCTCCGAAGACTGCAAATATCAGAGGAGGATTTGACACCCTTTAATAAGACTTTGGTCGATTTCTCTGGTGAACAGGTAAATGTCAAGGGGTACATAGAACTATGTACTACCTTCAGAACAGGTACTCTTCTTAAGACTGTTCCAGTCAAGTATCTTATAATAGATTGTCACAACTCATATAATGCTATTCTTGGGAGACCTTCTCTGAATTCCCTTGGAGTCGTGGTTTTGACTCCTTACTTAACAATGAAATTCTCAGTCTCCAAGACTGAGTTCAGAGTAGTTCATGCAGATCAAAAGGAGGCGAGGATGTGCTACAACGAAAGTTTGAAGCCAAAACCAAGAGAGCCAACCAAGCTGCCAGACCGAAAGCGACCTATACACAATGTCAACATGGCTGAGCTAGATCAGAGAAGCAATGATCAGTACAGACCTCAGCCGACTGAGGAGTTGCAGACTGTGTCCTTGGGTCCTAAGCCCAATTAGGTGACGTATATTAGGGCTTATTTACCGACGAACTTGAAGCAAGAATTCGAGGAATTGTTTAAAAAAACTCGGACCAATTCGCCTGGATAGTGGCAGATATGCTAGAAATTGACCCATAAATTATCACTCACAAACTCTCTTTGGATAAGAAGGTGAAGTCAGTAGCTCAGAAGAAAATGAAACTAGGATCGGAGAGGTAGAAGGCTGCTGCCGAAGAAACCAAGAGGCTTTTGGAAGCAAGTTTTATAAGGGAAATGGAGTATACCACGTGGTTATCTAATGTGGTTATGGTGAAGAAGTCCTCAGGAAAATGAAGGATGTATACAGACTTTATCGACCTCAACAAATCCTGTTCGAAATATTCCTATCCACTTCCAAGCATAGATCGGTTAGTAGACTGAGCGTTTGATTACCAGTTTCTCAGTTTTATGGATGCATATTCTAGGTATAACCAGATCAGGATGCATCTATACGATGAAGAAAAGATGACCTTCATCACATAACTTGGAAATTTATGTTACAGAGTTTTGACTTTTGGCCTTAAGAATGTTGGGACAACTTATTAGCAATTTGATGAATAAGATATTTGAAGAGCAGATCGGAAGAAACATCGAAGTCTATATTGATGACATGGTGGCTAAAACTCCAGTTAATAGGGACCATTGTTCCGACCTTGCTGAATGTTTTGCTCAATTGAGAAAATATAACATGAAGTTGAACCTAGAGAAATGTGTGTTCGAGGTTCAGGCCGAAAAATTCCTTGATTTCCTTCTTATTAATAGAGGGATTAAGACAAATCCAAACAAGTGTAGAGCAATAATGGACATGATGAGCCCGACGACGGTCAAAGAAGTTCAAAGGTTAACAGGCAGGATTACCACTCTATCATGATTTCTTTCCAAGTCTCTCGATCGAGCTCTCCCGTTCTTTTAATGCCTCAAAAAACTAGAGAGTTTCCAATGGACTAAGGAGTGAGATAGGGCATCTAATGGATTAAAACATTTCCTGGCTACCCCATCGATCTTGACCAAGCCCAAACAAGGTGATGATTTATTTCTTTATATTTTTGTTTCAGACAAGGCGTTAAGCTTGGTTTTAGTGAAAGAAGTGGGGAAAGAGTAACGATCAATTTACTTTGTCAGTTGAGTCTTGCAAGGACCGAAAATCCGATATAAGAAGACTGAACAAATGGCACTGGCACTAGTCGTAATAGCCAAGAAACTTCGATAATATTTCCAAAGCCATTCGATCATCGTCAAAATCGACTAACCGATTAGACAAGTGCTCAGAAAGTCAGAACTTGCCGGACATATGATCTCATGGTCAGTAGAATTATTCGAGTTTGATATCCAGTACTAATATAGGGGACCAATTAAATCCCAGGTATTATCTGATTTTTTAGTTGAATTATCTTCATTTGTTCCACATTATTTGAATGGTGACTCTTGGATTCTTTTGGTTGATGGAGCATCCAACGTCAAAGAAAGCGAGACTGGAATCATCTGGGAAGGACCAAACAAAATTCTAATTGAACTATCTTTAAAATTCAATTTTCGAGCGAGCAATAATCAGGCCGAGTATGAGGGCCTTAACGTCGGACTAGCATTGGCCGCAGAAATAGGAGCAACTAGATTGATTGCAAAGTTGAATTCTCAACTGGGCACAGGGAAAGTTAGGGGTGAATTCCAGACCAAAGACCCACAGTTGACTAAGTATGTGTTGAAGGTGCTCAATATAGTCAAAAAGTTTGAGGAATTTGAGATCGTGCATATTCCCAGAAATCAGAATGTTCAGGCTGACTTACTCTCGAAATTGGCCAGTACCAAAGGGCCGAGCAATAACCAATCTATCATTCAAGAAATTGTTTGATCGATCGAGTATAGAAATGGAAGAACTCTTTACTATCAACAATGACCCGCATTCTTGAATAAACCCAATCGTCAAATACTTGTAAGACGAAGAGCTTCCGATCGATGATAAGAAAGCAAAGAAGTTGCAGAAGTCGACCAATTATTATACTTTAATTAGAGGTGAGCTATTTAAAAGAGGATTTTCTCTTCCTCTCTTAAAGTGCGTTGATCAAAATCAGACAAGGTCAATCATGGAGGAAGTCCATGAAAGAGTATGTGGCAATCACATTGGTGGCTGGTCGTTGGCAAGTAAAGTGTTGAGAGCCGAACTTTATTGACTGACGATGAAAACTGATTGTTTAAAGTATGTCAAATGATGCGACAAATGTCAGAAATTTACAAATCTGCATAAAACTCCACCTAAAAAACTTCATAGCCTGGAAACACTATGACCTTTCTGTAGATGGGGGATTGACCTTCTGGGATCTTTTCCTTTGGTAGTCAAATATTTAAGGTATGTTGTCATTGCAATTGATTATTTCACTAAATGGATTGAGGTTGAACCTATTTCCAGCACAACCTTAGAAAAGGTTTGTTTGGAAAAGCATTATCTGTCGGTTTAGTTTATCTTTTTTAATTGTATCGGATAACGGAACTCAGTTTACAGATAAGAAATTTAGAGAGTTTTATTTAAAGAATGAAATAAAACAAGTGTTTACCTTGGTTGAGCACCCTTAGACAAACAGTCTGGCTGAAGCAGCAAATAAGGTCATCTTGACCGAATTAAAAAGAAGGATGGATCTGGCCAAGGGTATTTGGCCAGAAGAGTTCCCGACTGTTCTTTGGGCTTACCATACTACGCCATAGTCCTCTACTCAAGAAACACCATTTCAATTTACTTATGGAGTCGAAGCTATGATCCTAGTAGAGGTTAACTTTTAATGAAGAGGTCAACTATAAAGTAAGGAAGACATATCTTGACTTGCTTAAAAAAGATAGACAAATTGCCCATATTAGGGAAGAAGCTACTAAAGCCAGGGTAGCCAGAAAATACAATCAAAAAGTCTGACCACGGAAATTCAAATAGGGAGATTTGGTGCTGAGGAAAATTGAAGATTTCAAAAAACCACTTGATGAAGGAAAAATAGTAGCAAATTGGGAAGGACCTTTTCGAGTCCTAAAAGATATCAGAGATGGGGACTACAAGGTCAGTGATTTTGATGGAAAAGTCCTCCCTAGAACATGGAACTCGGCATCTCTTCAGAAATACTTTAGCTAAGTTTTTTATGCTTTTGAATGTATTTTTTTAGCTTATTTTCGTAAATATGAATTTCATGTATAAGGATTGGGATGATATATTGTTTTTCCTTATCAGGATTTTTCCCACTAATTTTTTCCTGAGAGGTTTTAATAAGACACATTTTAAATTCTTTTTTATTATTTCCATCACTGTCTTAGACAGAATATGGTTACCTAAAGTTTAAAGAGAAGCTCGATAAAGATCCAAGGTCATGACTACAACATGATTCCCTTGAAGACAACCTCGGTAAAGATCTGAGGTCATGGCTACATCACGAATCATTCGAAGACAAACTCGGTAAAGATCTGAGGTCATGACTATGCTATGATTCCATTGAGGACAAGCTCAGTAAAGACCTGAGGTTATGGCTACGTCTTTATTTCCTTGTCATGGCTACGCAATAATTCCATTGAAGACAAGCTCGGTAAAGATCTGAGGTCATGGCTATGCCATGATTCCATTGAAGACAAGCTCGATAAAGATCCGAGGTGGCTACGCCATGATTCCATTTAGGATAAGCTCGATGAAGATCTAAGGTCATGGCTACGACATGATTCCATCGAGGACAAGCTCGGTAAATATCCGTGGTCATGGCTATGCCATGATTCCATTAAAGACAAACTCGATAAAGATCTAAGGTCATGGTTACGCCATGATTCCATTGAGGACAAGCTCGGTAAAGATCTGAGGTTAGGGCTACGCCATGATTCACTTGCAGACAAACTCGGTAAAGAACCGAGGTCATGATTTCTTCTAAGACAAGCTTGGTAAATATCTGAGATCATAACCTCTTCGAAGACAAACTTAGTGAGAAATGCTCAGAATGCATCAAGGTTATAATTACGCAATTAAGAGTAAGAAAAGCTCGGTAAAATGCAAAAGAATTTTGAAATTAATTTGTTTAGAGACGTGCTCAGAACTACGCCATTAAATTTGGAATCGGTGTTATTTAATAAAGACATGTGAAACAAATTACAAGCTGACAAATAGGTTAAGTTTGCCATTGTCAAAATTACCATTCAAGTAGAATAAAAAAAATACAAGTTCACATTTTGAAATACATCAAATAAAGACTTCATACCCTGTCTTGATCATCCACTATTGCACCATCTTCATCATCTTCTTTGGGAGGATCAATAAATCAACCATCAATTATTTCTTTGCAGACTCCAACCTCCCCAAAACGATCATCAAACACACCTTCAGGGTTTAGAAATCTGCATGTTTCAAACTGACCTCATAACTAGCTACTCTCTGGTCGACCGCTTCATCTTTTAAGCTCTCCAAATCAGCAAGCAATGTGGCATTGCTGTCAAAGGCCTTGAGTTCTTGGTCGGTCTTTTCATTCTCCCTTTTTGTTGCAGCCAAGTCTTCTTCGACTTTCTTTTTATCTTCCTCCAACAATTCCAGGGATGATTCCAGGCTTTCAACTCGACATGTTTTTTTTTTCCAGCACCTTATGCTCTTTTTTCAACTTGGAAATCTCGATCGAGTGTGTATTTGCAATTTTTTCTAACTCTGACTGATAAAGACGATTGTGGACAGAGATCTTTTTCTTTGAATCTTCTAGCTCCAATTAAACTGATCGTAGGATAATTATACTTCGAAGAAGTTGTACCTCGGCCCATCGAATTAGACCTACCCCTTTGACCTTATCTTTGCGATCTTTATTAGCAAAAAATGCAATCTGACCATCTACCAGTTGGCTGACCAAAGTGATGGCTCATCTACACCAACGACAAAATTGCTAAGAGCTTCGAAAGCAACTCAGACATTTGAGTTTTGGGAGAACGAACCTTCACTTACTAGTCAGGAGCTTCTAGTTGAAGGACCTGGCGTCATATTTTTAGCTTCAAAATCCATTCTTGAACGTTTCTTCACCTTAGAGTCCGATTTGGTCTCAGAAGAATTCGGTTCACACACTGCTTGAATTGGTTCTGGTCGAAGCACAACATGATCAGTCGGAGTCGGGGATGCTATCTCTTTGCTCTTCAACTTTTTCAAGTGCTTCTGTACTTCCCGAGCATTAAGACGAGGAGCCATCAATTCTGCAATCAAAAGAAGACTGTTAATACCTCTGAAAGAAATCAATTTTCAAATTTAAGAATTCAATATACTTACAAAAAAGTTTGGAAAGCTCGATCAGGTCATCTCTTAACTTTACTAAAGAACTAGTGTCAAGAGCTAGAGATTTCTCAAGGACATCAAGAAAAGCTCGGTCGGGTAAAGATAAACTTCGATATTCTACACCCAATATAGAAACTGGATCGCTCCGTCAGTACAAAGGGTATCTTTCAACCCCGTAAGCATCAAGGAAAAATGCAAGCTCAGTCGGGGATGAACTCACGGGAAAAAACTTTGGTTTGAAATTTTTATACAAAGTATCAAAGGCAAAAATAAGCTTCTTTCTTAGATGTCCGTTGAGTGATACCCAATCGCCCTTTCCGACTCATTTACATTGAAAAAATGAAAAGAACACTCCTATGCTAGGGTTCAGACTTAGGTATCTCACTAAGATCTCAAAATCCTAAACAAATGCCCAACTGTTAGAATGAAGTTAGGTCAGAGCGACATTTAGCTTGGATAAAATCCACTTTGGAAATTGGAAAAAAAGGAGTCGTAACCTGAGTCGGAGAAAAAAGGTATCGTACACATAAAGCCAACCTAGTTCATCACATGAACCAGGACTCATATAGATCCTCTCTTCGGGTTAGCATGGTCGACAGATGAACCTGGTTTCATTCTTATCAGACACCATCATTATCTGTCGACGAAGTGTAGCAATACTCTCGGCCGAAGTATATGTCGAGCCGTATTTCTTGACATCGGGATGAACCCAACTGTATAGCTCCTCTGAGTTAAGGTCAGGTGACCGATTTATAACACCTCGGTCGAATGGGCTCGCTCTCAGATTCTCCCTAGCCTTCTTTACAAGGGAGCCACCATTGTTTTGATGACAAGATCTTGGTGCCTGCGGCGGAGATTCTCCCAGAATCTCCAAGGACTCACTACTCTCACTACTAACTTTGCAGTTTTCACCACCTTCCATACCCATGGTTTGCCCGATCTAAACAAAAAGAAGTTTGAAAATGGAGGGAACAGGAAGTTACCTGCTGAGCAAGTGGTGCGTAGGAAATCTTTGGAATGAGACTGGTTGAAGAATAGAGAACTTGAGAAGGAAAGTGATGGACCCTTTTTAAAAGAAAGAAGAAGTAATGAGAAAGGTTTCCAGATGAATTGAATGAAGTATGAGTTTAAGTGAAATTTTTAAATAAAGGAAAACCACTAGAAATTGACGGCGGGGGATGAAGGAAAATGAATGGTTTTTCAGTTTCAACCATTAGATGTATCCAACGAAGGGAATTTAAAAGTTTGTTTTTTAATGGTTGTGATGCACCTAAATGATGAGCACATTAATTGATATGACATACAACTTGTGAATGTGTAACACGTGGCCTACGCAGCGCAACCCCTGATGCGTCGAAGTACGAAACTCCATATATTTGAACCCTTGATCTTCACACAAGGCATAGGATGTGGGCCAGGGTGGCCCAATTTTCGTATAACTTTTAAGCTTAGCTCATCTCTACAGATCACCAAGCTTGTGGGCTATGGATCATCCAACCATTTTTAAGTTCGACTCATCTTTACAGATGACCAAACTGAAAGGCTGTGGATCATACTAGCTCTGCTATCATTCGACCGCTTTTAAACTCGGCTCATCTTCTCAGATGAGTAAGTTGAGGGATTGTGGGCCGTCTCGAACCTAGGACAAGTCTGTCATAGACCTATACCAGTCGACTATGAAAACTAGTCTATTGAGTAGGCCTATTCTCAAACAACAGGTCCAAAAGAACCCGATCCTGTGCTTGATATTTTGGTTTAACGCTATGAAAATTCCAATAATATCACTTTGCCGATTTTTAATCCTTATGCCAAGAAGTTTTGGTCCTGGGCTCCTTGCTGGGCTTAGATGGGGATCCAGCTTTAATTATTCACTTTTAGTTCGAAGGACCAAATGTTTTGGGATATTTTTTTGTTGTGCTAGTTGGTCCGCCTGGCTGGCACGCAACTCACATAGTCGAGTCGAGTATGACATCCTACCTCATTGCTAGGTGATAGGAAAATATCTACAAGACAACAGTTGCGAACCTCCATACTGAACGTTTAGTCATCCATATAGGGTTTCAGATTTATTTTTTTTTCTTTTAATCTCCACTGCAGATACATATTTTCATCATTATGTAACAATTATAGGTGGTGTGCAGCATCGCCTTCATCGTAACTGAGTCACTGGACTACTTTTGTTTGTCTAGCTCTGCTTGAGGCTAAGTAACTACAGTGCAAGCTCTCTGAACAAATGATCTTTTTTCTGGTTTTCCTTACCCCCTCTCTTTTTCTGGTTGTGCGTGGCACATGATGAATTAAGACAATAATTTGTTCAATTAATGTAAAGTTTGCAGTCATCATAACAGAACATGAAGATTCCTGCAATTTGGTTTACAAAACAGGGATTTTTCTTTGGATGGCCACGAGTGATTCTTGCCATCAATTTGAAAGTTGATTTGTTAAACAAGTGTCACGTGAATACTAGAAAGACGATATTCCAAAAACCAAGATAAACAGAAGTGAGAAAGTTTCTTTTCAAGAATGTTCACTTGTATACGAAACAATCAGGTAAAGAACACGAGTCTTAACTTACATGTCGGGTCACACTACCTACCCAAGGGTTTATATATCCCACGTTAAAAATTAGGTAGGATAAAAACAGCCTTGGATCTTACATAGTGTTAGTAGCATTAACAGGAGAAAAAAAAAACTATAATGCAAGTAATAATAATCAAAGGGTCACTATCAGTTAATGAGTATTATAATGGTGGGAGGATGATTAATAGTTAGTAAAACAAGACATTTCATTGTCTGCTTGTCCTACTCTTAGGACAAAGGACAAAGTTTGATGAGTTAATTAAAGATTTTTGGCACACCCAAAGTCTCAAGAATCCAAAGATGACGCGATTAGGAAACTAATCTCCTTTAATTAATCCTTAACCCCAAATGATCACTGTCATTAGCTGCATATAATAATAAACCGCACAATTTCCTGATATAAAACGAAGCTAACGACACGTCCAAAACAAAACGGAGCACCCAAAGAGGATAACACCCAAAACTTTTCTGGGCTACAAAGTCATCACCCTTTCTGTCCCCTTTTCTATCTTTTTCTCTCAATTTTCCTCCTCAAAAATTTTCTCTCTCACCAAACACTCTCTTTCTCTTCTGACACACCGTCTACCTATCTGCACAAACTTTCCTTGTCTTTCCCTCTCAGTTTTGTCCCTTTTCCCCCAAAAGTTTCCTCCAAAGCTTTCGATTCTCTTAACATTTTCTCGCTCCTCACTCCTCCCCGATCATGCTTCAAAGCTTGGTCCCTCGACCCCCTCTCAGTTCCAACCCTAACGGAAGCTCCTCCATGACGACGAAGCGCACAGCCCGCGACGACGGCGATTCCCCCGCGGAGGAGCCATCATTCAAGAGACCGAAGTCCGGCAGGAATTTGTCCGGCGAGAAGACGGTGGAGTCCGGCGAGGGACACGAGGAGGAGCAAGCCTGCGAAGCTGAACCCGAAGCTGAAGGTGAATCAACCGGTCTCAAACTCTTAGGGCTTCTGCTCCAATGCGCGGAGTGCGTCGCCATGGACAACCTCGACTTCGCCAACGACCTCTTGCCGGAGATCGCGGAGCTATCGTCGCCGTTCGGCACTTCGCCGGAGCGCGTCGGCGCGTACTTCGCGCAGGCGCTGCAGGCGCGCGTGGTGAGCTCCTGCCTCGGCACTTACTCCCCTCTCACCACCAAATCGGTAGCCCTAACTCAGTCGCAGCGCATCTTCAACGCGTTCCAATCCTACAACTCGGTGTCGCCGCTGGTGAAGTTCTCGCACTTCACCGCCAACCAGGCCATCTTCCAGGCCCTCGACGGCGAGGATCGCGTCCACATCATCGACCTCGACATCATGCAGGGTCTCCAATGGCCAGGGTTGTTCCACATCCTCGCCTCCCGCTCCAAGAAGATCCGCTCCATGAGGATCACCGGTTTCGGATCCTCCTCGGAGCTGCTCGAATCAACAGGGCGGAGACTCGCCGATTTTGCGAGTTCGCTTGGTTTGCCGTTCGAGTTCCATCCGGTGGAGGGTAAAATCGGAAGCGTAACGGAACTGAGTCAACTCGGTGTGAGGGCGAACGAGGCAACCGTGGTGCACTGGATGCACCATTGCTTGTACGATATAACGGGGAGCGATTTGGGGACGTTGAGATTACTGACTCAGCTGAGGCCGAAGCTGATCACTACGGTTGAACAGGATCTGAGTCACGCGGGAAGCTTCCTCGCGAGGTTCGTGGAGGCGTTGCATTATTACAGCGCGTTGTTCGACGCGCTGGGGGACGGGTTGGGTGCGGACAGCCTAGAGAGGCATGCTGTGGAGCAGCAGCTGTTGGGCTGCGAGATCAGGAACATCGTCGCCGTGGGCGGGCCCAAGAGGACCGGGGAGGTTAAGGTCGAAAGGTGGGGGGACGAGTTGAGGCGGGTCGGGTTCCGACCCGTATCTCTTCGGGGCAACCCGGCTGCTCAGGCGAGCTTGTTGCTGGGGATGTTCCCTTGGAGAGGGTATACCTTGGTGGAGGAAAATGGTTCCCTCAAGCTTGGGTGGAAGGACCTGTCTCTGTTGACCGCGTCTGCTTGGCAACCGTCTGATTTGATTACTTACCCTGATTGAAATGAAATCAGCGCCAATTTAATCCACGTGATTGATTGTTTTCTTGCTTTGATTGGGGAGCAACACTTGATATTATTTTCTCTCTTAACTCTGCTGCAACTGCAAGCTTGTTTCTGTTGAAACTCCAAGAAAGGACATGGTTGGCAGAGAAGAGAATCTTTAAGTTAAAATTAAAAGTGAGAAATCATTGCAACTATGGTTCCTTGTGATTATTTTATTTTATAATTATTTAATTGATTCAGACTCAGAGGCGGAAGAGAAATGTTTGGGTCGGGTCCTATTATGTGGGAAACAAGAGGAGGATGAGGAGGGAATGGATTGCTTTGTCTGAAGTGTACAATAATAATAATGATGTATGGATATGAAACATGAGTCATTTTTGCATGTGACGTTTTAGGTTTTAGAAAGATCGATGCTAGGTTGTTCAATAAATAATAATGATAAATAAGAACGCGAATGACCTCTCCTCCTCGGTGTCCGCTGCTCCCGTGGAAAATTTGCCTGCAACAACGGGATATTATGATGGGTGGCTAGGGAAAGAGAGCAGATTGTACACACACACAAAATACTAGTGGTCAATTTTCATTACCATCTACCCCGGAGAAGGGGGAGAGTTCAATTTTCTTGGTGGACCTAACTCTTCAGTTATGTCTTCTGTTCTTTAATCAATTATTACTTCTTTTTTTTTTTTTATAGAAATGAAAAGGAGCGTTGCATAAAGCCATAAATAATATTTGCACAATGCTAAACTCTACGGAAATTTTAAAAACTTACAAATGAAAAGTGACATGTTATCTTTGTATGTTTAGATACGATTTTTTTAGAGAGAAAAAAAGAGTTTTTTTAAGAGGAGAATGAGTTTGAAGTGGACATGGATACAACTGAAGGTGAGAATGGGTGTTTTGGACCGTGATATGAGATTTTGTCTTACATGATTAACCCATCACGAGTCCCATTAAATCCTATCATAAACACTTTAGTCAAGACTTTACGACATCAGACCATGGTATTGGATTATAACGATCGTTGAATTCACACAGATTTTTATAACTGTCAATTACAATTCACGAGATAATAGATCCATAACTGCCTCTAACAGAGAATGATCATACCTACGTTCCTACATTATAGGGATGCTCTCCGATGGTAAACAGAAGACAATCCTTAATAGGATACTAATCTTAAATACTTACATTCAATATTGATCTTATTACGATTATAATCACGCTTCTACATATATATTAAATTTAAGTCAACCTAATCGGATATCTACTTATCTTATGCAAAAACTCTTGTGTCATTTGCTTTTGAGCAGCGTTAGAGTCTTTGCGTACTCAGTCTTCATCCCTGGTTCAATACGCTTAGCACGGCAGTACGTGAGGAGAAACCATCAGTATACGTGTGTCTTTCTCGATGCACTCTCGAATCCACTTCAAAACATTGACGTCGTCTGTGGAAACTTTAAACTTCTATGCCCACGTCAACCATGGTGAGCACAAGACAAAGGAACAGAAGCGTTGCACACGCTGCCCCTGGCCAAGCACAGGGCCCAGCGGCACAACGCGACCCTCTTTCCGTTACACCACCAGAAACCTCTGCCGCTAGGAGCAGGCCTGTTGTCGTGGAAACTATCAATAAGGGATATGAGACTTCAGTATCTGCTGAAAGCCCCGCTCCATCTCGAAGGGTCTCCATACAGGACAGGCTTGTCTTTCTTCGGGGTGAAGCCAACAATACAAATCATGGAGCGAGAATCCCTGTGCACGTTTGCTTGGGGGCCCCCAATGATGATGCAGACTACACATCTCACTATGAAGACAATGTCCAATCCGAGATGACAAGGAATGACCTTTGGGAATTGTTGCGTCAACAAACAACGCTGATCTTCGATCAGCGACGTCAGCTAGAAGAACAACTTCGTTTGCTAGAAGATCTTGAAAGGTCCGTGAGGGCGGACAATGACAACGGAGAACAAGAGGTAGTCCATAACGACCAGGGGCCACGACGTGTAGGCGCCAAGGTTGTTGCAAACAACACCTCGGCCCCCGGTTGCCAGCAGCAATTCTCGGACGCTTTGATGACATATAAGGTTCCAAGGAACTTCAAGCCTCCAAGCAATTTGGAGCCCTACGACGGGACGACAAACCCTCATGAGCATTTGGATGCCTACACTCAGTCGATGCAACTCTACGAACATACCTTGGAACTATTGTGTCGGGCCTTCCCTCTCTTTTTGAAGAAGAACGCCCTCCGATGGTTCATCACTCTACGGACAAAAATTACAAGATGGGACGACCTCACGCAACGTTTCTTGCTACACTACACCGCCACCAAGGAACGCCCGAAGTCGATTGATTCTCTTTCTGGAATTCGCCAATGGAATAGTGAATCCCTGCGCGAGTACATTAAGAGGTTCAGTCATGCTTGTGTCGGGATAGAAAACCTGGATGACATGATAGCCTTCCACTACACCAAGAACGAAGTCCAAACTGACTCAGGCTTCTTCCGATTGTTAGAAAAAAAAAAGCCGACCAGCCTGGACGAATTCTACCTCCAGGCGGACAAATACGTCGAATTAGAGGAGATCACCAGGGCTAAGGAGAGCCTGGAGAAAGGCGAACCCGTCCAACAGAAAAAGAGCCAGAACTCTAACCAACCCCGTGATTCCTCTAAGAGCGAAAGGTACCGGCCTAAATATTCTGAGTACACTCCTTTGAACATCCTTCGAGAGACGATCTTGAAGGAAGTCTTTCAAACCGAGTTCTGCAATATCGAAAGGTTACCACCCCTAAAAAGGCAATCCCAGAAGGACCATTCAAAACATTGTAGGTGGCACGAGAGTTACGACCATGAGACAGAAGACTGTTACCAGCTCCAGGATGTTATTGAGTCCCTAATCATAGAGGGACGACTGCAAAAGTACATCAGCGGTTTCCGAGGAAATGAGTATGGGTGATCACAGGTCGGGTTGGTTTGGGTTTGGGGACAAAAAAAAAATCAAACCAATTAAGTGAGGTTGGGTTGGGTTAGATCAGTTTTGGGAAGAATTTTCTGGGTAACTCGAACCGAACCAACCCGATTATAATCGGGTTGGTTCAGGTCGAGTAGTCGGGTTGTTCTCATTCTTTCTCAATTCTCAAGAGTCTCTTTCTCTTTCTCTCCCCATAATCCCAAAATCACATACAGAACAGAGGATGGTAGATGACAGCGTGACTGGCGGATCGTGGTGGTAGACGACGGTCATTGAAGAAGGCCAACACAATCGAATCTATTAGATCCTGAGGGCAAGACTTGCTCCCAACCTCTATCAGATCCCTCTTCCACCCTCACTCTGACATCCCCAACCTCTGCAAGAGACTTGCTCCTCTATTCTCAACTCATTCTCTAGCCTTGACTTCACCGCCAAGATCTGGATACTGGATCTGTACCTTCTGCTTCCAGCGCAACCAGCCAACCACTTCCCCCCTCATTACTCCCAAATCTATGAAACCAACCTCCTAGCGAACTCTACCCTCACTACACCATCGTTCAATACATCCTCCCCACCCACAACCATAACCCTAATTCCTTCGATCCTTCCCTCTCCCTTCGGTCTTCGCTGGTTTTCGTGTTCATCCTCGACACTTGTAATTTGGGAGTCAGGGTTAGGGATTTTGTAATTTGGGAAGAGAAGAAATCAGAAATGTGAGAATGAGAAATAGGGAGAACTCCCCAGATCTACTCCACCGACGTTCCCCATATCTACGTCGTCGTCGTCATCTCTGTCGTGGATTCGCGTCGCCGTGTCGTCGTCGCTTTGTCGTCGTGTCATTCTCGTCCCCTAGTAGTGCACTGACTGCACCCATATCGTAGAGAGAGAGAAAAAAAATAAGGAGAATGTGAGATAGGGTAAAGAAAGAGGAAGTGACATTGAAATGAGACACAAAGGATAGGAAACTGGAAACATTGTAATCAGGTAGTCGGGTCAGGTGGTCGGGTTAGTTTCTTGAACCCATTACCCAAACCAATAAATGATCGGGTTAATTTGATTCTACCTGAACGGACTCGATGACCCAAACCAACCCGGATATTTTATGTTGGGTTGGGTTGGATTGGTCGGGTTCTCAGGTCATTGGTTCGGGTTCATCACCCCTAGAAATGAGGACTGCAGAAGATGTAGAGACCGGAGACGAAGCCTTAGCCCACGACGGAGTCCGGACCAGCGTCAAAGAAGAAGAACCCAGAGTCCTACCAGAAGATCCCAAACCCCGCCAGGCCGTGATGTTGAAAACAGGCAAGATCAGGATCGGGATACTCAAAGTAGGGGGAACAGGAAAGACAGAGTTATCAGCACTATCTCCGAAGGATTTACAGGTGGCGGTTTGTCAAGTAATTCCCAAAAGAAAGCACTCCAGACCGCGGTCTTGAGCGTATCTGGTTCTTCGTAAAGACCTCATGGCAAAGACAAGGACACACCACTTATTTCCTTCTCCGACAAAGACTACGGCGATATTATCCGAGATCATGACGACCCACTGGTCATATTTGAAATAATATCTAACGCCGAAGTTCATCACATCTTTATGGATCAAGGGAGCTTGATGAATATCTTGTTCATGGATACCTTCGAAAGGCTGGAGTTCCTTCTGTCTGCGTTCACACCGTATGAAGGTAAACTGACCGGCTTCTCTAGAGAAAAGGTTATCCTGGTAGGATATTTCAAAACATTCTTAACCTTGGATAACGACAACACGTACAAAACTATCAAAGTAAGATTTCTGGTTATGGATTGTCCCTCGACTTACAACATCATTCTGGGTTGTCCTACATTTAATGGCATTGCCGCTGTAGTCTCAACAGCCTACTAGGTCATGAAATTCCTTAATAGGAATAATGAAGTGGTCACGGTCAAAGGCGACCAGATTGCAGCCTGCAAGTGTTGTAATGAGAGTTTGAAAATTAGTAGGGCTTCTGATAAACACATATTTTATTCATTAAGAAACCCTTATATTTAGTCATTTACACTCTCCATATTCTTAATTGATTGAGTTTGACATGATTTTGTGAGTTTGAGCTCAAATTGGTCCTAATTGAATATTTTCAGCATTATTGAGATTTTACACTGTTTCTGTATTTTGGTCATAACTTGAGTTCCTGATATCTGAAAATCATGAATTTTATCTTGTAGGAAAGCTAAGAGGAAGCTCTACAACTTTGATGAAGAGCTCGAAGTCTGATTCAGATGTCTAAGGGACCTAAGTTGACATGGAAGTCAGAATACGGATTCTGTCAGTAGAATCCGAACAGTGTGCACTCAAAAAATCATATCTCAAGATGTAATAATGGAGATGGGCTGAAATTTGGACATTGGATAGTCAAGATCCAAATAAACAACTTTCATGAAGAACACATTTTGAGAAAAAGAAGTCTAGTAGGTCATTTTGAGCTTGCAAGTCGGAACAGAGGAGCTGAAGTTGGGTTTGAGCAACCTACGGTATTTGGGACATATCTTAGGCTTAAGGAAGCCAAATTGGACGAACCAGCTATCCATTTTATAGCCAAGACAAGGATCTACAACTTTCATGAAGAACACTTTTCGTGATTCTGAAGTATAATGGGTCGTTTTTGGCTTCCAAGTCAGACACGAAATTTTCGTCCTCAACCATCCACTCATCCATCCACTAATCCACTCATCCATCCACTAATCCACTAATCCACTCATCCACTCATCCACTAACTCACCCATTCATCCACTCATACACTAATCCAACCACTTAACCACTCCACCCACTCATCCACTAATCCATCCACTCATCCATCCACTCACCCATTCATGTCCATAATTTTCCACTCACCAAAAGTCCTTTGGCATTTTTCACTAATTCAACCACTCAACCATTCCACTCACTCATCCACTAAACCAATCCACTAAACCAACCCACTAATCCATCCACTCAAACACTCCACTCACTCACCCACTCATCCACCCACTTCCCTTTGTCATTTTGTTACCTTAGACTTCCATATAAAGCACCATTTATCATGAACAAGATGTAACTCTCCTTCATTTTCTCTCTTAGTTTCTTGTTTCTTCATAGTTTCTTCTTGTTTCTTCATAGTTTTCTTGTGATTTCTTTCTAGCTATGTGTAACTAAACCTCCCTTGGTTAAGGGGGTGATGAAACCGCTAGTATTAATGTTGTAAACTTTGCATATTTGATTATTTCAACACAGTTATGTTTTTATTCATATATTTCTGAATCTATTGATGGTATGAAGGTTTTTGTACTTGTTCCTACTTTCAAAGTAGTAGATCTAGGTTTATTATGCGCGGTTGCGGTAGTAGATCTAGTGGGATGTATGATGTTCATGTGGGTATAATTATCTTTGTGCTATTTGCCGTTATAAAAGTGGTAGATCCGGGTTTATTATCTTGTGATTGCGGTATTAGATCTGAGAAATATATGTTCTAAGTAATTTAATCCGGTGTGTGATTAGACCTTAGTGTAATTGGTTTTCTAAATCTTAATGCAATTGTTGGATAGTTGTAAGAGCGGTTGCTTTATGACTAATCGGTGATTAGGAGTTGATTTGAGCGGTTGCTAAATTGGCCAACACGTAAGGAAAACAGAGATTTAATATCACAATTGCATAAAAACATAATTGAGCATGTTGGAATAAAAGGATATGTGGATTTACATTATCATATAAATCTAGTGGTGGATTCAATCTCTTAACCAATTTTCTTATATTGTTGATTTCAGTTTGTTTATTGTTATCTTTGAAGTCGATGTTCATTGTTCATCAAAACTCCAAAACCCCATTTTTGTTTATTGTTAATCGAGTCTAAATTGGGAATTGTTTAATAGTGTTAATTGAATTGGTTCTCTGTGGATCGACCCTTACTAACTACAACTAGTTGTAAGGTTTTTATTTTCTGGTGGGCCTGACAACTGATTTTTATCTTAATTTTAATCACTACATCCGCACGCATCAGCTTCCAAGAAGATAAAGACACGAACATCCAGCCTAGCCCGAGATCAAGTCAACATCATGATGACCGAGTTGGACGTACGTGAGGAAATTTGAGGCATCAGACCCCAGCCTAAAGGAGAATTGATCTCGCTTCAGCCTGGTGATAAGCCCGAACAAATCACCAAGATAGGTACAAACCTCGAAGAAGAAGACCCAGTTAATAGAACTCCTATAGAAAAATAAGGACCTTTTCGCTTGGACATCCATTGACATGCCTGGCTCGACCCCACTTTCATATGTCATCATTTATCTATTTAACGGGATGCGAAGCCGGTCTCCTAGAAGAAAAGGAAAGTTAGCCCAGAGAGGCAACAAGTTATTGAGGAACAAGTTAAGGAATTACTAAATGCCAGCTTCATCAGGGAGATCTCGTATACAACATGGCTCTCAAATGTCGTCTTGGTAAAAAAATCAAACAGAAAATAGAGAATATGTGTGGACTATACCGACCTGAACAAGGCGTGCCCTAAAGATCCATACCCCTTCCCAAACGTTGACAAGCTAATTGACAGCTCTTCTGGTTTTCGGTTACTATCTTTCATGGACGCTTACTCCGAGTACAATCAGATTTCAATGTACCCTGGAGACCAAGACAAAATAGCCTTCATCACCGAAAAGGTAAGTTACTGCTACAAGATAATGTCTTTTGGGTTAAAAAATGCCAGAGCCACCTACCAGAGAATGATGAGCAGGGTCTTTGAAGAACATATTGGAAGAATGCTAGAAGTCTACATTGACGATATGATAATCAAAACCCCACTATCAAGGTCACACACCTCAGACCTCAAAGAAGTATTTGCGCAGTTAAAAAAGCACAACATGAGACTCAATCTCGAAAAATACACATTCGGGGTCCAATGGCTAATCGGACGGATCGCGAATCTTACACAATTCCTAGCCAAAGCCGCTCCCACTTTTCAAGTTATTGAAAAAAAGGGACAGGATTCAAGTGGACGCAGGAATGTGAAGACACTTTCACATCTTTGAAGAACATTCTGGCATCCCCTCCTATTCTTATAAGACCAGAGCTAGATGAAACACTTACATGTACTTCTCCATCCACGAGGAGGCTGTGAGTTTGGTACTCATCAGAGAAATAGTGGAAGGTCAGAAGCCAATTTATTTTGTGAGTAAGGTATTGTAAGGTCCTGAACTCCGATATCAAAAGATCGAGAAGGTTGCTTTTGCACCCATCATCACGACTAGAAGGCTAAAACAGTATTTTCAGTGCCACCAAGTGGTGGTAAGGACAGACTAACCCATCCGACATATATTGCACAAGCTAGACTTAGCAGGAAGGATGATTGTCTGGTCCATCGAGCTTTCCGAGTTTGGGATCGCCTACGAACCCTGAGTAGCCATCAAGGCACAGACACTCTCAAATTTTGTAGCTGAACTCACTTCAGACTTCGGTGACACCGAGGAAATCTCCTTGACTATTTTCGTGGATGGATCCTCAAACCCGAAGAGAAGTGGAGCCAGGGTAATTTTATAAAATCTTGAGGGTGTGACTGTAGAGAACTCTTTTAGGTTCGAATTCCCCACCTCAAACAACTAGACAGAATATGAAGCATACATTGTCGAGCTAGTAATGGCCAAAGACTTGGGGGTCACCAAGATCAGACTTTGTAGTGACTCTCAGCTCGTGACTTTTTAGATCCGAGATAACTATCAGGCCAAAGAGCCTCTCTTGCATAAATAACTGGAACGGGTACAAGAACTCCTCACGGGTTTCTAAGTGGTAAAAGTGGAGCATATACCCTGAGAGCGAAATTCAAGGGCCGACTTCCTATACAAGTTGGCCAGCACCAAGAGTCTGGGTAATAACCGCTCGGTGATCCAAGAGACCCTCCCACAACCCTCCGTCGCTGACATGACCGTCTTCCAGGTCGACGGGCAAGAGCGCACCTGGATCACCTCAGTAATGGAATACTTACAGTCCGGTAGGCTTTCCGAGGATCTAAAGGAAGCTTCCAGGTTGAAGAAAGTCGCAGTCATGTATACCATCTACGATGGACGATTGTACCGACATGATTTTTCTTTATCCCTCCTTAAGTGCCTCACACCGAAAGAGGTCGAGTATGTCCTAGTCGAAGTTCATGAAAAAAGTTATGGATATCACTTAGGAGGCAAAGCTCTAGCCCTGAAAGCACTCAAGGCCGGCTACTATTGGCCTACAATAGAAGCAGACTCTCTTGAACATATCCAGACATGTGACAAATGCCAACGACACTCCGACCATTATCATGCCTCGCCGGAGGAACTATCCACGACGTCTATACCCTGGCCATTCTATCAATGAGGTATGGACATCCTAGGTTCGTTCCCTCAAGCGCCCGGACAGCTGAAATTTTTTGTAGTAGTCGTGGATTATTTCACTAAGTGGATTGAGGTAGAACCTCTAGTCACCATCACTTCAGCCCAGATTCAGAAATTCACCAGGTTTGGAGTCCCAAAATCCATCATTACGGACAATGGGACACAGTTCAAAGACAAAGGATTCGAAGAGTTACTTGTCGGGCTGAAAATAAAACATCATTACAGTGCCGCAAAAAACCCTCGCACAAACGAGCAAGCCGAAGCAGCAAACCATATTATCATCAGGAGATTGAAGAGAAGGCTAGACGAAGCCAAAGGAAACTGGGCCGAGCAGTTAGACCACGTCTTATAGGCCTATCGAACCACTCATCACTCCACAACGGGTGAAACTCCATTCAAACTAACCTATGGATGTGAGACAATGATCCCGATGAAGATAAGATAACCAAGTTGGCGTCTTTAGAATTTCAGCCCTGATAACAATCTATGCTTGACCAGAGAAGACTTAGATTTAATTGAGGAAAGAAGACGCGTCGCTCACATACGCGACGCCATAATTAAACAGAGAATGGCAGCCCAGTATAGCCTGAATGTCATCCCCAGGAAATTTCAACTAGGCGACCTAGTACTCCGCATGGCTGACATCGGCGGAATGAATACCTCCTAGGGAAAACTAGCCCATAACTGGGAAGGCCCCTATCGTATCATGATCAGCACTGAAAAATGAGCTTACACTCTCAAGACATTGACAGGCAAGCCGGTGAAGAACTACTAGAATGCAGACAAACTTAGAAAGTACTACAACAAAGCTCCTTCTAAGGCCTAGTCTCCTAGTTTACTTCATGGTTAATCTGCCCCAATTGGTACGGGTGCACATTGTATGGACCTTAGTCCTCTCATCCATTCAATAAAATAAGTATTGCAGTGCAGTATAGTATTGATACATGAGTCAAGTTTTGATACATATGATTACACTGAAGCTTTCAGATATTTTCAAAGGCTATTATGACATCCTAAGTCATCATGGTACCCACAACGAGTTGTCTTGTGCTAGATTGGTTTTGCAATAGAACAATTCCGTCTTGGAAAAATTCTTGTACCAAACCATAAGCACGAAAGACCCTAGCAAGGATCAGTCCTTTAAACCAAAGTCACGTGACATTCTAAATACCAATGCAAATGGTACTGGACCCCGGACAAGGTTTCTTACCTTAGGCACGGATCTCAAATGCCATTCCACTTTGGACATCGGATCATAAGCCAAGGTTTCTATTTTTTTATCACGCTTAATCCTAAAAGGGAGCCATAAGCACTTGATGATAATGGGCGTTGGACCCAGACCACGGTATACTCTTTTTAGCCAAATTCCTAAGTTTATAGTCGTTGTTCTAAATAACACGATGGGCGTTGGACCCCGAAATAGACAAAGAGATGCAAGAAAACTAAAAAGAATTGATTAAAGCCCCAAAAATTTAGGTAGTACCATTGTTCATACAAAAATAGAACCCCACACGGGGGGCAAGAATAAGCATCTAGAATTACTCCGCGGCAGGATCCGGACCACGGACCACGGCAGAAGGGCCTTCAACACTTGGACCCTCCGTAGCGAGACAATGAGGCACGAGATGACCATCCTAGACTGCCTTCCCAGAGTCCAGGGAGTCCCAGAGCAACCCCGGGATTGAAGAGCTAGACTTAGTTGATGATATTGGAACTGCTTCTCCTTGATGTCAGTGCAAACGACAATAAGCTGGCTGACATCGCCTCGTAAGGAAGTAACTTTGGTGTCAAGTTACCGGCTGTTGACCCAAAGACCTTCATTCTCAGTCTTCAGCTCGGCCATAAACCTTTTGACCTCCATCAAACTAGCCTCTCGTTCCTTTGCCACATCTTTCTGGGCGACCACCTCACTTCCCAGCTCTCGGGCTCGAGTTTCAGCACGTTTTTGGCCTTTACAACATCTTTTTTTTCTGCTAACTTTCGCTCATGATATTCGACCATATGCTCCAAGTACCGAGTCTCCACAGCAAGACGGAGCTTGAAAGTCTCGAACCAGGATAAGGTATCCTTCTTGCTACGCAGGGCTAAATGAGCTGCAACTTCTTCATCCAGGAGTTGGAAGTTGATGAACTCGCGGGGATCCGAGTCCTCATGGTATAAATTAATTGGCCCGGTGTTTTCTTCAACTGCGGCTCTTTTACCTCGGTCGTCTGACTGACCCTCGCCGACTGCCTTCCTCTTACGCCTCGCAAACACTGGGGGGGATCCTCCATGTGGATCGGTTCCCTCTCCGTGGTCAGGACCTCGGTCGAATGGGGTGGCGACACCAGCATAACATTAGCGGTGGAGTCTGATGGGCTCGGTTCGCTTCTGGTCTTCAAGGCTTCGAGGGTTACCAACGCGTTCCCAGTTTGAGACATCTTAACCAACCTCTCTAAAAAACCAGCATAGGCAATTAGATTCATATAATAGCAAAGGAAAAAAAGATAAGTATGAACAATGACTTATACTACCTAGCACGACCCAAAGCTCTTCATCCTCCAGGGCATCTAATATATCTTTAGGCTAGATCTTACCGACCTCGTCAACCCACATCTCGAAGAAATTGACACACTCAATCTCCTCGTCATTCAGGTGACTTATTTCCCTCTTGAATGATTGGAGGGGATGCTCTACGCCGCTGGGTTCTAGTATAGGCTAAACGTTGGCTCCCCATCACTCTCCAACTAGAAAGAACGAGTGTCGCCGGCCGCCATTAACTTAAAGAACTTTTCCTTAAAGTCCTTGTAACTTTCCAAGTATGGAAAGAAGACCGTTCTTCCTTGCCGTGATTACACCGACAGCCAAGATTGTTGACGAGTGCGGGCACCATCAATGGAATACCTCATGTGGAAGTAGAAAAATGCCCTATCAGAGCATCGCAACCCCACCAACTGGCATATTCTTTCGAAGGTCAGGATATTTACCCAACCATTAGGGTGGATTTGACTAGAGGCGACATGAAGAGTCCGGAGGATGGCAATGTGGAAGTTATTGAAGGGGAGGCGAAGTCCAAACCTCGTGAAGAAGTCTTCGTAGAGAAACATGAAGTGTTCCTCCACTTGTCGGGTCGAACACACCCGTTCTCTCCCTGGGGACATGATCAAGAATTTGTCCACCTTCCTCAGTAAGCTCCAAGTAATCTATCAGTTTGTCCAATTCCGTCCTAGACTCATAACGGGAGATTCTATCAAAGGCATTATTTGCAACCCATGTGTAAGGCAACCCTGGACCTCGGCGAATACAAATTGCCTCTTCCTCGGCTTCTTCATTCTCCGGTTCCCGAGCTTTCGGAACCGGGGCAGGCGCTTCAAGAACGAGTGCTCTCCTTCTGGCCATTCGAATCTCTAGAAGACACACAGAGGCGTAGGGTTAGAACCAGTTAAGTTCAACGATCTAAGCATAGCAATAGGCAAACAGAGAACACTGAATGCACCCATGTACTAGCCTCCATACCCACCAAGGTTAAAGCCTCGGAAGGACACCTTTGCCGCATACAGTGCAATGGATAAGGTGCTCCACAGGGCAACAATATTAGAAGACGGGGGAAATAGTTTTCCCCCACCCTTGTTCGCAGTAAAGAAAGGGAAATGCACACCATAAAAAATAGTGCATAACCATTCATAAAACAAAAATAAACAAAATCATTGCCAAGAGAAAGGAAATACCTTGAAGAAAATAGAAGTAGAGGGAAGAAAATCAAGCTTTCGGAAGTCCAATATCAGAACCACTCCACGCCGCCATAAAGTTCGTTGGAAATCTCCTTAGGCTACCAATTTTTAATGAAAAGCAACGAAATGAAACAAAAAGGCTAAAAACCTTATTTATATGGGTTACAGTTAGGGGTAATTCCGTCCAAGCATTTCATATTTAAAAATATATTCATCATGGCGCACGAAGTACTATGCACATCCACTCAACCCGAGCATGCCACGTGGCCCACATAGCCATCATGGCAGTCAACAGGACAGTTACCCAGCAGACTAAGAGACACGCAATCTCAGGGTCCAAGAGTTCAGAAAACTTATTCAAACCCCGGATAATTGGCTACCCTGGAGAGTTCCCCCGAGTTACATAGCCCTCGGATTCAAGTATTTAAAGTTGACACTTTTCTGGTCTCAACTAAGTACCAAACTGGGGGTAACCTAACATACCATGTCCCCAAGGTGAACGTTGGACTCACCCTAATATAATATAAATACCACGATTTACAAAAAAAAAGGAAAATATATGACAAAATTCAAAGTAAAGAAAAAATTTTATTAATTATTCTCATTCCATACATCGTCAGAAATCACAAAGAGGGAAATAGAAACATTTGAGACATGAAATTTATAAGAAAAAAGCAGCTCGGAGAAAGATGTGAACACCACCGCCACCGGCATTCTCAAGCATGTCACATCCATATTTCTTCTGAAACCAACACATGTCTCCTCCTCGTGAAGCGGCCTCTTGAAAAAGTGGATTGACTTTGCAACCCGGAACAGAACACTGCTGTCGAACTTCGGGGCTTCTCTAAATCCTTCCTCCCTGCCTCATTCACTAGGATAATAAAGACCGAGATGCATTTTCCTTTGTTGGACGGGGCACAATTTTTCATGAAAAGATCGTTCCGTTGGAACCCTAGCCAACTTCTTGATCTCCTAAAGCTGCTTCAAATCACGGAACAGTCTCAATAGTTCCCCCTGCATATCCAAATGCTCTTATAGGATTTGTTGGGAAGGAGAATGACTTTGTGCTCTGTTTCTCTAAGTGCCTTCGTCCAACACGACAGGTATCACAAGCCTCTCCAACGATAGAACGTAGATCAAATACACCGTCGTATGCTGGGAAACTAAGACATCTGCCATTAATATGCTGAGAAAGTGAGATATCTAGTAGAAGAGCTGTTTATGAAGACCATGATAAACTTTCAGGAACTTGGGATAGAACAAGAAGAAAGTCTGAAAGAGAGGCAAAACTCTCCAAGAAAGTGCAGGGAAGGAAGAAGAAACCATTTTCTGAGGAAATGACACTTCCAGGAAGAAGCATAGAAAGGAATGCCAACGCCAAACGCAAACATTTCCTATTTATAAAAGGAATAAAGCATTCTAATATATTCCTAGGAAGGAGAACCTGTCAAACCATAAAATCTGCATTCAATGCTCTTCGTTTCCTATTAGTTACGAGAGTAGCGGGTGGTTGAGAAACTACGCGAAGCTGAAGTTTCCCATTAAAGGATCTTTAATTCTCAATGAAGTCAAAACACCAGTTTTTAAAGAATCCAAGACCAACAAAAGACGCTGCTATAAGTTAAAAGACCCCGTGAACCACACTTGGGGGCAGCAAAAGGTAAACCTCGGAATAAAGAATGGTGATGTAGGCAAGAAGCCATTGCGGTCTCCAACCGTATCCCGTACTCGACAATGAACCTCGGCTTCCATGCAAGACACCGCGAAACCTGGCTTCAAAGCTAAGGCATAGTCTATGGTAAACCTGATGATCCTATACCTTAACACTTAGGTCCCGTCTAAGCGTCAAGATAGGAGCAACTGTTCTGGACCGTGATTTGGGATCCTGCCTTACAGGGTCAACCCGTCACGAGTCCTATCGGACCCCTCCATAAACACCCCAGTCAAGACCTTCCGACCTCGGACCACGACATCAGTCTATAACGATCGTCGAATCCAAGTGGATTCTCATAACTGCCAATCATGATCTACGAGATTATAGACCTATAACTGCCTCTAACAGAGAATGATCATATCTACGTTCCTACATTATAGGGATGTTCTCCGATGATAAACGGAAGACAATCCTTAATAGAATACTAATCTTAAATAACTACATTCAATACTAATCTTATTACAATTACAATCATGCTCTATATATACCATACTAAGTTAACCTGATCAGGTATCTGCTATCTTATTACAAAAACCTTACTTGTACACTGTCTGAATTGAGCATTGGAGTCCCTTTGCAGGTACTCACCCCCTAGTTCAATACGCTTGATAGCAGCTACACAAGGAGGAAATCACCGTATACGTGCCTTTCTCAGGTACCCTCCAAATCCACTTCAGAACAATGGGGTTCCACTTGAGCCTAACAAGGACGAAGAAGAGAAGCGTAGGCAGAATCTATTATGTCCAATGGAAAAGATCTCCAGGGAGGAACAATTTACATGCTGCCAACCATTGAAGAAGTTGTTGATAGTACACTTATTGGGGAAGCGTATTGGGTTGTAGTTTTTGAAAGCAAGGTTGTTGAAGCTATGGTAGCCCTTGGGTGACTTGGAGTTGGAGATCATTGATTGGAGAGGGAATACTTCCTAATTCCGTTGTCTGACCGCAGTGATTATAAGAATATGCTTGAAGAGGGGCCATGGATGATTGCAAACCATTACTTGGTGGTCCAACAGTGGAGACCATAATTTTTCCTTTTGAAGATTAGTCGAAGAGGATTGCAGTTTGGGTGAGAATCCCTTGGTCACCTATTAAGTACTATGATAAACATGTGTTGTGGCGCATTGGCAACACCCTGGGACATACGGTGAAAGTGGATAGCAACACAAAGAGAAGACATGGAAGATACTTTAGTCATAGATAGAGTAAAGTTTGCGAGAGTTTGCATTGAAGTTGACTTGCGAAAAACACTGATCTCCAAGTTTAGGCTACGTAACCATGTTTATAATGTTGAGTATGAAGGTCTTTTTATGGTTTGTTTTCATTGTGGAAAGTACGGTCATAGAAAGGATGGTTGTCCATTGTTGACACAGGAACTTTCACAGGATGCTTCAATGCCAGTCAATGGGGGTGGAAGGCATAGTGATCAACGACCTTTGATTGACATGTATGACTTTGGTCTAAGGATGATAGTTCAACAAGATTCTAGAAAAAAGGTACTAAATTCAAAAAAGCAATCCCATTTTGATAAGCGTAGTCCCGTTAATCTTGGGCGCAACAAAGGTAAGGACATTCAATTTTTTAACTCGGGAATACAATGGTCCAGATTTGGAGTGTTTGCCAATTTGGGTGAAGTAGAGGAGATTGAGCTGGATATGACAGTTAATGATGGAGTGAGTCATGTTCCTATAGATCAGGAAGACGTCAAGAAGAATCTGCATAGTAATTAATTGAAAAGATATAATTTTGATATGGTTGGTGGGAGGAAGGAAGCTAGAGCTTGTTACGCTAAGTTTAAAAATGGGAACACTAAGTCGGTGGGTAATAAGCCCATTATAGTTGTCTCACTGAGTTATAGGCCTAGTTTCATTGAGCCAATCATAGAAAGAGCTAATAGAAGTAGAAGCCCACATTCGATTAGCAGATTTTATGCACAACCAACAACGAATGTTGATGTACAAGTTTTATCTCAAGAAGGCAACAACCATGTGTGCTTGCTGCCTACGTTTAAAGAGGGTGAAGGTACAAGGAGTATAATAGAGTAACATTTGGTGGTTCGCAATGTGTGGCCCCCAAAATAGGTGAATGGGGGGAATTCTATGTAGGTAGATGTCTCTCACCAACCACTTAGTTTTCATGGATGCCCCATTGGGGTGTAGAATGTGGGTAGCACTCACCATAATGGATGTTGTTAGTGCCTTTGTTGTGTTGTGTTGCGTGGTTTTTATGAATCTCTTGTCATGGAATTGTAGCGGGGCAGGGTCGAGAACCTTTTTCCTGTGTTGTTAGAGACCTTGTTAGAAGGCATACGGTGGGTATTGTGGCATTGCTAGAAACTCGAATTAGTGGTGCTCAAGCGGACAAGATATGTCATAGTTTTGAACTACATGGATGTCATCATGTTGAGGCTCTGGGGTTTTCTGGATGTATTTGGATTCTTTAGAACACGGAAGTATATTCTCTAAAGGTAGTAAAGGCTCATTCTCAGTTCATACATGTTGAGGTTAGTAGTCCTGCTTGTGGTAACCATTGGTTCCTAACTATAGTTTATGGGAGTCTGAGGCCTCAGTTGAGGGAGGAACTTTGGAACGAACTTGTTCGCCATGCTGCTGAGTTGAGTGAGCCATAGGTTCTTATGGAAGATTTTAACTCATACTCTTCGGCTACTGAAAAAATTGAAGAGCTAGTCCAGATTGGAGATCCATGCAGAGGTTTAATAATTGTCTTGAACAGTGTCAGCTGCTTGTTCTTGAGTTTTGGGGTCCTATGAGTGCAATGGTGTTCGTGAGAGGCTTGATAGGGGGTTTGTAATATTGGGTGGAGATTACTCTTCCATGAAGCATCCATCCTTCACCTCCCGCCTATGAAGTCTGATCATAATCCCTTACTACTTCAAATTCAAGGAAATGTGAAGTTTAATAGTGGCCAATGACCCTTTCGATTTATGGTAAGTTGGTTAGCTAGTGGGACCTTCCCTACTGTGATAAAAGATGCTTGACAAAAGGATACTTCTTGGCTTGATGTTGTGCCGAGATTTAGGGAGAGTGCGGAAGCCTGGAATAAGGACTATTTTGGTAATATTTTTTCACAAGAAGCGTCGTTTGATGGCTAGTCTGGAAGGAAATCAGAATAAGCTTAGTTTGGGATATAATGCTTATTTAGTTAGACTGCAAAAACGATTATGGGTTGAATATGATTCTATTCTCCTTCAATAAGAAGTTTTCTAGATACAAAAGGAGGGGATGGATTGGATTAAATTTGGTGACAGAGATACTAATTTTTTTCACTCTTTGACTATTGTAAGAAGGAAGCGCAATAAAATTGAAGCTCTCCAGGATTCTGAAAATGGTTGGGTGACAAATCAGGATTTGTTATGTAATATGGCTATCCCTTTCTTTAAATATTTGTATACAGATACAATGGGCGGTGGTTTGCTTCCTTTGAGGGGTTGTTTTTTGCGTATTCAGGAGCTACAAGCGCCTTTTTTTTTTACGAAGAGGTGAAATCTTCAATTTATAGTATGGGTGCTCTTAAGGCATTGGGGCCTGATGGGTTGCATCTGATTTTCTTTTAGAGCCAATGAGAAACGGTAGGCTAGTCAGTGTATGATATAGTGAAGCATGTGTTCTTGGATCCTGATCAAGTGAAGCATGTAAACGAAACTTTGTTGGTATTGATTCCGAAAATTGATCACCCTGAACAAATGAAATATTTTCATCTTATTAGTCTTTGTAATGTAATTTACAAGATCATTATGAAGATTATTTCAAATCGTTTGAAGTTTCATATGGACCATCTAGTATCCCTGAATCAGTGCAGTTTTGTTCCGGGTAGGCATAGCCCAGATAATGTTGTTGTTGCCTAAGAAGTAATTCACTCAATGCGAAAAATGAAGGGTAAAAAGAGTTTTTTGGCCATTAAAGTGGATCTAGAAAAAGGCCTATGATAGGATCTGTTAGACTTTCCTTGAGGATACACTAGTTGAATTGGGTATGTTTACTCACTTTATTAGCATTATTATGAAGTGTGTTTCCCTATCTTCATTCCAACTTTTGTGTAATGGTGAGAAGACTCCCTCCTTTAATCCCTCCAGAGGCATCCGTCAAGGTGATCTTCTCTCGCCATATTTGTTTGTATTATGTATTGAAAGGTTGTCGCACTGTATTGAGTTGGCATTAAGGGAAGGCTACTGGAAACCCATTAAGCTCTCAAAGGATGGTCCTCCAATCTCTCACTTGTTTTTTACGGATGACTTGATTCTGTTTGGGGAAGCTTCAATCAGATAAATGGATATTATTAATAAATGCTTGAATGTCTTCTGTAAAGCTTCTAGTCAAAAAGTCAACTATGAGAAAACCAAAATATTCTTTTCTAAGAATGTGAACCACAATAGAGTCTCTGAGTTGTGTTTGATATCAAGTTTCATAGTAACTTCGAATCTTAGAAAATATTTGGGTGTGCCTTTTTTACATAGGCGAGTAAAGAAGAACATGTATCATTACTTGGTGGATAAAACTCAACAGTGGCTAAGTTCTTGGAAAGTAAGATTCCTAAATTTTGTTAGGAGAATTACTCTTACTCAGTCTGTTTTGTCTGTTTTTCCTACTTATACTATACAGACAACTTTCATGCCAAAAAGCACTTGTGACGAGTTGGAAAAACTATCGAGAAGCTTTGTTTGAGGGTCCGTTAATGGGGATCGTAAATGTCATTGGGTGGCTTAGCATGAGCTTTGTGTGCCTAAGCCCTTAGGTGGTGTGGGATTGAGGAACCTGTAACTTTTTAATGAAGCCTTGGTCATGAAGTTGGGATGGAAGTTTGATTAGTAAGCCTAATGCTATTTGGGTTCAGCTTTTAAAAACTAAGTATCATTATGGTGATGGTGCTATCCCGCAAGTTAGCAGATCCATAGATTCGTCTCAAGTGTGGAAAAATGTTTATGCTATGTGGGATAAGGTCCAGGAAGGGATAAGATGAAACATTGGTAATTGTCAATTAGTGAGATTTTGGGAAGACACATGGCTTATCTCAGGTACCAACCTTGAGGAAGTGGTGTTATTGGATATTCTTGTTTATATGAAGAATTATACTATAACTCAATTCGTGGATGCTGTTGGGCAGTGGAACTTTAGGTTGTTTTAGCACCTCCTCCCCCTTTAGGTTTGTTTTGAAATTGCTTGTATTCTGCCTCCTCAACCTTCCTTGGGTCCGGATTGCCCTTCTTGGGCGCATACAAGTGAAGACAGATTTACTACTAAGTCAGCATATACATCCATTACCAGTTATGTCCATAACTCACATGATCGTATTTCAAAGGCCATATGGCATTGGTCTAGACTGCAAAACATCAGGTGCTTTCTTTGGTTGTTGTTTAAAGATACTTTGCTTACTAATCTTGGTCGTATACGTTGCCACCTTGCTTCTTTCGCTCTTTGTCCGAGGTGTGGCTAAGCTCTTGAGAGTTTTCTTCATGCTCTTAGGGATTGTGTCAAAGTTAGGGACTTGTGGCTTAGACTAGTAAGGCCTTCTTGCTGGAACTCCTTCTTCGGCTCTAACCTTAGATATTGGGTTCATGTTGGTCTTATTGATCGATTCAGTAGGCAGGACATTGGTAACTAGCATCTAATTTTTGGTTTTTCTATGTGGCTTATTTGCCTTAATAGGAACCATGTGATTTTTGGTGATGAGAATAATGATGTTCAAAGCGTGTTCTTTATAGTTCAGCAGAGGGTGAAGGAAACAACTCAGGCTAGCTCTACTTTAGCTAAACTTGTGGGTAGAAATTAGTATATACACAAACTATTGGTTGGAATTTCTCGCATAGTAACTGGACCAAAGCTAATGTTGATAGATCATGTTTGTATAGTGGTCATGTTAGTGGTTGTGGTGAAGTATTTCGTGATGCCTCTGGGACTTGGATTGGTGGCTTTGTGCATAATCTTGGATCCTCAATCTTACAAGCTGAGCTTTCGGGTATATTGACTGGTTTTAACTTGGCCAAGAAAAAGGGAATCACTAGCATATGGTTGGAAGCGGATTCTCAAGTTGCTGTAAAGATTGTTAAGGAAGGGTGTCTTCCTACTCATGCTGGCTCTACTATTGTGGCTTATATTCGGCTCCTGATGCTGGATTTGACTTGGACTGTTAAGATATCTCATACTTATAAGGAGGGTAATCGTGTAGCGAACTGGCTAGTTAATCACTTGCGAGTTTGCCTTAGGTCTCCATGTCTTGGAAGCTCCCTTTCATGGTTGTTACAAGATTCTTCTTAAGGATATGGCTAGTGTTTCTTTTTTAAGAGTTGTAGTTGTTGTTTAGGGGTGTTAGCCTCTCCTTTATACAAAAAAAAAAGATATGATTTTTTTCCCTATTCGTTCTCATTGCTATTTGTAATCCCTTTTATAAAAATCAATACGTGTAAAATAGTATTGTTGATAATATTTTATAAGTTTAATTTTGATATAGTGTAAATTTTCTTATACTATTAATTAATTATATATAATTATGTGTGATTTTTGAAGTAATTATTATAAAAGTTAAATATTTTTAAATAATATAACAATACATAATTAGTTGATAGTGTAAAAATAATTATACTTGCATATAAATTAAATTCATATTATATATATGAATTCTTTTTACAATATCAGTTTTTTTTTTTAAAAAATTTACATGATCTAACAAGCTTGTATTGGAATTTTGAAACTCCTAGAATATAATAATTTTGTATTCATGTCTAATTATGTATTACATTTGTTTAGCAATACATTTCTCTTATTTAAAATATATTAATAGTTAAACAGATGCATCATAGCATTATCTTTCTACATATTATTTTTTTTAAAAAAAAATCCATATCTCATTACCAAAAATCAAAGTGAACTCATTTGTGTTCAACTCTTTTTTGTCATAACTGATACTCAACCATGGATGGGCCAAATCCAAAGAATAAGACAACCTTATTCAAGGCCCATCAAATGAGGTTGACTAACTGCCCCAGAAACTATGGCCTAGCAGAACAATAAACCAATGACCCTGAATTCTGAACTTTATCCAGGTCACCTCACAAACAAAATAAAAAACAATCATTAAAAAAACACAAACTCAAACAAAATAGGTGACTGAGGCTTCTGCTTCTAGACCTCAATACAGTACGTAGAGAAGGAACGGCAAGACAATATTTTGGTTTTATTAAACCATAGAACCGATTTTGCTTTTCTTTTTGCTTCAAGCTTCGACCAATGGTGGTGTTGTTCCTGTAGAAGCAACAAGATCAGAGTTTTCGTGATTTTAGGGACAACGTATCAAATGTTGATTGGTTTTCAATTAACTATGAATAGGATGTAAATAGCTTTTAATAAGATCTTTTTTTATTAACGCTTGTTACAATTTTGTACTAATATATATTGTAAACAATATTCAAAATTATAGGTATGAAAAACACATTACAACAAGCACGGTTCTTATATGGTATTAGTTTTGCCAAAAGCTTAACCGCAACCAACATACGATCCTATGGCCTCCAACTCCTCTACCTCTATCGATATTTCCTCTTCCTCTATTGATCCGAAAGATTTAGTGGAATTCAACACCACTACCCAATTACCCATCAAACTTAATTCCTCAAATTATCCTGCTTGGTACAGACAAATTCAGTCGCTCCTTGTAGCTCGCGACCTTGAAGGCTATGTGACCGCTGATACTGTATGTCCTCCCAAAGCCATTGCAACCGAATCTAGCTCTTCTCCAAATCCAGCCTATGCGTTTTGGATTCGTCAGGACAAATATCTCTACCTTGCATTGCTTGGCTCCTGTGATGCTGAAGCACGTGTTGTTATGTCCACTGCAGCAACCTCTCGTGCTGCTTGGCTAGCTTTGGAACGTGCCTTTGCCACTCGTTCTCGTTCTCGGGTCATGTCTCTCAAAGAACGGCTCAACTCCATTACAAAAGGCTCTTCCACTGTTGCTATTTATTGGCAATCAAGTCGTTCGATTGCTGAAGAATTATCCTTGATCGGTCATCCTGTCGATGACATTGACCTTGTCATTCATGCTTTAAATGGTCTTGATCCCTCTTTCAGGGAATTCACTGCTTCCATAAGGACTCGTGACACTCCTATTCTATTTGATGAGTTGTTTGTCAAATTGTTGGACTATGAAATGTATCTCAAGCGTGATGAGCATTTCGCTCCAAATTCCTCTATCAGTGCAAACTTTGCTAATCGAGGTCGTTCGCAGCATTATGCCTGAGGTCGCAGTCAACATTCCTCCTCTGGTTCTTTTCATGATTCAGGGAAATGTAATTCCAATTATAATCCCAACATCACTTGCCAACTCTGTCGCAAAAAGGGACATGGTGCTCAGACTTGCAGAAAGTTCAACAACCACAGAAAACCAACCCATCATGCTACTTGTAACACCCCTTTGGGGATGCCACACATATAAAGAAAAATAAAATAAATAAATAAAATCTACCCAAGTTGTAAAACATTTGTTAAATAATATTACATATTGTAAGATAATTTACGATAAACGAGAATATTGTTAAATAAAATAATGCGGAAAAATAAAATAAACATCACAACATCACACATAATTTACATATGATTTACATTATAAGTGATATAAATAATTTACACCTAAAACTACCAATATTTAAACAAAAACAGTAAATAAAGCAATAAAAGAGTCAATATATACGAACATACGTCTGTGGACGCGCCCAAAAAAAAAAACATCATGCATATTTAATCCTCGAAGGATCACTCTCAACATGAAAATGATCATCGGAGACAAATATCCGGATGTCTCGACTCTCGGCGGACATGAGACCGCGCGATCGATACGAGTGTCATCTCACTAGGCTCGGTGGATATCCCACCCCAATGACGCCTAATGGATAAGGGTAACTCTAAGTGTAGAAATCTTGTCGTAGTCATGATCGGCTCTCATCAAACCGATGACGTAGAGTCACGGTCGGCCGTCCTACATATGTCACAGAATCTCGATCTCCTTGGATGCCAAGCCAATGAACCTCCATGAAACTCTAGCTGTACAAACCCCAAAAATCACGGCACTTTGCCATCTCCCACAATCAATCCAAAGGATATGGATGATCGGATGGTTCTTGGTCGTCGAATGATCTTCCTCTTCTTTGTTCCTCTTCTTCCTCGGGAGTCTGAATCTCTAGAGGTGTTCCTCTTCCTCAAACTCTTTACCATATAAACAGTATATACGAGAAAACACATCAATAAAGAGGTAAGACAATCTAAAATCACCACAAACATGGCCAATAAGAAGACGACAAATAATGATATACGGTTCATGCAATATGAAAAGCTATAACATTAATAAGTAACAGAGTAGTGTAAAGATTCAAAAAGATTTAAATATCCCAACAATATACCATCACGGATAAAATAAAACAGGAAACAAATGATACAATACAACAATAGATAAAACAAATACAGTAAACAAATAAATCAATATAATAAACAGATAAGACAAAAATAAATAGATAAGACAAAATAAATAAATAGATCCCAATAAATAAATATAAAACACACCCTACTCCATGGAGCTAAAAAAACACACAAGTATCGAGAGAATGACCCGCCAAATTTATTAGTACCACGGCTGCCCAACAAACTATATTGCGTACATGTCTCACGTCGCATCTATTACGACACAAGAATCCATCATCTAGGCGTGGTGTAGTTCATGGTCTCACGTTGTGGCACTACAGCAATGTCTATTAGATTTCACGAAATATCGATTAAATAAAGTGCGTGTCGAGTCCATTAGTGTGCTATCGGTTAACCACGGCCCGTGAGCTACCAACTGTCCCACATCACGTATGGGATACCGTACACTAACGTCTCTAAGTCCATTAGAACAATGAACCACACTACGTTTATCGCATCGACAACACGATGTGATTTGTCTCAAATCAACCAATCTACCAAAAATTTGGCATAAACTCAATACATAATTCTAAAAATATAAAATTACAAAAATGCCCTCAAGATAAAATATGCCCTCAATGGCAGAAAAATAGAAAGCTTTCATGACGGGTTCACATTTTCTCGACAGCGAAAAATCCTCAAAAGCCTGTACGGGTTCATATTTTCCCGATAGCATAAAATAAATACATCAACGGTCAATCGCGTAGAAATTTTATCGCGTTTTCACAATTCCGTCGTTTTTACAAACGTTTATAAATCACATAAATATATTTTTCTGTTTTTAAAATAGCGTAGAATTTTTTAATACGTTTTCTCAATCGCGTAGGATTTTTAAATCATTTTCTTGTCCAAATCCCTTAAAATTTACTGTTTAAATAAACAGAAATAATAATTAATACGTTTAAACTACGTATAATATTTTCCATACCGTATATCTTGTCTTTTGGACATCTTTTCTATCTTATTTATCTGTTTTTACTAAAAATTGAGTATTTTTGTTTAGAAAATTAATAATAATGGTTTCCTAATTTTTTTTCGTAAAAACTCTTGTTTATTTAAATAAACCAGATAATTTAATCTTTTAAAAACTCCTAACATGCTTCAAAATATAGTATGAGCCATATGTTAGAAATTCTTAAAGATTCTGTATTTCCTTTATAACAATAAAATCATTAATTTTAATTCCTTAAATTAATTCTAATCTATTGATTTCTTAAAAACTCTTTTTAGAAAAAATTCTTGTTAACATATAATGCCTTCTTTATACTTGAAAATGGTTTGGAATTGATTTTAGAAATCAAGAATATCTAGTTTGGCATGTTGGCCGAATTTCCTAAATCTTTTGAAATTGATTTCTAAATTATTTCTCATCTTCTAAATATATGTCAAACTTATTGTATTGTCTAAATTCATTTAACCATTGTTTTAGAAAATGGTTTTTGAAATCAACACATTCATTTTAGGCATGTTGGCGAAAATACTAAGTCTTACCATTTGATTTTTAAATTCATTTTCTTTGATCTAATCAACTTGAAACCTTCTTAATTCTCCTAGGTTAATTAAATTACCTTTTAAGAAAATTAAGAGAACATTTTGGTTCCCATTTGGTTACAAACCGTGGGCATTATGGAGTGTTCTTTGGAACACACATGCATTTCTCGACATGTTATTCACATCCTATACATTATCATGTCATTCTATACTTTATCATGCAATTTAACACATGCAATATTATCAAAGCTTATAGACATGCAACTTAAAGCTTGTAGACATGCAATTTATTACAAACAACAAATAGGAAAGCTACTAACAAATACACAACCACATCAAATAAGCTACTAACAAGCACACACATAAATCCTTATGGATTCTACAATCACAAAATCAACTCCATCTTCTTACCACCATCCATAGGTGATAAGATTTGTCTTCCTCTTACCTTAAATGAAGACAAAAGGTTTCTTTCACTCCTCCTAGAGCTTCGGTTTTCCTCCTCCAAAAACCTAGCAAGCTTAAACAAAAACTACAAATTACTAAACATTAAAAGAGAGCTTAAACCATGGATAAATCATGGCTTAGAACTTTGAAAAAAGAGTTTAGAAAAGAAAAACAAGAGATTTCACCTCCTTGGTCAAATCTTCCAAGTAGGTTTTCAAGCTTCAAATGTAAGATTTTGAAAGAACTCTCAACTAGAGATGTTCTTAGGATTGTGTTTAGGTTTAGAAAACTTAGTTAGAAGAAATTTTGGATGATTGGATGGTATAGTATCAAGCTTGGCCGAATGGTTGAGAAAGGAAGCAACAATGGTGTTTAGGGTTCTTGGATGAGAGAGAAGAGAGAAAATGCATGCAAGCAAAGTGATTTTTGGTCTTCCAAACCTCACTTGGCCGTAGACATCATGGCTTGCAAGGTGGACATTTGCTTGGCTTCATCCAAGCCCTTGGATGCATCAAAGGTCAAGATTAAGCCTTGATTAGCAAGCTTGTTTCCTATTGGTTGCTCCTAACCTAGTCATTACCCTTAGTCACCATGCTTAGTCACTAATAACCTAGTCATCAAGCCTTATTATCATGTTCAAGAATATTCCTCCACTAATCATGTTTAATTAAGCTACTAAGTTAATTAGTTTAGCTAAACGTGGGTCATAAAACATTTTAGGGTCCACTTTGTCACTAAATTATCTTGACTAATAAAATAATATTATAATAATACAAAATTATTTTATTTAATGAGTTAAATCTTAAAAATTAAAAGATTAATTTTAGGCTCATTCAATTGGGTTTAGTAAGATCCCCGCCTACGAATAATTAAAAACAGATTTTATCGATCAGGAAAAATATTATTTTCTGCCCGTAGCAAATCACACAAAAAGTTCTGACAAGTAATATTGGACACTAAATCAAGTAGAAAACAATTAAAAACAAGCAACTTGCAAGTACAAACAAGACACGTTCGGGACTTAATGGTCATTTTTTATTTTTTCCCACAACGTAGCTAATCATCCAAAAAGTTCAAATAAAATTAGTATATTAATTGTACGTATATTTTCCAGAAAAATTAAAACAAAGGTTGGAAAAACTTTTATTTTACCGTCTCGAAACAAATTACGTAAAAAGACCAAATAAAATTTGAGCTGTATAAACGTATTTGTATTTCATGCAGAAATCGAGCAAGTAAAATAGGGACACAACGGTCATTCACACGAAAGCTTGAAAAACAGCAAACAGTACATTCAGTACATTTTCTAAAAAATAGGGTGTTACACTACTGCTTATGCTGCTCATGCCACTGTTCCACCCCTGAGTGGCTCTTTGACTCTGGTGCCTCACATCACATTACTAATGATCTCAATAATCTCTCCTTGAAGACTGACTATCATGGTAATGATCAATTACATGTTGCAAATGGTATGTCTCTTCCTATAACACATGTTGGTTCAACATCCCTTAATCAATCCACTCATCCTCTTATTTTATCAAATGTTTTGTATGCCCCTGGAGTTACTCAAAATCTTGTCTCTGTTTCTCAACTTTGCAATACTAATAATGTCTCCATTGAATTTTTCCCCACTTTTTTCAAGGTAAAGGATCTGGCCACGGGGGCAATGTCTACAAACTTCAATCCAAAACACCACAACCTCGTGCCTACTCTACATCATCCACCTCCTCTCCTCAGCGTTGGCATACCAGACTTGGTCATCCTTCTCCTCGTGTCCTACAACATGTTCTCAGTCTCAATAAAATGTTGATTAGTTTTATTCATTCCTCATTTCCCAACTATGTTCAAGAAGGCATTATATGGACTTAAACAAACACCACGTGCTTGGTTTCATACACTGAGTGATTTTCTGCAACATTGGGGGTTTCAAAATTCAAAGTCAGATACATCCCTATTCATCTATAAATCAGGTTCCATTGTTGCATATTTCTTGATTTATGTTGATGACTTATTACTCACTGGAAATGACTCATGCTTTCTCTCTGAGTTCAAAACTTCCCTTGCAGAGAAATTCTCTCTGAAAGATCTTGGCCATCCAAGTCATTTTCTAGGTGTTGAAATCATTCCTACTAAAACAGGCTTATTTCTTAGTCAGCGTCACTATATAAAAGATCTTCTGCAGAAGGCAAACATGACTGACACAAAGCCTGTCTCCACTCCAATGGCAACCAATTTCTGCTCAGCTACTGTTCCAGATTCCACAACCTGTGACAACACTCTTTTTCGTAGCATTATTGGTTCCTTGCACTATCTGTCAATCACTCGTTTTGATGTGGCCTTTCCTGTTAACAAGTTAGCTCAACACATGCAAGCTCCAACTAAAGTTCATATGCAGGCCTTGAAAAGGATACTCCGTTACTTAAAATCCAGCATTACTCATGGTCTTCATCTTCAAAGGTCCTCCAATCTGTCACTAACTGCATTCTGTGATGCAGATTGGGCTGGTGATTTGGATAGAAAATCCACAGGTGCTTACTTAATCTACTTTGGACCAAATGCTATTTCCTAGTCATCTAAGAAGCAAGCTACCGTTGCCAGATCTTCCACAGAGGCTGAAAACCGAGTCATTGCCACAACCACTTCTAAAGTCCTATGGCTGCAACACCTACTGCAGGAACTCGGTGTTCCCAATTCAGCTCCTACAATTTACTCAGACAATATTGGTGCAACTTACTTATGTGCCAATCCTGTCTTCCATTCTCGTATGAAGCATGTCGTCATAGATTACCACTTTGTTCGGGACCTAGTGGTAGCCAATAAGCTCACTGTATCTCATGTTCTCACAAGTCATCAATTGGTAGATTTGCTCACTAAACCACTTTCCTCAACAAGACATCATTTTCTAAGAGACAAGATTAGAGTTGTTGAAGACACCTCCATCTTGCGGGGACGTATAGAAGCAACAAGATCATAGCTTCCGTGATTTTAGGAACAACGTATCAGAACGTTGATTGGTTTTTAATTAGCTATGAATAGAATGTAAATAGCCTTTAATAAGATCATTTTTATTAGTGCCTGTTACAATTTTGTATTAATATATATTGTAAATAATATTCAAAATTATAGGTATAAAGAACACATTACAGCAAGCACGGTTCTTATAGTTCCAGGAGCAAGTCTGACAGAAATGGTTGGTTTTAACTTTCAAGGGTCTTTTTAAAACTCCTCGTCAAGTCTTGGAGTATCTACTACCTTGAAGATGGCGTGCAGGGTCAAGGATCTATTCTTATCTTTTATGAATCCATCATTACTAGTAACTGGAATTAGATCTTTAAGCTCAAATTCCGCTTACGTTGCTAAGGAGGATTTCTAATCGTGCACCTGCTTAATGAGGTGTCAATTTGTCAAATTGAAGTACTTTACACACTCTTCTTCCCCGTCCCAAAGGACTGCTTCTTGAGCTGTTGTTGACAACTCTGCTGGAACTTATCTCAGCAATTGAACTATGTGTATTGTCAAAGCATCACTCTTAATTGACTTACGAATAATTTAGAAAATTGCAGGCCTTTTGTCTTTGCAGCTAACGAGTCCCAATAAAGGACAAGCCTCTCTTCAATTCTACTCAACTTTGTCTTAATTAATGGATCAGATAAGGAACAGGAGAGTATCTCGTGGGAGTGGGAATAAGAACCGTGGGATGGAGGGAAAAAAAAAAATAAATAGAAAGTGTAGATGAGAACAGGACACTTTTTTTTTCTTATTTTTAAGGAAAAAAAAAGGTTATCTAATCATTAATTTATAATTTTTGTTTTGACTTTAGACAAAATTTAACTCTATGTTTTTATATTTATTATATTAATTTTATAAATTAAATTATTATATGTATTTATTAATTTTTTTTTACTCTCTTTTTTTAAAAGAATAAATAATAACTTTAGTTTTTGAATATTTCATAACATAATATTTTAATTTTTACAAAAAACATAACACACTTTAATATTTAAAAATTTTAAAATCATATCACATTCATCTTTTATATAAGGATTAAAGTATTTTTTAACTGTGAAGCGATTAAAGTATGTAATTTTTTTAAAAATTAAAATATTATGTCACAAAATATTAAAGGACTAAAGTAGTTATTTATTTTTAAAAAAAAAATACATAAATATCATAATTTAATTGATAGAAAAATATAATAGATATAAAAAAATAATATTAAATTTTTTTTCTTTGCCTTTTGGGTATTAGCTTGATCCTGACTTTAATTAAACACCAAATATTGTAATTTTGGAAATGGATTTTATTTGGTTTAACTTTTGAAAAAATATTTATGGAAAGTATTAAAAGTATCATTAATGTGGGCATTGAGATTTTGATCTTGAATCAAACGACCAATTCGTGCTGCCATTTGCGCTTCTGTGGCCAATTTTCAATTCAACGTTCTGCATAGAACGTAGAAATTTAGCAAACATATCATAAGCCAATCCACAAAATAAGTCATCAGAAATTGCCAAAAAAAGAAGTCATATGATCAGAATCCATGGCCAAAAATTTTCATAAAGTTTAATGCGTTAGATCAAGCAGTTGCAGTGACCATAACCAAGTTCTGCTTGAAAGATTTTCCAGCTATATACTAATTTTCATCCAGGAATAAAGGATAAGAAAGAAGGCTTGACAACATATACTGATTGCAGATTAGGCCAATATGATGCCCATCAATCAATTTATTCATTTTCATTTTTATGCAGATTATGTAAAATTATCTCTTTCCGTCCATTTTTTTTTTTCTAAAAAGAAGCAAAATCATATGAACCGTGTATCAAGTACAGCAAAAAAATGTTCTAAACTTCTGAATCATCAATAGAGTAAGTACCGTGTGATACCAAAATACCACCAACATCAATCTGTCCTTTTCCTTTCAAATATCAACTAGCCACCTTGACAAAGATCAGCCACCTAAAATAACACCCATATGCAAACAGCAAATGCAAAATAGGAAACATGATAATTCTTTATGCATGAAAATTAGCAAAACAGGAGGAAAGAAAAAAATACATCGTATTATAGAGTAATGGATCTGCTGTATAAGATGTATATGATGCAGATATGAGACGTTTACAATGCTCTTAAAAGGGGTAGAAGCATCAATGCTCCATTGAAAATTATATGTGATAGGTAAGTATAAGTGTCCTGTTATTTAAAATTTAACCCTTGATTCTTTATTATTACTATTTAATCCTTGTCCTATTTAAAATTTAATACTTGCCAATTAGTCCTGGAATGGCTTTTTAGTTTGTAGCCACTGGGACTTTTGGTTTCTCCATTTCGCACGAGTTGGATAAGGATGCTGGGAGCTTGAATTATCTCCCCTTTTATTGAAACTGAGATTGTTAGTTATCTTCCCTTTTCTTGGACATAAAATTGAATTTACTTGTTACAATGAAAACAGAGTAATTTTGTTTGTAACTGTTCTTCAACTCCCAGCTACACAAAAACAAATCTCCAAGGGGCAATAAACCTAATAAAACAAACCATGCCTCCAAATGCAAGTTCAACAATGTTGTATCACCATTCTTAGCGACAGGGCCACCACCATCACTAATTGCGAGCTGATCCGATTGTAGCAGTGATCACTACTGCAATATTGCGGTCATATCAGGTGATGTGGTCTACAATTTAAAACCATGCTACTACCACAACAGCAACACCAACCTCTCCCTGCTTGAAGCAATCCACAAATCCAACAACGCCGGTTCTGGTGGTTGGGATTGATTGAGATTTTTCTTTTTAGTTAGTTTTGATTTTGTGAGATTTTTTCTGTTTTTGAGTTCCTTTTGGTTGAATTAATTGATGTTTGGATTTTGGTACATCTTCACCGTACGATTACCAAGGAGCTGCCTCACCTCCAAAGCAGCATCCTTCAAGAACGCAGAACCTCCCCAACTGGAGAGCAGAGAAAGAGAGAAAGAAGGGATTTTCTTAACGGCCAACTTCTAAATGATAATTTTTAAAAAATAATTTATTCTTCTATTCAATTTTTTTATTAATTTTTTAATTATTAAATTAAAAAAATATTAAATATTTTTATATTTTTAAAATATTAAATATATTTATTTTTTATTTAATAATTTTTTTTTAATATTTAATATTAAAATAATTAAATATAAAAATATAGAATTACTCTAATTTTTATTCTCTGACCTCTTCAACATTGAAGTAATAAATGCCAACCGTTGACGATACTTTTTACAAAGGAAAAAAATAATTATACATTAATTTTACTAATGCATATATTATTTATATTTTTTTTTTAAAAGATGTAATTAAATGAAAAAAAAAAAAAAAAAATATATAATAAATAATATTAAATAAAATATAAAAATAAATATATATATTATTTAATATAAAAATATAAAAATTATTTTATAAAATTAACGCTTATGGTTATGGAGGATCCATGCTCCAAAATAATTTTGGGAGCAGCATATATTGTGAATCCTTTCCAATACAAATATCTCTACCATGGGTTTGGAATAATATTCATTTTATTTATAACTGGAGTTTTGTATAAAACATGAAATTATGTTAGTTTAAGAATGCAATTTATTTACTAAAAAACAAATGCATTTCATTTACTGATCATTCTGTGTGTAATATTTCATTATTTGTAAATCCTATGTAAATAATTTCATTTCAGATGAATCATTTCATTTTTAAAATTGAAGTGTTCCAAAATGACCTTTGGAAATATGATTTCATTGCAGTAAAGAAAAATAAAAGGAACTGTGATCCATAAATCGTAATACTAATATCTCAGAGTTGGAACTAGAACAGTAAACTTTTCAAACCAAATCCCCAAATAGTGAATAGTGAAGCTGGCCAATTAAATAAGCTGATAAAATATACTCTTTGAACATTCGTTGAGAGTTTGAAACATCAACAAGGGGCGGGGTAGAGTTGACAACAAGTTCCAGCTAGGCAGAACTTGAGCAAAACTGATGTACGAATACCTGCCTAATTAACAGAGCAAATTAATATAAATGACGTCATTAATTAATCCACTGCATATACATTATAAATAGATAATTATTAACTTGCAATTGATACAGTTGAGTAATGATACATGGAGTCACTAGAAGTTTAAGATGTTGGAGTAATTAGGAGTCAAGTTTTGCATCCAGGGACTGTTCAATTGAGCCCAAATGGTGTCTTGGGTCCAGTCCGTGATCATCATGGGCAACTGGAGCTCGGGTAGCTTGTCCTTTCCTAAGGGCAATTGCAGGGATGTACCACAAGCCGTTTTGTTGTCTTTGATAGAAAATTGGCTCCTTGTGTTTTCTTGCCTTGGCACTGACAGGGACACAGATACCATATCTTCAGCTTCAGCTTCAGCTTCTTTCTTAAGAACGACATGTTGTAACAAGAGCTGGTCCTCCTGTTGGCTGCTAAAGGACATGGTGTCCGTGGAGGAAGGAGGGGACGCAGGGGAAGCAACCAATTGCTTCATCTCTTCCTCTATTGCTGCCCTTTGCTCCAGCACTTTCAACGAAGTTGCCTTTCGATATATCTTGCACAACACGATATCCTGTATGTATACATGTACCACAGTAATTAATACTTTATTAACTACTAGTAGTACCATTAATTTCTAATTTTATATAATATACTTGAAATTTAAAGACATATTAGTTTAAGTTGCAAGTACTTGAACTTTCTCGTGAATGAAGCAAGAGGTTTTCATAAAAGACCAAAAGGGACCACGCCACATATATTCGCAGCCTAGCCTTACAGGAAGTAACTATCATTATCTATCCATCTCTTCTTCATGGAAACTTCGTTTCCCTTCCCTCTCAGAGATATGCACGTTAATTAAAGAACCACTTTTCCCAAGGAAAATTCCTAGCTGGTCCTATTAATGCTACTAAATAACTAAAGAACAAAACTAAAATATCAGATGAAGCTTCCCTATAATTTGCAAGAAACAGGCCATAACAAGCAGCTAGCAGCATGGTGTTTTGCAAGAAATTAAGAAGTAAGAAAATAATTAACTATATATACAGTTTGAATGAGAAATTAAGTTAGCGACATAACTCATAAGTCTGTGGTATCACATGGGCAGCAATCTAAAACTGGGCTCACATTCATAGTTGATATATATATGGTTATGGTCATATAATAACAACCTAAAATAACAAAAGATAAAGGGTTGTAGTTCATGTTCAAATAATGTATAATTATATATATATATATACCTTGGGTAATCGGCAAGTGTCAGGTAAACGGTACTCATTCATGACCCAATCGGTCTTGCATCCCCGTGGAGCTCTACCCTTATAGAAAACCAGGGTCTTCCTCAACCCGATTATGCGCTTGGGATCTGATAAGGTCACGATTTTCCGGTCTGAACCGGTGGCTTTCCAGAACCCTTTCTCTGTGGTGCGGTTAGGCCTTCCCCCACTGCCGTGCTTCTTGTCCCTTGGCACGAAGAAGTACCATTCTCTTTCCCCCACCTTTGCCAAACCTATATAATATATATATATACCATGGAATCATCGTCTTAATTGTTAAATGACTATGAACATAACAAAACATAGATTGAGAGACAGATATAGAGTTAGTTTTGTTTAATTAATTGATTGATTGATTACCAGGCAAGTCCCAAGGATCATGGTGATAGATGTTGAGGAAACCAATGACGTCGAAACGAAGTTTCTTGCCAACAACCTTGTTTTTAAGATAGAAATCGAGGAGTTCTTCTTCTGTGGGATGAAATCGGAAGCCTGGAAGTGCAATTTCCCCAGTCATGTTGATGTCTTCCATGGATGCCATATATCATCAATATGTTTCCTTGCTTATGACTACGTACTGTTTAGCTAGTTAGTGCTACTGCACTGTACCTACTTTAATTTTGAGGTTTTTTTTGCTGGAAAGAAAGACAAACATATGAAAAGGGCCTGTCTGTTGAATGAATATGAATATGATGATGAGAGGGTATTGTATTTATAATGAATGGTTGGTTCGGTAATTGGTGCCCATAACTAATTAATTTGTGGTGTGATTTTCTGATTAATAACAGTGCTTGTGTTATGACTTGGTCATGGATGTTGACTACTAGAGAGAGGAGCACAAAAGTCTTAGTAAAAAATCTTAAAAGAAAATGGACTTGTAATCGCAATTGTGACTGCTTATTATGAGATTTGTGTGGTAGGACCATGTGAATAGGGACCCACGCGGCTTGACAGAAAAGTCTACAGACTAAACTGTGTGGTGTAGGGACAATAACAAGACATGGACATGTTATGTTATGCCTTGAACTCCTTTTTCTTTCTGTTTTGGACTGTTACCCGGAAATTCCTCTTACAGATTCATGGCCATTCTTTCTTTTCCATGTGGGCCTATAAAAATGCACGGTACAAAAATTACTTTGGTTAAAACTATTGAATTATTTTAATTTTTAACATAATAGTTTGGCACAAAAACATGTATTTTTATATCATTGTTATTCCACCCCAAATAATATAGCATCATGTGAACAACTTACAAATGGAAAAATTACACAGCCAAATGACAATTAACAAACTCAACCCCAACCTTTTGAAAGTTCCACATTTATACATTTCTATATACTTACCCTTATTTTATTGGTGATTGAATCCAAATCAAATAGGAATACTTTACTACAGCGTTAATTTGAATGAAGCCTCAATTCAAATGACTATTTTTTAAAGAGTGTGTACATTATTTGACTCATTAAAATAACTCCCTCAAATTATAAACTTGGCAAAAGACTGATAAAATAGTCCAAAATATTAAAAGAGAGAGCTTCGATTTTTGGAAAATGATGTCAAATTTTCAATTTTTTAGTTCGATTTCAATTTTCAAGCTATAACCCTTAGTATGGGTTGAAACGAAGTCCAGGTCTGCATTCCATTTTTTGAGGGAAGACTAACGACCCTCTTTTCTTCTGCCAAAAAAAAATGAGGAAGAGACACTGGCACAGTTTTGGTTGCAAAATAAGAAACATAGATTCCGGGGTAATTACCAGACTGCAATTACCAATTACAATGGTTCTCTGTACATATTGACGACATTAACATTGAAATGTCAAACATTATAATCAACAAATAAAAATGGTGCTCACATTTCTTTCTTATACAAGTATAATAATCTCTCTCTCTCTCTCTCTCTCTCTCTCTCTCTCATCAACACATGAAAAACATAATTGTTACCGTGGGCTCCAGCCTACGAACACTCAGCCTTCACAATGTAAAAAGCTCCTCATTTTTTTTCTTATTTTTTTGTTAATTTTTTTAAATTCCTGGACTCGCATGAATTACGATGATAATCAATGTTTATAGCTCGAGCACTCAAACGCTTAAGCTAACTGCAACATGACCCAAAAGGTAAGCATATTTCTTTCTCATATAAATAAGTAAATCTCTCTCTCTATTAATAAAAAGGATAATTCAACATTTTTCTACCTTCATTTTTTTGAGTAAATTTTAAGCAATTCATTGTTATAATTTATTCACTTTTTTCAAATAAATTTATAAAAAGAATATGATTATATGTGTGGGTATTATAGAAAAAGGTTTATAACAATGTGACCAATATTTTTCTGTCTTGCCTTTTCATTCACAAGATTTTTTTTTTAAAAAAAATTGACATTATTTCAAGCACTTAACAGTAAAGAGGAATACTAAATGCACTAATTAAGAATTTTATAATATTGTTCTAGATACCTATCATTTAAATTCGCGAGGATATATTGATTTTCTTATGACCTATTATAAGAGTTGAGAAGCATTTTTCACAATAGCACATTTGCAGTACCGATTACAAAGTTTCTATATGCATTTCATGATTTTACTTATCAGTAAGATTGTATCACCATATTTATACCTTGGAGTAAGGAAGTAGACTTATGCACGCACGGGAAAAGATAAAAGCTTTTTCTTATAGGGTAGAAATAAAAAATTTATTTTAAGTTTCAAACGTTACATGTGTATTGGGTGCATATGTATTTTTCCATCACACCCATATCAGATTGTATCTATGTTGGGTCCATATGTATTCGTGTATCGTATGTCTACATGCATATTAGTTATTTTATTTTATTTTTTACAAAACAGGTCAAATCATTTGCAACGCATGTTAAACTATCTAGGGATGGCAATGGGTATTCGACCTGATGGGTATCCGTAAAAATTACTCATAATGGGTAGGGTAATTACCCGCAAATTTTGATGGGGATGGATGCGGGTATCATTAGTACCCATCGCCTACCATAGCACATACTTATTTATTTTATATACATATATACATATATAAACATTATCTTGATAAAAAATATATATATATATAACACATTACACATCTTTGAGACACAAAGTCAAGACTATACGATACCTACGTAGGCTAATTTCTGCGTGAAGAGTTAATTATCACTTTTATTATAACAAGTAATTCACTTGACTTTTCTTTTGACTTTGAAACTTTCAAAGTGAAAAATCAGAAGAAATTAGAAACCTATCTACTATCTTGGAAGACAAAAACGTATCACTTGTTTAGCAATTGGAACACCCAGATTTATATTGCCTTCAACTTTTCTATTTATCTCTATTAGGTATTTATATATCCTGTTCAGGTTAACTTTTATTTACTTGTATTTATGTTTATGTTACTGATTGCTTATAAAAGCATTTTAGTTTGCATTTTGGTTGTTAAAATATGTTGCATACGTTACTAATTTTGCCATTTGTGGAATGCAATTGTCAATTGAAAGACATTGAGATCTACTTGCCTCTACCAGTGCCTGTGTTTTTTGTCGTGTAAACACAAGATTTGTTATTTCCTTTTATGTCTTTAGTGCTTTCTATTGATTAGATATTGTAAATAGGATCCATTTTGCCTATGTTGTCTATTTTATTTTTACTTATTTGGTGCTTTCTTTTATTGGTTTATTGTGCTATTATATTGTGTGTAGGTTATATTAATTATTAATTATATATTATCAAATATACCTTGACTTTGTTACATTAAATTTTGGAAGATGCAACACTTTTTATGATTATGTTTGAAAAGCCTTTGAATAACATGATTGTATGCATTGACATTTTTAATCAATGTCTTTTTATCCATTGATTTTTTCGTAGTTAATAAAAGTGCGGGTAGTAATGCACCCTTAGGTAAGGGTAAAATGCGAGGATCAAAGTTCTTCCCCCGGGTATGGGGACGGATACGGATATTTTTTAAAATGCGGGTATGGGGCCAATATTAACATCTTACCTCTTTCGACCCCCCATTATCATTCTAATTACTATCCCCCAACACCCCCCTTCCGGAAAAAAAAATGTTAAAGTATTAATTTTGAATCCTCTAAAACTGACTAAAATATGTATGAAATCCTCTCTTTACATCAACATATCAAAGAGTTATTATCATGATTTTAACTTATGACCTGTATTTAAATATTTTTCCTGTCCCAAAAACTTAAGTTGCTGCTAGGTTGTTTGTACGAAACAAACTCTAGTCTTAATTATATATATAAAATCAATTTTAGTTTTATTGTAATTCAATTTTAACCTTCATAACTTTAATTGTAACAAAGTAGTTTTCCTAAATTTTAAAATTGATGCATTAAGTCTTCCAATTAGAATGGAGTTGACACGACACTTGTTTTGTGATGTTGCATTTGTGTCACAAAACTTTCAGGTCAGCAGAGTTAATAGAAAATAATAGCAGTACAGCTCCGATAAAAAAGAAATTGCCTTATCAATATTAACAGAGCCACATTATTATTCGATTAGTATCAAAACTTAATTTATTACAGAGTTAACATTATTGCAATTAAAACGAATAAGAACAATTTTTTTTTATTTGCGAATAAGAACAAAATAAAAAATACAAGAAGTGTATATGTATATATATATATGTATATATATATATATATATATATCAATATATATATATATTTTATTATAATAACGAAATAATCAATCATTAGATAAAAGTAGATCTAATCTGAAGTTAAAAAATATGTAAAGAAAAAAAAAAAACAGAACCGATCCATCATATATATATATATATATATATATATATATATATATATATATATATATATATATATATATATATATATATATATATATGCGCACAAGTTGGTAGTACGACTTGACTATTGAATTTGCAAAATTGTTTTGCTTCCACAAAATATTTATCAATTTAGACATTTTAAGTGTGAGATTAATTTTTATTAAATAAAGTTTAAATATTTGTACTATAAATAAAATTTACTCTCATAAAATTCAAGTTCCCAACTAAATCACATCTTATGATTGAATTTGCAAGACATGAATATAAGAAGATCACATTGTATTCTACCATCTACATAATATGTGAAATTGACAATGTGTCATTGAATACCATAGTTTTTAGAATTGGATTAAACCAGTTGGTTGGATTAGAAAAATTAAGAATCAGTCCTTCGACCAATCCAATTCACCTTTAGAAATTGAATTTTCAAAAATTAATAAAGAATCGAAAAACCTAAATTTAAGTGGGACGACCATGTGAATCAATCATTTTCTTTTAATTTTTTTTTAACTTTTTTAACTCTACTATAATTATTTGGTTCTTAATTTATAATCAAACTTGAGCCTTTGTTTTCTTAATTATATGATAAGTCAATTTAATTATGTTAAAAATACATTTAAATATTTTTTTTGGTTATATTTATACACTTAACATACATATGTATATTATATTTTTCTTATATATGTTATACATTTATATAATATATATGTATATACATAAAACCTTTATTCGACTCTGGCCAAATTTTAGTTGAATTTCAAAATCTTAAACATATCTCTTTACCAGTTCAATGATCGATCCAGATATGAAAACATTATTAAATATGTTATCACGAAATTAAATGACAAATATAAATTCATTTCTTAATCTATCCAAAACAAATTTATTATTAACAAAAAAAACTTGTATAGCTTGCTCTATATAAAAAGATTAAAAAAAGTATAAAATATCATAAAATAGTAGTTTTTGGATTAAATTATTTTTTATGCAAACCTTTGGCTTAAATTATTGATTACATTTAGTTTATGTCACATAGAAATAAAATATCTGTTACATACATGAATAATATATAAAACAAATTTTTAAAGTAAAATTTCGGAGAGACGCATGCATCATGCATGTTGGTTTATGTAAACAAGGAGCAAAAGCGCATGGAATTAGGGTCTCTTTTTCAAGCTCAGACAAATAGGCTTCAATCATATGCTGATTGTTGCAATAAGCTAATGGATGTGATTTTATCATAAGCAAAAAAACTTAAAAATAAATAATGAAATCTTACCTGTGATATGTAATTGAACTTTAGGAAACGCACATTACTTTTTATTTTTAATTACTTTCTTTTTTTTTTTTGCTGAGAAAAGAATGGTATCTTGTTGGTAAAGTCAATTTGTTTATATTGCCGAAGTCTTCAAATTAGAGTGACCACAGCACAAAGAATACAAAGTACTGGGTTTTTCCAAAGATATATGTTGTCAATTCAAAAGCATCTCCGCGTTTGCATCATTATTTTCATATATTCTAATTCTAACAATAGTTTGAACCTCAATTTTAATATTTTTATTACAAATAATATATACATCTTTTTTATATTTTATTTAATATTATTTATTATTTTTATTTTTATTATTATTTTTTTATTTAATCATATATCTTTTAAAAAATATATACAATACTTACACCATAATATCTTTTTCCTTTAAAGTTCCACGCTCTCTCTCTCTTGCATAAAAAAAAAGCTAAAAATAAATAAAAATAAGGAACAATTTTCTTTAAAGGATATGATATAGGCTTTGACTTGGAAGTCTTCTGCAAAGACCTCAAGAAGTCTTTGTCTCTCAAGTAAATGACGATAAGCTCATTGATATCAAACACTTTCTAATTTCTTCTAGTACCCCTCTTGAATCTTATATGGTAATAGCTATTACCAGATCAAAGTCTTACAAAATTGTTCTGTTGTATATATAGACATATCGAAAGCAACTTCCTATGCTCTTTCCTCGAATTTTCTCGATTCTTTGGCAGATAAGTTCCTTCTTCTTTTCTTTTTTTTTGCCAAAAAGATAAATTTTAAATTTGTCATATGCAGGGCGCAGGAGATGATTGAATTGCAATTGAGAAAACAGCAGTGACAGTGCTTACACTACCGTACCAGTCATAACTGCATGAAATAAATTACCACTGAAAGCCAAAAACATATGATCTCAATCTGTCACTCAATTTTATACCAGAAGCATACATGTACAAACTAAAATTCTTAATGGGAAAGGAAATTTCGTGGTAATCAATCCCAAAATCGACTCTTAAAATTCAGTTTTTTTTCTTATGGGTTCTCTCAACTGCTGCTTCTCTAACGTCAGTACTCATGTGATCGATCTGTTTTATTATATGAAAGTATACCTTTTTATCTGGGTAATGGGTTCTCTACTACATATAAATAAAGTTGTTGTCAAATTATATTCGTATAATTGTAGTTAGCTTGGTACACCTGTAACATGAGGGTGAAGTTTTTCATACAATTTTTTATAAACAAATTTCTCTTTATACTTATTATCCTTTTTAAATGACAAATAAAGTTAAAATTATTAAGAAAGATAATTTATGTTTTAATTAAAAAATGACATTTAATTTTACATAATATATAATAATACTTTTAATAAGTAATTATTAGTTATTTTTTTATTAAGTAGTCATTAGTTGCTATTACTAATAGTTTCAAATAAAATTTTATATAAAAAAATTTATGAATAACTACTACTTCTTATTGAGTAATCATTTCTTATTACTACTAACTAACGTTTCAAAAAAGTTCAATATATAAAATATATGAAATTAAAAAAAAAATTACAAATAATTATTGTCTTTTATTTGGTTGTCATTAATTGTCACTAAATAGTTAACAGTTTCAATTTAAGTTCTATATATTATAAATGTTAATTAGTTAGTTATAACAAATGTTAGTTATTAGAATATAAAAATACATAAAATTGAGAATAAATTTTGTTAATAACTATTACTTTTTATTGAGTAATCATTAATTACTACTAAGTGACTAATAATTTCAAATTAAACTTTATATAAAAAAATTTGTGAATAATTATTACTTCTTATCAGTGGTTATTTATTATTATTAATTGGCTAACGTTCAAATAAAATTTAATATAAAAAATACTTGAAAATAAAAAAAAATTGTGAATAATTATCTTTTATTAAATAGTCATTAATTATTATTGAATAATTAATGATTTCAAATTAAATACTATAAGAAAAAATTTACGAATAATTATTATTTTTTATTAAATAATCATTTATTGTTATTGAATAAATAATATGTCAAATGAAAATTTTATTAAAAATAAGTTTAATTATTAAATAAAATTAAATAATCTCCTCTTTAGTTAAAATTATAATAATCATTATAAATAATTTTAATATTTTTTTATCTCTTTAAATTAAATATCATTCCTTAATAATTTTTATCATTAATCGTCCCAAGAGTGGAAACAAATTTACACATATGTACAATCGTACCAGCGTTCTTTAATCAAGACATGTCCTATTAAATAAGTCGTTTTTTAAAATATTTAGTTAAATAATTGCGCCATCTAACGTTATTTAAGATTTTGGTTTAATTATATATTATTATGATAATTATAATTATTAATTTATTATAATATATTAATATTTTTTAATTAAATTTTAATTAAAATAAAAATTTAATACTTATTTAGCTTTATTATTGTGTATTAAGTTGTTTAACTCTTTGTTTAAAGGTAGAGTCTCATTAACTTTTTTTTGTAAAATATCAACTTTTAAAAATCAAGTCAGTCTTGAAAATTAACCTATTACAAGTTAACAGGATAAACTCAGACCTTATCTTTGTGATCTGGTCAAAATTAAAAAAAGACCGAATTTGATTAATCAATCTATCCAAGACCCACAAATTTTACAGGACCCGAGTACAATCGTACCAGGGAGAATCAAGACATGTCCTTTCGTTTTCTTTATATTCCCATCCATAAAATCACGTTATTTAAGATTTTGGTTGAAAGCTATAAATGGTGCTCTTGGCATTAATTTTTTTTATTGTGATTTTTATTAGTGATATTCTCATTTAATTAGCTTTATTATTGTGTATTTAATGAAATTTTGTATATTTAGCTAATCATAAGTTATCAAATTAAGTGGAAGGTGCTAGGTAACTCAATCCAATTAATTGAGAAATTTTGAAATCAAATCTTATATTCACCTAAATGCGTCACATGAACAAAATGCAATGTACCTCATTCCTTTTAGATGTAACGTTTATGTGTTAACATGTGTGTGGATTTGAATATATGAATAAATTAACAGTTAAAATTTATAATTTTTTTTTGATAATCTACTATCTAATGGAAAAAAAATTATTACATTTAAAGGAAAAAAATTATCACATTAAGTGAATTAGTTCAAATTTAATAAAATAAAATTACGAAACCTGTTATATTTAGAAACAATCTATACATCTAAGATTCTTATAGATTATATAATTAAATAGATATAATAAATTTAGAAACAATCTATAATCTAAATCTTATAGATTATATAATTAAATAGATATAATAAATTTTAATAAATCTAATATAATTTATTTCCCTTAAATTAATTCTTATCAATTTTAAATTTAATTCACTTATAGAGCATTAGTCTGTTTTTTTTTTTTCAAGGCACTTGTCGAGCATTAGTTAGAGCTATAAATCAGGCGTAAATTGAGCTGTGCTGGTAATCCGAACGGTTTGTTCTGTCACATCATAACAAGGGGTTGTTATTAACATTTTTAATTGTTTATTTATATTTTTTTAATAATTACTCATAATTTTTTTAAAAAATTAAAATTTATCATTTGAGAGTATTAATAATTTCATCTCATCACACGAATAAAAGACTCTTACAAGTTGTGAAAAGAGCAATATTTAATCTAAAGAGATAAACAATGTTAAAATTATTAAAAATGACTATTTAAATTTTTATTAAAGAGAAAAATCATTTAATTTCACTAACATACAATAAAACTCTTAATAAATAATTATTAATTATTTTTTATTAAGTAGTCATTAGTTATTATCAAGTGACTAATATTTTTAAATTAAGTTTTTTATTAAAGAAATTTGTAATTGATTACTATTTATTAAGTGATCATTTATTGTCATTTGATTGATTAAGGTTTTAAATGAAATTTAATATATAAAATATATGAAATTAAAAAATATTTACAAATGATTATTGTCTTTTATTTAGTGGTCATTAATTATCATTAGATGACTAACAATTTCAAATTGAATTTTTTATGAAAAAAATTTACAAATAACTACTACTTCTTATTGAGTGATCGTTTATCGAATAACTAATATTTCAAATAAAGTTTAATATATAAAATACATGAAATTAAAAAATATTTATAAATAGTCATTGCCTTTTATTAAGTGGTTATTAGTTATTACTAAGTAGCTAATAATTTCTTATTAAAATATATATGAAAGAAATTTGTGAATTGTTACTATTAAGTAGTTATTAAATGAAATTTAATATATAAAATATATAAAATAAAGAAGAAATTTATAAATAATTATTATTTTTTATTAAGTGATCATTAATTATCATTGAACAGTTAATATTTTTAAATTAAGTTTTATATAAAATAAATATGTGAATAATTACTTTTTCTTATTGATAGTAATTTGTTGTCATTCAGTTATTAATTTTTTAAATAAAATTTAATATTTTAAATATATGAAATTAAAAAAGTTGTGAATAGTTATTATCATTTATTGAGTAATTATTAGTTATTATTAGATGATTAACAGTTTCTAGTTGAATTCTATGTAAAAAAAATTGATGAATGATTATTGCTTTTTTATTGAATAGTCATTGTTACTTATAAATAACTAATGTTTCAAATGAAGATTTTATTAAAAATAATTCTAATTATTAAATAAAATTAAATAATATTTCTATTTAATTAAAATTTGAATAATAATTCTTAATAATTTTTTTATCATTTTAAATTAAATATTGCTCTTTAACATCCTTAACATAATTTTTTCCTTTCAAATTTATGTAATTTACGATCTTCAACAATCAGACTATTGAGGGAATCATCCTGACACGGAAACAATTATCATTAATCATTAGATGACCAAACTTAACAAGCAAATTTTTTTAAATAAACATAATTTATCACGTTTTTTTAAAGTATTTAAGTTATTATTTAATACTTATAAAAAATATATTTAAAATTAAGTTTATTTTTATCATAATCTTTACAATTTTATACATAATAAATAATAATTTAAATATTTATAATATAAGTTATTTAAGCAAGAATTTCCTTAACAAGAAGTTATTGTGATGTGCCTAAAAGGGAGACAAGGACTAAGCTTAAATGTAAGTTAATAATCAAGCTGGATTGGATGTATTTTAAAGAATAAAATATAAAATTATAATTGATGAAAAATTAAAAAATTAAAATTTTATAAAATACAAACACTTATAAGTTTAAAAGAGATCATGAATATATGATAATAATTTTTTATTAATAATTATATTACACTTTATTATTCTCTAAATAATAAAATTTAGCATCAATTCTTATCTCAAACTTTAATTAATATTTTTTATGTATTCATTAATTTAATTAAATGAAATTAAAAATAATAAATAAATAAATAAATTAAATAAAATTAAAAATAAAAATAAAAACCAAATATTAAAGTCAAATTTTATCCTTTTCTAAAATACACTTCTCCCGTAAGTCCAAGCTATATTCACCTTATTTTTCATGTCACTTTCTATATGACAATCCATAGTTAATTGGTGCAATAAAGTGGTAATTGACTGACTTGCATTATTGGGCATGACATCAAAATGGGAATTAGTCAACTCGAGTGTATTTTCATTTTTTTTCAAAAAAAAATTCGTTCTAACACCATCGGTGCCACCACCGTAAGAAAAAATAATTGGTCCAAATTTGTTTGACTAAATCTTTGTTCATTAAATATCTTTTAGTACTTTGTAATAATTGATAAAGATTAATAATTTATATTTGTATATAATGTAATGTAATAAGCCTCTTGATAACAATTTATAGATTTTTTTATAATTCACTTTTTTTTTCTCATTAACAGTTAATACTTGAACTTCCTCCGGTCTTTGCTATCTGTTTATCTGGCATATTCCTGCAACTTTCTTGCTTGTTAATTAGCTGACGCTCTTCATAGTTCATGTTCCTCTCCCCTTCTCTTTCCTTTTTTTTTTCTTTCGTCAAAAGATAACGTTTCATTAGTCAAAATAAAATGAAGTATCATTCTTAACTCATACCCATATGAGTTACACCTTAGTCACCGACTGATGAAGTTTACTGTGGTTAGGGATAATCGATCGTAGCCTGAGAGAGTGGATCCCACGCCATAGGGCTATTGTGTCTAATCAAACAAACTTTACCATCGAGGTTGAGTTTCATACTCATCTCAGTTGGTGAAATGAATTTTCGTCTAATCAAACGAACCCTATTATCAAAGTTGAGTTTCGCACTCATCTCAACTTGTTGAAATGAATGTTCATCCAAATAAACGAACTCAACCCCTGAGGTTGAGCCTCGCACTCATCTCGGCGTGGCAAACGAGTGTTCGTCCAATTAAATGAACCCTACCTCTGAGGTTGAGTTTTGCACTCACCTTGGTCAGGTGAAGCAGGCGTTCGTTATACAAGCGTACGTTAAGACTTGACATTGGATCAATCTCAAAAACTATAAAAACAACTACATAAGACAATGATAGTTTAACTGTACAATGCAATGGAAAGTAGAATGTTTCAAAAAATAAGTCTTATTCTAATTCCAGACATCGCCTACTTCAATCTACTTTACAAAGAGGAAGTTATTATCTTTGAAGAAGGGCCAGCAAGTCATTCTTGCGCAAACACTGCCCTCTTGAGAATAGAAAAGAAGGTATCTTGATAAAATGATGGTGACAATCAAGCACCAACCTACACGGGCCACCGCAACTATTGCTCAAGATGAGAGAAACCACCTCTCTAGCGGAACCATAACCCACCGCTGCATATGCTTGAAAGAAGGACTTATGTTGTTGAGAGGTGGATGGACCAAGCTGCGCAAGGCAGTTACTTGGTCATTACCAAGCCACTATGCTTGGAAAGAAAGGCCTCCGCCAAAGGAACATGCAGCCAAAAAAGGAAACACATTTGAGAATTCGAGAAAAAACCTAAAAAAAAAAGCCTCATAAGGAGGCACAACCCTCCATACACTCACAAGAAGCAAGAAATGGATCATTCTCTAGGGAAAACCCATGTTTGGCTACAACTAGAAGACGAAAAAAACAAGTAACAACCTCACTATAAACATTCCTTATTTATAGATGGAGTAATGATAAGCCTATATTTTATGGCCTTAAACCGAATAAATTATGGTGATTTGCTTATATTTATTTGTGAATTTTAGATGGATCCTTATCATTGTCTTCGTTTTCGTAAATTAAAGAGGTTTATCACATTTGGAGTGAAAGCAGACGAAGACATCGCATTTTCAGAGCAAAAGATGATAATTTACACAACTTATAAACACCATTTTTTTATATTAGTTAACACACACATTCAATATTTTAGACTTCTCTTGTACTTAATCGATTAATTTTGTCCATCATTTATAAGTTTGAGTTCAAATTGAGTTTAGTTGTATTTTTCAGCATTGTGACAATTTTACGTTGTTTCTGTATTTCAGGTATAACTTGAGTTATAGACATCTAAAAATTATAAACTTTACCCTATAGGAAATTTGAGAGGAAGCTCTACAACTTTGATGAGAGCTCCAAAGCTGAATCGGATATCTAGCGGGTCATATTGGGTCTAGAAGTCAAAACAGAGGTGTTGTCGCTGGAATCCAAGTAGTTTGTAAAGATTGGGCCGTATCTTGGGTTGTAGGAGTCATAATGGGTTGAAACTAGTGGCATTGGAAAGCTGAGACAAAACCCTTCAACCTTCATGAGACCACTTATCCAAATGGTAACGTTTTGATAGGGTTTTTAACGTCTTAAGTTAGACACAGTCGTGTCTAACTTGGAAAACGTCTCTGGTATGGAGACATTGTAGTGTCTAAGCTCGACACGGCCGTGTCTCCCCTTTACATTGAAGTTACACTGTTTTTTAAGCACACACAACTGTGTTGAGCTTAGACAAAGCAATGTGAGGTCCCCTACGTATAAAAACAACAATTTTTATAACAAATATTATAAATAGAAGCAAATCCCTAAATCTGAACACAACCTTTGCGATGACAGACTTTGAGAGACAAATCAAAAGAGAGAATTGCCACAAATCTTTGGAGGACGACTACAAATAGAGGACATAATTCTTGAAGGCTTGAAGATCACGATCTCAATAAAAAAGAATTTTGGTTCCTCTTCCCTCTAGTTTTTCCCTTTTCTTCATGTCTTTCTTTCCATGGATTTGTATTATGATTTGAGATTATTCGTATTGAATATGAGTAACTAATCCCATAGCCAGGGCTATGTGGGATCATGTTTTCCTAATTAATTGATTTTCATCTTGAATTTAATTAAGGTATTTTCAATTGGGTTTATTGTATTACTTGAATTCTTGTCAATACTTAATCACTTTTGACATGTTTTAATTCATTGTTTGATTAGTGACCATCCGCAACCATGAGTGGACCTATATAATAAACCTAGGATTAGATTGGTGAAAGACCAAACATCAATTTATTCTATCAATAGAATTGACGATTATGTTAGTTCATCTCTTGAATTGGGACTTAATGCATTCCTAGTTAATTCAACTAAATGACCAAATAAGTTAATAATTTAGGAAAAAAATATTGTTTATCCATGACCATTGAGATTAAATAGTAATTAAGAGAATATTGATAAGAGAATTACCTTACATTATATATAAATAAAAATTTGGTTAATTGGATTCAAGTGAACCTTGCGCCTTAGTTTCCCTTTAATTGATTTATCTTTATATTGTTTGATTGTCCATATTTCTTCTTTATTTGTTTTTTGATTTTATTTTGGTTTCTCTTTACACTTATGATTGTTTAAATAACCAAGAGTTTAACGAATCTAATAATTACCTCTTATTCCTCGTGGGATCGATGACTAAGACTCAAGTCTTATATTACTATACAATATAGTGCACTTGCACTTAGTATATTATAAGCGTATCAAGTAACGCATCCTGATTAGTTCGTAAAAGAGATGAACTGGCTGCACGATTGCAGCCACGATCAATTGTTCCTCCTCTATGACTAGCCACAAGGGCAACGAGCAGTTAGGGAACAGAGCAGAAAAATTGTCATGGCTATTAAAGCAATCTTAACTCCTAATAAATCGAAAGCAGCAGTTCCCAAATAAGCATATACTGTTACAAACCGCAGAGCAAAAACTGCCAAAAAGATGTCAAATGCAAAGTCTCGCCACCAAGATCAATGGTTAGACCTACCTTGGTGAGCTACACAAGCAAAATTGCTTAAATATAAAGCCAACACCAAGATTGAGTGTTTAATCCATCTCGGTTTAGAAAAGACAAAAGTTCAACAAGTATGAAGGCAGTACCGGGATGGAGCGTTGGACTCGCCTCAACATATAGAAAGAAAGTAACATACAGAAATTACCAAACATTCAATCAAATGATGCCCGAGATCGGGACTTGTCCAAATATAGAAACAAAACCCCACTCAATGGGCAACATAAAAAAAAAGAGGTATCAAAAGGTGGCGCTCTGATCCTCTGGGGTCTCCACCGTTCTCTCAGACCGCTCAACCTCCAGTACCGTTTCTGTCACCTCACCACCTTCCACTGTGCAATCTGTTTAGTTATAAGGGACGGTCTCAGAAGCAACTATGTCCCTTCCTCATTGAGTCTAGGGGTTAAGGAGATGAAGTTGGCTAAGGGCATTTTCAAATGTCTCCTCCACGAATGTCAACCAATCATCCATAGTTCGATCATGCTCCCCCTTCAGAAGCTCAAACCGAGTCTAAGCATCAGCAAGAGCAGACTCAGACAAGGTTAGGTTTTTCTTCAGTTTATCCTGTTAGCCATGGCAACCATCACCTAAGAGGGGGTGAATTGGGGGATCACAAATTTTTAAAACACCTTGAATAACTTAATTAATAAGTGCAGCGGAATAAGTTTAACAAATGTGTAACTATTAGAGATTTCATAAATACCACTTAGGCTATAGGATAAATCAAGCAAATAAGCTAGATATCAAATTCAACTTAAGCATATATAATTAAAGCACAAATGTAAATGAGATAGAGTTAAGAAGAGCAAACTCAATGATTTATCCTGATTCAGTCACCAACCACTTGTGAGTTACATCCAGTCCCCAAGCTTAACTTGAAATTTTCTTCACTATCTCCTAGACTTCACGGGTGCTAGGAAAATCTTTGTACAAGCAAGACCACTCCTCACACCTTGGGATACCTCACCCTTGTGCTAGAGCCTCCAACCCTTCAAGCTTCACAGGTGCTTGAAAAACCTTTACATTCAAGAGCACTCACAATACCTTTGGGATACCTCACCCGTTGCGTTTAAGCCTCACTACAAAGGATACCTCACACTTTTCTCTCTTGAGGGATTCGTCACCCTCTTATAATGATTTTGAGATGAAAAGAATGATTATAAACTCTCACAAGAGTAGATATACAACTTGAAGAACAAATGAATAGAAGATAAGAAACTCTCTTAAGAGTGGATAATACAAATTGAAGCACTATGGATATCAAGGATTTACACTTTAAAGCTCAAAATATGATGTTGATGATTCAAGGATCAAATCAAGTGTTCTACCCTTGTAAAAACTTCAAATATCACTTATATATAGAGCCCAAATAATAAAATAGTCTTTGGTAGTATTTAGAAATGATTTTTTTTTTTATGAAAACTAACCATTTATAGTCGTTGAGAACGTTTCTGGGCACTTGGTAATCGATTACATGGCTTCTGCCAAAGCTATAATCGATTATCAGAATTGTGTAATCGATTACATCATTTCTGGTTTTGAAAATTGACTTTAAAAGGTCATAACTTCTTCATTTCTTATCCGATTAAAGCAAATGACCAGTCATTAGAAATATATTTGAGTCTATTTTCAAATGGAAGAAGTTTCACAACAAAACTCAAAGTATTTTGAGAGTTATGATCAAAAGAGTGACCAAAGGTAAGTTTTTCAAAACTCAAAATTGACTATATTTCATAGTTTAAAGCAAATGGTCATAACTTCTTCATTTCTTATCCATTTAAAGTAAATGACCACTCATTAGAAAGATATTTGAGTCTACTTTCATATGAAGTAAGTTTCATAACAAAACTCAAAGTATTTTGAAGGTTATGATCAAATAGTAATCGAATGTCAGTTTTACAAAACACAAACTTGACTATTTTTCAAATATTTGAACAACTACTAAGACTAACTTTCCAAAAACAGTTTGTTGGGCATTTAAACATGTAAGAAACACTTTTAAAGATGTTAAAATATATTTGAGCTTAGTGTGATTCTTTTTTACCTTTACATAAGATCTAAGTCCTATAATCTATTCTTGAAGAATCTTGGGACTTGATCTTTCCCCATCATCAATTCTTGATATAATCCAAGCTTTTAAAATTTCTTCTCTTCAAATTTTGCAAATGCTTAGAACAACTTATTATTCTCATTCTTCTTGAGTTAAGCATAATTGTGATCTTTTACTTTTTTGTTGCAATGCTCACTCTTGATACTTGGACTATCCTACAAAGTATTACTCACTTAAAACAAGCATAGTTAGTCCAAATTCATAACTCAATATCTTCAAATGTATAATACAATATATCTCATTAAGCACATCTATGTAACATGATCATTATTCTTTTGTAATGCATTTGTCATCTATCAAGCACATTTATGAAGCATAAGCATAATTCTTTTTATCTTATATTTGTCATCATCAAAACTTAACATATTAAATCATTGGAGCAAAGACATTTCTACAATCTCTCCTTTTTTTATGATGACAAATCACCAAACAAAAATATACAATATAGAAGAATAGATATTCATGTAAGCATTTCAAACAATAAGTACAAGAACATATTTTTCTTTACAATTTTCACTCCCCCTATTTGACATCAACAAAAAGGCTTAGGAAGAAAAGATAATATTTTCACTCCCTTTATAGATAAAACTCATGTTGTCAAAAAGAGTAGGATCATCAAAACTCAGAAACTTCTTTAAGTTATTCAGATCATAACTATTTTCCTTTATTTAATTCTACACATGATTCAAGAAAAAAGAGATGAAATCAACATGCTTTCAAGATATAAAAGATTATTCATGTAATGCTTGTCACATTTTGGTAAATCAACATTTAGCATATGATAGCAATAAGCTTAATAAATTATGTCTAGCATATAAGATCTTGCATACCACATGATAAATAAGTACCACTTAATATCACTTGTTAGGAGTTATAAAATATTCATGTAAGATCATAGAATTGAGGTTTTCAAAAGAAAGATCACACAACTTATCACATATCAAGCATTTCTTAATAAAAGAATAAAAAGATATGAAGTTTAAGAATGTTTATCTTTTTTCATTGATAGAGGGAAAGAGAACAAGAGATGGTCTTTGTTGACATGTTGATAGCATTAACAATAAAGCACTTCATGTCAAACAATGATGTAAGCCACGAGATATAAGCAACAATTTATGAGCTAGGCTCCCCCTCAAAATATGCATATTATCAAAATATAAAACATAGTAGTCTAACATAGTCATGCATATATTTTTAGTCAACAAGGACATAGAAGAAAGATATGTAAGATAAGTAAGATAAGCTCTCCCTTATTGAAGTACAAGATAGATAAAGGAAAATATGCATGTGAAGACCATGTAAGCACATTACCATAAAAGGTCATATTCTTAATCCATCAACCAAAAACCATTTTAAAACTTCTACCCATTTCAAAAAGAATTTTACAAGAACACATTACATTTTCAAAAGCATTTTAGAAGGGTAAATAGGTTTTATATTAAAATCACATATTCCTTGAAAGTGATCAAACTCAAATCAAAGGAACATTTGAAAGTACATTTCCTCTCTTTTTCATTGAACAAAAGCCTTAAAAGAATAAAATAATTTGAAAAATAAGGCTTATCTTTTGAAGTATCAAGATGAGCTCTATAGAACATTTCAAAATATCTATTTGGAAACTTTCTTAAGCATTCTCTTAAGAGTTAATAAGACTTTTCAAAGCAAATGAAGAGAATACTACATTTATAGCACAAATTGAATGATTTCCAAATTTTCAAGATAATTAAGAGGGGAAAATACTTTCAAGGTCTTAATACAAGTTCAAATGATTCTTAAGGATATGAAACTTTAAAAGCTTCTTTCAAATATGAAAAGAGATTTTGCTTTTAAAAAGAAAACTTTTTAGTCAAACCATAAACTCTTTTCGAAATAAGTGCATGATTCTTATAGGTGTTACACCACTAAGATACCATAGATCAATAGAATCATAGATATCAAACATTCACTTGATGGAAAATGTTATAGGGAACAAAACATGTATAGAACTAACATCATTCACCTTATATGTAATGACAAAATTAGAAAGTTAATATCCAATTAAGAACTTTGTCAATGCTAAGCATACTTCTCATGTAAAGAAAACATCTAATCATTTAAGATCAAATTATCAACAAGTATCATATAATCCATAGCATATAGAATACCATAATAGCTTAGGGATAAAGATACTTATTGAGAGAGTGATGCTTCTTTAGAATGTTCTTCATCTACTGGTCATTTGAGTTTGAGCTTTCTTCCATTGCGTATTCCATTCCATTGCACTTGAAGAAAGTCTCATCATGTCATTCTTCATTCAACTCTTCTCATTTATCCACATATGCTTGACATTTCAATATTTGATGACTATATTTGAAGCACATAGAGACACTTCTAAAGCTAACTTTAAAAGTTCTCTAAAATATAGGTTAGCATCAAATATCATTTAACCTCATTTACAAGCATAATTTAGATTGATATATAATGTAAAATATGTGCCACATTATCAACCATGCAAGGTTAGCTCTAACAAGAACAGAAGAAGGATATATGCACTTGAATCCAAAAGCATAGTTTAAGCATTTTGAAAGCAAGATTCAAGTTTATCAAGAAAAGTTTGATCATCATTAAAATATAAATAAACAATTTGGGGCAAACAATGATCATACAAGGCATATAATATCAAGTAAGAAATTCTAGTAGGCAAACAATGATAATGTGAGTTTCAGATAAAAAGGCTTCTAGTGCGCTGAAACTTATTTTTAAACCCCTGTGTAATCGATTACAATGGGTGTGTAATCGATTACCAGCTCTCTAGTTACATTGTAATCGATTACAGGTTACGTGTAATCGATTACCTGAGTTCTAGGTTAATTGTAATTGATTACATGGTATGTGCAATCAATTACTTGTTTGACAGAACCTTTGTCATCGATTACAAAGGTCTTGTAATCGATTACTAGATTACTAAAACTCAGTTTTTGCATTTTAAACAGTAAAGACTCAAATTCAAACCTCTCAAATTAGTTTCAAAACATCTCAAATCAATTCAAAACATCATGTACGCATAAAAATTTATCAGTTCTAGATCTCAAACATGTGTTTTTGTAAAATCACTACATTTACCAATGATTAAGCCATTTTGATAGGATTTGTGAATTTGAACTTTTTGGAGGACTTTGGCATGATGGAGTACCTGCAAAACAACTTTAGGGGAAACTTCCGACGCTCAAGTCAGTATTGAGTTCAAATATGATTAGGAACCAGCAAGTTATGCAGCAAAACTTCATCATTATGCAGCAAGATGACATGTTATGTATCAAAATAGCACATTATGTAGCAAATCAATGTATTATACAATAAAAATGACATATTATGTAGCAGAGAGAAGTTGTGTAGAAATTCAACTTATGCATGATTGATCTAATATGCCAACTTATGCTCTTGATTGTAAAGTAAGATTTGAAAAGCCATGAAATTATAGATTTTAAAACCATTTATGATTCATTTCTAGATATACTTCAATGTAAGAGTCATTGAAGATCAAAGACAAGTTCAAGGCACAAAAAAAAAATGATTTACTTCTTGTTTTTAAGATATGAACATATGAAGTAATTTCAAACAAGAAGACATATAACATTTAACTTTTCAATCTCCAAGTAAGTATATTAGATGATTAAGCATTAAAGAGAGAGCATGTGAATTTTCATATTTGAATAAAGAGAATTAGTCACAAGCTCAAGAATAAAGATATTACCATAACATGTCGTTCCAAACAAAATGTGTGCATATTTAACATGTTAACATATGTAAAGACACTCTCAAGACACAATGCTATAAAAGCACAACTTAAGGTATGTTAAGACATAAAAACAACTTTCTACTTATGCAAATATCACATGATATTCAATTTAAAGTATAAGTAAGGATATTAGATTGATATCACAAAGAGTGTACTCATTGAGTTTTTTTAGGTGACTCCAACTTCCATGTCTCAAGGCTCCTTGAGAATGTTATGGTTCTCAATGTAATTCTTTTTATGTTTTCATCACTCTTGGAGAACTTGGACCATTTCAAAATTTTCAAACCTCAAGTAGCATAGTTGTATTTCACTTCATTGCATGCTTAAGCTAATAGTCATCCTACAATGCCATTCAAAGTACTTTCTTTGGTATCCACAAATTTTGGATCCATAGAGGTTAGTCATTGATTATAAATTCATTATACTCTCATAAAGATCAATTTTTCATAGTATATAAATTGAGCACAACAAATTAAATAATCAATTACCATTAAGCACATAGCCAATAGCATGCTTACGTTCATGATATATAGACAATTCAAAACATAGCAAGCATACCTAGACATTGTAGAACATTATGTTCCAAGATATATAACAAATTAATGAGTCAAGGTACAATAAGAATGAACATAATAATATGTTAAACATAATATTCAAATTTACTAAGTACAAATGATTCTATTATTTATCTAAGGCCCACAAGGAATATACCTCATATTCATTGTCTTTTTAAGTGAGTGTGCATAAGAGGTAAACACTTTTGATACCTTGGCTTTGGTAATCAAGGAAACTCTTTTCCTGACCCATTGCTTCTCTTTTGGTGTTTTGAACTTTGTAAGTTTTATATTTTGTACTTGAGAAGCTTTGGTTGAAACCATATTCCTTCTTTGACCAAAACTTTTACCATTAGACTTTGGAAGCATTCTCCTTGATGATTCCTTCTTCACTTAACCAATTTGTCTATCCTTTTGAGAAATTTTCTGCATAATTGAAACACTAGGAGGACATTTTGGTATCTACTTCATCCTTGAATGTTAGTATTAGGGCCTTTAAGGCCTTTAGGAACCCATACCATACTATTTCTCATATAAGTATTTCTTCTATAATTGCATAAATGAGAAATATGTCCTAGATGACCACAAAAATTACAAACAATTGAATTCAATGATGACTTGGTCATTTGAATATCATTTTTGAAAAACTTGAGCCTTTGGTTGTTATTACATTCTATACTATTTTTGTCACAAGCCTTACTTGAAATTCTATGTGGAGTAACATCAATTTTATTCTTATTAACAAACATGGAATGTGAGCAATTAGAATCATTAGCTTTGGCAAATTCGAAATATAAGTTCTCAACTTGATTTTCTAAAGTAATGCATTCTTCACAAGTTGAGGTTTCACATTTCAAAGGCATTTCATCATTAAGAAAATCATATTCATTTTTCAAAGTCTCAATTTCATTTTCAATGGAGGAAATATTTTCCAAACAAGATAAGTTTTTCTTTTCTAAATTCAACAAACTATCATTCAATTCATCATATGCACATTATAACTCATTATAGGAAGGAATATAATCTAGTTTAACATTATTTACATCAAAGTCCTTTTGAGTCATAAAGGAAGTAGTCTCAATTTCTAGTATACTTGGCTCTTCCTCATTGTTGTCCATCAAGGATTCAAGAACATCTTCTTGAGGAAATTTTTCATGATAAGTTTCCTTCGATGGCTTTTGCTCTTCTTACTTTCTATATACAATTTTATATACAAAATCATTGTTAGCAATATAAAGAGCATAAAGGGCGTCCAAAATTTCTTTGGCACAAGAGCAATTCTTAATTCTAGCATAAGCATCATCATTCAAACTACTTCTCAAGATTTGCATTGCTCAAATGTTCAAGGAAAAACATTTCTTGTCATAAGCATTCCACTCTTGTTTTGGTTTAGGGGAAAATCCATCAAGCACAACATCCCATAAATCCAAATTAATATATTACATTTAAAATTTTATTCTAGCTTTCCAATAAACAAAATGCACACTATCAAAGAATGGTGGTTTATCAATTTCAAAACCTTCCATTTTGAAAAGCTTTCAATGGTTGCCAAACAAACAAAGATCTTTAACTCCAAGCGGTTAAGCTTTTAACATAGCACGAAGCTCTGATACCACTTGTTAGTCATGGAAACCATCACTCAAGAGGGGGGTGAATTGGGTGATCACAAATTTTTAAAACACCTTTGAGAAATTAAGTATTTTGAATAACTCAATTAATAAGTGCAGCGGAATAAATTTAACAAATGTGTAACTATTAGAGATTTCACAATACCACTTGGATTATAGGATAAATTAAGCAAATAAGTTAGGTATCAAATTCAACTTAAGCATATATAATTAAAGCACAAATGTAAATGAGATAGAGTTGAGAAGAGCAAACACAATGATTTATCCTGATTTAGTCACCAACCACTTGTGACCTACATCCAGTCCCCAAGCTTAACTTGAGATTTTTTTTCACTATCTCCTAGACTTTACGAGTGCTATGAAAACATTTGTACAAGCAAGAGCACTCCTCACACCTTGGGATACCTCACCCTTGTGTTAGAGCCTCCAACCCTTCAAGCTTCACAGGTACTTGAAAAACCTTTACATTCAAGAGTACTCACAACACCTTTGGGATACCTCACCCTTTATGTTTAAGCCTCACTATAAGGGATACCTCACCCTTTTACAATGATTTTGAAATGAAGAGAATGATTATAAACTCTCACAATAATAGATATACAACTTGAAAAACAAAAGAATAGAAGATAAGAAACTCTCTTAAGAGTGGGTAATACAAATTGAAGTACTATAGATATCAAAGATTTACACTTTAAAGCTCAAAATATTGATGATTCAAGGATCAAATCCAGTATTCTAGCCTTGTAAAAGCTTCAAATATCACTTATATATAGAGCTCAAATGATAAAATAATCGTTGGTAGTGTTTAGAAATATTTTTTTTATGAAAACTAGTCATTTATAGCCGTTGGGAACGTTTTTGGGCACTTGGTAATCGATTACATAGGTGTTGTAATCGATTACATGGCTTCTGCCAGAGCTGTAATCGATTACCAGAATTGTGTAATCGATTACATCATTTTTTGTTTTGAAAATTGACTTTAAAAGGTCATAACTTCTTCATTTCTTATCCGATTAAAGCAAATAACCAATCATTAGAAAGATATTTGAGTCTATTTTCAAATGGAAGAAGTTTCACAACAAAACTCGAAGTATTTTGAGAGTTATGGTCAAAAGAGTGACCAAAGGTAAGTTTTTCAAAACTCAAACTTGATTATATTTCATAGTTTAAAGCAAATGGTCATAACTTCTTCATTTCTTATCCGTTTAAAGTAAATGATCACTCATTGTAAAGATATTTCAGTCTACTTTCATATGAAATAAGTTTCATAACAAAACTCAAAGTATTTTGAAGGTTATGATCAAAATAGTAACCGAATGTCAGTTTTGCAAAACATAAACTTGACTATTTTTCAAAGGTTTGAACAACCACCAAGACTAACTTTCTAAAAACAGTTTGTTAGGCATTTAAATATGTAAGAAACATTTTTAAAGATGTTAAAATATATTTGAGCTTAATGTGATTCATTTTTACCTTTACACAAGATCTAAGTCCTATAAGTTATTCTTGAAGAACCTTGGGACTTGATCTTTCCCCATCATCAATTCTTGATGCAATCCAAGCTTCCAAAACTTCTTCTCTTCAAATTTTGCAAATGCTTGGAACAACTTATCATTCTCATTCTTCTTAAGTTAAGCATAATTGTGATCTTTTGTTTTCTTGTTGTAATGCTCACTCTTGATACTTGGACTATTCTACAAAGTATTACTCACTTAAAACAAGCATAGTTAGTCCAAATTCATAACTCAATATCTTCAAATGCATGATACAATATATCTCATTAAGCACATCTATGTAATATGATCAGTATTCTTTTGTAATGCATTTGTCATCTATTAAGCACATTTATGAAGCATAAGTATAATTCTTTTTATCTTGTATTTGTCATCATCAAAACTTAACATATTAAACCGTTGGGGCAAATACTATTATACACATCCTCCCAAGCTCTTGTCTCACCAAGTTAGGCTTGGAATTTGTCAGCCTCGACTCGAAGTAGCTCCATCTCTGAAGCTTTAGCACGAAGAGAAGGGATCTCAGAAATATCCACAGTCAGACGGACAACCTCAGACCGGAGTCTATCAACCTCAGCGCTAAGCAACTTGAGTTGTCCACCTTTCTGGGTCGCCTCTGCGACAACTAGGTCAAGCTGCTTTCCTTTCTCACCAAGGTCCAACTCGAGTTTCTGCTTGTAACCTCAGAGGGTATTGAGCTCTCCCTCTAAACTAGAAACATCCCGGAATGAAGCCCAATTCTCCTCCAAGATCTGAAGAAAAGAGGTAAGCTGCAAACCCCCCAGCTGAGTCCTACGAAAGAACTCTGGCATGTCAAGTTGAACTAACGCCTCGACCTCAGTCTAATTACATAAGACGTCATCGATAAAACCAGAAGGATCAGCCTCATGATGCCAGACCGACATCAGCAAAGGTCTGAGGGAAACACGCTTAAACTCTGAGCCAAAAGGGGCTTTGAACGCTTTAAGACACTCCAAAATGACTTCAATGGACGACCTTTTCCCTTTGTCATCCTTACAACCCTCAACTTGCTTTTTTCGGGGTCACAATGGTTGTATAGGAGAGCTAGCTTCAACATCTCATGCCCCAACGAACGAGGGAGGTCGAGAGACCACCACAACCTTAGGTGGAGGAACCATATTGCTTGGAGGAGTGGAGACAATGACAGTTACCCCTTGAGTATCTACCGGGGCCTAAGACCCTGATGCCTCTCTACTTTTTGCCGCCAATATCTCAGCCAGGCACTGAAGTTTGAAGGGTGAAGTCATGTTTTCTGTAAACAAAAAGAAGAGTGTTACCATACTTAGACAAGTTCATGCAAGAAGACAGATACAAAAGAAAAATACACAGGACAGGATACCTAACACAGCCTTTACAGAAACGAAGGACTCATCCAAGATATCCTTACAAGAAATGGCACCCCTCCCTTGGTTCAATCATTCAAAAAACCTAAGACCCAAGCCTCGGAAGGAGAGATCTCAAAGTTTGGAGTTTTCTAATTATTTGTTGCTCCTCCCCCAACCAACGTCGGTCTAGTATAAATGGAGGCGTGACTCACCTTCTAGGGTGACGAAAAATGTGTCTTACCCAGAGCTCTTTCTACCCTAAAGAATTTTTTTTAAAAAAAAACTTTTTGAAGGATTCTTGATAGGGTTTGAAGATCGTGCATCCACTCTGTGCATGCAGCGTAACTCACCCTTTAGTTTGGTTACTCCCAGAAGTGGTCAACTGAGAGAAAAGGAAAAAAAAAAAAGACTTGATCGAGTATGGCCACCCAAAGACTATGTAGACCAACTCCAATGCTCGAACAAACCCCTAAGCATTCCGGTGAAGCTGAGTAGATCCCACCCACAGGTGATTAAGAACGCCTATCTCAAAATCAGAAAACGGTAACCTCACCCTGATTTGGGTAAAGAGAGCGTCGTACATGTACATGAAGTGATCGTCATTCGTACGGGTCGAGCACGCCCTATCTTCCACCGACGGGTACCAAATTGCGAACTCTCAGTCTCTAAATCCATCCACCGTTAATTGCATATATTGTTGCTTTTCCTAGGCATCTTTAGCAATCTTCACATCGGAGGGAGTACTTAAAACCTCCTGGTCTACCCACCAGTATCTGTCGACATCTCGAGAAAAGACGAGCGTTTTCTCCTCTGCGGGAACAGTCCTCCCCCACTCTGCAAGTGTAGCCCTATATTTTCACATTATACTTGCAAAGGACTCGCTCGAGTTAAACCCCAAAGAATCACTCAATTCTCCTAACGCCATCAAATACTTAGAACCCTCATTGACATGCCACTATCCTACACCAACTCCTCACTACCCAACATTTCTCCCCACTAAGTGCCTCCCACTAAGGGTTCAAATAAAAGGCAAAATAGAAAGGACAAAGATGAGGTGTACCTTGAGTTCTAAAGAAAAATGGCTCTGAACAGTGAAAAAACGCTGAAGAATCCTTGGAACACCAATAACCACCAGAAAATCACCAGAGAAAGAAAATTCAAGTAAGAAAATATGAAAACAGATTTAGGGCAAAGAATGGAGAAAACATCTTTCCACCCAACCATTGCCATAATAGGAAAGGTATACCGTTTCAATGCAGATAAGGCGTTTCGTTTAAAATGAATCATTATGATGCCCACTTTTGAAACTAAAAAATGACTCATCATGGCGTTATGAATCCAAAAATAACGGCACCCACTGCTCCTCAACCATATGTCATATTGCTTCTGAACGAAGGCAACCGAAAGGACAAGGCTCAGAATGTTCGAAACTAAAGCGACACGTGGCACCATGAAGGGACACGTAAGTCGAACACCATACCTTTAACAAACCCTGTGGTGAAACGACACCTCGGATCTCAGCCTAAGAGAAAACTGTAGCATACTCCCTACAACATAGGGGCAGTAACTGCATACCCCGGACCACATAATGATGATGTAAGCAGAACGATCTAACTCAGATCCCAACCTTACTCACATACCCCGAATTTCCACTATGGTACATCACGAACCTCAGCCATTTGAGAAAACATCGCGAGATCCAACATAGAACACTATGACTCGAATCCCTTTGTCCATTGTGTTTTGTATGCTCTAGTTTAACATGTATCTTGACACTTAGCTGTCTCATCCAAGCGCTAAATTGGGGACAATTGTTCTGAACCGGGTATGGGCCCATAAAATAAAAGCAACCCGACTTGTCAGGCTGGTCCTCAGACGAGTAATGCATAGGGAACTGCTCGTCCACTAAGCATGTCCCTCCCAACAAAAAAGAAGAGACATTACTCTACTCGGATAATGGGAACAGATCATACGAAATAATGTTTTCTCGCACTACAAGGGAACACCGTACAATACACACTGAACTGCTTTGATCCCTACGCTTTTTACAGGCTCATACGTTTATATAAAGGATAAATAAGATGACAAAGGTACATATTGATTCTATTACACACTATCCTCCTTGAGTAGCCACTGACCTGAGCGTCGAAGTGCCTTTTGCAAATACTTACTCCCTCGCTCAACAAATTGCTATTGTTACACCACAGAAGAAACCACCATTGCTTACCTTCTCATGTGACTCTCAAAATCTAGTTATAAATAGAAAATAACTCAAGATTACTTCTAATAATTTTAGAAGGACAAAATGGCTTAAATAAGTGTATAAAAGAAAATGATTCAATTATCTTATGATTGGATCCTTTTTCCTGGTTCTTTTCTTCTCTCATACATATATGTATATACATGATAGGGTCTATTTGATTCTTATCATCTTATGTCTAGCTAAAATAACATTTTTTACTATTTTTTTTTAATCTTTAACTAGAGTATTCTAAAGTCAGGCCCTTTTAATAATTGATTTTTTAAGGGTTTGAATTTTTATCTTCTATTTAATAATATAATTCATTTATTACAGCACCTAACTAATTATATCTAACATAACTATTAATTTTACAACGAAATTTCCTTAACATTTACAACCAATCCTCATCGAATCCCCATCAAGTTTCCCTTGCGATAAACCCTCATGACTATCTTAAGATAAAAAAAAATAATTATGTAGGATTAATAGGAGTGTCAAAATGGTGAAATTTGGTACCATTCGAACTCAAGTCATTTTCGGCCCATTTATTTAGCCACATATAAATTCGTCTTGGTATTTGTTCGAAATTTCAACCCACCATTTAGTCTTATGTAGTGTAAAAAAATGGTGATTTCGGCGGTCAATTTCAACCCATTCAGTAAGTATGTAAAGTTAATTTAATATTTTCTTCTTCAGTCCATCTATTTTTCGAGCTAATCGGTAATAAATGCCCATGACCGACCTATTTTGACACCCCTAAGGATTAACAGCGTATTTTTTTTAATTTAATTCTCTGTAAATACATTTACTTTTTTGGGCATACGTATGTATTTGCTCCTAGCCTCATATATATTTTAATAAATACAAAAATAAAAACAAAAGACTTATGAAATCGACAAATCACTATTCAATATTTTTTTTTACAATCTTATATAATTACAATAATCTATATCTATGTATCTTCCATTTATTCTATACTATTATAAAGGAATTTTTCACTTTATCCTTTAATTTTTCTCCCCTAAAACTACCATTACTCTTAATTACTCATTTGAAAATTTTAAAATTAATATAAAAAGAATAAATTGTAAACACTTATTACTATAACTCATTGGAAAATTTAAAGATAAATCTAAGTAAGGATAAAATTATGAATACTTATTACCTTTCGGTTACAACTGTTTCAAACATTACCCAAATTCTTATTATATATTTATAATTCAATTTAGACACTCCTTCTTATTATTTATTTTATCTCAATAAAAAATATATATAAATTGACAAGCACAGTCAATGCGCTCGTGATAATAATAGTCTTCATCCACAATTATCATTTTGAATTTATAATATCTTTTTTTTTTTCTTGAAGAGGATAATATGACACTATGATTTTCAGAATCAGAACGATGCGAGTTTTGGACCACCAAAACATAAATTCCTCTCAAATCTTGTCTTCTTGTCTAGAGTTAATTCATAGAATTATATTTGGGTATATCTTGACTTGTTGTCTAGAGTTAATTCATAGAATTCAAATACAGTGTTAGTACTAAGTAGAATGATAATCCCATACTCTCTACAAGACTAGGTCATCACCTCTTGAGGATTTAGATTCAGCTAATTGAAACCGGCCACCCCTTTCTACTCTTTAGTCTTTACCTTTGATGAGAATGAGATTATTATGGGGCAATGGCAACTGATAGTGATACTAGAGTCTGCATTTTTCCGGACTCTGCTCTGTCATAATTATAAATGGGCGACTCCAGAGAAAGACTTGGTTCATGCATGCACTTCACATACAGCTTTTTGACCCATAGGGGGCTGGAAGCTGAGCTGCAGTGAATCTAGAGAATGCCACTTGAACACAAAAATCACTTTTGATTCAGTTAACATTAAAGAAGTTTAGTGGATTAGGTCAATTTGCAAATTCACATAAATGAATGGATCCAACCTCTAATTTATAAATAGTGGATTAATTCGGGTTCAGATTGAATTCAATCCGAAATCACTCAAATCTACAAGGAATTGGAGTCGATTTATGGGTTGCAAATTTCAACTCTATTAAACGAATGGATCCTTTTTAGGAGACATCCGATAAAATTAGATGTTACATATAACTACGATGCTACGACTGCAAATCAATGCAACAAATACATGCACGTATTTTAGAGTGATATATGTCATGTTGCAGTTGTTTTGGTCAAAAATATCTAAATCAGAGTACGATTGTATGCTATCGCATTAGTAGTTCAATTAGTAAGAGTTGGAGGCATGAAAAGGGAGAAAGTAACAATCTCTTGCAAATACTATTCATCTGACTTTCTCATTCCTTATATCTTTTCTTCCATCCATTCTATTGTTCCGCCAGACTTTAAGTACGAGTCCTAAGTTTTACCCAAAAAAGAAAACAGAGTATAACTGTAGGGATATAAGTCACCTTCCTCAAGGACCAAATTATGATGGGCTTCTTGGTTGGTGTCGGTGTAAGCCAGATACCCTTATGTTGTTGGACTTACAAGAGCTCAACGTCAAAAGCCTATTTATTTCCCAAGGGCTCAAGTGTCTACAAAGTGGACCTCTATGCGTGGTGGGTTGTTTCCCAAGGGCTCAAGTGTCTACAAAGAGGACCTCTATGCGGGTGGGGGAGTGGGGAGGATAACAGAATTTAAGGTTAATTAATAATTTTTTTTCTTTTTTTGAATGTTTACAATATTTTTAAGTTAAAGATATTTTAAAATATTCATAAAATGAATAAGAAATTATTTACAAAATCACATGAAATTTTTTTATTTTCTCCCTCTCCTTCTATAAAACTTCCACTCTAAAAGAAATACAACAACAACAACAACAACAACTAAGCGGCTTTTACATTAGGTGGGAATTACAATGGATCGACGACTATCAATTGTGTCTATCGTGAACCAAGTCTTGAGAAAAGCCATTCAAATCTAGATCTTTTTAAGTTTGTTTCACCTATAGTCTTTCTTGGTCTTCCTCTACCTCTACATTATTGAGGCTATTCTCCATCCGATCTATCGATCTCTTCTTTACGGGGGCACTAAGGGTCTTCTCCTTACATGTCCAAACCACCTAAGGCGAGATTCTCCCATCTTTTCCGATAGGTGCTACCCCTACTTTTCTCTAATGCATTCATTCCTAATCCTATCTTGTCTCTAGTATGGCACACATCCAAGCAACATCCTCATCTCCGCGACAACGATCTTGTGCTCTTGTTGGCTTTTTACCGCCCAACATTGAGTACCATACAACATTGCGGGCCTTATAGATGTGCGGTAAAATTTACCCTTAAGCTTGAGAGGCACTTTCTTATCACAAATAACTCCTGAAGCACACCTCCATTTCATCCATCCACTTGAATCCTATGGTTTACATCTCCTTCTATCTCTCCATCATTTTGTATGATGGATCCAAGATACTTAAAGCGTGTAACTTGTGGTATGGTATGATCTCCAATTTTTACCGCTAAGCTAGCATTAGCATGTTTTTCTTGAACTTACATTCCATATACTCAGTCTTACTCGCTTAGACGAAAGCCATGTTCTTCCAAAGCCCGTCTCCATAACTCTATCTTCCCGTTTATTTCCTCTCTCGACTCTCCAACTAAGACTATATCATCTCGCAAAAAGCATGCATTGTGGCACTTGGCTCTTGGATATGCGCGATCAAAGCACGTCCAAGACCAAGGTAAAAAGATAAGGACTCAAAGTGACCCTTGGTGCGAGTCCTATAGTTATAGGGAACTCTTACGTGACCCCACTCGGTGTTCTCACACTTGGTTTTAACCTCATCATACATATCTTGGATTGCTCGAATATAAGCAATACGAACTCTTTTCTTTCTCCAAAGCCTTCCACAAGACTTCTCTCGGTACCTATCGTAGGCTTTTTCCAGATCAATGAAAACCATGTGTAGGTCTTTTTGCTTCCTCCGATCCGCTCCGTCAATCTTCGTAGAAGAAGATAGATTGCTTCCATGGTTGACCTCCAGGCGCATAAAACCAAATTGATTCTCGAAATATGAGTCTCTTGTCTTAGTCTCCTTTCAATGACTCTTTCCCATAACTTCGTAGTATGACTCATGAGCTTAATCCCTCTTGTAATTTGCACGAGTTTTGTATATCTCCCTTATTCTTATAAATAGGGATTAAAGTGCTTCTCCTCCATTCATTTGGCATTTTCTTAGACCTCAATATCTCGTTAAAAACTTTGTAAGCCGAACTTATACCTTTATCTCCTAGTGCACTTCCATAACTCAATAGGTATATTATCGGTCCAACCGCTTTTCCATTATCCATCCTCTTCAATGCTTCTTTTACCTCAAACTCCCGAATTCTACGATAAAATGTTTTATTTTGGTCTTCTCCTCTCTAGTGTTTAGAATGTCCCGAGTCACTGTCCCCGTGTTCCTCATTAAATAACTTGTGAAAATAACCCTTCCATCGATCTTTGATGTCTTGTTAAAGTAACCAAGACTTTACCCTCTTCATCCTTAATGCATTTCACTTGATCCAGGTCTCTTGTCTTCCTTTCCCTACTTTTAGCAAGTTTGTAGATATACCTTTCTCCATCTTTGGTGCCCAACGATTGATATAACCCATTAAACGCTTTAGCTTTTCGCCTCACCGCCTTAGTATCTTTTTATTTGCCTTATATTTTTCCCAATTTTCATCATTTTACACACGTGCCAAGCTTTATAACATTCCTTTTAACCTTAACCTTATCTTGTACACTTGTGTCCCACCACCAAGATTCTTTATCCTTGGGTCCAAAGCCCTTGATTCAGAGTGTCTCTTTTGCTACCTTCCTAATCCCTTTAGCCATCTCGTTCACATATCATTAGCACTTGTACTTCCCAAATCTCTTCCTCCATAATCCTCCTCCGAAAGAGCATTTGTTTTCCGCCCTTTAGTTGCCACCATTTGATCCTTGGCTCTCTGTCTCGACAATTTCTCCTTACTCTCATCTTAACTCGTACATCCATAACCAAAACCCCTGTGTTGGGTAGTCAAGCTCTCTCCGGGGATGACTTTGCAATCCATGCAAATCTTTCTATCGATTTCCTTAATAGAAAGAAATCAATTTGAGAGAAAGAACCCCCGCTTCTATATGTGATAAGATCTTTTTCCCGCTTCCTAAAACAAGTGTTAGCTATTGAAGATCAAACGCTACCGCAAAATCTAGAATCGCTTCGCCCTCTACGCATTAACTACTCCTAGACCATAACCCCATGCAAACCCTCATACCCCCAGATTCGCTCCCCACATGACCATTTAGGTCCCCACCTAGAAAAATCTTCTCTCCCAATGGTATTCTCTGCACTAAACCTTCTAAATCCTCCCAAAATTTAATCTTGTAGTGCTTTCGTCTAACCCTACTTGGGGTGCATACGCATGTGATAATATTAAAAGTCTCCGTTCCACAACAAACTTCAAAGCTATAATCCTATCTCCAAGTCTTGTCACATCCATGACATTATTCTTCCAATTCTTATCTACTTATTATATGCCTACCCCGTTTCTAGATTTTATCTTGCCTTAGGTGTACCAAAGCTTAAAACCCAAAGTGTCGAGTTCCTTTGCCTTTTCTCCAACCCACTTAGTTTCTTGTAGGCACATAAAATTAATCCTCCTCCTAATCGTGGTGTCAACTATTTCCATTAATTTACTGTAAGTGTTATATTCCAAGTTCCAAAAGCAACCTACTTTCTTGTGAACTAACTTCTTTACCCACACCCGTTCACGAGAATGTGGGAACCACTTGCTTATTTTTCACTACACCTGCAGGCATGGACGATCTGACTCTTGCTCATTTATGTCTTCAAATCAATATACGGAAGTGCGCGTTCTTTAGGGACAGCAACGACCTAGCATTAACACAATTACTTCTTTGATCCATGTCAATAAAGATTCGACAAAGTTTTACGTTGGTGTCATTTGCCTAACACAACCCTCTCTTTTATCAGGGCTTGGGGCCTGAATTTATGTAGAATTTGCAACAAATTTCAGCGTAAGAGTTCCACTCTAAAAGAAATGTTCACTAAAAAACTGATTGGAGTAATTATTAGGAAAAAAAATTTCAGTGGTTGAAGTTAGTATATACAACATGTAATTAAAACATAAGGTGTGACTCAATTAACAATTTGAGTTTTATGTGTATAAAGTAGGGGTATCAAAATGGGTCAAGCCCAATGAATCAGTCCGAATAGTCCAGCAAAATGGATGAACTGAGTTAACAAAATGTCAGCCTGAAATTTACATGGTTCGAATTGATTAAGTCTAAATAGGTCGAGTCAGTCCACTCTTTTAACACTACATAAAATTAAATGGACTAAACTAATAAAATATCAACTTAAAATTTATATGAACGAAATAGATCAATTAAAAAATAGTCAAACTCTGAATAGACTGACTCGAATGAATCGAGTCAACCCATTTTGACATACCTAGTGTAAAGGGCAAACTTTGCCTGCCGTATAAGAATTTGAATTTCCCTTCAAAATTATGTGACTATAGCCACGCGACCCACGCCGTTAGAATCCCAAACAATGAGTAGTCTTACAAGTTACAACCACAAGATATGAGTACCAGGCTTTCTTCTATATTTCAGGAAGTTTTTCCATAAAACATGTCAGCCACTCATTTATTTTTTATTCTTTTTTTCTATCGTTAACTTTTAGAAATGAATGGTCAAGATTCATTTGAAATAAGAAAAAGTTCTTCTAGCAAGAGTATACAAGACTTTTCCTACTCATAAGAGAAAAAAACAAAAAAAGATGTGATTGATTTTGAGGGGTAACCTACAACAACTATATAACAACTTGAACTTTATTCTAAAAAAATACTACTCCACCTATCTTCCCACGGAAACCACTTTATATCAAATTGAAGTGTAATTCATATTCCATATACAATGACTGAAAAGATAAATTTATTTTGGTTGGTTACAATTTACAAAGAAGGCACTAATATATATATATATTGGTTAGTTATAATGAAGGTATTAAGATTTATTGAGGAATTATAACGTCACCGTAGTTCAATTAAGACTTACACAAGTTTTTAATATTTGAGTGTGAGGCAAACTAGAAGTCCAATATTTCATCAAGCCTCCTTTTTCTTTTCTTTATCTAACTGCTTACACCTCTAATGTAAATTTTTTTTTTAATTTTTTTTTTAAAAAAAGTAAGCTTGACTGTTGAATTTTATTTATTATAATGAATAAATGGTACATTTTAGATTTAACGCATAAACTTATCGCCATCATTTTATTTATTAGAAAAAATTATACTAACTTTTTTAAAATTTAGCTTAATAAGACACTTATTTTATTTTAGAAATTATACTAACTTTCTTTCAAATTTATATTATTCTTATACTTATTTTTTTAAAATTTTTATTATCATTACATCAATTTCTTTTTTATCATCATGCTTATCTTTTTTGAAGACAATACTAATATAAAAATACAAACAAAAAGAATGTCTAGTATAATTAAACTAAATTTTAAAAGAAATAAGTATAATTTTCCCTATTCTTTATCATCATCGGCTGTGCACATCAACGTCAACATTATTATACATGTAAGGTAATTACATGCTTTGTGAAACTATATTATACTATGAATAAAATTGAAGCCTATATCTGTATGTAAATGTGGGTTATTCAGCACTTGAGCAGTGGCTTGCTCAAGAATCATGACCAGGTTCCTTCATCGCAGGGGGAACAGCCCTCTTGTGCAATGTCAGTTATCTGAACGCCAGAGTCATATACCACCCCAGTTTTCCAATCAGCAGGTAGCACCTTTTGTGCCCAAATCCATTTGCCATCATACCCTGCCGTTACCACTAACCGGAATTGCAATGGACCTTGTGGAACCCTGCTTGTGTCCCATACAGCCCCATGGTTTCTGCTCATGAAACTCCAGTTTGAAGATCCAACCTAGTAGCAGTAAGCCACAAAGCCAACGATTAACAAATTTTTTGTCAATCAATAACAAATAGAGGTGATAAAATTGTTTGGCAATGTTTTCTGTCTGGCTAACATAACATAACATACCTGAGCTACATCAACGCCTACTATCTCCGTTTGACCCCCTTGATACAAAAATTTAATTGCTAAATAATCTGGTTTTTTGCTTGATTCTTCCACGCGGACGGCCAAATTCTGATTTTTGTACTCGCAAGGTACTCTGCTCCATTAAACCCACACAGAGAAAATCAGTACCACTCGATTCATATATATATATATATATATATATATATATATATAAATCTGGTGCACTATGTATGTTTTTGTATAACCATTTCAAACTTCACGTTATCTAATTACTTCCACAGACCTAAAACAGTAAAACCAAAATAAAATTGATATTGGCTTCACATCTGATGCTTGCACGTTCATGAAATATCTTGTATTTATACATTACATTATATTAATAAATATACACATTAGACCGTTACTGTTATTAATGTGCACCATGATTGACCTAGGGACTCATAATACTTAAATGTTGGTCCACATCGGTGTTCTTTTTTTTATGGTGGGCCGGTGCCAATGTCCGGTAGGTGGGAAGTGGGAACAAACCATTACCAAAACCACTGGCATAACAAGAAAGCAGAAAGAAACAAATGCTAACAAAAGAAAAAGGATAAAATTTATCTAGAACTTAAATGAGAACTAAACTGCAGCTAAAAAAGTGATTTAAGCCTACCTCTTATATTCAATGTCAACAATGCCAAGCTTCAAAATTTGTTGGCCCATACCCTTCTCAGCCATGGCCACGAAGGCCCTGCTGCTGAGGACAAAGTCAGTTTGATTATTGTGATTAAGATCAGTCAATACCACTCTGGTACCAGCTTTTGTGCAGAGAGTTGGGTTCTTGCATCTTATCTGCATCAAATTATCCATTAATTACAGCAAAATATTCATGACATTAACAAATAAAATTTGGTTGAGCTTGATTATTTGTGTAAAGCACCTGAAAGCAGGCACCACAACCAGCTCCATCTTTGAAAAGGGAAGGCACACCAGCTGCAAGGTTTCCATCACTTAAGCCAAGTGCCAAGGAGCCATACCCACATGCCCCAGCTGCATATATTAAATTCACAGAACAAATTAATAAGATTATTCTATATGGCCTTACAAACTCAAATGGAAATTGAATGGTAATGAATGATTGTTACATGAAAGAGCAGAAGCTTTGGAGAAATAGGCAGCTTTGGTTTGGTGCAGGCAGCGATCGCAAGCAGTGGCAGATGAAGCAAGAAAGAAGATGAAGAAGCAAAGAAAGAAAGCCATGTATGTATGTATACGTATATGTTGTATTGCTTGTTGGTAATGTAATGTAATGTGGTTCTGAAAGCAATAGAAGAAGCTGAGGTATATATAGCAACTAGTATAGGCCACAGGTCAGCATTTCCAAAAAGGTTTTATTTTACTATTAGATAAGAACGAAAGGGAAGCGACACGCATTCTGGGAACGCGGCTACACAAAGAAACGTAGATGGGGTCACTTTCTAACTTCACTCACCCACTCTGCGTATCTGTGCGCCAATCCCAAACAGCTGTGCTGACTGTGTGAACGGGTTTCTTGCTTTTTACTGTGGCTGTGTGGACTGTGGAGCATTGTTGTGCTTTTTCCCAAATCTGTGGTAAGTGCTGGTCTAGTATACAGTATTCTATTACTGTGGTGGAGATGGAAATTGATTAGGGCTACGTTTGAATGGTAAAATTGTAATTGAAATATAAAATTTTAATTTTTTAAAAATTAAAATTAATTTAGAATATTAAATTTTATGTTTAAAATTGTTAAAAAATTATTATAAAAAATTATAATTTTAAATTTAATTATAATTTTATTAGTTAAAGATATGATATAAAATATTAAAAAATATTTATAAAATTAAAATTAATAAAAATATTTATACAATAATATTTTCATAATATAATAGTTATATTTTTTATAAAAATAAATTTATGAATTTTTTTAAAAATAAATAGTTATTATAATAATTTTTATATAAATATAAAAATAATTTTTATATAAATATAAAATCTCAATAAATATAGTTGTTCATAAATAAATGTGGAGAGAGAAAAAATTTTTTAATTTTAAGTTATAAAATTAATAATTCTTAATGTATATGTTAAAAATTGAAAAAATTTAATTTAATTATTTTTTAACTTATAAAATTAGTTTATAAAATTATAATTTTAATTTAAAATAATATTCTAAATATAAAAATTAAAATTAAAAAATTTAATTCTAATTTTAAACTTTAATTTTATACTCAATTTTAAGAGTTAAATAGAGACTAAAAGGTGACCACGAGGATTTGGTGGCAAAACTTTTTGGCACTTTCGGAAGTTTCTGTCCCACTTCCCTTTCCCGTTTGTCCACAATGTTACTGAACTTAAGTAAAATAAGCTTGGAAGATACATGAGGAAAAGAAAAAGGAAAAATTATCTTTTTGGAGAAAAGAAGATGAAAGATTAAAATGCCAATTAGCTTTTGTCACTTATAAATGCCAATAGTCAATGACTTAAAATCACACATTGTGAGGGGAACAATACAATATCTCGGTCTCTCTACTACAGCTGTAACATCTCAATGTTGAACTGTGAGGTGAAAACCAATAAGATACCAAAGTGTTAATTTAAAAAAAAAAAATATGAAAACGAGGTGGTTTGGCATGGTGGTTGATTGATATTTTAAAGTTGTTTCCGCGTATGATTCTCCAAGATTAAAAGGAAAGAAGCTTTAAGATGGTGGGGATGGGGAAAATGATTGCTTGCTTGTTCATGAGTGGCAAGAACAAAGTTTACAACTCATATCCCATTTGCCAAGTAAGAAGACAACCAAAATCAATCGTATATCTGATTTGAGAGAAATTTTTATTTAAATTTGTAGGATTTAATTAGATGTACTAAATTAAATAAAATTTAATATTTTTATAAATTTTTGTATCATATAATTAATTTTATAAAAATTTATAAAAATATTAAATTTTAATTGACATAATATACTTAATTATAGTACTCTAGATTTAGATAATAATTTATCCTGATTAAGTGATTCCAATGATTTGCTTCAAAATGTGATCTTCTCGTCTTAATTTCATTATTACCGCCAGCTATTTTCCTGTGAAAATAACTAAAAAAACATGCAAGCTAAAATAATCTCTTAATCTTTTTTTTTTTTCCCTCTTATTCCTGATGTACACCTTGAGCTATTCCTAACTCTTCTTGACAATCAATATCAGTGATATGTTTTAACTTTGCTTTCATGAGCATGCTTCTTCTCGCAATACTCCTAAAGATAAAATGGCATTATATTGCAATGAAACATGACGAGAGAGTTTGTATGTAAAAAGTATAACTATCGCTTGATTTCAGTTCAGGACAGATTATTGGTTCCAGCAGAAGTAGATGGTTTCTCTTCCTCTGCACCAATTAAATTAGGCTAATTCAATTTTATCGGTCTCATTTTCAATCAAGTGTTATTTATAATTAACTAAATTTAAAGGGTTTTGCAAACAATTGTTAAAGATATTAAAATAAGAAATTTTAGATAAAAATAAATTATTTAATATATTAAAAATTAAAAAAAACCTTATTTTTTATTTAAAATTTTATATTTTAGTATCTTAAACAAGTGTCCTAAGGACACTTATAATTTAAATTCAATTTAATTGTTTTATATAAATAATTAACCAGTAATAGAAAAGATTATCTAAACTTTAATTAATTAGTTATACATAAGTTTAGTACAGGAAGAGAACTTCTAAAACTGACTCGGCACAATATTTATAGATGTAAAAGAGAGAACATTTTCTCCCAGAAAAACTAGGAATTTCTCTCATTGCATATATATTGCTGAAATCCAAGTCTAGTAGTAAATGCCATGAAAGTTGGAAAGTAAAAGCTCAAGCAGTTTCCTAGTATTTCGGAAATGAAAATTTCTTACTTTCTTGGTGTTAAAACTTTTTTTTGCCAAATATTATAATCAGAAAAAGTAAAATAGACTGTGGTGTAACAATTTATCTTCAGCAACACGCTATAGCAGTTGGCATCTGGAATGAATCAATGTAAACGGTTTAGCCCACCAAAGGAAGCTAACCTAAAGGGGAAGGTGGTAGCTAGCTAGAGACCACTACTACTCCAAGACATGAGACGTATCATCAATTCAAAGCCGTTGCATCCAGCTGGCTTTAACATTGCATTGCTGCCCAACTTCCTCCCCTCCACCTTTTTATGGATGACAAAAATATCTACGCTTATCGGAATTTATAGGATTATTTATAATGAGATGCAAATGAATAAGTATTCGTTTAATAAATCATGATTAAGGTGGAGATTATACTATTCTCTTTGTGCATGCCTACGAACTCGTCAAAAATAATTTTTTATTTAGTATTTTACATATGTTATGTCTTTTTTTTCTTTCACTTTGACATTAAATGAAAAATTATATATATATATTTTTATAATGAATGAGTTTATAATGATAAAAATTGTTAAAAAATTATAAATTATTTTTGTGATAATTATTTATATATATTAATTATTACAAAATATAATTAAACTTGATATGATATTCATGTTATTCATTTAATTTTGTAATAATTTTAAATTGTTAAAGAATATTATTATATGTGATGTTAAAATTTATTTTATTGATATTTTTTTTTTAATTATTAGATACCCACAAATACTAGATATCCTTTTCTCCAGTAGAGATAATAAATGAGTACCCACAACTAGGGTAGGGACACTACCTGCCCCGCCTTGTCCCACCACGTTGTCATTCTTACTTCCCTCCCTCTTCTTGTTAGGTTAAGTTGCCCTGTTCTTGTTATTACTAGTCAACCCTGATAATTTGACCCGACTCAGTTAATTTGACTAAGTTGGATTTTTGAAATTAAGTCTAATGTAATTTTTAGGTCAGGTTTTGGCCACACTTTAGGTCGGCTCAACTTGATATGATATTATTTAATATATTAAAATATATAATTTTATAAAAAATAATAATAAATTATAGACTCTTGACTTAAATTCATATATTTTTGTATCGATATAATTTGTTTTAAAATATATATTATAAAATATTTTATAATTTTTATTTTATATTTTTAAAATTTTATGACTTAATTATATATAATATTTAAATTTATAAAATTTATCTAAATATTGAGTTGACTTAATCTTGACTCGATTACTAATCAAGTCATAATTAAATCAAATCTAAAACTTAAAATTTGACTTAATAAAAAAATTAGATTGAATTTGAGTTAGATGAAATTCTACTCAATCCTCGCCAACGCAACCGGTATGTCAATCAATTGTCATAGTAAAATTAAACAAATACCTTTATTGGTGATGTCTAATATATGTAACACCCCTTATAGGGCATCACATTTTTAACTACCAACTTATAATCTGAAAATTAGTTCATAAAATGTTTGAGTTATAAAAAATGGGTTTTAAAATTTCTTCTTGCTGAAACATAAATTTACCGAATTTATAGATAATATTGAAAAATAGATTTAAACTGATTAAAACTCATATAACAGACATCACTTAATATTTAACAATTATTCAAGAAATATAAAAATTACAGACTCAATATTAAACAGTAGCAAACCCCATGACGGGTCCTACTCAATTGCACGGTAAAATACTAACAAGAAATAATTAACATACTTATGCTGTCTTGTATCCATCTTGATGCATCATATATTTGTTCCTCCTCAAATTTGTACACCGATGAATCCAGAATAGTCACCCCTCAATGTTATCACCAATCTCGGAATATTTGCCTCCAGTCACGTTTAAGAAATTCGTTTCATCTACTATATAATTTTTAATAATACAAGCACAACAAAACAATATAACAAAGAGGTAAGATCACCTACGCCAATACCAACATGGTAGTACAGAGATAACATAAACAGCACACCATACGGATATAGCATACCACAATTACAATTATGCCATCATCTTAATGTATAAAATAACAATAATTACAATAATGCCATCAACATTATTTATCATCATCATCATCCAATATTCCTCAATTATTATATCACATAGATATAAATATTCAATATTTATGATAATGCCCTCAATTATTATCCAAGTATTCAACAGTTCAATTATCATAACCAATACTCAATAATGATGCATATGTTATGCATGTAGACTCAATGTCCTACTCCATGGAGGTTTTCACAATTTCGAGAAGAATGCTTTGTTAATTGTCAGCCTTAGCCCAAAGACAATCTTCCAGATTAGCCCACAGACAATGCCTAGCCTTAGCCCACAAACAATGTCCAGCTTTCGAAAAGAATCGTGTTCTTGTCGGATAAGCTTGTGAGAGGAATGGACTCGCGCGCACAAGTTGGGCCTCGATTAGGCCAAGTCAGTGCAAATCATCCGATTTGCCCCCCCTGCTGCGCACGATAAAGAGGCCTCACAAGTTTTTTGCCCCAATTTATTTTATTTAATTATTTTGTACTAATTATTAATCTTTTATGAACCTTATCCTGGAAACGGTCAATTTTCCTATTGGGTTTTTTGATTTGGTCCCACGTCCAGTAACCTCCCACGTTCCCGGCGTGAGGCGGACATGTGCGGCGTGAGGCGGCCATGTTCGATGTGAGGCGGCCACGTGCCTACGTGGTGGCCACGTTTTACGTGAGGCGGACCGAGGTGGGAAACATTCAAACGTTCAAATGTTCAAACGTTCAAACGTTTAATGGGTTTTATAATCGAGTTACACAAAACCGTATTGATGCCTTTAATTTAAAATGTTTTCAACCCTAACAGATACTCTCTTAATTTCAAACGTTTTCAACCCTAACGGTTTCTCTCTTAAATTCAAACGTTTTCAACCCTAAGGTAGACTCGGTTTTTGTTTTCTCGCTTCTTCTTCCCGAGTTCCACCGAAAATTTCTCTGCATTGTTCATTACCTCGGCTATCACCGGACGAGCCTGTTAAATCACTGGGGATTCGCGCACCGTGCGATAAATCCTTGAGGACAGTCGATTCTCACACGCCTCAGGCTACTTCTTCTTTTTGTGTTATTCGGAGTTGTCACCACGGTCATACTTACAATCTCAAGGATTTAACATACCATGGCTGACAACAACGTTGACAACCAGGCTCCAGTCCCACCAACACGGCGAAGTCGTTCTTCCACAGCCTCCACCTACGGTCACCTATGCAAAATCGTTTCGGATATCTCAAAGATCGAACTTTTCGGAGGCCAAAATTTCAAACGATGGCAGGAACGTGTCCACACAATCCTCGACATGCACGGAGTTGCATCCACCCTTACCGAACCTAGACCAGCATCGACAGCCAATCCGAAATTAATTCAGGATTGGACACATGCAAATAAGGTATGTCGTCACACAATTATTAGCACACTTTCTAATGACTTGTTCGATGTGTACTGTTCTTACAAGGATGCGAAGGAGATATGGGACTCCATGATCGTGAAGTACACTCGAAGAGATCTTGGGAAAAAAAAATTCGTCATCGGCAACTACTACCACGGGAAATGACTGACGACAAGGACATAAAAATACAAATTAATGAATACCATAAACTATTGGAGGATCGAAGGTGAAAACATCACTCTCCCAGACGCAATTCATTCTTTGGGCTCCTAATTGAGAAATTTGCCTCCTTCGTGGAAGGACTACAAGCAACAGTTGAAGCACAAGCACAAGCAATTGTCACCTTCGGAATTGATAACACACATAATCATTGAAGACACCAACCGAAGAGAGTGTCGTCAGCTGCAAGGGCGAAGGCTTTGGCTTCTCGAGCAAATCTGGTTCGAGAATAAACCATCGAAAAAAGGTATGTTAATAACAAAAAGTCTTCGATCACTTTCCTAAAATTACTAATCCCACTTTCAAAAGAAAGGAGCTTGCTATGTTTGTGGAAAGCAGGTCATCATGCTCCTCAATGCAGGCATAGAGTGAGAAACGACAATCCTCCTAAGCCGAATGTAAATTTGGCCGAAGGAGATGATATTGTGGTTGCGGTCGTTTCTCAAGTTAACATTGTGACCAGTGTGAACAAATGGGTGTAAGACTCTGGTGCTACCAGGCATATTTGTGCAAACAAAGATGCTTTTACCTCCTACACTTCTGTAGGGGATGATGAAGAACTTGTGTATCTTGGAGATTCTCGAACTGCTGCAGTTTTGGGAAAAGGGAAAGTTCTTCTAAAGCTCACATCTGGAAAGACCTTGGCTTTGAACGATGTACTCCATGTGCCTAATATTAGGGCCAATTTGATCTCTGTATCATTGTTGGGAAAAGCTGGGATTAAAGTGTCATTCGAATCTGACAAGATAGTAATGACAAAAAATAATGTCTTTGTGGGAAAGGGCTATAGTGATCAAGGACTTTTTGTACTCAGTATTTCTGAAATTATTAATAAAGTTGCATCTTCTTCTGCTTACTTGATTGATTCTGTTGATATGTGGCATGCTAGATTAGGACATGTTAATATTTCTTATGTTAAGAAAATGCGATGTCTTGGTTTAATTTCTGCGACTAGTGATGCATGCTTAAATAAATGTGATATCTGTATAGAATCTAAATTAACTAAAAAATCTTGTCCACATGTACAACAACGTGAATCTGAATTGCTTAGTTTAATTCATACCGATCTAAGAGATTTAAAAAATACAATGACTAGAGGTGGTAAAAAATATTATGTGACCTTTATAGATGATTTTTCTAGATATACTAAGGTTTATTTAATTAGAAATAAAATGAAGCTTTAGAAATGTTTGTATCCTATAAGGCTGAAGTAGAAAATCAATTAAATAGAAAAATTAAAAGGGTTAGATCCGATAGGGGTGGTGAATATATTTTATTTAATGAATTTTGTGAAAAAGAAGGCATAATACATGAAGTAACTCCTCCTTATTCACCTGAATCTAATGGTGTAGCTGAAAGAAAAAATAGAACATTAAAAGAAATGATGAATGCAATGCTAGTTAGTTCCTCAGCACCCGATAACCTTTGGGGAGAAGCCTTATTATCTGCGTGTTTTTTACAAAATAAAATATCTCATAAGAAAACTGGTAAGACACCCTACGAATTATGGAAAGGTTATATGCCTAATTTAAAATATTTAAAAGTGTGGGGGTGTTTAGCTAAGGTAATGCTTCCGATCCAAAGAAAAGAAAAATAGGAACCAAAACTTCGATTGTATGTTTATTGGTTACGTGAACATAGTGCGAGCTTATAGGTTCCTTGTTTTGCTATGAAGCGATGTGCTTGATCATAATACAATAATGGAGACTATAAATGCTGAATTTTTGGAACATATATTTCCTATGAAATCTGAAAACAAACAATCTTTAGAAAATATTTCTTTAGGAAATAATTGTGAAAACTCATATGAGGATTTGAGAAGGAGTAAAAGACAAAGAAAAGAGACATCTTTTGGAAATGATTTTTATACTTATCTCGTTGAAAATGATCCTTTGACTTTTTCTGAAGCTATTTCATCTTCTGATGCTCAATTTTGGAAAAGAAGCTATTAAAACCGAAATTGACTCTATTTCAAAATGCAATACTTGGATTTTGGTTGACTTACTCTCCTGGTACAAAACCTATTGGTTGCAAATGGATTTTTAGAAGGAAATATAATCCCGATGGTTCGATTGAAAAATACAAAGCTAGATTAGTAGCAAAAGGTTTTACCCAAAAACAAAATATTGATTATTTTGACACATTTGCCCTGTGACCAGAATTTCTTCAATTCGGATTTTGATAGCTTTGGCTTCAATTTACAAACTTGTTATTCACCAAATGGATGTAAAAACGCTTTCTTAAATGGTGATTTGGAAGAAGAAATTTATATGACACAACCTGAAGGATGTGTAATTAGAGTGGTCAAGAAAATAAAGTATGTAAACTTCTCAAATCTTTATATAGTTTGAAACAAGCACCAAAGCAATGGCATGAAAAATTTAATCAAATTTTGATTGATGATGGTTTCACTTCTATTGAAGTTGATAAATGTGTTTATACTAAATTAATGAATGGTGAATGTGTAATCATATGTTTATATGTGGATGACATGCTTATTTTTGGTACTTGTAATGATATTGTGATAAAAACAAAATCTTTTCTTGCATCTAAGTTTGATATGAAAGACATGGGTGAAGCAAGTATAATACTAGGAGTAAAGATCATAAGGAAGGGTGATAGTATAACACTATCCCAAGAACATTATGTAGAGAAACTTCTTAGAAAGTTTGGTCATTATGACTCAAAACCAATGAGTACCCCTTATGATTCTAACTCACAATTAAAAAAGAATAGAGGTGATCCTGTTGCTCAATCTGAGTATGCCCAAATTATTGGAAGTTTATTACATTTAATGAACTTTTCGAGACTAGACATAGCATATGCTGTGGGGAGATTGAGTAGATATACTCATAGTCCAAATCAGGATCATTGGGTTGCACTTGCACTTGTTAGACTCATGAGATATTTGAGAGGTACCATGAACTATGGTATAATGTATAGTGGATTTTCTTTGTATTAGAAGGATATAGTGATGCTAACTGGATCTCAGATTCGGATGAGACAAAATCCACTAGTGGTTATGTATTTACACTTGGTGGTGGAGCGGTTACTTGGAGATCAGCCAAACAAACTATAATAGCAAGATCCACTATGGAGTCGAGTTTGTAGCTCTGGAATTGGTGGAAGTGAGGTGAGTGGTTAAAGAACTTCTTGGCAAATATTCCTTTAGGAATAAAACCCACACCGTCGGTGTCAATGCATTGTGATTGTCAGCGGCAATAGCCATTGCAAAGAATAAGACCTTCAATGGCAAAAACGGATGTATATACAATTGAGGCATAATGTGGTAAAGCAGCTGCTAAAGGATGGAACAATATCAATTGATTATGTGAAGTCAGAAGTGAACTTGGCCGATCCTCTGACAAAGCCTCTTGGGAGGAAACCAATATATGAAACATCGAGGGGAATGAGACTTAAGCCAATTTAAAATTAATAGTGATAGTAACCCAACCTTTGTGATTGGAGATCCCATGAAAAAGGTTCATATGGGTAAAAACAAGTCACTTGTTAGTTCTCGCTAGCACAAATAATATTTTCCCTTCCTATGGTGTGAGATGCGCTAGAACCGCATTATTGAGAGGATAAGCTAAAAAGCTTTTAATGATTTTCATATCCCTTATGGGTGGTGTATGATTTGCGGCATACACTTGATGAAATCACCTATATGAGTGTCAAGTGGGGCCGCTTGTATGAGATTATGGCATATCTCTAGAGCACTCATGAATTACTGTGCACGCGCATGGCCTATTAGCGCAACACGGCGACAATAGCGAGAATTGTGGGGGTGTAGTGTATTTGGTAGACCTCTAATGTACACAAAGTGTTTACGGTTCATAGAAGTTTACTTCACCAACTCACTTGTATGTTATGTCACATCCGTCTAGGTCTGATTCATAGTCCAAAAGACACCAGATTCGATGCATTTACACCTATGGTGTTAACTCAGGAAAATCTAGTTTTCTTAAATTCTCTTGGAAAAAATTATTTAAACTTTTTGAAATATGTGGGGGATTGTTGTTTCTTTTAGCTTTGTATTGTGATATTTCAAAAAGTCCCACATTGCTTGGTCTTTAAAGTTTTAAAGAGTTTATAAGCTAACTTATGTTTTGGGCTAGTTAGATAAGCTTGTGAGAGGAATGGACTCGCGCGCACAAGTTGGGCCTCGATTAGGCCAAGTCAGTGCAAATCATCCGATTTGCCCCCCTGCACGCACGATAAAAAGGCCTCACAAGTTTTTTGTCCCAGTTTATTTTATTTAATTATTTTGTACTAATTATTAATCTTTTATGAACCTTATCTGGAAACGGTCAATTTTCCTATTCGGTTTTTTGATTTGGTCCCACGTCCGTAACCTCCCACGTTCCAGCGTGAGGCGGACACGTGCCGGCGTGAGGCGGCCATGTTCCGATGTGAGGCGGCCACGTGCCTACGTGAGCTGGCCACGTTCTTACGTGAGGCGGACCCGAGGTGGGAAACATTCAAACGTTCAAATGTTCAAACGTTCAAACGTTTAATGGGTTTTATAATCAGTTACACAAAACCGTATTGATGCCTTTAATTTAAAATGTTTTCAACCCTAACAGATACTCTCTTAATTTCAAACGTTTTCAACCCTAACAGTTTCTCTCTTAAATTCAAACGTTTTCAACCCTAAGGTAGACTGGTTTTTGTTTTCTCTGCTTCTTCTTCCTGAGTTCCACCGAAAATTTCCTCTGCTGTTCTGTTACCTCGGCTACCACCGGGACGAGCCTGTTAAATCCTGGGGATTCGCGCACCCGTGCGATAAATCCTTGAGGACAGTCGATTCTCACACGCCTCAGGCTACTTCTTCTTTTTGTGTTATTCGGAGTTGTCACCACGGTCATACTTACAATCTCAAGGATTTAACATACCATGGCTGACAACAACGTTGACAACCAGGCTCCAGTTCCCACCAACGGCGAAGTCGTTCTTCCACAGCCTCCACCTACGGTCACCTATGCAAAATCGTTCCCGGATATCTCAAAGATCGAACTTTTCGGAGGCCAAAATTTCAGACGATGGCAGGAACGTGTCCACACAATCCTCGACATGCACGGAGTTGCATCCGCCCTTACCGAACCTAGACCAGCATCGACAGCCAATCCGAAATTGATTCAGGATTGGACACATGCAAATAAGGTATGTCGTCACACAATTATTAGCACACTTTCTAATGACTTGTTCGATGTGTACTGTTCTTACAAGGATGCGAAGGAGATATGGGACTCCATGACTGTGAAGTACACTGCTGAAGATGCCGGAAAACAAAAATTCGTCATCGGCAACTACTACCACTGGGAAATGTGACGACAAGGACATAAAAATACAAATTAATGAATACCATAAACTATTGGAGGATCTCGAAGGCCGAAAACATCACTCTCCCAGACGAATTCATTCTTTGGGCTCCTAATTGAGAAGTTGCCTCCTTCGTGGAAGGACTACAAGCAACAGTTGAAGCACAAGCACAAGCAATTGTCACCCTCGGAATTGATAACACACATAATCATTGAAGACACCAACCGAAGAGAGTGTCGGGCTGCAAGGGCGAAGGCTTTGGCTTCTCGAGCAAATCTGGTTCAGAATAAACCATCGAAAAAAAGGTATGTTAATAACAAAAAGTCTTCTGATCACTTTCCTAAAATTACTAATCCCACTTTCAAAAAGAAAGGAGCTTGCTATGTTTGTGGAAAGCCAGGTCATCATGCTCCTCAATGCAGGCATAGAGTGAGAAACGACAATCCTCCTAAGCCGAATGTAAATTTGGCCGAAGAAGATGATATTGTGGTTGCGGTCGTTTCTCAAGTTAACATTGTGACCAGTGTGAACAAATGGGTGGTAGACTCTGGTGCTACCAGGCATATTTGTGCAAACAAAGATGCTTTTACCTCCTACACTTCGTAGGGGATGATGAAGAACTTGTGTATCTTGGAGATTCTCGAACCGTGCACAGTTTTGGGAAAAGAGAAAGTTCTTCTAAAGCTCACATCTGGAAAGACCTTGGCTTTGAACGATGTACTCCATGTGCCTAATATTAGGGCAAATTTGATTTGATCTCTCTGTATCGTTGTTGGGAAAAATTTGGGATTAAAGTGTCATTCGAATCGACAAGATAGTAATGACAAAAAATAATGTCTTTGTGGGAAAGGGCTATAGTGATCAAGGACTTTTTTTATACTCAAGTATTTCTGAAATTATTAATAAAGTTGCATCTTCTTTCGCTTACTTGATTGATTCTGTTGATATGTGGCATGCTAGATTAGGACATGTTAATATTTCTTATGTTAAGAAAATGCGATGTCTTGGTTTAATTCTGCGACTAGTGATGCATGCTTAAATAAATGTGATATCTCAGTATAGAATCTAAATTAACTAAAAAATCTTGTCCACGTACAACAACGTGAATCTGAATTGCTTAGTTTAATTCATACCGATCTAGGAGATTTAAAAAATACAATGACTAGAGGTGGTAAAAAATATTATGTGACCTTTATAGATGATTTTTCTAGATATACTAAGGTTTATTTAATTAGAAATAAAATGAAGCTTTAGAAATGTTTGTATCCTATAAGGCTGAAGTAGAAAATCAATTAAATAGAAAAATTAAAAGGGTTAGATCCGATAGGGGTGGTGAATATATTTTATTTAATGAATTTTGTGAAAAAGAAGGCATAATACATGAAGTAACTCCCCCTTATTCACCTGAATCTAATGGTGTAGCTGAAAGAAAAAATAGAACATTAAAAGAAATGATGAATGCAATGCTAGTTAGTTCCTCAGCACCCGATAACCTTTGGGGAGAAGCCTTATTATCTGCGTGTTTTTTACAAAATAGAATACCTCATAAGAAAACTGGTAAGATACCCTATGAATTATGGAAAGGTTATATGCCTAACTTAAAATATTTAAAAGTGTGGGGGTGTTTAGCTAAGGTAATGCTTCCTGATCCAAAGAAAAGAAAAATAGGAACCAAAACTTCGATTGTATGTTTATTGGTTACTGTTGAACATAGTGCAGCTTATAGGTTCCTTGTTTTGCGAAGCGATGTGCTTGATCATAATACAATAATGGAGACTAAAAATGCTGAATTTTTGGAACATATATTTCCTATGAAATCTGAAAACAAACAATCTTTAGAAAATATTTCTTTAGGAAATAATTGTGAAAACTCATATGAGGATTTGAGAAGGAGTAAAAGACAAAGAAAAGAAACATCTTTTGGAAATGATTTTTATACTTATCTCGTTGAAAATGATCCTTTGACTTTTTCTGAAGCTATTTCATCTTCTGATGCTTCAATTTTGGAAAGAAGCTATTAAAACCGAAATTGACTCTATTTCAAAATGCAATACTTGGATTTTGGTTGACTTACCTCCTGGTACAAAACCTATTGGTTGCAAATGGATTTTTAGAAGGAAATATAATCCTGATGGTTCGATTGAAAAATACAAAGCTAGATTAGTAGCAAAAGGTTTTACCCAAAAATAAAATATTGATTATTTTGACACATTTGCCCCTGTGACCAGAATTTCTTCAATTCGGATTTTGATAGCTTTGGCTTCAATTTACAAACTTGTTATTCACCAAATGGATGTAAAAACTGCTTTCTTAAATGGTGATTTGGAAAAAGAAATTTATATGACACAACCTAAAGGATGTGTAATTCGTGGTCAAGAAAATAAAGTATGTAAACTTCTCAAATCTTTATATGGTTTGAAACAAGCACCAAAGCAATGGCATGAAAAATTTAATCAAATTTTGATTGATGATGGTTTCACTTCTATTGAAGTTGATAAATGTGTTTATACTAAATTAATGAATGGTGAATGTGTAATCATATGTTTATATGTGGATGACATGCTTACTTATTTTTGTACTTGTAATGATATTGTGATAAAAACAAAATCTTTTCTTGCATCTAAGTTTGATATGAAAGACATGGGTGAAGCAAGTGTAATACTAGGAGTAAAGATCATAAGGAAGGGTGATAGTATAACACTATCCCAAGAACATTATGTAGAGAAACTTCTTAGAAAGTTTGGTCTTATGACTCAAAACCAATGAGTACCCCTTATGCTTCTAACTCACAATTAAAAAAGAATAGAGGTGATCCTGTTGCTCAATCGAGTATGCCCAAATTATTGGAAGTTTATTACATTTAATGAACTTTTCAAGACCAGACATAGCATATCTTTGTGGGGAGATTGAGTAGATATACTCATAGTCCAAATCAGGATCATTGGGCTGCACTTGTTAGACTCATGAGATATTTGAGAGGTACCATGAACTATGGTATAATGTATAGTGGATTTCGCTTTGTATTCGAAGGATATAGTGATGCTAGCTGATTGGATCTCAGATTCAGATGAGACAAAATCCACTAGTGGTTATGTATTTACACTTGGTGGTGGAGCGGTTACTTGGAGATCAGCCAAACAAACTATAATAGCAAGATCCACTATGGAGTCAGAGTTTGTAGCTCTGGAATTGGCTGGAAGTGAGGCTGAGTGGTTAAAGAACTTCTTGGCAAATATTCCTTTAGGAATAAAACCCACACCGTCAGTGTCAATGCATTGTGATTGTCAAGCGGCAATAGCCATTGCAAAGAATAAGACCTTCAATGGCAAAAACAGACATATACAATTGAGGCATAATGTGGTAAAGCAGCTGCTAAAGGATGGAACAATATCAATTGATTATGTGAAGTCAGAAGTGAACTTGGCCGATCCTCTGACAAAGCCTCTTGGGAGGAAACCAATATATGAAACATCGAGGGGAATGGGACTTAAGCCAATTTGAAATTAACAGTGATAGTAACCCAACCTTTGTGATTGGAGATCCCATGAAAAAGGTTCATATGGGTAAAAACAAGTCACTTGTTAGTTCTGCTAGCACAAATAATATTGTCCCTTCCTATGGTGTGAGATGTGCTAGACTGCATTATTGAGAGGATAAGCTAAAAAGCTTTTAATGATTTTCATATCCCTTATGGGTGGTGTATGATTTGCAAAAAGCATACACTTGATGAAATCACCTATATGAGTGTCAAGTGGGGCTGCTTGTATGAGATTATGGCATATCTCTAGAGCACTCATGAATTACGAAAACGCGCGCGCATGGCCTATTAGCGCAACACAGCGACAACAACGAGAATTGTGGGGGTGTAGTGTGACTGGTAGACCTCTAATGTACACAAAGTGTTTCTGGTTCATAGAAGTTTGCTTCACCAACTCACTGTATGTTATGTCACATCCGTTTAGGTCTGGTTCATAGTCCAAAAGACACCAGATTCGATGCATTTACACCCATGGTATTAACTCAGGAAAATCTAGTTTTCTAAAATTCTCTTGGAAAAAATTATTTAAACTTTTTGAAATATGTGGGGGATTGTTGTTTCTTTTAGCTTTGTATTGTGATATTTCAAAAAGTCCCACATTGCTTGGTCTTTAAAGTTTTAAAGAGTTTATAAGCTAACTTATGTTTTGGGCTAGTTAGATAAGCTTGTGAGAGGAATGGACTCGCTTGGCATGACAAGTTGGGCCTCGATTAGGCCAAGTCAGTGCAAATCATCCGATTTGCCCCTGCTGCGCACGATAAAGAGGCCTCACAAGTTTTTTGCCCTGAGTTTATTTTATTTAATTATTTTGTACTAATTATTAATCTTTTATGAACCTTATCTAGAAAGCGGTCAATTTTCCTATTATTTTTTTTTTGATTTGGTCCCACGTCCGTAACCTCCCACGTTCCAGGCGTGAGGCGGACACGTGCTTGCGGGCGTGGCGCCACGTTCCGATGTGAAAGGCGCCACGTGCCTACGTGAGTGGCCACGTTCTTACGTGAGGCGGACCCGAGGTGGGAAACATTCAAACGTTCAAATGTTCAAACGTTCAAACGTTTAATGAGTTTTATAATCGATTCACAAACCGTATTGATGCCTTTAATTTAAAACGTTTTCAACCCTAATGATACTCTCTTAATTTCAAACGTTTTCAACCCTAACGGTTTCTCTCTTAAATTCAAACGTTTTCAACCCTAAGGTAGGCGGTTTTTGTTTTCTCTCGCTTCTTCTTCCCGAGTTCCACCGAAAATTTTCTCTGTTTACGTTATTCGCCACCACCGGGACGGCTGTTGAATCCTGGGGGATTAGCGCACCGTGCGATAAATCCTTGAGGACAGTCGATTCTCACACGCCTCAGGCTACTTCTTCTTTTTGTGTTATTCGGAGTTGTCACCACGGTCATACTTACAATATACACTCACACACTCTTTATACATATGTAATCCATTGGATACGTTGGTCTTGTTGTAATTATTTTGAATTGTTTAAATTGTATACGTACCTCACACATGCAAAATCAATAGTACAGTATATTTGATTAAAACTGCATGAAGGAAAGGAATGATGATTTGGTGACAGACATGCAAAAACAATGTCGACGGACTTCTTTTGTTTCATTAAGATTTAAAAACTATAGAAGCACAAAAGAAACGCTAACATTTGACTTAACTACAAGCTTGCCTATATTCCTCACTCGGAAGAAATGCTCTTACCATTTACCAGTAGAACTGTGGGAACATCTGGCACCAAAGAAGCACTAGGAAGGATCTTGTGACAGCAGGATGCATAAAAAGTGAGAAACCTGTGGCATGTGGAATCCCAACTCACAGGATCATCCTTCAGTTTATTCCCTATATCCTTTGAGCATGGAAGATAAAGAACAGTAAGCAGGCTCTTGAGACTATTTATACAATTAACTATCACATTACTATCACATTAAGAAAATTGAGAGCGTTGTTATTTCTTTTAACCTTCCTTCCTTTTTACCCCCCCCCCCCTTTTTATTTTGTCGTTCTTATTGAAATGAACCACAGAAGTCCTTAAAATTCCACTAAGGGGCTTTCATCAAATCACAAAAAATTATGACACATTGAAACATTCAACTATATTCAAGTCAAAATTTCAATATTCAACTAAGTAAGCATTCAACGCATGTCGTGAAGTGGGTTTGCCGGGTAACAGAATCACTCCCAATGGGGAACTGAAAGCAAAAGAACAATTCCGCAAAGAAATATTTACCAGTCGGATAGGAATAGCAATTGGGTTTCCATTTCCATGTAAAGGGTAGAAACAGGAAAGTGGGAAGGAAAAAGGTCATTCCGAGAAGGAAGGTGGAACCGCGAAGCCATTCCATTTCCATGGCTGCAATGCAATTGGGTTTTCTTTTTTCGGTTTCAATTGGCACTTAAATACGTTTGGTATGATGGGATTGGGAGAGGATAAGCCTTTTATTAATGGTCCACATTTGGAGTTTGGACTTTGATGTTTGAACAGTCACAGGCCTGCTACTATATACAACTGAAAGAGCAAAATATATACACAGCAAAATAGTGAAAGAAAGTTTTATTGTGAGATAGATAAAATGAATAAATTTTGATCATATAAATATATTTAAATAATCAAAATTAAATGTTATTTAAAAATTATATAACCACTTAAAGAAGTCAATATATATATATATTTAGGGATTTTATGAAAAAAAAGTTTTTTAGAAGAAAGGGCAATTATATATTCCAAAGGCAAAGAAAAAATCCTAGAACACCAATAGGAAACTGATTCTTTTGGGCCAAACTGAGTCTTTTGGGCCATTAAATAAGGCCTTGTTCCTTTGGTGCTAAAAGAAATGACAGGTTATTGCAAATAATAAACTCCACCCAATATTATCAAGACCACCATTTCTATCTTTTAAAGTATGAGTCAACCAAGTTTTGAGATCCTACCCAAAGAAAGAAACACAATTTTGGTTCTGCACCAAACGAAGCCAAGTATTTTTCACATCAGGACAGTCTCTCAAAGCATGAAGAGTGGATTCATAAGCGTAACCACATATTGAGCAAGTACCTGAGCTCGCTAAATGTCTCCTCATTCTCAGCATATTAGTATGAAGAGAGTAATTTCCAACCAACCAAAAAAAGGATCGAATGCGTTGAGGAGCATCTAACCTCCAAATAAGCTTGAACACCAAATCATCATTCCTATACAACCGATTAGAACATATATCATATGTTGTCCTAATTGAAAAACAACAGTTAGCAGTATGCATCCAAGCAACTGAATCCTTTGGACCATCAACAGAAGGGAGAGATTGAGATAAGAGTACCTCGTAGAAATCTTCTGCCAGCGACTGTGAAATCATTTCCACGTCTCATCTATTATTATGAATATATTCAACAAAGCAAATGTGAGAAAGGCGAGGGGCCTCTCTACACAAGGCAATCAGATCCTAAGTATCATTCTCAATAACATAATTAATTAATTAAGAAAGTCTCTCAATGCAGAGTACAAAAAGATAAGGTGAAAGAGGATCATCTTGTCTTAAACCTCTACCAGGACAAAAAGAAGAGGTTATCTCACCATTCCATAACAATTGCATTGAGGAAGTAGTCACATAAGCCCAGACAAGATTCACAAATTCTTCCGGAAAGCCTATATCCAACAAACTATCCTTGATGAAAGTCCATCTCAATCTATCATAAGTCTTTTCTAAGTCTATTTTAATAGCCATAAATCTTGTTTTCCCTTTTTTCGACCACATGGAATGAATGACCTTCTAAGAAATAATAATATTATCAGAACTTTGACAACCCGACACAAAGCTACACTGAGTTGGTGCAACCAACTTACCCATAACTCCTTTTAACCTAGCAACAACAGTTTTGGTAACTAGCTTATAGCTGATATTACATAAACTGATAGGATGGAAGAGCTTTAAGTGATCAGGATTATCCACCTTTGGAATTAATGAGATGAGAGTTAGATTAGCATCCCTAATAAGCAAGGGGTCTTTAAAAACATCTCTTACCCATTGAAAAAGAGAGTTTGCACTACTTCTCACTGTGATTGAAAGAATACTGCATGTAAACCATTTGGCCCTGACGTTTTCAAACCGCCTATAGCAAAAAAAGAGTTACAGACTTCAAACATAGTAACCTTATTATTCAGCATATTCAGCTCTTCAAGAGCTAAAGACGAAAAACCTGCTAAAAGAGCTAACTGAATATAATTCCCATCTTTTGAGCACACACTTTTATAAATATCCATACCCATCGTTTTCATCATCTCATTATCAATGATGAACTCACCATTTCCATTATTCAGACCTTTGATCGAATTTCTACGCTTCCTAGCTTTTGTAAGACCATGGAAATAACAGGTGTTTTTATCTCCATGTTGAATCCACCTACATCTAGAATGTTGCCTCCACAAAAGCTCCTCCTGCACTAAAATATTCTCTTAATCTAACCACAACTCTATTTGTAAGGACTCAAGAAAAGGGTTCCCACAAATGGAAAGCTTATTTGATGTTCCTTCAAGTCTGAGCAAGATGCGGTTCTTTCTTTTGTAAATATCACCAAACACTTCCTTTTTCCAATAAGTAGCTTTTATTACAAAATTCTCAATATTAGAAAGAAGATTTCTACTGTTATTCCAAGAATCGCGAACTAAATCTGGGAAGTTCTTATGCAGCAACCAAGGGGAAAGAAAACGAAAATGCTTACCTCCATGATTAGAATTGTCAGAGAATCAAAACAAATGAGAAGAGGAACATGATCTGACTTCATTCTAAGAACATGTCTAATATAGGCATTACCAAAAGAATTACTCCAAGAAATATTACTGTCGCAATCGAAATCGTGACGGGACGATCGAAAAAGATTAGATTTTTGAAAATCAATGGAGTCGTCACTAATATTTATTTAATTTGGAGAAAACATTAGAAAAACCTTTAAAATAGGCAAAAATAATCTTTTTATAAAATGAGTTTGGGTTCAAGAGTCAATTACGAGTGGGTAGGTTAAGGTTTACACTACCTGCTCCAAGATTAAAAACAAGACTTTAAGTCGGTTAACAGATAAATTTTAATAATATCAAATTTATTTATTTTACCCCTTTTTAAAAAGACTTTGTAACTATTTTATTTTGTTTTGTTTTATTTTTTTTAAGAAAAGAAAGAAAAGAAACAACTAAATTATGAAAATTTAAATTTTGGCTTGATAGAATATGAATTCTACTCCTACATACCCTCAGGTGCAATTAGGAACTCAGTCACGTTCTGTAAAAAATGATTGTGGGTTTTTTATTTTAATTAAAGAAAAGATTTTTGAAAAGAAACTTTGTTTGAAAACAAATTCATTCTTGCACAGGATTTAAGGTAGTACTAGACTACTTAATAAACTCTTATGATCCAAATGACATTAAAGATAACATCTGCTATTCAATCATCATCATTGGTTATTGTATTGATTAAAATATTTTTTTTTGAATTTTTACTTTTCTCATTTTCCTTCGACATTTTTCATTTTTTGATATTTTTATTATTGTCTAATCCTATGCATTTTATCTCTTCATTTTTAACTTATTTTTCACTAAGTCTCTAAATCACTAAACAGACTAACCTCAACTCAAGAAAAACAAAAAATTTAACCCACTAATTAAAACACTCATCCAATATTAACTCCTTTTTTTTGTTTTATGTGATTAGTTTTCTTTTTTGTTATGAACCCCTCATGTTTTCTGAATGGCCCAAAATATTGACTTGAATAAAACCTCCTTTAAGCCCAAACTCAACTTAGAAGCAAGTCTTTTGCTTAAACCTATTTACAGCCCATCAGCAAAATCAGTATTTGACCAACAATAAAGAAAGACCAAACACATTTCAAAACAAAAACCAAAAAACAAGTCTCAAAAGCTAAGCACCAAGAATAATGGAAGAGAGAACATAATGCTTTAGTCACATGGATGGGGATTTGATTTTCAGAGTTACCAGAGAGCGAAGACGAAACGTCGCCATCGATTTCTGCTATAGTGACAACGACCGTGGGGGGACGGCGATGCGTGCGAAGGAGGGCAGAGGAGCGGCGGAGCCGTTCAGATTGGTTCAGATTTGGGCAGTGCGGCGCGAAAACAGCGGGTTCAACGGTGGCGGGTAGCGCGGTTCGACGGATCTAGGCGCGTCTAGGCAGTGAGGCGATGTGAGGTGGTGCGAAGCATCTGTGGTTCGACGAATCTAGTCTTGGCTGGGCGGCGTGCGGGTTCAACGGTGGCGGGCCGTGGCCTGGTGGTTCCGATTTCTGGTGGGTCTTAGCTATTTTTTTTTTCTTTTTTTCGGTTTATGGTTGTTAGGTTGTGGGTGATGGATAGTTTTGGTAGATTGGTGGTGGTGATGAAAGGTTGAAGATGATGGAACTTGGTGAAGATGAAGGTCAAAAATGGAAAGTGATGGTTATGGTGTGTTGTTAATGGAGGTTGAATGGTTCTTGAAGGTTGGGGTTCTTGGTGATGGGTTAAAGATGATTGTGTGTTATGGGTGCATGGTGGTGGATTGAAAGAATAGAGGTGGTGGTTTGAGAGTGGAGGTTTGGGTGAATGGGTTGCGGTAGTGGGAGAGGGTGATTGTAGTCGTTGGGTTGAAGAAGATGAAAAAATAGTGTATATGAGTGAAGGTGGAAGATGATGAATAGTAAAAATGTTCCTCCGAAAATCCTCTGAAAACTCTCACCCACATCTGTAATTCTTTTCTCTCAAATGTCCTAGAACCTACTAATGCTTCCTGTTTTCCCTCTCTTGTAAGCAGAAAAACAAATCTGCAAACCCAATGAGATCAGTTGTGGCAAATAAAGTGGCTCCTTGCAGTGTAGCTCAGTTTCCACTCTCATGTATCTTCTTTGGATTGTTACCTTCTCCAATTTTACACTCTTACTATTTTTGTGTTTTTGCTTCTTCATTGAACCTTGGGTTGCAGACACTTTGGCAGACTTGGTAGATGGTTGCAAAGGAAATAGATATTGAGATGTTGGTTCTATTTCAATTACTGATTAAAGTTGTTTTTTGGTTAGACGTTGGGATGTAAACAGAACTGCTTATGAATTGCTCCTCTCCTTTCTTTTTTTTTTTTTTTTTATCGAGATTAACTTTTTATTTTTTTTATTTTTATTTTTTATTTTTGCATAAATAATAAAAAATAAGATGAAAGAAAATAAAATCTAAAAAAGAAAATGATGTGTTTACAGCATTGCAATTAAATATTTTTTATTAAAATATTAATCATTGATCAAACAATAAAAATTTTATAGACAAAATTGAATATCAACCATTACCACCACCCTGTCAAGCCTCTTACGAATATTCCCTCTCTACCAAGTGTAATTTTGACCTATAAACCCCAAATCAAATAAACCACACGAAAAGAGGCACTCCTAAAAAAGTGCAGCATCAACACTACCAGCATTAATTATTCTCACTGGAATTAGACAGATTTAAGGTTGAATTAAAGTCCCCCCAACACACCATTTCCTTCCACGGAAGCTGCAATGTTAACCAAAGAAATTCATAAATCTCTCCTAGGACCAACCTGAGGGCTACCATAAACTAGAGTGAAAGCCCAGCGTTCCTCATCACCCTAAGCCACCATTATATGGACAAATTGACGATGGGAAGAGATAACTTGGACATTTCAAGTATCCATGAACCAGAGGCACCAAATCCTTCTTGATTGACCTACTGGACTCTACAAAAAATAGCCATCAAAACCTATTTTTTTTAACAATTCTATCAGCTCTGCTGCCACTGATATGTGTCTCCAACAAGACAATGAATCTGGCATGATATGACCAAGTCCTTCACTAGCCCAGTGAAACCACGTTCTCCAATCCCTTTACAATTCCAAATAATGATGTTCATCATAACAAAAGAAATAATAAAAGATCAAGGACAATGCTCAAACGACTTTTTCAGATGCAGAGCCCTCATTGGGTGCAACGTTAACCATCCTATCGGCAGCCATTACTGCACCAGGTCCTTCAAAAAAATTAACATCTCCAATGTTTATATCAGGTGGCTTCTTTGCCTCCGAAACAAGAAGGTCGCCTTCCTTTAAACGATTAAGGAATTCCACCTCATAATTCGATGGCCCAAGCACCTGAGTTCGAAGACCCAACTCCACATGTTTGCCTGCACAGTGCCTATTCCAAACATCTTTTTGAGCATGTTGAAACAGTTCCCACGTAACTAAATTGTCCTTTGCTCCTCTAGTTTTAGTACGCGGGACCAATACACTTTTCTCCTCCACTTTGGTTTTCTCCTTCACCAATGGTTTATTGTTAGAAGACCCCACTCTAGTGGTTTTTTTCAACTTCTGACTAGTTGTGACTCCCAGATTATGGTTGACTTTAATTTGTTGGGCTTTTTAACATAGAGCCCTTTACCTGAAGACCTTCATTTGGAATTTACTAGACCCAAAGCCACTTCTTCCTTAGTCGAGTTTTCAACTGCCACAACAGTTGTATCATTGACTTCCTCCCTGATTTCATTTAATACACCATACCTAGAATTGGTAACAACATTAATATCATGCATGGATTTCTCTCCCACGTGATTTTTGGTGTGTTCTTACCCTCATTTCCTTCTAGGTTGTTTTTTCACCTTAATCTATGGACTAAACGAAGATCCATTATTATTCTCCACAAAATCCTCTAATTGATCCTGAGTGAGGATAATAGGATCATTGCCAGTTGAGGCACCTTTATTCAAATTTTGAATTCTAGAAATCACGCCAACCCTATCTGATTGTGTCTTCTTGCTCCCCACCTTCAACGCCTCTGGTTGAGAGGTTGTCGACAGCGGTTGTTCTGGAGGAGTGGAAAGAACAACACATCTCTCCTACTTATGCCCATACCTACCACACTTAATGCAGATCAAGTGCAAACCTTCATATTCAACTTTGAAGTCTTGCCCAAGAGCTGTAAATCCTGGCACCAGCTGCTTCCTTAGATCAATCTCTACACAAATAGGTGCAAACCTTCCTCTGGAGTGAATAGAAGTTATTTTCATAAATTTCTAACATGCTACCCAGTTTTGAGCCCACTCTCCAAAAGAAATTCTAGTTATAAAGTTCAATTAGAAGATCCGGCATCCTTGCCCAAACTGGAATCTTCCTCACCTCCTTTTCCAAAGGCTTAAACATAGGCCTCCATCTCTGAACAAACAAGTAATAATTAGCAAGTAACCATGGCCCTTCGAAAAGAGCATGTTTATAATCTCCTTCATTCGTGAAACGAACAATGAAGAAATCTTCATTAAGGTCTAATATCCTAACACTTCTTTTTTTAGACTAGGCTTGTTGCACCCAATTATCCACAGATCGAATTGTGAGCCTTTTCTCTAGAAGCTTTACAATCAATGTATATTTCCAGTCACTATACCATTTCTCATATTTCTGTAAGGACACCTCCACTCAAGGTTTAACTTCAAAATGAGGGATCACTTCTTCATTCTGATCCTCCACCATTTCCATTGATATATAATCCTCAACCACAAATTTTGCAATTTCAGCTAAATCTAAATCCTGCACTCCGTCTTTAGATAACCAACTCCTTTATACGAGAGCTTTTGCTGAGTATCAACAGAGAGATCATTCCTATCTTTCTCATTATCACATAAATTAACAACATTCTCTCCATCAAGATCTATGATCTCTATTTCCACTAAAACTTCATGGTCATCACCTTTCATTTTGACTTTTTTTGTGCTTCTTGAGACCTGAACATCTTCCTCCTTCGACCGTCTTACAGCAGAGCTCTCAACCTCCATGCTTTTCAATAAAGTATAATATGCAACTTGAATGCATCATATATAACACTTTGTTTTTTTTTATATATGAAGACCAAAAAGGAAATATATATATATATCATAAAACAAATTCTCAAAACAAAAATTACAAGATCTCTTCTCGTGTTCAATGTATTTAGCAAGAAAAGACAATCTAATTATAATACCAAAATTCCAAAAACATTAAAAAAAAAAAACAAAATAGTTGTACAATGAGACTATTTCGGCTAGTTTTTGCATCAAATGACGATAAATCTCTCCTTAATGGCTTCATGATTTTAAAGGCTCACTTTTTACATTGGCCTAATGTATTTAGAGAAGCTAATTTTCTTAAATATACTAACTTAAAGTTAAACCTGAATAATTAAAACATGAAGGAGAGCTCTGTACATTTTATATGGAATTATGAATAGCCTAACCCCTTAAATTACCTATTAACTGATATATTTGGATATTTGTTGTACAATGATCATTTAAAGTTGTAATTTCTTTATGGACAAAGTGGGAAAATTGTACTTGAGAACATCAATTAGCCACATGGTGTTACTACTCAGTACTCACTAGACTGGCGATTTAATTTATAAAAAGATTTTAATAATTTTGCACTACTTATATGACTGTTTTAATTTTTGTTTTTTTTTGTTTATAGGATTTTATTAAAAAATATTCTAAAAATACTTGTTAAGAGCTTAAAATAATAAAAAATTATGAAAAATTGAGTATTTAATATATTGGGAATTAAAAAATATCTACTTTTCATGATTTTTTTATTTTAAATTCTTTTAAGGGTATTTCTTAAAAAAATACTTGTTTATATTAGTACATTTTACAAAATTGTTTCTACAGAGTGGGTATATATTGTTTATATTGTTTCAACTATACATGAAAATTAAGCTCTTATCTACTATGATCTTACAATTATTTAGGTACATGTTACTTCAGGGGCAGGTGCCTGCCTGAAGGGCTTAGCTAGCTGGGCCCAAAATGTTACGTGTGGTTTCTGTCCTACTGGGAAGAAAACGACATAAAACATCTCTAGCTTTTATGGCATTGCCATTTGGCACATAACTCCCAAGGAACAAATGGCCTACAATGAGACTTCTCTTTTATCATGTCGTAGACCAAACATATATTGCCCACAAGCTCAACCCCGTTCTGTGGTTTGTGAATGATTTCACATGGCCATGCACCATATCAGGATAACACGTTGTAAACAACAGCATATGGTGTTGTCTAATTTTGTGAATATATATATATATATATATACATATATCAGAACCAGTCAGTGATCACATTCAACACAACCTCATTATATCAGCATTTGCACCTATTGCTCTATCTACAGCCCCTTAACCTTATTACTCCGTGGCTTATTTAATTTCTTTAAGTTCTGAGAAACCTCCTCAACCATGATCAGCGCAAAAAGGCTTATAGAGATGGCAAGGAAGTGGCAGAAAATGGCAGCTGGAAAGCGCAAGAGAATTTCATGCCCAAGACACGAAATAAACATGCATTCTTCAGCAGCAAACAAGGGCCACTTCGTTGTTTACAGCATTGATCATAAGCGATTTGTGGTTCCCCTCAAGTATCTTAGGACCAACGTCTTCAGGGAGCTCCTCAAATGGTCAGAGGAAGAGTTTGGATTACCAGCCAATGGACCTATTACGTTACCTTGTGATAGCGTCTTCTTGGAATATGCAATATCGTTAGTTATTCAAGAACACATCGCCGAAGATGTGGAGAAGGCTTTGATCACTTCCATGGTTACATGTCACAACGATGCATCATCTTCTCATGGTCTAAGGCAAAACCACGAACAAACAATTATCTATGGCTTTTGAACAGATTTTGATACTTGTCTTGTGTGTATACAAATATAGATTACAGAATCCTCTGTGGCTTGTTCTGTTCTGATGCTTCAAAAACACTTTTGTAATTAAACCTGAGAAGGAAAAAAATTCTCTCATCAATTTTTGTTGTCATTCACAATGAAGTCCTTATATTCGTACTTTCATACAATGCGTCTATATAAAACCCTGCTTCTCTTTCACCAAAATAATAAAAAAAAGACTCTGCTTCTTTACTCTAGCATTCGTCTTTAACATAGGGTCACAAACTATCAATCGCATCAAATAACATTTGTGACTTTCTGTAACCACAAACGTTGTGGCTTTAAATTGGTTTTTTTTCAAAGTACTCCTATATGGGAGCAATTAACGGGAACCAACTAAAGCAATATCAAGAAGGTTTTTGACCATATATTAGCAAGAAATCCAAGGACATGATATCTTTTATCATATTAACAAGTTAATTTACTTCATTTATGTTACGGTTCCGTACGAGTCTTGTGTGCCTATACAGATATTCTTTCAAACTAAGCTTCTTATGTTCATACGGAATTAAAGGATTAATGGCTGTGATTATCTATTGGGTATATTGATTTGTTCAGATAAAATTTAAACTAAATAAAATTTAATTGATTTAGTTTTTAAATTTGAAATTTCAAATTCAAGAATTCAACAAAAAAACTAAATCATAATATATATATATATATATATATATATATATATTCTCATTAATTCTTAATCTTTTCAATATTGTACCTATTGACTTCAGTAACTTGATGTCATTGAATATGAGATGTGAACTTGATCTACATGTACTAAATAAAGTATTGAACTTCTTACTTTAAGACTCTCCATCTATATAAGTCACAATTACTGAAGGTAATATATTAATGTTTAATCCTTGGTAGTGAGTCATATAACTAATTTGTTTATAACTTTTTTCTCTGTTCTCTCTCTACAATTCCCTATCTAATCTTATTCATTCCTAATCGGTAAATCTCAATCCATAGTTACCGATGCAATTCACCAATTTTCTTCTCTTTGTTATGGTGAATGTGTTCTTTCAGAGCTCATTGAGTGATTCTTTGGTATACATTCTACCTTACAATAGAGTTTCTTTTGTTATTGGAAAAGTCAAAAAACTTGGAGTCTTGGTGTTGTGACTTCTTAAGCTTACGATGGATGCATAATAGGATATAGTGAGTTATATTGTCCATTGACATTTGGTAGGATAAACAATAGAAGGTGACAGGATAAGTGAGTGATTATTCATAGGGTATATAAACCAAGGTGGTATTGAGAGTGGTCTTGGAGGATCATAATGTTTCCATTGTTAAATCTTTGGACATTGGTTATTGAAATGAAGATGAAGGATCATAACATTTTCATTTGTGCTTATTGCAAGATATAGATGAAGTTCAAAGATAAATTTGATTTGATGAATGATATTTGATGAATCATGTTTATTTTTATGTTTGGATTGAGTTTAGATTGTGTTTAGATTGTGTTTAGATTAAGTTTGGATTGACCTTGGGTACTACCCATTGTTATATTATGTACTTGTATTTCCTTTTATTTATGTTTGGACTAAGTTTGAGTGTTGTTGTGTACTTGTCTTTCTATTACTATCCATTGTTAAATATATTTCAATTATGTTTGTTTATTTATACTTTGTCTATTTGTTATACTTTATAGTGTGTTTATTGAGATAAATAAGTTTGATTCTATTTTTAGAAAAAAAAAATTATAGATTTATTATGTGTTTTTTTTTTTGCTATGAAAAGTTAATTATTTAACTAATTTTTGTGTTAAAAAAATGGTCAACCCGATCACCCAAACCAAACCAATCCGTAGATATTCGATTCGGTTTGATTCGGATTTGACTATAAAAAAATACGAAAACCAAACCAAACTGAACCAATTGATTTTAATCGGTTCAGATTTATTTTTTTCCAAAACCTGAATCAAACCACCCACTTACACCCCTAATCTGTATGCTCCATTTTTTTAACAAAGTTTATTTATATGATCAAGAAACAATTACTTTTTTTTATCTCTCCCCTTCTACTTTTTCTCCCACCCGATTTGTATTATCTTTCTCTTTTAAGAATCCCAACTAGATCCGGATGAATTGGTGTCGTATTCTATAGCATAACTCTTATATGATACATACTTGACAATAGTATCGGTTGGTAGGTTGAGTGAGTTTTGTAGTATTTTTAGACTTAATCCATTCATTAGGCTAGTGGGTTAGTTGGGTTGAAGAAATTTTTTCCCTCAATCCGATTCGCTCAATAGTGGGTTAGGTTGGGTCATTGAACCCGTGAGCCTGACATACGTTTAAAAAAAAATTCTGTTAAAAAAAAGTTAAAATACAGAATCAAAAATTCGTTACACATTACATGTCTTATATTAACATAACAATTTACATAACTGACTTTATACACAATATTAATAGGTCTTAAATAAACTAAATACACATAATTACATAACAAATTAACAAGTCTTACTAAGTAAAGTTTGAAATAAACTAAACTAATAGGTCTCAATAGTCATAAACAATAAATTACTCTAACCAATTGAAATTAATATCATCAGACATAACATGTGAATTGTCATAATCATTAACTTTACTCTATTTTTTAAGATATTTTTTATCATAGAAATGACCTATTTTTCAAGATACACTTAGAAAAAATCATGTTATTATAACAACAATTTGAGCTTTAATTTCGAGGATAATAATTAATTTTAAACTTTACACAATAACTCAAACTAAATTTCAAATCCTAACACAAACTAACTACATATATACATATATATATGACATATCTAGTAAGAATAATTTTTATTGTGAGAAGATGAAAAGAGTAAATCTTGATTATATAATCATATATAGATGCTCAAGATTAAAAATTACTTTAAGGTCATGTGACCACTTAAAAAAAAATCACATATATTTATAATTTAATATTAACCATTCATATAAGATCTAATGATTAATATTCAATCATCTCACCTCTTATAATAAATATTTCTCTTACCGAGATACATTCCTTATTTTCGTATTTTTAAAGATTTTATCTTTCTTATTTTTAGAGATATTTATTTTTAAGAAAATATTATCTTATTATTATTTTGAATTTTAAATTTAATTAGGATTTGATTACCTTTGTATTATAAATACTCTTCAGTTGTGTATGTGATTCAATCTTAGACATTAATAATAAAATTATTATTATGTTTTAGAATTCTAAAAATTCCTAATTGTTATTGAAACTTCAAAAGTTCTTAGTTCTCTATACACCAAGTGCCTCATTCTCCTTTTTTTTTGGTAACCATGTCTCCTTGTCTTTTGATACAACATCAAAACAACTTCTCCCTTTTATTTATACGTTTTTTTTATATATTTATACGTTTTTAAATTCATAGTTGAATTTAAAAAGATCCATTCAACCACATGATCCTCAATAGTCAGTACTAGAAATTAAATGGAACCTTATCAGTTATCACCCAAAAAAGAAAAAAGGAATACATTCCTTCCTTATCTTGTAACCTTCACTTTTAAATTTTCAAATTTGTTCTTTTCATTGTTTATCACGATGTCAAAATGGACCGGTCCGCGAGTTAAGACAAATTTGTTACGAGCTAATATTTTGTTATTCTATCACAATCTTATACGGATTGTTAGTTGGGCTATGGGCTAGCCTAGTGGTCCAAATTTATTTTTTTAAAAAAAATTCTCTTATATTTTTAATATTAAAAATTTTTATTTTTATGTTTTATTTATATATTTTTCTTTTGCATATTTCAAATAATAATGAACATCAAATAAAATTATTTCTGTGATATAAATATTAATTTATATTAAAAAATAAAGATAAAACTCTTCATATATCTTAAAAAGTTATTGATTAAATAATTAAACATCAGATCAATAGATTGACCTAGCTTAATGTTGCAAGCCGAGCTAATATTGAGTTGGTCCAATCAAATCAAATTTTATTTTTGTATCAAGTTTTTTTAGCTCAATTTACCTATTTTATCAAGTCATTTGGATTAATCTATTAGACTCAACTCATTTTGACATTTCTATCACTTACCAAAGCAAACTATTCATAAAGGAATTATTATTAGACAAGTACCTTTTTCTTTTTTTTTCTTTCTTTTTTGGGTATGAAGTGCTATATTCTTTTTGACCATTCATGGTGTCATTGCTGTGTTTATTGATATGTTTTGATATTTTAAAATAGTCATGTATTGGTATTTAACACGTATTATATTGAATATAGATATTTTTTAATTATTTTAGAATTTTTTGCCGTATTTAAGCTTTATGTTGTGTTGTATTCGTATGTGCTTGTTAGGTTTAGTTATAATATACCTCGTGATCCGTAATTGGTCTTTCAGCCCCAGTAGGGATTTGGCATTGGCCACACAAGTGGGATTATGGAGCCTAGCCTCTCCACGCATTGGGACAAATGGGTAGAAATCTGACTCTATCTGTACAATGATTTGCGGACGGTTAGCCTCTTGAACTATTTTCTTGAGAGAGATCATCAAGTGTCGTAGCAGTGAAAAGTACATTACATTTTGGGCTTTAGCCACGAAATTCTTGTGTCAGGCACTTCACAAACTGTTCGGCTCCAACATCCCCCGTTTTCCTACCTTATTAGTTGGTCCATCACCATAACGACTCTGGCATGTCCATAAATCGGTAAATGCTGACAAATTTCACAATTAAAAGCATGCGCACATGCTTGACCATTTGTACGCACTTCTCCCAGGTTCAATGTTTGTTATTCTTTTGGTTCTTGGCCACCTTCCAGTCCTATCTTGGACCCAATAAACCATGTAACAAGTGGGCAATCACAAATGCATAGAGCACCCTTCCATGCCAAGTCGATTTGGGACAAACTCCGTAAGGCCATTCCCTCAACAACGTCCACCCATGTAAATTCTACTCATTATATATGTACATATCACATGGCTTTGCTTCCACAGAAAAGCTGGCACAATTTAAGCAGCATTGAAGAAATTGTCCATGGGTCTCTGACTATATAATGAACCATCAACTTCTGATTTCAACGTGTCTTGTTCTTCTCGATTGTCCTCATTCTTGCCTTCAACCTCCTGTACTATAGTATAGTTCAACATCAATAAAGGTAATTAAAAGAAAATGATTAGTACCAAGAAAATCATCCAAATGGCTAGGAAGTGGCAGAAGAAGGCCACAAGCCAAAGGAAGAGAATCCTATGGGAGCGAAGGACACAAGAAAATGCAGTAAAACTAGAAGGTTGGGCAAAAGGCAGAGAAGGGTCACTTTCTTGTGTACAGCACGGATAAGAGGCGCTTTGTGCTTCTCTTGGTGTATTTTGACAGAAAACCAAAAGTCTAAATGATTTAACAAACTTTCAGTTTTGTTAGTTAGTTGGTTATTCTCGGTTAGACTTCTATCGCTTGTATTAGCATGTATAAATACTACTCTATCAATGAAATGAAGATGAGATTCATTTTTCCAAACCATTCTAACATGGTATTAGGAGATCATCTTCTTTCCCACCCACTTTTTCCGCAATAATCTTCTTCTTCTTAGAACCTTCATGGCTTCTTCCAATACCACCGCAAATGATTCATCAAACCCTTACTACATTCACCCAAATGAAAACTCATCCCTCGTTCTAATTTCCCCAATTCTTGAAGGCTCGAATTATCATAGTTGGGCCAGAGCAATGGAAATGGCATTGCAGATGAAAATGGTTCCATCAAGAAACCGGCATCAAATGATCCTCTTCTTCCCTCTTGGAAATGTTGTAACACATTAGTACTTTCTTGGCTTAATCATTTTGTTTCTCCCGAAATCTCGACCAACATCATATGGATCAATGAAGCTTTTGAGGTATGGAAAGAGCTAAAAGATCGCTTTTCACAAGGTGATCATGTTCGAATTTCTCAAATTCAAGGTGATTTGTTTTCTCCTTAAGCAATCCGATTCTTCAGTGACTACTTATTTCACCAGAATGAAAATTCTTTGGGACGAACTCTGTAATTTTCGACCTATTCCCACTTGCACAGCCTCTTCTGATGGTTCTTGCAATTGTTCCAAAGCCATACAACACTATAGGGACAATGATTGTGATCTTTGTTTCTTACAAGGACTGAATGAGAATTTTGCAGCTGTCAGATCTCAGGTCTTATTGATGGATCCATTGCCACCAATCAACAAAGTTTTTTCTATGATGATTCAGCAAGAAAGGCAACTCAATGTAGGTATTCTACTTGATCCTACTACCCTTGTTGTTTAGACGAAGCCTTCATATACTCCAGGTTGAGGTAAACAAAATGGAAAACCTTTTTATGCCAAGAATAATGCTCCTAGACAGTGTACACATTGTGGGAGAACCAACCACACAATCGATACTTGCTTTTTCAAGCATAGATTCCCTCCGGGTTACAAGTCCAAGAAGGCTATAAATAATGCATCCTCCATTCAGTTCCAAGAATCTGATTCCACATCAGAAAACATCTTGTCAGGGTTAAGCAGAGAGCAGATTCAAAGTCTTTTAGCTCTCTTGCCAGCCACAGCACCCACTGCCACTTCTCACTCTTCAAATCTGGTCAGTTCTCACAATGTCATGGCTACTTCTTCCTCTCAAGGTAAATCTTTAACCCCTTGGATCTTGGATTCGGAGGGCCACAAATCACATTGCCTCTTCCATTTCATATTTTGCTTCTTACAAAGCAATAACACCTATTTCAGTTTCTCTACCTAATTGCCAAACTACAATGGCTCGATATAGTGGCACTATTTTTCTCACCAATTCTTTAATCCTATATGATACATTATATATACCAGATTTTTCTATTAACCTCATTTCAATTGCCAAACTTACCAAGACTTTATGTTGTCAAGTTGTTTTTACTAACAATATATGCTTTATCTAGGAGACACCATCACTAAGGATGATTAGCACTGCTGATCAGCATGGAGGACTATATGCAATGAAGCACAATCCCACGACAACCACCTCTTTTTCTTCTCAGTTTCATGTTGCCAATGTAACCATCAATAATCCCTCCTCTATTGACAGCTGACATTATAGATTAGAGCACCCTTCTCTTTGGTCTTATTAATTATTGCAAAAACAGAATTGTACACTTTCATTAAATGTAAATAAAGCTTGTGATATTTGTTATTTCTCCAAGCAAAAGAAACTCCCATTTACTGATAGCAATTCTGATGTGTCATCCATTTTTTATCTTATTCATATTGATATATGAGGTCCTTATGCAACCCCATCATTTCAAGGCCATCGTTATTTTTTAACAATAGTGGATGCTAAGTCTACATACACTTGGGTCAAGTTGATGAAATCCAAGACTGAAACCAGGCAACACTTAATCAATTTCATTTCTCAAATACAAACACAGTTTCACCTACCTGTAAAAATCATCAAATCCGAAAATGGTCTTGAATTTGCTATGCCTTCTTTCTATCTAGCTAAAGGAATAATTCATCAACTTTCTTGTACAAAAACCCCCCAACAAAATGGCGTGGTTGAGCGCAAGCACCAACAGATTTTAAATGTTGCAAGAGCTCTTATGTTCCACTCCTCTATGCCAATCCAGTTTTGGTCTTGTGCTATTTCTCATGTTGTGCATATCATCAATATGCTCCCTTCCAGCAAGCTAAACTCTCACTCTTCCTACTTCATTTTGTATAACAAGCAACCTGATCTATCATCCCTTAGAGTTTTTGGAGCCTTGTGTTATGCTTCAACATTAACAGCACATAGAACCAAATTTCAACCTAGAGCTCGAAAATGCATTCACATTGGTCATCATCTTGGTACAAAAGGATATCTTCTCCTTGATGTGCAAACCAGAGAATTATTCCTCTCCAGGCATGTTGTCTTTTATGAAAACATTCTGCCATTCTCCAATAATAATACTTCCTCAAACACATCAAACTTCCCTTCATTATCTCTTCCTTCCAGCACCAATGCTACTGATCTTTCTATTGATCCGTGCCAACACTCACTAAATACACACCTTCCTTCATAATATTCACAGCCTTCCACCACCCAGCAGCCTTCAATTCTCCCTAGATCATCCACCAGACTTAAGAAAACCCCAAATTACCTCAGAGACTATCACTGCAACATAGCTCACTCCAGCACAAGTGCCAATGCAGCCTCAGGTATTCCTTACCCCTTATCTCATTTTGTTTCATATGATTGCTTATCTCTTTCACACAAATCCTATGCCTTAGCCATATCTACCCAAACAGAACCCAAAACTTACTCCCAGGTAGTGAAACATGAGTGTTGGAGGCAAGCCATGGACAAAGAAATAGAGGCCTCAGAACAAAATCAGACTTGGGACATCAGTGATCTTTCTTGATGTAAATGGGTATACAAAATAAAGAGAAATGTATATGGCAATATAGAACAACGTAAGGCCAGATTAGTGGCGAAAAGATTCACTCAGCTTGAGGGAGTTGATTATTTAAAGGCTTTTTCTCGGGTTGTCAAACTAACAACTGTTAGACTAGTTTTGGCTCTTGCAGCAACAAAGAATTGACATTGACATCAGTTGGATGTAAATAATGTCTTCCTTCATGGTGATTTACATGAAAAAGTATACATGGCCATTCCTCAAGGCTTCAAAACATCAACTTCTAGTCAAGTTTACAGGCTCAAAAAGTCATTATATGGCCTCAAATAGGCCAATAGACAATGGAATCAGAAACTCATTTCAGCCCTACTGTCCATTGGCTATGTTCAGTCAAAATCTGATTACTCCCTCTTAGTTAAATATGTTGATTCGAAGATTACAGTCTTGCTTGTTTATGTGGACGACATCGTGTTGACAGAGAATGATTTGGAGGAGATCAAACATGTGAAAACAGTCCTAGATCAGATGTTCAAAATCAAAGATCTTGGCCCACTCAAGTTTTTCCTTGGGCTTGAAGTGGCTTGATCTCAACAAGGAATTGTTTTGTCACAAAGGAAATATGCACTAGAATTAGTTGATGATGCAAGTCTTTTGGGATCCAAACCTGCCACAACTCCAATGATTCCTGGCCTCAAGCTCACGGGTGCATCTGGAGAGCCCTATTCAGACCCAATAACATATCGTAGGCTGCTTGGAAGGCTGATATATTTGACAAATACTAGACCAGATATTTGTTTTGTTGTCCACAAGCTAAGCCAATTCATCTCCAATCCTCTACAACAATATTTTGAGGCTGCCACCCACATTCTCAGATACATCAAGAACTGTCCTGACAAGGGCTTATTTTTCTCCTCTAATTCAGATCTACAATTAACGGGTTTTAGTGATTCAGACTGGGCATCTTGTCCAAATAGCAGAAAATCTATTACTGGGTTATGTATCTTCCTTGGCCCCTCATTGATCTCATGGAAATCAAAGAAACAAAGCACAATCTCTCGTTCATCCTCAGAGGCCGAATATAGAGCATTGGCAACTACCACATGTGAGTTTCAATGGCTCCTTTACTTACTACAGGATTTACACCATCCAATTATCACAATTGTTCCAATGTGTTGTGACAACCACTCAGCCATTCAAATAGCACAAAATCCCACATTCCATGAGAGAACCAAGCATATTGAAATAGACTATCACTTGGTTCGGGACAAGCTTCAGGTTGGCATCATTCACCTCTTCCCAATACCCACAATAGCTCAACTTGCAGATGTCTACACTAAGGCCCTGCCTCATACTTAATTCTACTCACTGGTATCCAAGCTGCACATGCTAGACATTCATATCCAGCTTGCAGGGGGCTGACAGAAAACCAAAAGTCTAAATGATTTAACAAACTTTCAGTTTTGTTAGTTAGTTGGTTATTCTCGGTTAGACTTCTATTTTTTGTATTAACATGTATAAATACTACTCTATCAATAAAATGAAGATGAGATTCATTTTTCCAAACCATTTTAACATATTTGACCAACAATATCTTCAGAGAACTCTTCAAGTTGGCAGAAGATGAGTTTGGCCTACCTAGCAATGTGCCCCTTACGTTGCCTTGTGATGGTAATAGAGTACGTAATTACGTTGATCCAGCGAAATGTAGCTAAGGATCTGGAGGAAGTTGTGTTAATGTCCATAACTACTCGTCGATGCCAACCATATTCATCTTGAATGAATCAACCAATATTTGCTGTAACACTTCTAAAGCATTTGTACCATGATGTATTGATTATTTTATTTTTTTGCTAACCTATTCAGTCAATAGAATTTTAGTATCAATTAAGCCATTTTGATATGTGATGGTACTCATTAACTCAGCAAATGAATTCTACATTGATCGTTCTAATAGATACTATTCCCATACATATGTGCACTGCACAGTTTGCAAGTGTCACCAATTCTTGATATTCACACGAAATTGTCTATCTAATTGAAAGCAATGTTTTAAAATGAAAAATGATGTTCTTACATATTTTTTATTTCATATTACTTTTTATCACATTTTTTAATAGTTTTGATTAAGTGAGAGAAAGTGATCGAGAGAAAGTAATGTGATTAATAATATGAGAAGTAGTATAAAAAGTGATGTGAGAAAAAAGTGATATAAGAAAATCGGAATTGTTTAAAAACCGAGTCGAAAAATGAATCGACAATACCTTCAGGTTATGGTTCGATTGATTCAACCAATAAAATTTATAGTTGAATCTTGATTGAACTGTGGTTGAACTAGAAAATGCTCAAATCAGAGATATGGCCGATTCATGGTCCAACCGATTCAACTGGCTGATTCGGTCTAGTTTTTAAGACATTGATTGATTGAAAAAAGGAAAAAATATGATAATGAAAAAAAGGGCACTGCCTCTAATATTTTTTCAGTTTTTTTGTGAAAGGTTTTGTCCTCGGTTTTAAAAGAGAAATTTTGATATACTCTTAGCTCTCATTTAGTCCCAAATTTGCTATGTAATATTTTATTAGATTCAGTGTAATACTCTGAGCACAATTCTATAACTCAAATCGAAAGTTGACCTAGTTAGAAGGCTGGTCACTGGGTCAATAGTCTGACTACAGGTCAAATAGTCGATTTGAAAAATCTAGACAAAGAAAGAAATATTTTTTTAAAAAAATTATATGAAAACTATTTGATATAAAAAAATTATTATATTAAAAAATACTATAAAAAAAAATACTTCCAAACAAGCAATAATAATAATCTATTAATTAGATAATAATATAAATTAAGAAATTGAGAATAATATCAAATAAGAGTATATGGTCAAGTGGTAAAATATACTTCATGACAAGGACTTTTAAGTAAAATGTTCAAATCTTAAAGTTACAATTTTTAAGTTTGAATCTTAAAAACAACAAAAAATGAAAAATCCAGGTTAACCCACTGGGTGGGTCATTGGGTTGTCTGATTTTGATCAGGTTTGACTGGCTCGGTGGGAAAAATGGTCTAATTAATTGACTGGATCGACCTAGAACCCGTGCCATAAGTTTCCCGGACGTAGTCGGTCCATACAACTATGACTCTGAGAGTATAAGAGAAATTGTGATATACTTTGAGAGCAACACTCTCATTTGTTTTTATTTAAAGAAACTGCTTTACATATAACTTGAATCAATATATGGCGGACAATATATAAAATATTGTTTTTTGTGTTTAAATTTGACTTATTATTTATATAAGATTATATTATCATTGGACGATGTGTTGACTTATCAATATCAATAAAAGAGTTAGACATTTAAGTAATGTTTTAAAAATTGAATTAGAAATTGAATCGGCGATACTTCTGGATCATAGTTTGATTGGTTTAATCGGTTAAATTTATAATTAAAACGTGATTAAACTGTGGTTAAACTAACTATTATTCAAACTAAAGACATGGCTGGTTCATGGTTCAATCGATTGATTCGGTCCGATTTTTAAAACATTACATTTAAGATAACTATTTTGATAGTCAATTCCTTTTATGATTTGATAATATAATATATAATTTGATGCAGTGTTTTAAAATCGATTCAACCAGATTGGTTGAATCGTGAACCAGTCACCTCACCAGTTTTAATTCACTTAAAAAATTGAATGAGTGATTGAATTGTCAAAAATTAATAAAAAACCAAAAAAATGGTAAAAATTTATGAACCAACTAGTTTGAATAAGTCAATTTTTAATTTAAAATTTTTAATTAATTTTTTTAAAAAGAAAAGACTTACATAGTTATAATATTAGCGGTTTAACCACTAATTAAACTGATTGAATTATGAACCATTCACTTAATCGATTTAACGGTTTAACCGATTTTAACAACATTGATTTGATTGTAGTGTGATTAAATAAATTTTATATTAACAGTAGATTAAAATTAAATGATTCTTTCCTTATAAACATAAATATTAATTTTGTTTTTATGTTAGGATTAATCAATCAAATAATTAATGAGTTGTATTTTATAAATAAATTTATGCACTAATCCTTGATACTAATTTTTTCTTTCTCACACCAATGGGATTGATTTCAAAATATTATAGTTCTTTCAAAACTCTCACACCAATGGGGTTGATTTCATAAAAAAGAAAAAGATTGATTTTTCAAGCTTCTAAATATGGCGACAGAATATAATATTAGCCCAATGAGGAAAGGGACAATTAATATATTGTTGACAAAGAAGATTCATCCAAGTTGAAATGTACTTTAGACCTCTTCGTAAGCGTGGAAGACTATATAGTTTTGAGTTTTGACTTTCTTGAAGCGATGGAAGAACAGACTAATTAACTCATAAGGATGTGTGGTGCCGTTTTTTTTTTTCTTTTTCCTTTTTTTTGCATTTTTTTTTCTTCAATTCACTCAAGGGATTTTCTTACAAGGAGACTATTTACCCGTAATATCTTAATATTAAGGGATCTCTTTACACCTTTGCACTAGTTAAGAGGAGATTCAAATCTATACACTTAAAGGAATAGCATTTGAAAATAAGGAAATTGAAAAAGTTTCACCATTGAAACCAATGCAATGCTTATTTGAGAAATCATTAACATTGTGTTTGTAATTCAGGAAAACATTAACATTCTTTCTCTAGCTCATTCCTATTTCTTTTGTTCTATTCTATTAATTTGAAAAAAAAAATCAAACACAATGAAAGAAAAAATATTTTTTTTGGCTGGAGACGCCTTCGACTAACTAATCTTGCATGTTAAGTCATAGGGTAATATTCCTTGCATAGAAACATTATCTTTATACTATATTTGGATGACAGGTAATGGAGGAAAATGAAAGAAAATGAGAGAAATAGAAATAATTTTATGTGTTTGAGAGTTTTAAAATGTATAAAAACGGAACAGAACACATAGAGAATCATTCCCCCTCTCTTCTCCTCAAATGCCCAATTTTTGTTTCCCCCAAAATTGAGATGAAATAGGAGAACACATATATTTTTCCGTCCCGTTAATGAATCTTTCAAACAAAGAATGGGGAACTATGTTTTATTCCTTCTATTTTCTTTCTGATCCATCCCTACCTATTCCGTTTCGTTCCATTAATGAAAAAACATCCAAACATAGGGTTAGTGTGACTCTCATAAAAGAAAGAGGGTGTCGCAACCGAAATCGCGACGGGACGACCGAAAAAGATTAAGTTCGTGAAAATCAATAGAGTCGCCACCAATGTTTATTTTCATTGGGAAAATATTAGAAAAACCCTTAAAATAGGCAAAACTGGTCTTTTGGAAAATGAGTTTGGATTCGGGAGTCGATTACAGGTAGGGAAGGTGTTAGCACCCTATACTGCCCGTTCCAAGAACGGTACTTTAAATTAGTTATACAAATTTTAATAATCTCAAATGTATTTATTTTATCCCTTAAAAAAAACAACTAAATTATGAAAAAATATTTTTTGGCTTGACAGAATAGGGATTCTGCTCTTACGTATCCTCTGGTGTAATGGAGAACTCAAAGTCACGTAGTTCTTTAAAAAATGATTGCGGATTGGTTGATTTTAATTAAAAGATTTTTTAAAATAATTTTTTTTTGTTTGAAAACAAAATCATCTCAGACAGATTCAAGAAGACTGAAATTACTTCAATAAACCCATATGATCCAAACAACGTTGAAGATAGCATCCGCTATTCAATCACCATCGTTGATCATTGCATTTATTAAAGATTTTTTTATGTATTTTTATTTTTTTCATTTTTTTATTTTTTTTAATTTTTTTAATTTTTTTAATTTTTTCTTTTTTTCTTTTTCTTTTTTACTATGCTTAACAATCATCTACATAAATAAATAAATAAATAAATAAATAAACAAAACTTAACAAATGAATAAGCTAAAATGAATAACACATATAAAAAAAATAATATAAGGAAAAAAATATAAGCAAGCTTACCTCCAAGGCGTATAAAAATGTTATACTCAAAGAAGTTAATGCACAAGGCCCCTACGTGTTCTCTTCAAATCAAACCTTGAAGAGCAGCCCACTCGTAAGAAAAAATTTTACTAAAGTCCTCAAGCTCTTATACTTAGTATTAAGCTTAAGAGTCAAAATTTTTAGATGCCAAAACAAATGAGAACTACCTCTTCATATAGGAGGAAGGGAAGGGGAATAAGCATGACTTCTCCAATGTGGGACTTAGACACCTTAGTTTTTTTTTCAAATTTCTTCTTCTTCTTTTTTCCTTTTTTTTATTATGAATTTGAATGACCCAAGCAACAAAAGTTTATGGACAAAATTGGATATCAACAGCTGCCCCCATTTGCTTTACATTTAAAATAAATGGGAAGCAAATGAATTGATTCAATTTTGTCCATGAAAATTTCTTGCGCAATGCACATCAAAACCAAGTAAAATGCGGGGACCCGGAATTGAAAAGGCAATGGGCGCGGTGACCCAAAATTGAAAAGGCAATAGGTGCAGGGACCCAGAACTGAAAAGGCAATGGGCGCGGGGACCAGAAATTGAAAAGGCAATAGGCGCGGGGACCCGGAATTGAAAAGGCAATGGGCGCGGGGACCTGGGATTGAAAAAACAATGGGCGCGGGGACCCGAAACTAAAGGCAGATGGGTGTAGGGACCCGAAAACTAAAGGCGATGGGCGCGAGAACCCGAAACTAAAGGCAGATGGGTGTAGGGACTGGGAAACTAAAAGCAGATGGGTGCATGGACTCGAAAACTAAAAGACGATGGGCGCGGGAACCCAAAAACTAAAAAACGATAGGTGCGGGGACCCGAAATTGAAAAGGCAATGGGCGCAGGGACCCAGAATTGAAAAGGCGATGGGCGCGGGGACCCGGAATTTAAAAGGCAAAGGGTGTGTGGACCCGGAACTGAAAAGACAATAGGCATGGGGACCCGAAATTGAAAAGACAATGGGCGCGGGGACCAGGAATTGAAAAGGCGATGGGCGCGGGGACCCGGAAACTAAAAGCAGATGGGCATAAAGCCCCGAGAGCTTAAAAAAGGTTTTACTTTTTTTAAAAAAAAATGCATTTGATGCTTGAGTTGATGCTTGATGCAATGGATGCATGATAATGCAAGGGATGTGAAGCTTGAGGACAATGCATGTAATGTTTGAGATGATGCAATGGATGCATGATAATGCAATTAATGTGATGCCTGAGGACAATGCATACGATGCAATGGATGTCTTACTGTAGAGATTCTCATGGACAAATTGGGTAAAAAAAAATTGACACATCAGAGCTTTAGCTAGATCGCTTATTGGTTCCTCAACCCTTAAGGACTTCTTCCCATAGCAGGATCAAGGTTGAACAGTAACAAAATTTGCTTTATGATTCACCTGATTATTCTTCATTTTCTCATCAATGCTCTTAAAGGGCCTTGAGCCAGAAAACTTTATGCAGTGGGCCTTGAACCTAAAAGCTTTGTTCAATGAGGCATGGGCCAAAGAAGTATTGTTCTTGACAAAAATATTTTTTTTTAACCAAAGTCTTGAACCTAACGTTTATTGGAAAAGGGGATCATTGCCAATCTCATCTTCAAATTTCTCTTCATTAGATGTGGTTTGCATAAAAGCTTCTGACTTTCTTCCTCCAAAGATTCCTATTCTACCGGACACGCTTTAATCTAAATTATCCATTGAGGATGTCATTTCCTTCATCGATTGAAATTTTGGAGCTCTTTTGACTTGAGTTGTTCAACAGGAGACTACCATCAGATGGTTAAGTTGTATTATTGCACTCATGTTCATCGAACTTGAAGCATCATGTACCATATATGCATGGATTCAAAAGTAGAACAAGAAAGGAATTTATTAACTAAGTAATTTCTTGACTGACTTTGGGAGTATGACTACACAAGAAGTATTTACAAATGATAAAGACACAAGAAATAGAATAGTACGAATGCCAGAAGGGTTTTTTGCCCTTGACAACTGGACATCATGACTATTCTTTTATCAAGTATCTACAAAAATCTGCCCAAGTGTAAGGTATTGAAAAAAAAAATTGACCCAGGATAAACCATTTGAGACTAAAGTTGCCCCAGTGTAGGCCACTTGACAACAAAAAATGTCACGGTGTGGGGAACTTGAGATTTTTTTTTTTTTTGGTTTTGCCCCAGTGTGAAGCCAAATTGAGCTAGAAAAAGTGTCCCAGTATAAGGCCAGATTGAACCAAAATATTTGCCCAAGTGTAGGCCAAATCGAGCTAGAGAAATTGTCTCAATTTAGAGCTGAATTGAAAAGGATAGAAACTTGTCCTAATGCAGAGCCATATTGAATCAAAAGATTTGCCCCAGTATAAGTCAAATCGAGCTAGAGAAATTGCCCTAGTGTAGGATCAGCTTGAACAAGGTGAAAACTTGCACTAGTGTAAGTCTCTTTTTCTTTTTTCATCTTTTTTTTTACGGCCCTTGTGAGTTTTCAGTATACCAGGATATTTTTTTAAGGAGCAATGAACTAGATACTTGTATGAGTATAATCCTTTTGTCTCAAAATTAAAACTTGTGAAAACAAAGACAATCATTCATTGATCAGAATGGACTTTTTAAGGATTGTAATGTGGCCAAGGCTAGTGGTTATGAAATGAAAGATATAAGGCTCAAACAAGTGTTTAAAGGTTAAATGGGACCAAGGATCCTTGTTCAAACTTTAAGCTTTGTCACTTGCCTTTGTGCTTTCAAACACACTTTTCTCTTATTGTTCTCCATTTTACTTTCTGTTCCTTTCAGTTTTTTTTCATTTTCTCTTTTTTATTATGCTTCAAAATAGTCACCATGGCAATCAACATTTATTTTGTGATATCCCCTAGTGTAGGGATGATCCTTGTCCAGGGTTTATTGAAGAAAACTTTCAAACTCAAAATGGGATAATGAGAGATAATGAAAAGAAAAAAAAAGATGAATTCTTATGAAGGATAAAGAAAGATGGTCAATCTTCATTTCAAATCTTAAATGCTCATTTTCAAAAATTTTAATTTAGAGACAAAAGGATAATACACACCAAGTAATTGCTTATTTACTCCCTTTATTTTTCCCTTTTTTTCTTTCACCTCTCCTTTAGTTTTTTTTAATTTATTTTTTTTGTTTTTTGTAAAGAACACCTGCACACGTGGGCTTCATGACCACCAAACTTTTTTCTAGCACGAGAGCCTCATGGGATTCGGATCAAAAGAAAACAAGTAAATGAAAGAAAAGAATGACAAGAAAGATATGACAAGGATATGAGTACCAAGAACATAGGAAAATGACATAAGATATGGTGAGATACATGCAAATCCATTACATCAATGCTTCAAGAAAGTTTACATAAGTTCAAAACCGGAATGAATCACCACTAAGTTAAACTTTTCAAGGTTGCCCCTAATTGACCACTCCAAACATTCACTCCTATCACAGATGAGCGTGCCTAGAAACATCTGACACTGCTTGTTGGACTACTGTTTAGGTAGCCGTTGTCATCCATGAGTTTTCCTCAAAACCCATTTGATTCATTCGACCTGAAGTCTACCCTTAACCAGTTCAACTTGCTTCATCATCATCCATTTGATGCAATCTTCCCTTTTTCATTCTGCTTTCAATCCTTTCACCAATCATTACGATATCTGAGAAATTCGACGACACACTCCCACTCACATGATCATAGAATGATGCATAAAGTGTATCAGTGAAGATATCAACCATATCTTTCTATGACAAATGGGGTTTTACTTGTGCAGTTATTTCCCCCCACCTTCGAGCATATTCCACGAAGGTCTCACCATCCTTCTTAAACATGCTTTGTAGTTGCATTCTATCTAATGTCATGTCAATATTGTATTTATACTGCCTTACAAAGGCATAAGCTAAATCCTTGAAACACCATATATGGGTACGCTCAAGATACGTGTACCAATTCGAAGCTGCCCCAATTAAACTGTCTTGGAAGAAGTGGATTAACAGCTTGTCATCATGAGCATAGGAAGCCATCCGGCGGATGTACATGGTCAAATGGTTCTTTGGGCAAGTGGTCCCCTTATATTTGTCAAAACCTGGGACTTTAAACCTCGGAGGAATCACCACGCCTGGGACAAGGTAGAGCTCAGTAGCATCCCTGATACCATAACAACATGCTCCTTCAATGACCAGTAATCTCTCTTCTACGATTTTCAACTTCTCTTTGGACTGAGGATTTTCAGCAGAAGAATTCAAAGGGTAATGTGGCATGAAAGTGGGGACAAAATGTTGCAATGGTGGGGTTCCATTGATACCAAAGTAATGGCCTGTGGTTGGGTGGTGCTCAATGGATTAAAAGCAAGCCTATTGTTGTCAAGGGAATTGATAGCATTTGGTGGTACAAAGCTGGAAGGGAGGCCATATGGTAGGAAGGGTGGTAACTGAGCTTCCTAAGAACTGGTGACTGAGAGTTGAGTTGTGTTGTTTGGATAAACGGTAAGCGGCATCACAACTACTTGAGGATTAAAGCCTTGGTATTGCATAGAGGTTGGAGAGAAACCGAGAGGAAGAAGAGGTGCCGCTGGATGTCCTTCGTTCGCCACTGAGGGATTCCCATCTACGCTCCTTCTACCTTCCATGGATTGTAGCATCTCCATCATCTTAGACACTTGATCTTTGAGCTGATTCACCTCATTCCTCAGCTCTTTAGTTTGTTCTCTTTCATCCATGATCCTTACTTGGGAACAAGTCTTGTAAGAGTGTCGCAGAAGCTGCCTTTTTACTAGTGTCTACCCTTCTGCTTGGGGAAACATGATATGAGTATGCAATTATCAGTATGGATTGAACAACATGCATGTATGCGAAGTATTGACTACTAATGCAGTTGGATTTTTTTCTTCTTTTTTTTTTAAATGCTATGAATGCCAGATATGGATTTTTTTTAAAAAATATTATGAATTTCATGGTAATGCAAGATGATGATTCTTTTTTAGAACTATTTTTTTTAAAAAAAATGCAAAAATGAATGAAAATGATATATTTTTATATTTTTTTTTCTAAGAATGCCATGAATGACAAAAAAAATGCAAGTCATAAAAAAAGATGCATGAATGAATGTCATGAGAAAAAGATAAATAATAAAAAAAAGTATGCTCCCTTTGTGTCCTAATCATGTGGAACCTAAAAAGCTGGATTTCCTTAATGTCATGACTCTAATTTTGGAAGTCACTATGTTCAATCTATCAGTGCAAGATTCTCAGGTCAGATCTAAACTTCTAAAAAGTCATGGTTCCCAGATTGCCCATATCTCGAAAGAAAAGAATCCAATTCATAAATTAATCATAAGTAGGGATAAACCCTCTTAATATGACTAGTCCATGATATTAGTAACAATCTGAGTGGTGTCCCAACAAATGTCAAGAGAGCATAAAGCCCCTCAATAACAAAAGTGAGACCCCTCCTATTCCTTGGGTTCGCACAGACTCGGGTATAGAGCCCAAAAAGTGTGTGAAGTAAGTGATAGTGATGTGTGTGTGGGAGCATACAAACATGTACTAAAAATTTAAAAAGACTGAATTACCCCCCAACCTGCAAAAGTATATATACAATAACCAACCAGCAATCATCTACCCTAAGGTTTCAACAATTAAGCACAAAAAATATATATACAAGTAAATAAATAAAAAATACAGAATAATGCTAGCAAATATTTACATATAAAAATATTCACAAATAAATAAATAAAGAAAAACAAAGACAAAAAAGGTAAAATAAATAAATAAAAATTATTAATAATTTGTACAACTAATATCAACAGGCTTGACTCTCTAAATGTCCCCAGTGGAGTCGCCAACTGTTGATACCTAATTTTGTCCATAAAATTTTTATTGCTTGATCAAAGATTAATATTTTGATGAAAAGATGTTTAATTACAATGTTGTGATCACACTATTTTCTTTTTACTTCTATCTTACTTTTTCTTATTTGTGCAAAATAAAAAAAATAAAAAAATTATTTTGTAGCTTGCTTGTCACTTTTTGTGACACTCAATCACTACATTCAGCACAAGTTCACATCACTTTGCACACACCTTCATTCACTACACAATTTCTCTGCATCCACAAGTAATCTTCTCTTCACACTCAACCTCTCTGCACACACATTCACTGTCTCTGCACAAATTCACTCACTTGCACAAGCAACCACAGTGTACAAAGGAGCCATTGGCTCAGCAAAAAGAGGGGGGTTTTGCAGACAGGGGGAGATTTAGAGAAACAAAAAAGGGAGAGCATTTTCTTTTTTTCGGAGGACTCTTTTTCACTAACAGAGACCACCACCACTCCAGAACCTTCACATTTCATCATTTTCCTCATTGACAACCTTCACTATTCATCATCTTCATCTCCTTCACCATCCTTGAACCTCCATAAGCCACAATCAACCATAACCATCATTTTCCTCACCTCACCAAAACTACTCTGTCCCACCTTCATCATCCTCACCTTCATCGTTGAACCACCATTCACCAAAGAAGCCTCCATAACTAACACAAACTAACCAACCATCACCCACATTCAAACCAACCAACTATCACCACCATCCAAGTAACACCACCAGCCAGACCCGACCCCGTCCGGCCGTCGGGCTCCACGCCGCACTAGCCATCCGAGCCAGCCACCACCAGCACTATTCGAAAATCGGCAAATCGCCGCGCCTCACCCAGAAACTAGAGGCCACCGTGCCTCAGCCGAACCCATCCCACATTGCCAGTACCAATTGCGGACCAACGTTGCACGACCGCCTCAGTCTGCCATCGAGCCAGAGGCTACATCGAACCCAGATCCGAGCCGGAATCGTGACCCAGCCTACTGCATCGTCCCGATCTACGCCGTCGCCAGCCGCACCGTCTGTAAACCGAGCCACATGTTGCACGCCGCACCGGACAGGACCAGACCACTGGCACTGCACCTGCTAGTTGTTCAATCCAGCCTCCAGCCGTCGCACCGTCGAACCCAGGACCACCGGACCACTGCGCTTCGTCACCGTCCCACCGTGAGTAAGCGGTAGCTCCGCCGCCTAGTTTGTTCTAATCTCCCCCTCCCCTACGTTTACGTCTTCTACTTCCAGAAGACTCTTTCTTTTCTCTCTTTTGTCATGTTTTTTTTTCTCTCTTATGTTCATTTGATTGCTCTTTTTTTTTTCACAGGCCAGCAGTCCATTTTTGTTACTTAAGCTTATCTTCCTTTTTTTAAAAAAAAAAAGAGAAAAGATACCAAAAACAAAAACATGAAATAAAAAAGATCAAAAGATGTATTTTGAGTTTAGCTGTTTATGTCATTTAGGATTAGTTTTTGTTTGATAATATTTACTTAATTTAATGGTATATTTTATGTTATGTCTTGTGACTAATGGGAAACAAAAAAAAATGATGATGAAGAAAATAAAAGAAATAAAAATGGAAAAAGTAAAAAAATAAAAATAAAAATAAAAATAAAAAAGGGGGTCTTTTAATTAATGCAATGACTAATGATGATGATTGAATAACGGATGTTATCTTCAATGTCATTTGGTTCATAAGGGTTTATTGAGTAGCCTAGTGCTACCTTGAATCTTGAGCAAGAATGAATTTGTTTTCAAACAAAGTTCCTTTTCAAAAATCTTTCCCTTAATTAAAATTAACAAACCCACAAATATTTTTTACAGAACTACGTGACTTTGAGTTCCTCATTATACTCGATGATACGTAGGAGCAAAATCTTAATTCTGTCAAACCAAAAAATAAATTTTCACAATTTGGTTGTTTCTTTTTTTTTTTCTTTTCTTAAAAAATAAAAAATAGTCACAAAGTCTTTTAAAGAGAGGTAAAATGAAAATATTTGAGATTATTAAAATTTGCACAATTAACTTAAGGTACCGTTCTTGGAATGGACAGTATAGGGTGCTAACACCTTCTTTACCTGTAATCGACTCCCGAACCCAAACTCATTTTTTAAAAGACCAGTTTACCTATTTTAAGGGTTTTTCTAATGTTTTCTTAAATTAAATAAATATTAGTAACAACTCTATTAATTTTTAAAAGACTCTAAATCTTTTTAAATTGTCCCGTCGCGATTTCGGTTGTGACAGAGAGTCGTGGATGTGAGGATTAAAATGGAAAAGAGAGGAAGAAAAAGAAAATTATAGGGTAATAATTAAATTTGTGTAAAATCTCTAAAGTGTTTCATTTGCTAGAGTAACACTGCCCTAGGCATATATCGTTGTACATACTTTACTCAAGTGGTATGACGGCTTCAGACTATTGGGCCAATATTGACTATGCGTATTTCTTTTCTCTCTCTAGAACTTTGAAATTAGAATTTCATTAAAATAATATCATGCGATGCATGAGATTATTAAAAAATTTAAAAATTTAAAAAATATATATAATAATTATTTCATTATTATAAAAATATATATTTATAATTTTTATAAGTAATCATAGATGATATATAAGTTTTAGTTGAGATTTAAATATTTATTTTATTTTTTTAAGGGTGTCAAAAATCAATTTTTTAAAAAATTTTAAAAATTTCAAAAATTATTAAAAAAGTATTTTGAGTTTTAAGAGTTGCGACCACTATTAAGTATTAGTTCCTTTAATTTTATCTCTGTATATTATAATATGATTTGACATGATAACAACTTTTTTATTTTATAAAAAAATATCTCAAAAGAATTTCATATATATACATATAATTATCTTAATAAAATAATAATAATAAAATTTAAATTCAAAATTGTAATAAGTCAATAGTAATACAATCTAAAAATAATACTTGTAAAAACGAAATCTTAAAAATCTTTTAATTTTTTTAAAAGAATAATATTTAAATTCAAATTCAAATTATGTTAGTGATACAATTTAAACTTGCTACTTCACATAATTCTATAAATCAAAACTATTTTTTATATATTATATTGATTGATGTTTGAGTGTGCATGTCAAAAAAAAGAAATTAGAATTTCGTTGTGCTTAATTATATGTTATGAGTTGCATTAAAACGGAGAGCAAACGGAAATTGAGTACATCATAATTTAAAAATAAAGGAGGGATCGAATCCTCCAACCACGTACACTGAAAGCAGATTCTAAAAGAAATTGAATTGAACTTGTACACATTTTCCATAACAGACACTAAAGAAAATTTTGATCCTAATTTCTATTGTGCTTGCCTTAATTATTTGAGTGTCACTTTAAGAATCTCATGCGATTTACTTTAATACTTTAGAATAAAAAAATAGCACTAGAATAACAAGGCATTCCCATTAGTTAAGGTTAGGTCACTTCCACATAACTAGACAATAGTTACTTAGCAATTACTACGCCCTCTCTTTCTTTTGCCCTTTTTTCTTTACAACTTCTAGAAGTTTAACTTTAATCTCTTTTTCTATTCTTACTGGCAAATCCATAAAATTTCTCGTTGTATAGTGGGTTTCAACGTGTCTAGAAAAGGTTGTACAAGTAATTATCATTTCCACGCATCATGGGCTTAGATTTCAAATAAGAAAAATTATACGATATGCCTTCTGAGACAATGGATTCACATTGTGCAGTAGAAAATGTTAAGATGCAGAAAACGCAAATTCAATTGGGCTCCTGGTCGTGACCTTTTGGAAAATGTTCAAAATGGTTAAATTTTGATTAATTCTGATTTTCCACCAAAGACCAAACTCCAATTTACACTCCCTTTTCAGCAATAAAAAATTGCTGTATAAAAGAGACTTAGTAATAGTATTTTGGAAAATGGCGTAATCTCCCATGAGAATTTATTTTGTGTTAAGTTAAAATTGTGCTTTCAATAGGTTTTTATTTATTTTCAATTTTGTTCATACAATTTTTTTTTTTTGGTTTCAAATCAAATCTTACATTTACAAATAATTTTAAAATAATCTTCACCATCAACTTTTGTAATAATATCATCAATTTACCATTTGATGTGGTTAATAGAAACTGAATTAGTTAACCTGTTAAGTATTCTTTTATTTAATAAGTACTATTTTATATACCTTTTTTTGTATGTCCCTTAGGTGTTTAGTTATTTTAGTAAGTGCTTTTTTAAATATATTTTTTTTTAATAAAATGTTTAGTAGATGCTTCATCTTTCATCGTTCTAGTAAATCTTTTAAATGCTTCTCCTTTAGAATTAGTGCTCTTTTGTCCGCTAATCCTTTAGCTGTTTATTTTCTTTTAATTTTTATTTTATAAATTGTCTAGTAAGTGTTCCTTTATTTTGCGAAGCTCCTTTGTTTGTATAGGTCCTCTTTTCCATTTATGCAAGTGAAGTGGAGATGAGATGAGTTTACCGAATCAATAGCAGTTAGCCACATCATATGACAAAAACTGATGAAATTGTAACGTAAATTGATAATGGAAATTATTTTAAAAATGTTTATGTAAGTATTATTTGAAAATAAATTATAAGAAGTAAATTGAAAATGAGTAAAAAGTATTGAGATCAAATTCTTAATTTAACATTTATTTTTATTATTCAATTATTGTCAATCAAATGGACTCCGTGTTAGAATTTGCATCCACCACTTTTTTTTTTGTGGGATAGAGTGGTGCTAGAGATATCAGGTTTGCAAATCCTGATAGAGCTCGACTCTGCTTTTTAATTTCAAGTGTATTATAAGTTTCCATTTTAAATAGAATAAAGATCAAAGAATTGTGGACCAAAACCACACATTTCCCTATCAAAAAACTGAACATCTAGAATATGACACTTACTTAGAAAATCATATTGTATATAAGTGTGATTCATTATTTTTATATATCGTATGTTAAAGTAAAATAAATATATTATATATGTGAGTGAAGTTATTTGAATATCGTATTTTAAGTGTTCAAATAAAAAAACTCTTTTATTAGTCTATATGCATTTGGGCTCTAAACATTTTCCTTTCTGATTTTAGCACTCAAGTCCATTAGATAGTGACGTGAGATACATTCATACAAATAGAAACTAGAGGCAATTATACTCAGAGACTCAAGTGGTAAGTAAATTTTAACTAAGTAGATGAGGAACTTAACATTTTTCTTTCTAATTTTAGCACTCTAAGTCCATTAGATAGTGAAGTGAGATATAAACAATCATACAAATATAAAGTATAGGCATCATAAAGAAAAGTTTGAAGTAATAAGTAAGTTTAAATTCATCAATTGAAGAACTTCTGTAATGTTAAAAGTTTTATTCGTAGAAAAACACTTGTAAGAAAAAATAACCTCAGAATCCTGAGTGTTTTTTTTTTTTAAAAAATGAATAAAGCTATTTTTTAATAACTTGTATTTATAATTATACAAGAAAGGTTTAGGTGCTCGTTTTGAGTTTCTACTTTAAACAACTTCATTCAAATATATTTTTGTACTAAAAACAATATTTTCTTATTGAAATTAATAAATCAATAAATATACTTATGGGATTTAGATTCTCTCATTTTGTTGAATAACATGAGAGAGTTACGTTATAAAAAGAAAGATATAATTTTGTTTAAATATAATTAGTGAGTCTTTTAACCAATTAAGATGGTCTTTACATGATAAAATTTGTGTTTATTTTTTTTTTAACATAATGATCATGTTGCATGACATATTCTAAACTAAAAAAAGTATTGGAATATTTGTGAACTTTTAATTTGCTAACACATATTTCTAATAAATTTTTTAATTATTAAAATTAAAAAATATTATATGCTTTTTATATTTTTAAGATATTAAGTATATTTATATTTTTATTTAATATATATTTTTATTAAATATTAAAAATATTATTAAAAGAATATTTTAAAAAGATATAAGAAAACTTTTATTCCCTTCATCATGAAGATTGAACGAGTGCGTAATATTGGCAACATTAATACTTTCTCCATATATTCATTTTCCAGCTTACATTTTTTTTTTTCGCAATGAAGATAAGAGTCAGAAAAGTAGTGGGAAACACGCTCCATAAAGGGAAAGGCAACAACAAGCGTACATAAAGGGCAGCCAGCGTCAAAAGAAATACTAATTATTGCATTGAATATTGGAATTCAGACATTTTATTATGAGAAATGTTTTATATTTCTACTTAATTTTTTTATTAATTTATTTAATTATTAAAAAAATATTAAATATTTTTTATATTTTTAACATATTAGATATATTTATTTTTTTATTTAAATTTTTTTATTTAATATTAAAAAAATTATTAAAAAAAATTGTAAGAAAATATAGCATTACTCTTTTATTAAAGTGATGTGTTTTTTAAAATGAAAATGATAATAAGAATGAGTTAATCTAGTATTATAGGTCTTATTTATTTTATTAAAAACTAATTAATATTTGCATATAAAGTTTAAATAAATCCATTATCAATATAAAATATTTTATATTATTAGTAAATAATAAGATATCACATGATTTAATGTTAGAAGTTCGCATATTGAATTATTTATAAATTAATCTCAAAGTAATGTTTGTGAGAATATCTTCGTAAAGATAAAAAAAATACTATTATGAATAAGATTTTCTAATTTAGTGTTTAATTTTTTTTTTTTATGGAATTTGGTGTTCAGTTTTTGTTTTTTTTTTTAAATACTATTGTTTATTACACATTTAAAGATCTAAAGATAAATATAAAAAATAATAAAATTGTAAATAATTTGATAAAATATAATTAAATAATAATGTAAAAAGTTTTGTACATAATAAATAAAAATTAGATTCTAAGTTAGTTAACTCTAAACGAATATATAATTAATTAATATTTTATAATAAATGAAGATTGATTTAACTTAAAAAACCGAACTTCGTCAATTCAAAACTCTCGGGTTCCATTCCTTGTTGTAACCACCCATATCTACTCTACATTTTGCCTACCACTAGAAAATTTACATTTTTCTCACTTATTTGGTTGGTGAGATGTTCGGTCTCCTGCATGATTTGTATTGCTTTTCATGGTTGCCCCTTGTATTAGATAAAAAAATTTCAATGAAAATCATGGAAATATGTAGCTAGCCAGTACTAGTAGTAATGCTGTTAAGAGAAGAGGGGGGGATCAGCCTAAGATAAAGATGCATTTGTCTGTTAGGTGTCAAACTCAAAGAATCAGCCCCACCACTAGAATGTAAAAAGGGCCTCCTCCCCTGCTTTAGCACTCAAAAAGGACATGACATGGTGCGAAGTGGCCACTCATTGTGTCCCAATTGTGGTTAATGATAGTACGGTACTGGTGTCAATACAGAGAGGGGGCAAGCAAAATGGATCGGAAAAAAAATAGTGCGTTACCTATGGCTTTGATCTGCTCGCGTAAATGAGAAAATCTAAGGTGATCTTGGAATAAAGGTTTTTTCTTATTACACACCATTAAAAAGGTATGACCTTGCCTATAAATACAAGCATGTAGATAAAAAAAAACACGCAATAGTAACCTATATAAATAAAGTAGTACATATTAAATGATAAACAAACAAAATTACTCTTTATGAGATTTCCTAAATTTTCTCTACATAAATAACCAGTAATATTTTCGCACTAACATTTGCTCCCCATTTAACCTTGCCGACTGTTTCTAATTCAACCCATTTGGATCTTTTTATTTTCTTTAAAAATATAACAATATCTTGTTTTATGGAATAAAAAACATAAGTTACCTTGACTTCTAGATAAATGCGTGATCGTTACTACTTTATTTCATCTAATAATCACAATAAAATTTGTCAAAATTATTGTTGAAATTTTGTTCAAAATTATTTTGTTACAATCAATTTTATTGTTGAATTTTATACTTAATTTCTCTTTACGTAGGAAATATACTAGATAGCCATAATTTTTTTGTCAAGATTTTTGAAAAATTGAGTTGGTATGTCTATGAGCTCTAGGATGAATAAGTGGTCTTTATCATTTTATTTCATTAAATAACTACTATTGAATTTAATTTTTTTTATAAAAATCTTAGCTAGATTTTTTCTAGTTGTGTAATACTACTCTTTGATAGTATATATATATATTTGAGAAATTTTGACAGAGTTGTCATATTTCTTGACTCTTTGATCTTTGATGAATTATAGTAACTATGATGTTGTTAATGAGAGTTATTACCGTACAGGTTGAGGATTTAAAATTGTTTTAAATGAAAAGATATAAATATTTAATATCTTAAGTATATAGAAAGTATTAAATATTCTTTTAAAAATAAAAAAAAATTATTTACTAAGTAAAATTATTATCAAATAATATTAAATAACATTTAAAAAAAATTAAAAGAACTTATTTATCAAATAATAATATGAAATACTTCTTAATTAGCGTACAAATGTCTTTCACATTATAACTTCGAACAAGCATTTGTTCATTAATATATAAAGTAACCCAACGCTGGCCCCATTCTAACAGCCACTTCTGTTATTTATGTTCAATACGCACCGGAACTTGCAAATTGATAGCTTCAATTCAATAATGTTATTCATACTAGGGTGCAAACGGGTCAGGTTGGGTCGAGTTTTGAGAGAAAAAATGTCTAAACTAATTAAATGAAGTTGGGCAGGTTTAGGTCGGTTTCAGAGAATTTTTTTTTGATAACTCGACTCGACCTGATAGTAATCGGGTTAGTTCGGGTCAAGTAATCAGATTAATTAAATTTTAAACAAAAAACTTGTTTTTTTTTATTTTTGGGTGATTGGATTGGTCGAGTTGGGTGGTCGGGTTGGGTGGTCAGGTTAGTCGGATTGTGAACATTTTCTAATAGAAATTACTTAAAACGACGTTGTTACTCTGGTAATCGGGTCAGATTATCGAGTTAAATTACTTAACCCGTTATCCGAACCAATTAAAAATCGAATTAATCAAGTTTGACCCGAACTAACTCAATGACCCGACCCAACTCAGATATATTATATCTGATCGATTCAGATTGATCGGGTTCACGAGTCGGGTCGGACCCGTGATCACCCCTAATTCATACACAGATATACGTAAGGGTGGGTTCCTTTAAGTCCTTTTTATTTATTTATTTTATGCTTAGGTTATATTTGAGCTAATTTGAATGTATTTTGATTAATTTTTTTATTTTATTAAAGGTACACCATTCACACTAAAATTAATAAATTCATAAAAACATTACAGGTTGATACCAAATAATTAAAATAGTTAAAATTTGACCTTTAACTATGTATCTGTCACATATCACTTATTCGATTATTGATAAATAAATCGCTTGAGCTTGGTTTATTGTTTTTTTACCAAAAAAAAGTAATACTAAAAATAAATATGTTTGAGCCTTAGATTAAAGGTGAGTCTCTTAGATAGTAGTAGTAACTTTTTCCACCCAAACTACCACTTGTAATGGAAAATTTTTGGATAGAAATTTTTTAACTTTTAGAGTAATGCTAGTGATATACGTTTATACACATATTATTTTATATTTATGTAATTTTTATTATATAATTTTTACACATTTATATAATAATTTTGTCACCTTAAATATGTAAAAAGATACGACTGTTAAAATATGTACTAAGCATTATCTTAATTTTTGTTATAGGTACGCAAATCAATATTAATATGTGTAAAGATATATATATATATATATATATATATATATATATATATATATATATATATATATATATATATATATATATATTATTATGATTTACAATATTGTTATATATGTCAAATATTAATTTGAATATTTATGAGAGAAAATTCCTATAAAAGATAATTACTAATATGATTATATTTGTACACTTAAATTAAATTATTTAAGTTTATGAAAAAAATTTCCTTACCTTACCAAGAGTCACTTCCCTCGTCAATTAGGTTTTACTAGAACAATTAATTAATATACAATTCGTTTTTGCGCGTGCATACAAAAAACAGTGAAATGAACGCAAAAATCAGGTAACAGTGAATCTTTGGATTTTTCAAATTATTTTTGATAAACATTTTTAATCAATATATCTAGAAGATATATATTTTTTTATTGAGATTTTTTAAAATAAAATAAGATAATTCAACATATTAATTAGTAGCTTTTAGCCAAAATCAATACATAAACAAGTATTTTAGGGCTTAAATAATTTGTAAAAGGGTGAGGTAGGTTTATAATTCTTCTTCTTATTATTTTTTTATGTTTCAACGCATAAAAGAGATTCAGTCTTGTGAGTCTGAAGTTTTATTAATTTCTTTACTTAATTTTATGTTGATATGCTAATAAGTGTATAAAAGACATTTATCATAAATTTAGGATTGAATATACATATGAAAACCGTTGAAAATTTATAATTCAAATCGCAACAAGCATTTTTGGGAACTATTTCTCAGCGAGGCCCTTTTGTCTTTACTTTGGTCTCTCATTATCTTTCCGTATTAAATATTAAATATTTTCTATAATAAAAAATGATACATGTGAAATACTTTATCCATTTCTAAATATCTATCATTTAATGTATTGTACAAAGATTAAAAGATCAATTAAATTGTAATGTTTTTAAAATTGAATTAGTTATTAAACCGAAAAGAAAAAAGGGTCAAATTTTTTAGGTTTAATCAGGATTATATATATTAAATTAGGATTATAAATTATAAATAATATCATAGAAAAATATTGAAATGTATTTAAACATAATTAAATTAGTTTATCAAGTAAATAAATATTAAATTAGAAATATTATATTAATACTAACATAATTTTTTAATATATACTAATCTACTATCGAATAAGTAAAAATATAAAAAATAAAATTTCTCATTATAAATTGAAATTAAACTTTTATTACATGACAAACTCTTATTTATCTCACATTAAACAAATTAAAAAAAGAAATGATGAGCTTTGGTTATAAATTCAAAACCTAATAATTATTGCCTTGAAATTGTTTTAAATATTTTTTAAAAAAATTTAGATTTTTCTCAGAACAAAAATATGAAGCACCGTTTCGTGAACCTACCTCCTCTCGCGGTATCCAGGCAATGTTCGTGTCGGATATGGACACAACACGGCTGATTCATCCTCCTATCATTTCCTTTTTTTTTTCCAATTGTAGACTTAAGCATTTGAGTACACAACGATGTGGCAGTGAGAAGCGCAGTCGATGGGCAAACACGGCCAAGATGCAATGAACTAGCAGATGAGTGAGGTGAAGAGTTGCTATGTAATCAGAGTGTGAAGCGTCATGGAGGATCTCTAGGGTATGGGTTCGGCGGAGATTGAGATGAATGGAGGACGTGAAGGATGGGGCTTCAAATGGAGGGGGTGAAGAATGGGGCTGCAGGGAAAGAATGGTGTGAGTGTGGTGTAGAGGATGATGATGACCCATCCCAACCCAATAACCACTCTCGATTTGAAATTAATTAGGCTGAATTTGAAGAATAATGATGGTCTTACACTTCTTAGCTATTATATACATCTTTTTTAAGAGTGTATGATTAAGAAAGAGAAAGTAATAGAAAAAAAATAAGTATGATGAATGATATTAGATTGGGTGTGAAAAGATGTGTATGCACTATTTGTGGTAAGAATATCAGGGTTAGAATTTGAATTCTTAAAATATAATAGGAAAAAGATAATCATACATCACTTTTAGTGATGTATGTACTATTCACACCCTTTTTAAATGATATGATTGAGTGAGAGAAAGTGATATGAAAAAATATGTATCATGAATGATATTAGATGAAGTGTGAAAATGAGTGTCTGTACTGTTTAATGTAAGAATATAAGAGTTGAATATAATATGAAGTGTTTTCGGATCAAATTTAAGTCACACTTCAAATTAGTCTAACCTAACCTAATACAATATAATATACCTAACCTAATACAATATAATATTTTAAGGTTTATATTTTTTTAAGAATTAGTGATAAATTATAAGAATTTTAAATATAAATTAATATTTTTTATATAATATGATAATATTTTTGTATTGATATAATTTATTTTATAATATATATTATAAAATATTCTTTAGATTAAATTTTATACTTTTAAAATTTTATAATTTAATTATATATGATATTTAATTTTATACATTTTATATAAATTTTGAATTGACTTAATCCCAACTCATTCATTAATTCAATAATGATTAAGGATCCAAATCTACAAAAATAACTCAATTAATATATCGAGTCAGGCTAAATTTATCTCGACTTAGCTTTTGAACATCCCTAGAATGTGAGGAAACAAAACAAAAAAAGGAATAAAAACATGTACTTCACTAATATAAGCTGGCCGGAAGATTATAAAAAGATGAACTTTCGATTATGCGCAAGGAAGAAGACTCTTTTTTTTTTTTGTAAGGAAAAGTTTAGATTAGGGTAGGCACGACCCCATGCAAGGCCAGAGCCAGCCAATAACTTCAAAGAGGATTTCTAGTGGGCTTACAGATCACCTACCCCATCTCCAACGCAAGATCGCATGAAAGGATATAAAGTACAAGAGAAGTTGAGAATCGAATCCAAGTCCTAGTTAGTAGGAACGAAAGGCCGAACTAGCTGTATCACTCTTGCAGGGCGGAAGAAGACTCTATTTTTGGTTTTTATTTTATTTGAGAGAAACGATAAAAATATAAAGATAAAAAGCTTCAGGTTTGGCAGGTTTTGCAAATGCCAAAGCCGCTTAACTTGTTAAGAACTTAAGATTCAATAACTTAAAGTAGCTTTCTTCTAATATTTAATCTTTTTAATATTTATGACTATATATATAGGGCGTATCCTCCTATCTTATATTTTAGAAAATGTTCCCGTATTACCGTATCAATATTATATTGTATCAGCATAGTATATTTATATGAGCATTATTAAAAAAACAAAAAAAAGCCCGAATCAGTTGTGTGAATTATGACTGATTCAAACAAGTTAATTGGTTTAAGATTAATTTTTGATTTTTTTTTATCAGTTTTTAAAAATCTAGTTTTTGAGAGTTAATTAGATTAGTACCGATTTTCATTTTTTTTTTCTGATTTGACTAGTTGGTCCGATCTAGTTCTAAAAACTATGTTAAATAGCTTTAATTTTAATAAAATATAATTATATTAACTAAATTATCCCTATAATAAAATGTTCAAAATTATTACTTTAGTAATGCTATCTCGTTTTATTTCGTGAAAATACCAAAAGACAAAGATAAACTTAAAAAGAATAATTAATGTCTTCTTGATTTTTCAAAATGATATATAAAATGAAACAAAATTAATTCTCTAAAATAACATATATTTTGAAAAGAATTGAATATATCCTTTAATTATTTTTCATAATTAATGTAAGAGTAATGTTTTGAAAATTGAATCAGTTGTTGAATAGGTAAATGATGAAGAGATTTTATTTGTCATAATTAAATTTAATAGTAATATTTTGAAATTTGAATCAGTTGTTGAACAGGTAAATGATGAAGAGATTCAAGATTTTGACGTTGAATTGGAGTTAATTCTGGAACAAACTGGAGCTTTATGCATAATGTATATTTTATGAACTTATTACGATATATATATAAAACCAGCATATAGAAAGTAAAAAATAAAAAAAAAAGAAAAAATAGCATATATATGTTAACCATGGATGAGGATCCTCTTAATTTTTTTTTTCTTCCAAGTGGTTAATTGTAGGAGAGAGAAAGACACAAGGTTATAAAAGAAATTTCACAAGTTTCAACTAGGTCCCACACTCAATTTTTTTGTGTCTTTCTCTCTCCTACAATTGACCACTTGAGAGAAGAAAAAATTGAGAGGAACCTGATCCGTTAACCATATATGTAAATCACAATAAAAAATATTAAAATATCTTTAATGTGATCAAATTGCATCATGACACAATAAGTTAATACATTATAGAAATAGAATAAATATATCTTTTTTTTTAGAGATTAATCTCTTGAAGTACCGTCAGACGCATAAATAGATACTCCTTCTAACAGTATTAGTTTCAAATATATAAATCCCTTGGTTGAACCAAGACGTTACTAAAAATTACGTGGATAGCAATGGAATCACTGATCTATTAAATTTTGTCGCTATAATAATTAGCGACAAAATTTGTCACAAAATGGTGGATGTCGCGTAATCCTTAGTGGCTAATTGTCTAGAGATGGAAAATAGAGTTTCATGGCTAAATGGCGATGGATTTTTCTGTCGCTATCATTACACCACATTTGTAGCCAAAATTTATTGATTATTAAAATATTATTATTTACCAATGATTTTAGCAACGAAAAATATCTCATCGCTAAAATGAAAGTATAATATGTTCTTGTTAGAGACAGATGATTTTTGTCATTGATGACCGAAATTTTTTTAATTAATTTTTTGAATTTTTAAACAATCTCATTATACAATTTAAACTATGCAACACAACAGTACAACAATCTAATCCAAAATCCAGCAACAAATTTTCAAAATTTAAAAGTGTCATTATCATAATTGCATATCAAGTCATAAAACAAAGTATTTCAAAAAGTCACAGTAAAAGTATTTCAAAAGATCAAAGTAAATATAAATTAAGTTATACAAGTTCTTTATCAAAACAAACATGAAGACAATGTATCAAATATCAGAAGGAAAAAGATCATAGTCATCCTCATCCATGTTATCTTCATCCATATCACCAACCTCATCACCGAGTGGCTCATCCTCATGACCGCTGCCTGTAACTTGTGAGCCACAAGTAAATGCGTTCAAGTGTTGTAGGATTGTGTTGATTAAGTATTGTTGTTCCATCACCTGTATATTGAGACTTGTAACCAAACTTCTCATGACTTCCATCTCCAATTGTGAACAACCTTTAGCAGATGTAGAGGAAGATGGTGCATGACAAGAGGCATCATATCCAAGCCATAGATGTGTTTCTTCTTACTAATGCCTCAAACAATACCCAAGTAGATCTTGTTGTTAAAGGGAATGTCAATAGTCTCTTCCCCTCGGTGGCCGCTGTGAGCCCCTCTCACTAACACATTTTTGGTACTCATCCTGACAAATGCAATTGTTAATACATATTTATGCTTACAAATTGACTTAGCCATATATTAAAATTTAATTGTAGCATTTATACTTACAACAATATTTTTCGCTTTGGTGGAGATCCACTTCCATTTACATGTGTAAAGCCATGTGAAAAACTCCTAGTATCGTTGATAATTAGTCTTCTGCTAAATTCATAGGTTCTCCTAACTTTGGAAATTCAATTTCAAAATCCTTTGCTGAGTCAAGTTCTAAATCAGTATGAACTTTGCACTCTGATTCCTTTAGCTCTCCCAACATAGCCGAGCTCTCATGATTGTCTCTAACAATTGGTTGTTGAATTGAATTAGAATCTGCAGAATGCAAGGATACATTATTCTTGTCACCACAAATTTCTTGAGGCACAAGTGGAGTTTGAGTGGCACCTAACGTAACATTAAAATGGATACGAGCAGGAGGTGGTCTATAAGTATCAGGAGTTAAAGTATCTAGATTAGTATCAATTAAGAGCTGCCTAGAGAAAGCAGAGGCAGCACCTTGGTGAGATGATAGTGGAACATGCTCCTTTGGTGATCTTGGGTACTACAGAGATAATGCAACAAATAGAGCAATGTTATAACAAATTGATTGCACCACCATAAGAGAATAAACAACTGAAAGCAATTATAAACTCATAGTTACAAGAAACATACTTTGAAAAATCTCATTGAACCGAAGATGAAAAGGTCAATGTCACATGTTTGTTATTGTTTTAAGAGAAAATGTCCATTTTGATCCTCTAAAACTAAGAATACATGTGTCATCAAACTGGTCCTCCATTTATAAATACATCCTTCAATGTCAATTTATGCCAAATTGGTCCTCAAAGTGATATGAGACTGGTTCCTAAAAGGACAAAAGTCATAAAACTGATGGCATTTAATTATCATAGAAGGACCAACTTGATGTTTCTGACAAATAGAGGACCATAAACTCAACTACTTCTTTTGAAGATCGGTTTCCTTCCTCACATGGACCCACTTCATTGATTCGCTCAGAATTCCTTCATTATATCAGTAGGTAGCATATAAACATCTTCTAAGTCTAAAAAATCATATATATTACTTGAGCTAAACAGTCATCTCTTCTCCTCCTTTTTGGGATTGTTGAAGAGAAAGCAATGAATATTAATTATTTGGAATTGGAAGTTCTCCCTTTTTTTATACATATATTTGGAAGTTCTTTAACCTAGTCAAATTAGATGGAATAAGCAGTGAAAGTCATGCATGTGCTGCAACAATAAAATGTTTTCTTAGATAAAAGCATTAAACTTAAATAAAGGCATGAAAATCAAATATGAAAAGGATACAAACATAGTAGTATACAGGTGGAGTGATCAATTTAGTCTCTTTGGAAGAACAACAACAATAGCAACCACCCATCTCCCCTTAACTCCAGCATCCAAAAATAACTATTGGCACTAGGTACATCATTTCACCTTCATCACCATATAAATTCACAACCCTTTAGATAATTAATTAATATAAGACTAAGATTACAATCAAGCTATACACACAAATTAAATAAAATAAATAAATTTATAAAAAAATATATAATCGTGCGTGGAAATTACTCCACTCCACTAAAAGAGAGTAATAATGCCCAACTTTCCAAAGCAAAGTACAATTCATCAAGACTAATTATCAATTTGTGATAAAGAAAGGAGAAACATAGCCTTGCAAGTGTACTGGTGAGTATCGGCGTCAGCGGTTGCGTGTAGTGGTCATAGCCTCCAGATGTGTGAAAAAAATACACACATCTTGTTCTTGATTTGAGATGGATTTAGGTGTGTTTTGATTGAATTATGTTGGGATTTATGCCACTTTTAATCTAATTTTCCTTGGTATCTCATGATTAGTCTTTTTCTATATTTTTAGGTCCAAAAGAGGTGTTTTAACATGACTCTATGAAGCTTTAGATGGATTCATTGCAATGGAATTGAGCTTGGAATTTATATGGTCAAGATTCGTAGAGTTTTTTACTTTTGCGCGATATAATATGCATAACTTGAGTTATGGACGTCGAAACGAGATGATTCCAGTGGCATTGAAAAGCTAAGAAAAGGTGTTACAGCTTTTATGAAGACCACAAGAGCTTATTCTTATTCCACAAGAAACCACGGCCCGTGAAAAATTTCACGGGGCTGTGTGAAATTTGGGCTAAAAATGGAGAGCTGGCAAGAGTTCCACGCCCCCTCCCCCCGTGGAAAATTCCACGGGGCCATGGGAAAACTCGTCGAAGTTGCGAGAAAAGTGATTTAATGCTATCTTTTGAGATTTTATCAGATTATTCTCATTGCTTAGGGCTCAATTAAGATATTTAACTGACTACACACCTCTTTTGGGGTTAATCCTATATAAAGAACCAAAGCATGAGAGGTTTGGGCAATTTTTGTTTTTCCTCAATCAAAGATTAGAGGCTAGGGTTTTGGAAGACAAGTGCAAAATCAATTGAAGTTCAACAATTGAAGATATCTTCTCATTCTCCATTTTCTCTTTTTATTCTTTTCTATTTTCTTGAGATAGAATCATGGTTGTTTCTTTAACTTATGTTCTTGTTTATGCTACATTGGCCATGAACGACTAAACCGCTTTTTATAGAATTAGGATAAAACTCTTTATTTTTTTATGTTAAATTGTTAATTTGATTCTTTGCTAATGGAAAATTATTATTCTTCATTCATTCTTAGTATGATTAATGTTTGTGGTATGTTGCGCGTCATATTTACATCATCTTAGGCTTTGGGTGAATGATCAAAAAATGAAATCTAATTAATAAACCTTTAAAAAGTCATGGTTTTACGGTTCAATTTCTAGGTTTTTCATTCTCCTTTAATATGTTTAATTGAGTTTGTCCTTAAGTTTATCATATTTTTATTATTTTTCTTATTTCATAATTTTTGTGTTTTTGATAGGTTTATGCATAGGGATAAAGATTGGATTTGATCACATAGAAGAACTGTTGAAAAAGCTCTCTAGACACTCAGCGCTCAAGAGCCAACGCTTGGCAGAACGTGAGATTCTTTCTGGTGTCCCAGCGCCTGAGTTTAGCGCTCAGGCGCGCAACTGGCAGAAAAGACTATAATCTCTAATGTTTCAACGCTCAGGTGCTGGGAAGCCAACACTCAGGCCCGTGCATTATGGGAAATTTGGCTTCTAGTAAGCCAACGCTCAAGCACTGGAAAATCAATGCTCAGGCATTGGATGAGCAAAAACACAGGATTTTGAAATTATAAATATAAATTTACGCCAAATTGCAACACACTGCAGCCGCCGCCAAGACAACTCAATCCTAATTTGGTGTGGGCATATCGAGGCTTGAAGATTAGGGATTTTCTTCAATCCTTTTCACCAATTATCAATTGAGTTTGTCATATTCTTCCTTTTATTTTGTTCATTCCTTGTGTATAACTAAATTCCCTCCGTTAGAGGGACGATGAATATTGATACTTAGATAATGTAACTTCTTTTATGGGTTTAATGTATGTGTCTATTTCATGGTTTACATATTTATCTCTATTCTTAAAGTTTTTTTAAATCTGATCAATTTGTAAATGATCTTTTGGGTTAATGTATGATTTAGAAAAATTTGCATAAGCATAGAACTTGTGATAAACATCATAATTTCTGCAATCGCTAGGAATAGACGTTGTGAGTTATGTGGTCTTTCTTTTAATTCCTTCATTCTTGATGATGTCTTTCTATTTGGGGTTAGACTAAAGGATTAGTTAATTCTAAATAGTATAAGAGGATTAATATACCAAGGGATTTAATATTGATTAATTTTGAGAATTGACCATAAATAATTGAAATAGAACATGTTTAAACTAATATTTGAATGTGTATTTAAAGAGTTCAAGTGAAGTTCGAACCCTAACACTTTCTCATTATTATTTTCAACTCTTGTTTGATTGCTTGAATTTACGTTGTTTAATTTTTAATTACTTTCTTTTAAATGTTTTTATTCTTGTTTTTGCTAACTCTCATCTTTTTAGTAGCTTAGATAGTGTTAGTTTAACGAACTTGGTAATTTTTAATATAATTCTTGTGGGACGATAATTTTTTCACTACTTTATTACTTTTTGCGATTCGGTGCACTTGCCGATTTCACATCACTAATTGCTAAATAATCTAAGAATTGAACTTATGAATTGAGACCTGGACATAGACTTAAATCCTTCGAGAGGTAAACGATTGTCATAAAATTTAATGGGTTAGAACTTCAATTAATTTCCATGAGAATGAGATTGATGGAGTTTTAGCACATTTTTAGTGCCAAGAAATTGAGTTTTAAATAATTTAGGACAAATTGCCTTTAAGAACATAATTGGACATCAACGAAGATAGGATTACAATTTATCATAGGAGGTAGTGTAGTAAATTCCTAGTCCTAAGCCTTTAAACCTTGGTTGAATCTCATCTTTTCTTGATTTAATTGCTTACTTAATTGCTTTGAATTTTGATTTGATTTCAATTTAGCTTTCACTATTGTTTTTATCTGCTTAAATAATCAAAATTTCTATAAGAGTTAGTAATCAATCGATCCTCGTAGGAACGATCTTTATTTTACTACTTGTACGATCCGTACGCTTGCAAAAAATTCACAACACCTCAGATGGACGGTGGTCGTGTCACTCACATGGTCATAGCCTTCAGTGGCGTGAGGCGTTGGCCCAACAAAGAGGACGATGTGGAGCTCTCATAGGACGACACAGAGGAGTACGTAAAGGACAACGTAGGGGAGTAGCGTTGGGGGAGAGCCATAGAGGTCAACGATGGGGGCAGCTCTCCTGTGCTAGGGTTCAATGAAAAGAGGAAAGTGAAGAATGAAAATAGGAAGGGAAGAGACGAAGTAAGAAGTGAGTTCTGATCTGAGTTGTAACTTTTTTTTTAAATGATATAAAAGTATTAATTTAATTATAAAATCACATAACATGTAAGTATAAGCATAACAACCAAGCATGGCTTAGTGGTAAGTGGAGTGTTTGTGTCATCACAATATACCCTTGCCTTGGGATTTTTAATAATAAAATTTTCATTCGTTTTTATACAAAAAATCTTAGTGACGAAATTTTTTTGTCACTATATATTTCATACAATAAAACATTTATTTTTCAAGGAAAAAATTAATTTAGCAACGGAATTTAAAGACAGATTAATTCCTTTGCTAATTCTATCGCTAAATCCAATAAATATGTACTCATATCCAACAAATGAAATCCGTAATAATTTTCGTCACTAGTAGTCACGATTTTTATTTCTTCACTAAATTTCATCATTATCAGCATAATTTTTAGTAGTGTAGAACCACATGCTTAAAAGACTTGAATGTCTTCTACTCAGACCAATACATATTGGTATACAAAAAAATATATCTTACACTATATAAATACCTCTTCATATATTTTGTTTATGTACATCTCTACATATATCTTATATTCAATAAGAAAATATGTTTAAATGTCTCTTAATATGAAAGAAAACAATATAATAAATCAATTAAGATTTTAAAGTAATGAACTCTGATGGCAATAGAGTCTTACTACTCTAACATATTCAACAAGAATAAGATCTATCCCCGGTTGTTGAATTTTGCAATATTTACTCCATATTTCAATAGACAATAGAATATTTATTGGTATGACCAAATTAAGTAAGAAGTACCATTGTCTAGGCAGTGACTTGTACTGTTGTTATGAAGACTCATGTTTGAATTTGATGGAGGATTTTTGGTGTAATTTATGAGTTAAATTTGAACAGGTTCAGACCAGCCAAATTGTGACTAGCTCACAATGGCCATTATAATCTGGTGACATTTCCCTTGATTACTGACTGTAGTGTTCAAGGTAGGGGTCTATTTTTCCACATCCCTTCTCTAAGTCCCTACCTAAATCTCAATTGTGCGTTATACATGAGTTTTAGTGTTTATATTTTGTTATATCTTGTTATCATTTGCAGATTATTATTACATGATAATTTTTAATTAAAACTAGGTATGTTTGGAATTATTCACCTGAATTTAGTGATTTTGTGTGAGCTCCCTATCTCATTATATATATATATATATATATATATATATATATATATATATATATATATATATATATATATATATATATATATATATATATATATATATATATATATATATAAGTATAATTGTCAATGGACCGTATGGACCTACAGTATGTTTGGCCTACTCAATAAGTTTGGCCTATCCTCTCATATAGCCAAATTGAGAAGCTATGGACCATATGGATAAATGAAATGATCGCTCAACAGACCGTTTGGGCCTAAGGCACAATAAGCCTATCCTAGTTAAAGTGGACTTTGCTAGGCTAACCATGCAAAGTGAACATCTGTACTCAGTAAGCCCATTTCGAATCTCTAAGTCCAAGAAGATTTGGGTCAACCCGGCTGCAGTCTCATTAGTAGGATCCGACTTATTCATACCTGAATAGGTAACAGCTTGATATACATGTGCTCAATGAAACTCGCCAATAGTCGTTGACAGCTTAACGTCATGATGACAAGGTAAAACACATGTCCAACATCTATAATCCTTAATGATCTGAGCAAGTCAGACACTAGAACGTCAGCTCTCTGAAGCCCTACTTAAACCGTCCTGGCACTGTAGGCATGTTCCACTTTCGATCTTAACACTTGACTTTCCCAACCTAACATACGATCTTATCTTTTGTCTGTCCAGCCTAGGTCCATGGTAGTCCTTGCCATCACCCACTTCGTAGAACTTCAACAAACTTCCTTGATCTTCTAACCTAGTGTAACACCCCAAAATTTGCAAATTTACAGTAATGTCTGAATTATATTGTTTTGTGATTTCTGTGTACTGTAAATTTATTTTAATTGTTTCATGATTGTATTTGATCATTGTGTGTGATTTACTTCGAGTCAGGAAAATAATAATTTTCAGGCCAGAAAAATTTTTATTTGATTATTCGGAGCTGAGGGATCTTACTAAACTTAATTCTGAGTGATCCGTGTACCGATCTTTTAATTTTTAGAATTTATCTGCAAAATAAAAATATTTTATATTTTAATATTATTTTATTATCTGTTGGACAGTACCTACTGACTTAAAAGCAGTAACTTCTGCCTAGTGGACAATAGGAACTGGAAAAGTCTTTGTGACTTACAACTTGGTGAACCAATAGAAATCAATCAACATAAGTGGCTTGATTTTCTAAGCCAATAGAATGTGGTCAATATTAGTGGTTGGATTAGTTAGCTTAGTAACTAGAAAACCTAACTAAGGTAGCCTATATTCTATGTAGTAACTAAATGGAATGAAACTTAGTTTGCTATTCCTTAGGGATTTTTGTTACAAGTTTTTCTAGTGCATTCTAGAAGATTGTTAGTCACACCTAAGTAACTATGAGATCTAACTAGGTTAGCTTGATTTAATTAGAAGCAAAGGAATTAGAAACTAGGTTAGCTTAAGCTTAACTAGACACCTAAATGAACCAAAACTTGGTTTGGTGTTCCATTGAGCTCCACGGCCAAATGGCTTCCAAGGAAGGCTCAAGACACAAATTTTGCTCAAGCTTATCACTTGTAGTAAAGATCTTGCCTCCATAAATATCCATTTAGTAAAAATATCAAACAAAAATCTTACCTTCCTATCCCTACACTCATGCTGCCAAGTATTAGAGAATTAGGAAAATAATTCATTTCATCTTCATCATTTCTATCACCAAAGTCTATTCTCTCTCTTCCAAGAACACAAGAAACTCCATTCTTCCTTGTTTTTGGAGCTCACGGCCTCCACACCATATCCATACATATACTCTTCTATAATTTCATCCAACACCACTTCTTAAACCTAAACACCATTCTAAACACTTTTCATGTTGTAAGTTTCTTCAAAATCATCCATCTAGTGCTTGGAAAACAAGCTTGAAGTTTCTTCTATACAAGGTAAAAATCCTTGTTTCTTGTTTTTAAATTGATTCTAGAGTTCCTAAGCCATGATTGATCTATGGTTTTCCTTTTTCAAAGCTTAGTTTATGATTTTGTAATTTGTTTAAGTTTGTTAGGATTCTCTTGAAGGCTACACGAAATCCCTAGGAGGAAGTCCAAGAAGAGTTTGTCTCGCTTAAGGTAAAAGGGAGATTTAATCTCATCAACCATGTATTGGTGGTGAGAAAATGGATTTGTTTGTGGTGAATAAATCCATAAGAATTCATTCACTTGATTGCTTTAAAGCTTTTCTTATTTGTGATGATTTTTTATGCAAGTATGTTTATAGCTTTGATTATATGTTTTAATATGTGTTTATAAAGGCATGATAGTTATTGTATGTAGTAGGATGTGAATAACATGATAAGGAATTGCATGAGGGTTTCAAAGAACCCATGAGGCTCACGGCTTCAACATCACCAAGAGGATCAAGATGTTCTAAAATATTTTCCTAATCATAGATTAATTAATTTAATTGGATTAAGGATTTTTACAAGGACTTAAATAATAGAAAATAATTAAAGATGAATTATAGAACACATAGTGAATTTCGGCCAATATGCCATTTATGATATTTTTAATCCAAAGTCATTTTCTAAGTGTGGACTATGTAATTAATTTAAATGAGAACTCAATTTAATGAATTTTAGAGAATAAAAGAAAGTGAAGTTATTTTAGAGCTTAATTAGAGGAATTAAATAAGGATGAGAAATAAAATGAATACTTGAAAAGTACTAATGTATAGCTCACCTGTTGGGCTTTGAAGCGTGTTAGCAAGTTTTGAGTTGTAAATATTGGTTAAATCCATAAATGGTAATTTTTAAAGGAAACAGTAGAAAACACTACTTAAAGAATTTTCAAGAGGAAATGTTGTAAATAAAACTAAAAATAAATATATAATGGAGAAAGTTTCAAAATTTAATTTAGAAAGTAAAGAAATATTTTATGCAGTTGAAAAATATTAGAAAAACCTTACGCGTATTTAAAATAATAATTTTTAAACTACGTGATTGCAAAAATATCAAAAAATATTTACGTGATTTGAAAACGTTAGAAAAAGGTTACGCGATTGTGAAAACGCGATAAAATATTTACACGATTGTGAATAATAGCAGTTTACTATCGGGTTAAAGTGGTGGACCCGGTTATGTTGAAAAATGATACTGCCAAGTGATGTCATGTGGTTGTGAAAAATCATAGTATTGTGATATGCGTATTTTGACTCATGCACCATGTATAGAGAAATATGTCAATTTGGTTGATATTGGCAAGTTGCCTAAGAGATGAATTACACCGTAGTACGGGTGCGATAAGCGTAGTGTTGTTCATTGAGTGAACTTGGAGGCGTTGGTGTGTGGAGGATTCCACATGTGGACAGTTGGTAATTCCTCTGGGCCATGGTACCGAGCAACACACTAGCGATCTCAACAAAATACTATTCTTAATCACGATCTAGCGTAGACTGTCTGGTACAATGTCTGTTGTACATGACGATTAGACTGTGTAGTACTTGGCCAGGGCAGCTGGAGCTACAGACAGATCTTCTAGATCATTCTCTTTGAAAAATTGTGGTTAGCTCCATGGAGTAGGAACGAGTCTATGTACTTCTGCATATGTGATCTGCATCATGATGTGATAATTATATTGATCTGAGATATTGTGTATATTATGATAACATGATTTGATGTATTGAATGCTATATCTGTATGTACTGTCATTTTTTATACTGCCATGTTAGTAGTGATATAGATTGTTTTACCTCTTTGTAGCATTTTCGTATTATTATTATGTTCGGTAAAGATTTTGAGGAAGGAGAAGAGGAGCAACCTTTGGGTCGTCAGTACGAGGAGGAACAGCATCTTGGTGATCAGTGCGAAGAGGACGAGCCTCTAGATCATCCCTATTGTGTGGATTGATTTTGACGTGTTATGACGCTACCGAGTTTTCTGGGATTCGTAAGACTGGAGTTCCATGGGGGCTCCGAAGTCTGGCGTCTACAAGTAGATAGGGAGACTGTCGTTTATGTGGGACGATTGACTGTGTCCCTCAGTATGAAATATGATGGAGTCCCTATATTTTCTACTACTGTTTATGTACATCTAGAGTTATTCTTGTCAATTAGGCGTTATTAGGATGGTTGTTTCTATGCCCCTAGTGAGCTTAGTAGTGTGTCGACCGTACGGACTTCTGTCCGTAGGGGTACACGACATCCAGGGTTTCTGTCTTCCGATGATCTACCAGAGGAGGATCTTTCGAAGGATCAGAACTTCTAGTTGTGTACTTGGGCTAGTTTATGGTTTGTTATGAGTCAAAAAATTTACTGCTTTATTAAACAGTTTATAGTGTGTAATTATTTGTATCTTTAAGAAAATAAAATCATATGTATAATTATAGTGTGTATTTAGTAGTTGTTTTATTTCATATTCTGTTTATTTTATTTAATGATATAATGTATAATTTTTTTTTATACAACTTATATTATTATATGATAATAAATAATTTATAATTTTGGTAAAATTTTATTATAATTAATCATAAATGTGACATTCTAAAAAAGGTGTTACGCCTAAGTTCCAATCACTGTCTAGAACAGTCACATATGTAAGCGTTGTGAAATAAGTAAATAAAAATTAATATAAATTACAGTTTAAAGCTCTTATTTTAGAAAGGAACATTGACTTGCCCATGACCATGATCATAAGTCGTAGTAAAAGGCTTTGTTTTCTTTCGTTTCTGTTTAGCCTGGCAACCGTGCTGGAATTCAACTCTACGAACTCCGAAGTTATTTGGGTAACTTCTCCCCATAAACTATTCTGCATTTCTTTTCCTCTTATTGATTTCAGATTTCCTCCCAATTTTTTTTTTTTCAGTTTTGTGATAATAACATAATATAAAAATTAATGATATTGGAGACAGACATTGTTAGGTGAGCCTTCTAGTCATGACATTAGTTAATTTGTTAATCACATAGTAATGCTTGTAAAGATATTCTGGTCAAAGACAAGAATAAAAAAAAAAATTTGACTATCTAAGATTTGTAATTTAAAGCGATATTAAATTGTCAAAAAAATTAACTCAAACAAGAGTAAATCCTTTAAAAACTGTTTAATTTGGACAATATCTTTTTAAAGTGAATTTATATATAAAGTAAATATGTAAAAATTTATTTATTATTTAAATATTTAATGAATTAAAATTACAATATACTTTAGATTAAATCAAGAATAAATATATCATCACTTACTTACTTTACTGAGATAAACTTATTTTAAAGAATATTTTATCATCTAATTATGTATTATCATTTCATTAAAAATATTTATCACTTATAATAATTATCTTAAAAATTATATATATAATAACATATAATTAATTAATGATATAAAATATTTTACACTAATAATACATTAAAATTAAACTCAAAACAAAAATTCTTAATGTCGAGACACTAACATATGGGAATCCCGTGAAATCAGGAAGCGGGAGTAAATTATTTATTATAATATATTTATTACAAAGGAAGGGCCTAAAAATTATTACTATCATATCATATGATATCAAATATAATATTTATATCATATATAATGTAATAATTTTGGCATTCGCCAGATTCATTCTTTATCCTTTTTTTTATAGTAAGATTATTTACACATATTTATATAATCATCAACACAATTTTATCATTTGATAATAATTGATCCCATTTTATTTATATATATTTATACTCTAATTTTATACCGTAAATTGATGTAAGTAATGTAAATTATAAAAGATGTATAGAAAATATTTTTTATTTTTTATATTATTTTTAATAAAATAGTACGTTAATGTCGAGACGCTAACAAATGGGAATCCCATGAAATCAGGAAGCTGAAGTAAATTATTTATTATAATATTTTTATAAATGAAGGGCCTAAAAATTATTACAATCATATCATATGATATCAAATATCATATATGTATAATGTATAATATTACAATTTTGGCATTCACGAGATTCATTCTTTATCTTATTATTTTAGAATAAAATTATTTACACACATTTATATAAATATCTACACAATTTTATCATTTGATGATAATTAATTTCATTTTATTTTATGCATATTTATATTCAAATTTTATTACGTAAATTGATGTGAGTAATGTGAATTATAAAAGATGAATAGAAAATATTTTCTATTTTTATGTTATTTTTCATAAAATAGTACATTAATGTTGAGACGCTAATTAGAGATGGTAAAATGGGCCAACTCATCCCGCTTCGCCCCGCCCCATCTCAATCAGTCAAAATGCGAATGCAAGTTGGGTTAGCTCATTTTGAGAAATAGATTGGAAAAGTCAACCCACACCATTTTAGGATGAGTTGACTCGCATTAATTATAAAATGAAAAAATTTAAGCGGATAAGCAGGTCAACTCACTTAACCTGTCTAAAAAACAAAAAAAATATATAAAAAAACAAAAAATATTATAAAAGGAGACACAAAAATAGTGAGTTATGATCTTCACTCATGGAAAGAATAGATGCAGATCTGGAATGAAAAGAAAAGACTAAAAAGAATAAGGAAAAAAGAGTTAAAAATAAAATAAAATAAAAATATTTTTAAAAAAAACTAATAATTCAACGGGTTGACTCGTACCCGTTCCGCTTAATTCGTAAGTTAAGCGAGACAGATTATATGAGTTAGAAAATAAAAATGAATTCAAATATTAAGTCTAACCCACTTAAAAATAATGAGTTAATAAGTCAATATAATAAATTAAATCTATTTTACCAACTCTAACGCTAACAAATGAGAATCCCATGAAATCAGGAAGCTGAAGTAAATTATTTATTATACAGGAAGGGCCTAAAAATTATTACTATCATATCATATGATATCAAATATCATATTTGCATCATGTATAATATAACAATTTTGGCATTCTTTTTGCTTGGTTTTGGCGAGATTCATTTTGGATCGTTGAATTATTAACTCTCTAGTTTATGAGAATCTATTATACTTGAATTTTTATATAATAGTATAGTATTGATATCATTTTTCTTGATTTTTGTGAGAATCATTTTGGACCGTTGGATTGTTACCATTTTGTTTTTTATTATTAAATCTTACATCAAGAATTTGGATATTAATAATACTTGACTTTATATATATATATATCATTGGATTTTTTTTCTCTCATAAGTCATAACTGAACATTAATTAATAAAATAAAAAACTTTTTATTTAAAATTAAATAATTTTTTATCTATAAAATTAAATATCATAAAAAACTGAAATGAAATAAAGAAAAGCAACAGAGATGAGAAGCAAGGATACAACCTGTGAATAGCTGGCACAGTTCAAATAACTAGTTGTGTATAAATATATACTATGTAGCATTTCAGTCAATTACAAAATGGAGATTTTTTTTATTATAATGGTGTATTTTGAAAGTTAAATTTTTATATAAGTGCAGGTTAAAATTTAATTTTTAAAATAAGGAAAGTAGAATAGTAGTATATAATGAGCTGTAATTGAGAAATACAATTTACTTATATTTTTTATTATATTTTAAATAAGTTATATTTCTGACTTACCCTTTTATTTATTTACTTTTTAATTTATATAAGTCATACTTGTGAAATATGACTTATCTTTTTTTTTTTTGGTAAATGTCATATGAAGTCGTGGTTGGTATTTACGACTTGCATTAAGTTTTAGTCTATGTTTATAAATTCTACCATCTCTTTTTGGTGCTGCTTCAAAATTCGCAATTTTTTAAATTTTCTCCACCATTGCTACTTTGTATAAAACTCGGTCCATTCTCATTTAATTCTTTCTACTAGAGATATTTATTAATAATGTTGATTATACTTTTTATTATTACAACTTTTTTTATGTTTATTGGTATGAATTCATTTTTTTTTACTTAAATTGACAAATGTCATCATATGACTCTCCTCGTAATTCATTTGTTATTGATGTTAGTGGTATTTATGAATATAACAATCCATATATAACTTTAAATCATGTGATCGCTAACCTTGCTATTGAGATAAATTTTCATTCAACAGCATTATATAATCCAAACAATGTAACTCCAACTATAAAAGATAACTTTATCTTTTAAGTTCTAATACAAGTCATGAATTAACTTTTTTTTTTAAAAAAGATAAGTTATAATTCCCATTTACGACTTATCCAAAATTTAATTAAAAAAATTTATAAAATAAATCACAGATAAAAGGCACGACTTATCTAAATATATAAAAAATATTATCACTAAGTAATTCATGTTTCTAAATCACGACTTATGATTAAAAAATAATAAAATTATTTAAATATAAGTCATATTTGACATATATGACTTATTATATTTCACTATTTATTTTATATCATTTCAAAAATTAACTTTTAAATTATATCACTTTAAAAAATTAATTTTCAAACTACACTATTTACTATAAAAAAAAAAAGTCACAAAATTACAATGTCATTTAGTGAGATCAGCGCGACGATGTCATTCATAAAGTGAAATCCACGCGTTACGGCTTGAATCCAATTTTATTAGGTTATATAAGCAAGAGTCTTTAGTTTCATTTCATTAATCTTCAAAGTTTAAACTTCGAAGCAGCTTCAATTTATTTTTGCTAAAGAGCGTCGGTTGGTGTTATTATTATTATTATGATATAAAACAATATATATATGCCAAATAAGTCATTTGAGGCCGAAATTGCCTTCCTCTCCGTTTCTGCTCCTCCGATCTCTGCAGTTTGTTCCCTCCACCCATCCATTATTAATATTAAACAAGGGAAGGGATATGGGAGAAGTGGCTCAACCTCAATATTTAAAATCAGAAATAGCTCTGTTGCACTACTCGGATGCCACCTTCAAACCCCCACTCTCTCCTCTGGCCATACACATTGATCCACCCATTTTCCAAGGCTACCCATCTCCCTCTAAATCTGATCCCTCTCTCATTACCCAGCAACAGCACCAGCAGGATCAACATCCCAAAGATGCCTGGCTTCCTATCACCGAGTCCAGAAATGGGAATGCCTACTATGCTGCCTTCCATATTCTCAATTCCAACATTGGATTTCAAGCTCTCATGCTTCCGGTTGCCTTTGCCACTCTTGGTTGGTACGTACCATAGTTTATGCAATCAATTACCCCCTCCCTCCAATTTCATCGCTGTCCACTTATATTTTATTTCAAGTGGAATTATTATTATACGTATGAATTATTAACTTTCCCTTCGTTTTAGACCGAAATATGAATTATTAACTGCACGCTCATGGAGTTCCAAGTGTTTGGTATGGAAATAGATCCCCTGGAATTTGTTAAAAGGAAGAAACTATTGCCCCGGATGTTGTTAGAAACGTGAAAAAAAAGTGAACTGCTATGAAGGTTCCTCTATTGAATTTTTTCGTTATTGACTTTGTTATTGTTTTCCTGGCTATTCAGGGCTACAGAGCCTCCGGACTCCCTAACAGTATTTTTGTTAAAAAAAAATTACAATCACTAATGGTTGAATTTAGAATTCCATCCTATGCAAATTTTTTTTTTCACAACAACAGAGGATCACAGTCCATTTGATACATATAGCATAGCAAGAAAAGTTAGTTTTACAGACAATTTTTTTTAGAGTTTTGTTAAAAAGTGTTTAAAGATAATTATTAAAGAAAAATATTTGAGTAGATTTTGTTTGTGTAAATTAGATCAATTAACACTTGAATAATTGCATAGATTCTTGTATCATATAATTATTTTATATTAAAAATAAAAATGTGTTAATTCTTGATTGATTAAATTTATACAATTTATATAAACAAGATCTATACAAATATTTTTCTTTATTAAAAATTCAAAATTAGAATTTTTCATGAAAAATATAATATTCAATACATTAAGAATTGAAAAACTTCACTTTTCATATAAAATTTTCTAATTTTGATTCCTTAATAAGTAGCACACTCGTTAGATTTTTTTATTTTTTATACATTCTTCCAAAGGTGAGGTGGCAAATTAGTTATTACATGAGTTAAAATTTTTTCTCTCTCCTTTATGTTTGCCACCCAATCCTCTTTGAGAAATTTGCAAAAATTGTTTGTGAAACTAGCTTTTTTCTTAACATAATTATTTATTGATGAAAACCACGAGATATTCATGTGTGTGAAAAAAAAGATGCAATGCACCAAATAAAAAGCAACTTTAATTATGTTGAATAATTGGGTTGAAAATTCAAACCGAAGTCAGTCTAATTACAAGTTTTAACAAAAAATTTGGATTCTGATCTTCAATCTTTTCATTATAGTATACTGGAGGAGGGGTCTTTGTATTCATGTATACAAAAACCCGTCCTTGAAAAGTATTAACTGATGTTCACGCTATTAATTTAAAGATGACTGAAAGTTGTAAATAATCTTAGTTTTTTAAGATGAAGATCTGAATTTAAATTTTAATAAAATAATTATTGTGGAGAGATAATATAATTTTTGTATTTTTGCAATAAAATAAAAATTAATCTTATTTAAACTAGTTTAAATGAGAGGAATTTATGAGAATATCTAATAATTAAAAAATAAATATGACTCACATACATTCAAAGCCAAGTAGCCGACGTCTCTTTAAAAAAAAAGAAGGAAGAAATGAAAAGTAGCCAATCGCGCTGGCCCTGGAGTCTACATCTTTCACTTTTTATGTGGGATCCATCATCTATACTTAATTAGTTATGAAATTTTTTTGTATAAATATAATTGTATTTTATGCATACTCATATAGACTAAGATTCATTTCATAAGAGGAGTGTATATAAGATACAATTATATCTGTACAAAAATTCCTTAGTTTATATTGACTTTGACATATATTTGTATACTGAATAATATCAATGACTTGCAGGGTATGGGGGACTGTATCTTTGTCAATAGCATTTGTTTGGCAGCTCTACACAATATTTCTCCTTGTTCGACTACACGAATCTGTCCCTGGAATTCGTCACAGCAGATACCTCTTCCTCGCCATGGCTGCCTTCGGTAAGGACAGACTTCCCCTTTCAATTGTGTATTAAACCAAGTTTGTTGTTAGTCGTACTCTTAAATTGGCAAAGACGAAAAATGTGTTTGTCTCCACCAACCAAGTTCACATTTAATAATTTTTTATTTTTTATATATATTTGTTTCGAAAGTGCTATGTCATCAAAGGTTATTTTTTATTTCATACTCACTGATTTTTTTTTATACACACTTAGAATGAGTGGGGTCTACTATTCAAGAATATCTCATGGCATTATAGCAGCTATTTTCACTTCCTGCTATATATGCTCTCTCGTCCCATCAGTTTGTTTTCTCTACTGCTTAGTGGGACTATATAGAAACACTCATAATTTTTCTAATATAAAATTTAAAGTTTGATTTGATATTTTTGCTGAGGCAAGTTTTTCAACATTGTGAAAAGATAATAAAGGTCAATTGAGATTGTTCAAAGACAAGTGGAATTTCATTATTGCGAGATATATAATTCTAAAAAGAGAGGCTTACGATATATCACTATTATTATGCATATTAGGTAAAAGGTTAGGAAAAGTGGCAGCATTATTCCCAGTAATGTACAATTCAGGAGGTAGCTGCGTCATGCTTATCATCACCGGTGGTGGGACCATGAAGCTATTGTTCAAGACACTTTGTGACAATGACCATGGCCAGACGTGTAACGCGCACTCGCTGAGCGGTGCTGAGTGGTTCTTGGTGTTTACGTGCGTGGCCATTCTCATTGCTCAGTTGCCCAACCTCAATTCCATGGCTGCTGTCTCTCTCATCGGTGCCGTCACCGTCATCAGTTATTGCACCCTCTTTTGGGCTCTCTCTGTAAAGAAGGGTAGGCCCTCCGGCGTATCCTATACTTCATCCCTGCACCAAGACACCACAGTGGTGGCTAAGATCACTGACATTCTGAATGCCATTGGAATCATTTTGCTGGCCTTCAGAGGTCACAATGTTTTGCTTGAGATACAGGCAAGTCACAAGTATGTGATATTCATGAATCATATATTATTCATGTTTTACACCAGTTAATGATATACAAGTTAAAAATATATTATTTGGTTAATGACTAATAATCTATTCCATAAAATATTTAATTAATTATGATTTTTACACATTATTTTTATTACACTATTTTTACACTGATTTTTTTAGATAAAAAAAATAAGAAAAACATATATTATAATATATTATTTTTCTATATTTTTATTACAAAGATGGTGTAAAAAAAAAATAGTGTGTATTGATCATTTTTCATATTCAATTACCATATATGATACTTGATTATTAATAAATTAACCAAATTATACATATCGTTAACTAAAAGCTACATATTTAAGTAAGAAAAAGATTTTTGCATACTATATTTTTTACTTTTTTTTACTTCTATACTTATTTAATAAATAAAAAAAGAAAATTTATTAAAAAAATTTGTTTATTTTTTATTACTTAAAAAAAGTGATGAAATAATGATGTAACAAAAATAGTGTCAAAATAACGTTGTTTAATTAATACATTAATGACACAAGTCTCTTTTTTTTTAAGATTAGCAATGTTATATAGCACGACATAAATACATTAAAAGGTGAATTACACTTGAAATAAAATAATATTTAAAAGAAAAAAAAAACTAAAAAACCATACTTAATGGATAAAACTTATAGATAGTTAGATTGATTTGGTTTATTTGTGTGACGTTTCACGATTTCAGATTCGTGACAACCAACATTATCCTTTAAAGATTTAGAGAAAGTGATGTATCACTGTCTCTATTAGGTAAGGTGTAGTTACATGGCATAGCCTCAACTAAAGTACTCTCTTTTGGAATTTTGTTTTGCAGGGGACGCTACCTTCAAATTCCAAAGAAACATCCAAAGAACCAATGCGAAGAGGGGTGAGCATTTCATATGTACTCATTGCCATGTGCGTGTTTCCCCTTGCAATTGCCGGATTCTGGGCTTATGGAAACCAGGCAAGCACTCTTAGCAGCTGAATCATTTCAAACTCTATTGTATGAATTCATCTTTATTAATTTGTATGCATGTTCCAGATACAAGGAGGGCTGTTAACTGCGTTCCCACAATTCCACAAGCAGCAAGTAACGAAATTCTCGATGGGTGCAATGTATTTTATGATAATAATACATTGTTTGAGTAGCTTCCAAGTCTATGCCATGCCTGTTTTTGACAACCTGGAGATAAGATACACGAGTGTAAAGAATCAGAGATGCCCAAGATTGGTGAGAACATGCTTCCGTATATTCTTCGGGGGGTTGACATTCTTTATAGCGGTCACGTTCCCATTCCTTCCAAGCCTAGCACCCCTGCTTGGAGGGATGACCCTGGTGCCCATCACATACGCATACCCTTGTTTCATGTGGTTAGCCATCAAGAAACCTCGCCCAAAGGGTGCAGTCTGGTGTTTTAACGTTGCACTCGGTTGTTTAGGATTGCTTCTCAGTGCTCTTTTGGTGGCTGCAGCTGTACGGACTCTAGCTGTCAGAGGCCTAAAAGCTAACTTCTTCAAACCATAATATTAATAATATCATTCTCAAGCAACTATTAATTACTAATTACTAATTAATAATACCTTGTTCATAACTTGTTTTTAATCCCAATTTATCTGTCTATGCGTCGCCATTCCCACAGACGATGAATCACCTCAGAGTCAGCTTCAGTTAATTTTACATAAAGATAGAAAATCTATTTTGAACATGTAAATATAATAAGATTTGAGGCAGTTGTTAGGAAGATTTATTAATCGCAATAGTACTCGAAAGTTAGTCTTATAATAATGCCTATAGATATAATTAGTAAAAGACCAAAAAAATATAATAAGGTTTGAGTCGCTGTGATGTTGATTGTAATTGTATTCATCTATGCTTGATGAAATGAACACAAATTATGACGGTTGTTTTAACACATTTTACTTTTTTTTCTTCACAACACATTTATTTTTTTCTCACAATTTTTCCAAAACACATTGCTCGCATTTTCTTCACTATACATATACTTATTTGTGTTTGATATTATGCATTTGATCTATCACCCGTTTCAACGGTGACAGACTCAAAAAATTTAGATAGTGGGGACAAAATAATTAAGAAAAATACAAATGCATAAATAAATATTTGTTAAATATTTATGTTTACATATTAACATGTAATAGTCAAGGGATTTGAATATCTTAAACATATAATATTGAATTCAATCATAAAATTAATGTGTATAAAAATAATATCGTTAGGAGGAATTTTCACTTAAGCGTTTGGTCAGTATCTTAAAAATTAGTCTTTTACTTATTATCCGTCAAAGAATATTTTAAAAAATAAAAAAGTATTTATATTTATATATCAAAATAGAGAATGAATTTAATTTTAATTTTATTAATATCAATTATTTTTATATTATCATCAAATAATATGTTGGTATAATTTCAAATAGATTTAACCTAAAATAATTATATTAAACAAGTTATAAAGACAAACATTTATAAATTCTAAAATATATAAAAATGATATTATATATAACATTTTTTAAAGAAAATAATATGGGATTATGGCCCAGGACCAACAACGTAGGTCTGTCCCTGCGTCACAATCCTTTTCTTTGTCTTTTTTTTTTGTCTCAATTCTCGTTCGTCTTTCTTAAGTATGCAAAATTTCTTTGGGTGCTTATGTACGCACATACATATCCCATGAAGAGTATTAAAAACACATTTTTTATCACATTATTTTTAACATATTTTTTTTATTAAATCATGTTATATATTAAAATACAAATTTAAATTTAATTATATATTAATTGAGTTAATTATATATTAATCAAGTTTAAGTATATACTTTAATATGTGATATAATTCAATAAAATAAAATATATTAACAAAAATGTGATAAAAATATATATTATTAACATTTCTTACATACCCCGTGGGAAAACCAGGCTATTTTTCTCAACTAGGTGCTTTTGGGGTTCTGGATCTCTTACGTATCATCTTTGGACGTTCTAAGTTTATTTTTGGGCTCCATTAGGCAATAGCACAATCGCAAAATAGGTATAGAGATAACAGAGCCCTATGTATTTCCGAAATTGGGCTCCACTGTGACTCAGTGGGATATCATAGAAATTAAGATATTTGAGCCCGCAATAGGGACTCCCTCATCAGATTGCACGATCTACAGCATAACTCATAGGGTCAAACCAAAAGTACCATATCAACCTCATGCCCGCGAATTCCTCATTAGGCATTTACAGTTAATTTTTTTGTACACGATGGTAGTTAAAGTCCAATAAGTGATGGTAAAGAAAAAGTCCAGTAAGTGAATTTAATATCAAATATTACCTAACAATTTTTGGTAAATATAGCTACACAAATTTGACAATATAAAAAAGTTAATTTTGTTCAGACAATTGGCTTGAACTGATTAGATAGTTTGTCTTTTCGAAAAAAGTGACTAGTAAAATACTTTTTTTTTCTTGTGTGTACTAAACACTATTTACAAACATACTCCACTACGCAAAAAACTATGTGATTTTAGGAGTTTCGGTGATCTTGACTTACCACACGCACGAAAATCGCGTCGAACCCGGATCCGCGGCCGCCGCACGGTGCGCGACCTCCACCAAAGACCGCACGACTCAGATCCGTGCCGCCTTTTGCACCAAAGTCGTGCAAACTCCACCAACCACCACGTCATCCACCGTGAACAACCTCCACTGAACCTTGGCTAACCACCACCCAAGGTTCACGGTGGCATGGGTTGTGGGTTCTAGATCCGGGTTCATGGTATCGCCGTCGTGGTGCGTTTTAAAGGGAAAACAAAAGCAAATCTATTTCTAGGCGAGGACAGGAACTGTAGCACGACAGAGATGGAGGATTCTACTTCCTCGTAAAAGTTGGAAGACTATTGATTCTCCATAAAATTCACCGCTCACAGCCAATGAAATTTTTTAAGAAAATATTTTATGTAAATAAGAATAGACACATTATATTTATATTTAATATTTATATAAAAAAGATATTAAATTATATTATATATAATTGTAATATTTTTGTGATATATAAAATAATTTTATAAGTAAATTTGATAAAATTAAATATATTTTAATTAGATAAATAATGAAATTAATTTTTTTATAATTGTTTTATATTTATTTTTTGTAAGTATTTTTAAAATTTTAAAAAACTTATTTTACTATTAAATTTTTTTCGAACAGCATCTCCAATTGAGTTTCATTTTTTCGACGAGACACTTTTTTTTAATGACATCTTTTTGCATTAAAGGGGCCTTTTTGCATTATCGTTCTCTTCTTCATTTCTATCTCTCTGCCCACAATGGAAAGATTTTCCTGCCACCATCCTTGATGAAAAATTCACTGAATATGCAAAATACTTCAAAAAATTAAATCTAAACAATAACACATCCCTCTCAAATCTAGAAACCCATGCTTCAACCTACTTTCTCAGTGTGCTAGGAACATCAACCAAACAACTTCAAAACAGAGACATCTCTTTGATGTTTAAGAAAGATTACCAAAACCCAATAACAAAGAATGGTAGAGATGGATTTTACCCAAAACAAAGATATGAAACAAGAAACAATCAAATAAATAATTAATATTCCTTTTTCCATAATTGCAACCATGGTCTCCATTCTTGGGTTTTTTCTTTCTTTTGCAAAGTTACCAAATGAGATCTGTGGGTAGCTAAGACAAAGACTAAAAGGTAGAGACTACCGAATTTTCCTTCCACTTCGTCGGTAGCCAGCTGTCTCGGAGGTCGATTGTGGGTAGACACAGAGATTGACGATAAATCTAAGAATGCACGGAAGGGTTTGCTTTCTTCATCGTCAAGCGATGGATGATGATTGGAAGGGTTCGAGGTTGGTTCGGAAGCGATCTGAGCAAGATTTCGAGGGTTTTGATCAGAGGAAAGGGTTTGATCAACATAGGGACGGTGGCTTTGGCGGTGGAGGAGGAGGAGGGGATAGGAGTTTGATTCACCGATTGACGAGTTTCTATGGATCCATAAGAGAATTTTCGAAGGGATTTCAGTCAGAAAGAGACTGGCCAAGAGGAAGGGTAGCATGTCATCATGGAGGAGAGGTTGAAGGTGGTCGGGGTTCATTCCCATCATGGATAATTATGTAATTATACATTCTACAAACTAATGACCTATTATAATCAGGTTTTAGGTGAAAATCTCAACATTTTGTTTATTTTATAATAAATCAATGGTTAGATTTGTTCCGGATACTGATATGAACCTAGATTAGTTGGAGAAGGTTCACTAAAGACCTGTAGAACGAGTAACAACAAAGCCCGCAGTATCTAAGTCGATCAGCAAGGTGAGCGTAAAGCTTGATTGCTAATAGTATTTAGGGTATATTGGAACATGCCTGGTTAGACTACCAAACTGACCTTTATAAGAATCCGGTCTCTCACCTATCGGATTCCGACCGTTCAAGGCATTCAAGATTATGATTTCATTATGTTTGGATTGAATGGTGCGAAGCGATTTTCGAACGTTGGTTACCAAGGTTTATAACAGTTTGATGACTATGTCATGAAAATATCGATCGATCGAGTTCCCTACAGGTTGGGTCACAGGAAATCGAATTTAGTTATGCAAGCCAGCTAATGGGCAAGGTCAACGGACCATAATTCCCTAGTCTGATCAATAGTCAGGACATGTTGATGTCAAATAATGGGCTCAATGACGACTGGGCCAAGATAGTCCACAATATTAGGTCAGTTATTTTGCTTTGGCTGACTGAGATCATGAACCAACCCGACGTTCAGATGAGTTGGACGGTCCACAGTCCCCCAACTCGGTTTATCATTACAAAATTAACCGAGCTTATGGGAAACCTGATATTGAGATGGGCAGGATGGTCCACAGCCCCCCAGCTCGGTTAATCGTTACAAGAGTGACCAAGCTTATGGAAAACATGACGATCAGATGGGCAGGACAATCCTCATGCATATCGGTCAATTGTTAAAGTTTGTCTGACTTCACAAAAGATCTGATAATATTTGGGCCAAAATGCGATGGGCCTTGTTTACGGAAAGAGAGACAGATGTGCTAGAACTTTCTTCTGAGATTTTGGATGCTTCGTAGTTCGTGTGGCAGTTCTCAACAGTATATTTCCGCCACATGTCACACATTTATTCCTCAAGCGTCATTTCAATCATTTCGCAATTAATATCCCCGTTTCAACTTCATCAAGACCATTAATTAATCGAGACTTTGTTTCTTCACCGTTGGATATATCAAAAACCTTACATTCCCTTGATTATTAACTGTTGAATTCGGCAATTCACTTCCATTTAAACATTTCCCCTTCAACTACATTTAAAATTACTTTAAATATTTCCCCTTCAACTGCACTTGCAATTACTTCTACCCCTACTTTCTTCTTCTTCAGCAAACTGTTTCATTTTTTCTCATTACCTGCGCGATTTTCTTCACTACAAGTACTACCAGTACAAGCTTCTTTATCTTCACAGCACAACACCAGGTTCCCTATACATTCATTCCTGTTTATATCGGTTAGGATGAAAAACTATTTAGATTTTAACGCGACTGAGAAATTTCGTGAGTTATGAAATTCCTGAAGTTAAACCATAGTGAAAATAGGATGCCTTTTTAGTTTGCTATGTGAAATGTTTAAACATTAATATGATATTATTGTAAATACATATTTAGGAAATCTAGCAAATAGGTTTAATTTTCAAAAAATCCCAGTGTAGGATTCGAAAAGCTCCCTTCGAATGAGGGCTGGTACATCCGCTTCACAAGCTCAATCGATTGAAGAGAAATCAATACTGATCTATAATTGGGTAAACCCGACAGTAAACAAATATACGTCGACTTTTAATTTAATCGAATCCATCGACATGCTTCGAAGGCGTATAACGATGAGCAAAAGTGGCGAAGAAACTCAGTTCGTCTGCCTTCCTTGTCGAAATGACGAAAGAATTTTCCTATCACCCCAATCTGACGACGATGTCAGTTGGATATACATGTACGATACCTTTTTCCTTCGTTTACACCTGAAGTTGCCATTTACCAACTGTCAAAGTTCAATTCTCGCCCGACTAAATGTCGCCCCGACATAACTTCATCCCAATAGTTGGGCATTTGTGTGAGCCTTTGAAATTTTAATGGATTTCCTAGGTAGGCCTCCGAGTGTCCAAGTATTCTTCTTTTTCTTCCAAAGTAAAGGATTTCGTAAAGAAAGCTGGGCTTCTCTCAACAGTCATCCTCGTAAAAGACTCTTTTCTGCCTTTGATACATCATACAAGAATTTTAAGAATAAAATTTTTCAAGTCAAAACTCGGATTGGAGACCTACCCTTTTATACTGACTGGTTTGGAGTAGAAAAGTTCCTGCTCTATTGGAGAGAAAAACCGACATCCATATTAAGTGTAGAATACCGACGTCTTTCCTTGGCCGATTGAGAAATCATCGACTTTTTAGAAGACTGCCCTCTACTGGATATTAATTTTTTCATCAAACTCGGGGATAATTCAGACGAGATGGCAAAATTGATGAGTAAGTTCGAGATTCACCTTAATTTTTCTTTTTGAGTTTATAGTTAACCTGATATTAATCATTGGTTTGACTTTTCAGAATCCATGGCACCTCGGATTTCCATTCGGCAGTTGCAGAAATTTGTTAAGAAGAAAGAGTTGTTTCCTCCAACCGATAATGTTGAGGCTGCTGCTGATATCGGCTCAACGAAGACCGATCTTCCAATTAATATCGAAGATTCCTCCAAAACCCATTCGAAAAATTTAATTGAAAAAAGTAATCGAGAAGAAAGTGCAGCCGAGGTTGAAGTCAGAAAGTCAAAAGTTGCACCACCTCCAAAACGTCAAGCAATAGGTGAGGGTTCTTCCTCTGGAAACCGAGAAACTCAATTCGCTCTTAAGGCACTGAATGTGTTCGATGTTGATGCAGTCGGTCCTTCTCTTTGGGCAACCTCATTTTCGTACGAGTCTTTCGTAGAGACTCAAATCACTCTCTCATGCAACAAGGAGAGAAAGGACAAAGTCGATGGAATAGGTTTGTGCCGGTGGACAGAAGTGCAATTACTTCGTGCAGTGAGCATAATCAAATCGGTCAAATACGAACTGACAGACTCGAAGAGGAAGATATCATCTTTCAACAAGCTCTATAAGACAGAACTTGAGAAAGCTCAGAAAACCCATTCAGCCGAAGTTCTTCAATTGAAAAAGGAGATTGAAGCCCTGAAACAAAAATCTTCCAAAGTTGAAGGTCTAGAGGCTTCGGTAGAACTGTTAGAAAATGAAAAGAGAAAAGTTAAGGAAGACTTGGAAAAAATAAAAAAAGAAGCAGAGAACACTGAGATACGAAAAGCAAAATCCAACCGTGCTTTAAAGGAATCTTTGAAATTAAGAGACGACTTGAAGATTGAATTAGTAGGGCTAAAGGAAGAGGAAGCCGAACAAAGAATTGCCGGCTTTGAATCTAGAATCGAGCAAGCTAAACTTCTGAATCCATATGGGATTTTTGACGATCGACTAGGAGAACTCAGTCCTTTTAAAATCATATCTGATGGCCGAATTATTGATCCTCCAGAAGAAGAAGAAGAAGAAGCCAACGAAGAAGCATAAAGCTAAAATGTTTATTTTATTTTATATCTTTTTGTAACTATTTTTCTCTGTAATTGTCTTTTGTTCAACTGTTGCATTGTTGCATTTGCAACAACTTTACGAAAATTAATGACAATTTTCGAAATTGATAACGATTGATCTGCAACAAATTTCGAAATCGACAGTCTAGTAACGACCGATCTATAAACTATCAATAAAAACGATTTAAAACTTCAAAAAATGGTTCAGTGAGATTTATTAAAAGTGGGTTTTTAGATTTCTGAACCAATCGACATATTACTGGAATTGACCGCAGCGTCGGCTAACTTTATGTTAATTCAAAAATCGACTAATAACAACCAATTATAATGAACTAGCTAATGAATTAATCGAGAATTTTGCATCAGCATGTCGTTTAAATTGGCTGGCATGTGCCGAGAGCCAGAGATTTTCATCAGCATGTCGCTGGTATCAACCAGCGCGTACAGAGAGAAATATACTCATAATTTTCAATTGGAACTAGTAACTTTTCATTTAAACAGAATATGGTTGGGATTAAGATGTGCCTCATTAAAACCTTCCAGACAAAACCCAATGGGAAAAAATACTAGTAAAGAAAAAGAGTACAACATCTTAATCCATCTGTTTCGCTTGTTTTACAAATAAAAATAAAACAAAGCAATAAAAACCTGAACAACCAGAATCTTTAGCTAAAATATTTCCTCAAAGAAGCCGAATTCCATGATATGGGAAGAACATTTCCACTGAGATCCTCAATCTTGTATGCTCCTCCGCTGATAACTTTAGTAACTCGGAAAGGACATTCCTAGTTAGCCGATAATTTTCCCTCGCCATGAGGTCGCCTACAATCTTCAACTTTTCGCAACACAAAGTCCCCTTCTCAAAACTTTCTTGCTTTGACCGTCCTATTATATTTTCTTGCTGCTCTAACCTTGGCCGCCTCCTCCCGAATATGAGCAATCTCTCTTTCTTCTTCTAGTAAATCAAGGTCGGTCTTCCTCTATTCGTCATTGAGTTCTTCACAAAAATTCATCCTCTTAAAGCTTGGTTCACCGACCTCGACTGGAATCATAGCATCGGCTCCAAACATTAGTCAAAAAGGAGTCTATTTAGTGGACGATTATGGCGTGGTACGATACACCCAAAGAATATTTAGTAGTTCCTCTGGCCAAAGGCTTTTGGCACGTTCTAACCTTCTTTTGAGCCCAGTCAAAATAATCTTATTTGGCGCTTCTGCCAGACCATTGATTTGTGGGTGCTCGACTGAAGTGAAAACCTGTTTAATTCCATTCTTCAAACAAAATTCTCGAAACTTTTTATCAGTAAGCTACGTTCCATTGTCAGACACAATAATGAATGGTTGGGAAGGGGTTTGGCCTTTATCCATTTTGTGACATAATCTATCGCGACTAGAATGAATTTTAACTGACCCGTTGCAATAGGAAATGGTCTTAACAGATCTATTCCCCATCTACAAAAGGGCCATGGGGTATCCAAGCTATAGAGCTTTTCTGGTGGAGCTTTATGAAAACTTGTAAATTTATGACATTTGTCACATTTCTGGACATATTTGAAGCAATCATCCTTCATTGTTGGCCAATATAGCCCAGCTCGTAAGACTTTTCCTGCCAAAGAACGACCTCTAATGTGACTGCCACACACACCTTCGTGGACTTCCTTCATTACCGACACAACCTGGCCTTTTCCTATACATTTTAAAAGGGGTAAGGTAAACCCCATTTTAAATAACTCGCCACCAATCATTGTGTAATAACTGGTTGATTTTCTGAGCTTCTTTGCTTCTTTATCATCGGTCGGTAACCCTCCATCCTTCAAAAATTTTATGATTGGCATCATCCAAGAATTCGGGTCATTGTTAATGACGAAAGATTCACTTACCTCGATGCTCGGGTTTTCAACCACCTACTGAATAGCTGATCGGTTGTTCCTGCTCCTTTAGTGCTGGCTAACTTGGAAAAAAGGTCAGCACGTGCGTTCTGATCTCTTGGAATATGCAATATCTCGAACTGTTCGAATTTCTTCACAGCGTCCTGCACCTTCAGCAAGTATTTGATCAACTGAGGATCTTTAGTCTGAAATTCACCCCTAACTTGTCCAGCCATCAATTGAGAATCCGACTTAGTGATAAGTCAGGTTGTTCCCATCTCAACAGCTAACGAAAGTCCAATAAGGAGGGCTTCGTATTCAGCTTGGTTATTACTTGCCCTGAAATTGAACCTCAGGGATTGTTTGATCAAAATCTCGTTCGGTCTTTCCAATATGACTCCTGCCCCGCTCACTTTCAAATTCGACGCTCCGTGAACAAAAGGATATCATAGATCACTGTTTGAATCTTGTGAATATGGTGAAGACAACTCCACTAAAAAATAAGACAAAATTTGTGATTTGATCGATCCTCTGGGATGATATTGAATTTCAAATTCAGACAGCTCCATCGACCAAGAGATCATCCTTTCGGCCAACTCTAGCTTTCTGAGTACCTGTTTGATTAGCTGATCGGTCTTGACGACTATTTAATGACTTTGGAAATAGTGGCGGAGCCACCTTGCTGTCACCACAAGCGCCAGAGCCATTTTCTCGATCTTCTGGTATCTTGTTTCCAATCCTTGTAAAACTCGACTAACGAAGTAGATCGGTCTCTAGTCTTTTCTATCTTCTCAAACCAAAATCGAACTTAAAGCTTTATTAGAGACAGATATATAGAGAAAAAGTACATCACCTTGTTCTAGTCTGGTCAAGATCGGCAGTGTGGTTAGAAAATGCTTCAAGTCCCTGAAAGCATTTTCACACTCCTCAATTCATCGGAAATTGTCTGGTTTCTTCAAGCATTGGAAAAAAGGTAGAGCCCTATCAGCAGACTTTGATAGGAATCTTAACAGAGCTGCAATTCTTCTTGTAAGCCTCTGGACCTCCTTGATCGACACGGGACTCCTCATTTCCATTATAGCCCTACACTTATCCGGATTGGCCTCAATTCCTCAATTGGTAAGGAGGAATCCGAGGAACTTTCTATCCTAAACTCCAAAAGCACACTTCTCTGTATTCAACTTCATATTGTATTTCTGCAATTGCGCGAAAATTTCAACAACACCAGAGCAGTGGTCTGCGTTGTCAGGGGTCTTTGCTACCATATCGTCAACATACACCTCGATATTCCTATCGATCTGATTTTGAAAAATTTTGTTCAATAACCTTTGGTAGGTTGCTCTGGCATTTTTTAGGCCGAAAGCCATAACTCGGTAACAGTAGTTTCCAAACTCAGTGATAAAAGTCATTTTTTCCTTATCATCTGGATGCATTCTGATTTAATTGTATCCCGAATACGCATCCATAAAGTTGATAAATTGATATCCCGAAGCTCCATCGACTAATCGATCTATGTTAATGAGGGGATAAGAGTCCTTCGAACAGGCCTTGTTCAGATCAGTGAAATCCGTACACATCCTCTGCTTTCCTGACGATTTTTTAACCATAACTATATTGGACAACCAAGTAGTGTATTCTACCTCTCTAACAAAACCTGCCTCCAACAATTTTTTTGTTTCTTCAGTTGTAGCATTCTGCCATTCAGCCCCGAGTTTCCTTTTTTTTTTTTTGAGCAACAGGTTTTACTTTTTAACTCAAAGATAGTTTGTGGGTAATTACATCTGGATCAATCCCTGGCAAATCTGTTGCGGCCCATGCAAATAAGTTAGAATTCTTTATCAATAATTCCTCCAGTTTATGCCTAACATCAGTCGATAGATGAGCTCCGATATGTGTCACTTGTCCAAGCTTTGGACCTAAAGGGATAGACTGCACTTCTTCAACTGGTTGAGGTCAATCCTGCTCATCGCTCCTTGGATCTAACTCGACCATGTTAACATGCGTTGGCTTACTGAATGGTTGAACTCGATCAGCTAACTCCTTTGAACTCGGCTTCAAACTTTCATTGTAGCAAATTCTTGTTAGCCATGACAACCATCACCCAAGAGGGGGGTGAATTGGGTGTTTACAAATTTTAATGCACGTTTGAGAAATTAAGCATTTTGAATCACTCAAGTCATAAAAGTAGCGGAACATGCACAACAAATGTACAACTATTATAGATTACTCAAATACAACTTAGGATATATAATGAATTAAGCAAATAAGCTAGATATCAAGTTCATAGAATCAAATCACCAAGATGACAAGATATGCAATAGATAAATATACTACACTAAATATTGAAATTAAAGAGTGTAGGGAAGAGGGAATCAAACTCAAGAATTTATCCCTGGTTCAGCCACCAACCACTTTGGCCTACATCCAGTCCCCAAGCTTAACTTGAGATTTTCTTCACTATCTCCTAGACTTCACGGGTGCTAGGAAAATCTTTGTACAAACAAGAGCACTCCTCACACTTTGGGATACCTCACCCTTGTGCTAGAGCCTCCAATTCTTCAAGCTTCACAGGTGCTTGATGACCTTTACAAACTTGAGCACTTAACTCCTTGGGATGCCTCACCCTTGAGCTTGAGTCTCTTCAAACAAAGGGATGCCTCACCCTTTACAATTTGGAGGGATACCTCACCCTCTCTTACAAAGCAATCAAAGTTGATAGAATAAAACTCTCACAAGAGTAGATATACAACTTGAAGAACAAAGTATGGATAATAAGAAATTCTCTCAAGAATGGATAATACAAATTGAAGAACTATGGGTATCAAGGATTCACACTTTAAAGCTCAAAATATGATTTTGATGATTCAAGGATCAAGTATAGTGTTCTTATGTTTCTTAGGATGTAAATACTTCAAATATCACTTATATATAGAGCCCAAATGATAAAATAGCCGTTGGTAGTGTTTAGAAATGATTTTTTATGAAAACTAGCCGTTTATAGCCGTTAGAAACGTTTCTGGGCACTTGGTAATCGATTACACACTTACGTAATGTCGATTCGATTTCTTCATCAACGTTGTAAATCGATTATGGATTTGTGTAATCGATTACAGCATTTCTGGTTTCAAATTTTGACTTTAAAAGGTCATAACTTCTTCATTTCTTATCCGATTAAAGCAAATGACCAGTCATTGGAAAGATCTTTGAGTCTATTTTCAAATGAAACAAGTTTCACAACAAAACTCAAAGTATTTTGAAAGTTATGATCAAAAGAGTGACTAAAGGTCAGCTTTTCAAAACTCAAACTTGATTGTTTTTTCGACTTTAAATGGTCATAACTTCTTCATTTCTTATCCGTTTAAAGCAAATGACCACTCATTGGAAAGATATTTGAGTCTATTTTCATATGAAATAAGTTTCATAACAAAACTCAAAGTATTTTGAAAGTTATGATCAAAATAGTAACTAAATATCAGTTTTGCAAAACACAAACTTGGCTATTTTTCAAAGGTTTGAACTACCATCAAGACTAACTTTCTAAAAACAGTTTGTTGGCCATTAAAACATGTAAGAAACACTTTTAAAGATGTTGAAACATATTTGAGCTTAGTATGATTCCTTTTTACCTTTACACAAGATCTAAGTCCTATAAGCTATTCTTGAAGAACCTTGGGACTTGATCTTTTGCCATATCAATTCTTGATGTAATCCAAGCTTCCACAAATTTCTTCTCTTCAAATCTTGTAAATTGCTTGGAACATCATTATCATTTTTATTCTTCTTGAGTTGAGCATAGTTGTGATCTTTTACTTTCTTGTTGCAATGCTCACTCTTGATACTTGGACTATCCTACAAAGTATTGCTCACTTAAAACAATCATAGTTAGTCCAAATTCATAACTTAATATCTTAATATGCATGATTCATAAATGTATAACTCTAGTTAGTCTAACATGCATATAAGAATGTTGCATATATCTCATTGCATGATTATTAAGTGAAGTATAACTAAATAAAGTACATAACCATGCATGATCCAATATATCTCTTTTAAGCACATATATGAAACATGATCAATATTCTTTTGTGATGCATTTGTCATCTATCAAGCACATCTATTAAGCATAAGCATCATTCTTTTTGTCTTGTATTTATCATCATCAAAACTTAACATATTAAACCATTGAGGCAAACCTATTTCCACAATTCTTGCTTCTTTTTTATCTGCAAGGACGACACCAACCTCGCTTTTGGAAATGGGAAACTTTATTGTTAAATGTGGAGTTGACACTACAACTCCAAGCAAATTTAAAGAAGGTTTTCCAAGGATAACATTATAAGGAGTATGAGAATCAATAACCAAATATGTAACAGGGATAATTTTCAGGAGAGTACATGTTCCAAAGGTCGTTCGAAGTTCAATATAACCTTTCACACTTACTTGTTCTCTGGAGAAACTAATCAAACACCTGCTGAAAGGACTCAACTCTTCCTCTGGTATGTGCAATCTACGGAGAGTTGATAAGTAAAGTATATCAGCCGAGCTTCCTTGATCGACCAAAACCTTCCTTATTTGAAAATTTCCAGTAATGATGGAAATCACCATCGGATCGTCCAGATTCTCATCAAGGCCAAAAAAGTATTTGTTGGAGAATGATATAACTGGTCCCTCTTCATGCTGCATTGTTTGGAGTGGAGAAATATGACTTACCGACATAACAGCTCAAAGACGTCTTTTCCGAGATGAATTTGAGCTTCCTCCTCCAACAAATCCTCCAACTATAGAATTAATCACGCCCCTAATCATATGATCCCGAGAATCGGAAACAGCAGCAATGGCTTTGCCCTTTTCACCTGGACTCGGGCTCCTCGGTCTGGCTTGACTGCTTTCTTTGGCTTCTCTGCTCCGGCTTCTGCGTCGGTAGATATACTTTCTGAGGTGACCTTCTCTAATGAGTTGTTCGATTTTATCCTTCAACGTTATGCATTCCTCAATGGAATGTCCATACATTTTATGAAATTCGCACCTCTTACTTTTATCAACATTAGCCGGAACTCTTTGTTTTTTGACATACCTCGGAGTTTGAATCAAACTGCTATTGTATACTTCCCGAAAAATCTGATCCTGTGGAGTGTTCAATGGAGTATATTTATCAAAAGTAGATCGGTATTTTTCGAACATCATCCTTGAATTCTGACTGAAACCATCATGTCAATCATCAATCCTCATCGGTCTACCTCTTTGACTCGATCTTCCTCCCTGGTACTTATTTAGAATCGGTCGAATGGAGATGTGTGGGTTACTCTTGCCTCCTGTGGCCTCTGGCTCAGAGAAACGCTGCTCCATTTGTCTTTTTGTAAGGGCAATTTCGTCCATGTTAATATACCCAGTAGACCTATTTCACAAATCATCCAGATCCAAGGGCGGCTTTCTAGCCAAAGAATCCGCGAATGGGCCTGGACGCAAACCAGCCATAATAGCATGTAAGGACACGGCAAGGTTAAGATATCTTATCTAAATAGCTTCTTCTCCAAATCTCCGCATGAATTCCTCGAGGGATTCATCTCTACCCTGTCTCAAATTGATAAGACTCGCCGAAATTTTCTGATGTGTCCTCTTAGTAGAGAAATTGTTAAAAAATTTAAACGACAATTCAGACAAATCGTAAATGGAACCTGCTTTAAGGCTTGAAAACCAAAGTAGTGCCGATTTCTTTAACGTAGTCAGAAAAACTCTGCATTTGATTGGGTCAGACTTGCCGTTCAAAAGCATTATAGAGTTGAACATTGTGAGATGCTCTTGCGAGTCGGTCATTCCATCGTAAAGTTCCATTGCTGGAAGTCGGAAACCATCAGAAAATGGATGATCAGCAACAGGTGGGTAACTCGTATGTCGTCAGACTTCTTGATTAATCACCCTTGGTTAATCCTGTTGTCCATGAAATTCTCTATTTGGAATGTCTTCTTCAGCTTCCCCTTCCTCCTCCCTTTTCCGGTTTAGTCCTACGCTAATCCCTGCTAGACATCTAATCAAATCGATCCATGCGACTGCTAATATCTCTGATGGCTTGCATGATCATTTCCAGTGGGTTGGTTTGAGAGCCTCCAACGTTTGTTCCATTAAGAATACGGTTCTCATTGGAAGTCATAGCTAATCGAAATGTTGGTTGATTGCGGTTGGTTAATTGTGGAGTAAGAAAGTTTTACCTAACCCCACGGTGGGTATCAGATGTTTCGGATACTGATCTGAACCTAGATTAGTTGGAGAAGGTCCACTGAAGACCTGCAAAACGAGTAACAACAAAGCCCACAGTATCTAAGTCGATCAACAAGGTGAGCGTAAAGCTTGATTGCTAATAGTATTTAGGGTATATTGGAACATGCCTGGTTAGAGTACCAAACTGACCCTTATAGGAATCCGATCTCTCACCTATCGGATTCCGACCGTTGAAAGCATTCAAGATTATGATTTCATTATATTCAGATTGAATGGCGCAAAGCCGTTTCCGGACATTGGTTATCAAGGTTTATAACTGTTTGATGACTACGTGACGAAAATGTCGATCGATTGAGTTCCCTACTAGTCGAGTCACAGGAAACTGAATTTATTTATGTAAGCCAGCTAATAGGCAAGGTCAGCGGACCATAATTCCCTAGTTTGATCAACAGTCAGGATAGACCGATGTCAAATAATGGGCCCGATGACAACTGGGCCAAGATTGTCCACAACATCAGGTCGGATATTTTGCTTTGGCTGATCGAGATCATGAACTAACCCGACGTTCAGATGGGTTGGATGGTCCACAACCCCCCAACTCGATTTATCGTTACGAGATTAACCGAGCTTATGGGAAACCCGATATTGAGATGGGCATGATGGTCCAAGATTTAAATAATAGATCCATCCTCCACCCACTTTATGAGCATTTAAGAAGAGCCCAATAAAGATGGAAGATTCTAATATCCTCGTAAAAAATGTTGGTGCACATATGCTCCTTAAAAATTATCAATGATTGCAAGTTTTTACTAGTCACCAGAGTAATTTCATCTTTCATCCTTGTTGTTTTTTAGTCCCCTGGCCATTATCTCCATTGAGCTCCATTTTTTCTAACGACATGCCATTTTTTCCGACGATTATAAGGATTGGTTCATATTTGATGAATCCAGTTGACACATCTTCTGGACCATTGTACAAGTGAACAAAACCAAACATTTTGCCTCTATAATACATCTGGGCACACGTAGGGGTAGGCGTATCTAGTGAATCGGGTCAACTCGCGAACTCGCAAGTTTCAACTTAACCTAACCCAAAAAATGCGAGTTAGATTAGCTTTGTGAGTTGAGTTGAGTTAAAAAATGTTTCAACTCGCAATATATGAGTCAGGTCCAACCCATAAAATGTGAGTTATATTAGATTTGCGAGTTGGGTTGAATTGAAAAATAATTCAACTCGTAGTGTGTGGGTCAGATAACAGGTTGGAATACGCCCAACCTACTAACATTTTTTTTTAAAGTAAAAAGTTGTTTAGATGATAAAAAATATATAAAAAAAATAAAGAATAAAGTCGATGATTATGTCAATATATATGATATGCGTGATGACAATAACTTTGATTAGTTAGACTAATTTGTTGTTTGAGTTATGACAAACTTTTTTTATTTTATTCCATATTTAGTAAAATTTGTTAATTATTAATTTGTCATGCACTTATTGACTTATAATATTTAGTTTATTTGAGATTGAGACCTATTATATTTGAGTAAAATCAGTTGAGACTTATAGTATTAATTTGTTAGATTGAAACTTGTTATGTTTGAAATTGAGACTAATAGTGTTAATGTGTTAAATTGAGATCTATTATATTTGAAATTAAGATTTATTGTGTTAATTTGTTAAATTTTGTATTTTAACTTTTTTTAAGAACTTTTTTTTTTATAACTCAACACAAAGATTGCATGTCAATTGTCAAGTTCTGGTGAGGAGAGACACAGGACGGTGGTCGAAGGTTGGCATGTTCACATGTGGTTGGCGATGGTTTCCTTCAATTGTTGGGCAGAAATTTACAATTTTTACTTCCTATTTATGACCTCCTATTCAGGTTTCTGGTAATAGAACTAAGCCATTCATTTTTTTTTTAATAATAAATCAATGGTTCGTTTTAGTTATTGTATTGATGCTCCTCCAATTTTTATGAGAATTTAAGAAGAGGCCGACAAAGATGGCTTCTTTATCCCCTAATGGTGTCTTCTGCATCTAACAGATTACAAGGCAAAGAAATTGTAGAAACTCGTGCAATGCGGTATATATTAATTACTAACATTCTGATGGCAGCCTCTAGAATGCTCATAAAAATTTGTTGAGCATGAATGCATCAAGTAACCTTCCCCATTGATATATTATATAAAAAATAGAGGGCTGAGATGTTTTACTTATCACCTGCTGAATGGGTCATGATGAAGAATGATGGAAAAATAAAAATATAAGGCTACGTTGTCACCGGCCATTTACTGCTTCCAATTTATTTGGCGTTTTTTGCTTCATCTTTCCCACATCCACACCCCCAAATCGAACTCTCATAGATGGATTCTTCCACCTTGCGAAAACAGAACCTCACCCATGCTAGTGCATATTCACAAACACAGCAACAGCACATGCCAATCACCTGAACTCCACCACCCAAAAACCAACCCAAACATACAGAACAAAACCAAGCCCTTGCAACCCACACCCAATAAATTCTCATATATACTGAATCCCAGCCAAACCAGAGCCCTATTCCACCGAATCAACAATTTCCGGCAACCCAGCTGCGCCGCCCTTCCTCGTCTTCGTCGCCGATAACCCACATCAGATCAGTAACCACCGAACCCATGCCACTACATCTCTGCCCAAAGACCCACCGTTTAACCACCATGAACTGCCATTCCTTTGAGCGGCTGAGCTCCACGAACCCACACACAGTGTCGCCTTCCTCCACCTCAAGCCAGCCACCGCACAACCTGGCCGCACCACCCCCCTTTTTTGTCGAACCCCCAACCAACCACCATGTCGCAGACTCAAACCACCATCAGCACCAGTAACCTTCAAAACGAACCCCCACACCATCCACGGATCCACCGAGCTGGATAAAATTTGGGTTCAAATACAAAAAAAAACTTTTACCTGGATAAAATAGAAATAAAAGCTATTAAAAAAATCAATGACTGGTTATTACTGGTGAATTTCATGGAGCATCCATACTCCATAAATGATTATGTGTTAGTGTGTAAAAATAATAGAAGAGATATTTAAAAATTTTATTTTATTTTTTTCAATTAATTTCAAAATATATTGGGTGTTTATAGAAGTGAAAGATATAATTTTATATATTTTATAACTATTTCTAATTAATAATAGTATTTTTTTTAATTCATAAAATAATTCTCTCTAATGACACACCATAATTCTTTATTACTTATACAATAATTTTTATAATTTTTATAACTCACATCAAAATCAAAGGTCTCATAACCACCAAAATTCTATTAATTTCAAATTATTATTTTTAATCAACACTCCTCCTTAATTTGAAGTCTTCTTTTTCATTCTAAGTCTTACTCGCAATTTTCGAAATTCTTCAAACTTGAGAGGCTTAGTAAAAATATTAGCAATATGATATTGTGTCTTCACATATATGGGCTCAATCACCTTGTTGTCAACATACTCTCTAATAAAATGGAATCTTGTGTCTATGTGCTTGCTTCGATCATGGTACACTGAATTTTTAACAAGTGATAGTGCAGACTTATTATCAATACAAATCTTTGTTGTTTTCTCTTGTGGAAAATAATTTTTTTTTAACAACCTTCTAAGCCATATAGCATGGCAAGTGCAAGAAGTTGCCGCCACATACTCAGACTCACAAGTTGAAAGTGTGACAATTGATTGTTTCTTAGAACTCCATGAAATAGCACAATCTCCCATGAAGAATATAAAACCAGTAGTGTTCTTTTTATCATCAACATCTCCCGTAAAATCACAATCACAATATCCCACAAGCTTGAAATCATTAGAGAATGAATAAAATAACCCAAAATCAATTGTACCTTTAGGAAACGAAGAATCCTCTGAGCAACTTTCATGTGCGTCGAAGTAGGTGATTTCATGTAGCGACTCACTACTCCAACTGCAAAAAAAATGTCAGATCTTGTCGAAGTCAAGTATCTCAAGCTTCCCACAAGGCTTTTGAAAATGGTGGGATCTTCTTTCACTCCATCATCAAACTTTGACAATTTAACTTCACATTCCATGGGTGTGTTCACATAATTACAATCCAACATGTTGAACTTCTTCAAAATCTCCTTTGCATAGGCTTCTTGAGAAATAAAAATCTCATCCTCCATTTGCTTCACCTCTAAGCCTAAATAATATGACATGAACCTAATATCAGTCATCTCAAATTCATGTGCCAAAGTCTTCTAGAATCCTTCAAACAAAGTAGGATTAGTTTCGGTGAAAATAAGATCATCAACATAAAGACAAATAAGCAAAATATCTCCATTGTCATATGCTTTTACATAAAGAGCATATTCATGAACACATCGAACAAAGCCATTACCTTGAAAATACTTGTTAATACGACTATTTCATGCTCATAGTGCTTGCTTTAACTCATATAATGCCTTCTTCAATCTCAAGATTTTATCTTTATGCCCTTCTACCACAAAGCCAATTGGTTGCTCAACATATATCTTCTCTTCTAGATAGCCATTAAGGAAAGCGGACTTTACATCAAGTTGATAAATCCTCCACCTCATTTGAGCTGCCAAAGCAATGATCAAACGAATTGTTTCCATGCGGGCAACGGGTGCAACCACTTCTTCATAGTCAACTTCATGCTTTTGCTTGTAGCCTTTTACCACGAGTCTTGCTTTATATCTCTCCACATCTCCTTTGACATTCTTCTTTATCTTGAACACCTATTTGACTTCAATTGCCTCATGACCCTTAAGAAGAGATGATAACTCCCAAGTGTTATTCTTTTCAATGGCATCAATTTCTTCTTGCATGGCTTGCCTCCACCTTTTGTCTTTGAAAGCTTCATCAAAGTCTAAAGGTTCACTGTCAACAAGAAGGCAAAACAAATTAAAAGACTCAGTTACATCATATAATTTTTCAATACTTCTCATTTTTCTTGACCTTTTACTAAAACTTTCTTCGAAAGATGAGGATGCTTCATGAATGGAAGATAGTGGTGGAGTCTCTTCTTAGAGAGGTATCATGGTCTCTTGCTCTTCATCTTCAAAGTATGGAAAGAAATCATAACTTCCTTCTTCTTGTACTTCCTATCTCCAAGTGGCTTTTTCATCAAACTTCACATCTCAACTCACAACTATCTTGCCATTGCTTAGGTTGTACAACTTGTAGTCTTTGGAATTTAGATCGTAGCCAATAAAAATATGCTTTACACTTCGATCATCTAACTTGGATCTCCCTTGATCAGGGACATGAACATAAGCAACACTTCAAAAAATCCACAAATGATTGATATTGAGTTTGGTCTCACTCCATGCTTCTTGTAGTGTTAGATCATTCATATTCTTTGTTGAAGAGCGGTTGGGCAAATAAAGGGTTTGGTCCCACTCAAATCTCATTAGCTCTTGATACCACTTTGTTAGTGTGAAAAAAATAATAGAAGAGACACTTAAAAAATTTTATTTCTTCTTTTTCAATCAACTCAAAAATACATAAGATACTTATAGAAGTGAAAGAAACAACCTTACATATTCTATAACTATCTCTAATTAACAATAATAATTTTCTTTTAATTCATGAAATAATTCTCCTTAATAACACACCATAATTCTTCATTACTCATACAATAATTTTCATAATTCACATCCACATCAAAAATCTCATAACCATTAAAATTTTATTAACTTCAAATTATTATTTTTAATCAACATTATAAGCATTCTAGAAGCCGCCCTGATAGTATCATACGCAATAATCAATCTAGTAAATGTAATCCGTTTTAAACTCTTTCCAAGCGACAAGCATATCTCTGAAGATATGACAGAAAATATTTTTTTCTTTTATACTTATAGCTTAATTTCAAGAAAAACCATGCATCACGCATGGTCCCATTTTTTTTATGCTTCCATTAGTTTTAAATAGAACCGTACGGGATATTAAGCTGTAATATGCATATAGCTGGATGACATTGGCAATTCCAATTTCACCACTGTTCTAGTGAACATAGATTTTTATCAGTAATAATTTCCGTTTCTGTCAAGAATTCATGAACATTATGCAGCCAGATTAAGCCTCTAGAACTGCAGGATCAGCAAGAAGGAAAAAGGATAACGAATTGATCACAATTTACATTAAAATTAGCACTCAGATATTTACGGAGACCTAGCATCCATAACAAATGAGAGGTTCTAGTATCAAACAGAATCCATTGGAAACATACCTAGAAGACCATAAAAGAAGTTCGTCCTGAGAGATGATGGGTAACAAAAAATAACAAGAGCCAAAAATGTAGCAGCTATCTTTACATGTTTGGCACCCAAAGCATTATCTGAACCAAGGGGAGAGAATGTATTACTTGTAGACACATGAATCCGTCAAATTAAGAGGTTTTCCAAGTTGGTTGCCATGCAAAGTGACAGAACATCTGATTCTTCGATAGAATTTAGACTTAACCAATCTTCCCAAGATGTAAGCCCTTGATCTCACTACAAATGTCAGATTAAGTGGCAATGCAACACTGTCCATGTGCTCTTTAGTATTCCCAAGAATTGACACCCCACCATAGAGTGGAACCTGGTATCCGAACACCACTACCGCTAACTTCTGCTGACTCTTCCTGGACTGATAGAACTGCTGCATCTATTTTTCGATTTGCACGAGTCAATACATAAATAAAATCCAAGATATCCCAGAGAAAGTAATGAAATTAATTGCATCTTCAAGTTGATGATGCAAATGCAGAATGTTAATGTCCTATCCCAGAGTGTCTAACAAAGCAACTAGTAAAGAATTAGAGGAGTTAACAAGAATTCGATGGAATCTAGGATAAAACTTGCGCGTCCACTCCATTTCATGTTTCACTTTTCAAGGCAATGAAAGTATGAAGGAATGCATTGGACATGAGGAGTGAAGACTATTTTGGTAGCTTATATGTAAATCCCGGAAGGATAATGAAAAAATAATTCATAGCTTGTATGGTGTAATGTATGATATATATTCGTACTGTACCTCTAAATACTTCCCCAACCATTTATATTATGTAATAATACATTCTGAGAAAATGTTTTTTATACACCAAGAATATACATATTGTATGTTAACGTAAAAGAAATATTAAATCATATTATATGTAACCGTAACATTCTTACAATATATAAAATAATTTTATGAGTGAAGTTAAATAAAATTAATAATATTTTGATTGAAGAATAATAGATGAATCATAGAACAAAAATACATATTCGTATGCCGTAATATACTTTACTAATAAAAGATGAATTTGATAGATCCAATAGGATGAACTATGAAAATTAAAATTATGATTAAAAAATAATAATTATTTATAGTAATTTACGTAGAGAATTAATTCTAGTCATACAAATGTGATTATTTATGTGTGTGTAAGGCCGTTAAATAGTATATAAAACTTATAAAAAATTATTATACTAATTTTATATAAAGTGAAAGATAAATTTAACAACCTAAAATGGTAAAAAGAATACGCGTATGCTGCACCTCAAGGCATTGTGGAATGAAAAATGCTAGTACAACGTCATTAAGCCTCAAATTAATCTCCTCAATTTACCATAAAGGGGGCAGAACCAGATTATGATTGTGCAGAAAATAAATTGGAATGTAGCATTATTGTTTTGTAAATTTGAAATAAACCAAGCAGCTAAGCAATGGCATGTGGTAGAGCAGTGACGTTGAAGCGTGTCTGGTGTAACAAAGACTAGGAATGTCTGTGGGTAATGGGCCAATGGCCTACCGGTATCGAGAAATCTAATTCTAATATAATAAATAAAATTTCTGTGAAACCCACGTGACTATGAGCATTGCCTATGGAACAAAGCCTCTGGGAGAATTCATCAAAAGAGTGATTTATTTTCTTAAAAAATCGTACAAAACTGGTGGGTGGGTCCCCACAACTGGGAAGATGGTAGAAGGCATGCATGTAGATATAGCAGGATAAGCAGCTTTTAGAAAAAAAAAAACCCAATAAAGAGGAGCGATCAAAATCAAACTGAACTTGTTCAGTATGTCTGTGCTCCCTCCCCCAGAGTCCCAGACTGTCACTGGAGTCGATGCACACAATTGAGTTTTGACCCCACTCACACATTTGAGTAAACCCTTGGACACTGCGAAACCTCCATCTTCCATTCTTGCCCTGCCCTTTCCTCACCCTCATTTGTCATTTCTTACTTCATAGCTATAAAAACCTTTTTCTTTGTTTAAAAAGTGCACCAAATTAGTTAGGAGTCAAAACCAAAATTTTATATAATAGAAAATGAGTTTATACAAAATAAATAAATAGATAAAAATAACGGAAAAACTGACCGAGTCTTTCAACTCTCAAATTAAGTTTAATTAATTAACAATAATGTATTTAATTTAACTTAAACATGGGAGGAGGAATAGAAATAGAACAAAGGAAAATAAGCGATAGAAAGAGAGAGACAGAGAGTAATGGAAAGGATACCTGGCCGGAGGCTAGTGTGAGCTGGTAATAGCTAAGCAGAAGAGGGGTGGAAGTGACGTGAACACCGAAGAAAGTGGCAGGATTTCTGTATATGATCCTGATTGTTGAGTTCAACGACAGCATATCTGTTGGCACCCCGGTTCCATCATTCCCCGATTGAACATTCAAGTTCTCGAACACTATGTTCTGCACCTCCCCCATTCCATTTGTTTAACCAAAAATTTCATTGGTTATATTATTATCCAAATCCAAATAATACAAATAACAGAAGAAAGAAGAAATGAGGGTCGGGTCAGGCCCCACAATATTAAATTCCGAAATTTATGATTGCATCCACCAATCCAATCCAAAATTATTGATTCATTCTTCCATTTACACTCAATTGAAACAAAAACGGCAATAAAATTAAAAAATAAATAAATGTGGAAAACGTAAATTAAAGCAGTGGCAGAGAGAGGGAGAGGGCAGTTATGGCATTTTGCCAAATGATCACTCCCTGTCCCTGACCCTGACCAGCTGAAAGTTGAAACTTCGAAACTGAAAGAATCCAATGGCAATGTATGAATGAGGCAGGCATAAAAATAAAATATAATTAACGTGCAATCAAACCGAGTCACACCCAGGGCCAACTCGGAAGCCTACCGAGTCAGTAAGTGCATGATATGACTTGGTACCTTAACGATGACGCGAGGCTTGTAGCTCTTGCTGGCACCCCAAAGGATCAAAGAGAAGAGGGTAAAAAGCAGCACGAAAAGCAAGAAGAAGCAGAAGTACAAACGAATGTTGTGGGCGGAATCGTGAACGGCGTCGTCTTCATCGTCGTCTTGGTCAGCGTCGGAGAGTTGGTGGAGTTTCTTCCAGGGGGCAGGGGCGGAAGAGGAGGAGTGGTTGCGGGGGTTTTTGAGGGAGGCGGAGAAGCGAGAGGTGGAGGACTCACGGGAGTGGTGGATGGGGGAGGAGAGGTAGTAATGGTGGTGAGGGGAACCAGCGGGACTGGAACCGTATGACATTTTCTCAACGTCGTGGTTGGAAGGGCTCTGCACGTAGTACAATACCCTCCGTGGTGGGGACCGAACCGGCGACGACGACGACTGCTCCATGCTCGTTACCTCCGACTCCGATTTCCTGTGCATTCTTCCTCCTCCCATTCCCCTTTCTCTCTTTCTGTCTGTATATCACTCTCCCACATATACACAATAACAAAAGGACAGCTTTTATCAGTTAACAAACGCTACCAAAATAAATTCCATTTTAAAATATAAATAAATAATATTAAATAAATGGGATTTTTAAAACTGCAACCAATTTATTTTTTTGCTTTTTTTGGTTGGTATCATGCCAATGTTAGCTAGCCTCAATATAAACCTTTTGAGTTTTGTGAATCCTCCTAATAATTTTTTAATGTTAAATAAAAAATGAATATATTTAATGTATTAAAAATATAAAAAATATTTCATATTTTTAAATTTAATAATTAAAAAAATGATTAAGATAATTTAAAATTATTCATATGTTTTATTTGTAATGCAACAACTATTTTATAAACAAATTAAAGTATGTGTTATTTCTATATTTGACTCTGGTGTCAGATATGAATTTTATTTAACAACTCAATGACAAACGTGGTGGCAAATCTTACAATTTTTTTTATTTGTACAAATCATATTATATTTTTATTTAAATTTAAATATTTTTCTTAATTTTTTAAAACCTTGTTTCTTGTAGAACAAAATATAACTAGATAAAATGTAATAACTATATATTATCATTTAAAATTTATACAATGAGATTCTCGTTATAAATTAAAAAACAAAAAAAAAAATCAATAATTACACCAAGTTCCAAATTGGGAAATTCTGAAGTGATTTGTGAAGGGTATATTAAACTAGATCGTTTATCTGAAAAATTTTAATATGGAGCTGTTAAGAAGAAGTCAATGTATGGAACATTGATTTTAGATTATTAATTTATTATTAAAATAAATTAATGTTTTAGATTAAAAATTAAATTTTTATAAATTTTAATTAATATTATTTAGATTTGTATAAAAATTTAATTAAATAATTTTTTTATAAATAACTATAAATATAAAAAATTTACAAATTTCAATTTATAATTTTTTTATATATTCCAAATTTATATATCAATATTATCAAATAAAAAAATAATTTATCTATAAATCCAAACATGATAAATACATTATAGAAGCCTCCGATTTACCTTATTTGGGGTGTTTGAATTTTTGTACTAGAAGTAGACAGTTGCCACCTTCGCGTGTCTGACATTTTGTTTTGTATAACTGGCTTATTGCCTAAGCTACATTATTCCATTGCAAAGGTCGCTTTTCGGTTGAAAGTGGGTTGAATAAATTGTCTCTTTTACCCTTTGCCAATCTTATTACAATTGCAATGTATGTGATTTTCATGTCCTCAGGCTTAAGTGAGGTGTGATTGACGAAGGGCATGGCTGGAATGGGGTGCATTTTCACCCCAGTTTTGAAAAGAATTTTGTTTACGTTTGAATTGTTAAGAATGCATGAGAATGAGGTACAATTGGATTGTGGGGCCACCATCACCAATTTTCCATGCATTAAATAACAGGAAGCGTTGGTCGTGGTTTACGGTTTTGTGCCGGCAATGCAACGTTGGAACAGAGCGCACGACACGGCTTATAAGAATGTATACATGGAAAATGGGCCCATAGGATCCTTTCGGCTGTGGTTATGAACTTGTGAAGGTGGAGCCCCTCCCTGACTCTGACCTAATTCAACTTTTGATATTTGGGCTACAAGTGCAACTGGAACAAGTAAGCCCATAGTCTACAACTTTATGAAAGAACTCCTTTCTAATGTAAATGACCTATGGTATTTGTTGAACACAGTAACCAAAATCCAAGGGCCTACGCCGCTGCATGTCAATGTGATAACTCACAACGAAGATGCAAAATGCCATTCTCACAAGTTACCACTTTTTCTTCATTGGTTTCTATCAATACATCGTGCATCAATTCTATTCAAAACGGGTTCAAGTGGTCACATGAAAACGTTTCTAATAGATTGAAAGTAATGATTTCTTCCTTAACACAATAGCAACTATGGTAGAACAAATGGTGGTATACTTGTAAAAAGTACTACGGCATTCAAGTCAAGAAGGGAGTATTTAAAGTCTAAAGAGTTAGATGAGTGATATAGTCTATTATTTATACAATAAACTTGCTTAGTGTGTGTTTAGATTGCAGTTAATAAACTTAAGTTTAGTTAAAAGCGTATTTACAAACTTAAGTTTAATTAAAAGTGAGTTTACAGTAACGTAATTTATGTTTAAAATTTTTTATCTCAAAACTGAGTTGGGACAACAATTTTAATATAAAAACAAGAACTTCTTGCTTTCTATTCAATGGACATTTGAATCAATATTACGTTGAAACAAACTGAAAAAGAAAAATCTCAAACATTATTTTACGTCATTCAAAGACTTGAAATGTCGGTTTGATATATCAACTCATATTCAAACACGCTATTAGTAGTTAAGTTAAATGGTAAGGAATCTCATTTTACATTAAATATTAATTGATTGTTATGACCATAACTATTATTAGAAGTAAAAATGAGTCAAGTTTTCTATTAAGAATCTATGATTTGATTTGTTTGAAACTTAGTTTGTTTATTGAACAAATTAAGTTAATTTTTTTAAAAAAGTCAGTTTAATACACTTTTTAAATTTGACAAGTTAATTTAGTCTATTTAGTTATATATAATATGATATATATATATATATATATATATATATATATATAAATATTTTTAATTAAATTTTAGTAAAATTCAATAACTAAAAATTTAAATTAGTAAATTAGAATAAAAATAACAATAGGCAACTGCGTCGTCCATCGTATTCGTACCCGTCTTTGCGTCGTCCACCACGCCTCTGCCTTCTTCCCCACCATATGAAGCCATTGTCCACCAGCGCTGTCGCCGATCCACGTGTAGCCCGTCGCTCCACAACCACAAGTATGTCTCTTTCTCTGCCTCGCGCACACAGCCACACACACAATTTCATTTTTTCATACTTCTGAGTTTTGAGTTCTGACTCAGAAACCCTCGCCACCGCATGCCTCTACCTCTCCAAGATCTAAAGCTTCCGTCCACCATTGCTGCCGCCGCTCCATCTCCACGCAGGGACGCCGTTTCACTGTGACGCTGCTGCTCCACAAGTATGTCTCTGTCTCTGCCTCGCGCACATAGCCAGACACAACTTCATTTTTTCATATTTGTGTCTGATTGATTATTTGATTGGTTTGATTAGTTGATTGGTTGATTGGCTATGTAGGTGCTAATGTTGAATGATGTTAGTTTGTTGATAAATTGGGGAAAAATTGCTTAGAAGTCCTAAAACTTTGGTGTCGAGTTGTAAATAAGGTATCTAGTTGCTTAGAAATCCTAAAATTTTATGGTGAGTTGGAATAAGTATCTTTAAAATTTTCTTTTATCTGAATTTGGATTGTTAAAAATTCACATCGAAAGTATGGCATGCTGAAACTTCTCTTTTTAACTAAGTTAATTTGAGCCTAGAGTTGATATTGTGAGTAATTGATTCTTATAGATGAAATGGTATCAAGAGGGGTGTGGTAGAATTGCTTTTAGCTACTGTTGGTGTGTAGGAAATGGAGAATTCGTTATTTCTTTTATGACTAAATATGTTTATTCCAATTAGCAATTGAAATAATTGAAATTTGTACAAAAGTTAAACTAAATTGATTGCAATACACTATACATGTCTCGGTCCTATAGAGCTGGGAATAAAGACTGATTTGGTTGGTTATGGTAAAAATGTTAATGATGTGTTAATTATGTTGAACATATCACTAAGTTGAGTAATGTGTTCAATTGAGTAAATCTTGGTAAATGTTACACTCTGAGATCTAGAGGTCCTAGGCCAGCCGAGGCCTTATGGGTGTGGAGATATTAATTTTTGCTCATAATAGTTAGACTTGATATCTTTTGTTCAGAACTCTACTCTATCTGGTGCAATTTCATAAAAATATCAAAATATTTGGTGCCTGGATTGGATATTACTTACTCTGGTGCACGCAGTTTCATATACTGTGATAAGGCTTATAATGTATCATGTCATCCAAATTTGATGAGTGGTTTTTTGTGCACTACTAGCAATCAGAACACTTGTTTTTCATAAAAAGTACTATCCAGAAAAGGTTCACATATATGCTAATAGGGCCTAAATTTCTTCAGTTGCTTTTCTAGATTTTCTATTTAGTGGCTGTATCAATTGGTTCAATTATTTAGAAGTTATGGGCCAATAGAATAAAGCCTTACAGACCTGCGTTTTTGGGTTGGAAGATAATTCCATGATTTCATCATTCCCACATTGTTTGGTTTGAGAGAAAATAAGAAGAAAGAAAATGAGGGAGGAGAAAATGAATGAATGATTCCATTTTCTCCCGTTTGGAAGAGAAGAGAAAACAAGAAGATAGAAAAAAAATTAGTGGGTCTCACGCAAAAAAATTTCTTCGCTGATCAGCGAAGAAAATGAGAAGAACAAAGCTCAAAATGTCAAATTATATTTCGCCCTACGATTTTCTCTTCCATTGTACAGAGCAACAATTGGTAAGCTCTTGCCCAACCCGCATCCCATGAGTACGCATGAGGAGCTTGATATCATTGTAGGCGGTGCCATGACGATCTTGGGCCGGCGATGGCTCCGACGGAAAATCTCACGGGAACGAACACCACCATGGCCGGCGGGTGCTTGAGGAGCCGAGAGGGCGTGGGCGTGAAATCGTGAACGGAGGGGCTCTTTGAATTGTATCAAGAAATATGTTAATAATTGTGAAATTGGATTGTCTAAAAAAAAATTTAGGAAAAAAAAAAAAAAAAAGAGGGGGGGGGAGGGGTTGTGGGTAGGTGGGGGATATTAGAAGGGAGGGGGATATTAGAGGGGAGGGGGCGTGGGTATGAAGAAGTAGGGAAATGGGAAATGGGAAATGGGAAATGGGAAAGGGTGGGTGTGGGCCGTGGGGGATGGGGGTAGAAAACTTAAAATTTTAGATTTTTTATATATTAAAATATATTTAATAAAATTTAATATAAATATTATATAATTATAATTAATAAATCAAAAATATTTATTAAATAAATAATTTTAAATCAAATTTTTATAATTTGGTGTTAATAAATTAAAATTTTGTAATTAATATTTAATATAAAATTATTTTTTAAAATTTATAAAAAAATATTTATAGATTAAAATAAAATTAACTTTTGTTTATAATTAATTAATTATGATAAAGATATATATTAATTTATATAAATATATTTTTTTTTCATTTCTCATTTTATATAATTTTAAAATGTATTTATTTACTTAATATAATTTTAAAAATGTTTAATTAAAAAATATAATAATATATTTATATTTCATTATACATGTAATAAGGGTAAATATGTCATTTTATATAATTATATATTATATTCTCTTTTTTTTATTCAACTCTCATTTTCTTTCTCTTTTCTTTCTCTTCATCCAAACAATAAAAGAGAAAATATATTTTTCTCTTTTTTGGAGTGGCATTTTTTTTATTCTTTTTGATAGTCCATGCATCTTTTTGTATACAAATGTACCTTGATGATTAACTTCTGTACCAGATCTCATCTTGCTACTGAGGAAAATGTGCAAGAAGCAATAAGGCTTTTCACTGTGTCTATAATGGATACAGCTAGGTCTGGAATAAACCAACAAATAAATCTGACACCTGATGTGGCAAATGAAATAAAGGTTTGTATACCATCTTCTCTCTTTTTCCATCTAGCTTCATATCCTGATGGATTAATTGTTTGCACCGTGAGCAGCAAGCAGATACTCAGATAAAGAGAAGAATTGGGATTGGAAACCACATATCAGAAAGAAGGCTGATTGATGACCTCAGCAGAATGGGAATGAATGAATCTATTGTAAGTAGCCACTTAACTGAAAAAGACAGTGTCATAACTTATAAACCAGAATTTAAGGCCACCATTTGGTTCAAACTTTTAAAAGATACATGTTTCAAACAATAGTATGCTACATAATCAGACTTCAGGCTATCTTATTGGGTGAACAATAATACTGCTCAAAACTCAGTTAGTTATAGCTTGAAGCAATCATTTGACCCAATATTAGTTTTTGTGTTAATGTTGGATATCTATTGTGGACTTGTAGTATTGTTTGTTGGACAATTTGATTTATGAGGCATTTTAGATTTGTGTCATGATACTGTTTTGATGTTAGTAATTTGAGGTTTGAGGTCTTTTAGATATGTCTAATTATATTGTTGTCAAATAATTTGAGGCATGAGGTTAATTATATTTGTTATAATTTTGTATTGTTGAATAATTAAGCTTGTTAGACATATGTTATTGAATTAGAATATTAGATTTTTAATATAATATTTTAAAAATCATATATTTGTTTGCCTATTTAAAAGTCATTAACTTATGTAAAGATCTGTTAGTTTATTTAAAGATAAATCTATTAGTCTATATAAAAGTTTATTGACCTATTTAAAGGTATGCATGTTAGTCTATTTAAATATTTTATTATAAAGTAAATTTTTAAATAAATTTTTAGATGAAACTAATCGTTTAAAAAGACCATGTCTAACTTTAAAAATTAGTTTATTTCAAATTTATAGGCTAGACTTACACTTTATATTTAGGATACTGGGGTTTCCACTCCTAACTACCATTTAAAACCCTTCCAATAAAGAGGGATTTCATGGGAAAAGATTGACTCTCAATCTTGTTTAGCTGTTATAGACCTAGTTATCCGAGTCTGAAGCCGGAGTACACCATGAATGGGACGGGTTACTCCGTGTTGGTTAACATAGATCCAGAACAAATTCCGTTTTCCTTCCCGTGAATATTAGTGGGAAGAGAACATAGGCTTATACCCAGCAATATGAGGATGGGCAACACAAATTTCCCAATGAGCTAGCTGTCGAAGCGCTTGGCTCCAACAAAATCTCTGCCTTTAAAAGGAAACTGTTTTAAGTGTTATTAATTTATATTTATATTTTCCAAAAGTATAATTAGTAAAATCTTTAATACGTTTAGTAAGATTTTTTTCTTTATTTAAATTATATTAAATGTTTATATTTTTGTAGAAAGTATTTTATTTATCAGATATTAATAATAATGTTAATATTTTAATACATATTTAGCATTTAAAATGAAATTACTTAAATATTATAACTTTTTTACTTGATCTTTCATCGCTACCAGCTTAAATGCTAAATTTTGTTATGTGCAACATTTTTTTTATCAATATTTTAGTGCAATATATTAATTCTCAGGATCCGGAGCAGATTTGACTCGGCACAACCTAACGATGCATCCAATCCCAATGATCTTACCCCATGGCCCATGTCTTTATACTTTTTACATCCACAATCCTACTAATTATTGTCCTTGCTTAGAAGTACATAATTTCACTGACAGTATTGGATTAGGTAAGAAGCATTTAATTGATTTTAATATACGTTTGTCTATATCAATAATCATTAATGTTCTGCTGATAATAAAAATACCTTTCAATGTAGATCTTTTTTTCCTTTTAAAAAAAGATTATTTTACATTTCTCCTGAAATATTTATTATTATTATTATGAAATATTGAGAAAAAAACTTATATTAAAAAAAATTAGTAGTATTTCGTTTCCGTATCATTTCGGGGAATAAATATAAAGAGGGGCATGTGCAACTTTTTACATTCCAGCCTAATCCAGAACAAGAAACAAAAGTAAAGATAATTTGATTGTTTAAAAATTAAGAAAATTAATTATTACTGCATATTATTATGTAACTTATATAGTTAGGACTTATTAAACCAAAAAAAATTGATTAGTTAACTAATTAATCAAGATATATCAAGTAAAATACAGGATCAAGTAATTTATATATAATTAAATAATATACTAACTCAACTAATATGCAATTCATTTTATTTATGAATTAATATCATTAGGGATATGTATTATAATCTAATTTTGATGCATTATTAATATAAATTTTTTTACATCATCAATTAATCATATATCATAAGATATTATAAGATGTGTGACTTTTGAAATAATTATTATAAAAGTTAAATATTTTTAATAACATAACAATTTATGATTAAATAATAATGTAAAAATATATCAAAATTAAATGTTATGCATTATATATATATATATATATATATATAAGAATCAATTTATTATAGTAAGAGAAATAAATATTGATTTTTGGATCTTACACTAAATGGCCAAAATTAGAATATAAATATATGTAATTTTTTAAGTGGTATCTAATGATTCTTTTAATAAAATCATTTCAATCATTAGATGAAAGTGATAATCAATTTATTAAAAATAACCCTGTAAGTTAAAAAAAACTCCTTTATTAGATAATTATATATATATATATATATATATATATATATATTATATATCCCAAAGCGGCAGGAAGGTCAATTGGTGAGTGAAAATCGAGTAGTGAATAGGTTGATGTCCGAGTTACTATATCCTCAAAATGACTTTGGTTTGAAGCTTCTTTATGATTAATAGTAATACTAATAAGAAAGAAGCAAAGCACCAAGGAAAATTTGCAATTTAGCATTGGAATATGATTCGAAATAAAGCAATTAAGTGCTTCCGTAGATTTACAAGAGAACGCGAGAAAGGATCCCAGCCCAAGTAAAACATCAAGGGCTATCCTGATTGGAAATGACCACGGCAGGCCCATTACTGGACTGGGCCAGATTGCTCCTTAGCTCGAACTCCTTAATCAGCTCAGCATCCACATTCTCCTGGGCCTCCCACGTGGGTTCATCTAAATCGGCCCATTTCACCAACAACTCCAATTTCCCATCATCCCCAACTCTCCGAGAAACCACCGCTTCCGCCACCGCGTACTCAAGGCCAGCCTCGTAGTCCCTCACCAAGTCCTCAGCCACAAACCTTGCCTTCACCCACTCGTTGGCGCCACCGTCCTTCCACCGCACCAGATATTCCAAGTTCTCACCCTTCCCCCTCCTCTCCACAATCTCCTCCACCTCCGCGTACTCGAACACCGCCCCTTCCAAAACCCTAACAACCCCCTCCAACCCAATCCTCCTCCCAAATTGCATCGGGTTCCCCTTCGGCGTCACCTTCAAGATCTCCCTCGCCAGATCCAGCGGCGTGCGCCCTCGACCGTCTTCAATTTCGGGATCGGCGCCAAGATCCAGCAGCAGCTTCGCCACGCCGGGCTTCGCGTACCCGGCGGCCATGTGCAGCGCCGCCAGGCCGCCGCTGTTGTCGCGGTGGTCCAGGTTGGCGCCGACTTCAGCGAGGAGGCGGACGCACGACTCCGAACCGAGTCCGGCTACAAAGAGGAGGGCCGTTCGGCCGGCGGCGTCCACGGCGTCAACGTCGCGGCCGTCTCCGGCGTCGATGAGGCGCTTGAGGGCGGATTCGTCGGCTTTCTTGGCAGCGGTCCACCAGGGAGACTCATACTCGGCGAGGACGTCCTTGGCTATGAAGTCGGAGGGAACCCAGGAAGGGGTGTGACCGTCTTTCCACTCGATGAGGTATTCCATGCCGGTGGCGCCGTGGAGGGCTCTGCTTCCTATGATTCCTTTGACTTCGCCGTAGGACTCATCTTCGCTGCTGTCTTTGGGTGCTTGCTGCTGTTGGTGTTGGTGTTGGTTTTGGAGGGTAGAGAAAGTGAGGAAGGGTGTGGATTTGTGGCGAATGGGAAGGAATTGTTGGCAAGAGGAAGGAAATTGGTGTTTGGGATTGGGATTTGGATAGAGTTTTAGGTGGGAAGCTGGTTTGGTCAAGAATACAGCTTCCATTATTGGTTTTGCTGCTGCTTTTTCTTCTTTCTGTAATGTCTGTACCTCTGATGATTTTGATTCAGTGTAGTTTGTTGAACATGAACATGTGGCAGTGGCAGTGGCAGCGGCAGCGGCAGTGGCAGATAGAGAGAGAAATGGGGTTGAGTTTGGACCTACGAGTGTTAAAGGATAAGGAACCACATCCACTTCATGGTTACAATGGGATAGGAGATATGACGAAAAGGGTAATTGGAGTGTGTCTTTTGTTTTTGTGTGCACTTTATTTTTGCTATTTTTTGCTGTTGGCACCGATAAAAAAACACTAGCCACTACATTGTATCTCTCTCTCATGAACTCGTGTATCAATGATCTCGAATTCTCAATGGTGTGTAGCCAATTTTTTTTAAAAAAAATATATATTAATGGCAGTGCAATTTACAAACCTTTGTAATTTGTATACTTAGCAAAAGAGGAAAGATTTTGTCAAAAATAAAAAATTGCAAAAGAGGAAAGAAGGGCCTTTATTAGTTCTGAATAAAATCTATTAAGCTTTAAATTATTCAATTCATTTATATTTAAAGCGTAATATTATATCTTTCTATTCAATCATCTTAATAATTATTTTAATATTAAATAAAGAAAGTATTAAATAAAAAAAATAAATGTATCTAATGTCTTAAAAATATAAAAAATATTTAATATTTTTTTTATTTAATAATTAAAAAGATTAATAAAAGAATTAAGTAAGAGGATTAGGTAGGAAGATAAATTATTTTTGATATTTAAATCAATTTATTCTAATAATATATTTCAATAAATTAAATTTATTAAGTTATTTTTTAAAATAGATAGTTTATAACACAATTAAAATATTCATTGAATATCTAATAGATATTCATTGAATGAATGAATATTCAATCTACCAATTTAAAATAAATCTCTAAATAATTTATTTGTCTCTCTATTTTTTTTTAAATGTTTCTTTCTCTAAAATATTCATTCTCTTTCAAATTAGATGTTTATCTATTAAATTGAGTTATAAATAGGTTGAATGATTTTAATAATAACATAATAGATCCTAAATAGATTATTAATTTATTTTTCATCCATCCATTATAATTCAATTTAAAATTTATCTAATCTAACTATTTGCCACTCCTAATGTATAAAATGATTCATTTATAATTATTACTATTACTACTACTATTATTATTATTATTATTATTATTATTATTATTATTATTATTATTATTATTATTATTATTTCCTTCTGTATGTAGTAATTTATTTTTTTTTTTCATTTTTGTCAAAAAAGAAGCATATTCTTAATTAAAAAGAAACATTAACAATTTTTAAAACACTTAAAATGAACACAATCAATGATAGACTCGGAAAATTTGATACAGTTGGCACTTTTATGAAAACTAATTATATTTGAGTTTTGTTGTATCATTCTACAAGTTTTTTATAATAATTTTTTTAATATTAAATAAAGAAAATATTAAATAAAAAAATAAATGTATCTAATGTATTGAAAAGATAAAAAAATATTTAATATTTTTTTTTATTTAATAAAAAAAATTGGTATGATGATTGGATAAAATGATTTAGAATTATTCATTATGTTTATGGAGAAATATACTTATGTGTGCTTGAATAGGAAGAAGGTAGCAAACTAGTAAGCTGCTTGAGTCTTGAGAATTGAAGGACTTCCTTTAAAGTTTAAATTAGGGCTATCAAAATGGGTCGATCAAGCTTATTCGGGTTGATTCATTTCGGGTCGAGTCAGATTGAACTATGTTAATTTTTTATTGATATTTTGTTTGTTTAATTTGATCTGTTTTGACTTAATGTAGTATTATTAATACTGGTCGTCCAGCCCATTTGGGCTTGATCTATTCGAGTTTAGCTCATTTAAGTTATTTCTAATTTTTTATTTATTTTTATTAATTTAATTTATCTATTTTATCAGATTATTCGAGTAGATTCATTGGTTCATTTTGATGGCTTTAATTTAAACGCCGTTTAATGCGTGGCTGTTATTGGGTCGTTTTAACCTAGACCTCTCAGTCAAAGGTTCAGTGATGGACCTTTGATTTTACCTACTATTGTAGGTTTTTAGGTTTTGTAAAAATAAAAATTATTTTATTACTTTTAAGTCCTTCAAGTGTACATATTTTCATATCAATCCTTTTTTATTTTAAATTCATATGTACCAGAAAATTCAGATTAAGATTTCAATTCTTCTCATTTCTTCGCCGTCCGCAAGTGGCCGTTACCGCCACCACAAAATCATAAAGGCGTCAAGTCTGATGTTGTATTGGTATTTTCATAACCCTTCCATATCTTTTTTTCCATTTTTTAACAACAGCTTCAAGGTTGACCATCATTGTTGTTCTGGCTTGCTGTGTGGGGGCATGGAAGATGAGTTACGCATTATATGAACAATGAATAAAAAAGCTCGTAGCATTTAAAAATCAAATTTTTGTAAGAAGTGCATATGTCTATTATACAGAGTTTTCAGCATATGCGTTTGCTGCATAATTTCAAAAGGAGTATAAAACCAAAAACTTTTATTTATTAGCAGAGAAAACAGAGTAACACTTAAGTTTTTTTTTTCGTTTTTGGCCTTTGTTTTGGGTTTCTACAAATGAACCCCACAGGAAGTGGAAAAAGCTTCAGCTTATATGGTCTATAACATCTTCCAAACGCAATTTAGTACAAAACCCGAAGCGCATACACGAAAATCCAAAAGTTGAAGCTTGATTTGAATTGATTGATTTATGTCCTCAAAGAAAGTTGGAACTTTTGCAATGAAGGGAAACAATTTGAAACCGATGCGAAAGAGGAAAAAAATGGAATCAAAACAAAAGGAAAAAAAAAAGAACCAAACAAGGAGAGGAAATGAAGAAGAAGAAGAAAGAAGAGGTAGATGCAGAAACGAGAGACTGGTTGTATAGAGAGGAATGAAGAATGCAGAGTGTTGATCCGGTCTATGGCGCGAAAGAGAGAGAAATGGGGTACCTTCGAAGAAGACAAAATCCAAGGAGGTACCCTTGAGATGAACAACAACTACTATTACGGTTCCAAATCTGAGAAACGAAGAGGTGACCAAATTCTTTAAGGTATTCTTGCAATAATTTGGCATAAACCATTTTGTTTCTATTAAGGGTTATTTAAAAATTTATCACTTTCTTTTCAACCTAATTAACAGGTAACTAATAATGCATCACAATTGTCCATTTAATTTTTAATGCATCAAACGATTGATATGATAGAGTCTATCAATGAACCCTAAACAAGAGGGTCATATTAAAACGACCCGCTGTTATTGGGTTTCACAAAGATTCAAAAGAATTTGACATCATACTCCAACGTCACATTTATAAGGCCAATCTGTGTCCAGCCCCCTCGTAATGATATAGATAAACTTTACACCAACTCTTTGAATGGATAATGGCCCTGTCTCAAGAGTTAGAAGTGCAGCCCAAAGACCCATTTAAATTCATGAAAAAGCTATCTGTAGTAGTGAGTGAAGGCCAGTTGTTAAGCCCAAAGTTTATTTGTGGTTGTGCTCTCGTATAATGGTAGATAGATGAAAAAGCATAAAGAAAGTCAAATGAAAAAAAAAATCATGAAATATTTTATGCGTAAATCTTATGTTTGGACTTTTATTTTATTTCCTCCACCTCATACGCTTCAATTAAGGTAGAAAATCGTTCAAATTGATTTATCATTTGAATGTCATAACTATTGACAAAGGAAATAAACAAAATAAAATAAAATGTGTCAATTGAATTATCATTTGTCAATGTTGAACCACATGAAACGGGTCATACTCGCATGTGGCTCGTTTGAAAATTAACTAATGATATTGCATAAATCTGTCACAAAAATTATGTATGTATAAAATTAGAATTTAATTTATATATAATATCAGTGTAAAAAAATTTTATGTTGACATCTAATAATGTATTATTACATCATTTAATGAATTTGATGTAACAACATATCATTAGATGGCAATGTAAAACTTTTTTTACATAAATAGTATATCAAAATTAAACTTATAAAATGATAATACTATATTATGAACTATCTCTCCAAAAAAATTAGCTTAAGTTATTGAGTAAATGTACATAAATACTTTTATTATATTTTTACTGAGGGTTACATAAAGAAATAAATATAGATAAATCAAATCTCATGCAAGAAGTTTGCGCTATTAACAACATTAGTTTTCAACAAAAATGAATAAAACTTGAGACAGTAAATTTTAGTTAGAAAAATTAATAATGAAGACTTCAAGTAAAGGATTAGTTTAATACTCAATGTGTGTAGAGAAATCTCATAAAATTAAAAATAATAATCACAAATTAAAAAGAAAGTTTGCTACATTTTCTTTATTAATAAATAAAAGATAATTTATTTTAAAATAATATAAGTTATAAATTTTATTTTGTACCAAAAACTTTAAATTTCATTTAACATTAGTTGTGTTTAATTAGAAAGAGTTTTTTTTTCTCTCTTCCATTAATAAGAGTTTAAGAAAAAGGAATAAAAAATAAAATTAGAAATAATATAAAATAAAGATAATTGATTCTAAACTAATATAAGTTATAAATTTTATTTTGTACCCAAAAACTTTAAATTTTATTTAACTTTAGTTTTGTGGTTAATTAGAAAGAGTTTTTTTTTCTCCTTCCATTAATAAGAGTTTAAGAAAATGGAATAAAAATTAAAATTATAAGTAACTAAATAAAATAATATAAACGAAAGATAATTGATTTTAAGCTAATATAAGTTATAAATTTTATTTAAATTTAAAATTTACTTTTGAGTTTAACTAAATTAGAAAAGTTTTTTTTCCCTTCCATTAATAAGAGTTTTAGAAAAAGGAATAAAAATTAAAATTAGAAATAAGTAAATAAATAAAACAATATAAAAGTAGAAAAAAATTATGAAACCTCTGAATTAGAAACGGCTTTGGAAATGGGAAAGCCACGTGACATCACCGAAATCACTAACTTTAAAGAAAAAGATACTTACACTTTTTTTTATAGATATAAATATTATATATATTTTTTTAATATATATTTTTTAAAAAATATGTGATTAAGTGAAAAAAAATAATTAAAAAATAAATATAATAAATAATATTAAATAAAATATAAAAAATATATATATATATTATTTACGATAAAAATATTGAAATTAAATTTTAAATGAGGAGACACTTGTATGTGAAGTTGAATTAAAGAAGCCTTGCCCACCCGTTAAATGGCAAGACCGCAAGTGGAGACACCGCATGCGGAGACAAAAATTAAAAAAAAAATAGCTAGTGCGATGGAAGGGTGCGAATAAGACAGGAATTAACCAGAGAAAAATAAATTAGTGAAAATAATTTTTGTTTAATTGAAACCAAAATTTGACATGTAGCGTTTTAAGAAGTCGATAATAAATAATAGTCAAATCCACCATGTTGGCTGTCGAACTTTATATATGAACCCCCATTCATATAAAAGGAGCGTGAATTTTTTGTGATTTCAATGGTCCCATGGAGCTTCCAATTCTTATTCCTTCCTACTCCAATCACAAGAGGTAACACCCAACAGCCAAACAGCATACATAGAATGTCCCAGAAGAGACGAAGCCATAATCATTGTTTCCGTGTACAATTTTTTTTTTAAAAAAATGTTAATCTTATCACATTTTTTTATCACATTTTTTTTATAATTATAATTAAATAAAAAATAATATAATTAATAATACGATGAGTAGGATAAAAAAAAATAATGATCAAGAAAATCCCATTATTTTTTATTTGGGGGTAAGGCAGCAAAAGGAAAGGATAGAAAGTGAGGCTTAAGACTTGTTTGGAAAGAATGGAAAGCAATAACCAGATACCGCGTGTCGCGTCAGAAATCGCGGCCAAAATACACTGTCATACAGCTAGCACAATGCACATTGCAAATGCAAACTGGATAATAATATTACTACACGCAGTCACCGCCTCCATTCCATTCCCATTTCCCACCGCGTTTATTCACTACGCAACCAACAACCAATTTCATTCGGGTTTCCTTTCATCCTTTCTTGCATTTTTATGGACCCCCTCCCCCCTCAGTATTATATAATTAACAACTACTCCTTTCTTCTGTCACATTCTCTCCATTATATTCATAATTTATATTCAGTTACGTACAACTACAAGGTTTGCAACCTCCCATCTTCTCTTCCTTTTATATATATATATTTGAGTGTGTCTCTTGTTACTCTAACTCTAACCCTCTCTCCACTTTCCTTGTTGGATTTCCTTTCCTCCATTTAACTCATTTCCCCTTTCTTTAATTTGTCAAACTCCAAAGTCCAAACCATTTGTTGCTTTTGCTTTGCTCAACATGAAGCTGATTCTACTAAGTGCCCTGCTTAGCTTGTGCTCAATATTGCTGGTTTTGGACGACGTTCACGTTGTTGCGGAGGACCCTTATAGATTCTTTGACTGGAACATTACCTACGGGGACATTTATCCCCTCGGAGTTAAACAACAGGTTTGTATTTGCTCTGTTCACTAAACACTAATAAATAATATATATCACTGCTCTGCCTCTTCACTCTTCCTTTTTTAGTTTATTCGTCTTTTGATATATATATACGTGCTCAATGCTTGGTTGGTATTTTGCATTTATAGGGCATTCTTATCAATGGCCAATTTCCAGGCCCCGAAATCTACTCTGTTACAAATGACAATTTGATCATAAATGTTCACAATAGCTTGCCCGAGCCGTTTCTTCTATCATGGTGACAACTCTCTCTTTCTCTGTTTTATATATGTTTTTATTTCAAAATCTTCAGTATCTTTCACTGCATTTGTTAAGAAGGAAGAATGGTGTGTCAATTTCCAATAGATAACAGTAAATTACAGTAGTAAGCCCATCTATTAGGAATCAAACTGCATCTTTGATATTCCTCTAAAACTAGCTTTACTAAATGCATACGATTCAAATGCATCAGAGTCACACCAACATGGATACACATATAAGCCGGCATAACATTTTTATTTCATTGATTAAATCATATTCTTTTTTGGTACATCGATTAAATCATCAATTTTTATATTCTTATATCAAATAATACATATACTTCTTTTCACACTTTATTTAATATAATTTATTATACATATTTTTTTATCATTTTATCTCACCTAATCACATTCATTAAACAATAGTATAAATAATACCTATATTTCTTTTAGAAATGTAAAATAATTATTTTCCTTAAATCATATTGAGTTTACGAATGAAAATAAAAAATGGCCTAGGGAAAGACAAGCTGCGTGTTTGGGTACCTTTTTTTTCATGAAAATAGCTTTTCTTTTTAAATAAAAAAATTTGTTTCAACTGTATTATAATATATTCATCAAAATCAATTTTAATTTTTATACAAAATTTAATATATTATAAAATTTTTTATGTTGAAGATTAAAGTTTATAATTTTAAATTATAAATAATTTTTTTATATTTTGAAATATAAATATCATTTTATCCTCAATTTAATATTTTTTAATTATTTTATACTTATTTTAATAATTTAATAGATAAAATAATTTTTTTATATTATCTAAATAAAATAAATTTTTGGTAAACTTGTAGATCTCTCCCTAATTACACTAACTTTATATTAGATGGGCCGCGCAACAAAGCCACCCCAAATTTCTTTTTCTAGCTGTCACTGATGGGGATTGAGGAGATGCCACCCTTACTCTTTACTCAATTCACTCACAACGACTGAAGGAGACAACAAAAACATGGATTTAATAAATGTTGCTCTCACCCATCACTTCGGCCCTTTAAGTCATGTCACGGACTAAACCCACCCAATTCCAAGCCCACCTAACCGAAACACAATTGAATTCATATAATTGCCTCCTACTTTAATAAAAATCTTCACGAGTGAGGCCCATTTTTGCTTTGGACTGGTCATTGTCCATGGGCATTTACACTCGCCTTGAACCCAGACAAAAATGCTTGTTACTTCAACAGGAACTTTATTAGATTGAACAGAAATTTGCATAACAAGTGAATTAAAAAAAATTAGAAAAACAGAAAATTGCATAATGAAGATCTAATCATTGTTCTTTCTTTAATATTCAACAGGAGTGGTGTTCAGCAAAGGAGAAATTCTTATGAAGATGGAGTTTATGGAACCACATGCCCCATCCCTCCTGGCAAGAACTTCACCTACACACTTCAAGTCAAAGATCAAATTGGAAGCTTCTTTTATTTCCCATCCCTTGCTTTCCACAAGGCAGCTGGTGGCTTTGGGGGAATCAAAATCCTCAGCAGGCCAAGGATTCCAGTACCATTCCCAGACCCGGCTGATGATTTCACACTTCTTATTGGAGATTGGTACCACATCGATCACACGGTAATCAAACACATAACTCAACACAATAGTGCTTCTTTGGTCTCAAAGTTATGTTTGTTGTGGGTGTGGCCCCCTATTTCTTTTAACTTCCTCGTTTTATTAACACATGATTATATGTATTTAGAAGCTGAGGACCGTTCTAGATCGTGGACACAGACTTCCATTCCCTCAAGCCGTTCTAATCAATGGTCGTGCAAACGGTACAACATTCACAGTTGAACAAGGTAGGCCTTTTATTTTTATTCTCATCTCCCCTATATATATGGTTTCTTTTTTTTTTTTTTTTCTTCTCAAGTTATTGACTTTTAGATGATAACGTTATTTTACTATCTCTTAAATGGACAACAGGGAAAACATATAGGCTTAGAATATCAAATGTTGGACTTCAAAACACACTCAACTTCAGGATTCAAGACCACCACATGAAACTGGTCGAAGTGGAGGGAACTCACACTATACAAACTACCTATTCCTCAATAGATGTACATGTGGGACAGTCTTATTCGGTGCTCATCACAGCTGATCAAGCACCCAAGGAATACTACATTGCCGTGTCCACTCGTTTCACTAACACCATCGTCACAAGCACTGCCATCCTTCACTATAGTAACTCTCAGCAACCTGTTTCTGGCCCAATTCCTGGTGGACCAACTACTCAGATTGATTGGTCCATCAAACAAGCTCGTTCCATCAGGTAATTCATTCTCCCAGTCCCACCCACCATTAGTTTGTTTTCATCAAAGGTGCAATTAAGGACCCACTTAATTACTTTGACATTGTTCAACAATTAAAGATATTGCAAACTTGCAGGACGAACCTGACTGCGAGTGGACCGAGGCCAAATCCACAGGGGTCCTATCACTATGGTCTCATAAACATCAGCAGGACAATCAAGCTGGAGAGCTCAGCAGCACAAGTTAATGGCAAGCAGAGATATGCAGTCAACAGTGTATCCTTCATTCCAGCTGAAACTCCTCTCAAATTAGCAGATAACTTCAAGATTGGTGGTGTTTTCCAAGTTGGAAGCATCCCAGATACCCCTTCTGGTAAACCCATGTATCTTGATACATCAGTCATGGGTGCTGATTTCCGAGCCTTTGTTGAGATCGTGTTTCAAAACCATGAAAATATAGTTCAAAGCTGGCACATTGACGGATACTCTTTCTGGGTTGTAGGGTAAGAATTCACAATTGATTTTCCATCAATATTTAGTCTATTCACTTCAGATAATTGAAAATCTCAGGCATTTTTTATGCAGTATGGATGGTGGTGTGTGGACACCTGATAGTCGTAACCAGTACAACCTCAGAGATGCAGTTTCGAGGTGCACAACACAGGTTGGTTTTTTTTCAGTTGCCATATTCCCTTTTATCATTCATCACTATCCAAATGCAGCATCAACTTACTGATCTATTTTGTGTCTCAGGTATATCCTAAGTCATGGACCGCAATTTATATGGCATTAGACAATGTGGGTATGTGGAACGTGAGAAGTGAATTTTGGGCACGACAGTACCTTGGACAACAGTTCTATCTGCGAGTGTATTCACCAGTTGAATCCATCAGGGATGAATTTCCAATTCCAAAGAATGCTCTTCTCTGTGGCAAAGCTGCTGGCAGAACAACCAGACCACTATAAGAATGAAATCCCAAACAGGATACAATGTCAATCAATAACCTAGCCATGTAGGGACCAACTTGGTCCCATTTTTAGCAAATTCATCTACAATTTCTTTGTATTATTACATAAACACCAATTCACCATAATATTATGATAATAAATTACCCCTATTGATTAATTTGTTTTTCAAATGTATATGTGTTTCCCAGATGTATTAGAATATTGCTACTTTACTTTACCAGAATGAACTGATGCAAACTAGTTCAATCTGCATGTACACTAACACGAACATAGCATGGAGAGGCAACAAAATAAAATTTGAAGTGTTATGCTGTGTTTGACACGATAGTTCGATATGTCTTTGAGACAGACACAACTCATTTTTAAGAAGGTAGGAACGTTCAAACACATTGTTCCTAATAGTCACCTACTTCATTCAAAAGAAATTGTGATTCATGCTTTTGTAAGCTTTCAGGATTCGGTCTCCATGTTTCATAGAGCTCTCCCTTTGCCTCCCATCTTTAGCCAGCATTGTTACTTCTCAAACAACCCATGATTGATAATCATTAGAGATTATATTTATTTTTTTCAAAAAAAAAAAATCTGAAGAGATTAGGTGTTTTTTTTTTCTTTCCTACAAAAGTATTTCTTGTAGTACGTCCTTCCCCTTCAATTATTGCATTCTTTATCAAGATTCATTCAATAATAATCAATGACCAAAGTAACACAAAACTCTATATTAAAGATGGACTATTCTAGTATTCAACAATTCCAGTATTCAACAAACAGACATGATGTGAGTATATGAAAAACTGTAGAAAACAATCAAGATGAAGTGAGATCTTTACAGCGAGGAAAAGAACTGAAAAGTTGGAGAACAAATTATTTTCCTTTTTATTGTTATTATTAATTTATATTGAAATAAACTTCATATTAAAATCTTCCAATATTTGTAATAATATTTAATATTGAGATGTATAATTGGTAGTTAAATATTTAAAAATAAGATTTCTTTTGTGAAAAATAAAATCCCTTTTATAAAGTCAGATTAGACGAAGATAATAACAATTATTTCTAAGTATATCAATTATTGGGTAGATATATCAAATTGGGCCAATTTAGAGCCAATCCATGAATAAGTAAAAAGTTAGGAAGTATGAATCTCTATATATATATCTATCTATATTTACATCTATATATATATATATATATATATATATATACAATTGAAACTTCGTATTAGGAAAATTTATGTCACATGTCACATTTTATATAAACATTTTAATTCCCTCCATTTTTTTAGACTTTCTATTAATAGAAAGATTTTTGAAAGTTTAAATTTTAAAAATACAAATATTTCTAAACAAATAAATTAAAATAATAAATAAATTAATTATTATTAATTGATTAGCCATCACAATTCTAACATTAACAATTATAATTGACCCAATCAAAACTAAATCCCTTTATACATCAAATATTCATATATACCAATTTAATTATGAAAGACAAATCAATTATAATTATATCAGGTGTAAGTCTTTTTTTTTTTTACACTCAAAGTTCAACTTTCATCTAATGGTTGAATTATTACATTAAAAGTAACCATTAGATTGAATTAAAAATAAGAGAAAATCAATTATAGTTGATCCTTCCTCATCAATTATTATTAATTATAAACAATATTAAATTAATGATGAAAATAATTATTACATAAAATTAGGAATTATAAGTGTCCATGAATAAATATATGACAATAATCAATCTATGTAATTATTCCAACATTTTGGTTCATTCCGTCACATATATTATTTGTAATTTCCAATAATGGAAGACTATTTAAGGCATTTGTCATGCCTTTTCTTTTATTTCGTATTTAGAACATTTTCTTTTAATTTTATTTAATTGTAGTAATTGTTGTCGAGTTTTTAGGATGCACCATTATCTTCAATTGCAAATTCACACCGTTATAGTCCTAAAAAGTTACTACAATTAATGTATAATGTTACTCATAATTCAACTGTAGAGTTTTTTTTTTTTACTAAAATTCAACTGTAGAGTTTAAATTTTTAAATTTGATTTTTTATTATTATGAAGTCTTTATAGTTATTTTCATTTTTTAAAGTGTTGTAAGGAATAAGGAAGTAAACATAATCTCTTATGACTCTCTTATTGCTTCTTTTAGACTTGGTTGGCCTTGAAACCCATATGATAAATGATATTTTTTCTTTGTGTTGTGTAATATTAGAAAGTTTCTTACACAGGAAGAAGTTGTATTTATTAAAAATTATTATTATTATTATTATTATTATTATTATTATTATTATTATTATTGATTTAGCATTTATATCAAATTAAGTATTTATTGTGCATGTTAGAAAGTTTCTTACACAGGAAGAAGTTGTATTTATTAAAATTATTATTATTATTATTATTATTATTATTATTGATTGCATTTATATCAAATTAAGTATTTATTGTGCATGGTCAAAATACTTTTGTTGTAGATAATTTGGTATTTATTGTATATGGTCAAGTTCTTTCTTTGCGCGTAATTTCCTCGTTCACACAAGAATAAGTTTTATTTATTCGAATCATTAGTATTGTTTTCATATTTATCGAATAATATTTTATGAATCATATTGTCTAATATTTATTATTATTTTGAATATTTGAAAGAATTTTTTAGAAATCAAGGCAATATATATTAGTAAGTTAAACATTTTTCAAATTTCAAAATTGTTTTAGAAAAATTATTACAAGTAGCATTTTATTCAAAGTTGCACCAGTTTGTATTGTTAATCAAGTCTGTTCCACTAATTTAGCTTCAAGACATTCAATTAAATCAATTAAACGTTAATACATTTGTCAATCAAACTTTAATATTTTGGAATTTTCCCATCAATAAAGACTAATTTAAAATTCAAAATTGTATGAAATTGTTAATCAAGTTTATTTCAATATATAGTTTAGCTTGGGGATATGTTTTCTTTCGCTTTCTCACTAATTTTCTCTCTTTTCTTACTTTGAGAGGACGGAGAAGAGAGTTGCTTGGCATGAGAAGAAGATGAAAGTTTGTCACGGGTCCATTCTATATATGACTTAGATCTACTTCCAGTCTCTACTTGATGATTTTTCCATGACCATTTTATGAAGAACATTCGGGTGATTCAAGCCTCAAGCCTTGATTTTTGTAGAAGCATGTTGATTTTTTTTTTGTTTTAATTGGAAGTTCCACTATTGACATGAACGGTATGATTAGAATCATCTATGACAAGATTCTTTTTTTATATATAATTTTGTTAGTTTTTTATTATTATTATTGGAAAACTACTCATGGGTGTTTTCTTTATTTCAAAGTCTTGAGATAAGTCTCTCTTATAAGCTCTCTCTACGGATTGAAGCAAATTCCTACATTTTTGTTTAAATTATTGGTTTTTTTCTGACTTATCCTCTCATTGATTTAAGACGGTTAATATTTTTTAATGAATAGGAACATGAAAATCCATCATGGCACCTATTATAAATTAGGTGTATTCCAACTTTTCTTTTTGTATGGTTGACTCTGAAAATCTGAAAGGAAAATTATTTATGTTTATACTTTCCTCCCCCGTTAATATTTATGCGTTCTTTCCCTATTTTATTTTTCAGTTGTTCATTCTTTGTGAAAAAAGTGTTTAGTTTTGTTCTCTTTGTTTGTTTGTTTTTTTTTTTTAAAAAAAGAGGGATACCTTCATCACAAATAGAGTTTTTGCGATGCTTTAGTAGAGAACAGTAAAAGAATTAGGTTTCAATTCAATCATACATGTTATATAGAAGCTCTTCTTGCAATATCCATTATCATTATGATATGTTATTTGTTATAAAAGCTCTTCTTTTAGAAAGAATATGGTACGTAGCTTGTGGGATTGTTAAACTAAAAACTGAATTTTCATATCAATATTTGTACAACATGTGTATCCATGCACATATATTTGTACAACATGTGTATCCATGCACATTTAAAAAATGTTAATCTTTTGTGGGCTTACAAATAATTAGTTGTAGTTGTTATTTGTGCTGGTATTAGTATGATAATGCAAACACTAATTGACTTAGTATGAGAGAAAGTAAAGGTATTGATTTGTTTGCCGAGGGATTGCTTCTATGGATGCCTTCACATACATCATACATAAAGATGGGACCTTGAGGAACTCTTTTGATGATGGTTAGGATATGATACTATCAAAATATCTTATACCTATTTAGAAAAAAAAAAATCATATACCATTTTATAGTAGTAAGCCATTATGGCTATTAGAGTTATTTACTTTAATCTGATGGCTGTAATTCCTCTAGATTTGTTTTTTAATTTTCCATTAAATTATTTTGAAATTAGGGAACAATATTTCCCTGTAGCATATTATGTACTTCTAATATGTTTTGGTAATAACTACGGTATTACTCTGTGATATTACTCTTTAGATGTCTTTCAAAAATAATCGGAATATACTACTATATAGAGATCATCACTTAAAAGTTATTTTTTAATGTTTGCTTAGAATAGCAATATGAGCATTATGGTCTTTCATTTTTTAATATATATTATTTCACACATGCACAAGACGTTTTATCTAAAGCTGATAAAACGGGTTTAACTTGTTGGAATGATTCACCAACCCATTATTTTTAAGTAGGTTAAGTTCAATTCTTGAACCGATTTCCATTTTCTAACCCGTACAACTCGTCGGGTTCGAGTTGACCCATAAGGTTACCAAGTTTTTTGGTGACATTTTGTAACTTTTCAATCTTTCCTTCACTCTCTTTTCTTTCTTTCTAATTCTGCATATGGTCTTTTTGTGACTCACTTTTCTAGATATGATTTTTTTCCCAAATCTACAAATTAGTTGTTGTGTGTGTGCCGATCATCGGCCCGTTCTTACTCAAATCTGCCATCTCGCTCTCTCTCTCTCTCTCTGTGTGTGTGTGTGTTGCTGTTTTGTTCACATGTTTCGTCGTTATTCTGTTTGGTTGTTCTGCTGCAGTCTCATTCTTGCTCAAATCCGCCGTCCCATTGGGTGCATGTGTTTTAAACAAGTATAGAGGCGTCTCTTGTCACAAAATGTCCAAGCTTTGATTTGTACTCGTAGTTGGTCACATAGTTTTGTTAATGATAGTAATTTCTTTAATTTGAATGTATAACATTGCAATTATTATTTTCTTTAGAATCATTATCATAATATTATTTGTCAATTATTTATTTATTTTTTGATTGTGATTTGTAGATGAGGATGTTGATGATGCCAATGCTACAACTCTTGTTATAAACAAATATTTTAATTTAGAATATGATTAGTTGTTTATGCAAGGATAGGACATTTTTTTCACCTATTTTCACACCCATCTTGGTTGCATGTAATTTGCCAATTATAAAGGATAGGACTATTTCTTATAGTTTGTTTATTATTATTGTTTGAATTTTTGAACAGAGTTATGGTTATGGCATCCTGGATTTGAGTATTTGTGTTATGCATTGGTTATGAACTCACTGAATTGACTATTGAGAAACATAGAGCCACAAATGAAAGCTTAAAGAGAATGGTGACTTTCTATTCTCTTTTACCTTTTTTGTTTTTTAAATGTTAGCTTAAACATTGTTGTCTCACTATTTTTGCATTTCATTTTATAGTATTTTTTTGTTTTTTTATACATTTTTTTTTGTTTTTTAAGTAGATTGACTCGCCAACTAATTCTAAAATATGATAAATTGACTCTTTCAACCCATTTCTCAAAATAGACCAACTCACCCCAACTTATATTTTAACGGGTTGAGACGGGTCGAGACGAGTTGACCCATTTTCCTAACTCTAATTTTACCACACCCACCATCTTGACAAATACGCCAGACCATTGACATTTTAATTCACTAAAAGATCTTAGTGGGTGCAATTGTTTTTTATGTTTCTAAATACGTGGTTTTCTCTTTGAGAGTTGTTAATAACGGTATGACCAACATTTTCTGTGATACTACAATGTTACTCATTGAGAGCATGAATCAATCGTTTAAAAGCTTATAGTTATGAGGTGCTAAAATGATAGTTGGAATTCATCTCTAATATTTACTCCTATTTTAAGAACAAAGTTATTACGTTATTAAGGATTGATTTGACTTGAAAAAATTTACTTATTGTAAATATGTTTAATTTTGAAATCAAGTTTTACTTTGACAACCTTGCCTTTATGTTGAAGACTGAGGATCTATTTTCACATATATATTTTTTTTGTTATAAAAAGCTTGTATAATGAAATTGTTGATCTTCAGAATTGATGTAATAAATAAGCTCTTAATCCATCGGTTTTCTATGTAAAAATTTAAGCTAAGTTAACTATAATTGGTGTCGACTAAATTGCATAAACTTTGATCTTTCTTTGGCAGACAGTTTTATTTAGAAATGAAAGACAAAAAATTGACCTTTATATAGTGGGCAAGCTAAGTTAGTGTTATTCTGAAATAATATGAAGAGCCTCAAAGTCAAATGACAATAAGGAATCAACAAAACAGCATGATGCATTTTTGGATTAAGGAAACTATTGACTTTATTTGTCAAACTTTTATTTTATCATACTTATGATGCAAGAAATATTTCCTGTGACTTATTATTGTTAATAAATATGTATAATAAGTACTAAATATTAGCAGTTTTGTTGTCTCATTTCCTTAAATACATAATAAATTTAAGATCTAATTTATTACATATTCCGATGAAATAGTTTTCTATTATATCTTCAATAACTTCATAAATAAAAATTTTATTAATTAATATCTATATCACGGGAATAAAAACTTTATATAAATATATCGAAAAATCAATAGAAATCTAAGATAGTAAGTATATTTTTACTATGAAGTATTTTTTATTTATATCTTCAATAAGTTCATAAATAAAAATTCTATCAACTAATACCTATATAATGGGATAAAAACTTTGCATAAATACACAATAAAATAAAATAAATTTTAATTCATTAAATATATCTTGACTATAAAATAGTTTTATAACTATATCTTTAATAGCTTTATAAATAAAAAATTTACTAATTATCCCATGCATTACACAAGTACAAATACTAGTATAGATACAAGACACAAATATAATATGATATCAATATTTAAAAACACAACAAATTTTAAAAATTATGTGATACAATTTGGATAAGATATAATATATAAATTAATATAATATTAACATAAAAAACAAATCCTAAATTAGGATAAAGACATTAGTATTTCATATGTCAGTTTTAATCATTATAGACATAATAAAATAATATATTTTCTTTTAGTACAAATAAAATAATATATTTTCTTTTAGTACAAATAAAATAATATATTTATCTAATCATGGTGGTAGTTTGCTTGTTTTGGTAATAAAATTAAAAAAAAATAATTAAAAGATATAGACTAGAAGTATCTAAAAAATATCACATTCTAGTACAACAACTATTTTGAAGTATCAATATTTTTGTTTCCTAGGTAAAATGTATGACTAGAATATATTCTATAAATCTCATTATTACTTTTTCAATACAATAAACCCATAATAAAAAAACAATACTACTTTTCATTAGTAACAACTTTGTATTTCATTGCTATGCTTAATAAATATTAGGGGTGTAATTGGGTAGTTTGATTCAGTTTTTGGGAGAAAATAAATCTGAACCAATTAAAATCAATTAGTCTGAACTAAACCAAACCGAACATCTACGAATTAGTTTGGTTCGGGTGATCGGGTTGACTATTTTTTTAACACAAAAATTAGTTAAACAATTATATATTTAATATTGCAAAGTGTACATAATGTATCTAAAATTTCAAATAATATTAGAACATAGACTAACCTTTGTTCTTCCATCAGACAATAAACATTTAATTTCAAGTTGAGTCACACAATCATTGGTCTTTGAGATTTCCTATTTATACCAAACCCAAAATACCAAAATAGTGAGAAAAGAAAATTTTCCAAGTATACTAAACCAAGGTGAATTCACAAAGTAATACTTAGGAAAACAAAGTCCTACAAGAAAGATCAAGATAAGAAAGATTTTCTCCACGAGATAAAAATAAAATGAAAGGCAAATCTTCATAGCATTATACCAGCAGCTTATGAAAACAACTTGAAAGGATATTCCTCATTTGATATACAAAAATCTAATTTGGCACAGAAGCCTAACAAAAGAATACTAAGTACTAAGTGATGGGGTATGCACATAATACTGCATAAAGAGAACAACATCTTTCTATAAAAATAAAAATTTTACCCAAGAGGTAGAGATAGAATGGAAGGCTTATAATGGCAACAAGTTATAAACAAGTACAAACAATTAGAAAGAATATGATTCAAGTTTTAAATATACAACATTGGCAAGCAAAACAATATAAGCAATGGGAGCATGAGACAAGATATTATATTCATCAAACAACAGTTCAAAGTAACAATAAATACCACACAAAAAAGGGGATCGAACAGTTAGAGATAAAAACGTGAGCAATATACTTTGGCTAAGATTGATGGCATCCTAAACATGAAATCCAAGAGATTGCTCAAGGGTTCCAAAATAAAAAATTCGAGAAGGATGACCATTAGTTGCTTCTATGCCCCTAAAAACCAAAATCATTATAATGTGTCAAAACAGTTGTTGAATGTATATCCAATTATCCATGTCAGGTTTAGAAAGTCATACAGCCACTGATGAAATCCATGTTTCCAAGCTAAGACAAGAAAAGTCCAAATTGCCAGTAAAAAAAAAAAGTCCAAATTGGACACACAATGTCTAACAACAAATCCATGAGAAAATTTAAACTCCAAAAGTCATAGCAATCTTTTAAGCAAAGCAGAAGCAAAACACACACGAACAAAAAGAACTACAAGATTGATATAATAATCCTAATGATATTGAATAGGATAAACTCTTTAATGCCAATTATGCACTCCAGGAGATTGCTTCAAGAAAATCAGATAAGAAATACCACTTATTACAAAGTTGTAGTAGTAGTATGTTACAGGAGCACACAAAGTCTATCATCAAGAAAGCCAAACTTAAACAAGGTCTTATTCAAAGGGAAAGAAGACTACAAGAAGAAATTGTGTTGCATTTCCAGAATTAATAAGACTACACCAATAGCATAGAGCATGTTATAATTAATTAATATATATATAATCTAAACCTTACAGTTATAAATCAAGAAAAACTGCAGCTAGAATTATCAACTGGATCTATAGCAAGCAAATGACATCTCGGATAGCTAATGCCAGAAGCTTTTTTCAGAGATTTGCAATTCATATCAAGCAAAGTAAAGGAGCAACTTTTCTAAAAATCTTTCCTCTTTATAATAACTGCATTCGAAAAAGATATCTAAAATCACATGAACATAAGACAAACTTACAACAATGAGTTTTCCAGCATTTTCCGGCCTATTTGCAATCTTAATTGCAACAACAACAACACCAAATGATATCCCCACTTGCAATACGTGTTCATCACAGAAATAGAATAACTTTAAAAACACTCTCATTCCTCTCCTCCTCCCATTTCAAAAACATAAAATGAAAGGACAACTCAAATAATGTTACTGACAAAAGATGATGCGTCAAAACAAGGTCAAGGTAAAAATCTAAGGAACCCATTTAAAACATATCTTTCAGATGAACTTACCAGCAAACCTTTCAAGAATTAAAAGAAATCGTGACATTCTGTTCTAGTGATGATCAATGATTTGTGTTAAACGAAGTGAAGGGGAGGATCTGTCTCCACTCTAGAATCCACAATTAATAGTAAAATTAAAAAGAAATAAAAGGACACTTTGTTTTAGACTATTCTCTATCTATTTTGGTATTTTTACTTGTCTAGCATTTATCAATATCTTTTTTCTCAAACCTAGCAGTTATTGCATCCAATATGACTTGCATTTGAAAAATGTTATTGAGATATTTAGAAATGCAGCAGGAAAGGAAATCCCCTGGTTACCAAAATCCACGAGGTTCCTATTAGAGGGGTCGTAGTGCATGGGAAAAAAGAGGCTAGCAGAGAGTGAGGAGAGTTTGTGGTGAAAAAAGAGTTGAAGACTTACCGAGCAGCGGCAAGCAGCGGTGAGGGCTAGCTGAGCAGCGTCAAGTGCAAGCTGAGCAACGACGGGGTGAGGCAGCAAGCGGATTAGGGGCGAGCGACGAGGGGAACGGGGTTAGGGTTGGATCTTGGGAAAAATTGAAAGGGATTGAACTAATTTGGTAAAAATTTTGAAATGGGTTCACGTCTTCACTCACGAGTTTAGCAAAAAAATAAAAAATAAAAAATAGTTTAGTTCAGTTCGGTTCACGAGTTTAAAACTCAGAACCTGTGAACCGAACCAAACAAACTTCAATTAGTTTGGATTTTATTTGAACCAATAAGTATATCCGAACTAAACCATACCAAACTAATTGGTTCGATTCGGATTAGTCTGGTTGGTCGGATTACTCGAACCAAATTACACCCTTAATAAATGTATGATGACCCATTATCCATGGATTGACTTAGCCCTAACACCTATGGACTAGTGGGCTAACACTAAAATGTTCACTTTTTTTTAAAAAAATAAAAACCAAGTAAGGGATTCTTATTAAAATGTAGTGCTCACACCTTGAAAGGATTGACAACGAATTGTCAACTTGTCGTTGACAACCCAAGTTTACCCCATGTATTAGGGCCAAATGGATCAACCCATGAGTTTTAATCCATTTTGACATATTTTTTATTAAAAAAATATATGTAACACCTGGTGTGGGAGTGAGAGAGATGATAACTCCACAAATTGTAGTTATTTGTATCATATATTTGTGCTATATTAATTACTTAGTCTTTGTTTTTATGCATAAATGGAATACTTTAGCCTCACATTCATCCAATTCAATGTTGATGTCTTCTATTATGATTTTGAGGAATTAGTTTCAAATATTTGATAAATCGAATATATTTACAGTTGTTATTGAATTGGTGATTTTTTTATTGCAGGAAGGGCTCTAATCAAGTAGAAACTTGTAAGATTTGGACCAACATTAGAAGATGATGCCCAAGAGAAAGCAAGTGTGAAGTTCAGCATATCACGCCGCGGCCCAGACATATCAATGCCGCAAGGTGGTGCATCCCCCGCTTCAGATAAAGAGACACGAAGTTTGCACGCCGCAACACAATGAAATTAATGTTGCAGTGTGGTGACTTAATTTGTATACGTGTTGCAGTGTAGGCTTGTGAATGCTGCGATGTGACTCTGTTTTCTAGACCTATAAATATTGTTTTATCATATTTCAACTAGAGAGCTTTTGCATTTTTAGAAAACAACGGCTAGGTTTTTATTGTAAGGTTGAAAGGAAGCAGAAGTAGCCAAGGTTAGAGGTCATATTCATCTTGGAGGAAGATTCAAACATCAAGGATCATCATCATTGAGCTTCTCTGTTCCATTCATTTTACTTCATCTTTTCCATTATCATGAACATGATGTATTGTTATATATTTTCGTGTTTCATGGCTAGTTAAGCTGTATATATGGATTTCTTTGGTTTCTCCTATGAATATTGAATGATTTTGTAATCCTTTGAGTTTATATACATGATTTAGTTTTGTTCAATCATATAAATCTTAATGCTCTTCATAGTTTGACTAATTTTTAAGTGATTTGTTGAAATCTGATGAACCTCAACATATGAATTTAGATTTGAGATCATATGTATGGTTGATGCATATTTGAGTACATTCAATTGGTTTGGTTATGTTAATTCGCTGATGGGATATAAATATACCTCTTAGTCATGCATAGCAATTGATTGAGAATATATCTTAATGAGTGAATTTTACAGTAGTTCTCATGGAAACATAATGAATTAGGTTATTGAAGCATGGTTGATTGACCTAGACATAGATTTTTAAATAAATTAGATTCCCAATCTAACCTAATCCTTTCGTTTATATTACTTATAAGGATTGCTTGTTATCAATTGAAGTAGGAGATGAAGAAGGATTTCCTATTCTCTAAATAACATCTTTAATTCTGATTTACTACATTTTAGTCTTTATGTTTAATCTACACAATTCTTTTATAATTTGAATGTGCTTGGATAATATTAAATAAATTATTAGCTAACATTTTGTTCTTAATATTAACATAATTCTTGCGGGAACGATATCCAACTATTGACTATATTACAAGTGCGACCTGTGCACTTGCGGTTAGTAAAAGAGCGAACAAGAGGATAGGCTAAAATTAAGGCAGAGCGTGAAATTCAAACATTTAATCAAACCAAGTAATATTTTAAAAAAATTAATGCCACTTAAATTAAAACTGTAAGGCAATTATCTAAATTTTATTTAAATTTTTAGCTATTTATTTTACTTTTATTTGACTTCCCAAACACGTTGAAGAGAATTTTTTTTTCTCTCTCAATTTATTCACACTTATGGCTTGTTTGGTATGACTGTTGGGAGGGAAAAAGAAAGAAAAAATGAAGAAGGATAACAACTGTCTCTTGTTTGATATACATTTGTAAATAGAAGGAAAATGATTTAAAGTAATGAAATTTATGTAGATCTCATAATTTTTCCATCATTTCCCTCTTAGATGGAAATGAAAGAAAAGAAAGAAATGAGAGAAATTTTTATGAGTTCCATCAAATTTATACAATTTTTATTTCTTTACATACATTTCTGTTTCTTTTCTTGATAAAACTTTTACTGGATGATACTAAATAAAGGAATGTTAATTCTTCCATTTCTCCTTTCTTTTTCTTTCTTTTTTATGATATCTCTTTTTTCCTTTTTTATACCTAACAAACTCTTAAGATGAATATTACTTTCTTCTATTTAAAATCATCTTCTCATCTATAAAACTTCCAAGTTCCAGTCATAGTTTAAACTTTAAAAGTGTATTTAAGAGTCGAAAGGTAAAAAGAAAATTAAAAAAAACTTATACTATTTAATAAAGGAGATTGCCCTTTGGGTTCATTTTTTTTTCATTTTTGTCCTTTTATTGTCATTCCATTATTAAAATGATAACTACCCCACTTTTCATTATTAAAAATTATTTTATATCTCTCTCGCACTATTAAAAATGTGAATTGACATGATCTTCTAGTAAGAATAAAGTGGATGGCATGGTATGGTTTGGCTTAATGGGCTTAAGCATGCTTGATGTGCCAACCTATCATCACAACTCTAAAGTAAATAATAACAGTTTTGGTCGTAAGTCATTACCCATTTCACAAGACTCGTAAGTTAGCACTTACCCATACGAATATTGTATATAATATTATATCCATTGCTATGGTGTGTTCATCTGCCATAATGAAATATGCTTGATCTTTACATTGTTTTTGTGTGAACTCGTTGATATTGGCTAGTCACTCTCTGATATCCATGATCATATATAATCATTCACATATAAAGAAGTAGCCAAGTAGGTCCCACGAGTGTGCTCGTGGACTGAAGGCTGAAGCCTGAGGTATTTGTTAATCAACGGTTATTGATTGGGGTATAAAGAACAGAAGAGCATCGGTGGTCGTGAGTGAAGAAAGTAGATTAAAAAGCTACTCACTCACAACCCTCCGATCTACAAAGGATTTTCATGACGCAAAAGAGATCTGCCTTGAGGAAGGGACACGTGTCTAATTTTCCTGTTTTGTACCAAACACGTTCGTGTAGTGTACAATAGTAGCAGCAGTGAAAAAAGCCTATGCAACGCAATGCAATAAAATAAAGCACTAATGGATACGGCTATACCTCATCCGCGCGCTAACGTGATGGAAATTGGTATACTTCCCCTCCACACAATGTCAGAATTGTCTGCGGCGCCATGCTACCCAAGTTCTTTTTCCACTGCGTTGAAGGTCCGTGGGATTAAAATTTTATATTTTAATTTGACACTTATTATTGAAACCTTTTATTTAATACGGTCCCACATTCATGTGTATGTGATAGTTTGGAAGCCGAGCCCACGATTGTTGACGATGAGATTGGACATTCCTTAATATTTCCCACACACATACCGATGAACAGTTAACCGCCGTTTGGTGCTGTTCCGCAGGTTGAATACCCTCCATCGTGATCCCGGATCAACGGTTTTTCCGTCGAAGCCGGTCCACACATGTCCAACCAGCGCATTCCACGTCATCAAGCAGTGGACATGGTGGAATTAAAAAACAAGATAGGGAGTGGACCCTATGGAAAAGGACCATGTCGGGTGCTTAACCCTGTTGTCACGGAAAGACAACCCCTGCAAACGGCGTCTCTTTTTCGCTTTTGTTTTGGCCCCATCAAATCATCACCACCACCACTACACTCTCATCTCACTCAGAGTCAGACACGGAGGTCAGAGAGAGAGAGAGTGAGAAGAACTGTGAAAGAGAACGTTGAGTCCTAACCCTCCCTGTCCCCGGTAGTGACAGTGCTTTTGTCTCGTTCACCTTCCCTTTTATTCTTCCTTTACCAATTACTACCATTACCAGTAGCAGTAGCTGTTACTGTTAGCACACCGCAAATACTACAGTGGGGTCAAATCAAATGTTTGTGGGTGAGTGAGATCTGTGTGAGATTCCGGTGGGTGATTTCACAATGGGGAGTGTTTCTTCCGAAGACGGTTCCGACCAACAGAGCGAGCGTTGCGGGAGCTACAGCCTCAGTGCTGACGTCAGTGAATCCGAGAGTTGCAGCAGCTTCTGCGGTCGCCGTTTCGACGCAGAGGGAGCCTCCAGCTCCGCCAATCTGTCCCCTCGTCCTGTTCCCGCCGCCGGCCACTTCAACTTCCCGGCGCAGGTTATGCTGCCAGTCATTGGTGGCAAGGATGTGGTGCTCTGGGATCACAAGCCCGACAAACGAGAGCTAGATTTGTCAGGTACTCACTCATTCTTGTCTCTTTCTATTCTAATTCTTCAGAAACCGCTTTATCTTCCAATTCAGGTTGAGTGAAGTAGTGCTTTAATGTATTATAGTGTAGATGTAGATGTATATGTAGATTCTTCGAGTGAGAGTGAAATGGGTAATGAATCTTGAGCCCTTGTTCAATTTGTCAAGTGAATTGCTGAAACTAGTTGCATTTGCATTTTCCAGAAGTGGAAATGATGAAGGAGAGGTTCGCTAAGCTGCTTCTTGGGGAAGACATGTCTGGTGGAGGGAAAGGGGTCTGCACTGCGCTTGCAATCTCAAACGCAATAACCAATCTATCTGGTTAGTCTTTTTCTCTGCCTCATGTCGTGCATTTTTTTGTTAATTTGCATAAAATTTTGTATGTGTCTAAAAAATGTGACTTGTATTGAAAACTGAAAATGGCAGCTACTGTGTTTGGAGAGTTATGGAGGTTAGAGCCACTGGCACCACAGAAGAAGGCTATGTGGCGTAGGGAAATGGAATGGCTCTTGTGCGTGAGTGATTCTATTGTGGAGCTTGTGCCATCTGTGCAGCAGTTTCCTGGAGGTGGAACATATGAAGTCATGGCTACACGTCCTCGCTCCGATTTGTACATCAATCTTCCGGCTCTGAAGAAGCTTGATGGGATGCTGCTTGGTATGCTTGATGGCTTTCATGATACACAGTTTTGGTATGTTGACCGGGGAATAATCTTGGGTGATTCCAAGGATTGTGATGCCTACACGGGTAGACCTTCAGTTAGGCAAGAGGAGAAATGGTGGCTTCCCTCTCCTAAGCTTCCGCCAAATGGCTTGTCTGAGGATGATAGGAAAAGGTTGCAGCAGTGCAGGGACTGCACCAACCAGATATTGAAGGCTGCCATGGCAATTAATAGTTCTGTTCTTGTTGAAATGGAAATTCCTGGCGCCTATAAAGAATCCTTACCCAAGGTAAAAGTTGTCCTTTCATTTTTACTGCAATTAGGAAATAGGTCGTGGCTATATCTCTGTGTGCATTGCATTCTTACTTTTGGCTTGGTTATAATATATGAAATTATGAGTTCTAATTTTGAGTCTTTCTGAAAATATCTCAGTAAAATATGTAGTTAAATACTGAAATCATGCTCTAGGACTTCTTCTACCTCAGTTTTATCCATCATTCAAAACAAAAAATAGAACTGGAATTCAATAATGTCTTACTATTTTTGGTAGGAATTCTGAAGATAGGTTAAAATGTTGCTGAAAACTTAAATGCCTTTGTGTTTTTTGTACAACTACGAATACAGAATGGAAAAGCTTGTCTAGGGGATATAATCTATCGATACATAACTGCTGACCAGTTCTCGCCTGAATGTCTCCTTGATTGCCTGGATCTCTCTTCAGAGCACCACACTCTGGATATAGCTAATAGAATTGAGGCTGCTGTGCATGTATGGAGGCTGAAGGACCACAAGAAACATCTAAATTCAGTGAAAGCCAGACGCTCTTGGGGTGGAAAGGTGAAGGGCCTGGTTGCTGCTGACAGTGAAAAGAAACATTTTCTTGCTCAACGAGCAGAGACCCTTCTACAAAGCTTGAAACACCGATTTCCAGGGCTCCCTCAAACAGCACTAGATATGGCTAAGATACAATATAATAAGGTACATTATCTTAATCTCCAGTTTGGATTAAACTCATAATCTGTTCTGTTGATCTACAGGACATGGCCACTGCTTAGAATATATGTTAAAGTAAGCTAAAGTTCTGTCAAGGAAATATGGAATATTTTAGGTGCAACTAAGAATCTGATTGAGATTATAAAGAATATAAAGAATTTCCTGAGATTAAGTGCATTATAGTTTCCATGCAAAATACATAATAGCGTTCTTCCGATTTCATGGTCCATTGTTGATGATTGATCATAGCTTGACAATGAGATATTTTTCAGTTTATGATTTCTGTTAATATTTAATCGAAACCATGGGTACAACTGTACAAGTAACCATTGTTACCGACTCTAGCCTTATAAGTGGTTTGTTATTAGTGTACAGTTACTGAGGATTGCGATTGGGAGAAGGGGGCTTAGAATCAACTCAATAAACTTCTGTGGATTTTTTTTTTTCCCTTGCAGGATGTGGGACAATCTATTCTTGAAAGTTATTCAAGGGTGATGGAGAGCTTAGCCTTTAACATAATGGCCAGGATTGATGATGTCCTTTATGTAGATGATACTATAAAGCGATGTGCAGCTGCAGATTCTATCTCTCTCTTCAGCAGGGGAGGTTTTGGTGGTATGCCCATTCAGAAGCGAATGTCTCCCAGTCCCTTCTCAATTCAACACACCCCATATGCCTCTCCATTTGCAACCCCAACGTTCTGTTCCTCGTCTCCTGCTACCGGGAGCCCTTGCAGTCCACGAATGACACATACTGTAAAGAGGAATGCTCGTAAGGAGGCAACAGATTCTAAGTCCGAAAAGTTGGCCTCAGCTGACTTTGAGAGGGTATGGTCATACACGGGAAACCTCAGTGCGAGAAGAGCTTCCGGTGATGCTCCAGAAAGAGACTGAGTTCTACGGTTAATATGACTTGCATTTATAGCGAGTCATCAATCATCTTGTCTTCTAAAAGCGGATCTGGCTTAAAGCCTTTGGTCCCACCCCCTGTAGTATATGAGGGTATATTTTTGTATATTCTTAGGCAGTATGAGTAGAATTATGTTCAAAGATTATGCCAATGAATCATCAGTTTAAAATGTCTCCTCCCAAGTATAAATTTCTAGAGGTCGGTCTCAAGATGCTTTTATAAATGCCACATGCTATATAGTGTTCTGGATTATATAACTCATTCAAGATTGAGAAATTATAGCATGCTCATGGAGCATTTCCACCATTGACATTCTCGATTATATAACCCATTCAAGATTGAGAAATTCAATGAAATTTATTCAGGCCATGACATTCAATGGAATTTAATCAGGCCAAAACAGTTATGCAAACGAATCATTAGTCTCAATTTAGGCTGTGTTTAGTGCACTTGATAATATAAACACTTGATAGTATAAAGAGTTTGATAAACTCTTCTACTACTAGGCATTTAGTATACGTAGTATAAACAATTTGATAGTATATATAATTATTTATCATAATTATATTATCTTTTAACACAAAATTCAAAAACAAAAAAAATCACCTTCCTTCATCAGAGTGAACTGAGAAGTGGCGAATGGCAGCTTAGGAAACTCAAGGTTGGGTTCGGTAGTCGACGGCGTGGTAGAGCAGGCGGCTTGACGGTGCTAGTGGAACGGTAATCGCAACAATGGAGGTTAAAGACAATGGAGGCTAGCATATATGCCATCGAGGAGGTGTGCGATGGTGACTAGAGTGGCGCGGTGGTGATAACTCCAGTAGAGGTGCCTGGGCATAACAGCGGCTTAGGCGCAGTGGTGGGTCATGGTGCATAGTGGGCTAAGCGGTGGTCAATGATTGGGGCTCGATGACGAGATCTAAGTTCGTTGTGGCAACTGTGGTGGTTTATGGGGGTGGTTGAGTCGATTGGGTTTTGATTGGGGTGGTTGTGCATGATGGAAGTCGGAAGGAACAACGACTAGGGACGAATGGAAGGAGGCATGCATGAGTCATCCCCCCCCCCCAAAAAAAATAAAAAATATTCTTTATTATATATTTATAATGTGAAACAAAAAGGTTAAAGTGTGGAGAATAAAACATATTTGACGACAAATGTTAATATTAAAAAACTATTTAGCTAAAATGCTTAAAAGAAGATAAGTGAGACCCATCAATCTCATTTTCACATGGGCTTTGGCAGCTAGGCTACTATTAATACTAAGTAATTAAAATTCTACAATTACAAAAAAAAAATATTTTTAAATTATAAAAGAAAAGAGATCATTCACATTTCAATTTGTATCACCACCTTCTAGACTCCCACATAGCATAGACAAGCGTAATATGATTAAGGCATAATTCTTCATTCATTATTTCTGTTATTCTTAATTAATTTTATTGTTCATTTATGACCTCAAAAGTAGTGGGTGAGATGTGAGTAGAAAGGTCGTAGTCGTACGACAGTGACTCACCGATTCAACAAATTCAATTTGAGGGAGTTGAATCCTAGACACAAGAAAAATCCCGTCTTCCTAACTTTGTTATAAGTCTCTATATCTTATTTCTTAAGATCTCTATCTAGTATTTTATTAAAACTATGACTCCAACTTCCTTATGTTTTAATTCTTCCTTTTTGGTTTGGTGTTTTGCTGATTGGCCTTTATTTTTGTTTTTACTTTCTTTTCATTAGTTTGAATTAATCTCATGTCATGTTATTAATTTTTTTTTATTAATGTCTAATGCACCTACTATCAATTTGTACTTTCTAATTGTCTTTTTATTTATGTAATATACTGTTAATTTAATTGATTTTAGTTAATTTAGTTTTCTGTTCATTTGTTCTCTTAAGCAACTTAATTTGATTGATCATTTGATTCACTTGATGTTGACTCTTTCTGTTTCAACTATTACTATTTAGATATCTTTTTCAACTATAAGTACTGTGAAGAATAGACTTAGAAATAATATGAAAGATGATTTTTTGGCTGATTATCTAATCACTTATATTGAGAGGATGATTGTTGAGAAGTTTGATACAGATTCTATCATTGATGAGTTTTATGATATGAAAGAATGTCGTGCTCGACCTCGATAAAAGTATTATATATTATTTTTTATACTATAATATAAATTTTATTAATAGATACCGTGATATAATTTGATAATGTGATTCATAATTTTTAGCCCATTCACTAAATAATTTATGGATCCGTTCATGGCAGCAATGACGCTGGGTTAACTGTGGTCGGCGTCCTAGTGGTGCAGTGACTTAAGGCTATACTGGTGGTTGTAGTGTGGAGGTGTGAGGTGTTTGAGTCACCAGGGCGTGGTGATGGAGACACATTGGTGGTTTGGAAGGGGGTTTACCATTGTTGGTTGTTGACGGTGGTAGCTTTAGGTGGTAACAGGTTATGGGTGGTCTGGAAATGACTTTGATGGTGACATGGTGGTCTTGTGGTGGCTGGAAAGAATAGCTATGGTAGGGGTGGGGGTGATGGTAGTACGGTTGTAACACCCTCCCTAGGGTATTACATGTCTAACTCCCGACTCAAAAATCTGAAAGAAGTTCGCACAAAGTTTGAGTTATAAAAAAATGGGTTTTAAAATTTCTTTCTTGCTGAAACATAAACTTTTTGAAATTCATAAGTAATACGGAAAAACATATTGAAACAGACTCATATACAATACTGACACCAATTAATATTTAATAACTTAAAGAGAAATATAAAACTTACAGACTCTTTTTTTTTTTTAACAGTAGTAACCCTAATGATTCTACTTAATAAGACGGTATAACACTAACGTTAAAACTTAACATACTCGTTTCTTCTCAGTATCTAACTTGATGCATCGTAACTCTACTCCTTGTCTATCGGACACATCTTGAACCGGAGACAACCACTTTTAATGTTTTCATCAATCTTTGAGATCTACCAATTATATGCCTAAGCATAACTCATTCCTTCTATCGTATAATTGTAACAATAATACGTACATAAAGAAACAACATAACAAAGAAGTGAGATCATCTACACCAATACTAACATGACAGCACAGAGATAACACAAACAACATATCATACAGATATATTATACCAAAATTCCAATAAATGCACTCAACATTAATCAACTATCATCATCATACCATTAACATTATTATCATTATACAATAATCACAATAATGTCATCAACATGATTATCATCATCATCATTAGTATTCAAAACAATCATGTCATGGTAATATTCCTCAATTAATATATCACACAGGTATAAATGTTCGGATTATGCGTATGTACACAAGACTCGATTTCTTACTCCATGGAGCCTAAAACTGGTCGGAGAAATGATCGAAAAGACTTGACGTTGCCACGTGCCTCACGTGCTTTAATTCTCATTTCAATTTTTTCGCACATCTAAGACATACACGACGGTCTTTATCGATCTTGATTAAGAATAGTGTCTCGGTCAGGATCATCGGTGTGTTGATCGGCCTAACCTACGGGAAGAAGCGCGACCAACCACTCGTGTAGAAAGCAACCCGCACCCGATGCTCCCAAGGTCAACAAGTGACTTATACTACGCATATCGCACCCACTCAAGAGGTGTGTTCTCCTAATCACCAATCGGTATATTCGGTCTCATCGACCATTCCAATGCATGTATAATGCACCAAATACCAATCACGGGTATAATACCAATCACACAGATATATCTCATAATTTCTCGGATATAATTTATACTGAACGCACGAATATATCGGTCTAAAGTCAATCATATAGGCCATTCTTTTCAAATTTATTTGTTCAATTAAATCATTTCAACGCGTATATATATATATATATATATATATATATATATATATATATATATATATATATATATATATATATATATATTCAATGCATCTAAAAAAATGCACCATGCGTGTCAATAACAAGTGCAAAACTCGTTATTTTCACAAACAAAGTGTATATGAATATTTTCAACAAGAATCATACTTTGTATTTTTAAATAACAAAATCATCTTATCATGTTTTCATAGTTATAAAACACTGTTGTCGTATTTTCACAAAATTACGCAACATTCCCATTACGTTTTCACAATTCCACAACACTTCTGTTGCGTTTTCAAAATACCGTAACACTTTTGTTACGTTTTTAAAATTCCAAAACGTGTTTATTACGTTTTCACAATACCGTAACACTCATCATTACGTTTACAAAATTTCGTAACATTTCGTTACATTTTCAAAATACCGCAACTCTTCACATTTGACTTTTAAACCACATACACATTTTTTAACATTTTTTTCAAACGCGTAAAAATATCGTTTCTCAAATCGCATAGTATTTTTTCATTTTGTTTCAAAATCGCGTAAATTAAAATCATTCTTTTACGTCACGTAAATCATTTTCTATCATTCTCAAAATATTTAAAACACTTTCCAAATCCCATAACAATTTTTCCCCATTTTCACAATCGCATAAAAATATTCTATCGCTATTCAATCATGTAGTGATTTATCAACAATAGTTCAAATCACATAAAATATTTAAACGTAATTCAAATCGCGTATAAATATTTCAACGTATTTAAAATCACATAGTAAATATTTTTCATATATCACGTAACTTAAAAATCACGTTTTTAAGATCGTAAATAATTTTTCACCATAATTTCATTTACGTAAAATATTCTCGACCTTTAAAAATTCCTTTTTAACTTTTCCAAAAATAATATAACTTTATACTTCATTTAATATATTTTCTTACTCACGAAAATCTTTTTCCACAATTCTTTACTCTCGAAATTTTTTTGAAATATAATTCACAAAATCACTTTTCCATTGATGTAAATCAATGTTTCAAAATCTTAAATTTTCCTAACGTCTCCAAAACTTGAAAATAAGTTATATCGTTAAGTAAATTCTCAAATCATCATTATATTCTCCATTTTTCTCAAATCAATTTTAAAATCAATTCTCTTCAAAATAAATTGAAGTTAAAATATTTTAACTTCTCTTTGTCTTTCGTTTACAAAATTTTCTTAAGTGATAAAACACTCTGATTCACTTTTCCAAATCCTTATACTAAAATATTTTGTTCAAACATTTTGTTTTCACTTTAAAATTACTTTGTTTCATAAAACCAAAATTATTCCAACCTTCAAAAATCGTAGAGTCTTTTGCTATTAAGTTCATCAAATATTTTTCCTTCTAAATTGATATGGTTTTACACAAACAAAATCATTAAAATTTTATTTTCAAAACCGTGAGACTTATGGTTATAAAAATAAAACCCATTTGTTCAAATTCATTTTCACTTTCTTTGTAAATCTTTAAAATAAACGTTTGCCCATTTCATTCAAAACTCATGTTTAGAAAAACACTTAGGATCATTTTACACAAAATAAATCAATAAAAATCCTTCAAAACCATGTTCTTGTTCTCTTGAAAAACATATCCTTTGTTCATTTTTCATGCTTTTCAAATCAATCCAAATTTTATTCTTCCATTGAAAATATTAAGTTATAAACACCTATGTTGAGGTGTCTTGATTGAAATTCACTAAGTTCTTGGGACCCAAAAATCAATTCCTGTTTTGAAAATTTTCAACATGAACCCTAATCGAGGATCAAAACAGTAACTTTTCCTTGGTCATTGGACCAAAATTAATTTTTTTCCATCATCAAATCATGGCATACATCATATATATATATATATATATATATATATATATATATATATATATATATATATATATATATATCAAAAGACGCCATATTATCATCATGCATAGTATAAGATACCATCAAAATCATAAACTCACGCAAAGATATTAAGATAGATGACAATTAATCAAAGCTCATAAACACATATAAATTATTACATAAGTATGGATATAAATCCTCACATGGATTCAACATCCATCAAATATAAGACCATCTCTCACCATCACGCTTGGTTGGTGAGATGGATCTCCTCTTACCTCTTGAAGATCCTCAAAAGCCTTATTGTTTTGTTTCTTTTTCAAGTCTTCACCACTGCGCTTACTCAAATACAAAACAAAATACATAGAAATTAAGTATATTAAGGCGATTAAGAGGAACAATGGATCAACATGGTTTAGATCATGAAAAAGAAAGAAGAAATGAAGTTTTCCTTACACTTCACCTCAAAAACCTTAACTCGCTTCTGAAAAACTCCTGAAAATGAATGATTTAGAAAGTCTCAACGTGAAAGTTCGCTTAGAATATCATGTAGATTCAAGATCTATGGTTGGATGAAAATAAAAGAGATTGGAGAGTGGTTTTAGGTGTTATGGCGAAATTCCTCTTGAAGAACAAAGATGAAATTTTTTATTTTGTGAGAGAAAAGCTTCTTAGATTTAGTTAAGACAAAGGATGAAGTGAAAACACTTAGTTTTCCTTCCACCAATTTCAGTAGATCTCCATGGAAAATTCCTAAAAAATTACAAACAAATGTTAAAATCAATAACAAGTGTAGAAATAGGTAAACCATGGTTCAATCATGGCTTAAAAATCAAAACAAGAAGATTAGAAGAAGAAATATGAAATTTACCATTTTTGTAGAATCTTGAAGCTTGGATTTGAAGTCTTAGATGTTGGATTTTGAAGAAATCTTCAACACGTGAAAATTGTTTAGAATAAGGTAAAGATTCAAGAAACTAGGTTGGATGAAATTTTTGAGTAATGAAGGTGTTTCTTGGAGTCTTTGGCGAAATCTGAGGAGAAGAGAAAGGAGAAAAAATTTCGCTTCTTGAAAATGAACAATAATGGCCAAGAATGACCAAGACCACTAATAATGGTCTTCAAACTTTTTCCTATGTCAAAAGTCTCTCAAAACCGTAGCTCCCCTCAATGCATTCTCTTTGAGTGTTAATTGATCAATAATGATCAATCGTGATAAACATTGAGTAAGGCCAATAATAATGACATAAAACTTTTTCTTTACTAAAAAACTCTACTCAAAAATGTCTCCTCCTTCAAGTAGTCTTCAAAACCGTCCCCCACCTTCTCTTGCTTCTTTAAAATGTGACAAATTTTGCTAACCATTATTTGAAGCCATGTAAGCCATTGATTAGATTAATGGTTAGGATTTAGGTAGACTTTTGATTTAGAAGACTTAATCTAAGCCATTGGATCTTTCTCCTTTAAATTCTAGCCATTAGATGTGTCTCCAAAAATTAAGGGTCAAGATTATTCTTCTTACTTTTAATTCAAGGGTCATAATTAGTCTATTACTTTTTAAGACTAATTCTCCACCATTTATTAAATCTTCATTCAATTGGTCATAAATGGTGCTTTGTTACTTTACAAGATCAAATCTCCATTTCTTGATCACTTTTAAATCCAATGGTTATAAATGGTCATAATCACTTTATATGACCAATCTCTCTACCCTTGATTTAATCTCCATTTAATCTGTTATAAATGATCTTATTCACTTTTAAGATTAAATCTCCTAGTTGATTAAATCAAGATCAAGTCTCCATCATTAATTAAATCAATGGTGGATATTCAAACCACCAATGTTGACTTAAGAATATAATTTCTATTTTTATCGTTAAACCCCACGAAAGAATATATTTCTTGTATTTTTTATCACCCGCTAAAATAAATACAAGATCAAAACACAAGATCAATAAAATTTTCTAAAACTGTTTTAGGATTTAGGTTTAGTAAGATCCCCTGTCTCCGTCTAAACAAGACAAATTTTTTCTATGCGTAGAAAAATTTTTACTTTATGACTCATGAGACCCACATATGGCCATCTTCACATAGGACCACATGGACCACCCTACCACATACTGAAAAAAATTTCATAATCATCTATAAAAATCACAAATATTAGAAAACGCACAAATATCAAATCAGATTACGTAAAATAATTACCTAACGGTAAAAATTAAATTACATAAAGTTTTCTCCGGTCCGAAAATTTTTATTTTTCTGACACGGAGTAAATCACTCAAAATGATCAAATCTGTTGTGAATAATCAAAATAATTTTACAGCGCACAAAAATTATTAAATAGTAAAATTTTGTTAAATGTCAAAATTACTGTTTAAGAGATAGGAAATTTGGGGTGTTACAACGGTGATCCTGACAGATGAAGAGGTTAGAGTGGAAGAGATGATGTTGAAGGGTAGGATGAGAATAATTAGTCTATCAAGTCTTATCCTTTAGTGAGGGTAATGATAGAATTATCCTATTATAATAGAATAAAAATAATTGATTAAATTTGACTATCATATCATGTGTCAGCACCAAATACTTACTAAGACTTGATAATATATTATTATATTATTAGATTATTTTTATCAGGTGCTCCAAATACAATCTTTTTGTTTTAATTTGAAAACAATGTTTATTAATATAGAATTCTTCAAATAGCTACTAGTAATCAATAAGTCTCCAAAAATAACAATTATGCACAAGTCAAGAAAACGATTAGCTAAGATGGAAACACTTATGAGTGGGATGTCTTCCTTCCTTGAGCGGCATTGATAAAAGCTTCTGTGTACATCACTGTCTATGTAAATAACTTCACAAGTAGGGTAATCAATCTTTTGACCTCTTCGAAGCAAGTTAGCATTCGTGCCAAGAAGACCAGAGCATGAATAATTTGACTTAAAGAATGGCATCTTTTTCTTTAAATGTTGTAATGAAAACACTATATACTATTAGTTTCGGCTTACAAAATAGGAATACCACTTTTATTTTATTTTATTTTATTTTACTGGAACTTTTATTAATATTAGATTTGATTCGTAAACTGAACTTTGGGACTGACTTTGAAGAGTTTTTGCTTACAAAATACCATTTTTTGGTCATGAATTCTAGTATGTATCAGCCGCAGTCAAATGAAAATCTACAGCACTTCTTTAAGTGGCTCTCTGAAACCATGTCCTCTAATTTAGGCCTGTCCTGTATGAGAAAGAATCTCTTTGCTTTCCTTCAAATCTTAATTGGGCTACCTTGGCCATTCTTGATTTTTTTTTTTTGAAATTAAATAGAGAAGGCATTAAGTAGAATAATTGCAAAGCATGTGACTGGGTGGATTTGGACCACTTTTGCCTAGTGAAACAAAAGATGTACGAATTAGATTAACCTTTTTACATATAGGAGGCACCTAATAAATAAAAACTTACAGAATCTAGATAATTAGCTATCAATGCAAGTAGCAATGTACGACGCTACATCAGGGATAATTTAGTGCTTCCTTTGACTAGCCTTGCCGGCCAAGTAAATGAGTAATAATACACTGAAAGCTCTGATGTAAATTGCTTCATTGATTAGACTCCTTCCCTACAAATGCAGTTGGCTTTGATGTCTATATTCAAAGTCCTTCCAAATAGCTAAACTAGAGAGATTGGTCCTAAATTCAGAGTAGGACAAATATATTTATGATATATATAATCAAGTCAATAGTATCCCCCCTCCCCCATCAGTAATTGAAAACTAATAAGGTAGTTGTGCGATCCATGTTTTTTTTATACCCTTTTCTTTTATAGCTAAATAGGTAGATAATCGACTCAGATATCTGTAACGATAAAAATACACATGATAAAATTAGAGAAACTTGGATAAATGTTTGTCATATTGTCATTTTGACATTGCTTGGATGCAGCATAGCATGCAGAAATTTTAACAATAACCATAATCGGATGGCAATCATATAGACTGGAGTTTCTTGAATGGGCTTGCTAAATAAGACTTTTTGGATGGCCTTCCAAAAATTAACAATTTGTTTTGAGCAAAACACTCATAGAATGATAAAATAAACAATCTTAACAAGAAAAAAAAAAAAACAGGTTAAACTGATCAGAAATTTTCATCCAAATTTCACATGAAGCTCTAGTATAATTTGGATAAAAATATTTGATCGGTTTAATTTTTTTTTCTTATTTAGAATTTTTTTATCATTCTATGTGAGCTTAGCTCAACACAAATTGTTAAATTTTTGCCACTCCTTTTCAAAATTATTGAGTGGTTGCAAACTTGCAAATAAGTATTCCCTAGGTGTTTATTAGGTCAATTGGTTGGGTAAAATAATCGGGCCAATATAATTTTTTATTTTAATTTGTTAAGTCTCTTTGTTTTTTTTTTTAAGAAAAGAAGTAAGAAACCAAATCTATTGACGCTAACACAAATAGTTTCAAACCAAACCAATCCATATCTAATAAATGTGTGGAGTCAGATCGATTTGGGCTGAAAATAATAATAATAATATGAGAATGAAAGGAAAATCCTGTTGAAGCCGACAATCTATAGACACGTAACCGCGCTGGCTGCACGACACTTATCCCAAGTAGATGAAAGTAGTGTGAATATACGGGCCAATCAAAGTAAAATGAAATTTGGACTTTAGTGGTCTGTTGGTACTTGACAGAGTGAGCAACCCATTCCCATTATATTGAAGTAAAGGATCCGCAACCGCCCCATGTGTCCCAGCCACAAATAGACTAGTGGTGACTAAAGATTCTTTTCTCCTAAGGACTTGTTTGTTTCTTGTCATAAATAAATAAACAAATGGTAGTGGAGCAAGTCTTGTGACTCTTGTCCAATAATATATGTGTATAAATAATATCAATTCTGATATTTTTATTTATTTTTTATATTATTTTTTATATTTTTTAAATATTATTTATTATATATTTTTATTAAATCATATATTTTTTAAAAAATATAAATAGAATATACATTTTTAAAAGAAATATTTAATTATCTTTTTTTCAAATAATATAATTAGAACTACAATATAATAAACTCGTTAAAATGTAAGAAATTTTCTATTTCAATTTTTTTTATAATTTAAAATTTAATAATTTAATTTCTTAGATAAATTGTATAATGTAATATAAAATTAATCATTTGTATATGTGTAAAAATCTTTATAAGAGATTAATATATACGATTTGATAAATTAAAATAATTAAATTATTAAATTTTTAATTATAAAATAAATTTTTAAAATAATTTGAGTCAAATCAATTGATTTCATGTGTTATTCTTATACTAATATCTGATTTTTTTATTTTATTTTAATTTAATAAAAAATATAATTATTAAATTTTAAATTTAATAAAAAAAAATAAATTTATAATACTGTTAAAATTTATAAAAATAAAAAGCTCCATAGTAAATTAAGAAAAATAAATATTTTTTATATCTTTAATGTTTATAATATATTCACATTATAACATCAAAAAAATATAAGCAGAGAGAAAACATCAGCCGTTATACTAATTTTTAAATAATTAAAGTCATAAATAGTTTATACAAAAATCTCTATAAAAATTGAGAGTTTTAAGCAAATAAAAAAGAAAAAAAGTTAATATATGCCAACCAATCATAACCACCGTTTTTTAGCACATGGTATGTTTGCCCTCTTTCTCTTATTCATTTTTCCTCTTTGGGGACCCCACATGTGGGGTTCTCAGTTCACACTACTGTTGAAACATTATTCCTCCTTTCTCTAATTGGAGTAATCATAGTTGATTAATTGCCATAAAACTCCCCATTAAAGTTACATTGAGACGAAAAATACTATTTAATAACTTATATGAGAAAATATAAAGAGTTTGTGAAGATAAAGTTTTAACAAATATCATCTTCCTAATATTTATATTACTTACTATAAAGTTATAAAATTAATATTTCATTTGTACCAAATTTTTTTCATATTTTAAATTCAAAATTTTAATATTATTAATTTTTTTTAACTGTAAAATTATTAAATTGTTAATGAGATTGTTGTTTAATTGACATATGTTCAAGTCTTTATTTAGCACTAAGATACGATGTTGATATTAGATATTTAGTTATTTATAAGGCCAACATTTTATCTTTTACCCAAGTGTTTGTGCTACTGTTATGTAAGAAAAGATATTAAATTAAATCTTACAATTTTTTTAGATAATAATTATTTTTGTAATTCGTTATTTATATTTATAAAATTATTTAAATAGAATTTAATTATTTTAATCAGTGATAGTTAATAAATAGAAGCCCATGAATCTCGGAAAAAAGAAGTTATATTTTAAAAAAATTCTTATATAAATCTAAGGGTATGTTTGGATATTTAGTAAATGGTAAAATGGAATGGAATGGGATGGGATGAGATGAGATGAGATGGAATGGGATGAAATGGGAAAAAAAAACCATTCCATTGTTTGGATATTTTAAGATGGAATGGAGTAAAGCTACCATTCTATTGTTTGGGAAGTGAATGATTTTTGGTGGAATGAGATGATATTTATATTAAAAAAGATGATTCCATCTCATACCTCCCAAATTGGGGGGAAAGAAAATTGATGGTTTCTGGTGGGATGGGATGGAATCCATCCCACCCACTTCCATCTCATTCCATCCTTTTTTAACATAACCAAACAATAACATTGCTGATTCCATTTCATTCCTTCCATTCAACTCAATACTACCAATCCAAACGAACCCTAAAACATTCCATTAAATATATTAAATTATTTAATATTAAATATTTTTATAAAATTTTATGTTACATAATTAAAAATATAAAAGATTATAAAAGTATTAAATATTAATTAACCTCTAAACCAAACTTAAATGTTGATTGTTTAAACAATAATTTCTCATATTTTGAAATAGTTGATACATGATATCCGGAGACAAAGATATTACAAATACAAAGCAAAACATTGTGAACTCACTTTAGCTCGTGTGCCACTCACGAGAGCAGCAAGGAAAGCGGCAGAAGCTCACAGGAATCACAAGAAAAGGCAGAAGGTTGAAGCAGATCGAGAATGGAGACTACAGGCACCCCCAAGAAGAAAAGTGGTGGAACCGGACAGGTTCTCGATGGTTCCAATATTATGGAGTTGGTTGGAAACGAGCAAGTTTTCAGCAGCTTCGTGGACCATAAGTTTCAGGAGTTGGATAGGGACAGAGATGGGAAACTCTCTGTGAAGGAGCTTCAGCCTGCTGTTGCTGATATAGGTGCTGCTCTTGGTTTGCCTGCTCAGGGCACTAATCCTGACTCTGACCACATCTATTCTGAGGTTTCTTTCAATTCTTTTCTCAACCTCAGGCCTCTTTCTCTCTCTCTTTACCTTTCACACATCACTTTTCATCTACACAATTTTTATCACCTAATTATAGTTAGTCTCACTTTGTTTTCTCCACATTTGTTGCCATCTATACTTTATGTTAGGTGATGTGTATCTAGATGTTATGTATCAAGCATTATTTTTTGCTTTTATTATTATCTTTGTTGGTTAAAATAATAGCTTTTCTCCTCATTTGATGCTTATGCTAAAACTAGCTTGGAATTTTACCAATGCTGTGTGGTGGGTGAGTTGAACATGGAAGTTATATGACTTAATTTGATTAATTTCCTTGGATTACTGATAACAAAGTTGTTATTATAACAAACTCATAATCTTCTATTTAAATTTTTACCACACAATTACTTGAATTACACAATATAGAAAAAATTGCTAATTTCGGCTAAATAAGAACTAAGAAGTTCCTTGGCAATGATGTTTATCATTTTCACTGCTCAGAAAAAGGCCGAATGACAAATCTGTTGCTACAGGTGTCAAACCGACTTGCTAAGAAGATAAGGTGTTGAATATTCTTCTGACTTTCTCTCTGGCTTAAGTTTTCTTAGTATTCCGAATTCTAATGTTTTCATACTTTCAATAAATTATTATCATGTCCAAGGAAAAATAATTAACTTATTATCGTTGTGATGTCATTATCTTCATCATATTTGTTTCGGTTCCAATGTCTCCTGTTTTTTTTATTAAAATATTATTTGTTTGTGGTTTAAGCTTTGTTTTGGAGTGGGAAAGAACTGGCACCTCTCTTTCTGTATCTTTGGCGCATTTGCAAAATCTTTTATGTATTTAATGCTTCAGATGTTGATAGAGAAGCAGACCAAAATTGGTTTTTTATAAGGTTTTAATTGATAATCTGATTTTTTTCAAAAGAAAAAAAAATTAATGTGATGCTTGTAATTTGTAATATCCTTTTTGGATGAAGATATTTTTGAGTGGGTATAAATTTAACACATTAAATTTATATACACAAAAAATTAAAAAGAGAGGATAGACAGATCTCACTAAATTTACTCATAAAAAAAAATTATTTTTTCTCTAATTTTTTATGAATATATATATCTGACGTGTTAAATTTGTATACACAAAAAATATCTCCTCATTGGGGCGTTATAGAAGTAGTTTTTCTTAAAATTTTGACTTCTAGCCGGTCCCAGAAGCATCCTATCTATGATAACTTGGCCGTATCTATGAATATGATAACTTGGTCGGTCCTGTGGGACCCAGCTTTTTGGTTGCAAACTTACAATTGATTTCCCTGCTACTTCACTTTTTGTGGCCATCTTCTTATCTCCATATAAGGAGGAATCTGGTAAGGGATGTGGTGGAAACTACGTTAAGCAGGCATTTTAACCTCCAATATATATTAAACTTTTGATTATTTGTGCTGTTTAAACTTTAAACTATATATACTTCAAAATTAATAATTAATACTTCGAAAATGCTAGAAAGTCTTGAGTTACACTTTAGAGTAACAAAAAGTCAATCTGCTATTATTATAGTCAATGATAAATTACATGGCCCTGGCCGCTAGCTGCATCCTGAAGGCAATGTTCTTGTGGGGACAAGAAAAAATATTCTTTTAGTGGCATACTTTGGGAAAAAGCAAATTTCTTACCTAACTGTGTGCTAAAGATGGGCAAACGGTAAATATATAAATCATAAGATACCTTAGTCACAAGAAAAAAAAAATCCAATATGATTCTAAAATAATGTGACATGTTCAAATCAATGCACGATAAATCAGGATTAAATGGAGTGTTTTTTTCTCCCTTTCTTTTCCCTTTTATAATTTTTCCTTTTAGTTTTCCTTTTAGTTTACATTTTTGCCTAAAATATTAATGATATTTGTCTGAGGAAGAGTTTGATTGGCCATTATATTTGAACCAATCATGGTTCATGGAACAAGAATTGACAATTCTATTGACTTATTCCATAGGCCTTGAATGAATTCACACATGGCAAGCAAGAAATAGTGAACAAGAGTGAGTTCAAAGAGGTTCTCTCAGACATTCTATTGGGCATGGCTGCTGGACTGAAGCGAGACCCAATTGTGATACTTCGCATTGATGGGGAAGATCTCCTTGAGTTTGTTAATGGTCCAAGTTATGAAGCAGAAATGGCATCCATTTTCTCTCAGATTGAATCCCTTGATAGGTCACTTCGTGACCATATAATTGAAGCACTAGGCAAACTCACTGTTGATCAAGGGATTCCTCCTACTTCAGATTCTTGGGTAGCCAATTGATACAAATATATTACTGACCTTGTTGAAAGATGTTATACATATATATTTAAGTACTTGTGTTTTCAAAAAAAGATATGAGAAATTAAAACATGATTAAAACAAATTTTCATTTGTTGCTAAGAAGCTCATTTCAACTTTACTAAAAAAAATAAAAAAAATTGTCCATCTTCTTTCATTTCCTTACTCTCTTGGCTTATCTTTCTTTGTTTAGGTTTTTAACAACATTGTGGAACCAGCACTGCTCTCCCAAACTGGCTCTTATTGGGATAAGCCTGTTTCTGATCAAGAGACATTCTTGGAGGAATTTAAGAAAGTGGCATTGAGTGTGGCTGATCGTCTTAAGGAGCAACCTGTCATTGTTGCCCACAGTGAAAACACCTTTGATGGAAGTGGCGTTAAGAGACTATTATCCAACAAGTTTGAATTAGACAAGGTTCATTTTATTATGATTCCTTCAAACATCTTTCTTGTTCTTAACTTACTTTTGCCAAAAACCTCTTTAATTATATGGAACTCACCAATCTATCATGGGATGCAGACTTTGAACTCAGCTTTAGAGAATCTGCCTAAAGATCGAAATGGAAAAATGTCAAAGGAGTATCTACGGGGGGCGCTGGACGTGGTGTCTCCATCTGCTGGTTTACCTCCAGTTGGTGCAATTGAAGAGGTATGTTGCTAATGCATACATCCAATTCATCCTCAGTTTCTTAATTATTTCGGATTCATCTATTCGTTCATTGCTTTAACTCTATTGAAGTTGCTAGATAGCATTTTGAGGTAAAGCACTAAAATATGCTGAAAATATATTTGAGAAGTTGGTTGTCACATTCTCTCTTGAAGTGTACTAATTTCTTACAATCGTTTATGATTGATCCGGGCGTAATTTGATTTATGATAGTTAATGAAAACTCGAAATTCACTACTGGCATGAGGCAGTGCTAGTAATTAGGTTCTTTTGATCATTCCTGCGTAGCATATGATTGAATGATGACTTACAGTTTATTCTTCTTGTGTCTTCCTGAGCCAGTAATTGAAAATTCACATGTTTGATTTTACAGATGGATAAGGTTATTGGTGAAGTCTTTAAGATGATGAATGCAGATGATGCGAAGATGGTTAAAGAAGATGAATTCAAGAAAATTTTAACTGAAATACTGGGGGGTATCATGTTGCAGTTGGAGGGCAGTCCCATATTAGTTTCTTCAAATTCAGTAGTGCATGAGCCTCTTGGCTCATCTTCTACACTTCTGCAGCCTTCTTCTAGTGAAACAGCCTAGCCGTTTCAAGTATTACACGGGTAAAAGAACCAAGAAGTATAATAAAATTTTTATTTATGTAAATTATTTATTACTAGCATAATTTGTGTTTTGAGCAGTCAAATTTGTATGCTTTGAGACTATTTATGAATCTGAAAAATATAGAATGCCATGGAGAAGGAGAAATCAATAGTCAATTAGCCCTTGTTGGGCTTGTCGGTCACTTCCAGTTTTAGTGTAGACATCTTATAGGCTGTTTGATCCTAACATAACAAGAGAAACATACTTTAATTTTATTATATCGCATACCTTATCAAACAAATCATTGTTTAAGGATATTTTCGGATCTTAAGCAAAGATATACTATTAGCACTTTTTACATTTTAGCCAAAGCATGGTAAGACGAAATTACCAAAAAATAAAAATCATGGTAAGACGAGGACAATCGCACTGCTTGTTACTAGACGAGTAATGTTATTAACACATTAAAAATTTTACATTAATTTTATATTATACTTGTTTGAAAAAATAAAAGTAGAAAGAGTCTATGCTGTAATGTGTATTTTTTTATTTTTTTAGTTAAAAAAGAAATGATATAAAAATGATGTAGAATTTTTGACATACAAATATCATTGCTCGTTATTAGACAAAGCCTTAAAATATATATATCAAGTGCATATATGTTCCAGTTACCCTGGAGTCTTACAGGGAGATGAACATTGACTGCTTGATTATTGCTTGAGATCAGTGTCTTATCTTCTCTTCAAAACGTAGCATACTTTCTCTGTTGCACATGCCCCGGAGTGCCAGGAGCTTTGAAACAAACCCCTGCCAGCTTTGAAATGTCATTCATACTCCCCTTCAACCCATTACAGCCCCTCCTTTGGTAAGTCGATGAAGAAGATATAGTACACAATGCAAGCAAAGAAGGGGCCTAACCAGAAAACTCAATGCCCGCTCCATAGTTGTGGACCTCCTTGCAACAGAGTGTAAACCATTGTCGGCCCCGGTTCTTTGGTCCTTTTAGTATCAAACGAATACATAAAAAACGTGCATGAAAACTCAAATATAAAAGCGACTCTTGGGCTTATGCCAGATGTTCCCCCACAGGCGTTGATGGTGGGTCCAGCTAAGAAGTACTTTAATTAGTGTCATATCATGGCCCATCACACTCTTGAGTAAGAGAAATCCAGTTATTGTAAGCCAATGAACTGTGCAACAATGTAGACGATTGCACGAGACATGGTTATAACGCCCTTGAGGGCAGCAAGGAATGTTAAAGTAGGGTTCATAATGCCCCCAGATTGAGGAGCCACTGCCATGAGGAAGAAGAAGACTACACAAAACACAGCAATTGGAACCCAAAGCACGGGTGCAGCCATATTTGAGATCAAGCAGGCAATGATGGAAGCAAATAGTGCAAAGATAACAAAGTCACTTTCTACCGTTTCTGTAAGGGCTGCCCTCCACATCTGAAAGGGGAATTCAAAGCATGCTTAGGGGAATTTTATATATAGTTTAAATAAGTCAAATTTAAATCTAATAATGTCTTGGACTTGTGGTTGTGATGACTAGAGCATAGCATATATATTCTAAAGTGCAAGGTGCATATTAGAGCCAGATTCCTATATTGAATGATGAATAAAATTAAACTTTACCTCAGCAGAACGAAATTCAAGGGCGCTAATGAAAGCAAGGAATTTCAACCCTAAGGATTTCCCATTTTTTGTCTCATAAGACAATGCGAGATCTTGATCAATTCCATTAGTGACAACCACATCCATGTCCTCTATCCTAGCAAACAAAAAGGCAAAGAATACTCATGCTGATTTGAAGAGTTATGAAGAGATCAATGTCATTTCAATAACGGCTCAAGTAATGACATTCTAACATCACTTTAGCAGCTGAAAAATTAGCAGTATTAATCCTTATTCAATATGAAAGTGTTTGAAAAGACATTAATTATGAAATCTAGTTATATTATTTGAACACTTAAAATACGATATTTTTAAAATATCTTATTCATATGTATATACAGTGCAGATTTTAGAATCATACACACGATATATGAGAATAAAAAATTACACTCACATGTAAATATAATGTTCTACATGAAGTCGTATTTAGATGTACAAAAAACATTTTTGTTATTCTTATAATATATGCTTGTAATATTAATGTGAGTATATCCAAGAAAAACTAGAGGTAGATATGAGGGCTTCTTTGCAAAGTTGCATTTTATACATTTTCATAAAAAAATAATAATGAAAATATATCGTATATATGTTCCCCATTAATCTTAGTTGGAGAGCCATGTACCCAAAAATATATAATGGAGAGCCATAACTTTTGGCCAGATATTGGGTTTCAAATATCAACAAAAAGATGACAATAAAAAGCTTCGGGGGTTCATATTTTCAGTAGAGCCAAATGCAGTATATTTTTTTCCGAATCTAAGATAGCAACATAATCTAGCTAGAGATAAATCAAACGCAACAAAGAGGAAAAGCAAGATGTCATACGAGATTCAAAGCAAACAACTTTATGAAGTTTTGCTTCCACGCATATGGTAAGATACATGGCTTATTTATGGTCACAAGCTTGAATCGGTGGAAAGATTTAAAAGTGAAAAACGACAAAAGAATCTAAACAAAATACTTGAGCATCTTTTTTTGGCTGATTCAACTGTATTTTGTTTATTAATTTGCATCTTTTTCGTGTTATACCGCTTGATTGTTAATGTCGTTAGACGCATTTATTGATTGAACTTTGGACCATCTTTTTACTTTTTCTTCTTAGAATTCAACTTGACGAGGCATTATACTGTTATTATACACTGAAGAGGGGCGTCAGGGTGCATACAGCATACCCCTTCAATGTATAATAACAGCATAATACCTCTGCATTTGAAATGAAAGCTATCGTTACTGGGTGTTGAAGTGTCCCTTAATCACGAGCAATTTTTTTTTTTTTTTTAAATGTTTTGAATAACTTTTATGGAGACTGTACTGAAATAAATGTCTGATTTTACGCAATGCGCACACAACTTATATTCGTCGTTAGCTTTTTACCCTGTAGAATAAAAAGATAACAGATTATTCAATTCATAAGGGATAGCTTATTTAATTTTCATTTCTCAGTGAATTTTTTTGTTGAACTATTCTTAGTGAATTTTGTTAATTAGTACCTCAAACACTATTGGCGGTCATTAATTTATTTTTTATTTATTATTTTCTAAAATTCTCATTTGTTATGAGTGTGTTTGGAATGTAAAAAAAATGAGAAATAATTTGATTTGTAAATCAAATTTAATTAAATTTTGTGTTTGAAATGTTTAAAAATGATAAATGATTTGATTTCTAAAATCTCATGGATTTCATTTCTTTTGTTTTAGAAATTCTATCAATTTTGATAGAATTTGTTAAGATTTGATTTGATTTGAAATAAATAGACTATTTTACTCTTAGTAACTATCTCTAACAACCTTTCATAAGAGTTAAAATGTAAAATAATAAAATCAAATCAAATTAATTCTCATTTTAATGAATTTCAAACACAAAATTTAATTTCTAAATCAATTCTAATTTTTTTTTTTTAAGTTTCAAACACAAAATTTGATTTTTAAATCAAATCAAATCAATTCAAATTAAATCAAATCATTTCTTTTTTTTTATTTATTCCAAACACAATCTATAAGAAGCAACGAAAAGGTAAGATTTTTATGAATTTATTTACATTCCACATTAAAAAAATATTTAGATTAATCTAGGAAAAGATCTAATGAAGAAAGTATAGGATTAATATAAAAAATTTATTTTAAAATTATAAAAAATCAAAATTCATATTATTAACAAGAAAAATATTATTTATCTCAAAAATATATAGATCGGATTCTCTCGGATAGTAATTTTAAACGGTGATATTATTTTTTATTTTAAAATAAAATCTATTAGCAGCATCAGCTATGAATTTTGAACTAAGTTGTGAAGTTTCGAGTTATAAACACTCGGCCTATAGCATGACTATTCATACACACTTATTTATATTATTTTATATTTACATAATTTTTATTATTTGATTACAATTTGTCTATACAAGTTACTTGAACTAAACTAATTAAAAAATAACACATTATTATTTTTAATATAAAATAATTGAATGGCACATGAATTTATGTAATTATTGATATACTAATTGGTTTAGTCTATACAATTTATATATACAAGATTTACACAACAAGTATTTCTCTTGATTATACCACCTTAGCATATATAAAAGATGTGAGGCAATAAAATATTTGAGAGAAGCATTATTCAAAAATCAATTATAAAAGCCTTACACATTTAAAATGGAATTTTGCTTCGCTTGCATTTGTTTTCTTTAATGTTTTTAAAACCAAACTTGTCACTGAACTAGTGAAAATACTGATATATGATTTATTGATTCAATTCGAGTTGAACTGTGGTCGAATATATATATATATATATATATATATATATATATATATAAAGTAATAAATTGACACACTAATATCTCATATTATATTATTTAATACTTTAAAGTTACATATTATATAATAAGTGAATAATCTAAGTATACAATACATATAAAAGTTAAGATGATGTCACACTTACAAGTCTTATATATAGTAGTGAGTAGAATATTCAAATATACAACTTATATAAAAGTCAAAAAGGAGGCAAACTTTCTTATACCTTTCTTGGACATTATATATGGGTCTTTGTTGCGTAGCATTGAACCTCTTCTTGGCTCAAAATTTGTTTTTGAATGAGTTAAAAATGTGTTGACAAAAAAAATGAGTTTATTTTTTTTAATAAAACTGGTTCAAACTGGTTTATTACTAATTTTAGATCGATTTGACTTCTTTTGATCGATTTTGACTAATTCTCTCATAAGCTAATTCTGTGGGTGAATTAGACTGAATTTGTGATCGATTCATCGATTTTCCGATCAAATTGGCTGGTCTGATCTGATTTTTTCAACACTAATTTTCTTAATTTAATTCGTTAGCCACAAAGTTTCCATTCACATAATGAAAATTGATGGCATGATTTCATCTCAAAGACAAAAATTTGGATGTTGAAGATCTACTCAAAAGGAAATATACGACCATATTTAAATATATTTAATACTCATATACCAAAAAAAAAAAAATTAATATGCAATCCATTGATTTTGACCCAAATGCCACGATATATATATATATATATATATATATATATATATATATAGAGAGAGAGAGAGAGAGAGAGATTTTTCAAAGACATTTGTTAAGGAAATCAAAATAAGAAGTTTTATATAAAAAGTAGATTTTTTTTTAATTCGTAATGCATTTAAATACTTTACTTTTTATCAAAAGTTTTCTATTTTGGATCCTTAACAAGTAGAGCCATTAAAATGGGTCAAACTCGATAGGCCTAACTCTAATAATTCGACAAAATATGTGAGTTGAGATAACAAAAGCAAACAAAAAAAGAGTCCGATGAAACCCAGCTCGAATTTGGGCTGGCCCGCTTCAGGCCAGGCTACCCCTAACAACCCGATTGACTTTGAAAATGAATAAATAAAGTGGAAAAAAAAAAACTTTGAAAACTTCACTTGTAGGTTGCAACATTTAATGTTATGCAATGCCACATAGCCTAATGCCTATATTGCTATACAGAGTACAAAGGAAAAACGAGAATAAATAAATAAATAAAAAAGAAAATGATGCTTGTGATGGGATGGATGAGAAATATGAGAGGCTTTCGAAGGTGAAGGGCGAAGGCTGGGTGCTAGGCTGCTACCTACTACTTGGGTCTCAGCACGCACATGGCAAGGTCATATCAGAGACAGAGTCACCCACCTATCCACTCACACTCATTCACTCACTGGTCTTCTTTCTCGCCCCTGTTGAAGCAGCAAATGAAACAAATATGAAACATCCTCTACTCCTCCTCTATCCCAAATGTCGTGAGCCAGGCAGCCACACTTCCTCTTCTTCCCAAATGTTGTGAGCCAAACCAACGCCTCTTGTAACTCTTAAATAATCACTTGGCCACCAAACCCCTATACCAAACTCAAATCACCGTGTTCCGCGACCACACTCACCCATAACCACCACGTGCCATTGCGAGACCAAACCCCAACCATGCTCAATCACAGCCTTTCCTCGGCTACCGCACTACAAGTTCGCCTGCCCCATTGCAGTTCATCAAGCCTCAACCCAAATACCCTAAATCTGAACCGAAAACCAACACCTGAAGCCACCAAGCCTCAACCCAATCGCCAAAAACTCTGATTACCATGAGCCATAACCACCCATAACTGTGACCAGGAACCACCTTGTTGTCGCCAATCGCGACTCCATGTCGCCACCCGAAGCCACTATCTTCGAATCCCAACACTATAACAAGATAAGAAACTCATCTTTGGCTTCGCTAGATCTGACCAATCTAGTGTACCCAAACTCACCCACATGGTACAAAGAACGTTTGGGTTGTGGAAAGATTGACCAGCATCGGCCTCGTCTTTCACCTTCCTCGTTTCCACAGGTTGGTATCTACTATTACTAACCTAGTGGTTTTGTTTTGGTGGTTCTACATCTTTTTTGTTTTATTATTTTAAGTATGATTTGTTTTGGTAGTTTGCTTTATAGCTTTAATTTTTTTTGTTCCTATGTTCTCACTAGTCAGTATGAGTAATATACCTGTCAATATTGATGATGATTGTCAAATTTTGAAATAACATAATCCAAATGCACCTATGAAAGTTGATGAAAATCTTGAACTACAAAAGAAAAGGGTTAAAAGTAAAACCTCATATGCTTGTAAATATTTTGAAAAAATTGATGCTACTAGTGATGGAAAAGAAAATTGTAAATGCAAGGCGTGTGGAAAAGATTGTGTCTGTGCAAGTAAGGGAGGGACATCTCATTTAATTCGTCACATATCTAAGTGTTTGATGATTCCAAGATTTGAGGATGTGGGGGATACGATGTTTGATTATGCTGATAAAATGAGGTTTAGAAAGCTTGACCACAATGGTGTGCGTGAGTTGACAGCTCAAGTGATCATATTACATGATCTTCCATTTCAATGTGTTGAGTGATGTGATTTTATAACATTATGTCAATATCTTTCTTTTGGTGAGAATATGATGATTTCTAGAAATAATATTACTGTTAATATCATGAAAATTTACTTGCTTGAAAAAGAGAAATTAAAAAATCAATTAGCTAAAAGTCGCAGTAGAGTGTGTTTAACCTCTGATTATTGGACTGCTTGCACTACTCATAGTTATATAACTCTAACAACTCATTTTATTGATGAGAACTGGAAGTTAAATAGCAAGTTGTTGAACTTTTATCATTTGGAACCTTCACATAGCAGTCATGAGCTATCAAGAAATGTATTTTAATTTTTGAATGAGTAGGGAATAGATAAAAAAAGTTTTCTCTATTACTTTGGATAATGCTTCCTCTAATGATAGCATACAAAACATCTTGAAAAGTCAACTTTGTTTGTCTAATAGTTTGTTGTGTAATGAAAACTTTTTTCACATTAGATGTTGTGCACATATTTTGAACCTTATAGTTCAAGAAGGTCTAAAGGTAGCAAGTGATGCATTGCACAAAATAAGAGAGATTGTGAAATATGTAACAGTGTCGGAATCAAGGATGAAACAATTTATTCAATGTGTTGAAATAGTTGTTGTATTGATAGCATTGTTGGTTTACGTTTGGATGTGTCCCTATGTGAAACTCTACTTATTTGATGCTTGAGAGTGTAATCAAGTATAAGCATGCATTTGTAAGTTTGAGTTTGGATTATGTGAACTACAAACATTGTCCATCTAATGAAGAATGAGCAAGAGGAAAGAATATGTGTGAATTCTTAGAGCATTTTTGTGAAATTACAAATATGATTTCCAGATCCACATATCCTATAACCAATTTGTATTTCATGCAAATATGGAAGATAGAGCTTTTATTGAATAATAATATGTTGAGTAAAGATGATGTGATAAGAGATATGACTTCAAAGATGATAAACAAGTTTGACAAGTATTGGAGTGAGTATAGCACTATTCTTGCATTTAGTTATGTTTTTTACACTCGAATAAAGTTTCAATTCTTGAAGTATGCTTATTCCAAACTTCATACTAATGTGGCCATAGTTAATGAGAAGTTGAGCAAAGTGAAAGATGATTTGTATAAGCTTTTTTCTCAATATGTCAACTCAACTTCTTCTATCATGGATGCAAGTACTTCTACTCCAACATATGGAATAAAGGTTAAAACGAATTTGCTAACTGACTATGATGTAAGTTTTTATTAGTTAGTTCTTTAAATTATTTAAAACTTATTTTATTTCTATTCAAAATTGTTGTTATTGTTACTTTTTACTTAAATATATATTCTATTACTTTCATTGAAATGTGATAGGACTTTGAAGTGGAAGATAACCCGTTAGTTGCAAAGAATGAACTTGATCTTTATCTAGAAGAAGCAAAACTTGTAGGTCACAAGGATTTAGATGTTTTGGAATATTGAAAGGATCGTAATCTTAGATTTGTTGATCTTGGAAGGATGACTAGTGATATATTGAGCATTTCAATAACCACGGTGGCATCTGAGTTTGCTTTTAGTATTGGTGGCCGCATTTTGAACAAGTATAGAAGTAGTATGGTGTCCAAAAATTTGCAAGCTCTTATTTGCACTTGCAATTGGTTACTTGAGTTTTCTCCTAATGGTAAATTTTGTTACAAGTTCTCATCGATTATATTGGTCCATAAAAATAGTTGCTATAATTTTTTATTAACATTAGTTATAGTTAATTGTGTTGTACATGTTAATATGTAGATACAATTGTTTCATTTGGAGATGTGAAGGTGATTGAAGACACAACTAAATATTATGACAAAAATCTTCCTATTCATGATTCTAATGTCATTATATTTGATGAAAAGGAAGAAATAGAATGAAGATTTGAGTTCTCTTTATTTTGAAATTATATTTTGTAATATGATGAGCTCTTGCTATCTTTTTTTTTGTGATATGGTGGGAGCTATTGTATGTATTTGGCGTTTTGTGATGTTACCTAGATGTAGCTAATTAGCTATTGTGTTGGACTATTAAATATATTTATTTTTTTAGGTATATAAGAACTCTTATACTTTTGAGTTGTTTAGGATTGGAGCTTGGATGTATTTAAAGTATATGACAATATATGTACTATTTTGACAAATGAGAGGTATTTAAAGTTGTTTTAAAGATTTTTGTCAACAATTTTATCACTATCAATATTTTGTTCCATTTAAATATATATATATATTTATATATATATATATATATATATATATAGTGGGCTTACTCGTAACCCGCATAGAACTGAGCTAACAAAATGTCAGCTCAAAATTCATATTGTGACACTCAGGGCCGATGAGGGCGAGGAGTGGTCGCTGGTGCAAAAAGATGAAGCACGGACAAGGAGCAACTCCTAGCAGGCTTCTAGGTGAAGGGACACATGAATGAATTGAATACACACTAGAATGAGAGGGATTTAAAGACTATGCAGGTATGAGACTGCATAGTTGAGAATGACTTAAAGGAATTAATTAGTACTACTCATATCAACAAGATGCATCTTCTTTTTGGGAGCTAAGAACATAAGTACTTCATGATTAAGTGTGCTTGACTTGGAACACTTGTGAGATGGGTGACCTCTTAAGAAGTAGGATGCGTGTGAGTAAGGACAAAGCATGCTGAAAAGACCCGTGTTGATTTGTGGGGACACTCATCAATTCTGCAGGCAGTCTCGAGACGTAACACACATAGCCTGATTTGACGGCCCAAAAATGGCCTGGCCCGAGATGGTTGGCCCGAACGGGTCAGATCGACCATTTTGACAACTTTATTAACAAGTGTTCTAAGCTCTTAGGGCACTTATTAGAAAATTATATATATATATATATAATATATATATATATATATATATATATATATATATATATATATTGAATTTGATCCTCTAATATTATTTTTTTTCTCAAGTAGTCAAGTGAATGAGAGAGATAGACACATAAATTTATTAGTGAAACCCATTTAAAATTTGTAAAATTTCTTCTATAACCTTTGTGTCTATTTTTTTCCTTTACTTAACCATTTGAGAGGAAAATGATATGAGAATATCAAATTCATATATATATATATATATATATATATATATATATATATATATATATATATATATATATATATATATATATATAATACAAAAAACTACTTTTTTTTAATGAACATTATGGATTCATATATTTTTTAATTACATATTATTTTTAAATTGATAATTAGAGTCAATAATCATAATATCTCTCTTCATTAAAATTATATATTTTATTATTCTCTCTCCTTATTAATGTTAAGAATTATTATTTTCTTTCTTCATTAAAGTTAATAATTATAAATTATTAAAATACCCTTGAGACTAATTGTTTTTTTTTTAAATTAGTCTTTTTGTCTAAAATAAAATGTAAAAGTTGTTAACGTGTGCATATGAAGGTGTGAGAGTTAACAATTCTCATATATATATAGCATATCTGATGAGATGAGTGTTTATCGTAAGAGGTGAGAGGAGTGAATCTTGACCATTAGATCTTACATGAATGGTCAAGATTAGAATATAAATACATATGATTATTTTTTGTCGAAGGTAAAAATTTTCTCACACTTTCTTTGGACGTTCCAACAATTTTTTTTTACAATGAGTTTCATTGAAATGAAAGGAATTTGACAATACAATAATTTTCCACCTAATTTTATGTATATTAATTTCTTAATTAATTAGTTGTTCAGCTATTAAAATTTCTTGTAATGGGTTCAGAGCCAATGCACTATTGATTTGTAAGTAAAATTTGTATCCTCATGCCTATTAAGAAAAAAACAAATTGTTTCCTCATAAATAAAATGGGTATTACGTCAAAGGCAAGCAATTGAAAGCTCACGTAGAAAACAGTATGTTATTTACATATTTTTTAGTTATTCACATTATTTAAATACACTTTCTTTTTTCATTACTCATATTTTTGTACATTATCTAATGTGTAAAAAAAATGTAAAAAATCATTTTTAATGAAACTTTTGAGTTGTTTAAAAGAGAGACTGGGCAAGGAGTATTGGGCAATGCAATGTCTTTACAACTGAGTTATGGGGTGTCCTCTCAAGATTGCAGTTGGCTTGGAATTATGGGGTTAGAAAGATTATATAGTGGAATGTGATTTCCAATTTGTGGTTCAATCTCTGAATAAAGAAGACACCTACCACAAAGAGCATAATATACTAATTACCATGATTTTGAAGTGGAGGAACAGAAACTGGGACATTACCTTTACCAATGCTCTCAGGGAAAGTAACCATTGTGCTGACTATATGGCACAACTTAGCCTCTCTCAAGAGCTGAGATATAGAACCTAAGACAGTCTCTCGCATCAGCTACTAGTTTTTCTTCTTGTTGATGTATCTAGGGTCTCTATGCCCAGTAGTTTTTTTTGTTCTATTTAGTTGTTTTCCTCTTCTTGAGCATTAGGCCCTCCGAAGGACCAACAAAAAAAGATACTTGAAATTGAAAAAAAATATATGTATAGTTAGATTGAAATAGAAAATGAAAGAGTAGAATAAGAAATTAAATCATTCTTAAGTAAAATTACTCAAATTAAATAGATATGAGTAGATGAAAAAAAAAACTCTTCTAAAATAAGCAAGTAAATATGTATTTATTAATAATTTAATTTAAAGTGTATCGTGATGTTAACTCACTAAAATTTAAATATGAATACACTATTATTTATTTATTTTAGATACTAACTCAATTAAGAGGAGCTTTATCTCTTGTTGAAAGATTGTTTTTCCTTCCTTAAACCAACTTTTATTTGCTGCACTGCCTTATACTTGAGGATCACTTGACTCGGCACTGCTAGAGACAGTCCCACAAGAACCCAGAGCCAACTTTAAGACATCATATTCTCCATCTACCCAACCCAAACCCTACTATGGGAGGTTGATAGAGATACCATAGTAGATTATGCAAGCCAAGAAAGGCCCAAGCCAGAAAACCCAATGCCCGTCCCACAATGAGCCTTCATAAAGCAATGCTGGGCCTAAGCATCTTGCTGGGTTCAACCCTACACCTGCATAACCCGCCTGCCCAATTACAGTTATGGACACAAATACTGCCAGTGCCACGGCTCCTGCTAGCACTAAGCATACCATTGGTAATCCCAAATCCTTGGACCTTTTCTTGTCAAATGCCAATGTGACACCTATAAAGAGTACTACAAATGTGCAAGAAAATTCCAACAACAAAGCATCTTTCTTCTTTATACCCGAGTCTACTCCTTTGCTACTAACGGCACAGCCTCCCAAGGAATATGTATCTCTTAATTTTGGCTCCATCACACACTTAATTATAAAGTTAGATATTTTATTATTCTTTTTCCTTATTAATGTTATAGATTATTATTTTCTTTTTTTATTAAAGTTAATAATTATAAATTACTAAAGTACCTTTGAGAATAATTGTTTTTTTTTTAATTAATATTTTTATCTAAAATAAATTGTAAAAGTTGTGTGTGAGATATATATATATATATATATATATATATATATATATATATATATATATATATCTTTTTTCATTAAAGTTAATAATTATAAATTATTAAAATACGCTTGAGAATAATTGTTTTTTTTAAATTAGTCTTTTTGTCTAAAATAAAATGTAAAAGTTGTTAACGTGTGCATATGAAGGTGTGACATATATATATATATATATATATATATATATGAGGAGAGATCAACTTATATCAGTGTAAGTCTTTTTTATCTTACACTTATTTTTAACTGTTAGTTTTACTTTCATCTAATGATTGATATTATTTCATTAAAAGTAACTATTAGATGAAAGTGGAATTAACAGTTGAAAATAAATATAAGAAAAAAAAGACTTACACTAGTGTAAGTTGATCCTCCCTATATATATATATAGGGGACATATCTAGTGAGAGGAGTGGTTATTGTGAGAGGGTGAGAGGAGTGAATCTTGACCATATAACTATATATAGATGGTCAAGATTAAAAGTTACTTAAAGGTCATGTGACCACTTAAAAAAATCACATGCATTTATGTTCTAATCTTAACCATTCATGTAAGATCTAATGGTCAAGATTCACTCCTCTCACTTGAGTAAGATCCTCTCTCCTCTCTCCTCTCTCTCTCTCTCTCTCTCTCTCTCTCTCTCTATCTATATATATATATATATATATATATATATATATATATATATATATATATATATATGTATCTCGGTGAGATGAGTGTTTATCGTAAGAGGTGGGATGAGTGAATCTTGATCATTAAATCTTACAAAAATGGTTAAGATTAGAATATAAATACAAATGACTATTTTTTGTCGAAGGTAAAAATGTTCTCACACTTTCTTCGGGCGTTCCATCAAATTTTTTTTTCAATGAGTTTCATTGAAATGAAAGGAATTTGACAATACAATAATTTCCCACCAAATTTTATGTATATTAATTTCTTAATTAATTAGTTGTTTAGCTATTAAAATTTCTTGTAATGGGTTCAGAGCCAATGCACTATTGATTTGTAAGTAAAATTTGTATCCTCGTGCCTATTAAGAAAAAAACAAATTGTTTCCTCATAAATAAAATGGGTATCACGTCAAAGGCAAGCAATTGAAAGCTCACGTAGAAAACAGTATGTTATTTATATATTCTTTAGTTATTCACATTATTTAAATACACTTTCTTTTTTCATTACTCATATTTTTGTACATTATCTAATGTGTCAAAAAAAATGTAAAAAATTATTTTTTAATGAAACTTTTGAGTTGTTTAACTGTACCTTAATTACTCCTGTAATAAGTTAAATTAAAAATGAAGTATTGAATGAACTAATGAGTATAGGAAAGCATATATTAAAAGAGAGACTCGACAAGAAATATTGGGCAATGCAATGTCTTTACAGCCGAGTTATGGGGTGTCCTCTCAAGATTGCAGTTGGCTTGGAATTATGAGGTTAGAAAGATTATATAGCGGAATGTGATTTCCTATTTGTGGTTCAATCTTTGAATAAAGAAGACGCCTACCACGAAGAGTACAATAGACTAATTACAATGATTTTGAAGTGGAGGAACAGAATTTGGGAGATCACCTTCACCAATGCTCTTAGGGAAAGTAACCATTGTGCTGACTGTATGACACAACTTAGCCTCTCTCAAGAACTGAGATTAGAGGTGTCAAAATGGGCTAATCCACTTTGCCCGACTCGTCCCGCATTCAATTCGCAAAAATACGGGGTGGAGCTGGTTAGCCCGTTTTGAAAAATGGGTTGGAAGAGCCAACCCACCCCGCTTTAGTGCGGGTTGACGGGTTGGCGGGTTGACCCGTATAAAGAAAAAAAAAAAAAAAAAAAAAGTAAGTGAGTTGATCATAAAAAATAAAACAAAATGTATAAAAAATAAAAAAAATCATAAAAATTAAAAAATAGAAAAATTATAATTTATAGAGATTAAAAAAATAAAAAAATAAAATAAATTTAGTATCATACCCATAAAAATATCACAAACACAAATAATAAGACTAATTTGTAATATTTTTTTAAAAAAACTCAATCCGACGGGTCAACCCGCATCCGCCCCGCTTAAAAGCGGGGCGGATTATGCGGGTTGAAAATGAAAAGTAAGTTGAAATCTTGAACTCAACCCGCAAAAAAATAACTGGTTGACGGGTCAACTCAATGGGTTGAACCCGTTTTGTCACCTCTAGCTGAGATATAGAACCTGAGACAGTCCCTCGCATCAGCTACTAGTTTTTCTTCTTGGAGATGTATCTTGAGTCTCTATGCCCAGTAGTTTTTTCCTGTTCTGTTTAGTTGTTTTCCTCTTCTTGAGCATTAGGCCCTCCAAAGCACCAAAAAAAAAGAGATACTTGAAATTGAAAAAAAAAATGTATAGCTAGATTGAAATAGAAAATGAAAGAGTAGAATAAGAAATTAAATCATTCTTAAGTAAAATGACTCAAATTAAATAGATATGAGTAGATGAAAAAAAAATTCCTCTAAAGTAAACAAGTAAATATGTATTTATCAGTAATTTAATTTAAAGTGCATCGTGATGTTAATCCACTAAAATTTAAATAAGAATACACTATTATTTATTTATTTTAGATACTAACTCAATTAAGAGGAGCTTTATCTCTTGTTGAAAGATTGTTTTTCCTTCCTTAAACCAACTTTTATTTGCTGCACTGCCTTATACTCGAGGATCACTTGACTCGGCACTGCTGGAGACAGTCCCACAAGAACCCAAAGCCAACTTTAAGACATCTATTCTCCATCTACCCAACCCAAACCCTACTATGGGAGGTTGATAGAGACACCATAGTAGATTATGCAAGCCAAGAAAGGCCCAAGCCAGAAAACCCAATGCCCGTCCCACAATGAGCCTTCATAAAGCAATGCTGGGCCTAAGCATCTTGCTGGGTTCAACCCTACTCCTGCATAACCTGCCTGCCCAGTTACAGTTATGGACACAAATACTGCCAGTGCCACGGCTCCTGCTACCACCAAGCATACCATTGGCAATCCCAAATCCTTGGACCTTTTCTTGTCAAATGCCAATGTGACACCTATAAAGAGTACTACAAATGTGCAAGAAAATTCCAACAACAAAGCATCTTTCTTCTTTATACCCGAGTCTACTCCTTTGCTACTAATGGCACAGCCTCCCAAGGAATATGTATCTCTTAATTTTGGCTCCATCACACACTTAATTATAAAGAAACCAATTATTGAGCCAATGCATTGGGCTAACATGTAAATGAGGGCACGAGCAAGAGTCACAACACCCTTTAGAGTGGCGATGAATGTGAAGACAGGGCTCATATGACCCCCAGATAGAGGAACTGTCACTATGAGGAACAAGAAGACTATGATGAAGACTGCAAAGGGAACAAGAAGCTTAGGATCGACCTCATGTGAGTCCAAGCATGCAATAATGGAAGTCGTCAGGGTGAACATTAGAGAGGCAGTTGCCACTAACTCTGTCAAAGCTGCCTTCCACGTCTGAAACAAGAAAATGAAAAAAAGGAGCGTTATTCTTTCTTACTCTTTGTTCAGCGATAAGAAATTGAACAACTTTTGCTTCTTGCATATGTGTTATGTTAAGTTACCTCTAGTCTGAAAATTTCATGGGCACCAATGGAAGCAAGAAGTTTGGTCCCTAAACACTTCTTACCAACCAAACACCTTGCCTCACGACATTGAACAGGCCTCGGAAATTGTTCATCAATATCAACTACTTGGGAATTAGGTGAATCCATGTGACCTCAATTCCAAGAAAACAAATGGGGTGGGGGTTTCTATTTATCAACCGATTTGTTGAAGCAGATAAAGATATATTCTTTTATTATGAGACTTTGACAAACACTATTAGATTATTTATCTATATCTATCCATCAATATATATGAAATTTTTTTAAGTATTTTTGGAGGGAAGTATGCTGCTGGAGGTGTATAATCTTATTTATGTGGTTTATTATTATCTTTCACTTTAATTAATTATATTTTTAATATTATAGTTGAAATGACATATATTTAATTATATAAAAGGAATACTTAAAAGGAAAGTTGAGACAAGGATGGAAAATACAAATGAGAGAGACAAGAGAACAAGTACTTTAGAAGGATAAGGATAAGGAAGTATATATGCAGTACGTGTGGAGGAAATACAAGGAATACGCCACTTTAACTGAATATAAGTCTGATGGATATAAAAATTTAGAGAAATGCTACCAACAACTCTTTTAGATATATTTTTTAGTACTTATTTTATTATTAGTTAATGTTATACATTTGAAAAATTTATTAAAAAAGATATTAATAATATATATTTTTTGATTAATAATAAAATAAATATTAAAAAATATTTAAAAGAATGTATTATTAATATTTTTAAAAAATTAATATGTTGCTAAAGAAGAACGTTAATTATTGTGCCATGAAGAGTGTGGAGATGAATAATGCTAAATAAAAACATGTCAGTTTCGATAGTAGTTTTGTAAACAATTTTGATATTCTTATCATAAACAGTGTATATATATCTTTTTATACATCATTTAATATTATTTATCATACTTATTTTTTTATCATTTTTTTTCTCTCAATCACAATCATACAAAATGGTGTAAAAAATAATATTAGTTCAAAAATAATATAAAATGATCATTTTTGTTTTGTAAATTCTGTGCAGCGGCTCTATGGCGCCCCTGTAGGCGGTGAGAGCTGATGCCGCTGCATAAGTTGCCAAATACTAGAATCAGCTCCTTTGGTTCTAGCTTGTTTGGAAGTCATGTGTTGTTATGAAATTGTTAGTTAGGCATATCACTTTTTATTTAATTTTATTTGCTCAAGAATTGGTTAGTCTTTGTGCTGCCTCCACTTCATTTTTTGACTAATTTTGTGCAAGTATTGAACGTGCAGTAAAATAATAATGTAAAAAACAAACTGTTGTACAAAATTTTGGTACAATGTTACATCATTCCAACTCTTGCATAGAAATAAATGGTCTACTTTTTTGTCCTGGATAACGAGATACAGTCGGAAAGTGATATTTAACGAATTTTGGTAAAAAAATAATATTACTTTTAAATATTCCATTGCCCTTCTTAATAGCTAAATATGTTTGACAGTTTGAGACTCTGACAAAAAAGGATAGTAATATGCTTCAATTGCAAGAATATTCACTATATACAAAAACAAATGAATGTGGTTTTAGTTCTGGACAATTTCCCCTTTGAACAAAGCCAATTCTTGGAGTAATGCATCTCTTCAATTAAATAATTAAAAAGAAAACTCACCAGATAAGTATTTATTCAATTGATAACAACACTCAAACCTGCACATAGGTGTATTAACAAAATAAGTACGTCATTATATATTAATAAAATGATCGTATTTTGTCAGTCTTTACGATCGTTTTCTGTCGTGAGTATGCTTAAGTTTCGTTATCTCAAATAATATCTATCCAGCTCTGCACCCTTGTATTAATCATTTTAACATAGTCATAGACTATACATGGCATATTTAAGGTATATACTATTGTGCTTAACACTTAACAGGGGCACGATAGGATAAGTGGATAACCCTTCACAATTCTCTAGAGGCGAGAACAAAAGATAAAGATTATTTTTTTTCTTATTACTGAACAGCTTTTTCAATGTTGGGATTGTTCGAACTTCTCATGCCTCCTATTTAGCTCTTCATGCTTGTATTATATATATTATTTAGATACCCCGCGTGGAGACACATAAGGATAGGATATATCGAAGTTTCTGAATCTAAGTCTGTATTGCGAAGCAATCACACTGTTTGAATAATCTTTATGTGATATCTTGAACAAGATTTTAACCTCTTATTTACGGGAATGGCTTCGTTGATGTTCATCGACGACTAATAAATGATTTCTTACAAAATTATGAAGACTCCTCCATACAACAAATTAAATTCGATCGATTAACAAATTTGTTTCTTGGTCTCATAATTCTCTGAGCAATAAATTCTCATTGTGGAGATATACGTTTTAAATTCAGCAGTTGATACTTACGGAATAAGAGACACGTCTAACACATCTCTTTTTTTTTTTTTGGGAAATTAAGTTGATGCATCTATCAAACCTTAATTAAGACCGTTGTGCTCTTTTTAAATTCGAAATTTCTCTTAATTATTTAGCATCAATAATTCACAACTTGGCATGTATCAAGGGTGAGGTTTACCCCCTACCCGGTGGGTGACACAGATAACTCCTACAAATTAATGAGGACTTAGCTAGGCATGCATAAACCGTGCTTTCAAGGACTTTTTGTTCTGTTTGCAGGCAATCACAGCTAGAAGCTAAGTAAGATGAATCTACGAGAGGATCCAGAAAGAACAAATATATAATAATGAGAGAAACACATGTATGTATTTAATTACCTCTGGTCTGAAAACTTCATGTACTCCAAGGGAAGCAAGAAGCCTTGCGCTTAAAAAGTTGTTGCCCACCGAACAGGTTGCCTTGCAAGTCTGATGAACAGACGTTGGAAGTTGTTCAACCGGTACTATCTGGGAGTTATCTGAATCCATGTACCCTGGATTTGAAGATAATGGATGGCTAGCTGGATATTCTATTTCAGAACTACTACTACACTTTGTCGAAGCAGATAAGGATATATATAATTTCTTTCGTTTTTTGTGATTGATGCTAACTAATATTAGCCAAGCTTAGAGTTTAGTAGGTGATTAAGTACTCATAACATAACATAATGCCATTTACAGCGCTTAGGCCAGCAGCATTTAAAGGCGGTTTGTACTATAGATTTAATTAATGGAGTGAATGGATAGTGCAGCTGCGTGAATGTCTAAGACATGGATAGTTTTCAGCACTTCCAATAATATTCATGCCTACAAACAAGGTGATATGATTTATAGTTCTCTCTAACTTGTTCGCTGTGAACAAAGCCAATTCTTGGACCTATGTTCATGCAATGAAGTATATTCAAAAGTAAACTAGTAAATAGTACGTAAATGTATAAGACAATGGTATATCAATACAGTTTATTTAAAATGCACATCATCGTCCTATAAAAAAATACACTATTTGTTATACAAAAAAACACTATTTTATTTATTATTATTATTATTATTCATATATTATATTATATACAAGGTGTAAGTTTTTTGACTTGCAAAACTCTATATTTTTAACCATGAGATCCACTTTATAATTATTATTATTTATTATTGAATTATAAAAAAATAATAAATCAAAAATATATTATATTATATTATTTTATATATTTTATATTTTGTGAATTATATTTTTATAAAAATTATATTTTGTTTCCAAATTAGATACTTTGAATCTGATTTTACATTTCATTTTTTCAAAAAACTAACATTAGATGACTACTTTTTACGACATGATAATCACAAAAAGTATAACTATTATTGAATCATATTGGTTATTCTATTAAATTTATATTCTAAACAAAATATTTTTTTTATTACACAAATAACCAGCTTTTTATTCTTAAGTTTTCAACTATTCGATTTAAAAAATATTTTATAAAATAATATAATATTAAAGTTAGAGTACTGCTATATCTTATAAATGCTATCTACGAATGCAACCTACGAATGACATGCTCCAATGACAGTTGAGGGTAAAATTAATTTCACGTATGCATACGGATTCATCAATTGAGTGTTTTGACAAATCGTAAGCAAATGACAAATGAGATCCAATTTTAGTGGGTTGTTTCACGAATTTTACTTCGTGAAAATGAGCATTTCCCTTAAAGTTATCATCATATATGAAATAACATTAAACAATAATTCTCTAATATGAAAGTACAATAATTCTCTAATTTTTATTATTTGAAATCCAATACCATCTGAAAGTACACTTGTTGGTTGCTTCATTATAAATATACAGATCGGCACCAAGTTATTTTCACAATTCAGTCAAAGCCATTGCATTGAATTTAGAGGGCATATTTAAGGTATTGTTCATAATTGAGTTACGAGAGTTACCTAATAAGAAGATAAGTAGTGGTGAATTCTTTTAGGGCGTAGCTGCGATAGTAATGGAGAGAGGAGGTAAATATTTATAAAAAGAATTTTGACACTAAAATTTGTCTTTGCACAAAATAAAATAGTGTGTATTGAGAATTAAGTCTTATGTGTGTATTGAGAATTATATCGTACATCTTTTATTTTAGTGAATGTATATATACGAATATTTAAAAGTGTGAGAAATCTAAATATTCAATACGTATTGAGTATCAATCTCTAAAATTATGAAAAATTGTTATTCTTTATAATTATTCTCCTATATTATGCAAGGTGTTGTTTACATCTTTCTTGGTTGAAAAAAATACGCCTAGTACATAAACTGTCTCATACACACAGTAATGTCTGAGTGTCAATTTGACGAATTAGGTTATTCCAGATCCATAAAACTGTAACTCAGTCCAAGACATGTATATACTGAAAAGATATGGTTTGAGGCTTGACAACATCACCTCGCAAAAATCCTCTGCAATTACAAATACTATGCATGGTTTTAGTCTTTGGCGTGGCATCGTTTTGTTCATTACTTGGCATCTTGAACGTAATATATAGCCGCTAATCAACAAAATTACTATTTTCTGATGAATATGATCTTTGATTCATCAAAAAGCATTAAATTAAAGCAAAATAGGATTAATAGAGACTTTTGATTTAAATTTTTAATTTTCATCTCTGTTCTGGAAATGGTTACCGAATTGGTTGATATAGCAATTTCCTTTGCGTTGTGCAAACTTTTTAGATATTCAAGAACAATTCTTATATTTTTATATTAAATAATATATATATTTATTTTCATATTTTATTTAATATTATTTATTATATATACTTTTTTTTTTTTTATTTTTTTTATTCAATCATATTTATTAAAAATAATATAAACAATATTTATACTCTTAAAAAAATATAAAATAATTATTTTCCATTTAAGAATCTCAGATAATAGATCAATCTCAGTCCATTTGGCAACTTACGGGTAGTGGGCTAGTGGCAATAAGCCTCAGAAGTCAGAACAATCTCAGCAAGAGTTAACAAATAAAAGCCTCAAAGCAAAGGAAATGGAAGGCCCACGCATTAATTTGCTTAAACCCAATATATTCTTTGTATGTGACAAAAAGCACTGTTAATGTTCTCTTTCGGTTGAATCTTTTTTTTTTTTGGGTACAAATTTCGGTAGAAACTTTATAATATTCATTTAAAATGTGAATTTTTTAATTTTAGTTTTCAGCTAACTGTAAGTCAACTTGAGATTGTCAACCTATTTGACTCTTGTTTCTTGACGGAAAAATGCTACTTGTACATTTTTATAAAACAAGTTTTATTATATTCTCTTAATATTTAATAAAAAATATTAAATAAAAAATTAATATTTAAAGAACATAAAAAATATTTAATATTTTTATTTAATAATTAAAAAAATTAGTAAAATTTAGAATTACTTATAAGAAATATCATTTTATATATGAAATATGTGACAAAATTTGAATATGATTATACAAAAAATAAAATAAGACTTATTATAATAATAGTAAAAATTATATAAATATAATAATTTATGTATAAATGTGTAGATAAATGTACTTTTCCTGCCTTCTCACTTCTTAGAAAATGTCAATAAATTCTAGCGATATGTGCATTAAAATTGTTAATAAAATTATACATTGAAATGTGAAATTTCAAAATTTCCACATTACTAATCACATGTATTTTGAGTTGATTCTCCACAGTCTAACTAATCGATTAAGGTTATTATTTTGCATACAAGATGAAGTTATGATTCATAAACTAGAATTGGCATGAATGTTTTCAACAGGCAAGGGTGATACTTCAAAACTATATCAATATTGTCGAGTAGATAAACCTGGATGGAAACTAGGATTGAATGGGCTTAAGAATGAAGTAATATGTTCAATGAGTGGTGCCTTCGCAACCTATCAAGCAAATTGCTCATCTTACAAGTTTCATATACCACACTCCTGCAAGAAAAATCCCATCATTGTTGATCTCACTACAAGTGTCTCACAAAAAAGCAGGTCAGAACATTGCTGACATGGTGGCATTCTCTTCGCCTGGGATGTTAACGCTTTGAAGTCAAGGGTACATTTGCAGGTTGCAACCCACTTCTGGGTTCCCCCAGTGTCCTTTTCTTTTGGGGGATTGAGACAATTCCTGCTAGTTCTCTATTGACATATAGACATAGGCACTACAATATGTTTCTGCTCTGCTTTAAGTGATTCTGGTTGCGTGATGTAGTGGTATTCCCACTAGGCTAGAAATGTTTTTTCTTTTGCTGTAGCACTGAAAGAAGGCTGCGTCTAATATGCTCCCTCGTCGTTAGGGAGCATGGAAGTACCTTGTATAATAGCCGTTGCATTGGCTAAAATTTCCATCAACAACAAGAATTGATGACTGACTAATTGCTTAGCAGGTAAAAGCTATATAAGAGTGAAAATTACATACATAGTTTGAAAAAATAAAATTACATAAATGCCAATCGAGGCAAACCAGCAGTAGCGGAGTAGCACAATCCCAAATCCATCTCTGCATTCAAAAACCCTAAAACCTCATATCTTCATATCTACGTCTCAACACATAGCAGCGTAGCACAATCTTTTGTTTGATTTTGCAATGCACAATCTTCTGATTTTCAGTTTGCGATTGTGGATTCTCTGGTTGTGGATTTTTGTTTACGATTGGTTTTTCAATTTTACACTTGGTTTGTGTTGAAACTGCACAGCTGCATTTCGTCTTCGTCCCAATCGGAGAAGGCGGCGACGGTAGCGACGACGACGGTTGGGGAGCGAAACTTGTCACTGCAGAGAGTGCGAGACCTTCGATATGCAAATCGACCTCGCCGTCATCGATTTGCAACTCGACCACTTCGACCGTTGCCAATCTGCAACAACATCACAGATCTGCAACACTATCGCAACGGAGAGTGCGAGACTTCCAATCTGCAACTCAAAATTGAAACATCGTCACCTCTGATCTGCACTGCCAGTGCATCCTTGACGGGTACCCACTCTTCGTCACACGCTGCCTTGGCTTTGCCGCTGCCGTTGCGGTCGACGACGCAACGTCTTTACCTTCTTTGTCGTGACGTCATCGTTCAAGGGACCATAGCTACTATTCCAATTTCCATTAGTTTAAGGGTCACTTTTTAATTATCAATTACCTGTTCAAAAGCGGCAACTTCTAAGTGTGTGTTTGGATTACAGTTGGTAAATTTAAGTTTGGTTGAAAGTGTGTTTAAAAACTTAAGTTTGGTTGAAAGTGAGTTTGTACTAACATGATTTATGTTTGAGAACTTTTGTTTTAAAAGTGAGTTTGACAAAATAAATATAAGAGATAAAAATTACAAACTGAGAAAATATAACCCAAAAGCAAGAATTTTTTGCTTTTGACAAACGTGAGTTAAGGTTCAAAATTCTGTTGAAGTTGAATCAACAAAAACAAAGCCAAACATATATTCACGCCCTTCAAGAAAATGGAACGTGCGTTTGCGAATGCCAACTGCAAAACAAACACGCTATAAGACTAAGTAAAATGAATGTGACACCCATGCTTCATAACTTAGGAGAGTGCACACTGTAGAGTCAGCCCTGAAAGAAAGCCCACTCCTTCCTTTCTAATCAATAAATTCTCTCCAATAATAAAAATAAAAATAAAAAAAAAATTCCCTCCAAAACAATAAAAAGTATAAAAAATTAACTCTAGTATTCTTATGCAAACAAGTATATATATATATATATATATATATATATATATATATATATATATATATATATATATATATATATATATATATATTATACATTTTATCTAATATTATTTATTATATTTATTTTTTTCTATCATTTTCTCTTACTTAATCACATACCCTTAAAAAAAGTATACACAATACTTTTACTCTTAAAAAGCATGTAGGAATATCTTTTTCCATGAGAAACACAAATTAGAATGCATATTAAAAAATGGAGTAGTGCTATTTAGCATGAAAAATCTTTTCAAGAATGAAAACGTTTGGCGTTCATCCAAAATACCTACAACTTTCGTCTATCATATATCTATCACCATTTGTCTATTTGTTGACTCAGTTAACCCCTTTCTCCCGCTTCGCATTTCTTTTTTTCTTTATCAAATTTTAAACTTCTTTCACTCTCACTCCTGTGTCCCTCTTCTCTTTCTTTTCCCAAATTTTTAATTTTCTTCTCCCTTTACCCATTCTCCCACACCCTTGAATGTGTCTCATCCGGGTCACCACATACAGCATTTTGTTACCATATCTCAGTAGCCTTCTTAGTGTCTCCTTTGTTGTGTCAAACTACTCGGAAAGCCAACTGATTGCCAACCGATCACATCTCCACCTCTTACAGAATCAACGATCCATAGCACAAGAGAAGGGAAGGAAGTTCAAAAGAGAGAAATAGATATGATAGAATTGCTATCAAAGAAAAGAAAGTTAAGACTTGATTCAGATAGACAGAGGGGAAGATGAACGGTGGTGAATCGTACGATGCTATTTAGACACAATACATAACAAGATATCACAGGCATCAGCACTTGTCAAACACATCAAGGCTCTCGTTCACCTCGTGAGTATAACTACCTTCTCTCATCAATGCCTTTTGCTTCTCAATTTGCTCTCTTTGCTTGATGGGTTTGATTTATTTGGTGGAAAAAAAAACAAAAAAAGGATTTTTTTTTCCTGCCTTTGAAGATCTGAGCGATTTTACTTGCTTTTATGTGCCTTCTTTTTGTTTCCAACGCTATTTATCCTTTTGGGTGTGTGAGTTATTCCATTTCCCTTTATGGGTTTGTCTCTTTCTTAGACTTGGATGCTTATTCTTGATTTTGGTTCTGTAAGGGTATTGGAAAAGTTAGATATTTCAGGTCATTAAATACTAGTTTTGATTCGTTTGTGGTTATGAAATCGGTTATGGGGGAATGGTAGTCTTCGTTTTGTTAGGTGATTTCATTCAAATTTTCGTGTCATAACTAATTTCTAAAGATGAAAAACATGTCATATAACTGGAGGTTATGCTTTGTCATTTATTTATTTATTTTAATGGATTTGTCTGTCAAGATTTACATTTCAATCCTTTTGGTCATAGAGAGGGTGCAATAGAATAAGAAAGAAATCCCAAAATTTTAAGGTTGGATTTAAATGCATGTTGCTTAGCAGCTGATTCAGGTTCTTCACTCATTTGAGTTTCACATCTTTATAATGCTCTTTAATTCTTAGTTCCTTGCTGACTTGTTTTCAATAAACCAAGCAATGCAAAGCATTTTTAACTTTTACTAAATTGTTTTCCACTTTTATACTCTGTCTGTTGGACACTCAGACTTAATAGAGGTTCAATGACATGTTTCATTACTTTCTGAATTGCGACAAAAGAGAATTTTTTTTTATTAAATGGTGCATTACATTTTATTAATATGCTAGATTTGGGTCTACAGTATATCTCCAAATTTTGTGTTTCATTGTGTCAGCTGAATATTAAATGATGCATTACATTTTATTTCATTTCTTTTCTCTGTAGAGATAATCATGGCTTGTTGAAACTTATTTTGTAATGCTTTTATGGTAGAATCAAGGCATGCTTGGTCCTGTAAGAAAATTAGGACAGCTGGTATCTATAAGAAGAGTACTGTAATGGGTTGCAAAAGATGTTGCTGATTTAATTTATTTGACAAGTCTACACTCATTCATTACTCACGGATTTTTGTGCTCATGCTATTTTTCGGGGAAAAAATTTTGTATTCATTTCTTTTCCTGTTTTTTGATTTCACTTAGAACCTGAAGTGAATGATAGCTTATTATTTCAACTAACCCTATGCCTATTACTTTATAGTGACAACTTGTTCAAGTGAATGCAAGATAATGAAACTAGAAACTTGCTTTACTATTGAAAGAATTTGGGATTTCTTATTATTGACATTTTTGAGCCATCATATTATATAATGTTATTATATAATTTGGTTGCAGAAAATACTATTTCTGTCGGTTTTGATTGTTTCCTTATCTTTTTTTCTTCTGCTTTGTCCATGTAGACATTTTGGAACAACTTATTCTTGAGTTAGAGCACTTTGGGCTTATTCTTGAGTTAGAACATTTTGGGAGGTAAAGTATACTTGTTAATTTTTGTGTTGTAGCTCATGAATTGAGTAAATGGTCATATGGTGCAAATGTCATTTTGGAACTCTCTTGGTTAACATTTTAATGAAAAAAAAAAGAGAAAAACTATTGTCGTGACCGAGATTGCGGCGCGAGTGGCAATAAATAAATTGTTAAGAAAATAAATGGAGTCGCCACCAATGTTAGTTTTTATTAGGAAAAAATGGAAAACCTTAAAAAAAATGGTCTACATTCAAAAACTCAGGTCCGGGAGCCTAGTTATGCACAGGGAAAGGTAGAGACTTAACCCCACAGCACCCTTGATGCATCCGTCCTAAGACGGGTTACCCTAAGTCAATTGTGTAAAATTTTTATAACTCTTAAAAATACTTGTTTTACCCCTTTATTAAAAGATAAACTAAGCCGACAAATAAATCATGAAAATCTAATTTTGGCTTGACATAATAGAAAATCTGCTCTTACGTATCCTCAGATGCAATGAGGAATTTAAAATCACGTCGTTCTTTAGAAAACGATTGTGGATTGGTATTTTTTTAATTTTTGAAAAGAATTTTATTTTGAAAACTCATTTGTTTTTTTTTTATAATTAGAAAAATATTTGAATCATCAAGCTGTCACAACTTAAATAATTCTAAAAGTTACAAGATTAACAAGCTGTCACAGCTCAGCTAATCTCATTTTATTCTTGAATTAATTTTAAAATAAAGAGTTCATAAAAATAAATAAATAAACCAAACTATCAAATGAATAAGTTAAAATGAATAACACATGTATATAATAAAAAAATAATAAAAAAAAAAAAAAAAGTAAACAAGCTTACCTCTAAAACGTATAAAAATGTTATGCTCAAAGAAGTTGATACACATGACCCCACGTATTCTCTTCAAATCAAACCTTAAAAAGTAACCCACTTGCAAAAAAAAAATTATTAAAGTTCTCAAACTCTTATACTTAGAATTAAGTCCAAGTATATAATTTTTGTTGGATGCCAAAACAATTGAGAATCACCCCTTTATATAGAAGGAGGGGAGGGAGGAAGAACATGACTTCTCCAATATGAGACTTAGTGATCTAAACACCTTATTTTTTCAAATTTATTTTTTTCTTCTTTTTTTTTTTTCATTTTTTGAATTTCTTTGATGACTTGGAAAAAATCGGATATTCACAGTTGCCCCTCTTTACTTGTTGCTTACAAGAGAATACGTATAACCATAGTTTTCGAATTATCGTTGCAAGAAACGAGTAAAGACATGAATTCAAATTTTATTCGGAAATGCATAAGACAATGTAAATTCATAAAGCAAAGATGCTAATTGCAAACCAACGAGCTCAAATGTGAATTTACAAGTTGTCGCAACGTCGTTAATCCTACCAGGGTGAAGCACAACATAGAGCCAAAGACGTCACCACCTCGTCAACAAGTTGTTACAGCTCAATTAACGTTTATTGATTAAAAATAGTTTTTTTTTTAATTTAAATGACGTTGGGTGACCTTGTGACCCGAAATTGTAAAAGACAATGGACTTGACTCAGAATTTAAAAGACAGTGGACTTGACCCTAAACTTAAAAAGACAGTGAGCTTGGCTCGAAATTTAAAAAATATTGGGTATCTGGTGTCTCAAAATTTAAAAGACAGTGAGCTTGACCCAAAATTTAAAAGACATCAGGTATCTGATGTCCCAAAATTTAAAAGACATTGGGTATCTGGTGTCCTAAAATTTAATAGACAATGGGCTTGGCCTGAAATTTAAAAGATATTGGATATTTGGTGTCCCAAAATTTAAAAGACAATAGGTTTGTCCCGGAATTTAAAAGACATTGGGTATCTGGTGTTCCGAAATTTAAAATACAGTGAGTTTGACCCGAAATTTAAAAGACATTGAGTATCTGGCGTCTCGAAATTTATAAGCCAATGGGCATATGGCGTCCCGAAATTTAAAAGGCAGTGGGTATCTTTGCCCAAAAAGATTTTTTTCCTTCTTTTTTTTTAAGTAATATAACAATGTGACCAAAAGTTAAATAACATGAAATCTTCCTATGTTTTTCCTTCCTTTTTTTTCTTCTTAGGAATGATCATTAGGCATGAACTTAAATTTTGTAAAAGCAGGTCATCAAGTCAAGGACTTAAGATTATTATTATTATTATTATTATTATTATTATTAAGAAAGATCATTAGGCCGTGAACTTAAATTTTTTGTGAAAGCCCCCAATTTAAGGACTTGAAATTTTTTTTTGACACTTCATCAAATCATGGACTTGGAGTTTTGAAAAGCCCTCAAGTCAAAAACTTGAATTTTTTTTTGAGTCATCAAGTCAAGGATTTAGATTTTCTTTTTTTAAAAAAAAACAAAAAGTATATTTGAAAAGTCTCTTAGTAAAATTAAAATTTCCTTGAACAATGCGCTTCCTCGAAAAAGCTTATGCAACTAAACTCACTTTTATGCTCTTCTTCAATGCTTTCTTCAAAATCTTCACTTCCATTTTTTTTTTCGGGTACCTCTTGTTTCGGGATTATCCATTGAGATAACATTTTCTCTTCAATTGGAACTTACAAGTTCGTTTTAATCTAAATTGTTCATTAGGGAATTACCATTAGATGGTCAGATCATAATGATGTACTCATGTTCACCTTACCTGAAGCATTACATAACATACATACATAAATTAAAAAGTACAACAGAAAAGAAATGAAAAACTTCCAAATTGGTCTTGAAAGTTTGACTACACAAAATGATATTTACAAAGGATAAATATATGAAAAATGACACAAACAATGGTATGAGATTCAAAGAGGTGTTTTCCTAATATAGATTGGTTTGACTTTCATGAAAATGATCTTTAGTTGCCTATTAGGCATTATGGCCAATGATTTTTGTGGTATCCCGGGGTTGATGAGGGCGGGGAGTGGACGTCAGTGCATGAGAAGCACGTACAAGGAGCGGCTCCTAGCATGCTTCTAGGCGAAAGGTCTCATAAATGAACTGAATACGCACCGGAATGAGAGGGATTGAAAGACTGTGCAGGTATGGGACTGCATAGTTGAGGATGACTTAAAGGAATTGACAGCGTAGCCATATCAATAAGTTGCAACTTCTTTTCGGGAGCCAGAACATAAGAACTTCATTGTTAAGCGTCTTTGACCAAGAACGATTGTGGGATGAGTGACCTCCCGGGAAGTTTTTCAGGATGTGTGTGAGTGGGACAAAGACGCCGAAAAGACTCATATTGGTTTGTGGAGACACTCAATCAATCCCGCAGCGGTCCGGGGATGTTGCGGATGGTATCGAGACGGGACCTCTCCCAAGACGGTGTGGTTTGGGGACGAACCAGGCGGAAGTCGGTGGGCATGTGGTGTCCTGGGTTAATGAGAATGGGAGTGGACGTCGGTGCATGAGAAGCACGTACAAGGAGCGGCTCTGGCATGCTTTAAAGCGAAGGGTCCCATGAATGAACTAAATACGCACGGAATGAGAGAGGATTCAAAGCGTGCGGGTATGGGACCGCATAGTTGAGGGCTTAAAGGAATTGATTAAGCGTGCCATATCAACAAGTTGCAACTTCTTTTCGGGAGAGCCCAGACATAAGAACTCCATTGTTAAGCGTGCTTGACCTGGAGCAATTGTGGGATGGGTGACCTCCTGGAAAGTTTCATAGGATGCGTGTGAGTGAGGACAAAGTACGCTGAAAAGACTCGTGTTGGTTTGTGGAGACACTCGTCAATCCTGCAGGCAGTCCCGGGGATGTTACAATTTCTTTCTGCTGAGCATCTACATCAAGCCAAAAATGAACCAAAGAGAAAATTGCTTTAGTTGTCAACTAGTTTTACAATTTCAAACACACTTTTCTCTCATTGTTCTCCACTTATTCCCTTTTTCTTTTCACTTCCATAATTCACATTTGTCATAATCCATTTCATTTCATTTCCTCTCTTCTTTCTTTCCTTTCTTTTTTTTGTGTTTTTGTTCCTTTTTTAGTTTTTTATCATTTTTTTTACTTCCTGCCATTTTCACCTTTTCTTCCTAGAGAAAGAAAATTCACTATCAAATCTAGTAACTCGTGCTAAGAAAATTCAGAGAAACGTGCTAAGAACAACATTAATCTAGTAACTCGTTCACTATCAAATCGAATGTAATTTAATTTAGAAAGTCAGAGCACACAAACATTCAAGAGGAAAATCAGATACAGGCAAAACACGCACGTGTGTAATAGTTCCACTAGACGAAAGATGGCGTAGTTGTACCATTGAAAATGAAAGAGAAACTCAAATTTATAAAAAATAATGTTCACATTTCACTCCTTGGTCAACATGATACTCATTCAAAAAAAAAAATTTTTTTGACACTTCATCAAGTCATGGACTTGGAGTTTTAAAAAGTCCTTAAGCCAAGGACTTGAAATTTTTTTTTGAGCCATCAAGTCAAGGATTTAGATTTTATTTTTTTTTAAAAATAAAACAAAGTATATTTGAAAAGTCTCTTAGTAAAATTAAGATTTCCTTGAACCATGCGCTTCTTCGAAAAAACTTATGCAACTAAACTCACTTTTATGCTCTTCTTTCATGTTTTCTTCAAAATCTTCACTTCCATTTACCTCTTATTTCGGGATTATCCATTGAGAAAACATTTTCCCTTCAATTGGAACTTACAAGTTCGTTTCAGTCTAAATTGTTCATTAGGAAATTACCATTAGATGACCAGATCATAGTGATGTACTCATATTCACCTTACTTGAAACATTACATAATATACATACATGAATTAAAAAGTACAACAGAAAAGAAATGAAAAACTTTCAAATTGGTCTTGGAAGTTTGATTGCACAAAATGATATTTACAAAAGATAAATATATAAAAAATGACACAAACAATGGTATGAGATTCAAAGAGGTGTTGTCCTAATATAGATTGGTTTGACTTTCATGAAAATGATCTTTAGTTGCTTATTAGGCATTATGGCCAATGATTTTTTTCTGCTGAGCATTTACATCAAGCCAAAAATGAAAAAAAAAAAGAGAAAATTGCTTTAGTTGGGGACTAAATTGAATAGGGCATAAACTCACTCTAATGACCAAAAGATTTACACTAGCGCAAACCAAATTGAACTAAAAGATTTTTTTTGTTCCAGTTTAGGACTGGATTGAATAGAGCAGAAACTCGCCCTAATGACAAAAAAATTTATCTCAGTGTAGGTTAAATTGAACCAGAAAAAAGAAAAAATTACTCAAATTTAGAGTCGAATCAAACAAGGTAAAAACTTGTTTTAGTGTAAGGCTAAATTGAACCAAAGAAAAATTTACCTCGGTCTAGAACTGAATTGAATAGAGCAAAAACTCGCCCTATTGACAAAAAAACTTGTCCTAGTGTAGGTCAAACCGAGCTAAAAAAAATGACAGTGTAAAACCAGCTCAAATAAGGTAGAAACTTACCCCATTATAAGCCTCTTTTTTTCCTTTTTCTTCTTTTTTTCTTTTTTTTAATAAAAAAATAATGAACTAAATACTTGAATGAACATAACATTTTGTCTCAATATTAAAACTTATGAAAATAAAAATAATCATTCATTGATAAGAATAGACATTTTAAGAATTGTAACATGACCAAAAATAGTGATTATAAAATAAAAGATATAAGATTCAAATAAGTATTTAAAGATTGAATATGATAAAAAATCTTTATTCAAAATTAAACTTTGTCAAATAATTTTACAATTTCAAATACATCCACTTATTCCCCTTTTCTTTTCACTTTCATAATTCACATTTGTCATAATCCATTTCATTTCATTTCCTCTCTTCTTTCTTTCCTTTCTCTTTTTTTTGTTTTTGTTCCTTTTTTAGTTTTTTATCATTTTTTTTACTTCCTGTCATCTTCACCTTTTCTTCCTAGAGAAAGAAAATTCACTATCAAATCTAGTAACTCGTGCTAAGAAAATTCAGAGAAACGTGCTAAGAACAGCATCAATCTAGTAACTCGTTCACTATCAAATCGAATGTAATTTAATTTAGAAATTCAGAGCACACAAACATTCAAGAGGAAAATCAGATACAGGCAAAACACGCACCTGTGTAATAGTTCCACTAGACGAAAGATGGCGTAGTTGTACCATTGAAAATGAAAGAGAAACTCAAATTTATAAAAAATAATGTTCACATTTCACTCCTTGGTCAACATGATACTCATTCCAAAAAATGTCATCTTAGTGATACTGATCACCAGCACATGCCACAGAAAACGAGTGATGACCAAATTTGCAGATGAATCAAAGAGCTGACTAATGCAATTACAAGTTTTCACGAACAGACCATACCTGAAGAACCCAATGAGCACAGCTCAGGAATCTTGCGACACCCAGCGCAAATACATAATGAGCTGTGAATGGCTCAACAATCTGAAAGCATAAAATGAAACTAGTTATGAAGGAAAACAATAGAATAAGATCCCTACGTAAAAAGTAGGATGGGAATTCTTAAGAAATTATACTTTGGTGTTCTGCATGACTCGCAGTTGGGGTAGTACTGAAACGGCTTCCAGATATACACAGAATGCCCAGAAAATCCTGTTCAATAAATGATGAGAAGTTGATGGATGAATAAGCAAGGCTAACACAGCACAGGGTATCACCTGCATTCAATTTCAAAAGTAGAGTACATCAAGCTGACTCTGATAGAAGGTAAATGCACAAGTTACAAGTAATAAGTGACAAAATCACAAATTTATTAAGTAAATCCTTCAGAGTAAAAAGACATGCAGGGGACATGGCTATCATCTAAAGTATACCAACATCTCACAACACATGCAGTAAAGACATAGCTATCATCTAAACAGTAAAGACACTATATAAAAAACTCAAACTCATAAGAATCAAACTTCCACTTCAACCACAAAAGAATAAGAAAAAATGCTTCATCTACAAGTCTTAATAAAATCTCCCCTTCTTTGAAAAGACATAAATATAGAAGGGGCTGGGCTTCTAATTTTAGGATGAAATGATAGGAGGAGCTTACCACATAATATATTGCAAAGTTATCTTTCTCCTCCATGTAACTAGCCTTCAGTTTAAAACGAATCATGTATATAACCCAGAGTGTTGTTGCGAAAGTAGCAAAATCAAGTAGGGTGTGTATATCATATTTCCATGACAAAACTGCAGTATAGCCTAACAGCTAAAAAGATAGCTGTTAATTCCTGGGATTTGAGTGATAATCCTGTACAACATTCAAAACCATTAGCAAAATAAAACAAAATGGAAACTGATATGTCTCTTTTTTATCCAATAACAAAAGTCAAGAAAATGATTAAGCCAAAACAAAAAGTAGGGGAAAAAAGGAAATCAAATAAGCTAAACATTGCCATATATTATCCAACAAGTTCATTCTGAACCTGGCATGCTCTTGATGCTCAATCTGATTGCCAAAAAATTTTGGAAGTATACAAGAAAATAACAATCTTCACAAAATTCAATTTTTTCTTAAGGAAATCTAGACAGATTAAAATCTGAAGAAACTAATCCCAAAAAATTGATCTTTTTCAGCATTCCAACCAAGCGTTAAGCAAATAACTCAAAAGGAGAAATTTTGAATCTACCCAATTCACAAAACCCAGGAAGGTCAAAGAAAACAATTACAAGATACAAACTATTCACCCCAAAACAATCAATTTTCAACGATTGCAGAGAATTTCTAAAGCAACCAAATAAATCCCAAGAATGGAACTTGAAAAAACAGCAATTTTTACCGGCACAGGTCTTCTCATTCATAAGCTTATAGATGAGGACTGAGATTCCTAGAGAGTGGAAAGCCTAAGCAGCGACGAAGAGGTTGTCGTGATCGTGAACAATGAAGCGAAGAAGAACGAGAGCCGCCATGCCGGAAACGATGGCGACAAAAGCCTCGACCTTTGGGGGTTGTCGCCTCACCCATGTGGATATGGTGCGGATCGACGCTCTCTGAGGCCTCATCAGCGACAGGGTCTTCTCTTCTCAACGGAAGATGCAGATTTGTTGTTTTGGAGCTGCCAAACTATTTTCCTTCTCCACTCCTCAATGCTCAAATACTAACACTCACTGCACTACTGCGCCAAACTACAACTACAACAAAGGTTGGATTGGAAGTTTGGATCCCAATGAAAAATGAAAAACACAAACAAAATTGCAATTGATTTTTTTTTTTTTTTTTGATCTCTAAAACTTTTCAACTCTAAGAGATTTATGGTAGTTTATCTAAACAAAAAAAAATGAAAAAAAAAATAAATACATTTTAAATTTTTAAACTCTCCTCAACCAGTTTATTCAGCTGTGTCGTAAGCTTCCTTGCAACTTGGGGTCCTGAGTCTTCCTACCAGGAAACGGGACTCTCTTAAACTCATTCAACAACGCCTTGTGCACAATTTTATCACCCTTGGTCAACCCAGTGACACCAACACCGTCAGGGTCCTGCAGAATTGGATTATGCAGCGGATTCAAGGCCTCCAAATTGGACCTCAACATCTTATCCTTCCTCAAAAAATCACTCTTTTTATCAAACCAATCACCCCAACCTTCCCTCAAGGGGGAAACCCTCCTACCCATTTTCAACAACAGCGCGTCCTCGATCCCCATCACCTGAATCGCCTTCATCCTTACCGCTTCGTCCACGGGCACATCGTCAGATCCAAACGCCGCCTTGCTGGGATCCTCCTCTGCCACCCCAGATCCCAAAAAGATTCCATTTTGATGTTCCCCATCGTCCCATTCCTCCATGGAACGCTTACTGAAGGCTCTTCTGATGACACCCCCGACATGGTAGAAGAAGTACCCAGCAGAAACCTTAATCTGATCGAAGGGCTCGTCGTCTTCTTCGTCCTCCTGTTGTGGCTGTTGTTCCTCCATGATGTCGAGGGCGTCAATGGTGTCCTCGCCACCGCCGGCGTCGTCGTTGATGGAATCGGAGAGGAGGGAGTCGTAATTGAAATCGTGCAAGGGTCGGCTGTTTCGATGGAGATGGTGAAAGCGAGGATGATGAGAGTGAGAGTGAAAGAGGCGAGTGTGGAGGAGAGAGACCGAGAGCAAGAGAATAATGGCCGAAACGACGGCGCATAGAAAGGCACCGTAACGGGGGCGTCGCCGGGATCTGAGATTTCTCAGCATTTTCGAGTGATCGGAAAATTCAGTGTGTGTGTGAGTTTCCATATTCGTTCAAAGAGAATTGAAATGCTGTTGTACAAGTGGGCCCATCATGGGCTGGGGAATCCCAATGGATGGGCCTGTTTATAAGTCGAAGGCTTTTGATACATCGGCCATCGCGGGAATAGGGCAACATTGTAGCTTATCAATATCAAGTGTCTAACAGTCTTTTTTGTTCAATTGCTACTCACATCAAGGATCTTTTATATAACTTCAATTAATGTTAAATAAGTGCACCAATTAGGAGAGATTCTTATATGCTCGTGGATTAAGATAAATTTTCTTCTTTGTATTATTTAATGTATGTCATAGCAGTTAAAGTATTAAAAAAATATTTAAAGTATAAGATAATAATAGCGTACAAAACTAATGTAACACATATTAAATAATATAAAATAAAAAACTTCTTTTACTTCGAATGCACTAAAGAAATTCTCGGTAGTCATGGCAACTGGAGTTGGCTTATTGCTAATGATAATATATGATTTGGGTTCAAATCCAAATTTGTCTGATAATAAGTGATTTTTAATCTTAATATAAATTTTCACAGAAATTGATGATTGTTTTGGCTTGAAATGAGAAGAGTCTCCTCTCCTATGCTGAAAGGACACGAAAGAGAAGCTGCAAGGAATGACTTTGGAGAGACTACTATTGGAAACTGGAATGCTTATTTCAAATTTGATGTAACTCCAACTCAAAATAAAATCCCAACCTCTTCCCAACGACTAATAATACGATCTCCATGAATGACTTGCCTCTCAACTAATCCACATATTATATATCTAAAATAACAGTTGCACACTTCATGTCTCACCCATTATAAACTTGTCACGCCAGAACTCCCCAAGCAATTTAACTTCATAGACATGCCTAGGAGATTATATATACGACTAGTCCTGCTTTCTCGATGTGAGTTCTCTGTATAACATTCATTGCAAAGGAAATTGTGTGCATCTAATCTACCAAAGAAGAAATATGGGAGACGAAGGAATTTTGAATGGTGTCACAAGGCAGGCCAACCCTGGGAAGGCTATCATATTAGCTCTTGGGAAGGCTTTCCCTCACCAGCTTGTCATGCAAGAGTATCTAGTTGACGGATATTTCAGGGACACAAACTGTGACAATCCTGAGCTCAAGCAGAAGCTCACTAGACTTTGTAAGTATATTGATTTCCTCTTTTCTATGTTTATACACGGAGACAATTGTGATTCATTGCATTTTTAAAAGGGAAACGATTTTTGCACACTTTTTTTATACCACTTTTTACACTTTTGGTGATTGATTCCTACATATGGTGGGTCTGATCCCTTGTACAAATAGTGATGTGCAAATATCGACATTCTTTCAAGAATGCATATTAAAGCTTAGGTCCCGTGTGGTTATTGAATGGAGCATTTGTGTAACTATGTACAACTTCCATGCAATGATCGAAATGATACTGCGGTCGCCAATAGTTATTAGTTAAAACATAGGTTCCCTTTTCTGTCTTAACGGTAAATGATGCACTGTCACTTTGGCTTTATATGGTATAAACAGGCAAGACAACCACAGTGAAAACAAGGTACGTGGTCATGTCTGAGGAGATACTGAAAAAGTACCCAGAACTTGCGGTTGAAGGCCTCCCCACCGTGAAGCAACGGCTAGAGATATGTAACAAGGCGGTGACACAAATGGCCATTGAAGCTTCCAAAGTTTGCATCAAAAACTGGGGTAGAACTATATCAGACATAACCCACTTGGTTTATGTCTCATCCAGTGAAGCTAGACTACCTGGTGGTGACCTTTACCTAGCTAGAGGACTAGGACTGAGCCCTCACACTCAACGAACCATGCTCTATTTTGTGGGCTGTTCTGGAGGTGTGGCTGGCCTACGTGTTGCAAAAGACCTAGCCGAGAACAACCCAGGAAGCCGTGTGCTGCTTGCTACTTCTGAAACTACAATTATTGGGTTCAAGCCACCAAGTGCAGATAGACCCTACGATCTTGTTGGGGTGGCACTTTTTGGGGATGGTGCTGGTGCCATGATCATTGGCTCAGACCCAATATTGGGAACTGAGAAGCCTCACTTTGAGCTTCACACAGCAGTTCAGGAGTTTTTGCCAGACACAGAGAAGAAAATTGATGGGAGGTTGACAGAAGAGGGGATAAGCTTCAAGTTAGCAAGGGAACTTCCTCAAATAATTGAAGACAATGTTGAGGGGTTCTGTGACAAGTTAATGGGTGTTGTTGGGTTCCAGAACAAGGAGTACAACAAGCTGTTTTGGGCTGTCCATCCAGGTGGCCCTGCAATCTTGAACCGCATAGAGAAGAGACTTGATTTGTTGCCAGAGAAGCTGAATGCAAGTAGAAGAGCTCTGATGGATTATGGCAACGCTAGCAGTAATACCATTGTGTATGTGCTGGAGTATATGATAGAAGAGGGCCTCAAGATTAGAAAGGATGGCGGAGGAGACCCTGAATGGGGCTTGATACTTGCTTTTGGACCTGGGATTACTTTTGAGGGAATTCTAGCCAGGAACCTGTGTGTTTGAACTCTCAAACAAATGTGATGTTTATTATCATATCCATAGGGTGTGTTTATGTGATACATCACTATCAAATACAGATTCAGGACTGTAATGATCAAAAGAAGAAAACTTTTAATAAAAACTTGATCCACAAAATCTTTTCAAAGCAACTTTATGACGACTGTCTCCTGTGCTCATAAGATGAGTCGCTAGTTTATCAACACCTTTCCTTTTTTAAACTCCAAAATGAACAAATCCGATAATCTTACATCAAACAGTGTATATACTCATTTTTATATTTCATTTAATATCATTCATCATATATACTTTTTCTTATCACTTTCTTTCACTAAATCTGACACCCTTAAAAAGATATCAACAATACCTACACTCCTTTTAAGAGTGTAGGATGATTTTTTTCCAATGAACAATTACACATACGTTGTCAAGCATATGATCCATATTCAACTAATGAAAAATATTGGGATACTACACAACGAATATGGCTAGGGTCGAATTTGATAGGAACCGAAAGATAGCAACACAGAGTGACGTGTGAATATTAAGATAACATTTGGACTCAACAATTTAGATTTGTCTGTGCAATGCACCTTACATAAAATTAATTGGATCCTACTGCATAGAATAGATCCAGACCGTACAGTCCACATTTTTTAGGTAGGCAGGCAGGGTTGTACCTTAGACTTTCACTAGAACTTGAGCAAGTGAAATAGTTATAACAAGAACTGAAGTCCAAGAGCCTAAGCAAATAGAGACTTCATGTATAAAGCATTTCCAACTATAAATTACCGTACCTTAAGCATAAATATTTAGTTTTCTTTCATCCCCAACTTTACACAGAACCAGCTTCCACCAAGGAACCAAACAAGTGTGTCAACACAAAACGTACTGTAACAAGGGTAATCCACCATATTGCCTAATTAAGTAAAATTAGTATGCACCAAAGCATATCCTTCAATCACACCACTCCAGAGGGAAGACGGAGAACAAGCTGGCCCCCAAAAACACTGCAGTGAAATAAATATCATGAGGACAAGTGTCATGCTAGAAATATCTTGAGACACTCAGCAAAAGCTGCAAAACAAACATGGGGGCAAGAGGAAAGAACTATATTATGTACTAAACCAACCTTTTGACATAATAGTAACAGAAATCTGCTAAGATGAAGGTCTGGACAATTTCTGAGATGAGAACCATTGACGGCCATAAACCATACCCCAAGGCAACCAACAAATGTCCACGAGTATCTAACACCTGTTGCAAGAAATAGCAAGTTAGTAGGAGAACCAGAGTAAGAAAATTCAGTATGCTGCGTCACTAGAGAAACGTGCTAAGAACAGCATCAATCGAGTAACTTGTTCACTATCAAATCGAATGTAATTTAATTTAGAAAGTCAGAGCACACAAACATTCAAAAGGAATGTCAGATACAGGCAAAACACACGCACCTGTGTAATAGTTCCACTAGAGGAAAGGTGGCTTAGTTGTACCATTGAAAATGAAAGAGAAACTCAAATTTATAAAAAATAATGTTCACATTTCACTCCTTGGTCAACATGATACTCATTCCAAAAAATGTCATCTTAGTGATACTGATCACCAGCACATGCCACAGAAAACGAGTGATGACCAAATTTGCAAATGAATCAAAGAGCTGACTAATGCAATTACAAGTTTTCACGAACAGACCATACCTGAAGAACCCAATGAGCACAGCTCAGGAATCTTGCGACACCCAGCGCAAATACATAATGAGCTGTGAATGGCTCAACAATCTGAAAGCATAAAATGAAACAAGTTATGAAGGAAAACAATAGAATAAGATCCCTACGTAAAAAGTAGGATGGGAATTCTTAAGTTAAGAAATTATACTTTGGTGTTCTGCATGACTCGCAGTTGGGGTAGTACTGAAACGGCTTCCAGATATACACAGAAAGCCCAGAAAATCCTGTTCAATAAATGATGAGAAGTTGATGGATGAATAAGCAAGGCTAACACAGCACAGGGTATCACCTGCATTCAATTTCAAAAGTAGATTACATCAAGCTGACTCTGATAGAAGGTAAATGCGCAAGTTACAATAATAAGTGACAAAATCACAAATTTATTAAGTAAATCCTTCAGAGTATACAGACATGCAGAGGACATGGCTATCATCTAAAGTATACCAACATCTCACAACACATGCAGTAAAGACATAGCTACCATCTAAACAGTACACTATAAAAAACTCAAACTCATACGAATCAAACTTCCACTTCAACCACAAAAGAATAAGAAAAAATGCTTCATCTACAATTCTTAATAAAATCTCACCCTTCTTTGAAAAGACATAAATATAGAAGGGGCTGGGCTTCTAATTTTAGGATGAAATGATAGGAGGAGCTTACCACATAATATATTGCAAAGTTATCTTTCTCCTCCATGTAACTAGCCTTCAGTTTAAAACGAATCATGTATATAACCCAGAGTGTTGTTGCGAAAGTAGCAAAATCAAGTAGGGTGTGTATATCATATTCCATGACAAAACTGCAGTATAGCCTAACAGCTAAAAAGATAGCTGTTAAGTCCTGGGATTTGAGTGATAATCCTGTACAACATTCAAAACCATTAGCAAAATAAAACAAAATGGAAACTGATATGTCTCTATTTTATCCAATAACAAAAGTCAAGAAACTGATTAAGCCAAAATAAAAAATAGGGGGCAAAAAGGAAATCAAATAAGCTAAACATTGCCATATATTATCCAACAAGTTCATTCTGAACCTGGCATGCTCTTGATGCTGAATCTGATTGCCAAAAAATTTTGGAAGTATACAAGAAAGTAACAATCTTCACAAAATTCAAATTTTTGTTAAGGAAATCTAGACGGATTAAAATCTGAAGAAACTAATCCCAAAAGATAGATCTTTTTCAGCATTCCAACCACGCGTTAAGCAAATAACTCAAAAGGATAAATTTTGAATCTACCCAATTCACAAAACCCAATAAGGTCAAAGAAAACAATTACAAGATACAAACTATTCACCCCAAAACAATCAATTTTCAACGATTGCAGAGAATTCTGAAGCAACCACATAAATCCCAAGAATGGAACTTGAAAAAACAGCAATTTTTACCGGCACAGGTCTTCTCCTTCATAAGCTTATAGATGAGGACTGAGATTCCTAGAGAGTGGACAGCCTCAGCAGCGACGAAGAGGTTGTCGTGATCGTGAACAATGAAGCGAAGAAGCACGAGAGCCGCCATGCCGGAAACGACGGCGAGAAAAGCCTTGACCTTTGGGGGTTGTCGCCTCACCCATGTGGATATGGCGTGGATCGACGCTCTCTGAGGCCTCATCAGGGACAGGGTCTTCTCTTCTCAACAGAAAACGCAGATTTGTTGTTTTGGAGCTGCGAAACTCTTCTCCTTCTCCACTCCTTAATGCTCAAATACTAATTCACTGCACTACTCCGCCAAACTACAACTACAACAAAGGTTGGATTGGAGGTTTGGATCCCAATGAAAAATGAAAAACACAAACAAAATTGCAATTGATTTTTTTTTTTTTTTTGACTCAAAAACTTTTTAACTCGAAAAGTATGTTTGTATGATAAGTAACGAGGAGAAGGAGAATCCAATCATGAGAAGAAAAATAATTTTTATGTTTAGAAATTTTAAAATATATAATAAGTAGAAGGAACACAAAATTATTTTTTTTTTTTTCTTCAAAGACTCAACTTTTTTTTCAAAAATTGAAGTAGAATTATTATTATTTTATTCTCTTAATAATCTTTTAAATAAAAAAATAAATATATTTTATTTTTTTTATTTATCTCTACCTATTATATTTTGTTTTATTAATAAAAAATATCTAAATACATGAAAAGAAAGTAATGGTAATTTATCAAAAAAAATAAAATAATAAATACATTTTAAATTTTTAAACTCTCCTCAACCAGTTTATTTATCTATTATCATGGTATATTATGCATATCTCGTCAATAATTATTAAAAATTTAATTTCCATAACTTGAATCTTGATATTTACAATATTTTTACCAAAGAATCTAGGTCATTTTAGCTCAAAATTTGGACCTGAATATAATTTTAAGCTATGCGGTTGGGCTCTTATTTTGCTAGCATGAGGCCATGTAATTAGCTGTTGTATTGATGAACTTGTGGGTGTTAAATGAATCAGTCCATTTTATAGATACATACATTGAGTTAAAAAGATGTGAGTTAAATTAGAATGATATTTTATTAATTTGATTCATTTAAAGGCAGTTTGCAAATATAAATGGATTATCTTTTTTTTTTCCTTCAAATTTTTATTTTAAAAATTATATAAAACATGTTTAATATAACATTCAAATTTAAGTCTCTAATTCTAATTTCTAAAGTAAATTCATACAAAACAAATCTAAACTTTTAAGTTATAAAATAAATTCATATCATCACCTACAAGCTTCTAAACTCCAAAAATAAAGTCACATTATCAAATCAAAGTTTCAAAACCTACCCAAAAAAATTCAATGTTTCAAATCAAATTTACTATAACAAATCTAAACTTTCAAATTTTAAAAAACTATCAAACTTCAACAAATCTAACAAATTTAATATAATAAAAGTCAATAAAGGAATAGCTGAATGAGTGAGATAATTAATTGAGTTAACTTGACCTATCTAAGCTATTCAACAACAAAAAAAGATTATGATGAATTTTTTCGATTTTCATCTTATATTAATTGGTCTATTCGTTGGTCTCATTATTAGATGATAGGAAATTTAATCCAAGACATTCAACTAGAGATTCGGACAGATATTCTACGTGCTAATTAATTTTTCTTATATTGATTGGTCCCTTAACCTAATTCCAAATCAATTAGCAATTAATGATATGAAACACAATTATAGATCTAGAGTTCTAGACAACTAATTTATATGGTTAATTCTTTAACTTTTTAAATTAATTGGTCCCCTAACCCCCATCTCAAATTAGTTAGTAATTAATATCGTCAAAAAAATTAGTTAGTAATTAATCCTATGAAGCAGATCTAGATAGATAATCTATATGGCTAATTGTCTACTTTTTATATTCAGGAAAATGATCATCAACACGAACTTTATTCGTGAATGGATTTGTAGATAAAATTTCATATGATATAGCACTCCTCTTACATTTATATTGATTGGACCCCTAGCCTCATACAAAAATAATTAGCAGTTGATTAAGTAAGAGATCTAGACTCATAATCACTATGCTACTCAACATAAAAAGGATTGAGACTTGCTATGGCTTTAGAAGGAGGAATGAATGATTATCCATGTAATTTTATCTCACATTTTGTAGTGTGATGACGCCAAGTATCAACAAAATACATTCTATCTCTATTGCTTTCATAATCTCAATCTAAACTGTAACAAGGCATTTGGCTATCTGCACCTAGCTGCTGTACATATCGTCCACTAAAGAAATTCATGCAATTCCTAAGAACGAATTTGCGATTCTCCAAGAACTTCAACTTCGGCACAAAGCAATAAGTGATGCTAGGCATAATGCATCTATCAAAAAGAATACTTGGAAACTTGGACACATGAAACAAAGACTTGGAGCTTCTTTTCAGTGTTCGCCTTCCACCTTGCTCTTCTTCCTTTTTACCATTGCAGTTCAAAATTAATCAGAAAAGATACTAACTCACAAAGTCCATGAAGTTGATCTTCTGAGTAAAGGCCTTAGGTGCTTATCATCTTCAAGTGCCACCATACCCAAATGTGATGGATCATCCAGCATCATCCTAGCCACCAAGTAACCAGCAATGGACCAGGTTTGGCATTTACGGGCCTGTTTCCCAATGTATCGACCAAGCTTTCCATCATAATATTCAGGCCAGTTGTCCTTTAGCAATCTGGTTTCAGCAATGTCAAGGGCACGTCTTGCAATATGGGGTCGTCCAGTCTTGATAGAGGCCGCAGCAAGAAGCCACAAAAGAACTGTAATCACCACAATATCCACAATGTATCTCAGAGTTCTCTCAACAGGAAAGGTGGGACGAACAGAAATGAAGCTGAATGCTACTTTGTCACAAAGGGCCTCATGGGATGTTTTCACACCAATCTAAATTTTAAATAAACAAAGAAAGATTCTATACAAGTATCTCAATTCAGTGCCGAATTAAATACCATGCAATCTGCAGTCAGATTCACTGCTCTAATGTAAATAATAGAATCATTATCTTTTACAATATAGAAGTCTTCTGTTTTCAGAATTGTAACATAGTTCCATGCAAATGGGGTATAAGGGCAGAAGAATACCTGGCCAAGATCCTGCATTGTGGTAACTCCATCTAGTATTTTTTGGATCACAACCGGTTATAATCCGCCATTCATGGTTTTCAAGGGCTGGATAACAAACTTTTACTGGCATCTCCCCAATTAATGCCTGCCATCGTGATTCTATGAGATCCATGATTGCAATGGATTGCTCAGGAGTAGCCAAGCAGGACAAAATTGCAATGCAATTACCAAGGCAAAACCAACGGAAATCCATCCTAGCAGGACTGACATTCCCAATGAAGTAACCACCACGATGAGGCATGAAATCAAAAATCCAGTCAGGTAGAGAATCAGGAATAACATTAAATTTGTTGACTGCAGTATGTGAGTACTCTTCTGTTTTAAAGCGATATACATCATTAAGTTGTTTCAAATCCAACCAAAAATAGCTTCTCATATGATAGCTTAAGGCATGCAAGCGTTTGGCAATTCGTTCCATGAACTCTTTCCCTTCAGCATCTTGCTTAAGCAATCGCAAGGCACATCTTAAAGCCATGAAGAAAAGTGCTTGAATTTCAATTGGATACCCATATACGCCCTGAAACCATAGGTCAAAAACTGAAAGTAAGAAACAGTGAAACTAACCACTAGCAATAGAAGTCGCAGTATATCCTACCCCTAACAATGCCAACCTCAATAGAATCACTCCCATACATAATTACTCTATTCTTTTTTTTATTCATCTAGTATCAGTACAAAAATGGATTTGTTCTTGATTTTTACATTGGATTAAAGTCTTCACAGTATAAATCTATCAAGCTGGAAAAACCTAGAAGTCTAGAACAATCATCTTACCCTGCAACTAATGCCTTATTTTTAGTTTCTAGACAAAGTAAAATACGATGGTCTCATATATAGAATTGAAATTTTCAACAAACTCACCATTCTACGATCAATCATACAGCATCCATCAGCACATAGTAGAGTTGGGAAGGTGTCAAATCCCTCTGAAAGGCATAAACTCAGAATCAAGCGCATACCCTTTTGACATTCTGGCAGTTCAGCCAAGGAAGTGTCTCCCGTAGACTTTGTGTATGCACGAAGTAATATAATCCACCAAAATCCAGAATCGACAGGAGCAACCCTGCCTATTGCACTTTCACCAAAGTCTGCTATCAGTGTCTCATGGTTTCTGACTGGATCATGGAATACTTTAAAACTAGCTGGCATTACTCCTTCTGCTAGATGGAACCTATCAATCTTTTTCTCCCATGATTGAAGGTGAAGGGTCTTTAAGATAAAATTTTTAACAATGTCAGGTTCCCCCTTCATCAGAAAAGCCAAAGCACTTGGGACAAAGTCTCTTACAAACACCTATACATAAATATAACACCATAGATTAACTCTCCATAGCAACTTAAAAGGGGTATATAATGATCAAAGCCAATGATCTAGCGTGACAATGCAAGTGAAAAAGATGAAAACGAAGGATATAGAGAAAAAAAAAAAACAGTCATTTGTTTAGCTATATTCTAGCTTGCGTGTCTGGATTTGATATCACTAAAACTAGAAGTATACATAAATCCATGAAAACCATGGCTTTAATGTAATAGTTAACCAAATTCAAGTGTCTATGGTGTATTTGGGTAGGTACACTTGGTCATGGTAAGAAACAACTTGAAGAAGGAAGAGAAAATAAATCTAACCAGCTCATTTTCAGAATCTCACTATCATTACCACAAAAGTTGATTAAATTTTGCAAACCACACCCTCCTAAAAAATGCATTTAGAAGATAAAATCCTGGCACCTGATCATAATTAAGTTTCTCATCAGAATTATCCAAAGCAGCAATTGTCCCAACTGGCTGACCATGAAAATATACTAAGGAACGCCTCAGAGCTTCCCAACCTTGAGATATTATTGGATATGGATCCAATATCAGTGATCTTGGGGTATCCGTACCTGATTTTTGCTGAAGAGAAGATGCATTATCAAGATGGTCTACCGGGTGAGAAGAGTTCTCAGCATTTTTGGACAAGTGAGGTCGAGAAAACTCTCTGGATAGTTCACTCATTGATCTCTCTTCAAATGATCTGGTTCTGTCCATATTTACAGTCCTTGGCTTGTCTTTTACCTTTGAGAAATCAAATTCCTCATCAGTTTCAACCACAGTACATAGTGCGCCTGTACTTCTAAAACTTCCATTGTGATAACAATCCATGGGAAAGGAAGATATGTCTCAAAATCTTAATGCCGACAAAGAGTATTGCACTTGCAGTAGTAATGATCAAAATCCTGCAGATAAGTCATCATAAAATTCATGACATAAAATTAACATAAATTTAAACCATGCTCATGAACTGCTAAATTCCTAATTTGGGCACACTTTGAAGCCCGAGTAAAACTTGCCTTAGGATTACAAACATGCATCATTTTATGGATGCAAAAGCAGATATTTAGAAACTCATCCATCATTCTTTTTATCCAAACGACTGATTCAAACATACAGGTTGAGGTTCCCAAAATGACACCAGATAAGTATCATGATTATGATCACACAGATGGCGATAAATGATTAGTTTTGAAAATCTCACACATTTATTTCGAGTGGTTTTTAATTATCACAACACAATGGCCCATCCATGCATCCAGCGTTCCAGATGCCTTACATAAAGCAATAGTTAAGAATTCAATTCATGAAGAGACTCAATTCTATTTCACTTTCTCTCTGACAAAATTCACTTTATAATTAACTAGTTGGCTAAGAATCTTGAAATGCAGATTCTATACTCTTTTGACTATATATAGAAGAACTATGGTAATTGGAAATCAAACAAAGCCAAGAAATAGAATCCTGGTTTTGGAGCTAAATGTGGAAGAAATATGATTTTGACTAAAATCTTCATGATCGTTCAAATATTACAATGTGAGAAAACCCATTTTCTGGGTGAAAAATGTGTGTTTCCACAATCCAAATAAATTCAGATACGACTCAAAAACAAAGAAACACAAAATAACGAAAAGAAAGCGTTCAAAATTTACACATTTGAGCATTGTTTATATTGAATCAAGTTGACGAGGGAAGAAGCAAAAAAGAAAAAGAGTGTAGAAGATTCATGCAAGCAAGAAAAATTCTAGGAACCCAAAGAAGGCATTTTGCATCACATGATAGGAGTAATAACAGGTGAGTGGGTCAAATGATAGAATGAACATTGCAATGAAGTCAAGATTGGAAAAAAAACTAACCCCAAAAGTTGAAGAGGGAGAGAGAGCAAAGAGATAAATTTTCTGTGGGTAGAAGAGTGTAAGTTGTCCTGAATGTGCAGCTGGAGAGGCAGAGGCAAAGAGAAGAATGTGGGCGTGGGTGACCAGCACTGCAGGGTGGAGTGGCTTTTTGCTTCACTATTGGTTTGTACGTTTGGATTTTTTTGTGTGATTGTATATATATATATATATATATATATATATATATATGGTGATGAGAGAGATGACGTTTGGTTTGGGTTTTGTAGGGAGGGGCTTATGTTATTGACTGTGATTGACTGTGTGACGAGTGATTGAGCATTCTTGAGAACGAATGAGCTTGCCACTACCACAGCCACAAATTCAATGATATAGTCCTTTCTTTCCATTTCACCTATCATTCAGTAATACTAATAATCATTTTCCAATACTTGGTAAAAATAGCTTTTGGTTTGTTTTTATTTTTATTTTTAGTTGATATATTTTTATTAAAAATTATTTAAAATGAGATGTAGGTTTTATTTTATTTTATTTACAAAAATTTAAAAATAAAGAATAAATTAAAAATAATGTAATATATTTATAATTATTAATGAGAACATATCAACTAAAAATAAAAATAAAAAATAATCAAACACCACCTTAAAATTTTGCTTTTTCTTTTTAATAAGATATTTTCTTTTGGGCATGATAAAAGTTTAGAAAGATGGGAGTCTCTCTCATTTCTAAACCAGAACCAACCACAAATTTATAAGTTAATTATCAAAAAAAAATTCTTGAATTTAAATTCAAATCATACAATTATTATGATTAAAAATTCATTATTTTTTTTACGACTTTTTTCCTTTTATATTACAAAAAGATTTAATTGAATTTATGACTTTTCACTCTGTCTCACTAAACCTTTATTACTTATGTCAAGCTTAAAGTGAGTGAATGGATATGCTCATAGCATTGCAATTTTTATTCTTTTATTCTTTTAGTTTTTAAGGTGTTTTTGTGTGAGGTTAATCCTTTGAGCATGAAGTGATATGATTAAACTAACACTTTTTACATTTATGTAATCATAATATTTTTCTATTATTATGGGTATTTTTTATTTAATTTTATCATTCAATAAGATGTGTATATGAGTCGATTTGATTCAATTTTGAGAGTATAAAAATCTAATCCAATCAAAACCAATTGTTTTGGTTTGGTTTGATTTTACAATTTTTTTTTACAAATTCTAACAAAACTAAATTGAACAAAAGCGGGTTTGTACAATTCAGATAGTTGAGTTCTTCAATTTTTTTTAAAAAAAACATGCTAATAAAAATCAGGATTTGATGTTAACAAAAAAAAATGCTAACACATCATCAATCCATAATGAAACTGCTTAAAATAAAATTAAAAAAAATTACAACAAAAAGACTCCATTGAAATCAGAGAAGTTAGTCTCAACCCAGCTTCAAATCATTAAAATCAGAAAAATCAAAGAATAAATTTTACAACAAAACATCCATTTAGATCAAAGAATCAACTCAATTTCAAATCTCAACACAAAAAACTAGAAAGATAAACAAAGAAAGTAGATTGGAGAATAAACATGTTGCAAGTCATTGTCAGTGACCTTTGTGGTGGTAGGGGTGGGAATAGGTGGTGCTGACAGCTTTGAGAAATTTACGTATCATGAAGAAAAGCAGCTTTAATTATTAATGTTGCATTTAGCATAGCAGGTCTGATTTCAACTAGCCTTTTTTAAGTGCGGTAAACTCATTACAGACTATCGAGTTCTGTGATTTTGCTGCATTATTGATCTATGTCTTTCAAAAGCATGGCAAAGCCCTTTCTAGCTTTTTTACAAAAGCTTTTAAATAAAAGCCTAGCAATTTAATGCGCTTTTTTATAACTAACTAACAGACTTAATGAAATAGCAACAAGTTTCAGGTACTTTTATTTTTATTAAAATTTAATTAAAAAATATTAATATATTATAATAAATTAATAATTATAATTATCATAATAATATATAATTAAACAGACCTGCAGTCTTTTGATTTGTGGCCTGATTAACAGTAGATCTGCTCGACCTATTTAACTAAACAGTTTTTAAAAAAGCATTTTGACTCATTAACAACAATGCGCTGTGCTTTGTCACATTAAATTATTTCCACCCCATGGTGGTTGACGACAGCTTGTCATAGCAGGTCATAAGTGCGGGTCATATTAGACCTATCATAGTTGATACAAATCGAAACTCATCACAACACATTAGTGAGGGGTAAATCGTAGCTCATATCATCACAATCTTGTCACACTAAATTGTAACTCGTCGCGACTCGTAAAGATAGAGCTGCTCATTTTACAGCACCAAAACGTTGTCACATCGTCGGTGACCTTAGGTGGTTGAGCAAAGGAAGGGCAACACCACTAAGGAGGGATAGGATAGAGAGGTCAAAAGACAAAGGATGAATGAGGTTTCAAATGAGAAATGAGAGAAAACTCAGAGAGAATGAAGTCTCTCACCTCAAAAGTCTAAAATGTAGCATATAGGTATATGATTTTTTTTTAAAAAAAAAGTCATCTTGGGAATCAAGTTCAAAATGAAGAAACCCGATAACTGAACTAATTTATTTGGTTTGATTCAATTTGAAGGTTTGTTAGGTCATTCCAAACAACTATACATTTAATTATTAATTATCACGTCATTAAAAATATTTGACTTTTATAATAATTACGTCAAAAGTCATATACTTAATAATATATGATTGATTAATAATATACAAAATTTTACAATGACAAGTATATTAAAATTAATTTTTTTTATATAATAGTAGTTAACGCAAGATATAATGAATAATAATTAACTTTGATAATTATAATAAAATTATTTTTTTGATACATATAATAAAATTATTTTATTAACCACTTATCAATTGAATTAATAATTAACACTAAAATTAGAACTTAAACAAACCTATTTTAAGTGGGGTTCATACGAGTAATAATATAAATAAAAACTTAAACCCTCTAAAAAAATATTTTGAAAATGACTTTACATAACCAAAAAATTTTATTATAAATTTAGAATATTTAAATTAGATATACTTAATTAATCAAATATTAATTAAAAAATAACTTATTTAATTAATTAATAATTAAATTTAATTAACTCTATTAATTAATATTATAAATTAATCCAAAATATCCAATTTTAATACTCTAAATTTATGTAAAAAAAAATTTACATAATCACTACGGCGGCCAAAAATTGGGTACACAATTAGTTTAAAAAAAAAAAAAAACATAAACCCCTACGTAGTGTTTGAGTGGGTCACCGTTTGCGCTATAAGGCATAGATAGGGTTTATGCCCTGAACCAGAAAGCCTCCGAATCCGAAGAAAAGTTGAGGATGGCCTTTTCGGAAGCAAATGCAAAGATGCAAAATCAGAAGAAGTCCAAAAAGCGAAAGCAGAAAATCCACGCCCAACCCCAAAAACCTTCTAAAATACAGCGAATCGATTCATCTGCTCACAAACCTCAAGAGCTTGAGCCTCCCTGGAAGAACCTCCAATTGGTACTGAACATCCAAGATAAACACCTTGATCTTCAGAGGTTTGTTTCTGTGCTTTTTCTCTTGTATATTACGCAACACAAGTTTTCATCAATGACATACTGACACATTTTTGTTTCTCCCTTTTCAACAATGTGTGTGTTAGTGCAGTAAGGTCAAATCAGTGTTCAATTTTGTGCATTCAAGAGTGGATAATGATAGTGATGACACTGATCAGCATTGTGAAACTGTGAAACTACCAAGACTACTATGTTTCCTTAATGATTGGATCCAGTCGCTGTTGTTTCCTCCAATTACTAAGAAAGACCGGAACGATCATAAGAAACCTCAGGTTGAGGGAATTGATACATATATGGATCTTCGTTGTTGGGAGATATTCAAGTTCTGCTTGCAGGAGTCTTTGAAGTTTCATGCCTGTTTGAATTTGCACCGGGACCTCCTACAAACCGTTTGTTTAATTGGCAGGAATGCTCTGTCCCTACTAGAGGACTCCTCTATCTGTTCAGGAGAATTTTTTATATCTGATGAAAGGTATAAACTGTATGACACTGCCCTTGATTGTGTTTCATTGGTATTCTCATCCCATGGTGGGTTGTCAAAGGAAGATTTGACCTCGTGGATTGACACAGCCAAGGTAGGGCTTGAACTTGTCCTCAAAATGTATAGCAAGAACCTTGATGGCAGTAATGTGGGTGCTTTTGCACTACGCTTTCTGTGGTTGGTGCTTCAGCCATTCTCCAAGTTTTTGAGGGTCCATCCAGCTAGGAAAAGTGCTGGATTTAATGATTTTGTGAATAAACTTCTTGAGCTGCTCTTGCATTTGTCGGGTGAGTTGCATCTTCGGGTTAATGGAAGTAATCTCATTTGGACGGGGAGATTAATGAAGGTGGTGGAAGAAGTTCTTTCTCATGGACTATTTCATCCGGTGCTTATTAATGAATTTTTAAGCTTAGGTGGTTCAAAAAAGTATGTTGCTTCATGTGATGATAAATCAAAAGACTCAAAAGCGGCTATTCGGAGTTATCATAGACATTTATTTGATGTACTGAACAAAATTATAGCTAGAAAGAATGCTATGGCAATGGCTAGCATAGGTTTGTTATTTCACTCGTTTGTTAAGTCAGCAAGAAAGTTCAAGGGAACTTCGGTGTTGTATGAAGGGAACAAGACAATGGAGCAAATGAATGATTTAAGGCAACCAGTACCAGGAGAAAATTGTAGCTCAAATAATATTTGTGCAGACACCCAAAAATCACTTTTTAATTTTTTTGTACTGATTATGGAGCCTCTTTTGCTCGAGATTAATGCCTATCTCCAAGCTAAAATAGATGCCAAAATCCTGTTGTTGGATCTTCATGGTATACTCAAATCTATTGGTAATTTGCTAGCTAGTTTTATGCAAGAGAAGGTGTATTTGAGAACAGAGGACACATCTGGAGGAGCTTGTCTTAATTTCTTGAAGAAAATATTTAATGCACTGATATCTAGTTCCACTAGTGTACTCTGCTTGTCCAACTACGATACAATTAACAGGATGGAGATGGAAATATTTATTTTATCAGCGAATGAGATACTAGTTGCTATGGGATATCTTTTGGAAATTGAATATGAGGTTATTGGAGAAGATTTGGTGAATTTATGGCTTATTATGTTGTCATACTCTGCCATCCATTGCAATTCAACGAATGCTTTTGATCAATGCTCATTATCTTCCAGTGTACCTGCCCTGGGGTGCCAAATAATTAATCTTTACAGTCAACTTCGCCAGGTTCGTGTCAAAACTCTGATTACTGCTCAACTATAAAGTATTTTTTCCCCCTCAGTATAGCAACTTATGTTTTTGAGGTTTTGCATCGGTTATACCCTCTTGGTGGTTTTTAATATTGAAAAGAAACTACTTGAGTTCATATATTTCACTTTGTGTGTTTGTCTAATTCTAGGGATGGTCTTTGGTGGAAGGGAGGGGAATGGAGGGTTTGAATGAGGGGAAGTCTTTAAAAAATTGTTATATTCATGGTTTTATTCAGCTTACGCCATGTTTTGTTTGCTTCTCTCTCTCTCTCTCTCTCTCTCATTTTTTTCCTTTCCTTTTCTTTTGAAATTGTGTAGGTGAAAATTGCTATTTTAGCATTGTGCAAAGCAATAAGGCTTATTGTTTCCTATGAGGATAATACTGAAGAAAGTTCTTCTAGGTTCTTGACATTTCTGTCAAATGAAGGTTATTCCGAATCAATTGAAAGGCTCTTATCTTCACAGAAGTTTATCCATGCCATTTATAAAGCCGTTGAATCTATTCCAGAAGGGCAAGTGAGTGAGTGTATTAGACTATTAACAGATGATATATCAGAATCTGTTAGGTGGATGAAAGATATCTATCCCTTGGTTGATGGTGAGAAATTTCAAATTTTTATGGAACTCTTGGGTAGAGGGCTATCTAGACTGTATTGTTTAGTGCTTGATTCAGTCACTATCACTGAAGGCAACAGCACTCTTCTTGGAGCTGCTGTAAAAGAACTAATTGCAGTAATGCGTCCCTTCTTGAGTACTCTAGTTGGACAACAGCCAGATACTCTCTACAAGTTCCTTTCATTTGTCATGGGAGAAACTGTTGATAGGCTGGTTGGAAAGGGAAAGGTTTTGAAGAAATTTGGTAGGTCTAGTCAATGGGTTATTGTGTTCTTTTTTCAGTTGTTTGTGTCCTGCCGAAGCTTACATAGGCAAGCAATCAGCCTTATGCCTCCTGGTTTATCAAAGAAGATGTCTGCTGAGGTGGGGGATTACACAGCATATTCTGCCTTTGAGTTGATGGAGAGGATTGATGAGATAGACATTGGCTATTTTTCTTGGATTGTTCAACCTTCTGCTTCACTTCTTCTTGTTATGCAATTTATTTCAGACATATATCTTAAGTATGGCTCAGATGATTGTTGTCCTTTGATCTATATATTTCAATCTATGGCTCTTCAGAGGCTTGTTGACTTGAATAGGCAGATTGTGTTGTTCAAGTATCTGCAAAAGAAGCGTTATAGATCACGAATCAAAGCACTGAAGGAAGAGGCAGCTGGACTTACTAATTTTATGATGGAAAACTTATCATGTGTACATCAATCCCCAATCTTTGTTTCTGATGATGTATCTTGTGAAGATGTAATTTCTCTGGCTCCTCAAAGCAATGGATGGAATCAAGGAGTTTATGTTGCGAACAGATATTCATTGCCAACAGTCATTTGGTCAAATCTTTGCAAAAATTTTGATATTTGGGGCAACCATGCTTCCAAGAAGCAGTTGAAGAAGTTCTTCTCACATTTACTTCATACTTCCCTTCACTGTGTGACAAGAAGTTTTAAAGAGCTAGGCGTGCGAGAAATTGATGAGTGTAAGCTGCTCAAGAGAGTCAGTTTGTCACAAATGTTGTCAGGACTTCTAAGTGATTCACTTTTGTATGAACAAAAAGTAAGATGCTTCGGTTATACACAAAATTCTTTTTTTTTCACACCCACACACATGCTCATAAGTAAACCAGTAAAAAATTGCATATTAATCTCAGCCAGTGTTTGTTTCAGCTTAGTTCTGCTTTCTATAAACTTTGATTTGTTTATTGTTTAATGCCCTAGTGCAATACTATGAGCATGAAACAGTTATATGTCTAGGTATTCATTTCGTACTCTTGTTTTAGTTTGCCAACAGGAATCTGGCCTCAAGATTTTGCCGTGCTTTAGAGGAATCTGTGCTACCATTATTTAGTAATATTGCATTTACTGATCTCAATCTTCGGTCATCACCTAATTGGCTTGAGTTTATGAGTGTTGTTGACAACTCAGCACTGGTTGTTGATGAAAATAAGGGGGTTCCAGTTGATTGTTCTGCAGTGGAAAAGTCAATCGCTCATTCATGTGATAAGCTGCCTGCAGATATCAGAGAAGAAAAGACCTTCCCTCTTACCGACAAAAATTTTACAGTTTGCCACCATTTGCTTAATCTCTTATGTTGGATGCCAGATATAAATACAAGATCATTTTCACGTCTTGTTACTTGTATTTTCAACCTTGAACGGTACACTCATCTCTTTGTTGGATCATTTGTATGTGTGTGTGTGTAGATAAAAGAAGAGATTGTGTTATAGAGAAATGAGAAAAAGTTCAACTAGGACTGAGGGTAAGATATACTCCAAAACATAGAAACTAAAGGAAAATAGAGTGCCAAAGAGCTCAAAAATGCAAAAAAAAATAAAATAAAAAAAAATAAAAAAAAATTCAGTGCACCCATATGCAAGGAGACTCTTATTTTGTTATATCTTCAAGAACAAGAAAATTAATTTGATGAAAATGCAAAACTACCTCTCTTTACATAGAAATTTTCAAATTTGTTTATGGTAACGCTCCTTACTGAAGAGAAAGAAATCCAAATATCTGTGAAACCTGTGATAAAGGTGTTTTAGACATATTCTTTAGTTGTTTGCTCCAAGGATTTCTCTGGTGCATAAGTTGTGAAACACTTAAAATGATTAATTCTCAGTTTCTGTCTGCTTAAACTTTGCAGGCTTCTTGTCAGTGCCTTACTATATTTTCGGAGCACAGTGTACCGGGATTATTATTGTGAGTATTTGAGATTATTTGTCTCTTGCCGGAAGGCCTTAAGGTATATAATAATGGGATTTTGTGAGAAGACAGACGCTATCCAATCCTCACGAAACTCAATTATTTCTGAAAGTTCATTTCCTGTATTATGGCTTTCTAAATCAGTATCTGTGGCTGTTGGGATTGAAGAAGCATTCTCAGCAGAAAATTCTATTCTATTTAAATCTCTGATGTTTTCTTTAATGGATCACACATCATATGTCTTGTTGGGGATAGGAAAATATCAAATTATACATGCATTTTCTATTGGTAAAGAAGCTGAGAAGCCTTGTGAAGAGATCTTCAATTACAGAATTAGCCATGAAGAGAATCATTTGCTTCCATTTTCTCAGTATGTAGATTCCCCCAAGCTTGAGGCACTGAAATGTTTAACCTTTATGGCTGAGAATTTGAAAGAGCAGATGCAACACGTGCTTCTTTCTCGAAAGGATACCCCTTGTTGTGTCAATGTGGGATTTGGTCTTACTTATGAAAACATTAATAGACTGTCTTCTGCAGTTTCTTGCTTTAGTGGATTTTTGTGGGGCCTCACATTTGTCATGGGCCAAACAGATGCGAAAAGTAGTGATCATAAAGAAAAAGTCTTGATGTGGAAAAGTGAACATGCCTCTGAACTAAGTAGTTGTATATTTCCTCTTGTGGAACTTGTTGATTTTTTTGTAAACAAATTAGTTGTCAAGAATAATCAACTCTCCAAAAGTTTATGTGATGTGCAAAGTTTTGAAAAGCCAGTCCACAACTTATCTTTGTCGGGTACCAAATATTTTTCACTTCCAAGCTCAGCTTCTAAAGCTGATGCCTCAGCTGGTACACAACAAGAATCTAAAGCTGCAGCTACTTGCTTCACTTCATCAGCAATTGATAATGTCTCCAAAAGTGCCTGTGATCTTGAAAGAATGTTGAACCCAGAAAGTGAAAACTCTGTTGCCAGTGTTTTGGCTAGGGCTGATTCCCCTGAGCCTCAGGGTCTGAATAAGCCTTTGTTGCAAAGCTTGCTAAAAGGTGATCATCGTGATGTAGCTTTTTTACTAAGGCAACTGTTAATTGCTTCCTCATCTCTTTTGAGGCTAAATTTGCGGAAAGATGATTCTTCCTTGCTTTCAAGTTTTGTACCTACTTTCATTGAAATTTCACAAGTCTTGTTATTAGAATTCACAGAGATGGTCGAGGTCCCACAACAATCTGCTTTTCTTTTGTTAGATGGTGTTCTGAGCTATCTGAGAGAATTACCGAGTTATTTTCCTTTCACCGATCCTACCTCATCTAGGAAAGTTTATGCAAAATTGATACAGATTCACATGAGGGCAATAGGCAAGACCATATTGTTGCAAGCAAAAAGGGCAACACTAACCTTTCATGAAAGACAGTCAAGTACCAAGACACTTCATAAAGGATCATCTGAAGCTTATTCTTCTAGTGAATTGTATTGCTTTTGCTTGGATGAATTTAAAACTAGGCTGCGGATGTCATTCAAAGCATATATAGAGAGGCCATCAGAGTTGCATCTTTTATCTACTATACAGGCCATTGAGAGAGCTCTAGTTGGAGTACAAGAAGGATGTAATATGATCTATGACATAGAAACAAGTAAAGATTGGGGGAAAATTTCGTCACTTGTTGCAGCTGGCATTGATTGCTTTGACATGATTCTTGAATTTGTTTCAGGTAATTACTGTGGCTATTTTGAAAATAAACTTTTCATTTCATTGTTTAATTAATGTCTGCAAATTACATCCTTTCTTTAGTGCCCTTTTAGTCATACCTTTAAGTATAGTACATTAGTACTATATTTTGATTCACTTAAGAAAATTTGTAATAAACATTAACCGAAAAAGTTTTTACTATAATTTTTGTTCAAAAAACAACTCTGCACACTTTGAATTATGAAAGTCATTTGTGGACAAAGTAATGAATAATTATAATTATGGATCACATGCTGATGGAAATGTAGAATTGGGAATGTAACATGTGACTTGCTGATGACGGAGTATGCTGGGCAGTGAATTTACACAAACACATACACAATTATTATTTATTATGTCATTTCCTTCTGTTTTCTAAAACAAAGCTGACGAGACTCAGCTTCTTCATAAATGCACTTGATTTGTTATTTTACCCTAAATGCTCAGTGATATATTTTCTATGGCATTACTCTTTGGAAATTGTAACATTGCCTGTAGCTTTCATATTATGATGGCCACATTTCCTATAATGAATAATCCTTAAGTAAAACTAAGTTAATGAATACTTGGATTATCACATTGACATTGATTACATTTGATTGATTGTTACTAGTCTTTCAATATATTGGATGTTTGATCTATGCGGAATGTTGAAAAGGAAAATGCATACCTATTATCGTTATGTTCTGACATTTTTTTCCATTTTAAGGTCGGAAAGGCTTGAAGCTGATTAAAAGACACAGTCAGAGCTTAGTACCTGCTGTTTTTAACATTATTGTGCATTTACAGAGCCCACTTATTTTTTATGTGAACTTGACATCTGGAACAGTTGCCAGTAATCCAGATCCAGGGTCAGCCATTCTCATGTGTGTTGAAGTACTAGTTACAGTATCAAGGAAACATGCTCTATTCCCAATGGATGTGTGGCATGTAGGTCACTTGTTACATATCCCTGCAGTAATCTTTCAGAATTTCCATCAGCTTAGAATTTCTAAAGCTTCTGGTCCATCAGATTTGTTGATGATTTCGGAAGAGCAAATGTCTCATCCCGTAGAGGGAATGAACTTCTGTCATGTAGATCACCAGTTCTCAATTAACCTATTTGTTGCATGTTGTCAACTATTGTGTACCACTATTAGGCATCGCCCAAGGTATGTTTCATTTATTTATCTTTTAACTCACTGTGACAAAAGTACAACTCCACATATTATTGAATGGGTAGAGATGGTAAATTTGCGGTGGAATAATGGAATAACTATTTGATGCATTTTGATGGCATCTTTGTGCTCTGCTGCCTTTTTATTGTAATCCTGAGATTTAGATGTTACTATGCATGATATTAATCACTTCTTATATTCATTCTGCTTGTCTTATAATCTTTCCAGTGAGTGCAAGCAATGTGTTGCCCATCTTGAAGCTTCTGTTGCTGTTCTTCTTAATTGCTTGGAAACAGTAGTAGATAATGTGAATAAAGGTTGCTTTTCATGGGAAGTAGAAGAGGGAGTGAAATGTGCTTGTTTTCTTCGAAGGATTTATGAAGAGGTATGTGACATCCATATTAGTGTGTCTATACCTGCTAAACTTAAAGACATAATTAACATCTTTTGCACTGCATGTTAGTAGGTTTTTTCCTCCTCTCAGGTATTCCCTCCGTCCTGCCTTTTCAAAGCCAAATTTTATTTTATGCATAAATTGCTTGTACACTCTATTGCTTTTTGTTAATATTAATTTTGACAAAGGACGGAGGTAGCAGGATTTCAAGGGGATCAAATTTCAAACCATTTTATCCATGTAACATTTTGTATGCTTTGATATACCTTTCCCTGTTTTAATACATTTGATCCTATTATTTAATTAATAAGGTCATCTCGCTGCCTTTTGTAGCAGACTTAGTGAGTAGACTCTGGTTATTTGTGGTGCTAAAATTGAAGTTTGAAATAGATGCGAGTGCCTTGTGCCTAGCCTTACGTTGGTCATGACATGAGAGATCTAGTTATCAATTCGATGAAATTCAACAATTTTTTGTTGAAGAAAAAGCACTAAAAAAAAAAATCGGCCTTAATTTGACAAATCATTTATTTATTTCTTATATTTGATGGCTTATCCTTTTTATTTCCCTTTGCTTACCCAGTTTGGTTTTATAATCATGATGCAGATAAAACAGCAAAAGGATATATTTGGCCGGCAATGTTCTCTGTTTTTATCCAAGTATATATGGGTTTATTCAGGATATGGTCCCAAAAGAAGTGGCATCAGAAGGTTGTATATCAGTTTAATTGTTCACCCATTTCTTTTTTCTGTCAAAGTTTACCAGTTGCATGATTACACTTTCCATCACAGAACAGATTCCCCTTTTCTATTTCTGACTTTCATTGAACTTCGTATCTCAAAATGCCTCAAAATACCTAGACCGACCCATATATATGAAGTCTCTCTTTCCAATATTTTGAATTGAATAAATAAATTAGAAAGTATCAAGAGAGATGAAAATTGGTAGGGTGAGTGTGAAATTTACTGATTTTCCTCGCATCAATGGTGGACTTCTTTAGATGAGTGTAGCCAGTGCTCATAACCATTAGCTAATATTAGTTATTGCATCATTATTTGTAGAGAACTAGATGAAGCTCTGAGACCGGGTGTCTACGCTTTAATAGATGCCTGCTCAGTTGATGATCTTCAATATCTTCATACTGTTTTTGGAGGTAAGTAATCTTGACTCAATCAGATTTTAGAAAAGGAATTAAAGGAAGAATCTTATTTCAATTTCTTTTTGTAGAGGGACCTTGCAGAAATACCCTAGCAAGTCTGCAACATGATTACAAACTCAATTTTAAATATGAAGGAAAAGTGTGACTTGGAAATTCCGTTGGTGGTAAATTTTTGTGCCATCCCATTTTGTTCCCACATAGAACTCTGTCCACTGAGATTGATAACTTGCTATGTGTTAACTATGTCACAATGATATTCATGGAAAGCCAATACTGTTCTCGTGGGGAACTTCATTTATACCAATTATACTAGTTACGAAACCAGATCTTCAACACCTCCCCTTCGTAGCGGGCCATATTGTTATAGTATACCTATCAGTTAGGGTTTGAAAGAAAGAAACATTAAACCAAGGAACTTTACTTACCATTGGCGTCGCTTCAGCAGTAAAGTAGTTTAGTAGATGGGTAATTATTTATCTCATACTTGCATTTTTTTGCATTTCTTTTTTCAATCTTACCCTAAAGATAGCTTAAACTAAATGGTTTAAACTTTTTTTTGTTAATTAATCTGGAGTTTTTGTGACTATGGTGCTGATGCAACCACTCTGGTGACAACATTAGCGATTAAGTGTGTTTTGTTTAGTTATAAAAATTTTAATTATTTTAATAATTGATTATTGTATAATTTTTTTTGTTATAATTAATTATAATTAATTTATTATTATATTTGTATATATTAGTTGAAAAATAATTTTAAAATAATTTATTTTATTTAGATGATATAAAAAATTATTTTTATGCATTAAATTATCAAAATAAGTGTAGAGATTAAAAAAATTATTTGATTAAAGATAAAATAATATTTACATTTCAAAGTATAAGAAATAATTTATAAATTAGAATAATAAATTTTAATATTTAATATTATGAAAAAAAATTAAAATATATTAAATTTAATGTAAAATTTGAAATTAATTTTGTTAAATATGTTATAATATTATTAAAATAATTTTTTTTTAAAAAAAGTTATTTTAAGCTGAAATAAATATATTCAAACATACACTAAATGTATAGAAATTGGCTTATTTTGGCTAGATTATGTGTTCCTTGGTACTCTGTTGCATAGTAGGCAATGACGTGTATCAACAGCTGATTTCTTGTGTTAGTATATATAGGCGACATATTGCCAAATATGATTGACGTTTAATATTCGAGCTTATCTAAATCCCGACTTTTTCATTGACGGGAAAGAACCCCGAGATTAGAATTATTTTCTCTTTTTCCTATATAAAGTATATAAGGTTGGTTAAATTAAAATTTTTGTCTTTATATTTTACATTCATTTTTAATTCAAGTTTTTTATCTTTTTTTAAATATATTTTTATATTTACAAAAAATTTTAAAATAGTTTATATCATTAATTTTTATTATAACATCATTTTAATATTGTTAATTAGTTAACAAAATAAGTATTTTTTATCTAATAAATTTTTTTAGATTTTTTTATTTTTAAAATGTCAAATAAAATGTTTCTTTATTTTAATGTATTTGTTTCTTTTAAGTAAATATTTTTGTCTAATAAATATTTTTATATGTTTTATTTTTCTGTAAAATATCAAATAAGGATTAAATTAACAGTTTTAAAATGAAAAATTAATGAAATTATTTTAATTTTTTTTTATAAATGTGAAGATTAATTTAAACAAAAAAATTATAAAAACTAAATTAAAAAATAAAAATAAAAAATTACATGCCCAAAACTTAATTTAACATATAAGGTAATAAGACTTTTGCAATTAGGAAAAGCCAATTCCATGAGTCACAAAATAAATAATGAGTCACAAAACCTTTGGGTTAATGAAAGGCTTTGTTTATGTTTGCTTGCCAATGATCAAATGAGTTTATCTTTACTATATTTTTTTTGTTAAATTAATATGTAAGTTCTTGTAGTTTTATTAAATTTTTAATTAAGTATTTATAATTAATTTTTGTTAATAAAGTCTTTATAATTATAAAATTTTATAATTAAATCTCTGAAAACTAACACAATTTAACTTCTGTTTAATTTTTCTCGTCATCCAAACAAAGCATTAAGCGGAAGGAGAACCTAAACACGTAAACCTCTACTGGTGGACCCCACCTCATGTCCACTACCATCTTTTTTCTTAATATTATCCCTGCAAAGCAGTGCCCCAGTCGCTCTTGCCGTGCCTTAATTATCTGTCCTACAAATATTTTTCTATACGAGTTATGGTTCGTTGACTTTCACGGGACACTCCACCTAACGTACCCAGAAAAACAACACAACACAACATAGCATACATTTAATAAATAAAAAAATGTCAGTAATATTTAATAGAAAATGGTGTTAGGTTCTAGACACTCAGTTATAAAGTTTTATAATTATCTCTCTCTCGACCTTCCCAGAATAACAACACAACATAGTAACATACGTTTAACCAAAAATGTCAGTAATATTTAATGGAAATTAAACGATGTTAAGTTTCAAAGACTCAGTTACAAAGTTTTATAATTATAAAAATTTTGTTAAAAAAATTAACTATAAAAACTTAATAAAATTATAAGGATATATAGATTAATTTAACTTTTTTTTTTAAATTTTTAATACTACAAAGAAGTGTTGGAATAGGATTTGTTGAGGGGAGAAGAATACGTCATTCCACATGCCTGCTAAATAAAGATTTAAAAGGAATATATAATAACGATGATGTAGAATGAGATTTGTTTATAATTTTTAGAGCAAATTGAAATTTCATAATATTAAGCTCCAAAACACTCTCTTAAGTCACATCTTATATACATGCCATAGTTGACCCGACAGTTTGGTGTATGTGTGATGATATAATATCGTCATTCTTACAGAATATGATAACCTAACACATAAAGTTAAAAGAGCAACTGCCAAATGTGGTGTGGTGGACAATAAATAATATTGTGTATGATAGATAAGTTTGTTGTTGTTGAGATTCCCCTTTGTTCTATAAAATTCCATGTGGAAAGAGCCTTTCCTTGCTATTGTATGCTTTGACTTGATCGTCTTAAATCTCTTGTATAAACTTTTCCAATTTTCTCAGGCCTTCCAGTCCACTGATGGCCGACTACTATTATTGTAAACCCAGGGGTCGTGATGCTTGTACTTCAAATGTTCTTGTGATCTTGGCCGTGGCCTTGTTTCTTCTGGGTATACCAAAGTTCTTCTCAAGTGAACCCGAGGAAGTTGAAGGAAATGGGAATGGGAATGGGAATGGGAATGGAAATGGAAATGGGAATGGGAATGGGCATGGGAATGGTTCACCTTGTGTCACACCAATACTCGTTGTACTGATCGTGGTTTTGTTGTCATTTTTATTGGGAAGTCCAAGAAGGAGGTGTCGGTGTAGCCAGGCCTGCTACTGTTACTGATAGTGTTTGTCCAAGAACTTGCAGCTGGATAATGATGACTGGTATTGTATTCTATGTTATCCCAAATCCTATGCCACTAAATAAGATATTGCATAGGAATAGGATAAGCATGTAATTTATGAGCTTATTCCATTGCTTCATAAGAAAAAACTAAAAAGAATGATTCTATGTTACTAATGTATCACCAAATGATAGCAATTGTAATTTGCAATTTTCTTATGCATTATATTCTTATGGGTCAAGTTACATTATAATTTATGTATGTTATATTTTATAGGATTAAACTTTCTTGCTTGCTTTAGCTTTTTGGAAGTGGCGATTCTCCGCAGTTAAATGAAAAAAGTAAATAAAAAAAGAGATCATGTAAATTGTTATGCTTCTAGGTACATTAGAGTTGGAAGGAATGAAGTCTTCTTTGTGATTGCAGAGATTTTTATATACAGTCAACCGTAAGCAAACAGAATCACAATTGTGCGATCAACACAAGAGGGTTTATGGGCTAGCCGTCCTGTTTTAGAATGTAAGAAGGTTATTTGTAATTTGTTGAGGTTATGACACTTTCAGTATGTTATATTTGTATAAACACACACACACATAGACGAGAGAGAGAGATGAGGGGAGTTGGAAGAAGGGAGAAACAGCACGAGTTACAACAGGTAATGACTCAACCATAACCCATCACCTAATAGTGGCTCATTTGTCCCCACATTAGCTTCATTATTTTCTATGATAGCTGTCTGATTCAGTCTAAAGCGGTATCAGCATTTAAGTATGTGTATTTAAGTTTGTGTTTGGGTGAGTTTTTTTAAGTTTAATTTAATTTTTTTATGAGAAAAAAATTATTTTAATAATGTATAATTATATTTGAAAAAATTAATTTTAATTTTTATAGAAATTTAATGTAAAATATTTTTTAAAAATTAATTTTTATAATATCAAAAATTAAAACTTAAGATTTAATTTATAAATTATTTTTTATATTTTGATATGTAAATAAAATTAAATAAATTTTTTTATTATTTTATATTTATTTTAATAATTTAATACATAAAATAATTCTTTTTTATACTAAAATAAAATAAATTAATTTAAAATTATTTTTTAATTAATTTATTTAATGTAAAAATAAATTAATTATAACAAAAAAATTTATATAATAATTAATTATTAAAATAATTAAAATTTTTATTTAAATAAATTATTTCTTAGTTATTTTAATATATAAATATATGATCTAAGTTTGATTTAATTATAAAAATAATCAATGACTTAGATCAATATTTGAATGCTAAATAATTTTTTGTTTTATATATATAGGTTTTGGTTTTTATTTTTTTTAGTTTTATTTTTTATGATTTTTTTTAATATATATCTTGGCCGCTCGCCAAAAATAATTCACCACTTTTTTTATCTTGTTTATTTTTTAAGTTATCAAATAAATAATAAATTAAGTAAAAATTAAAATTTTTTAATTTTTTAATTGAAAACTTTATAAATTTTAATATTTATATAAAGATTTTTAAATTAATGAAAAAAATATAACTAATACGATTTTAACTCAAATATAATTATGCAACTTTAAAAAATAAATAATAATTAGATAGGTGAACAGTGATTATTCGACAGTGAACATCCAGGACAAATTTAATGAAGCAGTTATTCAGACGTCGGTGAACATTCCGGCGGTGAACAATATTTCCAGCGGTGAACAATAATTCCGACCGAAATCTCCAGTGATAAACAGTAATTCCGATAAGACTGTCAGTGAAAAATAGTGATAACCTAAAAAAAATGCAACCTGCAAAACAAAAAAATATAATCTGCAATAACAGATAATGTTAATGGTGTATGGTGTACCATAACTTGACCTGGTGCACCATAATAATGGCCCAAGTTAAATACTAGCACTAGCAGTAGTGGGAATGCATTTGGAGGAGACGTTGGACAGAGACATTCAAATTGGTTTTAAAAAGCAAATAGCGTAATCACCAATTTTTTCCCCTCATAGTAGTAGGAACATGGAAAAGTACTAAAGTAGCCTCAATCAAGATCAAACTTATCACATCAACATTACACCTAAATCTTACAAACTTTAGTTTGTATCAATTGTATAGCTGTGTCTAGTATACACCTTACAAAATAGGGTGTATGATACTCTTTTTAATAAAAGTCATAGATTTATACTTAAAATATATGAGTGATTAGATTTGATGACTTATAACCTGTAAAACTGATTACATTCATCATTCTTCTCTCCCTTCCTTCCTAAATCGGAGCCACCACTCCAACCGCCGTTAGAGCCACCACTCCAACCACCGAACCCAACACCCTCGTCGCTAACCCCCAACACCCATCTCTCGTCGTCCAACTCAACTCCACCACCACACCCCTCCATAACCATCACCATATTCCTCCAAGCTTCCAAAACCATAACCACCACTCTCCAATCTTCACCCACACCACCACTTCATCCTCACCATCTCCACCATCACCACAACCTAGCTACAAGCAACCGTACGGATCCTCCACCGTGACCTCTCGCACACGAATTTGACTAGCCACTAGATCCAGCTCCACCCTGTCCACAGAAGCCGTGTTGCTACCATCCATACGCAGACCTGCAACTCGCAAACAACAGCCACACAAGTCGTGAGCCCTCCACGATCCACGTCTTCACCCACTCCACGCACAGAACTGCAACCAACCACCAGTCACGACGATTCACCACCAACCAGATCCCTAAGTCCAGCCGCCGTCAACCGTGTTCATCAGCCCAGATCAGTGAGCAGAACCACCGTGACTTGCGAATTGTGCCCCGCCACCTAGCCGTTTCGTCGAACCAAATCTGGCCAGATCCGCAAGTCCGTGCTAACCCGTGTTTGGCTCACCGCGTATCGTCGCATGAACCACCGCAATCCAAAACCACCCGATAGAGGGGGAGGAGGTGGTGGAGGAGAGAAAAGATGAATGTGTTAAAAAAATATATAAAACTAAAAAGAAATCGGATAACCGATTAAAAATTAGGCATATGGTACATCAAAACTTGAAAAGGAGTATAATAGCATCCGCCCCAATTGTATTACAAACTCACAGAAATCATCATTTTTTTTTGTCTTCATAGTAATTATCATTGCTACAAATAAATATAAAACTTCACTAAAATATATATTTCATTTACTCTCTGTAGAGTGATAGTTATTTATAGCTATAACAAACATGTTTACACAGCTTTTGTTTTTAAAGGTATGCGTAACTGCATAAGTACTTTCTCAATGAGAAAAAGAGTTCAAATGAAATGAGATGACCTATTAGAGTTTTTATTGCATAAGTTGTGTAACTCTGAATAGCATTCTGTATAATTGAGTAAATTACACTATTTTTTTATTTGATAAAATTGTACTTTTTTAAAAAATAATATTAGAAGTTACAGTAACCTCTCTTTAAATTTTCTTTTAAAGTACCTTTATATATTTATTTTTCACACATAGACCCTCTTTGTACACCAGTTCATACACATATAGTTTCATGCAGGTAAAGAATACACACAGAAATACGTGTGATTTCTAAAATTATATTAAAAAAAATCAATGTAATCTTATCCAATCTCAAGATAAAACAGCCTAATTTAACCTATATCAATATTGTTTTTGATACTAGGCTCTAATGGGATTAGGGGAAGCCCACCACTGGTGTGAGGCTTAGGAGGATCCTCACCAGATGGCTTTGAAAGGGAGAGGGAGAAGGAAAAAGAAAATGAGTTATTTTATATGAAAAACTTGTTAGCAAAGAGTAAAAAAAATCCTTAATTTATATCATTTAATATGTATTACATTAATTATAATATAAAAAATATAATTATTTCTCTAGTATCCATCAAAATGGGAGAATTTTGATGCTTTTTTTGATGCTCAATCACATTTAAACATATAGACAAATTAATAAGTAAATATATCAATATCATCTATTTATTTATAAAAGTCTATTGATCATTTTATTTACTAAATTATTCTTAAGGGTTTATTTTAATTTTTTAAAAATCTTAGCCTCAGTTCCATTTTAAAATAAAATCATATTAAAATCTAAAAATTAAAATTAGATTAATATTCCTAAATCTCAAATTTAAATCTTTTAAAAGAATTCTAATCTTAATTGTTCAGCGACATCGATGATGTGGAAGTTTATTTTAAAAAAGTATTAATATTAAAAAAAAAATCCTTAACCTATATGGCCACTACTGGTGTGAGGCTTAAAAAGATCTTCAGATGGCCTTAAAAGAGAGAAGGAGAAAGAAAAAGAAAAATAATTATTTTATAAGAAAAACTGGCTAGTATAGAGAAAAAAAATCTTTAACCTATATCACCATCTTAATTCTAATATTAAAAATATAATTAAAATAAACGATGACTCACATGGTGAATATTGAATGGTGCATAGCCCTCCTTAACCAAGTTAGCTAAGAAATTCTCCTATCCAATATCATTTTTGTCGTTGTCTATTTTATGGGATAACTGAAACGTGTCTTCATTTTACTGCTGGGGCAACACTCATTAGGGGCATTGATATTCCAACCCACTAGGTCAAAATCAAATAATTAATAAATAAATAAATAACACAGACTTCTTGTGGTATGTCATACCATACCATTAACCCTTCTTTTCAGGATGGCAATCCCATCACCCGTTGTTTAGCATAACACTAACTCTTTGATGTTTTGAGTCCTTTGAGTTATATCATTTATCATTCAGTTCCACAGATCAAACAGTGGAGAATCATAGAATACAACTTAGTTCAAGAAGTAGGCCACGTACCAAATCAGGCACTCACTGATCTATTTGGTTTTGCTATAAAAAGAACGGGCCTTCAAGTAATAAGGGCCTCTAAGCATATCCAGCAAACTTCTCAATTCTGAATTCTGATACCCAAAAGTCCATCAAACTCAATGGCTTATGGTAGAAGCAGAGGCTCCTCTGTTTTGGATGGGTTCACTCTGAGTCCCCTGCCATATCCTGTTCTGCTAATCTTAGCACTAATCTTCATCTTCTTTGGCATTTCATGGTACTTTTCCTATGAAGAAGTTTTTGAAACTGCTGAACAAAAATTGGGTTGGGTACTATTTGCTACCCCAGTGGTGCTAATACTCTTAGTTCATTGGCTATCATCAATGGAAAACTCAGATTGGTTCTCTGCTTCTCTCCCTTGGGAGAGCCGCATGAGAACCTACCAAGGCCCATCAGAAGGGAGCTCGCCATGGGGTGTGGCTGCTTTGATCGTGGTGTTGCTGATATTGGTGCAATACAAATCCACCTTTCTTCATAACTGGTTTTTTTGATTTGGAAATTCTTATTTTAGCTGTTTTGTTTATCTATAGGTTTGTTTTATTTTTCTGTTCTTTGTGCTTTTTACTAAGTACTAACTATGAATCTGTGATACAAACCCTGTGATTATTGTAAATATATAGATGAAGAGAAGATGGTGCTGTATGATTATGAATAGTGTTTAAGGTGTTTCTGATATGTATATATTTTTCCTTCTTAAATGATGCCAAAGATGAAACTGAGATTTTCTTGCACAAATTCTTATTGGAAAAGAGGAAGTTCTTTCACGTTAAATTTGATAATACGAAGGCTGTGTCATAGCAAAACGAATATTTCTTACTTGCGTTAAGAAACTTGTTGACAGTCAAAACATGACTGAATACTCAGCTCAAAAGAAGATGAAGAAACGCAATTGTCATGATTATGCTTGTCGTTTTCTTATAAAATAATGGAATTCGTCTGAGCCTTCTTGAGCTTGGTAATTCTCATAAGCTTTTTTTTTTTAATAAATAATTCTTAGTAACTATCAAATCAAATTATAAAAAGGTGTTAAATTATTTATTAAAATATCTAATAACAATTAATTAAATATATTCTTTATATATAAAGTTCAACTAGTGATTTTAAATTTTAAATATTAGAAAATAAAATATAAGAAGATACTTGTAAATGAAACACGTGATGCTATTACTGTTCAATCAATGTGTGAAATCAAAATTCATTTGAATCGTTCATAAGGAAGAATAGCTGCTACCCTTTTCTATTACAGTGACTTGCCCTGCTATCATAAATCTCACTAATAATGAATTGTTACCTAGTTCAACCTCTCTCTGTGTGAACTATGCACGTAGACATGAAGTTCATTTCAAGTCTTCCACAAGTGAAAGGACTAAATTAATTACATATAGAATATCAGCAAATAATTCATTATATATATATGACCTGCAAGTAAACAAGAACATAAAATTTCCAACAAAAGCCGAAAGACAGGCTTCTACTTGTGTAGTAATTAATCTGATCTCCAGAGAGCTCCAAACCACGTAGAATGAAATGAAGATTGATAAGAAAGCAACAGCAGTAGCAGCAACAAGAAGATGGCTACATTCCACCTTGGAGTGACTCATGCTGTGAACGCCTGAGGCGAAAGTTGAGCCTTCCGATGGCAGAATATGAAATCAAGAAGAGTATCAACAGGATGGGTAAGAGCAAGAGGAATAATAAGTGAAAGTTGATGAACGTGTGATGTGGCTGAGCCTTGTAGTCCGTGTAATGGGAGAGCCACAACAAGCTAATGACAATGCCAAATATCACGAGCAAATGAAGAGTTGGAGAAAGAGAAACAGTGGACACGGTTTGCTCCTGCTGCTTCCATTCTGCACCACTCCTCCTCTTGGGGTAGAACCACCCCATTTTTCCCTCTTTCTTTCACACTCAGAGACACATGCATGCAGAAACAGACTGTCTCATAGGTTGTCCTCTAAGGTTTATATAAAGAGGTGACTGATGAGCTTCTTTTGCTTCTGATATTAGGTTGGCCTTGGCATATATTCTTTGAGTGTAACTTCTGTCCGACCAACATTTTTTTTGCTTTGTACTACTACTAGTGCTTGCAAGTGTCGGGTGCCAGAGTATTTCCTTGATTGAGAAGGGTGGCAATAATGAAGTATCATTAGTACACATAAATCTTAAAATCAAATTCAAGATTATATATTTAAAAAATTTAAACTTTTTTCATTTGAATCAACACACGTAAGTATATGTGTTCTAATTTAGTTTTTATTTTTAGCTATTACCTAAATAATATAAAGTGAATGACAAAATTTTAAAAAATTTAAATAACTATTTACTAATCTTTTTTTTTAAATAAATTTTATAACCATTGGTATATAGAAAATGTTTACATTAGCAAAATTAAAAACATACTTTGGACTACATTGATGAAACAGAGTATAATAATCTTTTTAACATGCAATATCATTCAAGTTCATTTATTTAAAAAAAAATAAAATAAAATATTCATTATGATAATGTATCGAATTGTAACATAGTTTTAAATTAGTTTGAGAAGCCTATATATTTTAAATTTTTAGAAGACCAAAATACCAAATTAAAATTTTGTCATATTATACGGAACAATATATATTACGCTTCTGTGTATGCGATTGATAGGTTTGCTTTTTATTATTCTTAAATCATAATCTCTTCTCTTTGTCCTTACTATGTGCCATTTTCTGATCAGCCAACGACGAGAACAAAACAAATGATTTAGATCGTATCATGTCATTTTTCTTTTGTGTAATCAAATAAAAGAAAAAAATAGACACAAAAATATTTATTAATAAATATTACTAATAAACCATGAGAGAAAAAATTTCACAAATCATGAATAAATCTTACTAATAAATATTTTTGTATTTATCTCTCTCCTCCATTTGACCACATGAGAGAAAAATGACATGAAAAAAAAAAACTAAATCTCAAAACAATATGTTGGACTGGCTAATAAGATTTTCTAACAAAACATTTAAAAAAAAATGGCCAACAAGATTCATTTTAGTCTTGTACCAATCCAGCAAATTGATTTAACATTGCGCACAAGCCTCCCAAAAGACTTGAATTTTACTTAAATGTTAATGATTGAAAAAAAAATTACTTGCAGAGAGTGCATTTGATGTGCTAGCATTAGTTCTATTGTTGAGACGTAATATCAAGATTCAAGAAACTAACGACCGTAGCTGGACTAAAAGACGGTGTAATTGGCTCGTTAGCTGCATGTTTGTGGGAATTTTCTTCTTTTCTTTTGCATCTGAGCGCAAGACTGCCGTTTTACTTGTTTACTTGGTCGTTCATAATCATGGATCACTCACCAGCTTTTCGATTATCTTATTTATTTCTCTTATATACTCTAGTATCTATGGGGCCTCATTCTCTAACTACCACGTGGTTTAACCAACAAATAGCATTATCTAAAGTCGAGAATATAGCAATGGTTTTTTGGGAGAGTTTGTAATGAAGGGATTTACAGACTCTACACATTAGCCAAAGTTGTCAACTTAGATATTTTCCAACTGCAATTTCTACTTTTTTTACAAAAAATAAGAACATAACAATTAAACCTGCCAAGCTTTTTTTCCTTGTAATGATTAAAATAGGTAGTACTTAAACCCACGTAGAATAACTTCCCAGACAGGAAGAGAGAACAGAAGTGACTTATACCTCCAGATAATTGCAGCAGATGCACAATGAAAAGCTTCAAAGTGGCTTCAAAAGGCATAAGCACTTGTCTAAAATTGTGTCCTTTTTCATTCATTAGCCCTTCTGCTCCCAACTACACTACTTGATGAGCTATCCTGAACGCTATGAGACGAAGAACACCTACCTAACGAACTCCCTTCTGTGCAACTGCTTTCCTTCCTTGACAACTTGCTGGATTTTCCTTGTCCGGATGATAAATCCTGCAAAACCAGATAGGCAAACACCACTTGAATCCAATACCTCTTCTATCACAGCTATTAGTTACAAGATTTCCTTTGAAAAACAACACTAACCTGATCTGTAGAAGACCCAGGAGTCTTCAACTCAAGGTCCGTAGTGACATCATTAGAAGCCTCACTTCTTCCAGCCTTGCTCTCCCTGGATGATTTGTTTTTGGAGTCTTGTTTGCTTGACACATGGGACCGACTACCTGGATGAAGTGGTGGGGATACATACTGGGTGGATTGCTGTTCAACAAGGGTATTGGGGGCTAAAAATGGAACAAATGTTGACGAGGGGTTAGGGATGACTGCAGGATTTTGATTAGCAAAGAAGGGGTACGGCTGCATGGGAATCGAACCAGGAGGGACTGGCACTGGCACTGGATACGGATATGATGGTGGAGCCATCATAACTGAATGATCCATTGCAGTCCATGGAAACATAGTCCTGAGTCGCTGCTGATACTGATTATTCAAGTTCTCAATATCCGATTTAAGAGAAGCCTTCTCTTCTCTGAGATCATTTTTCTCCTGAGCCAACTGAAAATTTAATAAAATAAAATTATTTCCTTCATTATATTATATGTCTCAAAAGCAAGTAATTCATCAAAGCAAGAAGAGAAGATATTACCTCACGAGATTCTTCATTTAGCGCAGTATATTCATCTTTGAGTTTACTAACTTGAGAAGTAAGGTCCTTCAGCAATTGAATTGTATCACCAAGAATGGTTGCTTTGTCGTTTTTGGGCCTATCAGGGTCTGCATTTCAGAGCCACCACAGGCACAGAGTTATTTAAGAGAAGTGCTGTTTTACAGTTCTTAGCAGTTAGCATCAAACGACTACCACATGGATTAATTCTAAAAAAGCATCAGGCAACAATTTCAATGATACAAATTATCAGCATATGTAACCTAAAGTAACCTCTACATCTAGTTGAAAATAATAAAAATTCAAACCAGGTTACTTCAAAAACTAGAGATATTGACATTATACAAGTCTGAAAATCCAAAGAAAACTTCTTTTATCAAACTGACAACTGCAGCATCAAAGTACTTTATAGACAAACTGGTACTTTGGGGAAGGTAAACCAAAACATTTACATTCAAAATATTAGAAAATTCATACACAACATTTGCCCCTAGCTCTAAAATTATGAACACAACCTGATTTTACTGTAATGTATAACTCAAAAAGAAGGCATGAAATTTTTAGCCTACATAACTTAACAGCCCCCCCACCCCCCCCCCCCCCGCCAAAAAACAACACACACACACACAAAATCCAAACTAAAGCTAACACTTGTATAACAATAAAAACAAGGTCAGTACTGTTAGTTAAGAGGCTTCAGTTATTAATACATAATTTAATGAAGATGAACCTTGTAGTCAAATATCATTAGGAAGTCAGGATATCAATAGAATATGTCAAGAACCCAGGATATTATTCAGCAGCCTACTCAATTTTTATTATTTTCAAATGCGAAACAGAAAATTTATTTACCTAAAATGTTGCCCAGTTCTACAAACTGTTCATTGAGTCGATCCCTCCTTAACTTCTCTCGGTCAGCCTTTTGAGTCTTTCTTGCAGCTGTACAATCCATTGGTTGAACTTCACACTTTTTGGCTGCAGATACATAGGTTCCAAAACAACAGAATGATTTAACCAAAGGTTAGATCAACTTTGGAGAAGAAGACAAACCAAAATGAACAAAATACAGTAAGTGATTCACTTCAAGCAGCAATTTTTGACATGTCCAAAAGCCATGACTTAAAAATTTGTTCCAACACATATTTTAGATAACGCTATTTATTTTCATAGAATTATAACCTAAATTCAAATAACTAGGTCTGGTGGCACTTACAATCCCATAGAATCATCCCTATTTAAAAACTCTCTGAAGCTTTCATTTTTCTCAGTCTTTTTTAATGTTTGTGTTGTTCTGTTCTCAGATTAAAGGGGGGATAGGGATAGGGATAGGGTGATAGGAACATTTCAATATAGTTTATTACTGCTTAAAGCCATCAAAATTTTCTAATGACAAGATAAAAACATTGAAGTCATCTAGCAGTACAATTGACAAATTCGCTTTATTTTTCTTACTCATAAGCAAACTAATAAATTCCCAACATGAATATCATATCATTTATTATAATACCCTTTTCATCAAAGCACATTCATGTAGTTACTACAGCCGCTAAAATTCTCATAATGTACAATCAATCAATTAACTATACAATATCAAGTTAGCAATGGTCACACACGCTAACCTCAGATTTTGGGGCTTCCACTCTCGAGGGTATTAGGAGATAAAGTTCAAATTTTTAAACGAAGGGGCAACCAAATCTCAGGAGGAGTTAAGATCAAACTAAAAGAAAAAATACCAAACGAACAGGACCAAAACCCATGTCGATTACATGGTAAAAATGGTAAATTGCAAGGAGACAACATAGTAAGACAAAAATTTGTACCCAGAATTAGGGTTAAAAACGACGGGGAGGAACTGGAAGTGTTGGAAGGAATTCAGAGAAAGGTAAATGAGGAATGTTTGGTGGTGAAGGAACATCAAACATAGACGAATTACGATAAGGGTTGGTAGTGAGAGATTTCACCTGGTTATCGGAAACAAACAGCTATGGTGGATGCGGTGCTTATCTTCAATTTTTGCCCATTGGAATCGTCCTGTTCTGTTCTGACCCAACGTGCTTTCAAAGAAAGGGAAAGTGAAACCATGCTTATGTCTGGTCGTTTTGGTGGATATGACTAAACGATGCTTTTGGTGGATATGATTAAACGACGGATTGATGCCGTCGTACTTGTTTCCCTCTTTTGTAGAAGCCCAGCTAGAATCGATACCTAAAGAAGGTCATTAAGCGTTGTATTTTTTATTTTTGTATAATAAACTAGGACATTAACCCGTGCAACGAGAGTTAAATTATGTTACTTTACTTAGAGATAAAACTGAATTATAATAAAAAAATAAGAATATGTTTTGAATTTGAATATTTTTTTTTGTTTTTACACTAATTTATCAATTGAAACAAATGATGTATATTTTGTTTTTTTGTTTATTCATACAAGAAAAATATGTTATTTATTTGTGCAACGCTAGGTTAAAATATGTTATTATTATTTACAAGGTAAAATTGAATTGTTATAAAAATTAAGATTATATTTTAAATTTGAACAATTTTTGTTTTAATTTTTACATTAATCTATCAATTAAAACAAATAACGTATGTTTTTTTTTATTAATTCATATGAGAAAAAATTTAAATTTACAAATTATATCCGTAATAAGTATTCAAAATATAGTGAGAAACAAAAAAAAAAATATAATGTCAAAAAAAAATAGGTATTCACCCCTATTTTTGAAAGGTTTATCTAATCGATCCTCTAATACAAAAACCCAATTTAATTTAATAATAATAATAATAATAATAATAATAATTTTTGAAAAGCTCATTAATAACACTTACATATAAAAATATATTAAAAACTAATCTCTTCATTTTTCAACTCAATTATTAAGGATATATCAAAATGATCGCTAAAACTAAATTTTACCAAAAAAATAACATTAGATTGATAAATATTACAATGATAAATATAGAAAAAAAGAACATACTACAAAATAAAATTGTTTATAATAATATAACCAAATGATACTCGATGCATTTAAGAACATTATCATTTTGTAACTTATACCTTTAGTTTACATGATCTAAGTAAGTTAAATAAAAATAACATTAATTAATGATATAAAGCTTGGACCAATAAAAAATTTAGTATTTTTCTTTCCTTATGTTCACCAATCACCATATATTTTTCCTATTGCACCTCGGCCTCATCCTCCTAATATGTTCAAGTTTAGACAATTAATAATCCACTGTAATGGCGAAAAAATAACTAATAATCCACTGTAAATAATGATATAAGTTTCATAAATTATAGGGTAATCTCATATGGATAGTATATAAACAAAATAAATATCGATGAACTCCTTAGGCAATTGTATTTTTCATGACCTGATTTGAAAAGACAATTAGCAATTTGACGACCTATATGATACACTCATGACTTATAGTATAAAACGATTGTAGTAGCTGTACTCTCAAGGAATGAACCAATTAGCTTTCACTATAAAGATATTCAATTTCCATTACAAAGATATCTAATCATTAAAAATTGAGAAGAGGGTTAGGGAACAAATTAGTAAATATTATAAGCAATTCCTAAATAAGAACCACATGCTTCAAATTATTTGATCAGTGAAACAATCATGCAGATTATCTATATTCATGTCAGAGTACTGCTTCCTGACAACAATAGAACAATCCAAGCATGGAGTTGAGATTTTCAAAACAAAAAGCAATCCCAGAAAATCACACACAATGTTTTGACACAAAACGCTCTCTAGTTAATGACGCAAATGGAATAACATTTCTCGAATAAGCATATTAAAAAGAATGTTGGATAATGTTCTATGCATATTCAACAAAATCAACATAAAACTCACTTATTTTTACATAACTAACTTCGTTTACATATTTGTGCTCTGCAGAAATTCACTTGCAGTTCAAAAACTGATTTTGTTTCTTCTTTGTCTTTTAAATGTTCATATAGCATTATCCAAAAGTGGTGTCCAATGTCCAATATAAATTTTAGAGTTACGCTCCCTAATACACATATTCAGTATAGTATACAATTTTAATGAAGGCTATACATACTAATCTTATGACCATAAGCATGTCAATGCATAATGCTTGATTGCAGTGCAGCCTATACATAGAGCCCAGACAAGACACGTACAACATGAACCAAATGTCTGAGCTCATGATTATAGACAACATATAGTGTTAAAAGATATTGTTTGAAGGAGTTCACGTGGACATGGTGGAAAAAATAGATCCACCTTGTTTATGGTGTAGATTCATTCTGTTGTCTTGATGATTTTAGGTACCAATTGCCTCTCCACTAAAAGCAGATACTCTTTTAAATTGGTAGCAAGACATCAAGCTCCAGACAAATTATTGCCTGTGCTGGAAAGAATTATAAAGACACAAACAGTTGAAAGTGAGAAGATTGATAACCAAGTGTTCTGTGTGTACATTTCCATTGCATCAGTGAAAGAAAAATGGGCATGATTTTTAGCTCAATTATGAAATCTGCATCAACTGCATACAATGCTCTACCCTGACTGTAAGTTCTTGCTCAATTTATATCTACCATTCAACAACTCAATAGCTATGATTTATCCAAAAATAGGGCAGCATAAGGAAAAGAGTTATACTAAACATCTCAATGACCTGATAGAGTTTAAATTAAAAATTAGGACACGGCCTCTAATTGGGCCACCAAGCAAATTAAATTGACTTGATAAGTAGCAATGAACAATTTCATTGAAACATAGATCCAACCAAATTTGTTGAGACAATCTACAACAATTAGAAACATACCAAGACTTCTCATTAACATGTACCTTGTTTATGGTGTAGAATAACATACACCTTAATGGGTATATTAAAAGAGATCGACCTTGTTTATGGTGTAGATTCATTCTATTGTCTTGATGATTTTATGTACCAATTGCTTCTCGACTAAAAGCAGACGCTCTTTCAAATTAGTAGCAAGACATCAAGCTCCAGGCAAATTATTGCTTGTGCTGGAAAGAATTATGAAGCCACAAACAGTTGAAAATGAGAAGACTAATAACCAAGTGTTCTGTGTGTACATTTCCATTCCATTAGTGAAAGAAAGCTGGGTATGATTTTCAGCTCAGTTATGAAGTCAATCTACCTCAACTGCAGGCAATGCTCTACCTTGGCTGTAAGTTCTTGCTCAATTTATATCTACCATTCAACAACTCAACAACTATTATTTATCCAAAATAAGGTAGCATAAGGAAAAGAATTATACTAAACACCTCAATGACTTAGTAGAGTTTAAATTAAAAATTAGGACACAACCTCTAATTGGACCACCAAGCAAATTAAATTGACTTGATAAGTAGCAATGAATAATTTCATTGAAACATATATCCAACCAAATTTGTTGAGACAATCTACAACAATTAGAAACATACCAAGACTTCTCATTAACATATACTTGTTTAATTATCAACATATACCAGTGACTATTAAACTTATCAACATTTTATTTTAACGAAATAAATAAGGAACTACTCATTACAATATACCTGTTTAATATCTTCATCACTAAATTGAAGCAATGGTCTACAACCATTATTTGTTCCAGTATTGTTTATCTGTTAAAGAGTTTGAATAAAAAAAATGCAAAAGATTATTAGGAGCAGAAACATCAAAACTGCATTATGCATGATATAAGGATCAACCTTCTTTATTTGTTGAAGAGTTTGAATTAAAAAATGCAAAATATTATTAGGAGCAAAAACATTGAAACTGCATTCTACATGATATAAGGATCCTCCTTGGATGTTTTGTTGCTTTAATAAAAAATGGAAAACTTAACTTTCACGAAAAGATGACAAAATTGTTAGTAAAGTCAAATAGCATAACCATTCTGCCTTTCTTCAAGGCATATCATGGTCATACTTTTTTATATGTCTTCTTTGTTAAGAAAGGAGTAGTTATTGTGCACACAAAGTAAGGGGCATAACAACGCAAGTGTCGTTTCATAGTCATACTTTTAGTATAGATATATGGTTAGTCAATGTAACATATTCAACACATTCAAAATACAACAGACAATTTTCCTTTCCTCTTCAATATTCTTCTATGGTTTTTATTCATGAAACTCAGTGATTCTCAATAGTAAGAATAACTACAACACTTACCATACTGTCAATATAACCAAGCCCATTGACAGCAAAGTTTGCCAATCTCTACACTCTTATGACATTGTTATTGATATTTGGAACTTCCACTGTCAAAACATATTTACCTTCTGATTTTGCTACTTTGGTATTTGGGGACCACTCATTTCTGACTAAAAAAATAGGGAAGTAACCAAAGTATATGTTTGAGATAGAGATTCAAGCCAGCAAATTAGTTTTTACGTTTTCTTCCATTCTTTTAATAATAAATAGTATCCAATAATTATTTACATATTAATAATGAAAAAGAGCAACATTACGGTAACCAAAATCAATCCAAACAACTAAAGGAAAAATAAATTGAAAGCAAAGAGGACTTACCTGGATAGAAACGGAGTTGGCAAAGAGGACCACTTTTCCCAATCTTACACAAAAATGCCCTAGCTGAGAAAAAAAGGAATCCTAATTTATTGAACATTAGCGATAACAGATATAGAGAAGAAAAAGAAATATGGCTAAATTCTAAAATTTGAAATGTAAAATAAAAGACAAACAAAAGCAATGGAAGAAAGACACGTGGAAATAAATAATAAATGGAGCAGTAGAAGTAGACGATCCTTGGTTGTATTGTTTATAGATATGTAGCAATAGAAAAATTAGTGTGAAAACTCAGTTTATGCAGCAAAATATCTCAAGCTTTATAAATTATAAAGTTAATTGGTACCAAGATAGAAATATGTTACTTATCATAGTCTACAGCCTATAGCCCTAATTTTTATGTCCACTTAAGATTAAGAAATTAGTACAAACAAAAGACTACCTAGTATAAAACAATCATTATAAAGATATCAATATTAAACAAAGTGCACAACTTTTCTTTTCAAATTATAAGTCAAAGTAGCACTTGATAAAATTGGAATTTAAGAACAACTTTCCTTATTTAATATTCAACATCCAAGATATCTCCATTCCAAAACTACCAAAAACTCAAACTAACACAACAAATATATCTGGTACATTAACATCCAAAACATAACCTCCCATCCAAAATAGCATTGCAAATCAGTATTTCCAATCTAAAACTTCCCAAAAGATTCCAAGACATAAAATAAGGGAATCATATATTAACAACATCCTAGTTATATTACATAATCACAAAAAAAACTAGCTTCTTTATGTAAACTTCACTCCTTCTCTATCTTCACCTCCTTCAACTTGGTGCAAGATAGATCACCACTTGCAGAATCAAACACTTCATCAGAACTCCTCTTAGCAGGAGTCTTCTAATAGTAGAGCACACAGGTTGAGAATCAAGACAAATTTCATTGTGATAGAACTAAGACATCAAGACCTATGTTAATATTTTAAAAAAAACACAATTAAAAGAAAATTATAAAATTATATAAGGCAATAATGGAGAGTAGCATCACACTTGCAACCTATCCAATTCCAGAATTCATACCTGGAAGTTCAGAGCTTAGATTAAGAAGACAATCAGAAAATCCAAGAGTAAAGATAGCCTACAAATATAAACGAAAACAAATTAATAACAGTTCAGATATGAAAATCACTTATAATTAAGTCAACAAAAAATGAAAATTAGAGACAACCTCCTTTGGAGTAAGAGCAGATCCATCTCATTTCAAACAAAATTACAAATTTGAAACATTTGAAGCATAATACTCAAAATGAAGAATGACTTCAACTGATTATATTAAATGTATTTTCTATTAATAAAATGTCTCCCTAAACTTAAACTTTATGAAATGCCTTTTGTGTTTTGCGCTTTTTTAACTTAGAACCTTACCAATCAGATAAAATACAAAATTAAAAAAAAAAGATACAAAAACAAATGACTCACGGATCTTTGACACAGAAACTGGAGTCTCTACTTATTTCATGACTAAGAACTGATGTCAAATTGGAAAGTCGACTATAGACAAGCTGAGTAATAAGAGGAAGCAAAGCAGGGTCATCAATTTGATCATAGTCATTAAAATCTTGGCAATGCATTATCCCAAGGAACAAGGTCAACCACAATGGGTACCCAAAGAAGCACCCAAAGATGATTTGAGCAGCTCCACCTACACATGTTGGAGTGACAAGAAAATGTGGAAAATGAATGCAATAGAGGTTGTTGAGTCTCTCACAGAAAAGTATAGATTGTGGAAGTCCTCAGAATTTATAGATCAACATCTAAGCCATATCAATGGAACTCTGCCCCCAGGTATCCAGTAAAAAGACATAGTTTCCAAATTAACAGTAGCAGGAAGTCTACTGACTGCAGCAAAACAATTCCATCTATAAATACAACCCATCAATCCCTTGGTCAAGTTACAAGCAATTCCAAGTCCTACACAATGACAATATAGCCCCCACACACCCCCAAACCACAAATTATATATAGGGAATCTGGAAAAAAATTGAAAAAAGAACTATGGCAGAATAAACATGATAATAAGAGCAAGAAAATGTAACCATATGCTTAGAAGATTAGAAGATTCACATATCACTTAATAGCAAGAAAGATTCACACTCCATACTTACTCATATTGGTCTCCACTTCAACAATATGGACAACACTGTAACGACTGAAACAAACTACCTGTAAGATAGACCAAGAAGGTTTGGAACACGTTTAGGAATATAGTAAATCAGCATCTAAAATTAAGTTATCCAAGCTTAATATAATAAATCTTCTAGTACTATCTCGCCCTGAAATTGGGCTGCAAGAATCAGATACCTAAAATTCATCATAAACAACCATTAAAAAAAAATAAACAAAGCAGAAAAAAAGATAAGAAATTAGAAGATTTACAATCCAATAAAGAATGTAACTCAAACCCTGCAAAAACCTTTGACAAATCAAGTACTTCATAACATTTTGTTTGATAAAATGAAAACCATATCATTGACAAAACTTTGAAAACCAAGCTTACTTTTACTCTTGTTTCGCGGATTATGTAGATATGTAATATAATAATGCAAATGTCTAGTAAGAAACAGACTGAAAATCTATAAGCTCCATGACCACCATTTTCGTCATCTTTCCACTCCTCTCATACTGTTTTTCAGCTGACACACCAGACAACAAACCCATAACATCTGCACATAACAATAAAATAAAGGTTAAAAAATGAAGTCAAACACATAGAAATTAAAAAGAGAAAAAGCAGCAATGATTTAATTTGGAATCTATAAACTATACCAACTAAAAAGTCAGAATCTCCGTCATGTTTGTAGACATCCCCAAATAGAATAAGTGACAACCCATGAAGAGGAATTAGCTCAGATTCACAAGCAGTAACAAAAGTTCTAAATTGAAATACCAATCGGTAGTCATGAGTTGTAGTTCTATAAGAACCAGTGTTAAAGACAACAGTAAAATAGGCCATCCTATACATAGCCCCCTCTGCCAAGTTAGGCAAAAATTTGTTCACCAGAGTCTTCTTGACTGAAGCTTGAATTTTATCCCCTTGAGAAAAAAAATTATAAAAAAAAAAGTTAGGATAGGAATAAGCAAAAGCAAATAACATGATGATACTTACATATTCATCCAACAGAACTATTTCAATAGAACTTATTTGACATGCATTGTTGAATGCAGGGACATTCCAGAGGCATATGATACGGACCTTGAGCCTCTAAGTTTCCCTCTCAACATAAATAATTTTGCTCACAGGATCAAACGGAGGTGCCATATTAGCCAATTATAGTACGAAAAAAATAGAATAGCTAAAACTTAACACAAGTTATAGATCTGAGATTACAAAAGAAAAAACTTCCAAGTTGTACTGGACGCACACAAACTCAGAGCAATAGCAACACAAATTTACAGACTTAGGAATTTGAATTTGAATCCGAGAACAGGAGGGAAAAACTAACAGTAACCATGGGAAAAGGGAAAATCTGACTACAGAACTATACCTCCAAACCCATTTTCATACACAAAACCGTACCCAAACCCCACACCATGGATTTGAGATTTCTTATCTTCACAGAGCAACAAAGGAAAAGAAGAAGGGAAGTACTGCTTGACTGAAATCGCGGTGTGGGCTTATTGGAATACTCATCTGCTTTGACATCTCCAACATGCAACTTCTCCACCAACTCCCATCTACAACTTCAAATGGTTTCGTCGACCATGGAGAAAGTATTGTTTCGTCGACCATGGAGAAAATAGGCAGGAAGACCCAGTGCACAACTACCTGGTGAAATGCATAAAGGAAAGAAAATGTGTGGGGATGCTTGAAGAAAACAGAAGCACTTTTCTGCTTACACCACAGGATCAATAATTGCATTCACATGATTGACAAAGGATAGAAATGGCAGTAGCATATGGCTTCCAAAGTAATAAAAAAAAATTGACATCCTAGCAGGCAACGTCGAAATAGTGCAAAGGAGTGAAAGAAATGATATTCAAAGTAAAAAAAAGTGTTCTGTATGCAGCAGATAACGTGTTAAAAGAGTGCAAAAACAAATGACTTTTACAGTCAAATGCATTTAATTGCCGCAACATGTTATGTGTAACAGGAGTGAAATATACAGAATCCAAAGCCAAAATATCAATTTGCAATTGTTCAGGTAATTGTTTATTGCTACAGTAACTATAATTATTACAACGCAATTCTTTTAATTATTTATACATACCTATTTTTCAAATTTTGTAGTTTAATTTATTTTGGGTGCTCTAGCTTCTGTAACTAAACTTTGCTTAATTCAAATTTCAAGTAGTTTGTACTAAAATTATTGGCGTGACACGTTTGGTTAAAGTCATTTTCTTGAAAATAAATAACGAATAGAAGATGAAAAAGAAAAGGCAAAAACCAATATGAGAAAGTAGGATATGTGGATGTGATGTGATCTCATATATATTATATGAAAGCATTTTCCGTACTCTACCTATCCTCTAACATTTATATGCTACAGTAATTTTTTCAAAATTTTATTTTTATTATTATATTATATGTGTAAATATTATTAATTAAAATTTATAATTTTTTTTATAAATATAATATAAACCATATATGTTACTTATTAATCAAATAATAAATACCTAATTATAATTATTAATTTATTTTAATAATGAAACAACGGTTCTTATTTGCTGAGATTTGATTACTCAACCTTTTTGGTGGAGGACGAGAAACGTTATCATATTATATAAGCATAAAAACTTATGTTCAAAACGGTTCTACTTGGAAATTCTCTACATATTCAGATATATTAAAAGTAATGAAAAGGTTTTCGAGAATGACTGAAGGTGACATAAAAGTCAAATACATTTAATTAGAGGACTGCAAAGGAGTGAAATCTGATCAAAGTCTGAAACATTAGTTTGAAATTGAAAAAAAAAAAAAGAACTCACTTTTATTCAAGAACCAACACGCGTTAGAAATAGTAACGGGTACAGGAGCGAAAAAACTTCAGGAATTGTATAGTGTTTAGATTAGAGTATATATATTTTTAGAATAACTTAATTTTGTAAATTATTATTTATTTAAAAATAATATATGTCATTTTTATTTTTTTATTTTTAAATTCAAATTATTATTTTAATTAATTATGCATATATAATTTTAATAATTTTATTTTTTTGTTTTTAATTTATAAAATTATATTCTATCGAAATAAATTAATTATGTACATTTTTTTATAATTTTAAATAAATTTTATTGTAATATAGATTTATTAAAATTCTATCCAAATTTAAAAAATTGTATAATGATCATGATACTTGTTAGTATATATATATACATATATATATATATATATATATATATATATATATATATATATATTAATTAAAATAAAAAAAAAAACTGTTTGAAAACACTATGAAATGACTTTCTTTTTCACATTAAAATGTATTTTTAAAAAGTATTTAATTAGTATTTTTTTTTCAAGACCACGAAGTGTCTTCAAAATTTTTTTATTGTAAGATTAATTTTCGCTCAATTTTAAATATTTATCTATAATAATAAGTGCTTTCAATATAATTTGAGACTTTATAATGCAAGTAAAATCTACTTATATGAAATTAAGTTTGAGTCACATGTTATTAACCAACTTGTAAGCTTAAAATGAAAGTTAACTCATAGGTTTTTGTTCCGTTCTTTACTTGAGTGGGTGGCTCTGACACTGTCTAAGGTCGTTGGAGATCTTTGTGTTGGTTGAGAATGGTTGTGCTATGGTCGGAAGCAAGGAGGAGTACTTAGAAAATCACTCAAATGCTTAAGTTAGTCTCAGAACTAAAAGAGATAAAAGTATAAGGAAAATGTTTTATGCACACCATAATACACACAACATATTTGTATCATATGTTCACGTGAGAGAAATGTCAAATCATCTTGTATGCGACTATAACATTCCCGCAACATACAGAATAATTTGGTGAGTAGGTTGTGTGATTGATATGGACAAGATGCAAATGGTTTTGATGTCGACAAACAATGAAAGCAATGGGAATACAATGATCAAGTCTCAAGGAACTCAAGCTTAGCATATAGGTTATAGATCTAATGTAAAGGTATTCTAGAGATTCACCTCAAGCTCAAATGTCCTCCTTAAAATGCTTTTGTAAAATGGTTTTTCATGACAGGATCAAAAAGGTTTTATGCAACAACTCCTTCACACCTAATGTCCTAAGTTTTTTGTGATCTTACCAACCTTTTGATAAACATTAGGAGCCAAAAATTCAAGGCCCCTAACCGATTAGGACCAGCTCCTAACCGGTTAGTTTGTTCAAACAAAAGCTTTGCCTCGTTTTTTATAACATGCCTAACCGATTAGGCAAAGTAGCTAATCGGTTATTTTATAACTCAGAGGCCAAAAATGTTTTGTCCTAACCGATTAGGTAGAAGACCTAACCGGTTAGTATTACTTCCAGAAGTCAAAAATGTTTTGTCCTAACCGATTAGGCAGATGGCCTAACCGGTTATTCATAAACTCAGAAGCCTCTCTAATCCTGTCCTAACCGATTACAGTGAAGGCCTAACCGGTTATTCATCAACTCGAACCCACGATGGAAATGTCCTAACCGATTAATCTGTAGGACTAACCGGTTAGCATCCTTCCCGGAACTCATTTTTGAGGTGTCCTAACCGATTAGGACACATTCCTAACTCAGTTAGTTATTAAACCATAACACTTCTCCTTTCGTTTAAATGAGCCCCTAACCGGTTAGGATACATGGCTAACCGGTTAGCCTATGTTCTGGAAAAACAAGCAAAAGCCCGTAACGGCTATTTTTCTGAGCATTAATTGCTCCCAACCACTTCCAACGGCAATAAATAACACTTACCTATATATTTGCTTGTTGGGGCTTCGTTGAGAGGTTAGAAAACTCGAGTCTATTCTTCCGAAAAGTTTGTACCGTGCTTTAAACAAGTTTTTATCATCATTCTACAAAATCCCTTGATTTGAGCTTGAACTTGTGTGAATCCCATATACCATAGTGCTTCAATTTGTAATACTTGCTCTAGAGAGAGTTTCTTCCATTTAAATCTTATACAATCTGTTTAGTGAGGGTGAGGTATCCCTCAAGTATTGTAAGGGTGAGGTATCCCTTGAAAAATAGAGGCTCAAGCATTAGGGTGAGGTATCCCATAGTGTTGAGTGCTCAAGATTGTAGTGGTTGTCAAGCACCCATTGAAGCTTGAAGATATAGTGGAAAATCTCAAGTTGTTGCTTGGGATTTGGACGTAGATCACAAGCGGATTGGTGATCGAACCAGGATAAACGATTGTGTTTGTTCTCTCTAAACCCTTCTCTTTATTTGGTTTATTGTTTTATTGAATTGTTTAGATATTATCTCCTTTGGCTATCACATTCATAAGTAAAAGTGTTAATCTCATTCATCCATTTATCTCTAATCGTTCAATAGCTTCAACGAAAATTGTTTATCAAACGATTTGTAAAAGATTTGCTAACTTGTTTTAACTACTCAATTCACCCCCTTTGAGTATTGAGGCCATTTGGTAACAAGTGGTATCGTAGCTAGACGTTTTGTATAAAGAGCTTAGCAGCCTTCAAGAGAAGTGATGGCTTCAAATGGTTTTTCAAATGAAAGTTCTTCTATAAATAGACCTCCTTATTTCAATGGGGATGGTTATGCCTATTGGAAAGAAAGGATGAAAATTTTCATTGAAGCTATTGACTTAGATGTGTGGGACGCCGTTGAAAATGGTGCTTTTGTTCCAACACAAATTAAAGATGGTGTGAAAATCAATACACCTAGAAATGAATGGACCGATGATGATAAAAAGAAGGTTCAATACAACTTGAGAGCCAAGAACATCATCACCACATCCTTGGGTATGATGAATTCTTTAGGGTGTCAAATTGTAAGACCGCAAAAGAAATGTGGGATACCCTTCAAGTAACTCATGAAGGGACTAGTGAGGTAAAACGATCTCTGATAAACACTCTTACTCATGAATATGAATTGTTTAGAATGAATCAAGGTGAGAGTATTCAAGATATGCAAAAGAGATTTACTCACATTGTTAATCATCTCATCTCATTGGGAAAGACATTCTCTAATGAGGATCTTATTAACAAAGTCTTAAGATGTCTAAGCAGAGTTGGCAACCCAAAGTCACGGCTATTCGGAATCAAGAGACTTATCAACAATGTCTCTAGCCACCCTATTCGGAAAACTTCAAGAACATGAGCTGGAATTAAATAGGCTCAACCAAAGTGAAGAAGCAGGATAAAAAGAAGAAGGAATTGCACTCAAAGCCACCTCTTCCATACTTGAAGATGATGATGAAGATGGTGAAGAGGATGCTGAAAATTTTGAACTAAGTGAGGAGAATCTTAGTCTCCTTGTGAGAAAATTTGGAAGATTCCTAAAGAAAAGGGATTTCAAAGAAGACCACCCTTTCCTCAAAAGAAGACATATCACAAAGGAGAAGGATCCTCCACTCCTCCAAAATGCTACGAATGCGGAAAACCGGGGCATATGAAAATGGAGTGTCCTATATATCTCAAGAAGACGGAGAAGTTTGAGAAAAGACCCTCCAAGGAAAAGAAAGGAAGAAGGGCATACATAGCTTGGGAGGACAATGACTTAAGCTCTTCCGACGACTCGGAAAATGAAGAAGCCCATTTTTGCCTCATGGCTCAAGGAGAAGAAAGTGGAGAAAGCGACACCGAGGTAACCTCTTCTAACCAAGAACCTTTACCTAGTTATGATGAATTGCAAGATGCCTTTCAAGAATTGCATGATGAATCCGTGAGACTCACTAAAATGATTTTGTCTTCAAATAAAACAATCTCCCTATTGACAAACAAGGTTTCTACTTTAACTAAGGAGATAAATGAACTTAAAATTGAAAATGAGACCTTAGGCCTCATAGATGCTAATTCATCATGCATGACTTGTTCTCACATGATAATGCATTCATTTCATTACCTTGTTCATCATGTAAAGCTTTTGAAAAAGAAATTGAAGACTTGAACAACACTCTTGCAAAATTCACTTTTGGAAGAGACAACTTGAATGTGTTGTTAGGGAGACAAAAATGTGTTTTTCAAAAAGCCATTCTTTAGGATTTAATCCAAATAACCATCAAAAATCTTATAAAAACTTCTTTGTTTCCTCAAAACTTCAAGTATCCCCTTTATCAAATGTTTTCATTGTGGTAGGAAAGGGCATAGTGCATCCACTTGCAATGTTAGAAAGAATATAAACATCAAAGTTGGAATAAAAAGGTTTGGGTTCCTAAAGGCACCATATCTAACTCTAACACACAAGGACCCAAGACAATTTGGGTACCAAAAGTTAAAACTTGAATGTGTGTTGTAGGTGTGCTTGAAGACCAAGAGCTCAAATTGGTATCTTGATAGTGGTTGCTCCAAGCACATGACCGGTGATGACTCCAAGTTCTCCTCCCTTACTCACAAGAAACATGGTCATGTCACATATGGTGATAACAACAAAGGGAAGATTCTTGGAATTGGCAAAGTTGGTAAAATTCCTTCATCATCTATTGATAATGTTTTGCTTGTTGAAGGACTTAAACATAACTTGCTTAGTATTAGTCAATTGTGTGATAAAGGCAATAGAGTTATATTTGATTCCTCTTGTTGCATAATTGAGGGAAAGGATGATAAGCAAGTTAGGTTTGTTGGTCATAGGGTCAATAACATATATATGATTAGCCTTGATGACATTTCCTCAAATGATGCTAATTACTTTATGACTAGAGAAAATGATTCATGGTTATGGCATAGAAGAATCGCTCACATTCACATGGATCACTTAAACAAATTAGTTTCTAAAGAACTAGTAATTGGTCTTCCAAAGCTCAAATTTGAAAAATACAAACTCGTGATGCATGTCAAAAGGAAAACAAGTAAAGGTCTCTTTTAAAGCTAAAAATGTGGTTTCAACTTCTAGACCTCTACAACTTTTGCACATGGATCTTTTTGGTCCCTCTAGAACTATGAGCTTTGGTGGGAATTACTATGCCTTAGTGATTGTGGACGATTTTTCTAGGTTTACATGGACATTGTTTTTGTCTCACAAAAATGATGCTTTTCATTCATTCAAAAAGCTTGCTAAAGTTATCCAAAACGAAAAAGGTTTTTGTATTGCATCCATAAGAAGTGATCATGGTGGTGAATTTGAAAACCATGAATTTGAAACGTTTTGTGATGAACATGGCATTGAGCATAATTTTTCAGCCCCTAGAACACCACAACAAAATGGTGTTGTAGAAAGAAAAAATCGATCTTTAGAAGAAATGGCAAGAACTATGCTCAATAGAGGCCAACCTTCCTAAGTATTTTTGGGCGGATGCGGTTAACACCGCTTGTTATGTTATGAATAGGGCTCTAATAAGACCAATTTTAAAGAAAACCCCCTATGAATTATACAAAGGAAGAAAACCAAATGTCTCACATTTTCATGTTTTTGGATGTAAATGTTTTGTTCTAAATAATGGAAAGGATAACTTGGGGAAGTTTGATGCAAAATCGATGAGGGAATCTTTCTTGGTTATTCTATACATAGTAAGGCCTTTAGAGTTTATAACACGAACTATGACCATAGAAGAGTCCATACATGTTGCATTTGATGAGACTAACCCAAACGAGCCAAGAAAGGAGCTTGTTGATGATGTTGCAGAAAACCTTGCAAGAATTCACCTTGGAAATCAAGAAGAAGAAGTCAAGAAGCAAGAAGAAAGCCCATATGATTCCCCAAGACAAGAGGACTCTCAAATCATGGATCTTCCCAAGGAATGGAAAACATCAAGATATCATCCTCTTGACAAAGTAATAGGTGATGTATCAAAAGGGGTAATCACTCGTAACTCTCTTAGAGATGCATGTAATCATATGACTTTTGTTTCTCAAGTTGAACCTAAAAACATAAATGAGGCCATTAATGATGAACATTGGATCTTGGCCATGCAAGATGAATTAAATCAATTTGAAAGGAATCAAGTTTGGGAATTAGTCCCAAGGCCCAATGATCATCCAATAATTGGCACCAAATGGGTTTTTAGGAACAAACTTAATGAAACGAGCTTAATAATAAACAAGGCTAGGCTTGTAGCTAAGGGTTATAATCAAGAAGAAGGTATAGATTATGAAGAAACGTATGCTCCGTAGCTAGACTAGAAGCCATTAGAATGTTACTTGCATATGCTTGCATCATGGATTTCAAACTCTTTCAAATGGATGTCAAAAGTGCCTTTTTAAATGGTTTCATACAAGAAGAAGTATATGTTGATCAACCTCCGGTTTTGAAAACTTTGATTTGCCCAACCACGTGTTTTAAACTTAAAAGGCCTTGTATGGCTTAAAACAAGCTCCTAGAGCTTGGTATAAAGGTTGAGCAAATTTCTTTTGGAAAATGGTTTCTCTAGGAGAAAGGTTGACACAACTCTTTTTCATCAAACATAAAAAGCATGACATTTTACTTGTTCAAATATATGTTGATGATATTATATTTGGTGCTACTAATGACTCTCTTTGTAAAGAATTTGCCAATATCATGCAAAGTGAGTTTGAGATGTCCATGATGGGTGAGCTCAACTTCTTCCTTGGACTTCAAATCAAGCAAACAAGAAATGGGACTTTCATAAGTCAATCAAAATATTGCAAGGAGTTGCTCAAGAAGTTTGGAATGGAAGGAGCAAAGCAAATGGCTACACCAATGGGAACTTCTGTTACTTGGACAAGGATGAAGGAGGTAAATCAGTAGAAATCACTAAGTATGAGGTATAATTGGCTCACTCCTTTATTTTACCGCAAGTAGACCAGGATATCATGTTTAGTGTATGCATGTGTGCTAGATTTCAAGCAAACCCTAAAGAATCACACCTAAGTGCAGTAAAACGTATTATGAAATATCTAATAGGCACTTCGCAAATGGGATTATGGTACCCTAAGGGTGCTTCATGTTGTTTGGTTGGTTATTTGATTCTGATTTTGTGGGTGCAAAATGGATAGGAAAAGTACTAGTGGGACATGCCACTTGCTTGGAAGCTCACTAGTTTCTTGGCATAGCAAGAAGCAAAATAGTGTGGCATTGTCAATGGCAAATTGTGAATATGTTGTTGGGAGTTGTTGTGCTCAAATCCTTTGGATGAAGCAATAACTTCTAGACTATGGTCTTGAGTTGGATCACATCCCTATAAGATGTGATAATACTAGTGCAATCAACTTGTCCAAAAATCCCATTTTACACTCAAGAACAAAGCACATTGAAATAAGGCATCATTTCATAAGAGATCATATTCAAAAGGGTGATGCATGCTTGAATTTGTGGAAACCACTAACAACTAGCAGACATTTTCACTAAACCTTTAGCAAAAGAAGCCTTCTATTATATAAGAAATGAACTTGGCATATTAGACCAATCATGTATAAGCTAAATTGCTGCATAATCCATCATTTTGCCGCATAAAGAAACTTTTTCTGCATAATCAAGCCATTTTCTGCATAATCATGGTTATTTGTTGCTTAAATATTGTTTTTCAATCCAAAACTAACTTGAGCGTCTGAGTTTTCCCTTATTTTGTTTTTGGGAGCGAGTTCATGCTTAAACCCCCTCCTCCCAATTGAAGCACTATGCATTCGGTTCTCTTGAAGAAGAAAAATCAACTTCATAAGTCAGATATATTGGTTTGGAAAGTGAAGAAATTCATGATGAACTTGAAAGTAAATCTCAAGAAGACAAAGGGTTGATGTGTTTCAAGGGGTGATCTCATGAAGGAGCTCTAGTTCTGAAAGTGAAACAACCAATTGGAGAAGGGAACAACTTGAATGATTAGCCTTTGGAAATGTTCGGCACTGGGAAACTGTCAAGCCTAAATAATCGATTAGGCAAGCTCCTAACCGATTAAGCATTCAAAAAGAGGCCTCATCATCTTTGGAAATAACAAGCTAATCGATTAGATAAATAATCTAATCGGTTAGTCAAGCAAACAGAGGCTCGTCCATTCCAAATCTCAAACAAACTAACCGGTTAGACCTCTTTCTCTAATCGGTTAATGCATCTGGCAGATGTCCTCATCAAACAACCAACCGACATTTCCTAACCTAGGTTACTCAATTATCCTAACCTAGGTTAGTGACCCGCATGAAAACCCACCATTGTGAAATATTGAACTTCTAACCTAGGTTAGCCAATATATCTAACCTGTTAACCCCGTCCCCTTTAAACTCAACCCTCACCACATTCACCATTTACGCCGCCCTTCATCTCCACTATCATCTTCCTCCTCTCAATCTCTCTCTACAACCCACTTCCTCCCTACATTTCTGATATCATTTCCATTTCCTCTTTCTTCCTTTTCCTCCATTTCACCTTACCCATTCCACCGAACCATACCTCCATTCTCATCAATGGCCGGCACCTCATCTCAACCAAAACGCTCTCGTACCAAAAACCCCAATGTTTCAAGCAACCCGAAGACTCTTCACTCTCTCGCCCCGATCTCTCAAACGCTCTCAACATTGGAAGATATTTTTCTCACAAATCTCAAATAGAGTCATACACACTTGGGTTTCATGCACGACGTCTCATTCAACCCAAGTTCATGGATGGGTTTTCTTCGAACGAGAAGGCTTTACATTCTTCACCGAAATCTTGGAATTTCGTGGCTTGAAAACCCTTGTCACCACCAACCCAGGTTACTTCTATCTTGAACCAACCAAAGTCTTCTTCGCAATTTGTCGAAAGGTACAAACTTGGTGTCTCGAAATCAAGAGACACAAAATCGGTGTATCACCAAGTCGTGGACTACTCTGTTTGGGCTCACTCACCCAGGAGCCAAACTTACCGAGAATGACGACCTTACATGGGCAGATTTTGATGAGCTCGAGCCGTACAAGACATGATTCAATGGTAATCGTCGTGCCCCGGGATCTTTGACTACCGGTTTTTCGAAAGTTTGGATCGCCTTCTTCACTTTGTGGTCACCCATATCTTGGTACCAAGGGCAAGCAACTATGCCTTAGTTGAAGAAGACGATATATTTGTGATATGGGCTCTTAAAAGTCGCAAGAAAATCAACTGGCCACACTACATTATGCACAACATGAAGAAAGCCAAAGACAAGGCAATGATGGATCGCCTTACGCCTTCCTAGTGGCTAAAATTTTGGATCACTATAAGGTCAATTTGAAGGACGATGGAGTCATCTTCTCTGCCTTTGGTCCTCACAAGTTTGGCCTTGCGTCTCTAAACCGAATGAATGCAAAGAAAGTCGATGGAGAATGGATTTATAGTCGAAGAAATGAAGAAGTAGCTCCACAAGGGGAATATCCTCCGCTCCTACCGATGACCCATGGAAGAGGCCCCCGCTACGTAAAATGAGCATGTCCCTGGCAAAGAATTGCCAATATGCAAGCCAAGATTGAAGCCCGGATTGCGGATCTTAAGACTTATCAAGAACACAAAGCAGTCGCTATTTATGATCGCTTGAGCGCGCTATGGAAGGACATTTGGATAGGCTTGAGCATCGCTTTTCACAATCGAGGACCCCGGGGCTTAAGCATGGACTCTCTCTGTTTAAATCGGGATTGTCTTTGATGCACTAATTGTCTTTGAACTCTTTCTCACTTTGATTAGCTTTTTTTTGGATATTATGGGAGACTTATCTAGCATGTTGATGACTGTTTATCTTTGGCTTATTTTGGTAATCCTAATAGTGATCTTTGCTTCTTATTTTTGGATTTGGATAATTCTTTTAAGTATGCTATGCCTTCTAATGCATTCCTTTTTGGTCTGACTGCTTCTGAGTTACTAACAAGCGCTTAATCTTATGATTCAGTTCTGCATGCTTATTCTTGTTTAATACCCTAGGCTACTGGATTTCTTTTTGATTATGCCAAAAGGGAGAAGGATAACGATCTTTCTATTTATTGAGAAAAGTAAGAAAAGTGAATGTGTTATGATAATATAATATATTGTCTCGTTAATGGTCCTGGAATCCCAAAACAAAGGGGAGTCTGTGCATCTCTCGATTCAAGCACCTCTTGAACAAAAGAGGGGAGTAAGCCTCCATATTCCATTCTTATTTCCAATTATCATTTGAACTAATCTCTTTCTCAATAAGTGTTTGTCATCATCAAAAAGGGGGAGAATGTGACTGATATGGACAAGATGCAAATGGTTTTGATGTCGACAAACAATGAAAGCAATGGGAATACAATGATCAAGTCTCAAGGAACTCAAGCTTAGCATATAGGTTATAGATCTAATGTAAAGGTATTCTAGAGATTCACCTCAAGCTCAAATGTCCTCCTTAAAATGCTTTTGTAAAATGGTTTTTCATGACAGGATCAAAAAGGTTTTATGCAACAACTCCTTCACACCTAATGTCCTAAGTTTTTTGTGATCTTACCAACCTTTTGATAAACATTAGGAGCCAAAAATTCAAGGCCCCTAACCGATTAGGACCAGCTCCTAACCGGTTAGTTTGTTCAAACAAAAGCTTTGCCTCGTTTTTTATAACATGCCTAACCGATTAGAAAAGTAGCTAATCGGTTATTTTATAACTCAGAGGCCAAAAATGTTTTGTCCTAACCGATTAGGTAGAAGACCTAACCTAAGTTAGTATTACTTCTAGGAGTCAAAAATGTTTTGTCCTAACCGACAGGCAGATGGTCTAACCGGTTATTCATAAACTCGAAGCCTCTCTAATGTCCTAACCGATGAAGGCCTAAGGTTATTCACCAACTCGAACCCACGATGGAAATGTCCTAACCGATTACTGTAGGACTAACCGGTTAGCATCCTTCCTGGAACTCATTTTTGAGGTGTCCTAACCGATTAGGACACATTCCTAACCTAAGTTAGTTATTAAACCAGTAACACTTCTCCTTTCGTTTAAATGAGCCCCTAACCTAAGTTAGGATACATGGCTAACCGGTTAGCCTATGTTCTGGAAAAACAAGCAAAAGCCCGTAACGGCTATTTTGCTGAGCATTAATTGCTCCCAACCACTTCCAACGGCAATAAATAACACTTACCTATATATTTGCTTGTTGGGGCTTCGTTGAGAGGTTAGAAAAACTGAGTCTATTCTTCTGAAAAGTTTGTACTGTGCTTTAAACAAGTTTTTATCATCATTCTACAAAATCCCTTGATTTGAGCTTGAACTTGTGTGAATCCCATATACCATAGTGCTTCAATTTGTAATACTTGCTCTATAGAGAGTTTCTTCCATTTAAATCTTATACAATCTGTTTAGTGAGGGTGAGGTATCCTCAAGTATTGTAAGGGTGAGGTATCTCTTGAAAAATAGGCTCAAGCATTAAAGGGTGAGGTATCCCATAGTGTTGAGTGCTCAAGATTGTAGTGGTTGTCAAGCACCCATTCAAGATATAGTGAAAAATCTCAAGTTGTTGCTTCAGGATTTGGACGTAGATCACAAGCGGACGATTTGATCGAACCGGGATAAGCGATTGTGTTTGTTCTCTCTAAACCCTTCTCTTTATTTGGTTTATGTTTTATTGAATTGTTTAGATATTATCTCCTTTGGCTATCACATTCATAAGTAAAAGTGTTAATCTCATTCATCCATTTATCTCTAATCGCTCAATAGCTTCAACGAAAATTGTTTATCAAACGATTTGTAAAAGATTTGCTAACTTGTTTTAACTACTCAATTCATTTTTCTTGAGTATTGCGCCACTTATAAAGGTTGAATAAAGTTAGACGTATTTTGGCTAGACGAATAATTTTAAAAATTACTATTCACTAATTTCTTGTTCACAAGACATGGAGTTATTGTTTTAAGATTATGTATTTTTAAAGTTACATAACTTGTGTAAATAATACAAGTTAAAATAATACCAATTAAAACTATATTAGTCCTTATATTTTTTCATAAATAACTGTACATATTAAAAATTCTACAGATTTTATTATATGTAAATATTATCAGTTAAAATCTATAGAATTTTTAGTATGCACAATTATTTATGAAAAAAATATAAGTACTAATTTTAACCTGTAGATATTTTCACACACGATTATGTAACTTAAAAAATAAACAAGATATTCTGAAAAAAAAAGGTGGTGACCGATGAGACGCTATAATGGGTAGTAGAATAATAATTCGCCATAAATATTATCAGTTAAAATTTATAAGATTTTTCAACAGTTATAGTTTTAAGAAAATATTTTCAGTAGTGATTTTTATAAAAAAAGACTAATATAATTTCAACGAGTATTATTTACACAGTTGTGTAATTTTAAAAAGTAAATAGTAACTAACCAGAGGATGACTGGCGTCGGTGGCCGATGGCGATTGTCGGAGGGTGGCCGGAGGTTTTACCAGCGACAGTGGTCAGAGATTATTATCGGCGCCACAGTTGCCAGTAGCAGTTGGCCTAAAATAAAAACAAAATATAAAAAAAAAAAAGCAACCTGTAAAAAAAAATCTACTATTACAAATAAAAATTTAAATATATAATACACTCAAACTTATAATAAGATGTACAATAACAACCGGCCTATGAACTATAGTTGGCTATATTGAGCTGACAATTTTTTTATTTATATTTTGGTTTGTTGACATTATTTCATAGATCGTTTTAAAAATCAGGTGTTGGGTTTGTGCCCAAGCAAGTATTTCACATTTAGGTGAGTAGGATAAGATAGTCAGAAGCTGCCACGTAAAACGACCAATGAAAAGTGATAAACCAGACATCTAAGCATATCAAAACGACATCATTCAAGTGAAGTCGTACCTGGAACTTGCACCATCCCATTTCCAAACACACACCCCAAATACATTACAAATCTCTGGATTTGAGCGGAAAATCCACACGTTTCGTTTGGAATTGTGACACCACCACTAACCCTAGACCATGGCCTCCATCAACAGCTTTTGGATTTTCTCTCTCGCTCTTCTCCTCCTCGCTTCCCCTTTCCTCCAAGGTCTGTTCCCCCAATTTCTAGATCTAGATCCATGCTTCCATGCATGTTACCATTCCTATGATCTTTTGTTGGATTCATGAAAATGATTCTGTTTTTCACTCTACTGCCAACCCAATTACTTCCTTTCCAGCTCCCTTTTCAGCTTTTAAAGATCTGCTTTATAACTCTGTTAAATTTTGAATTTTTGGGATTCTGACCATAAGTTTTGATCTGCTTTGATTGCTTATATGAGGACACTGCATTATCCCTTTGAAGTTAGAGACAGTGAAAATATGACTTTTTTAATGTTGGTCATTGTATAATCAGGCACATTACAAGTAGAATCTTTCCTTTCTTTTCTTTTTTTTTTTGGGGGGGGGGGGTGGGTGGGGGTATTTGGAACCAATTGTTGAAAGCATTCTGTTGCATTTAAATAAATTCAATATTGGATTTTTATTAATGATTTCAAATTGAATTCCTCATTTCAGAGTGGTTCCTAATACTGAGTTAGAGTCACTTAAAGCGGTGACAAAATTGTATGCAACTGAATGAATGCTATATTTATCTGGTTTTATTCGTTCCACTCTAAATTTTATGTTAAAGAACGTGGTTGTTAAATCAGCATCTTTTTTGGCTGGCAACTCGATGCAGCTTGTCTCTTATTCTCTCTGTTATTTATTATTTTATTTGCCCCCATTGGATCTCACTCCATCTCACAAATAACTTGATAAACGTGTTGTCGTGCATTTTGTGCATGCATGACCATGATTAAATGTGGTTCTTTCTTCCTGCTAGTTGCTAGGTGCCAGTCAGACTCAGATGAAGCTGTGGAGACCACTGAAGAAGCAAGTGATATTGGCATTGTTGGTGACGATGTCCAAGATTTTGGTGATGAGAGCTTCCCTTCTGCTCCAGGAATTGATACTATCTGTGTATTTCCAAAAAATAGTGCAAGATGTAAGAATCATTCTGTCTGGTGCACAAAAATATGGTTTGCAATGTATTCTTTTGTTTTATTTGTTTTATTTAATAGTGTGTTAATTTTATATGTTCATCTGAATATGATGCAGTGGTAACAGCTGGAGAAGAGACAGAGCTTCTTGTCGGTGTAAAAAATGATGGTAATTCCATCAAATTTGATACTCATTAGTGTATTTGGCATTGCAGTTTCATGCTTGAAGGTTTTTTAACTGTTTTGCTTGTCATTGTTTAGTAATTATGCCTTTTATTCTTGTCTGTGTAACACACATTTAAACATCAATCTCTTCATTGTTGTGATTCTGTTACATTATTTTCTTACTGGTTTCTAGGTTCCCCGCTGTTGGGGAGTGTGGAAACAGAAAAAAGAAAATAGAGGTGTTCATGCATTAGCTGATTTAATTCATTGTATGGACTGAAAACAGGGGAGTTGAGCTTGAATGTTGTTGCAATTAAGGCTAGTGTTCACCTTCCCTTTGATCATCGTCTGCTTGTTCAAAATCTTACTGCACAGGTAATAGTTGGTTACTGAATATCCAGATTAAACATAGTTATTTATATGTGTTCAAGAATTATGCTGTCATATTACTTTCAATGATTATTTATGCTTGTTAACCTTGTAATCAATCTAAAAGTTCTAAATGATAAAGTTGATGAAGAACCTCAAGAATTTAAAACCGATGTTGGGAATATGTTAATTATTTATTGTAAAAACAAGAATTTCAAATACTCGTGAAATAGTTTGGGTAGTAAACTTATATAATTTGTGGTAATTTTCATTTTTAACATCTATTGTAAAGTATTTGTGTTGTTTGGTTGCACAGAAGTTTGAAGATAACACTTGCTGAGATTATATTCCTTGAAGACTAGGTTTTAGTACACTGGAATTGCTAATCTTCATATGACAAGGAATCAAGTATTGTTTTATTCGCCATCTATAGGGGATGGATTTTTAGCATATTTGTATATGAATTTCATAGATCTGACACCCCTGCTGTGATGTAAAAAGGGGTTATGACGATTTATTTGTGATATTTTTCATTTCCTTTTTATTTCATCCAGAGTCCCTGTTCCCCATAAAATGTGGTAGCCTATGATTTTGTTAGGTTAGATGATACCATCTAAAGTTGTTCTCCAAGTCCATTTGGGAACATTGAATACCATGAACCAATTAGTTTGGCAACTTATGGTTAATATGTTATTGCACATGCTTGTGCCATTTCTTGTGAAGGGATTAGGGTTCTGTGATATTACGTCAGTGTCTCTATTCAGTTCAGCAAATGGCATTGCATAAATAATTTAAATATAAGCTTTTGTTTTAATTGCAGGTTTTCAACAATGGTTCTGTACCAGCCTCAGCACAGGCTACTTTCCCATATTTATTTGCTGTCAGCAAGTTCTTGCAGGTATCTCCATTATTTTGAAGGATAATGCCTTTAATTTCTCGTGTAATTTCATAAAGTACCTCTGTATTCATTATGCCTAATGATTTTTTCTGCTATGCAGCCTGGAAATTTTGATCTTGTGGGCACCATTGTGTATGAGATAGATCAGCATCCATACCAAAACACTTTCTATAATGGCACTATTGAAGTTGTTGAGTCTGGTGCTTTTCTTAGCATGGAATCTGTTTTTCTTGTTACTCTTGGAGTTGCTCTCCTTGTCCTCCTTGGGCTATGGATTCATGGTCAAATACAACACCTATCTAAGGTACTACAATCTTTTCTACTTTTTTTTTTTTAAATAAAAAATAGTATGCTGTTAGAGAATTGCCTTCATAGTTGCAGTTTGCTAATGGTAGTACCTCATAAACTTCTTGCTTTTAATAGGTTTTGATTTGTACTTGGATTTGATTTATACTATTAATAGGTTCTTGCTTTTAGTAGTAACTCATAAACTTCTTGTTTGATTTGCTAACTACTGTGTCATGAGGTCATAAGTCATAACTTGCAAAGAAGCATCTGGTGCACTTCTAGTTGTTTATTTATTTATTTTTTTGGTAGAGGTTATTTATTTATATTTGCTAACTGCAGTTTGTTATGAGGACACTACGTCTAAAAGAGTATTTTGGCACTTGATAACTCCACAGTTCATGCTAACTGGAATTTATCATACAATTCTTCTCCAATAACAGTATTTGTGCACTTCTAAATTAAATTCTGTTGATTTTACCCTATATCCATTTCCACAATGAATACAATGAAACAATAGAGATTCTTAGATGATCTGGGACTATGAGAATCATATCAGACAAAGAAGCAGCAGCCTAGTAAGAGAAGTCATGTTTGTGTGGTTATAGCTAATATGGTTGGTGTTATCTTGGTCTGGCTTATTATTTTTCTAGAGTAAGAGAATCCATTTACTTCTGGAGCATATAAGAGTTTCTCTCTTTATTTGACTTCTTTTTGCAGCAGGATTTGATTAATAATAAGGTATTATGCATATATAATATTGAGAACGGCAACTGATCATTTTTGTTTTTTTTTTTAAATCTCATAAGCTTTTTTAATTTCCCACTCAAGCCGCTTATTTGATTCGTCCTTCTAATAACCTCAAATCTGCACATGAATATTTGCTTAGAAAACAAAGAGGGCTCCGAAAGTTGAAGTTGGGACTAGGACTACAGATGCGTCAATGGATGAATGGCTCGAGGTCTGTACTTATGCTTTACTATGATATATTGATATCTATTGGATGTCATGGTTGCCTTCAGTCCTGTTTTTGAAGTTTGTGATGTCTCTCTCTCCTCCTCTTTTCTTCTTTCCACACTTATGGCAAGAAACATGTATATCAGTATCAGTCTTGATTGAACCTATAAATAACATCACTGGGCTTCTGATATCTCTTTCTTTGCCCTCTATTTTGACACCCAGGGAACTGCATATACTAAGTCTCTATCGAGCAAAGCAAAGAAGAAGTAGATATACAAATTATTCACAAGTTCAGCCACACAAGACAAGACTACTACCATGGAGTACAGAATCTGTAACTCAGACTAGGTTGGAGAGTTTAAGAGAGCACGAGGAAGTACTAAAATTTAGGCTGAAAAGACCTGCTTTTCTGTTGTAGCTTAAAAGATTTTTTACATTTTTTTTCTTGGGATGAAGTTGAGCTTTTTCTAAGAAAAACTAACAGGGATCTGAGTTAGGAAGGATACGACTTTTGAGAACTGGCAGAATTTTTGTTAGATAATGTTCATTTTATCTATATTTTTTCTGCGTTCATTGTGGGTGAATTTTGGAATTTTGGTTTCTGGTCCATGTCTTCCCTGGTTTTATATTCATCAACAACAACCAAACATTTTCCTATTAGGTAGAATTGACTACGTGAATCAAATGACGTCATTGTATCACATCATAAATTAAGTCTTCAGAAAAGTCTTTGGTTTTATATTTATCGTGGACAAGGACATATAATACTTTTTTCTAGGCACACACTTATTTGGTGTTTGGTGGAAGCTAGATCTTAAACATTTAAAATATATTTCGATTGTATTTTCGGGTGTGTTAGAACTTACAAGTTTGCAGAGTTATTGTTGTCTGAGTAATGAAACGAGTTTTGTCTGCACTCAGAACTCTCGAAGTACCTCAGGATCCGAAAGTGTACTAATGGGTTATGTTCAAACCCAGAGGGAATCAATCAACACAAACGGTGATTGTTGGCCTGAAAGTTTGGAATAACTATACATATCTATATATATATATATATATATATATATATATATATATATCATTTTATATTTGTGTGGTTTGCATCATTTGATTATAATTCCTATACTTTGATTCTATTGTGTCACATAAATGTGAAGTGATGTGCATGTTTATAACTTTTTTATCATTAAACACTTAATTACCTATATTTGATCACAATTTTTTGCCCCAAACAACATAGTTAATTATTAGCAAATTGTTAGTTTAGATAACCATGGTAACGAGAAAGTCAAATTTAGTTACACATATATCACTTTATATTTGTACAATTTTTAATCGATTGAGATGATATTTTTTTGCATATGTGCAAGAAGCATTTTTCTAGCACAAAAAGTAAAGAACTAAAGCTAGTTTGCTTAACATTCCTAGCGCCCTAGCTCAACCGACATTTATGTTTTTTAAGACTGCTTGATCATATTATTTTTCTCTCCTTGCATTAAGTCTTGGATTTTCTTTAAAAAGAAAAATTGTTTGTAACTTTCACTAGAATTTGGACTACGATGCCTTATAGCCTAACCATACTAAAATTTATCAGGCAATCAACTCTTAAAAAATTGTATTTTAATCACGGCTGTATCTCGCATATCACAGTAAATGCAGATGACAACTGGTTTTGTCTGGAATTGATCTGCAAGCTTCTGTTACTTAATGTTTCATAAATTTATACCTCTGTAAATTAATGCTTCATAAATTTCTCAGCAAGTGATGCTAATGACATGAAATTTGGGGAAAGTACATTCAGTGACGGGTTACACTGTTAACCAGTCTAGGACCTCTAGGTTCTCGAAGCTTTCCCATGATAGAAGTTGCTTGATGTCTGTTATTAAATGCTTTTAGGCTTTTAGCTTGAGCTTATAAATAATACGTCCTGGTGATGTTAGGAGGATTAGCCACTAACAAACTATAGCTATATATACTACATAGACAGGTGGTGGTGGATTCAACGAAAATGATTGCCAACTAGAATACTGTTGCAGCAATTAGCAAACTGTCACATTTGCTTCCATAATTGATACAACTCTCCTTGCTTTTGACACAATTTTAATTTAATACATCCGTAAGATCAATTATATATCCAATAGAATCGAATGAAAGAGATAGAAAGGCATTTTATCGCAATCAAGATAGTCTGAAAATGTGAAACGCCACCTATAAACAGATAAACTGATATATATATATAAGATCATCAAGAAGAATATCCCATGAAAGACATAGACAGTCATTTCATTGTAAATGCAAAACAATGAAGTTTAATTTTTTTCCCCTTTTACAACAGTGAAGTTCCACTCTAAACTGACTACAGGTTTCTGTTTTATTATTATTATTATTTTGGTTCAGCTTTCTGTTATTATTTTTTTTTTATTCAAAGTTATTATTATTATTAGTATTGTTGTTGTTGTATTTATTATTCAGCACTTATTATGTATAACTTTTATTTAATTCTTCACTCACAAATAACTGTCATTCAAGAAATCATACTAGTTCAGATTTCTTATTATAAAGGTGTTAAACTCTTCATAGAATTGACTGACATCCTTTTATGATCTTCTATAAATTTCTAAATTTGATGTGGTACATTTGATGTAGAAGTTGATGTATGTGGTTCGCGTCAACCTTGGTGGACAGCTCAAGTTTGGAAATTCCGTTGGCTGTTAGTAAAACTTCATCTTCCCCGTGTGAACATTCAACCGAGTAGTAATATTGTCAATCTTTTTGTCAAAACGATGAACATTTCAGTTATATAATGTAAAAATCATTTATTAGAGCTATTTAAGTAGGTTAAGACAGATATCTCACATAGGACAAAATTTAGCTCAAATTTTTTTTTATAATTTTTTTATTCAGTTCTCAAATCAAACAATAATTTGTGGATTTTTTTTCAATTAACTACCGTTTAATAATATTAGGTGTGTATTGCTGAGTTAGAAAAAAATTCACATATTATTATTTAATTTGAGAACTAAATAAAAAAATACAAGGAACTTAATTTAAGTTTTATCCTTTTACATAAAAGGAGAAATATTTGCCTAAACTTGGAGTACCATAGTTGAGTGTTGCACCAAACTAATCAAGATTTAGTATTTTCATAGATCTTTGTAAAATTAATTATATGACACAAAAATCTATAAAAATATTAAGTCTTGATTAGATCGATACACTTACTACCTGCTCCAAATTTAGATAAAATTTCTCTACATGTTGGATGTTTTTTCATTGAACTCGTGCAACAAATAGGTGTTATTGGATCGTGGAAAGGAAATGAATGGAATGGAACATATTTCCCTCTCTTTGATTTCTTAAGATTCATTGTCGGTGAGCCTTGAAGATCAATTCAAGATATGTATAAATTAGGCCCTATTCCACCTCAATTTCCAGAACAAAAAATTAGAACATTTGAGGAAGAGGGAAATAATTCTTTTCTCCTGTGCTTGTTTATTGTCATTGGGCTGTTCTATGCATTTTAAAACTTTCAAACACAAAATTTATTTCTGTGCTTCATTTCCTTTCCGTTCCGTGATATAGGCCGTCTATCCAAACATAGTGTTAGGTAAAAATTTCTCTACATAAAGGTACATTTATGTGTGCGGTTGAGAGCTCATGCATTCAATGAAAGCTAATGTTATTGGCTCGTAAGCTGGTGTGCACGTTAATGTCTTTTTCTGTGAGGATCCTAGTCATATATATGGTCTCTGCACCATGTGATGTTCTTAATTTCATTGTCGGTGAGCCTTGAGAGATCATATTCAAGATTGTTATAAATTAGGCTCGATTAGTGAGCCAAATTCTAGAATATGTTTGGATTTTTTTCATTAGGGCTACGTGACTGTAACTGAATATGGGCAAATGGATTGAAAAGGAAAGTGAATGGAATGGAACATAGGGTTCCCTCCTGACTTTGATTTGGAAGATTCATACATGGAAGCGGATCAGAACACGTGTGTTCCCCCATTCCACCTCAATTTTGGAGGGAACAAACACATCGGTCATTTGAGGGAAACTCAGGGGGAAATGATTCCTTTTTTGTGTTCCATTATGTTCTATGCATTTTAAAACTCTCAAACACAAAAATTAATTTCCGTTCCCACTCATTTCTTTTCTGTTCCTCCCTCTTAAAAACCTCTTCATCCAAACATAATGTGAATCTCGATCAGTACTCACATTCCATCAAAACATAGAAGCTTAACAGCTTCTTAGTTCCAAGTTTGCCTTATTCTTTTCTCTTCTGTGCTTGTTTATTGTCATTGGGAACTGTTATTGCAGTTCCCTATGCAGATTTTCACCCGGCAACAAGTAGCACTTCTGTGCTTCTGGTTGTCTGTGTTTTTTTGTGATAGTAGGCCTTTGCTATGGAGACCACAGTAGAGTTCAGGTAGTTGGACTGAGAGAATGCACAGACTGCAAGGAGAACAATATTAAGACTAGCCAGGCTTTCTCAGGTACATTGTCTCATAGTACATGCGTATTTTATTTTTAACCACTTCGGTGCATCAATACTTAGACCACAGGTAGAGGACCCCATCATGTGTCCAATTTTGTGGTGTGTAGATTTTTACTATGTAAGACATGACAGATATGCAAAACCACATAAATTTTACAGTCCTGGTCTCCTACAAAATTGTATATAAGAATTTGAGATTCACAGTTCCTTTTAACTATTTTGACTTGAAAAATCATCAAAAAGGTTGATTTTAATAAAACATGTAGACTATAATGCATGGTTAATGTAATGTTAATAAACACTTAGTTTTAAACTCGATTAGTATAGAAGCCAAATTCTAGAATATAACAATCTTGTGCATTACTTTTTTTCGTAGGGTCACATTTTACCAAGTGGCTTCCAAGTGCCACTAAGAGGGGTGAATTGAGTAACAAAAACTTTTGCAAAAGCTTTAAACAAATAAACTTTGCTCAATATAATTATTAAAGAATGTGGAAGAGATGAGAAAAATGAAGAACAATTAATAAATAAATTGCAGGAATCAATAAATAAAGTGCGTAAAATAAAGAGAATAAGGGAAGGAAAACAGAGCAGTACAATGGTATTTATCCCTGGTTCGACCACCAACCACTTGTGGCCTACGTCCAATTCCCCCGAAACACATGGTAAGAATTTGAGATTTTTCACTATTCAAGACAAGCTTAAACAACAAGTGCTTGAATTAACCTTTACAATACATATGAAGCACTTTTCACACACAGGAAACTCTACCCTTGTGCTCAAGCCTCAATTAAACAAAAGGGATATCTCACCCTTATACAATCCTTGGGGATACCTCACCCTCAATATACGTAAACAGATAAAGAGATGAAATGAAACTCTCACTAAGAGTAGATAAATACAAATTGAAGTGCTAAAAAGTCAAGTTTCTCAAATATCTCAAGAGTTAAGCAATTTTAAGTTCGAGAAAGAGAGAATAAAGCGAGCACGTTTTCAAGCAAGCAAAAATTATCTCAATGTTCTAGGGGTTTTTCAGAGAAGTCCCAGGCCTCTATTTATAGAGTTCGTGGAGAAAAAATGGCCGTTGGGAGCAATTAATAACGTTTAAAACTTTCTGATTCTCGTATGCTATTTGAAAACTTAACTCTGATTCTCGTGGGGTATTCGAATGCCTGAATGAGATATTCGAATACCTCTGTCAAAAAGTCTTTTAGAAAACGATTAATTTGGGGTTATTCGAATACCGCATGGGTCAAAGGGTATTCGAATACCTCATTAAAACAAGGCATATTTCGAAAACATGGTATTCGAATACCATATGGAGTATTGAATGCCTCATTTGCAAAAAAGGTTCATTAAAAATTGAAATTAAGTTATTCGAATACCATATGGGGTATTCGAATGCCTCTGCTTTGGTGTCTTGAACAGAAAATCTCGTTCCTACTGAAGAATCTCTTGTGTCGTGTTATTCGAATACCATATTGAGGTATTCGAATACCTCAGCTTAAAAAATGATTCAAAATCCTTTCCAAAAAGCTTCGAAATGCTTGTTTTTAACCTTTAAAACATTTGATCTTTTAAAAACTTCAGTTTAAGTTATTTTTAATCATTTGAGATATTTAATTAACAGCTCCATACATGATAGATCCTAAGTCCTAAAGCTAATCTTTAAACACTTGGACTTGGTCTTCTCATCATCCTCATATTTGTTATCATCAAAATACATCTTCATTGTTGCGTAGCAAACACAAGGGCTACGTGTGACTGTAGACTGCAAGGCAGCAAATGGACACTTTAGAACGAGGGGGGCAGGTGAACTTGATAAAAATGGAAACTTCAGGGTATCCCTTCCTCATGACATTGTAAAAGATGGTGAACTGAAAGAAGAATGCTATGCTCAGCTACATAGTGCATCAGCTACACGTTGCCCTGACCATGATGGCCTGTACCACTCCAAAATTGTTATCAAGTCAAAAGTTGATGACAAACACACCCTCGGTCCTTCTGGGAAACTCAAATTTTCATCAATGACCTGCACTTCAGCCCTTTTTTGGCCTTTCTCCGAACATCCACTCTTGCCTAAGCTTCCCCCGGTTCCACATTTCCCCTTTCTTCATAAAGTCTTTCCACCATTCCCACCAAAGTTTTTCCCTAAGCACCCTCTCCTTCCTTCTGTTCCTATCTATAAAAAACCTCTTCCTCCACAAGTGCCAATATATGAAAAACCTCTTCCTCCACCTTATAAAGATTAGCAATGCATATAATGAAGAGGAGAAGAATAAGAGAAGAATTAGGGAGAAGAGAAAAGTAGTTAGGGTTTTCTATTACAAAAATAAATCAGCCTACAATATAAGAATAGAAAAAATAGTAAAAATATATATTTAACAAATAAAAAATTAAACTACTCTTAAGATAAATAAAATAAATAAAACATAAATGCATCATATTATCTAACATCCTCCCTCAAACTCACGATGCATCAACAGGAAGCATCGAGAGTTTGCTAATCAAGAAACGAAAGCGTGGAGTAGAATGCGACTTTGTAAATAAGTCAGCAATTTGCATGGAGGAAGATACGAAGGGTAAAGTGATGGTCCAATGCTGAAAGTGGTGTCGAGTGAAATGACAGTCAATCTCAATATGTTTGGTGCGTTCATGGAAGATTGAGTTGCGAGTGATTTGTATAGCACTCATATTATCACAATACATAGGAGTGGGTCTAAGGAAAGTGACACTCATAGACTCAAGTAACCAACGCAACCAAACTATTTCGGCAATAGTAGATGCCATGACACGGTACTCAGCTTCAGTAGAAGAGCGAGATACAACAACTTACTTCTTACTCTTCCAATAAATGAGAGAATCCCCTAGAAAGATGCAAAATCTTGTGGTAGACTTACGATCGGTGGAGTCACCACCCCAATCAGCATCTGAGTAAGCACGTAATTCTAAGGAAAATGATGAAAGAAAGAGAAAACTCTGAAATTAAGTGCCCCGAAGATAATGAAGAATGCAAAGAACAACTACCCAATGAACTATAGTAGGAGAAGCAACAAATTGACTAACAACATGCACTGCATAAGCAATATCAGGTCTAGTGATGGTAAGATATACCAAATTACCAGCAAGAGTACGATACAAAGTGAGATCTGACAAAGGAACACCACCAGAAGAGGTATATCGAACATTATGCTCAAGATGAGTATCATTTGTTCTAGTGTCAGAGAGATGAGCTTGTTCAAGAATGGTGTCAATGTACTTAGATTGAGAAAGGAGGTAACCTCTAAGAGAGTATGCAACTTCAATCCCCAAAAAGTAACGAAGAGTACCTAAGTCTTTCATCTCAAACTGATGGGTCAATTAGAGTTTCAACTCCACAATCCCGTCAACATCATCCCCAGTAATGATCATGTTATCAATGTATAAGGAGAGCATGATACGATCATGATAAGTACACTTGAGAAACAAAGCAGAATCATGCGGGTTAGAGTGGAAGCTAAAAGATATAATCACAATGGAGAACTTCTCAAACCAAGCACGGGGAGCTTGTTTGAGCCCGTAGAGAGCCTTCTTCAATTTACAAACTTCACCTGGATTATGAGAAACACCTGGTGGAGGAACCATATAAATCTTTTCTTGAAGATCACCATTCAAGAAGGCATTTTTAACATCCATTTAAGAAATATGCCACTAGTGGATAGATGTGACTGTAATAAGAGTATGAATAATAGTCATTTTGGCAACATGAGTAAAAGTTTCTTCATAATCCATACCATATTGTTGAGAAAAGTCTTTAGAAACTAAGCGAGCTTTGTATCTCTCAACAAACCCATTAGACTTAGTTTTGATCTTATATACCCAACGAGAACCAATTGCAGTTTTTCCTGGCAGAAGAGAGACAAGGTCCTAAGTATCTGTCTTGTGCAAAGCAGAAAGTTCCTCTGCCATAACCTGCTGCCAAAGGAGATCGAGAATAGCCTCTTTATAGGAAAATGACTCAGACAAACTGTGAATAGAGGTTAAGAAGGAAACAAAAGAAGTGGAATAAGTAGAATAAACAAAATATGGTAATTTAGTGGACTTACGATCATGATGAGGAAAACGAGAAGGAGGAGGATCCACGTTCACAAAGGGTTCTTGGGTAGGCGCGGGGACAGAGGAGGCATCTGGATCTGCAGAACTACTAGTGTCAACTCTGCAAAGCTCAACATCAGAATTATTTTGGTTATGAGTCACAAGAAGAGGAGCGGTGTCAGAATCTGTGTAAAAATGATCAATGTGGGTGAGATCAGATTTGGTAAGGACATGTTGACTAGAAGGAATGGAATAAAAGAGAATATGCTCAAGAAACACAACATGATGTGAGATATAAAGTTTTTGATTTGTAAGATCATAACAACGATAACCCTTCTGACCATCACCATAACCAAGAAAAACACAAATTGCTGAACGAGAAGACAACTTATTACGTTCTACATGAGGGCGAAGAACAAAACAAGTAAAACCAAAGACTCTCAAGGATGAATAATCAGGAACATAACCATATAATTTCTCAAAGGGAGACAAACCTGAAGTAACAAAAGATAGAATTTTGTTAATGACATGTACTACAGTAAGAACAACTTTCTCTAAAAACTCACTTAGAACAAAGCGCATGTAAGAAGGAACGAAAGCAGATTCAACAATGTGACGATGTTTCCTTTCAGCAACTCCATTTTATTTAAGAGTGTCAGTACACGAAGTTTGGTGAAAGGTCTCATCAGAAGCAAGTAATTCAGAGAATTTATTAGAAGTATATTCACCACCTAGATCACATCAAAAGCACTTGATAACAACATTATGTTGAGTTTTAATAAAAGCACGTAACATATGATAAATGCTAAAAAATTCATAACGATGTTTCATAAGATAAACCCAACAATAATGAGTGCAATCATCAATGAACGATACATAATATCTAGAACCACCTTTGGTAGCAACTAGTGATGGTCCTCATACATCAGAATGAACCAAGTCAAAAGGTGCAACAGAAACTAAAATACTTTTAGAAAAAGGCAAAGTAGTAAACTTAGCAAGTTTGCAACCATAACAGTCAGAAATATCATTAGATTGCAACTTTCCTAAAGCCCCTGTAGAAGCTAAGTGTTTCAGACGGGAAGAAGAAATATGTCCAAGATGAGAATGCCATAAATAAAAACTAGAAGACGAGGAATTCAAACGAAAAGACGACAGGTCAACACTAGAAGCTGCAACATCTGGAACTTTCAGTTCATCCAGAATATAAAGTCCCCCCTGCCTACGACCTATCCCAATCAACCTCCTGAATTGCAGATCCTGCACAAAACAAGAGGTGGAAGAAAATAAAATTAAGTAACTAGAATCACATAATTGACTAACAGAAACAAGACTCAAAGTGAGATTAGGAATGTAGTAAACATCTGAAATGGACAAATGAGATGTGAAAATAGATCCAGTGTCTGCTAATGGCATAGAAGTGCCATCAGCAGTCATGACTGACACAGATGAGGTTGAATGTAAAGACACAAATGATTTAAAATCAGATGACATATGATGAGAGGCTTCAGAGTCAAGGATCTATATGGGTGAAGATATACCTGATGAGCTAGAGGAAGGCAAACCTACATTGGATTAGGCAGACATGACATGTGGTTGTGTGGCAAGAAACCTCTGGAATTGCTTAGCAAGATCAGATACTGTAGGATTAGAAAATGATGTACTCTCAGCTGACGGAGGAACAACTGCAGCAACATTTGATGTTGGAGGCTTGAAGTTTCGTTGGCTAAACTGACTGGGAAGTCTCCATTGAGATAGTTGTTGTGCTTGCTGCGACTTATTCAACAATTTTGGATATTGAGCTTTCTAATGGCCCTTCTGCTTGTAAAAACTACATTCATTGTAACCAACATTTCCATGAGATTTACCTTTGTTAGAAGGAACAACAAAAACAGATGGATTAGGGATGATTTCTTTATCTACATTCTCTTTTTCTGATTGAGACTTCAGTCGGATCTCTTCAGGTAACAATTCATTAACAACTGAATCAACAGTTGGAAGAGGATTGCGGTGCAAAATTATTCCACAAAGTCCTTCAAAATCATCTTGAAGAGCCATAAAAAACTGAATCAGATGCTTTTTTTCTCTACGGTCAATGTACGACTTAAAAGCTTGTAACTCAGCAGATTCAGTAAGAGCCAACTGGTCCCAAAGATTGCTCATGACAAAGTAAAATTCATGTACGCTCATGTTGTTTTGTTGAAGAGCTCGAATATCTATCTCTAATTGATATTACTTTGCAAAATTAGACTGCACATACAACTTTTTCAAATGATCCTAAATCTCCTTGGCCGTTTCATATTTTGCTAGTCGAACCCCTATAGACTGCAAAACAGAGTTGTTGATCCAAGTAATAATCTTCGAATTATTTACCTCCTAGGTTTCTAGCTCTGTTGCATATTTCCCATCTTTTTCATCTTTTGGCTTAACAGAGGTTCCAGAAACATAACTCCAATATGAATAATTCTGTCCATTTAACTGCACACTAATGGATTGAAGATAATCATCCTTTTCTCTAGCCATTGCAAACAATCACAAAACAGATAAAAGAGAATCTCAATTTATGCAAATGAGTCTCTACAAAACCCTAACAGAGAGAACCCCAAAAGGAAGAACGAATTGCTAATAAAAAATCACCTAGGTTGCTGTCGAAATGAACGGAATGGCGTTTGGATCGCGCTCCAAAACGCTGCAAAATGGGTCGCGCTCCAAAACGCTGCAAAATGGGTCGCGCTCCAAAACGCTGCAAAATGGGTTGTCGAAAAAATAAGGGAGCAAGGGAGAAGATAAGAAGAAGTTGGATCTACGAAAGCTGTGGCTAGAATCATCCTTGCTCTTGATATCATTTAAAGATTAGCAATGCATATGAGGAAGAGGAGAAGAAGAGGAGAAGAACAATGGAGAAGAGAAAAATGACTGGGGTTCTCTATTACAAAAGTAAATCAGCTTATATTACAAGAATAGAAAAAAAGATAAAAATATATATGCAACAAATAAAAGACTAAATTACTCTTAAGATAAATAAAATAAATAAAACATAAATGCATCATATTATCTAACATACCTAGGCTAATATATGAAAAACCTCTTCCTCCACCTATATGAAACCTCTTCCTACCAATATATGAAAAACCACTTCCTCCTCCAGTTCCAGTTTTCAAGAAGCCATGCCCACCAAAGTTTAAGCATCCACTTCTACCACCGGTTCCAATTTTCAAGAAACCACTTCCACCTCACATTCCCATTTACAAGCCCTTCCTCCTCATGTTCCATTTTTTACAAACCACCATTTTTTAAACCTATTCCTCCTTTCCCAAAGCCTCCATTCAAGAAGCTGCCATTTCCACCTCTTCCTATGGTCCCTCCAAAGTACTTTTTCCATCACCCCAAGTTTGGAAAATGGCCTCCACTGCCGCCATTTTCTCCTCATCCATAGGCTATATGCAGAACAAGATGGCTCTTGGGTTAACAAAATATGCATGCATGTTTTCTGTCTTCTTTTTTGCTTTCCATATCATCACGTGTTTGTGAAATGTAGTGTTGCAAATAAAGCCTTCAAAGGATAGAGAATGTGAACAGAAGAGCATCAAGCGAGAATAGAGAAAACAAAAATAGAGCGATGTTGTTTGAAGAAGTTTGAAGTTTGTTGATGAAGTTGAGTGTGATGGATTGTTGTTCTCGAGTGAAGATCACAGGACTTTTTTAATTTTTTTAAAATTAATTTGTACCTGTATATAAATGCGTTATGATGGTATTTTCCACTTCCTGTCTTGTGTTAAGCTTCCAACTTCCTACTTTATCTCCAACCAAATCCCTTTATATCGTTAATAATTGTTACTTTCACGTAACTTCGATTTGCTAGAGGAAGTACATAAATTCTATTTTCACAAATAAGCATAAAATTTAATCCTGTACTAAACTTACTTGCGTTGCATTAGATATCTACCGTATGAACATAAATGCATGACAGTAGATTGCCCTGCTAAGCATTTATGAGTGTCTTAAAGATGTTTATCTTTAAAGGGTAAAGGATTTTGGTCCTACCACCATTAATTTAGGATCTCTAATTATCTATCAAAAGTTCCATCCACCAAACCACATTTGCTATGGCCTACAGGTTCTATTTTCAACTTTACTTTTTTGAAAGGTGGTAATTACTTCATCTGGAAGGAAACGCCCGCATCAAGTCTTTATGAAGAAAGGTTTAGTTAAGTCGCATACATTTTAATTTATGAGTAATTTTTAGGTGAATATGATTTATTATAGATATTTAAATTATTATTTGATATATATAAAGTAATAGGGACTATTATAGAATTACATAAATTATTAATAATATTTTTACACATATTAAATAATGATTTGAGTGTTTAAATAATGACGTGATAGACTGTGCCCACCTAAGAATTTCTCCTAATTTATTTGTGGAATAATTGATTGACCGTGATGATAATGATTGATTAAAAATCTTAAGTTGTGTACTTCAAAAGCAAAAAAACAAAAAAGAAGGGAAAAACAGAAAATCTGTTTAGTATATGAATCTATATTTTACACGAGTATACTGAGAAATTTTTAAGTGAGTACGGTCTATCACGTCATCGTTTAAGCATTCAAATCATTATTTGACACGTATAAAAATATTATTAATAATTGATATAATTCTATGATAGTCCCTACTACTTTATACATGTCAAATAATAATTTGAATGCTTATAATAGACTGTGTCTACTTAAAAATTATTCTAGTTATACATAAGATGAGTATTTGCTATTGGTGCCATTTAATATGCTCACTCATGCTCCATGCCCTGAAAACTATATAGACTTTGTGTAAAAATTCATCAACGGTTGATATTATTTACTTGTAACCTTAACAACAAGTAATGTTTGTTATAATAGGTAATTACACACTTGGTCCTTGCAAACTTGAACCATTGCCAAGCTGCCCTACCTGAGATCAAGTCTCCACCACTGGCCACCATCTCCCATGGTCGCTTCACCTTCATGAATCCAGAGTTTGTCACGTCTTTGACTCTGGGTTCTAAGGAACAAGGAAATGTGAGATCGTGAAGGGGGTGATGAAGATGACTCTTCATATTCAACGATGGTGACAGATTGGCATCTTGGTGCGACTCGCGTTTTGGTCACTAATAACTTAACGATGGCTTCAGACTGATGGATCTGGAGGACAGTGGCTCTGGTTAGACGACATGCAGTTTGGTCATTAGTTGCTCGACGGCGACACGAAGTTGGATGGAGTTTAGTGGCAGTTCACGGTGGATTTGGGGTTCGAGATGAGTTGCGTCTTGGTTTGAGGTGGCTAGACATGATGGTCATGGTAGTTTTGTAGTAGATTTGGGCGGAGGAGAAAGAAAGTGAGGGAAAGTTAAAAAAAAATAAAAAGAGAATGTGAGGGAGAGAGTATTTGGCAAAATAAGATAATTAAAGGTTTTAATAATAAACAAAATATACTACAATAAAAAAATTAAAAAATTTAAGGTTAACATTAAAAGTACTTATAATAAAAGGTATTTTTTTAAGAATATCCATGATCAAAAACATTATATAAATAAGTAAAACGGAACCTTTGTTATTAAACTTATACAAATCTCTCCAATATTATAAGCTTATAAACTAAAGTGTTATTCAATTACTTGCATTAAGAGTTTATACATAAAGATCTATGAAGACAAACTGTATGCAATTATCATTTTTCATATAACATACTTGATATTTTAAATGCCTGTATAGATTGACTACATTGATATGTGGTGATATCTAAATTGAGAATGTTGGATGCCAAAACTTCATTTTGTGTTAATTTGTAAAAAAATTATAGTTGTTTTTGCTATATGAAGAATTGGCTAACAACCAAATATAAGGGGATCAAATATATGATTAGATCAGATTAGCCAAAAGTCTTCCAAGAACATAACAACAACATTTATGACTCTATTTTTTGTAATTATTCAAAAGCTTAAAAGTAGATTAAAAATCTACTTCAATTTAATTTCTCAGTTATTAGTAGTGATTAGTGACTAGTGAGTGTAATACAAATATAAAATATATTTTTACACATATAATCTATTATTAAGGAGTTCTTATATTTAATTATATTTTTTGTCATTCTCAAAATATTAATATAATTTATTCAAAAATAAAAAAAAAACAAACATATTATCATTTATAATTACAATTCAATGATAAATAAATATATTGTCATATATAAAATTCACCTTCAATTTGAGTTTATATAAAACACAACTCCAAATTTTACATAAAGATAGGTGATAATTTTTTTTTTAATCTTGTTAATGAATGTCCGAAGACATTAGTTAAGAAGCATGTCAAGTGTTTTAAATATTTTTTAGATTTTTAAGATATCATATACTACTACTTTACATTTAATAGTTCCAATTTTAATTATTTAATTAGTATCGATAAACTCTCATTAGCAAATTTTTTTTAATCAACCCTAAAAAAACCATATTAACAAAAAATAAATAAATGTAACAAGCTTTTTTTTTTTTGATTCACAAAAAAAATGTAACGAGGTCATATGGTGCGTTTGAAGGACGCAGACATGGAGATACAAATACAACAGTAACAAGGTCTAACTTAAACTTGAAAACAAACCAAGCCGTGCCTCCGTAGGGACACAGTGACAGACATAGTCAGAGAGCATAGAAAGCGCGAAAAAGAGAAACAAAAATCAAATAAAATCAAATCAAAATATTAAACCCTTCCATTTGATAGCTAGGGTTTTGGTTTTACCTTTCTTCTTCATCGTCGTTCTCTACTCCAACTAACAATGGCTGATACCAGCTCCGTTGATACCTCTCTGTGGTGGGACTCATTCATTCTCCTCCTCACCGAGCTCGAGAATTCCTCTCTCTCGTCAGATCTCCCACCAAATTTGGTACAATACAATCTCATCTCATCCATCTCTTTCTGTCTGCGTGTGCGTCTGAATTTCTGCATTTACGTGAATCGTCTTGCTGTTTATTTAGGCGAAGAAGTTGAAGGACAACCATGCCTGGTTCGTGGATACAGTTTCGCGCTTCAAGCCCCCGAATCAGAAATCCAAGGAGGCTTTGAATTCGAAGAACCTGAAAATTGGATCTCATCACCTCACTATTCAACCTCAGCTCAAAGATAAAGCTTTGCAGATTAGCTCCTTCTTGGTCAGTTGCTTCCTCGTTTGTGCTCGCCCTACGTTGTAGCCCTTAATGATCATTATTATGTTATCATTATCGTTGTTATATTTTCGTTTTGGTTATTATGGAGTGAAGCATTTAAATTACTGAGAGAAAAAGTTAAATTATGTTTTGACATTGAAATTTGAAAATTTATTCTATGATTGGAAGTGATGTCACCCTAGATTCTTGGTGCTACTGAATGGACGAGTGTTTAGTTTAGTTTTTCATCCTCTGTATTATGGGGAATTTGCCTATTAATGTTGATTAGCAAGGGAATTTTTCTGAAAGCCTCATGATGGCTTTCTATTGCTATTCTTGTTTATTTCAGCTACTAGATGAGGTTCAATCGTACATACTTGTTGAAAGGTCCATCAAACATAACAATGCAGCTGCTGATTCCATGGTTCCAGAGTTTCTTCACATGGTTAGTAGCTCAATCCCCCTGCTGCTTTCCTGTATAACATTGTTGTAGTCAAGTACTGATTTCTACAATGGTCATATGTTGCACAATTCTATTTTGAAGGATTTGGCTGATCCGGTATGTTTTTACTTTTTACTGACAATTTTCAAATAAAATAACTAAAGTGGATTGTGTGAAGTCATAGTCTGATGGTTTCCCAAAAATTATTTGTAAATTTTTACATGACATTTATTGTTTGAGAATTGAGAGTAGCAGTTGGGAGTTGAGAGATTTGACATAATATTTTGAATGGTTTATACTCGTGCACACAAGCACGATGCATTTCAAGTTACATATTTGGACTTGTAGAAGGTTTAATGCCCTCATTTGGGTGTTGGATAACATGATGAGCTAGATTAACGTATCTGAAGATGTAGTAATCCCTGATTATCTATTCCATTTTTTTTTGATAAAAAAAGAAATATTATTAGATGAGAAGAAGAGAGTACAAAGAAAGAGGATAAAGAATCCTCACAAAAAAAAAAAAGAAACAACTAAAACCTATGTGGGAAAATCATGCAACAAGGCATGCCAATCCCTTTGCATGTCTACCAAAGAAACACTACTAAAAAGACCATGAGCAAAACACCAAAGGGATGCCAAAAGAGTAACCCTATCCCAAATGAAGTCTAGAGTCAAAAAAGAGTCCTTGAAGATTCTAGCATTCCTTTCTAACCAAATACACCAAAGAACAACATAAACAGAGTACTGCCACAAGATCTTTGCTTTTTTACGAGCACCAAAACCTCTGAACTTGGTAAGGAGAAAAAGATGCAAATTTATCGGGCAAACCCAAGACTCTCCAAAGATAATTAGCCGCAGAACAATGTAAAAAGAGATGAGCCCTTGATTCCAAATCTGAACCACACATAATACACATATTTGGAGACAAAGCAGTGAGAGGCCTGCGTTTCTGAAGCATGTCATTAGTGTTAATCTTGTTAAGAACAACAGTCCAGACAAAAGCTTTCACCTTTGAGGGAACTTTGGATTTCCAGATGGATTTATCCAAGAGAAATCTATCCCTGTTATGAGATTGAGTTAAGAATTGATAATAAGATTTACAAGAGAAAACTCCTGATGATTCAAGGGTCCAAGTTATTGAATCAAGCACAGAAGAAAGACGAATAAAATCAATTAAAATCAGGAGAGACTCTATCTTACTAACCTCTCTATCGTGCAAGTTTCTAAAAAAATGGAAGTTCCAAGAGAAGTTATCGTGAGAAAAAAATTGGCAAATATGGGCATTATGTAAAGAAGATAGGCGAAAAAGTGTTGGAAAAGCCTCAGAAAGAGGGATAGTACCAACCCAAATATCTTCCCAAAAATTAATAATGAGAGCCATCACCTAGATGCAAGGACAAGAAAGAAATAAAGGAATGAAGACCCTGTGAGATAAATTTCCAAGGACTAGCATGAGAAACTCTACTTGCAGAATTGGTATCCCACCCATTCGAATGTAAACCATACTTACTTCGAATAACATGATGTCATAAAGAAGAAGTTTGTAGAAGAAAACGCCGAAGCCACTTAGTTACCGATGCCTTGTTCTTGGACACCAAATTACCGAGACCTAACCCTCCCTCCTTCTTAGGTCTTCAACAAACTTTTCAGCTAACAAGGTAGTCTCTACTAAAATCTCCCGCCCCTGACCAGAGGAAATCCCTCATAACTCTCTAATTTCTGAGCCACAACCACAGGAATACGAAAAAGGGAGAGAAAATAAAGAGGGATACTAGACAAATAAAACTGAATTAGAGTGATTCGACCACCCAAAGAGAAAAAGGAACCCTTCCAACAATCTAACCGCTTAGAGATCTTACAAACCACCGGGTCCCAAAAGGAAACAGCACAAGGATTACCTCCCAAAGGAATTCCAAGGTAAGTGAGAGGCCACTGAAGAATTTGACAACCTGCTAAAGTAGCAAAAGCGGACAAAATCTGATTGTTCACATTCACATCCGCCAAATCACTTTTTACCAAATTAATCTTAAGACCCGAAATGACCTCAAAGAACCTCAAAATAGTCAAAGTATTAACAAAAGAATCAACATCAGGTTCCAAGAAGAATACTGTGTCATTGGCAAACTGAAGATGAGAGATTAAAACCTCCTTTGAACCAACAGTTAGCCCCTTAACCAACCCATTATTTACATCTCTAGACACTAAATGGCTAAGCACATCGACCACAAAGGTAAAAAGAAACGGAGATAAAGGATCTCCTTGTCTCACTCCCCTTTGACTCTTAAACCAAGATTTAGGTTCCCCGTTCACTATGACTACAAAGGTGGAAGAGGATAAGCACCCCGAGATCCAATTTCTCCATCTTACCCCAAATCCTTTCCTATCCAAGACTTTGTCCAAAAAACCCCAACTAACACAATCATAAGCTTTCTCAAAGTCTAACTTAAAAACAAGACCATGTTTTCTCCTCGATCTAATATCATCCACCACGTCATTAGCAATGAGAGCAACATCAAGAATTTGCCTACCAGGAATAAAAGCACTTTGGTTCTCAGAGATGGTATCAGAAAAGACCTCACTCAACCTGGAAGCAAGAACTTTTGTTATGATCTTATAAACACTAGCTACTAAACTGATGGGTCGAAAGTCCTTTACTTTATTCAACCTATCCTTCTTGGGAACAAGAGAGATGAAAGTTGAGTTCATGCAAACTCCAATTTTACCATTAAGGAAGAATTCAACAAACATCCTAAGGAGGTCAGACTTGACAATATCGCAGCAATTTTGAAAGAAATCAAAAGTAAAAAACCATCAGGACTAGGCGCTTTGCCTTTCCCTAAACTAAAAACAGCCCTACGGATTTCCTCCTACTCAAAAGTCCTTTCCAACCAACGAGCCTTATCCGAAGCAATGGGACACCAATCCAAATCCTTAATGAAAGGCCTAATAGGCATATCTTCAGCAAACAACTCAGAGTAGAACCTAGAGATTTCAGCAGCAATGACCTCAATATCTCTAACAATACTACCCTCCTCAAGTTCTAGCTCCTTAATTAAGCTCTTTCCACGCCTTCCAGAAGCCACCCTATGAAATAACTTGGAATTAGCATCCCTATCCTTAGCCCATTGAAATTTCATCTTTTGTCTCTGACTAGATTCTTCCCTAACTAGAATTTCATCTAAATCTCGTCTTAGCTTCTGCCTCCTAGCACACAAAACCTCTGCGAGATTACCCTCTAACTCCAACCTATCCAACGAGTCAATCTCTTTCAAAATATTTTCTTTTCTAATCCGAATGTCCCCAAAGACCAACTTATTCCACTCTTTCAGCTTTTCCTTGAGAAGTTTTAATTTCCTCATAATTTTAAAACCTTCCCATCCCTCAACAGAAGCTGTACTCCAAAATTCCTTAACAAAAGGGAAAAAAGAGTGATGATTAAGCCACATGTTCTCAAACCTAAATGGAGTAGGGCTCCATTTCACGTTACTTGATTCCAACATGATATGGAAGTGATTAGAAAATGAACGAGATAAGCTCTCTTGCACCAAATTAGGAAAAGCATCCTCCCAGGTAGAAGTAAACAGGAATCTATCCAATCGAGAAGCAACAGTGTGTTGCCTTCTAGCCGACCAGGTGAACCTAGCATTGGAGAGGGAAATATCCCTAAGACTACACTCCCTAATAAAACTATCAAAACCCCTCATATAAGAAGTGAGACGATCGCCACGCAGCTTTTCGGCTAGGGATCTAACTGCATTGAAATCCCCACCCAGACACCAATGCAACCCACAAAAGGAAGACAAAAACCTAGCTCTTCCCAAAAGAAAGAACGTTGTCTAGGATTATTAGGGCCATAAATCGAGGTAATCCACCACTGACCTTTTATTTTAACATCTAACAAGACAGATACTGAAAAGTTACCAAAGATGGAATCAACCTTCGAGGCAAACCTAGTGTCCCGAATGATCAATATACCTCTTGACGCTCCAAGAGAAGGGAAGCATTCCCAATCCTTAAATCTAGAATCACATAGGTCCCTAACTAGTAAAGCATCCAAATCTTCAAGCTTGGTTTCTTGAAGCAAAACTACGTCAGGAGCTTTGTAGATTATCTCCCTAACTCTCTTACGTTTCAGACAACTACCTAACCCTCTTACATTCCAGCTAAGAATCTTCATTAACTAACTTACCATCCCGCTTTCCAACCTTCCCCTCCATAATTAATGGTCGAAACCAAACGATCCAATTCTCTAGTTAACCCCTTTTTCTTACGAACATAAGTTGACGGAGAATCAACTGAGAAGCTAGACCAGCCCTTAGAATTGACCACCTTGACCCCCAACTCTCGAATCAAAGGATGAGAAATCATATTGTCCATGACACTACTGGTATAGCAACCAAGATCTTTGACACTTTCCTCAACTTTGTCCCCTTCGGCATTGTTGAGTAAGCTAGAAGAAGAGGTTGGCATCGGAATAGGAAGAAGCCCATTTCCTTGAAGAGAATTCTCAATTTTTTCACCTGAAAAAACCACGAAAGATTGAGCACAAAAAGGAACAGGAGGAGAGACAAGATCAAATGCAGAAAGAGAGTTTGAAAATTGAGGAATTAAAATGTGATGAACACTCCCTGGATGAGACAAATCTTGAGTCTGAACATAGTTATCCTTAATAGAATTAACATCGATTTCAAGACCAGAAGGAGACCCCTCACCCTCTGCTCCAAGTCCTAGTTCAAAAAGTTTGAGAATTCTTGACAAGTCCATCTCAGGTTCAGGAAGATCGTTATCTTTTTTAATGCAGCTCGGAAGAAGTTGCTGCAAATTATGAATGAGCAAGCCACCCTCTTCAGAATCTTCCAAATCAAAAATTGACTCTAAATCTTCACCTTCATCTTGAGAGAAGAAATTTGAGTCAGATGTAGAATCAGAAATATCTGACACCCGAATACCCTCTTGCTTATCCCCACCCTTTGATATCTCAGGTTGCATATTCGTCAAAGGAGAGTGCTGAATAGGAACACACTCAACAACCTGAACAGAAGCGATCAGAGGAATAGGGGGAAAATCAATCTTAGCAGAAACAGTTGCACCCGAAGCTGTTCTCGCACTCTCTGTTTCAACATGACCCACTGTATCCAAACCACCCACAAGATTTTGCCCATTGCAACCATGCTGAGAACTTGGGAAAGGAGGAGCTAGAAGGCTTGAAGAGGTTCTCGTCACTGGCCTACTTGAGTTCACCTTAGGAACCCAAATATGCCTGATCTTTACAGCCCTTTCTCCAAACCGAATAGATGGTCCAGCTGCTGAAATGGTTTGAGGATAAGTCAATTTCAGTCCTAACCTTGAAAAGACATCCACCTTGGGTCCTAATCTTGAGAAAACATTGCCTTTGTGTCTCTTGGCTTCAGTCCCTTCATTAACCCATTTCACAAACCTTTTCCCTCCCAGTTCAACGTCAATTCTCAAAGAATGACCAAATTCATTTTCCTTAAAGCCTAACTTTTGCCTTAACAACAAACCCTTAACCACAGGTTTCACAAAACGAACACTGCGATGATCTTCACTAGTGCCTCCATTCTTGACCACATCAGAGTAAGATTTTCCCCTGATCAATGACTGCTGAATTATTGGATAGCGCTGTTTGGAATGTTCCGCAACGCTCTTCAAAGGATTTGCCACCAACAATTCTGATAAAGCCCTCCCGAAATGAATCCACCCTGCGTACAAACAACCCTCAGGGACAATAACTGAATTCCTCCTTCCGTTACCAAAGAATTATGTCACCAACACAAATCGACCTCTCTTATTTCGACCCCGGAAAATAGAGAAGACTTTACCGTCACCTTCGAAACACCTTATGAAGGAGGGATCAGTGAACAAGGCTTTGTCCTTGAAAGAGGATAAGAGCCAAAAAGAAGCATCTCTGCCCAGCAATAGAGATTTTATAAACCTACGACCCCTCTCTATCACTTATAAACGAAAGAACTTGTCCTTATCTTCAAGCACCAAGTCAAAGCATTTGGCTTCAATGGCAATTAGCTTAACACCTCCCATTAGTTAAGTAGGTCAAACTGATAAATTGTTGACAAAATCAGGACTCTCCCATAGTCACAAAACACAAGCCAAATCCATAAAACAGAGGCTGAAATCAAGGAGGAGGGAAAAACCACCAAAAAAACGTAGCAAAACGTCCCAAACAGCGTCAGAACGAGCCAAACAGGGACAGGAACGTCTCGAGATAGTGCTACGCTGGAAACCAACATGCCGGCGACCCTCCTTACCGGCGTCGCACCTGTCTGGGCCGGAGAATTCAGCCAACAACCACCCACAGCCAAAGCTTCGCTAGAAACCGAGCGGGTCACCCGTAAATTCCATGTTATGTGTTTTGCCTTTGAATCTGGCTACATGATGATATATATATATATATATATATATATATATATATATATATATATATATATATATATATAAACCTTTCCCTGTCTTTATATTGTCTCAATTTGAAACCTTTCTGACTCCTCCTGTATGTCTTTTATCATTAATAATGTGTTTATGTTATTAATCATATTCAGCTTCTCTTGATTGCCTTCATTGCATATATGAGAAAGAATCCAAAATACATTAGTATTTTAGCTGCTTCCAAACTTTATAAGGTCTGGTTTGAGAAAAATAGTTCATATGGAAAATTGTTTGCTCAAAAAGTAGGGTGGATTGTTAACAGTATTCCCCCTGTGATACTTGCTTTTAATTTCCTGTCTCTGATTTCTCTCCTTGTTATGAAGATGTTAATTCAATATTACATGGAGCGACAGTGCCTGCTGAAGTGCATCAGGTGGATTCTCATGCATGCTAGTAAGTGTATCATGTTTTTATGATCACTTAGTACTTGCTCTGTCAATTCACTGTATTTGGCAGACATGCCTGCAACATGTGCATGCACACACACACATATTCAGTTTGTATAGGTTTAGTAAACATTTCCATTTTCTGCTATTTGATTTTTCTCACTGATATTACTTTGGATTTTGATTCTTGATGCAGTATATATTGGTTCGGTGTCTGAAGACAATATTGTAAAGGAGGAGGCAAGAAAGCTGTTTCATGATGGACTGGAAAGTAAATTAGTATCGATCTTTGAGGACCTCTTGTCTTGCAGTTACCCAGAGCAAATGGTATGTTCAGTTTCCGTGTACCATCCTTCTTTAATTTTGCATGACTATGTATTTGAGAATTCTTGTCAGCAGGAAAGTGAGAGAAAGGTCGAGAAAATGTTTGAGAGAAGTGAGAGCGCAGAGAGGGAGAATGAGAGAAGAGAGAGAGAGAAGTGTTCTGAAATAGAAAACTGAAAAACTGAATTAACCAACAAACAGAGTGTACACAGCTGTATCTTTATACAGCTAGCAGAAACATAACTGCTCTAACCAACTCTGTAACTAACTCTAATCAATTCTGTAACTAACCTATTCTGTAAGATATTATTCTAACTAACCTGTAACTAATCTGATGTTCTAGAAATTCTAGTACTTTCCAGACTAACAACTAATATAATACAACACACTCTAATACTTTCCCCTCAAACTTAGGGTGGGTGTTGCAAAGCAAACTGATCAAACACCCTGAGTTTATCTCTCAGAGTACAAAACCTGAGATTTGACAATGGCTTGGTAAATAAATCTGCTGTCTGATCTTGTGCTGGAATATGAGAGACCACTAGGCTTTTGTTGAGGACCTTCTCTCGAACAAACAATATGTCCAATTTCATATGCTTAGTTCTTGCATGTAGAATTAGATTATGAGCAAGTAGCACTGTACTTAGGTTGTCACAGTGAACAATTGGAGCTGGAACAACAAATTAAGTTCTCTCAATGCCTTTTGCATCAGTCATTTTAGCTTTTTCCAGCAAGTCTCTGATGTACTTGCTCTGACTGAGGAGTATAGACCCATTGGACAAATGGTTTAACCTCTATTCCAAGAAAATAATCAAGCTTCCCTAGTTGCTTTAGAGCAAACTCCTCATTTAGCTTAGTAATCAGCTGCTGTACCAAGGTATGCAAGCTTCCAGTCACAATGATGTCATCCACATACACTAGGACATAAGTAGTGTGCTGTGTACTAGTTTGAATGAAAAGTGAGGGATCACAGCGACTAGACTTAAAACCAAAATTGATCAAAGAGGCTGCCAATCTCTCAAACCAGGCCCTAGGGGCCTGTTTTAACCCATAAAGTGCCTTGTTCAGCTTACAAACCAGACCCTTATTTGTATCTTCAAAGCCTGGAGGCTGCTGCATATACACTTCCTCTTGTAAATAACCATTGAGGAAGGCATTGTTTACATCTAGCTGCTGTAACATCCGCCGTTGAGTAAGAGCTAGTGTAAGCACAACTCTGACTATCACTGGTTTGACAATTGGTGAAAAAGTCTCTGTATAATCAAACCTGGGTTGTCGATGAAACCCGTTGGCAACTCTTAGAATTTGAAGAATATGAACACTGTATATTATTGCTCATCTTAAACAAAATGTTTACAATGAAGATTATATATAGAGGTAGCTGTTGTACATTAAAAACTAATCCTTAGAAAATGAGCAACAAATTAATAGAACACTAAAACCAATATCTATACTAAAAACCGTGGGAACATCGTCCACAGAGGCCACCGTTCATCACTACCGTCCAACACTCCCCTTCAAGCTGGTGAATATGCATTCTTCATTCCCAACTTGGATACGATCGTTTGAAATGCTGGACTATTCAACCCTTTTGTAAGCACATTAGCAAGTTGACCTTGTGTAGATACATAGGGTGTACAAATTAAACCACTCTCTAGTTTTTCTTTAATAAAATGTCTGTCAACCTCAAATATGCTTTGTTCGATCAGGTTATACTGGATTATGAGCTATGCTGATTGCAGACTTGTTATCACAATAAAGTCTCATCGGACCATCCCACTTGATCTTCAGATCTTCAAGAATAATCTTTAACCATAGTAGCTCATATATACCTTGAGCCATAGCTCTAAATTCTGCCTCCGCACTAGATCATGATACCACATTCTGTTTTTTACTTCTCTAAGTCACCAGATTTCCACCAAGAAAAGTGCAATATCCTGTAGTTGATCTTCTTTCCATTGGTGATCCAGCATAATCCGCATTAGTGTATGCCTCAAGTATCACACCTCTATTTCTCTTAAATTAAATGCCTTTTCCTAGTGTTCCCTTAAGGTACTGTAATACTTGATATGCTGCTCGCAAATGAGATTCTTTTGAACTGTGCATGAATTGACTAATCACACTAACTGCATATGCAATATCCGGCTGTGTGTGAGATAGATAAATAAGTCTTCCCACCAGACGCTGATATATTTCTCTGTCAATTGCAACATCTTCTTTTGCCTATCCAAGTTTCATATTGGGATCTATAGGAGTACTCGCCGGTTTGCATGCTATATGACCTGTTTCTTTTAGGAGATCCATAACATATTTTTGTTGGGAGATGAATATACATTTCCTAGAATGAGCAACCTTAATTCCAAGAAAGTATTTTAACCTTTCTAATGCTTTAATTTCCAGTTCCTCGGCTAAGCACTGACTCAGAATATGTTTCTCCTTAGCATCATCTCCTGTTATTAGTATGTGATCAATATACACCAAGAGAGTTGTGACTCTCCCTGAAGGAGAGTGTTTAACAAACAGTGTGTGATCCCCTTGGCTTTGTTTGTACCCTATAGCCAACATAATTCTAGCAAACCTTCCAAACCACACTCGCGGTGATTGCTTGAGGCCATATAAGGCCTTTTTCAACTTACACACAATATTAGTATGCAAATTCCTCCCATATCTTGGTGGGACTTCCATGTAGACTTCTTCTTTGAGATCTCCATGTACAAAAGCATTCTTGACATCAAATTGTTGTAAATCCCAACCATAATTAGTTGTCAATGCCAATAATACCCGAACTGTGTTCATCTTTGCAATTGGTGCAAAAGTCTCTTGGTAATCAATTCCATAAGTTTGGGTATATCCTTTGGCAACTAATCGTGCCTTATACCTCTCTATGGATTCATCTGCTCTATATTTCATAGTGTACACCCATTTATAGCCCACAATTTTCTTTCCTGCCAGTAACTGCACTAGCTTCCAGGTTTTATTTTTTTCCAATGCCTCCATCTCCTTATTCATGGCCTGTTTCCATTTTCCATTAGACAAGACCTCAGGTAGGGTGGTAGGGATGGCAATGGTATTTAGGCTTATAAGGAAGACTTTATGGGATGTTGAAAAATTCTCAAAGGACAAGAAGTGTGAAAGAGGATATAGTGGCCGTTTTGTGCACTCTCTGGTTCCTTTTCTGATGGCTATAGGAAGAATTTGGTCACTACTATTCGAATGAATTTCAGTTTCATCTTGCAATAAAGGGTTAGATATTATTACCTCATTCGAAAGCTCCGAGTTGGACTCTTGGGCCCTACACAGGTTCAGGAATAGTCATCTTCCTTCTTGTGAACACCTTGCCTTTGTCATACCTTACATTCTCAAGAGTAGACTCAGCCACTGGGTCAGGAATGGTTTTGGACACATGTTCAGCAGTGATTTCAGGAGGAGGATTAGGGACAACAGGAAGGTTATGAGAAGGGCCATTAGACACAGGAAGTAAGGACAAGTCAAGCAGGAAATCTTCCTTATCTTCCTTCGTTGACTTCTCCCCCTGAAGATAAGGATAGGAAAAATAGGGCTCTTCTTCACTGAATGTAACATCCTTGGAGACATAGAATTTTCTAGTTGGAGGATGATAACACTTGTACTCTTTCTAAGTCAAAGAATAGCCCACAAAGATACATTTGAGAGCCCTCGGATTAAGTTTCCCCTGTTTGGACTGTGAACATGGACAAGAGATACACATCCAAAAATTTTAGGGACAAGATTATTGGAAGTGTGTAGATCTGGATAAAAAGTGGAGAGGACATCTGTAGGACTCTTGAACCCTAAGACTTTAGTGGGCAAGCAATTTATAAGATAAGTAGCTATCAGAACAACTTCCCCCCAGAATGACTTAGGGACATTTCTTTGAAACAATAGGGCTCGGGTTTTTTCAAGAAGGTGACCATTTTTTCGCTATACTAACCCATTTTGTTGTGGGGTATAGACACAGGATGATTCATGAATTATTCATTCTTTTTGGAAAAAATGCATAGGAGTCTGATTAAAGTAGTCCTTAGCATTATTGGTCCTGAATCGTTTAATACCCACCCCAAATTGATTTTTAATCATGGAACAAAAATTTGGGAGAACAGTACTAATATCAGACTTGTGTTTGAGCAGAAAAATCCAGGTAACACGTGTACAATCATTAATAAAAGACACAAACCATCTTGCTCCAGAGATAGTAGGAATGGAAGAGGGACCCCAAACATCACTGTGAATAAGGGAAAAAGGAGCAGAACTCCTTGTATTACTAATTGGAAAATCGACACGTTTATGTTTGGCCAATTCACATACATCACAATGAAATTGTTCAACATCAAAACTTTTAAACAAAGAAAGAAAAAGACTCTTAATAATCAAAAAGGATGGATGACCCAATCTACGGTGAACAAGCCAAATTTTGTCTTTATTGGGAGAAAGAAGTTATGAGGTAAAAGAATATGGGTTTCCAAATCTGCCCTTGGTCCTGTTTAGCTTACAAGGTGCTTCAAGGTAGTAGAGACCATCCTGCTCCCTAGCACGTCCAATCATCTTCTCCGAATCCTTGTCCTGAAAGACACAATGATCAAAAACCACATTGCAAGACAAATCTTTAATTAATTTTTGGACAGAAACCAGGTTTGTGGACAATTTAGGGACATGAAAGACATTTTTTAAGCTCACTAGGGGTTTAGTTGGACATTTCCTACACCGGCTACAATGGTCAAGGAACCATCAACTGCGGATATTTTTTTTACTACTTGGGCATAGAGAATATGTGAAAAATATGGTGGGGTTATTGGTCATATGGTCTGTAGCTTCAGAATTCATAATCCAGGAGTTGGTAAAAATTGTACTCGAGACATTGAATTCAATGGAAAAAGGTAACTTACCTGAATAAGTCAAAAAATAAGTACCGAGGGCTTTTCAAGGCTGTGTAGAAGTGATTTCACCCTCTCAATTTTCTCTAAATTGAAACTGCTAGGTGCTGGTTGGCTTTTTGACACTGTCGTGGCATTGGCTTTTCCATTATTGCGTGACTGTTTCCCTTTGTGCCCCCACTCTCGGCTTGGAGGTTTTCCATGAAGCTGCCAACACCATTCATGGGTATGTTGTGGCTTAGGCTTATTACAGTAAGTGCACCACAAGTCATCCTGGTTTTTTGACTGACTTGGTTTATCTCCTTCCAAGGAAAATGTTTTCTCCACCTTTGCTTCTAACTTGTTAGAGCCACGAGTCACCGTAGCCGAAGTTTTGCTAATTTTCAGTTCAAGCATCAGCTCTCTCCTACTTTCCTCACTTCCGATGAAAGACACAACCTCATTAAAGGAGGGAACCGTAGATTTGCCAAGAATTTGAATCCTCACCTAATCAAATTTCGGATTTAGCCCAACAAGGAAGTCATAAACTCGATCTTGCTTAATAAACTCCTTTAGCACTGCTGCATCCTCAGGACATTTAGTCTTGATCACTCTATAATGGTCTCACTCTAGCCACAAAGATTTCAATTGATTGGCATATTCAGTGACAATCTTGTCTCCCTGTTTCACAGCCAATGTCTTCACCTTAACCTCGAAGACTTGAGCAGCATCCCTGGCTTTGAAATAGGTTTGCTCAATCGCATCCCATCTATCCTTTGCAGTGTTCAAAAACATGCAGGTATCACTAATATCCAGAGTCATTGAATTCCATAACCATGCCATAATCATCGAGTCTTCTTCATCCCATGCTTCAAACTTGGGATCACTTGGCTTAGATCCAGTACCCATGAGATGACTCAGCTTCCCTTTTCCTTTCAGTATGGTGCGAACAAGTTGTGACCACTTAAGGTAATTTTTCTTGTTCAACCTATACGCAGATTGAATGTTCTGCAATTCACTAGGAGTTTGGGATCGAGCATCATCCATTGGTTAAGTGGCACTGGAAACCTCACCTTCGGTTGACATAGTTAGAGACAAAACAGGACTGCTGGAGTAATAGAGTTCAAGGCAGAGAAACAGTCGTAACCAAATTGGGAGGCAGAGTTCCAACCAAACAGAGACCGTAACAGACGTAATCAAACAAAGAAGGTGAACCCACTATCCAAACAACTTTGGATAGGAGTTCCAGCCACAGAAACGGAAGCAGAGGTCGTCGACGAGGTGAACGGAACCAAAGACGTCGCTTTCCGATGACCAAAAGGTGGCCCGTGACCTCCACGTGCCGAGAGCTGCAGACGCGTGTGACGGTGCGTGACGACTCCTCCGGTGGCAGCACTTAGAGGGATGGCCGGTCGGAGGTTTCTGGGATACCTCGTGACCTTACTTGGATGGAAGAATGGCTATGAAGGCCTTGGTTGGCAATGAAGGCTGACTGTTTGGGTATTGTTTGGGGCGATGAAGGCCAAAAAAGGAATGTTCAGCAAAGGGGCAATGAAGGCCAAAAAAGAAGAGTTTGATTGGCAATGAAGGCCAACCGAAAAAAGGCTCAACGAAAAACAGAGACAGTCCCAGATCGGAACTACTCTGATACCATCTTAGAATTTGAAGAATATGAATACTATATATTATTGCTCATCTTAAACAGAATGTTTACAATGAAGATTATCTTAGAGGCAGCTGCTGTACATTAAAAACTAGTCCCTAGAAAATAAGCAACAAATTAATAGAACACTAAAATCAATATCTATACTAAAAACCGTGGGAACACCATCCACAGATGCCACCATCCAACACCACTGTCCATCAACAACTAACCTTGTCTTGTACTTGTTAATTGATCCATTTGGGTTCTCCTTTACCCGAAACACCCACTTGCATCCAATTGCAGTCCTATTAGATGGAAGTGGAACAAGTGTCCAAGTGTTGTTCCTAATCAGTGCATCAAATTCTGCAGTCATAGCTTCATACCACTTGGGACTGTTCAAGGCCTCTTGGACAGAACTTGGTTCAAGATGGATAAAGAGAAGCGTAGGTGTAATTCTAGGTTTAAAAACACCAAACATAGACCGAGTTTGCATAGGATGAGTAGATGTTGAAATGAGCTGAGAATTAGAAGGGTGAAAATCAGAACCTGAACTTACAGAAGAAGTACTCACAGATTCTGTTTCAGTAGAACTAGAAGGTTCAGCCAGTTTAGTTACTGCAGGAGGAGTAGCTGCAGCCACAGAGACTGAATTAGTTGGCTCTGTGGTGGCAAGAACAGGACTCATAGAACCAGAACCAGAATCAGAAAGATTAGTAGAACCAGACACAGGAGCAGCAACATGAGACATGGCAGACACAGGAGCGGCAACATGAGACATGGCAGAATCAGAACCAGAAGAGTCAGTGGAGAAAGATACAGCTGAAGCTGACAGAGAGGAATTATGAGATGTAGGAATAGAAGAAGGTAAAGGAGGCAGAATTGAGAGTTAGAAGTGGATTCAATTGAAGATGAAGGAGACTCAGAATATGGAAAGCGAAATTCATTAAAAAGAACATCTTTAGAGATGGAAATTCTACCATCTGAGGAAAGACACTTATACCCCTTATGATTTGAGGAATAACCTAGGAAAGTACACTCACTAGACCTAAATTCTAGTTTGTGTCTATTATAAGGCCTCAAGCAAGGATAGCATGCACACCCAAACACCTTAAGAAATGTATAATCAGGAGAAGCATGAAACAACTTAGTGTAAGGGACTTCATTTTGAAGAGCTGTAGTGGGCAGTCTGTTTATAAGATAGACAGAAGTAAGAAAGGCATTATCCCAAAATTTAAGAGGCAAAGAAGCTTGAGCCAACAAAGTTAGACCCGTATCAACTATGTGTCTATGTTTGCGCTCAACACTACCATTTGATGGCGAGTGTGAGGACAAATAAGACGATGATGGATACCTAGGTCAGCAAGAAACTTAGAAAAGGGCCTGAATTCCCCACCCTAGTCTGTTTGGACAGATATAATCTTTTTATCAAATTGCAGTTCAACTACTGCCTTGAACTGTTTGAAAACAGAAAATGCCTCAGATTTGAGTTTAAGAGGATAAAGCCAAGCAAATCTTGTACAAGCATCAACAAATGAAATGTAGTAAAGACAACCACTTGAAGATTGAACAGGAGCTGGACCCCACAAGTCATTAAATACTAGTTCAAAAGGCTGTTGATAAACAGTAGTAAAATGATGAGAGGGTAAACGATGAGCTTTACCAAGACAACATGCTGTACAAAAATCTGAGGGGATTTTATTATGAACTGGAATATTACAAGAGAGTAATACAAATTTAACAACATCAAAGTGGAGTTACCCTAACCTACAATGCCACAAGGTGTAAGATGTAGGGGCATTATTTACAGCTTGAGAAGTGCTAGGGAGCTTATTTATTGTATTTACACTTGCAAAAGTATCTGAAAATTTATTTACAGCAGTATGTACAGTATTTGCAACTGGCTGAACTGGAGCAGAAGATGAGAAAGCTTCAGTTTGTGAAGGCACATGAGGCAAGGAGAAACTGTGGAAGGTGTATAAACCATCAGGTCCAAGAGAACCCTCCAGCAGTGTCTCGTTTGTGGCCTGAGATTTCACAAAACAATGAGAGGTGTGAAATTCAAAGTAAACAAAATTATCTTGAGCAAACTTACTGACACTCACTAAGTGTTTGGTAGTGGAAGGAACAAGAAGTAAATAATCATTTAGAGACAAAGAAACACTAGAATTAAAATGAGACAACTTTAGATGAACCAATAGTCTGAATTTGAAGGCCTTGACCATTACCCATTAAAATTCGGTCTGAACCAGGAAACTCTTGTCTTTGCAGCAAATTTGCAGGATCTGCAGTTACATGGTGTGTTGCACCTGAATCAGGGTGCCAAGCTTGACTAGAACCCTGAGTAGCAGAGGCTATCATGGCCATAGGATTCAGTTGTTGTGCTGTATAGCTAGAAAAAGGATCAGTTGAGACCATCATAGGCATAGGACTAACAGGTTGAGTAGATTACTGATATGCAGCAACATTAGGATGCAGAGACTGCAGCAGCGAAGCTTGAGACTAAAACTGTGATGGATAAAATGAAGAACTAGGTGATGATTGCAGCAACCCAGGTTGTAGCAACTGTGAGTGTGCTAATTGGGTTGAATAATGCTGCAAAGATTGCAGAGGCATTTGCTGCTGCTGCAGAGGCATTTGTTTAATCCTTGCTGAAAACCCTCCATTTGCTGCTGATAGCCTATTCCTTGTTGAGAACCTTGACCTTCACCATAGTTATGATCAAATCTATAACAGCAGACTGAAGCTGAATGGCCTGGTTGATCACACACTTGACAGACTACAGAACCTCTGTAATTAGAACCAAACCTGCCTCGTCCTCTACCTCCTCTGTTACCAAATCTGCCACCCCTACCTCCTCTATTAAAGTTCTGCTGATAAGAATGATTACCAAACTGATTATTAGAACCAAAGTCAGAAGTAAACCCTGATTGAAAGCCTTGCTGAAGCATCTGAGGGTACTGATTTGAAGCAAAACCTGGTGGAGGTTGAAGAGATTGAACTGAACTTGAAAGATTTTGGTTCAAGTTTGGGGATGGCTGATTCATAGAACTAAAGGACTGAGGAGAAGGTGCAACAACATACTTAGTAGAAGAATTAGATAGAGTATTACCATCTTTAACTTGAGCAATGTTAACTGAAAAAGCATCAGAAACAGAGAGACGATTCATCTCTACTCTAGCCTCATGAGACAACAACAGAGATTCAATGTCTCCAATAGTATAAGGATCAAGCCTACTAGCAACTGAGGTGATGAATGCATCGTACTCCTCTGGAAGACCTTTGAGAATTATATCAATATGCTCTTGTGGTGAAATCGGATGACCAATAGAAATTAGTGAATCTACTAGTGCTTTAATTCGCAGTAGATACTCTGAAACAAAACGTGAACCTTTTTTCGTATTGCGAAGTTCGAAGCAATACTGGTTCACTTTTGCTTGATTTTGAGACCTGAAGTAAGCATGAACTTCATCCCACAGCTACCATGAATGAACACATCCAACAACACGCGTTCGAAGAGGATCAAAAAGAGAAGATAACAGCCATGAGAACAACATTTGATCCTGCTGTTCCCAGTCTTTGTACGCATCATTGATGCGACCTACACTTCGATCTAAGTCTGAAAGAAACTGTGGAGGAATATCGGGATCAACAACAAACTGTTGCAACCGATGAGCCTTGATCGTGGCTTCAATCTGTTGCTTCCAGACGAGAAAATTCTTCTCATCTAGCTTCACCGAAATCTCATGAGAGATGCTAGTCAGATTCGAAGATTGGGTGGTGGAGAAGGGTGGGTCGATCGGAGTAGTGTCTTCAATCGAAGTAGTAACCGGTGGTGGCGTTTCCATGGTTGGATCGCAACTTAGCTCTTTGATACCATTTGAGAATTCTTGTCAGCAGGAAAGTGAGAGAAAGGTTGAGAAAATGTTTGAGAGAAGTGAGAGAGAGAGAGAGAGAGAGAGAGAGAATGAGAGGAGAGAGATAAGTATTCAGAAACAGAAAACTGAAAAACTGAATTAACCAACCAACAGAGTGTACACAGCTGTATATTTATACAGCTAGCAGAAACATAACTGCTCTAACCAACTCTGTAACTAACTCTAATCAACTCTGTAACTAACCTATTCTGTAAGATATTATTCTAACTAATCTATAACTAATCTGATGTTCTAGAAACTCTAGTACTTTCCAGACTAACAACCAATATAATACAACACACTCTAATAATGTAAGATGGATACTACCTTGTGTTAGATATGCGATCCTCACATAACTTAGATGTTATTTTTTTAACCTATGTGTATGCTGTAATTAATAGCCGAGCCTTGTTGTATAGCATTATCTTCTTGCCATTCTCTTTCATGTCCTTGATTAGAGTGCTATATGTCTACAATCCCTGGGATGCTGTAACAGCATATTACCCTATGTAGTATGTGAAACACTAGATGTTGGAGTAATATTATTTTTTCATCCTTTAATGGGATTTTTCTTTATCATGCTTATCTGTAACTAGTTAGTTTTCAATGCTTTCTGTTAACAGTAGTTATATTCTGTTATATACTGTTAAATTCTGTTAGTGATAGCTAGCTTAGTTACTCTAGATAGTTCTAGACTAATTCTAGACTCATCTAGACTCATGTATTAATAGTTTCAGATCTGTTCAGATCTCAAGTTAGTTAATACAGTTACGGTTTCAGATTCAGTTTCTCTCTCCTTTCCTTCACTTTCTCTCTTTTTCTCACACTTTCTCAGTCCTCTGTTTTCTAAAATTCTTTGTCTTCGATTGGTATCTTTTATGATATGAATGTTCTGTTGACTGAAAAATTCATTTCTTAATGACTCAACATATGTGATTTTGCAATCCTTGAAGGATGTTGATCTTTTTACTCTGTGGGCTGAGGAGACTCTAATTGAAGACAACTTGGTTTTAGACATCCTTTTCCTGGCATATTATGACTCATTTTGTACCTGTAGTGGTGAAATATGGAAGAAGTTTTGTTCTCTTTACAAGGTATATTAATATACTTCTGCTGGTACTTGATTTGTTTTGTGATATTTTCATAAATCTAATCCTTGCTCAAAATCATCATGGATCCAGGGGATCTTAGCTGGTGATTATAACTTGGGGAAGCTGGCAATTACTATAGAAGCGCAACAGTTGTCTTATCATGCCAAAGTTCAACTGCTGCTTATTTTAATAGAAACCCTGAACTTGGAAAATCTTCTTCAACTGGTTCATGATGAAATACCTTACAGGTTATCCCAGTCTTTATTTACATCATAATCAGTACTTTTAAGTTATGAAGAAGACACATTGTGGGACAGTTTGGTTAAACCACTGAAATACTGTTTGCGTAGCCATAATCTGAAACCTCATTTCTGATGCAATGACTGGCTGAATGTTGAACTGAATGTGGTCTGTGAGATTCTATCTTGAATCTAAAATAAATTCTACTTTGTTGGAGAAAATATCTTGTGGTCTGAGGCAATCACGAGGCAGATGTTCCATTCTTTGAGGCTTGGCTTCCTTAAATGTGTCATTTAATTCATTTACCAAGTATAATTTTCAATCTTTACATTGGGAAGAAATTGTGAAATCTATCAAACTCTCACCTTTAAGGCCCTTATTTTGGGATGTTCAGAAAAGTTTTTTGATTTTGCCTATAATTCAATACTTCTATTTTGATTATCGATTTTTTTTTTAAAAAAATGTCAGCCTTGGATATGGAACATTTCCTAGGTAGTTGGTATGGTGTACTGATGTAGTGATATTCCTTGTCTGAAACTGTGGGATTAAAGTCAACTTCTTCATTTTTAGTGTAATGCCTGTGGTCTTCTTATAATAATTATATAGCCTGGCATAAATGGACTGCTCATATTTTACGTTTTTTTCCCAAAGAAAAAGCTTGTATGTTTTGTTAAGTTCTGCAAAATCTGTTTGGATTTCCCAGGAAAGGTGTGTCTAGTTTTTCCTTGACTGATGTCCAAGAGATGGATGCACTAGTTTCTACCTTCAGTGCTTTTGAAATGAATGGAGCCGGTCCTCTAGTTCTAGCATGGGCAGTATTTCTTTATCTGCTCTTGACACTTCCGGAAAAAGATGAAAACAATGAGCTAATGGTATGTGGTTCAGTTATATGTGAAATTGTTATTTACCACTTAAGCATGCGTGTGTGTATTACCAAGTTGACCCTTTTTCTTTTCTCTGCATCCAGGAGATTGATCACATTGGTTATGTTCGTCAAGCCTTTGAGGCTGGATCCTTACGTTATTGTCTTGAAATTCTTCAGTGTGACATTTTGAAGGAGTATGATGTGCGTCACTCTTACTTGGGCAGCATAACTTGCTATAATGGACGAATTTTTGTTGAACCTTGATTGATTCCTCTCCGTTCTATTATGAAGCATTCAACTTTCTTCTATACTATATTGTGTTTATAGTAAGCAAACTAAGCATGATATATTTTAATATTTATATTCATAATATATTGCTAGTGTTAGGGATAAACATATAGGTATTAATTAGGACATAATATATAGTAATTAAGTTAGAATATTTGGGCTGATATTTTTCTTCCTTGTTTTCCTCTATTAGCTGTCAATTATCCTCAATCATTATTGTATTGTCTCCTCTATACACACACACACACACACACACACACACACACACACACACACACACATGCCTGGCCAGATTATGGCTCATGGCTTCAGCTCATTCTCTTCCGTTACCTGATAACATGGAATCAGAGAGCCTAGGTTGCTGAAGGTTCCGTAAAACCTCTCTGCCCCCTCCCTCTTATTTCCTTTGTTTTCTTCTTCTTCTTCCTATTTTTTTCCCGATCCACTAATTGGCTAAACCCTTTCACCGCCCTTTCCCTCTTTTCTTCTCTCTCTACGGTGCGCAGCCTTGCTGATTGGCTGCGAGTTGATGTACGAGTGATCCAAACGGGATCATAAGGGCGAGCCAGGGGTTCTTGCGATTTGCAGGGAGCTGTGCCACCCAGTTTGCTATCTCCATATCAGAATCAGACTTTGGCCTTCCTGTTGCTGTTTTCTTCTTACTGTAGATCTTTTGTTTTGGGCACGGTGGTGTAGCTCAAATTTTGGTTGATTGATGCAGACGGTTGTGCGACTTTGTTCGGTGATGGCAGATGACAAGAAAGTCGTGACTGAGGTCATATCCTCTAATTCCAGAATCACTGATCGCAAATTAAATGATACAAATTATGTGTTATGGAAGGGCTTTGTTCAGAGACATCTCTCCTGTAATTAGGCTGGCAATAAAATCCATTAATTTTTAATCCATCCATATTAAAATCAATCCAATTAAAATAATATATTTTATTGGATTGGATCTAATGGATTAAATTTAGTTATGCATAGTTAGTAATCCAACCAAAACATGCGTTGGATATCCAATTAAAAACCAATCCAATGGATATTCAATTAAAAACCAATCCAACTATCCACTGTATTTTACATTTTTTTTCAGTTCAAAGAACTGAACGTAAAGGTTACTAACTAGAAATTTTTTAGAGAGAATTTTTTTAGAGAGAGAAAAAATTGAGAGAGAGAAACATTTTTAGACAGAATAAAATTTTTTAGAGAGAGAATGAAAATTTTAAGATAGAGAAACATTTTTTAAGGAGAATGAAATTTTGTAGAGAAATTTTTTAGAGAGAGAAGGAAAATTTTTTAAGATATATATTTTTTTAAATGATTAGGTTGGATATCCATCCATCCAATTCATTAAAATGGATTAATAGATGGATTGAATATCCATCCATTAAATTGAGTCATGGATGGATTGAATAATATTAAGTATTTTTTAATGGATCTTAAATAGATTAATGGTTTATTTTGGATCCATTCATTATGATCCAATCCAAAATCAAATCAATCCATCCATTTGCCACCCCTACCTGTAATGACTTGGGCACCCACCTCACTGTTGACCCGCCATAAGAGGCCGACGCCAAAGATAAGTGGCTAAAGGACGATGATAGAATTCTGAATCAAATTCTAAACTTCATGAAATACCATATATAGGATTTGGTTGGGCATTGCAGTACGGTAAAAGAGTTGTGGTCATATATCGAATCTTTATATGCTAGTAAACATAACTTGTTCCATGTTCATGAGTTGTTAACAAGCTTATATTGAGCATCATAGAAAGGAAACCATTGCTCCGATACTACTCTGATGTCAACCGCATGTTTGAGGAAATGAAAACCTTGTACCCTCTAACGGTTGACTTCAAACAGATGCAAGAACAGCGAGAAGAAATCATTGTCTAGTGTTTTTTGGCTGGATTACACTTTGAGTATGAGGTGGCTAGCACCCAGCTCCTGACGGGCTCAGAAATTCTAGGCAAGCTATCTAAAGTATTTTCTCAGCTCCAACGAGTTTGTAAAGATGCTGGAAAGGATGCTCTTGTAGGGGAAATTATTGCTTTAGTCAGCTCCACATCACGAAACGACAATACTCGTGGTGGAAGGAGTGGTACTAGAGGTGGCAGGGGTGGAGGAAGAGAAGGAGGCAGACCTGGCTCCCGCACCTGTCATCATTGTGGGGAACTTCGTCATATACAGAGAAATTGTTGGAAACTCCATGGCAAGCCGTTGTCTTTTCCCCCACCTAAATTTGCCAATGCTGCCACGCATGAAGGATTACTGCCTACCCCTGCTCCCCCTCCTCCGGAAGTTCCAGTCATTGTTGCTGTCCCAATTGATGAGCATGCACGCCTCACGCAGTTTTATGCTTCACAGCAGCCTGCTAAGCCTTCCACAACCACCTTAGTTCAAACAGGTAACCCCACCACTTGCCTTTCCACGACTCCTCGTGACTGGGTCATTGACTCTGGAGCCACAGATCATATGACCGGAAGCACAAGTATCTTATCCAACTTCATTCCCTTATCCACTTTCTCTCATGTTACTTTAGCCGATGGTTCCATCTCCCATATTATAGGCAGTGATGCTACACAGCCCACTTGTTCTTTGCCTCTCACCTCTGTTCTTTGTCGGCCTAAATTTCCTTTTAATCTTCTCTTTGTTAGCCAAATTACAAAAACTCTTAATTGTGGTGTTTATTTCTTTCCTGGTTATTGTGTTTTTCAGAATCTTGGTATGAAGAACATTATGGGCAGTGGTTGTGAATTCGGTGGTTTGTACATGCTAGATACACCTATTGATGATGTGCCACATCCTATTGCATGCACTAGTGGGGTTGCTTCACCTTTTCATCAACTTCATTATCGCTTTGGTTATCCTTCCCTTTCAGCCCTGAAGATCCTTTGTCCAAGTTTGAAGTCTATGTCTACCTTAGATTGTGAGTCTTGTCAATTAGCTAAACATCGTAGGACCTCCTATTTACCTAGATAAAATAAGCGGGTTGTGTCCCCCATTTGATATTGTACACTCAGATATTTGGGGTCCTTGTCTTGTAATTTCAAAATCTGGTTTTTGTTATTTTGTGACTTTTGTTGATGATTTTTCCCGAGTTACTTGGTTATATTTCATGAAGCATCGGTTTGAGTTATTTTCCATTTTTTCTGGTTTTTGTGCTGAAATTCAAACATAATTTAACTGTCATTCGTGTTTTAAGAAGCGGAAATGCTAAAGAATACTTCTCTACTCCATTCTCCACTTTCTTGTCTCAACATGGCATCATTCACCAATCCTTATGTGTTTCCACCCCTCAACAAAATAAGGTTGCTGAATGGAAAAATAAACATCTCTTAGAAACAACAAGAGCACTTTTGTTCCATATGAAAGTTCTTAAGGTATTTTGGGCAGATGTCGTTGCTACGGCATGTCATTTAATTAATCGTATGCCCTCGGCTATTTTGCATAATAAGATCCCTTACTCAACTTTATTTCCTTTACCTCCCCGCATATTTGGTTGCATTTGTTTTGTTCAGGATGTTCGTCATCAAATCTCTAAACTTGACCCTAAATCCTTGAAATGTATATTTCTTGGCTACTCTCGATCCCAAAAGGGATACCGTTGCTTTTCTCTTGAACTTGGATAGTACTTGGTATCTGCTGATGTTACCTTCTTTGAGTCCCCACCCTTCTTTAGTACTAGTCATTCTACAGCTCCATCTATTACATCTTCTGTTCTCTCTATCATTGATTATGATGATGATTTTCTTGTCTATACTGCTACTTTTGAAACCTCACAGTTGCATGCCAGGCCATTAATCATACATGTGTATACTAAGCGACTGCGACCCCCTAACTTGGTTGCTTCCCCCACCCCTAGTTTTCAACCTCTGCCTATGGATTCTTCGACTCAAGATCCAGCACCTTCCTCGTCAGATCTTGATCTTAATTGCTCTTCGGAAAGGTAAATGGTCTTGTACTTAACCCATCTCTTCCTTTGTCCAGTATAATGCCTTGTCCCTTTCTTCCAAATGCTTTGTTACCTCTTTAGACAGTGTTGTTGTGCCTAAAACTATTGATGAAGCATGCTCTCATCCTGGTTGGTTTGCTTCCATGGAAGAGGAGATGAGTGCCCTTGATCATAATCACATATGGGACTTGGTTTCCTTGCCTCTGGGAAAGAAAGCAATTGGTTGTAAATGGGTGTTTGCTGTCAAAATGCATCCAAATGGTTCCATTGCTCGCTTAAAGGCAAGGTTGGTTGCTAAGGGATATGCCTAAGTCTATGGTATGGATTACTTAGAAACCTTCTCTCCTGTTGCTAAGCTCACATCAGTACTGTTATTTATTTCCTTGGCTGCTTCTAATGGTTGGCATTTCATCAACTTGATGTTAAGAATGCATTCTTGCATGGTGATCTTCAAGAGGAGGTGTATATGAAGCAACCACTTGGGTTTGTTGCTCAGGGAGAGTCAGGTACGGTGTGTAGACTGCGTAAATCCTTGTATGGGCTAAAACAATCCCCAAGAGCTTGGTTTTGGAGATTTAGTGAAGTGGTCATCAAATTTTGGTTACAACGGAGTGCATATGATCATTCTGTATTCTTCAGACAAGCTTTCTGGATGCATCCTTCTATTAGTCTATGTTGATGATATTGTCATTACCGGCCAAGATGATGTGGGAATTGCTGCACTCAAGAACTTCCTTTAGAGTTAGTTCCAAACAAAAGACTTGGGTGCTTTTAAGTACTTACTTGGGATTGAAATCCTGAGAAGCAACATGGGGATCTTTCTATTTCAGAGAAAATATGTTCTTGACTTGTTAGAAGAAACTGGGTTGTTGGCAGTGAAGCCATGTGACACTCCATTAATGCCAAACATAAAGTTAACAGCAGATGATGGAGAATTATTAATAGATCTTAAGAGGTATAGGAGAATTGTTGGGAAACTCAACTATCTTACTATGACAAGGCCAGATATTGCATTCTCTGTTAGTATTGTTATTCAGTTTATGTCTTCACCTAGGAGTGCCCATTGGAATGCTGTTATTCACCTTCTAAAGTAACTTAAGGGTTCTCCTTGGCGTGGGATTCGGTACCAAAATCATAGGCATTGTAGGGTGGAAGCTTTCTCAGATGCTGATTAGGCAGACTTTCCAGATGATAGAAAACCATTACTGGGTACTGTGTTTTTGTTGGGGGAAATCTAATTGCATGGAAAAGTAAGAAACAAGGTGTGGTGGCTCAATCTAGTGCTGAGTCTGAGTACAGAGCAATGGCACAAATTACATGTGAACTTACATGGGTTTATCATCTTCTAGGAGACATTGGTATGACTAGCTCTTGTCCTATGCAGCTATGGTGTGATAACCAAGCAGCAATACACATTGCTAATAACCCAATCTTTCATGAGCGCACCAAGCATATAGAGGTTGATTGTCACTGTGTTTGAGAAAAACTTAAGCAAAAGTTAATCTCATTAAGGCATGTTCGAACTAGAGAACAACTAGCTGATGTGTTCACCAAAGCTCTGCCTGCGAATAAGGTTACTCAGATTTGTAACAAGATGGGCATGATTGACATTTATGCTCCATCTTGAGGGGGAGTGTTACGGATAAACATCTGGGTATTAATTAGGACAGAGTATATAATAATTAAGTTAGAATATTTGGGCTGATATTTTGTTTCCTTGTTTTCCTCTATTAGCTGTCAATTACCGTCAATCATTATTGTATTGTCTCCTCTCTGTAAATATATATATACACATGCCTGGCCAGATTATGGCTCTTGGCTTCAGCTCATTCTCTTTCATTACCTAATAACGGCTAGTATAGTGTATATATTCTTCATTTTGTTTGTTCTGCTGTTTAAATTATTGTACAATAAATGGTTTTTTCCCCTTCCATTTAGGGCCCAGTGTCTGGTTATCGAGGTGTTTTGAGGACATTAATTTCTGCATTTATTGCATCTTATGAGATCAACCTTCAGGTATTGTATGTAAAATCTGTAGTTAGTTTTAAGTAGATTATATACATCTTTCTCATTTGGTCTGCTCTAACAAAGGTACAGCCAGAGGACAGTAACCCCACTTTGATACTGGATATTCTTTGCAAGATTTACCGTGGAGAGGTTTGGATGTATAATCATTGTCCTTCAGTTCTTTCATTGCTTCAGTATCACGATATCTGCTAGTGATTGTTTATTGATTGAAGGACTGTGCTCCTTAACTTTCAGGAATCACTATGTATTCAATTTTGGGACAAGGGAAGTTTTATTGATGGTCCAATTCGGTGTCTTCTTTGCAACCTAGAGAATGAGTTCCCTTTCAGGACAGTAGAACTTGTACGACTCTTGTCATCCCTTTGTGAAGGAACTTGGCCTGCAGAATGTGTGTAAGTAAATAATTCATGTTTTTCTGTTATCTCATATATTGTAATAAAACTGCTATTCTTCTCGAACTCAAACGCACATTTTTTTCTTCAATTGTTGGTAGTCTTTCTTATGGATGCATTTTTTTAACAGGTATAACTTTCTAGATAGGTCTGTTGGTATATCATCCTTGTTTGAGATTAGTAGCAATTCGCAGGCGGATGATGTCTCTCATATAGTGGAGGCACAACAGGCAGTGCGAGTACCTGGAATTGAAGGTTTGTTTATTCCTGCTGGAACTCGAGGGCGTGTCTTGAAAGTTGTTGGAGAGAATACTGCCCTTGTACGATGGGAGGTGAATTGTCCAAATATTTTCATGATGCTTTAATTTATTTTTCTAAGTGCTTCATGTTGCCTTATTGATGGTCTATAATCATAAATTTCCTTCACAGCTAGTTTTTGGTGGTCTGGAATTTGATGACTTAGAATTTTATTTTATTTTATTTTTTAAATGTTAGTGCTTATTCTGGTATTTCTGTTCTGTCTCCTCTTTGCCTTGGGATAGGCCTGGAATAATCAATAATATGAAAATCCTGCCAATCACATCTACTAAGGCTGGTTCTGAAAGTTCCTAATAGAAATAGTTCAATTTTTATTTCGAGTACTGTGTGGTACTAAAATCAATTTATTGTAGTTCACTGAAGCTGATTTTAAGTATTTGTTTTATCTACACCTGGTTTCAATTAAATTACTTGCTTGCCAAATCCAAACTAACAAAATGTTGAGAAGTTCTATAAATTCTTTGGTGATGGGTTTGCAATCTGAAATATTCTTCTTTAGTGATAATCAATTAAATGCTAGTGTTTCAGTTTTCCATTCTTTAAGTTTTGTTTAGTTGGAAATTATAAATGTTGCTTATGTTTTATACACCTTATAAATTTTACTGTCATTTGTGTCTTAATGTTTTTGTGAACGTTTTAAAGTTAGGATGTGTAATTGGCTGAAATAATATGGATGATTAATGTTTTTATTAACGTTTTAAAGCATATATACAGAACTTGGAGATTATGTTATTATATGGAGTGGGTTTCATATCTCATCAATATAATCTTAATTTCTCAGATTTCTATTCACGCTGACAAAATCTTCATTTTTCTAGTATGCACCATCTGGAGTGTTTGTGTTACTCCTACGTTTGGCCCAAGACATGTATTTGAATAGCAAGGAGGAAGTTGTTTTCACTCTTGACCTGCTTAGTAGATTGGTGTCCTTTAACACTGTAAGTTGGATAATTTAACTGTTCGTTTCCAATTTGGTTCTTTGGAAGAATACAGCCACTGCTTGATAATTGTTGCAACTGCCTTCATCACTGATTTATGGATGCATGATAAACAGTCTAGTATTATATTTCTCTTGTTTGGCATCACATGATGAGACTCAAAGGTTTTAAGTAGTATTTTTAACAATAAGATTAGTGCATCAATTGTTCTTGCATTAATCTTTTTGTCTGCCTAATGATCTTCGATCCTTGGTTGTTGATTTTGACTTACTTGGATCTGCTTATACCTTTGTTGTATTTATTTGTTGGATCTGCCTGAGTTACCAGCACGCTTAGTGTAGTTGGTTCCATCCCCTCTAAGCTTTGTAGTAAATTTATCCAATATTCATACAAAATGGAATATTAATATAATCCACATGTTGTTAAAAGAGTGACGGAACTGCCAGCCTGCCATTTTGAACTTGTTTATATTTTTGTTTTTGGTCCATGGCAAAGCCTTTTCCTTTGTGAGTTTCATGATTTTCCCTACATTTATCAAGACTACTTTTATTATTGTCTATTTTGACATGGGGACTATGGTTCTGCGTTCACTATTAGGATATTCTGTTTTGCTGAGCCCTGATCTAGGAGCCTGTTATGGCTTTTGGTCATTACCGGCCTGACTGAGCAAAGTGTGGACTCTGTTGAAACTTTAGGTTGCTTAGACTCGAAAATATTTTATGGGAAAAGGGGTCCCAAGCATATATCAAATTCTTATATTTTTCTGTATCATGACTTTGTCCCCTTTTTCTCTCACAGATTCTGTTACTATATGCAGGCTGTCTGTTTTTCTGTGATGGACATTAGCAACTCTCTTCAATTTCATGCTATTGGCTTGATGAATGAGCAGGTTGAAAAGAATTTCTGGTAAATTATTCAATTTGAATGATTGTTTTATTGCATATGTATTTTCCTTGATTAATTTTATAATTTATTATGTTTTTCTCTTAACTTTTTGGTATCTGTTAGTTTTTTGAATAATTTATTTTCCTTGTCTTTACAGGGTGGTTGAGATAATTTGCAATCTGATAAAAAACCTGCCTCTGAATTCCTGTGGTGCTGCACTTATGTCAATGGGCGTCAAGATTTTGGGGATTATGTTGATCTGGTAGTAATTGAACTTAAGCTTGTGTAGAAGTTGAACAATATGTGCTAATAAAGTATTTGATCTGTATTTTTATCTCTTGGGTCTAAAGTGTAAAAAACATAATATTTGTGCTATTCAAGTATTTGATCTGTATTTGTATCTCGAGTCTTTAAGAGTAAAAAACTTAATATTTTGATGGATTGTTTGAGGCTTTCTCCTTGCTGGCTCTTCATGATTTAGTTTTTTTTTGTTGGACCTTCATTTGTTTTTAATTAATAATGTTATTGATACAAGACTTACTAATTCTTTTCTTTTCCTGTCCAGTTCTCCATCTAATGTTACAGCAGTCACTCTAAAAGCAAATCTATTTGATATCACTTTGCAGACAGCTGTGTTCAGTGTAGGCAGTAATGGCTTGTCAAGGTAAAACCCTATTTTTAAAATAGCATGCATATACAAATAGACAACCATGACTTCACATTTTCTTTGACATTTTTCTCATGGCTCATAGTGGCTTATTGTTTTCAATTTATTTTATAGAATATCAAGTTACATCTCCCAACCATTCTGTCTTTTTCCAGTGGATCATGGTTGCTTTCTGGAAAACTGGCTAGGATGCTTTTAATTGACTGTGAGCAAAACAGTAATGACTTCCCCTTGGCAATATCAGGTACAACTAATACGATTTCTCAACCATTTTATTAGTATAATGATATTTATTTGTTTCTGATTGTTTGAGTCTTGCATTCTTGTGCTTATCTGGCTTGCTTTGAAAGTTGGAGTACATGAAAATAGGTCTTATTTTTCTCAAATATATGTGTTGATTTTGCACTGTTATCTATTTTACTTCTTTCTTCTTCCTTATTATTATTGTTAGAATAGTTTAGAATATTTAAATATAGTAGTATATCATGTATATATCAATTAGGATCAATTAGGATATCAGGATTGTGCCACTGTGATTAATTGTAATTAATATTAACATTTGTATATAGAGATCATGTGTGGTCTGATTAAACACACAATACAACAATAATCCTTTCTTCTTAAAGTTGGTATCATAGCGGGTTTCGACCCGTCTCTGTCTAAATCCTAATCCGCTGTGCCTACTGCTCAGCGACAAATTTCCCTTCCTTGCCACGACTCAATTCCGGTGAGCCTTCACTGTCGCGCCTCCTTCTAGTAGAATTTCTCTCACTGTCGTGCCTCTTTTTGGTAGATTTTCCAACGACGTCATTTTCCAGTGACCGTCCAAGCTGTAGATCTGGGTGCGAAACCCACTACATCAGGATTGCACCACCTCGACGGTCCAAATCTCGAAAACCGCGTCGCCGTCCGCCTGACCACGCGCTGCCACTCTCCGTTGCAGTAGAACCCACGCACCGGCGCGTGAGAGAGCGTGGGAACTCTTTCCGGCATCGTTCTTCCATAGACTTGGACGAAACTTACTATAGAAGACGTCCCAAGTCTTTTCAAGTCTCATCCTGGCTGTTTTTGTGGTGTTTCAGATCGTGTGTGCCTTTGCCATCGTATTTTTGGGCATTTTGCTGCGTTCCCTTGCTGCGTTTTGTTGATTCTAGACCTGCCTAGTCTTTTTTGGACCTATTCCAGGTGTTTCCTTTATTTTTTAGTCATCTTACTTTGATTTCTCACAATGGGCGAAGCTATCTCAAGCGTTTCAAGAGACTCATCTGCTTCCGCAACCATACTAGAGTTTGCTGCTCTTGTCTCCCAAGTTAATAACTCTGGTAGTGGTCGTGGTGGTAGCAACAGGCCACATTGCTCTTTTTGTAACAAGTTAGGACATTTGAAGGAGCGTTGTTAGGTGAAACATGGTAAATCAACATCCGCCAACTTTGCTCAGATTAAATCATCATCATCCACCTCCAGAGTGACCATTCCTACTGTAGATTATAAGGCCTTCCTCCGCTTTAAGGCATCTTCACATATTTCAGTTGAACAAACTGGTAATCCCATTGCCTGTTTATCTCAATCATCTCTTGGGCCATCGATAATTGACTCTCATGCTTTTGATCACCTTTGTGGTAATAAGGATCTTCTCACCTCTCTTACCTACTCCACTAAATTACCCCCTATTACTCTTGCTAATGGAACCAAAACTGTTGTCACCAATATTGGCCAAGCTTGGCCATGTCTCTTTCTACCTTTAACATCTGTTCTGTATGTACCTGACTGTCCTTTCAATTTGATATTTGTTAGTCAGTTAGTTCGCGCCCTTAACTGTTCTATTATCTTCACTAAACACTCTGTTCTTGTGCAGGATCAAGGTACAGAGAGGACGATTGGAATCGGTTGTGAATCACGAGGACTTTACGATCTTGTTGTGCCTAGTTCTCCAGTGGCATGTACCATAACAGATTCTCCTAACCTCATTCACAGTCGTTTTGGACATCCAAGTCTTTCCAAGCTCCAGAAAATGGTTCCTCACTTGTCTAGTTTACAGTCTTTAGATTGTGAATCTTGTCAAAAAGAGAAGCACATTCGTGCATCCTTTCCTAATCGAGTCAATAAAAGAGCTGATTCAACCTTCTCCCTTGTTCATTCAGATATATGGGGACCTAGTCGTATCAGTTCTAGTTTAGGATTTTAATACTTCGTAACCTTTATTGATGATTATTCTCGTTGCACTTGGGTCTTTTTAATGAAAAATCGTTCTGAATTATTTTCAATATTTCAAAAGTTTTGTGCTGAAGTTTGTACTTAGTTTGGAAAAACTATCCATATTCTGCATAGTGATAATGCACGCGAATATCTGTCTTCTAATTTTCAGGAATTCATGGCTAAATAGGGTATCTTGCATCAAATAACTTGTCCTCACACTCCACAACAAAATTGAGTGGCTGAACGCAAAAATCGACATTTAATTGAAACAACCAAGACTTTACTCTTACATATGAATCTTTCAATCCGTTTTTGGGGGGATGTTGTTCTTACATTTTGCTATTTGATAAACCACATGCCTTCCTCTGTTCTAAATGACCAAGTCCCGTATACTATATTATTTCCTGATACATCTACTTATCCTGTGTCTCCTTATGTGTTTGGTTGTACCTTTTGCCCACAATGTTAATCCTAGAAAGGGCAAGCTCACTGCCAAGGCCTTTAAGTGTCTTTTCCTTGGATACTCTCGTCTTCAAAAAGGGTATCACTGCTACTCTCCCGATTTAGGCTGCTATGTTGTGTCTGCTGATGTCACTTTTTTCGACCAACAACCCTTTTATTCTTTACCTGTAGATGCTTCCCAAGTAAACACAATCCTTCTTATTCTTATCTATAGTCCTCCTGTTGATTTCATCAGTAATCCTACTCATGTTCTTGCTCTGGTGCCTGCCCATGGTCCTTCTTGTCCATTAGTTACTTATCAACGTCAACCACGACTGCTTATTGGTGCTAACCTTGTTCTAGAGGAAGTTCCAGATGATTCACTACCTTCGCCAGTCGTTCCCTCTGCCTTAGTTCTTGCATCAGACAGCTCACCTATTACTCTTCGGAAAGGTAAACGTTCTACTCGTAACCCTCATCCGCTTTATGCATTTCTTAGTTATGATCGTCTTTCTTCACAACATTACACCTTTGTTTCAAGTCGGTCTTTTGTTTCCATTCCTAAAACCACAAGTGAAGCATTGTCTCATTCAGGTTGGCGTCAGGCGATGATAGATGGGATGTCTTCCTTACATTTTAATGGCATATGGGAGCTAGTTCCTAAACCACCAGGCAAATCTATTGTTGGCTGTAGATGGGTATTTACTGTTAAAGTTGGTCCAGATGGCTCCATTGATTGATTGAAGGCTCGTTTAGTCGCCAAAGGCTACACTTAGATGTCTTTTCCTCGCCATAGCTGTTGTTTTCCATTGGCTTTTCTACCAGCTGGACATCAAGAATGCCTTCTTACATGGTGATTTACAAGAGGAGGTTTATATGGAGCAACCGCCTGACTTTGTTGCTTTGGGGGAGTCTGGATTGGTATGCAAACTTCGCAAGTCCTTGTATGGCCTAAAATAGTCTCCTCGGGCTTGGTTTGGCCGATTTAGTGCAGTTGTTCAGGCCTTCGGCATGATTCGCAGTGAAGTCGATCATTCAGTTTTTTATATGCATCAATCTCCCAATCAATGCATCTACCTTGTGGTTTATGTGAATGACATTGTCATTACTAGAAACGACCGAGTTGGCATTGAACAATTAAAACAACATTTATTCACTCATTTTTAGATCAAAGACCTTGGTAAGCTCCGTTATTTCCTAGGTATCGAAGTGGCACAATCTAGACATGGCATTTCTATCTCCTAGAGGAAATATACCTTGGATATCTTGTAAGAAACTGGTATGTTAGGGTGCAAACCCATTGATACACCCATAGATCCTAATGTCAAGCTTCTACCAGGACAGGGGGAGCCACTAGCGGATCCTGGACATTACCGTAGATTGGTTGGAAAATTGAATTATCTCACAGTAACAAGGCCAGATATGTCTTTTGCTGTGAACGTGATAAGTCAATTCCTTGATTCTTCATGTGACTCTCACTGGGATGCTGTTGTTCGAATACTCCGATACATTAAAGAAGCACGAGGAAGAGGCTTATTATATGAAGGTAAGGGGCATGTCGAAATTTGTGGTTATACAGATGTTGATTGGGCAGGCTCTCCCTCAGATAGACTCTCTACTTCAGGGTACTGCTTTCTTTTTGGGGGAAATCTGATAACTTGGAAAAGTAAGAAGCAAATTGTAGTCGCCAGGTCAAGTGCAGAGGCTGAATATCGAGTGATGGCCACTGCAACTTGTGAACTCATTTGGTTGCGGCAATTACTTAAAGAGTTGAAAATATGTGACCAACAACCAATGAAGCTTGTATGCGATAATCAGGTTGCACTACATATATCCTCAAATCCTATCTTCCATGAGATGACTAAGCATTGAGATTGATTGCTACTTTATTAGGGAGAAAATTCAATATGGAGAAATTGCTACTGCATTTGTGAATTCGAATGACCAGTTTGTAGACATTTTTATTAAGGCTCTTAGAGGTCCCCGAGTTAACTATATATGTAACAAGCTTGGTGCACATGATATATGCGCACTATCTTGAGGGGAAGTGTTAGAACAATTTATAATATTTTAAATATAGAAGTATATCATGTATATATCAATTAGGATCAATTAGGATATCAAGATTGTGTCGCTATGATTAATTGTAATTAATATTAACATCTATATATAGAGATCATGTGTGGTCTGATTAGACACACAATACAGCAATAATCTTTTCTTCTTCAAGTATTATTATTATTTTTTATAGAAGAATAAATTTAAGATGAAGAGAAGAAGATTACAAAGAGTTAGGACGATAAGAGATTCTCCTTACAAAAATAAAAAGAGGACAAACAAAAAGAAAAAAAATCAATGAAGCAAAGTTGTCCAATCTCTCAACATTTCTGTAAGAGAAATCCCTTTAAAAAGACAATGGGCTTTTACACCAAATAGAGGCCAAGCGCCTAATCTTATCCCAAAGGAGCTGCTCATCCAAAGAAATCTCCTTAAAGATGCAAGAATTACACTCTAACCAAAAACAGCTTGAACTAATATATTGGATGCTTTTTGTGAAAGATTTTGCAAGTGTTGGTAGACTTAAAATTCTGTTAAGATGCTATACTTATCTAGGAGTGCCTTTTACTGAAATATAGCAAATTAACTATGACCCAATAATCAGAAAAGGAAAAAAGGAAGAAGAAAAACTATAATCCACTCCCTGAATACAAAGGTGAGTTGCTCGTACTTTATGACAATATACTGATGTATATCTATGCTATTTTTCATTTGCAATAAAAAATTAATTCACTAGAATTGTTGGTTTGACTTGCTTTTGTGAAGTTCTCTGCTATATTACATCTATTTTCTCCATATTCTTATGCTGTGGTCTGGATCTTGCAGTGCTGGACTTCACCATACAGCTTGTAGAAACAGGGGTCGAGAATGATGCTCTCCTGGCATTGATCATTTTCTCTTTGCAGTATGTACTAGTCAATCATGAGTATTGGAAATACAAGATAAAGCATATTAGATGGAAAATAACGTTGAAGGTCTGACCTTCTGTTTGAAGCCGTACAACTTTGTTTTCAGTTTTAGTTAATCTTTAGTGGAATACTTCTGAGATTCTGAATGACGGTGGTAACCATAATTCTTTCTGTCAGTTGCTAGCTTGGTTTTAACGTGAAAATGGAACGCAAGAAACAGAAATCCAAAATAAACAGCCTTAGCCAGTAGAAAAATTTAAAATTTGTTTGCTTATGCCTCTTCATGAAGATATATGCTGCTAATTCTCATATGTTCAGTATACTGAATTGACCAATTAATAATAAGTTTCTCCTTTTCCTTCAAAAAGAGTTTTGTGGTTTCATAATTGTATTTTTCATTACAATTAGCGTTTTCTGGGTGCTTTATATGTGCCCTTCATGTCAAAGTTGTAATGAATGCCTCTTATTTGTTGAATTCTGCCAGTATGTGTTTCTAGTGGTCCTCTGTTGGCATATTTGTTGATCAGAAAGGTCTTTGTTATTATATGTTTGATCTTCACTGGTTATCTTGCTCTCCTGTGGACAATTGAAATTTTAGAAGATTTGATATGCATTGTGAATATTTTGATACAGCTTTTACTGCTGCATTTTTTTTTCCCAGCTGCCCTTGAAAGACGTTTTCAAGACAATAAATTATGTGATTTATTTTTTTGTGCTCTGAAGTCTTTCTCAGTCGCTTCTAATTTGTTGCTAGCACAGTGGGGTGTGATTCTGGGAAATAATTATAATGTAGGTTTTATACATAAGAATTAAGGTTATGCTAATGTGATTGATTTCTAACTTTGGGAGCTGTTGCAGGTTCTTGAGTTGATGAAAAAATGCATTGTATCAATGCCTTATTATGGAAAATTGGGTGAGATTGTACGCAACGTGTTGTTCTCTGATTCTTCCATCCACAACACGCTCTTCCAAATTGCTTGCACTACTGCGCATGCCTTGGAGGTGACATATGTTGAAGCTTTTTCTGGTTTATCTATCACCCATTTGTTATTGGATTTTGCTTACTTCTACAGCTTATTAACAAGAGCACTTCTTTTTAACAGAAATTGAATGTAAGCCGCCTCTTTGATCCAATGGAAATTGAAGGGATACAGCTTGCTATAGGTTCTGTTTTAGATATTCTTTCAGTCATGCTGACCAAACTTTCTAAGGTACAGAGGAAAACCACAAAGTGTTAATGTTGAATGATAATTATATATTTGGTTTTATCTGGTGCATATGATTACAGGAATTCATATGATGATAGTTAGTTGATGGAATACCATACTTTTCTTTTGTTCTCCATCTTAGAAGTTTTTAAGCATTATTGCTTTTGTACTATAGTCTATATATCAATACTATACTTTATTGTCTTTTATTTTCCATAACTTCCTCTTTCCTGATTATTGTCTATTATTCATGACATCTTTACATTATGGAAATACTGAAAATCTTTCTGTGTTGTCCAGGATGCATCATCCAGTTTTCCTGTTTTTCTCCAGGCAGTGTTCTCATGCACAACCAGACCAGTTCCTGTTGTCACTTCTGTTATATCCTTTATTTCATACTCTCGAGATCCTGTATGAACTCTATCCTTGCTCAAATTGGAGTGTCATTACATTTTTCTGATTCTTTTTGTACTCCTAATTTCTCTGAACTGCACACTTGCGGTGGTGGTATTGAGTTTTTATTGAACAATAACTAACACCTGCCTCTTTCTGTTCTCTTTTCTTCCATCAGTTAGAGATCTGTGAGCACTCCTGTGTACACTGCTTCATCAGTTACATATTGTGTTATGTATTGATAATGCCATTAGTTGCATAAGGAACTGATATTGATCACATTTGCTAGATTTTTCCCTAGTTTTCATAGTTACACTTGGATTGTCAACTTTTCATCTCTTTTTTCTGTATTGTGTTGCCTTATTTTGTTTGGCTTGCTTGCTCAAACATTAGCTTCATCAAGTATACATCTCATCATGCATTTGATGCCATAATCAAGTGGACCCTACATATCTCTGTTGATAGATTATTTTTAACTTATTTTACCACCCTTTAATGTGTACTTGATGATACCTGATTTTCTGTCGCATTGCTTGACAACAGACTATTGTTTTGTCAATATAGGCCATCCAATTTGGTGCTGTCAGGTTTATTTCAATGTTATTTGCCGTAGTAGATTGTATTCAACCATTTTCATATGGAACCACATGCTTTGCTCCAGATAATGAGGTTTGGGGTCTTAGTTTCAGCTTCTTCAACTTCATTGTTTTTTTAGCTTATAAGTTCGATTTAAGTGATAATTTTTCTAATTGATATTAGATCATGGATTTGAGGCACTCTGTGAGCTACATACTGCAGGAGCAGTCAGTATCAAATGAAGATCTCTTTGTTGCAACAGTCAATCTGTTAACTTCTGCGGCACATTACCAGGTTTGAATTATGTATAGTAAATTAAAGAATTTGGTTTGCCCTTTTTTGTGTATAAGTTACAAGCTTACTTGCACTGATACCATTTTTGGTTTTGTCTGGTGCTGGCAACAAATTATTTTTGTAAATTTCAAAATAAATGCTACAGGTTTTTGCTTTTCTATTGTCATGGGGAAATGTGTCTACTGTTTGTAGGGTTTTTTTTTAATTAAAAGTATATTACTAATATTAGAATTTTGTTGTTAGTTGGTTTGTTTATCAGTCACTTTCACTTTGGTAGCACAGATATCTATTATGTGTTGCCATCTGTTCAAAATGCTTTCACCGAAAGGAAAAAGTGTGGACACTGGACGTAGTGTTTATGACCTTAGCAAGCTTAAAATCGTGTAAAAGTTGATTTTAAATTATTGTATCAGAACTCTGTCTTAGTTTCTTCCTTTTTTTTGGGGGTGGGGGGGGGGGGGTGGGGGAGGACTCAAAGTAACCTTTCACCATGCTCAGCTGTGCTCTGTTTTAGTTTCTTCCTTATTTGACTTTCCTTTTTGCAGCCTGCTTTTATTGTTACTATATTTGCTCCAGAAAACAATGAAGACCACTTGAGTATTGGTGATGCGAAGCTGCAAAGAAATGAAACTTCTCTTGTACCACTAGTTTCAAAAAAATCAAGTCTAGTAGATGCACTTATGCACTATATTGAAAGGGCTGATTGTCTGATCAAGAGGTATAGTTTCTGGAGAATTTTTTCCGTTTTTCTTAGGTTTTTTATCAATTTTTTGCTTTGATTTCCATCTTTATTGCTTATTCTTTTAGCTGGTAAGCTTGCTAGTCAAGCATATTTAAATTTTAATGAGTTACTCATATTGTTTTTTTCTCTTTATCTCCAGTAACCCCTGCATACTGCTTAGCGTACTTAACTTCATGATTGCCTTATGGCAAGGGGCTTCTCAGTATGCAAATCTCTTGGAGTCTCTAAGAAGCTATGGAAAGTTCTGGAAACACTTGGCCGATGCAATCTCGAATGTTGCTAGCAGTGAAACTCCTCAACTCGACAGTCTGAAAGAAAAAGATGCTTTCAATCTGGCATACAGTTTCCATTGTCAATCTGCCATACTGGGAATCATGGCATATGAATTATTCTTGCAGAAAAAGTTGTTGCATGCAGAGTCACTTGTGAAGGATGCAGCTGAATCTCAGGACAAGGAGCAAAATGCCACAAAAACTGAGAAATCTAAAGCCACAGATTTTCACGATCTTAAGGGAATCTGGTCTTCATGGTTCAAGGACTCTGTTTTAGAGAAACTAATAAAGTCATATACTTCTTGTGGATATAATAATGATATATATTATAGTGCAAAGGTTAGCTTCATTTTATTTTCCTTTTTGGTTTAATAGGTGCGGTAGTTTTTACTGTGATTGGGTTAATTTTATAGCAATTCTGTTTTATTGAAATACCTTACATGTGCTTTATCATGGTTTTGTTATGCTTTCAAAATTCAATACCTGTTCGATTTTCTACATTTCTGATCTTACTGTTGAGTCTCTACATGGTTTTTTTGCAAAATGCAAATCAAAAGATAAAAATTCATTCTTGTTTCAATATGTTTATATGTGATGCAATTATAGATTTAATTTTAAACTTCCCTTTTTATTTACGTAATTACGTCCAGCATGTAAAGTATATTTTTATGTGTAAGTGCATCTAAATTTTCAGGTTGCCACCAGTTTATTCTCTGTTCATGTGATGGAAAAATTAGCAGTTAGCGACTCTGGAAGTTTATCTGTGTCATTGCTTCAGAAGATTCATGGAATTCTGACGAAGGTCCAACATCTAATCTATTTTCTTCTATGAAAATCTATTGTTCCTGTTATGGTTATGGTAACTTGTTAAAGGGTATTAATCTATATGAATATGTTAGGCTTCAAAAAATTAAACCTTTAATGTCAGAACTTCTGGTTTACATGTTGCATCATCTGTTTTCAGCTGACTTTTGTCAACATTTTCTAACATGTAGAAATGTTTCTTGTTTGCAGTTGAGCAGTCATCCTGCTTTCTCTGAATTGCTATCTCAGTATTCACAGCGTGGTTACAGGTTACTAGACTGTATCCATGGATGCTTTTTTTATGATCTTAATTAAAAGGCTTTCTATATTAATTACATGTTGTCTGTGACAGTGTTGGAACATCAACAACTATAATTCTTTTTGCTCCGCGTATAATCCTGGATACCTTTTTCATGGATAATCAATTAACATTTAGAACACTCTTTTACTCTGATTTCTCCATCATTGTCTCTCAAAGAAAAGGAGCAAATATTGTACTGAGAGACTGAGAATTAAGTAAAGACCATTTTGATGAAATCCCCAGCACTTTTAATTTGAGTCAAAAGTCATACTTTTTCTTTCCACCAAATAATTCATGTCTTGAATTTACCTTGTCTAACGAGAAGAGATGTATTTCTTCTTTTGTTATGTATATCGATCATAATTTGGTTGTTTTTCTTAATTTTCACAGTGAAGGGAAGGAACTAAAGAAGTTGATACTCAGTGACCTCTATTATCATTTACAAGGAGAGCTTGAAGGGAGAAAAATTGGTATTGGACCATTCAAAGAATTATCTCAGTATCTGGTTGAATCAAATTTTTTGGGAACCTATCAACACCAGTTCAGTGAAGACTCTTTTGTGAAGAATGTGTACTTGTTTGACCTTAAACGCTTGCGAGCAGATTTGAGATTAGATGTGTGGGATTGTTCTGATTGGAGAACATCCAAGGAGATTGCAGAAACCATGTTGTGTTTCCTGCAGGATGCAAACTCGGTTATGTTGCTTTCAAGTTCAAAGCTTTCTGCATTAAAAGGATTGATAGCTGTGTTGACTGTCTACCATGATGATGTGAGAATTTAATATTCTGATTTGCCTTTATTGCATTTTCCTATCTGAATAATAGAGTTAGAGTTGTAAGTTACAAATGTTGAAATGTTCATGTGCTAGCTCAACTGCTCAGATGTTGAGCTGCTTCCTCATGGTCATGAATTTGAGCCATGCAGTTGGCTTATGCATGATTCTTGTAGGTGGAAAGTAGGATCCTGTTTTAACAAGCAATATTTAAAGATTCTAAACATTTTTTCTCATCTTATTACGATTCAAATGCGAAGGTCTGATTAGAAAATTTAGTTTTGGTAATAATTCCTTTCTGCTATGGTTGGATTGGTTTTGCCATGATGAATAGAAGTCATCGGTAGGATTCTTTGCTTTATTATTTTAATTGCTTGACTGCAAGTGTGAAATAGAAAGTACTATAAAAGGCTGTTTGTGATGGAGTTTAGTTGATTCTAATGAGAAAGGTAACATATCAATTTTGTCAATAATTTGCAGTATTTCTATTGACAATACCCTAACAAGATATTGTGGTAAAGTTTTGCCTGAGAGTTTATCCCAATATTAAATGCATAGGGGTAAAGAAAATCTGACTATGGACCATTAGAAACATTTTGGTATTGGGTGAAAAGGTATTTAAACATTGATATTCCAGCTTTCATGTACTTTCCTGAGTTTCTAGGTTAATTGCTGTCGTTTGGTTTTATCATTCTTAAATAACGTTCATCTTCCTGCCCTTTGGTAGTGGGTTTTCTCTGTTCAATTTTCATTTTTCACATGATCTTGCAGTCACTAGGGAGGGCTACTACAGGAGAGAGGATTCCAGATGAACTCATATTCACTTGCATAGATAATACATGCCAATCTTTCCTTGCTACCATTGAAACATTATCACCTGTTCTTGATGCCTCTGAGGATATACTCCATTTTCTTGCATGTCAAGTGAAATTACTTCTCGAGTTGACAAGAACTGTTTGCAAAAGCCTCTCCTTAAATGTGTCTATACTTGTTTTGAAATGTGCCAGTTCAGGTCTTAAACTATTGAGTGAACTTAAGCTGTTACCTTCTGGGGCTAGTGCGATCATGAAGCTATTACTCACATTGCTGCTTTCGGTACTACAGTCCAACTCCCTCAATTCACATTCAGGTGGGGCAACAGATGAGAGTTCTGGTAAGGACTTCTCAAAGGTTTCAAACGCAACCCTAGGCCTACTACCCATTCTTTGCAAGTGCATTGTGATTTCTGAGCATTGCATGCTGTCCCTGTCAGTTATGGACTTAATACTGAGAAGCTTCTTGACGCCCAGGACTTGGTTACCTGTCCTGCAGAATAATCTCCAGCTGCAGCGTGTTACGCTAAAACTCCAAGATAAAACTTCTTCTTCCATTCCTATAATAATGAAGTTCTTTTTGACCCTTGCACGGGTTAGAGGAGGTGCTGAGATGCTTCATTGTTCTGGCTTCTTGTCATCTCTGAGACTGCTGTTTGCTGAATCTGGTGAGGCTATCTCAAGAGTTGGTAGTGAGAATCCAGGCAGCTCATATGAAAAGTTTGAAATGCCTCAAGACATCTGGGGACTTGGATTAGCTGTGGTTACAGCTATGGTTCAATCCTTGGGAGACAGTTCTTCTGGCACTGCTATTGTGGACAGCATGATACCTTACTTCTTTTCAGAGAAAGCTCATCTTATTTTTTATTCTCTAAATGCCCCAGACCTTCCTTCTGATGATCATGACAAGAAAAGACCTCGGGCACAGAGGTCATGGATTTCTTTTGCTACTCTTAAAGAAACAGAACATACTTTGATGCTCATGTGTGAGCTAGCAAAATATTGGAATTCTTGGATTAAGGCAATAAAAAATGTGGATACAGAGCTCAGAGAGAAATGTATCCATCTTTTAGCCTTTATTAGCAGGGGAACTCAACGCCTTGGTGAATTGTCAAGCAGAAATGCCCCTCTTTTGTGTCCACCTACTGTTAAAGAGGATTTTGAAATTTGCTTAAAACCTTCATATGTCAATAGCAGAAATGGATGGTTTGCTCTTGCACCACTTGGATGTGTGTCAAAACCAAAGATCTCTTCTTTCTCAACTGCATTATCTATCTATGGTCAAGCAGCCGAGAGTACTGATCCTGTTCCAAAAACATGCTTCTCTGACACTGTTGCTGTGCAGGTATATAGAATTACATTTCTTCTTTTAAAGTTTCTCTGTTTACAAGCTGAGGGTGCTGCTAAAAGGGCTGAGGAGGTTGGCTTTGTTGATCTTGCACATTTTCCTGAGCTTCCTGTGCCAGAAATCTTGCATGGACTGCAGGTACAGTGAACTTCACATGCATATACTGTTTCCATTTTTATAATATGCCCAAATATAGAAAAATGCAAGATGCAAGTACCATCAATGGTTCGGTTATGCAAGTGTGCTTAAGCATACATTGCTTTACATTTGTTAGCAGTTCATTCAGTCTTTTTTATTAATTGCTATGGGACACCTGAATCCTAGAAGCAAATAATTGGATGTCCGTCTGTGCTTATTTTCTTTTGGGTGCAGGATCAAGCAATTGCCATTATTACGGAGCTCTGTGAAGCCAACAAACTGAGGGTTTCCCGGGAAACACAGAATGTTTGCAGCTTATTGTTGCAAATACTTGAAATGGCCTTGCACTTGGAACTTTGTGTTTTACAAATTTGTGGCATAAGACCTGTATTAGGGCGTATGGAGGATTTTTCAAAGGAAATCAAATCTTTATTTAGTGGTAATATATTCTTCATCCTTCTGTATCACTTGTGTTTGATTCTATTGCCGTTTTGTTGTTTTTTTAATATTTCTGTCTTCCGAAGAAGAGTGTTAAATATTTATTGATGCCTTGTGCAGCATTGGAGGGCCATGCTTTTCTTAAAGCATCTAGTAAGTCTTTGAAACAGATGATATCATGTGTCTATCCTGGATTGCTGCAAGCAGAGAGTTTCATATGAGATTTGCGGTGGACAAAAGAGAACATTATTAATTGTACAGAATTTCATAGTGCCAATTAGTCAGAGCTTTCTTCTTCCACTCTATGTAGCTAGATATTCCTCATGTTGATATATAAATGTGGATTTTCTTCTCACCATCATTCTTTGTGATTCTACATATTTATAACAGAATTTGTGTTTTTCATTTAAAGAATTGTGAAAAATACTGTATAACATAGACCGGTTTCTCGAATTTTGGGTACTGAACTGACATGGCAGGTACAATCGTTACTTGAGATTGTCACCACATTCGTTCATTCAACATTTGCCAGGCATAAGGCATTCCTATTCGGATGAAAATAGATAACACGCGAGTCTCTTATATGGCCGGACTCTTTCATTATCGGCCAATATGAAATAGATACATATGAAAACTATATTACTTTCTGTTAAAGATGTATGATCCTGATTTCGGTTACAGTTTGCGATAATTTAAAAAAGAATTGGTATTCTTAGCAATCCTATTTTTGTTGGTAGCGTGTCTTTAGAGCTTATTTTTCTTCCTTGAGCCAAAAAAAGTGTATCCGTTGGTAGATCCCAATAGCATCGCTGATTTGCAATTATTTTATGGACTATGCCTAATTATATATTTTTAAATAATTGTTGCTGAGGGACCAATCGTGAAATCAAATCCTTATCTCTCACCTCAACTTAGCCCTTTTGTACCCCACACACCGTAAAAATATCACTTCACTTCACTTCAGTGTCTTTATAATCTTTGTTTGCTATTTATTTTTCGGTAGTGTGCTATTTATTTAATGAATAATGTTAAATACAAACACATTATTTTTTATTTATACAAATTTTATTATTTAATTATAATTTATTTCATTTTATTTTTTGCATATTTATATTATAATTTTTTCATTTCACACAAACATTAATGTGAATTAAGCATTTTCTTCGTATAATATCCTTGACATGATGTCCCTTGCTCACCCCTTTTTGCTACAAAAATCTTACAGATGTCCCTCCTCTTCAGTTTCTGAACCTGACAGACCAGTTTTCTAAAGAATCGACACCGTTGGATCTTTTGCAGATTTCCATCTAGAAATTAATCAATCGTGTCCACATTCATTTGGCCCCACATGTGTACCCTGCACTGCATGTTTTGTCACACGTCAAGTAATTCTCACGCAACGGATATATACACAAAATAATAATAATAATAATAATAAATACTAATACACACATTAAGTCACTAAACCAGGAAGCGGCGTCGTTTGTTGGGGCCTGAAAAAAGTCCACACCTATATAGTAGTAGGCTTTGGCATAAAGACAAAAGCATATCCGTCTCCTCGGATCCGTCCCACTAACCCTAGTCAATTCCCAACTTAACCATAGTTACTTCACTTCCCTCTTAACCCGCCACGTGTCCCAATCCAACGGCCACTCCCGAAGATATTCAGAAGCACGAGCCACTATAAATCTCTTTACTCGTCAATCCCAATCCCCAAGCCCTAATCGCTTCGTATTCTACTTCTTTTTCAGTTCCTGATTGAATCGTCTCTCTCTCTCTCTCTCTCTCTCTATCTGCAACGATGCCAAACCCTAAGGTGTTCTTCGACATGACCATCGGCGGCCAACCTGCCGGCCGCATCGTGTTCGAGTTGTACGCCGACACCACCCCGAGGACCGCCGAGAACTTCCGCGCCCTCTGCACCGGCGAGAAGGGAGTCGGTCGCAGCGGCAAGCCCCTCCACTTCAAGGGATCTTCCTTCCATCGCGTGATTCCCAACTTCATGTGCCAGGGCGGTGACTTCACCGCCGGAAACGGCACCGGCGGTGAGTCTATTTATGGCTCCAAGTTCGCCGATGAGAACTTCATCAAGAAGCACACCGGTCCTGGCATCTTGTCGATGGCGAATGCGGGGCCTGGGACGAACGGATCTCAGTTCTTCATATGCACGACGAAGACGGAGTGGCTGGATGGGAAGCACGTGGTGTTCGGTCAGGTGGTGGAGGGATTGAACGTGGTGAAGGAGATCGAGAAGGTTGGATCCAGCTCCGGTAAGACCTCCAGGCCGGTCGTCGTTGCCGATTCTGGTCAACTCTCTTAGACGGTGTTGACCTCTGTACGTGGTGGCTCTGATCTAGGCCTTTTGTGTCTTCTCTATCCGATGTCGTTTTGGTTTCTATCTTTCCGCGTTTACTAAGTCGTTTTAGGGATTGTGGAGATGGTACTATCTCTGGATGGATCATAAGGAACCCTTGCCTTTGTATTTTTGTTTACCTTTTCTTGAATCTTAGTATGTGGTTCGTAGATTGGAGTCTTTGTGATGATAAACTTAAAACCGATGAGCTACCTTCAATAAAATTAGGGGTTATTCCCATATAAAATTTTATCGTTGATCTCCAATTTCATCATACTTTGTCGTTTTTTACTGAAAAGAGTAGTTTTAGTTTTGGTTGTGATTGTGGTATTTACTATTTATACCTAGAATAAATCTTGATAAAGGTTAATTAGTAACGACTTGAGAGCGATAATTAGAGTTTACAAGAGAGAAACTCAAGTACTTTCAATTTGGAGTTGGAGATATGTTTATCAACATTTCGTATGATGGAAGGTCTTCACACGAATAAAAGTTTGGTGAAGTACTTTGTTACTACGAAGAATTTGGTGCTAACAATCCTGTACAACTAATTTATTCCTACTTCTTCATCGCTGGGGTATTTATAAATTTTTCAATTTTAAATTATATTTTTATCAAGATTAACTATTTTAAGATTTATTACACAAAAAACTTTCACACTTTGTATACCGGGAGGAAAATGCTTAGCACGTACATCATTTTCTGTATTTTATATCCATTATATTTATTTTCTACACAAATTTATACAACTTGTAATGATTTTGAAAAAAAAATCTGCTCTGGTCATAGAAATTTTGGTAACTAAATATTGGCCGTATTTTATACAGTATTTTAAAAATCGGATTCAATGTTGAATCCTGAACTGGTTACTCAAAAAATTGGGCAAGCGATCTAATCATAAAAAAAATTTAAGAAAATAGTGAAATTTAAAATTTTAATTGATTTTAAAAAAAATAAAATTATACGAATATAATATTAGTAGTTTAATTATTGCTTGAATTAATTAAATCAGAAATTGTTCATTTTATCGATTGAATAATCAATCACTCACTTCAGCGAATCAAACATTGATTCTACGTCTTTGTTGGCAGTGTTTAACATGGTTCCCAAAAAAAGAGACCATGTAATGGATCCTTTGTATTAACCATTGGATTGCATTGGATCCTTTGACGGATATTAACAAGTTGTCTTCAATATCTTCCTCTCATTTTCACTTTCTAATTTCCTAGTTCTTGAAATAATATTAAGTGACGGATTTAAAAATTTTAAATAATGAATGTAAAAATAATATTATTAATATTATTTTAAATAATAAAAATAAAAATTATTTATATATATATATATAAAATAAATATATATATAAAATCAAAATAAAAAAATTGGAACAACAATGGACCTCCATCACTATCATCTACCGGAAAAACCATCACAAACCCTCTTCATTTTTCGCGTTGCTGTACTGTACAGCCATGTAAGACCAAATTGTGGTCTCCACAAAACCGTTAAAAAAGGCCACTATCTTTCTGGTTTCAACGCAAAGAAGCCAAGAAAAACATGAACCCAAACCCACCCAGCAGGAGATTCATCTTCGTCCTCACGCTGAAGTTGCAGCAAGAAAAAAAAAACCCTTGTGGGTTGATTCAAATGGATCCAGATCCCCTCCTGTTACCAAAAAACAGGAGGGGTCCTGTTAAGAGAGAGATAGAGAGAGTGGTGGCCAAAAAATTTGCTTGTCTTTGTTTTTTTTTTTCCTGTCTCTCCTGAGAGACAGGATCCCCTCCTGTTTTTGGCCAACAAGAAGGGATCTGGATCCGATTCAAATTGGCTGAATCTGACCCTTTCTTGCCAAATTTCTACACTAAATTCATAAAATTATTTCTTCTAAACTGAGTCTCTATAAAAAAAAAAAGTAACTCAACTTTAAATAAGAAAAATAACAATTGCTTGAGTTTTGCATAAAAAAAAAGGATCAGTGTAGGAAAGTTGAAACAACTCCTTGAATTTTGTATTAAACAATTCCTCGTCATACATAGACACCTTCGGCAAAAACAATTTCTTGACAAAAAAAGAAACCAAAACATAATAAGCCAAATTTGCCGAGTTGTAAACAAACTCTGTTTTATGACGAGGTGATTGAGGTACGCTCTGCTTCAATGAAGAAAGTCACTGACCCTCACAGCACATCGCTTGGTTTATTTGAGGAACCGCCGCCGAAGAATGTCTCAACAATGGACATAAATTCAAAAAAATACTAATGCTATTTTTCAAAATAAGTTCATCACAAAATTTAAAAAAAAAATAATTTTTTTTTAAACATCAATCAATCATACATCCTCTAATACTATTTTTTAAAACAAGTTCATTACATAAACTAAAAAAAAATAAGCCAAGCACTAACGTTAATCACATTAGTCACGTTAATATAACTTATTATAGCTCTTATACTTTTAATATTAATTATATTAGTATTATTATTTTTACTATCATTATTTTAAATCTTAATAATATATTTAATCTTAATCCTAATCTTAATTCTTGATTGTTATTCATAAGAATATTATCAATCAATAAATAAATAAATATAAAAGATCTTTAAAGATTAAATACATGTAAAATATATCACTAAAATCTACTATAACAGGTTTCTTACCTGGATCCCAAACTTACTAGGACCATGGTAAAAGCCACCTTTGTTTACCAAACAAGTAACAAGAAAAGGGATTCTGTGTTTTGATGGAGATGACACGTGCTATTGTCTGTCAATTCTATGTGCCTTATCAAAATTATATGTGATCCATGAGCAAGGACAATTGGAAATATCTGGTAGCAGCAGATATTTGTAGATTCATTTTTCGCAATCATTTTTAACATTTATAAGATGGGGTAATCCATGAAACAATAAATAATAACTTAAATTACTTATATAATATTTTTTTCTGTTATATAGAGTAAATTGAAATTGAAATTTACCTAATCTTACAAAATCTTCAATCATCATTTATTTTAAAAATATTTATCATTTATTAAAATATATTTTTTAATACAAATTAAAGATATAATAATCAATAAAATCATAAATAATAATTAATAAAATAAAAAATAATAATTTATATTATTTATATAATAAATTTTTATTTTTTAATTTAACTTAATTAAAATTTTTATATTTAACATAAAAATTATTACTTATCTTAAAAATATTGAATCTCAAAAGTAGTTGTAAAAAAGACATTTTTTATCACAATTTTTATCACAATACTTAAACTTCGGGAGATTGTTGTTTACTTTGTTTGTTTCCTATTCATCTACTTGTTGCTCAGAAAAAGTATACAAATATTGGGCTACTTTTTTACTGTTACAATTCGCTGAATATTATTATGAATTCTAATTTTTTTATCTATTTTTTTTTACTTTTTTTTTTTTTTTTTAATATTATTTATCATTTTTTTTATTAAATCACCTATTTTTAAAAAAAGTGTACACAATGTATACATCCTTAAAAAAGATGTACAATGATCATCATTCTATTATTATTTGTGGTATTCCTAGCTTTAAGTCAAGATATTTTAGAAACATAAAGCAGTAGAAGGGATCATGTTTATGCCTAGTCCAGCAGTAGAGCACCTTATTAAGAGGACAAACAAGTTAAGAAACACTTCGATGTATAAATTGGAATTCAAGGGTGCCCTTAGTTTGAAAAAAGAATCAAATTATACTACAAACTGACTTCTAACTATTTTCAAGCTTTGTCGAAAAAAAAAACTATTTTCAAGAGTTCAAAACTAAGTTTCAAGTCTTTTTTTGGCAATTAAGTACTGTGCCACTGAAAATTACACTTCTCATATTTTACAATGATTATAAGAGCTGAGCCTTGTTCTACTTTGACAAAATGGTGATTGTTGGCTCAAAATTTCTCTTTTCATGCGGGATTCCTTACCATGGGGGGAGTAGATGTTGGAAAACTCAAACTGGAAATTCGAAGTTAAGGAGGAAATGTAAGATATGTATATTGAGGTGACGCTGATTCTGAGATTTCATGATACTTTTGGAGTTGAAAATAATTATATTGAGAATGTTGTTCCTAATTAAAATCTTGGTCGGTGAGAGTTCGTCGGTTCTTGTAAGAAAACCAACGACTCATTTATTTATAAATAGAAAAATAATTTTTAATTTAATGTAATTTAAAAAATAATTATTAAAATAATATAAAATAAATAGTATATAATAATAAGTCGTATTTGAAAATTACGACTTATATTTGATTATTTTTTTGTTTATTTTTTAAAATAAATTATTAGTATGAATGACTTATTAATTATTATTATTTTATTACGACATAATAAAATCATACATCATAAGTATAATTTATTTTTTTTATTGAAATCATGGTTATGATAAATCAAGACTTCTATTTAAAAAATAAAATCAAGTGAAGTTATAACTGTAAGTCTCGACTTTTATTTAGAATAATTTTATATAAATCGTGGCTCGCTTTAAGCCACGACTTGCTTAGGATAATATTATGAACATATCTCTATTGCCTTGATATCAGAGGAGGACTGGAGTGCAAGAAATGTCTCTACAAATAAATAATTTAACAAGTATAGGTATGGAGACATTTCCAAAAGAGAAGCTACTACCTAGTCAAGGTAAACTCTTTGTTCATCAACACACTCCATTGTCAATTACAATGGGTTTCAAACCTGAATGATCTTCAGGCACTTTATTTGATGAACATAATCCTTAATTTGTCTTAAGAATACATCAATAAAGCATAACATTTTTTTTTAAAAAAAAAAAGCGTAAGAATTCAACTGGCATGAGAGAACATCAAAATTTTGACTTGGACTAGTAATTGCCCACGTGCATAATTAGAACATAATAATTCAATAGCAAATTCAGCAAACACAATGCATTATAAGATTCACATTGTCATGGAACAAAGCATTATAAGATCACAATATTATCATAAGCAAATCGTGACTCAAAGACGACTTCAATAGAAGTTGTGACTCTTAGTCGCGATTTCAATAAATAAAAATATAAGTCGTATTTGTGAAATATGATTTCATTGTGTCATAATAAAAAAAATAACAATTAGTAAGTTATAATTCATATTAGGGGTGTTAAAATGGGTCAAGTCAGATGTGGTGGTAGAATAAATCTATAAAATAGACGATTTGGATTAGTAAAATATCGATCTAAAACTTACGTGATCCAGAATAGTCGGTCGTTTTTCTTTTTTTACACTACATAAGGTTAAATGAGTTGGGTTGACCAAAGAAAATATCAACCTTAAACTTATATACCTAAATGGGTCGGTAAAAATATTTCGAACCTGAATGGTAGGACCGACCATTTTGACACCCCTAGTTCATACCTATGAAGCACAGGCACACCATTTTTTAAGCGTGTCCACGTGTCAGACATGTGTCCATATCAGACACATGAGGACACTTGTGCGACACACGTGTCCTATGTATCTGAATGTATCTAATTAAAAATATATATATTTTTTAATTTGAACACGTCTCGGACACATCTAAAACACGACTTGAACGCGACCCATAAATATTTCTTTTAAAAAAAATTAGTTTCCATGACAAACGTTTAATTAGTAAGCTCGTAACTCACCCAAACCCAATCACATGACTGACGTTCCAAGCCATTATTTTCACATACCAGTATTTTAAGTTTTATCTTTTTCACACATTATTATTTTAAGTTTTATCTTTTCACACACTACTATTTTTTATATCTTCTACCTCTACTCATATCAAGTCGTCTACTTCGTCATCCCTGAAGCTTATCTCACACCAATATTTCCTCTAGTTGATTTTCTTTTTTGAAAGCATACGTACTTGTACATGGTTAGTTCTATTAGGATAAGTTAGTTTAAGAAATTTTTTAAAAAATATCAATAGAAATTATGCTTTATATTTTTTTAGAAGGATTTATTAAGTAACAAATATTGACACATATGACATATATTAAGATATTACAAATCTTCAAGTTTATAGAAATAATATTAATAAATTATGATTTTTTTAAAAAATTTGTAATATATATATATATATATATATATATATATATATATATATATATATTTCGTGTTTATATCCTACATTTTTTGAATTTAATATGTCTATCTCCATATCAATATTCGTATCGTATCTCATATCGTATCCGTATTTATCTTCATAAGTTCATAAATACTAACAACTTATTTTTAAAATAAATAAAAAAATAACTAAATATAAATTGTGACCGAAAGCCATAACTTATTACTATATATTATTTATTTTATACTATTTTAATAATTTTTTTTAAATTATATTAAATTGATAAATTATTCTTCTATTTATACTATTTTGATAAATAAGTCGTTATGATATGAGTTATAAGGGTAGATTTTGGTAAAACGGTAGGAGCACGGGAAGGAAAGAATTGTGGAAGAAGACCGAAAATGGACTCGGGCATGGTCATCAACTTGCTTGGCCTGCCATGATTCTTCTTTGATTTGCAGAGCCTTCCATCAGGTTCCTCAGTCAGTGGCTAGCGTTCTTTGGCAAGATGCTATTGGCCTAACTCTGTCTGATTAAAATAAATAAATAAAGAGGAGAAAACTCCAGCAGAGCGTTTGTTTGTGTTTGTGATACGTGGTAGTGCAATGACAATCAGAATGTATTGGATTGGATTGGATTGAAAGAGATAACATGCAAGTAACACATAAAAAACATAGGTTTTTTTTTAGGTAGTGCGTTAAGCGCACATATTAAAGAAGTTAAAATAAAAATATTTTAATAAAATCAATAAAATATTTTTTATTTTTAATATATTAATATTTTATTTTTATGAAAAAAAATACTTTGACTTCCTTAACACTTAGGGCCTTTAAGTATTTGTTAGAAAAATCTAAAAACATACGTGAAAGATTAACTCTAGTTTCATAATCTTATACTCAAGCATTTTCATTTTATTTCATGAAAGTCATTTATTAAATAATACTTTAATTGTACTCTGTAATTTTTTAAAATAAATTAAAATAAGTATATACTTCACATAATTTGTACAGATATCTTTTTTCCTTATGAATTTTTCTAAAATGTATGATGTGATTTTCTTAAAAGGAAGTGTTTATTTACTATAGAATATGAAGATATTTATCTTTGTTAAATCCAAAAAACAAAATATTTTTCTTTGCAAAGAGACTTGAGTTATTTTGGAAAAACACTAAACTTTCCTTATGTAACATATAATAATAATGTTATAAATTTGATATTTTTGCTAATTTTTTTTAAAATTATGCATGGAATGAAATTGAAAATAGCTAGGGATGTGGCGCCCTACCCCCGCAGTTTTCCTTGCACGAGTTTTTAACGATTATTATTTTATTATCTTCTTGGATTATTCGGTAGAGGATTGTGACCTGTCTAATTGGTGTTTGTTTCCTATTCATCTACTTGTTATTCAGAAAAAGCATACAAATATTGGGCTACTTTTTTACTGTTATAATTCGCTGAATATTATTATTTGTGGTGTTAGTATAATTAATTATAATTAATTTTAAAAATAATTATAATTAATATAATATAAAATTAGTTTAATTTAATATATAGTTATAATTTTTTTTGTACAATCACTTTTTATATTCATTCATTTAAATATATACATAAATTATTAATATTTAAAAAATAAAGACTAATTTTTTTATATTTATTTATTTAAAAATATATATGTATATATATATATATATAAATTATCAATATTTATTTTTTTTTTATTTCTAATTTAATTTCAGAATATTTAAGTTCTCAATCCAAATTCAAATTTTAGACCTCATATTTTATACTCCTTTTTTTCGCTCCGTTTTCTGCTAGGTACTGTGGCCGTGATTTGATTACCTCGTGGGTGGAATTTTGTGGCCGTGATTTGACTAATCGTTGGCATTTTGTGGGACGTGACTAAGAGCTTGTTTGGATTAATTTTAGTTAACTTATTTTAATTTTTTTTAAAAAAAAATTAATAGTATTATAATATATTTGATAAAATTAATTTTATTTTTATTTAAAATTTAATATATTATAATTTTTTTATAATACTAAATATTAAAGTTTATAATTTTAATTTATAAATTATTTTTTATATTTTAAAATATAAATATTATTTTATTATTAATTAAATGATTTTTTAATTATTTTATATTTATTTTAATAATTTAATATATAAAAATAAATTTTTTATATTATTTAAATAAAATAAATTAATTTAAAATTATTTTTTAATTAATATATTTAAATATAAAATTAATTTAATTATAATTAATTATAACAAAAAATTTTAATATAATAATTAATTATTTAAATAATTAAATTTTTATAATTATCTCAAATACACGTTAAAAGTGGTGGAATATGTGGCTGTTTTCTTTCTAGTTCTGTGGCCGTTTTTCTGCGTGACGTGACTTGGTGCCATTTTCTGCATTGTCCGTATGCGGTTGATCTATTTCTTGTGCTTCGTACGCGGTTGACTTATTTTTGTTAAAATTTTTCGATGAGATCATTTTATTTTTAAAGTTCTTTCTGTCAATACAGCTTTAAAAGTATATTTTTATTATTATTATGTTCTACTACTATGAAAAAGTTTAATATTGTTCAACTTATTTTAATTTTATTTAATAGTTTAAATTATACTTATTTGGTTGAGGTTATGTGTGATTTTTTAAAAGGTAAAAAATTTTAGTGATATATCACATGTGATATTACTTATCTTATCAAAATTAAAGATGATTATGATGCTGACTAGGCTAGAGACTCCATTGATCACCGATCCACTACTAGCTACTATATATATCTTGGTGATGTACTTATTTTATGACGAAACAAGAAACAAACTTTTACTATACATTCCAATACTAAAGTAGAATATCGAGCACTAGCTGACACCACATCCGATATACTTTGGTTACAATGACTTCTTGATGACTTAAGTATTTCTTTATCCTCTCCCACTACTATTTATTGTGATAATAGGAATGCTATTCAGATTGCTCACAACGATATTTTTCATGAGCGTACCAAACATATTGAGATCGACTGTCACTTTATCTTTCAACACATTTTTTCTAGTGTTCTTCATCTTTTTTCCATTGACACTCTTAAATAGCCAGTCGATCTGTTTACCAAAGCTCATCATTCGCGCTCTGATTTCTAAACTCAAGTTGGTTTCTTTTACCCCCACTTGAGTTTGAGAAAAGATGTTAGCGTGATTAATTGTGATTGATCATAATTGATTTTAGGAATGATTATAATTGATATAGTACAAAATTAATTTGATTTAGTTATATATTATAATTTATCATTTTTATTTTCTATACAGTCATCTTATTATATAAATAGAAACTAATTCTCCTATATTCATTCATTCAAATATATATATAAATTATTAATATTTATTTTTCTATTTTTATTTCTAACTTGTGGGATTCCTAACTTTAAGTCAAGATATTTTAGAATCATAAAGCAGTAGAAGGGATCATGTTTATGCCTAGTCTAGCAGTATAGCACCTTATTAATTAAGATTATATTTGATGTATTTATAATACAAAGTATGATAATATGATAAAATTTAATAGTATAAATAAGTTAATAAATTTTTATATTATTAAATATTTAATACACATAATATAAATAATTTAATAATATATAATTACCTATTATAACTATACAACCCTTTATTTTTTTCACCAACATAACAGCCTGTTCTGTGACTTCATTGATTCATCCCTTTGCATTGCATCTGCATCAAACAATGGCACTTTACAGCCTCCTCAGATACCCCATAGTTAAGCAATCATGATCCCTTTTCAATCCCATTCTTTAAATATTTGTTAAAAAAATCCAAAAACATACAACTATAGTTTCATAATCTTATAGTCAAGCATATTCATTTTATTTCATGAAAGTCATTTATTAAATAATACTTTTATTGTACTGTGTAACTTTTTAAAATAAATTAAAATAAGTATATACTTCACATAATTTGTACAGATATATTTTTTGTCTTATGAATTTTTCTAAAATGTATTATGTGATTTTCTTAAAAGGAAGTGTTTATTTACTATAGAATATGAAGAGATTTTTCTTTGTTAAATCCAAAAAAACAAAATATTTTTCTTTGCAAAGAGACTTGAGTTATTTTGGAAAAACACTAAACTTTCCTTATGTTTATGTAACATATAATGTTATAAATTTGATATTTTTGCTAATTTTTTTAAAATTATGCATGGATCAACAAGAGAAAATATTTAATATAATGTTACTATAATTTTTTAAAATATATAATGGTACGAAAATATATTTCTTGTAAACTATCCCCTTCCCTTCCCTAGTTCCTCAATCCTTTGTTTATTTCTAATGCGTTCAAAATAGTTGGGGGAATAAAGTGTGGAGGCGTAGCCTGAGACTGAGACTGAGTGCGGTTCTTCCTGGCTTTGATATCACAAGACAAAACCACTCTTTGAACCCTCAAACCCTATAACAGCTGACTTATTCTCTTGAATCCTGATCCTCTGAATCTGAAGTGGTTGAAATGGAATTTACATGGTTGAGTGCCATTCTGGTCGGGGCCGGTTATCTTGCTTTGGGTTACTTCATTGGTTCCCAATTTCCCCCTCGTTTCTTCTTCTCACTTAGGTTACCTAAAGACACTTCACTTGTCAATGACAACAACAAGAAGAAGAAAAATGACAAGTCCAAAGTCAAAGAGCCCCTTGAGATTGAACAGCTTGCTGACATTCTAGATGATTTTAAAATGGTAATCATCAAATTCCTTCTTTTTCTCCCAACCCACTAACTGAATCTTACTGGGTTCTTTAAAAAATTGTTCCTTTTTTCTAATTTTTTTTTTTACTGATCTTATTCTCCTGTTGTTTTTTCTGCAGATATTGGTAGTCAGGAATGACCTTAAAATGGGTAAAGGAAAGATTGCTGCTCAATGCAGGTAATCTTTGGTTTTATTTTGTATGCATCTATGCTTTATGTATATTAGCCTTCACATAAAGAGCTTTATCTTTTGGGCTTTCCTAAGTAAAATGTGTGATTTGGAAGTTCTATGCGGTCACTGACTTCTTATCAGCTTCTTAGGGATTTTTTTTTTATTTTTATCTTCTTAGGGATTTTTTTTTTTATCTTAATATATAAAAAAAGATAAACCTGATATAATCACCATAAAATTATTGGTCAATTACTTTCAAGTTTTGAGCATACAAATTGTATGTCTATACTCATTAAATATTCATTCTCATATCTGTCTCATGCCCCTGTTAGTTTGTTGTGACTAAGCCTTCTGAAAATGAGAATGGATAGCTCGCTCTATGAAAAGAGTACATTCATGGACAGATGTTACTTCTGCATTTAACTGAGGATAGTGCTATCGGTAAAGATGATGCAGGACAAAATTTGTCAATTTTTTCAAGTTGATAATATCACTTTCTTTGTTTGAAACTCTTAATACCGTTCATGTAGATTAATATTCTGAGAGTCTGAGACATTAGGCTGACTAAAATCTTTTATTACTGTATTTTGTAGAAGCACACTAACATAGAATCCCGGTGACTTGATGTATTGCTTCTATTTTGTTTATTATTTATCTTTCAACTGAAAAAAATACTTTTGTTTATCTTCTTATTTCATTTCAGTGGACATTTTTCTTAACTGATTCCTGGTTCAAACTCAATACTTTGTCTCTTTTTTGTAGTCATGCAACTTTGGGTCTCTATAAAAAGCTCCTTTATCGAGCACCAAAGGCGTTGAATAGGTACTATCACAACCTTGGTTGCACTTGCAGGTGATCATGAATTGTGTAATTTCATTCTCAAGTTTATCAATATGCAGGTGGGAGATGTGCGCACAGCCTAAGGTTGTTGTCAAAATTGACAGTGAAGAAGATATGCTGGCTTTGCAAGTAAGTATTGCTTAGGACAATTTGGTGCTACATTGGCTTAGTTCTTGTTTAATCTGTTTAAGATCTGGATATTGGATACTTGCCTGCTATACATTAGTCAGTTATTTATTATAATTATGACCACAAAATTAAATTCGACCAGAAACTAATCTACTTTAATTCAATAAGAAAGTATGAATTTGCTTCTCTTTTTCTTTAATCATGTAAATAGTGGTTGGAAGTTTTATACTCTTCTGTAACCTGCTGTGGTCTGGTCAAATTTGTATTTCATGTAAACATTTTCTCTGAATCTCAAGTAGTTTAGACTATTTTGTTTTGTCTACTTGTTTTATATGAACTAAATTTGATATATTGATTGGTGTTATCTTTGTCTACAAATCAATTGGTCTGGTTTGCCTCGTCCTCTTCTTCCATCATTTGCATCAATTTCTCCAAAATTTGATTCACTTTGCCCTCAAATGCCATTACTACATGTTTTTCCTTCCGATTTATCTTTAATTCTTTAATGCATGGTTCTTCCATCCGAAGTTGATTTTGTTTTAGTAAAATTGTTGTTTAATGTGTCAGGAAAGGGCTAAATCTCTGAAGTTACCCACTCATATCACAATCGATGCTGGGAGAACTCAGATCGCACCAAGTGAGTATTTGGAACTTCCCTTAATTTGTAGCTAATTGATTTCTAGTATCCGCCACATAATTGAAATTTTACCAGTGTTTGTGTTAATTTACTGCCTCACTGTAGCATAAAAAAAAATCTATTGTCTTGCACTTGATGTCAAGTATATTTGTCTAGATCTTGTATTAAATTGTGTCTGCAGGGTCCATGTACAGGCAGTACAGCTAGAATTGAAACTAGAGATAGTATTCCACCATCCCCCTAAAATAAAATGGTTTTCTCATTGTCCTTTTTTTTTTGTTATTTTTATATTGAAGCTAAATCCATGCTCAAAATTGCTGGTTCATGTATTCATTCTGATGAAAAGAGGGACTCGGTTCCTTTTGTAACATCCTTCCTAACCTATTAGCCTTAATGATGGTTATAGTAGTTTATTAACCCTTGTGTGAGTCACCTGTTAATTCTGGTGATTTTCTGAGTTAGTTTGAGCATAATGCTATAACACAAGACATGAAAAATAACCTAGAAATTAGCAAAGAATGCTTAAAAGATGGAAATGAATATGGAAAATTTATTTCTAGGTCATAAATAATTAGAATGAATTATTGTAATTTTTGAGGAATTAAATAAATTAGTTTGGTATTTTTAATAAATAAAATAAGTGTTTAAAGACTAAAATTAAATAGGAGAGTAGTTCAGAAAATTATGAAAATTTATGGAGTTGTTAAATAGAGGATGAAGATTATTTTAAAAATGATTACGGTTATATTAACTTAAGGAAAAGTAATAGAACCTAATGACTATTAAATGATGTGTTTGGGAACTGAATGGGATCCTAGAATTCTCTACCACACTTATGGAAACTAGAAAATTTATTAGTGGAAGATCAAAGTATCCCTAAGAGATAAATCTCTTACAACTAAAGATAACCACGTATTTGTTCTTATCTCTCACTCTTTCACCACAACCACACACCCACTTTCTCTCAGTAAAAGCAAGCCAAAAAGAGAGAAAGAAAACAAAGAAAGAAAGAAAAAGAAATAAAAATGAGAGTGTGGTGGGTGAGTGTAAAGAGAGAACAGGAGCCGAAGAAAGAAATAGAAAAGAAATTAAAGAAAGGAAATAGAAGAGGGAGAGAGAAGGATGTGAGAAAGGAAGAGGGGAAGACTTTTTGGTGGCTATGGAGTGACTGGTTAGCCTTACACCAGTTGAGAAAGTTGCTCCACTCTTTAAGCTCTTCAATTTGACACCAAGAACACCACCACTTATCAATTATTCTTCATCTCCTACTAGGCTCAGGCAAAGAGGTAGGGGTGCTTGACTTTGCCTAGCTCTTCTTATTCCTTCTACATCTTGATTTTAATGATTGATTTAAGATTGTGATGATGCATAATGGATTTGGTGGAAAAGGGTTTTCGGGTTTCTGAGGGATGTAGGGGTTTCTCTTCATCTCACATGTTTCTTGTCTTCTATAGTCATGATAATATTTGTATTGATGTTGAATGCTGGAATACTCAATGAAAAATGGAATTGCATGTAAGTTGTTTGTTAGCTTGGTCTAGAGGGTTGAGACCTTGGAGGAGGTTAATGTACAATTTCATTACTAAATGATTGTTAATTGAAACATAGAAATTCATATGTGTGAATTCCATTTGAAACTATGATGTGTGGTGGCCCTTGGCTGAGAAGTGAAGGAAAATGGATTCTTACCCAATTTAATACCTAATCTTGTAAATTAGTGGCAATTTGATGAGTTTTGTACATGAAGTATGTATATGGATTAATAGAGTTATGGTGTTGTTACTGGGAAAGGTCTTGGCCATGAATAAGAGACATAACGATGTGTGTTCTACCTGCTGTGACGAAGAGAGATAATGGCGTATGTTCTGCCTGCCATGGCGAAGAGAGATAACGGCATGTGTTCCGTCTGCCGTAGCGAAGAGATGTAACGACTAATGTGCACTCGATATGCTCGTGAGATAAAGTATGATGTGCATTTGGCCAAAGAATTGATATTGGATATGATCCTCATACCTAGAGATAAATAGTAGTGTGAGGAAGGATGATTTCCTCTCTACCTATTTGATACTTGAGATATGATAAGATACATGTTGATTATGAAAATGATTTTGGTACAACAACAACAACAACAACAACTAAGTATTTTCCTACTAGGTGGGGTCGGCTACATGGATGAAATGACGCCATTGTGTCATATCATAAACCAAGTCTTCAGAAATGCTATTCCAATCTAAATCTTTTTTAATTGTTTCACCTATAGTCTTTCTTGATCTCCCTTTACCTCTAGCTATTGGACTATCCTCCACCTGATCTACTCTTCTTACCGGGGCTTCTAAAGGTCTTCTCTTTACATGTCCAAACCACCTAAGGCGAGATTCTACCATTTTTTCCACAATAAGTGCTACCTTTGTTTTCTCTCTAATGCATTCATTCTTCATCCTATCTTGTCTTGTATGGCCACACATCCAGCGCAACATCCTCATCTCCGCAACACTGATCTTATGCAATTGCTGGCTTTTTACCGCCCAACATTCAGTACCATACAACATCGCGAGCTTTATAGCTGTGCAGTAAAATTTACCCTTAAGCTTGAGAGGTACTTTTCTATCACAAATCACTCCTAAAGCACTCCTCCATTGCATCAATCCAGCTTGAATCCTATGGTTTACGTCTCCCTCTATCTCTCTGTCATTTTGTATGATAGATCTAAGATACTAAAATAAATTATATAAATTGAAATTTCTGCTTCGGGAAGAGAAAGGAAATCCTTTTGACTTTAGCCACCTTTCTATAATTAACAATTGTGATTCATTTGATTTCCCTGAAAAAGCTGGAATTATTATGATGACATGGTTTATGTATTTGATCTACTAAGAATTTTATAATTCTCACCCCATTTGTTTGAATTTCCATGATAATTCTAGGCAAGGAGTATACTGAAAAGTAAGATAAAGGATGTGGATGTACAAAGCATAGTCTACTTTTTGGAAACTATAGTTTTGTATTAACTTTGTATAAAAGATTGTGCAAATTTGTATGTATTTGTGCCTTAACGGCCTAGTTTGAAATTCTTGTACAATGATGTACAAGTATGTAATTATGGGAATTCCCAGTTATATGTATATTATATTTCCTTTAGCGGGCTCATATTTTCACGTATGTGATAAATGTTTTTATGAAAATTTATAATAGTCTAGAAATGACATGCCTAATCCTAATTTCTAATACATGATTCCGAATATGTTATTAGTACTAATATTGGGACGTTACACCTTTGGACTGTTTGTAACTCTGTACCCCATGACCATGAGAGAAAAGATAGTTTGATTTACATATTCAATAGTAGTGAATGAATAGTTGACTGGCTTTTCTTTCATCATTTGTTACATATTCTACTTGTTATATCTGTAATATAAATGTTTGTATATATTTAATGCTTTTCATAGTTAATTTACTTTTTTCGTTTTTTCCTTTTCTTCTAGATTCCAGAACAGTGATGGCAATTCTTGGTAATACTCTCCTCTGATGAACATACTTTCTTTTTGTCATGCCAATTTACCATTTCCTTTTTGTTTAGCTCCAAATCTACTTTGATTTAGTCTGATATTCATGTGCAGGACCTGTTGAAGTGGTAGATGATGTTACAGGTGGACTGAAACTACTATAGTTTTCCGTCCAATCAAGATGGTCTATTGTTTACCATGAACCTGAGTGTTGATGAAGGATAACAGATTGAACGTTTTGGACATTACTACATTAGAGGGCCCCCGTGAAGATTTGCCATGTTCTTTGCCCACTTAAAGATTTGCAATTAATCTTAAGTTGACAGTAATGATGATGATGAAAACTTTTCTTTGGAGATCCTCACCGACAAAAACTGTGGAAACACGAGGACTAATAGTAAATACAGAACGGTGCAATTCATTTTATATGAAATGTTGTGGTGAGGCTGGGTTTGTTGCCCAAAATTTCTACTCTTAGCGATACCATGATTGGTTTTGGAAGGCACATGATATTTTTTTTTGCCATCAATAATAAAATAGGATATGCCACTTGGAATAAGAAAATACCGCGAACAACTATACGCATGGATTTAACCTCATGATGAATGAACGTCAGTGGTGCCCCGGACGCTGCCAGTTATATCTTGTTTTAGGGGATTACTACCCATATGCTTAGCATAGCAACTGCCCTTGTTTTAAAATTATTATGGCCCCCAACCATTAGACACCCACTCAAAATCATAAACATAAAAGAAAATTCAACATCTGTAACTTAATGTAAGAATCGTGATGTCAATTTGGCCATTTTCCCATCTAAGTTAAAGCGTGAAACAATTTTCCCTCTGTTTAATTGCCTGTATTTGTAAAGTATTCTACTACTAGAGTCTGAAGTTCTCCGAAAAGTCTATATTTAATTAGCATGTTCTTAATAGATCCATAAAAGATGTCATCTTATAAACTTGATTAGAATGTATTGTGAAGGGTAGTTACTAATTTATTATTTTTGAGAGTAAATTACAACTTATCTTCTTGTGGTTTAGGTTAACCTCACTATCACTAGTTTAAAAGTGATATTTTGCTCCCATGTTTCGGTAATTGGGACAAGTTTTGAGTTTATCATTTCGGCCTTTTTACTAAACTGTTTTTGATGACAAAATTATTTATCAAAATATTACTCTTTTAAAATTATATACTAAAATGTCATTCTTTTATCAAACGTGACATTTTTTATTATTTTTTTGTCCACGTAGATGACATTTCCACTTGGATAACGCTAAAGCATTTGGCGTTATCCACGTGAAAGCATCAAAGTGGATGACAACGTCAATGTAGATGACGCTTCCATATAGATAACATCAAACACTTTGTCATCATCCAAGTGAAATAGTCATCTACGTTGACGCTATATACGTGGACAGAAAAACAATAAAAAATGCCACATTGCAGGCGTTTTTAACATAATAGCGCCAAACGCGTTGGAATTATAGACATAGTAACGCCTAACGCATTAGCGTTACCGGTATACACCACTTGCTTTTTTTAAAAAATATAAATACAAATAGAATTATTCCTTTATTGTTTTACCGAATATAATGGCCTGTGAGAGAGATAAGAAGAAGGTCCTGACTATGATGAGTTTAGATATGGTGAGTAACCTATATATGGTGGGTATAGAAATGATGGTGTAAGGATAAAGGTTAAAAGATATGGTGGGTAAGTATAAGTAAGTGATAAGTATTCTATAGATGGTGAGTAACTTATAGGTGATGGGTAACCTAGATATAGTGGATAAGATGTAGGTGGTGGTTGAGATGGTGGGTAAGTAACAACACAGCAGTAACTTGCAACGTGACATTTTTTATTGTTTTTCTGTCAACGCAAATAGCGGCAATGTAAACGACACTTCCGCGTAAATAACGCTTTCACGTAGATAATGCCAAAACATTTAACATTATACACGTGGATAACGTCAAAACGTTTAATATTATATACATGAATAACGTCAAAGTATTTAGCGTTATCCATGTGGAAGTGTCATTTACGTTGGCGCTATCATGAAGATGACGTCATCCACTTTGATGCTTCCATGTGGATAACACCAAAGCGTTTGACATTATCCATGTGAAAGCACCATTAATGTTGGAACTATCTGCGTAAACAAAAAAAATAATAAAAAATATCACGTTGGACAAAAATGTGACATTTTGATATATAATTTCAAAAGAATGACATTTTAATAAATAGTTTTGTCATCAAAGACAATTTGGTAAAAAAGCCTTATCATTCCTCGACAAGTTTAAACCAAAAACAAAGGTCACGAAACTAACAAAATCTTGACAAGAAATATTAGTGCTTTGCATTTGAATATTATAGCATCTTCAAGTTGTAAGTAAATTGAAAATAGTAGTAAGCTAAACATAAGAATTTCCTACATGCAAAATAAGCATTGCAACTAGTGTCAATAGAAATTTACAATTTCATATAATTCATATGCGAAGTGTCATAAATTTATGTTTCATCTCTGTAATATTCAATCTTTTCTTTCCCTTTTGTTTTGACTAGTTCCTTCTCCAGTTCTCCTCCTTTTGGTAATGCTCTTGTTCACTTCTGTAACGTTCTTCTTTTCCTCTACAGAAAAAAATTGGACAAAGTATATATACGAGATGAACGAACTAATTGTAAGTAACACATATTAGGCAAATTGTTATTAAAACTAATAGAACATAAGTTTCATTTTGCAAATACTAACCTTTTACCAGGCTCTTCTGATCTGGATATGACACCATATCATAGGGATTACTAACGCAGACACTAACACATTTCCAGGCTGGAGAAACCACCTTCAACTTCAAGCATCAACCTCTTTTTCAGATAATTCAGCCTCAAGAGATTCTATATATTTTGGCTTGGCTTCATTCCTCTCCGCGACATGTCATCATGTAATTCAAATGCCTTGTTGAGCTCTCCATTAACACAACAACCATATTTGAAAGTTACATGCTACCAAATCAGGCTCCAGACCTTTGTTTAGCGTGGTATCCCACAATTTAACTGCTGCTTCTATATTGCCCCTTCTGCACTACTCGTAGATTTTGCTTTGGCTTCACCCCTCTCCTCAACATGTCATCACGCAACTCAAATGCCTTGTTGAGCTCTCCATTAACACAACAACCATATATTAGCAAGTTATATGCAACCAAATCTGGCTCAAGACCTTTGTTTAGCATGGTATCCCACAATTTAACTGCTGCTCCTACATTGCCACTTCTGCAATACTCGTAAATTAAAGTTGAATAGGTAATACAGTCTGGGAAAATACCGTTTTCAGTCATTTCAGAAAGAATTTTGGTAGCTTCATGAAATCTACCCAATTTGCAGAAGCCACGGATAAGAATGTTATATGTTACAGTGTTTGCCAAAAGCCCTTTAAGCATTGCATGGTGAAGCCCTATAGCTTCCTTCATATTTCCCTCCTTGGTAAGATGGTCAAGAAAACAGCCATACGTGATTGAATTTGGAGGGATATTTGTAGCCAGCATTTTTTTAAAAAGAAGACCTGCTCTGTCCATTTCACCTGCTTTGCATAAGCCATTCATCAAAGCAGTATAAGTCACAACATTAGGAAAGCATTCCTCAGTAACCATCAAATCCCAACATTCAAAAGCTTTCTTAAAAGATCCTTCTTTGCTGTATGTGTCAATCATACTTGTATATATTACATTATCAGGTCTCAATCCTTGATCGTGCATCTCTTTTAAGAGACCAAATAACATTTTCCTGTCTAGCTTCTTCAAAGCGCCGTCAATAAGAACAGAATGGCAAACGAGATCCATGTTGATTCCTCTTTGAATCATTTCACAAGAAGCACTCAGTGCCTCCATCAATCTTCCTTCCTGGCAATAACCATGTAGAAGCGCACTATAGCACATCTCATTTAACTTAAGGTTCTGCTTGTGGAGACCATCAATAAAATCTTTAGCTTCAGAAACCCTACCAATAGAACAAAGGCCACTGATAAGAGGTCTGTAGGTATACGTGTCTGGAACAAGGCCCCTTTGGAGCATGTCTTCAAGCAATTCAAAGGCTCTTTCAATGTTACCGTGCCTACAATACCCTTCAATCATAACATTATATGTCACCTCATTTGGCACAATTTTCCATTCCACCAATTCATCAAAAAGCTTGGATGCTTCTGCCATTTTATTTGCGCTGCAAAGCCCAGAAATAAGTGCAGTGAAGGTATAAACATTCGGAGTAATTCCTTTCTCAATCATCTCATCATATAGTTGAAATGCCTTTTGTAGTTGTAGGTCTTTGCAGTATCCACTAATCAATGATGTAAAGGTTGTAGCAGTTGGCTCCAACCCTTTATTGATCATCTCAGTAAAAAGAGACACGGCAGCACTCAAATCCCCAAACTTGCATTGGCCATTTATCAAAGAGTTGTATGGATATACAGTTTCTCTTATACCTTCTTCTATCATTTTATCAAAATAAGATATTGCAACATCCAACCTACCCCTTCTGCAAAAGGAATCAATCAGAATAGAATAAGTAATATCATTGGGACGCAAGTTCACTGAACACATATTATTATAAAGCGACTCTGCCTTATCCAAATCTCCACCTTTGCACAAAGAGTTGATTAATGCATTATAAACAAACAAATTCGGAAGAAAACCAAATCTGCCTACCTTAACTACCAAATCATAAGCATCATCAATCTTTCCCTGCTTTCTCAACCCTTCCACTAACCCTGATACAGCAGCCTCAGTTGGAGCAAACCCCATTTCAACCATTTCATTCATAAGCTGTATTCCAGACTCAAATTGTTGCACCCTACAAAAACCAAGTACTAATGTACAATATGTAACCACATCTGCTTTCAGACCCTTTTCACTCAATGACGTTTTAACATCAACAGCTTCCCAAACTCGATCGTCCTTGCATAACCCATGAATCAAGACATTATAAGTCACAATACTTAGATCAAACCTATTTGATTCCATCCACAGAATCTTTTCCTTAGCTCTATAAAAATCTTTCAATTCACACAGGCTCCTTACCACTGCTGAACAAGTATAAGGATCAGGTTGAACACCGGCATTCACAACCTCATCAAACAATTCCCAAACCATTATAAATCTTCTAATTCTCAAAAGTCCATTCAAAAGGGCACTTAATGTTCTAACTTCAGGCAATAATTTGTTCACAAGCATGAGCTTTACAATCACCACAGCATAAGAAACTCTTCTAATTTGCAGGTAATTCTGAACCAACAAATCGAAACCCAAAGTGGACGAAAACTTACATTGCTTGTGAGAATCCAAAAAGTTGGAAAAAATCGATTTTGGGTCTGACCCACGAAGGAGGAGGGTCTGCAAGAGGGAATTTGCAGGCCAGAAAAGCCTTGCCTGCACAAGGGCATGAACCAAAATGGCAAAGGAAGCTGTTGAATGGTTGAAGTTTTTGTGCAAACCCAGAAAGTTGAAGAACCTTAAGGCCAATCGGGAATCGTCTAAGGTTTGAATCAAGAGTTGTTCAACGTGATGGGGTTTTAATGTGGATGAAATGGAAGGGTCGGCGAAGGCAAGCTTCCACCTCTGGTTTCCTCGAACGATGTCGGAAAGGAGTGACACAAAACGAGTGTCGTTTTCGTGGTCGTCGGATTTGGAAGTGGAGAAATGTCTGTGAAGAAAAGGGGTGGAAGCTGAGGGGGGTGTGCGAGTGCGAGCAAGTGGGAGCTTCATTTAGAGAGAGAAAGTGTCAGCTCTGAAAAACCATCACATGAGATTGGGTTTTTGGGTTTACCTTCTGAGTTTGTGCATAAGCCATTCGTGTAATATAATATTTGAACAGTTTTTTCTTGTTATAAAAATCTGATTAAATAAACACAAAAGTTTAGCTAAAAAAATACATTTTTGCTTTTTACACTTTTATTAATACTTCAAATTATATTAAAATTCATTTAAACATATTAAAATATAATAAAAATACTCTTTCTCACAAAAAGAAGTTATTCAAAAAAAAAAAACACGTCCAAACAATCATATAATCAGTTACGGTGTGTGTTGTATTGAGTAGGGTATCTAACAAGTTGAGTTAACTCATGAATTCACAGATTTTGACTCAAGGTAACTCATAAAATATGGGTTGCGTTGGATCCGCAGGTTAGGTCAAGTTAGAAAACACTCTAACTCGCAAGGTACGGGTCGAATAATTGGTTTAGAAAGTATCAACCTACGCAAATCCAACTCACCCAAGTAAGTTTTTTTTTTTTTTTGTAAAAGTCATTTAGTCATAGTGAAAATTTATGTTATTTTTCTCATGACTTTTCTATACAATCAATTAAGTTTAGGTATAAGTACTATAGTTATATTGAAAATATAACTTAGAAAATAGTGATTAGAAACTTATAAAGCGCCTAACGGATCAATGCGATGAAAATCTAACTGATCGTTTAGATGACAAATAGTATCATGAGAAAATTAAGAATTAACAGAGTAAATAATTATGTCAATTCATATTCTATATGTGATGATATTAACTTCAATTAACTAATGTGATTTGTTATTTATAACTTTTAGGACATGTTAATTTTCTTTAGTTTATTTTAGATTTATGTTAGCGTAGTAAAACTTATTAAGATTATTTATAATATTAACTTGTGTTCTTGAGAACAAATTCTCTGAAAAGATTAAAAGAACACAATAAACATATAATCAAAATTATAGATTGCATATATTTATGTTTATAAACCAATTAAAGGGAATACGTGCGTATTTGAGATAATTGTAAAAGCTTAATTATTTCAATAATTGATTATTTCAATAATCAAGCTGTGAAAGCTTAATTATTTTAATAATCGATTATGTTTGGATATGTTAATTGAAAAATAATTTTAAGCTAATCTGTTTCATTTGGATAGTATAAAAAACAATCACTTTTATATGTTAAATTACCAAAATAGGTATAAGATGATTAAAAATTATTTGATTAATTAAAAAAGTTATTTAATTAAAGATAAAATGATATTTACATATCAAAGTAGAAAATAATCTAACATCTTTTTTTTTAATGCTCAACTTTTAGCTTAAACATTTAAGTTGTTGCCGTATAACTTTTCAACAACAACAACTTTTACCAAAATTTTCCAAACATGTTCATGGAATGCTGCAACAACTTAAATGTGAAAAAAAAGTTGTTGGTTTAAGCTGAACCAAACACTCTATAAATAACTGAAACAAAATAATATAGTTGTTTTACTAACATTTTATAACTAGATGAAGGATTTTAGAAGAGGTATACTAGAAAAATTTACATGGTAATAAACCTATAATGTATTTTAAAAAAACTAGAGAATAGAAACAGGGTAGAAGAAGTTTTTTTACAAGTATTTGAGTTATGGATAACTTTGTTTAGTTTATTATAGACTTAGTAAAACTTATTAGTTATTAATTTGTTATGAACTTATTGACTTATAGTGTTTAGTTTATTTGAGATTGAGACCTATTATGTTTGAGTAAGGTCAGTTGAGACTTATGGTAATAATTTAGTAGATTAAGACCTATTATGTTTTAGATTGAAATTTATGGTGTTAATTTGTTAGATTGAGACTTATTATGTTTGAGATCGAAACTTATGGTGTTAATTTGTTAGATTTTGTATTTTGACCTTTTTTTTCAAGAATCTTTTTTTTTAAAAAAAATATGTTGGATTCACAAATTCGACCTAACTCAGTCCACTGTTGAGCGTGTCGGGTTGGGTCGGGTTGAACAAAAAAATCTCTTCAATCTAACCTAACTCATTACTCTAGTAAACCAGTCGAATCCAAAAACAATACTCAATCCACTCAGGTCACACCCCTAGTGTTGAGGATTGAAGGTTCGAACTTCAAAGCTGAAATTAACTACCCATTCACTCTTCCCAATCTGACCTGGGCAACCAGTTAGTGCAACCATCCGCTAAAAAGGCTGTAGAACATGAATTTCGTCAAAATGGCTCACTTAAGAAATATGCTCTTCTAGAAAAGAAATTTATTTGCATGTGTAATTCCAGATTTGGAAAGAAAGTTACTGATTGCCGCTAAGTTTGGCCCCAGTTTCATTGGTTCATCGACTTCAAGTTCTCAGGGAAACAAAGTTGTTCACTTCTCTTGATAGTACTGTAGATATTTTTCATTTATGAATCTATTAAGTAGAAGAAATATATCAGCTCTATGCTTGATGTTGTTGACATATAAGTTAGCAAAGAAGTTTTTAGTCATATAATGAACACCTCAAATTTGACACATTGTTATGTACAAATGACATAAAAAATACTAGTTCATTCAAGGGAAATAAGCAAACTGCAATAAAAACAGTATATATGCTAATAAATGGTTAAATAACTAAAAGAATATATAATTCTTACATCAACCTAGTCTATTAACAGTATATTTGAGCCTAAAAGCCACTGTATATTCCCCTACCGAATTCCAGAAACAATTCAACTGTTTAAAAGAATGGCAAAGCTAAACTGATCTACAGTTCAACACTACAAATTCTAAAATAACATAAACATTAAAAAATGAATGAGAAGAGCTGACATCAGCCTGAAAGTTAGTGATCTTAAGCTCTTAAAGATACTGCAGGAGCACGTATAATGTTTTTCTCTCAATTTTTAATTTACTCGTTTCCCATCACTGTTGGAGGCCTCTCTTTCTGTAACACTTCATTATTGTCTTGCTTGTCTTTTCCACATTGAGATTTGATGCTGGCCACTTCTCTTGTTTTCTGTTTAGAAACTGACCCTACAGAATTAATAGTTCCTCTGGAACTTTTTTCTTCATGCCAAGCATTTTTCTGTTTTCAGGTTTAATTTCAGAAGTAAATAATAATTAGACAATAAAATGAGACAAACTGAAGTAGAAGCAAAACTGAAGATAAAGATATGTGTGAATAAAATGCAATTTTTCTGATGCAGTAAGAGGATTCTGAAGTGTCAAAACCCATCAGATTCCTATACCTCAATCACTTTCACGATTTAATTTTTTACACACCTGGAGATCTTGGATGCATTCATTTCTGGTATAGGAGAATATACTTGATAGAGATAACGTGTTTGCTCCACAATTCTTTTTTCCCTGAACTTTCGACTGGATATCTTTCTCCTGTTCAAAATTTTTGGCAGCATCTTCCATTGCCAACATGTCATCCCTCTTAAAAATAGTATATTTTCTCCCACATGAGCACCTCTGTGATGCAATGTCTGAATTGCATAAATGTAATAGAGCCAGAAAACGTGTAAGTTATCATGACGCTAACAAAATGAAGGTATAATGCAACTGAATCTCCAAGTATTGAATATGGTTCAAACCACCATGGAGAATAAGTTCATCTACCAATAACTGAAGCAATTGAAATAAAATTCTCCAAATGAAGATATAATGCTTTCTTACCATGGTAAAGACAAATTGGATGAGAATAGCAGTACTCGCACAGCATGTAAGCTACATAACAATCTCTATGGCAGTCACGGCATATTAGGGTACCAATGGTATTTGAAGAAATTGAACACTCTTTTGAACCGTTCAGTTGCAAAAGGGTCCTCTTATAAAATTGCATAAGATGCACAAAAGACAGCACAGTAGCATGATAAGATGCCAAGTCCTTAGGCTTGTTCTTTGAACCTCTGACTTTCGATAACTTGTAAACCTGCATTGCCTCTTTACAAAGAAGTTCCTCATAGGGAATTATAGGAAGCATTCTGAGATTTGCATAACGCTTACTAGCTGTAGCCCCTAATGGAAACCAATCACCAATAGCAAAGTTTACTGCTTCTCCACAGTTAAAACCTAAATCAACAAAAAGAATCAAACAAACGATAAATATCCGTCTATAGAGAATTGTATGTCTCTCTGTGTATGCAGAACACAAACACACACGTGTACAGAAAGATAGATAGATTACCATTACTAAATCCAGCATGATATGCTCTAGGAAAGGTGATGACAAACTCTCCTGGCTTCTGGACAGCCTTGTAAACTGCCACATCATGTTGTAGCAAGATATTTGGAGGGAACATGGTTGTTTTATGTGCAAGAAGTTGGAAAGCCCCATCCTCCCCATGTTTTGATAAGATTTTATTGCAGTACACATGATGTAAGACAATATTTTCAAATTGAGAGGCTGCATGGGCAGGCACGCCATACCAAATTTTATTTGCACCTGAATGATGATAATTTATGCTGCAAATAAAACAGAAATATTAAAAGAAAATAGTTGAGCAATGTATAAAAAGGTGGAGATAATGGAGCTACAGACTAAACTCTGAGAAATACCTGTACAAATAGTGATCTTCTACATGCCATGCAAACATGCTGAACAGCATCCCGATGTAAAGCATAGGATCAGTTATTCCCTAAAAAAAATTCACAAGGGGATCAGAAAAAGGTTAAAATTCAACTTAGGTTTCAAAAATTACTTTCTTACTGGAATTTCCTTGTCAACTAAACGCAACGTGGATTGCCGCAGCCGTGAGAAATTCTGATATCAATAAAATCATATGTAAATTTATTAATCAAACAATTAATACTTGCATAGAAGAATGGTACTGCCTTACACAGCAATTGATAGCTAAACTTTAACCAGCAAACTCAATAATTAAAGATTTTGGGGAGCAATGGGTGACAAGCAAAAATTTAATATAAGTTGCAGGAGCACACATATGTAAAGAGGAGAACACAAGAAATGGAGTCAGCATAAAATCTGAAGTCAACCTTCAAATTCCATTTGCTTTTTCCTAGCTTGTCATCAGGATCACATGAAAAGGCACTACCCTCAATATTGACTCCATACTCAACCGTTCCCTTCTCTCCATGCGCCATCGCACGCCAGAATTCCTTTTCCACATATGAAGAAGAAAGACCCTCAGAACTGTAAAATCTACTAAGAAAGGCATCGTTTGCCAGAGCCTCAAATTCATGATACGTGTATTTTCTGATAACAACAATAAAAACCAGCTATTAATTTATTTTACAAACTGTAGGCAGTAAAAAGCTTAAAAGCATGATTATAATATTCTTTTACCTTCCTCTCATGGAAAAGGTTATTTTATCTTTCTCATTCCATTCAGAAAGCCGAAGGGGCTGTACATTAGTTTCAAACTTGAAGTCCTTTTTCTCTTTAGTCAAGACAACAGCAGCAGGAATAGAGGCAGTTATAGGAGAAACAATTTTGCATATGCCTGAGAACACAGGGAATTTTTATTTTTTATTTTAAAAAAGGACATAGATATGCAGAAAATACTTGTTCTACATTGCAGAAGTGTATCTAGTGACTCTGTGTCAGTGTAGATTTATTGTGCTGGTCCCAAATACCATTAATTTGCGAGTAAGGAAGGGAAATTTCAAAAGGGAAGGGAAGGACATGTTTCTCCTATTACTTTCCCGTGATTTCCGCTCTCCTAAACACACTTAAAAGTCTCCTACCATGCATTTGTAAAATGAAAATGGCTATATTTCTCTGCATGTGAATAAACAAGTTGGCATAGCATGTGTAGAATACGGCCAAAAAGACCACATATTTGTTAATGAAACTGATATAGGGAAAATTGTAGAAGCACTCTAAAAGAAAGGCATACATAATCTTTTATCACATACCAAATTTAGATGCCTGTGGAGCAATTTTCTGTAGATAGACGAAAGGATCCTCGAACTCCTGCTCTGATGGGTGGTATACTGGACACTCTGGAATCTTATTGGTCCATTGTGGATCACTCAAATCAAATTTACCCACTTTGCAAGAGATGTGTCTGGTTGCTGGCCTAGATATTGAATTCTTAGCCTTTGTTTTCCTTCGTCTTCTTCTTCTTCCATATATGGCAACTTTAGGTGCACCCATTTTATTTGATCGTTCTATATAACTAGCATCTAATGCTTCTGCTGTTACACTAACACCAGTTTCATCATGTGTTGGCAATGCATGGATGATGAAAGAAGATTTGGGCAATGGTGGCGACAGGATTTGGATTGAAGTATGCAGAGATTTTTAAGAAAGGTAAATTTAAAATACAACATTAATTTTTAAATAATTTATTACAGCGGTTAGAAACCGCCTAAAATAAAACACGAAATTACAATCCACGGCAGATTTTAAAATCAAATTTCTAAAAATAGTACTTAACGGCAGTTAACAATCGCCGCAAATTCTATATTAATTCTGCGGTAGTTATTTCAGTGGTTAATGTAATTACTGTAGATTCAATCCCGACGTTAGAAATAATAACAATAATGTAACCATCGCAAGAGTCTTTTTGCAGCGGTTAAAACTGCTGCAGATGGCTTAAAAATTCACTATTGTGTTGTAGTGAGTGAGTGTGTTGTTCTTGGCTTAACAATACAATATTAGTGTCTTCGTGCTTTCTCTTGATTTGTTAGCATCCTAACATAAGAACAATGAGTACTTACACAGAAAGATACAAATCAGTGCGAAAACGATTTTCCGACCACAAAGAAACTTCAAAAAATAACGGGTGTAATTTTTTTTTTATAGTTCACCCCATAACAATTAAATTGTACGTCTTTTTTTTTTTGGGTGCCAGCAGTTAAATTGAATATATGTTTTTTTTTTTGACAACTGGTATTCATGGCTTAATTCATACTTCTATGAGTTGAATTAATGATTTATGTGCTCTACTATTTTAACAAATTGATATTTATTGTTATCATTTTATTATGAGTAATTAAAATAAAAGTAAATGTATAAAAATATTAGTGAATGTTAATATAAACTTTTTTACACTGATTACGAATATAACTTTAATTTGTTTTTTTTTTTCTAAAGATTTGCTCATCTAAAATTTTCCATAATTTGTATTGAGGAAATGATTTTTGCACACCACTTAAAATTCTTAAATACTTTCTTCTATATCATTAAATATATGTAAAAAACGATAATATTAAAAATGCATTTAAAGAGAGAGAATAATGATTTGCAAAAATTCACGTAGAGTAAGAGATTTTTTTTTTGCTTCAAAGCTATCTAAGAATCTCTCATTTTTATTTATATCTATTTTTCTTTAAAAAAAGAGAGAAGATGTATTAGGAAATTTTTTATTTTATTATTAGAAAAGAAACTAATACATTAGGAAATGTATTAGAAAAGAAACTAATGTAAAAATAATAGGGCAAAATGCAAAATACAAAATGCAAAAAAAAAAAAAAACCCTCCAATTATAAGTCATGTGAAGAAAACTTTCTTGCACTTTAAAACTCACCAACGAAATTTCTTAAACTTATCAATTGTAGCAGAGCCACGTTGATTTGAGAGGAAGCACATGCTCTTCTTGAAATAAAAAAAAATATATTATAAAAGTTTAAAAACTTTAATGCCTTTAAAGAGAAAATATTATCACTCTTTTTATCTTCTTTAATTGTTGAAAGTCTTTCTTCTCTTTACTTACAGGTACTCGTTAGTTTTCTATTTTTATTCTGAAATTTTTTATGCATGGAGTTTCTATTTTTTTGTAAGAAAGTGGTAGAGTTTTTATTTTTATTTTTTGCGTATAATTGATTTTTTTTTCGTTTATTTTACTTTTCTCCATTTTGGGTAACATATTACTTAGTTTTTTTTAGTTCCTTTCTTTTTCTTCCATGATTTAGCATTGATATTAGAAATTTTTTATTTTTGTTCTTTTCGTATACCTTTAGTGTTTATAATTCTTATTTTTATAGTTTGAATTTATTAATATTTAAAATTTAAACATTTATAATGTAATTTTATTGAAAATTTTAAGTATTATAGTTATAATTATTTAAATAAATAGGTGGAACCATATAATGCCAATTGTAAATTTTTTTTAATATGATATGCCGTATGAAAGTAATAAATACGAAATTTTCTTTCAATTAAAGTAATAAAGAATTGAGACAAACTTAAAAAAATTTCTAACAAATCTTATTTTACGTCCTAAAATTTCATTATATTATTAAAATAATAAAAAACATTTGAAGAAAATATTAGTATTCTTTCTAACCTTTAGATCCGGATTTCGCCACTATTTGTTAAATATATACTATTATGCACATTTTAATTAATTCAAAGAATCTTATTAGTGAAATTTTAAATATAAAGAAATTTTATGAACATAATTTATAATTGAAAGAGATTTTTAACATTTTATCCAAAATAAATGAAGCCGTATGCAAATAATATTGTAATTTATATTTACATATGTATGTAAATTTGGACTCGGTAATTTATGAGAGTTGAGTTCAAATTATAATATTTGTATATATATATTTTTAGATTTTGTAAACAAGTGTTTAAAGGAAATTTGTTAAGGATTTTAAAATAAAAAATTTGAAATTAAAGATATTTTTTAAATTTTTAATGTATTAAATATTTTTTTTTTATTTTTTTATTTTATTTTTTTAATAAATAATTTTAGAATCCTTGATAGCAAAATATTTTTTGATAAAAATATTTTTTATATTTCTACCTTCTGGTGGGTTCTGGCAGTTCCGCCCAACCCGAACAGGCGAGTAACCTTCTTTGAAACAAAAAACAAGAAAACAAAACAAAAATAAACAGCAACTAAAGTGACGTAATTTAAAAAATGTGAAATTCAAAAAGTCATAATTTCAATCACACTCGCACGCGTAGACCAGTACGCTAAGGCAACCTTAAGCAATCGCATCTCAATTTCCAATTCCCAACGTGTTCTGTGTTTTCCCCTCTCCTCCACTACCATCACCCATCAATCTGCTTCTGCTTCCTCTAACTTTGCTAAATCTTCGCCACCGCCTCGTTTTCTCTTCCAATTCCAATTCCAACTAACCAACCCCTCTTTACTTTTTCTTCAATCTTTCCCAAATCGTCCAATCCAAAGAAAAAGAACACCAAACCCTATCTATCAATTCAAATTAAATTCAATATCATGGTGCCACCACCGGCGGTTCAATCGCCGAGCCCCCAATTCACACAACAGTTCCTCAGCTCCGTCCTCTCCCAGCGCGGCCCATCCGCGCTGCCGTACTCGGAGGACACCAAGTGGCTCATCCGACAGCACCTGGTGGCTCTGACCACCGCCTTCCCTTCTCTGGAACCCAAAACGGCCTCCTTCACCCACAACGACGGGCGCTCCGTGAACCTCCTCCAAGCCGACGGCACCATCCCCATGCCTTACCAAGGTGTGACCTACAACATCCCCGTCGTAATCTGGCTCATGGAGTCCTACCCTCGCCACCCTCCTTGTGTCTATGTCAACCCTACCCGAGACATGATCATCAAGCGCCCCCACCCCCACGTTAACCCTTCTGGTTTGGTCTCTGTCCCTTATTTGCACAACTGGATCTACCCTAGTTCCAATCTTCTTGATCTTGTTCGCACCTTGAGCCTCCTTTTTGGCCGTGACCCCCCTCTCTATTCCCAACGTAGGGCACCACCACCCCCTCCTAATCCCACCTCCTCCAATCCCAATTTTGGAAGTGCTGCTTCATCCTCAAATTTGGGTTCTTTTTCATCTGGATATGCTCACCCTTCTATCCCTCCTAGGTCTTACCCTCCTTCCCCTTATGGGAGTGTTGGTGCAGCTTCTGCTTCTAGGGTTCAACCTTCCCCTCATACTGAGGATCCCACTGATGTGTTTAAGCGCAATGCGATTAATAAGCTTGTGGAGATGGTGCATGGTGATGTTACTGGGTTGAGGAAGACCAGGGAGGCTGAAATGGAGGGGTTGTTCAGTTTGCAGGCGGTGTTAAAGCAGAGGGAGGAGCATCTCAACAAGGGTTTGAAGGAAATGCATGATGAGATGGAAGGTCTAGAGCAGCAACTGCAGATGGTGTTGATGAATAGTGATGTGCTGGAGGGTTGGTTGAGAGATAACCACGGGAAGAAGTTGGGGAGTTTGGAGAACGTTGAGGATGTTTTTGAGTGTGTGGATGTGCTCTCCAAGCAGATGCTTGAGTGCACTGCTGCTGATTTGGCTATTGAAGATACTCTCTATGCATTGGATAAGGCGATTCAGGTGGGGGCTATACCGTTTGATCAGTACATGAGGAGTGTGAGGGCACTATCAAGAGAGCAGTTCTTTCACCGAGCTACCGCAGCCAAAGTTCGAGCTGCTCAGTTGCAGTCTCAGGTTGCTAATATGTCTGCCCGGATTCAACATTATGTTAGCTAGCTGACAGGACATGGATCGGTTTGGGTGTTTCGGATGATCAAATCCTTCATTGTGGGTACTGGATACAGATTCCTATTTGTTTCTTCACCTTAAAGTCAGTGATTCTAGCCAATAGCATAAATTGGTAAGCCTTATTGCCTTCAAGAACTATGGAATTATTGAGCACAAAACTTGTTACAGGCATGAGGCTGGACCATTGTTCTTATACAGACTTAATGATATGATTTTCTTGAAAATTTTGGTTCAAAGGGTTGTTAGCTGAAAGTTTTTTTTATTGTTTAGAAGTATACATGCTTATGGATTATAGATTTCTCCCACGTTGTATCTTGGAAGAATGGGTATATTATGATGGATATATATATATTTTTTTTCTTGCTTCTATTGATTGATACCTTGCCTGTATCAAATTATTTACACAATAACTAAATATCAAGACTTTGTTTGCTTTGCTGGTAGAAATTTCCTTGGATTTAATTTGAAAACTTATTTGATAGGAAGTGTTTGCAAAGAATTGTATACTTTAGTTCGTGGGTATTTTATTTGGCAAAGTAGTTGTCTATCTGTCCTATGAGTATCGCTAATTGAACTGAATTAAACATTGGGGGGGCTTTTTTGAGGAGGAATAATGATGCAATTGTTTAAATTACCTTGCTCAATTGGGCGTCAACTGATCATGGTAAATTACCGATGGCAACTTAGACCTATGCTTCACTTGTATTGGTTTAGGTTGCATATGAATGCATGGATTTGGTGATAGGCATTTGGATTTGACTTTTTCATGTGATATAGTTATATTAGCAAGGCAGCAAGGGTGGTTGATTTTACACAAATCCTGGCATGGGTTGGTATCTACTTGGATAAATCCATGCATGAGCTTATATGTTCTGAAAGTAGGAATATGAAATAACTTAAGAAGGGGTGTTATTTGAGATACACTACTCATGGTCATGGATAGCGTATTGTTGTAAATAACAAATGATATTATTTAACTGCACATGTCAAATAAAAAAAATACATTTTGGGACAATGATCAATCCAAATGCAACCTTATATATGCTGCATTGCTGTATTTATGTGGTGGAGTAATTGTGTTGTTACAAGTTCATGAAGAATTGTGAAATGAACATGATAGAAACTGGTATTATACTATGAAATTGTGGGAAAATGCAAGGAGCAGATGCTCTGATTACAGAGAAAACAACAAGAGAAAATTGTAGAAACAAGTATAGAAGGTGTAGAAAGAAAGGAAAAATCAGAGAAGCAAGGTGCTACCTCTGCCCTATGGCCCAAGTCACCCCTAAACCTCCCAATTCTAGAATGCCCCTCCTCTACGTAACCAACTCCCTCTTATTCATTCAGATTGTTCACACACAATCAGCATTTTTCCTCCCACTCCCCAATTTCCACGTGTCCCTTTCTGTTATGCTTCCCTCTCTCCTCCAACTGAACCCCCTTCTTGCTTTTTCCCTTCACTTCCCTTATTTCTTCTCATAGACTTTCATAATTTGTTTTCCTGACTCATTCACTAATGGTCTAACCTTGTCTCTCCTAGACCGTCTCGCATGCACATGAGCTAGGGGCCTATCAGAATCTAATAAAAGAAACATAGGAAGAATTCTTTCTTATATAAAAGAAGAATTTTATTGAAAGGAGGAAAGGAGTGCACATGTGGAAAGATATCGTCCTTCACAAAGGCACAAAAATAAACCATAGGAATAAACAAGACCTTCAATGTAATATAACACTCCTTTCCCTGTAAGAATTTGTCTAAGAGACCTTAAAAGAGGCCATGGGCTGATCACCACAGAGAATAGCCATAGAGACAATAATAACCTTGCAAAAGATCCTTTTGATGCATATATTGATGTATTATGTGTATATGTGACTCTCATATTTATATGTTCGCTTGAATAGCGCACCTACTTGCCACCAATTGTCATGTAAATTTAGTAACTTGGAATATGATGACTTTTGGGTCATGGATCATTAATAAGTAATTACAGGGATGTATTGTAGAGTATTGGAGTGAAGCAAAATGGAAGAAATAAAGTTCATCTTGCTGTAATTGTTAAACAAGATGGATCATTCTTGTTGTATTTGCATCATACTATGAAAAGTGGAAACCACATGTGGGGTTGCTTTTAAACTATATAGATGCTTCTAAGACATCAGCGGTTTATAATAAGTAATGTCACGGAGAGCAGACCAGACTTTGAGAAGAAAGTGAATAATGTATACTTGTGAACCTTTTTTATGAGAACAGGTGATTAATGTTTGTGCACTATTATTTATGATCACCAGAAAGCAAGTTTGTGATGCCCATATAAAGTCTGTGATGCAGACAATTTGTTTTGAATGTTTTAAATGGGCATGTAGATGGAAGTGGTGGGGAATCTGAAGTGTATTTGGCCACTGTTTAGGCTAGAGGAATGCAGATATGCTGCTTTAGAGTTCATGAGCATACACGTTGTCCAAGTTCAGATGTGTTCAAGAAGAAGGGACTTTGTTTTGTTATTTTTAGACTTAAATGTATTATCACTTCAATGTAGAAACGTTAGTTTGGTTGCATTTTTTTGTTTTGTTAATGGATTATAAAGATGCTGGATCATTGCTACACAACTTGGCACAAATAAATTGTGTTTTCATTTGCGGGGCCAAAGTATGTATTTGAACTAGACATCCCAGGATTATAAAATAAGCTAGTTTAAGCGCAATTCATTTCAGCATAAATTTCCTTGTTGAAAATTCTTTTTATCTCCTTTTCTGCTGTTTGGGATAAAATTAAATGGAAAAACCGAAAAAGGTCATTTGTTGTTGTAGGCTGCTGTTATGATTCAGAGAAAGTGTTAAGTCATTTACTGCATGATATGTACTTTGTGAGTCAATCTGTCAGCTCTTAAATTTTTGTCATCTCTATTCTCTTGCAGTCTTTCTACTGGTAGACAAAGTCCAGCAATGTTGTCTCTCCATTTCTCAATCTCTAGTTCTTTTTGTTGATTCTTTGCCGTTTGAGATGTATAGGTTTGTTTTGAAAAATGTTAACAACATTTTTTTTTTAGATATTTATTTTGTTATTGATATAAAAACAAGTATTATTAATTTTTTTAATAATCATTTTAAATATATAAATTAAATTAATAATGAAATAAATATTAAAAAAATATCAAAAAAATATATTGTTAATATTCATCTTCGGTCTATAATATAGATTTTGTTCATGGATTAACAAAACCTTTGCCACTCTTTTGTCACCATCCACTAATTTTGGACTTAATTGGATTGGATGTTTCTAGATGCCGCCAGTAAGTTATATCCAACGAATGGCAAGTGTTTTCATTGATATTATTTCAACGGGAACTTTATGATGATGAAATGAGTCGATCGCAACTCGTCTTGGTGTTGCTTTGACTGCTATTTGGAGAGTTACTGCATGGATTGCTTGCAATAAAATAAAATAGATATTGGATTTTGTTTCTATCTAATTCTTGGCTCGACAAATAATTTGACAGGCCGGATCCCCAAAAAAAAATAGTAATAATAAATAATTTGACACGCATATGATTTTTTTTTTTTTTTTGCCGTGTTTTTAGAATACAATTAACCAACATGTTAATTGTTAAAATTGGATTTTGTGATTTTTTTCATTCTGCCAGTACCTCAACAACGTGACATAAGTGCGAAAGTGGTTCAAGAGTTTTATTTTATTTTTTAAATGAAAGGCTAACATAATCAACTTTGCTTTTTTTACCCTATATTAATTTTGAGTTCAACTACATTATTATCAACAAGTTTTGCTCATCTCGATGATCTTTTATTTATTTATTGATGACAATTACATTATTTGAGTTTGAATCTAAAAATAATTTACACTGTTTTTACAATAAGAACTTTTATGTATCAAAAGAAGTTACTTTTTTTTTTATACAAAAAGAAAACAAAATTACTTTTTTATCATATAAAATAAATAATACATTAAAGATACCATTAAATAATTAACGTATTAACATTTAATCAGTTAAACAGCTCGTTACTTATAGTTAGACTGACTAATGAATCAAATAATGTTTGATGCACATTTCATAAATTCATATTATATCACTTTTATATTTGTCTAAAGTGAGAGAATCAAAATATGATTGTGTAAAAAGTAAGATGAACGATTACAATATGTCGAGATATATGATTTGAGTTGACGTGTGTTTAGCATTATTCCTTAATCCTATTGAATTGGTGATTCCTTCGAGTCCTGTCGTCTAAGTTCTTACTTGTTCGTTAGAACATAGAAGTAGGAAGTTCCTTGGCGGGGCTTTGTGTGCATTGAAAGAAAGAAACAAGACACGACAAAAGAGTACAGCAATATGCTCAGAAAACTGCTATACCAATCTTGCACATTTCATCGTCACATCGCCATTGCCAATGCAGCAGCGCCATGCTGGAGGCTTGCTTCTCCGTTCTCTACATCTTCCTCACCATCCCAAATTCCTCACACACCTTTCGTCGATAACTTGGAGGGCGCTAAGGACCCTGATTCTCCACCCGCCACTGCCACCGCAATCTCTATCGACCGCTCTGCCCTTTGCAACCCACCTGGTATGGTAATCTCTTCAAATTTCTTTTCTTTCTTCGCTAACTTCTTCTACTCTCCTATTCTCAACCACCCATCATTTTTCTCTCTTACTGTCACTTGTTTTGTGATAGAGCATTCTCACGACCCAAATTCGGATTCTGAACTCGTCAAACACCTCAAAGGGATCATCAAGGTTCCCCTCTCTCCAACTTTTCCTAACCTATTTTCATATCTTTTGTTGCTTTAGTTGTTTGGATTGGATTTTAGTCTGTGAAAATGTGTAAACTTTATACTCTATAATTGAATTTTGTCAAGTATACCCATTAGTCCCTAATTTAATTTTACATGATAAAAATTGGATTTTTCCCCCTTGTACTAAGTGTATTGAAATATTTAACTACACTATCTTAGTTGGGTCTCTCAATTTTTAATTTATGCTTGCCTTTTGTTGCTCATTATTGCTGAATTCTCAGTTTCGTGGAGGCCCAATCTCAATAGGTGAGTACATGTCAGAAGTATTGACAAATCCTAAAGCTGGGTACTACATCAATCGAGATGTTTTTGGAGCACAAGGTGATTTTATAACCTCTCCTGAAGTAAGCCAGATGTTTGGTGAGGTGAATTATCCACTAAACTTTCAGTAACGTTTTGTTTATTGAGGCATGAACATGAACTAGAGTTGAATTGTGTTTGCAATCATTCATGAAGCTTGTCAGTGACAGAAGGATCCTAATGTCTTGTTGATGTCAAATTAGATGATTGGTGTCTGGGTGATGTGTCTATGGGAGCAAATGGGCCAACCCCAAAGGGTAAATCTAATTGAGCTGGGACCAGGACGAGGAACACTTATGGCTGATCTACTTCGTGTATGAAGCTACAATATTGATATGCTTTTATACTGGAATTTCTATTTAAATGTTTGGATCTTTTGTTTTGCATTGTCAATTAAACATTAAAAAGGAAGCATATCATCATTATGATTAAACAAAGTTTTAACTTCTTGTAGGGTGCTTCAAAGTTTAAGAACTTCATTGAGTCATTGCATGTACACCTGGTGGAGTGTAGTCCAGCACTACAGAAGCTTCAGCACCAGAACTTGAAATGCATTGATGAAGAGAATGCAGCTCAAGATACTAATAAAAGAACTTTAAGCTCTTTGGTTGGAACTCCTGTATCATGGCATGCTACACTGGAGCAGGTTCCTTCAGGATGTATGTATTGTTTTCCCAATGAAAATAGGCTTTTGAACACAAAAATACTAAGTGTAACTTGTTATATGAAAATATGAGTTTTTTGTTTCTGTTATGAGTTAACGTAAAATATCTTATTATACTATATTCAAATAATGCCCTGACAAGTTCTTCCTTTGTTGTACTCCAGTGCCAACAATTATCATTGCACATGAGTTCTTTGATGCTCTACCAGTCCATCAATTTCAGGTGAAAGAATGCTTGTGCCATTGAGCTGAATTGAAACTAAGAACATCTATCAAGCTGCACAATTAAGTTGTGAAATTTGAAATTCTGTATAATTTTTGCTTTCAACGTATCTTCCACAGTGGCTTGGCTATTTGTCCTTTAGAATTCCTTCATCCTCTGTTCTTTCCATTTTTACTGGTAATTTATATATAGTTGCCTGTTGTGTTCATTTTAGTTAATCCACCTAGTAGGTTCTGTTAAACCAGTGCATTACAATGTTAGCCTGTCTTAACTATGGCTATGCTTTCTTATTGTTTGATCATCAAGGAGCTGAGTAAAATGTAAGAGATGTTCAGACAGCCATAATAAAATGCTTTAAGCCCAAATTGTTGATTCTCCTCATGTCTTAAATGATTCCAATAACTTGCTGCTTCAAAGAGCTTGGGCTTGACAAACAATCTTTGTTTTATTTCCTTAATATCCATTAGAGTTAAGCTGTGCCATACTCTTATGTTATACAGTTGTTGTAAAAAAAATGAAATCCAACTTCTCCGTGTATTCCTACTTTTCTATATTGCTATTGGCATCACATTTCTGTGAAATATGGTTTTTTTGTCTACAGAAAACATCTCGTGGCTGGTGTGAGAAAATGGTTGATGTGGCAGAAGATTCATCGTAAGTATTGCAATGTAATCTACTTGAAATTGTATTTCTGCTGGGTTTAGCATATTGATACTTAAATATATCGGATAGGTTTCGTTTTGCTCTATCTCCACAGCCTACACCTGCAACCCTGTATCTATTAAAGCGGTGCAAGTGGGCTGCAACTGAGGAGATCGCAAAACTGAATCAAATTGAAGTTTGCCCCAAAGCTATGGAGTTAACGCAGACCATTGTTGAAAGGATAAGTTCTGATGGCGGTGGAGCTCTAATCATTGACTATGGCTTGGATGGAGTAATCTCGGACAGTCTCCAGGTCTAGCGTCTTTCCCTTCTTATCCTTAGAAGTATGACCTTCTAGTTTTTACTGTGTCCTGTCTCCGGATTGTGCCTTAGCTAGTTTAACTACTATTTGACTGTATTATTATTGAATTATCTTTGCCATTGTATAATATCTTGTATCATAATGTTGTCTTGTCCTTTCTCTTCCTTTCATCTCTCCCTTGTTTAAGAATGAAGAATGTGAAAGCAAATACCATGGAACTATTAACATAAGCATGTAGATTAAGTTCTGATAAAAACTGATAGACATGATGATAATAACTCGCAATCTCTATTTGTTGTAGTATAGCTTATCGTCTAGATAAATGCATGTGCTTTGGGAAATCTCAGGGTTGGGGATAGAATCTGAAGAGAAGCATCCTTAGTATCTGTCTTTTTCTTCTACCGCCTTTGCTTGGAATTTGTAACCAATGCTGCCACTGGAATCTGTTCTATTGCGCCGTGGGGAACCATTAGATTTGTTGCTGTAAATAATTGTCATCCTGAAGATTAAATTGCAATTTCTTTTTATTGCTTATCGTTATGGATTTTGTGTTGGTTTCAGTACCGTCTACAGCCCAATATCTGAGTAAATCTTTTATTTTGATGTGCTGTTTGATACATTATATTTAGATAGTCCCTCCTCCCCATGCTTTCTTTAATGGTTTATGAATTTACGCAGGCAATTCGGAAACACAAGTTTGTTGATCTTCTAGATAATCCTGGATCTGCTGATCTCAGTGCATATGTTGATTTTGCTTCCATTAGGCATTCCGCAAAGGAAGCTTCAGGTGCTTTTCCACATGCTAATAGTTGTAACATATGTTATAGTTATAATGATCAGAATTAGACATCAAAAGTATACATATTTGACAACTAAAGATTAGTTTCCAACTGATTTAATATTTATGCAGGAGAAGTGTCTGTCCACGGACCAATTACTCAGTCTCAATTTCTTGGTTCCCTTGGAATAAATTTTCGTGTTGAAGCACTCCTTGAAAACTGCACAGACGAACAGGCTGAATCTTTGAGGACAGGATACTGGCGTCTTGTAGGTGATGGTGAAGCCCCTTTTTGGGAAGGACCTGATGAATGTGTTCCAATTGGTATGGGTACCCGTTATAAGGCAATGGCTATAGTGAACAAGAAGCAGGGTGTTCCAGTTCCTTTTCAATAAAGCCTAATCAAATCAAAATGTTGAAGCAATTGGTATCTGAACTTCCCCCGAACCAGAGTTAGGTTTTTGGGTGCATGTGGCAATATAAGGTACTCAATCAGCGGTTGTTTCCTACAATTTTTTTTCTTTTCTTTTCTTTTGAAATGGTTGTTTAATAGCTTTTTGGTTTGCTTTTATTGTAAGAGTTGTATGATGTAACGATCTCATAATAATATTACTTGCCTCATTTGCTTAGAACAAAAAAAATCTGTGAGAAAATTTATTTAAAAAGATCTTCCATAAAAGTTAAAGAGTGGCTGTAATGGAAGTTAGTTGTGCTTGCTCAACTCATGTAACTTTTTTTATCTGCCAAGAATTTCACTTATATGGTTCTTTAGATTTGATTTTCACTTAGCAAGCAATCTTTAAGCACTATTATAAACTCAGTAAAGGAAAAAAAAGGGCACTATTATAAACTCTTGCTGAGACTTATAGCATGGTCTGGTTTAGGAATTGGGTAGCCCCCTCCCCTCTCCATTGACATTTTGTTCAATTAAAAAAAATTCATTTGAACGCACAAAGGAAGGACAATCTTTTTCTTTTTCATTCAGATCTCCACATTCCTAGAGCTTGCGTCAAATACAGCTGAGGACTTTAATATACAAAAACGAAAAGGCACCAGTTGGTTACCATATCTAATTAGGGAATCTCCTAGATTTCTGTAATCTTTTCTACATTTATCTCCTGTCCAAGTTCAACATCTCTATAGGCCTTTGATTCGAAATTTCCATGGAATTAAGTGGTCGACCTTTTGCATCAGAGTTAAATTATTAGATTGCTAGCTCTGCCAGAAATTCCAGTGATGATTTCAGAACCAGGTCTCGATGCACGCAGTAAATTACGATAATGCAAATTAAACAGGTAAACCAGCATAACGAAAATAATGAATTGGGTGCCTACTCGAAGTGGAAATGAGTTGGGTTATGCTTTGCGCTTAGACTAGTTTTGTAATGTATCAGCTTGATTTTGACATGTTACTTGTTATAAATTTTTTATTGGGACTCAACGTGACCTGTTTGAGAAAACATAAAAACTTGACTTAGGCTGAAAGTATGTTTAAAGACTTATATTACATAAAGATCTTTATATAAGTCAAAAAAATTTATTTTTTAAACTTTTAAATAAATATAATTCTTGACAAAATTATTATAATTTATCTAAAATAAATATATATTATATTAATATATAATTAATAAATTATGTAAGTATTATAAATTCTTAATTATATATAAATATTAAACAAATAGGCCAATCTAGTAAGCCAAATAAGTTTTTTTCAATAATCCAAGGCTTTGCATATATTGTTAAATAGGTTTTTCAAAAAATCTAAGTCTGACTTGTTAGCACTTAGTTAAATAGGTCAAATCTATATAGACCGAAAATAAGTTAGGTCGTAGGTCCTTGATAGATTGCTTGACCTATTTCTACCCAAGTGACTACCTACTTATCTCAAAAAGATAAATCCAAATTCACCAGAAAAAAAAAAAAGAAAAAGGATGAGCCCAAAATAAAGCACATGTGCAGTAACATTCAACATCTTCATAAACGATTAAAATGGGGCATAGCCATTGCTAATGAAATATCATAGTTGAAGTGTTACTCCAAGGTATTTGGGATTATGCTCAAGAGTTCAATAACTAATGAAAGCTAATCAAATACAGACTATTCATTTTACAATAGTTATTTATCATCTCTCAACAACAGTTACACCTGCAAATGAACTTCAGCCAACTACTACAACAATTAAAGAATGATCAACATCTGAAGTAGTTTCTAATGAAACAATGGCAGCATCAAGCAATGGCACAACTTCAAGATTATTCAAGTTCATCCTAACTCTCGGTTTCAAGCCACCAGCTGCAAGAAATGAAGTTTAGGGAGAATGTGCAGACTGCCTTTTTTTTATTGTTTAGGGTGTAACAGTCACCTTGTAGTTAGGAAGTGTATGAACAATTTGATTGTGTATGGCATTGTGTAAAGGGGAAAATTTAGGGGTTAGATGTGTCTTTTTTATATAGTGCACATAAATGAATACCACACATAGGCCGTTTTTTGGGTTCTTTATCTTTTGGTATATGAATATTGTACATAGGCCATAGCAATATGTCTAAAGAAATAGTTTGCACCTTAAATGAATATGTAATGACACAATTTGGAAATCAGTGGAAGTCCAAAGGTTTTGTTCCATTGTGTTCTCTAAATGTATCAAATGCTCATTTCATTTCATAATGTAATGGTACATACATCCCCACCATATGGTGGTTGCACGTAGTAAATTCGCATTACAAATCAAAACTAACACAAGTTCAAATACTGATCAAATAATAATTCCTAATCTAAGCCTACATTACTTGCATCCATCCAACCATACTTCTAAATACATACAACTACAATGATAACCCCCACCATCACAACACCTAACACCCCAATACATGTTTTCAAATGCCTAATTTCATTGTCCAGCCAATCTCCCTACTCATCTCCATTGGCAGGTCACTCATATTCATTTGCAACTCATTCATCTTCACTTGCAGGTCACTCATCTTCATTTTCCAATCATTCTTCTTCATTTTCAACTCATTCATCTTCATTTCCATGTTTTTGAGTCTGCCTTCTTCCATCTCAGCAAGCACCAAATCATTGTCAGTAACAACATCCAAACACAAGAAATAAGCACAATAGGGCTTCTTCTCCTACAATAAGATGCAATAAATCAATACATAAGTAGACCCCAAATTTGAAGTTAAATATGCTTCACTCAGTATCAGAATCAAAACCTTATAATATGGGCACTCAAAGAATGGTCTATTTGAATTTTCAACAATTTTTGAGGTGTACACTACAACATTCCTTTCACATTTACACTTCATAGCACCACCCCTGCTATAGAGCTCATTTCTCATGCTTGTGATACTTCCACTTCAGCTTACCTCACCCATTGCTTGTCTAAGTCTGCGCCGATTCAACACGGTCAATCTCCCCACTCCACCACAACTTGTCATTTTGCAAATCAAACTTGATCTTCAATGGGGTTTTTCCTTTAGTTCATTGTAGAAGTTTAAGGGGATACAAGGAAGAAGATGAATTTAGGAATTTGGAGTTTTTTTTTAATCCTAAACCCCTCACATGAAATCGTTTTGAAGTAGATTCCTAATTCAATCCCACTTGAAAAAAAATTAAATTCCAACTTTGAAATTATGAGTGCCAAGTCAAGAATTAATGTGCCACATGTGCACATCTGTGAACTTTAATGGAACAAATTTGACAGAGGAATGAACGTGTCCAACGATTGTTATCCTCAAAGACAATTTGGTAAGTTTTTTTTTCTTCAAAGGCAAGTTGGGAGCCACTATTTTTCTCAAGGACTAAATTGCGTATTTACTTAATTTTTAAACATTAACTCGTACCTTCTAAAAAATATGGAATTATAAGGTATTTGGTATTTTGAATTTGATATGCGGTCTAAATTATTACAATAATAATAATATACTGTAAAGTGTAAACCATCTTTACTGTGTATTTTAAAATTAGCTAGACCTACTACATAGAAAATTTTGTTGGCTTTGCAAGATTTAGGTAGAGCATCGATTCAGGATCAGGAACCTCTTTTGTCTTACCTTAAACAGGGAATTTTTTCAAGAATTTCTGAGAAGAGTCTCAGGAGGGTGGTCTCGCAATTAAAAACAAAAACATAATACTTCCAGGCTTGTATGGCAAAATCTTTATCTAACATCTTAATATTTTGCTTTCCTTGTAATTAAGCACAGGTTGGCATGCACAGCGCTAGACACTCACGTTATTCACAATTCACAACGAGCCGAAGAGTGAGTGTTCCTTCGGACAAAATGGTCTCTTAGCTGTTACCATTAACCCAATATCGTACCACAGGAAGGATACATCATTGCCGTTTTCCTCTGAATCTCTGATCTACCAGGCTTATTACCTACACATAAGCCTGCTTTTCTGCAAGTACTTCTCAAATTGTTCAAAAAAACCAAATTGTTCAATTCCTGTTTTAGAGACTTGCACAATTCTACAAATGACCTCCTTCATCCGTGCATATGATTATCTAAATAAACAAAATGCACTATAATAGTGTTGGTAACTCCAGACACAACACTGCCATAGTTCACACACACACATTCAGTCCCATAAATTTCTCTCAAAGACAAGACGAGGATAATTAATCCAAATAACCATAACTATCATCCAAGTTAACAGGGTAAGGTGCTGAAACATAGCTAATATTCATGAAATCATGCAAAAACAAATCTCTTCTTTTGTAGCCAATTTATTGGAAGAAACAAGGTAAACATTTGAATTAACAGCACATCCACAGATTCTTCTAGTTTTGTTGTTTCCGTTCTTGGAGCTGATGCCTGCCAAGAAATCAATACATACATGTTACTCATCATTATGTAATTCTTCTCTAAACAAATTTTCTCCCTAGTTTCTTTTTTATCTATAGGAATTTCTGGCTTTGGACAAGTTTCTAAGTCTCAATCTCTGTACTCCAAATGTTGTCAAAGACTAAGATGTATATTATATATAGCATACATCTTTCTACAAAATAGGAATAAATTAACAACCACTCTTTTCGTAAATGTGAAAATGGAAAGAGCAGGAATAAAACTTAAATGTCCTTGCTTCATCAAAAGGTGCATCATATGAAAATGAAAGAAAGTGAACAACCCCTATTTCATATCAGATTTGAAGAGCAGTATTTTGTTTTTGGACTTTGATTTCAAAAGTTTGTCACATTTAGAAGTTTATTATGACCTATTGATGATAAATAAATAACAGTACCAAGTTTAGGGAACAAAATAGCTACAAAATAAACAGCTGCATAACATATGCCTGAATGCATTTCAAAGTACTGACTAGGCTCAACAAGAGTTAATACTTCTGTCTAGGGTCTGATTAAATGAATTAAATCAAATCAAACAGAAAAGGGTTGGGGGTGGATGGAGGTGGTGAGATTACAAACATATCATGGAACTCCGCCATATAATTCATCTTCACTTGCATGTCACTCATTTTCATTTGCCAATCATTCTTCTTCATTTCCAGCTCATTCACCTTTATTTCCATGTCATTGAGTCTGCCTTCTTCCATCTCAGGAAGCACCAAATCATTGTCAGTAACAACATGCAAACACAAGGAATAAGTACAATAGGGCTTCTTTTCCTACAACGAGATGCAATAAATCAATACAAAAATAGATCCCAAATTTGAAGTTAAATATGCTTCACTCAATATCAGAATCAAAACCTTATAATATGGACACCCAAAGAATGGTCTATTTGGATGTTTAGTAGTTTTAGTGGTTTACACTACGGCATTCCTCCCACATTTACACCTTGGAACACCACCCATGCTATAGAGCCCAGTTCTCATGCTTGCAGTACTCCCACTCCACCTTACCTCACTCATTGCTTGTCTTAATCCGCATTGATTCAACACAGTCGATCTCCCCACTCCACCACAACTTGTCATTTTGCAAATCAAACTTGATCTTCAATGGATTTTTTCTTTAGCTCGTTGCAAAAGTTTAAGGGGATACAAGGAAGAAGATGAATTTATGAATTTGAGGGTTTTTTTGAATCCTAAACCCCCCGCAGACATCGTTTTGAAGTGGATTTCTAATTCCATCTCCACTTAAAAAAATTAAATTCCAACATTGAAATTATGGGTGCTAAGTCAGGACTTAATGTGCCACGTGCACATTTGTGAACTTTAATGGAAAGGATTTGACAAAGAGACTAATGTGTTCAATGATTGTCATATTCAAATACAATTTGGTGAGTTTTTTTCTTCAGAGACGAATTTGAGAGCCGCTATTTCTCTGAGGGACTAAATTGTGTATTTATTCAAATTTTAAACATTGCCTCATACCTTCTAAAAAAAATGAAATGACAAGGTATTTGGTATTTTGAATTTGATATGCGGTGTAAATTATTATAATAATAATAATATACTGTAGAGTGTAAACCATCTTTACTGCGTATTTTAAAATTGGCTAGACCTACTACTTAGAGAATTTTGTTGGCTTTGCATGACTTGGGTAGAGCATCGATTCAGGATCAGGAACCTATTTTGTCTTTCCTAAAACAGGGAAATTTTTCAAGAATTTCTGAGAAGAATCTCAGAAGGGTGCTCTCGCAATTAAAAACAAAGACATAATACCTCCATGCTTGTACGGCAAAATCTTTTGTAGTATAACATCTTAATATTTTGCTTTCCTTGGAATTAAGCACAGGTTGGCATGCACAGCGCTAGACACTCGCGTTATTCACAATTCACATCGAGTCGAAGAGTGTATGTTCCTTTGGACAAAATGGTCTCTTAGCTGTTACCATTAACCCAATTACCCAATATCGTACCACAGGAAGGATACATCATTGCCGTTTTCCTCTGAATCTCTGATCTACCAGGCTTATTACCTACACACAAGCCTGCTTTTCTGCAAGCACTTCTCAAATTGTTCGACAAAACCAAATTGTTCAATTCCTGTGCTTGTTTCTTGCAATTCAAGATGGCACTCCTTCATTTTGGAGCTGTTTTAGAGACTTGCACAATTCTACAAATGACCTCCTTCATCCGTGCATATGATTATCTAAATAAACAAAATGCACTATAATAGTGTTGGTGCAGTGTTGGTAACTCCAGACACAACACTGTCATAGTTCACACACACACATTCAGTCTACTACCATAAATTTCTCTCAGAGACAAAAGACGAGGATAATTAATCCAAACAACCATAACTATCATCCAAGTTAACAGGGTAAGGTGCTGAAACATAGCTAATGTTCATGAAATCATGCAAAAACAAATCTCTTCTTTTGTAGCCAATTTATTATAAGAAACAAGGTAAACATTTGAATTAACAGCACATCCACAGATCCTTCTAGTTTTGTTGTTCCGTTCTTGGAGCTGATGCCTGCCAAGAAATCAATACATACATGTTACTCATCATTATGTAAATCTTCTCTAAACAAATTTTCTGGCTAGTTTCTTTTTTATCTATAGGAAATTCTGGCTTTGGACAAGTTTCTAAGTCTCAATCTCTGTTCTCCAAATGTTGTCAAAGACTAAGATGTATATTATATATAGCATACATCTTTCTACAAAATAGGAATAAATTAACAACCACTCTTTTCGTAAATGTGAAAATGGAAAGAGCAGGAATAAAACTTAAATGTCCTTGCTTCATCAAAAGGTGCATCATCTGAAAATGAAAGAAAGTGAACAACCCCTATTTCATATCAGATTTGAAGAGCAGTATTAAAAGTTTGTCACATTTAGAAGTTTGTTATGACCAATTGATGATAAATAAATAACAGTACCAAGTTTAGGGAACAAAATAGCTACAAAATAAACAGCTACATAACATATGCCTGAATGCATTTCAAAGTACTGACTAGGCTCAACAAGAGTTAATACTTCTGTCTAGGGTCTGAATAAATGAATTAAATCAAATCAAACAGAAAAGGGTTGGGGGTGGATGGAGGTGGTGAGATTACAAACATATAATGGAACTCCGCCATATAATTTACCTAAATTAGAAATGTGAAATGTCATCATCTGTCTAATTTGTAGATTTGCCAGCTTATATATAAAACAAATTGGATGCACTAGGTGTAGAATGCAGACATTGCAATACCCGAATACAAGACAGAGAGCACATTTTATCAATTCAAGTCTCCAACACTATCAATGACGATGACACCAGGTTGGAACAAAAGTTAACTATGATATTACATATAACAAGCGGCTGAATGAAGATAAAATGAATATTTTGTTAGTTTATCCTTGGAAAGAGAAGGAGTGCATGGACTAAATGAAGATAAACTTTTTGGCGTGCTTAATATCACAAACTTATTCCACAGGACAGGAGGTGTTTAAAGCAATGTAATAATGTATTAATAAGTAATAACAACCAATGAGCTAGAGAATAGAAAGGAACATCATCAATTCATGATCATGAGTTCATGAGAAGGTACCAAATGAATGCTAATGGTCATGGCCATGATCATCATGACCCTCCCAGGGATGCCTCCAGCCCTAGAAAAAGCAAAAATGAAATAATGTTATTGTTAGACATCATAGGGAGAGTGAAACAAAAATGGAATGATTATTGAGATGGAGGTGTTACCAATACTACAGGACCATCTTGCTTTGCCCTGTACAACACCCAAAACCTGCAAAAATAAAATAAAATAATTATGAAAATGGATTACTGCAGAGTGCAGATCAAATCAGAGCAAACAAGTGTGCAATGAAGCAAATAGAAGAAATCGATTTATTGACAAAGAAGAGAAGAGAAGAGCGGAAGATGGATGAAATTGAAAAAGTAGAAACTGACCACATGACAGCGCACAAGCCCTTGCCGGTGAGAGCGTGCCAGCGCTTTGGGTGATGTATGGTAATACCCTTGTACGTTGTGCCCTCTCCATGTCCATGCCCTCCCCCCATCTCTCTCTCTCTCTCTCTCGATATGTGAAGTGAAGTCGGAAATGACTAGAATCACAATTCGCAAATCACCTCGGAGCCGTAACCACACCACTGCTGGGCCCTTTTTTTTTAAAAAAAAAAAAACAATATCTGGGCCTCCCTTCCCTTATCTACTTGAGGATAGTTATTATTGTCTATAATAATAATGCACAAAATTTTAGAATATATATATATATATATATATATATATATATATATATATATATATTTAGTGATGAATTGTATATAGAACAAAACTCTCTTAAAATAAGTTTATTTGTAATATGAACAAGTAAATATATATTTATTATTAATTTATTTAGTGAATTAAGATTTTAATATATTTAGATTAAATTAATAATAGATATATTATTACTTACTCATTTTACATATATACTTATTTTAGAGAAATTTTTTTCTTATATGGATGCTAAGCACTCGCTTGTAGCCAAAAAAAAAAATTGAATTGGCACTCTTGTGTTAAGGGAAAAAAAATTCACCCTCTCAATTAGCAATTTCTAATTTTTTTTTAATAATTGTTGATTTGAAAAAAAAAAAACCTTTAAGGTGAGAGGAGACTCATCCTGTTCCAAAACGTATACCATCCATCAACTTTGGTAAGAATTTACAATTATATTACATATCGCCTTCTAATAGGAAAATACCGAATTCAAACTTAAATCATGTAATTATTATGAGGGGAAGGTTAATCAAGTAAGTCAACCAACTTAACATTTGCTATTTTACAAGGCCAAGTATTAGATGGACGCATTGACTTTGGGTTTATCCATAAATCCCTTAGTCATAGCCGTTGGATCAATTAGTAAAAAGATTAATGGTTGTGATGACTTTCTTGTCATCTGACTAGTTGGTAAACAACACAGACTTAATATTTGCTTATCAGTCCCCCATAAACCCCCACAATCCAATAGTACACTACTCACCCTGCCACCCATCGTCAACAGTTGTGCCACCACCTAGGGGAATATGAGCCACAAAATGATTTATCAACTCAAAATCAAAGATGACCATCTGCAATCGATTATACCAATTGTATAATGAATTCATATTTGCAGGCAAATAAACAATTGATGGAATCTATACAGCACCGCAGTAGATTCCCTCAAGGATAAAAACCAATTTTTAATACATGTTGATCAACTTAATAGTCTCTATATGTCGATGTTCCTCATTTTATTTCCATGAATCCAAAGATGGCAAGGGGATATACGAAAAATCAAAACTTGAGAAAAGAATGCTCAAAAGTGTAACATTATGTAATCAAGATTTATTCTTTAGTAAAAAAAAATTAGCAAAAGAGTGTTGACAAAGAAAAAGAAAGAGAGAAGAATAAAAAATAATAATTAGCAGAAGAGTGTTGACAAAGAAAAAGAAAGAGAGCTAAAAGATGTGAAGCTTTCATGGAGTCAGAACAGTGAAGGATTTTCTCTTGCTGACATTGCTGCTAACTGATACAAAGAAAAAGAAAGTGTTCTCTAATGACTAAATGGCAAAATGACAACGGGCAGTTTCACAAATAGCATAACCGGCCAACAACGATAAATTTGAAGGGTCGATGGATGGGGTTAGTTTAATATGAACCATCCAGTCAAAGGTTTATGATAGGACCTTTGACTTTACCAATGATTATAGGCAAATTTTTATATTACTTTTTGTAATATCCTCCTTAGGATGTTACATTTACGACAAATATAATAAATATTTATCCAAATTATAAATCATTTCTTAATGTATAATAATATAAGTTGTGAAAAAAAAAATTTTATACATTATATCATTAAATAAAATAAACGAGCATGAAATAAAACAAACTATTAAACACACACCATAATTACACATATAATTTTATCTTTAAAGATACAAATAATGTACACACTACAAACCATTTAACAAAACAGTAAAATGTTTGGCTTAAAGTAAACCATAAACTAGCCCAAGTATAAAACTAAAAGTTCTGATCCTCCAAAGAATCCTCCTCTGAGAGATCATCGGAAGATAGAAACCCTGGGTGTCAAGAAGTCCCATGGACAGGAGTTCGCGTTGTTGACACACTACTAAACTCACTGGAGGCATGGAAACGTCCACCCCAATAGCGCCTAATAGTCAAGGGCAACTCCAAATGCACATAGACGGTAGTAGAGAACATCGGAGCATCGTCAAACTCCCTACGAAGGGATACAGCCAAACGTCCCACATAAACAATCGACTCCCTATCAACTCGTAGACGTCAGGCCTCGGAACCTCCATGAAACTCCAGTTTCACGAATCCCAAAAACTCCGATAAAGTCATACCACGTCACAATCAATCTAAATGATATGGATGATCTAGAGGCTCGCCCTCCTCGCACTGATCACTCGGATGTTACTCCTCCTTATACTGACAATCCAGAGGCTGCTCCTCTTCTTCTTCCTCAAAATCTTTACGGAACATAAATAATAGTACATGAAAATATATACAAAAAGGTGAAACAATCTACATCACTACCAGTATGGCAGTACAGAAAACGATAGTACATACAGATATAACAATGGATACAATAATTCATATTATCATATCATACATAATATCTCAAATCAAATATAAATAATCACATTATGATACAGACCACATATGTAACTGTACACAGACTCATTCTTACTCTATGGAGCTAAACACAAACATCAGAGAGAATGATTCAGAAGGCCTGTCCTTAGCTCCGGCTGCCCAGCCAAATATTACATAGTCAAACCTCATGTAAATAGTATACAGTCAAAACGTCGTGTACAACAGGCATTGTACCGAACAGTCTCCACTAGATCCTGATTAAGAATAGTGTTTGTCGAGATCGCTGATGCGTTACCCGTTACCACGGCCCAGAGGAGCTGCCAACTGTTCACATGTGGAATCCTCCACACACTAACGCCTCCAAGTTCACTCAATGAACCACACTACGCCTATCGCACCCGCATTACGATGTAATTCATCTCGTCAGTCAATTATCAATTTCAACTAAATTGACATATTCCTCTATGCATGTGCATTAGCCAAGATACACAAACAACCTCATTATCAGTATTTTTCATAATAGTACGCCACCACTTGATAGTACCATATTTTAACATGTCCGAGTCCACCACTTTAATCCGACAGTAAACTACTGTTCCTTTCAATCGCGTAAATATTTTATCGCATTTTCACAACCGTGTCACCTTTTTCCAATATTTTTAAATCGTATAAATATTTTTCGACGTTTTTAAAATCACGCAGTGTTTTTAAATCATTTTCTTAATCACATAACATTTTTAAATCGTTTTCTCAATCGCGTAGTTTAAAAATCATTATTTTAAATACGTGTAAGGTATTTCTAATATTTTTCAACCATGTAAAATATTTCTTTACGTTCTAAATTAAATTTTGAAACTTTATCCATTATATATTTATTTCTAACTTTATTTACGACATTTCCTTTTAAAAATCCTTTACTTAATATTTTCTACTGTTTCTATTAAAAATTACCTTTCTTAGTTATAACCAATATTTACATCTCGAAACTTGCTAACGCGCTTCAAAACTCAAAGGAGAATGAATGAAAATGAAAATGAACTTAACAAAATGTCATCCTATCTCTTCCTAAAGCCTTTGGCCGTGGAGCTCCCCAAAGGAGGTGGCCACCTTAGTTGACCACTAAGGACTCCTAATAGCCTTAGATGAGTTCAATTGTGGATATCCAAAGCTTAGCATCTAAGCTTGCTTCCTATAGGTTTAGAGAATCAAGTCATCAAGCTTCTTGAAGATGCCATAACCAAATGGCTCAAGGGAGAGCAAACCAAATCTTGGTTCACTTAGGTATCTAGTTAAACTTAGATGAATCTAGTTAGATTTCTTAGTTACTTGGCTAACCATTTAGTTACTTAGGATAACTAACTACCTTCTTGATTATGTTAAAACATTCTCTAACTAAAGCTTTAATGAATAACTAACTAGGTTTGTTCCATTTAGTTACTACTTAAGCTTTCTAGATTAACTTAGTTAGGTTTAAGCTAACTTAGTTAGGTTTTTCTAGTTACTGACTAACTAGTCCAACCATTTTTATGAACTACCTTCCTATTGGCTTAGAAATTCAAGCCATTTTCGTTGACTGCCTCTCATTGGCTTAGAAATAATTCAAGCCAGAAACGTTGATTGATTTCTATTAGTTCACCGAATTGTAAGTCACAAAAACTTTTTCGGTTCCTATTGTCCACTAGGCAGAAGCTACTGCTCTTAAGTCAGTAGGTACTGTCCACCGGATAATAAAATAATATTATAGTATAAATTATTTTAAATTTACAAATAAATTCTAAAAATTAAAAGATTGATACATGTATCACTTGGAATTGGGTTTAGTAAGATCTCCCAGCTCCGAATAATTAGATAAAGATTTTCTCTGGTCCGAAAATTATTATTTTCTTGACTCGGAATAAATCACACACAACAATCAAATACAGTCACGAAACAGTCAAAATAATTTTACAACATATAAAAATCATAAAATAGTACATTCTAGACAATATCATAATTTAGCCAAAATTTGGGGTGTTACACTTTTATACTTGTAAAATAATTATATTTTCACATGAGTCCTTTTCGTTTATAGTAAGTTTTTCTTATTTACAAAATGATTCATTTAATTATTTTATTTTATTCCTATAACTTTTATTATTTTCACTTATTTCATGCCTCTCTAATACTATCTGCCAGTGAGAACTCTAGCGGGAGCCACCACCAAGAGAACTCCCTACCAACCCGTGGAGGAGGCGCAGGTGGCGAATCTGGGTTTCTACCATGGAGGCGGTTCGCGCGGTGGTGGCTTGGTGGATTCGTTGCTTAAGGATGACAGAGGTGGTGGCCAACGACGGCGTGCCAGATTTGGTGGTTCATGGGCGTTTCCGGCTGGGGTTTTAGGTCACGGCACAGTAGTGAGGTGTGGGGGTACTTGGTGGGTTGCGGTGGTTGCTCGCAGATTGAAGGCGAAGATAGGCAGATCTGCGACGACAACAGTTGGGTTGTTGATGGTGACAGCTCTAGCACGAGGTTTGTGGTGGCTGGCTCGGAATGGCTTCAAGCAAAGCAGTTCCGCGGATCATTCATAGAAGACTAGTACACGCAGATCATTCATTTCAAAGAATGAGCCCCTATAGTTATGCTTCGTTTGGTCACGACCGCGGCTTTAGGCTTCAGTTTGGTCTTCGAGCGGACAGTTAGCCGTAGAGGTTGCAGGGAGGGCCGTGGTCATGACCAGATTCGAGACTGGTGGTAGCGCGACTCACCGATAGGGGCAAGGAGGCCATGGCAGAGACGTGGTGGAGGCCGGTGATGGAGAGTTGCACATGCCACTGCACACCAGATTTGAGATGGATATTGTTGGGGCCATTTGGCGCTGGCCTTGGTGGCTGGAATGAATTTTCCGACGAAACAAGCGTCGTAGTGGTTATGGTTAAGGTTAAGGGTCTTTTTTACAATTTGTTATCTCAAACAATTTCATTATTTGCAAGAATCAATATTAATTTTTAATTTTTAGCGTTATTCAAATAACAGGTAACTGGTCAACAATCATAACCATTCATCTCATTTTACACAAATCCAACATCTCATATAGTAAGGTCCATAAATAGACCCTTGACTGAAGGGTCCATCTTAAAACAACCCCATGGAGCCAAACATGAAGAGTTCATCCTAAAAGTTACCATTTTACAATATTTTTCCTTGCATTAAGATAAATTAAAAGAAATCTAAAAATACTAAAAAAAATTGAAAGAAACATCGAAAGAAATTTGAAATAAGAAAATATAAATAGTATCAATGAGAGACTGAGTAAATAATTAAAAATAGAACAACCGGATTAATTTTAACAAAAGAAAAAGAAAAGGAAAAAAGGAAAAGAAAACAAATATCCAATCTTGACGTGGAACAAACATGAAAATGCAAGAACTTATTGAACTGGTTGAAGGGCCACGTCTAATATACTCCCTTAAAAACAGAGAGTATGATACACTGATGATTAATAAACCATTGATTTATCATTAAAAAAAATCAAAGGCAGAGATTAGAATTGAAAACCTGCTAAAGAGGTAAAAAACCTCTGCAGGTTCAGTGGCGGAAACCACTACACCACTCCACTGGTGACGACGAATACGAACGGGGGAAGTCTAGTTTCGGGATGGCGACTAGGATTCGCGCGACGGTGACAACGAGGTCTAGTAGGGTCTAGTCGCGGTGGTGCAGTGACTGCTTGTAGGGGTTGACGAGATCTGGTGACATAGGGGCTGAGGCGTCTTCCACCACCGGCGACGAAAGCCACCATGCGCGACCAAGCCATAGACGTTGTTCACCTTTGCCGTGCACTAACCACCTAGATCAACTGCTACACCGCCGTCCTCTCCCCTCACCTGAAAACCCAGCCACCAGAAATCCCAACTACCTAAAGCCCCAGCCGGAAACCGCAGCTCCCAGCCACCCATAACCCACGAACCATCAGATTCGCCACCCATGAGCCGCGCCGCCAGATCCGCGAGCCACCATAGCTAGATCTACCACCAACCCCGCGCCGTTGTCAGACCACCACCTGTACCGCCACCCAGATCCATCTGTGTTGGGTCGTGGAGGAGCAGATGGGAAACAGGGACACCGCGCGAACCACCGATGCCGGAACCCATAGGATTTCCTCCGTTGTCCCCAACAATCACAAGCTGAGCCGCCATCCACTGCTGCTCTGCCTTTGATCTGGGAGAATATAGCCCAGATCTGGCCACGCAAATTGGCCACCAGCCCTTGCTGTCATCCCTGATCTCGTCGGTGGTGGATGACAGTCGTGGAGAGGCAGAAGGGGAGGAGGTGGTGGAGGGGAGGGTGAGTGGGTGGTGGAGAATATGAACATGTAAAAAAAAACCCTGGTAACCAGTGTTCATATGTAAAAATCTTTGTGTATGATACACCATAACTTGGCAAGGTGCATAGTAGCACTCGCCCTAGTTGAAGTGGTAATTTCTTAATGACTAAGAAGTGTCGAACTAGCTAAAGAGCTTGCTTGGGAGCGAAAGTAGGAACCCAATGACCAGCACCTCTTATGGTCACAAAAGTGAGCCCACTGTATTCAATGGTCCTTCCTCCAATATGTAAATATTCAAAATAAATCCCCAAAAACAATGTTTTTTTTCTTTTGAAATGGTTGTTTAATAGCTTTTTGGTTGCTTTGATTGTAAGAGTTGTATGATGTAACAATCTCATTATAATATTACTTGCCTCATTTGCTTTGCTTAGAAAAAATAAAATAAAATCTATGAGAAAATGTTACGAATAACGTAGTTAAGTAGTTAGTTAAATATTTAGTTATTTTGATATTGTATAAATAGTAAAAAAAAATACCAATGTAATATCATACTTGAATGTGAATGTAAAGTAAAGAATTTTTTTTTAACTGGAATAGAGAATTGAAATATTTTTCCTTGACTAAAAGAGGAAGATAATAGCAGAAAATTTATATAAAAAGATCTCCCATAAAAGTAGAAGAGTGGCTGTAATGGAAGTTAATTGTGCTTGCTCAACTCATGTTTTGATTTTCACTTGGTAAGCAATCTTCTTAGTTCTTATTCATTATAGAAGTGCCCAGATACTACGTAATGAATATATCATCGCCATTTTTAACAGCTATGGATGATTTGTGTTTGAGGTTCGTTATGCAGTAAATTATCTGAATTGTTTCTATTCCCTACATGACAATATATTTTGTTTGTTTGGGTTTAAATCATTTATGTGCATGATGACATCTATGTTCATAAGGAAAATGTTAATCATACATCTCTTTTAGAAGTTTATGTACTGTTGACACCCTTTTTAAGGGTGTGTGATTTAGTGAGAGAAAGTGATAAGGAAAAGTATGTATGATGAATGGTATTGAGAGGAGTGTAAAAAGTGATGTGAGAGAAAAATTGGTAAGAATATCATTGTTGATGTTCATAAATATATCAAGGGATATCTTGGCTGTGAAATGGTTAGATACTTGAGGATGGAATCTGTTCTGTCTTATACTCGAGTGGTGGTCGCTGGAGAGATCCAGATCAGTCGTCCCGCAGTTCATTGGTTAGAAACGGGGTGAAATGTCTGGAAAGGCACTCAAACCGATCAGTCTTGAAGTCAAGATAGTAATGAAGAAATGGGTAGAGAAAAGTGAATATGCCTAACTTAGGCTGCTAGGCCGATTTATATAGAGATCCGGGAGACCAACTCTCTGAATACCTTCCGTTCATGTTATTTAGGATTCTGAACGTTATGATTACGTTATGAATGATCATTATGGCACGAAGCCGTTAACGACCATTGGTTATGATGGCGCCAAAACGACCGATGATCGTTGGTAGATCGTATTAAGCATGTATTTGTCGAGTCGTTACCCATTCAGGTATAGGCCAGTCAGATCTTGCAGACATGTGATCAGTTGGGTTAACCTGGACTTTCATGAGTTTGACGTTCCGAAATGTGCCTAGCTTATGAATGGCTGGATGTCAATTGGGTTAAGACAATCTACAGCCCCCCAACATGTCACATCTGAAAATCTAGCTCTGTATGTGAGAATTCGGTGAAACAGTTCACACCATATCAAAAGCTGCAAATCTCATATCTGGCATTATCAAGCTTAGATCTCAAGTCTCAGATCCTTCCCGATGACGTCAATCTCAGATCCGGAGTCCCGAATTCTTTCTGACATCCTCGAACGCAGATCTAACGTCCACCATCTCTACTTGAGGTGATCATAGATCAAAGATAGTGTGAGGAAGAATGATACCCTCCCTATCAAAAGTAGTTAAGGATGAACACTTCATCTCTACTCATAACTATAAAATGAGATGGACATTCCCTCATTAGTTGTGGCTGCTTGGGTTACTCGGAGTAGTTCTATATAACAAGATAAGACTGTTATAAATAGGTTGAAGTGTATTAACCTGAAAGTAGACTACTGCCCAGAGTAAGGTATTATGAGGATGGACATTCCCTCCATACCCTTAAACAAATGATGAATGATGAAATATGACGAATGACAATATATGACTAATATTGAGACTTGATGAATGATGAGATGTGATGATTGATAATACATGAAAAATGATGATATATGATAAAATGCTATTCTTGATAAATGATGAGACTTAATAAATTATTTGATTTTACAAATGATTTTGATAAAGAATATTAATTGAACTTCTATTTCAGAAAAAGAAATGACATTATTTTGGCACCAGTCACTTTTCTATGAAATTAATATAATAGACTCACTTGATTTTTCTTCAAAATAATTGGAATTATTATGATGACACAAATTTTATAATAAACTACTGAAAATTGTGAGATTTTCACCTCATTTTCTTGAATTTCTATAATAATTCTAAGACAACTACGTGCAAACAAACCAGAAGAAGGACCTGAACTTTTTAGAGATATTTTATTTCTTTTTGAATTGATATTTGTACTTGGTTGTATAAATTTTTTTATGCCTTAGTCGCAAATTATGTATGTATAGTATCATGATGTACATTTTTGTATAGACTCATTTCAAAAATTATGTATTATATATTTCCGTTCAAGGCTCATATTTTATACATATTTTCATAAGGATTGAAAATAGAGTAAGTGACGTTACTAAACATATTTACTATTGCATAAATCTAAATATGTCATTAGTATTAGTATTAAGACGTTATACGATGTACGCAATAAATTACGATAATGCAAATTAAACAGGTTAAACCAGCATAACAAAAAAAATGACTTGGGTATCTACCTACTTATCTTAGAAAGATGAATCCAAATTCACCAGGGAAATAGATAAAAGATGAGCCCAAAATAAAGCATATGTGCAGTAACATTCAACATCTTCATAAACGATTAAAATGGGGAATAGCTATCACTACTGAAACATCATCATAGTTGAAGTGTTACTCCAAGTATTTGGGATTATGCTCACAAGTTCAATAACTACTGAAAGCAACGAGACGAAGAGTAAATGTTCCGTGGGACAAAATGGTCAATTAGCTGTTACCATTAACCCAATATTGTATCACAGGAAGGATATATCATTGCCGTTTTCCTATGAATCTCTGATCTACCAGGCTTATTACCTACATACAAGCCTGCTTTTCTGTATACACTTTTCAAATTGTTCTACAAACCAAATTGTTCAATTCCTGTGCTTGTTTCTTGCAATTCAAGATGGCACTCCTTCATTTTGGAGCTGTTTTAGAGACTTGCACAATTCTACAAATGACCTCCTTTATTCGTGCATATGGTTATCTAGCTGCCACAACAGGAAGCTCTTTGAAATAAACAAAATGCACTATAACAGTGTTGGTAACTCCAGACACAACAATGTCATAGTTCACACACACATTCAGTCTACTCCCAGAAATTTCTCTCAAAGACAAAAGACATGGATAACTTATCCAAACAACCATAACTTTCATCCAAGTTAACAGGGTAAGGTGCTGAAACATAGCTAATGTTCATGAAATTCTGGAAAAATAAATCTCTTCTTTTGCAGCCAATTTATTGGAAGAAACAAGGTAGACATTTGAATTAACAGCACATCCACAGACCCTTCTAGTTTTTCTGTTTCCGTTCTTGGACTTGGAGCTGATGCCTGCCAAGAAATCAATACATAAATGTTACTCATCATTATGTAAATTCTTCTCTGAAGAAATTTTCTCCCTAGTTTTTTTTATCTATCAGAATTTTTGGCTTTAGACAAGTTTCTAAGTCTCAATCTCTGTTCTCCAAATGTTGTCAAAGACTAAGATGTATATTATATATAGCATACATCTTTCTACAAAATAGGAATGAATTAATAACCACTCTTTTTATAAATGCAAAGATGGAAGGAGCATGAATAAAACTTAAATGTACTTGCATCATCAAAAGTTGCATCATATGAAAATGAACGAAAGTGAACAACCTCTATTTCATATCAGATTTGAAGAGCAGCATTTTGTTTCTGGACTTCGATTTCAAAAGTTTATCACATTTAGAAGTTTATTATGACCTATTGATGATAAATAAATAACAGTACCAAGTTTAGTAAACAAAATAGCTACAAAATAAACAGCTACATAACATATGCCTGAATGCATTTCAAAGTACTGACTAGGCTCAACAAGAGTTAATACTTCTGTATAGGGTCTGATTTAAACGAATTAAATCAAATCAAACAGAAGAGGGCTGTGGGTGGATGGAGGTGGTGAGATTATGAACATATCATGGAACTCCGCCATATAATTACCCAAATTAGAAATGTGAAATGTCATCACCTGCCTAATTTGTAGGTTTCCCAGCTTAAATATAAAACAAATTGGATGCACTAGTTGTACAATGCAGACATTGCAATACCCAAATATAAGACAGAGAGCACATTTTATCAATTCAAGTCTCCAACACTATCAATGATGATGACACCAGGATGGAACAAAAGTTAACTATGATATTACATATAACAAGTGGCTGAATGAAGATAAAATGAATATTCTGTTAGTTTATCCTTGGAAAGAGAAGGAGTGCATGGACTAAATGAAGATAAACTTTTTCACTTATTCCACAGGACAGGAGCAATGTAATAATGTATTAATAAGTAAAAACATCCAATGAGCTAGAGAATAGAAAGGAACATGATCAATTCTTCATGAGTTCATGAGAAGGTACCAAATGAATGCTAATGGCCATGGCCATGATCATCATGACCCTCCCAGGGATGCCTCCAGCCCTAAAAAAAAGCAAAAATGAAATAATGTTAATGTTAGACATTATAGGGTGAGTGAAACAAAAAATGGAATGATTAATGAGATGGAGGTGTTACCAATACTACAGGACCATCTTGCTTTGCTCTGTACAATACCCAAAACCTGCAAAAATAAAATAAAATTAAATGAAAATGGATTACTGCAGAGTGCAGATCAAATCAGAGCAAACAAGTCTAAAATGCAGGAAATAGAAGAAATCGATTAATTGATAGCGAAGAGAAGAGAAGAGAGGAAGATAGATGAAATTGAAAAAGTAGAAACTGACCACATGACAGCGCACAAACCCTTGCCAGTAAGAGCGTGCCAGCGCTTTGGGTGATGTATGGTAATACCCTTGTACGTTGTGCTCTCACCATGTCCATGCCCTCCCACCATCTCTCTCTCTCTCTCTCTCTCGATAAGTGAAAGTGAAGTCGGAAATGACAAGAATCACAATTCGTATATCACCCCAGAGCCGTAAACCCTCCGCTGTAGCCGGTAGGCTGCCACTCCACTGCTGAACCTCTTTTTTTTTGTTAAAAAAAAAAAAATAATCGATATATGGGCATCCTTCCCTATTTTATTTCTTTATTTATTTTGGTACAATGGGCCTCATTCCCTTATTAACTTGGGGATGATTATTATCGTGTATAATAATGTACAGAATTTTATATTATTATTTTTTATATAGTTCAGGTTGTATTTATATAAATTTGTTCATTTTTATTTTTCTCTTAATTTTGAGTTCAGAATTAATTTGTCGCATGGAATTTGAAGTGTTGAATATTTCATCGTTTGAGCAATTTTATTTATTTATTCATTTATATTGTTGTTTAAGCTAGTCTCTTTAAATTCTTCCACTCTCACTTTAGCTCTATTTCAGTCTTTGTGAATTTATACTTGCTCTATGTCACCACATGACATAATGAATTGTATGTGGGATAAAATTCTTTTAAAATAAGCTTGTTTGTAATATGAGAAAGTAAATGTGTATTTATTATTAATTTTTTTAATGAGTTAAGATCATAATATATTTAAAAAAATCAATAGTAAATACATTATTAATTATAAGCTTATTTTTTTAAAAAAATTTCTTGTATAGATGCCAAGCATTCGCTTATAACAAAAAAGAAAGAAAGAATTAGTACTCGTCTTAAGGAAAAATAATTCACCTTCACTATTAGTAATTTCTAAATCCTTTTTATAGTTGTTGCTTAAAAAAAGAAATAGGGTGAGAGGAGACTCACCCCCTTCTAAAATCAATATTATCTACTAATTTTACAACTTTAGTAAAGATTTACAATAATATGACAATTGCCTATTAATTGAGAAATATTGAATTCAAATTTAAATCATACAATTATCATGAATGTAAGTTTGATCAAGTGAGTCAATCAAATTAGCGTATGACATTTTACAATACTTTTCCTTGCATTATGAGAAATAGAAAAAAAAAATCTGAAAACACTAAAACGAAATGAAAGAAACATTGAAAGAAATTTAAAATAAGAAAATATAAATGGTACAATCCAAAGTTCAATGAGAGACTGAGTAAATAATAAAAAATAGAACAAACGGATTAATTTTAACCAAAAAAAAAAGAAAATAGATATCCAATCTTGACGTGGAACAAACATCAAAATGCAAAAAACTTATTGAACTGGTTGAGGTGGTAATTTCTTATTGACTAAGAAGTGTTGAACTAGCTGAAGAGCTTGCTTGGGAGCAAAAGTAGGAACCTGATGACCAGCACCTCTTATGGTCACAAAAGTGAGCCCATCGTATACAATGGTCCATCCTCCCACCTGTAAATATGAAAAACAATGTTTCTTCATTCACAAGTTAAAACTACTAACTAGAATTGGAATAATAGACGGGTTACAACAAATTTAGCCTAGTGTTCTAAAGAAAACTAATTTTTTGAGGAAGTTGTATATTATATTTTAGCATAATTTAATTCCCTTAGAAAAGAAAAACCAATAGCTTGGATTTGATTCGTTTGAAAGAAGCCCAACCAGCAGCCATGAAAGGAAACTCTCAAACTCTATATGGTTTACCTGCCGGCTGGTATACCATGGAGTCCAATCTTCAACAATACTGAGTCCCAGTTTTCTTAGTGTGTATCTTGTTGCTGTTACAGGAATTCTTCCGTCGGTATCTCCACTGTATAAGTGAAGAAATAAAGTAAATTAGCAAATGAAGAAGTAAACAGATAAAAATATAATTGAAATAAACCATGAAATAAAGAATAGTACTATTTATACAACCCCTAGCATATAACCAAACACAAAAAGTAGGATAAGACTACTCGGCAATACTACCATTGGTTAACAGATCATTTAGAAACAGATAGTTAAAAAAACGATTAGTTTACTCTAGTTTTCAAAAGGGACTAATACTATAACAAATATGTTGTGATTTACCTGTAAACCCATATGCGAATGCCACCAGCAATAAGCTTCTTGATGACAGGAAGGATGGAATGTGGTGCGTCCTTCCAAAATGTGATATTATCGCTGAGGCCAAACAAAAGCACAACATCAATACAGATTTTATTTATGATTTATCTACCTATATTTTCCAATATTATATAATATTAAAACAAAGCTTAAGTTAATCGATCATAGAAGAAAATACTATAAATAAATATCACAGAAATTTAAAAAAGAAAAAGAAAAGGAGAAAAGAATAGAAAAAGGTAAGTGGACCAAAACCTGCAATGAGTCCATGGATAGGGAATTTTGGTGACATTGGCATGCAGTGCCTTTTGGACTTCTGGCCTGTTTAGGTACACTTCAGTATAATCGGATGCACAAGGATCATATCCAGCTGGTCTTTGATGCCACCCAACCTGTTCAAATCGAGAAGGCCATCATGCTCTATAAAATGTTGCAAATCACATTTGCCTCGCAGTTCACTCGGCAAGTAATGCTATTTGTACCATATTTAGATCTACTATTGTGCTTTGTGCACAATATACAAATAGTAGTGTTTTCTAAAGAGAAAAAAATTAAGATGGGATCATTCACACTCAGATGTTGCCATGTGTACAGTTATTCAAATGATGTGCTATTAATTTTTTCTTAATTTTCATTACTTAACTAGTTTATGTGGCAGAGAAACATAGTTAAGTTGACGAAAGCTCACAAATTTGGAATCGGGGGCTACGCCTTTGACGACAGGGGCTTCCCTTCTGGTGCTGCTTTGGTTGCTGAAACACCTAGGAGTGTACAAGCTATACATGTCAATAATCTTATACACATCGAAGTACTTATTGAGTTCCTTTGTGCAGGCATCTGATTTGTTTGGAAGGCTGAAGTTGCATATCCTTGAGATGTTATGGTATAAAGCATCAGATATCACAGCATGATCCCACGCATAATCTATCATACCCTTTTGATCTGTTTCGTCATCCAATAGTGAATTTCCAATCTGCACAAGCAGTGTCATTGTGCCAAATTAACATTAGTTTCATTTCGTTTCTTTTGGACTTTTATTATTTAATTTTTTATACATGGAGCTTGATGAAAGAGGAAGATTCACCAGGAACCCTTTGAAGTTAATGTAGTCTTCCTTGGCAGGATTGTGATTATTATCGAAAATGAGCTCAGAAAGTTGTGGAACATAGTGCCCTGAAATGTCAACATAAGCCAAATTTATTTTTAAAATGAACAAAGGCCCAAATCATATATATTATTCCACAACGAAATGTATAATGTTTTAGAACTTATATACCTGCATAGCTTTCGCCTGCTATGTAGAACTCGTGTGACCTGAATTGTGGGAATCGCCTAAACCAATTGATGACAAAGGTGTGTGAATCCTTAGCTGGCCATGGAAAATCAATTCCCATCAAGAAATCACATCAATTGAAAGTAAGAAAAAATTGTATAAATCCTTTGAGTCTTAGACTGACAGCAGCATTACCAGTGATTGTGTCACCAAGCCCATTTATATCACTGCTGGTGTTGGTGTAGGAAAATCCCACTCCAACAGGGGATTCCACAAACAAAAGATTTGCAGCTGTAGAAATCAGAATGATTAAGGAATAAGGATTATTGCTTTCTTTAGCATAGTTTTTTGAAAAATATCTAATAAATTATTATATATTGATATTTATAACAAAAAACTATCACAAAGTAATAAAAAAAACTATTACCATGTTGATAAATTATATATCTAGTCAAGTAACAATGTCATAAATTCATAATTAAAAATAGAAATAAAATGTATATTGTTGGATTCATGGGAGTCTAACAATCATCTTAAGACTCGCATGTATGTACGGACATATATCAAGTTTAATGACAAAATTTCAACTGTCAAGAGGTCATATGTCTATTTGGTAGTTCTCTCACGCCAGACGCAACACATTATAAACATGAGGTTATGCGCTGCCATTATAAGAAAATAAAATTACGTCCTAACTAACAATTATAACTTTTGGTCTAATAATAAGCGCGTAATCCTAACATATATATTGTCTTAATCATATATGAGTAAGCAAAGAACAACAATTTGAAATGAAAAAAAAGTTGTGCAAGATTTTTAAAATTCAAGATTTTCATGTTGTCACCATTTTACGAGTTTATATCTTTGGTTCACACATTTACCAAATTTTGGAATCAACTTCCGGGGTTAAACAACCATGTTTTGGTATCTAGTGAAAGTTTATGACAATCAATTTTAAGTTCACCAACCTTTGTTCCAAGAATAAGGGTTCAACTTTAGCTTTGGGTGGCTGCTGTTCTGGGGAAAGAAGGGTCCTAGCTCCTCTGCTTCTCCATAACCAATTGAGGAACAACCAGGGCCTGAAACATTCATTCAATTTTTCACATACATTAATTGCAGTAATGTACATTTGTGTCACAGTTATCGATTCGTATTGCTAATTGCTAAGTACTTCTCTCTATTTACTTCTTAATTGTATATTAGAGAACATACATAGCAGATACTCGATACCATAAGAATAAAAACTCGGCAAAAAACATGGACCATTTTTTTTTTCCCTTTCTTTCTTATCAAATTATAGTAATACATTCACATGAGGTTGTAATCCAAGGAAGTTACTGAGTTAGTCTAGAGGTAAAGGAAGCATGCATTGTGTCGTGACTATTTAAGTCCAAGTTTAAATGTAAGGTTAACACTTGTTAAATGCACTAAATTGATGCACAATATGCCGGCTAAAATCATTCAAATAAAAAATAGTCCGAAGATTCCTTATCATAATAAAAAATGCTTAAAGATGTAATAGCACAAGTAATTAGATTAGATTTGAGGTACAAATTACTATGATTAATAGACAAGAAAATTTTTGTAGGAGTGGGTACCGCTAATTATGACTTCGAACTTGAATGATTTGAAATTGCTGAGAATTTGCAACTTCTAGATTGCGTACTCTCATATCTAAAGTGAATTTTAATTGTTAAAAGATGAAAGGCATTTTGTTTTTGGTTGGATTTTCTTTGTTGAATAAGATTAAAGGCTTTTTATATCTAAAGGGAATTTTATTTTTGTTGAATAAGATGAAAGGCTTTTTCTGGGGCATGTATTGGGTCACGTCATGTAGTCCAACTTATGATTTATTTTATTGAGGTGATCTATAATAATTTTGGACTAGAGACTTCGATAAAATCATTATTTTGGTTGGTCAAGCTTATATGTTGTGATGTTCCTCTTGTTCCTTGTTTCTTCATAATTCATTTTTTGTTTTGTGGATCGGGAAAAAAAAAAGATTTTTTTTTCCCGCAAGAAAATAGAAACTGGAAGATAGAAAATTTAACTCGAAAAATTATATAATATTGTTGACGTAGCAGATTAGTCTCTTGCTTCTATACTTTATTTTAAATTTTAACTCAATATTTATGTCATGTTAGATTAGTCTTTATCATTTACGATGTTTACGTTATGTTCATGTTATCTTTATCATGTTCTTCATGTAATAGACCATTCTATTCGATTAGTCAAGTTTTTTTGCACATCAAACAGTGTATACTATTTTTTATACTTTTTAATTAGCTAATATTTATATATGATTCACTATTTTATTTATTTATTTAATTTTAATAACCCTCTATATTATTTATTTTTCAATTAAAATATAAGCTGATAATATATCATTAATTAATCAACTAATTTATATATTTTATTAATTAATAATTAAGTCATCAATCAGTAAATTTGATATAATTCAATAATAGTTTATAGAATTAATAAGTTGGATCACGTCAATTAAATTAATCGATGTTCGATTCTTTTTAACAACCACATCTTAAATTTTTATTTGAAACCAAACTAAATTTGATATAAAAATGAAATACACCATGATGTGTAGGAAATTTTTTTATTCTATTTAATAAAGATCTACGACCTCATCTTACGTCGAGATAGACTGGCCTTCCACCAAAACGGCTTTAAATATATCCTTATCCACTTCTCTCACATTTCCTAGTTTTTCTATGATATTTTTGCTTAAATCACAAAAGCAATAAAACTATAGATGTAACGTATAACTAACTCTGAATGTGGCAATTAGTCTTTAAAGGGCAATATTTTGAGGATAAAAGCAACATATATATACGTAAGGGATTGAAAAAATTTAAAATCAAACTAATAATAACTGTTTTGAGGAGTTTGTAGAAAGTTTTATACTATATTCCAATTCCAACTTCTGTGCTATTATTATTGTAAAAAGGCAAACAAGATAATTTATTGAAAAGGCGAAAGACAGAAGGTATAGTAATGATTTACGGTTCCAAAATTGACCGAACCCATTGATTCTATATGGAGTTGCTCGAGTTTAACTTTCATAGAATCTATCATTACGGGATTTGACAACCTTCATGAAGATGTGGAATTAGTTACACCAACATATTTATGTGCTTCGTTTAATAATTCTTAATAATATTATATAAAATTAAGATATATATTTGAAGAAGTATTATATCATGAAAACATAAATGCAAAATTCTAGAAAATATTTAATTTTTAGGTTCGTTTGGATGAACTTTTAAAATTAGATTTTCTAATGTATTTTTTTAAAAGGTCTTTTAATAAAGTAGATATTATTTTATGTTTAGATGTAATATTAGAGAACTTTTTTAATGTTTAAACAGTTTTTTATGTTATAAAAAATTTCAAAAAATACCAAAATCCAACTTCTAAAAAATATAATTTATGATTTTTTAATTTTTTAAAAATTTCATCTAAACATACTAAAAATAAATTAAAGTATCTAAAAAACACATCCAAACAAACTCTTAATGTATATGAAGAAGTTGCTGTGTTTAACTAAAGTGGATGAGATCTGTAAGAATTGAAACTATCGATTATCTACATTTATGCTGTATTTAGATAAAGTGTGGCTTTATTTATACGAGAAAAAGTAAACATAATAGGTATAAAGTCAAATTTCGTCCATTAAATCTTTAAAAGATAAGTTTAAAGATAAATCATGCCGACATTTCAAACTCAAGTAGGTGCAGAGGGAACCAATTTGAGTTTGGAAACTAAAGTGCGAAAGCGACCAGGATGATGAGCTTTAGTAAAGATATCAGTGGTGATCGAGAGTCTGCGCCAATGGAGAGAAGACGAAGAGCTCGACTAAGAATATGTTGGCGAATAAAATGACAATCGATCTCAATATGCATAGTGCGTTCATGAAATATATCATTGTGAGCAATTTGAATAAGACTGATTGTCACAATAGAGATCAGTGGAAGAAGACTGAGAGATGCCCAAGTCATGAAGAAGCCAACGGATCCAGAGTATTTCGGATGTTGTGTCAGCAAGAGCTCGATATTCAAACCAAGATCAAGAACGAGCAATTAATTACATTTCTTGTCGCGCCACGAGATAAGAGCATCACCAAGAAAATACAATAACCAAGTGGTAGAACGGCGATCGGTGGGATCTCTCCCCAATCAAAGATCGAATAAGCTCGGAGGATTAAGGAGGAGTCACAGAGAAATGAAGTCCATGAAACATAGTACCTTTCACATAGCGAATAATGCGAAGGACAGCGCTGAAAGATAATGAAGAGCGCGGAGCGGACATGAACCGACCGACTAAGTGAATCGCATAGGAAATATCGGACGAGTAATAATGAGATAAATCGGGCTACCTACCAACCGCCGATATAGAGTGGGATTATCAAGTACAAGACCGTCCATAGGAGTAAAGGCGGACATTGGGCTCGAGAGGAGTGGATTCGGGCGACTATCTCGTAATACCACTCGAGAAATGAGATCTGCGAGGCATACTTAGCTTGGGACAAGAAAAGCCCATCAGCAGAAGAGAGAACTTCAAGACCTAAAAAATAACTAAGAGGGCCAAGATCCTTCATTTCAAAGTTGCGGCTCAAGAAAGCTTTAAGATCGTAATACCAGAAATGTCATCTCCAGTAATGATCATGTCATCAACATAAAGAAGCAAAATTACGGTGCCTTGATCGGTCGACGAATGAAAGAGCAGTGAGTCATGAGGACTAGATGAGAACCCTAGCTGATTGATGGTAGAACGAATTTAGCAAACCATGCTCGAGGAGCTGTTTAAGACCATACAAGGCCTTACGTAGAAGACAAACCTTATTAGGCGGACAAGTATAACCTGGGGGTGGTCGCATATAAATTTCTTCTTCCAAGTCACCATTGAGAAATGCATTTTTCACATCCATCTGATTAAGGGACCACTTTTGAGTGGCGGCAATAGCAAGAAGAGTGCGAACTGAGGTGATACGAGCAACAGGGGCAAAGGTCTCCTCATAGTCAATACCATACTCTTGAGTAAATCCCTTAGCAACCAGACGAGCCTTGTATCGTTCAATAGAGCCATCAGAACGAGTCTTGATTTTGTATATCCATTTACATCCCACAAGTGCCTTGCCACTAGGAGGATCAACCAGGTCCCAAGTATTGGTGTTCTCCAAAGCCTGTAACTCGTCTGCATAGCTTGTTGCCAATGGAGATCTTTGGAGGCTTCTGGATAGGTCTGAGGTTCATGAAAGTGAAGCATGGTAGAAAAACAATGATAATCACGAAGATAGCTAGGATGAGTTCTTACCCTAGTTGGACGCTCAGAAGGAGGAGGAGGAGGAGGAGGAGGATCTACGTCTGGAACAGTATCATCGAGAGTGGTTGGAACACCGGAAGTGTCTGGAAGCTCACTAGAGGAACCTGCATCAGGATCACTAGGAAAAGGATCAATAGATGGGTTAGTGAAAAAATGAGTTGAGGTGGAAGGAATGGATTTGAACTTAGACAGAGAGGAAAACATGATATGTTCCCAAAAAATGACATGACGGGAAATACGAATCTGAGAGATAGGGTCCCAACAACGATAACCTTTGTGTTCTGTCCCATAACCAAGAAAGCAACAAAGACGGGCACGAGGTTCGAGCTTAGTATATTCGTGGGGTTGAAGTAGTACAAAACAAGCACAACCAAACACTTTGAGGGAGTTGTAATCTGGAGAAGTATTATGAAGACGCTCAAAGGGAGAGAGATTACCAATGATGAGAGGATGGAAGACGATTAATAACATAAAGCTGCTAAAGTGAGAGCGGCTTCACCCCAAGCACGCTCGGACAAGAGGAAGAGATAAGCATATGATGAGTCAAGAATATGACGATGTTTTCTCTCAGCACGACCATTTTGTTGAGAGGTACCAGGGCATGAAAATTCTGAGAGAGTACCCTGTGTAGCAAGAAAAGTCAAAAGCTTTGAGTCACGATATTCCATAGCATTATCACGACGAAAAACTTTAATAACTTTTGAAAATTGCGTTTTGATCATTGTGGCAAAATCAATGTAAATTTGTGGCAATTCATGACGATGTTTCATGAAGTAAATCCAAGTAAAACGTGAATAATCATCAATAAATAGCACAAAATATCTAGACCCTCCCATTGTGGGTGTAGGAGCTGGGCCCCAAATGTCAGAATGCACAAGATCAAAAGAGGAATAAGAGATAGAAGTACTTTTAGGAAAAGATAATGCTGGTTGCTTAGCAATTTGACAAGAAGTACAATTAAGAGATTCGTTACTTCGAACCGAGAGTTCCCGAGAGATAAGAGATTGTATTTTTCCTAATGAAGTGTGAACAAGACGTTGATGCCATAGTTGAATGGTGGAGGAAGGTGAAAGCGACAAAGGTTGGATACATGAGGAACATGAAGGCTAGTGAGCTCAAATAATCTTCCGATTTTACACCCAAATCCCTATGACTTGTCCCGTCCGTGGATCTCGCACACGACAACCAGAGGAAGAAAATGTGAGTTCATAACCAAGATCACACAGTTGTCCCAAGAAATAAGATTGAAATTTAATTTAGGAATGAGATAAGTGTCGTGCAAATTAAGGGTGGATAGAGAGATGGAACCCGTATGACTTATGTTCATAAGAGATCCATCAAGAATTATGGATGGAGTGAATTTAATCCGTAGCGAGATAATGAAGAAAAAGATGGGATGCAAATGTCATGTGATTACAACATGCAGAGTCAAAATACCATTTAGGATTGCTGGTATAGTGGATAAAGCAAAGAGGAATTACCGTAAGTAGAAAGAATTTGCTTAAGGAGAGACTCGAGGTCATTGGGGGAAAAGATAGTCTGGGAGGTAGTTCGAAGAGTCATTGGATAGCAAGAGCAAGGTTTGGGGGGAACGAAAACGAGGCGGAGTCTTATGCGTCGATCGTGCCTTGGTGGACGAGTAGGACAAAGTGCTCGATTAAATGTCCCGGCAATTTGATGATCGATGATCGGGAAGGACAATTGGGTGCAATATGGCCTTTCCTATTGCGGGTATGACATTCTACATTGGGGCATTCGGGAAGAGCATGTCCGGACGAACGACAATGACGACAAAATTTTCCCTTTTTATCAAGAATAAAGAAATGCGGAATCTACTTTAGATCGAAGAAGACCCAATCTGGTTTCTTCACTTAAGACGAGGAAGAGCATCTTCAAGAGTAGGTAAAGGATCCGATGTAGCAGAGATGCTCGAACAGGCTCATAGTCATCGGTGAGAGCCATCAAAAATTGAATGAGTCTGGTGCGGTCACGATACTCCTGATACAACTTGATATCACTTTTATCTGTCAAGTTTGGTTCACATAAGGTCAACTGATCCCAAATAGTTTCCATCTGAGCTAGAAATTCATAAACAGCTTGGCCAGACCCTTGTTTCAGATTATTGAGTTCTTTCAGTAACTGATATTGATGAGATAAATCAGAAATAGTGTATCGATTTTTCAAATAATCCCAAACTTCTTTGGCAGTCTCGAAACGCCCAAACTGCAAGTGAATACTTGGGGTAGAGGTATTCCGAAACCAGGTGATGATCGATGATTTTTACTGTCCCAATCTTCTAATCTGTCAATATACTTTTCTTCAGACTCATCTGTAACTTTGGTCGGAATTGTTACATCATCACCGTCACATATCTCCAGAGTTTACGGAAAACGCATAGCCTCAAAATGTGTATAATTGACACCATTGAGCAAAACAGAATCGGAAGAGTAATATCAAACTTTTCCATTTTTTTTTTTTTTTTTTTTTTTGTTGTTGTTTTTTTTTTTTTTTTTTTTTTTTTTTTTTTTTTAACCCAAGTAAACAAAGCCTCTAATTAATGAAACACTAACATGCGGCACAACGGACTTGATAAACTCCCAAAACAGAGAGGGAGAGTATCTCGTGATGGTGGAGTGTTTTTTGGTGAGGAGCGCGGTGGGCTGCCTGGTGGGAGTGCGACGGTGGAGCTTATGGATCTGTGGCTCCCGAATGGTTCAAGAATGTTCCTGTGACGGTGCGTACGTGAGCTTGTGGTGGCACGGGAGAGACAATGGCGGACCGCTCGTGGAGGCGAGATCCGAACACGGGTTGCGGCGGTGAGGACGGAAACGACGGTGGGAGCGAATGGCGTGCGGAGGTCCGACCGAGACGCACGGATCCTGGACCGGGGGCTCTTCGGCGGTGGACGAACGGGGCGGAGGTCACGGTGGCCTAGAGGGCGGTCTCGGCTCGACGGTTTGAGAGGAAGGCGGCGCTGAGCAAGACGCGTGGTCTCCGGTGCGGTGGAGCTCGAACCGCGGCTTGGGGGTGCGACGCCGGGAGATGCGCGATGGCCCGCTCGGTGGGCTCTGGACGGCGTGGAGGCAGATGGGTGGTCTCGGCAAGACGGATCGATCTCGGTGCGAGTGGAACGGGTCCGTGCTCGGAGCGACGGACAACGGCCGGTGTGCAAAATCGATTTTTTGGTGTGGATGGTCCACTGGAGGTGGCGCCGGGTTTTGTGGGGGGCCGCTAGGCCTACGGTGGCAAAAAAAGCTTCAGGTGGTGATAGGTAGTGAAGCTGGAACGATGGCTTGGATGGAGTGAAGCTTTGGTAGAGGCCGTTGACGGGTGTTGGTGAACTGTAGTAAAGGTGGTCGCAAATGTAAAATGGTTCGACAAGGATCGAGAACCTATACCGATACCACATGTGTTAATTAAACTATCGATTATCTGTTTTGATTTCATTTATACACGTAAAAAGTAAATAATAATAGTATAAAGTCAAACAATCCAAACAGTAAATCGTGGCCGAAATCTTAGATGTTATGTGAATTTTGCAGCATAAATCATGCTGACAAGATCGATGGAAATTTTCCAGCAAATATTTAATTTTATATAGTAGTACATAATAGAATATATTAAATCCTTTTTTTAAAAGTGCTATATATGTTTCAATCCTGATAATATCTTTTTTTTTTTGGAGATGAATAATAAAAATTTATTGATATGAAAATAATTAAAAAGAACTAAATTAATAAAACAGTTAAAGATTAAGGAGAATTCAAAGCTTACATAATTTTGATTCATGCGCATGCTTCGTTAATTGGGTTTTATATATTGTCCGAGTTTTTTTTTTATTTTGGGCGTTACTGGTCTTTAGTTTTCTAGCCTTTATGTTTCTGTCAGCAGCTAGAAAAAGGTAGTTTCTCACTTCGGTTCAAAGCAATATTTATTACTTCTACCGAATTTCATTATAGCTGTTTCTGCTGCAAGTTGAAGCCACCGGTTAAAGATTCTGGTCAAATTTCCAGCCCGCATGCTTGCTTGACCATATTCAATTATTGTTATATCTTTTTTGTACAAAATTATTGTCATATTTTTATTTATGTTTTAGTTGACCTAAGACTGAAACTGAAACTGCAACCTTCATCTTGAATCTTTTGGCTTCTTTTTCTGTTGGTATTTAATGTTTGTTATTTAATTTCTATTGGTAAGCTAAATAAACCAACAAAGGGATCCAAATGAAAAGTCAGACTCAATGGTCGATTGAAAAAGGATTACGTAAACCCTATAAATTAAACATAAAAATAATATCCTAGCACACCACGGAAGAAACAATTCATTAATTACAAGAAGACTTTTGTTAAAAATACTTGTTAAGAAAATTAAAATAAAAACTTTTAAATAAAAATAAGATATTTAATGTATTAAAAATTGAAAAAAAATATTATTTATCTTATTTTTATCTATTTTTTTTATTTTGGCTTCTTTAATAAATTAAGATACTTGTTAACAAAATATTTACAATTAACAATATGAATTTTGTTAATTGGATGTAGCAAAGTTTGCCTTTGCTTACTTCTATATTAATTGCTTTTTCCCATGACATTTATGCACCTGTTTTAAATAGAAAAGTCCCTACTACTCCTCACACAATAATACCAAACACAATTGGCATAATGCAAACTCATTACAGTATACTTCCAAATAAACCAAGGTTTAAAGCCGATATAAGAGTAGATTTACTTTGTGAAATTGAGAGTTCTGGCTTTTAGCTTCAATAGGATTTGGATAACCATCTCAAAGATGGATAGGTAAAGATTAAAGAGGTAGCTCTAATGCATGAGGGTAACTTCTTGATATTTGGCATGACTTGTTTCATAAGGGAGGTGTGGGTGTTGCCGTACGTGATTACAATATGCTATGTGCTTAGCAGCAGGTGCCTTCCCAAATTCTTTGTTATCTTCTCCTGATTAAACTAATGGCAGCTGTGATAGTTTGCACGTAATCTGGGATTTTATGATATTATTTTGGTATCAGGCAATGAAGGCGTGGTGCGTGAGTTGCTGGAACGATCTGAGGATCACTCGGAGCTAGGTTTAGTCCTTTATGAATTATGATAATAGTCAATTGATGTAAAATTTTATTCTAATTCATTTGTGTTTACATCTTGTAAGTCTATTAAGGTTACATAAACTTGCTAGCCAAATGAGTTATTTTTGTTGAAACTCCTCTAGTTTAGGCAAAGGAGGCCTCAGCTATACCTAGAATTGCTTTCAGTAGATTTTTTTTTTTTAAGGAAATTTGTTTTCAACTAACTTTCTGTATATATACTACACAAGTAATACAATAATTATTGTTAGAATCACGTGAGACTTGAAGATATATTAAGTTATAAAATTTTATAATTTGGTATATCTCTAAGTCCTACATCGACCAAATACTAGAATAAGAAAGTAGTAAGTCTATCTATAAAATTAGAAGGTGAGTGTTAAATTATAACAAAGACTTATTAGCCTTGAATAGACCTGTTAGCTTATTTCAAGGCTTAGGTCTGTTAACCTATGTAAAGGCATGTTGACTTATTTAAAGGTAGGTTTATTAATCTATGTAAATGCATGTTAGCCTATTTAAAGGTAGATCTGTTAGTCTATGTAAATATATGTTTAAAAAATTTAAAAGTAGGTCTGTTAATCTATCTAAATGCCTCATTGCAATAAGATCTTTAAATAAATTTTTAGGCTAGGTCAGGCCAGACTTTTAAAAAGGTCAGGTCAGACCTTAAAAATTGATCTATTACAGGTTCACAAACCAGATTCAAACTTTATAATTAAGATACATGTCAAATTTATTTAAGGTAAAATCTGACTTGACCTGATCTGTTTTCACAACTAATTAGAAATGATGTGATGTGACACATTGTTACAATCATTCATAAAATTGGTAAGACTTATTATAACGTTAATTTAAAAATATATGATGTTAAAGTGAAACACATCATCACTTCGTAAAGATTTCCGTGAGATAAGTTAATAAATCAAGCTATGATAGAAAGAGCAGTTCAATTGGCTATGTATATAAACATTCAATTTGAGTGATAAAATATGACAGTGAATACTAAATAGAAACCATTATTGCCATGTATATAAATATTCAATAGGCTATAGCTGAGGAGTTGGTAAAATTAAATTTAATACCTCCATTGAGCCATAGGAGAACAGGTTTTAACGCTGGTTTATCGGTCGACTCGAAGAACCAATAGAACAATGCTCTTCCATGAGTTTCATTGACTGTGATATAACCTGCATATTGATTGAACTTCACTTTAGGCTGCCCAGGTAGTCTATACACTCTGTCCGCTTCTTGCTGTGCTAGTACCTGTCGGCTAAGGTAACTGCTTACCGAAAGCTTTGACACACCTAAAGCTTCTTTGGTTAAACAGATAAGAAGCACAACATGTAGAAGGAGATTGAAAATAACTGAACACAAGGCCATTTGAAAGCCCCTCTATGACTCTATGTATCTCTTTTTTCTCTCACTTTCTCAGCCTCTTAGGGACCAAGACACTCTGTCTGGCTCTTCACAAACACATCCAAGCCGGGCGTGGGCTTTGATTTAAATAATGAAGAGGCTCGGAAAAACAGGTAAGAGTCATGTGTACAATAGTTACTGTTGCTTTACCCTCTAAAACAAAAAGTTTCCTATTCCCCAAAGCGATTGACATGGCCCATTTTGGAAGCATGCTTTGAGAGGGTTTGGGTGGTATAAACTATTAAAGGGCATTCGATATTTATTATTGCTTTCACTGTAAACAAGAGATCGAGTTTGGGTGTTATAAACTTTATAAAGGGGCATTCGATATTCATTATTGCTTTCACTATAAACAAGAGAAATTTCTTGATTAGCAACATTGAATGTGTGACATATCAGTAATTAAAATGTGAGACAATGATAATTTATAAAGGTGACATGTCAATTATTCAATGGTATAGAATAAAAAAAAAAAGTTCTTCTTACAGGATTTACTTACAAATTTCTCCTATAAACAAAGGGTGTAAAATGGACTTTTTCAAAGCTCCATCAATGTTTTGTATGATCCAAGGAAGTTGAAGGGCCATGATTTGTGGACTGGTCAATTGCTTCGGGTTGAAATCTTTGAAAATTCAGCCAAGGCCCAAGGATAACCACATACGTTCTACATTGCTACGTATCTGATCTCTACATACTTGCCATGGAACTCAACCATCACATTCACAAATAACAGAAAGTAAGACCACAAAAATGTCCAGAGCTAGTTTGGCCTGAGTTGAGCAGGAATAGAAGATTCTATCCGGATTGTCTGCCGGCCTCATAAATTTAAGCAAAATTAAATAAGTTGAAAAGCCAGCCTGAAACGCCAAGGTGAAAGAAGTGAGGGAAAATAATCAATTCACAGTAAAATAGCAGATCAACTACGACATATAATGTTATAACTTCTAGCTCAATTTTTTGGGGTAATTTAATCTTTGTCATTCTAAATAATATATGACGATTGATTAAAAAGACAAGGTGAAAATAGTGAGGGAAAAATAATTTATACGCTGTAGAATAGCAGAGCGATGTTTCAGCTTGCAACTCTATTTTGGCATAATTTAAACTTGGTTTTCCCCTAAATTATGGTGAATAATGCTTAACTATGAATCACTTGTATTTCAAAATAGTTGTTATACTAGTATGTGATACATATCATATCAGATATTCCTTAAATATTTTGGGATATTTCTAGTTTATATATGTCAATTATTTTTTAAAATTTTGTACAAATATAAGTAGGATACCACAATTATTAGATAAATAATAATATTTATTCTGTCAATAATGATTAAAATTGACTTATGAAATATTAATATATTCATTCTAATTTAGAATTTATATTTTTTATGTTAATATTATATTAATTTTACATATTATATTTTAATTTTATCGTATTCTATAATTTTTTAAATTTATCATATTTATATATTAATATTATATTATATTCATATTTCATATTTGTATTTGTGCTTCTTAAGTACTTAATGAGTGAAGTATGAATTTGCATGCTTCAATTTATGTGAAAATTTAGTTCGTCCATGAAAATTTTTTATATTTTAGGGAAAAAAACCAAACTTTTGAAACGACGGATAAAATTGAAAAATCTAATATTAACTATGAATCCAAAGTTTGAAACAACAATTGCAAAACAATACTGAATCACTGACAATCACACACCAAAATTTGCATACCATTGTCATACTAATAATAATGTTTTAAATATTAAATAACAATGTATGCCAATGAAGATATATGTAAAAAAATAATTGTAGGAGAGACATTTTAATCGCAATAATATTTAAGGATTATTTTCGTAATAATATCTATGATAACTCATCAAAAGATCAAAATAACAACATATATAAATTAGTTAATAAATTTCTATTTAGTTACAAACTTTTCAAAAATATATTATTATTTTATTAACTAATTAATACATGTTATTAATCTGCATAACATTGATGTGAAAATTTTGGAGTGAAAAAATGTTTTTCCAATCGAAAATCAATTTGAAAGTTTTGACTTTTGATGCAAGAGATATCTATAGTTATGAGCTTTATCTTAAGAGATAGAGTGTACGAAGGATCAAAAGGCCCATTTTGATCAAACTAGAGATCGTCAAGCTGAAATCGGACGTGGAAAGAAAAAATAAAAAATAAAAGTCGAAATCAGGCTGTGGGGTCCAAGTAGTAAAAACGTATTCATGTTTTACTTATTTATTTTATTTAGATATATACATTGTATGTGTGCAATTTTTTATTGGAAACTGAATGTTCAAATTTAGAAATCATCATTTTTTTGACTGGAAATTTAGAAGTCATCATTAATCATTAATAAAAAATAAATGTAAAAATTATTGTTTATTTCAGTTTAAAAAAAGTAAAAATTACTGTCCATATTGGCACGTGAAGCATAATTTTTTTATTATTTTAATTATTTTCATTTCCTATACCCTACTTTCTCTTTTGTCATTGTTTATCCAATGAAAAGAACAAATATAATTTGTTAAAAGTAGGACCATATGAATAAGTTAAAAGAAAACGTAATTAAAAAATTTAAATATTAATTTTTTTTAAAAAAATTCGGTCCTGTGTTTCCCGCCATTTCCCGCGAAAGCAAGAGGAGAAAAGTCCCAATTTACAAAGCTCTGTGAGTGTGAGTTAAGAGTAAGAGGGTGTGAGGGCAGAGAAAAATAAGAGAAATGGAGGGAACGGGAACAGCAACAGGGTGTTACAAGTGCGGCAAACCAGGTCACTGGTCCCGTGACTGCCCTTTCTCTCTTCCAAACCCTAACAACAACCCTACCGATCTCAATCCTGCTCCTTCTTCTGGCGGCGGCGGATCCAGATCTGGTTCCGTTACTGCTTCCAAATCTGCTGAGAAGCCCAAGAAGCTCCCCAGAACCAGGCCCAAACTCACCCCCGATCTTCTTCTCTCCGATGACGGCCTCGGTTATGTTCTTCGCTATTTCCCTCGCGAGTTCAAGTACCGTGGTCGCGGCCACGAGGTAACCCTATCTTTTCACCATCTTCATTCATTACATTTTTATTTTCTCTTTCGCTTTAAAATCGGAATCATTCAACTCTGTTAATTTTCGCCATCTCATTGGTTATTAACAATACTCAACTCTAATTTCTATGCTTTCTCTTTACGTTAACATATTGCTGCTTAACGTAACTTCCTGGATTTGTTTTGGTATATCAAACAATTCACACCAGATTAGATTAGGTGCAAGTATTATTTTGTTGGCTTGGTTGGGTTACCCCACTTCAATTGTTTTATTATGTATATGCTTCTGCTTTTCTGTTAGGTTCGTGATTTGGGTAACCTGCTTCAGTTATACACCGACTGGCACTCTCGCTTGCTCCCTTATTACTCTTTCAATCAATTTATTCACAAAGTCGAGAAAGTTGCTGCTACAAGGCGTGTTAAGGTAATATTTCTCTTTAATGCAAGTTTATTTCTTCTTAAGTATGTTATGAGTGGAGTTTATATTATATTATATAGTTATAGATGTCCACATACATTAATATAAAGATAGATGGGTAGGGTCAGGTCCCATGGACTGACACAAGTATAAGAATTGGCACCTACTTCGTCTAATAACTGATAACTCCTTTTAGAAAATGATTTTAATCAATCTGATTGTTGAATACCAAATTTTATAAAATTTCAGCAACTATAATTCGTGATGAGACGGTGGATATTTTGGTTTGTTTGAAAAGTTTACTACCATATGTTTAATTTTAAGATATATTTATGGAGTTGAAAGAATCTCGGATTATTATAAAATTTTACGAGCATGGTGATACTTTCAATTCGATAGTGGATTTGATAAAATATTTGGACGGATTTCGTTGTATGTTAAGCACAACGCTTTTAGCATTTTAGTGTAATCTAATAGATTTCAGATAGATCTGTGTATTGATGGATAAGAATCCTAGAGTGATCACAGAGCCCTTTTTATCTTAAAAGTACCCATGGTAGAATGATTGGAGTAAAGACATCAGGTGCCAAATTTCTAGCATTTTTTGTGGAAGACGAAAAGGTTAGAGTTTAATGGACAAGAGATCAGATGCCAAACTTTTACATGCCTATGGTGTAGCTAGCACTCGAGTTTGTCTTCTAATTGTGTACTGTCTGAGGTTGATTCTAATTGAGTACAATGGATAATATGATTAGGGGCCTAACAAATAGGCTGAGTACAAATAACGGAGCTAACAATAAGGACTTGGGCTTCAATTATTCTTTGACTCAAAAACAAAAAATCAAATCTAATGTAATGGGCCACCATTGTAACTAAAGCCCATTAAAAGGAACAAAGTACTTGCTCGTTGACCAGAAGCAGTTCCTTCACTTGATGTTGAATATGCATATTTTAGCTTTATGCATGCAAAGAGGATGAAACTTGTTAAATCCATGAATACAACATCTATGTTTCCATAACTGTTTTCCATTTTTAGTTGTTGTTTGTTTCTAAATTCAGTTGATACATAGATGATAAAAACATAAAGTGTTCCATTTCCTCCCCTGTTTCTACATGCTTTTATATTTTTTGATATACTTTGCCCTTGCTTCCTCTCTCTCTCTCTAATGTTGCAGCATAAGGTCCATTTAGAGAAAAGTAATAGAGAAAATGACAACGAGAATTAATGTGGTTTGGAAATTTGCTTACGTCCACGGTCGAAGAGCAGCGAGAAAAATTCCACTATGATAAAAGAGGATTATTACAAGCTCACTCAGTGTTTCACTCAGTTCCCAGCACCCAATTATACCCAAAATCACTCTCACTCAAGCCTCTCTTAAACCCACAAATCTTTCTCTCACTATTAGAACTCTCTCTCACTTTAGAACAAGAGAATGAAGAGAAAGATTAAGAAGAGAGAACTCCTAGAGCTTGGAGTTTTTTTTGGTGTGTTTGATTCATCCTTAAGCATGACTATTTATAGCAAAATTCCATGACCAATATGTGGTCTAAAATTTGCAAACGTGGCTGCCAAATTTCAACCACTAATATCACAATTAGTGCTTCCAAAATAGCCATTAAATATTGATGAGTGGTTGATCTATGGCCCCTTATGTCTTTCAGCCACTAGTATCACAAATCTCTACATTGGCTGAAAGACTCCATAGCTTTTCTTCTGCTGCTCTCCTTTCATGTTCATTAGAGTCTTTGAACTCTAATCAAGTCCAAACAATGTCTGAACTTGGTTGTCGGAACTGGCTTCGTCATCATGTCTACCGGGTTATTTGCCGTGGGTATCTTCTCAACTCTAACAATTCCTCTTTCCACGATATCTCTGATAAAGTGCATTCTGACGTTGATATGCTTAGTTCTTTCGTGATACATAGGATTCTTTGTCAGATGTATAGCACTTTGATTATCGCAGTAGATGGTTGTTTCTTCCAATTGTATACCCAACTCTTCAATTAGTCCTCTCACCCAAATAGCTTCCTTTACAGCTTCTGTTGTTGCGATGTACTCTGCTTCAGTTGTAGACAAAGCAGCAATTGATTGTAGCATTGCTTTCCAACTAATAGTACAACTGCACAGTGTAAAGACATACACAGTGAGTGATCTTCGCTTATCTAGATCTCTGACATAGTCTGAGTCAACGTATTTGGTGATCTTGCTCTCGACATCTTTGATTTTTTTATACACTAGGCCTATATTCGTGGTACCTTTTAGGTAGCGCAAAATCCACTTTACAGTTTTCTAGTAAACTTTATCAGGACTTGTCATATACCTGCTTACCACGCTTACTGCCTGTGCAATATCTGGTCTAGTGCATACCATGGCATACATGAGATTGCCAACTGCACTAGCATAAGGTACATCTGACATCTCCTTCTTTTCACCCTCAGCTTGTGGTGAAAAGGCTACTGAAAGTTTGAAATGGGCCGCCAATGGAGTAGTGACAGGTTTAGCATTTTGCATGCCAAAACGTTTCAGCACTTTCTCAATATACTTCTTTTGTGATAGAAAGAGCATCCCTGCTTTTCTATCCCTATGAATCTCCATTCCCAGAATTTTCTTTGCAACTCCAAAATACTTCATTTCAAACTCTGAGCTCAATTAAGCTTTTAAGTTCTTTATTTCATACATGTTCTTACAGGCGATCAACATGTCATCAACGTACAGGAGCAAATAGATGAATGACTCATCTGCAAGTTTCTTGTAGTAGACACAACTATCATGCTCATTTCTGCAGTAGTCATTTCCAAGCATGAAGGTGTCAAACCACTTGTACCACTGTTTGAGAGACTGTTTTAGGCCATATAAATATTTCTTCAATAAACAAACATGGTCTTCCTTCCCTTGGACTTCAAATCCCTCAGGCTACTTCATATAGATTTGTTCCTCCGGCTCGCCATGCAAGAATGCTGTCTTGACATCTAGCTGCTCAAGTTCTAGATCAAATTGAGCTACGATGGCAAGTAGGATGCGAATAGAACTATGTTTTACTACGGGAGAGAAAACTTCATTGAAATCAATACCTTCTCTTTGTGTAAAACCTTTAGCCACTAATCACCCTTTGAATCTTGCATCTTCAATTCCAGGGATTCCTTCTTTCTTCTTGAAGACCCATTTGCATCTAACAATTTTCTAAGCCTTCGGCCTTTCAACAAGAACCTAAGTATGATTCTTATGAAGAGATTCAATTTCCTCTATCATTGCAGCAGTCCATTGGGCAACTTCTTTGCTATTGATAGCTTCTTGATATGACTGAGGCTCACAATTATTGATATCATCAGCAACATTTAGAGCGTATGACACCAAGTCAGCATAGCCATACTTTTGAGGAGGTTTTATCTCTCTCCTTTGTCTGTCTCTAGCCAACTAATATTGCTGCAATTGTGATGTGCTAGTATTAATAATTGGATCTTGGTCTTCTTCTTTATTAACTGATTTTTCTTTTGTAGGCTCCACTTCCTTTGAGATATTAGGATCTTTGTTTTCACTTGATGACTCTTTATGAGGCTTTAGCATTTCAACTTCATTAAAAGTAACATCTCTGCTAATAATACATTTTCTTTTCTCTGGCAACCATAACTTATATCCTTTCACATCATCAGGATATCTAAGAAAAATGTATTTCAATGCTTTTGCATCAACTTTTCCTTCTTTGATATGAGCATATGCAGGACAATCAAATATCCTCAAATATTCATAATTGGCAGGAGCACCTAACCACATTTCTACTGGAGTTTTGAAACCAATGGCCGTTGATGGACATCTATTGATCAAGTAACGGGCTGTATTGACAGCTTCAGCCCAAAATTCTTTTGGTAATCCAACATTTGACAGCATACATCTAGTTCTTTCAAGTAAAATTCTGTTCATTCGTTCTGCAAGTCCACTCTGTTGTGAAGTGTGCCTCACTATATGGTGTCTGACGATACCATGATCTTTGCAAAACTTTTCAAATTCTCCGCTACAGAACTCCAAACCATTGTCAGTTCTCAGTCGCTTGATCTGACTTCTAGTCTGCTTTTCGATCAAGGTTTTCCACTGTTTGAACTTGACAAATACTTCATTTTTATGTTTTAAAATGAAGATCCAAACCTTCCTTGAATAATCATCAATGAAGGTTAACATATATCTGCCACCACCGTGAGAAGGTACTTGGGAAGGACCCACAAGTCAGAATGTATATAATCCAACATGCCTTTTGTTCGATGAACTGCAGTGCTGAATGTTATCCGACACTGTTTTCCGAATACACAGTGTTCACAGAAATCTAACTTCCTAACTTGTTGACCACAGAGTAATCCTTGCTTGCTCAACTCTGCTAGACCTCTCTCATTGACATGCCCCATTCGCAAATGCCATAACTTGGTGACATCAGAATCAGCTGTTGAGGAGACAGCGACAGTACCTGTAATTGTGCTTCCTTGTAGCACATAGAGACTATTCTCTTTCTTTCCCTTCATCACAATCAGAGCGCCTTTAGAGATTTTTATAGCTCCACCTTCACTTTTGTAGCTATAACCTTTTGAATCTAGCGTTCCCAAGGAAATCAAATTTTTCTTCAATTTTGGAACATGCCTTACATCCGTCACTGTCCTCACGATTCTGTCAAATATCTTGATTCTAACTGTGCCAATGCCAACGACCTTACAGGAAGCATTATTTCCCAGAAGGACCTTGCCCTCATCTAAGGGTTGGTAAGTGGTAAACTAATCTTTATTGGGACACATGTGATATGAGCATCCAGAATCAAGAATCCACTCATCTTTTGAGTCATGTTTTGAGACTATAAGAGCATCTGCACTATTGTAGCCATCTGCTACAGCCGCATCTCCAGATTCAGAGATCTTTTCCTTGCCTTTGCGCTCTGGACAATTCTTTCTTATATGCCCTTCCTTGTGACAACAGAAGCATTTATATTTTCTAGGTTTCGCTTTGGATTTTGACCTAGATCTTCCTCTTCCACTATTTTGATTTCGTCTCTCTGCTCTTCCTCTAACAAAGATACCTTTACCCGAGCCTTCAGATTTTGAATCTGATACTCTTTTCTTCAGTTCTTTCGAGTGCAACGCAGCCTTGACTTCCTCCAAGGTAAGATCTTCTCTACCATACATCATGGTGTCGATAAAGTGCTCGTAAGAACTTGGAAGGGAACATAATAGAAGAATTGCTTGATCTTTTTCGTTGATTTTAACATCGATATTCTTTAGATCAAGAATAACTCTGTTAAATTCGTCTAGGTGCTCTTTTAAAGGCTTTCCTTCTTGCATTTGAAGAGTATATATTCTTTTCTTCAAATACAGCCTATTGGTGAGCGACTTTGTCATGTACAGGCTTTCCAGCTTCAGCCATAATGAAGCAGCTGTATTTTCTTTTGACACTTCTCGTAAAACTTCATCTCCCAAGCACAACAAAATTGCACTGTGTGCTTTTTCCAAGATCTCGCTTTTCTCGATGCTGGTTAGACTTTGTGGCAGCTTGTCTCTACCTTCCAAGGCTTTGCCCAAGCCTTGATGAACCAAAGCGCTTTCATCTTGGCCGTCGAGACCGAAATCATTTTCTCCATTGAATTTCTCCAAATCAAATTTAGCACTCGCCATGATGATCAGTATAGTGACGACATACGTATGAGTGACATATCTTGGAACAATGCCGTTGTTAGAACGGTTCGAGATTAGAATCTTGAATTCCTAACAAAGAAAAACTCTTTCTAACAAAAGAACAATTCTTGAAGAATTCCTCTTTATTGATGAATGGATCAAGAATACAAAGAAACCAAGGTAAACAACTTTACCCCAAAAAGGAGACTCTCCCTTTTCCCCTTTGGAATTTGAGTCACTCGAAAATATTCAAAAGCTGTCCTCTCAATAATAAGAGGTCTATTTAAAAGCATACATTACGCCTAAGCTCCCGATCACTCAATAACGAGAATACTAACTAACTACCCACACGTTACACAATATCCCGTATCCCTTTTTCGTTAACAATTATTTGTTTCTTTTTTTCTTTCTATAATAAACCTGTAAAGGTTTATTATATTTAGAGTGCTTCCTGAAATCATTCTCAACAATACTCCCTAACAGAACCTAACAGATTCGGTTCTAACAGTCGTAGTCCGTGAACGGTACACCAGGGAAGTTCCCAAGAAAGAGAGGTGAGTCAATAATAGACATACTTAAATACCAAGTCTTTCCTAACCAGAACTTTCGTAGACATGCACTTTTCACACTACCACACTTTTCCAGCAACAAGAATAATTCTTTTCTGATGTAGAAGATTAGACAATGCTGCAACCACAGAACATACTAAGAATTTTCTTATAAATCCGGCACCTTATCCGAGACTTCTGATACCAGTTTGTTGCAGCGTAAGGTTCATTTAGAGAAAAGTAATAGAGAAAATGCCAACGAGAATTAACGTGGTTTGGCAATTTGCTTACGTTCACGGTTGAAGAGCAACGAGAAAAATTCCACTATAATAAAAGAGGATTATTACAAGCTCACTCAATGTTTCACTCAATTCTCAGTACCCAATTACACCCAAAATTACTCTCACTCAAGCCTCTCTTAAACCCACAAATCTTTCTCTCACTATTAGAACCCTCTCTCACTTTAGAACAAGAGAATGAAGAGAAAGATTAAGAGAGAACTCCTAGAGCTTGGAGTTTTTTTGGTGTGTTTGATTCATCCTTAAGCATGGCTATTTATAGCCAAATTCCATGACCAATATGTGGTCTAAAATTTGCAAATGTGGCTGCCAAATTTCAGCCACTAATATCACAATTAGTGCTTCCAAAATAGCCATTAAATATTGATGAGTGGTTGATCCATGGCCCCTTATGTCTTTCAGTCACTAATATCACATCTAATCTGTGCCTCTCTCCCTGTGTGTTTGTGTTTGTTGAAAGTGCGTGTCTGTTGCATGTACATGTGCTTGCATGAATGATGCATGCATGCTTCTAGTCTTCCATCCTACACAAAATAGATTCTTACTGACTGTAACTTTGTTTTGCTTTTGTCTTTTGCACTTTAACTAGACTTGCCTTAGAGAATTGAGAGAAAGAGTTGCCAATGGTGGAGATCCAACAAAACTGCGTGAGCCACCAGTTGTGCACGACATTCCAGCTGATGAGCAAGGTATCTACATACTTTGTACTTTGCTATCAAGATCTCAAGATGCACTAGTTTCATTTTTATTAACGGTTGTTTTTTTGGATCTCGTGATTGTAATCTTAGAGAATATATTATCAACTCAACTAGTTAATGACGTCCAAATAGTGGTTAATGCGTGCCACTTACTTAATTAACGACCTCAGTGTTTAGTTGTTCAGAAATATTATTACCAAGAATACCTTTCTTGTAATTTTCCCTTTCTTCAAGTATATGTATATCTTAAATGTTAAATTGCATAAGAGGTAGGATCTTACGAACGACAATTTGATCTTTGGAGCTCATTGGCCAATCCTAGGTAGGATCTCAATTTTGACAAACTTCCATGTGATTCATATTTCAAGGAGGGTAGCCAGCTGATTCAATATAATTCACTGGAACATTGCTACGATGATTGACTAGAAGAAGAATTATTAGGTTTTATTTATTTACATTCTTGAGCATCTTTGCTGAATTCTTATTTTGGGGCTTTGCTGTATCTGTAGAAAATGGGGAAGCAAGTCATCAAGAGAGAGATGTCTTTTCAGAATCCCAAAATGTTAATGACATTCAAGAAGACATGCTTAATGATATATATGATAAAGCTACTGAAGTAAGTAATTTCTTTTAAATAAAGTTTGTTTATTATCATGTAATATGATCTATGTATTTGTGAAAACCCATTTGCTTGTTTTGCTTGGTGAAGGAAACTCTGTCAATATTAATCTAAATCAATCAGGGTGAAAAAGATGTAAAATTTATCTTTTAAGGATACTGATTCACACAAATTTGTGAGAAGATTTTGAGTAATCTGAATTTTTCAGAAAAAAAGTGTAAGTTGGGTTCAGTTATCCTTATCCAGCAGCATACTGAAAAAAAGTGAGAAAAGTGATATAAGAATGCAAGAGTAACAGCAACGCTACAAACAACTTCATGCACTAATATGCTTTCAAGACAGACTACTCGAAAATCTGGTTTATATCCTTCTTTATCTTTTCTTCTCCTTATATCTCTGGTTTCTTTATATTTATTATGTTATGAAGTCAGATGTCATTATCTCTTCAGAACATTGTATGTTTAGTAAATCGATAGTTGCAGTTGGCCAGTAATGCGCAACTTTTCAATTAAACCAAAATGTTATAGAAAAAATTGTATACAAGGAGCTGTTGCCAGAGTTTTAACTAAGGGATTACCTTGCCCTTTTATTACAGGAACCTTCTCAATCCATGCACAATGTGATTGGCGCTAGTATGGCTTCCAAAAGTAAGGAAACTGGAGAGACATCAAATGAAGTCCCAAATAATGGAGCCAGCCTATCCGGCAAAGCTGAGATAACAGAAGAGCAGAGAGCTCGGATGGAAGCAAATAGATTGAAGGCACTAGAAAGGTGTGCTAAGATAACAGAACAGCAGAGAGCTCGTATGGAAGCAAATAGGTTGAAGGCACTAGAAAGGCGTGCTGCTCTGGCCGGCTTATCACAGGCCTCCTCCTAACTTCGATCTCAATTGTAAATGAAAACCTTTTTGTTGTTTCTCAGTTCTCACTACCGGTTTAGTTGACCTTAAGTCCCATGAATTGAATAGTTTATTTCTGATGGTCTAGCGAATATGAATGTTATACATGATGCTTGTGATCATTAAGGTTGGCTTGTCATAACAGTAAATGGAGTGGTATTAGTTGATTGGCTTCATGTTAAAGTTTCAAGAGGGCTTATTCAGTCATTTGTTTCGGAACTTTCTCCCTATTTGGACAGCATGATAGTGTCGACCACTGGAAATCAAGCTGAGAATATACTTACATATAGACCAGACCTTAGAAATTAATAAACAACGGTTGCAAGGACAACATTTGACTGTTCCATCTCTAGTGTAAAACCTGTGGAAGACTTGTACCCTTGTAATGCTGCACTGATATCATTCTGGAGGCTTCAATTCCAGATCAGCAATTGATATAGATGTAGACTAGAGTAGAAAATTACTTTATCAGAAGGAATTAATTGGAGTTTATGCAAAAATATTAGTTGTCGAAGGTGTGAGGTTGGTGTTTAACTGTTTATACAAAAATTGACATAACGACAGCCTATGGTTCGATTTCGTTAACCTTGTAGTAGGCAGTGACACTGTGCATGGTGCTTAATGTGATAACAATTTGATTTGATTGAAAATATGTCAGCTAACCATGGAGGCAGCTTTTGGGTGCTGAAAGTGAAACACTACCCACGTGTAATTATATAGCATCAACAATCCGCTCATGCCACTCATTTACCCTGTGGATGTGGCGAACATTAGTAACAATTACTGTGTTCCTGAGATTGTGTTCCAGCAGTAGTAACATTTTCTTTACCAATGCACTAGAAAACGAATGAAGTGCTTAAGATGATGTTGAATCTGACATCATCTGTAAGACTCAACGTTTTTTTGAAATAATTCTATATCTTCCTAATAAATCTACTTAATAATCTTTTTAATTATTTTAAAAATATTAAATATTTTCTTAGTTTTTAAAGTATTAAATACTTTTACCTTTTCATTTAATTTCAATTATCATAAATATTTTATTTATTTATATATTTTTCTGCAGAAACATATAGAGTTTCCACATGTATTGACTGTGCACTATGTAATCAGTGCTAGCTATAATATATCCACACCAAAAGCCTTACATAGATGGGATGACCCTACGGCAGAAGAATAAGAAAAAGCATGGATTATTTATGACAGGGATGCATTGCTTCGGCCCCACTGTCTGTCTTAACATGTTCTGAGCTCTCAAGTCTGAAATTTGCAACTTCAGGTAAGTATTTTGTTCCTTAGGGTTATCTTGATTGGCAGTCCATGTTTGGGCACAGGAAAAGGACCATATTGTATTCCATCTTCGTTACCCACGACTTGCCACCTGAAACAACCATCGAAAACAGGATGAAAATAAATTTGATAGAATCTGTTTGAGAAATTGACATTTTGAGTAAAACATTTCAGTCCTTAGTCATCCACATCACTTATCAGAATTGATGTCATAAATATATAATTGTTATGGACATAATTTTAAATTGTGATTACGATCATGGTTGTAATTATGTTACATTTATCGCAATTGTGGAGAGTGAAGAATTACAAAAAAATGTGACTGATATAACTGTAATTATTATCACAATACATTTACAAAAATTATAAAAATTGTAATATTATGATCACAATTGTAATTACATACTATAATTTAAAATTATAGTTGTTGATATAAATAATTATTTTAGTCCTTCAATTCCATTGACAAAATCCGTCTTGTCAATGCTATGGTACTAATGAGAAGATGGGTCACGTTCAAGAAAAATTCTCGGTGCCTCCATTGTCTGTAGTGTATATACAACGAAGGGCTCCACGTTCAAAATGAATTTCTGTTAAGGTGAAATATGATTTGGTGCGGTGCGTAATTGTGCTGAGCTACGTGTGGTGTCCCGGTAAAACTTGGTCCTTCGAAATTTCACTGCTAATACGTCATGGAGTTTGTTTTAGTTTCACATCTGGCAATCCACGTGTTCCAGGGAAATTACTTTGACTAATTCTATTATGATTTTTTGCCTCTTGAATCGAGTAGATATATAAATTTTTATGAGACTGAATTTTCTAAATATATATTACTGCATGCATATGTCCATATTTCCTTTCCTTTTGATTAAGCGTTTTAATGTATTTTGTTTTAAGGAGTGATTAAGATATTGGTTAGTGTAATTATTTTTTTTCACTTTTGTCTTGCTTTTTTTAAAAAACTTAATTTTGAAAAAACGTAATTTTAATGTATAAACAAAAAGTAATTTTGAAAACCAAAAATCATACAATTATTTAGTGATGACTTTTACATTTACTTTTTTTATATATATATTTTGCATAAAAAATTGTGTTTATTGAAAATTAATTAATTTATCTTTTCTTAACAAGACCCTTTCTTTTATTTAGGCTGTAGCTGGGAAGATGACATCTTGTTACTATCTTAGCAAACAAGTGCAATAGTCTTATGAATACGTTTGGCGAAAATACCATGCATGTTTGCCACGCACACGTATATGAAATCCATAAAGAAATTTTAAGCCTCAACAATTATTTTATTGGTGAGATCAATACGAGACTACCCTTTGTAAACTAGCCTGGCCATAGTATCCATGTCCATATTCCATACTAAAAGGATTCCCTACACTTCAAGAAGAAGGACCACTTCCAAAGGCTAAGGAACATTACCAATTAGGACCACCATTACCAATAATCAATCTTCACATAGTCAATTGAGATCTAGAGCAGCAGATAAACTAATTTATTCTTATTTTCTACATATGATGAATTAATGAACTTAATTGGTGATAATATCATACAGATCTAGCACTAAATTAAGCTGTAGCATCATTGTCGTCTATCATCATATAATCAAATCAATGTGGCTTACAAGGGGAAGAAAGATACCTGTATGAAACGGTGAGATGATGGAGGAGGACGAGCACCTCAAGCTTAGCCAGCTCACTGCCTGGACAAGAGTGGACTCCATTTCCAAATGGCATATATGTGTTTGGTCTCGGTGGCACCTGCAGCATCACATAAACTAAAGTTAAATCCATATCTCTTCTTTTTCTTAGTACTAGCTATATATATAGCTACTATTGTTGAACAAAATGGGTGAAGAAATGAATTGTACTAGCCTACTAGCCTATAAATCTAGATCACGTGCTCTGATACTAGAAAGATTTCAAGAACACGTAATCACTTTAATAATAGGGGAAGATTAAAAGAGGAAATGAAAAGGACTTCACCACATGATAATCTAACCATTGATAACCTTATGTTTCTGATATAACAGATAAAACATAACACTCCCATGACCCACTTTATAACTCTTGGTCCCAAAATCTTCTTGCTATTTGCACTCCATTATGAATATGATATATACACGGATTGTTATTATTATTTATCATTCATATATTGTGTGCATGTGTGGAGATAGATGAGAGGATGTTACCTCGAATCTCGAAGGGTCAAACTTCTCTGGTTGAGGGAAGAAATCAGCACAATGATGAATGCTTCGGAAGAGGGGAAGGACCTTCCAACCTTTCGGAATAAAGTAACCTTCGAGCTCAACATCTTGTACAGCTTCTCTGAATGTGAATGACAGTATGCTTGCACTTCTCAGAGTTTCTTGGATAACCTGAGTCCATTTTATAATTGCATTCCATCACAAGCCTTCTAATATGATTCATTTAACTAAATCATGATTGAGATATTAATTTTCCCATTTTTTTGAAAAATAGAAGAAGAAAAAGGAGAATCTATTTATTATACAACAACTAACAACCAGTATTTTTCTATTATATGAGGTTAGTTACATGATTTAGATGACACTATTGCATTATATCATTAATGATGTCCTTAAAAAATCTATTTAATTCTAAATTCTTTTTTATGATTTTTCCTATTTTCTTATTCTCCCTTTACTTCTAACTATTTTTCTTATAATTTATATATTATTCTAAACAAAAAAACAATATAATAAAATTAAAAAAATTATAATTAATTTACCCTGCCAGTGAGTGGCATCTGCCTGGTGTCATCCCATGTAAGCCTACGATTTTCTATATCTAGTTTGCGTTTAATTCCTTCATGCTCTTCCTGCAAAGAAAAAGATTTACAGGGAAAATATATAATCAAAATCAGGAGTGAGAGGAAAATTCAAGAAAAAATGGGAAAGAGGGAGAAAGTATATTATATATGACCGTGACAGCTTCCAAGAGATTGACATTGTCATGCAAGTACTTGAGAACCCATGTTAGAGCACTGGCAGTGGTATCATGTGCTGCAAAGATCACGCCTATGAGATTATCAGCAATCTGAGAATCAGTGAGCTGGTATATTTTGTGACCTATAGCTCCCAACAACCCTCGTCCATAGTTCCTGCTTTCCCTTCTTCTCTCTATAAACCTCCTTATAGTTTCATTCAGAAGCTTCCTTGCCTTCACATATTTTAGACCCAAAATTGAAAAAGAAACTGTGTTGTCAAAATAACTCAGATAAGTACATAAATATATAGTTGAAAATAAATTAATCTTGCTTGGCAAATGTTTCCAAAACTCTATTACATAATCATAATTGGCATGCCTTCCATTACCATATTTCATACAAATGTGTATTGCGGTGGACATAAAGAACAACATACAAAAGAAAACAGGAAAAAAAAAAATTTTTTAAAAAAAGAATTTTAACCTTCATTGATTTCCAGTAGGATGTTCCAGGAACACGTAAAGGAAAGGAATTGTAGCCCTTCTCCAAGCGCCGATACAGGTCTTTGATTTCTTCCATTTCAAGCTCCATTATTTCACCGAAGGCTGAGATGGCAGCTACCTCAAAAGCATACTGACAAACCATGAAAAAAAACAAAAAAGAAAAATAAAGTTGTAGATATTCTTAATGTGCAGAGTCAAATATATACAAATAGTTGTTAGTAACCGACGTATGTAATGTGATTATGTGACGTACCCTCTTCATCTCTTGTAAGGCATTGATGGTTGTACTGTTGGTCCAAGTTGGCAGCAGTTTAAGGACAATTTGCTCAACCTCCATGACTGAGTTTTTTATTGCAGAGGGCAAAAACGTGGCCTGAACCAACTTCTTGAGCATGGAGTGATAGTCACCTGCATGCTGAAAGAACACAGCCTCAGGCCCTATCATCTTCTCTTTGCTTGCCGGGTATGTTGGCTTGAACAGATGTGCTTGAGTCACAAGCACAGTTCTCGTTGCCTCTGGGATTGAAATCATCACACAAGGATAACCCAATATGTGAGTCTTGAAGATATCACCATATCTACGTACAATTGAGAATGAGAAAACATCAAAAAAACAAATTCAAATCAGAATTGCTATGGTATCTTATAGGTATAGTACTAGGTGAGTTATTAAACATTTATTGAATGTTGATTTCATAATAAATGTTTAAGATTTTATTAAAAATAATTTCTCGTCAATGAAATACTTATGGATATCATAAAAAAAAATGGGTACTTTAGAATTATCCAATTCCAATATATACATAAATATAATTTGCTGTATACAAGTATGTGAGCTATATGCACCTTTTCTGCCTTTTGGAGAAGAAGGTATTTGGGTTTTCAGTATAGAGCTTGAGGGTCTCTCCTAGATAGGGCCAGCCCAGGGAACCAGGGGGCAAACGTTTGTTTTTGGAGCGTAGCCACCATTGGAAAAAAAGACACACAAGAAACAAAGAACAGAAGAGCAGTAGTGAAGGAAGGAGCTGAGCATAGAAAGCTGGTGAGGTGAAAAGTTGCATGGCGGAGGAAGAGTTTGGGCACAAGCTAAGAGAGGCGGCAGGAACTCAAATTGGAACAGTTAAATGGTTTTGGTCTGAAAGGATGATGATGATTTGGTGGGAGGTTTTATAGGGAGAGGAAGGTGTGGATGTAGCCTATAGGTGAGGTTTTGGGACAGGCGTCACCGGCATCATGCAACACCTTGACTCAGTCCTTTAAGGCCAAGCCCCACTCTATTTCCCACATTGCCCTTTTATCACATGTTCCATGTTACATTTTATGACAAAAAGTTGAATGATAATTAGATTTCCTTAATCAAATTCCTTCTAGTAAAAGACAAAAATTATAAGCCTATATAGTTAATCAAATTAATTATATGGACTGCTACATATAAATTTTAATCCGTAATAATTTAACACGAGTTACCAAAAAAAAATTACCAGGAAAAATGAGGCATTTCCTCTTTTCTCTTCATCAATACATTTATTTTTACATCTTGAAGTTATATAAAGTAATCAAGGTTTAACGTTTATATCTTCTAAGCAATGAAGTTTGAATTGGTAACGTGTGTTTTGATTAATCATCACGAAGAAACTAGTTCAAGTAAATATAGATAGAGCAGTGCTATATCCCACGATTACTTTTTACGAATGTTATCTACGAATGACTTGGACCAATGAAAATTAAGAAAAAAACACAATTTTATGGTCAGACGGAAATCATGGGTGGATGGTTTAACAAAACGCATAAAAATAGTAAATGAATTAACATTTCGTGGATCGTTTTACGAATCTGAATTCATGGGAAAAAACATTTCTCATATAGATATAGTATTTGAAGATCACCAAATGGGTTAACAATAAAGATGTTAAATATGAACATAGAGTTATTGAAGTCATGATTGATCCTTTCCTTTGCTTAAGATTTGTATCTTTTATTTATTTTATGATGAACATGTGAATTCAAAGCATGCTCCAACTTCTTGTGGTTTGCTTCATTTGTGAGAGTAATATTTTTGTATTATAGAAAGCCTGTACATAGCTGGAAATTTTATCTTGAGATCAAAGACTAATTAATTTTGACCTTTTAGAGTTAAATATAAGATAATATATTAAAAATATTTTTAAAAATTTTGAAAAAAAAATTAGTGTTAGAAATTAACCATGATATCAGACACGACAAGAATATATGAATTAAGTAGCGACCTTTTTCTAGAAATTTTTATGTTAGCAAAAGTAAATATATATCAATTCTTTTTTTTTTTCACATAAAGATTATTTTTGTATTGTGTATAGTCAGTGTTTCTGGTTATTAAGCGCCACGACAAGAATCGAAGAAGACGAAAAATGATTTAATTTTTATCATATCCGTTAGAGTTTGTTTTAAACTAACACAGTGATGCTATTAATTTTTAGAATAACGTGCCAATGGTATGTAATTAATTATTTGCTTCTAATCTATATTTGTTGTATACGAAACTTTCTTAAGTAAGTGAATAACAATTGGTTTAAATAGTTTGTAGGATATCACATATTTAAACTTTGTATTACCATTGTACCAAAAGATGGAAATTTTTTACAAGAGTTTCAAGCATACTTAATAAATGCATAAGAAAGTTGAAAATAAAATAAAAATAGTTTTAAAGGTAATAAGAAAAAAAAAAGAGACAAGTGAATACATTTTTCATAACTATTAAGAACATAAATCTTGTCCTCTCAGAACAAGAAATAGAGTTTTAAAATAACTACCTAAATCTGTTTTCTAAATCAGCAACCAAACGAAATAAGTACTTGCTCTCTGAAATTAAGTTAACAAATATCAAAATACTCACACGGGTGGGTCAACAGACTCTTACTAACAAAAAAGGAAAACTTGTAGAGATATTTTTGACTACATACAAATTTAACACGTTATTTTTACATATATTTATATAATTAATGTGTAAAAATATATTTTAATAATTTTTTTTATTTTTTTATAAAGTGTGAATGAATCCTATTTTTATATAAATGTGTAAAAATAACATGTTATATTTATGTATAATCAAGAATATCTCAAATTTGTGTATGATAAGAGTAATGTCAACCTAACTAAAATAAATGGTGTGGCCAAATATAACACATACCCTAGAGTTGGCATTCGAAGCATAGCCTCTCCAAACTATATATATAATAGGCCTTAATAGTCAATAGTTGAGAGTCAATAGTCCTGCATGTAATATTGTACATAGTTATTCTGTCACATGCAACCTAGAACCAGTCAACTTATACATAAGTAAACTATTTCGGCTATTCATCATAACTTTTACACGTTTAATTTTTTTAATTTATTCTTAAATTTATTTTGTATCTCATAAAAATATTATAATCACATATAAAATAATTTAATATTTTTTTATATTAATCTATGATATAAATACAATATACATATAAAAATTAAACATAAAACTTTTTCTAAATAAATTAAGAGCTGAGTTGTTTAAAAAAAATAAAAAAAAAATCAAGAGCTGAGTTAAAAAGTCAATCTCATAATCGAGAAAATCATAATTCAAATCAAATCAAATATAATACAGTTAAAAAAATCAAATATAATATTTAGTAGGTTCTCATCATTTTAATAACTAACTTTCATATCACGAGTCAACTCAAAGGTGACTGATTAAAACGTAGAAAATACTGTCCACAATGCAGTCCGGAAAACAAGTACTTTTGTCAGAAACCCAAAAAAATTTGGGCAAAGAAGTCTAGAGACGTAAGTAGTAGAGGTTTTTTTTTTTTTTTTTTTTACAAGACGTAATAGAGTTTTAAATAACAAAAAATTGCGATCCTAAAAAAATAAAGGAAAAGAGAATATTCTATAAAAAAATCTCGAGCTTTTCATAACAATATCCTTTCTCTTTTTACTCATGTTTTATTTTGTTTTCCCGCATGCCAAATGGACACTGCTAAGCTGAGGCTACACTATAGTTGCATTTAATAATTGATAATTGATATGCTTTGTTTAGAAAGAATAATTTGAGAGAAATTAGCAATTTTGAACTAAATTTAAAGGACAAAATCGACTTTTTACAATTTTTATTTGCTGATGTATAAAATAGAATAATTATTTTTCAAATAATATTTATTACACACAACTGCATTTGTTTTATAGCTGATTTTCGGTTCTAGAAAACAAAAGAACTCTAAATAAACAAAGACAACTTTACATTGGCATCATACGATATATTACCTAAGATTTCTTTATGGAACGTCAACCATTTTCTACAATTGCTGACTGAAGCTGATTGAAGCTACGTCAACCGTTTGAAACCCGGTGCCTTCCCTTGCATCCTCCACCTACTTTAGGTGGCGACACCTCCATTCGGTTGAGTTTGTTCTTATATTATACATTTCAACGTTGCTCTCTAATTCACATTCAATTCTCAATTTCCTAACAAAAAGAACAACGAATTCAAACGGAAATTTACCTTATCAAATGAATTAGTAAAAGAAAATAAATGGTACGTAGGTGCATGATTCCTGATTGTTTTTGGTTTTCATGCCCATTTTGATGCCTTGGTTCAACCACATCAACTTCAGCAGATCGAAACTGATATAAAACAAGCCTAGTTTGACGTGATCTTTGGTGATTATTTTAATAGGGTACTACATGGTGGCCCTTTTTTCCCTTTGGTGGAGACCTCCACAGCATTACCCTAATCATAATTAATTTATTAGTTTAATTGCAACAATATTTTGTTAGATACGTTGACGTGGATTTTGACTTCTAAAAAAGAACCAAAATCAATCCGTATAATTTCATCGTCTCAAGTTTCACCCTTCATAAAAAGATATGACCTCGTTCTTACTACATAGAGATAATATCCATATAATGATGACTACTACAGCTTCTATGAGACAACAGAAAGAAACAATGCCTTCATAAAACCACCATGAGAAAAGGTGTGCTGAATTTCTACAGAAACCGTTCGCTCCCAATAGTCATTGACTAGCTTAGATGTGGCACGTTAAGCGTGATAAGCAAAGTTAGTATACTTGCCTATACCTCAAGCATAAACAAGCAATTCCATGCTTGAAGAAAAAAAATGTAATTTTTATTTAATTCATATCATAGTCCTTTTTACATAATACACCTATAGGAATATTTATAACCTAATAATAATAAAGTCCTAATTAAATATAAAATTCTTAAAATATAAAATACTAATCAATTGCTATTTTTTAAAAATATAAAATCTTAATCAAATCAAATAACATATTAAATAGAAGATTCCTATAATTAAAGAAAAATTCCAAAATAACATAAATAAAAATATCCTAAATTATCTAATTAATATTGGGTTAAAATCACAAAATTATTGCTATTAAAAATAACACAAATTATCCTATGCCACAACGATATTGAAGGAAATCTTCTCTGCTACATGTCCCGCGTCAAGTTCCATCTTCTCTTCTCATGTCCTCTTCTTCATCCACTGCAGTATACCATTCTGGCCACCGCTTAGAGTTGCTCAGCCTGTAGTTCAGGAGGAGTTCCTCATCTTGAAGAGCCCTAGTTGCTACCAAAACAACAGTTTTAAGAGTAGGAACATGTGATTCACTATTTCTTGACACTCCAGATTTGAACCAATAGTAACCAAAACTCCTCATATTTACATCTTCATTTCCAAATAATATATTAGGAATGTAAACTCTCATGTTGTTTTCAGTCAATGGAAAGTCATAAGGACAAACCATGACATTTGGAAGCATCCCCTTCGCAGGGTGATTAGCAAAATGAGCTAAGGCTAATGGGTTTCTACGCTCAAGTACATCATCACTATTATCTATTTGGGAGCCTCCCAAAGGCTTACTCAGGCTGTCCGAACCTTTCTCAGCTCCTGCCATATCAGGCTTCTTTTCTATCATTTTTCTAGCATTCCACAGTTCTTGCCCGTCACCTCCAGAACCCCAAGGTTGGGCGTCGATGACAGTTCCATCATATCTTGTAATCAAATAAGGGTTCTGCTCATCCAGGTATCCAGGAATATAAAGATAATAAGCTGGAGAGTAGACTACACCAGGATAAAAGGCTACCACAGCACCAACATCTACTACACCATCTAAAAATAGACCTTGGCCAGCATCCTTGTGAGATATTTGAGAAGGTTTAACATTAAGCATGTAGCCAAATTGATCCTTTAATTTCTGAGAAACTTCAGCTTGGCTTAATGATCTTTGTTTAGGGACAGCTGCGCAAAAAGCACATCAATAACAAGTGAATAGAGTAAACAGGAGAAAGGTAGAAAATTTCCCAATATATGAAAATTATGAATAAATAAAGGTAAACTCATTGCTAATAGAATAGGCTATTTTTCTATACCACCATGGATCAAAAGGAAGAGGAAACAGTATGATGTGACTAAGGGATGAGTAAAATGTTGCAATATGGCAAGCAAAAGAAAGGGAAAATTAAAACAAAAATAACCTCACCAGGATCGTTAGTAGGTGGTTTTGCTTGTTGAGATAACTCAAGGGGGTCATTCACCATCTTTTCATTTGGAAGAAGTACTTCATCCATGAACGTGCAAAATGCTTTAAGTTGAGAATGAACATTTTCTTGTACTTGCATCTGTTGATCAGCAACAGAGGCTTTACTGGCCATTTTAATAATCTCTTCTGCATCTGCTTCATCAGCATTCTTCCCCAACCGATTGTAGCTGGATATTTAAGTCTTTGCATGAGCAAAATATGTCAAGATGTTAAAAAGGAAAAGTATACTATCACATAAACAACAAAATTGAAATAATTGGCATTGAAGTTATGTGAACCCACATTAGCATCAAACAGATAACAATTTATCTATGTAATCTTAACATTGAAGATCTAACATATCAATGTCAAAATTAACTTAATCCTTGTGCATTTTCTTCAACGTTCCTTTGTGTTTTTTTGTTTTTTTATGCTTCGGAGGATACCTTACCCTCCCACTCGTTGCACTTTCCTTCTTTTCTATTTAATAACATCAATATTATTGGTCTCTTCAAGAGCATCAACAACTTCAGTATTGCTTATCTCTTTAACATGAAGAAGTGGTTTTTACCTTTATCAGATGCCAACTCCATTTTTTATAGACCGCAACATTTTCCATCAACATGGTAGAAAGGATAGAAAGAAAAAAAGGAGAATTTCATGATGAAGATACAATAAAGAATAAGATTTCATGATTCACCAAACAAGAAAAAAAGAATTTCACAATTCATAATTAATGCACCCTTACTATTGATTATAAAATGTAGACAACAGAAAAACACTGACCTTGTATAAAGGAACAAGCGGTTAATGTCAGCTTCAACTTGTAGTTGTCTAGGATCCCTAGCAAAAACAGGACTTTTTGCGAGGGTTTTCACAGCCTGAACAAATGCAGACCAAGATTGTTGTGATAAGTTTCACAGGATGGACAACAGGTAAACTATAGTTTAGCATAGCATAAAACTATGGACAATTCATAAAACACTAATCCCAGTAAGAACTAACACTATAACCTGCAAAAAGTAAAGATATCACACTTCCGTCGAGTAAGTATAGAGTCATTCCTTAAAGAGCATTGATATGCTCAACATCCACATGGAACAGCATTCTCTATCACATCGTTGTAGAATGGTCATGAAGTAATACAAAAGATGGAGAAAATAAGAGAAGAATAAGTATAAAAAGCATTGGACTTTCCTTTTGTTTCATGCTTATTAAGGGTATGAAAAAGTTCTGCAAATGACATAGGCACGTTGAAAGTCTTCTAGTACAATGGATTCTGCTCTACTGGCCAAACAAAAGATATTATGCTCTGAATGAGCTTCGGTCACTCATTCTAGACCACATAGTCATTCATAAGGGCATTGAGATTAACACATTATTTTTTTAAATTGTTTTCCTTTTCTCCAAATTTTCTATTATTATTTAATAAAAATTGAATAATAATAATAATAATAATAATTTATAGTTTTATGCATATTTTGGTATATTCACAGCGAAAGGTAATTATTTTTCATGCATAAGATAAGGAGATACCTCTTGAAATTTCTGAAATAAAAAAGCCATCGGTGATTTGGGGAAAAAGAAGTTCCTATTCACAACGGAACATGCTTTCTATGCAAATTAAGTTTTAGATGCTGGAAATGTACTGCCAAAGAAAAGAGTGGCTCAACATCAGTTATAAAGTGGCTGCTTGAGTTAGAAAACTTGTGACATCCACAGAAAATTAAATTGGGCTATTAAATCACACACACACACACATAATTAACCAAGGAAGAGCTCGAGCTAAGAGAGAGAAATAACTGACTGAAATAAAGGCAGAAAAATATGCAGCTTACTATACTAGCAACCCGGCATTTCTATTAACATCTTCTATCCAACCTATCAACATTACCTCCTTCATAACCCTTTCTCTCTCAATCAAGTTAGGCCGCTGCTCTGCTGTTGTTGTTTCACTGCAGCTCAACCCCTGTGCTTTACTGGAATTATTCATCCATCAACAATAACCCCATCTTCTGATCACATCACAACTCCCCCAAACGCAACAACACAAATCCTGTTCCTACCTGAATCATGGCCTTGTCCAAGTCAGGTTACTTAGAGAGGCTGACTAGCTGAGCACCTGCTCTCTATAGTGGAGGCTGGGGAACAAAATCAGCTGCCAAGAACTTGTTATCCCAATTGAGCTAGTATTCAGTACTTATTCCTAACTCCTTATCCCAGGTTCTGGATACACTTATGCTCACTTCCCCATTATTCCCTCCTCTTCTCAACTCAATCTATTATGATTCAACCTTGTTCTGTTTCCTCATAAAATGTAATGGCATTTGACAATTCACACGCTTGAAGACTTAGAAAGAACTCTGAAATTTCATTCTTTCAAAGCATCTCTTTCATATTTTACCAATTAAAACAAAAATACTGAGTTAATGAGCACCAGTAAAAGGAAAAGGCATAGAATTGTTGTACATGCTAATGGGAGTAGGCAAACCTAAATAAAATAATAGATCAACAGTTCAACACAACACCAGAGAAAATAATAATAATAATAATAATAATAATAATAATAATAATAATAATAATAATAATATAACTAGTTATTTAAGAAGTAAAAATCAAGAAAGAGATGGGGGGTATTCACTATTCACTATTCAGATATGAAAAGAGTGAAAGATTGAACCTTTGGAAGGAAAGCTAAGAGCTCAGGGAACAATCACTACCGTCGCCACCCTCGACGGCAAAGGCTGTGAAATGGTGGATGAAAACGACACTTAACCTTGGGTGGGACAGGTACTATTCAATATTCGTAGTTTTCACCGATTTTTTTTTCTTCTTTTTTTGGTCGGAGTTTTCACCGAATCACCAACTTAGTCTCAAACTAACTATTTGAGCCGGTCCAAGTTTTTGTAGTCCCAATTCAAATTGGATCAACCGGACCTGTAGTTTTCAGGACTCTGCTAGTTGGCCCATATTATTGTGTCCGATACGTTTTGCGCACACAGGTGAGTCTACAATGTACTACCTATATTTAAAATAATTTTTATATTCTTACATTAAATAATATATATATTTATTTTTATATTTCATTTAATATTATTTATTATACATATTTTTTTTATCACTTTCTTTCACTTAATTATATTCCTTTAAAAAGATATAAATAAGACTTATATCTCTTTTAGGAGTATAAGATGATTATTTTCCTATTTAAAATGGTAATTGTATCATTATTTAATCAACCATTATATTCTTACATCAAATAATATATACATCTCTTTTTACATTTCATCTAATATTATTCATTATATATATTTTTTCTTATCACTTTCTCTCACTAATCGCATCTCTTAAAAATGATATGAATAATATTACACCCCTTTTAAGAGTATAGAATGATTTTTATTCTTATCTAATACGATATTCAATATGAATCGTATTAGTTATTTTTAAATATTTTTTTATTTTTAAATATTTAATTATTTTTTAAGTTTTTATTATATTAATAAATTCATATTATATCGTATCTGAATCATTCATATATATATATATATATATATGCACTTCTTAGTGAGTCCCACTCCAATTACAGATATTTTTTGTTGGTTTAAAATATAGCTCATCTTTTACGTGTGACTGAAATGCATATAAAATATAATATGTTAACAAAAAAAAATCTATTATACAAAACAAAAACAAAAAAGCATGAAAATTGCAGCAAATGCAATTTTTATATTAATTAATAATCTGTTGGGTTGGTATCTCGACATAAATTATAAAAAATATAAAATAAAGTTTTATTAAAATATGTAAGATTTTTTTAGTGAAAATGAATTTTTAAGTAGACTCATAATGCATTGAGATAGTTGAGTATCAATTACAAAGGATTGTAATAAAAATTAAAAAGACTCAACCCCAAAAGAAAAAATGTAATGAACTAATTCAAATATTAAATGAAACTATTATATAATTAAAGCATATATGAACGAAAAATGCATATATATGAATAAAAAAAGTGGTTAACTGAGTCTTCTTGGAGAGCTAGGGTTCGACGATTGCTAGAGCTCCATGGAAGGATCTTGTCTCACAAATGTGAGATCATCTCCTCACTTGTGAGTGTAGGAGTTTGTGTCTTTTTTTTCTTTCGAGCACTGGTCTGCCGGTGATAATATGATAGATTTCTGTTTTGATTTTGCGTTTTGTCTAATGGGAGAAAGGAAGCGAGGGGAAGAGGGATGAGGATGAAGTATCAGTAAGTTGCAAGAGCCTATCTATTTCTTGGGAAGAGAAAGCGTTGATCTCATGTACTCAGGAAGGAGGAGACTCATCTTCTAGGAGCATGGCGTATCTGTTGATGGGAAGCTTGATTTGATATGCCCGTACAACCTTTAGGCAATAGGGAAAACGATGAAATCCATATGGAGGCCGATTAAAAGGATGAAGTTTAGGAGGATGGGAGATAATGCTATGCTTTTTGAATTCTTTAACAAAAGAGATTATGATTGGGTGATGAAAGGTTGTCCATGGAGCTTTGACAAACAACACTTGGTTTTAAAAGAGTATAATGGAATTCTGAGGCCATCAGAGGTACATTTTGATAGAGAGATATTTTGGATTAGAATACTTGATTTGCCTTTGATTGTCATGAATAGGAGAATGGGGAAGATAATTGGATATGCTATTGGGAGTTGTCTTGATGTTGATGTAGATAAGCAAGGAAAAACATTGGGAGATCACCTTTAAATTAGAGTTAATTTGGATATAATGAAACCCCTTAGGCGTGGAGTTATGGTTCAAGCAGCACATAATTCGAAACCTCAGTGGTACCCAATACAGAATAAAAGGTTGCAAAAATTGTGCTATTGTTGTGGAATAATATGGCATAGTTTAGATGATTGTGAAGTGGCTGAGAATGTGGAGGAGGATTCATGGGAATTTGGTGATTGGATGCGTGCAAATTCCAACACCAAAATTCCTACTTCACTGGGCCATGAATTTGAGAATTTTGAGCAGAGACCAAAACTCAACTATGTGAAGGAGAAGGCAACATATGTTTACAATGATGAGATTCTGCAGATTGAACAACAAAAGACAACTGATACCATCAGGCTCGTACATGAGGAACCTGCCCCAAAAGATTATGGTTCTATCAGTGTTATTAGGGAGAGGGTAGAAATAAAGGATAATGAAGTCACGTCTCTACTGAAAACTAGAACAACCAAGGAAGACTCTCGACTTGGGAAGAAATGGAAAAGGCAGGCAAGGGATAATGGAAATTCTATCAAAGTGGTTGGGATTTCTAATACATGTAAGAGGTTTTTCCAGAGCTACAATATGGAAGGAGGGGAAATGGATATTGATGATGAGCCTGCATCCCAAAAACTCAAGGTGGATGAGAATGAACTGGGTAGAATTTGTACAACAAGAGAAACGGCAGAGGTTGCCTTGCAACGTCGCCGGGAACCATGAAAATACTAGCTTGGAATTGTCGAGGTCTCAGGAATCCCCGGGCAATTCCTGCTCTACGCTTTCTTTTAAGGCAGTAAAAACCCCACGTAGTCTTTCTCACAGAGGCCAAACTATCAAGTGATGAATTTACAAATTTCAAATGAAAAGTGTGCTTTGGTTTTGGTTTTAGGGTTGGTAATATGGAAAGAATAGGGGGATTGGGAATTCTTTAGAAATATGAGATAGACCTCACAATTACTCAATATTACACATCATTTATAAATATAATGATAAAGAGCTCTCATGAGGACCAGGAGTATAGATTTATAGGCTTTTATGGAAATCCAAATATAGCACAAAGACACCTCTCTTGGCAACAAATTCAGCGGTTACATGATGAATACACTACTCCATGGATCATTGGTGGAGAATTTAACGAGATCTTGGAACAACATGAGAAAATAGGGAACTCGCGGGCATAGTGGCAAATCCATGACTTTAGAGAAGTGATAGATCTACGTGGATTGTAGGATTTGGGGTTTGAGAGATGTATGTTTACTTGGAATAACAGTAGGCAGGGAATTGATAATGTTCAAGTGAGATTATATTGTTTTCTTGCTAACTTAGCTTGGATGACAACTTGGCAAGATGCATGGGTTCAACATTTAGTTTCTTCCCATTCATTTCACCTTCCCGTTTTGCTAGACACAGAAAAAATAGACCTTGAATCAAGAAACCAGGAGAAGAAAAAACCATTTCCTTTTGAAAAAAATGTGGATAAAAGATGATGAATGTGATAAGATTATTGAAATATAGTGGAAACAAGCTCCGTGGAAAACTAGACGAAGGAGTATTAGTTCAAAAATTAAGGATGTAACGGTTGAGTTGACTATTTGGAATCAAACTTCATTTGGGCATGTTAGTAAACAAGTTGGAAAACTGCAGGCAACAATTCATAGTACCATGAAGAAGCCCGCGACTGAGGCAAATTTGGCAAAACTAAAATATTTGAAGGATGATCTTAATGAGGTTATGCTGCGAAATGAAATTCTATGGTAACAAAGGTCTAGAGTCTACTGGCTAAAAAAAGGGGATAAGAACTCAGAATTCTTTCATGGTCGAGCTACAACAAGGCAAAAAATGAACTAAATAAAAAAGCTCTAGGATGAAAAGGGCATTTGGTATGAGGGTCTAGAGGCTGTAGAGTTTGTGGCAAATTCTTATTTTGAGAACTTGTTCTCTAGCTTTGACCCAACAAACATAAATGAAACCTTGGTAGGTGATTTTAACATGGTAAGTGAAGAACTGAGTAGTTTCTTATTTATGCCTTTTACTAGGTTAGAAGTTAAGGAGGCTTTTTTTTCAGATGAGGGTAACCAAATCTCCTAGGCCCAATGGTTTACTGGCTTTATTCTATCAAAAGTACTGGTATGTTGTGAGTGAAGATGTCATACACACAGTGTTGCACGCTCTTAATAGAGGTGAGATAGACTTTAATCTAAATCATACATTTATTATCCTCATTCCGAAAATACAAATCTAGAAATAATGGCCCACTATAGACTCATATCTATCTGTAATGTCATTTATAAGATTCTCAGCAAGACCCTTCCCAACCGGCTGAAAATTATTTTGCCTTATTTTATTTCAAAGTCTCAGTGTGCCTTTGCGCGAAATCGCCATATCACGGACAACATCCTCATAGCTTACGAGCTCATTCATACTCTAAAGAATAAGAGATCCAGAAAAGAGGGGTATTTGGCTTTAAAGCTGGATATGAGCAAGTTTGAAGGCACTCATGCGAATAATATGGTTTAAAGAAGGTTGGATATCTATTATGATGCAATGTGTTTCCACTGTTTCATATTCAATTTTGCTGAAAGGGATTCCAGGAGATTATTTCCAGCCACAACGAGGCCTAAGACAAGGTGATCCCTTATCACCTTATTTGTTTGTGCTGTGTGCTGAGGCTCTATCATTTCTCATTCATTAGGCAGAGTTTAGACAGATTTACAGAGGTCTAAGAGTATGTAGAGCTGCCCTCATGATCACTCATCTTCTTTTTTTTTTTTTTTTTTACTGATGACAGTCTTTTATTCTCTAAAGCATCAGAAGAGGATATGACTAAAATTCTTGAAATCGTTGAATTGTATGGTAGAGCTTCAGGGCAGCAAATAAATTTTGAGAAATCATCAATATGTTTTAATCCAAATGTGGCTAGAGCAGTGAAGAATGCAAAATTGGATGTGAGTTAGATAACTCATGTGGCGTTATCCGAAAATACCTAAGGCTCCCTACAATGGTTAGGGGGTTAAAAAATAATGCTTTCCAATCATTGAAGGATCGAGTTTGGAAGCGAATCAAAAGATGGAAGGAAAAATTTTTATCTACCGAAAGGAATGATGTTCTCATAAAAGTTGTAGCTCAAGCAATCCTTACATATACAATGAGTTACTTCAAAATCCCAATCTCGCTATGCTATGACTTAGGCTAAATGATTGCTAAATTTTGGTAGGGAACAAATATGGACTCAAAAAAAATTCACTGGTTATCTTGGGATAAAATGTGTTGCCTAGAAGTTGTGGGGGTTTGGGCTTTAAAGATCTCCACTCTTTCAACTTAGCGATGCTAGCTAAACAAGGATGGATGATCCTTTCAAAGTCGGATGCATTGGTCTCTAGAGTACTCAAGGCTAAGTATTTTCCAACTCAAGGCTTTTTTAATGCTCAATCTAGCTCAAATCCTCCCTTTATATAGAGAAGCTTGATGGTGGGAAGGAAAGTGCTACAAGAAAGTACTCTTTGGAGAGTTGGTGATGACAGATCTATTTGAATTTGGCATGATCCTTGGCTGCCAATTCAAGGATCATTATGGATTCAATAAACTCTAACTGGTAGCCAAGACTTGTAGTATATTTCTCAATTGATTGATGAAGAAACCAGGTCCTAGAAAGCAAATCTAATTATGTCAAGTTTCAGTCCAATAGTAGCAAATTTAATTATGTTTATCCCCTTAAGTCAAGTCTCTCGTTAAGATTCACTATTTTGGTTCCCTAATACAAAAGGTAACTTTTCTGTTAAATGTGTATATAAGGTGTGTTAGACCATTTGTGTACCGCAAGTGCACGGGTCATTCAAGTAATATAGATACAGAGTAAAAGTTCGTTCCCACGAGGATATATGGCTTCCATTACTAAGTAACAACTAATAACTTAACTAAATTCTATTCAAGAACATATAAAATAAAGAAATGCAAATAAACTAAATCTAAATTACAAAAGCAATAAAGATAATGGTTTAGAGATCTAGGAAATCCTTCTTTACCTCATATTTCATACTAATGATATGCAATCCTTCCAAGTAACATCAATGAATTGTTAAGTTAGCTTGAGAATCTGATTTAGTCAAAAACCTATGTTTAGGTCGATCAACCTTGATGTCATTTACCTAATCCACTATGTTTCTATGAGAACTAGTGTAAAATCCACTAATGAACGATCTATTCTCAAACACTACTATATATGGCTAAAAAGTATATTTTTATCTAGTTAGCGAATCAACTCATCCAAGCCAATTGAACTTATCGAATATGTATCAACCATACGTATGATCTAAGATTTAAATTCCTATGTCTAGGTTCATCAGATTTCAACAAATCATTTAAAAGCTGATCAAACCTTCAAAAGCATTAAGAACTATATGATTAAACAAAGCTAAACATCAATATATACTCAAAAGATAACATAAACATCAATATTTATAGAAAGGATTCAAAGTATCCCTAAATACAGCTGGGCTAATCCAGGAACACGAAATTACACATCAAAACAGTGTTCAAAAGATAAGGGAGAGAAGAAAACTAAGGGAGAAGGAAGTAGATATCATCTTTGAAACTCAAATCATCTTCCCTAAGGAAGATGACCTCCATCCTTGACTCCTTCAGCATCCAATCTACCCAAAAATGAAGAACAAGCTGCAGTCTCTCTAAAACCTAAAAACTAATGCGGAGTTCCCTTAAAATATCTTATAAAAATATATTTATAAACTCAGAAAACAGAGTCACGCCGCAACATTCAACTATTTACGCTGCGGCACATTACATTTTAGGTCAGGTACGCCGCGACATTGATTTCCTTATGCCGCGGCGCTCAATTTGCGCAGCTCTCTGACTTATCAGGGGAATGCACCACGCCGCGACATTGATATGCCTGCGCCGCCGCGTTGCTTACTAAGATGCAAATTTGGCTTTCTCTTCCCATTCTAGCTCAAATGCTCCACATATCATCTTGTTTGAAGTTCTTCATAATATAGAGAAAACACCAAATCAGTAAGAGTTGCAAATCCACTTAATCAATCAAATAATATGCACAGTTTACTCAATTACATACAGGAAAGGTATCAGAATTGAATAACAAATATAAGTACAAAACCTTTCAAATATACATAAATACAAGGACTTTAGCACTCAGTGTAACATAGATATGAGGCCTAAATAACTACACAATGTGGAGTTATCAAGGTGCAATAGAACACAAGTATCCAGATGAGAGTGGATTGCAATAGCAGGGGATATGACAAATTCAATAGTCTCAGGAACCATGCAAGTCTTTGGAAGGGTATTTGGAAGTTGCATATTTCACCAAAAATTCAGATATTCATGTAGCACATATGTAGAGATATACTTCTAACTCTATCCAGACTGCAGAGTAAAGGAATTGAAGTTGAAAATAGATGCTATCTATGTGGTAATGGCCAAGAATCTATATACCATATTTTTATGCAATGTCCTTACATGAAGAATGTAGTTCCAGTAGCTTAGCACCCTGATTTTGCGGTCAATATTGTCCCATGAAGAGAATTTAGCAGCAATCAACGACTACTTAGCTGGTTTGAACCAGCGGTAGAAGGAAATTATCAGCATGATATGGCATGCTATTTGGTCCCAACGCAATCTGGTTTGGAAGAGGAAACTTGCTCGTCCATCAAAGGATTAATATGCTATAGCAGAAGCAAATCTTGTAGCTTTTCAGGTAGCTAGAAGTGAGATTCATTCACATAGAACAACAAGTCCTCACCACTATTGTTGGAAGAAACCTTCCAAGGATATGTTTAAAGTAAACTTGATTTTGCAGGATCTAGTTTGGACCATGTTTCTAGTATTGGTATTGTGATTAGAGATGGTGAAGGACATTTTTTATTGCCGCAAAAGCACACCAACTCGATACCTCGCCCCACCCTCATGGAGGAGAACTCATGGTAGCTAGAGAGAGACTTTTGTTTGCTTGGGAGATTGGGTACTAAAAAGTTCACTTGAAAGAGGATGCTTTTGGGGTTATCAAGAGTATATCAGCAGTGAATAGAGACTTGACCTACAATAGAGATACTTTGCAAGACATTTTCCTGTATGTCTCTTGGATGTATTATTTTGATAGCAGTTTTACTCTTAAATGTTGTAACTCAGCTCTGCTGATTTAATAATTCAATATGTTAAAATTAACAGTTCTTGCACTTGGATTGAGAACCCTCCAAACTCCTTAGTCTCAATCGTCTCTTATGGTTTATGCATTTAGTAAACGAGCCTTTTAGATTAAAAAAAAAGTGGTTAACTATGAACCAATTGATGGCTATAGGCAAATGTTGATAGTCAACAGAAATATTAATATCAAATCATTATCTAATTCTCATATTTCACTTTGAGCTATGCAGGGATAGATATATTTAAGAGGTCAGTTCTGTAAATTCGTATCTAGTATTGATTTTGTTAAGGTGGAGCCCATCACTGTTCCACGTTTCTAAGCTATCAGTGATGCATTTTTTCCGGACTTTCTACCAATTTCCTTTCAGTTTTTGCATTTGTAAGGTGCGGGAATTTGCATTTAAGTATACGAAAAGTATATGCTGTAATGATAGTAGAGAGATTAGGTTCAAGCGTACTAAGAGCTTTTCAATGTTAAAAATGGAAAATGAGAAGTACAAATATAAAAATTTTGCAATACCCATCCAAAATTTTGCAATGTAACTACGCATGACTATTATTGTATATAAAAGAAATGAGATGATTCACTCCAAAGTGAAGAAATGGAGCCATGATTTATTGATATAAGGGATAGTCGTAATTGCAAAGTAAGTGTAAATAGTTCAAATTTATCAAACTAAATATAATTGATGGATTCATCTGTTCTTTTTATTTGATAGATGCCAAAAGAGTATTATATGTATGACTACAAACGAGAAGCTGGAAGGCTATGAGAAGAGAGGAAATGGGTGAAGAGAGAAAGGGATTGGTCTGGTGCAAAGACGGGAACCTGGTGGCCAGCACCTCTAATGGTGACAAATGTGAGGCCACCCTCGTACACCTCCGTCCACCCTGCCACCTGACTCTTGTGAAACCAAGCTCTCCACCCTTTCTTTATTTTCAAACCCATCTTGTTTATGCTGTATCTTGTTGATGTCACTGGAACTCTACCATCCGTGTCCCCACTGCATGTCATGTGAAAACTTATCAACTTAATTATAACCAACATCATAATCATATATAACTCAAATAGATTGGCATACAAAACCTGAAAATTAAAGTTCAAATATAACTTGTTATCTGAATTAGAAGTTGCTTTGGAGTACCTGTAGATCCAAATGCGTAAACCGGCATGTAAGAGCTTCTGAATAACTGGCAGAACTGTGCTTGGTGAGTCATTCCATTTGTGAATTACAGCGCTTCACAAAACATTACAACTTGTCAAACCACAAATTCCCAATAGTTTAATTGTTTAATGTATGGAAAATAAGATTAAACATTTAAGTTATTCCTTGTATTTGTTACTCACCTTGGTCTTTTTGGCACACCTCCTTGTAAATTAGATTTGCATAAGTTTAACTAATTAATATATATGTAGTATGTAATTTGACTAATTTCATATCAAAATACTAGTTTATGTAATTAGAATCATCATATCGTATGAAATACAACATTTCACTACATATTTCATAATGATTTATTTGCAAAAATAGTATAACATACTATATTATAAGATTAAGTTCATATTGCCAATGAACTTCTAGCTCAATTGGCACCAACTCAAGTCTTTAAGAATAAAAACTTCGTCATTTTATAACCTATACACACTCAGACATACATATATATAATCGAACTATTAATCACAGTTAGATACATTTCATACACTCAAATAAAAAAAGAAAAATTCATACATCACCTAAGCAATATTATCACTTGCTACGAAAATCACATAGGATAAAAGTTAGGTGCTTAAGACCCACATCTAGCTCTGATTTGTATGAATCGGTGGCCCCCGAATCGATCGTTGTTATTTTTTACATGGAATATGTACTTGCTAAGAGCCAAAAATAATGAAAGAAAGAGATAATTATATTTCTGGACCAGGAAGGTGAATTATTAGTACTCATCTAATAACAAGCTCGAAGTTTTGTTATTAGTGAAAAAACAAAGAAGTAATTATTATATTATAATTGAACTAGTTTAGTTACTATTGATGAATAGTGGAACTATATGTGAACATGTCTACCTGCAAAGAGTGTAGGGATATGACAAGTTGGTGATATTGGCATGTAGGGCCTTCTGAACATCCTCATTATTGAAATATTTGGCAACATAATCCTCTGTACAGGGATCGTATCCTGATGGTAGCGTATGCCACAAGTCCTAAAATTCAACAGAAAGACAAACATATATACAGCAATATTTATTATGCTCAGTCGTATGTTCTTATTAATTGGTATAGTAGCGTTCCACCCTTTTTCCTATCAATTCCCCTGACCAATCTTCTGTAAATATAGTTAAATTAACATATGATATATCACATCCTCTTCGTTTATGCTAAAAAGAATTTAAATATTTTTATATATATATATATATATATATATATATATATATATATATATATATATATATATATATATATATTCAACAAATTTAGAAAAGACTTACATGTCGTGTGAGAAGATGAGGAGCAACGACAAGTTTGGCTGAAACTGCTCTTTGATAGTCCTTGAGGCAAATGGGTGAGTAAATGCTATATATGTCAATCTCGGAGTAAGCTTCTAATAACCCAGCAATATGCAAATCGCACGCCGTTGTTTGATTTTCTTCACTAAAGTTACAATCTTTGACTATCCCATGGTATACTTGGTCTGAGATGATGGCGTGGCTCCATGCATAATCAATCAAGCCATTTATATCGGTAAGATCATTCATTACAGCATTTCCCATCTGAATTTTGGTCACAATAAATTCATTTGTTAATCAATTGGCTACGTTTGTGTAAGGTAATGCAAATATTAGATCATTTTTAACTTATATATCTCATTTGGTGCCTAGAATCTTTTACATAATTGGATGATAGTCTTAGTTACCATGAATCCCTTGAGGTTCATGTAAGTGCCCTTTTTGGTATCTCTGTTTCCTTCATAGACGAGCTCAGCAAGCTGTGGAACATAATGGCCTATCATTTCAAACGTACAAAAATGTGCATTAGAATATTACCAAAAAGAAAATTGTGCATTAGAATACGACATACTTGTACTTAACAAATGATTGGTTAAAAAAAAACACTAAACCATAAAATGAATGGAATGATTGAATGACTATATTATTTACTCAAAGTTTGTTCATAGTTGCGAATGCATTATTTTTATCAAATATGAAGTATTATAATGGGAAAGGAGTATGATGGGGAAATTCATTTTAGAGATTAAATTGGTACCTGCATAGCTCTCTCCAGCAATATAAAAGTCGTGGGATCTGAAGCTTGGGAACCTTTTGAACCAGCCAATCAAGAAGGCATAGTTATCAATAGCCGAAACTCGATCTCCAAGCTCATGTAAATCTTTGGAATTGTTTGTGTATGAAAAGCCAACACCAACTGGTGACTCCAAGAATATGATATTTGCAACTGGGAAAGTAAAGACACACGCAGATATAATATATTTGGAGACCCCAAATTATATATCCAACTAAATATTTTAAATAAATAAAAACTAAAAATGATGATATAATCAAATTATGTGGAAAGTTAATTTACCTCTGTTCCAAGAAAATTTGTTAAGTGTAAGGCGTTCTTTGCCTTTAACAAGAAATGGACCAAGCTCTCGTGCAGCTCCATAGGCAATGGATGAGCAACCAGGTCCTAGTAAAGAAATACTATTAGCAAATTTATTTATTACATCACTAATTGTTAGTCCAAAAAAAAAAGTAGTTTAGATTAATCAAATTTCTTTGCAAATTAATTTATTTTAAATTGATTTTCGGTACAATCTATCTTTAATCAAAAAATGACTGGCAAGATCTCCGTCCTTTTAGAAAACAAGCAAAAGAAAGGTGTTCCTTTCCCATTATTCCAACCCAAAGTAAAAAAAAAAAAAAAAAAAGAAGTACCAACTTTAGTGACTTTTATGGTAGTCTCCCTATGTTTGAGACCATCTATGCTCAAGTTTTTAACATGTAATAGCAGGTTATAAAATTTAAAAAAAAATTATATTTTTATATCAAATAGTGTATATATTTATTTTTATATTTTATTTAATATTATTTATTATATATATTTTTTTATTATTTTTTTTATTTTATCACATTTTTTTAAAAAATATAAATAATATATACACTATTAAAAATAATGTATGATTATCCTTTTTTTTAAAAAAAAAATAGGTCTAACCAAAAAGGTCTGGCCATTGCGAGCTGCCAGAACCTCATTCAAATCCCTTTGCTCTCATAACAGCTATAGTCCTCCGCCATTTGCAGCCACCGTAAAGGCGTGAGACCGGCGGCGCACGGCTGAGGCGGTTCGCAATGATCAAGAGTTGTGGAGGAGGAACGGTGAAGGTGCAGCGCGGTGGGCAATGACGTGGTGCTGGCATAGCAGACCTAGGGCTGACAGCGACAGCTTGGTGGGTGGAACAACAGTATGCTCTGGTAAAATAGATAAAATAGAGAAAGGATTAAGTTCATATTTGAGACCAACCACTTAAAATTGACGCCTCTATAGTCTGATGGAGAGCAAAAAATTTGAAAAACCCTAGAAGCATGAAGGGGTGTTTGTGTTGAAGGATTGTGGTTATGAATACAAAGGTGGAAAAAATGCATGAATTGGAGAGGGAGTGACTGAAATCATAGTGTGATGTTTCATGAAAAAAGGAGTTAGGTGGTCCACGGTGATCGTGGGTTGTGGAGAAGGACGGCGAAGGCGCGGTGCATTGGACGATGGCTTGGTGCTGGCGCGGCAGACCTGAGTTGACGGTGATAGCTTGGTAGGTGGAACAACGGTGGCTTGCGGGTTCTGATTGGCTGGTGACTTCGAGTAACATAGCGGTGAAACAATAGAGCTAGGTACAAGTGACGATTGTTAGGGTTGTTGTTCCCGCGTTGACACGACAGATCTAGGGCTTTGTTGATTGAGTTCCAACAACTTGAGTCAATGGTGCTTATCGCAATGATGAGTCAATTTTTTTTTCCTTTTAAATTTTCTTCACGGAAGAGAGAGAAGAGAGCGCGACATGTATGTATCATTTTCTTCCTAAAAATGAGACTCGTGAAAGCATCGGGTCCTTTCTCTTTAGTCTTTACCTTGGGCCACGGCTGTCTGTAATTTTGTCGCATTGCGATTGGACAAGACAAATCCAAAGCATTCAAAGAAGAAAAGATTGACATGCCACATTCGACACGGCCAGTGCAAAAGCACCGCGGCCCCACTGTTAACATGTGATATACGGCTCATAAACCTCTGATTGAACCATGAACAAATATTTAGACTCACTTGGTTTAAAAAGGGAGCCCACCAACACGACAACACTTCTATTTATTTATTTTTTTCCAAATGACACATTAGTTTCGTGTAAAATGATGCCCGACTAAAATGACAATCATACACGCCACTCACTGTAAAGAAAAGCAACGATTGAACAACAAAGTCTTTCTTTTTTTTTCTCTTTTTGTTCTTTTATCAGAGTATCCTAGAGACTAATTTCTCGAAAACAACCCACCAACAATTGTTTTTTTTCACACTCTGAACTTTGGTTCTCTTCAATACATAGAAGGTTGCCACAGCAGTTAACCATTTTTGGTAACAAAAGTCTTTTTTTTACTAACTAAGAAGGATTTACAAATACAAATATATAAATTAAAAGTAAAATATTTTAAACACTGTTCAAGAATCATGACTATAGTTTTGTTCATTGCATCATGCATGATGAATAGACGATACTATAACATAAAATAAAGCAATATAGAAAGAAAAAACAAATCAGATTAGAAGATTATTTGAAGCTGAAATTATATCCAAATAATTAAAAAGAATTCGCATCTCCCAACTCTCATTCTCACAATAATGATTTTGATAATTCATTTCTAACTAAGAATTATTCTTCTCATTTATCACAAAGTCATAATATGAATTTAAACTTCAAGTAAACAAAAAGATTTTTCAACCCTCACTTAAATATTATTTTTTTCTGTATGCTTTTACCCTGTTCTTTCTTGTACTAATCGATAATAATTAAGATTTTTTAACCAGTATCCTTATTAAAGAACTTAAAATAAAAAAAACTCATATAAAAAATTAATTTTTAAAATTTTTTAATACATGATATATTCTATTTTTCATAAAAAAATCCTAATAATTTTCATTCTCTCCGTCAAAGATAACAGCTGGAATATTCTCTCTTTCTCTCTCTGCTTTGAAACGATGACAATCTCTCAGTCCAAAGTATATCTGATTGTCACTGAATCCGTTACTGGACAAATGTACTTTGGACTCTCTGAGAATTGCTAACAGTGACTCAGAAACTACGTAACCACGCCATTTCCGCCACCCAATTCAGCGGCATCCCCATTTCTTTATCCTTGTTCTTCATAGGTTTCTTACCCTTTTCAAGTTAAAAGAAAAAGCTGAATTTTTTTTCTTAAATTCTTAGTCTACACGAGTTGTTTTTAAAAACAAGCTTTAGCGGAGAAAAGAATCCAAAGACTAAAAAAATCATAGCTAAAGTTGCACGACAACAAAGCAGGAATAACCTTGTGGACTGTGATTGTGTGAACATTGTAAAATATTATATTAAATTTTCAAACATTTTATGATTGCATTTAAAAATCTTGAAAGGATAAAGAAAATTTAGAATCTAAAAATTAGGATTAAAAGAAGAAAGTACTGCATAGTTCATAGTGCATACCTCCATTAAGCCAAAGCACAAGAGGCTTTTGTGAGGGTGCTTCTTGAGCTTCAAAGAACCAATAGAACAATGCCTTCTCTTCATGTGGTCTTAGCTTCACATAACCAGCATAGTGTCTGAATTTCACCGGCGGCTGTCCCGGCAAGTTCTTCACTCTATCTGCCTCCTGCTGCCATGCCTCGTCACCGGAATATGCTCTTCCGGAGGCAATGGTGGGGATCGTCATAGTGGTGAGGAAGCAGCAAAAGAATAAGGTCCAGAAAGTGGTCATTGTTGGATTGAAGCTGAGCCAGTACTCACGAGACAGAGAGTTGTCTATGTCTAAGTCTTTCTTTATTGGATACTCTAGGCAAAGGGTGAGAGGCATTACCTATAAATGAACCAATATATACTGGAGAGTGGGGACTGGCACATGGTCATGAAGAAAGTTAAAAGGTAAATATAAAAAAAAAAGGGGAGGTATTGCCATCTTGAATCTTTGTAATTAGACAAGTACAGATGAATCCCATCTGATCTGTAATCCAGATTTTTTAACAAATTAATCATACTTTTCAAAGAAAAGAACAATCGCATTTTGTAGTTATAGTTTTTTATGGAAAGTAATTTTTTTTAGAAAAATACAACATCGAAATGAAATATGATGTCTAGAAAACCTTTAATAGTAGTATATTGGAAAAAAAGAAATTGCTATATTAACAATTGGCCATAATTGAAGACGGGATTAAGTTAATTAATTGATCAACCTAATATCACTCATAATAGTTGTACACTTAGGTCTAAATTTAAGAATCTCACATTAGTAAATAATCTATAATTTCATTCTAAATTCTCATTAAAGTTAATAGTTTGTTTACCCTTAAAATGAAGAGAGTCTCTCATCATATTAATTTTTTTATGCAAAAAAAAAAAAAAAGCAATTGAACATAAGTAAAGACTTGAATATGTATAAATTGAACTACAGGTTTATTGACTTTGTTTTATTAAAGTTAAACATTCTCTTATATATGTAACTAAAAGAAAAAGAAAAAAAATACTTTTACAAATTATGTCAGATATGTGTATAATTTGGACCATTTAAAGAAAACTAGGGTGGATGTACTTACTTAATTTGGGCACTCCAATTTTATGTAATAATTTTTCTCTTAATTAATCTAATACACCTAATTTAATGCTCCATATTTATACAAAAAATTTTCTTTTATTGATTTATCCCTTATTGATAAGTTTGATTATATAAGATTCATTAAATGATGTAATAATAAATCATTAGATGCAAGTATAAAATAATTTTATACTGACAATACATAAAAATTAATTTTTTTAAAGATTTGTCTAATAATTAAGGATATGTACTTTTTTTTTTATCAACAAGAGTTAGATATTATGCAAAACGAGTTACACTAAAAAAAAGACCAAATTTCAAATAAAAAAGGACCTATTTTTTATTTAATTACCTGGTTTCAAATTTTAAATCAGCACTTTGGAAAAATTTATTATTTTAAATACATCATGCCAATGTATAATGTTCGGCTTTAAAATCACGTAACAAAAGACTTAATTGACCAAAAAAAGTTTTTTTAGAATGAGTTGATTTCTAGATTAAATAATTATGGTGTGTTTATCTTTTGTATCAAATAGAAAAAGGTGTTTTCACCTTTAATCCAAAAGATGTTTGAATATAAATAAAAGTTATACTTTTGTAAAATATTTTATTAAGGTATTTTCACATGCATTATTAAGAGAGTGAGAGTGTAAAATTAACCTCCGAGTCAAAGTTAGTATAAGATAAAACTTTCATCTAAATAAAGACTCCAAAATTTGAATTTATAACATTGCAAATAATTTTTTTCTAGAATCACAATCTATTTTCTCATTTAAAAAGGGAATCTCTATTCATTTTACAGCAACCAATCATTAATTTGCAGGTATAAATACAATTCATATGACTAAACTGTGGCACTTATATTTATCTAAATATCATAATAGTGGGGATTTTCGCCCATGAGGTTTGTGACTTTGTGCCAAGAGAAACATCAAATGGTCATTAAATTAGGGCGTCACGGTCAAAATACTCTGGTCATTTTCATGACTTTTGGGTTTGTGGCGTCAAAGTATGCCGTAACATCCTATTTTTCCAATTTTTGCTTTATTGGATGCAGGTTTGCACTCAAGTTGAGTCTCGGTCCTTTTTTTTTAGTCGAATTACAATGGTATAAAATTTTTCAATTTATAATAATATAAAATTTTGGACCAAAGTTGTAATTAAATTAGAATTTTTTTCCTTTATAATAGTGTTGAGATAAAAATAAAATATTTTTTAATTTATATTATTTCGATAATTTAAATTGATATGAATATAATTCTTAATGAATTTACAAATTTTAAATTAGAATTGAAGTTGATCGAGACATAGAATTTAATTGGTCATTTCATTTCATATTAAGAGTGATAGTTTCAATTTACAATCGAAACAATAGGTCTGAAGAGTAACTACACTTAACAAAATTTCTGGAAAGAAGAGACTTCGAGTAAAGGTCGACAAATGTTCGAGCATACAAGTTTGGATTCAAAAGAAAGAAGTTTTTGAATTTGAAATATAAGTTAGCAGTAGTTGGAGATGTGAAATCAAGATAACATATAGATTGCTGACAAAGATCGAACAGTTGTTGATGACACAAGGATTGATGACAAAGATTTGGTGGTTACCAGACAAAGATTACCAATCATTTAGGCAGTGTTATCTTTATTGTAGACACATGTCAAAATCTTGTAAACTAGGTAGTTACTTAGGAAGTCTATAAATACCAAGAGGATGAAAACATTTAAGGGTTGGAAATTCTATACTCACAAACACTTGTAAACTCATGCTCTCATGTCCATTGACATCTCGAGCAAACAACACGTAAGTCTAGTTCAGTATATTTCCATCTGCTTTTATTTTTACTTTCATTCATGTACTCTTTACAAATTCAATGCAATTTTAAATTCAGTTCATCTACATTCAGTCTTTATTTTCCTTTACAAATTCTTTTCTACTCCTGATCAAGTGATTCTTTTAAAGATCATTTGAGTTCTGTTTATTGCTTTCCTTTAATTACTTTCTTTACTTTTATGCAATTTTATTTTCCTGCAATTTACATATATGTTCATTTACTTTTCATTGCATTTACTTTGAATAATTTTACTTTATGCTATTTAATTTACATTGTCATATTTACTTCAAATGTTTTCTTTCGCTTCAGTCATTTTAACTTATTTTCGTTTATATTACTTTTACTTTATTTCTCGAAAAGAAGGCTTTTATATTTCTAAACTTGTCTTTTATCAAAGCTTGGCATTTGCATAAAGTTTTCGATTTTGGATGAACATAACATTTTTTGAAGTCGAAATCATTAATTTTATTCCTTTAAGATATTCAGACCAAAATCCTTAGAAGAAGTGATTCTCTTCCCCGAATCGAGATCGAGAATCAAACTTTGTTCATAGACAAAGGGTTTTACCATAGTCTAAGTAGTGATATTCAAAAAATTTTGGTAAACAAATTGGCACGCCCGGTGGGATTCAGTAAGGGTAATGTGTATCACAATTGCTTTTATGAGTTCATCCTTTAATAAGTTGCTCATACAACAAAGAATAAAACTGGAAACAATTTTCAAATCGATACTAAAACCGATTACGAAGGCATATATGTATTCTTGCCTTTATCTTTAATTATTGTATTCAATTGGCAATTGTTGACTAACATTATACTCGATTGGTCAGAAAAGAAGTTAAAAAAATGAAATATGTGCCATAATGAAAGGCCAAGTGTTGGCAGACTTTTTAACTGACCATCCTTGTGTTGACATCGAAGAAAAAGATATTATCTGCATGAGTTTAAAACCATTGAAGTTATTATTCGATGGATCGAAACACAGTGAAGGTATTGGTCTTGGAGTTCTAATTGTTTCGCCAATTAGAATTCCAACTAAATTGTTATTCGAATTGAAACATGAGTGTTCGAATAATGAAGCAGAGTATGAAGCTTTAATAGCTGGCTTACAGATTTTAATTTCACTTAAAGCCAAAAATATTAAAGTATTGAGTGACTCTCAGTTAGTTATTAAGCAATTAACTCGAGAATATAAATGCATGAACCAGAATTTGTTTAGATACTTTGTTTTTGCAACATGGTTATTGTGTGAATTCGATGAGGTTATATTGCAACACATTCCGAGGGAAGAAAACTATGAAGCTAATAAGCTTGCTCAAATAGCTTCAGGTTACAAAATTTTGAGTTTTACTTTGCTTAAATTAATCGAAATCAGAGAAAAGTTGTATCCTTTCGAGAATTTAGAAGTATGTCTAATAAAGGATATGAATGATTCTGATTGGAGAAAGCCAATTGTAGATTATTTACAAAATCCAAATATAGCAGTCGAAAGGAAATTAAAATATAAAGTACACTATGTTCTATTGGGGCAATCACTTTATAAGAAGTCAGTATATGTGAATTTATTGACATGTCTAAGTGAGAAGGAAGCATTCATAGCTTTAGAAAAAGTTCATGAGGGCATTTGTGGTGCTCATCAAACTGGTGAAAAAATGAAATGGGTATTGCATAAGCAAAAGGTCTATTGGCCTAAGATGGCTAAGGATTGTCATTCATATGCTAAGTCCTGTGAGGAATGTCAAAAGTATGGAAACATTCAACATGTTCCTGCAAGTGATTTACATTTAATTATAAAACATTGGCCTTTTCGAGGATGGGTTCTTGATCTGATAGGTCAGATTCATCCACCATCTTTGAAAGGACACAACTATATATTAGTTGCCATCGATTATTTTACTAAATGGGTCGAAGTTATTCCTTTAAAGGATGTTACTCAACAAGATATTATTAATTTTGTTGAAGAAAATATTATTTATAGATTTGGTATACCTCAAACTTTAACTACAGACCAAGGTACTGTGTTTACTAGTCATTATATTATTGAGTTTGCTAAGATAAGGAATATTAATTACTTACTTTGACTCCTTACTACGCTTAAGCTAATGGACAAGTCGAAACAGCTAATAAGATTTTAATTAGTTTAATAAAGAACCATGTTGGTCGAAAACCAAGAAGTTGGCAGAAAACTTTGAACCAAGTTTTGTGGGCTTATCGAAATTCCCCTAAGGAAACTATTGGTATTACACCTTATCATTAAGTTTATGGGCATGATGCAGTGTTACTAATCGAAATTAATCTTCAGTCAATTAGATTACAACGTCAAGATGAAATTCATACTCAATATTATTAGGACTTGATGTTTAATGAACTAAATCAATTAGATGAGAAAAGATTAATTGCTCTCGAGCATCTATTTCGACAAAAAGAAAGAATTGCAAGATTTTATGATCATCGAGTCAAGAGGAAAGAGTTTGTTTTAGGTGATTTATTTTGGAAGGTTATTTTACCTATGGAGAAAAAGTCGAAATCGTTTAGAAAATGGTCCCCAAATTGGGAAGGGCCATATCAAATCGAAAAAGTTTATTTCAGTAATGCTTATTTGATTACGAATGTTAACACAAACGAAAAGATTGCTTCAACAAATGGTAAATATCTAAAAGCATACAAACCAACCATTCACGAAGTTAAATTCTCACTCTAAAAATCATGGTTTCAATTCAAAGGTAATCAAAAATTAAAATTGTCATTACAGAATAAAAAAATAAAGTATTTATTGGAGTCTCAAAAACAATGAGACCCAAGTATCTAAGATCCTATCTTTTTCTTTGGAAGCTGCCTCAAGGGATGAAGCTAATTCTTGAATGGCTTGCTTCACTTGGTTACCCTCAGTTGTCAACTATGAATACTATTTATCAAGAGTTTGTTCTTTAGTAGCACAATCCTTGGCAAGGGCTCGAAGTTCACCTTGTTGATCTTCTAGTAGTAGTAGTTCTTGTTTTAGCTTAGCAATTCGTTCTTCGTTTTGATTGATGTTTTGCTGAGTAGATGAAAGAACAGAGGTGAACTTCAAACGCTTTCTCTTGACTTTAGCAACAATCACCATCAATTGTTTCTTCTTTTCAAGTAGTTGTTGATTATTAGTGATGATTTGATTGAGATTGGGAAGCTGGATTAGCAAATCTTTGGTAAGGGTAACCAAGTTTTGAATAACTGATTGGGCATTCGAATCCAGTAGATGTTTGTTTCGATTCAGTTGGTCAAGAAGCCCAAACAGTTTTTCTTATTTGTCTTTGGTAGCCATAACTTGATTTATCCCTAGAATAGAAAGATCAATCAACTCTTTTAATAGTTGGGGGGTAGAAATGCTTTAGATTTCGACTTCAGAATGGGTTGTAGAATGATGAGACTTTCAAGATATAAATCGTTTAGATAAAATATCTTCTAGATGCTTTATGGACGTCATCCTCGTCTTCATGTTCATCAAGGCATATAGCTTCTACTTCTTCTTCGAAAGAAATTTCAGTTTGTCCTAATTGGACTTTAGCAAAAGTAGAAGGGATAACTTCAGAAATGTGGATAACCTCAATCGAGATAGGAACTTTAATATCTGTGGGGATGATGGTTTCATGGGGAGAAATGTTCTCCTGAAAATAAGAAAATTTGATTTTAGAAATAATTAGAGTAATTCATGAATATTTAATTTCGATAAATACAAACCTGAACGGTTGTTTATATTATGGGGACTTCAGAACTGGGTCCAGTTGCAGAAGCTATGTTTCCCTAAAAAATGTAAGAACAAAATTAGCATTTTTTTTAGATTTATACAAATTGAATGTATTAGGTGACAAACCTCAACATTAGCTTCGACAGGGATATCTTGAGCCCTAGTGCTAGATTCTTTTTCAGCCTGAGTTTCAGCATCAAACATCCTGTCAAAATGGGAACTCAAGGCTGAAGTTGCTTCTGGCCCAGGAGTGAGTTAGTCTGGAATGAGATTTGAATCCTTTAGAGGAGAAGGAATAGGAGAAGGAGTCATGAATCTTCTTGTAGAAATTAGGGTAGATTCCTATGTTCTTTGGGAGAGGATTCCTGTTCGAAATAAAAAACATTAGCTATGTTTTAAATATTTCAAATATATATATATATATATATATATATATATATATGAGGAGGATCAACTTACACCGGTGTAAATGTTAGATTCACTTTCATCTAATGGTTACTTTTAATGAAATAATCTCAACTATTAAATGAAAGTGGATCTTTAAAAATAGTGTAAGTATATATATATATATATATATATATATATATATATATATATATATATATATATATATATATATATATATATATATATAACACTCACTTGTGATGGTTCAACTCTTTGTACGTTTGATGCAGGTCTTGCATCCTTTGAGGAAATGGGCTCTTCCTCTCATTTCGAGGATTCATCAAAGCTTTCGAATAAAATGATTTACGAATGTTTCGACGTGACATGCTTTATGCGCCCAATTTTTATTGGGCTTTCAGCAATTGTTCTTTCCTAGAAAGATGAAAGGAAATCGAAATCAGGGACGTGACAAGTTTGTTTAAAAATATATAATGATGATAAATAAAATCACAAATTAAAAATCCTTTACCGTGGATTGTTAGGGAACAGCAGGTGTAGTTTTTTCTATCACTTTTTTTCTTTTTCTCAGTAATCTTTACTTTTGAAGGTACTTGATGAGGTTTTTCGAGATATGAGATGATGACGTTGTCCATGAGACTTTTGATTTCGTTTTCTGAACTTTGTTGGGTCTATAAGGTTCATCATCCCAGTCTTTTTCAGCCTCCATTACTTTAATCCTTTTTGATACTACAATATATAAAATATATATAATTCAGCATTAAGATTTGGATTGAAAACAAATAATTATGAAGTAATCTCTGATTTTTACCATATGGTGGGTATTTTATTATTCGAGTATATCCATTAATTGGAACTCAGCAGGTGTCCAAGTAGCAGTTGACAAAAGTTACTTCTCGTTTCTTTATTTCCTTAAAACACCCAGCGCTCCACCTTTGGGGTCTGGATATTTGTTAACCATGTCAAAAGAAGCATTGGGGAGTGGAGGAAACTTTAGTAGGGTTTCGAATTGTTCGAATGAAGCCAAACAATTCGAAACGAGCACACCAATGAAACGAGCATAACAAAGTTGATAATGTTCTGCTCTCTTTTGTTTTAGGACTTGCTCAGTTACTCGAACCACCAGTCTTAAGTGTTTATGATCATATTTAACTTTAAAGAATTTCTCGAATTTGGAGATTTCTTTGAGATGCATACCTTTGGATTTCTTGAGTGCTTACTTCTGTCTGCACAGATGAAGTGGAATTAGTAAAATGTTGGAAGCATTCTTCGATTGTAGGCTTCTAAGTAAAGTAATATTCTCTCCATCAACTTTCGAACCCTTGACTTGAGTAAAAGGATGGGGAGCATTCAAAATAATTAAAACCCTCTCTCTCTTCGATATTTTGCTTCAAGAAAAATTTATATTGATCGAGATCTCAAGCTTCAAACTCAAATATTTGGTATTCGTCTTTTAAGGCAATAGGAGATGGAATGCACTGGGAAAACTCAAGTTGCCTTGAGGCGCATGAAGGGAGGTAGAGTTGAAGGCTGAAATCATTTGAGCTTGGAAGGCCAAGGGATAGTATTTGAGTGGTCAAAGTATGAGCCCAAATATCCAAGTTTTCGGATTGAGCCCCTGGAGTCTCATAGAAAAAGGGTTCTCGAAACCACTCAGGACTACAATCGCGAAGAGCAAAATGTGAAAGTTGAAATTGTCAATTTGGCGTTTCATGGTCATAAATAATGAGAAGAAAATTTTGAAGTCTTCAACCTCATTATCTGATTTCGAGGAATATTGAAGTTGGGACAATTAAGGGCCTTCGATCTTTGTGTGAATGGTGATCGAATTTGTAATTTGGAGGTGTGGCTCAAAAATAGAATTAAGCCAAAGTTACAATAGCCAGAATAGCCCACCAAGGTTATCAAGGGGTTTATCACTTGATCGAAGTAGGCCTACTGCTTTTAACATCGAAGAATAGAGTTAAGCAAAGATCAATTTGCTCAAACAGAGAGGATTTCCCTCATGAAGAAGAATGACTAAGGGAAGAAGAGACTTTGGGATTTGAAGTGACTTGGTACAAAATACAAAAGCATTTAGCCAGAAGATGAGGAATGCTACATGCTCTTCATCAAAAACTATTGCCGTTTCGAGATGGTTCCTCTGAATAAAAGTAGTATAGGTTAATTTGGTAAAATCAGGTTTGATTAAGGTTTTGGGATTCGAGGTGCTTTTAATTATTCGTTCGACTGGTTTAAGACTAGTAATAACAGCCATATCAAAAAGAGTTAGAGTCAATATTCCATAAGGGATATGAAAAGAGTTGGTAGATCTGTTCCAGGAAATTAAGGAACTTATCAGCATAGGAGCATTATAATCGAGACGCTTCCTGCTTAGCTGGATGAAATCGAAGATGCCAGTTGCTTTCTAAACAGATTCTTTGGCATTTTCGATACAGTTAAGCCAACGCATATGATTTTCTTTAGTTTGGTTAATAACAAGTAGTGAACTTCGAAAGACCTTTTGGAAATGAGCAAAGAAATCAATTTTGAGAGATGAATGGAAAATAACTAGTTTTTCTCTTTTTATGCAAGGGAAAAAGGATCGAATAGGTTCGTACTCATTTATAGGAAGAGTTGGACCTAAGAATGCAAATTTCTCTTTGTCAATAGTGAAGGGGATCATTACTTGAGACTTCCAAAGTTCAGAATGGCCTGTAGAAAGGATCAGGGGCGTAAAGGATCCTGTCTTTTAGCAAAGGGGCAGTCACAGTGGCAGCATCTGGTAAAACTACTGTTTCTTGCATTCAGAGCTTGAGTGTGAAGCTTGGGCAGAGGTAGCAGTTTGGCTGGAAGAAGAGGCCAATGAATCCTGAAAGTTATAAAAGTTTCTAAGAGAAAAAAATAAGACAAGAAACTAACAAGGGAGCTTTAGGAGATAGATGACAGAAGATTGCACATAGCGAAGGGGAAGAGAAAGTAAAAAAAAAAGCAAAAACTCTTTTTCACATATATATAGGGGTTTACAAAGACAAGAAAAAGAAAGAGAGGGAGAACGTGTATAGTAAACTCCCATTAATGTTGACATGATAGAGTACGGCTGAAGCTGTTTTTATCCATTAAAAGCCATCATTGGCTTTGTAATTCCCTAAAAAGTGAAAATTGGTTAATTAATGAGGAATGACCACGTAATAACCATTCAGGTGAGTAAGGATTTGGTTTTCAAATTACAGATATTGTCATTGGACCTTTCAGTTGCTTGTATTACGGTCGACTGAGATAGAAAGGCAAAAAATTTCTAAGTTCAATTATAGTTGAAGAGTAGTATTCAAAAAGTTAAAATATTTATCTCTCATGCTTCGAGAAAAAATATTGGGGGGCATTTGTTGGTATAAAAATAAAATACTTTTCAATTTATACTATTTCAATAGTTTAAATTGACATAAATATAATTCTTGATGAATTTACAAGTTTTAGACTCGAAATGAAGTTGATCAAGACATAGAATTCGATTGGTCATTTCATTTCATATTAAGAGTGATAGTTTCAATTTACAATCGAAACAATAGGCTTGGAGAGTAGCTACACTTACCAAAATTTCTGGAAGGAAGAGACCTCGAGTAAAGATTGACAAATGTTCGAGCATATAAGTTTGGATTCAAAAGAAAGAAGTTTTTGAATTTGAAATAGAAGTTAGTAGCAATTAGAGATGTGAAATCAAGGCAACACATGGATTGCAGACAAAGATCGAGCAGTTGTTGATGGCACGAGGATTACTGACAAAAATTTGGTGGTTACCAGCAAGGATTACCAATCATTTAGGCAGTTATCTTTGTTATAAACACATGTCAAAATCTTGTAAACTAGGTAGTTACTTAGGAAGTCTATAAATACCAAGAGGATGGAAACATTTAAGTGTTAAAAATTCTATACTCATAAACACTTGTAAACTCACGCTTTCACATCCATTGACATCTCGAGCAAACAACACGTAAGTCTAGTTCAATATGTTTCCATCCGCTTTCATTTTCACTTTCATTCATGCACTATTTACAAATTTAATGCAATTTTAAATTCAGTTCATTTACATTTAGTCTTTATTTTCCTTTACAAATTCTTTTTTACTCCTGATCAAGTGATTCTTTTAAAGATCATTTGAGTTTTGTTTATTACTTTCCTTTAATTGCTTTCTTTACTTTTATGCAATTTTATTTTCCTGCAATTTACATATATGTTCATTTACTTTTCATTGCATTTACTTTGAATCATTTTACTTTATGTTATCTAATTTACATTGTCATATTTACTTTGAACATTTTCTTTCGTTTCAGTCATTTTAACTTATTTTCATTTATATTACTTTTACTTTATTTCTCGAAAACAATACGTTTATATTTCCAAACTTGTCTTTTATCAAAGCTTGGCATTTGCATAAAGTTTTCGATTTTGGATTAACATAACATTTTCTGAAGTCGAAATCATTAATTTTACTCCTTTAAGATAATCAGACCAGAATCTATAGTGGAAGCGATTTCCTTCCCCGAATTGAGATCGAGAATCAAACTTTGTCCATAGACAAAGAGTTTACCATAGTCTAAGTAGTGATATTCGAAAAATTTTGGTAAGCAAATAATAAATTTTTTTTGTCATTAATCAAGATATTCTCATAACTGTTATTATAAGACTAACTTCTTAAACATTGTCACAATTAGAAGACACTCTCAGTAATTATCTTTTTCATGTTTTAAACTTTTTGATTTTCTACATGAGAGCACAACTTGCTTACAACTACCCAACTTTAAAAAAAAAAAAAAAACTGGCTCAACCTATATTAGTAATAGTATAAATTAAAGCCTAACAGTTAACAATATAAGATTGAATTAAAATTCAAAATTACATGTTAAAAAAAATGTTCAAAAATACTTTAACTATATTTCTAATAGAGAATCTCATGTGCTCATTGAAACACTGCGTACTCTTAAAATTTTTCTTCGTGGAATAAGAAATTTCATTACTTAAGAACATTGTTCAAACACCAAGAGAATTTCATTTGTATTCAAAATGGGGCAAAGTATAATAAGTAAATCACGTTATAGGATATGGAACTTGAGTTTTATACTCTACTTTAAACCCTTTTTAACTCTTGCATTTTTTTTTTACTAGAAATAAAATTCATTATGATAGAAACTCAATGACACTTACAAAGCAGAAAAAATACATCAAATCTAATAAAAAAAATAAAAAAATATAGTTTATCTTCTGAACTAACCAACGATTTATAGATCTGCTTCTTACCCAAAGACTATCAATTAATGTTTAAGCATCTTTAATAGTGGAGACCAATTAACACAAAAATTATTATAACTTGAAGAGTGTATTATGTCTCCTCTCAAAGTAAATATGAAACTCTCCCCTACCTTTAAAACCATCAAGACTCGATCAACCATAAGAAAACACCCTAAAAATTGAAAATCAAAATACTTATAAAATGGACAACAAAAACACTCATAAAAAAGATAACCAAGTCATGAAATTTTCCATTGAGAGAAGAAGATCTAAATAATCAAGTTCAAGATCTATCATATTTGAGTAAATTATTAAAAAAAATGCACAAAAACAAAAGAAAAAGAGACAGTGAAGCTGTAAGCAGAGAAAGAAAATGATAGTCACCGCTCCAACCAGGGATGGATCAAGAAAATGTTTAGTGAATGGACCAAAAGTTATGAATCACATTATCAAATTATATTATAGTATTTACCAATAAAATTTATATTATAGTACAAAAAATAATATATAATACTTTTATCGAAGTCAAGCATGACATTTTGTTTAAAATACATGTATTTTACTGCTGAAATCATACGTGCATACATTTCATAAAATTACCCATTTTTTAGTATAAACAAAAACAAAGATTTACCCTAAAATAAATAATATAAACAATAATGAAAAGAAATTAAAAGCAAAAATATAGGTCAATTAGCAAAACACCAAATAAAAAAGAAAGACTTAAAACATAAGGAGACATAGTTTTAATAAATACTAAATAGATGAAAATTTTAAGAAATAAGAGATGGAGACTTACAATAAAGTTAGGAAGAGACAAAGACACGTAGACACGAAACACGACAAGACACGCATACGAGACACACCAAATTAAAAAATTATAGGGACACGAACACGACGTATATATATATATATATATATATATATATATATATATATATATATATATATATATATATATATATATATTCAAAATTTAAGAAAAAAGTTTCATAATTTATTAATATCATTTTTATAAGCTTGAATATTGATAATATTTTATATATAATATATGCTTAATATTTGCTACCTAGCAAGCCCCTCCTAAAAAATATGAAACATAATTTCTATTAATATATTCTAAAAAATCACCTAAACTAACTTTTCCTAATAGAAATAATCATGCACAAGTACATGTGCATTAAAAAAAATAACTAGAGGGAATATTGGTGTGAGGCAAGCTTTGATGACAACGAAATTGACGACTTGGTATGAGCAGAGGTAGAAGGAGCACATGAAAATAGTGGTGTGTGAAAATATAAAACTTAAAAGTCTAATAGTGGCATGTGAAAAGATAAAACTTAAAATACTGGTATGTAAAAATTGTGACTTGGGACGTCAATCATGTGATTAAGCTTTAGTGGATTACGGGCTTATTAATTGAACATTAGTCATGGAAACTAATATTTTTTCTAAAAAAATATTAATGGGTCGTGTCCAAGCGTGTCCGAATGTGTCCGAAAAGTGTTCGAATGTGTCTGAGACGTGTCCAAATTGAAAAAAATAATCTTTTTAATCAGACACATTCAGACACGCAGGACACGTGTGTCATACAGGTGTCTCCATGTGTCTGATACGGACACGTGTCTAACACGCGGACACACCTCATAATCAGCGTGTCCCTACTTCATAGGGACAAATAAATAGTTTCAATCGATTCAACTAAAATAATTTACGAAACAAATAATAACTCAGTTCTATGATTACTAAAGGATCATGAAAGAGGTCTTTTACTTTCACCAAATGAATGAAGAGTTATAATCATTATACGCGTGTATTGTGTTGTGTGAGAGCTTAGGAGACAGTGAGACAAATAAAATAGTGAATTATATCTTTTTTTTATAATTTAAAAATGCTTTTTTATAATTGTAGGACTTTAATTACTTAGTATTAACAGCAATCTAGTTATTAAAGCTCACGTAAAGATAAGATTAATGTGTCTCATTTATTTTCTTTTAAACTTTTAATAAAATAACTTTTTGATATTAACATTTGTCATTAAATAAGTTTTATTCGTCAAACTTTGATTTTTATTTCATATTATAAATATTTAATAAAAAAAAATTTCTTAGTGCCACTGTGGCCCATGCACGCCCCCCTTTCAATCCGTCCTTGGCTCCAACATTCTCATAGAAAAGAGGCTCAGGAAAAAAAAAAGGAGGCTAAGATTTGAGAATTGTTTTTTATCTAACTCTTATATTTTGTTAACAAAACTAACACATATTTTTTAAATGAGAATGGTTTATTTTAGAAAAACCGAACCTTCTTCGTTCCAAAGATATGTGTCAGTTTTTCTAACAAAATGCAGTAGTTAAAAAAGGGTTCAAAGTAGAGTACAAAACTCAAGTTCCATAATCCTATGCGTGATTTACTTATTATGCTTTGTTTCCATTTTGAATACAACGATGAAATTTTCTTTTGAACAATGTTCTTAAGTCATGAAATGTCTTATTGCATAAAGGAAACGTAAAGAATATGGGGTGTTTTACTCATGTAGCAACATATTTTTTTTGTGTACAATTGAATATGTAACAAATTAATTATAATATTAAAAATATAATTAAATTAGAAAATAATAGTGACCCACATGGTTAAAGTAATCACCAATGGTAAAGAGAAAAAAAAAATTACTTTTTTTCTTTTTAAGATCTAAGACCTACCTTATGAGCCTTATAGAAGGACCTCTAGTGAAACTTTTAAATGGCTCCTTAATAGAGCTTGGGGCGAAAAATGATAGAAATTAAGATAAAGAATATTTATGAAGATCAAACTTTATTACTTTCTTAATATATCTCTAACTCTTACTAAGTGAATTATTAATATGAATAAAATACTTGTTTTGAGAGTATTTAAAAATTTCTTATATTTACAATAATTAATAATAATAATATTTATAACAAGGACAACTCAAAGGTCAAATATTTCTGTTAGCGGTCACAAAAAAGCTCTAACTGAGAAAAATTATAATAATTATATTTTAAGCCTATTTTGTGTGAATTTTACATCTGAATAAATCTTAATATATTTATTTATATTCAGTCCAAATTTTAAAGTCAAAATTTCAAAGTCATATCCACTGCTGAGGCAAATTCCTTTTGCGTAAGCGTTCATGTCTGCGTGTTTTTTGGGTGAGCAATAGGCTCCGCGCCTTATCTACACTCTTCCTCGAATTTGCCTTTCATTGGATTTTAACATTCCTGGGAGAATTAAATCTCAACTACTCATTCAAATTAGGGTCAAACAATTGTTTTGACTAACCATCAACCACTTTGAGCAAGGGTAGTAGTAACTAATGGTATCTAATTCATCCCCCCCCCCCCCCCCCCCCTCCTAATTGCTGCGTTACGTGTCCATAGTTATGTACTGCGTACTTTATTAAGCTAAACAACAATGCTAGATGGGAACCTTTATTATTACTCTTATTTGTTTACTGTGATTCCTGTTTAATTAATTTTTGTTATTATTGTTTTAAAATATCTTTTATTTGTTAATGAATGTGTTATATTCAACTATTTATTTAATAAAAAACATTTTAGGGAAATGAAAAAAAATTAGTTAAAGAGGAATGACAATAGAGGAATAAGAATAGAAATAGACATTCTAATATTAGATATATATACTTTTACACACGTCACGTTACATATGCTTATTTTTATTATTTAATTATAATCGAATTTATCTCATTTTTTTAATAGGTCTGTGATTTTGTCATAGAGATAAATGTGAGATATGTGTGTGTAAGATGTGTTACTGACATTTTTCTTAAGCAAAATTGGAATTGGAATTTGGAATTGTTACCCTAACTTCCTTAATTTGCTTCTTTCTTAAGCAATATTTTACCTATTGTACAAGTGCAACCAAGTTAAGTAAACTCTTTGCTTAAACGTTGCAACCAAATTCAGAAACAGCTCACAAAAACTATGCTGTGTATGAATTGTATCAGTGTATTTAGCAGGCAATATGAGAGAGAAAAATGATTCTTTCCGCTCATTTTCAACCGAAGAAAAATTTAAGTACCAAAAATGATATTCACATATATAGTTTATAAAAAAAATTACATTGATACTTATGTAACTGCATTTAGCATTTGAGTAAAAAGTACATAGATATTAATAGTTATAAACAGTTTATGACTGTAAAATTATGTTTAAGGTTGTTGAGAGGGACCGTCCTATTTTTTCCAAGTTACAAACCCAATAAAATACCTATTTCAACACCAATTTTCATGCTCGTTGAGTTGGTTGAGCGTGTGTACGAAGTTGGGTGTTTGCCAAGTGTAGTCACATAACGCATGAAGAGGATCATGTTGCGGGAGTTTCACCAGAAAGGCCACGTACCAACATATTCAATTCAATAAGAAACTGCCGCATTAATATTCAATTCAATATAATATAAATAAAAAAGAACAACTATGTAGTTATTAATAAAGCTCGTAATCATAAAGAAACTTGTGACATTAGAACTATACAAACAGTTATCACTTAGGTAATCCACCGCACCAACTTCTCATCCTCCTGAACATACTACAAAGGTATCATCCTTTTTCATAAGTCCTATTTGACACTCAAACCCATAGTATATAAACTTAAATTCCTATTCTTATAATTTCTACCAAGAAGACACATCCCCGAAGTGAACAATCCCTTAAAGTAAAAGTAGTGCAAGCAGTTAATCACAACAGAAACACCCAATTGCCGCACATTTCAGCTCACCAAATTAAACTGCTTAGATAAAACTAAGCACGCCACGAAACACAAGGCACCACTCCATATAACATACATGACCACACCACCAATATTACCCTTCAAAGTAACCAAGCCAATGCATTTCCACATTCCCTATCATTCAAACACCATGACCAAACCTAGCACTAGCAATCTCAACCTCACCTCTGGCTGCTCCTCCGGCCACCTTGCCACCGCAAACTTATTTTCCCGCAGCCTCTCCCTCCTGCAACATATCCAAATTTTGGAGATTTTCATAGCAGTCATGGTCTTCATAGTCATTCATTCTATTAGGCAAAAGAAGCATCATGGCCTACCCGTTTGGCCTGTCCTTGGAATGTTACCTTCTTTGGTCACAGGACTCAGAACCAACACATATGAATGGATCAACGATGTACTTAACCGGCAAAATGGAACATTCACATTCAAAGGGCCTTGGTTTAGCAGCCTCAACTGCATTATCACCTCTGATCCTCGCAACCTGGAGCACCTTCTCAAAACCAAGTTCCCTGTCTTCCCTAAAGGAAGATACTTCAGGGACACGGCTCGAGACCTACTTGGAGATGGTATATTCAATGCAGATGATGAGACCTGGCAAAAACAAAGGAAGACAGCAAGCATTGAGTTTCATTCAACCAAGTTCAGGCAATTAACAACTGAGTCCTTGTTCGAGCTTGTCCACTCGAGGCTCTTACCTGTCTTAAAGGAATCGGTTAAGAAATCTGTTGCCATAGACCTCCAAGACATCCTGTTAAGGCTAACTTTTGATAATGTATGCATGATTGCCTTTGGTGTTGATCCAGGTTGTTTAAGCCTAGGATTGCCTGAAATACCATTTGCTAAAGCCTTTGAGGATGCAACTGAAGCCACAGTACTTCGTTTTGTTACCCCCACATGCCTATGGAAAACCATGAGGTTTCTCAACTTGGGGATGGAAAGAAAGCTAAAGGAATCAATAAAAGGAGTTGATGAGTTTGCTGAGAATGTTATTCGGACCAGAAAGAAGGAGCTGTCTATGCACTGTGAGGACAAGATGCAAAGGTCAGACTTGTTAACTATGTTTATGAGGCTGAAGGATGAGAATGAACAACCATATTCAGATAAGTTCTTGAGGGATATATGTGTGAACTTCATATTAGCAGGGAGGGACACTTCTTCAGTAGCTTTGAGCTGGTTTTTCTGGTTGCTTGATCAGAATCCTGCAGTGGAGGAGAGAATACTGGCAGAGATATGCAGGGTAGTGAGTCAGAGGGAAGAAATAAAGAAGGAAGAATTTGGAAATTCTTTGACATTTAGGCCGGAGGAGATCAAGAATATGGATTATTTGCATGCTGCTCTGTCGGAAGCCCTGAGATTATACCCTTCTGTGCCTGTGGATCACAAGGAGGTAACTGTTCAATTCTTTTTCAACTCATTCATTTTCCTTTCTAATTGATATACCAAGAGGATTGAAGATATATATATATATTTTTAAATTTTTCTTTTGTGAATTAAATTTATTCTCTGCCCTGCATGTTCATGATCTTAAAAATATTACAAATATGTTGATTCTCTTCCTCCAACCGATTGACATGACTTTATATTATATTAAATTCTCCAAACTAACAACTATGCATTACAGAGCTACAAGTATTATTATTTATTTGGTTAACCCTTTGTTTAGCTAACAAACACACTCTTTCGCAAGCCTCTCATAAAAATTAGGCTCATGTACAGCACAGGTGACCAACAATGATAAAATATTTATTAAAAAATAAGTGAATAATTCTAAGTCGTTGAATATCTGCAAGTAGACTTATGACTCAAACTTGACCTAGAACGTAGGTCAAATTTTATTGGACTTGAATCAAGCAAATCTGTCAAAGTCAAACTCCCACTTGGTTAATTAGTAGTATAAAAAAATCACACAATTCAGTGTAGTCATATTGAATGCAGCTAGGAACTCAAGGGTGAGTGAAACTGTTGATAGATGTTCAATTATGATTTTGCAGGTAGTCAAAGATGATACTTTCCCAGATGGAACAGTGCTAAAGAAGGGGACAAAAGTGATCTATGCAATTTATGCAATGGGTCGAATGGAAGGCATATGGGGCAAGGACTGCAAGGAGTACAAGCCAGAAAGATGGCTAAGAGATGGCCGCTTCATGAGTGAGTCTGCCTACAAATTCACTGCCTTCAATGGGGGACCTCGCCTGTGCTTAGGCAAAGATTTTGCATACTACCAAATGAAATATGCTGCGGCCAGCATCATATACCGCTACCATGTGAAGGTGGTGGAGAACCACCCTGTGGTGCCAAAGCTTGCCTTAACTATGTACATGAAGCATGGTATGAAAGTTAAACTCTATCGGAGGGATGCTGCAGAAATTAAAAAATACTTAGAATGTTGATTAAAATGAATTAATAATGATGGACACTATGCTTTCTTTTTCTTAGTTTTTTGTTTCTTAATAGGACCGTGAAGGTCATTATTTGAGATGTTTGTAAGTACAGAATGATATAGAAACAGGGGGTTGAATGTAGTCTTACGAAGCTAAACCTAAATAATGGAGATCATCTTGAATGTTGATGTTGATTGTGCTGTTGATTTGATATATTTCGGAATGGGATTGCCTATATTTTATTTCCGGTCCTTGTGTGGAGTAGTTAGCCAGAATTTTTGTCCTATTGAATTGAAATTATTATTGATTCTTTGATGAATGGGTGATCTCTAACACTTTGACTTATTTAAAAATCACTCTTGAATTTAGACAAATTTTAACTAAATTCTCTCAAGTTTTTCTTATTGTGTAGCATTACAGTCAAATTTGTATTTACAGGTATTAGCTACTTTCTTATGTACTTATTCTTAGGTTATTTATAATAAAACAATTATAATAGAAATAGAATGTGAGGATAAATTCTTACATAAATCTAAAATACTTAAGTTAATTAAATTAGATTAATTATAATATTAATTAATAGATAATTATTATAATTAATTAATAAATAATTTTAGTAATTATTTTAATTAATATTATAATTGACCTAATAGATATACCACATTTATATAAAATTTTAAGATTTTGCTAACAAATACATTTAGTTAAGAAAATTAAAATAAGAAGTTTTAAATAAAATCAAAGTATTTAATACATTCAAAAGTGAAAAAGCTTTGTGAGAAACAGGATTATGACTTTCTAACTTCGAATTGTTTAAACAAGCTGTACTTAAACATGGAAGTGATGGAACAATCACTATCATGCATTTTCATTGGCAAGTAACCTAAAAGGGATCATCCGATTCATAAATAAAATTTACAGGGGGTAATGGGTTAGTTTTTAAAGTGAGTAAATAAAAGTATATGTACTCTTAATTTAATAAGTTGCATTGTAATTTTAACCCAATACATCATTTAGTAGTGAATACATGTTTATTTGTTTATTTTATGAATAAAAAAAATATTAATAATATATTCTTTTAAACACTTTTTTTATATTAATTTTATTATTAATTTATTTCATACACATGAAATGATTATTAAAAAAAATATTAACAATATTTACTTTTGAATTAAAAATAAAAAATATTAAAAAAAATATCTAAAAGAACATATTGACAACATTTCTCTCGTAGATAATATTACTTTAGATAAGCCTTTTTCAATTTGGAATACACGTTTTAAGTTTGAAAATAAGAAATACGCTAGACCGATCATGGTGCACCCACCTATAAGGTTGAAATATTTTTCTCAAGAATATACGTGACTGTCCAGTAAATTTAATTTGCTATTGCTGAGATAATTTAAATTTTATTTTTTAGTGTTAAACTTTTGATTTAATATAAAATATATCATAATTTTTATTTATTAAATAATTTAAGAGTGATATATCTTTACTTACATAATTTACAAATATATTCATTTTAAAGTAACTTTGTCTTTAATAACCGTGATAAAAAAAATTCAACATTTGCAAATGATGAATTCGTCGCAAATAAACTAAAATCCACCGTAAATTCACAATTTGCAATGAATTCGTGGCTGACACAAACCTTGGTTGCAAAATAATTTGTTGACGATTTTATTTCCGTCACAAATTTGACGCAATTATATCCACTACAAAGTCGTCACAAATCTCTCCAGCGATACGCCAACTTTTGTTGCCAGAGTTGCGAGCTAATTGTAAGACAGATTTTTCTATCACTAATTTAGAGGTGGATATTTCTACCGTTAATATAGCAATGTATTTTGAGGTGGGAAATTTGTCGCAAATTTCATTTCAAGAGGAAAAAAAATGTTTATTTAGGCAAATAAAAAACATGCACATACAAATAAATATAATAGATAACCACATGCATATGGACGTACTTGCTATTGCAAATGAAACAAATGTCATGTCACCTAGTATGCTAATCATATACTGTAACACAAGCTTAAAATGAATTATAAGGATACAAAGTGCCATATGAATTATGACAGCTTAAAATTATAATCATACTCTAGATGTAAAGATTTCATTAATGAGTTACCTGAAATCCTGTTGAGAAAAAGTCCAAATAAGAAAGCATGGCCACAAGTCCAAATGCATGCCCTTTGATGAAATAAACCAACATAATGACTTAGGAACCTCGTAACACGTATTTCTAAAAAGAATGCAACATAAAACATGTAACATTTGTTCTGAATCCTCAATACATACATACATACATTAATCATATAAAAGCGATTGCCTTAGGAAACAACCTGCTAAACTTAAGTCCATATACTATATGATAAGCAACCTTGCGCAGAAGATTGACACTGCACCATAATGCATCATGTAAGCAGCCACAAGCCAAGCTCAGGCAATGAAATCATTGTTTTATAACAGAGTAACATACAAGTTTAACAAGAATTATACAAGTTTAACAAGAATTGTTCAAATTAACAAGATTTGCTTGAATGCCAAGAATGAAGCATCATGAAGTGCACGAGCGGCAGCAATACCAGCCATGGCACCACCTATGACAATAACAAATGGTGACCTCTCCTGCAGCTTGTTAACATTTCCATAGCAAATAGCTACAGAAAAAGAGGGGGGAAAGAACAAAGTATGCAAGTTATCAATGTAGAAAGCATTAAGCAATATTAAAGACACTTCGCACCTAACAATTCAACAGAAAAGCAGGGCAGTTTTTAACAAGTTATGCACTCACCTTGACATTTCCAGTTTCTTTAATTGCTGCTATGATCATCTCCTGGTCTAATATCAGTGGTCTACAACTGACTTATCTTTTAATAATTTCTGAGGTTAAAGATCAAAGACAGATATAGACTTATAAATATGCAAATACCAGAAACAAAAATAATGATCAGATTAGATTGGAATCTACAAAATAATGAAATTGTTTAAAAGCTAACACTGACTAACACAAATGTCATATCAATAGATAGTGCAGCACGAACCTGAAGTAATCGCTCGTTTTCCCTTTTCACTTTCTCTGTGTTTCAGCTCTCTACAAATCTTGCAATTAACAAGAGAAAGGAAGGACCACAAAGTGAGATTTGAATAACCACAATACAACAGGGAAGTGGAAAAAGGGCATAGCATTGACTCAACCTAGAAGCAAAAACTGAAAATTGAACCAAAATTACTAATGCTCTGCAACTCCTAGTAGGGGGCCTACAGTACACTAGAATGAATAGACCAGAAATATCCTTTTCTGCTAATAAGATTTGCCAGTTTATGCAGCAGCCTCATGAGGAACACTGGAAGGCAGTTAAATGAATTTTGTGTTTCTTGAATAGTTCCTTAAGCTTTGCACCTATGTAATGACCACCTAGAAACAACAATATTAATGTATTGGCCAACTTAAGATTATAAAAAGAATATCATGAAAGGATAAGTTATTGCCAAAATCACACCATATCTTTAAAAACTGGTCCACATAGTATGGCCTTCAATTCAACCCATCATGATATTCTCACTTAGTTTAACATTCAGAAGTCCATCACAAAGCACCTTTGTTGTTCAAAATTAGCATTAGATATGCAAGAAACCAATAGATTTAATACAAGAAATTTAAAAAACAATACAACTCATTTGAATAAAAATGCTAATTCCAGTTCTAATTTCGATTTACTGAGTGATCTTTATCAAAAAATGAATAAATAAATAAATTCACTAATCACGTTTTGTTGCCGCCACATCGGCTGATACCATTCCAAATAAATTGAACTTCAATCATTTAATAAATTAAACTCACATCAGCTAATCGCAGGAGGCTCACAGGGGAAAGAGAATGGAGAAGAAAGCTAAAGGGGAGAAGAGGCAATCACAGTGGTGGAAAGAATGAAAGAGGGAGAAAAGAAGATAAATCAGAACTCACAGTGGTGGGTCGCGAGTCAATGTGGTAGCATGTATGAGTCGCATGGTCAGTTGGCCACGTGACGTGGTCGCGTGGGTCGTGGGTGAGAGGCGACGCCGGCGAGAGGCAAGCGGTGTCGCAGATCCGAGTCGCGTGGTTTGAGCTGGTCGCGCGGAGCATTGTCGCAGATTTGAGACGTGTGAGTGGTGCCGGCGAGAGGTGGCAGATCGTAGATTCGAGTCGCGTGAAAGTGCCAGCGAAAGGAGGTTGGTCGCCGTCGCGAGAGGTGGGTGGCATCACTAGACATGGGCAACAACAGAGAGAGGAAGTAAGAATAGTAGGGTAAAGATTAGTAACGAAAAATATTATCGAAGCGAAACTGACAGGAACCGCGAACACATATACAAGACATAATATGGATACAGATATAGAAATATGTTAAATAATTTAATGGCCGAATAATTAGGAACCCGAATATGTAGACTGCGAATGGGTTGTAGACCGATCCAATTTACATTTCCGAACATGAACATATATATATATATATATGACGCTAATCTGTTGAGACGACCCAATATATCCTTTTTGGCATATTTTTAAAAATTTTAAAAAATATAAATAACAAAATTAAAAAAAATAAAAATAAATTTTAAAATTAATTATTATATTTTATTATTTTAAATTTTTTATATAAATTTTTTTAAAATTTATATTTTATACTTTAATTTATTATCTTTATGTCATATATGTGATTACCTCTCCCTCGGGATATTTGTAAATAGAGAGGATAAGATAGGTGATAGGATTGATTTATCTATTTTCACCAAACAAAAAAGGATATAAAAATTGATTTGTCTTATCTCTACAAAATTAATTTACGTTAATGGTTTAACCGATTCTATAAAAATCATAGTTATAAATAAAATCCTTAATCAAGTAAATGTAATAAATGTAGTACATATACATCAATAGGCCGGCGGGGTCGAACGTGGGGGTGTGATGGGGATCGGAAGAAGGTCTACTGTGAGTGATGAGGATATGGTGGGTAGCCCGTATATGGATATGGAAAAAAAAGTATAAGGATATGGTGGGTAAGGGTAAAATATGTAGATGGTGGATAACCTGGATATGGCGGGTACGAGGGAGGTGGTGGGCGAGACGGACGGTAAGTAGCAGTAGAAGTGGGCGGTGGTGAGTCTTAGATCAGCACGGCAGAAGAACCAGAAGTCATCGGAAGACGTAGTCGTGATCGAATGGTTAACCCTCTCCGTCTAATTCGCTCATCGGTTGCTCGGATGGTCAGGGAATCTCATCTGCAGGAGGAGCTGGACGTAGGTGATCTAATGTGATGCGATCATGCTCCTCCTATGAGATAAGATGTCCTCCATGGATCGTTGAAGGCTAGCCATACTAAATCCCGAACTAGGGTTCCTAGCCGACCCATAGACGTTTCTCGCAATGTCACCTAAGATACAAATATAACACGTCATTATCAATATAAAATACAAAATGTTCAAAACAAATAGCAGAACATATTGGTAAAAAGCTTACCAAGACCCCAATGGATGCACCGGTTCGAGAAATGTAATCCGTCGTTTGAGCGCATGTACTCGGGCTTGCAAGAGGGGGAGCTTCAAAGGCCAACCATCAACACACACCGTTCCCGCCGCGCATCCCGGAATGTGTGCAAGGTTTTCGCCAATCCACGTCGTGACGTCCGGCCAATGTGTCGAGTGTAACTCGTCGGGTTGGTGTGGTCTCCGTGGTATTGGTTGGTCCAGGACCAAACCGACGCATCACCCTGTCCGGTACCACTCAACAATGTGGAAAAAGATAAGTGGAACCACCGCAGGATATATGTCTCTGCCGCGACAAACGTGGCCGGTGAAGCCACAATCTCATCCGTATATGGCCGCCATGTTATCTCGCAATCACAATTGTATAAAGAATTATAATGCAAGACAATTAACTTATTTAAATCACTATAAATAGAATCTTGACCTCATCACTCTTCAATCGATCAAAAACCGACGGTAATATGGAAAATCGGTGTCTCAATCAACACCTTATGTTTATGCCACCTATATATATGTCAAGGTCATACGATGTCAAGACAAATAATATATATAATAAACTAATGTAAAGATATGTTGAGAAACTCACCGAAATCCCAGTGGACGTAGGGGACCACGGGCAGCAATGTAGGCAGCCACAAGAACAGGATCAGCATCATCCACGAGTGTAAGGACAAGGGCGGAAATACATGTGTGCCATGCCCGATCTTGTAACGATGCAAGCACCTAAATCTGTGGCCTTGCACAACTCTCTATACAAATAGGCCAAAACCGCCGATCCCCAGCTGTATCTCCCAGCAACGGTAAAGTCCTCCAACAGAGGAAGGAACATCATGTGCACGTATCTACCAGAATGGTCAGGAAATAGCAATCCCCCGATCATAAGTATGTACGCCGTGCACACCACATCACATAATCGTCTCCGTCACCGAGGTAAGTCGTGTACGGAATGCGCTCCCGAGCCACGACATATCAACACGTCCACCTAATACGTGTGACTCGGCGCTGCGATCCCAACAAGGTCTCACATAGCTGCATCCAATCTGGATGGGATGTACGACAAATAACTACATCGCCATCAATGGGAAGTCCCGAGATAATAGCAATGTCCTCCAATGTGATGGTGCACTCTCCAGTAGGCATATGAAATGTGTGTGTCTCGGGGCGCCATCTCTCAACTAATGCTGTAATGAGGGAGTGATCGATGGTGCAATACCCCATATGGGCAACCCCCACGAAACCAGCCAGCTCTAGGTATGGCAGTATCCGTGATCCGGGTCCATATGTCTGAATTTATAGGCACGTCTTGATGACGATCTGATCGGGTCTTCCTTGCCATACATGTATACATGAAAGTCCTACATCTCTAGTCCGATAGGTCCTCTACGGGCACAGGCGCGAAGTGGAATGCCATGTCTCACTGCCGTAATCAAGCAACCGACAAGGACATTAGGTAAGTCTTCAAATAATAGAACATTCTATAGAATCGAATATACATATTAAATATGAGTGTATCAAGCATAAATTAATAGACACCAGTAAAAGCACAATAACGTAGATTATCAAATTACATACTGAAAATATTCAATTACACATAAATAGTCATTCATTACAATACAATGCGAATTAACTTATGTCCTAATCAATTGGATGGCCTGCTTGGTCATTCCTCAAAAAGTCGATCCACCACGACGACAACTACGAGAGTTATGTCCAGATTCACCACATTTTCTACATCTTTGTCCCGGTCTTGGTTCGCGCCAATCCATCTCATTTCTAAGTCGAGTTGATTTGGGTCGACCTTTAGATCGAAGCAATTGACGATCGGGTACCAATGTAATCGTCGAGCCTGGTGGCCACCATGGTTCATCCTTAATGATACCCCAGTCCATCTCATACACCTTGTACAAAGAATGCATTTTGTAAACACTGTGCACATATTGAAAAGCGTCAAGTCTCCTGGAAGAACATGCAATTGCATTAAGGGAAATGCAACGCTTGAAAACGATCACACGTGCCCCTGTTGAAGGTTTAGGGAATATTTAACTCCACCTATTTGTGTTATAGGGTTGAATGTCTCTTCGACCAAAAAACGGTTATTTGTATATCAAATCGACGGACTTGGTGAGAGCTTGCCTTCAAAGCACGTTTACGTTCCAACTTTTCAAAAAATCATCGGACCAATCTACCCCATCAACAAGTTTTTCGTTTGCATCATCCTTACGATTAACAAAGTACTCTACCAATTTGTAATATGTCATCCGAACAAGTCTTGTTATTGGTAGGTTTTTACGCCACCTTTCAATACCTCATTCATAACTCGAGATAAGTTCGTCGTCATATGACCAAAGGCCACCATCATATGCTAAACTCCATTGTTCTTTTGGAATCGAATTAATCCAATTTGCCATTTCGGGAGTAGCAGACAACTTTTCCAACCTAGCCTCAAATTTGAATGCCATTGGTTCATACCCTGATATTAAAATATGGAATGAATTGATGTTAGTAACTAAATTGTAGTTTGATAATTAGTATAGTAAACTCATAAACAATGTCAAATATTTCTTTAGTGCCAGGTTGCGAAAGGCGCTATTAAAATTACTACCAATATGCCGGATGCAGAAAACATGATGCGCACGCGGTGCTTGCCATCCCAAATGTGGATTCGCCACGATCTGTATGATGCCTTGATGTCGATCAGATATCAAGCAAGCCTGTTGTTGTGTGACATGTGTTCGAATCAATGCTAAGAACCAACTCCAAGCATCCTTTGTTTCCCCTTCAACAATGGCAAATGCAATGGGCAGGTTTTCTATCGCCATCTGTGTTGTTGCAATCAATAGTTTATGACGATATTTGCCATACAAATGAGTGCCGTCAATCTGAATAATGGGCTTACAATATTGGAATCCAACAACACATGGTTTGAATGTCCAAAACAACCGATGGAATACAAGTTTTGAACGGTCAACTCTATTGGCCTCGACATAATCAACGGTTTCGGCTCCACCACATGGCATGTCTCTTTGCATGACAAGTAACCATCTAGGCAATACCGCATAAGAATTATCCCAGTCTCCAAATACTTTCACAATGGCAATTTGTTTTGCTTTCCAAGCTTTCCGATAGGACACGTCATATCCGAATTGACATCGAACCCTTTCAATAATTAAGCATGTACATCGGGTTTTGCTTAACCATCTCCAGAATGCAAGAAACAGATCATACGAGAGTCTAACTTCGGTGATCTTGTGAAATTGGAGTTGACACGGTTGTGAGGCCCATTATATTTTCGAATTTCCCACAAGTTTGATTTCTTGCTTAGAATGGCCCTAACCCTCCAATTACAACCATCGCGAGCTCTAGGACACTTAACAAGTGTGTGTATCGGAATCCTCAACCTTGTAATTACGGTGTCTAATAATGGAATAATGTTTTAGGGCCAAATTGAAAACTTCTTTAGAGGGAAATTGTAATCAGACATATAATTCTTCATCCTGGACTCCAAATACCACGAGAATCTAATTCACAAAGATTATGAGTCCCAATTGATTTTCGAGGGCATGGAGGCACATATGTAGATTCGGGAGCAACTACCAATGGAGGGACTAGTTGTTGTATATTTACTTGTGGTCGGATTCATCTTCTTCCGTATCTTCACCCTCAGACATCTCCCCTTTATCATCGCTTGTGTCAGATAATGCATCTGTCATAAGCGGATTATCGGTTTCAAGGTCTAACCTAAATGAGCTCACTTCAGGCATTGCAGACGTACCAACTTCTTGAGATTGTACTAGGACGGGAGCATGTGTCATGGAGAATTGAGTGTTGATAGGGTACGATGATTCAAGATTAGATTGGAAGGACCCACTTGTAACCCTGTTTCGAGAAGAATAGCTTAGAAAGCTCACTTGTTTCCGTCTCGACATACAATCCATAGAAGTTAAAGGATCTTTGATCAAAGCAATCAATCATGCAAGCAACATCTTCATCATCTTCTAATGGAAGAGCTATCCATCTTAGAACATTACTCCATTGTGAAAATCAGACACAACACTAGACACAACTTGATTTTCTTGGAGCCTTAATTTTAAATGAATTCTCCTTTTTAAAAGCTCGATAGTCGTGTCACGTTGAATCATGATAGACTTGGGCGAGGACCTTTGTACATTAGGCCTCTCTTCACCCATACGTTCTCCCATTGTAGTAAATGAGAACAACAAGGTGTTTCTTTCATCTTACACTTGCCGAATAACAACAACAACACAAATAATTTAATTTTGTACAAACAAATACTAAAAACCTACTAAATAACAATAAAACATATATCATACATACACGATTAGAACAATAATAAAAGAAACAAACAAATACTAAAAACCTACTAAATAACAATAAAACATATATCATACATACACTTGATTAAATAATAATAAAAGAAATAATAGTAATAATAATAATAATAACAATAATAATAATAATAATTATAATCAATAATAATAGTAATCAATAATAATAATAATAATCAATTATTCTAATAATTAAACAAATATACATAATACATAAATAATATAGAAATTAAAAAAATATACAAAATATAATATATAATTCTAAAAACATAACAAATATACAAAATATAATTAATAAAATAACACAAGATCATAAATAATAATTCTAATAATTAAAATATTTAATAATATATATAACAATAACAATAATAATCTAACGATAGAAATACTTACGAATATGATTCTAGGACAAATTTTATAACCAATAGGAGAGTTTTAGAGAGAGTTTAGAGAGAATGAAATCTGTAGAGATGGTGAAAATTTGATAAATGAATGAAGATGCCGTGAGAGGGTGAGGGGGCGGGTTATAGGTGTTCACGTGGGATCGCCAAGATTGGCGTATTCCACGTGGATTTGTCCGCAATAAGCGTATTCCGCGTGGATACCAATGGCAATATCCCACGAAACAACAAAAAATAAAAATGTTTTGGTAAGGAAAAGGGAAAGATAAGGGTTTGGAAAAAGTGGCATTTTGGTAATATTTTTTGCCAAAAATGGCAGTTTGGTCAAAAAGCCGATTAGTAACTTACGAAGCTAATTGAGCGGGAACACGAACACATACACAAGACATAATATGGATACTGAGATATAGAAATATGTTAAATTTTAAAAATTACGAACATGAACATAAATATATATATATATATATATATATATATATATATATATATATATATATAAAACTATAAAATTTAAAAAAATTATAATTTATTAATATTATTTTTATAAATTTAAAAAATTATAATATCTTAATATATGTTATATGTATTAATATTTGTTATCTAATAAGTTCTTTTTAAAAAATATGTAATTTCTATTAACATATTCTAAAAATTTCATATTTTTTAATAAAATTAACCATGTACAAGTATATGTATATCTAAAAAAATTAACTAGAAGAAATATTAGTGTGAGACCAATCACAATTGAAATATGAGTAGAAGTAGAATAAACATATAAAAATAGTGGTATATGAAAAGATAAAATTTAAAAGTTTAATAATGACGTGTGAAAAGATAAAACTTAAAATATTGGTATGTGAAAATAATGGCTTAAAGATGTCAGTCATGTAATTGGGTTTGAGTGGGTTACGGGCTTACTAATTGAATGCTAGTCATGGAAACTAATTTTTTTTAAAGAAAATATTAATGGGTCGTGTCTAAGCCGTATCCTAAATGTGTCCAAACGTGTCCGAGACGTGTCCAAAAGTGTCTGAGACATATCCAAATTAAAAAAATAATCTTTTTAATCAAACATGTAAAATACGTGTGTCATACAGATATTTTCATGTGTCTGACATAAACATGTATCCGACACACGAATACGCCTAAAAAATAACATGTCTGTGCTTCACCGTTAGGAACTAAGATGAATTTGATTTTTTTTTTTAACTTGAGGCATAGTTTGCAATGAACCAATCCACCATAACCTCTTTTTTTAAAAATAATAATAATAATAATATAGTGGGACTGTCACCAGAAATATTGGCATCGACAAGTCTGTCACAAATATTTGCCCACACGTTCGTCTGAAAGTTTGCCGTAATTTGTGAAAGATTTGAATTCGCCACAAATTATCTTTCGTAAAAAAGTAGTTTCTTGTAGTGTTTTCTGTCGCAATTTTTTTTTTACTTAAAATATTTTTTATTCATTTTATAACTTTGCGAAAAATCTTTTTTTATATAAAAAAAATTAACACAATGAATGTGTCACTAAAAAAGCTTATAGCAAAAAATCTGTTGCAAATATATGCCACAATAGATCTGCTATAAAATCTGCCATAAATTATCCATCACAAAAATGCAAATTTCTTAATGTGTATAGCATGTAATAATGTAAACCAAAAATATTAATTTAATAATTATATTTATATTAATAATTAAGTCAAATACTAATGTAATATTACTAACACAAGTCTAAACCCATTAATACAATAAGGTTACTGGTTATCAACCCTAAATAAATTAAATAAGGTAATAAATAAGTAAACATAATAAAATCAGAAAACAATGCTTAAGATTACATCCTCAATTACATAACTAATTGATTTTACAATATATTATAAAGATCTTATAAGAAAGTTGTATGGCCAAGGAAGAAACACGTCAATGGAAAGATGCACAACAAAAGGAACACCAAAGCCTAAACTTCTCCAAACTCATAAAGATCAATATTGGGTTTCAATCAATATGATTCATCGCAATTAATAGATCAGACCACCATATAATTTATTAATGGGAAAACACCATTCGTCAGCATGGAGAGAAGCTGTCATAAGAAAAATTTATCAATGGAAAGTGAACCCAATATGATTTGCCAGCACGAAGAGAGATCACCATTTGTATGATTCATTGGTCATCAACACCCAACACAAGCATAACTAAGTCTTCAAAATTGTGGCAAGCAAGAGTTTGCTTAAGTCTCCAAAATCACTATGTATGAGCACCTTCTTGATCTTCAATGGTCTTCAAAGAACTTCAATGTGGTTGAATAGCCCCACTACCAAATTTTGTATGCCCTCTATAGTAGCCTAGCCATGGCTATTAGAAAGCAAACCAGGAAATTGGAAGGGCAGTGCCATGTTTTGCTCCTATAGCTACTAGAAAGAGCATTAAAACTTTGGCAATGGGACTGCTCAACCACATTGAAGCTATATGAAGACCCATGGAAGATCAAAAAGGTACTCACACATAGTGACCTTGGAGACTTAAGTAGACTCTTGCTTGCCACAAATTTGGTAGAAGACTTAGTTATACCTGTGTTAGGTGCTGATGATCGAAACAAAGTTTTGATTAATGAGGGAATTGTGGAATTCGCAGTTGTTGGTGGATAAAGATTGCAATTTTATCTTTGTCACTCTGTCGCTCAATACCATGGGGCATTGAAACCAAAAGTAAGAGTGTTTTGGTAAGGAAAAGGGAAAGGGAAGGGGGAAAGAAAGAGAAAATAGACTCTAAATAATATTCTATTAGATTGATTCGATGTGTAATAATGTAAATACAAAATATTAATCCAATAATCCTATTTATACTAGTAATTTAGGTCAAGTAGTATTGTAGTATCACAAGTACAAACACAAACCTACTAATACAATATGACAACCAATCACAATTAAATAAGGTAATAAATAAGGAAACACGATAAAATTACAAAACAATGCTTGAGATTGTTTCCTTATTTAGATGATTAATTGATTTCGCAATATCTTGTAAAAAAAATTTAATATATTAAAAGGTTCAACTGAAAAATTAAGGAATTAATGTCCTAATTAATAAATATTAATTATGATTGATTTATAATATTGATATTGATTCGAAAGATTGATACTAGTCAATTTAAAAATTTATACTATAAAATTTATGTACGATATATTGTTGTATTATTTTCTGATTATATGAAATAATGTATTACATTGTATAATATTTCTCGATTACATTGTATAATATTTCAATGTTTCCCAATTATATGGTTAAGCTTTAAGTAAGAAATATTATATTTTAACAAAATCAAATAAATAATATTACAAAATAATATGTATAATAGTATAATAAAATTAATAAATTAATGTATCAATTAATGAATATTGATTTTGATTGATAATATTGATTAGAAAGATTTATATTGATTGACTGAAAAATTCATGTTATAAAATTAATTTACGATATCTTGTTGCATTGCTTCTCGATTATATAAAAAAATATTATAATATTTCTCGATTATATTAGATAATACTTTAACATTTCTCAATTATATGGTTCAACCTTAGACAGTAAATATTATATTTTAATAAAAATAAAGAAATAATACTGTATATGTATGTATATATATATAAAAAAAATTAAGGAATTTGTGTCATAATTAATAAATATTAAATTAGATTGGTTTATAATATTGATTGAAAAGGTTGATACTGATTGATTGAAAAATCAATACTAGAAGATTAATTTGCAATGTATTGTTGTGTTGTTTCATAATTATATGAAATAATATTACAATACTTTTTTACTATATAGACTAATGTTTCAATTTTTTCCAATTATATGGGATATTGCTTGAGTTATAAATAATTCAAATAATAAAAAAACACACACACACATAATTGAAATCTTAACGACTCAGTTATATTGCTAATCACTTGGTGTTGCATAATTTTATTTGGTATTGTTATGTGTCTTTCATAATCACCATTATTGAGTTGATTGTGCAAGATGACAATGTATGCTCTCTTGTTATGTATTTGTTTTGGTTATAAAAAAAAAAGAATTCCTTAGTTCTTAGCATGAGAGATTTTTTTTATGCTTTCTCACAATTTTTTTATCTAATTCCGAAACTTTCCTTTATTTTCCTATCTTTATACAAAAAAGAAAAAATGTAAAAAAATATAATAAAAAAATCAATTTATGGAATACTAGAATAAAAATTTCGTTAAATTTTAATATAAAAATTCTATTAATTTGAGATTAAATCAATTTTAAAAAATTAATATTAATTAATTAAAGATTTAAATGAGGAATGTGATATATGTTAATACGAGAAATTTAGTGAAAAAAAAAAAAAAAAATAGATTGATTTGAAAATTAATTAAGAAAAAAATAATATAACAAAATCAATAAAGAATAAATATAAAAAATCATACAAATACAAATTGGCTAGAAAATCAATAAAAAATAATATAACATAATAAAATCAGTGACTAATAAATATAAAAAAATAAAAAAAATACTTGAGCTTCACCCATTTTATACCCAAAAAAACAATATTGATAATAAAAATGTTCTTGAAAATAATGCTTTGGGTAAGCCTTTGTCTGCCACTCTGGATCCAAAACAAATACTTCATGACCGTTAGTTTTGGAATAACGTATCCTTGCTACCAAAAGGTCATTGCATCAAAGATTTAGCGCATATTTTGTTGGCAAGGTTGTGACGAGTTTCGCAGCGAATCTAGGGATGGCAATGGGGTGGGGCGGGGCGGGGCTGGGCGAGGGAGCGGGGGTGGGTAGTACTTCCTCCCCCCCCGCTCCTTCTCTTCTCTTTCTTGGCATCCATTTACGATTTCTTGTGGGTAGATGAGATATCTATAAGTATCTAAAGATTTGATACTTTAAAATAAAATTTTAAAAATTATAAAATAAACATAAATAAAATAAATTTTAACACCACATACTACAACTTTATTTAACAATATAAAATTCTTACAAAATTAAAAGAATATTATAAATAACAAACTAAATTCAATTATATTTGAGCTTTGGGTAAGTCTAAATTCACTAATAAATATAAAAAAAATAAAAAAAAATACTTGAGCTTCACCCATTTTATACCCAAAAAAACAAAATTGATAATAAAAATGTTCTTGAAAATAATGCTTTGGGTAAGTCTTTGTCTGCCACTCTGGAACCCAAACAAATACTTCATGACCGGTAGTTTTGGAATAACATATCCTTGCTACCAAAAGGTCATTGCATCAAAGATTTAGCGCATATTTTGTTGGCAAGGTTGTGACGAGTTTCGCAACGAATCTAGGGATGGCAATGGGGCGAGGCGGGGGCGGGGTGAGTAGTGTTTCTTCCGCCCCCGTCTCCGTCCCCGTCCCTGTCTCTTTCCCGGGTACCCATTTATGACTCTTATGGGTAGATGAGATATCTACAGATATTCGCGAATATTTGATACTTTAAAATAAAATCTTAAAAATTATAAAATAAACATAAATAAAATAAATTTTAACACCACATACTACAATTTTATTTAATAATATAAAATTCTTACAAAATTAAAAGAATATTATAAATAACAAACTAAATTTAATTATATTTTGTAATAATCAATTTACATAAATAACTATCACATAAATAGTATATATTTTTTAACAAATTTTATCATTATATTTAATAAAAAAATTATTTTAAAATAATAAAAATATATGTATTTTTATCTTATCTCAAAATTAAAAAAAAAAAAATATAATATATGATATATATTAAATAAAAATATATATTTAACTGGTTAATGAAGATTCACAGAAATGAAGACTATAATCCCTACTCCCATTTATTAAACAAGTACATATTTCTCGCCTCGTCGCAAATAATCTCCACAAATCCCCTCAAGTACATATAATTTTATCATTCCTAAACGAATCTAGTTGTGACATCCATAACAATGGCAGAGCTTTATGTGGTTTTCCATTCTCTCCAACTTGCTTGAAATCTGGATTTTAGGATGGAGATGGAGTCAACTAGTGCTTTGAACCTTATTAAAAATTGCTTGGGTCCTCATCATGCTGCCGGTCCTATTATTCAAGCCACAGTGGTGAATTGTTAAACAGGGACGGCAACGTTATTTTGGTGTATGTGTATCATGAAGCCAACTCAGTGGCTGATAGTTTGGCAAAGTGGGGTCATACACTAGACTTTGGTATTCATGTCCTTGAGAGTCCACCATCCTATGTTATGCATTTGCTTAGGTAAGATTTAGCTGGTGTTGTGTTCTCCACGCTTGCTCTGCAGTTTTGCTTTTTCTGGGCCGTTGGTGGCCCCCTTTTCACCAAAATAAATTAGAATTTTTTTTTCTTGAGATCACAGGATATTTCCGTGTTTAGTCTATTTGAAATGCTTATAAAATTAATTTTCATTCGTAAAAATTATACGATATCTTTACAAAAGTTTTTTTTTTAACATTTGAATTAGCATTTTCGTCTAGAGAATCGAAATTGCTTATTGAATCAACTCATCTATATGGGTTAAATTAGAATTCCTTGATTGTTGTATGATTGCACAATTTGACTATAGATTATTGACTAAAATAAATCTTTATTTTAATCTTTAAAATTATTAACATTGATCATATTAATCTCTAACTTGAAAAAATTAACACATTAATTCTTAAAATTGTAATTCATATTTAATTAAAAAGTAGTTGATATGAGAGATTAATATGACCTATTTTTTCATGTTCAAAGATTAATATATTAATTTTTTCAAATCATAAACTAATATAACCTGTTGCTAAAAATTTTAAAGACTAAAATAAAGTTTTACTCAAATCGAATGCAATTCATGGAATGCTAGTCAATGTCCAACCTAACCCAAGGGGGAGAGAGCAAACACCAACAATTTAATAACGAGCAATTTCTTCAATCAAAGCCAAGGCTACAATCGCGTCGTATCCTTAAAGTAAAAAGTATTCTTGATGTTATCCAATTTGGATCTTTTTTTTTTTTTTTAAGTGGTGAAGTGAAAGAGAAATAGATATAAATATTATAAAAAAAATTATATATTATAATTAGATTTTATTAATAATTTTTTTTGTATTTATTTTTCTCTTTCACTTTACCATTTGAGAAAAAAAAATTAAGATGATCTAAATCTGGTTACATCAAGAATACTTTCTACTTTAAGGATACCACCAGATTGTATCTTTGGCTTTGATTGAAGAAATTGTTCGTCATTAAATTGTTGGTGCTTGCTCTCAATAAAACGATTGCATATTTGTGTTGAATGATTTTCTCATTGAACAAATGCTGAGAAATCAGCTTATATACAAGGGAAAACAGAATCTGAATTGCATAAGTAACTAACTATGCTAGTTGTACGTGAAAATGTGTTATTAACTAACTAACTCATTAACTAACTTACTAACAATAGATTAAATAACTATCTAACTAAGTATTATCCAATTTTAGCATCAAGTTTATAGTGAATATTGATCACACCCAGCTTGTAGAGAAGATGTTGAAATGGTTGAGGATCTAATGCCTTAGTTAGAATATCAGCAGATTGCTCTTTGGTAGAAATGGGAAGCAAGTGGAAGAGCTTGGATTGTCGTTTTTCACGAACCAAGTGGCAGTCTATATCAATGTGCTCCGTGCGTTCATGAAACACAGAATTGGCTGCTATATGTCGAGCAGAAGCACTATCACAATAAAGAGAAGCTGGAGAAGTGAACGGGATAGAAAGTTCCTGAAGCAAATAAGTGAGCCACTGGATTTCACAAACGGTGGCACAATATCGAATGGCCCGACAAGTTTTAGTTAGAAGATGATCTAGAAACTAAGAGTAGTTTGTTTCTTGGTTTTCCATGAGATGAGGGAATTACCAAGAAAGATTGTAAGCAGCAGCATGGTATCGAACATGTGGCCCAATCCGAATCACTAAAAGCCTTTAGGTGAAGAGCAGATTGAGAGGGGTAGAAAAGGCCTTGACCAGGACAACCTTTGAGGTATCGTAGAACACGAGTTGCTGCCTTATAATGAGTGGAAGTAGGAGAAGACATGAATTGAGAGAGTTGTTGGACAGCAAAACTAATGTCAAGTCTTGTGTTAGTCAAATAAAGCAGCCTGCCCACAAGGGTTCGATACTCAGCAGGATGGGCATAAAGATCAGTGTTTGAGTTGGAGAGCTTGGTTGATCTTGCCATTGGTGTGCTAGTTATATGTGGTTTAGAAGCCAAGAAAATAAATATCGGAAAGAATGTCCAAGGTGTACTTTCGTTGGCAAAGAGTGATGCCAAGGTGGGATCGAGCAACCTCTACGCCAAGAAAGTATTTTAGTGGACCAAGGTCCTTGATTTTAAACATGTTATCCAAGTAACCTTTAACTGATGAGATCTCAGCAACATCATTGCCTGCTAAAATCAAATCATCTACATATGCTAACAGAACTGTGAACTGCTATCCATGATGCTTATAAAACATGGAGTGATCATGACGCGACTGAGTATAGCCCAAGGAAGTGTGTGGAGATGGACAAAGGTTTAGCAAAACTCGGGGGTTTGCTTGAGTCCATATAAGGACTTATGCAGTCTGCAGACCTGATTTGGCTTGGTACAATGGACTCCTGGAGGCACTTCCATATAAACTTCTTCATCTAAATCTCCATGAAGAAAGACATTATTAACATCAAGTTGATGTAATAGCCAATTTTGAGAAGCAGCTAAGGCTAAGATGAGCCGAACAGAGGTGAGTTTTGCAACTGGAGCAAATGTGTCAAGATAGTCCAAGCCCTCTGTTTGTGTGTAGCCTTTAGCTACCAACCGAGCCTTATATCTCTCTATGCTCCCATCAGAATTATATTTGATCCGGTAAACCCATTTGGAGCCAATTGGAACCTTTCCTTTTGGTAAATCAGTGAGAGACCAAGTATTATTTTGGTCCAGTGCAAGTAGCTCAGCCTGCATAGCCTTAATCCATTGAGGAGATTGGGAGGCCTGTTTGTAAGTTTTAGGTTCTATGTTGTTTGTGATGGACAAGGTGTAATGTAAATGAGAAGAGGAAAGGGATTTATAGGAAATAACAGAAGAAAGAGGATATTTAATACCTGTGGATGATGGAGCATTTGAAGTCTGCAGAACATTACAGTGAAAGTCTTGCAAGTAAGAAGGTGCAGTTCTAGTTCTTGTGGACCGTCTAAGAGGTGGATTGATGGTAGAAGGATGAGAAATAGCAGTGGGTGGAGAAAAGGAAATGTGTGATGGCTCATGAGTATCATTGATAGGTGCAGGATTTTCTGTTGTGGAGATGACATGCGGTAAATGATGATTTGAGTCATGGAGGAATGTGTCAAAGGCTAAAACATCAAAAGTATTTGGATTAGCAGTGTGAGTAGGGGTAGAATGATGTGACTCTGTTGGAAGCTGGGAATATAGGAAGATGTGTTCATAAAAGATGACATGTCTAGAGATGAAAATCTCTCTTGTTTCAAGATGGAGAAGAATATATCCTTTGGTGCCAGGTTTGAAACCGAGAAAAACACATTTCTTAGCTCTTGGATCTAATTTGGTTCTGTTTTGTGTGAGAGTGGAAGCAAAACATAAGCTGCCAAAAACTTTGAGATCCAATAAGGTGGGAGGTTTATGGTGGAGCATTTCAAATGGTGACTGGTACTGTAATACAGGTGTGGGTAGTCTGTTTATGAGAAAGGCAGCATGACTTACAGCATAGTTCCAAAAAGATTTTGGCAAGTTAGACTGAAACAAAAGAGACCGAGTAACATTGAGAAGATGTCTATGTTTTCTCTCTACAACAGAGTTTTGTTGTGGAGTCTCCACACAAGAAGTTTGATGAACAATGTCATTATTAGCGTAAAACTGAGACATTATAAATTCAGAACCATTATCACTTCGAATGACTTTGATCTTCTTATTGAACTGAGTTGACACTAAAGCAACAAAATTTTGGATAAGATTTCTGGTTTCGGATTTCAGTTTCATTAAGTAGATCCAAGTATGCCTTGTATGGTCATCGACAATTGTGAGAAAATATTTGTGGCCATGAATGGATGGGGTGCCAAGTGGTCCCCAAATATCCATGTGAATAAGATCAAAAGTTGCAGCTGATTTAGTTATGCTAACAGAAAAGGGAAGCTTAACTTGTTTGGCAAAGTGACAGAAATCACAAATTTTATTGGAATGAAATTGTACATGAGGAAAATATTTGCATACATGATGTAAGACATTATGTGAAGGATGGCCCAACCTAAAGTGCCAAAGATCAAAAGAATTAACAGTATGCGTAGAATTTGTGAAGACATATGAAGTAATGGATGGAGGGAATTTGACAGGTTGATTTGGTTGAGTAAGAATGTACAAATTGTTCTGGACCTCAGCATGCCCAATCATCTTCGAGGTAGTCATATCCTGAATTTTACAAGAAGATTGGTTAAAGGTCAGGTTGCATGATAAAGATGAAGTAAGTTTATGAATTGAAATGAGGTTATGCTTAAAAGTTGGTATGTACAGAACATCGTGTAAATGGAATGCATCAGAAAAAATGACTATTCCTGAATGTTGTGCAACAGTGTTTGCACCATTTGGTAGTTTAACAATGATAGGTCTAATGCATTTGTATGAAGTAAAATTGGAAAGGGAAAAGGTCACATGATCTGAGTCGCACTTTTTGTATCTAAAATCCATGGTGCATTACCTAAAGTTCTATTGACCGATAAGTGGAAGACTCATCAATCTTGACATGGCTTACGTGATTAATAGTGTGTTGTTGAGGTTGAGGTGCCTTCTGAAATAAGGATGCAAGCTGAGCATATTGTTCGAATTAATGCACAGTTGGTTCTTTATGATTACCATCAGGAAAAGTTGCCAATTGATTAACCAAAGAAGTCTCAGGTTCATCTGAAGTCACATTATTCACATTTGCCGTGTTCTTGAACTTGAACTTGTAGTTTGGTGGAAAACCATGCTTGTAATAACAAGCATCTACTGTGTGGCCATTCTTGCCACAAAAGGTGCAAACTCTGTAGGAATTTCCACCAGAACTTCTGCCATTGGTTCTTCCTCTTCCTCTTCTAGCATAGCCATTTCCATTTCCTCTTCCTTGTCCTCTCCAATTTGGATTTGATTCAGCACTATTGAACAGAATCTTAGAATCTGAAACCATTTGACCTTCTTGCTGCTTTACCATTGAGAAAGCTTTGGTCATTGGTGGCAATGGATCCATTGTAAGGATTTGGCTTTTGATCACAACATATTGATCATTAAGCCCTTTTAAAAAACAAATCACATACTCAATTTCTCTTTGTCTCTTGATACCTTTGATTAATTCACAACTACAATTGCACTTTGTGCCACAGATGCAAGATGGAATTGGCCTCATCGACTCAAGTTCATCCCAAATTGTCTTGAAATCAGTATAATAACCAGAAACTGTTCTTTCTCCCTGCTTCATCGAATGAACAAGCTGCATCAAATCTGATGTGCGAAAATAATCTCCTTTGGAGAATCTATTCTTCAAATCTTCCTAAATTTCTTGAGCATTTTCAAACTCTATAATACTTTGGGCAATTTCTTGACACAGAGATTTTGTGATCCAAGAAATCACCATTGTATTACACATTTCCCAAGCTTCATATGTTGGATCGTCTTCATCAGGAACTGGAATTACTCCATTCACGAACTTGAATTTGTTCTTGGATATCAAAGCTCTTCTTGCAGCTTTGCTCCAAGAATTATAATTGGTGCCATCGAGAGGGGTTGAGACAAGAACCATACCTGGATTTTCTCCAGGATGCAAATAATAGGGGTTACGAATAGGATCAACTGGTGGAGGTGGTGGTTCTGATTGAACCATTTCATCATGATCGAGAATTTCACCATTGCAAGAACTTGAAAGAGAAGAAGAGAGGATTATGGGTTTTTGTGAGCTCTCTAGAAGAGAGCTCGATACCATAAAACGATTGCATATTTGTGTTGAATGATTTTCTCATTGAACAAATGCTTGAGAAATCACTTATATACAAGGGAAAAGCAGTCTGAATTGCATAAGTAACTAACTGCTGCTGTCATGCGTGAAAACCGTTATTAACTAATTAACTCATTAACTAACTTACTAACAATAGATTAAATAACTATCTAACTAAGTATTATCCAATACTCAACCCCTTGGATCACGTTGGACATTGACTAACATTCCATGAATTGCATTCGAAATGACTAAAACTTTATTTTAATCTCTAAAATTTTTAGCATCAAGTCATATTAGTTTATAATTTAAAAAAAAATAATATATTAATATTTGAATATAAAAAAATATGTCTCTTACATCAATTATTTTTTAATTAAATATGGATTACAATTTTAGAAATTAATGTGTTGATTTTTTAAAATTAAAAATTAATATGATTGATGTTAACAATTTCAAAGACTAAAATGATGGTTCACTTGAGTTAATAATCTATAGTCAAATTGCATAGTCATACAGCAATCAAGGAATTTTTATAACTCATTATCATTCGCACTATAGCACTCAAATTTAACAAATTTAATATCGTACGCATAGAATAAATCGAAAACAGCTATGTTTCAAATGGACAAAATTTTCTACCATGGTTCATGACATATATATATATATGTCTGTTTCAAATGGACAAAGTTTGAGGAACTCAGCATTTCATCAATTGTTTTATGACTTAGTGACCACACAGAGTCCCGTCATTACAATTTGCGTCACATTACATCACATTACATATTGTTTCCTTGTAGACATGTCATTCTGGGGAACTGCAATTGTTCACAAGATTTAAGAAACAAGGGGATAAAGAATAAAAAGGAAAACAAAAAAAGATAAAGAACGTTAAACCCTTAAATAGGACTTGTCAATACTTGAAATCCATCAGTACTAACATCTTTGCATCCATAAAATGCCATTGCACAATATCGATCAGCCCCATGTCAGACAGGGCAGTTTTAGTTCAAAAGGAGAAGGAAAATAATCATCTTATATTCTTTTTAAGAGTATAAATATTATTTATATAATTTTTAATAGATGTGATTGAGTGAGAGAAAATAATAAAAAAAATATATATAATAAATAATATTAAATAAAATATAAAAAAAAAAAATATATACACTATTTAGTATAAGAATATAAGAGTTGAAAGAAGAAAGGAAGCTCGCAACGTATAATAGAGACTAATGCTCACATTTATATTATGTAAATTATTAGCGAAACATAATGCTTAAGCGGATGATCCAGGGTAAAATTATATACCAGCCACCTTATGTTCTTCTCATAAGAATATTAGTGATAATAGCTTTATTTTTTTATTTTTTTATAAAAATAAATATTATTATATCTCAATATATTTAATTTTATTAACTTTGTAAAATTATTATTTGTTTTTTTAAATAAATTAATTATTAAATTATGTACTAATTGTAAATATTTAAAAGTAAAAGTGATGCAATCATTAAAATATTGGAACGTATTATAAAGAAGAGTAATTAAAGAAGAACCTTTGCACTTAAACTTGTATGACACTACAAATGTCATTATGCAAGGTTATATGTGTGTTTGAGATAATTGTAAAAATTTAATTATTTTAATAATTCACTATTGTATAAAAACTTTTTCCTGAAGTAATTGCCTATTAATACGTAATTTTCTTGTTATGTATGGTATGTAATAATGTAAACCAAAATATTAATTTAATGATCATATTTATACTAATAATTAGGTCAAGTATTATTGTAGTATTACAAACACAAGTCTAAACCCATTAATACAATAAGGTTACTGGTTACCAACCCCAATTAAATTAAATAAGGCAATAAATAAGTAAACATAACAAAATTAAAAACCAATGCTTAAGATTGCTTAATCAATTACATAACTAATCGATTCCACAATATATTCTAAAGATCTTTTAAGAAAGTTGTATGGCCAAGGAAGAAACATGTCGATGGAAAGATGCACAACAAAAAGAACACCAAAGCCTAAACTTCTCCAAACTCATGAAGATCGGTATTGGGCTTCAATCAGTATGATTCATCGCAACTAACAGATTGCACCACCATATGATTTATCAATGGAAAACACCATTCGTCAGCATGAAGAGCAATCGCCATAAGAAAAATTTGTCAATGGAAAGCAAACCCAATATGATTTGTTAGCATGAAGAGAGATCACCACTGGTATGATTCATTGGTCATCAGCACCCAATACAAGCAGAACTAAGTCTTCAAAATTATGGCAAGCAAGAGTTTGCTTAAGTCTCCAAGATCATTATGTATGAGCACCTTCTTGATCTTCAATGGTCTTCAAAGAGCTTCAATGTGGTTGAGTAGCCATACTACCAAATTTTGTATGCCCTTTATAGTAGACTAGCCATGGCTATTAGAAAGCAAAGCAGGAAATAGGAAGGGCAGTGCCATGTTTTGCTCCTATAGCTACTAGAAAGAGCATTAAAACTTTGGCAATGGGACTGCTCAACCACATTGAAGCTCTATGAAGACCCATGGAAGATCAAAAAGGTGCTCACACATAGTGACCTTGGAGACTTAAGTTGACTCTTGCTTGTCACAAATTTGGTACAAGACTTAGTTCTACCTGTGCTGGGTGCTGATGACCGAAACAAAGTTTTGATTAATGAGGGAATTGTGGAATTGTCAACACTGTAGGTGGATAAAGATTGTAACTTTATCGTTCTCACTCTACCTCTGAATACTATGGGGCATTGAAACCAAAAGTAATAGTAAGGTTTTGGTAAGGAAAAGGGAAAAGGGAAAGGGGAAAGAGAGAGAATATAGACTCTAAATAATATTCTATTAGATTGATTCGGTGTGTAATAATGTAAATACAAAATTCTAATCCAATGATCTTATTTATATTAATAATTTGGGTCAAGTAATACTGTAGTATCACTAGTACAAACACAAGTCCACTAATATAATATGCAAACCAATCCCAATTAAACAAGGTAATAAATAAGGAAATATAATAAAATTACAAAACAATGCCTGAGATTGTTTCCTTATTTGGATGATTAATTGATTTCACAATATATTATCAAGATCTTTTAATATTATTTAAAAGGTTCAACTTAAAAATTAAGGAATTAATGACCTAATTAATAAATATTGATTATGATTGATTTATAATATTGATATTGATTAGAAAGATTGATACTGATAATTTAAAAATGTATACTATAAAATTTATGTACGATATATTGTTGTATTATTTTCTGATTATATGAAATAATGTTAAAATGTTTCTCGTATAATATTTCAATGTTTCTCAATTATCTGGTTATTATCTGAAATAATGTTATCTGGTTATTTAGGTAAGAAATATTATATTTTAACAAAATTAGAGAAATAATATTACAAAATAATATGTATAATAGTATAATAAAATTAAGAAATTAATGTATCAATTAATGAATATTGTTTTTGATTGATAATATTGATTAGAAAGATTGATATTAATTGATTGAAAAATTCATATTATAAAATTAATTTACGATATATTGTTGCATTGTTTCCCAATTATATAAAAAATATTATAATATTTCTCTATTATATCGAATAACGCTTTAACATTTTTCAATTATATGGTTCAACCTTAGACAGTAAATATTATATTTTAATAAAAATAAAGAAATAATACTATAAATAAATAAATATATATATATATAAAATAAAATTAAGGAATTAATGTCCTAATTAATAAATATTAAATGAGATTGGTTTATAATATTGATTGAAAAGGTTGATACTGAATGATTGAAAAATCAATACTATAAAATTAATTTGCAATGTATTGTTGTGTTGTTTCATAATTATATGAAATAATATTACAACATTTTTCGACTATATAGGCTAATGTTTCAAATTTTTCCAATTATATGGAATATTGCTTGAGTTATAAATAATTCAAAGTAAAAAAAAACACACACACACATAATTGAAATCTTAACGACTCAATTATATTGCTAATCACTTTCCTTGGTGTTGCATAATTTTATTTGGTATTGTTATCTGTCCTTCATAATCACCATTATTGAGTTGATTGTGCAAGATGACAATGTATCCTCTGCTTGTTATGTATTTGTTTTGCTTAAAAAAAATAAATTAAATTCCTTATTTCTTAGCATGAGAGATTTTTTTTATGCTTTGCCACAATTTTTTTATGTAATTCGAAACTTTCCTTTTTTTTCCTATCTATATAAAAAAATTAAAAAAAATAAAAAAATATAATAAAAAAATCAATTTATGAAATACTAGAATTAAAATTTCATTAAATTTTAATATAAAAATTCTATTAATTTGAGATTAAATCAATTTTTTAAAAAATAATATTAATTAATTGAAAGATTTAAATGAGGAATGTGATATATGTCAATACGAGAAATTAAGTGAAAAAATAAAAAATATGGATTGATTTGAAAATTAATTAAGAAAAAAAAAATAATAATAATATAATAACATCAATAAATAATAAATATAAAAAATAATACAAATACAAATTGGCTAGAAAATCAATAAAAAATGAATATAACATAATAAAATCAGTGACTAATAAATATAAAAAAAGAAGAAAAATTACTTGAGCTTCACCCATCTTTATACCTAAAAAAACAATATTGATAATAAAAATATAATCTAATAAAAATGTCCTTGAAAATAATGCTTTGGGGTCTGCCACTCTGGAACCCAAACATATGCTTCCTGATCGGTAGTTTTGGAATAACGTTTCGCAGCGAATCTAGGTGTGACCCCATAACAATAGCAGAGTTTTGTGTGGTTTTCCATTCTCTCCAACTTGCTTGAAATCTGGATTTTAGGATGGAGATGGACTCAACTAGTGCTTTAAACCTTATTACAAATTGCTTGGGTCCTCATCATGCTGCCGGTCCTATTATTCAAGCCAAATTCGTGAATTATTAAACAGGGACTGCAACATTATTTTGGTGTATGTGTATCGTGAAACCAACTCAGTGGCTGATAGTTTGGAAAAGTGGGGTCATACACTAGACTTTGGTATTCACGTCCTTGAGAGTCCACCATCCTTTGTTGTGGATTTGCTTAGGTAAGATTTAGCTGGTGTTGCCTTCTCCACACTTGCTCTGTAGTTTTGCTTTTTCTGGGCCGTTGGTGGCCCCATTTTCACCAAAATAAATTAGAAATCCTTTTTTCTTTTAGATCACGGTGTATGTCATTGATGTTAGTGTATGTGATTGATGCTAAAAATTTTAGGGACTAAAATAAAGTTCTACTCAATTCGAACGCAATTCATGAAATGCTAGTCAATGTCCAACGTGACCCAAGGGGGAGAGAGCAAACACCAACAATTTAATGACGAGCAATTTCTTCAATCAAAGCCAAGGCTACAATCCCGGCCGTATCCTTAAAGTCGAAAGTATTCTTGACGCTACCATATACCCATCTGTCTGGTTATCTTTTGACTTTTGTGGCATTTTTATAACCCATTATTATTCGTACTATAGCACTCAAATTTAACAAATTTCGCATCGTACGCATACAATAAATCGAAAACAGCAAGACTCACTGGAGTCATTAAAATAGATCAAATTTATGAGTTAATTTAAATAATTTAATAAAATAAATAAATTAAAATAATAAAAATAAATACAAAATTTAAAATAATTCAAATAGTATAAACTCAACTAACAAAATATTAATTTAAAATTTATATAACTTAACATGATCTAACTCAAAAATAATTCGATCTGGATTGATCTTGCTAAATGAGTCAAATTAGTCTATTTTGACAGTTATTGAGTTAGATCAGCCCGTTTTAAACAGTACTACCATGATTTATGATATAAATCTATGTTTCAAATGGACAAAATGTTCTAGCATGGTTCATGACATATATGTCTGTTTCAAATGGACAAAGTTTGAGGAATTCAACATTTTATCAATTGTTTTATGACATAGTGACCACATACAGTCCCGTCATTACAATTTGCGTCACATTACATTGCATCTTGTTTCCTTGTAGACATGTCATTCTGGGAACTACAATTGTTCAGCAGATTTAAGAAACAAGGGGATAAAGAATAAAAAGGAAAACAAAAGAAGATCAAGAACATTAAACCTTTAAATAGGACTTGTCAATACTTGAAATCCATCCGTACTAAAATCTTTGCATCCATAAAATGTCATTGCACAATATCGATCAGCCCCATGTCAGACAGGGCAGTTTTAGTTCAAAAGGGAAAGGAAGCTCGGACCGTATAAAAGGCACTAATTGCTCACATTTATATTATGTAAATTATCAGCAAAACATAATGCTTAAGCGGATGATCCAGGGTGAAATTATATACCAGCCACCTTATCTGCTTCTCATAAGAATACCAATGATAATAGCTTAATTTATATATATATATATATTTTATAAAAATAAGTATTATTATATTTCAATATATTTAATTTTATTAATTTTGTGATATTATCATTTATTTTTTTAAAATAAATTAATTATTAAATTATGTGTTAATTGCAAATATTTAAAAATAAAAATGTTGCAATTAGTAAAATGCTGAAACGTATCATAAAGAAGAGTAATCGAAGAAGAGCCTTTGCACGAACTTGTATGACACCATAAATGTCATTATTCAAAACTAAGATAAATTTAGAGGATTTTGAATAAAATAAAGAGATCGTGAATATAGAGTTTTGAAGAGATCTTATCTAAATTTTATATCTCATCCAAAGTCTTAATTAGATGTGAAAATTTGAAGATAAAAATAATTAAAGATTGGATAATGATCCATAAAAAAAAGGGAATTTGTTGCAAATTTAAATTTAACTCGTATTTTCTTACCTTGCTGTTGTATTTGGACCATATATTGGGTTACAGATATCAGATCGATGCGATTCTTGCAGCATTGGGAAGCTAACAGAAAATGTAACAACTCTTTTATTGACCTCGAAGACTAATTTTGTCATTTGAAAGACGAGAAAAATAAAGAGAAAAAAAAAAATTTAACAGCCTTCAATAAAAGGAGATTAAGTTTCCTAAAATTACTTTCTTAAATCCAATTTAGATCTTTTCATTAATTGGAGACCAATTAAGGAAATTGAGTTTCTTAAATTTAGTTTCATAAATCTAATTAATATCTTTTTATTATTTGTGAACAAATTAAAGAGATTTTGTATAAGATACACTCTTATTAAATAAAATTCCTTATTAATAGAGAAGGAGAAAGAGGGAGCACAGTAGCTCAAGACCAAAGAGAAACGCGTAACACCGCATGAGTAGCTAATTTTATTTTATAGGATTAAGATAAAACTCTAATATTTGTTTTAGATTATTTAACTTTATTTAAAATATTTTTCTTTGTTCTATAATTACACAATGATGATAATTATTGATCTTTAATTATTATTCAATTTAATTTTTATTGATTGTCTTGTAGTCCTAAGTGTGGATTGTATAATAGTATTTAATATTTTTGTGATCTAAAGATTAAATAATTCATATTATATTAAATATTTTATGTAATAATTTGAGTATGTCATATTATTTTAAATTAATTATGTCATTAATTAAGTTACAATAATCTTTAGTAATAGTCAAAGCTTATAACCATAAACACTCCATAAAACAATATTAATTATCATTCAAATTAAATTCATCTTTGTATAATTAATAATAGATTTAAAATCCTGAAATTGTTCTTTAATTACCCTTACATTTTAATTTTAGTCATCTCATTTATATTTATTATTTAATTTTAATTTAACATGTAATTTAAATTCTTAGACTAATTAAATAATATTAAAATTTTTTTTTTTTCTTTAAATTAATTTGGATAGATATTAAATTTTAATTAATCTATTACTTCCTATAAATAAGACACCTTTGTATTTATTAAATATTACATAAATATTATACACTCACAAGTAAAGAGTAATTTTATTACTTAAAAATTCTCTAACAAGCAGTCACCCACATAGACCTCTATGAATGAGGTGGAAAAGAAAAAACCGATAAGTTCATATTATAGAGATACATTTGCCTAGCATCCATAACTAAGGACGTGGTCCCGAAGGAGATAATCATGGTTGGAGCAAGAAGCATGAATGGGTACTGATTGCGACTAGCAAGATGTGAACAATTCCCAGCATCTTGAAGTAGCTTAAATAGTTAGCACGCTCCATTTTAGGAAGAGTATCATACAGAAAAAATAATCTTACTCCAAAAGGATTTAGCTAATTCCTGTTAAGAAGTACTAATGTTATATATTAAGTGAAGAAATGGTTAAAGATATGAACAAGTACTTGTTAGCTTAAACCATTCCATTCGTCATAGAACTCTTTCACAAATTCCTCCATGAACTTATGCCTTCTCTCAGCCCTCCTCTGCCCAGCCTGAAATTGTAGTTTGCATTCAAACTCCTTGACAGACATAGTACATAGGCATATACTTCTTGACAGACTTAACACATTATGCATGTAGTTTAAGTATGCAGCAGACAAATTTTGCAACATGGAAAAATGCACGGTGAGGTATTAGTGAAAAATTGATAAGGTCAGCAAAAATCATAATACAGCTGTACCTTGGTTTTCATCATATCTTTGAGCTTGAGAAGCTTCTCATGAAAATGATTAATAGTAGTTTGCTCCTCTTTGTTCATGTATTGCTCCTTGGATAAATCAGACCGTGGTGGAATGGCAGGATCATGCAGCAACCTCTTCCTACTCCCACCAAAGGTGAAGCAACGTGCAATTCCTGACATTGAAGGGATACAGTAAGGGGGGTTTCCCATTCATACTTTAATATCCCAGTTACTGTCCCAGCTTTAGAATTTAAGTACAACATATTTAAGTAACCATTTAAACATTCCTCCCCTCCTTTGAAAAGCTGAAACACAGCTAATTGCACATACCAATAGCACCAATAGCATCAAGTCGATCAGCATCTTGCACAACTGCAAATTCTGGAAACCATTCAGTATTTCCATTTCCTGTCACCTCCTCTTTGAAACCTGAATATTGGAAGCAGCATCTAACATGAGTATTTTTCTAATAAATAAGCATGGAAAAGTAACATGCAAAGTGGCAGAAGCAAGTTATTATTAAGAACACGCAAGCAACTTAAAGAGGCACCAACTTATAAAAAGAATTCTACACATGCTAATAGTATTTTAAAGACATACAGAAGGTGCTGAGAAGTGCAGGAACTATCATTATCAGGGATAATGCAGGATGTTCCAGATAAAATCCAGGATACATCGAAAAGGCTTTATTTGTTTGAGCTGTTCTTGGAGCCTAGTGTTCTTGAGAAAAGAATAGACTTGTTAGAAATATAAAATCAATCTTGTTCCTTCACCTAACAGCTTAAGCTTTTAAGAGAGTTGGGCATTAACATCATATGGTATCAGAGCCTCCCTGACCAAGTGGTCAGGAGTTCAATCCTTGCCACCTCCATTCTTCTAAATTAAGTAGAACTTCAGCACAAGGTACAGTGGGCCCACGCATTGTCCATGGTTCAAGCAAAAGAAATTCTTGCATGAGGGTACGTGTTAGAAATATAAAACAAATTTTGTTCCTTCATCTAACAGCATAAGCTTTAGGAGAATTGATATTTAACAAAACTAATGGATTATGGATAGGAGTGATTCCTATATCCAATAGGGGTATGCAGGTGCATGGACCATGGCTATATTAAAAATACAAAGGTTTTATGGTCAATCAGATTTATATTTACCAAAACCAAGCTGACAGAGGCAACCAGGAAACAATCTGTTTTACAGTATTAGTCCAACCAATTCTGAATGAAATGTACGTTGTTAGATGGACTTGTACAGTCTGAAAAGCTTATGCTAATCCTTGGCTGCTATCTGCCTTCATACCAGGTTTAATTTTCTTAGGGGCCAAAGGTTTATCCTTATAAATTGACACTTTCTTCAATGATGTATGAATTATGAAATTTACAACTAGGTAATTGAAATAAATAGCATGCAATTTAGGGGTAGACAGAGTCAAACTCTTACTATTTGGAATTTTGGACAATGACAACCCCATTAAATGAAGTGTCTCAAAAGCTCTTGAAAGTTAGTTATACATGTCCAAAATCCTCTAAGTAGAGTTTCTTGGAATCCAGATGATCAACAAATGTAAGATGTCTTTATGAGTCGTAAATATTACCCTTTCCCTTAAAAAGTACCAACTTAACATAATTTGGCCAAATATTTCTATTTTCTACCTTTAGATTCTTTCTCTTAGAAGAATTTCCCTAAAAACTGTCATAGGCACCTTCATACAATCAAAGCATTGAAAATAAAGGAAAATATCAAAAATTAAAAATGAGTAGCAAAGAAATCCTAACAGATCATTTTATCTCCACCTGAGATCATGCATCAAAATTAAAAAAGACGATCTTATCTGTTTGGTTACTTATATGCGAAAACATTTCCCCTATATTTCTGCTGAAAATTATATTTAATTTCAATTAAGAAAAACAAACAGGAAGGACAACATTGTTGAGCTAAAAAAAAATGTGTTCCACTAACTCACCCATTCCCTTTATAATCTTCAAAATTTTTGACTTTTTGCTCTCCTCAACTCCCTCTTCCTCGAGAAAATTCTCAACAATTTTTTCCTCAGATGGATCCCTAGATCAGATGAGAAAGTACTAGGTCATATGAGGAAAAGGAAAGAAAGAGAAAGAAAATGCAAAAATGGAAGAAATATGTTAACAAAAAATGTGAATGGATGGAAGCACTACGGATGGGAAAATTCATAAACTTAGCTTGCATATTATGCAAACAAAATATAAGCATTATTAAAGGAATAAAAAGTGAGTTTTAAGATCTCTCTTACACTCTTGAAACACAGTTTGCAGTTATCAAAATTTATTCATGGATCAAGGTTAGTGTTTTCATATATTATTGCTTGTGAGAATCATGAATACTAAAATCTTTATGTTTTAATGGTAGTTTTATGTATTAAGAATCCTAGGAAAACTACAATTTACATATGGTATTAGAGCAATAGGTTGTGGAATTTATAATTCTCCATTGATGATATTTGTATAAACCCTAACTATGAAAATTTGGGTTTTTTTTTATTGTTTTATCCACTACGCAATGAATAGCACTTAAAAGTTATCCGTGCACGCTATCTCCTTTTTATATCAATCGTATTACAATTGCTATTAATTTGGGATGATATTATATGCCTACTTTATTCCTTTATGGATGAAGTTTTATGCATAATGCTATTAATTTGGGATGATATTATGTGAGATTTGTTAATCACCAAAGTGGTCAAATCTTTAAATTAATTTAATTCCAAATTGTTTGAAAGTTATTTTTTCAATTACCCAAAGAATAAATGTTGTGAATGACATGAAGACTATTTGTATATGAGTAAATTAAAGTTCATTATTATAAGGAATTTATAGATCGCCCAAAGGTTGATTAGTTGTCTTTATAATAAATGGACATGATTGTTGGTAGTGTAAATGCACTATTAGTTTTATTTATATATCCAAAGATAATAAATATTTCTAGTTAGTGCATATATCATTGTCAAATAATATTAAATTTGTTAGCATTATTATTTTTGTTGTTGTATGTTGATGTATCACTCAAAGAAGAACATTGATATACATTGAATGCTTAAGTGATTTGTTATCAGAATCTCTATATAATATATTAATTTATGACTCAAAATATTAATGTTAGGCATACAATTATTGCAATATCTGTCCTCATTTCTTTAAATTTGCTTGCTTCATTTGTTCCAGTCTTTAATGGGTTGAACTTCTCTAATTGAAGTGAACAGGTCTAATTTCACCTTGGTATAATGGATCTTGGTTTAGCACTCCACGTAGATAAGCTTGCTACTATTACTGCTGCTAGTAGCAATGAAGAGAAAGTTCATCATAAGGCTTGGGAAATGTCAAATAGACTGAGTCTAATGTTTATGTGAATGAGCATAGCAAACAACATCAAGTCAGTTCTTCCCAAAACTGAAAGTGTTAAAGAATTCACGAGTTTTATGGAAGAGCACTCTCAAACTGTTGACAAGCCTCTTGTTGGGAGATTAATGGGTACTTTAACCACCAATGAAGTTTGATGGTTCTCGTACTATGTATGAGCATGTCATTGACATGACAAATATAGAAGCAAGACTCAAGTCTTTGGGAATTGAAGTGGATGAGAATTTCCTTGTACGGTTCATTCTGAACTCATTATCGTCTGAGTATGGTCTATTCCAAATGAACTACAATACCATGAAAGGCGAATGGAATGTGCATGAATTGCACAGTATGTTAGTTCAGGAGGAAAGGAGACTTAAAAATCAAGGAAATCACTCTATCTATTATGTGAACCATCAAGGAGCTAGAAAGAAAGTTGAAAAAAAACATGGAAAGGGAAAAGAATCATTAAAGATTGGAGAGTCCTCTATCAAAATCTAGAAGAAAAAGTCAAACAATAATAGATGTCATTTCTGTGGAAAATCTGGACATTTCCAGAATGATTGCCCAAGGTGTAAGGCTTGGTTCGAAAAGAAAGGCAAGCTTAATACTTATGTATGTTTTGAATCAAATTTAACTGAAGTTCCTCATAATATTTGATGGATTGATTTTGGATGTACAACTCATGTTTCTAATATGATACATGGATTCCTTACAATCCAAACCATAAGCCCAAATGAGAAGTTCGTCTTCATTGGAAATAGAGTGAAGGTTCCAATGAAATGTGTCAGGACTTGCCGTTTAATCCTAGACATTGGACATCATTTAGATTTATTTGAAACTTTTTATGTACGTAGTATTTTTAGGAATTTAGTTTCTTTGTCTAAACTTAATGTTACCGGATACTCTTTTAGGTTTGGTAATGAATGTTTTAGTTTGTATAAACATACCTATATGATTGGTTCTGGTATACTTTGTAATGGTTTATATAAATTGAATCTTAATAATTTATATGCTAAAACTCTTACGATCTTACATCATAATATTGGCACTAAACATAGTTTAGCGAATGAATGTTCTGCTTACTTGTGGCATAAACATTTGGGTCACATTTCCAAAGAAAGAATGGAAAGGTTGGTAAAGAATGACATCCTTCATATTTGAATTTAATTGACCTTAATATTTGTGTAGATTACATTAAGAGAAAACAAACAAAACACACAAAGAAAGGTGTCACAAGAAGCACTTAGTTTCTTGAAATTGTACACAACGATATATGTGGACCTTTTGATGTCAATTCTTTCGGTAAAGAAAAGTATTTTATCATTTTTATTGACAATTATTCACGTTATGAATATGTCTATTTACTGCATAAGAAATTTCAAGCAGTGAATGCTTCAAAAATTTATATAAATGAAGTTGAAAGACAATTGGACAGAAAGGTGAAAATCATAAGGTCAAATAGAGATGATGAGTATTATGTAATATTTGATGAAACTGGACAACACTCAGGTTCATTTGCTAAGTTCCTAGAAAAGCGTAACATATGTGCACAATACACAATGCCAGGTATACCACAACAAAATGGTATATCAAAAAGGCATAACCGAACCTTAATGGAAATGGTCATGAGCATGTTAGGTAACACGTCTTTACCCTTGTCATTGTAGATGTATGCTTTAAAAACTGTCGTGTATTTGTTGAACATGGCTCCTAGTAAGACAGTTCCAAAGACACCATTTGAACTGTGGACAAGTAGGAAACCCAGTTTAAGGCACCTGCATGGTTGGGGATGTCATGCAGAAATAAGAATTTATAAACCACATAAAAAGAAACTGGATGGAAGAACAATCAAGGGATATTTCATTGGTTATCTAGAAAAGTCTAAAGGGTATAGATTTTATTGTCCTACCCATAGTACAAAAATTGTTGAAACTAGAAATGCCTGGTTCATTGAGAATGGACCAGTGGGAGTAAAGCTTCACAAAATGTGGAGAATAAGGAAGATAGAGTATGAGTTCCTTTGACTTGTGCTCCTACTTATGAAATTGTTGTTCCTCATGTTATTGAACCGCATAACAATCAAGAAGAACAACAAATTAATGATCTCAAGGTTAACAATGAACTTATAGTAGAACAACCACAAAAAATAGCATTAAGAAGATCCCAAAGAGAAAGGAAATCTACTATTCCGAATAACTATGTGGTGTATCTACAAGTGTCAGAAAATGACTTGAGAATGACAATGGTCCAGTTTTGTTTTCGCAAGCCATTAATAGTGATAATGCTGATAAATGGTTATATGCCATGAAAGATGAACTTAAATCAATGGAACATAATGGTGAATGAAATCTTATAGAATTACCTAAAGGGTGCAAAAGAGTTGGGTGTAAATGGATCTTTAAGACTAAGTGTGACTCTCATGCCAACCTTGAACGCTACAAGGCCCATCTTGTTGCCAAAAGATTTACTAAAAAAGATGGCATTGACTATAAGGAAACATTCTTACTAGTTTCTAAAAAAGATTATTTCAGAATTATCATAACATTAGTAGCTCATTATGATCTAGAGCTACATCAAATGGATGTAAAAACCACCTTTCTAAATGAGAATTTAGAAGGTAATGTTTATATGGATCAACCATATGAACGAACACGGCGATTATGAAAGGCGAGTTTAAGACAAGCATGTTCGGACACGTGTAAGAATTTATAACACATGAGACAGCTGGATACGACACAACGTGTCTAGTATTCATCGAATTGTCGATTAAAAAGATTTTTTTTTCGGTTAGGACAAAAATCGTCTCGGAAATGCCTGGTTCAAACACTTCTGGACACGCTGGGAGTGAACACTTCTCGAATATGTGACACGATTAAGACAGACTTGAACACGTTCCATTAATATTTAAAAAAAAAATAATTTTTATGACTAACGTTCAATTGAAGTATAACAATCAAGAAGAACAACAAACTCAATCACATGGTGACGTCCTAACAATGAACACTATATTAGAACATACTACAAAAAATATTTTAAGTTTTATCTTTTCACAAGTAACTAAGACTTTTAAGTTTTATCTTTTCCACACTACTATTTTCATCAACTCCTTCTACAAGAGTCGTATCAAGTCGTCCACTTCATTTGAGAATGACAATGCCTCACACCAATATTCCCTTTAGTTATTTTTTTTAATAGTGATAATCTTATAAATGATTAGTTCCATTAGGAGAAGTTGGTTTAGGAGATTTTTAAAATATGTCAATAGAAAATATGTTCCATATTTTTTAGGAAGGGCTTACTTTAAGAACTAAATATTGACACATATGACATATATTAAAATATTGTAAATCTTCAAACTTATAGAAATGATATTAATGAATTATGAATCTTTTTTCTTAAATTTTGAAATTTTATATATATATATGTATATATATATATATATATATATAGCTGTGTCAAATGGATGTAAAAATAATTTTTGAATTTGGAATTTAGAAGATAATGTGCTTCATAAGGATCAACCAATGGGGTTTTCAATTGAGTGGAAATAACACGTGGTGTGTAAACTTAAGAAATCAATATACGAACTTCAACAAGCTTCCCGACAATGGTATCTCAAGTTCAATAATACTATTGTATCCTTTGGATTTAAGGAAAACATTGTTGATCAGTGTATATATCTGAAGGTCAATGGGAGTAAATTTATCTTTCTGGTTTTGTATGTTGATGACATCTTGCTTACAACTAATGATATTGGTCTATTAAGTGAGACTAAGAAATTTCTCTCTAATAACTTTGAAATGAAAGATATGGGAAAGGCAAGTTATGTGATTGGAATAGAAATATTCTGTGACAAATTACAATGATTGTTAGGCTTGTCTCACAATATATCAATAAAGTTTTAGAAAGATTTAGAATGGAAAAATGTTTAGCATCACACCTTCCAATTCAAAAAGGAGACAAATTCAATCTCATCCAATATCCAAAGAATGATTTGGAACGGAAACAGATGGAAGCAATTCCTTATGCATCTGTTATTGGGAGTTTGATGTATGCTCAAATGTGTACAAGGCCAGATATCAGCTTTACAGTTGGTATGTTGGGTAAATACCAGAGTAATCCAGGATTGGATCAATGCAAAGCTGCAAAGAAAGTCTTAAGATACTTGTAAGGAACGAAGAATCACATGCTTACTTATAGGAGATCCAATCATCTTGAGGCGGTTGGATATTCAGATTTAGATTTTACTGATTGTGTAGATACAAGAAAGTCCATATTTGGATATTTGTATCTTTTAGCCAGAGGAGCGATATCATGGAAGAGTGCGAAGCAATCAGTCATTACTGCATCCACCATGGAAGCTGAATTTGTGGCATGCTTTGAGGCCATAATTCAGACTAAGTGGTTGAGGAACTTTATTTCAGGACTTAGAATAGTCGACAGTATTGCTAGGCTGCTGAAAATTTATTATGATAATTCTGCAGTTGTCTTCTTTCCTAAAAATGATAAGTATTGTAAAGGTGCTAAACATATAGAATTGAAATACCTTGCTGTTAAAGAAGAAGTTCATAAACATAGAGTGTCAATATAGAGCACATTAGCACTGACCTTATGATTGTTGACCCTTTGACAAAAGGGTTACCGCCCAAAACATTTAGTGGACATGTTGAAAGTAAGAACATTGTTGCCAAGTAGGCCTTATTGTATATTATGTTAATGTTTATGTTTTATGCACTTTGACACTCTGAACTCATGAATGAATATATTTTTATTTACCTGTTTTCCGAGTTTGTATACATGATTGAATAGGAATGATGATAACTAGTTTTATTTTTAATAAAGACATTATTGTTGGACTAATTATGTACTTCCCATTTACAGGTCATGTTAAGGAGAAGATTAACTTTGTAGTACATGAAAGGGACTATGTTGGTTAAATGACATAAAACCACCATGACTCATGTTAGTTCTTATTCTTAATTATGATGAATGATGTATCCAACGTATAGAAGAATTTGACTATATGTATGAATGCGCATTATGTTTGACAAGTTTATTAAACTATAAAGAAAGATAATATCACATGAGCCAAGTGAAAGAATGTAAAACTTAAGTATGTCTCATGTGTTGGACATGTGATTTATCTTTGTTTGTTTAATAAATAATTAATTAAATTAAAGGGGCTAAATTCTTATTGGATAAAAAGGAAGGGTAATTTATTTTTAAAGTAAAGTAATTTTCAACTTAATGGAAGTTGGCAAAATATAGTTTAATGTAAAAACTCAAGGTCATGTTCTTGCCATAAAGGGTTTTTTTCTTCCCTCACCATCACTAAACTAGAAGAAGAGATAAAAAGGAAGACAAAGGAGTAGAAAGTGAGTTTTAAGATATCTCTTACACTTTCAGAACACAATTTGCTGTTCTCAAAATTTATTCATGGATCAAGGTTAGTGTTTTCATACATTCTTGTTTGTGAGAATCATGAATACTAAAAATCTTTATTTTTTAATGGTAGTTTTATGTATTAAGAATCCTAAGAAAACTACAATTTACATTATGTTTCAACATTTTTTAGTGAATTGATCACAGACAAACACGTGAATTGTGGGCACAAACAGAAGATTTATAATGCTTACTAGATTGTTAAATTTTGAATATTATGAAAGCATAAAATTGTTATATATGTCATTTCTTTGGTTACTTAAAAGAACAATTCTTTACAGAGCTAACCATTGGAATTAAAATCCGTATAAATATTGGGTATGCTTCCAGCATTAGTTGTGTCAAAATAACTGAGAAATGAGAAAAGTATACCATAACTCAACTAACAAAACAAAGTGATATTGAGATCATGTTGAGAATTGTTCGAGAAATAAGCAGGAAAGAAATTTACGAACCTGAGGTATTTGTAGTCAGCTGGAGTTATGAACAAAGAGGTCAAATTATTAGTAGACTAGACTAGCATTTGATAGGTATTAAGAAAAGCATACTAAAATGTTTGTTGTGCGTGAGAAATGGAGATTAAGCAACCATGTTAAAAGGAGAGAGGAGAGGTGAATCAAAATCATGACCTATGTCATGGAGCAGTGCAGCAAGCTCTACCTGAAATAGAAAAAATTAAAAACAGAGTGAGGAGAGGATAGGATGGTAAAAATGAGAATGAAATGTGAGTGTGAGGATGGAAAGTAGTTACGATTTCCATAGAGTGAGGGTCGGAAGAGAGGCCTTCCTCGGAGGCAAGAGAGAGAGCAAGGTCACGAACCCTCCATACGTGCGATGCATCGTGAGAAGCATCGTTCCCTTTCATGGCTTTCTCCACCAGCTGCTCTGCTTTTCTCACCCTCTCATTCCTCCCCATACTCTCTCTCCCTCTCTGGAATTGAAATGCTGCGTCGTTTCGTTTCAGTGAAACTGAAATCTCCTCCAAAACCAAAAGCTTTCAAGTTGGAAGGGGATCCGGGAAGTGGAATTGAACAATGAATATGTGGGCCTGTGGAATGTGGGTGGACCACCATATATATCATCATTGAACAATTGCACCCGACTCTAGGGCCTGCTCGTTGATGGTGACCCAAAAATAAGGGCAAGCTCTCGTTGACTACTTGGGCTATCTCTGAATATATATATATATAATATAATATATGAAATAAGTAAGAAAGAAAAGCGGCTTGTTGGATAATTAAAATTAAAAAATCAAAATAAAAGATAGGAATAAGTAATAATAATGATAAAAATATTTTGTTCATATAACTTAAGAAAATATAATTTAATATTTATTTGATTTAAGATAAATTTTATCATTATGTTTAAGATGGGAGAATACCTCGCTTAAGTGGTTTGGACGTGTAATTATTACTTCTAGTAAAATTGAATTGTTCTTAAAAATTAAGTAGATCGGATGGAGAATATTTAGACTATTATCAAGAAAAAACATAGGTGAAACGGTTAAAAAGATCTAGATTTGAATGGAGCACTTTTCTCAAAATTTAAATTTACGAAATATATCTGTGATAGCGTCGTCGATCATGTATATAACCCCACCTCCAATGAAAAATGTTTGGTTGTTGTTGTTGTTTAATTGTTTATCTCCTCATTTGGAGAGAAGAATTTTGGACTATTTCATTCTTTACAAATGTTTTCAATATATTAAGCAAGTTTTGGTTAGTGAGCGGTAACGATCTCTTTACCTTCTGTTATAAAATTTACATAAAATCAATGTGTTAGTCTAAATGAAAAAGTTTTGATTTTAAAAATTATGTATATAAAAATAATATTATTATAAAAAAATTTTGTTTAAACACTTTATCGTACTTAAAAAAATTAGTTTCCAAAACATTAACAGGATATGAAATTTTTTCAGGCGGGCAAGGCAAAAGTTTATGGCATTCCACGTTGCATACATCATCAACAATCAGATATTCAAAAATTTTGTGGCTTTGTTTTTTTTCATGTATCTTTCTGACTGTCTCTATCCTATCACTCATTAAGTCATTGTCTATCATTATACATTGCCTAATTCAAAGCTATTTCTCACTTGATTGCTCATCAAGTTTGAAACTAAGATGATTTATAATAATTTATTAATTGGGCGTAACAAACCAAATGCCATAGTTTGCGTGTTTATGTTTATATGATATTTTTACCTACACAGATTTTGTTCTTACAATTCTATACAAATTGGTTAGCCCCACCAAACATTTTTTTTTTTTTGTTTGTTTGAGTTAAACTCATATGAAACTAAATGTAATCTAAACATTTTTATGAAACTCAAATATATTATGTAACTAACAACTTTGGTTGTACCATGTTGTGGCTCCAAACTAGTAGCATTATTCTCTTTGTTTTTCCTTTTTTTTTTTTGTTAATTTTATTGTATCCTGCAACATGCACGTAAACCGTGCTCTAAAAAATAAAAAAAACTTGTTCGAATGAGAGTAGGAAACGTGAGAAAGGTGTAAAATTAAGTATTGGAATGAAAGGACAAAGTCAAAGTCTTCCCTCCAAACCACAAATACCAGAAACTAATGTTTAATTTGAGTGATGCCTTGAATAACATCTCAAACCATTTCCTCTCCAAAGTCCAAACCCCTCCTCCATCATGTTCATCCCTAGCTAGTCTCTGATCTTCTCTTCCATGGCCAAAACCAAAACCAAAATCGAAGACCTCCAATATCCAAAACCCAAAACCTCTTTATATCTATGTTGCTTTGGATCACTTCCCCACAAAACTCCAACAGAATCAACTATTACAAGATCTGAACATAACCTGAAACAAAAGAGCCGCAGCAGATGGTTTCCATGGCAAAAGATTCGACTTCAAGTGAAGAACCCAACGACCAAAATGGTGCCGCTCGAAGGCTCAGAGTCTGATGAGAAAGAGAAGCTGAAACTCAAATCCAAAGGCGGAGCTAACAAAGTTCATTCATCAACGTGGAAGTCAAAGTTAAACCTACAAAACAAGACTCAAACCAATCCTCCACCGCCAAGTCAGACACTGCCGGTGCTCCCTGTCACACCTAATCAAACACCCTCACAGGTGTGTTCAACAAAATAATGATAATCACACACTTATTTATATATAATTTCATATTTACATATTTTTTTATTATGCAATTATAAATATACTTACATTTTAATTGTATCACTTATACAAATTTAAAATATGTGAGACTTTAATTCTCTCACCTATAAAGATTTAAGATACGTGAAACATTAATAAATGTGTAGGAATCATTTTCTATGTTCAAATGTATCACCTCGGGCACAAATTAGCAAATTCGGTTCCAATTAAGTTAGTGAAGTTTCTGTTATCTTTTCTTCATTTCAGCCATCTCAGCCAAACCGTGAAAACAACATAGAGGATGACACACGTCAACAAAGTAGCTCATCTTCCACCAGAGCTACCCTTGCCATGTCACTCGCGGTTTCTCTCATAACAGCAAAACGGCAGGTGCAACACTTGCTCTCGTCAATGCAATCTCAAACAACATCGAAACACCCCAAGCAGCTCCAAAACGCAAAGAGGTATGATCCTGTGGTTGGCACGTTCGTGGTTATGGTCACTTTGGTAATAATGATACTATGGGGTCGTTTATGTGCCATCCTTTGCACCTCCGCGTGGTTGTATTTCTTCCCCCGTTTCAGAATGATGGTGGAAAACGACAAAGGGAATTCCAATAATAATTCAAACGACTTGGATTTAGATTTGAAGTTGTACAATAAGAAAGTCATTTTGGAGGGATTTCTTGAGAGAAATCACCCTGATGGGCTATAAAAAGTATTGTAATTAGGAAGAAAATTAACTTTATAATAATATCTTAACCGTTCAATGAACAAGAATTTCTAGTCATTATTAGATGGGGCATTGCTCTTGTTGTTTGATGGTAGCTCTTTACATGTACATTTTGATTTAATGGGATTTATTTTATTGTTAGATTTGTATCCCATTTCTTCTGTAATGTCAGCTGCCTTTAGGATCAAGAGTCGTGGCATTGGATACAGCCAAATTCATTATTAGTTAGGAGAAATAAAATGGCCAATTGTATCATTAAAGATCAAAGTTACGCAAATAAAATTTGTGTTCGATTTATTATCAAACACGGATAAGAACCACGAAAAAAATTGAGGGTTTGGTTTGAAGCTTCGGGGTTCAAAAATCCAGTCTGTTGGAATAATAGTGTTTAGCAAAATAGGGAAAAAAAAGAAATAAAGACTCTAAATAGTATTTTTTAGATTGATATGTTGTGTGATAATATAAAACAAAATATTAACTAAATGGTCAGATTTATATTAATAATTAGGTTAAGTATTAGTAAATTATTACTTGAACAAGCTCAAACCCATAAATACAATAAGGTTACCAACCATAATTAAATAAGGTAATAAATAAGCAAACATAATAAAATTATAAAATAATGATTAAGATTGCTTACTCAATTACATAACTAAATGATTCCACAGTACACTCTAAAGATCATTTGAGAAAATTGTATGATTGAAAAGAAACATATTACTAGAAAGATACACAACAAAAAAAGTTTCAGTAAGTATGATTCATCATAATCAACAGACACTATCATATAATTTATTAATAAAAAAAGGAGTTAACATGAGTTTAATTTTCCAGATGACAGAAAAGTTAGTATAATTATCAAATAAGTCCCCGTAAGAATGATTTGTCGATGGAAAGAGAAAGTAATATGATTCGTCAGCATGAAAAATACTATTAATATAATCTATTGGTCATCAACACCCAACACAATTAGAACTCTAAGTCTTCAAATTGTGGCAAACAATAGTCAACTTAAGTCTCCAAAATCATTACGTGTGAGCATCTTCTTGATCTTCAATGGTCTTCACATAGCTTTAATGTAGTTGAGTAGCCCCGCTATCAAAATTTTATGCCCTTTTCTAGCCTAGCCATGGTATTAGAAGGCAAAGCAGGAAATAGGGAGAGCAATAAAATTTTGGCATTGGGCTACTCAATAACATTGAAGCTCTATGAAGACTCATGAAAAATAAAAAAGGTGCTCACTAATGATGTTAGAGACTTAAGCAGACTCTTGCTAGCCACAAATTTGGAAGAAAACTTAGTAACAAAGTTTTGACTGATGAAGGAATTGTCACCACCAATGGTGGGTAAAGATTATCATTCTCACTTTACCCCTCAATGCCATGAGGCATTGGGAAACCAACAATAATATTAGTGTTTTGATAAAGAAAAAGAGAACTGGGAAAGACAGAGGACACAAACTTTTGAATAATATTCTATTAGGTTGATATGGTGCATAATAATGTAATACAAAACACTAATCCAATCATTCCATTTATACTAGTAATTAGATCCAGTAATAATTTAGTATCACTAGTACAAACACAAGCTCATTAATACAATATGACTACCAATCCTAATTAAATAAGGTAATAAATAAAGAAATATAATATTAATTTCACAATATACAACAATAACAATCAAATTTTTTCTCATTAAATAGAGTTGACTACATGATTTTTTAATGATATTTTAAAATATTATAAAATGTACTAAAGATATTATTATACATATATAAGAATGCTTGAATGAGGAAAACAACACAAATCAGGATAAGGTTTTGCCTTAGACAAAAACAAAAATTATATCTTAATAAAATGAAAAAAATAATACTAAAATATATATGTGTGTATATGTATGTGTTAAGGAATTAATGTCTTAATTAACGAATATGGATTATTTGATTGATTTATAGTATTAATTGGAAAGATTGATACTGAGTAATTGAAAAATCAATATTATAAAATTAATTTATGATATATCGTTACGTTGTTTTCTTATTATCCTTATTGTGAACACTCAATTTTGTCCGGGTTATTAAAAAAAAACTTTTTAATGCAAAAAAAAAGAGAAAATAATTTTGGTTATGCTAATAGGTGTTCTTTGATTGCTTGACCCTTTTCTTTTTCAGCCCAAAAGCTTGTTTAGCCCACTCCTTTATAATTGTAAAAATTTACAAAAAAAATCAAATAAATAAAAATAATAATAATAAAAAGATGAAGAACCTACCGTAAAACCTTTCATGCTTTTTCCACTTTTTTGTTCTCCTCTTTTTGCATTGTGAGTATGAATCCACTTTTACTTTTATTTGGTCTTTTTCTTTTTTGCCTTTTTTAACCAAGCATCATGCACTGATACACTAACACTGCAACAAAGGCCAAGTTTTTGCTCCTCACTACCTTCACATCCTTCACCAGCACCGATGCACTACACAACACTCACTTTCACTTTCTTTTTCTCTCTCACGTCCTCACCAAAGACACACACTACACTTTCATTTTTTTTTTTTTCTTTCTTCTTTCTAACCGCACTACAGAGCACACCATTAACTTTGGAGGGTTCCTTTTTCTTGGCATATAAAAAATTCGCATTTTGGCGGCGAGGGGAGGGGGTTCTCTTCACCCATTTTTTATCTCCACGCAGCTCCATATTCAGCACCCTCAGAGGGCCCCTACCACCATCTCATCCTCACCATCTCCATCCACTATAGACCACCACCCCATCTCCAACATCACTACCACGTGACCACCTCCATTTCCACCATCAACCTTTAAACTCCATCCTCACCGCTTCATCGTCATCTTCACTATCAAGCCACCCCTCAAGATCCATAGCCGTTAACCTCCATCACCTCCCAACCTCCACCACGCGAAGCTCACCATAACAACCCCTACCTTCATCAACCACATCCTAACTACTTCCAACCACTCCTCCGCCGGTGAAGCATCACGCCACCACGCACCGAGCAGTACCACCCAAACAACCACCGTACATCTTGCACCATCGTACCGTTCAGCCTCCATCTCATCCTTCCAGGCACCAGCCAGCCACGAGCCACCGTGCTTACCAGAACCGTGAAGACAGCAGCACAGCACCCATCGCACCCCTGTGTTTTCTGTAAAGTTCCACTGCGCAAGCCTATCTCCGATCCACTGCCCACCACGGAGCCTAACCACCGTAGCTCCCTCACTTGCAGATTCAACCTTGAAAACCAGTAACCACCACGAGACACTGTGCCCATCAGCTCCACCCTTCCCCGCGACGCGCCTTCCTCCGCGGTCATCACGCGTAGCTCCGCCCAGCAACCCGCACTCGACCAACGCGCCACCACCGTCCCCTGGAACCCGCAACCAGCCGCACGGAACTGACCAGTCTCAACCGCTGCACCCAACTGCGCCGCCGTCTTCGAGCCCAGCAACCCGCTTCTCTTCATCGTTCCACCCGGACCCCCCCGAGGACACCGTCTTCATCACGTCCTGCCTCTCCACTGGATCTGCACCATTGCACCGTCGCGACAGATCTGCCATAGCCGCCGTCCAGCCGAACCCCCAGATCCGACCGCCGTATCACCACCATCCGTACGTCATGTTGCCGTCCGTTCCCGAACCGCTGTGCCTTCATCTCTTTTCCTTTTTGGTTTTTAATGCCTAATAGTTATAGTGTGCAGGTGTTGTTTTCTATTTTTATTTTGTTTACGTTTCAGCTTTTTTATTTCCTTTTATTTATTTTCTTGTTTTTTTTATTTTGTTTTGTTTTGTTGGGTTGTCTGAAGCATGTTGGGTTGATGAGTTTGGAGTCATTTTATTTTACTTGGGCTTTCAAGTTTTTAGTGATCCAGTTTGTTTCTTTTTATTGTTTGTTGTTTTCTTTTTCTTTTTTGGGTAGAATAAGATAAATAACAATAATTTTACTTTAGTGTGTTTATTTTTAAATCTAAAAAAATGAAAATAACAAAAAAAATTCATCATAGACTTTACGGAGGTTTTTGTTTACCTTTTTTAACATTCTTATTTTATTTTTGTTAGTATTTTTTTAATAATCATGTTACTAATATGGTCTTTTCTAAAATGTTGATTTTTTTAAAAAAAAAATTAAAAAATGAAATAATTGGGCTTTGCTTAGAAAGAATAAAACAGGATTATTTACAAATTCATGACAATTGTTTGTTAATCTTGCATTTTTAAAAATCATCTAAGTTGCAAATGACGAATTATAATGATTCTTTTTTTAATAAATAATAAGATGTTTCAATTTTGTTAAAAAGAATGAGATTGGATTAATCGAAATATACGAACAATTAATTACATTTTTTTTTAAATCATCTAAGTTGACAGTTAATGTTTCTTTTTTAAATACATAATAAAATGTTTGAGCTTTGTTAGGAAATAATAAAATAGAATTTATGAATTGTAAGCACAACAATTCAATGAAAATTGTTATTTTATAAACTTTTAGAATTGTCGGAGTTTGCGTTACTGATACTTGACAATTCTTTCTTTTCTAAAATAATAATAAAATCAAATAATTTTTTAAAAACAAAAATATTTTCAAAATTAAAAATAAACAACCCACAATCGTTTTTTTAAAGAACGACGTGGAAAATGAACAAATTTCTCAGCCTGAAAAATTTTACGTAGGAGCGTAATCCTTATTCTGAATCAATGCCAAAACTAAATTTTCGTAATTTTTAATTTATTTGTTTATTTAGTTTTTATTTTTTATTTTTTATTTTTTAATAAAATGGGTAAAATAAATATTTTTAAAAGTTATACAAATTATAACTGATTTAAAGGTAACAGTCTTAAGATGGATGTATCAATTTAAGAAGTCTTTGTGGGGTTAAGTCCCCACCCTTCCTTCCTGAAACATGCATAATTGGACTCGAACTCAAATTTTTGAACGTAGCCATCTTTTTTGGTTTTTCAATTTTTTCCAATGAAAATAAAATTGATGACTATTGTTAAACAAAAAAAAAAACATTAACATTAACTCAATAACTTAATCCTTTAAATTTTTGTTAATTTAAGTCGTCATCCCGCCGCGATCCCGGTCGCAACACTTATCTTGAAGTTGCTAAATTATTCACAATAATATCAAATGAATGTTTCGGTGAGGGTACCTAATTGTATATTTGATTGCTAATTTTATGTGTGTAAAAAGTAAAACTTTGATTATCATTAGAATTTTGATACACGAGGCTCTCTTAGTGTATTGATTTATTTCTGTTATATCACCATTTCTTTATATGAAAAATTAGCATATTGATTAAATCATATGAATAGTAATCATCATAAGAGATTGAGAAAAAAAGGTTTGATAATAAAAATATGTTCACCCTTAATCGTCATGCTCATAAATGGATTCTGTTTTTTTTTTTTTTAATATGCTTTGAAAGCATATCCTTAAATTTTATGGCCACGGTAAACAATATATGCATTCATGACAAGTTGACAATGTGGGCCGTTTTTTGATAGGGGCTCATGCAACCTATTACCTATAAGTTTTATGATCTAAACTGTGTTAAGTTATTATTATTTACTAGTGTAATTACTTGAGCCATGCATGGGTTAGTTAAATATTTAGAATATAATTTTTAATAATTAAATTAGTAATTAATTTAACATTAAGAAAATATATATATATATATATATGTGTGTGTTTAATATTTAATAACTAGATTTTTTTACCATGTGTGACGACGGATAAATTTAGAATTAAATGATAAAAAATATAATATAATTTTAAAAAAAAATTATTAAATGAAATATATGTAATAATTAGTAAAAAATTATTTATAAGTTTAATTTTAAAATACATAATATTTTATGAAAGAATTTCATTCTAATATAAATACTAAATTATTTAAATATATAATATTATAAAACAACTTATATGTTTTAAAAATATTTAAACAATTTAGAGTTCAGTCAAAAATGCATATAATGTTTTTATATATAAATATATACTATTTAATAAAAATTACATATAAATTAATTCAATTTATATTAATGTAACTTAAAATGAAGAAATAATTAAACAAATTTTGCCAAGGAAGAAATAATGAAACAAATATCTAATTTATATTTGAATTTATTATAGAGCTTATAGTAGTAATACATTGGACCAATCCAATGTAATGTTCAACAGCCCAATAATTCTAATTTTGGGGGATTTCATTTATATAAATATTAATATAATTTTCAATAAAACTAAAAGTGAAATAGATAATAAATAACAAATAGATAATAATAAACAAAATAATTTATATAGTAAAATATATATTAAAAGATACTAACCATATAACGTTTACCACAATATGTATTATGAAATTAAACAAATTGCATTATAAATTGTAAAAACTTATAAATATATATTCTCCTGGATTAAAATATTAAATAATTGACTTTAGGTAATAATTGCAACTTTTTTTTAGATACAATAAATTTAATAACCTAGTCTATATTTGATATGTTGTCCAAAAAAAGGAGGAAAAAGCATAAATTCGCCTTCTACAATAATTAGAATAAATTGGAAATAAAAAATATCGGTACAACTTTAGCCTTCTGCAATTGTAGGCTAAAAATATACAATTAAAAAAATAAAAAAAAACTATAAGTACAACTTTTTCTATCATAATTCCTTATTTAAGATCCAATTATCATCACTTTGCTTCATAGCTTTCGTTAAAGATTTTGTGGGAAAGACCTGTAAGAAAAAACATAAATAAACGATAAACATTTTTTAAAATCATGATTCAAATCTTAATAATTATGATAATATATTAAAAATATATAATAAAAAATACTCAAAGAGAATCGTGGAAAGATAGAAGCTTACCTCATAGAAAGGAGACAAAGAGAACCAAAAAGGTGAAAAGGTGAATATGTAAAACAAAGAAAGATGAATTCAACCAAAATGAAAAAAGATATAGAAACTGTTAACCAAATAACCTAATAAAGCGATTAAAAATATTAGAGAATTTTACATAGTCCGATTCCTTTGTATTTTGAAATTAGAACAATTAAAATAAAATTCAGTCAAGGAGAATGAAAGAAAGATAGAAGCTTAGTTAGATAAATAAGATAAAGAAAACAAAAAAGGTGAAAACATAGATTTGTAAAGCAAAAAAAAATTAGTTGAATCGAAATGAAAAAACTGAAATCGTAAACCAAATACCCTAATGTAAATGAATAAATAATGTCAGAGAGAATTTATATAAAGTGCATCTTTTGTATTTTGAAATTAGAAAAATTAAAATAAAATCTAGTCAAGAAAAATGAAAGAAAGATAGAAGATTAGCTAGATAAAGAAATTGAAGAGAACTAAAAAGGTGAAAACATGAAACTATAAAGCAAAAAAAGATTAGTTGAATCAAAATGAAAAAAATGAAACTGTAAACCAAATACCATAATGTGAAGGAATTGATAATATCAGAGATAATTTATATAGAGTGAATCCTTTGTATTTTGAGATTAGATAAATTTGATTTAAATAATATATTATATTAGAGGCAATCAATAGTTTGTAGGTCAAACAAAATATTATTAGATGCAATCAATTAATTAGTGAATTAAAAGGATCAGTTTTAAATTTTAGAATTTGAATCCATATATGTTATTTGAGTTATTAAATCATCCTTTGAAGGTCAATAAATTAAATTATGTTTAGAATTTTTTTGTTTAATATATTTAGAAATTTAAAGGGATGAAAACAGATAATCATGTGAATAAATGAAAGTTATATTGAGAAATTACATGACAGAGATTGTTTAGCCAAAATTAGGCTATATTTTAAATAATTGCACAATCTATTTCATTCAAAGGTAGCAGGATATGTGATAATTATAGTAATTATAGACAACTATAATTATAGATAAATATAATTCAAATTTTAATTTTGTCAAAATAATGAATAACATGAGATTATTCTTGTAATTATTCAAATTAAATGTTAAATAAAATAAAATGCTAATTTGAAATTATGTGATAATTATAAATAACTATAATTATAGATAAATATAATTTAAATTTTCAATTTTGTCAACATAGTGAATAACGTGAGATTATTTTTGTAATTATTCAAAATATTAAATATTAAATAAAATTAAATGCTAATGTCAAATTATTGTCATAAGTGAGTAATTTAAAATTCAAATTATTCTTTTCAACTCAAATAGAATTGCTAATTTTTACTTCAATCTCTCATTGATTAGGTATAAATGTGTCATAAACACATTTTCATATTTATTTTTTAAAAAATTATTTATAAAATGTATAAGCGTTGACATACAATAATAAATACTTAATTAATTACATTTAATAATAATGGATAATTTCACTCTTTTCTATTTTATTTATTTTAATTTAATTTTTGTACATGTGGTCAACGTCAAGTCATATGGTAGATTTTTACTAAGATGATGACATATTGACATATCAATCATATATCTTTTTTTATATATTATATTGATTGATGAATATATTGATTGATTTTATATTATATTATACAAGTTGATTATATTGATTGATTTTATAATTATAATTATAATTGAAAAAACTCTACAATAAATTCTAAGTCATGGTAATAATTGATGATAATAAATATAATTTATTATAGAGCTCGTGGAAAATTTTATTCAAAGTAATGGTAATAATAATTGGAGATGATTCTACAATAAATTCAAAAATTTACTAATTATAGAGATAGGCAATTGGTGGTCTTTGATAAAAGTAACAAAGTTATTTTCAAGAATGCCATAATCTCTCAACTATTTTACTCCCAACCTAGAAGTTGCATCATGTTCATCCCTAGCTAGTCTCTGATCCTCTTCATCGCTTTAACGAAATTGCCAATACCACTGTGTACAATTTCTCATTTGTTTTTTTTCTCAACTTCCCTCTTTGTCTCTATTATTACATAACTTTAATTTGTTCGCAAGGTCATGAGCATTTTACATTGTTCGTTGGTACGGTTCGTAAGACTCACAATATTATACCTATGAGAAGAAGATCAATCAACCACGACAAAGAAGAAGACTGATATATATTTTGGGACTTCAACATACTATTCTATTTTTTTTAGAAATTATGGGTTTCAAAATGTTCTTCCATTTCGTTAAAAGAATGAGTCTTTTTAGGTTCCATTATACTTTTGTATTTCATTCAAAAAATAATTTTTTTTTCTATTATTAGAAAATTGAGAAAGATTAAACTAGAAAGTTGAAACGTGATTTTGATCGGGAGTTATATGATTTTTTTTATTAATTTGTTTATTATATTTTTTTTTTTATAAATATGACATTGATTACATCACTTTACATGTAAAAAAAAAAGAGCACATCAGATGACATGTAACACCCTCCATAAGCAAGATCACATTTCGACTCGACTCATAATCATCGAAAATCAATTTGTAAAAGGTTTGAGTTATGAAAATAGAGTTTCAAAATTACTTTTATGAAACGTAAATTTTTGAAAATATTAGGTAATATTGAAAATCATATTTCAACTATTTATTATGCAATATTGACACCAATTAATATTTCACAATTTAAAGAAAAATATAAAATTAACAGACTTGGATTTTTTTTTAACAAGAATAAACCCTATGGTCGGCCCTACTTAATAAAGACGATACAACACTAAAGAGAAACTTTAATATACTTATTCCTTTTTATCATCGTCATCTTGATGCATCGACATCTATTCCTTTGTCAACACCGCACACCTTCAAGTTGAATGTCCACTCCTTATTGTTGTCACCAATCTCGGAATCATCGCTGCCTTTTATGTCTAAGACAACTCGATTCTTCTATTATTTGATTTTAAATGATCAAAATAACATAACAAAAGGTGAGATCACCTACACCAATACCAACATGGCGAAGCTTCGAGAGATAACACAAAATAAGAATATCATACGGGGATATCATACCAGGACTTTCAATACTATATTTAATATTAATCAACTATCATTATCCAATCATATATCAATCAAGTATTCAAAATAGTTGTCATATCAATATTCCTCAATTAATATATCATACTGAGATATAAATGTAATCATATAATGCATAATGTGCATTTGGACTTAATGTTCCTTACTCCATGGAGACTAAATGATTCGGTCAGAGAAATGATCGAAAAGATGCATGGTTGCATCACATGCCTAGAAAGACCACGCTATAATCCTCATTTTGATTTTAACATCTGACACTACCAGATATAAGGTCTTTATCGATCTTGAATAAGAATAGTGTCAAATAAGCCGGTCGGGATCATCGGTGTGTTGCATCGGTCTAACCTAAGGGAAGAAGCGCGACCAACCACCGTGTAGCAACCCGCACCCCGATGCCCCAAGGTCAACAAGTGACTTACACACTACGCATATCGCACTCACTCAAGAGGTGAGATTTTCTAGTGTTTCTCCAAGCAATGGTATATCAAATCCTCATCGGACCATTCCAATGCATGTATAATGCACCAAATACCAATCATTAGAAAGTATAATACCAATCACAAGTATATCTCATAATTTCTCGGATATAGTTTATATAATGCATGCGAATATATCGGTCATGAAAAAGTTCAATACAAGGTCATTCTTTTTAAATTCGTTTGTTCAATTAAATCATATTTCAACGCATATTTTTTTCCAATCATCTAAAATGCACCACGTGCCAATAATGAGGCAAAACACATTGTTTTCAAAAATGTATACGAGACACATTTGGTTCAATAGTATTCATACTGTATTTTCAACAGCAAAAATCATATTATCATATTTTCATCGTTATAAAACACTTTCGTCGTATTTTCACAAAATTGTGCAACATTTCCGTTACGTTTTCACAATTCCAAAACATTTTAGTTATATTTTCACAATTTAGTAACACTTCGCTCATTTTTGTAATTTCACAATATACAACTACCAAATCATTTTGACTTTTAAACCACGTACTAATTTTTCAATGTTATTCTCAATCGCGTAAAAATATACGTTTTTCAAATCGCATAGTATTTTTCCACTGTTTCAAAATCGCATAACTTAAAAATCATTCTTTTAAGTTGCGTAAATCATTTTCTCTCATTTTCAAAATATTTAAAACACTTTCCAAATCACATAACGACTTTTCGCCACTTTTCACAATCACGTAAAATAATTCATCATTTTTCAATCACGTAGTGATTTTTCAATAGTAATTCAAATTACGTAAAATATTTAAACGTAGTTCAAATCGCGTAGAAATATTTTACTGTATTTCAAATCATTTTTAAGATACGTAAAATATTTTTCAACATTTTACATTCTTGAACGTAAAATATTCTTCAATATTTCAAACATTATTTTGGACTTAAATAAATCAATATCATTTTCAACATATTTTTTTTCAAATCGTAAATTTTAAAACAGGCGTTTTTAAGATCGTAAAACATTTTTGAAAAATTAGCATACTGATTAAATCCATATGAATAGTAATCATCATAAATTGAGAAGAAAGTAATCATCACAATTTCATTCTGAAAATATTCTTAACCTTCAAAAAATCATTTTCAACTTTTCTCAAAATGATATAACTTTGTATTTCATTTTTCACATTTTTTTACTCAAGAAAATCTTTTTCACATTTCTTTACTCAAGAAATTCTTTTCCAAAATATAATCTACAAAATCACTTTTCCATTGATATAAATAAACGTTTCAAAACTTAACATTTTCTAACGTATTTCAAAACTCGAAAATCAATTATCGTTAGTAAAATTTTTAAAAACAATTATATTTCTATTTTTCTCAAATCAATTCTAAGATCAATTTTCTTCAAAATAAATTGAAGTTCAAAAATATTTTCGTTTACAAAAACTTGATTTCTCAAGTGATAAAATGCTCTAATTTCCTTTCCAAAATTTTTATACCAAATCAATTATATTTTCACTTTATTTTCAAAAAAATAATCAAGGAAATACAAGTCCTCAAAAACGTGGACATGACTATTGAAATCATAAAATATTTTTCCTTCTAAATTGATATGATTTTACACAAACAAAACCATTAAACTTTTGTTTTCAGAACCGTAAGATTTATGGTCATAGAAACCAAACCCATTTGTTCAAATTCATTTTCACTTTCTTTGCAAATTCTCAAAATTATTTTTCACTTTCTTTGCAAATCCTTTGTTCATTTTCATTTTTCATTTAAAACTCATGTTTAGTAAAATACTTAGAAACTTTTTACACCAAATAAATCAATAAAAATCCTTCTAAAATCGTGTTCATGTATTCTTTGAAAAATAAACCCTTTGGTTATTTTCTTTGTTTTTCTAACTATCTCATTTCATCATTCATGAAAATGTAAATTTGTGAACACCTATCTTGAGGTGTCTTAATCGAAATTCACCATGTTTCTATGGATCAAAAATTAGTTTCATTGTTCTTGAAAAATTTCAACATGAACCCTAATCAAGGCATCAAAACCGTATTTCTTCCTTGGAATTGGAGCCAAAAATTAATTTCTTTCCATCGTCATAAAAATCAAATCATGGCAAGATACACATACATACACATCATATATATATATATATATATATATATATATAAAAAACATGCCATATTATCATCATGCATAGTATAAGCATACCATCAAAATCATAAACTCATGCAAAGATATTAAGATAAGCAATTAATCAAAGTTCTCATAAACACATATAAATTATTAAATGAATACATGGATATGAATCCTCACATGGATTCACCATCCATCAAATATAAGACCATCTCTCACCACCAAATACTTGGTTGGTGAGATGGATCTCACCTCTTACCTCTTGAAGATCCTCAAAAACTCTTTGTTTTGCTTCTTTTTCCAAGTCCTTCACTACCAAGGGCTTCTCAAATACAAAACAAAATACATAGAAATTAGTATCTAAGCTTGATTAAGAGGAACCATGGATCAAACATGGTTTAGATCATGAAAAAGAAGATAAGAAATGAAGTTTCCTTACACTTCACCATAAAACACCCATAACATGGATCTTGAAGAAAGTCATGAAGATGAATGATTTAGAGAAAGTCTCCAACATGAAAGTTCTTATTCATCGTGTAGATTCAAGATCTATGGTTGGATGAAATTAAAAGAGATTGGATGGTGGTTTTGGGTGTCTTGGCGAACCATGCTAGAAAGGAGAAGGAGAGAAATTTTTTAAGAGTTTTGCTTGAAGGAAAGTTCAAGAATGATGAATAGAGAAAACAATTATGATACAAATAATAGAAACCAACAATTTTGGCCTCCTTTAGAGTGCATGGCCGTAGCTATGCTTGGAGAAAAGGTGAGAGAAAAGTTTGATGAAGACTTGTTTTTTGGAGAGCAAAGGTGAATTATAATCAATAATGACCAAAGGTGATCAATATGGTCTTCAAATGTTGCTTTAATTTCCAATGCACCACAAAATTTGTCCCCCCCTCCAAGTAGTCTTCTAAGAATGCAAACAAAACAATAAAGAAACATAATTGACTAAAGATCAAATAATTGTCATAAAGTCTCCTTTAGCTCCAAATTCATTAAAAACCGTCCCCCTCCTTCATGATGCATTTAATAATTTGTCATCTTTTCATGCCATTATTATTTGAAGCTTTTAATTTATTGATTAGTTCAATGGTTAGGATTAAGATACTTTTGATTGATAAGACTAAATCTAAAATTAGATCTTTCTCTTTAAATCCTAGCATAATTAGATGTGTCTCCAAAATAAAAAGTCAAGATTACTGAATTTTACTTTTAATCAGTAGGTATAATTAGTCTTTGTCACTTTTTAAGACTAAATCTTCACCATTGATTAAATCTTCATCCAATGGTCATAAATGGTCCTTATTACTTTACAAGACCAAATCTCCACCCTTAATTAATTCTTCATCCAATGGTCGTAAATGGTCTTTGTCACTTTTTGAGACCAAATCTCTACCATTGATTAAATCCAAATCCAATGGTTATAAATGGTCATAACCATTTTATTAAACTTATCCTACACCATTGATTAAATCAAGATCAAGTCTTTACTGTTGATTAAATCAACGGTTAATATCAAAGTCTTCAATATTAGACTTGTTTCCTATTGGTCCATCAAAATTGTCACAATCACTAATATTGACTTAATAGTATAATTTCTATTTTTATCTGCTAAAACCCCACGAAAGAATATATTTACTGTATTTTTATCGTCAGATAAATAAATACAAGATACAAAACTGATATAGAAAAATTTTAGAAGCTGTTTTAGGATTCAAGTTTAGTAAGATCCCATGTCTCCGTCTAAATCTAAAGACAAATTTTTTTATGCGTAGAAAAATTTTCAACTTTCTTTGAGGACTCAATTACCACGTATGGCCATCCTGAGCCCACATCTGATCAAAAAAAATTTCATAATCATCCACAAAAATCACAAATATTAGAAAACATTATGAAAATCAAAGTGATTATTAAAAATAATTAACGATCAAGAGAATAAATATTTAAAGATTTTTTCCGACCGAAAATTATTATTTTTTGACAAAGTAAATCACTCAAAACGATCAAATACTGATTGATGGAATAAACAAAATAATTTTTGATTAGGTATGTTATAAATTACTAAATAGTAAAATTTTGTTAACTGTCAAAATTATTGTTTAAGAGATAGGAAATTCAGGGTGTTACATGACACATTGCAAATTAGTTGAAAAGTATTTTTGTTTTCATACGTGGTAATATTTTTTTTTTCAAAATGACATTATTTTTTCATTGTGGTGACATATATCTACTTTATATTTAAATTTTAACGTCATATGCCATATGACAATTTTTCGGAGCAGATATTTACCACATAACAACATTTTAGATAAGTATTATCATGTCAGAATGATATGTGACATGATTCTAAGTTATGTACTCTCTTTTTATATATAATATGATATATGATGATGATGATTTTATTGTTAATTCTTCATTGTTTTTACAGCAAAAGAAGCAATTAATAACTAATCAATGTTTAGAATAACGAAAAAAATGCTAAACGAATATAAAGACAATTCAATTAAATTGATAATATGTATAACTTTTTTTTTTTTTAAAAAATGAGTTAAGAATATGATATTTTCATTAAGACATAATTTGTGTTTTATATAATATAACATTTGAATATATTAAAAAAATTAAAAATAGAATAATTTTTTTAAAAGAACGAAGATATAAGAGAAAGAGGCATGAATGAGCATTGGTCCGTAAGATGGATTAAAATTTTAGAAGAAAATTTAGTTAAATATATATGCCACATATTATTTTTAACTAAGACATCACCTATATTTTATATAATATATAAGTACATTAAAAATTAGAATTAGAATAATTTTTACTTATAAAAAAAATATATATAAGGGAAAGATGAATGAACATACATTGATCATTAAGATGAGCTGAATTTTTTGAAGGAAATTAAGTTAAAAATATATGATACATATTATTTTCTATAAAAGCATCACTTGTGTTTTATATAATATAAATAAATAATAATAAATGAAAAGATATAAGATATAATTTTTTTTGTACTAAGGAGGAGTAAGGCCCCTTACTATTGGCTACACTAGGCAAAAAATAAATACCAGCAAAGTCATTAATTAATAAAAAATATTGGATATAAATTATTTGATTATATATTAGCCATATTTATAAAATAGAAATTATTAAAAAATTCATAAAAATAGTTAATTTATTATATGACAAAGATATAATTTAATTTTATTTGGTTTAAGCCTTGAGTTAGTTCAACCTTTCTAAATTCTAATTAATTTAAACCCCACAATGCATCCAGATCACTTATTATATGGATAATTAATGTATCAAAACAATTTGTTTACATCATTAAATAAGCTTAATTACGAGTTACGATTATTATAATTATTTGAGTTAATTAATAATTATAATAAAAAAGGTATAAAAGATACTAATAAGGAATTTGGTTCTTCTAAATTTGTATTATACATTTTAGAGAATAAAATACAACATTTTAATTATTGATAAAAAATAAAAAATAATGATTTTATACTCTAATATAGTGGAATTGCATTCTACATCTCCCCCATATATTGGCAGAATAGGCAAGAATCTCCAATCAAAATCAAAATTGATTTTTTTTTAAAAAAATTTGTTGTACTCATTTGAGTTGAAAAACAAACTTGAAACAATTTGCACCAAAAGAAAAATATCACAAAAATTCCCATTAGGTCCCAATACTCCTTCTGGCCAAAGCCTTCACAAAATCTACTATTCCCTTTCTCTCCCTCAGCGACCGCCTCAATTCCCCATCTCTCCCTGCAATTTTCTGACTCTCAGATTCTCTTCCCTTCCATTCTCAATGCTCAGCCCTCGTTCCCCGCCTCTCCCTGCGCCGCCCTAGCCTCATCCCGCAACGCCGCTTCGCCGCCGGAGAAGCCCTGCCGAAGATCCCCGCGGCCCTTCCGCAGGATTTTCTAGGGTTTTCCGATTGTTCGTTTCCGCTTCTGTTGTTCTCCCTCGACGCCGTTTTTCAATTCCAGTCATTCTGTAGCATTAACGCGCTTTCATGGCTCCCGCGCGTCGACGCGGACCGAACAAGGCCAAGGCGAATAGGCACTTGAGTTTGGGCGATCTCGTGCTCGCTAAGGTCAAGGGCTTCCCAGCTTGGCCTGCCAAGGTGTAACTCCGTTCTTCAAACTTTTATTATTTTTCGAATATTGTTCATGTTTCACCTATGAATATGTGACACTTGCAATGCAAATCTTTGTGTTGCACTGCTTATTCGTACTTGGATTTTGAATAGATAAGCGTAGCTTTCAAGTCCTTTTTTCCGCTTAGTTTGTGATATTGTTCAGATGAGGGATTTTACATTTATTAATGTCTGATGTGGTGTACTTTGCTTTTTAGTGCGTGCACAGACTCTTTTAGTCGAACATTGTTAAGAATTTTGGTAAATTTGTTCTATTATGAACATTTTCATTGTAGGACCATTACTTTTATGTCCGCTTCCCTTTTTGTGATATTTCTGCATTGCTATGTGGTTACCAACTAGTTGTGGTAGTTGAACTTTCAGTTATTAGTATTGGGGATACTGATTTACTTGTTTCTTTGTCTTCAGATAAGCAGGTCTGAAGATTGGAATAAACCCCCTGATCCAAAGAAATATTTTGTTCAATTCTTTGGTACGGAAGAAATGTAAGTCTCTCTCATTCGTTTTTATTGTAACATGTAGCGAAAAAGTATGTGAACGGTTAGGTTGTCAAGTAATTAGGTGAATGGTGATAAGTTCTTTTGGGGTGCCCTTAATAACTCATGATGAAAAAATAAAACAAGGACCATTATCTGAAATTAGTAAAGAGGGACAAACTTAAGTGGAAACTGTGTAATATAGTTTGGAGGTGGAAAAGTGATTCAAATGGCATAGCTGGAATTTTGGACATAATACCCTGGCACATGTTGCCTTATTGTTTATCGAGTGAGCCTTTGGCTTTTGGTTGTTGCTGAAGAGTTTTCTTTGGCACACCGGCTGAGACAAAGTTATATTGAACTTTAAAAGTCCAATGTCGCATGTATAGTGCATCGTAGTGTTCATAGAACAGTATTCTTAGTCGTGGAACTGAAATAACAAGGTTCTTATTAATTCATTATTATATACTTCTCGATTTCGTGTCTGCGTTCCCTTGTAGGTATTATTTTTTTACGTGTCTTTATAAAGAACATTGGTAGTTAAGATTATAGTAAGGAATAATTATGGTTTCAAGATTGATGATTCTCAGTGCCAAACTGGTGAATATAAATAGTTGACTCCATTAATTACTTGTAGTGTATAATTGGCATTGTAATATATCAAGAATGTAAGCTTTAGCTGTTGTGTGGAGGCCGAAGAATGGTTTTATATATCTAACACACCCACTCACCCAAGAGCTTTTGGGCTTGAAGCATGGACAATGCGCATGCCCATTTTTTACCTTATGCTAAAATTAACTATGAAGAATGGGAGTAGCAAGGTTCAAACTCCTAATCACTTGGTCATAGAGGCTCTAATACCATATCAAAGACCGACTCTCCTAAAAGCTTAAGCAGTTAGGTTGAGGCCATTGAATGATGTTATATCTCTAACATAGTCTAAATGGAATTTTGATATAATGCAATTCTTTTGTTTTCTACCCAAGAGTTTATGAGGCTTAAGAGAAAGAGAGCCACTTTTAATGTGGCTCTAGATATTGTTGTGAGGATCTTCTATCATGATTCATGCGGATGGGGGTGGGGAGATGATTTGACTGTTGGAGTGAGGCTTAAACAGTTTATGCCTAAAAATTTGAGTTTGAAGGTTGTGTAAATTAGTTATTTCACTTGTTGTGGTATTTATGGCTCAGGACCAAACCCTTTCTTTTTCTTCCATTGAGTATTAATGGACAGAAGGGTTGGATCTCCATTAGGCTCACCCCCTCCCTTGGCCCTTGAATGTATCCAAAAAGAAAGGGATGGAGAGGTTGTATACCTGATAAATTTGATGGTTGGAGTTTGTAATTGAATCTAATTAAATAATAAGGAAAGCAAATTCAGGGATTTAGTTGGGATGCTGTAATGGAATTATGCTACTTGAAATACCAATTTTCTCACAGGAGAAGGTAGATTTTGTGGTTATCGCTTATTGCTTTGGAACTCCTCTATAGTTGTCTAGGTCTTCTAGCATCTGAGCATGTCAATATTAATTCATGATTAGCAATAGCCTAATAGGAAATCTGTTGATGATGTTCAAGTGATCTGGGAGATTTTTTGATGTTAACTGAATGTTTTGAGATTGAATCCTTCTTGCTAAGGGCTTGAACAGCTCTTTTAAGCTAGTGTATATCTTTTTATGGGTTCTTTTTCTTTTCTTTGGTTGTTGTGTGAGTATGTCTTATCCTCTGCTCTAGTACTTTCTTTGCTATTAATGAATCTTTTTTTTTTCTTTTGAAGAAAGAAGGTATCAAGATTTTGTAGTTTGCATTATTCTATAATTTTCATTATTTTCTTCCTTTTAAAAGTAGAGGAGAGTTTTTGAGGAAGATTTTTATGACTTGTTCTCTGTCAACTATAGATGTGACTCACAATCTCAAAAGGCGTAATATCCAGATATAGCTTCCCAGTTAAAGAATTAAACCTTGAGTTGACAACTACGATAAGAGTTATTTTAAGTATATTCCAATTAATTTGAAGAAAAAAGTCTGTTTATCCTCATCCAAACCTGAGTAATCTTGATTTTGTGATTACTCTGATGATTTCTGCTTTGTAGCCTTCTTGTTTATTCTTTTTCATTAGATTGATTGTCTTGCATTTTATTTGCTTACAGTTTCACCTATGTTGTGTTCTTTTCCTTCGCAGAGCTTTTGTTGCCCCTGCGGATATTCAGGCATTTACCACTGAGGCTAAAAATAAGTTGTCTGCTCGGCTTCAAGGCAAGACAAAGTACTTTGCCCAAGCTGTGAAGGAAATCTGTGCAGCATTTGATGAAAAACAGAAACAGAAGGCTAGTGATTTGACAGATGACACTGATGATTCTCATATGGGTTCAGAGGCTCCTTCTGTTGATGGACTAGTGGGTGACCTAAAGGATGCCATTGATGCTGTGGTATCAAATTCAGAAAGAGATAACATCGATATGGGTAATGTTGGCTCTAATTTGGGGCACTGTACACAGAGAATTGGAGAAAGTGATAGCCAAGATGAAAAGCTCTCTTTATCTGGCCATCCAAATGAAAGTTCTTCTGTTTTGTCACCTCTGATCAAAAGTAAATTATCCATTGGTTCAGAGGTAAAGAAGAATGCTAGTAAATCTAGTATTAAGGGTGCAAGTAATGTTAATGATTTTAGGCAAGATGATAATGGACATAGTGTTTTGACAAATGGGAGTAAGCCAAGAAAGCTTGGTACTGGCTCAAGAATAAGTGAAGCTGCAGATGATAGAAATAGAAATGGTGGATCATCTGCTGGAGCATTTTTGAAGGATGGAAATTCTACTGGCTGTGCTGATCTTTCCAGGTCTGGAGAGACTTTGAAAGGTGGAAAAAAGGGGAAAAATGCATTTGCTGTTAGATCAGATTCTATAGATACTCTTAAATCAGACTCTAATGGTAATACTGGAAAAAAAGATAAGAACTTGCTAAAAGTTAAATCAAGTCTTGAGGTAAAAAATGAGTTGCAGGAGATCTTGGTTGATTCTGAGGAGGCTGATGGCAAAAATTCTAGTAAGCAAAAGAAGGCCCAACTTCATGCAAAGCATAATGTTGGAACAAATGAATCTTTACATGCTACCAAGAAGTTGAAGCGTATGGATGCCAAAGATGATATAACTTTAGGATCTCTCCCAAAAGATGTGAAAAATGCTTCGCCTTGCTCTACTGTTGTTGAAGACAAAGCATTTAAAAAACTAGAGTTGAAAAGGTCCACATCACATTTGAAAACGGAAAAAAGCTTGACATCAAGGGGTCAAATTGGTGTTGTAGGTTCTGATGATTCTGTCCATGAGGTGCTACCTGGGACCAAACATCATAGCCAAGTCCAGCATGCTATGCCTGATTCTGCTATTGTTGCTTCTGATGAAAAAACAGAAAGGAGTTCTCTTGGACTGAAAGGTGATGCAAATAATGTTATGATAAAACAAGTAAAGAGGAAACGTAGAGCTGTTTGCCTTTTCGATGATGACAATGATGATGAACCTAAAACTCCTGTTCATGGAGGAGCTGCAAAAAATATTAGGTCACCTTCATTTGTTTCAGAGGTCACGAAGAGCAATAATGCACACTCAGAGAAGTCTGATGTTGCTCAGCTGGCTCGCAGAAATTCTAGTGAACTTGAGGATATCCATTTGAAAGAACCATCTACTCAATCACATAATGACACTTCGTCAACTCGGCAGCCTCTAATAGAGAAAGCCGATGAAGTAATTCCTGTAGATGTACCTCATAGTCCTGATAAATTAGATTCAAAGCAGTTTCCTTCCAATGTGGCAAAATTAAGCTCTGCATCTCCAGTAAAATCATCTCAGTCGGTTCCTGCAACCAAGTCAAATACTGAGCGGCATAAATCTTCCAAACCTTTGCTTAAAGTTTCCAGTAATACTACTCAAAAGAAGGCTGATCATGGGTCTTCAAAATCTTTACATAATGTCGCTTCTTCTCAGAATCAAGTTGCAACTCATAAAAAGAAGCTTGCATCTTCAGCTGAAATTTCTAAAACTACTCCAAAGACATTGCCACTGGCAGTTGAAGTTCCTGCTTCAACAGTTGGTTTTAAGGAGCCTGATGCTTTTCATGTTGATAGGTACATATGCTTTTGATTCTTCTCGTTTGTTTTGGAATTATTTACCGATCCTTATTCCTTTCTACCTTGTTTTATATTATTACAGATTGGAGGTGGGCATGGAAGAAAAAAGTAGTATATATACTGGTTCTAGGACTCCAGAAACTGCTAAAACTATGAAGCATCTTATTGCGGCTGCCCAGGCGAAAAGGAGACAAGCTCATTCTCAATGTCTTCCTCTCGGCATTCACAATGTTCAAGGGGGGACTCCTAGCCCCTCCACAGTTCAGCCATTTCTGTCTGTCTCAAGCAATTTTGTACCGGCAGATGTGCAGGGAGTTTATGAGCACCCAACATTGGCTTCTCCATCTACTTACGAGCATCACTCTGCTACTCAAAATCAACTTGATGCTGAAGAAATTGAGGAGAGAAGAGTTGGTTCGGTGCAAAGGGGTCTTGGAGGCTCGCTGAGTGGTGGTACTGAGGCTGCTGTTGCTCGTGATGCTTTTGAAGGAATGATCGAAACTTTGTCGAGGACCAAGGAAAGTATTGGGCGCGCAACTCGTCTTGCCATTGATTGTGCTAAGTATGGCATTGCCAATGAGGTCTGCTCCATCATATTATTGCTAGTTATAAAATTATGAATCATATAATGACTTGTTTTTCCCCAATTTTCTTTGCGAAGCTATATGAATTATGAACCATTAGAGGGGATGAAATCGCTATAGAAAACAAGTTAAATACTATTATATTGTACGAAAATACTGTCTCAATATTAGTATTTAGTTCCTTGAGAATTCTTTGATGTGATTCATAAGAAATTTTTTGATGAGTTGTGTTGGAAGTGTGAAACTGGTGGGTGTCCCCTAAACCAGCATTGTCAGTTTTGTTGGAAGGGGAAGCTCAGCCTGTGGATACTTGCATAAGGATAAGCCTTAAGTTTATTGAGATTAAAGTTCTTGGAACATTTTTGCGTGTTTTACTAATATGGTGTAAGTTGTAGTTTAATTACTTCTACTGTTAGTTTTTGTGTGTGCTTTTTATGTTAATTTCTGCTTATATTAATGAAGTTTTATTTGTCATATAGAAAATCTTGGAGTAGGAACATCATATCGTTGGAATTTGAATTTTTTTTCTGAGATGTTAAACTTTTACAACTAATTTTGGCAGTTATGTTAATTTGGTGGTTACTGTACCAATAGTGGACTTACTTCCAAGTCCTTATGTTCAGGTTGTTGAACTTCTTATCCGAAAGTTGGAAAATGAAACTAGTTTTCATCGCAAAGTGGATTTGTTTTTTCTTGTTGATTCCATCACCCAGTGCTCACATAATCAAAAAGGTGGGTGAACATATTCTACAGAATACTTTGCTGTTAGCATTTGTTGTGGGTGTTCTTGTTTTCCTCTCTCTCCCCTGCCCAAATTTGCAAGTTTATGGAGTGCCCTCTTAATGGCTTTTTTAACTCTAATTATAGAGGACTTTTTCAGGCATTGCAGGAGCCTCCTACATCCCTACAGTTCAAGCAGCGTTGCCACGTCTTCTTGGTGCTGCTGCTCCCCCTGGGGCTAGTGCCCGTGAAAATCGTCGTCAGTGTCTCAAGGTAAGCTCTTCTTTTTTTTTCCGTTAATAACAGCAAAAGGATTTTTTATTTGAGAGGAAAGAAGCAGAGTAGAACTAGGGGTAGGATACTCATTATCCAAATCAGAAAAAGAAAGGAACAAGGAACAATCAATAATGCAACAAAGCTACCCAATCTCTTTGCATATCAGTAAAGGTAAACTACCTGGAAACAGCCATTAGAGCACTAGAAAGAAGCCATAAACACAACCCTATCCTGGAGAGGAACTAGGGGTAAAGAGAGACTCTAAAAATGTGGGCATTTCACTCCAACCAAATACACCATACAATTGTAAAAACCACACACACTGCCACTAAATATTGGATTCCTATTTCCTTCCAAAATCTCTAGAATAAACCTGGAGATACTGCTCCAAAGTGAAGGGGCAAACACTAGATTCATCCAGTACCCTAAATAACTTATTACATGGAAAAGTGACTACCTTACAATAAGGAAATAAATGGGCTACCGTTCTGAATTTGAAATGAAAATAACACAAATGTCGGGGTAAAGAGCTGTATGGGGCATATGAATCTTCAACATATTGTTTTGTATTAATTCTATTGAGCAAAAGTTGTACAACTGTCCATACATAAGACTTGGCTTTAGAAGGAGTTTTAAATTTCCAAATGGGCTTGTTAGGAAGAAGCCTCATTATTAGTGGTAGGAGTAAGGAACTGAAAATAGGACTTAGAAGTAAATACTCCAGAAGAAAAGTGAAAAGGATCAATAAAAGCAAAAGGGACTCAATCTCATTGCTTTCCTTCAGCTCCCTTATAAAGTGAAAATCCCAAGAAAAATTTGAATCCTTAATTGAGTAAAAAGTTTGGATGGGTGAATTTGTTATAGAAGACAAATGATATTTTGAGGAAAGATCTATCAAGGAACATCGCCTGCCTAGAGAAACAAGTCTAAACTTTAAAGGGAATATATTTTGAAAATCCCAAAATCTGATATGAGAATCATCACCCAAGATGAAAGAAAAAGTCTAAACTTTAAAGGGAATATATCTTAGGAATCACATGACTAGCTGTGATCACTGGATTGGCATCCCACTAGGTCTAGACCAAACTTTTGAATTACCTGGTGCCTCAATGAAATAGTTTCTAGAGGAAAGCACAGAAGCCATTTAGCTACCAAAGCAATATTTCTGGGCATCAATTTCCAATTCCCAAACCCCCTTTCCTTTTGGGCCTGAAACAAACCTCCCAACTAACAAGGTGGTCTCTACACCTGTCCCCAACTCCAGATCAAAGGAAATCCCTCATAGTTATCTCAATCCTCTGAGCCATTCTGCCACTGTAAAAGAAATACGGAAAAGGGAAAGCCAGTACACTGGATTTGTGGACAAACTGGCTTGAATAAGGTTAATATGTCTAAGCTCCTTTCCAACTATCTGGATACTTATATCTCTTCTGAACCATTAGATCCCAAAAGGAACTGGCCTGAGAATTACCACCAAAAGGAACACCATAAGTGAGGCCATTGTAAAATTTGGCATCCAGCCAAAGCAGCAAGGGAGTATTAATTGTCCACATTTATATCCACCAACTCACTTTTATCCCAATTAATCTTCAAACCAGAAAAAATTCAACAAACTGGAGAATATAAAGAACATTGACAAAATTTCCTCTATCCTCCTCCAAAAAAAGAGAACTGTTTCAACTGCAAACTGAAGGTGAGAGACCATAGCACGGAGCGCGCTGTGAACCAACTTTGATCCCCTTGGTGAAGCCTCTATGAACAACTCTGGAGAACATCTGATTCAATACCTCAACCGCTAAGGTAAACAAAAATGGAGATAGTAGATCTACTTCCCTGAGGCCTTGTTGTCCATGGAGCCAGTATCTTGGCGGACCATTCACAATCACCGAAAAAAGTAGAGGCAACCAGAAATACACCTCCTCCATCTAACACTATCTCCATTTCTATCAGGGACTTTATCTAAGATACTACAACTCACTCAATCATATGCTTTCTCAAAATCAAGCTTGAAGACTGAACCCTCATGGCCTTTTTTTTGTCAGATCATCCACTACCTGATAACATGAGTGTCAATTACTTGACTTTGACTACAATCTCTGCTTTATCATTAAGTGAAATAGGATTTTGTTTAAATAAGTGGATGATGGCACTTTAGTTTTTATATGGAGGTATGTTGTATGCTAGGTGGATATCAAGTTTGTTTTATTTTCTGTTTTGGGTGGGTTGCAGGTTTTAAGGCTGTGGCTTGAGAGGAAAATTTTGCCTGAATCAGTTCTTCGCCGTTACATGGATGATATTGGAGTTTCAAATGATGAAATGACAGTTAGCTTTTCTCTCAGGCGTCCATCTCGAGCAGAGCGGGCTGTGGATGACCCAATTAGAGAAATGGAAGGCATGCTTGTTGATGAGTATGGAAGGTTTGTTTCGTCAATTTTCTAGATTGACTGCTTGTCTTAAATTTGTGTACTTTTTCATTCGTTATTTGTTTTTCCTTTCAAGAGTTACTGGTCATTTTTGTACAATTAGCTTATCCTTCTTAAACCCAGAAGCGACAGTAAACTCTGAATCCTTAAACGAATGAAATAAGAGTCAGCAAACTGAAAAATACACACAATGCAAAAAAGAAATATGTCAATTGTTTTTGTTTGAAGTTATGTTAATACACTTATATAATTTGAGGGGAGTTCAGCAAATTTAAATTCTGGTTAAGAGATTTTGAAGTTAAAACTAGTATCGTATACTTGCATAAATTTGAATTGATTTCAAATCATATTTAGTTTGTCAGAAAATTGGTTTGTGCTAGTTTTAATGTCAAGTATTTTTTTGGTGAATCATGTTTGAATTTCAAATAAAATGGAAAGAGTGGAAGGGAGAAACTTCAGAACTTTAGATTTAGTAAAATTGTAGGATATTCTCTTTAAAACTAGTTTGACTTAAAAAACTGGTCATATAAGAACTATTTTTTCATTTTCTGAGTGATTGTCAAATACACAAGGTTATATTGCCATGGGAAAGTGTTGTGGCTTGACAAAGCTAAAATCATGTTCTAGTGGTTGCATTTTTGCGTGTTCTAGAATTTTGAAGCTTCTGGTAATCACGTGACATTATTTGCCATTGGATTGGTTTCAAATATTGAAGCCTGGACAGAATGGACATTTGATGGATAACATATAGAAAGTAGGACTCCTATGTTAATTACACGGCCCTTATGAGTAGGTAACTTATAGCTCATAATGGCGGTGTAGCTGTCAATCCCGGATAGTGGCGCGAAGCGGCCGACCCCAAATCTGCTATAGCGGATAGCGGGATGGTTGCTACATCAAAGATAGCATGGACAACATAAATAATTTCTAGTACACATAATATATGTTCAAAACTCAAAAATTACTCAAAACTTGAGATATATTCATCATTAACACTTTGAAGTTATAGCTTAAAAGAAAGAATCATCATTAATAAAGGCATAAAAAATAACAATAAGTCAATGTTAGTGACGATGACATATGGTTAATGGAGGCTGGAGACTGGAGAATCTGCGAAACATAGATGGCCTTTGCTGGAAAAGTCTGAAACATGCTGAGAAAGTGCGCACAGATGAGTGCAGAGGCTGGGAAGTGCGTGCATACTGCGTGAGTGCTGGGAACTTGCTGAAACAGAGCAAGGAAGTGCAAAACGGAGCAGCCTTTGTGAGGGATTTGTAAGGACAAATGGCTGTTAAACAGGTGCACTACCTGCAGCCTTTGTGAGGACAGAAGGCTGAGATGTCTTCTCGGCTCTTTGAGTGCGATGGGTTTGCGCAAGAAAGAGCAGAGGCTGCTCTGTTTGGGGAGAGCTGCTGCAAACCCTAAAAATTGGTTGATGGGTTGAAGAAGGTGAGTTTAAGTGAGGGCAACATAGAGATTTCATTAGTTTAAGTGAGGACAAAACAGAGACTTTGTAAGCTTAAGTGAGGGTAAAAAAGGAAATTCGTTTTAAAAGAAATAAGCATCGCAGACCGCGATGCCAGCGATTCAGGCTACGACTCCACCGCGATTCATGCCGCGACACCAAAGTGCAATGTGAACGGAGCTTTTGAGCGGCAGACCTGCGCGATGCAATGCTCCGTGATATGGCGCGATTGACTACCCTGGTGTATTATAAGTATTTACTCCTATCCCTGCCTCCCAACAAAAATGGGAGAAAAAAATAAATTTATTTTATCTATATTACTATATAAAGGAAACTCCCCTTTTGGAGTCAACTTTTTTATTATTTAATAAATAAATTACTTAAAATAGAGGAGAAAACATGCCCTTCTGACTTATTGACGTAAGTTAACCTATTATACGCTCATCTTACATTTGAGTAATTTCCTCTGAAAATAATAAACAGACATGCACATAGGTGCATGATGCCATGATACATAAAAATTTTCATATTGGCCTTGTTATTATTGAATGTGAGATCAATCATGTAAGCTGGGTTAGGGTTCAGTATCATATGAAGGGAAATAGAAAATATAGATGATTTGTTGTTTTTTTAAAAAAAATTGGTGCTGGATTGCGTTTGCCTATTTTACTTGGTTGGACTTTTGATTAACTCCATCATGCTTTAATGTCAATTTGTTGTTTTCTATTCTATTACCATTCTAATTGTTTCGAAACGTAATTTCTATTTCTGATTCATGTTATATTCCTGGATGTTGTATATCAGTAATGCTACATTTCAGCTGCCTGGCTTCTTTTCTTCTCATGCGTTTGAAGAAGATGAAGATGAAGATGATTTACCAATCAATTCGATTAAGGATACATATGATGCGTCTCCTGCAGACCCCACGCCCACCCTTGGAGAATCAGAAACTTCTACTGTCACCCCAAGTGACAAGCGCCACTGTATCTTGGAGGATGTGGATGGTGAGCTAGAAATGGAAGATGTGTCAGGTCACCCGAAGGATGAAAGGCCTGTATTTTTGAATAAGTCTGATGAAATTGATTTGCAGCTTCAGGTCTCAGATAGGAATGTAGATCCAACTTCAAACATTTCAGCCGAGATATCGGCTACTCTGGAGGGTTCTCCTCCATTGCCACTTGATTCACCCCCTCCACCCCCACCTTTGCCTTCTTCACCTCCGCCACCTCCTCCTCCATTATCTCCATCTCCTCCTCCACCCCCACCACCACTAATGTTGCAACCCCTAGCTCCTCCTTTACCATGCTCAGCCCCTCCACTGTCATTGGCTCCTCAATCATCTGGACCTGCTCGACCTTCACTTCTCTCCCAGTCATTAATGCCACCTCAGTCATTGCATCAGTCGTCCCCACAGTTGGGGTATCAGCAGAATGTACCTCCTGACTATAGTGGCACAACTAGTGTAAGGCTGTTTTACTTTTGAATATCACTGGTTTATTATGGATTTGTTTGAATTGCTGATATTGACAAACGCAGTCCTCTATACAGGGTAACCAAATAGTTCAAATGGCTGGAAATTCTTTTCCTGGAGGTCACAATAATGCAGCTGTGAAGAATGAAATATTCCCACAGCCATCTGCTTTTGCCCCAACAGCAGGCTGCAGCTCCCAGGAGCCTTCTAGTTTTAACCCTTCAAGGCAATTAGAATACGGACAGAATGATATGTATCTAAATGCTCAAGTTCCCCAACCTAACCATCAATTTCAGCAGGGTAACCCCCCATTTGGTCAGAGACACGCGCATCCGCCCCCACCCCAAAATCCATCAAATCAGTACTCATACCCAAACCCTACAGTTCAGCAACATCTTCCTCATTCATTCCATCCTCCCTTCCCTTTGCCATCCCTTCCAGATGGGCGGAGGCAATTTGTTGCTGATGAGCAATGGAGAATGTCATCGAGTGAATTTAAAACAAACAATCAACATGGTGTATGGATCGGGAGAAATCCTTCATGCCCTGCTCCACCGTTTGGGCAAGAAGGTATGTGAATCTATTTAGTCTTCCATTCCAAGTGATTTATTATAGTAAAATATGGTTTATGTTTTAGACTATTTATTATGTGTATCTTATTCTTGAAGTTAGTTGTCAGCTTCTTATGAGGGTTCTTATCCATCTGTTTATTTTTTAATTTTACTATTTGTTATTTCTGTTGGTGGTAAGAGTAGAAGCTCTGTAGTTACACTAATGTTACTGGTATTTCGTGTTGTTTGCAAGAGCAATCTAAATTTTATACATAAATATTTTATTTTGATAATGGTGATGAAGGTCATTTTCGGCCACCACTTGAAAGACCACCAGTAAGCAATGTAGGTTTTCAGCGTGCAATTCCAAGCAACCTACCAGCTGCTCCTCCAATATCAGGTTATTTATGCTAATTTTTACATTGCTTTAATTTTTTTTAGTTCTCCGCTCTATGCCTGTACCCCCCTTTGAGCTTCCAACTGTTAGGAAACTACATTTATGGTTTATGGATCAAACTCATTATTTGCTTCTTCAGGGCATGGTGTTCCTCAGATGTTACCTTGTCGGCCAGACGTTCCTGCTCTTAATTGTTGGAGACCCACTTGAAGTTGATTGGAGTCTTATTAGTATTATGTAAGTTTTTTTTTTTAATCATGTTTTGGGAGGATTGCTTTTTGTAATAATGGTTTAACTGTTTAGCTGAACTATAAGTTACAGTAGGTGATTGTTCTTTGAATTTTTGCTCCTGTATCTCCTTGACAAGGGTGCATGACGTATACAAATTTGTAAATGAAATCCTGTGCCCCTCAAGACTTACCTGAAGTTGTGGTGTTGGAAAATCTTGGATGCGCATTGAAAAATTGGCCAATTGCTGAAGAAATCTTTTGGGGTTGATAATCTTTTGGAAATTCTTCTGAGTCTTTATGTATTTGGATAGCTTTGATATATATGTATGACTGGAGGAGAATGAGAACTTCTTTGATATATCTTATTCTCCTTATTCTTTCCTTGTACTCTTATGCTTTTTCTAGTAAACTTCTTCTTTAATAAAAAAAATTAAAAAAAAAAGAAAAGGAAAAAAAATGATTGCTAGATTTGCAGTCCCATAGCACGACATGATTGAAATATGAGGGATAAAGCCTTGTGAACATTTTTCTTATTAAAAATTATGGACAGCTTATATAGTCTGTCAGACACTTAAAATAATTTTGACTTTGGATTGAAAATTTTCCACTTCATCTGCAAAACTGGTGGATAAGGATATTGGTTATTGGGCTCATGATCCCTGACTTACTTGATAGGGAATCTCCTTCATGGCACTTTCCAAAGTTCAAACTTGCATAGGTTAATTCTTTACATGGGGACAAAATTTATTTTGATTATTATACCTCCCTGTGTATGGACTGAATTTCTTTCAAAATAAAAGGTTTTAGGTTATTCTACTTACCAGTAGTATGCTTTTGTGTTGTGTCAATTTTTATTCAGGAATGAAAATTTGTATTTAAGGTTATTTTCTCTCTTAATATTGATTATGGCTGCTTTTTATCTTTCAGTGGTTTTGCTGGTGGATCAACATGCAAGGTTACATATTGTGCCTCAAAGTTAGATTCGCCTGTGTTATTGTGTAGTACATACAACTACCTGTGAAGAAAATTTTGAAAACTTGTGGAGGCCTTTGGCAGGATTGTGTATATTGTAATTTTTCCTGACAATGTATCCCAGGAACATTTGCTTCCAAGTTTAGGCCCATGTTTCTGACTTGGTTAGTTTATCTGTTTCCCATCCCTTGTAATTATTACATAATATCTATATAGAAATCAGTTTCAAGCACTTAATTTTAACTACAATTAATGATGTTAATTTTACCATTTAGGCTGTTTTGTTTTGTTTTCAAATTTTATTTTTCTCCAGTATGTTGCATTTTCTTAATAAATAGCATGTTTTTGTGACTTGAGTACCTATTAGTTATAACCTTTCTCTATATGTGAAGTCAGTTCTGGAGCTCAGGATCAGGATCCTCTCCTGTTGGGTGAAAACAGGAGAGTATCTCAACCTTTAAAAATGTTTTATTTAATGATAAAATAAAAGTTATAAATACAACTTGATAAATTTGAGTCATTGGATCAATGACAGCACCCTCTCCTGTTTTCACCCAACAAGAGAGGGTCCTGATCCGCGGGGATACTACTTATTTTGGCCATGTTTATCAAAAAGAAAATGAAGGGTGATTTATGGCGTGATGTTAACTTTGTTTTACGTGAAGTTCATTTTATACAAACTGAATCATTGTTCCTTGTCAAAATTTAGTTATGCATTCATGCACACCACCTCTTTCTCTTACCCACTCTGCTCAATCCCATCCTTCGGGTACCAATTAGCATCTAAACTTCATCAACAACAACAACAACAACCAAGCCTTTTCCCACTAGGTGGGGTCGGCTACATGGATCAGACGACGCCATTGTGTCCTATCATGAACCAAGTCTTCAGAAAAACCATTCAAATCTAGATCTTTTTTAACCGTTTCACCTATAGTCTTTCTTGGTCTTCCTCTACCTCTAGCTATTGAGCTATTTTCCATCTGATCTACTCTTCTTACAGGGGCTTCTAAGGGTCTTCTCCTTACATGTCCAAACCACCTAAGGCGAGATTCTCCCATCTTTTCCACAATAGGTGCTACCCCTACTTTCTCTCTAATGCATTCATTCCTAATCCTATCTTGTCTAGTATGGCCACACATCCAACGCAACATCCTCATCTCCGCGACACTGATCTTGTGCTCTTGTTGGTTTTTTACCGCCCAACATTCATTACCATACAACATTGCGGACCTTATAGCTGTGTGGTAAAATTTACCCTTAAGCTTGAGAGGCACTTTCCTATCACAAATAACTCCTGAAGCACTCCTCCATTTCATCCATCCAGCTTGAATCCTATGGTTTACATCTCCTTCTATCTCTCCGTCATTTTGTATGATGGATCCAAGATACTTAAACTGTGTAACTTGTGGTATGGTATGATCTCTAATTTTTACCGCTAAGCTAGCATTAACATGCTTCTTACTGAACTTACATTCCATATACTCCGTCTTACTCCTGCTTAGACGAAAGCCATGTTCTTCCAAAGCTCGTCTCCATAACTCTAGCTTCCCGTTTATTTCCTCTCTCGACTCTCCAACTAAGACTATATCATCTGCAAAAAGCATGCATTGTGGCACTGGCTCTTGGATATGCGCAGTCAGTACATCCAAGACCAAGGTAAAAAGATAAGGACTCAAAGCTGACCCTTGGTGCAGTCCTATAGTTATAGAGAACTCTTCTGTGACCCCATTCGGTGTTCTCACACTAGTTTTAGCCTCATCATACATATCTTGGATTGCTCGAATATAGGCAATACGAACTCTTTTCTTCTCCAAAGCCTTCCACAAGACTTCTCTCGGTACCCTATCGTAGGCTTTTTCCAGATCAATGAAAACCATGTGTAGGAGCATCTAAACTTCATCAATATTCAAAATTTTTGTTAGGAAAATATTGCCCAAGCTTTACTTGGTCCTTGTGGTTGTTGTGGATTACTGGGAAATATATAATTGAAATTGAAAAATCAATATGTTAAAACTGCAAATTTATGCCTTTTTAGCTTTGGTTCCTATTGGTTGTGAGTTTATTGTGAAATGGTAATATTCCTTTATTTATTTTTTATCTATTTATAATTTTGTGTTTGGAATTTCTCTTACCTATGTTGGGAGATTGGACAGCTTTGCTTCATTGATGTTTTTTCTATTTGTTTGTCCTCTTTTTTATTTTTGTGAGGATCTCTTATCCTCCTAACTCTTTGTAATCATCTTCTCTTCATCTTAATGAATTTCTTCTGTTATTAAAAAAAAATTGTGTTTGGTGATGAGGGTTATGAAAATTTCTGTTGTTTTTCTTTTTCAATTGAAGATCATATTCATGAGATGAAACCATGAAGTTGTATTTATCTGTACGGATGGATTTATGCTTTTAAAGTCTGAGTGGCTGAAAAATGTTATATTTGATTGCATTTTACTGTTTTTAAATTGGTAGCCTTGTTACATTAATAAAAATTAGATTGCTGCTTATAGTGGCACTCATTTTCCTGGGAGGCTACCCCATTCTAAGGCCAGGGGATGCCAGAAGTCTCAACATGGGCTTACCATGGTATTTATAGATCGCCTACCAAGGGGGATTGCTGGTAGCTGAAATCAAATCTAAGCCCTTCAAGCAAAGTGCTTCGTTACTGGCTTAAACCGGCATCTTTATATGTATTCTTTTCAACACTTTTTTTCACCAAATTGTTAAGTTGCAACTCTATTAAACTCTGTTTAATTGTTAGCATTTTCTTGGAGGCTTTTCGTTGCCTCTTATCCTCTTTACTTTTTGAGATGTGCTCTTTGCACACCATTTTTCTACACCTCCCTATGGTAGTCTGTAACTTGCACTTTGATTGCTACAAACCCTTTTTTTTTTTAATCACAGCTAAAAGTTATGCACCAATACATTTTAAGTTATTGGCACAGAATAACAAAATTACAAGCATGTATAGACAGGTGGAAATTTTAGGAAGAGATGTGTGCAAATATAATTTATTCTTTTTTCTCACCCATCCAATTTTTTTTATTGCATTAGGGGTTAGATATGATAATTTGTATTCTTGGTTCTTTTTGTATTTTTGTTTAAGTTCTAATTTCAGTTTTTTACTCATTCTCCTAATTGGGAAGGTTTCCTTCTTGACTAGCCCATTCAGAAAATTAAAACTCCTTCAAGGTCAAATATTTTGTCTGATCAGTGGTACATGTTAGAAATTAATACCAATGACATGTTGCAGTTTTGTAGAATTACAGTCTAGAGGTATTTCCCCTGGTATTTGTTTTTGTGTAGCTAGTTTTGAAACGGGCCCATTTTCTTTTGCATTGTTGGGTGGCAACTTTTAGGGGTGTTTTTTTTCCCCCCTTATTTTATGGGATAGGGTTCTGTTTATGGTCTCTCTTTGGTGTTCTATGCAATGTTGAGTTCCCCTCTGATATGCAGGATTGCAGATTTTTGAAATTCTGTGGCTCTGTGCCTCTTAGGTTCACTGTTTTCTTTTAGAATGTGTGTTTGAGAATATCTTCTCCTCTCCCCATGTTCTATTTTTCCTTTCTCTTTGACAATTTTTGTTTTTTTCTTTCCTTTTTCAAAAAGTATGGATTAGAAGAATGCTGATAGAGACATAGGGTTTGGACATGATGTATGGTAGGAATTCTGGATTCCAGGGAAACATAATTGTTAACATTTGGTTGTATGGGTTCTGAAATGTACAGGCCTGTGAACATTCTAGGATTTTAGTGGCCTGAGCTAGGGTTACATGGCAATGAATGTATATAGAAATTTCTTGGAGGCTAGAATTCTACATGAAATAGAAAGGATGTGAAAGATCTACTGAATATAAAGAAGTGAATTATCTCAAACAATTTTGCGAAGTTCACAATAATGGAGAGCATTGCAATAGAGTTTCAACCCCTTAGTCTGATTTTCCAATGATTAGCAGGATTAGTTGGTTTTAGGGTCACTTTGGTATTTCATGTGTCTTCAAATGCTGCGTCTAAAAGTTAGTGACAGAAGGTACAACAAATAAGTGATGTCCGTTGCATTTCTCTTAAATTCTTATTGAAATTGTTTGTGTGCGTGTATGTTTGAAGGAAAAAAGTACAAGTAGCTTCTAAAAGAATATTTTAGAGGGACTTTATAAGCTACTTACGCTTTTGTTTTATAACCATAAAAGCATGCATGAGCATTTTTAAAAAATAACAAAGATATACCATTGGCATCCTTATTTGTCTAATTTTTATTAATCACTTTCACAAGCAGCTTTTGAGAAGCACAAGCACTAGAAGATGTGCCTTGATACTATGGAGCTCTTATTATCATTACTGTAAGACAACTTGAATTTTTGGTGTTCAGTCCGCCCTTGTTTGTTGTTAAGCTGTCTTTTTCATGTTCTATCCCTTGTTTTCTTCCCTTTGGTTGCGAGTTTGGGGCATAATGGACTAGTATGTAAGAAGAATTTAAACTTATGGTAAAGAATTATGTTTTGTTTTTCCCCAATGTTTTTGACATAAAAAGAAAATTAAGATGCTGCATTTTCTCTACGCTTGCTTTTCGGTTGCATTTATGTGAAGTCACAGTCCCAATGCTCGCATTGCATGGAGTATACTTTATTTTAATGTTGATTGCTTGTGATGTACTTTGTAAAGATTTTTAATCCGCTTTTTGGGTACGAGCACATATGATGATTTGTTGTCTGTTAACCTTTCTATATTACCGAATAGGAATTCTGAATAACTTGACTGTTTCAGGTTTTGGCATATAACAACGAAGATGGTGATCACTTTCTCATCTTTTGAATGTGGTCACTGAACAAGCAATAAGGTTAAACTACATCACATACAAAGACTGCTGATCATTGAGGTAAATATTTGTCACGGAATTTCAGAACAGACAATGCTTTAGTTATGTATTTTACTGACTTCAATTTCTATGCGAGGGCATCTATAGTTGTAAAGATAGTTCTCATGGATTTTTTGGAGGATGTTAGTAAATTATTTGTGATAGGTTTAACATTTTATTGTACATTACAATGTCTAGGTTGCTTTCTTGTACTGTGTAATGCATGCATATCTCCATGCAGTTAGAGTTCTTAGTTTTTCTTACAAAAGAAAGTTGAAATAGTAAAGTTTTGTTATTAGCTGCATATATCTTCTCTGGTTTATGGCTTTCGGTCTGCCTTTGCCATATGATTATTTATTTAAGAATGATGATATTTACAATGGCTTGCCATGAGAGCTAACACTTCATATGTCGCCGTAAGTAACTTGTCATTTGTTTTATATCCTTGCTCATTGCGTTGTTAGTGTCTGCTTTTCCAAATCTCGAGGTTGGAGGAAGAGTTTCAACATGTTTGGAGAACTCAATTCTTTTACTTTGCTAAGCAAAGCTTGAGGGTAGAGTGGAGGCCGAAGGATAAGTAGGCTGAGACAGATAACATAGATGGCATGGCATCTTGGATGATTAAGATAGTCACTAAATTCCTGAAGCCCTTGTGTTGTCGGAGTTTATTATGAGGTTTTATTGTGTATATGTGTGTGTGCGCGCTGAAGTTTTTCATAATGTCGTACATTTGAAAGTTAAAACATCTGATTGATAAATTTCCAGATCACCACATTGACTTAAATTGTCTATTCACCGCAGACTTCAATTGTTGGATTCAGTGGCCCTTACTAGTATAGATATTTGAGTAAAATTGCATGGGATTTGGTCTTTCAGACTAGTTGTGAATAGTTTTATCTTTCGTATTATACTACCTATGAAGGGAAAGAGTTGAGGCTGTGCCACATATTTTGGAATGTCATGTTAAGTATGCTATTTAGGTTGTAACTAATCAGCTTAATTTTCCCAAACCTACTTAATCTGACACAGCATAATTTTGGATAGTCCCAAATGCACACTACAGGAATAAGTGAGGACCAATGGAAGAGTATTTCGTGAACAATTCAATCAGAGCGATCAAGTTTAGACTGTTCACATTGTTGGGAAGGTTTTTTGGATGTTGCACGGCGGGGGTTCTATTGTGTACTGATGTAGGTTTTGTAGCCGCAAAATTTTCAATGACGAAGAAAACCGTATCTGCCCAACAGAACATGCATTTGGGAGTTGGGACTCCTCTTTACAAGAACAATAGTGGCGGAGCTTCTACTTCAAGTTTTCCGGTAAAAATATGTATGTTTAAATTAATTTTTCTGTAGTTTACCAAAAGAAAGTAATTCTTGAATGCGGTAACGTACATAATTATTTTCAATTTTATTCGATGTGCTGATAATTCATTATATCGGTTAACCTTTTTTTTTTTTAATAATTGTGCAGTTAATATAAATCTTAGTTGTCCCAAATTATATGTTTTATCTTATTTTGGAAAGTAACTATGGTATTATTGTTAGGACTTTCAATAAAACTCAATGATCAATTATACTAATTTTGTGTTTTGAACGCTGATCATAGAAATTTTAAGCAATGTACAGCATTATTATGTTTATATCATTATCTTTTGGCCATACTACCCCATTGGGAGAGCTTAAGAAAGAAGTTAGAAACTTAAAAAAATAAAATAAAAACTTCTGGATATATGTGGCACCTTTATTTTTAGTCAGAAAAAAATGTTATTTAACTGTCATTAAACACGTACTCACTATACTTATATTTAATCCAACTTCCAAGACACATTTGTTAGTCATTCTTTAACTTATAGCAGTGAAACTTTTGCAGCACATATTCTGCAATGCATTGATCAGTTATTTATATCGTGTTTCGGAACGATTTTTCATAAGATTATTACTAGTTACAACCATGTAAATTTAGCCAGTTTAACACGCAAAATAAATCGGGTAGAAAGAACTTCCTGAAATTATCTGTTTACCAATTTCTAAAATAAGATTTTGAGGAGTGGAATTCTAAATAAATTATACTACACATATTCGAGCAAGCCTGTCTCTGAACTTGACACCTATCAAGCTATACATTCTCCTCTAAGGTGCCAAACATACAGAAGTATTACAAAATATAGTCGAATCCTAAAGTTGGGGAAGGTGGCTCTTTCTGTCCTCCATAATTAAGATGGGCATGGGAACAACCAAAATAATAATAATAATAATAATAATAATAATAATAATAATAATAATAATAATAATAATAATAAATCGAAATAATTTCTGGGATAAAAAGAGGGCCTACGTTTAGAGATTAATAAATGCAATATTTGATTTTGTTTTTTAACATTGTTTTGCCTCCTCCAATCTACCCATTGGTGTGGCAACTAATGATTCGATAGCTTGACAGAAGGGATGAAAATTGGTTTGATAAATTACTATATATACTAATCAAGTGCAGCTTTATTTCTTCTACCAGTTATTGGCTTGGCCAAGCCATCAAAGATTGGTTTTGCTATGCCTGTAGCTGAAAAGGCTGGCCAAATGGATAAGGTGCCGTTGTTATATTGATCTTGTAAACATGATGTGCTTGATGATTTCCTTACACCAGATGGTCCATCAATTAGAAAAGCATTCCCCAGACCCATTAGCAGTACAGAATTTAAACCACTTGACTCAGAATCAGTTGTCAATGCAGTTCGACTAGCAGCTTTCTGTCTCAGAGCTAAGCCCTTTCCTGTTCTTGATGAAAACCCACCACTGCTGCTATTATCCTGCTTCAAAAGCAAGTCTGGTGTAGTACCGTTAAGGTTAGCTTCAGATTTCTGATGCCTCAAGACAAGTGTATCACTCCATTTATCAGAGTCACCTTCCCCGGCTTCTACAACTGGCACAATATCAGATCTTTCCATAATATCATTCAAAATTCCGTTTGCCAAACTTCTAGATTTCTGGTGATGACTCAGAGGTCGATCAGACATAGGTGAGTCCCTGTAGGAGGAGCCATTTTCTAAGGAATTCGAAGCCCCTTTTCCGTATACTGCCATCTCAAAGACTGATATGGATTTCTTCATTGTTGGTTTAGTTCCATAATAACCTTGTAAAGAGCTCATGGCTGGGGAGAGCTTCTGCTCAGAGGACTTCTTTCTCGGGGACAGGAATGATTCAAACAGTTCATGGTGTGCGTGATCAGGTGGACTGTGGTCAGAGTTACCATGTCTGAAGGGACGGCGTTCATGGTCATCAGTGATTTAAATGCTAATAGAAAAGAAATAACTCAGAAGTAAAGGAAATTCTATACTGAAATCAATGGAGACAGGGTACATTAAATCTAATACTCAAATTTCTAAGCTTGATTTGTGTTCATATTAAAGAAAATGGTACTGAAGTTTCCATCTAGACCTGATTTATATTCATAGTTTTAAACCAGTAGGCAATTTATATGGTAAAAGATATAATACAAAGTGGGCAAAATGACATATTATAACAGTAATTACAAATCATAGAGGGTACTAACTGAAGCAGGCACACCTTCAACTTTATATTCTAGTTTGTATCTATCAAACTCCCTACGGATAGCTCGCATTAAGGTAAACAAACCAAAATGTTCTCCTTTGTCTCATACAAGATTACACCTTTTGAATCTATCAATACTAACTAAAAAGGATAAAACTTGGCTTCTGGTATATAGCTAGCGCTGTTCCTTAATTCAATAGAGATAAACATACCCTGTAGTACTGGAACCATTTTGTAAACAGGGAGATGGAGGGTGCCTTCCTGGTAGTGGGATGTGGAGAGTCTTAAGAGCAAACATCTGTTGGTCTGTTACAAGGCCATTCATCTTTTTGATGTCGGCAACCTACAATTTTCCAAAGCAAAAAGCGCTGAGGAAATCATAACTTCATTATGTAACTCAAATGGGGAAAAAAAAAAAAGAGAAAATTTAAGAATTTAGCACAATTTTTTTTCATCTATATGAAGTGGCAGAGGACCCAATCAACAATCATATTAAGAGAAAGGAATAAATACTTGAGCCAACTCTTAGAAAGAAAGCAACTTACCGTAGTACATACAACAAAAATTTCAAAACCATTTACCGCAATACCCAAAAAAAAAAAAGAAAAAAAATCACAAAAGTATGGCATAGAAAAAATAAAAATTCCACGCATTTGATTCATTGAATTTTTCCCCCATATCAATCTCTGTTCATTTTCCTTTTTGAATAAGAAGTTTATTGCATCCAAAACATTTCAAACGACATTAGAAAGAGGGTGCATCCCTCTGTGCCACAAAATAAGTACAAGAAATGCAGGGCGTGCGTTTGATTCACATGCAACAGTTTTCATTTAATCATCAAATTCCCAAATAACAGAAAAAGAAAAAGAAAAAAGAAAAATAATACCTCAACACCGTACTTGATTGCGATGCCAGCTAGGGTGTCGAATTTGGATACAGGATGCTCGATGTAGCCAAGTGTAGGAGACGGAGGAGAAGAAGACATCATGGTTGGGCTATGCTCTTTATTGGGTATGTTTCCATCATAATCAGATACTTTTAACTGATGGTGATACCCATTACCATTATGCTCTTTCCACCTATGCATTTCCATCTGAAATCTCTCTCTGAAAATTGGAGTCAACAACGCAAACCCTTTTGAGATGACATCAGATTGAAATGGCAAATGTCGTTGGAGAAGGAGAACAGAGCAATTTAGAAATCATCATCTTGCAGGTGCAGGGAGGGATTGAAGAAAGAGGACAGCGATTTGCGAGAACGAATCGTGTTTTTGTGGATTATCTCTAGTTTTCTCTTTTCATCAATTCCGGTCACCGTTTTTCCGGGAAAACAAAGCTCTTTCTTTCCCCCCTTTTTCCTCACTACGAAACAAAATTACTCAAAGCCATATTATTATTAATACTAAGATTACTAAATTTTTTATTATTACTAATACTAATAAAATTTTATATAAATTACAATCACCATAATCAAAGCATTTTTCTCATTAGGTGAGGTAAATTACATAGATCAAATTATGCTAATGTGTTCTATCAAAAACCAAATCATCTAACTGGTTATTTAAGTCTAAATTCTTCTCAATGATTTTATTTAAAAATTTTCTTGGTCCTCCTCTCTCTTTAATTATGAGGCTATCATTTATTTGATCAACTCTTCTATTGGTCATTTTCTCATATATCCAAATTATCTTTGGTGTGATTTCACTGTCTTTTTCTTAATATGTGTCACTCTTATTTTCTTTTTAATACATTCATTATTGATTTTATCTTTTCTTGTATATCTACTCATTCAACGCAACATTTTTATTTCTGTCACATTCATCTTATGCTTTTGTTGGCACTTTATTGTTCAACATTTAGTACCATAAAATATCGTAGGTCATATGACTGTGAGGTAGAATTTCTCTTTTAGATTGATAAGAACCTTTCTATCAGAAATAACACTTGAAGCATTAATCCATTTCATTCACCTAACTTGAATACTATGATTTACATTTCTCTCTATTTCTTTATCACGTTGTATAATAGTTCTAAGGTATCTAAACTGTGTGACTTCTAGTTGGACTAATCTCCAATTTTCATTTCTGAGCTAGTGGTAATGTGTGTCTTACTGAACTTACATTCTATATATTCCATTTTAATTATGCTTAAACAGAAGTCATATGATTCTAGAGCTTCCCTCCATAACTCTAGTTTACCATTTATGCCTGCTCTCGACTCTCCCACTAAGATTATATCATCTGCAAAAAACATGCATTAACGCACTAGTTCGTGGATATGTTGAGTAAGAACGTCCAAAATCAAGATAAAAATATAAGGGTTCAAGGTCGACCCTTGGTGTAAACCTATGGTTAATCCTTTGTGGTCTCACCATGTGTTTGCACACTGGTTTTAGCCTCATCATATATATATATATATATATATATATATATATATATATATATATATATATATATATATATATATATCCTTGATGGTCCGAATATAAGAAACTCAAACTCTCTTCTTCTCCAATGCTTTCCATAATACTTCTTTCGGCACTCTATTATAAACATTTTCTAGGTCAACGAAAACCATGTATAAATCTCTTTGTTTCTTCCTATACCTCTCTATCAAGCTTCGCAAATGGTATATTGCTTCCATGGTTGACCTCTCAAGTATAAAATCAAATTGATTATCTGAAATGTGAGTCTCTTGTCTTAATCTTCATTCAATTACCCTCTTCCATAATTTCATAGTATGATTCATAAGCTTAATCCCTCTGTAATTCACACAGTTCTATATATCTTCATTATTTTTATAAATATGGATCGAAGTGTTTCTCCTTCATTTATATGGAATTTTTTTATACCTCAATATTTTGTTAAACAATTTCGTAAACTAATTTATACATTCCTCTCCTAAGCATTTATATACTTCAATAGACATATTATCCGATCCAACCAATATCTTTAATACTTCTTTTACTTCAAACTCTCGAATTCTATACTAAAAGGTCAAATTTTTGTCGTCCTCTCTCATATTTAAAATCTCTGAGTCCTCCACTGTTGTATATTCTTCATTAAATAATTTGTGAAAACAATCTTTCCATCGTTCCTTGATATCTCATTCCATAACCAAGACTTTATATTCTTCATCTTTAATGCATTTCACTTTATCTAAGTCTCTTGTCTTCTTTTTTCTACTTTTAGCAAGACTATAGATATACCTTTACTCATCTTTAGTGCCTAAAAACTAGTATAACTAGTTGAACACTTTAGTTTTTGCCTCACTCATCGCCTTTTTAGTATATTTCTTAGCTATTTTATATTTTTTTTTCAATTCTTATCATTTTTACACAAGTGTCAAGCTTTATAACACTTCCTTTTAACCATAACCTTCTTTTGGATACTTGTTTCCCACCACCAAGACTCTTTATCCTTAGGTTTGAAATCTCTTGATTCACAAAATGTCTCTTTGCTAACTTCCTAAGCTCTTTAACAATTTCGTCTCATATATTATTTACACTCTCTTGTACCTCCCAAATCTTTTCCTTCCAAATCTTCCTTTGAAAGCTCATTTGATTTTCTTCCTTTAGTTGCCACCATTTAATCATAAAGGCCTTGTCTTGAAAATTTTTCCTTACTCTCATCTTTACACATTCCTCCATAACCAAAACTCAATGTTGGATAGTCAAACTCTCTCCAATGATAACTTTGTAATCCATACAAAACTTTTTATCTGATTTTCTTATAAAAAAGAAATCAATTTGAGAACGAGAAATTTCACTTTTGTAGGAGATAAAATGTTCATATCGTATTCTAAAACAAGTGTTAAATATTCTGAAATAATTTGCCTCTGTTTAACATAATTGTTCCCAAGCCCATATAAAAGAAGAAAATTGTATTAAACAATCGATAGGTCATATAAAACATTATGAATCCTTATAACATGGACAATTTTTTATATAATTATAAATAAAAATAAAATTTATAACTAATAATGATAATAATATTAAATATATAGAAAATAAATGTCATTTTATTAGCAAAAAATTAAAAATGGTAATATATACAATTTGTTTCTTTTGCTGGTCAAACATTCCCAATCCTAAACGTCCATCACACTCTGAAGGGAGAACAAAATAGGAAACAACATAGAAAATAATAGATTTTCCAAATATACTTTTGGCATTACTCAATCTTGGTGGCTTATATTTTAATGTATAGGTAATAATCATCCCTACCAATAAAAACCAACCTACTGGTTTTACGGCCTTTGAAGATTTAAATTATGTTGATAATTGAATGAGCAGAGTTAATTTCAGCGAAATAAATATGTTAGAAAAGATAATACAAAAAAAGAAGTTAGAAAAGAGGTAGTGAAAATGCGAGGATATAAATAGCATTTGGTTACTCTAAATTTATATAATAACAAATAAATTGTATACCACAGCCACTGGAATGCTTAATGAAAAATTTCCGGTGGCATCTTTCTAGTTCTGTAGTGTCATGGAGCTACTCATCATTGAATCAATTAACACATAACTTCACAACTTTTGGAACACAACACCACCTGATTACCACTATGTTCCTAATCAAGTTCATCATCTTCACCATCTTCGGCATCTTCTCCGTCTTGATATTCATCTTCACTACCTTCTGAATCTTCTCCACCCTGATTGTCCTGCATCTCATCATCACTTTTTCCTTTGCCACCAGCTTTTCCTAACAGGGAAGAGCAAGAGCAGTTGTAATATAAGTTGATACAGGCTGAAAAGAGATGAGGGGGAGGTATGTGCAAAGGACAAGCATTTCATTGGCAAAAGACACAAACAATTGGAGAATTTAAAATGAGAAGACAATAACTGGGGGACTTAGGAATGATTAAGGGAGAAAAGGAAAGAAAATGAACTAACTTATGAGAGTTATTGAGGAAATATGGACTTCTTCAAGGATATGCAATTGAGATCACAAAGAACTGTCAATCTCTACTGCCAGAAAGCTAACAAGAATGACAAATTTAATGGTAATGTTCTTTATCAGCATCAACAACATATGTCTAATGAAAGAATACATATGGTATGGATTGGGTGCTTAAGATTCAAGATACGAAATTTATTTAACGCATAACTCAAAATGATCCTGCTTAACAACATTAACAGTTTATATAAAAGTTTTTACTAGAAGAAGGAAAAATTTACTAAACTGCACATGAAAATAGTTAATAGCATTGGTCACTCTCAATCATTTAATTTTTTTATGATAAAAAATCCCAGTCAAGTATAGCTCAAACGACCTATTCACATCCATGCCTTTAATGAATTCAGACAGCAAAAGATAATTGTGACATAATATTTCATAGATTACTCAACCAAAAGAAGTAAATTTCCTTGAAGAAAAAGTGTAAGATGATGTACCATAATCGCTGAAGAGGACTTCACCCGAACACAGTCCCTTCTCAACCTTAACTAGTTGAAGAGTCATCCTGGGACCAACCTCTTGAAGCTTGACAGCACTTTTTGTAGAAGCACGGTTAACTCTACCAATATCACTAGACAAAGTCACTGTTGCTGCTTCTTCATCTGCTTCACTTTCTGATCCATAGCCGGCCCTTACAAATCATAAGTGAAACAACAAGGAAAAGAAAAAAAATAAGCATCAACTATGATTAATTATTTTATATAGATAATACAATTTTTAGTTCATTTCCAAACTACTTTGTTCTTTATCTGATCTGAACAGCTTCTCACTTGGATATAGGCAAAATTCGACAGTTCAGGAAATATTTCACTAGAAGAAAAACCTTTGAAAACCATTTGGCAAACAGACAACTGCTTTGAAGGTTAATATCGTGTTCTCTGCTAAGTAGTTGAGAACAGAAAATATAAAAAAGCTTCGGGTCATTGCTTATGATTTACTCCTTACATAATGGAAGCATTTAGCACCTGGTGGAAGAGGAGAAGGTTGATCAAATTCTAAAATCATGAGCAAATGTATCTTTCTTTCTACAGCAACCTAATATTTGAACCTCACAATTAAAATTAAATATTAATACACTCGGAGAAACTAAGAGCAAGTTAGATAGGATTATGATCATTACACATCTCAATACCCTGAAATATTTAAAGAAGGATATAATGGGAGCAAATGTCAAATGGATTATATCATTTCTCTCTTCCAGTCCATCATTAAAAAGGAAAAATGAAAGCTTATGTAAATAAGCAAGTATCTTACTTTGTGACAAAATCACTCACGTCTTGAAGATTCTTTAGATCAGGCACCTGACGGCTCTGCACAAGTTTTCTTATTTTACGTGAAACACCTACAGGCTGTAATCTTATGGAATAATGCCGAAAATCAATGAGCTTAGTGTTTTTGTTGTAATTGAGCAACACTATCCTTTGGCAAGAAGAGAGTTTAACCTGAAACAATATGTTGTGACATTAAAATAAAAAGGACATGGATGTCAAGTAAGTCACTACTGTGTATGTGTGTCTGTAAAACTCACAGTTTTAACATCAATTGTTGGAAATATATTCTGAAACATGTTAGTCGTAAGCTGTAGAGGTAGATCTCCACTCACAAATCGAGAAAGCACAATCTGGCAAGAAAACAAGGAGACATCAGTCTTGGACGAATAACGAAAGCATATAAGTTACCTATCGATAGTTTACTATATAATATGAAGTAGACAATAACATATTTTAGTGCCAAAGTTCCAACTGGTTACAACATTGATATAATCTCTAAATTTTACAAAGCTAAACTGCCATGGTTACATGTGAGTATGAGAGAAATAATTTACCAAAGCAGAATTTTTAAAAAGATCTTTAGGGCATCGAGGATGCAATTGAGATCGAGCAATGTCAGCTGCCAATGAGTACTCATGTATCTTAAACGTAAGAGTAGGTCCTTGTGGGGTTGTTGCAACCCTCAAGTAAGGTGCAGTTGCAGTTTTTGACAATATGAGGAAATGCGTGACACCCATAGGTCCAGCAACATTTAGGAAGTCTTTCAGATTATTCCGCTTCTTTTCCTGCAAAAAAGGAGACATGAGAGTATAGTCAACACTCAAAACATAAGCCACCATGGCACAAGTAGATTAAAACTAGTGACATATGTATATATCTAGTGTGACGAGTGTAAATCCCTACTAAATCAATTTTATTGTTTTTTTTAATTAAAATCCATTTTATTGTTAATCAATAATTAGGTTCGGAAGTTGAGAAATATAACAACAACAACAACACCACCATCATAGCCTTTTCCCACTAGGTTGAGAAACATAAGTATTTGCAAAATTCTTGCCAGGCATCAATTCAAGGTTTGCAATAGAAGCTAGATTGCTAAGCTAAATTCAACATGCTAGTATGTTTATGACAGTCATTTTCTGCCCATCCAATAGTTTGTGTAGAACTTCTTTCATAGTTAACAAATCAAGGAACGCTAATATGCTAAGTTGACAATCAATTCAAATTTGATAGTACATTGCCATACTGCCTCCCTCCTTTTTCTCACGAAAATCCACGAAGTCAATCTTAAAAAACTCTATTAAAAGGGCACACCCAGCATTCTCCAAACACATCAAATAATTTTATTCCAGATGGATCTAGGGCCATCTAGACATAGGGAAGTGTTAAAAAAAAAAAGTTAGTATCTAGCAATTGTTAGAGCTAGAACCATGCATGATACAACTGTAAAAAAAAAAAATTCTAGGTGTACCCATGAGTTAGACATGTTGCAAGCACACAGATAAAAAAACTATTTCGCCACTTAAACAATATTTCATTCTATTCAAAGTTCAGTAAATGAGATACACATCCAAACATGAATAAAACAAGGAAAAGAAACAAGAAGAAAAGAATATTCACCCTGAGGCTGAGAGCAGTATAAGGCAGCATTAATTTTCTGAGGTCCATCTGAAGTTGTTTGAGAGGACCAGGCAACTTCCCACGTGAAAACACAAAACTTTTGGGTATCTTCTTTCCCGTGATAGGATCCACAGTGGGCTGCTGTTGCTGTTGCTGCTGCTTCTTGATGATAACAGGCCTCCTAAACCCATATGTTTTCTTCGTCTGTTTCATTCAAAATGGTGAGTCCTAAGCTAGACGCAACAACAGAAACCAACCAACCAAGTTTGGATTTTTTGTGTTGGGTTTCAGAGAAAAGTAGACAAAAACGAATACCCAGTTCCATAAATAAGGCAATCATCGAAATTAGACAAGATAGACTTCAAAACAACACAGTCCTAAGGAAGCAAGAACAAAAGGGGAGACAGCACAGCTTACCATGGTTGGAGGCAGATTGGCTCAAGTTTTAACCAATTTGAATGAGGACTCTCTGTCTGGTATAGGGTCTGATAGTGGAAAGAGAGTTAAATCCGGAGATTCTGTTTTCGCCGGAAAATAGAGCTGAGATCGGCACCGCAGCGAGCAAGCACTAGTTGCCGGTAGGGAAGCAAGGATGGCGGCTCCACAGTCCTTCTATAAAGACGACAGGGTTACGAGGGCATTTATCGCGAATAGGTTAGGGAAAAGCTGTTGAGTTTTTTTTTTTTTTTTTGTGTGTTTCCCAAATAATTTAAATTTTATTTATCAGAGCTTATAGTTATATACATTCATTTTTTGGGCTGTGGAAAAAATTAGAATTAGGGATAGCAGTGTCATCCTAAAGTTAGGACAAGTAAACTTGGGAGACTCGATTTATTCTTATCAGAAGTGTCAATTATTATTGGTGAAATAATCAAAATAGTTAAACTAATTTTACAATTATTAAGAATAAAAAATAACACTTTATTAACTGTACTAATAGATGAGGAGGATTCTCTCAAGTTGGTTTTTAAAATTGTTCTTCCTACTTTATCATTATTTTTATGTTAAACACAAAAATGACAATAAAAAAAGTAAGAAGTAAAATTATAATTTTATGTTAGCATTCTTTGCTCCTACTCACTTAAAAATATAATTGTATAACGGTTATCTTTTTACTACTATCGAAAAAAATTAAATTGACAAACTTGATTGTCAATCCACTAGTATAAAAAAAAAAAAACGGTTTGATGCATATTTAAAAATTTTTAGAAGTATTGAGATTCTATCAAAAACTTTAAATTATAGAAATCAATTTAAAAATTCAATTAAAATGTAATGACTTACATAATAATATAACCATAATAATATGAAATTAATGCACTGCATAGAAAATTAAATGATAAGAAATTAACATATTCATTTTAATTTGTTCGTCTTACTTTACTTCAAAATATGTCTCATTTTAAAAAATAATTAGTGTTTTGTTACATGATCAAGTGATTGGACGTAAGTAAGATTTCGAATAATGGAGATAAGTTTAAATTGTCATAACCATTTTTTAATATGATGTTTTGTTTTTAAAGTTTTGTTCAGGCTCCATTTGGAAAAACAAAATTGAAATTGATGTTTAAAACTTTATTTCAATTTTCCCACAATTATAATTAGTTCAAAACCTTGATGACTTGTGTGCAAAAACAATCGGAAAAATATCATAATTTTGAGTCAGTTTTTAATTTTATTGTTTAAGTATGTGATCTGGTTTTTCTAAAATAAATATAATATTTTTACTATAATGTATTGGAAAGGAAAATAGTGACTGACCAGGGTAATAATGTAGAATAGAAATACTGGGTGAAAGAAATGGTTATATTGACATTGCCACAGTCGATAAAAATAATGACGAAATTTTTATAGTTTCTTAACAAATATAGTAGCATTCATTAATTGATTACTGATTTTATAATAAATATTTAAAAATTTATTAAAAATAACTCCAATAAAATGTTTGATGGGTATTATACCTTGGAATAAAAAAAATATGAATACCCAAACAGTGATTATAATAGTGATAATTGTCGTGTTGGTTGCAGTGACAATGATAATAGAAACCAAAAAAGTGGCAGAAGTATCAAACTCAGACAATCATAGCTGTTGTAAAGATGGATGTTAAGTATAAAATGTAGAATGATCTTCTTAATTTGTAGTATAATTTTTATAGTCCTGTTTAAGAATTGAAAATAGTTTATTTAGTTGTTTTACAATTTCATTGGAATAATATGAAAAATAGGTATTTCAATTTTAAAAACCCAACGAACATTAAGTTAAGAATTTGATGTCGTAATTCCAATCCAAGATGACATATCTCTATTTTTTAAAGATTAACATATGAAAAATAGATCATACTTCATTTGACTATCATATGTATGAGTTCTATAAATATTTTGGAAAGTAGCGGGACATATCCAATATAAAACAGTATAAAAAGTTTGAGGATTAATTCTCAAGGAATAAACACAAAGGCAACAGTACTTTCATACAAGTTTCCCTACGTAACCAGTATTCCAAGTTTTCTATATTCATCAACTAAACTTATAGCCTATTGAAAATGCGCGTAAATAAACTGCTTTATTTAGTCTAGTAAAGATTGCTGATCTAAATTTATACAGCAGTACTGGAGAAAATTGTCCAACAATTTCAATTGATCCTGTTTGAGAAGTGAGAACTAGTAAAAATCAAATGGATAAGAAGGCCAGACCTTGTTGATAGTTCAGCCCTAGTCTGTACAGCTACAAACTTCATAAGTCTCAAGTGAAAATCAAACCAACTCTTTTTTTTTTTCTAAAAAAAAATTACATAGGAAGTGCAAACACCTTGATAAGGGAGAGGGAAAGATAGCTTTGTGCAGGATTGAACCTCCTTATCAACATCAAACTCAACGTCTTAAAAACTTGGGCTAGTGCCATTTGAGCTACAAGCTCGTCGGCAAACCAAACTTACTCTATTGCTGAAGTGTCTGGTTGAATGATGAGAAATGTTCGTGGCCTCCATATTACGAACTAGAAATCTTTAGTTCAACTTCTAACAGAGCAAGACATGAATCCGAAAGTAAAAATTTTTGGGTGGGCCTAGTTCAAACCTCAAACCATATATATAGTGATTATTAGGAAAGACTATTTGCAAATGTAATATGGACAAGTTTCAATGTTGACTTGGTATAGCCTATATTCTGCTTCTACAGTACACCATATGCAGCATAAAATTGCATTTTAATGTAATAGTAACATGGTAATTGCAATGTTAAATAGACATAATATAGCTCACTTCACAGTAGTAAAGTTTGTTTCTATATCTCTTCACATTTGGGAATAACAGCAAGGAGTCGGTTTGATCCCAGAGCTCTCTCACAGTAATGAATACTAAACATGAATATGTAATCTGCTACAAAATTGCAATCGAGTTGACAAACCTACAAAATTCCAGATTTCAATCAGAAAATCAAACCATCCAGATCACCTTAAACCAATATTCCAACTTGGACTTGCTCCCCCTTCTAATTGTATGAGAGGAACCATGATCCTATGCTTGAGGGTCTTGGTAAACCTTGCATGCAATAGTTGACCCCCAAAATTAATGATGCCAAGGAGGATCAACACAAAATCATACAAGTAATCTTCAGATAACATGTTATTTCAGATTTTCTTCTTCAATTTGTCTTTTCTGGTTATAACCATTCTTTTTCTTCCCTCAATTTTTTCTTTCTTTTTTTATTTTTTGCCTATATCTTCTAGCTTCTTGTTTCTTTTTATTTTTTTTCTCCAGCCCATAAATTAAATCAGAGAGATGGGGAGGTGGTCTGCAGGCATCTTAAGCTTCTAATTCTCAATCTCATAACAATTATAAAACTGTACAATTAGATGATGCAGCTAAAACTACAAGTGATATTAAAAGATGTATGGTAACCAGAATGAGGAGGAGATCACTATTTACCATGTTGAATTACAACTTATCCAAGGTAGCGAAGCAAGACTCCATCATTCCCCAATACAAATCCCTTCTTGTCGTCAATGAACCTGTAGCAAGTAGACCGTTTACAACAAGATTTTACAGATAAAAGTTTTATAATCTTCAAAATAGTGTTAACCAACTCTCACAACTCTTGTTTTATGTCCTGGAAATTTTTTCATCCTGTTTTATTTAAACAACATAACAGATATAGGTTTAGTTCCAGTTAACTGCTTCCATGATCTCTGACAAATTGAAAAGGAGTATCACAAAGACAGGTGGAACAAAATAAGTGGAGAATATATCGGCAACTTGAGGAGCCTGGTGTGGTTGGGGGAAGTGCTCTTCCAAGTAAATTTGTGGTTTTAAAGTGTACACTAATAAATAAGTATAATTATATAAAAGTGGGGATGCTCTAGTAATAGTTAGACTGACTTCACTGAGTATAAATTTGCAGCAATGTTGTCAGCAGCTTTGTCACGGATCCATGACTTGCCACCATTAGTAGTTCTCAACAGAACACCACTTCCTCCTGCTGCCCAAGCCTCCTCCTGTATGCATAATTGAGAAAAGTATATAAAAAAAGGGCTTCAGCATTATTCTCTACTTTCAAAATTAATAAATATTGCAACAACTGAAGATGCAATAGTCATATTGTGAACATTTTATTTCCTTTGAAGACTAAGTGACAAGACTGTTACTATCACATGCAAGAATTGGTTAATTAATAAAGCAACTCTCTGTATGCAGGATACAGAAAACTTTACCGTTGAACGATACCCCACATCAAGAATGCCAAAACCCCGGCTTTGAACAGGAACCTCCTCAAATTCTTCAGTTATCTGAAACAATAAAATATTTTTGTTCTCAAAACTATGCAAATAAATTTGAAAAGAAAAATGAGGCAGAAATCTATAGCAAGCAAAAAGTGTATCAAAGTCAATTATTGATTGATTAAATACATTATAATGCTATTATTATAAGCAGACAAAATAATGACTTTCATTTGGACATTGTTTATGATTCCAGGTTTCAGTGATTAACCCAAACATTTCTTCCTTTCTCTCATTTATACTGGCTAGGCCAAAAAAATTTACTTGATCAGTTTAGAGATTTATCATATTTAGTATTTTAATGATGGAAGGGGTCAAGCACTTCCGCACTTTCATAGAAAGGGTTTTCTCTCTTAATCCTTTTCTACATCTCCCAAATTCTACAAGATGTTACTCAAACATTTTGGGCTGGTTGAATTGGGAATGCAAATCAATATGATAAATTTAATGGAGACAAGCATACTAAGGTGAATATGTGACAGCACAAGGAAAGAGAATGTAAGAAAGAAAGACATTTGATCAAAGATAGAAGTTGCCTCAATAACGAATAAGGTAAGGGAGAGAGTAAATAAATTAGTCTGAAAATATACAACATAGAGATGGAAATGCCCCAGTGAAGAAGGGTGAGAAAATTAATAGCTAGCTAAAGACTTAAGAAGAGAGTACAAAGATTACCCAGAATGACATGAAAAGGAGTGAAAAGGAAGACTACTAGTCTCATATTGATACACTAGAATGATATTTTCAGAATTACTTACCCCTGTGCCCTTGCTGAGATAAAGACCACCTCCACGAACGAGAAGCCACAGACCACCATCAGCTCTCCATCCCATGTTCTGGATTCTTCTGGCAACTGCTCTGTTATGTGGCTGCCAGAATGGCTGAAAATTAAAGAAAAATAATAATAGTTAAGCACTTTTAATGTAGATAAACCGTCAATCAAAATGACATCTGATGATTAAATTGAATAGCCATCATCTATACAAGCCACCATTTGAGATATATATTCCAATGAAGAGGTAGTGCATTATTGTAGACTTTAGAACCATGATGCATTAAGAAAGTAAGGACAAATTTCTACAATAGAAAAGCTGCCGTAAAAAGCAAAAGAGAGAGTCTCTTCTGAAAACAAAGAAAGAAGAAAAGAAACTCTTTTAAAGTGGAGAGTACAAGAAAATTCTTGGGCATGCACCATTCGAAAGTTTAGTACATAACTTCAGCTTAGTTTAGTACATTCTTGGGTCCTACCATAAAAAAAGATCCAGTGTTAATGTTCCTAAGAAAATTTTCAATGTGTCAAACTATTATTTTACAAGGATGATGTCATCATATTCATGTATATATTTAAATAGACCATAGTTACAATTATAGTAACAGTTTTCATTAGTTTAGCAACTGCATATACTCTGTTCTACCTGATCGGCTTGTGGCTGCTGCTTCAGTTTTCCACATTGATGAGTTCATTTTAGTTGAACGCTTTGCATAATTCAAATGCCAGGGTAGGCATACCAAAAGTAAAAGTACCAGGCACATAGAAGCAAAAACAAGTGGCATCACAAAGTAAAAGCCTCACCTGACCAGGCTCCCAGGTTAAGTAGAAGTTGCCACGACTTGAGACTGCAACATACCTTCCATCTGGAGAGCGATTGACAGTATTGAAAGTTCCAGTGTAATAGCTTGCACCACTAATACCACTAGAAACTGTTCTGAAGAGGCAACATTTATAGATAAATGTCTTAACATATAAAAATGAAAAAAATATTTGCAACATATATAATATGAAAGATGATGCAATAGATGAGTTTTTGAAGCAAATAAATAAGTTGAACTTTTTCAATAATAGCTCATCAATGCTTCACTTACAAATTTGAAAGAGACATAATCCTTAAATAGCATTACACATGAGTGAAAGAAAAATGAATAAATATATATATATATAGTCCAATAACTGGTCCAAGTTAAATTATATGAAGAAAGCATTCTTGGACACTTACATTAAATGGAGTTTGGCTTGCTGTCTATCAGAAACTCACCTATTAAGAGTAGCTGACACTGTTTCCTGAACAGCAGCCCTCCAGTTGTACCCTCTGTTTGATGTAACATATATTGCACCTTGGTCAGTCACCATCTCTGCACTCTTCTCACCAGTTGCCTTTATGTATACCTGAAGTTTTAATAGCAGAATCACAATTTTTACCAACAATATCCATATCCATATAAAAAGAGCATGCAGCAAGGTCTGACAGTTCTGCAGAAATTTTACTAGACGGACAAACCTGAAGGGAGGAGTATTGGCTTGAAACAGCCCATGTACAAAGAAATTAGGAATAAATAAACATTAGAATATATAGTCAATGTAATATATCCTACGATCTAATTTTATGCTTTTGGTTAATCTTTTTAAGGAAAAGACAACATATTTATTTTTCTTCATTTTCCTTTTGCTGTCGTCCATGAATCATATAACTTCAACATACAGAACTGGCAATCGGACAGGAATTTCAAACAATCATACCATATCTCCTGGAAGTTGATTACTAAGTGGTATCCTTTCCCAACTTTCTCCAGTATCAGAAGTATATAATAGAATTGCAGGTTTTCCAACTATCCACCCTTCCTTCCCTTTAAAGCTTATAGAATTAAATCTATAGTTAAAATCTTCATCTTCTGCAGAGGGAATTGAACGGGGAGCCCAAGTGTTCCCTCCATCTTTTGTCTCCAGAATGGTTTGTCTGGTCCCCAGAAGAAAACCTACCATGATAAGCAACCCCATTTTACAACCAACACAATTTAAACAAAAACTGCAAATCATAACATTTAAAAAAAAAAAAAGAAAAAAGAATATAATATAATATATTAACCAGAAAAGAATATAACATAATATAATGTAAGAAACGTTATAATACTAATTTAGTGATGAAAATTGGAGACCATAACATATCACAAATCATACGATTTAAGTATCTTAGATCTATCACACAAAATAATGAAAAGATAAAAAGAGATAAAAATCATAGAATTCAAGATGGATGAAATAGAAGAGTGATTTGTAATAAAAAAATGTTTCTTACGCTTAAGGATAAATTTTAACACACAACTATAAAACCCGTGATGATGTATGGTACTGAATGTTGGGCGTTAAAAAGTCAGCAAGAACATAAGATCAGTGTCACAAAAATAAAGATGTTGCGTTGGATATGTGGCACAAGATGGGATTAAGAATAAATGCATTAGAAAAAAAACAACCAAACAGGAAATTAATACCAAGAATACCAAGAAGTAAAACTAGTAAAGATACCATGGTTGGGATCATCTGGCACAAAAGCGATGTCGAGAAGCACAACGCCAGGGTCGATAGGAAGGTAAACTCTTTCCCAATCCGATAACACTTCTTCGGGCCTCGCCAATTGTTCGAATCCAACCAACTGAGGAAGCGATAGCGTAATCGCTGTGGTCTCGGCGATGAAGCGTCTCCTAGAGAGAGAAAACTGCTCAACAGAAGCTTTGGGGACGAAGCTCCGATTCGGAGCGGTTCGGGAATGGCGAGATTTGGAGGCCTTGAAGTTGAAGGAATGCCTCAACAATATCGCTGAAGGGTTTGAACAGTCACTGAATTGCAGAGTCGCCATTGGAAGAAGCATGCGTCTGCTTCTTGTTCTTCTTTTTCTTTTTTTCTCGCTCTAGTTTCTCTCTCTACCTTATCCCAGACATCTCTCTCTGTCTCCAACGGCTTCGCGAGTAATTTATAGGCGCTTCACTCTGTGACTATGAGTGGATGATAATACGCTAATTCTAGTGTCAGACCTTTTTTTTTAAAAAAAAAATTATTTATTCATTTATACTATTATAACATAATTTTTTAAGTTTAGTCACGTTTTGATTTATTCCCAAATGTGAAAGTAAAATTAATAAGAATGTTTAGAATTAAAAAAAATAAGAAATAATTTAATTTATAAATTAAATTTAATTAAATTTTGTATTTGAAATATTTAAATTGAGAAATAATTTAATTTTTAAAATTTCATAGATTTTATTTTTTTTATTTTAAAAATTTTATCAATTTTGATAAAATTTGTTAGATTTGATTTGATTTGATTTGAAATAAATATTATTTTATCTTTAATAACTACCTCTAACAATCTTTCATAAGAGTTAAAATATAAAATAATAAAATTAAATCAAATCGATTCATTTTAATGAATTCCAAACACAAAATTTGATTTAAATCAATTCAAATCTTATTTTTTTTAAAGTTTCAAATATAAAATTTGATTTTTAAATAAATCAATTTAATTTAATTAATCAAATCAAATTATTTTCATTTTTATTCATTCCAAATACAATCTAAAAGTATGTTTGGAATGTAAAAAAATAAAAAATAATTTGATTTGTAAATCAAATTTAATTAAATTTTGTGTTTGAAATATTTAAAAATGAGAAATGATTTGATTTCTAAAATCTCATAGATTTTATTCCTTTTGTTTTAAAAATCTATCAATTTTGATAAGATTTGTTAGGATTTGATTTGATTTAAAATAAATAGACTATTTTACCCTTAATAATTAACTTTAACAACCTTTTAATGAAATAAATATACTATTTTAAACATTTTATAAGGGTTAAAATGTATCATAATAAAATTAAATCAAATAAATTCCTATTTTAATGAATTCCAAATACAAAATTTGATTTCTAAATAAATTCAAATCCTATTTTTTTAAAAAGTTTCAAATACAAAATTTAATTTTTAAATCAAATCAATTCAAATTAAATCAAATTATTTCTCCTTTTTATTCATTCTAAACACAACCTAAATACTAAAAAATGTGTTCAACAATCTAATAATGTGATTTATATAGATTAAAAACAATTACTAAACACTAACAAATTACATGTACATTCATAACTAATTAGACGACTTGGTTCACTAATCAAACTAACTAAACTATGGTAATACCTGGTAATATGCTAGTGAGTGTATATATATATAATTTCTCTACAAGAAAACAGTGAATTTGCAACAAAATTTTTGTGACAGATTTTACAACAGATGAAAATCCATTTCAATTTACGATGAATTTTGTAGGAAATAAAATTGCGGCAGATTTTTGCAATGGATTTTTCATTGCTAAATTTTTTCGGCGACATTTCTATTGTAAAATTTTTTTTTATTAAGAATAATTTGTAGCTGAAATATCCGCTGCAAAATTAATAAAAATAAAAAAATATAAAAAAATAAAAATTTACAAAAAAAAAAAAAAATTAGGCGAAAAAATGCCATAAATTCCTTTGCAATTCAAAAAATAAATTTTGACAGAAAAATCACTGCAAAATGGATCAGTAAAATAAAAAATTCATAAAAATGTAAAAAAAAAAAATCTAATGCAAAATCCGCCTCAAATATGAGCTATAGAATAAAAAATTCAAAAAAATATTTAAAAATTTGTGGCGGACAAATTCACCACAAATTTTGTCATAATTCAAAAAAATCAATTTGCAGTAGAAAAATCCGCCACAAAATAGATCAGTATAATAAAAAAATCATAAAAAATTTTAAAAAATTTACCGCAAAATCTGTGGCAAATTTAAAATTAAATTTGCAGCAAAAAAATCTGTCTGCAAAATTTAATCAATTGAATAGAAAATTCATAAAAAATATGAAAACAATTTGCGGAGGCAAAATCCGCTGCAAATTCCTCCTCAATGCCGCATCAAATTCCTCCTTAATTTAAAAAATACATTTATTGCAGATTTTTCTACCGCAAAAAATTCACTGTAAAATTAGATCTATTTTATCTTCTTCCTTCTATCATTTTCATTGTCATTTTCATTTTTCAAATCTCATTCTCTTGTTTCTCCCTTCCCTTTCTTTTTTCCCCTTTCTCCTTTCCACCGACCCCCACCCTTGACTTTGGAACCGCCGCACCACGAGCCCTGGCGCCGCGACACCGTGACCACCACTCCTGCACCGACCCCGATGCCGCTGACCGCCCAGACTCCGGCACCTCACACCGAAGCCGGCGACCCCCAAACTCGCACGACCCCGGTAACCCCCGCACCACTAACCAACCAAGTACTGATTTTTCTTGCAAAGTCACTTCCATTGATCTCCCTTTCTAATTTTGAGCAACCATGACAACTAATTCAATGTTTGTGTTTTTGTTAAAGCTAGCATCACGTTGCATTTTGTGACACCTTGAGGAGGAGATCTCCAACTGGTGTGATGTGGTAGTTGATGTGTATGAAATAACATCATATTTTGTTCTTGTTTTGCATGCATTTTTATGCATTTTAGTTTTCCTTTTTATTTATTTTTCTCTTAGTTCGGATAACTGCGGTGTTTTAGGCGTTGTTGTGTAGGATTGGTGCTTAATAGGCCCTGAAATGGATGAAAAGCTTGCATAATTGAAGTTGGATCTTAAAGGATGATAATTTGGGACAAAAAGCTCACTCCAGAGGGTTCCACGGCCTGCGTGTGGAATTTTCCATGGTCATGGATCGAGCAACTGCGCGAAAAAGCAACAGGGGAAGTTCTAGAGAATTCCACGGCCTGGCTGTGGAATGATCCACGACTGTGGAATTTAGATAGCAAGTTCCACGGCCTGGCCGTGGAATGATCCACGGCCGTGGATCGCTGTCCGTGTCAGATTTTTAAGTTCGTTTTTCTTCTTTTTTATGGGCTTAGATCAGTTTAAACCCATAAGGTATTTATAGATGTTCTGAATACAATATTAGGGTTCGAATTTGGTTTAGAAGGAGGCACATTGGAGGCTCTCGATCTTCATCTCCCTCTCTTCTCTCTTCGATTACGGGTTTGAATGCTTTTGAACTTGATTTCTGGTTTCTTCTTCTTTATGTTTGAGTAGTTCCTTTTGTTTCTGGGATTGGGCAACGCCCTTTGATACATTGATAATGATTAATTGACTTTGTTTACCCCTTTTATTAATCTTAAATATTCTTTAATTCAATCCTTATTGCGCTTATTCATGTAAATTTGTTAGCCACTTATTTGCATCTTATAGATATCTAGGGACGTACTGAGAGGTGAACCTAAGTGTTGGAACCATAAGAATTGAACTTAGGGTCTAAATCACGAGAGTAGGTTTAGCCTTTCGAGGATTCAATGAATTACCATAAAGCGTAATGAGTTCAATTTAGATTCAATTACCACGAGAGTAAGAATTAATTTAATTGGGTACAGTTCTTGTCTCTTGAGAAAGAACATTAACTAATTTAGGGTAATTCACCTTCAATTGAATTTCAATTTTAATAAAAAAGATTGTCAATTAGGAGTCTTGTATCATCGTGGTTATCCCTAATCTTGGAAGCTTTCTTAAATCTGAAAACCTTAATAATTTGCTATTTTTGATTCTCAACTCTGCATGTTAAATTTTATTTATTTAATTGTTTGGTTACTACATTCTTATTACTTAACAATTATATTCCCTTTGTTTAAATTAATTGAATTAATTAATTAATTAGTATTCATAGACACAGTCCCTGTGGATTCGATCTTTTTATTACTTGACGACGAAACCGTACACTTGCAGATTTCACACACCAAGTTTTTGGCACCGTTGCCGGGGACTGTGTTTTTCTTGAATATCAATTTAATTTTTAATTTAATTATTTTAAACCTTTTGACTACTTTCTTGGTTTCTCTTTGACTCTCTGCAAGTAATTTCTCTTATTTATGCGAAGTACTAGATGTTCTGGGACTCTTGAAGAAGCAGATCCTGAAATTGAAAGAACTTTTCGCAGAAGGAGAAGACAACAAAGGCAAAGAGCGAGAGAAATACTTAAGCCAATACTTGTCATGGTTGCACCTGCTGATAATAGACCCCTCAAAGAGTATGCAGTCCCTAATGCTCGGGGTTTGCGTTCTGGAATTGCTCGGCCAAACATTGAAGCTAGACAGTTCACCATACCTCCTGCCTTACTTTCTATGATAAGGCAGAACCAGTTTGGAGGATTGCCATCAGAGGACCCAAATGATCATGTAGATATGTTCTTGGAATTCTGTGAGACCCTCAAGATTGAAGGCGCCTTTGTTGATGCTATTCGTCTCCGCCTATTTCCATTGTCGTTGAGAGATAGAGCTAGAGCTTGGTTGAAGTCAATTCCCGCTGAGACAATCACTTCTTGGGACCAATTGGAGCAAGCTTTCTTGAACAAATCCTTTCCACCATCCAAGATTGTTCATCTTAGGACCCAGATCACAAGCTTCATTCAGAAAGATGGAGAGTTATTGTCCGAAGCTTGGGACAGATATAAGGCTTTGCTGGAAGCCTGCCCACACCATAGGTTAGAAAAATAGTTGATTGTCCACACCTTCTATAATGGGCTAGAATATTCTTCGAAGGTGTCTCTAGACTCCGCAACTGGTGGAGCTTTGATGAACAGAAGACTGACAGAAGTTTATGAAATAATTGAGAATGTTGTCTCTAATCATCACTAATGGGCAAATGAAAGAGGTAATAACCCGAGAAAGCTCTCGGGAGATAAGTTTGAGGTAGATGGGGTTGACCTGATTATGTCAAAATTTGATTCTTTGAATAAACGTTTTGATATGCTAGAAAAAGCTCATGTTACTGCCATAGGTGCTTCTAATAGTTTTTGTGAGATTTGTGGAGAGCAGGGACACATGGGTGCTGAATGCCAAGTTGGAATTGACTCTTCACAAGGTGCATCGGTGGAGCAAGTTGAATCATGCCACAATTTTCATGACTTCAACCAAAAGGGGAAGAATGATCCATATTCCCAAACTTACAACCCTGGTTGAAGGTCACATCCCAACTTCTCTTACAGGAATAGTCAATACCAAGCTGGGCAAGGTAATGCTAAACCCTCTTCTGGATTCCAACAGGTACAAAAATCTAAACTTAAGTCTCTTCTTGAGAATTTTGTTGAGAGTCAATCTAAGCAAAATGAGGAGTTTAGGCAACATGGGTAAGTTGTGACTGAGGTCATTAGAGAGTTGTCATCTAAGGTTGAAAATTTGGCCATTCATAATAAGATATTGGAAACTCAGATTGCCCAACTTGCAGACACTTCACATAGGCAACAGGGTAAGTTTCCTGGTCAGCCTAAATTAAATCCAAGTAATGAACACTGCATGACTGTTAGTTTGAGAAGTGCTAAGAAATTAGAGGATCCCAAGGGTAAGGGGGTGAGTGACAAAGATGAGGGAAATGAGGAGAAAGACACTAAGACACAACCCTTAGAGGAAGAGGAAACTAATGAGAAGGTATCTAAGTATGTACCCCCTGAACCATACCAACCCCCAGTGTCCTTCCCTCAAAGATTGGCCAAGGCCAAGTTAGATAGGCAATTTGGGAAGTTCCTAGAGGTCCTTAAGAAATTATACATTAATGTACCATTCACTGAGGCATTGAAACAAATGCCTACCTATACTAAGTTTCTTAAGGACATTTTGTCTAATAAGATAAAGCTTGAGGAATATGAGACAGTAGCTTTAACTGAGAAGTATAGCGCTTTAATTCAAAATAAATTACCTCCTAAGCTTAAAGATCCAGGTAGCTTTTCTATTCCTTGTTTGATTGGTAACACTAGTTTTGATAAAGCTCTGTGTGATTTGGGGGCTAGTGTTAGTCTTATGCCCCTTTCTGTGTGCAAGAAGTTGGAGGTGGGTGAGCTAAAACCCACAACTATTTCACTTCAATTGGCAGATCGGTCCGTCAAGTACCCAGTAGGCATCTTAGAGGATGTTCCTATTATAGTAGGTAAGTTTTTCATACCTGCTGATTTTGTTGTGCTTGAAATGGAGGAGGATTCCCAAATCCCCATTATTCTTGGTAGGCCTTTCTTAGCTACTGCTGGTGCTATAATTGATGTCCACGAAGGGAAATTGACTTTGCGATTGAACAATGAAGAAGTAGTATTTAATGTTTTCAATTCTGAAAAAAATTCTAATTCCTTTAATTCATGTAATCGCATAGATGCTACTGATGTTGTAGACAGTGTTGTGATTTCAGATATGCAGGAAACTGTGACTGATGTTATGTTAGAGGAGATCTTGTCCAAGGCTGCTACTAAGTTCGAAAAGGCCAAACTCTACAAGAAAGGACCAAAGAAGCGGAATGACAACTGCGTCAAGAAGCGTGAATTTAAACCAGGGGATAAAGTTCTTGTTGATAACTCGCTTCTACGTTTCTGTCCAGGTAAGTTGTGGTTGAAATGGTCTGGACCATATGAGATTGTTCGAGTCTTATCCTACGGTGTGCTTGAGATGAAGACAGAAGGCCATAAGACATTCATGATAAATGGCCAGAGAGTGCAACACTATGAAGAATGAGTGGGGACTGAGTACCACTCCATTGATATCATCTAAGCATAGAACTAACACATAGTCAAGCTAATGACTATAACTTAGTGTTTCTTGGGAGGCAACCCAAAATTTTCTCTCTTTTTCTTTATTTTCTTATTTTTATTGATTAACACTTTTTAGTTTTTGTTTTATAGTTAGCTAATGTTGAGTCGGCTCTCCCTGAGTTCGGAGCCTTTGTAAGGAGATGTATATAGTTGTCGGCCGCCAAAAAGATTTTTCTTCTATTTCTTTTTCTTTTTTACCAGATGTTCGAGTTCATGGCTACACGCCACCCTTTCCCACAACCACAGTGAGTTCTTTTCTTTTATTCCTTCTCCAGTTATCGATTTTTATATTGGGGACAATGTAAGGTCTAAGCTTAGGGGGGTATTTTTCATTTTTACTTTTATCTTCATTATCATGCATTCCCATGTCTCATTTTGCATTGCATCTTCTTGTTGCATTTTCACACCATCTTATCTTTCTGCTTTTTGGTTGAATCTTGTCCCCCTCTCTTTTGAGGATTTTGAAATAATATTAATTTGAAACCCAATTTGTTGATTCTTGTGGTAGGCAACAAGCATTATTTTTAATTGATTATGGAGGTGATTTCTTGATGTTGATAATTAGTATATGTTCTCTGAATTTGTGCTTCTCATTAATTTTTGAACCTCTAAAAGTGAGTTTTGAGCCTGTATGGGATTTATGCACTACATGATTTTTGCTCCCATTCTTTGTGTTGAGTGATCATTCCTCATTGATTTTGTACTCTAGAACTTGATTTGAAACCATTTTGAGGCGAATTTTGGTTTTCATGCTTGAATGTGATTAAGGCATCGTAGGTATTTTTTTGGCCTTCTGAAATTGATACACTTTCATCCATTAGTTACCTATTTTGAGCCGATTGCATAATTGTTTTTCTTGATGCTTATGAATGATACATTGTCAGTAATCATTTTGAGCATTGAATGGAGTAATTGGGTTTGAATGTTGTAATGGGAATCATATGTTTTTGAAAATGAAGTCTCTTCCCTATGTTAAATAAAAAAAAATTTAGGGAAGAAGGAAAAGAAAAAAAAATGGGGAGTTATGCTCTTGATTGAAAAATGTCTTTGCTCCATTTATGTTCTATTGGGTTTCTTGTGCTTATTGAAAATTTTGTTAGCTCTTTGTGCATACCTTCCTTTCTTTATCCTACCTGACATCATTCCCATGGCCCCATTGTCACACCCTAATAGGGATGTCACATTTTCGAACAATAATAATAACATCTACCCAAGTTATAAATTATTACGTAATATATAATAATATAAGTTGTAAAAATATTTTTTTAACATTATATTATAAAATAAACAGAACATAAAATAAAATAAACTATTACATACACACCATAATTATACATATGATTTTGTGTTTAATAGGTACAAATAATTTACATATTATAAACTAGTTAATTAAAACAAAGAACCCATGCGGTTTAAAGAAACCATAAACCAAATGGCCAAGCATAACACTAGAAGTTCGATCCTCCAGAAGAATCCTCCTTGGGAAGATTATCGGAAGACGTAAATACTCTTCAGTAACATCATGCCACGCCGCAATCAATCCATATGATATGGATGATCTCGAGGTTCACCTTCCTCGAGGCCCGTCGCTCGATTCTTGCTCCGTTGTATTATTGACAATCCAACATTGCTCCCTTCCACTTCCTCAACGACTTTACGGAACATAAATAATAATACGAGAAAATATATGCAAAAGAGGAGACAATCTACATCATTACCAAGCGATAAGAAAAGACAAAACGACAAAACATACAGATATAGCGAGTTAAAGCAACAAAATCATGTTAGCACAACATATATCATATCTCAATCAAGTATAAATGTCACAGATGCAAAATATCATAAATCAAATTATAATTATTCACACGGTGATGCTGATTAAATATGTCATGTACTCAGACTCATTCCTACTCCATGGAGCTAAACACAAACATCGAGAGATAATGATCGGTAGACATGTCCGCACATCAGGTGCCTCAACCAGCTATTTACACGGTCAAATACGTCTTGATCAAATACGTCGTGTGAATGAATGACACATCAAATACGTCGTGTGAATAGTACATGATCAAACACGTCGTGTACATTCGAGGCATAGTACACTGGAACATCCCGATAGATCCCGATTAAGAATAGTATTTGTCGAGATCGCTAGTGTGTGTGTTTTTTCGATTCACGCGTAGGCCAAATCTGTCACACGCGTGGAATCACTTGCACACTAACGCCTCCAAGTTCTCCACATGAACACACTATGCTATCATCACATCTGATTGTAATTCATCTCGTCGATCAATCGTCAATTTCAACCAAATTGACATACCATTCTATGTATGTAATGATCCATAATTACAAAAATACCCTCAAGATCACCATGAATCATAATTACATAAATATCCTCATTGTCATCATAATTACAGAAATACCCTTCGTATAAAAAAAAAAGATGTCTCCACTTGACAATACTATTTCCTAACGTGTCGGGTCCACCACTTTGACCCGACAAGTAAAAATTTCTTGTTTCCATAAGTCGCGTAAATATTTTATCCCATTTTCACAATTACGTCACATTTTACAGACGTTTTTCAATCACGTAAATATTTTTCAACGTTTTTCAATCGCATAACATTTTTAAATCATTTTTCTCAATCGCGTAGTTTAAAAATCACCATTTTAAATACGCGTAAGCTATTTCTACTATTTTTTTTGTATAAAATATTTCTTGACATTCCAAATTAATTTTTTTAAACTTTCCAAACTAAAAACATTATTTGAATATTATATTCTATTTTTCTTACAAAAATTACTCTAAGTAATAATTTCGACGCGTTTTTCCCAAAAACTTGATTTTAATAAATTCTTCTATAGTTAATTTTATTCTTTAACTACGTAAAATATTTCCTTGCTTTCTAAATGACATTTTGAAACATTCTTCAATACTTGCTTTCATTTTTAATCAATTTTGACAAGATTTCGTTTAGAAAATCCACTAAATGATATTTTCTACGTTTTCTTTTTTTAAAAATTCATTTATTTTATTATAACCATAAAATACACTTTGAAAATTGCTAACATATTTTAAAACTCAAAGGTAAGTATTTTTCAAGTATCCAAAATTTATTTCTTTTCTATACTAGACTTCTAATAAAAATTTGTTTACTTATTTATTTCTTGAAAATCCATTGTAAATGAATTCTTTTTAGGTTAACTAACTAGTTTACACTTAGAAAATAATTTTTGGATCAATTAAACGAGTAAAAGTGTATTTTGGCGAAAATCAGCACTTTTATACAAACCATATTTAAAATTATTTTTCATCCATTAAATCATTGAAAAATCCTTTAACTTAATTAAATCAATTAGGTTATTCTTTTAGAAAATGGTTGAGAACATATTTTCTCTTTTTCATCATCAAAACCATAATTTCTTCATCTTGTGTTCGTTTTTGGAACACTTTTGCAAATTTCAACATATTTGCACATCCAACAATAATTATCATAGATCTATGAACATATACATATATTTATGAACACATACCCTATATTAAAGCAATAATAAAACACATACCAAATATCAAAGCTATAAACATGCTTTGCGCATAATAAATCACAAATAGAAAAGACAATAAACGTGCATGCACACAAAATTAATCACAACTAAAAAAAGACAATAAACATGCACACAAAATTAATCACAACAAACAACCAAGTGAATGAATCCTTATGGATTCTTCACCACAATTACATCCATTTTCTCACCACCACACATGGTTGATGAGATTAAATCTCCTCTTACCTATAAGGAAGACAAGATCTCCTTGACTCCTCCTTAGAAATTTTGTGTAGCTTCAAGAAAAATCCTAACAAGCTTAAACAAATTATAAAGTCATAAACTATGGATGAAAAAGATAAACCATGGATCAATCATGGCTTAGAACATCAAAAATAAAATTAGAAACAAGAAACAAGAATTTTCACCTTATAGGAAAGAAACTTCAAAGTGATTTTCCAAGCTCCAAATGGATGATTTAGCAAAAACTCACAACTAGTTAGATGTTCTTAGAATATGGTTTAGATTTAGAAAATGAAGTTGGATGCAATTTTTGATGGATGAAAGTGTATTGAAGAGGCTTGACCGAATGGTAGAGAAAATGGGAACTTAGGAATTTTCTTTGGTGTTCTTTGGGTAGGAAGAAAAGAGTGAGAGATAAGAAAGATAGAATGATTGAAATAAAGATGATAAAGTGAATAATTCCCCTCCCCCAAAAATGCATGGTCGTAGAGCATCAAACAAAAGCTAACCACCTTTTTGACAATTTTGGCTTAATTATTAGCCTTTGATGACTTGGATTGAATGACTAAGCTTTTAGCAACTTCTTGGTTGCTTCCTTGTTGAATTTTGAGTGCATAATTCATGCATAAGGCCGAAAATGTTATTGGAGAATCAATCAATTTTGATTGATTTTTAATAACTTATTTATCTTAAATCCTCCTAGTTATGTTTAATTAAAAATTATTTAGGTTCCTTTATTATTTAGTTAATCATCTATTTATTTAGAAACACTAATCTCCTTCTTAATTATACTAGACTATAATATGGTAAAAATTAATTAGGTTTTAGTCCATTTAATTATCACTCAAACCCCTTTAGATTAACTTAATTAAGTTTTAGACTAATTATTCAATTAAGTTAGGTTTTAAACTAACTAATCTACTAAGTCTAATCATTTTTGTAGATTTTTAACCTTTTGGTTTAGAATTTTACAAGCCTTTTATGTTGGTAAATTTTTCCTAAAAGTGGGGCCCACAAACCCAAACGTGGGTCCCACAAAGCAAATGTGGGTCCCACAAGCCAAACGTGGGTCCCACAGATTTTTCTGCACGATAAATATTTTTATTATACGAGAAAAATTTAAAAATTAAAAGATTGATATATGTATTATTCGGATTGGGTTTAGTAAGATCGTACATTTCAAATAATCAAACAAGATTTTTCCCTAGAAAATTATTATTTTCTTGATTCAGAAAGCAAATCACACGAAACAATCAAATACAGTTACGAAATAGTCAAATTAATTTTATAACACACAAAAATCAGAAAACAGTACAATAAGGGCAAAATCGTAATTAACCAAAAATTAGGGTGTTACACCCATTATTACCCTTGAAAGACCTTTTTATTTTTGCATGCATGCTGATCATTAGTGAAAATTTGGTCTCTTATCAAGCTTATGGAAGTGCATTTTCTTTGAGGAATCTTGAGCGCATTTTCTTCACCCTTAAACACTTTGAGTGTGGTTAGTGGAGTGATCCTAATTTAGTGAAGAGTATGATTTCTGAGAACTTCGCTTCTAATTGGACTTGATTTTGATTACCTCTCAAATTCTTGGTTTGCCTTTGCCTATTGCTTAGTTGGATGTTTTCTCAGGTTCCTTATTCATTATTGTCTCTTGATCCCACTTCTTGGTTTGAAATTAGTTATTGCTTGGGGACAAGCAAAATCTTAAGCTTGGGGGGATTTAATGTGTATAAAATAACATCATATTTTGTTCTTGTTTTGCATGCATTTTTATGTATTTTAGGCATTTTAGTTTCCCTTTTTATTTGTTTTTCCCTTAGTTCGGATAACTGCGGTGTTTTAAGTGTTATTGTGCAGGATTGGTGCTTAATGGGCCCTGAAATGGATGGAAAGCTTACATAATTGAAGTTAGAGCTTAAAGGATGACAATTTGGGATAAAAAGCTCACTCCAGAGGGTTCCACGGCCTGCCTGTGGAATTTTCCATGGCCATGAATCGAGCAACTGCGCGAAAAAGCAACAGGGGAAGTTCTAGAGAATTCCACGGCCGTGGAATTCAGACAGCAAGTTCCACGGCCTGACCGTGGACTGATCCACGACCGTGGATCGCTGTCTGTGTCAGATTTTAAAGTTCATTTTTCTTCTTTTTTATGGGCTTGGATCAGTTTAAACCCATAGGGTATTTATAGATATTCTGAATACAATATTAGGGTTCGAATTTAGTTTAGAAGGAGGCACATTGGAGGCTCTCGATCTTCATCTCCCTCGCTTCTCTCTTCGATTACGGGTTTGAATGCTTTTGAACTTGATTTCTGGTTTTTTCTTCTTCATGTCTAAGTAGTTCCTTTTGTTTCTGGGATTAAGAAACGCCCTTTGATACATTGATGATGATTAATTGACTTTGTTTACCCTTTTTATTAATCTTGAATGTTCTTTGATTCAATCTTTATTACGCTTATTCATGTGAATTTGTTGGTCACTTATTTGCATCTCATAGATATCTAGGGACGTACTGACACTACAACAAAAAAGACCTTTAGCAAAAATAAATATGCCTTTTAGCGACAATAAGAATTGCCGTAAATCTTTTACCGGTAATTAATTATTTGCCATTGTATCCAGTGTCGGTAAAGCTTTTCCCGACCATTATATGGAATGCCGGTAAAGATCCCTTTTATGGCCAGTAAAAGTGATGCTTTTTAGTGGTAATTATTTGTCGGCCATTGTAATAGCCGCTAAAACAACCCAACATTTGGCTTTTATATGTCTTTAGCGACCTATATTATTGTCAATAAATACCTATGTTATTGCCGATAAAAAGTATGCCTTTTACTAGCAATTGTAATGGTCGCTAAAAACAGCCTCGAACTTGCCTTTTTTTCATATCTTTAACGACCTTTATTATTGCCGGTAAAAATCAATTTTATTGTCGATAAAAAATAAGTCTTTTACCAGCAATTGTAATGGTCGCTAAAACAACCCCAAGTTTGTCTTTTTTCTATGTCTTTAACAACCTTTGTTATTGCTAGTAAAGACTGATTTTATTGCTAATAAAAAAATATGCCTTTTACTGACAATTATTATGGCTACTAAAAATGTTATGCCTATTTACTATTTAAGGTGAGATTTCAACGTCATTAACAAAAATTTTAGTGATAATAATATTTGCTCTTAAAGAACTTAAATCATAATATACAAATATTCCTAAATACAACATACTAGAATTCATTTTAAAAAGCAAAATATATTTCATTAAATCCACAATAAAAAATAACATCCATAACTTTACAATGTCAACAACAAAACATAAAAAATACATCATCTAATAATTAGTGTCATTGAGTCTAATAACTAGTGTTATCAAATAGTCAAAGTACAATATAATAGGTAGTCCATAAACAAATCTTTAACTCTTGATCATAATGAAATCTTTCACATGCGAAATTTCTCAAAATTATAGTATATGACCTATAATGAGAAAATAAAAATAATGTGTTATTCAGATATAGTTATATAATATATTCAGAAATAAAATGAGATAAGAACTCAACCTTTTTCTCTTCATACTATCTAGGTTTTAGTTAGTCATTATGATCATGAATATAATATAATTCTGGTCTTCTATGGTTTGCCCTCAACAACACACGTTAACATAAATAATATTATTTGCACATACATTTAGCATTCATTTATCAACTCATTTTTAATCCATGAGCAAATTTAAAAGTTTACCTTTTTATTTACAAAAATATATGTGTGGAGAGTGCCTATAAGGTTCAAAACAAATAACAAATAAGGTACAAAACTGCCTTAAATGCAAGCACAGAGTCTACTTAAAGTCTCTGAAATGTGTCAAAAAGAATACTATGTACCACCACACAACTATTAAGGGAAACTACTAACTGCTAATACTAAAAAACCAAATCAAATTAAAAACAAGTATTTAAAAACAAGTCACAAAGTGGTGTCATATATTACATCCACAGAAGTACGTTAAGCCTACACAAAGGAACCAATCTGAATAAGTGGACAAATATATGAATAAATAGCCTGAATTTAGAAGCAATATGGAGTATTCAATAGCATATTAATTAACTATTAAATAGCAATAAGTATTCAAACATGTTATTTTTTAAAAGTGACAACTACAAATAAATGTAAAACTTGAAAAACTTGTTGTTCTACCAAGAAGAAAGGCAAATCCAGCACCAACAACTGCACCAATAAAGTCAGGAACAAAGCCCTCTAGAAACCCAGAAAGATAAACACCACCAAACTAGACATAGAGTATCAAGAATTACCTGCCTAAGCACAAAACTGCCCCAAATGGAAATGGCAGAACTTCCACTATGAAATTAGATTAATCCACAAATCAATATTTAGATTAATTTTAGAATAGTTTATCAGCTATTTCTATTCACTAAATTTTCTCCAACAACCAGATTTTCCAGCTTGTCCAAACCAGATAGAAAGTATTTAGATAAACAAGAAAAAGAGCATATAACCAGGAATAAAATTGAACACTTGTCTTGTTATTTGATAAGGTAGATCTTTATATACAAGTGTAAAGTGCAATATGGTCTATTGATTATAGTTTAGAATATGCTTACGTCATTAATAATAAAAAACTAAGAAGCATCCTTATTACATATGTCACATACTGCCAAGAAGCATCCTTACTACATATGTCACATACTCTAGAATAAAATTTCTTTTATGTTTTGTAGGAAGTTTAAGAGAACATTAACAGAACTACTAAATGAGCAACAAAATCGCTTTGCTTGATTAATTAAATCACAAAAATATTACCTATCTTTGGAGTTAAATCAAAAGAGGGACGATCATCACTCTCTCTTCTCTGTGCACAGACATAAGACAGACCTCTGCCAAGCCATGTTGTAGATCCTGCTACAATCTCAGTTGTAACAAAAAAAAACTACCCATAAATGAAGATAGAGATTCTCATTTTTGTGCTATAAAATTTATAATAAGTTGATGGACAGAAATCATGTATTTCGTAAATGAATTTTTTGAAATTTGAGGAATGAGAGTAGCTGGACATCATTAGTATGTATACTGCCCCTCAATTTAAATGGGTACTTTGTATCAATTAGTATGTATACTGCCCCTCAATTTAAATTTTCTTGCCAACATTATTATGTTATAATCCTCCTTGTAGAGGAGAGTTATTCATAATCCTCCTTGTGTTTTGATTTTTTAATTGTTTACTGATAGCCAGAACATCATGTTAATGTCCCTAAACCTGCTCTTGTTCTTTGCAATCCCCTTTTTGAAGTTCAACCAAGAGACCTTCACTTCCATTGAATATATACAGTTAAGTCTAGTCTCTTATTAATTTGTAGGTCATAGAGAACTTGCTCCTCACATTTTCATTGACAGCAGATTTTGACTTTTTGCTGTTGACTAATAGAGTATATTTCTTACTACCAACATTGTTCTTTACTTTTAAAAAAAAAACAATAAATACCTTATAATGTAAAACAAGCATTTTATAAATTGAAAAATAAGCTCATCAAAGTAAATAAGAGTCAATATATCGATAAATAAGTCACTCTGCTTCTATAGGTGCTGATATGTTTGGCGAGTACAAAAAACAATCGAATTGATTCTAATGTTTAATTTGCAAATAATATAGACTCAATAATCTTTATGAACAACAAATATCTAGATCAGACCATCTTAAGATGAACTTTCTCTAGTCTAATATGCTAACAAGCAGAGTTAATTAAAAGAGATTTAAATTTCAATTGGATCATTTAGAATTGATCTTCCTATTGTTAGGTTTCAATTTTTTTTTTTGGTAAAAGAACAGGCTTCAATTTTTTCCTATTTTAAATGATTAGTCATTAATTGTTTTCATTCTCCATATTTTAGATTGGGTATCGAGATGGTCTCATAAAGCGAGGAAGAATGCACATGAGGGTTCAATATTGACTTCATTTTATACAAAATTTCTTATTTTGAATTCCTTAACTTGTTAGAAAAACTCATAAAATATTAATAATTTTACACTCTATTGGTGCTCCTATAACAAGGTAATACGTAAAAACAGTCATTGGACATTTCAATACCTTAATAATGCAAGAAGTATTGGTCTAATGACAAATGTTAAATTATCTATGAAGTTGAAGTCTCCTATTAATAGAGGAAGACGTCAATGAATGGATAACAAGTATCAACCCTCTTTTGTGTTCACTAGTACAAATAGCAAGTTATGAGAAACAAATGAAAAATAAGAAAGTTGACAATATTTGCAAACCCTGTTGTCAAGACTCAAGAGAAGCACCAATCTAGTTGCGAGATCTAGACATTATTTTTAGGCAAGTAGCAGATCTGAGACTTTGATCATTCAACAGAAGATTATCATAGCCCAAAGTCCAAACATCAATTTAACAAATTCAATTGGATAAAAATAATTTCTAAATTTCAGATACATTTTACTAATCAAGAATTACTCAAGGGGAAAAAGAAGCAAAATTTGAAGCAGATCAATTCAATATATAAGACACTATCAATGTAGCAACAAATAGTGCGAGCAATTTTCATTCAGAGCCACATAAACTAGAATATGGAAAATCTCTCCCTTTTATAATAAAAACCAACTCTCCTCATTCATTCACTAAATAAATATCTCTAGCACTGTAACATTTAAATTTGTTAGAATCCATGTCCACATTAACAAATTAAACTACCTCCACCAACCACATCCTATCCATCTACTTATTCTTAACTCAATTTACTTATTCTTCACGGTCACCCCAAGTTCACCTGTAAAAATAACCGTGGTTGCCATGTTCAAAAACATGACATGCTCCACAACACCCATAAGCTGCAAAATCGCATCACTAGCAGCCTTCACCAATACTCTTCTTATCCTATTTAACTGGATACTCATTTGTTCGGGATGGGGATTTAATGGATGCAGGTACTGCTTACTATATTCCACTCTTAGAGTTGAAAGAACAGTCATGTCAGTCTTTGCCTACTACCCCCAAATCAAAACTCAATTGGGATCCAACAGGAATATCATTATATCAGAATTCAAGCATTCAGAACAAGCAAATCAAAATTCATAGAAAATTATAAAAGGATATTAATAACTGCATAAGAAAATTGGGAAATTTGGAAGAGATGTTGATCTGGTATAAATCGAAACAACAAGAGAAAATGGCAAGAAAAGAAAGAGATCTTAACGCACCATTCGATGAGGATATTGCCCTCACGTTGGCAAACAAAGACCGCAGTAACACGATTTACAACATAGTGGTGGGAAAGAAAAATAGACAACACTATGAATGGGTAAAAGAAAATAGAGAGTGAAAAAATGAAATAGAGAGTGAAAGGGAAAAAAGGGTTTTGAGGATGGAGCTCACTGTGGAGGACAACGGAGGTGACTCATGGTGCTTATGGTGGCTCGGCGGACTCGAACAAGGCACCGCTATTATTCTTGTTGTGTTGAGTGATGCAACGGTGTTGGTGCGTGTCTTTGAAGCGCGGATCGGGGTGACGATGTTGTGGAGCTTGGCTGCAGATCTGGTGATTATGGTTCGTGGCTGAACACGTGACGCATTTGTGATGCTCGATTGGTGCTTCGTGCGAGGGAATGACGGGCTCGTCTGGAGTGGTTAGTGCCGCGGATCTGGTGCGGGACAAGCTCGGGTTTAGGTGCGGCGGTGCTCGGCTCGGCTCCGGGTTGCTGACGAAGGTTGGTTTGGGTACGTTTATTATTGTTCGTGTGAGCTTTGAGCTGGGCGTGAGAGAGTGAGAGAGTACGAGCAGAGAAGGAGAAATGTGTGTGCCGCGAAAATCTTGTGAAAAAGAGAAATAAAATGGGGGGAAATGTGTGCTGCGTAAATTATATATCCTTTCCCGACCATTTTACTTAATTGCCACCACAAGATGCCTTATTAATGGCCAATGAATAATTGCCGGAAGAGTATCATATAAGAGAAGTCTTTCACCAGCGATAAGTTAATGGTTGCTAAATAATGACCACTAAAAAAGTTTTTTGTTATAGTGTGAGAGGTGAACTTAGGTGTTGGAACCATAAGAATTGAACTTAAGGTCTAAATCATGAGAGTAGGTTTAGCCTTTCGAGGATTCAATAAATTACCATAAAGCGTAATGGGTTCAATTTAGATTCAATTACCACAAGAGTAGGAATTGATTTAATTGGGCACGGTTCTTGTCTCTTGAGAAAGAACATTAACTAATTTAGGGTAATTCACCTTCAATTGAATTTCAATTTTAATAAAAGGATTGTTAATTAGGAATCTTGTATCATCGTGGTTATCCCCAATCTTGGAAGCTTTCTTAAATCTGAAAACCTTTCTTAAACAATTTGCTGTTTTTGATTCTCAACTCTGCATCTTAAATTTTATTTATTTAATTGTTTGGTTACTACGTTCTTATCACTCAACAATTATATTTCCTTTGTTTAAATTAATTGAATTAATTAATTAATTAGTATCCATAGACACAGTCCCTGTGGATTCGATCTTTTTATTACTTGACGACGAAACCGTACACTTGTGGATTTCACACACCAATAGTCTCCAACAAGTTTGATCTACTCTCTGATTCACCCTTTTTTCATTTTGTTTGGTGTTAATTAACAATGATTGTTTTTGCTTAGTTTTTTGTTAAAAGTTAGACTTGGTAGAATGTATGCATAGGATTTGGACTTTTATTGGAGAACACTTTTGCATTTTTGACTTTCTAAATTGACCACATAATTGATGCAATTGTAATATTGTTGGGAGTGGGAACTTATTGGATTTGTGATCCAAACCACACAGGTTGGGTCCAAGTGCATAGCAATAAAGGTAGAAATGCAGTTTTAGGTTCTTGATAGCAGTTTGGGAATATGATAGTCATTGTGAATTTTCAGGTTTGGGCGCCCAGACGCTCTAGACGCAGCGCCTAGGCGCTGATGGTCCAGCACGCAGATTTCTTTAATGAGCATGAGCACCTAGGCGTTGCGTCTTAGGCATTGACAGTCCAGGGAATGTCCTCTGATACACTTTAGGGTGCCTAGGCATTTCTTCTGGAGCGCCTGGACATATGGGAAAACTTATGCAAGCACTGAGCTAGTAGCGTGTATAAAGAGAAATGTCAACAAACAAAGATGAATCGTGCTTCTGACACTGGTGGATGCACACTGGTGGTTATATTTCTACAAGTACCTATGCACAGAAATTGGTAGCTATTATCGTCAGTTGTTTAGTAATATGTTTTATTATTTTGTTATTAACTTATTTTCTCATTATTACAGGCTAATGCTTGGGGTAGAGAGCCCACAATTGATGAGATATTTCGTCACGTACATTTGAGGAAAGAATATCATACTGCATGAGTTTCTACAAAAGCTAAGGATTTATATGTTAGTATTTCTTTTGAAATTATTGCATTTAATACTACAATCATATTTTAACAACAACCATAAGAGGTTTTTTATTTCCATCTTTAAGAAGAATTCAAAGCAAAGGAATCTGAACAATCTTCTCCATTCTCAAATGAAAAAGGGGCATATGATACACAAATAACCAGTCGAGAGCTTTGGATTAAAACTGTTGGCGGTCCTAAGAAGGATCGTGTTTATGGTCTTGGTTCTTAAGCATCTATTTATGACCATGGAGATTCATCTTCCTCAATGTCTGGATCGAGTCAAGTTTCTGAGCACGTTATTAATCAAGTTAAGTAATAGTTGCAATATTTTTTATTAATTGATTTTTGTATTTTGATGGATGTAGTCAATCTTTTTATTTTTTCGTATTTTTGGTTAATTCATTATTCATGGAATGAATTGATGAATTTATGTTTACATATATTAATCAGGTTAAGGAGCAATTGCAACAGGAGATATTGGATCGGGTTCAGGAGATTCAACAGCAAATAGAGCAACAGAGCCAACAACGTGAGGCAGAGTAGAAAATTTGGTTTGAACAATACCAGCATCAACAGAACCAAATGATTAATGAGCTGAAATCATATGTACAAGCCGCTGACACTCAACCAAGCCAGCAACTACAACTAACAGAAGAAGATAATCAGAATAGTGAAGATGATCATGATGAAGATGACAATGATAATGAGAATTATTAAATTTTGTATTTGAACAAACTTTGTTATGTTTGTTATTTAAACTTTGTATTTGAACAATGAGTTATGTTGTATGTGATTTGTTATTTTTGTTTTATGGATTGGTTAAATGCATTGACAAGTTGAAATTGATGTTTGAGTGTTGTATATATTGTGGAATTTGAATATTTAATTTAAAATATTTTTTATTTTCAAAAACTTTTGTGGCGGATTTTGTGGCTGAAATATCAGTAGCAAATTTTTGAGGAATTTGCCGCAGAAAAATCGGTCACAAAATCCACCACAAATTTGTCGCTGAAAAATCTACTGCAAAATTAGCCGCAAATTAGCCCATTTTCGACAACAATTTTGACATGTTCCCAGAAAGTTTTGCGGCATATTTGTGGCCGAAAAATCTGCTACAAGGAAATTAAAATTTACCGCAAACTATATTGCATCAACTGTATTTGCGACGATCACGAATCCGCTGTAAATCCGTCTCAAATTAACAATTTGCAACGAATTTTAAGTAATTTGTAGTAGATTTATTCTTCACAAATCTCAATTTTTCTTGTAGTGTTTGAAAATGCTATTAATGCCACATTATGTTGGTAGTTTATCTATTATATTTGATTAGAAAAAAATGTGAATAAATCATTACAACCATGTACTAATGCATCATAAAATTGGCCTAAAAGAAAAACTTTAGCGGCATTATATTGTTCACACTTTCCTTTTTTTTTTTTGATACAATTGTTCATACCTTTCTCAACACTACCCCTTTGTTTGTTTTAAGAGAAAATGGAAGGAGAGAAAATGAGAGGAGAGAAAATGGCAAGAATATTCCATTTTCTCCTGTTTGGCAGTGGAGAGATAACAGAGAAGAGAGAAAATATGATAGTGGGACCCACGTTTTTTATTTTCTCTCCTTGGATGCGCAGAAAACACAAGAGAGAATGTGATAATTTAGTGCAATGACCATTTTACCCCTACCCAAACCCCCTTCTTCCTCCTCCTCTTCCCTTTCCCGTGCGGCAGGAGTGGATGGTCCCTGCTCCCCGTCCCCGTCCCCGATCCCCATCACGGGGGGAATTTTTCCCCTATCCCCGTTCCCCGAATCCCCGCAGATACCAGCGGGGATTCCTCACAATGTCAAAAACAAAAAAATTGGAACAGAGAAAAAGCACAGAAGGTAGCACGGCGAAGAGGAGCAAGATCTCAGATCTTAGATCTGGGAGATCTGAGATGAGCAACGCCGAGAACGAAGGACGACAGACAAGGGCGTTGAGAGAGAAGGGGTAGACGGCAGCACGACGGAGAGGAGCGAGATCTCACATCTGGGATGAGCAGCGCCAACAGAGAAATGACGACAGACGACAACGTCGTTGACAGAGAAGAGCAGACCGCAGCACAGTGGAGAGGAGCGAGATCTCAGATCTTAGATCTGGGATGAACAGCGGAGAGCGAAGGGACGACGAACGACGCCTTCGTTGAGAGAGAAGGGGCGATAGCACGACAGGCAACGGTGGAGCGGCACGGAACGACGGAGAAGAGAAGCGCTGCTGCTGCTGTGCGTGCCTCGGTGATGGTGGTTGTGTGCTAGGCAGCCGTTCGTGGCTCAGTGACGGTGGCTGTTGCTAGGGTTACTGAGAGAGAGGATGGACTGAGAGAGAGAAAATCAAAAGCCACATTTGTTTGATTTCCTTTATTCGTTTTTTTTTTAATCCATTAGTTATCGGTTTTTTTTTTTTAAGTTTGTTACTTTGAGGTTTTTTTTTGTGATTTATTTGAGTTTTTTTTTTTTTGCTAAATTTGTAATATTTTAAGTAAATTTTTTTTCTTTGAAATAAAAGATTTTTTTAAGAAAATATGTTAGTCAAATAATTTGGGTTAAAGTAAGAGTGTTTGAAAAATGCAAACAAAGATCATTAAAAAAATATTTTGAATTCTTTTGTTGATTTATTAAAATTAGCTTATCATTATTGATGTGTTTATTTTAATTATATTATTAATTTTTGTTTTAAATAGTGATCTTATATTAAATTTAAATAGTGATTGTATACTATTTTAACTCAATTTTTTGTTCGATTAAGTGACAAAGCAAAAGGTTGTGGTAGGAGTTATATACACATATATCATTGATAATAGAGTAGTACCCTGTTGAAAAAAATAGATCACTAATTCACTGCAATTAACTAAAACTAATGACTTTAGATAAGATAAATTACATGAATAAGTAAATATCAGACGTGTGAGCTTTTATTTGCGGTTCAAAGTAAATAAGGGAGGTGCAGTTATTACATTACATAGGTAAAACAAATAGCAAAAAATAAATTTTTTTATTACATTATATAAAGGGTATAGTAGTCATTTTATATAATTTCATTTTCTTTCTTCTCACTTTTCTTCTCAACCAAGCAAGAAAAAGAAAAGTTTTCATTTTTCTTCTCTCTTTTTTCTCTTCATCACAATAGGAGAGAAAATATAATTTTCTCTCTATTTTTCCTCTCTATTTTTCTCTTTTTTTCTCTTCAATCTGTTCATACATACCTTTCTCTTTTAGTTTTAAATATTTTTGTTCTTTTAATCTATACATTTTTAGATTGTAGCTATTTTTTTTAAAAAAAAAGACTCATGTAATATATAAGATACTCACTAGTTTATATTAAAATTTATGTATTCTACATCCATATTATTGACAAGTGATCTAGACGAAGAATGATTATTTTGAATTAGGATCCTCTATAATTATGATAACTCACTAACCTTTGAAATTTTTTTATTTTATTGGAAAATATTAATGATAAATATAGTTTATTAAATATGAATGTTTGAGATGAAAAATTACACATACTGTAGTTGTTTTAAAATTGTAGAGAATTTTGATGGCAATAGGTGTACGGATTGGTCATCGCAATTTTTTATCTTAACCAGTCCTCCAATTGGCTTGATAGACCTATTGCATGCAGACTTCTATGGGACACTTTTTTTTTTTTTTGTCATGACTTCTATGGGACTTCCTTATCTTACCTTGCTTTAGCATTCTTTTGTGCTTATCTGATAACTTAGCAACTATAATCTCTAGTTTTATTATTATTTTTGATATTAAAATAATCCATATATTTATTGAAAAAGATATGCTATTATATACGTTGGTTCATGATAAATGTTATATCTAACAATATATCCACCATTTAATTATTTTATTCTACATTATCTTATATAGATATGTTATCACATATACATAGAGATATAGGTATTATCCTGTACATTCGAAATTAAATTAACACAACTCCACACCAACCCTAATTGCAATCCCTATAAGTACTCAAGTCTCATCAAATAAAACCTTCTTGTTATCCCTCCAAACTCTAGTCACCCATTCTCCTCTAGGGTTTTTAATTTCTTTAGTTTTGCCTTCTTTCCTTTCTTTTCCTCCACGGACTCCCCATACGACATGGACCCTTTATCCGACGAGGAGGTTGATGATGATGTTGACGATTGGATAGCCGAGGATGAATGCATTGATGAAGCTGAGAATTTGAAAACCACATCTACCCAGCACTTCACCATTTTGAGTGAATCCGAAATCAAGCGGCTTCAAGAGGAAAGCATCACGGAGATTTCAACTGTTCTATCGATATCAAGAGTTGCTGCTTGCCTTTTGCTATTCCACTATGACTGGAGTATGACCAAAGTGCACGAAGCCTGGTTTGATGCTGAAGAAAAAGTTCGAAAAGCTATTGGGTTGCTAAAAAAGCCTCAGGTTTGTTTTCTCAACTCCATAATGCTGACTTGTGAGATATGTTTCCAGACCCTTACTTGCTATATGATTAAGTCAGCGGGGTGTGGCCATCCATATTGCATCAACTGCTGGAAGCAGTACGTTGATACAAAAATCAACGAGGGCCCTGATATGTGCCTGACTCTCAGATGCCCGGAGCCTTCTTGTGATGCAGCTGTGGATGGAGATATGATTCACGAATTTGCAACTGAGTTGAATAAGAAGAAGTACGATCAGTTTCTGTTTCGGTCTTATGTGGAAAAAAATAAGAAGATGAAGTGGTGTCCTGGTCCAGCTTGTGAGTTTGTGGTGCTTTTAGAAGAAGATGGTGCTAGGAAGAAGTTAGATGTTACCTGCTTTTGTTATCACAGTTTTTGTTGGAATTGTGGGGAAGATGCTCATAGCCCTGTGGATTGTCAAACTGTGGATCTATGGATCAAAAAGAATTACTCTGAGTCTGAGAATACTACTTGGATTCTTGCTTATACTAAACCATGCCCTCAGTGCAAGAAACCCATTGAGAAAAATCAGGGGTGCATGCACATGACATGCAAATGTGGATTCCACTTTTGCTGGTTATGTCTTCGTGATTGGTCCAAGTGTGGTTACACAGGTTGCAACCGTTTCTCTGACAAACAACTTGAGAACTTTCAACTGCAAAACCAGGAGGAAACCAAAAGAAAGATGGCAAAGGAGTATATGGAGAAGTACACCCACTATTATGAGCGTTGGGCTAGCAATGATTTTTCAAGAAAAAAGGCTCTTGAGAATCTGAGTGCTAAGCATATAAAGAGGCTCAGTGCGTTATATGGAAAGCCTGAAACTAATTTTGAGTTCATAAACGAGGCCTGGCTACAGGTAGTTGAATGTAGAAGAGTGCTCAAATGGACCTATGCATATGGATACTATCTCCCTGAGAATGAGAAGGCTAAGAAGGTGTTTTTTGAGTACACACAAGGTGAGGCCGAGGTTACTTTGGAAAGGCTTCACCACTGTGCAGAAAGGCAACTGAAGGAGTTTCTTGAAGCTGAGACAGTACTTGGCGGGTTTGATGATTTTCGTTTGAAGCTAATCAATCTGACCAATGTGACTAAGAATTACTTTGATAATCTGGTGAAAGAATTAGAGAATGGCCTAGCTGATGTGAATGCAAAAAGCTATAGTGGGGTGAAAAGAGGGTCCAGCGAGGTTGGCGAGAGCTCAAATGGAAGGGGAACTAGAAGAACAATTAACATTAATGAACTGACTAATTTGGATCTCTGGCAATGCAAGGCGTGTGGCAGTTACAATGTTGCCTCTGCCACAGTGTGTCAGGATAACAAGTGCAGACTCTAGTCAGATCATTAATTAGTTGTAGTCGTAGGCAAGCTATTTTATTTTCCTCGTGTATTTCTCATGTTCTCTGCACTCTTCTCACCAGTTGCCTTTATGTATACCTGCACATTTAATAGCAGAATCACAATTTTTACTATTAGTATCCATATCTCTATAAAAAGAGCATGCAATAAGGTCTGACATTTCTGCGGAAATTTTACAACACAAGTCTGACAATGACTTAAACAACTAGACAGACAAACCTGAAGCGAGTAAGTGCATGTTTGACTTTCAGTTAGAAATATCAAAATTGACGTTAAAGCCTTGAACGGAGTGCCCAGTTGTTTGGTAATTTTTTTTTCAAGTTTGTTTCAACAAATTTTTCATTCAAATGTACGTTCAACAAAAGCAAGAAATTCTTGCTTTTGTGTTAAAATTGTTGTTCCAACTCACTTTTGAAATAAAAATTTCTAAACATAAATTAATTACTGCAAACTTACTTTCAACTAAATTTAAGTTTACAAACACACTTTCAACTAAACTTAAATTTATCAACTGTAATCCAAACACACACTAAGTTTTGATTGAAACAGGCCCTAAAAAGAAAATAGGAATAAATAAATAAGCATAATGCTACTTGCACACCAAAAAGTTTCTATCTTCTTTACATTTTTTTAGTTTGAGATAAAAAAAATTATAAAGTGTGGGTTGAAATATATATATATTTTATTTTATTATTTAAAAAAGAAATAGTATAAAAATGATGTAAAATTTTTGATGTGTAAATAATATCACTCAATAAATAAATATTAGAATATATAGGCAATGTAAATGGTTGTTAGTTTATAGATTTTCTATATTTTTGTCATGATAATATATCCTATGATCTAATTTTATGCTTTTGGTTAATCTTTTTAAGGAAAAGGCAACATATTTGTTTGCCTTCATTTTCCTGTCGCTGTTGTCCATGATCATTATAAGAGGGAAAAGTTATTTCGTATGACTTCAATATACAGAACTGGCAATTGTGACAGAAATTTCAAACAAACATACCATTTCCCCTGGAAGTCGAGCACTAATTAAGTGGTATCCTTTCCCAACTTTCTCCAGCATCAGAAGTGTATAATAGAATTGGTGGTTTTCCCACAATCCATCCTTCCTTCCCTTTGAAGCTGATCATAGAATTAATTCTGTAGTTAAAATCTTCATCATCTGCAGAGAGAATTGAACGGGGACCCCAACTGTTCCCACTTCCCTCCATCTTGTCTCCATAATGGTTTGCCTGGTCCCCAGAACAAAACTTAACCATGATAAGCGACACCATTTGACAGCCAACACAATTAAAACAAAAACCGCAAATCATAACACTTTTTTTTTTTAATATAATAAGTTCACCAGAAAATTAAGCATATAAATGGAACTAACATGGCAACGGATACAATTGAGAAGACCAAAATTTTGAAAGTGCTTTGACATGGAATGTGCTTAAGATATTAGGAGCTCCAATATAGAAATTGAAAATGTACAGTAAAATCTTGTTCTCACTTTTCGCCAACTTAACAGTCAACACTGCCGAGTCCATCCTAGCTCTACCCCAAAGTTGAAGTCAATTATTTTCCTATGACTTCTCAGCAACCAAGCGGAAAATACCAACAAGTAAAACAACTGAAGATACCATGGTTGGGCTTGAAGGAAGGCCTCAACAAGATGGGCTGTTGGAGCATCCGTGAAATATCCGATTAAATATATATCAAATATGGTACCACAACCAATTTGAACCATCAGTGATTTCAAGGTGACTATATGACTTATATAAACTAAAAAAAAAGTAACTAATCATATATTTGTATTTGTAACTAATTAAATGACTCAACAAATTAACCAAACTATGATATATTTATGTTAATATGCTAGTAAATATGTAAAATGATGGAAGGAAATATATAAAAGATGTGGAGATTAATGTTGGAGAGAAGGTTCTAGTTAAAAAAACAACCTCATTATTTATACATTCACTTTTGACACCTATAAGATATGATGATTAATGAAGTAATAAGTGGTGATTCAAATTATTTATGTATTGATTTTTTTTTATTACACATAATAAATTAAAATTAGAATTTATCAAATTTTATACATAATTATTATTTTATCTTAGAGGTATTTATTACTTTTTGAGACACATTGTTCAATATTAATCAAGAATGTAGTTACCAATAAAGTCATAAATAGTAATTATTATTATTTATGTGTTGATCTTTTTCTATTCTCTTTAACTTAGTCTAATTAAAATTCATCATATTTAATATAAAAAATTATTATTTATCTTAGAGATATTTACTATATCTTATAGTGTAAAAAATGGATGTCAATAGTAGATGCACAAAAAAATAATTTTATTAAAAAAAAATTAGAGAGAAGGATAGAATAGAGTTCACAAACAATTTGGGTAAAATTTATTTATTATATTTAATTAGGAAAAATTGTGAATAAAACGTTGTCATTACAACTATGTACTAATACATCATAAAATTGGCAAAAATAAAATAAAATTTTAGCTGCATTATATTGTTCACACCTTTCTGTTTTTTACTATTGTTGTTTATACATTTCTCAACACATCATATCTTAATATTTTTTATATGAAAATTTAGGAAATGGAAGTTGTACTATTTTAAAATTAGGAAATTGAACGCACTGCTAAGGATATATGTAATATTGATATTGTAAAATAATCATTATATTATTATTCAATATGTTTAAGTATATTTTATTTATATATCTTGTAATTACTTTTTAAATTTTTATCGCATTAATATATTCGTATTATATCATCTGTATATCTGTATATCTGTATATCGTATTTCCTAACTAAAAATCTTGCAAGTCAAACATATACCAATTCTATCAATTAAGTCAAATTCTTATTGACACATCTCCTAATATTTTACGGCGCGGCACACATTATCAACAATGGTGATTACATTCTACTAATTAAACTTGCTTTTCAAATAATTTGAAGCCCAATTATCACAAGGAAAAAGATCATCCCATATTGTTAAAAAAATGTGGGTATTGTATATTTTTTTTAAAATGTATAATTAATAAAAAAAAATATAATAAATGATATTAAATAAAATAAAAAATTAAGTATATACATTATTTATGATAAAAATATCAGAATTATTATCACAACCGTTTCAAAAATGTACATTATATTGGCCAGTTTATTGCATTTACTGCTACGTTCTTATAACCATTTTAAAAATTAGGCTGGATTTTCTCAAAAATAAAAACAGAATTAAGCAGAATCAAACCATTTAAAATTAGAAGAACAGAGAGAATCAAGCAAGATTTTGTTTCCAAGAAAACACTTGGGTCACAATGAGAAACATAATCAATCTCTACTTATTAAATTATATACTATTTTTTACTTGAGATTGGTGTAGTTTTTTGTTTACTATTCTTCAAAAAGAAATTTTTGTATAAACTTAAAGTATTTAATTTTAAAAAGAATTTTTTGCATAAACTTAAAGCACTCAATTGAATATATCAATTTAATGCATGCTTAATATTTTTATAAATTTTTGTGTTCACAATTAAAAACACAAAAATTTATATAAATATTAAATATTGATTGACTTAATATATTTAATTTAAATATTATAAATTTAAATAAGAATTTCTCTCTCCAAGAGTAAGATAAAATTAAACGTTCCGATTGGAAGGAGTTTGGATGTGCCTAAAAATACTAAAACTACGTGTAAAAAATGCATTGTCTTGTCGGGCCTACTATTAACTTTCATGATTGAAGTCATTTTTTCAATTAGGGCTAACCCAGGCTAAGGAGCATCCGTAGCAATGTTTTAAGGAATAATATACATCATTTTTAACTTTTTTTAAAAAAATAAATAAATTCAAATGATCTTTTAATCTAATTATACATATCTTCTTTTTAAGTTTTAAATAACATCTCTCTTTTAATTTATACATTATTAAATTGTAGTTGAATTTATAAAAACCCATTCAATGTATAAGATAGTCACTAGTTTATATTAAAAATTATGTATTGGGTATCCATGTTGTTAACCAGAGAAGTAGACTGAGAAAGATTCTTTTGAATTAGGATTCTCTCCAGTTTTTATTACAACCACAGGAAATTCTAACATTTGAAATTTTTTTTATTTTATGGCAACACACTAATGATAAATATGGTTTTTTGAATATGAATGTTTGAGATGAAGAATTGCACATAGGGCAGTTATTTTAGAACTGCAGAGGACCTTGATGCCAATAGCTGTACGGATTGGTTGGCATCGTGGGCTTTTAACTTTGCTAGCCCTCCAACTGGCTCAATGGACTTGTTACGTGCAAACTTCCATGGGGCTTCCTCACCCTGCCTTGCTGTAGTAGTGTAGTCTTTTTTTTTTTTTCCCTCTATCTTATTGGGGCTTTGGCCCTGCTTTGTATCCCAAAAAAAAAAACCAAAGAGGTTTGTGATTTTATTGAAAAAGATGTGTTATTATATGCTCTAGTTCATGATAAATTTTATATGTAGCAATATATCCACCATTTAATTATTTTATTTTAAACTATCATGTATATATATGTTGCCATGTATAAATACTATCATGATTTTAAATCTATATTAGCACAACTCTACAACAACCCCAATTGCAATGGGTGGACATGATTCGGTTCGGCATAAAAATCCTTGTTGTTATCTCTCCAAAGCCCATTACCCCTTCTTTTTTAGGATTTTTCCTCAGTTTTCCTTCTATCTTTTCTTTTCCTATGTGGACTCCCCATTTGACATGGACCCTATCACCGACGATGAGGTGGCTAAAATTGATGAAGACGATGCATTTCCAATCATCCACGATGACGATGGGAAAGCCGAGGATGGCAACATTGATGAAGCTGGGAATTTTAAAACCACATCCACTCAACAATTCACCATTTTGAGTGAATCTGACATCAAGCAACTTCAAGCTGCAAACATCACTGAGATTTCATCTGTTCTTTCCATATCAAGAATTGCGGCTTGCCTTTTGCTCCTCCACTATGATTGGAATGCAACTAAAGTGTACGAAAATTGGTTTGGTGATGGAGAAAGAGTTCGAAAAGCTATTGGGTTGCTAAAGGAGCCCCAAGTTTGTTTTCTTAACTCCATAATCCTCACTTGTGAGATTTGTTTTGAGACCCTTACTTGCGATATGATTAAGTCAGTGGGGTGTGGTCATCCATATTGCATCAATTGCTGGAGGCAATACGTTGATACAAAAATCAACGAGGGCCCTGATAAGTGCTTGACACTCAGATGCCCAGAGCCTTCTTGTGATGCAGTTGTGGATGGAGACATGATTAATCAATTTGCAAGTGAGTCAAATAAGAAGAAGTATGATGAGTTTCTATTCCGGTCTTATGTGGAAAAAAATAAGAAGATGAAGTGGTGTCCCGGTCCAGCGTGTGAGTTTATGGTTGTTTTTGAAGCAGATGGTGCTAGGAAGGAGCTAGATGTTACTTGTCTTTGTTTTCATAGCTTTTGTTGGAATTGTGGGGAAGATGCTCATAGCCCTGTGGATTGCCAAACTGTGGATCAATGGATCAAAAAGAATAACTCTGAGTCTGAAAATATTAATTGGATTATTGCTTATACTAAACCATGCCCTCAATGCAAGAAACCCATTGAGAAAAACCAAGGGTGCATGCATATGACATGCAAATGTGGATTCCATTTTTGTTGGTTATGTCTCCGTGATTGGTCCAAGTGTGGTTACATAGGTTGCAACCGTTTTTCTGACAGACAAATTTGGAACTTCCAAGAGCAAAACGAGGAGGAAAGCAAAAGAGAAAAGGCAAGAGAGTATACAGAGAAGTACACTCATTATTATGAGCGTTGGGCTAGCCATGAATTTTCAAGAGAAAAAGCTCTTGAGAATTTGAGTGCTAAGCATATACTGAGTGTATTACATGGAAAGCCTGAAACTGATTTTGAGTTCATATATGAGGCCTGGCTTCAAGTAGTTGAATGTAGAAGAGTGCTTAAATGGACCTATGCATATGGATACTATCTCCCTGAGAATGAAATGGCAAAGAAGGAGTTTTTTAAGTACACACAAGGGGAGGCTGAGGCTGCTCTGGAAAGGTTTCATCACTATGCAGAAAGGCAATTGAGAAAGTTTCTAAATGTTAAGACACTTGATGGGTTTAATTATTTTCGTTCAAAGCTAATCCATTTGACCGATATGACTAAGAATTACTTTGATAGTCTGGTGAAAGCATTAGAGAATGGCCTAGCTGATGTGCATGCAAAAAGTCAAGCGAGATAGGTGAGACAAGCGATAGCTCAAATCAAAGGGGAACTAGAAGAACAATGAACAGTGTTGAACTGACTGATTTTGATCTCTGGCAATGCCAGACATGTGGCAATTACAATATTGCCTCTGCCACAGAATGTCAAGATTTCCTGTGCAGATTATACTCTGATCAGTCGTAGGCAAGCTATTTTTTTTTTCTCATGTTCTCTACTTTATGTTTGAAAGATTTAGTTTGTTGGGCCATTTCTTTCTTAGTATGTTACTTGAATGGAAAGGAATTTGATTCTTATTTGAAATAATTGAAAATAAAAAGTTCACGAAAGATGTATGAATTTTATTAAATGCACATAAGCCATCCAAATCACACTAAGTTAGTAACCAAATTAAGCACATTACTCATCTCGAAAAAGGAAAATACACTACTCACTTGTCCTTTAAATATTCTTTTGTGGAATAACACCTCGCTCTAGCTAATTATACTTAGAAAAATGTTTGATGCACATATGCTAAAATCACATCACCTTACAAGTATAATATGTGTGAAAAATAAAATAGGACCAACTGTAATCAGATAATAAAATTTGTGCATATATAAAATTATGTATGTATAAGTGTGTATTTAATATTATTCTTATATTTATCACAATAATGTAAAATATTAGTGTCAAACAAATTTTGTAAAGATCCATCACAACAACTTTTATGCAAATCCATTACAAAGGATGGGATGGTAAAGTAATGTTCACTTATCCCAATAGCCAACTTTTTTCTCTCCTCGTTCCTTGATAGTTGTCACCTCATTCTTTGTAAGGAATCAATACAAAATTTGTTTATGAGTGCTACAAACAAACTTGTATAGAAATTTGTGACACTAACATTTCTCATAATGGGAAATGTACCAACTTTTTTCTCTCCTCCATAATGTTTATCACCTCACCCTATGTAAGAAATTTATACAAAATTTGTTTGTAGCACAAACATTTATTGGGATAGAAAATGTCAATCTCACAAACAAATTTTTTATAGATTTCCTTGATGTTTGTCACTTGACCTAAATAATCTATACAAAATTTGTTTGTAACACTAATGTTTTTTAGAAAAGGAAGGGCGATGCTATTATACACCTGATCATGTTATGGTGTATAGTACTCCTTTTACCTTACCTCTCATTAGAAGTAAATTTTTTTCGTAGCCGGTCATTGTTTTATTATTCTCACTAAACTAACCCGTTGGAAGATCAATCTGCTCTTACATTCCAAATCTTATGGCCTTAATCTCAGGCATGTGCTCATCTTCCCCAACTCTCAAGTCCCAAAACAACCATTCCCCAAAGTTCACCAAGTTACTTCGCAGGCAACTCGCTGCGTTCCTGACTCGTTCGAAACCCGCCCTGACTCGCTTCTCCTTCACTCGGGAGGTTCAGGAGGAGCTGTCTGCCGTTAGCGACGGCGAGGACTTGAGAAGGATCCACGTGCCTTGTGGCGGTGGTACCTGGACTGGCTGTACCAGCACAAGGAGTCGGGGTTGTACCTGGATGTGAGTCGGGTCGGGTTCACCTACGAGTTCGTTCGAGAAATGGAGCCCCGGTTCCAGAAGGCGTTCCGGGCCATGGAGGAGTTCGAGAAGGGTGCGATCGAGAACCCCGACGAGGGCCGTATGGTGGGGCATTATTGGCTCAAGGATTCGAATCGCACCCCCAACTCGTTCCTCAAGGCGTAGATTGATACCCTTGATGCCATTTGCAAGTTCACGAACGACGTCGTCAGCGGTGAGGTGAGTTCATAGTTGTTCATGGTTCATGAATTCCCTTATTTTTTTTTATTGGTAATATTTTTAATTGAATTTGTTGTTGTTGAATGTTATGTCGCGGTTTTTGTTGATGTTGAGGAACATGGCAAGAGCGAGAGAAACTGAATTTGATTGAACGTGTAAAAGTGTGTGATGGTGATACAAAGCCAATGTGTGGCTTATATAGAATAGAGAAAGTAACTAATTAATAACTAAATAACTAACTGCTCACTCACGAAACTAACTCAACTAATTTGAGAACTCTAACGAATACTAACCAAACTAACTATAATGTAACAGTTTTGCTAATTTGTGTGTGGCAATGTGGTTTTAGTAGATTAAGCCTCCGTCGTCTCTAGAGGGTCGGTTTACTCAGATACTGTCTGTTGGGATTGAAGGCTCTGCTCTTAAACCATAGTTTGTTGCAGAGGCACTGGCTCCTGATAATCCTCCACTCAAGGTATCCAATCCTATGATGCTATTTTTGTGAATGGAATATTGAATATTTGTTAGCAATGTATGCTATTCCTTGTGTCAATGCTATAAGTAAAAAGTTCTTTGAATAGCGCGTGAGCTTTTTACTTTACCCCGTCAATTGTGGGAATGAAATTCAATTCAAGTTACATGTATTCCTTCTACCTAATGTTGTAAACCTGTAATTTCATTTCTCAAGCATTCCTTTTACCTAATGAAATTCAATTCAAGTTACAAGTTAGGAACGAGGCCATTGATTATTCTGTTGGGATTAGTGGTGGTTAAATAGTGTGGCACTTTTTTTTTTTTTAAAGACTTGTGGTTGGGAAGTTATACTTCTCCATGCCCTTTGTGAAGGAAACAATTGTGCTGATTTTTTGGCCAAATTAGGTGCTTCTGGGAATGAACACCTCTAGATTATGAATTCACCCTCCTGCTGGCCTTTCTCCCCTTCTTCTGGATGATTCCATGGGTGTCTCCTTTTTGAGAGCTTAGTTTTCGTTGGCTTTTGTTTATTGCTCTCCATTATACCAAAAAAAAGGCTTGTGATGATAACTTGGGGACACAGACATGTTAGGATCCAAATTGTGCTATATTTTTCTTACCTTCATATGTTACCTTACAGGCCATTCTAATGTTTGGTTATTTTCAAAATATTTGAGCAACCAGTGTTATTGAGCATGAAAATAGATTTTTTTTGTGCCTCAATGAATGCTTTAGACTTTTGACAGATAAGATTTATTGACAACACGGATCCTGTTGGAATTGATCATCAGATTGCACAACTTGGCCCTGAGCTAGCTTCAATGCTTGTAATAATGATTTTGTAGGTCTGCATGGAGATTGTACCTTGTTTATTTGATTATGATGTTAGTGGGGCATATTATCGTATATTGTTGAATTGAAAATTTTGTTTTATCTGCAGAGTGGAGGTACCCCTGAGACTAGAAATGGTTTATTAGAAGTACAAAAGACCTTTCGTGAAGCGGGATTGGATTTTCCGAAACAAGTTTAATCTCAGGTTTTCATTTTCTTTTTAATTTTCTTAAAATTTCCTTATTATTAAATGATAATGCATTTAAATCTTAATTTAAGGTAGTATTTTGGATCACTGCTATGCCTCTTATTTTCATAGATTTTCTTACCTTGTCTAAAAATAATTGAGCTTCTTGAGTTATTTAAAATTTTGTTTTTTACTATTCAATTAACGAGTGAGGTTTATTTTTTGAATTGTGGAAAAATACTTTCTATATTAATTTAATAAAATATTGGTTTTAAGTATCTATTTATCATGCTTTTTAGTTAGTAGCAATATGCTTTTTGTTTGCACACATATCTTGCACATCTGTGGTCAGTTTGTGAACACTCATGATAATCTGCTAATGCATGCTATAATTCAGGGTGTTGCTATAACACAAGAAAATTCTTTGTTGGATAACACTGCAAGAATTGAGGGCTGGTTTGCTAGATTTCCTTGATTGGGTGGGAGGTAGAACATCGGAGATGTTTGCAGTTGGCCTGCTTCTAGTAGTTATTCAGGTAATTAGCCTTAAATGTAAATTAAAGTGTTCATACTTTGATGTTTTGTGTTCAATTGTAATGTTTCTTGGTTCAGAGCATTGACATCAGAGAAATGCTTGCTAGTGCATCATTGATGGATGAGGAGAATATGAGTACTGTGGTATGCATCAGTTTCTTAATCTTCCATATAATCTTCCATACTGCTTCCATTGCCTTTTCTCTTAAAGTAAAATGTCACTTGATTTTCAAATCTCATATTAAGCTCGTACATATGAAGGTAAAAAATTATCTATTGCAGACATACATATGTAATATTGTGATTGCTAATTGTCAAATATGCAAAAGGATTGGAAGTTTTTATTGTGTTTTGTTTGTCTATTGTTCCAGGGGTATTTCTTATCCTTCATTTCTAATGGATTGCAGCCAAAGCCTCAATACATGGCAAGAAAAGTTGCTGCTGCTCAAGGTGGAGCTGGTGGTCAGTGGTATTGATATTGGATATGTTGAAGATGTGTCCAACAATTGCCTTGTGTCATGAAGCTCTAATATCTGGGTTCATGTCCTATGCCTAATCTTGATCATCTGAACTAAAAAAATTTGAAGTGGCATAACCTTGATTACTATCAAACAGTTGAAGAGCTTAGGAGACTCAAGTCTAAAGAAGTTTCTAGCAGACATTTTTTTTAAATCTTGCAATTTGCATCATCAATTTGAAGTATGGAACGGGTGCACATGGTCCAATTGATGATTCTCTTGCACTCTAATTTGTTAATAACAATTAACAGAGAACATGAAAGATCTGAAAAGCCATGAACTGAAGGCAAAGCAGTAATTTCATTGCAGAATATAAGTCGTTACTTTTGCCCTAGTATATTTGGGCACCATTACAATGATGTTGTATTTTTTTAACCTATTCCTAGATCATACTCTCACTGCGTCTCTTTCTCTAAGGTGTTAAAAAAAAGTAACTATGCTGCCACAAACTGTAATTATGCAGAAACGGCATTGACTTTGACAAAAATCAGGTTTTAATGGGAAAAGAGTCATGAAATGGAATTTATAGCAATTACAAGCTCAATTTAAAATAACGTTATTCGTTTCTAGGAGTCTCCTATGAGGAAACATCGTTCCTGTTAAAATGACCGGATTATGGAATGACGTATAATAAAGTCAACACAGGAAGGGTGATGCTGTGGTAGTAAAATGTCTCATTAGAGAGCTCTCCATGGTGTCCATGTGGAAAGAGCTACAATGCATATTCCCAGTACAGCATAGCCTTGCACCTTGCAAATATTTCAAGACTATAGTGCACTCTTTGTATTAGTCAAGTTCATCGAGCTCTGCTTGCACTACCTAATTTTATCACGTTGTGTTCTATTTAATTGGATTACTAATGGAACCCTTCATTGTTGAGACAACCACACGTCTAATGATGTTTCGAACAAGCATTGATTTTTGCCCCCGCGAGAGACAAAAAAAAATAAGATACATAATGCTTTAATACATAGGAATTTATAAATCAAGCCTCGCCATCAATTTAGCATCATCATCATTAAAATTAACAAGAGGATACAACTTACTCCAAGTGCTAATTAGTAATTACAGCAGTTATTCTTATTTCGTGCCACACGACCCATAACCCACTAAAGCTTACGGTCTTTCAACATCATACTTTAAATCGTTCTCCTTAAATAGGGAAGGGAGTACAACATTTGGTACAGATTTTTCAATACCCATACAACATGTAATTGGTAATATATCTACATTCAGAATGAAACATCAGCGTCAGCATTCATATCAGTCAACTCTTTTATGACATTTTTAGTGGAAGGCAAACCAGCAGTAACATCTTCTTCAATCCCATATTCGTTTGTCCCTCTTCTGATCTTGAAGTAACCATCATGCGATTTAGATTAAATTAGATCATTAGCTAAGGAATATCTTTAGTAACAGAAATTCAAGCTGGAGAATATTGTTCAAGAAACATACATCTCCCCAACTTTTATTCCACTGATTTGTGAGAAACTGAAAGCGTGAAAAGTACATAATCAATATAAATCCTGATAGCATGTAAGTTTAGGGAAAAATTGAAAATCAATCATCAGAACATGTCAATATACCCAATAGTCCTCATCATCAGTTGTTCCCCACCCAATCAGCTTTACAGATGACCACCTAGTGCATAACCTGTGATGTGTTTGTAAACTCCTGATTTATAGTGAGCAAAATCCTGTAAAAAGATCAAATAAGCGAAAGGTATCCTTATTTTAAAACAAACAAACAAAACAATATGCTTGCGACTATTCCACACAAAAGAAAACAAGGCTCTATAAAAATGTAATTATTATAGTTGAGGTCTAAAATTACATGCAAAAGGACGGGAGAATAGTTCCAGAAGTTTTTGTTAATTGAAAGGTCACTAGCAAAGAGGGGCTCTTTTCAGAGCTTAAATAGGAAGGATGTATATAATAATGTATTCATGTCCTGCCTGTATGATGGGGACATAAAAGTGATATAGAAAGTTACAGTTGCAAGATCATCTTTTTAGAGCACATAAGAGACCAAGCAAAAAAAAAACTGACTCTTCATGTTCATGCTTTTTATAAAGTGAATCTAATGACTCAAAAGTCTGCTAAAGTTGCTTAAAAGTTGGGACATGACCCATGGAACACATAATATGGCTATGTTGTACTATAAGGTCTGTTTTATTTTAGAAGTGTTATTTGTGTAATTGTGTTGTGTCTCTAACAGTACTAATATATAATACTAGTTTCTAATTTGAAATTCTTATTTTCTAGCCCAAGGTCAATCAACAACCTTACAGTACAAAACATGACAATTGCCCCATGTTTTCCTGATTGAGATGAGCACACAAACCAAGGAAGAAGAAAAAGCAAGGAAAGGAAAGAAATCAAACCCTTCAAAGCTCTTGAATGTTGGACCAAGTTTTTGTGATTGCCTAAATTACTTTCTCTTCTCATTCACACAGATCTAGTACATTGACTGCTAAGAATCAATCTTATATTCAAGAGCCCAATAAACTCTAATTCCAAAATCCTTCCCCGCAATCCTGAACTCAATGATCCATTTAATGAGTCATATATAACCTTGCAAAGCCATGCATTTTATTCTTGTTTTTATCACAACTAGAGATTTGATGTTTCTTCTTGTAAACATTAACCTTAAAATAGTACCAAAATCATCAGACCTTGCTTAAAGAGACCAGTAGCTCCAGGCATCTGTGAGTTAATACCAGCCCCAGAGAACCATTAAGAATACATGTACATAATGAATAAAAGAATATGAGAGCAATTATGACACACCAGGGACTAGCTATTGCATACTTCTTCTATGAAGTGCTGATAAAAGCAAACTGATTCAGACTAAAGAGGCACACCATTACAATACAAGTACTCAGCCCAAGTGAAAGGAGTCAATTAAAAGTAAAAAATGGAACATAACATAACATAACATAACACAGATCAGGAATGTGTGAAGGAGATGATATGGCATATGATAAGATGGCACAAAAGGAATAACATTTAGAGAATGAGAGACTTGCAGTAAAGTAGCGCAAACCCAAGAACTAGGAGTAATGTGAAGAAGTGATAAAAGTGGAAACGGATGAATCAAAATCCCCCTATAATGTGGTTTATCGACCCATATAATACTTGCACAATATACACTTGTTCTCCTGACAAAAGATGACTCAACTTTGGTTTCTGTCAAAATCAAGAGTTAACCAGAAGCAAGATATTCAAAATGGTTTAAAATAGATCACAGGCAGTCATGAATCACAAAAATGGTTTTAGGTTTGCAACATATAAGTGCTGATATTTAAATTTATTAAAGTAGCAACAATAATATGCAGAAGTGCTTCAAACTTCAAACATATTCCTGCCCAAACAATCCCACAATAAACAATCTCAAAATCTTTGTGATGTGATCTGCAACCTGATCCAATCCAATACAGAAATAAAACAAAAGCCAAAATTGGAGCCCATTCCGGGTGTATGTTGTGGATATATAGGCACACATGGAAAATGTTAAAACATCAAAATTTTAAGAAAATTTTTTGGGTTATCAAGGTGCACCACTACGTGTACGTACTAAAAAAATGACAATGATAAAAGGGAAAGATAGAGACCAAATAATAATGGTTCAAGCATCAACAAAAGCAATCTTGACTAGGAGAGTAATGGTTCAAGCATTTTGCCAACCATGTAATAAGCAACCAAAACAAGAACAAAGAAGATTGGCAAAACCAAGACACAAGCTCGCACCTGGACTGACGAGCAGCACTGACGCGCAGCGGCGGTTAGCCGGTGACTGACGAGTAGTGGCGGTGAGCTCGCACCTCCACTTTCGTTGCATTCGACGTTTGCTGAAGATTGCATCTTAACCCAGTCAATTCATGTTTCGTTGCATCTGACGATGTTCCTCTTTCGCTAGGGATTGCATCTCAACCCAATAATCCCTGAACTCTCTTCCATCAGCACAATGATTTACTCTTCAAAGTTACGAATTGCATTCTTGCCATTCTCTTCGCTGCCACTGTGCTTTTTTTTCATCTTTCTCTTCACTCCAACTTCAACCCCATCTCCATCTATCCCCTTCCCTTCAACCCCAAATCCCTCATCATTAACATAGTGCTCCACAAAATTTTCTTTAGTTTTCGATTCACCAGCACCATCGAGTAACTGATTGGGACTAAAAAAATAGAAGAAACTGACAGACAGAATGTGATAAAAACCAAATGGTTCATTCCTTCTTCAATGCCTTTCTTCAGAAGAATGTTCACTATGGTGAGAGCAATCCATGAACCATCTTCGATCAGCACAATGATTTACCCGTGCGAACCTACGGATTGCATCTATGCCCTCCTCTCTTCATTCATTTCTCTCTATCGCAGACCTTGAGGGAACACAACATTTACTTTTCAATTACTCACTTAATCACCAGACTGACAACTCTCATTCAACAAGTACTGTACAGGTTATCGGTCATCAATCATGACCGTTAATTTATTTTAATCATATATCAACAGTTGTTATAATCAAGTGTATAGTACACTCTGAAAATGGAGGTGTATATTAGCCCACACGCAATAGAAATTACTTTAATAAGAAGAAACTTGATAACATATTTGCAGGTTTTTCTTTGGTAATTACTCACTTGAGTCATTGTTGAGTACAAAGTCAACAACGATGGAAAGGCCTATGCTGTAGGTTGACCCACAAGAAGATCCGAATCTAAAGGCAAATACTGAATTGAAATGAGCTTAAAGCGTGACATATCAATTTGGTTGTATTTCGTATATTTTTTTTTTAAAAAAAAATTCCAGAAGTTACCAATCAAATCCGCACTTTTTTATTTTTGGTTAAATATCCACACTCTTACTTTGAAGGAAAACAGTAAGTGACAAACTAGTTGTTATTCTGGCACTTTGTACAGCGTTGATATTTTCTAACTGTACAAATCAGCGGCTAAGATTAGACAAACACAAAAACGAAATGAGCGAGGATCTGATTGTGATTCTGATTCCGATCACCAATGATAAACATTTAATCTAATTAATTAATACACAACTCCGCCCATTGGTATTTTCTTGAGTCAAAATCGGACATTACATTACAGCCATGGCAGAAGTAGCTTCACCGTCCCCTGCGTTCTCCGGCCAAACCTGTCACGTTTTTCTCAGTTTCCGGCTCCAAGACACCGGCCGTTCGTTCGCAGCCACTCTGTACGACGCTCTCCGGCGGAAGGGAATCAACGCCGTCCTCGGTGGTAACAACTCACCCTCCTCTGCCAGGATCTCCATCATTGTCTTCTCTAAAAACTACGCATCTTCCACTCGGTGCCTCACTCAACTTTCAAAGATTCTCAAGTGTATGAAGCGAAAGAACCAACTCGTTTTGCCAATTTTCTATGGAGTGGAACCCTCTGATGCACGGCACCAGAGAAACAGTTACGGAGAAGCTATGACTGCACACGAAAACAGGTTCGGAAGAAACTCAAACAAGGTCCGAAAATGGAGGTCAGCTTTGAATGAAGCTGCTGGCTTGTCAGGCTGGCATCTTCAACCCGGGTATGCTATGCAATGCAATGCACATTTACTGTTTTCTAATTACTTAATTTTAACATCATTAATTTTCATCAAAATTAAATTAAATTTCTGGGTTTCTATTATTTTCATGAGATAAATGATGGGTAGTGATCAAAATGAAATTTTGCATGAACCAACTTGATGATTCAGAGAGCATGGCTTTTGTTTTTTATTTTTTGCAGATGTGAACTTTAGTTCATCGAAAGGGTTGTTGAAGAGGCCTCTGCTAAATTACCACCTAAGCGTATGGATATTGGTGAGCGCATAATTGGGCTTGATCCTTGCATTGAACAAGTGAAGTCACTTTGAGATGTTGTGTCTGATAATGATGTTTGCATGTTGGGAATTCATGGAACTGGTGGGATTGGCAAAACCACCCTTGCCAAAGCTTTGTATAATTCCATCGTCCACCAGTTTGAAGCTGCAAGTTTTATCTTCAGTGTCAGAGAAGCTTCAAAACAACATAAGGGTCTGCTACGTCTGCAACAAACACTTCTGTCAGAGGTTCTGGAGGAGAAAAAAATCAAGCTGGCTACTGTTGATGAAGGAATCTCTAAAATAAAACACAGGCTTCGCCATAAAAGAGTTCTTCTGGTTCTTGATGATGTTGATGGGATAGAACAGTTAGAAAAGTTGGCTGGAGGATGCGATTGGTTTGGTTCTGGTAGCAAGATTATTGTAACAACAAGAGATAAACATTTGCTGGTTGCCCATCATGTTGAAAGGACATATCAAATGAAGGGGCTGAATGACCGTGATTCTCTTGAACTCTTTTGTTGGTACGCCTTCAACACGAGCCAACCTGCAACAGGTTATGAAGATATGTCTAATCGTGTAGTAAGTTACGCACAGGGCCTTCCATTGGTTTTGAAGGTAATAGGCTCCAAGTTGATTCACAGAAGTTTACAGGCATGGAAATGTGCATTGGAGCAATACGAGAGGATTCCAGAAAGGAATAGATTCGAGATATTCTTGAAATAGGCTGTGATAGCCGGCCACCATAATGCAAAGCAACAGTTATTTGTTCCGTGATTCATGTCTTGTCATATCATCCATCAAGACAGCTAAAAGTAATCTCCAGGATCATGAATAAAAGCTCTAGTGCAGCTATCCTTGCAATGTCTTTTGAATATGAGGTACTATTATTAGCTTGAGATTTCCATGAGCATTTTTCAAAACTTTGTCAACAGCTTCAATATGATTGGCAAGAAAATATACAAGTTCGCTAATTCATCCTGGTTACCAAAAACCAATCCTTAGCAGAATAGAAATTGAATACAAACAATTGGTGCAGGGAAATAAATTTGACTTTTCCTTGAGAGTTACTTTCTTTGTCTGCAAATATCAGCTTCGCTTGACATGTTCTACAATCTGTGCTTTCTTCACCTGAGGTTTAAACCCTTAGTTATGCATCACAACTTTTTTGTTTTTCAACCTCAGATTTCATATGTAATCCTGTATTTTCACTTGACACCGCCTATGATGTTTGAAACTTTATGCATTTCATCTTCTATCATTTAGATGATAAATCTGAAAACTTTATTTCGTAACTTCTTATCGTAACCAATGTTCTTCAAGAAGTTCATCTAAATCAAATTCCAAGATTTTCAGTTATATGGTACCCAATTGTGTATTCTCACCTTAAGCATGTGTTTGAGACTCTATGTTGTATATTAATTTTTTGTAAGCATAATAATAATAATATTATTTAACAAATTTATGGGCTGCTTTTCTACCAAAAGATAACACAGGCTTCTCATCTTTTCCTCCCTAAATTCCTCCAGTTCAAGCTTTTATGGGCTGCTTCAATTATTTTTTCTTCAGCATGCAGTCCCTTACCCAGTCAACCAAATTCATTTGGTAAAACATCGTAGTAGTAGTAGTAGTAGTAGTAGTAATAATAATAATAATAATAATAATAGTAGTAATAATAATAATAATAATAAATATAATAATAATAATAATAATTTGGTAAAAAGTGCAACATACCTACAAAAGTTGTACTTTTTACCAATTATATATTAATTAGAATGTTAGTATATAGAACATACTCGGTCCAAACATAACGGTGTTGCATCAAGCCGCAATTGTGCTGGGAATGAAAATCACACAAAACGGCCGCAACGTAACGGTGTCGCAGTTGCAACGTAACAGTATTGCGGTCGCAATGGGCTGCAACAGGCTGCAATGGGCGGCAACAGACCGCAACGGGGCAGGCTAAGACTAAAACTGACGAAGAGGGAACTAGAGAGGGATTGAGACTTACGAAGAGGGAGGCAGAAAAGGGGCCGGGGTGACGGTCAACGTCGATGATTTGGGCTGAGAGGGGGAGGTGGGTGGCGGTCTCTACAAAGGGCGCAATTCCGCGCATCAGAGAGGAAGGGGAAGCAGAGGAGAGGAAGAGGGGGTGGGGGGCATTCAGGAAGCGTGGTCGAGAGAGGAAGAGGGGGTGAGAGGATGAGGATAAAACTTCAGACGAAGGGAAAGCCGAAGCACCGAGGCAGAGAGGAAGAGGGGATCTGACATTTGAGGGTTGAGTTGAGAAACAAAGAGAAAGTGGAAGCTTCAGATGGAGATGGAGAGACAGGGAGAGAAAGGAAGGGTCAAAGGAGAGTTTTGGGAAAGTGAAAAAAATTGGGGGCAGAGAAAAAGTGAACGGTCTGGGAGGGATTTGGGGCGGAGGAAAGGGGAAAAATTAGGGAAAAGTAGAAAAAAAATTAGTGAAGAGGGAAGTTGGAAAAAATTGTGAGAAGAGTGAAAATTTTGAAAATAGTTTGTGAAAATTAAGTTAAGAATAGTTATAATTATTTAAATTTTTTATAATTAAGTTAATAAATAAATTGTTGGTTCTAAAAAAAATTAGTAGCCTATGTCGAGTTTAAAATTAAACTTAATTATTGGTTGATAAATAGAGTATTAGGAATAGTAATAATTAATTAAAATTTCTAATAATTAAGTTAAATTTATGATAACAATAATTATGTTAGTTTAGTTATGAATTCAACTTTAATTATTCTTTAAAACGATATAAAATCTTATCAAATGAGTAAAAACTTATAAAATATTATAAATAAAAATATACGAAGAGTTGTAATGATTATAGAATTTTTTTTAATGTTTTGTGCAAGTTTTAAAAAAATTCACACCGCAATGACCGTAATTCACACAACAATACCCGCAATTACAGTGACCGCAACCGCGACCACAATCGCAATTTAAAATCATAGTTTTGAGTTTGAAAATGATAACAAAATGTGGGTGTGGGGTTAATATTTAAATAAAATAGTTTTTGGGGTCAATATTTAAATAAGGTAAAATTGGTAAGAAAAGCAAACTACTACTAATATAAGGTAATTTACACTGTACATCATATACCATAACTCAAGATGCAGCAGTGTAGAATCTGCCCAGAACATGCATGAAGAAATTAAGACAAAAAATTAGGATTAGATTTAGAATAAAAAGAAATTAGGATTGCATAAATTTGTGGATTCATCCATGGACAAGTCCCACCCTAATCCACTTAATTAGTGACCTGCTTGGGTTAGGGCTTAAATAGTTCTTTCACTAAATGCCCTCATCAAGAAGGGGGCAAAATTTAGGGTCTTAAGGTTGTCCATGGGTCATTTTATCGTGGGCCCTGTTATTTATGCATTGTTTGTTTTAAGAGAAAATGAGTGGAAAGAAAATGAGAAGAGAGAAAATGTGAAGATTTTAACATTTTCTCTTGTTTGGATGAGGAGAGAAAAGAGGAAGGAGAGAAAAAAAGAGTGTGGACTAAAAGTTTTCTTCTCACTTATGAGGAGAAAATAGGAGAGAGAAAGAATTTTTTTTAAAATTACAAATTTATCCAAAAATATTTATATCTATTATATTACTAATAAGGGTATATAAGTCTTTTAAATACTTATATTTTCTTTCTTCTTCTTTTTCTACACAACTAAACAAGAGAAATTCTTCTCTCTTATTTTCTATCTTTCCTTTTTCTCTTGATCCAAACAATAAAAGAAAAAATATATTTTTTTCTTTATTTTCTCTCTTCTCTATTTTCTCTCTTCCCATTTTCTCTCCTCATCCAAACAAAGCATTAGGGTTGATTTCTTTGATGTGGTGAAAATCAAATCGGTTACAAAGTATTACTTGTCACCTAGTAATAACGTAAGAAAGATAAGTTTTCTGATTTTACAATAAGATTATGATATTATTTTCATTTTCATATTGTTCCCTCACTATTGTTACTTGCCCATCTTCTCTACTGTTACTAACCCGTCACCATGGCCATCACTGACTAGCAACCCAAACATCCAGAACAGCCAAATCAGACCCATCCATAGTTTGAGAAGCCAAACTCGAGCCTGAGATCTTGCCACCCAGCCGCCGCATGTGAATACCACCACTATGACTTAGAGCCATGGCTCCTTTGTGTGTCACCCAAACACCACCACAAACCAGATCTGTAAGCCACGACCCAAGACCGGAACCATCATCGCTCTGTCATGATCCTTACGAGCTCACTACCACCGGCCTTTTCTTTGAACCACCATTGTTGCTAACCTTTGCCACTCTTCTCTGTTTCATGACCCCAGCATGAAAATCATAAGTCGTTGACTTCTTTTATGTTTGATTTGATGCTTTTGTTGCTTTAAATGTATGGAGCTTCTTGTTTTATGATCCGTTCTTGGTGCTTAGGCAATGATTAAGGAAATTGGTTTCTCTCCTATTCTCGGGAGTTGAGTTTGATCGGTGGGGTACTGTGGCCATGAATTTTTTTTTGTTTGAAATATCAAAATTAAAAACAAAAAACTTAAGGACTTGTGGGAGAAAATATAAATAATTAAATGACTTTAAAAATACAAAAAAATTAAACCTTTATTATAAAATTAAAAACTTGTGTCAATGAATAAAGTTTTTTTTTGTTAAAACTAGTCATAGACTCTTAACTGCCAGTTTCAAGATAAAACGACCCCTGTCCCATGGGCTAGCCATATTAACACCCTATAAACTGAGCTTGTCACTAGTTTTCGAACAGGACTCTGAACCCACCCACGGTAGTCAGTCTATAGGAGTAAAAGTAAAACAAACAGGCAGTGACTAGTGGGTTAAAGACGGGGGCTTAATAGGCTATACTGTAAGTTATAGTCTGAGGTCAAATCGGCAGGACCACAACTTTGTTTCTTTGTAGGAATCCGTATCTCCGCACAAGCCTGCGATTACATGTGCTTCCTTTCAAATAATAAAAGTTGAAAGGCCGTACAGTTTGGCCTTATTACACTTAAAAGTTTCTCAAATCAACACAAAATAATAGTAATAATGGTGTAACTCTTGTGTTGTGCAAATAACAAACTTGTTTTAAGTTTTGTCTATCTTCCATGAAATTACTTAGCATATTGCTGCCAGTTTCATTTATCCGTCAAGAGGACAAGGACAATAATACACTATTATGCTGTCAGACCAGTGACTCGTTTGTGACCTTCCACGAAATTTCCTAGCATATTTTCGTTGGTGGATCCATGGGGGTCAAAGTATCCTATTCATATCTCAAGAATCCAAAGATGTGTATGTACTAGTGCAATGACCCGTGCAATGCACGGGTGAACATTATCACTTCATATTCCAAGTATCTATTTACATATATTATTATAATTGATTTTTAAGTTTAAAAGTATTACTTTGGTTACATCTGTCATATTTTAATTTGGCCAGAGACATTTCAATTTATTCAACATTAGAATATATGATAAAACCTGTGATAATAGGAGTACATACTAAAAACTAAAATTCGAAAGGTAAATATTTAATAGGACTCAAAATTGGAATATATGATGAAATAATTTGAAGTCGAATTAAAAATAACAACCAAGGCAAATAGAAAAAAAAAATACAAACCCAAGACTCAGTTCATTCCTTCTCTATCTTCGATTCCTTCAGGACAATGCTACTGTCAACATCAACTGAATCTTCAAAATCAATATCTAACTTCCTCTTTAATAGATTAGAACTTGTATCCACAGAAGGCTTTGCAGATCCAAGGGACACAGGACTAACAATTAATTGTGACAGAAATTCCTTAAAAAGCAACCATGAAATGGTTATCAACCAAGCAATCAACAAACAATGGGACAGGCAAAAGATATAACAGGAGAAAGTACCTTAGTCTTAATAGACTCCAATTCCTCCACGTCAGAATCAAGATTACAGACCTCATTAAAAGCAGGTTTGAGAACAGCCTTCAATTCCATCACAACAGTAAAGTCCACAAATTAGAAAACAGAAGCTTACAATCACAAATTAAAAAGTTATATTTTGAAAATGTTTATAGAAGCAACAAATTAAAAAAATAAGTGGTACCAAAACCTTGGGTGGGGTCACATCAACGGCTTCCAATTTAAACATGGATATAACAGTCTCATCATCACATGTCCTCTTCACTCGATAAGAACCATCAAAGTTGGAACTGGATTCAGACTTCTTTTCCACTTTAAATAATAATGTCTTACCAACTAACTCTAAAACCTCAGGGAAAGTTAGAACATCTCCAGCCTACCATATTCACTTATAACCCATTAAACAATTAAGAGCCATGCAAAAACAAACACCAACAGTTCAAGGATTAGGAATATCAAAATAGAAATGAAAGAAATAAAAGATAGCTAGCTTTATGATTCGGATACCATCATCTAGGCTACTTGCCTGGTAAGTGTTCAGCTAGCTAGTTTTCATGGTTGCTACCAAAAGATCTCACATTACAGGGGCCTCAAGCGCTTTAGAGGTATTTTGGTACATGTTCGGTGACAGAACATGCACCAAGTGGTTATCAACCAACCTATGTCAGGAAAGCAAAATCAATTAGCTCAGTAGATTTATATGCTAGGCTAAAGATGAATATAGCAAAAATTTGTAGGTTTAAACAATGTTAAGGCTTGCAACTCACTCATTGACGGTGTTAAGAGCTTCATTGAGGAAGAGTTGCGGAAGTATATAACGTAATAGAAATAAAAAATGTTCACTCAGAAGGTGCTAAAAGATATAAGTAGTTCTATACTGTATTACTACCATCTAGAAAGGGGTTCAAAAATCATATAGAAAGGCTCAAAAATATCATCATATCAGGCATCCAGATAACATGTACTGAAGGTCAAATTGAAAGTTTTCATAAATTTAAGTAGCAACTATATGGTTAAGATAATGATCTAACATCATGCCCTTCTTAAAAATTCAAAGCAACTTACCTGAATTAGAAAATATGCAAAACTGAAATAAATTTAATGAGAGGAATGCAAGTGAGGAAAATCAGAATAAGTATAAAGCTTCAGAAGACCACTAACAATCTCAAGCTCCACTAACAAAGGGATTCAAAGCTGCTTACCTGATTTTTCATATTAGGTTAAGTACTTAAGTGCTATAATTGATCAAATCATGATCCTTCTCTTTATGCCACTTCTGATAACCCTGTATCTATCTCTTCATCATTGAATTGAATGCTTATTGAAACCTTTTGGCATGCTAAGTAAACTGATTTAAAATGGTTGAAGAAATGACTATATAGAGAGTTTTCACTATTGCAATAAAGTGCCTATTTTCAAATTAAAGAGAAGTGAGAAACAAAAAAAAAGATAGACTTTTAACCTCAATCTTAACGGGAAAAAGATTTAAACAAATAAAAAATAGATAGAAAAAGTGCATCTTATATTTGTCTCGTGACAGCAATGTATCAGTAGGAACTCATGAAGTGAAATTTTTAAAGCATGACTTAAAAACACAAAAGCGCATAACATAATATCATTTAAAGTTCCATCCCAATAGAATACTATTAGCAATAATCATGAAGCTTAATCAATCTGAAATCAAGAACATCATGACTCAATTTTCACATGTTTCAACTCCTTAGAAGAGGTTGTTTGTGCTGGAGAAAAATAAGTAGCAACTATATGGTCAAGATAATGATCTAACATCATGGTCTTCTAAAAAATTCAAAGCAACTTGCCTGAATTAGAAAATACGCAAAACTGAAATAAATTTATTGAGAGCAGAATGCAAGTGAGGAAAATCAGAATAAGTACAAAGCTTCAGAAGACCACTAACAATCTCAAGATCCACTAACAAAGGGATTCAAAGCAACTTACCTGATTTTTCATATTAGGTTAAGTACTTAAGTGCTATAACTGATCAGATCATGATGCTTCTCTTTATGCCACTTTTGATAATCCTGTATCTATCTCTTCATCGTTGAATTGAATGCTTATTGAAACCTTTTGCCATGCTAAGTAAACTGAGTTAGAATGGTTGAAGAAATGACTATATAGAGGGTTTTCACTATTGCAATAAAGTGTCTATTTTCAAATTAAAGAAAAGTGAGAAACAAAAAAAGCTAGACTTTTAACCTCATGAATCAGAAACTACAGCTCTTTTGCACTTGCAGGAAGGATACCACCAATCCCCTTCTTTAATATATAATTTCCTAGAAACCTTCCTAAAAAAAAAACCATAACGTGTTAATTATATAAAAAAATTTATAAAAAGTATGACACCATGAAAAAAAGTATTACGAAATGTATTAAATCAATGAACAACCTCCTTGCAATTAATAAGCTGCTCAACTATCTTCTCAGGATTGAACTTTAAAGAGTCATTCTCCATTGAGTAATTTGTTGGATCAGGCAAAACACCAATATTATAGGGGCCATTAACACTTTGCTCAATCAGTCTGTTTAATTAAAAGAAATAACCATCATGATTCATATGCTAAGTATGTCGAACTGTGAAAAAACCAATTTAACATATCAGACTTACTGGCTCCTGATCACATTTGTCTCTTCTATGTCTGGATTGAACAGTATCTTGGTGGCAAACATCACATTTTGAAGAACAGATTTGCCTAGAATAATAACAAACCAGAAAAGCTTAGGAAAGAAAATAATAAAATAGTATTGGTTTTTTTTAAAAAAAAAAGTCATACAAATGAATGGATATTTAAACCTTTAAAACTCTTCACTTTTGCAAACTATATCACAACACTAAGGCTGTTGAGATCACCACCAACAATAAAGTCATTAACCTCATCCATATAGCCTACAAAAAGAGGACACTCCATCTTGACTCTACTTAAAGTGACTAAACATTGAAACAACAAAATTAATACACCATATAGGTTGCTGAATATAGAAACCAACTCGCAGCAATCAATACAAACATATAAAGAATCCTGCTTAGCCCTCCACACATAGTTCCATGATTCGTATTTTTGTTGTTTTACCATCTTTTTCATATGTTTTCTCACTCCCAATTGCAGACACGGCCCCAATAACATATATGTGATGATTAAATCTGTCCTTAGATATTTATATAAATGGATTATATAAAATAGAAAATCTCCAAAATACATATATAGATAATACAAATCAATTTAAATGTATAACTAATATCACAAACATTTGAAATGTACGGTGAGATCACCAATCACATTCAGAAAAGGAGAAGCACATAAAGATTCAAACCCGTAAGATGATAAAGTTTATACCTTGCTCAATCGGTGCTTATGAGCTTGTTGTTTTGGATTTGATGCTAGCAGCTTCAACAACCACCGCATCAACCGCCACCCAGACCCACGGGACCACTCATCGCCCCAAACTTCACGAACCACCGCGCCTCAACCCAACCTAAAAGATTAGAAACTATCAAGAATAAGCATTTGTTGGAGGACCGTAATCATAAAAAATATTAATCATTTCTAGAATGAAAAATTACATGTATCAACAGAGCTCCATAACAATTATGTCACATGCAAGGATGTATAATTTCAAAATCAAGAAATAATCTACTGCTGGAAGAACTAACACAATAATCCTCCTTTTTACCACCAATATATGTTTTAGTTATTTATCATCCACATAAAGAAACACTGGAATCAATAAGCACTTGGAGACTATCTCAATATAAACACTGGAATCAATAAGCCTTACAGTCCTCTTGAAGATTGCAAGGCAGAAATGGCAATCTGCAAAAAATAACAGGGTGATCTTAGAATTAGAACCATAAAACATGATCAGGTCACTGCTTAATATTTTTTCCCCACCAATAATAGTTTTTGATGAGTTTCTAGCACCTAAAATAACAATAGAATGCTATCAAATCAATGAATAAAAATTGGTTAATTTTTATTAGATGACACAATTAAGAAATTATCACCCATCAGATTAAAAGGAGAAGGGTAAAAACTCACAAACATTATTGAAACTAAGAGTCATATGTAATGTTCATGAAACCCAGTGATTTTGTGTTAATGGCAAGCCTGATGTAATAGTTACAGGCTTGCATTATGATGAGCATCCAAATGTTGTTTTTCAATTATCTGCGCAACAGATATAAGATAACTTCCATTGCCTCCTCCATTAGCAGTTAGCACTCAGAAATACAAAATAAAATAAAATAAAATCGAACATTGATTCCTCTAGTGGGCAGAGGATCCAAAACTGATATCTTAAACATCAAAATTCACAAATATATTTTCAGACATCTCGCCTCTGTAAAACAAAGTCAATATTTGGCATTCATGTACATTCAATATTTTGACCAATAACTTCTATGCAGACTACTAATTATATAACACAAATATTTTGATGTATCGTATTTAGATTTCATGAAGCAAACCCAATCAGAATCATAAAGGAAATTACCTGTGACCAATCATGAATCTAATAACAATTCCCTTTTTGCGCTAATTGAAGAAGTTGTTCAGAGGAGTGGGCCATGAAATGTGGCACTACAACACATTATATCTTATGACCAGAAGACACATGTTGATGATATCCATTGGAGTCAACAAATTCACAAATAGAAATTATAAAGCCAAATTCAAGTGAAATTTACCAACTGATTATAATAAAAGATAGTGATCCAATGAGTTGTATTTAGATCACTTCAGAAATTAATAAAGGGTAGACATGGTCTGCCCCCTTTGTACTCTTGTCTCACCCAAAAGAAAATGTACTTCTCTTTTGAATGAGAAATTATAAAGAAGACCTTTAAAAACTGTTGCTTTGCTTGAAAATCTACGTAGAGCATATTTTAATTGTTGTCCATTCAGTTTCTAGCAAACAATTATACAGTTCAAGACAAAGTAAATAAACATAATCATTAATTAAGTAATCATTTTTGTGTCAAAGATAAATACAATGGTAAATAATAGACATGCAAAGTAATTAAGTATATCTCCTTTTTTATTTATTAATTGAAGCAAATGTTTTTTAGAGAAATTCTATTAGAGATAATGTTACAGGCAAAAAAGATGACGAAAATAGACATATTAAACAAAATAAAGCAAATCAAAACAAAACACTCAAATGAGGAACATTGCCTTTGTGCCTGAACTTAACAGCAACCCCACTTTTGTACCTCAACCTCAAAGACAGTGATTGTGTATAAATGAAGTTATTGTTAGGACACTAACACCAGGAAGTGACAATCTAAATACATCAAACAAATGGGAGTAATCATGATACCATAGTAAAGCTATCTTAGTATATTTGCCTTCTGGACATTTTTAATTATGATACCACTGTAACACTACCACTTTTCATTTCATTCCCCTCCTTTGAACTTGTGAACCCTTATGGGTTACCACATACCTAATCAACGAAGTAATTAACAGATACACCTACATCAATACCAAAGAAATATTCAATTACAAATCATACATAACTCCCCAACAAAGTAATAGTAAAATTAATCTGACAGGAAAAGAATACTTAACCTTGAAGGGAACGAAGTTAGCGAATGAGTACCCTTTTTATCAATAAATCTTTCTGAAAATGAGCTATTTTGGAAAAATAAAAAAAGTTAAAAGATTTTCTTCAACAGTCACCAATATCAGGTAGAGAGAAGGAATAGATGTTTGACTGGACTGCATATATTCAAATGTAAAACTAAAGAACAAATGCTTACCTTCAACCAAGAATGAGGAATGAACAAAAGTAAAGAAAAAAACCAACAAAACTTCAGCAAACAATAGTTCTGGCAAATATGAAATTCAGAATGGGTTTGAAAAACTTGATAGGATTTAGGTGTAGTTGAGATGGAAAATAGGTAGAAAAGAAATTGAAAGATGAAAAGAGAACTCGGAAACCAACTGAAAATGGCAAATAAAAATTCAAATCTCAGTGGGTGAAGAAAACGGGTCAGTGGGTGTATAGCAGAACAGAACAATAGATTTGATGCCAAATAACATTTCAAATCTCAAATGAGTTCGCACAACTTCGTAAGATTTCACTCCAAATCAGATGCAAAACAGATACAAAAGCAATGGAAAGGACCAAAAGAGAATGGAAGGAATATGGGTAAGTGGGAAGAAGAACTGTGAGATTTGAGAGGAAGATAGAATCATGCCTGGAAGAAAAGGTGCGGATGTCATCACCCCAACCTTCACGAACCACTGCGCCTCAACCCAACCTAAAAGATTAGAAACTAAGCATAAGAGGCAGCGTAGAGATGAAAATTGAATACTTACATGCAAATCGTAATTGGGGAGACAAAGAAACATTTGAAATTTGAAAAAAAAAAATGGAGAGGGATCTCACCCACCCTTAACCCCAAAAATTGAGATTAGGGTTTTTTGGATAGCAAAGAACATAGATTTATTTATCGTTTCCAGGGTGAGATTGCTCAAGTTGTAGCATTCCGAGTGGGGCTCTAAAGTCTACTCGTCCTCCTGCTACAACATTTGGTAGTGGAGAAAAAGAAATGGAAAGAGTGGAATTCTTCGAGAGAATGGAGAGGAAATGAGGAAGAAGAGAAAAGGCCAAAAAAAAAAAAAGAATAACACATTGAAGGTCACACGTAGGTGAAAATCTTGAAGAACAGCTAGCAATTTTTTTTTGGACAAATTCACCCCTAATCCTATGGTCATAATATCATTACCAAGTTAATGTAAAGGGTAAACATAAGGAAATAGAAAAGAAGAAAACGATAGGCATCAGCAGAACGAAAAGTTGCACTGTTTAAATGAATAGTAGAATGAATAGTAAAAAAAAAGGGTCGGTAGTTGTATCGTATATAGATATGCATTGAGTCATGTGCAGTGAAGCACATACTTCCAATACTCTACTTGTAGTACTGTTACAGTCATGGCAAATCATGATGCAATTTGTGAAACCAAGTTTAGCTATGACGTCTTCCTTAGTTTTAGGGGTGAAGACACCCGTCACACGTTTACAGGCCATCTCTATGATGCTTTGTGCCGGAAGGGAATCAACACCTTCATGGATGGTGAGCAACTGAGGGTGGGAGAACAAATTCGACCTGCTCTTGTTAAAGCCATTGAAGAATCAAGGATTTCAATTATTGTTTTTTCAGAAAACTATGCAGCTTCCACATGGTGTCTTGATGAACTTGTCAAGATCCTTGAGTGTAACAAGGAAAAGAACCAGCTTGTCTTTCCAATCTTCTACAAAGTGGAACCCACAGATGTACGGCATCAGAGAAATAGTTATGGTGAAGCCATGGCTGCGCATGAAAATAGGTTTGGAGATGACTCAGAGAAGGTGCACAAGTGGAGGTCAGCCTTGTTTCACATTTCCAACTTAACAGGATATCATTTGAAAGAAGGGTAGGTAAATACTAAATATGTTTATATTTTCTCTATTTGCTTTTCAAGTTACAAATCGAATGGTACTTAGTAATTCATATGACTATATACGACGTTCTTGTATCAAACAAGAATTCTAGTCTTCCATTAATGTGACCAATATCTGTAAGTTGATCTCCTTTGTTAATTAAGTTTCACTATTTTCTACTTCAGTGTTGTTCTGAATCGATATCTTTTCTGTGATAATCTGTAACTGTGCAGCTTAATTCGTCTATTATTTTGTCGAAATAAATCCTTCTTAAAAATAAAATAAAATTTTGCATAATCAACTCCATGATTTGAAAATCATTTATATATCTGCAGGTACGAATTCAAGTTTATTCAAGATATTGTTAGCAGGGCCACCACTAAAGTATCTCCTAAGCAATTACATATTGAGGAGCACGTAGTTGGACTGGAGTTTCGAGTTGAAGAAGTGAAGTCACTTCTAGATATTGAGTCTAATAATAGTAGTTGCATGTTGGGGATTCATGGAACTGGTGGAATTGGCAAAACCACACTTGCCAAAGCTTTGTATAACTCCATTTGCAACCAGTTTGAAGGTGCATGTTTTCTTTTCAATATCAGAGAAACTTCAAATCAAGACAAGGGCCAATTACGTCTACAACAAATGCTCCTTTCAGAGATGCTTGAGGAGGGAAAAATGGAGTTGGGCAGTGTTGATAAAGGAATCTCTACTATAAAAGACAGACTTAGCAAAAAAAGAGTTCTTATAGTGCTTGATGACGTTGATAAGATTGAACAGTTAAAAGAATTGGCTGGGGGATGTGATTGGTTTGGTTCTGGAAGCAGGATTATTATAACAACAAGGGATAAATATTTGCTTGTTGCTCATCAAGTAAAAAAGATTTATGAAATGAATGTGCTAAATGAGCGTGAATCTCTCAAGCTATTTTGTCAGAATGCCTTCAAAATGAGTAATCCTGCTACAAAGTATGAAGACCTGTCCAATCGGGCAATACGTTATGCAAAAGGCCTTCCATTAGCTTTAAAAGTAATAGGCTCTAATTTGATTGGTAAAGATTTGGATGAATGGAAGTCTGCATTGGACAAATATGAGAAGAATCCACACAGAGATATTCAAAGTATTCTTAGGTTAAGCTATGATAGTCTGGAGTGCAATGAAAAGGATATATTCCTCGACATTGCATGCTTCTTCAATGGGCGGAAATTGGATTATGTAAAAAGAATACTGTATGGGTGTGAGTTCTTCCCAGAAGATGGTATTAGAATACTAGTTGATAAATCTCTCATAACTGTTGAATATGGTTGCTTGAGGATGCATGACCTAATACAAGATATGGGTAGAGAGATTGTCAAGCAGGAGGCACCAAAAGAAGCTGGTGAACGCAGCAGATTATGGTTTCATGAAGATGTTCTTGCAGTACTGACTGACAATACAGTAAGAACTTTGTCAACTTTCTTTTTTTTTTTTTCAGTAAACCGATTGTACTAAGGTTTGTTAGGTTAATTTTTTGCAAATTAGTCAAATTCCTCAACATTAGCTAAATCTTAATGGCTTTTGATTGTTTTTTTTAGTTTTTTGTCAAGCATGCGTTAAAATTGGCAATACGTAATTGATAGTCACATATACTTGTAGGGAGGTAATAAAATTGAAGGAATAAAGCTTGATTACCGTAAAGATGTTCATTGGATTGATACTGTCTTTGGCAAGATGAAGAAGCTTAGAATTCTCATTGTTCGAAACACAAGCAGCTTTACATCTGGGCCTATTTATCTGCCGAATCAATTAAGGCTGCTTGATTGGAAGGGGTACCCTTCACAGTCTTTCCCAACAGATTTTTATCCTAAGAAAATCGCTGCCTTTGATTTACGTTGTAGTGCTCTGGTACTGGAAAAGCCATTTCAGGTACAATTGCTTGCTTTTTTCTGTTATAAAATGTTAGATATAATACTAATTACTTGCTTCTAATAATTGACATAATTTAGATATACTGTTATTGTTATTAACTAATTGATTTTTGTATTGCAGAAATTTGAGCATTTGACGTACATGAATTTCTCCTATTGCCAGTCCATCACTCAATTTCCAGATGTGTCCGGAGCCCAAAATTTAAGAGAATTGAGACTTGATAGATGCAAGAAACTGGTTAAGGTTCATAAATCAGTTGGAGTTCTCCCTAACCTTGTTTACTTAAGTGCTTCAGAATGCACTCACCTTAGAAGTTTTCTGCCAAGAATATGTTTGCCATCTCTGGAATTTCTTTCCTTTAACTTATGCAGAAGACTTGCACACTTCCCAGACATAATGGGAAAGATGGATAAGCCATTAAAGATTAACATGAGACAAACTGCTATTAAGGAGCTTCCACATTCCTTTTGTAATCTTACTGGGCTTAACTATGTAGATATGACAAGTTGTGAGGGACTCCAAGATCTACCAAGTAGCTTATTTATGTTGCCAAATTTAGTCACATTAAAAATTGGAGGATGTTCTCAACTTCGAGAATCATTTAGAAGGTTGAAAGGAAGCCATTCAATAGCAGAGTGCTACCCAAATTTAGAGACATTGCATTTCAGCAGTGCAAGCTTATCAGATGAAGATCTTCACGTAATAATTCAGAGTTTTCCAAACTTGAAAGACTTGAATGTATCGTCGAACCATTTTGTATCCTTCCCGGCAAGCATTAAAGAGTCTAATTGCTTGACAAGTCTTGATGTGAGTTATTGTGTGAAGCTTCAAGAAATTCCAGAACTGCCATCAAGTATCCAGAAAGTAGATGCAAGACACTGCAATTCCCTAACTTCAGACACATCAAGCATGTTATGGTCTCAGGTTTACTACTTTCTCTCATTCTTTTCATTTTATCAAAATAAATAAAGTTTTGTTTATTGTTTCTGCATGTCATATCACAGGTGCAAAAAAAGATAAAAAGATTAGAAATTGTGATGCCCAATACAGAGATTCCAAAATGGTTCGACTATCATCACAAAGGGGGGATCCCAATTTTCTGGGCTCGTAGCAAGCTCCCAATAGTAGCTTTAGCGTTTGTGTTTGAGAAAGTGAGCTATCAAGCTGTTGATCTGCACTTGTTGATTGAGAGTGAACCTGTACATCATGGCCAACGCCAACAGTACCATAATTTCATTGTTGCAGAAGATCATGCGCTATTGTGTGACCTGCGAGTATTACTCAGTGTTGAGGAGTGGGAGGGGGTTGATGCCCGTGTTGGGCATGATAATGATTGGAAGAGCGTGCAGGTGAATTGTGAAAAAGGGATGATCCTAAGATACTGGGGAGTTTATGTGTACAGGGGAGAAACAAACATGGATGATATCCGATTCACGAGTCCATATCCTGAATCATCAGGGTCAGGGTTAGGGAAAACATGGTTGGAAGTGAAAGGTAAGATATTAAGCGGTGAGGAGGAGAAACGAAATGAAACAGATTCAAGCAATGGGGAAGACTCGACTGCTACTGCAGAAGCGTCATATCATGATTCAAATTCTCACACTCACCAGACTCATCAGCGTCACACTTGTAGCCCCTCCTACTGCTCCTGCGTATCAATATTGTCATGTTTAAAGAAATTGCTTTGCTGTGGAACCGGGCGCCTCTCAGACAGCCTCGAAACTGTGGTGGGAGAGGGAGCCCCTCCCCCTCCCCCTCCTCCCCAATACCCTCCCCTCCCCCAAAACCATGCCCTCCCTCTCCCCCTCCTCCCCAATACCCTCCCCTCCCCCAAAACCATGCCCTCCCTCTCCCCCTCCTCCCCAATACCCTCCCCCTCCCCCTCCCCCAAAACCATCCCCTCCCCAATATGAGGGAAGACCATGCCCTCCCCCTCCCCCTCCCCAATATGAGGGAAGAGTGGGAGGGTTAGGGGGAAGAGTGGGAGGGGGCTACTGGAATGAGGAGGAATGGTATTGGTTGCCAGAAATAAAATACGACCACGTAGAAGATGCTGATGTTGAGAAACAAGTGCTGCCTCCTTCCTTCTCAGAAAGCCTCCAAACTGTGGTGGGAAACTTGAATATGGCTCTAAGAGAGAGGAAAGGTTCAGGCTCAGACCTTGAAGACGAGGAGGACCAAGACCACGAAGATTATTCAACCTTGGAATGGTTGGCAGAGACTATATTAAGCGATGAGGAGGAAGGTGAGTCAGAGAGGGAAGAAGCATAGAAGAAGATGTTGAGGTTCCTCTTGATATAATAATATTCACATTTCTAACCCCCTCCTACTCCGTCGCCAATATTGTCAATTTTAAGCAAATTGTTTCGCCTTCTCATTCTCATTCTTCTTCTCTCACTTTTTATTTTGTTATGCTTCAACAATTTGCCCCGTTGGACTTACAAGCTCTCTCACTCTGTATATGCTATTTTTGCAATGCCTTATTTTGAGAGATGCTCTACCCTTTGCTACAAACTTTTCAATATGTTTAAAATATTTTTTTGTCCTATCCATGACCTCCTTATATAAAAAAAAATCAAATTTAATTTAATTCTTATAGATATAATCGTTTTTTATATGATCCCGATTTTCTTTTGCAATTTATATCACAATAAAGTTTAGAGATTAAATTAAAAATATATATCAAGTATAAAAACAAAAATTATAGATTAAATTATATTTTTTATTTCTATATGTAATACTTAGTTTTAATTTAATTCTTATACTTTTTATTAATGACAATAAAGGATGAGTATCAAATAGAAAATAATTGTTAGTATAAAAATTAAAAGTTTTTTTATAAAGACGTCAAAATAAGTGTTATTTATTCATAACAAAAATATAATTTAGATATTTTCGTATCATTTTTCTCTCATATATTCATGTTAATGAGAGAAATAGACATAACAAATTTTATTAATAAAATTTATAAAAAATAATTATAACTTATATATTTATGTTTCTCTTCTACGTGATCATATAAGTAAATATTTTCAGCATTCTCACGTTAGACTTGCGACTTGTGAATCCCCTCCTAAAGCACATTCTGAAGTATAAATTATTGCATTCTAATAGAGTAATAATAAATACATGTTTTAGAAATATTTTTATTATTAATTTAATTATATTCACATAAATTTTTTAATTTAAAGTAACTTAAATTAATAATAAAAATCACCTTAAAACATATATTTATTCTTGTTTTGAGAGCATATTAAAATTTCTCCTTTTTGAAAATCCAACTACTAAGTTTGCACCACACATTCCTTGACTGTAATTAGAAGCTTACCAATCACCACAATAAGGGTCAAGAAAAATCCTAACGAGTAAGTTTACACAACTTTTAGAATTGAAAAAAGATACTCTCTTTTTCTCTTTTTTTAAAGATATAAATATTGTACACATTCTTTTTAAGAGTATATGATTAAGTGAAAGAAAATAAAAAATAAAAAAATAATAAATAATATTAAATAAAATATAAAAAATATATATATATTATTTACAATAAAAATATCAAAATTATTTAAAATAAGATCGATATTTATGTCAACTTTCAATAATTATACACTAAACAATTATACAAAGAAAAATGAGAAAACTATATTAAATGAAGGGTAATCATTCAATTTCAATAGTTTTTTTTCTCTTTTCAAAAGTCTGTTGCATCAATAGAGATTACTTTAATAAGAAGAAACTTGGTAACATATTTCCAGGTTTTTTTTTTGGTAATTACTCACTGGATTGGGATCCTCTCCTGTCTGTTCGTGAAAAACACATGTACCGCATGCGGTATAATAATAATAATAATAAAAAAAAATTACACATACCGCATATAATATATGTAAAAATATGTGTTATTAGCGAACAGAATTCTCATCTACTTTATACTAACAGGAGAGAATCCGAATCCTTACTCACTTGAGTCATTGTTGAGTCCAAAGTCAAGACCGATGGAAAGGCCTATGCCGCAGGTTGACCGACAAGAAGATCCAAATCTAAAGGCAATTACTGAATTGGAATGAGCTTAAAGCGTGACATGTCAATTTGGTTGTATTTTAACATTGTCGTATTTTTTTTTTAATTTTTTTTTCCAGAAGTTACCAATCAAATTCGCACTTTTTATTTTTTATTTTTGGTTAAATATCCACACTAGGAAAACAGTGAGTGACAAATTAGTTGTTATTCTGGCACTTTGTACAGCGTTGATATTTTCTAACTGTACAAATCAGCGGCTAAGATTAGACAAACACAAACGAAATGAGGGAGGATCTGATTCTGATTCGGATCACCAATGGTAAACATTTAATCTAATTAATACACTACTCCGTACATTGGTATTTTCTTGAGTCAAAATCGGACATTACATTACAGCCAATCCTATCACGTTTTTCTCAGTTTCCGGCGCCAAGACACCCTCCGCTCGTTCGTAGCCACTCTGTACGACGCTCTCCGGCGGAAGGGAATCAACGCCGTCCTCGGTGGTAACAACTGTCCCTCCTCTGCCAGGATCTCCGTCGTTGTCTTCTCTAAAACCTACGCATCTTCCACTCGGTGCCTCGCTCAACTTTCAAAGATCTCAAGTGTATGAAGCGAAAGAACCAACTCGTTTTGCCAATTTTCTACGGAGTGGAACCCTCCGATGTACAGCACCAGAGAAACAGTTTCGGAGAAGCTATGACTGCACACAAAAACAGGTTCGGAAGAAACTCAAACAAGGTCCGAAAATGGAGGTCAGCTTTGAATGAAGCTGCTGGCTTGTCCGGCTGGCATCTTCAACCCGGGTGTGGCTATGCTATGCAATGCAATGCACATTTACTGTTTTCTAATTACTTAATTTTAACATCATTAATTTTCATCAAAATTAAAATTGAATTTCTGGGTTTCTATTATTTTCATGAGATAAATGATGGGTAGTGATCAAAATGAAATTTTGCATGAACCAACTTGATGATTCAGAGAGCATGGCTTTTTGTTTTTTATTTTTTGCAGATGTGAACTTGAGTTCATCGAAAGGGTTGTTGAAGAGGCCTCTGCTAAATTACCACCTAAGCATATGGATATTGGTGAGCGCATAGTTGGGCTTGATCCTTGCATTGAACAAGTGAAGTCACTTTTAGATGTTGTGTCTGATAATGATGTTTTCATGTTGGGAATTCATGGAACTGGTGGGACTGGCAAAACCACCCTTGCCAAAGCTTTGTATAATTCCATCGTCCACCAGTTTGAAGCTGCAAGTTTTATCTTCAATATCAGAGAAGCTTCAAAACAACATAAGGGTCTGCTACGTCTGCAACAAACACTTCTGTCAGAGGTTCTGGAGGAGAAAAAAATCAAGCTGGCTACTGTTGATGAAGGAATCTCTAAAATAAAACACAGGCTTCGCCATAAAAGAGTTCTTCTGGTTCTTGATGATGTTGATGGGATAGAACAGTTAGAAAAGTTGGCTGGAGGATGCGATTGGTTTGGTTCTGGTAGCAAGATTATTGTAACAACAAGAGATAAACATTTGCTGGTTGCCCATCATGTTGAAAGGACATATCAAATGAAGGGGCTGAATGACCGTGATTCTCTTGAACTCTTTTGTTGGTACGCCTTCAACACGAGCCAACCTGCAAGAGGTTTTGAAGATATGTCTAATCGTGTAGTAAGTTACGCACAGGGCCTTCCATTGGTTTTGAAGGTAATAGGCTCCAAGTTGATTCACATAAGTTTACAGGCATGGAAATGTGCATTGGAGCAATACGAGAGGATTCCAGAAAGGAATAGATTCGAGACATTCTTGAAATAGGCTGTGATAGCCGGCCACCATAATGCAAAGCAACAGTTATTTGTTCCGTGATTCATGTCTTGACATATCATTCATCAAGACAGCTAAAAGTAATCTCCAGGATCATGAATAAAAGCTCTAGTGCAGCTATATATCCTTGCAATGTCTTTTGAATATGAGGTACTATTATTAGCTTGAGATTTCCATGAGCATTTTTCAAAACTTTGTCAACAGCTTCAATATGATTGGCAAGAAAATATACAAGTTCGCTAATTCATCCTGGTTACCAAAAACCAATCCTTAGCAGAATAGAAATTGAATACAAACAATTGGTGTAGGGAAATAAATTTGACTTTTCCTTGAGAGTTACTTTCTTTGTTTGCAAATATCAGCTTCGCTTGACATGTTCTACAATCTGTGCTTTCTTCTCCCGACGTGTAAACCCTCATGTTATGTTTGAATATTTAGTAATTGATGAAATAGAATAAAATGGAATAGGATGAGATGAGAAAAAAGTAACATTCTATTGTTTGAATATTTTTAAAATAGAATGGAATAAAGTTACCATTTCATTATTTAGTAATTTCATTATTTAGTAAGTAGATAATTTTTTGTGGGATGAGATGAAATTCATCTCACTTACTTCCATTCCATTCTATCCTTTTTTAACATAAATAAACAATGGAACCTATTTCTATTCTATTTCATTCCATTCCATTCCACTCAAAACTATTAATCCAAACGAACCCTTAGTTATGCATCACAATTTTTTTGTTTTTCAACCTCAGATTTCATATGTAATCCTGAATTTTCACTTGACACCACCTATGATGTTTGAAACTTTATGCATTTCATCTTCCATCATTTAGATGATAAATCTGAAAACTTTATTTCTTAACTTCTTATCGTAACCAATGTTCTTCAAGAAGTTCATCTAAATCAAATTCCAAAATTTTCAGTTATGTGGTACCCAATTGTGTATTCCCACCTTAAGCATGTGTTTGAGACTCTATGTTGTATATTAAATTTTTGTTAGCATAATAATAATAATATTATTATTTAACAATTTTATGGGCTGCTTTTCTAACAAAAGGTAACACAGGCTTCTCATCTTTTCCTCCATAAATTCCTCCATTTCAAGCTTTTACGGGCTGCTTCAATTATTTTTTCTTCAGTATGCAGTCCCTAACCCAGTCAACCAAATTCATTTGGTACAACAACAACAACAATAATAATAATTTGGTAAAAAGTGCAACATACTTGCAAAAGTTGTACCTTTTACCAATTATATATTAATTAGAATGTTAGTATATAGAACCTACTTGGTCCAAACATAAAGTTATGAATCATCAATTAAAGTCCAGAATTTGCGACTTAGATATTTAGCTCACGAAACAATATCACCTTCCCAAGATGGTACTGAAGTTAGAATAAAATTGACCATAAAACGTAAAAATGTAAGAATAGCACTTGACCTTAAAACGTGAATGATGTAACAGCTCAGTTAACTTATGAAATCATTTTAGAGTTAATTGTAATAGCTTTTATAAATACAAGAGAATTTTATATAAATCTTTATAATACAATAGATGTCTACCTAGTAAATATAAAATTGAGGAAAAATAAAAATAATTTACTATATACCTTTTATTTATGTTAGCAAAGAATAATGGCAGTCATTTAGAATAATAACAAAGGAGGGAAGAAAATGCTTTAAGAGTGTTAAAATCTTAAGCAAAGAATAATGGCAGTCATTTAGAATAACAAAGGAGGGAAGAAACTGCTTTAAGAGTGTTAACATCTATATGTTGTGCATGAAACTTTTCTTGTGGAACTAATAAAGAATTGGTGCTCATAAACCCTTCATTTGCACGAATGCAAAAACAAAATATAATTTGATCGCACCAAATGAGATAACCTTAGGTTTATATATAAAATTATTGAACACTAGCTAGCTAGTGTGTGCATGAGTGGTTACATACATATTATTGAGTGTGTGTATTGTTGAGAGAGAGAGAGAGAGAGAAATGGCAAGGGCGGAGTCCGGTTTAGATAAAAACGACGATACATCTAAATTGGACTCCGTAGAAGTTGGTTGGTGTATCAATTCATTGGCAAAAAATAGCTCCTCTTTTTTTTTTAGCAATTCAAATTTGTAAATTAATGAAATGCTTGTTATTTTGTCATGGAAATGCTCCTACTGCTGTTGAATTGTAGATCACCAGATGAGGGCTGTCCAACCTCTCAAATAGAATGGAAAAATTTGTAATGTTCATTGCCAAAGATACAGAAAACCTTTTTGTTTGTATTGTTAATAAGTAAGAAACATGAATGGATTTCTTCTTGTGTTTTAAATGTCCAACTTTAAAAATATTGTGCATAATGTATCTATGTCTGTGTGTGTGTGTGAAGGCACACACATTCAATAATTGTATAACTGTAGTCTTACATTCAGGAGCCCTTCTTTTATTGCAGGAAATTCATTATGGATTAAATTTCTCTTCTGATGATGAGGAGGACGAAATTGGGATTTTCTCTATCAAATTTTCAACGGATGGACAAGAGCTTGTGGCTGCAACTAGTGATAGTTTGATATGTGTATATGATCTTGGGACAGATAAGCTTAGCCTTAGAATTCCTGCTCACTTGGTATCATATATATATATATATATATTTCGTTATAATTAGTTGCTTGTCTTGAATAATAATAATAATAAAAGATTCTTCAAATGTATAAGGATATCAATTGAAGGTAACTTTATACTTGCCTTATGAAGGAGGATCATATCTGATGTGCCTTTTTATGTTGCCATCTCATATATTCCGGAAGTGATGATAGTTTCTGCAAGGTAAACTTCATTTTCTAGTTATAGGAATTTGTTAATATCCACAGATGTCTATTTTGGCAGTGATGTTTTCATTTAATGCCTATCATTATGCCATTATTGATGAGTTGAGTAAATACTCCTCATATATTTTTTTTTCTTCGATAAATTAACTTTGCTCAAAGTGTAAAATGAAGCCAACATATTGGTGTTTTTCATGGGTATCTTTCACCGTTACTGTTTTTTTTTTGTGGGGAAGGGGGGTTCCTTTTTCGAAGTGCAGTATGAAATTTTTAAGCATTCAAACTTATAAGAGCTTTTTTCAAATGCTTAGAACTTGTGGTATAGCTGATTTTATGACAATCTGAGGCTTTCTAATGCTTGCCTATATTGCTTGTGAAGTGAATGGAGATGTGGTTATTAGCAAATTTATTACTAGTCATATCATTTAATTGGTGAAAAATGGATGTGGTTTGTAAAAATTAATGTGTTAACTGGTGAGTTTTAGATTAATGGATTAGCTACTTTCTCGAAGTGAACAAAAAGTTCGACAATATCAGGAGCTCAATTGTTGGACAATACGAGTTTACTGTTCATGGCGGTAATTAGTTGTGCATTGTTGATAGTAAGCTGTCAGGTTGTTTAGGCTTGCTTGCATTTATGCCATTGCACCAATAAAAATATTGCTGAAATCTTGTAACTCAATGAACTAAGCTTTACAAGGCTTGGATATGTTTTGCTTATGCTGAAAACTTAGCCCAAGTTCTCTATAAAATATTCAGTATTTTGTTAAACATGACATAGATATAATAATATAGTAAATATATTTATGAATGTTGTTGCAGAAGAGCTCACAAGTTTGCAAGCTCAAGGACAATGTTCTTTGTTTATGAGCAAGATGTGGCAGATTCCTGTAGGATCGGGGCTGCAACAAATGTGATTTGTGGATTGGCATTGGGATATGAATCAGTCATCATTCCAATTAAAAGAAATAGAAAGTTCAATCCGGTTCAGGATTTGAACTGGTTTTTGAACCAGTTGATAACTGGTTTTTAAACCAGTTTTTTAAAATGCAAATCGGTTCAGAACCGGTTCAGAACTGATTCTAAATCCAAACAGAACCGGTTTTAAATCCAAATCGATTTTGAACCGGTTTTAAATTCAAACCGATTCTAAACCAATTCTAAACTGGTTCACCGAATCAAACTGGTTCGGTCCTAGAGAAAACTAGTTTAGTTTTTTGAACCAAACCATTTTTTGGTTCGATTCAGTTCAGTTCAATTTTTTTATGCCAAACCAAACCATGGCCACCCCTAAAAGCTACTATTGGGAGCTTGCCACGAGCCCAGAAAATTGGGATCCCCCCATTGTCACGATAGTCGAACCATTCTGGAATCTCTGTATTGGGGATCACAATTTCTTATCTTTTTATCTCTTTTGGCACCTGTGACATGACATGCAGAAACAATAAACAAAAATTTAATTGGTTGAGGTTGACTGTAAACTTTATTTATTTTTTTCAATTTTATTTTGCTAAAATGAAAAGAATGAGAGAAAGTAGTAAACCTGAGACCATAACATGCTTGATGTGTCTGAAGTTAGGGAGTTGCAGTGTCTTGCATCTACTTTCTGGATACTTGATGGCAGTTCTGGAATTTCTTGAAGCTTCACACAATAACTCACATCAAGACTTGTCAAGCAATTAGACTCTTTAATGCTTGCCGGGAAGGATACAAAATGGTTCGACGATACATTCAAGTCTTTCAAGTTTGGAAAACTCTGAATTATTACGTGAAGATCTTCATCTGATAAGCTTGCACTGCTGAAATGCAATGTCTCTAAATTTGGGTAGCACTCTGCTATTGAATGGCTTCCTTTCAACCTTCTAAATGATTCTCGAAGTTGAGAACATCCTCCAATTTTTAATGTGACTAAATTTGGCAACATAAATAAGCTACTTGGTAGATCTTGGAGTCCCTTACAACTTGTCATATCTACATAGTTAAGCCCAGTAAGATTACAAAAGGAATGTGGAAGCTCCTCAATAGCAGTTTGTCTCATGTTAATCTTTAATGGCTTATCCATCTTTCCCATTATGTCTGGGAAGTGTGCAAGTCTTCTGCATAAGTTAAAGGAAAGGTATTCCGGAGACGGCAAACATATTCTTGGCAGAAAACTTCTAAGGTGAGTGCATTCTGAAGCACTTAAGTAAACAAGGTTAGGGAGAAATCCAACTGATTCATCAACCTTAACCAGTTTCTTGCATCTATCAAGTCTCAATTCTCTTAAATTTTTGGCTCCGGACACATCTGGAAATTGAGTGATGGAATGGCAATAGGAGAAATTCATGTACGTCAAATGCTCAAATTTCTGCAATACAAAAATCAATTAATTAACAGCAGTACCAGTATATCTAAATTGTGTCAATTATTAGATGCAAGTAATTAGCATTATATCTAACATTTTATAACAGAAAAAAAGAGAAAAAAGGAAGCAATTGTACCTGAAATGACTTTTCCAGTACCAGAGCACTACAACGTAAATTAAAGGCAGCGATTTTCTTAGGATAAAAACCTGGTGGGAAAGACTGTGAAGGGTACCCCTTCTAATCAAGCAGCCTTAATTGATTCGGTAGATAAATAGGCCCAGATGAAAAACTGCTTGTGTTTCGAACAATGAGAATTCTAAGCTTCTTCATCTTGTCAAAGGCAGTATCAATCCAATTAACATCTTCACGGTAATCAAGCTTTACTCCTTCAATTTTATTACTTCCCTACAAGTATATGTGACTATCAATTACGTATTGCCAATCTTAACGCATGCTTGACAAAAAAAAAAAATCAAATCAAAAGCCATTAAGATTAAGCTAATGTTGAGGAATTTGGGTAATTTGCAACAAATTAACCTAACAAACCTTTGTACAATCAGTTTACTGAAGAAAAAAGTAAAAGAAAGTTGACAAAGTTCTTACTGTATTTTCAGTCAGTACTTCAAGAACATTTTCATGAAACCATAGTCTGCTGCGTTCACCAGCTTCTTTTGGTGCCTCCTGCTTGACAATCTCTCTACCCATGTCTTGTATTAGGTCATGCATCCTCAAGAAACCATATTCAACAGTTATGAGAGATTTATCAACTAGTATTCTAATACCATCTTCTGGGAAGAACTCACACCCATACAGTATTCTTTTTACATAATCCAATCTCTGCCCATTGAAGAAGCATGCAATGTCGAGGAATATATCCTTTTCATTGCACTCCAGACTATCATAGCTTAACCTAAGAATACTTTGAATATCTCTGTGTGGATTCTTCTCATATTTGTCCAATGCAGACTTCCATTCATCCAAATCTTTACCAATCAAATTAGAGCCTATTACTTTTAAAGCTAATGGAAGGCCTTTTGCATAACGTATTGCCCGATTGGACAGGTCTTTATACTTTGTAGCAGGATTACTCATTTTGAAGGCATTCTGACAAAATAGCTCGAGAGATTCACGCTCATTTAGCACATTCATTTCATAAATCTTTTTTACTTGATGTGCATCAAGCAAATATTTATCCCTTGTTGTTATCATAATTCTGCTTCCAGAACCAAACCAGTCACATCCCCCAGCCAATTCTTTTAACTGTTCAATCTTATCAACGTCATCAAGCACTATAAGAACCCTTTTTTTGCTAAGTCTGTCTTCTATAGTAGAGATTCCTTTATCAACACTGCCCAACTCGATTTTTCCCTCCTCAAGCATCTCTGAAAGGAGCATTTGCTGTAGACGTAATTGGCCCTTGTCTTGATTTGAAGTTTCTCTGATGTTGAAAAGAAAACATGCACCTTCAAACTGGTTGCAAATGGAGTTATACTAAGCTTTGGCAAGTGTGGTTTTGCCAATTCCACCAATTCCATGAATCCCCACCATGCAACTGCTATTATTAGACTCAATATCTAGAAGTGACTTCACTTCTTCAACTCGAAACTCCAGTCCAACTACGTGCTCCTCAATATGTAATTGTTTAGGAGATACTTTAGTGGTGGCCCTGCTAACAATATCTTGAATAAACTTGAATTCGTACCTGCAGATATATAAATGATTTTCAAATCATGGAGTTGATTATGCAATATTTTATTTTATTTTTAATGAGGATTTATTTCGACAAAATAATAGACGAATTAAGCTGCACAATTACAGATTATCACAGAAAAGATATCGATTCAGAACAACACTGAAGTAGAAAATAGTAAAACTTAATTAACAAAGAAAATCAACTTACAGAAATTGGTCACATTATTGGAAGACTAGAATTCTTGTTTGACACAAGAACGTGGTATATAGTCATATGAATTACTAAGTACCATTCAATTTGTAACTTGAAAAGCAAATAGAGAAAATATAAACATATTTAGTATTTACCTACCCTTCTTTCAAATGATATCCTGTTAAGTTGGAAATGTGAAACAAGGCTGACCTCCACTTGTGCACCTTCTCTGAGTCATCTCCAAACCTATTTTCATGCGCCGCCATGGCTTCACCATAACTATTTCTCTGATGCCGTACATCTATGGGTTCCACTTTGTAGAAGATTGGAAAGACAAGCTGGTTCTTTTCCTTGTTACACTCAAGGATCTTGACAAGTTCATCAAGACACCATGTGGAAGCTGCATAGTTTTCTGAAAAAACAATAATTGAAATCCTTGATTCTTCAATAGCTTTAAGAAGATGAGGTTGAATTTGTTCTCCTATCCTCAGTTTCTCATTATCCATGAAGGTGTTGATTCCCTTACGACTCAAAGCATCATAGAGATAGCCTGTAAATGTGTGACGGGTGTCTTCACCCCTAAAACTCAGGAAAACGTCGTAGTTACACTTGGTTCCAGAAATTGCACCTTGATTTGCCATGGCTGTACAAGCAGATTGAGTATTGTAAATATGTGCTTTATTGAATGATTCACTTGCATACGTCTTTGGATTGATGGACAGAATACTTTGACTTGACTTATTCAATAATAATAATAAAAAGAATAAACTCATGGATTGACCAACGAAACTGGCAGCAATATGCTACGTAATTTCCTGGAAGATAGACAAAACTTAAAGCAAGTTTGTTATTTACTGTTACACACCACAATAGTTATATTATTATTTTGTGTTGATTTGAGAAACTTTCAACCTGTAAGTGACTTACACACACATAGAAGAGATTTAATCTAAAGTACTTGCATTTACTTTATCAACTGAGTTACTTTTGCACTTTCTACGTCATTATTATTCAAGAGAGAAACTTGTGTAATTTAATATAAAATGATAATATATAAATTGTTAATTGATTTAATAATATATACAACCATAAACAAATTTCTAAACTCTTCACCGCCAGCCTGGCCCAGCCACATGGTTGAAACTCTTCACCGCCAGCCTAGCCCAGCCACATGGTTGACTTTGGGGTTATCTTTTAGATCTCCCTCTAATTTGACCGAACTATCTTGCGTACAAGTTACTGTATATTATTTTAGCAGAAAAACACAAAAACGCAAAACAGATAGTTTATTAGATATGCCAAGAACAGCTGACATAATTCAATAATAGCGATCCGGAAACACTATCTAGTCATTGGTAATTTGATAATTTCTTATCTGAGCCCTTTTCTTGAAATATTCGATGAATGTAGTTGGCACCACCTATTTAAACGTCTCGATTAGGAGCTTAACTAGTCGTTCAACCATCTTACAAAGGGGGAATTGCATCCACCCAAATATGGCGACAGGAAGGAAGGCAGCACTGTAACACAAAACTGAAGCCCAGTTCTGGTTCTCAAACTTAATAGTGAGAAAAATGGTTGAATTGAATGCCAGCGTTGTGCACACCAATGAGAAGAACAAAAATGCAAATCCCAGGTTGAGTTTTCGAGGGAGAGACTTATGGAAATCCCACAACTCAAAGGGAGATTTCAGGATTGAAAGAAACGTCACTACCGAAGCCAATGAGCTGGTGAGTGCCATAACATCCATGACAGTAAAAATGTAGAACACAGGAGAACCAAGAAACACGGATGCCTTTTTCAGTCCCACCTGGGATGGTGTAGGCTGCAGCAAAGACGACCGTGGCAACAAGGACAGCCACAGTGGAGCATGACTGAGCTGTTTCCTTTATCCAGCATTTTGCTTCTTTGTGCGTCTCCTGATGCTCCATTTCCAAAACATCTCCAGCTGTTAGGCTGTCTTTGTCACAATGCATCAAGTAGTGAGGAGGAACAATCTTCCTCACTCGCTGCATACATAACAAAGAAGAAATTTCATTCTTTTGGGATTAACTTCTCGGAACATTTTGAAAAACTATTATTGATCAGTAAGAAATCAATAGTCACATTTTTTTTAATAGACCAATTCTCATTAATACTATATATATGTTTGAATTACAGAATAACCATTATTTTTAGGTGGTGATCACCTAATTCCTTAAGTGCTGCACAAAAAGATAAAAGCCATTTATAGTCTCTAGTCACAGATAGACGTATAAATACTTCTTACGTAGCTACTTACTTCATACCAGCGCAACTCATCTTGCAGTTGGAATGCCACACCAGGTAGGTGCTGCTCTTTGTAAAACTCCATTCTTGAAACTTGGTGCAAGAGAGTACGACCTTCTTCAGTTATCCGAGATATCAATGATTTAAATGCTCCATTTCTCCTTATCATTTTAAAGATTTTCAGCTGACGGTGCTTCACAGCCATGTGCAGAACGTTGTGCTCATCCTCGCTAACGTGACAAACAGCCTCAGGATTCATGTCAATGATTTTTTCAACGATTTCTACAATTCCTGCGCCAGCTGCCATGAGAAGCGGTGTATAATGTTTAGAACGGGGTATTTCTACAGTAACTGCCATGAGTAAAGGTGTATAGCTGCTTTCAGAATGGGATATTTCAACATTAGTCTCCCGCTTCTCCTTCATCAGTTGAATTTGCTTTATCCTATCTGATTTGGAGGAAAGAATTGGCAATACAATCAATGGTTGTTGATTTTCATGAAAAGAAATCTGCCATGATAGGTACTTCTGCACTAACATCTCTGCCAGATGCTCTGCTAACTTATGCTTCTTCTTTTCTTGCCAAATACGTCCAATCCCATTGAACTCTGCACATGATCAAGCATAAAATTGATCAAACTGAAACCAATCATAAACCACAACATAGTTATTTCAGTTGGTAATTAAACGGTTTTTTTGAGGATGAGATAGTGCTACTAACATTAAATACATTGTTAAGTAAAAAATAATCTGTTAGTTAGTAATTAAAGTTGAAACTCGCTAGTAATGCTTTGATTTTACTTGTTCGTACCTCTAGCCAGAGTTCTCCAAACAGCATAGTTAATCCTTGAAATACCTGCAAACTTGTAAATTTTTCTCACATGAGCAGAGACATATATTTGTATTTGCCATTAGGAATTTCATCTGCTTAGTATATATAACTGAACAATAACAACTCTTTTCCATGAGTACCTGCACTGGGTAGCTTTGCCTTGTCCTGTTGGCCGCTTTCTAAATCTCTCCTCTGTCTGAACTCAACACTGCCAGCATTATCATCATCATCAATTTCATATCCTTCCTCAGGAAGCACTGTGTCAGCCAAATTATAATTAATAAACACCAATCTTAGACCCGTGCATATCGTACTATACAGAGAGAGGAAGCTAGAGCGCTGTTGAGAATGCAGTTCTACACAATATGGGAAAATGGAATATGGAGACAGAGATGTACAACAATATATAAGGTTCTTCAAGGTTCCTAGTGAGGGGGGCTTGGCTCTGAAAAACAAGCGGCATATTGGATAGAAGTTGAAGACATGTCAGTCCACTATCTTTATGTTGAGCTAGTCTTTCATCCTTACTCAATAACCAAATAGCAACATCTGCACCAGAAAGTGACACTTAATATTCGGTGCTCATTGATTCTTAATCCCCGGAAACAAGAAAATAAAGTAACAAAATCTACTTTATGGATGGAGAGCTTGATACTAATACCCTACATACATCCATGTATTCTTCTCTTAACTATTAATTAATTGAGAGAGATTCTACAGGGATATAAAGAGAGACCTACCAAAAAACTGCCCAAGAATGCTAGCGTGAAGAATGGAACATTTGTCAAATCCAACAAAATGCCTTCGTATGTCACCATCCACATGTTTGGCCATATACTTGAGCATCTTTAGCTTGCCGAGCTTAGCAGCCCTGAACAGAGGGGTTTCACCTGAGTCATTTATGAGCTCTACTAGTGGCCGTTGCTTTTCTTCTGGTTCCTCTGGTGGTGGCTGCAGATTCATCTCAAACTTGAATACAACACCCGCCATCTCCACCGTTGTGCAGAAGATGATCTCATGCAGAAGGGTATTATTCACGCAATTCCCCTTCCTCAGCGCATGCCACCTATCTGCTTCAGGTAGCATTTCCAACAATTCCTGCAAGAGCTGTGGATTCTCAGAGCGAGTTACAATGTGAATGGCAGTGTTTCCGAACAAGTCAAAAGGCTCAAGCAAACGCTTCTTGTCTCCCTCAAAGATTTTCTTGAAAACTGCCCAGTGTTCAGTCCTAGCAGCTTTTTGAGCTCTTCTCATTTTCTCATCAAATATAGAGGTTTGTCCTTCTGTCCCTTCCTCCGCCCTTGCCATTTCTCTCTCTCTCTCTCTCTCTCAACAATACACACACTCAATAATCAGTATGTAACCACTCATGCACACACTAGCTAGCTAGTGTTCAATATTTTTATATATAAACTTAAGGTTATCTCATTTGGTGCGATCAAATTATATTTTGTTTTTGCATTCGTGCAAATGAAGGGTTTATGAGCACCAATTCTTTATTAGTTCCACAAGAAAAGTTTCATGCACAACATAAAGCTGTTAACACTCTTAAAGCAGTTTCTTCCCTCCTTTGTTATTCTAAATGACTGCCATTATTCTTTGCTTAAGCTTTTAACACTCTTAAAGCAGTTTCTTCCCTCCTTTGTTATTATTCTAAATGACTGCCATTATTCTTTGCTAACATAAATAAAAGGTATATAGTAAATTATTTTTCTTTTTCCTCAATTTTATATTTACTAGGTAGACATCTATTGTATTATAAAGATTTATATAAAATTCTCTTGTATTTATAAAAGCTATTACAATTAACTCTAAAATGATTTCATAAGTTAACTGAGCTGTTACATCATTCACGTTTTATGGTCAAGTGCTATTCTTACATTTTTACGTTTTATGGTCAATTTTATTCTAACTTCAGTACCATCTTGGGAAGGTGATATTGTTTCGTGAGCTAAATATCTAAGTTGCAAATTCTGAACTTTAATTGATGATTCATAACTTTATGTTTGGACCGAGTAGGTTCTATATACTAACATTCTAATTTATATATAATTGGTAAAAGGTACAACTTTTGCAAGTATGTTGCACTTTTTACCAAATTATTATTATTGTTGTTGTTGTACCAAATGAATTTGGTTGACTGGGTTAGGGACTGCATACTGAAGAAAAAATAATTGAAGCAGCCCGTAAAAGCTTGAAATGGAGGAATTTAGGGAGGAAAAGATGAGAAGCCTGTGTTACCTTTTGGTAGAAAAGCAGCCCATAAAATTGTTAAATAATATTATTATTATTATGCTAACAAAAATTTAATATACAACATAGAGTCTCAAACACATGCTTAAGGTGGGATTCGTGGGAATACACAATTGGGTACCACATAACTGAAAATTTTGGAATTTGATTTAGATGAACTTCTTGAAGAATATTGGTTACGATAAGAAGTTAAGAAATAAAGTTTTCAGATTTATCATCTAAATAATGGAAGATGAAATGCATAAAGTTTCAAACATCATAGGTGGTGTCAAGTGAAAATACATGATTACATATGAAATCTGAGGTTGAAAAACAAAAAAATTGTGATGCATAACTAAGGATTCGTTTGGATTAGTGGTTTTGAGTGGAATGGAATGGAATGAAATAGAATAGAGATAGGTTTCATTGTTTAGTTAGGTTAAAAATGGATGGAATGAAATGGGAGTAGGTCCACCAGAAACCATCAATTTTCTTTCTCCTCAATTTGAGAAGTATAAGATAAAATCATCTTTTTTAGTATACATATCATTCCATCTCACCAAAAACTATCCACTTATCAAATAATAGAATGGTAACTTTACTCCATTCCATCTTAAAATATCTAAACAATAGAATGGTACTTTTTTTTCATCTCATCATATCCTATTCTATTCTATTTTATCAATTACTAAATATTCAAATATAACCTGAGCGTTTACACCTCGGGGGGAGAAAGCACAGATTGTAGAACATGTCAAGCGAAGCTGATATTTGCAAACAAAGAAAGTAACTCTCAAGGAAAAGTCAAATTTATTTCCCTACACCAATTGTTTGTATTCAATTTCTATTCTGCTAAGGATTGGTTTTTGGTAACCAGGATGAATTAGCGAACTTGTATATTTTCTTGCTGAAATGTGTGGTCATAATTTGAGAAAATTGTGTGGCTCAAATTTAGCCACACTTATGGCTAAAAATTATGCCACTTGGCATCTCCAAAGACCACATGTTTGGTCCTCCTTCTCCTATAAATACCCTTCCCTTCTCATTTGCAAGACACACCAAAAATTCTCTACTTCTCTAGTCTTTATTTCCTTTGTATCATAATAAGGAAAGTTCTTATAAAATAGAGAAGTTCTGAGAGAGAGTTTGGAGAGTGAATCTGGGTGTAATTGGGTTCTGGGAACTGAGTGAAACACTGAGTGGCTCTTGTAAATTCTTTGATACCATAGTGGAATTTATCTCACTGCTCTCTGGTCGTGGACGTAGGCAAATTGCTGAACCACGTTAAATCTCGGTGTCATTTTTTCTCTATTATTTTTCTCTAAATGGGCCTTCCGCTGCAACAAACTGGTATCAGAGCTCTCAGAGCTCTCGGATAAGGTGTCGGATTTATAAGAAAATTCTTAGTATGCTCTGTGGTTGCAGTATTGTCTGATCTTCCACATCAGAAAAGAATTATTCTTGTTTCTGGAAAAGTGTGGTAGTGTGAAAGTGCATGTCTAGGAAAGTTCTGACTAAGGAAAGACTTGGTATTTAAGTGTGTTACAGACACCACCTCTCTTTCCTGGGAACTTACCTGGTATACCGTTCACGGACTACGGCATTGTTCCAATATACGGTATTGTTCACCTGTACGTCACTATACGGTCATCATGGCGAGTGCTAAATTTGATTTGGAGAAATTCAATGGAGAAAATGATTTCGGTCTACGGCGGTGAAGATGAAAGCGCTATGGTTCATCAAGGCTTGGGCAAAAGCCTTGGAAGGTAGAGACAAGCTGCCACAAAGTCTAACCGACATCGAGAAAAGTGAGATCTTGGAAAAAGCACACAGTGCAATTTTGTTGTGCTTAGGAGATGAAGTTCTACGAGAAGTGTCAGAAGAAAATACAGCTGCTTCATTATGGTTGAAGCTGGAAAGCCTGTACATGACGAAGTCGCTCACCAATAGACTGTATTTGAAGAAAAGAATATATATTCTTCAAATGCAAGAAGGAAAGCCTATAAAAGAGCACCTAGACGAATTTAACAGAATTATTCTTGATCTAAAGAATATTGATGTTAAAATCGATGACGAAGATCAAGCAATTCTTCTACTATGTTCCCTTCCAAGTTCTTACGAGCACTTTATCGACACCATGATGTATGGTCGAGAAGATCTTACCTTGGAGGAAGTCAAGGCTGCGTTGCACTCGAAAGAACTGAAGAAAAGAGTATCAGATTCAAAATCTGAAGGCTCGGGTGAAGGTCTCTTTGTTAGAGGAAGAACAGAGAAACGAGATCAAAATAGTGGCAGAGGCAAATCTAGGTCAAAATCCAAAGTGAAACCCAGAAAATTTAAATGCTTCCACTGTCACAAAGAAGGGCATATAAGAAAAAATTGTCCAGAGCGCAAAGGAAAGGAGAAGATCTCTGAATCTGGAAGTGTGGCTGTAGCAGATGGCTACGACAGTGCAGATGCTCTCATAGTCTCAGATCATGACTCAAAAGATGAGTGGATTCTTGATTCTGGATGCTCATATCACATGTGTCCCAATAAGGATTGGTTTACCACTTACCAACCCTTAGATGGGGGCAAGGTCCTTCTAGGAAATAATGCTCCCTGTAAGGTCGTCGGCATTGGCACAGTTAGAATCAAGATGTTCGACGGAATCGTGAGGACATTGACAGATGTAAGGCATGTTCCAGAATTGAAGAAAAATTTGATTTCCTTGGGAACGCTAGATTCAAAAGGTTATAGCTACAAAGGTGAAGGTGGAGCTATAAGAATCTCTAAAGGCGCTCTGATTGTGATGAAGGGAAAGAAAGAGAATAGTCTCTATGTACTACAAGGAAGCACAATTACAGGTACTGCCGCTGTCTCCTTAACAGTTGATTCTGATGTCACCAAGTTATGGCATTTGCGAATGGGGCATGTCAGTGAAAGAGGTCTAGCAGAGTTAAGCAAGCAAGGATTACTCTGTAGTCAACAAGTTGGGAAGTTAGATTTCTGTGAACACTGTGTATTCGGAAAACAGTGTCGGATAAAATTCAACACTGCAGTTCATCGAACAAAAGGCACGTTGGATTATATACATTCTGACTTGTGGGGTCCTTCTCAAGTACCTTCTCATGGTGGTGGCAGATATATGTTAACCTTCATTGATGATTATTCAAGGAAGGTTTGGATCTTCATTTTGAAACATAAAAATGAAGTATTTGTCAAGTTCAAACAGTGGAAAACCTTGATCGAAAAGCGCGGTGGAAGGCAGATCAAGCGACTAAGAACTGACAACGGTTTGGAGTTCTGTAGCGGAGAATTTGAAAAGTTTTGCAAGGATAATGGTATCGTCAGACACCATACAGTGAGGCACACTCCACAACAGAATGGACTTGCAGAGCGAATGAATAGAACTTTACTTGAAAGAACCAGATGTATCTTTGTCAAATCTTTGGATTACCAAAAGCATTTTGGGGTGAAGTGTCAATACAACCTATTACTTGATCAACAGATGTCCATCAACGGCCATTGGTTTCAAAACTCCAGAAGAGATGTGGTCAGGTACTCCTGCCAATTATGAAAATTTAAGGATATTTGGTTGTCCTGCATATGCTCATATCAAAGAAGGAAAACTTGATGCAAGAGCATTGAAATGCTTTTTTCTTGGATATCCTGACGGTGTGAAAGGATTTAAGTTATGGTTGCCAGAGAAAAGAAAATGCATTATTAGCAGGGATGTTACCTTTAATGAAGCTGAAATGCTAAAGCCTCATAAAGAGTCATCAAATGAAAACAAAGATCCTAATATCTCGAAGAAGGTGGAGCTTGAGGTGGAGTCTTCCAAAGAAACCTCGTTGGATCAAGTTCAAGAAGAAGAATAACAAACCCCACTTGAGGATTCAGATACACAACAATTGCAACACTATCAGTTAGCTAGAGACAGGCAAAGAAGAGAGATAAAACCTCCTTCGAGGTATGGCTATGCTGACTTGGTAGCATATGCTCTAAATGTTGCTGATAATATCAACAATTGTGAGCCTCAGTCATACCAAGAAGCTATCAGTAGCAAAGAAGCTTCTCAGTGGACTGTTGCAATGACAGAAGAAATTGAATCTCTTCATAAGAATCATACTTGGATTCTTGTTGAAAGACCGAAGACTCAAAAGATTGTTGGATGCAAATGGGTCTTCAAGAAGAAGGAAGGAATCCCTGGAATTGAAGATGCAAGATTCAAAGCGCGATTAGTGGCTAAAGGTTTTACACAAAGAGAAGGTATTGATTTCAATGAAGTCTTCTCTCCCGTGGTAAAACATAGCTCTATTCGCATCCTACTTGCCATCGTAGCTCAATTTGATCTAGAACTTGAGCAGTTAGATGTCAAGACAGCATTCTTGCATGGCGAGCTGGAGGAACAAATCTATATGAAGCAGCCTGAGGGATTTGAAGTCCAAGGGAAGGAAGACCATGTTTGCTTATTGAAGAAATCTTTATATGGCCTAAAACAGTCTCCCAGACAGTGGTACAAGCGGTTTGACACCTTCATGCTTGGAAATGACTACTGCAGAAGTGAGCATGATAGTTGTGTCTACTACAAGAAGCTTGCAGATGAGTCATTCATCTATTTGCTCCTGTACGTTGATGACATGTTGATCGCCTGTAAGAACATGTCTGAAATAAAAAACTTGAAAGCTCAATTGAGCTCAGAGTTTGAAATGAAGGATTTAGGAGCTGCAAAGAAAATTCTGGGAATGGAGATTCACAGGGATAGAAAAGCAGGGATGCTCTTTCTATCACAAAAGAAGTATATTGAGAAAGTGCTAGAACGTTTTGGCATGCAAAATGCTAAACCTGTCACTACTCCATTGGCGGCCCATTTCAAACTTTCAGCAGCTCTTTCACCACAAACTAAGGGTGAAAAGAAGGAGATGTCAGATGTACCTTATGCTAGTGCAGTTGGCAGTCTCATGTATGCCATGGTATGCACTAGACCAGATATTGCACAAGCAGTAAGCGTGGTAAGCGGTATATGGCAAGTCCCTGGTAAAGTTCTTTGAAAGTAAAGAAAAGTGGATTTTGCGCTACCTAAAAGGTACCACGGATATAGGACTAGTGTATAAAAAGTCAAAGATGTCGGGAGCAAGATCACTTGGATACGTTGACTCAGACTATGCTGGGAGATCTAGATAAGCGAAGATCACTCACTGGGTATGTCTTTACAATGTGCGGTTGTACTATTAGTTGGAAAGCAACGCTACAATCGATTGTTGCTTTGTCTACAACTGAAGCAGAGTACATCGCAACAACAGAAGCTGTAAAGGAAGCTATTTAGGTGAGAGGATTGATTGAAGAGTTGGGTATACAACTGGAAGAAACAACCATCTACTGTGATAGTCAAAGTGCTATACATCTGACAAAGAATCCTATGTATCACGAAAGAACTAAGCATATCGACGTCAGAATGCACTTTATCAGAGATATCGTGGAAAGAGAAATTGTTAGAGTTGAGAAGATACCCACGGCAGATAATCCGCGGAGACATGATGACGAAGCGGGCCCAACAACCAAGTTCGGATATTGTCTGGACTTAATTAGAGTTCTAAACTCTAAGGAATATGAAGGGAGCTTGATTCGAGAAGAAAAATACTATGCATAATTTCGGTAAGGTGGAGATTTGAAATGTGTGGTCATAATTTGAGGAAATTGTGTGGCTCAAATTTAGCCACACTTATGGCTAAAAATTATGCCACTTGGCATCTCCAAAGACCACATGTTTGGTCCTCCTTCTCCTATAAATACCCCTTCCCTTCTCATTTGCAAAGACACACCAAAAATCTCTCTTTCTAGTCTTTATTTCCTTCAGTATCATAATAAGGAAAGTTCTTATAAAATGAGAAGTTCGAGAGAGAGTTTGGAGAGTGAATCGGGTGTAATGGGTTCGGGAACCGAGGTAAACATTTGAGTGGCTCTTGTAAATTCTTTGATACCATAGTGGAATTTATCTCATCGCTTCTCTGCAGTCGCGACGTACGTGTAAGAAATCACGAACCACGTTAAATCTCGGTGTCATTTTTTCTCTATTATTTTTCTCTAAATGGGCCTTCCGCTGCAACACTTGCCAATCATATTGAAGCTGTTGACAAAGTTTTGAAAAATGCTCATGGAAATCTCAAGCTAATAATAGTACCTCATATTCAAAAGACATTGCAAGGATAGCTGCACTAGAGCTTTTATTCATGATCCAGGAGATTACTTTTAGCTGTCTTGATGGATGATATGTCAAGACATGAATCACGGAACAAATAACTGTTGCTTTGCGTTATGGTGGCCGGCTATCACAGCCTATTTCAAGAATGTCACGAATCTATTCCTTTCTGGAATCCTCTCGTATTGCTCCAATGCACATTTCCATGCCTGTAAACTTATGTGAATCAACTTGGAGCCTATTACCTTCAAAACCAATGGAAGGCCCTGTGCGTAACTTACTACACGATTAGACATATCTTCATAACCTCTTGCAGGTTGGCTCGTGTTGAAGGCGTACCAACAAAAGAGTTCAAGAGAATCACGGTCATTCAGCCCCTTCATTTGATATGTCCTTTCAACATGATGGGCAACCAGCAAATGTTTATCTCTTGTTGTTACAATAATCTTGCTACCAGAACCAAACCAATCGCATCCTCCAGCCAACTTTTCTAACTGTTCTATCCCATCAACATCATCAAGAACCAGAAGAACTCTTTTATGGCGAAGCCTGTGTTTTATTTTAGAGAATCTATGAAAGTTGAGCGAGGCACCGAGTGGAAGATGCGTAGTTTTTAGAGAAGACAATGATGGAGATCCTGGCAGAGGAGGGTGAGTTGTTACTACCGAGGACGGCGTTGATTCCCTTCCGCCGGAGACCGTCGTACAGAGTGGCTGCGAACGAGTGGCGGGTGTCTTGGGGCCGGAAACTGAGAAAAACGTGACAGGTTTGGCCGGAGAACGCAGGGGACGGTGAAGCTTCTTCTGCCATGGCTGTAATGTAATGTCCGATTTTGACTCTCAGAAAATACCTATCGACGGAGTTGTGTATTAACTAGATTAAATGTTTATCATTGGTGACCGGAATCAGAATCAGAATCAGAATCAGAATCAGATCCTCCCTCATTTCGTTTTTGTGTTTGTCTAATCTTAGCCGCTGATTTGTACAGTTAGAAAATATCCGCGTAATTTGTCTCTCACTGTTTTCCTTCAAATTAAGAGTGTGGATATTTAACCAAAAATAAAAAAACTAAAAAATTGCGGATTCGATTGGTAACTTCGGGAATTTTTTTTTTTTTTTAAAATAACACGACAATGTAAAATACAACCAAATTTATTGTATTTTGTACTCATTTCAATTCAGTATTTGCCTTTAGATTTGGAGCTTCTTGTAGGTCAACCTGCAGCGGAGGCCTTTCCATAGTTATTGACTTTGTACTCAACAATGACTCAAGTGAGTAATTACCAACGAAAAACCTGCAAATATGTTATCAAGTTTCTTCTTATTAAAGTAACCTCTAACTCAATTTAGAGGTGTCAAAATAAGTTCAATATGTTAAGTTAATTCGTTAATCTATTATTTTTTAGCAGAGTTTAAAATTTTAGCTCACTTTTATTTTTCAACCCGTATAATTCGTCTCGCATAATTCGCAGATTAAGCGGAGCGGAGACGGATTGGCTCGTCGATTTAAACTTTTTTTAATAAGTATTATAAATGAATCTTTTTATTTATGTTTGTAGTATTTTTATACGTATATCTTAATTTTATTTTATTTTTTATTTTTTAATCACTATAAATTATAATTTTTTTATTTTTACAAAAAAATTATGGTTTTTATTTTTATTTTTATACAATTTGTTTTTTGTTTTTTAGGTGGGTTGACTTGACAACCCGCCTACTTTTTTTCATTTTCTACCTATGAAGCACGGACACGTCAATTATGAGACATGTCCGCGTGTCGGACACGTGTCTGTGTCAGACACATGGAGACACCTGTATGACACACGTGTCATGCATGTCTAAATGTGTTCAATTAAAAAAGATTATTTTTTAAGTTTGGACACGTCTTGAACACGCTCGAACACTTCTCAGACACTTCTCCGACACGCTCGGACACTTCTCCGACACGATTAGGACACAACTTGAACACGACACATTAATATTTTTTTTTAAAAAATTTTAATTTCCATGACTAACGTTCAATTAGCAAGCTTGTAACTCACTCAAGCTCACATGATTGACGTCCCAAGCCACTATTTTCATATACTAGTATTTTAAATTTTATCTTTTCGCACGCTGCTATTCAACTTTTAAGTTTTATCTTTTCACACAACACTATTTTCATCTGCTCCTTCTACCTCTGCTCGTACCAAGTCATTCACTTCGTTGTCACTGAAGCTTGCCTCACACCAATATTCTCTCTAATTATTATTTTTATACACATGTACTTATATTTGATTAGTTCTATTAGGAAAAGTTAGTTTAAGAGATTTTTTAAATTATGTTAATAGAAATTATGTTCTATATTTTTTAGGAAGGGCTTACTAAGTAACAAATATTGGTATATATGACATATATTAAAATATTAAAATCTTCAAGCTTATAAAAATGATATTAATGAATTATGATTTTTTTTTCTTAAATTTTGAAATATATATATATATATATATATATATATATATATATATATATATATATATATATATATATATAACTATGTCCGTGTCTTATAATTTTTGAAATTAGTGTGTCCCCGTATTCGTGTCCATGTCCGTATCCATGTCGTGTCCGTGTTTGTGTCTGTACTTTATAGTTTTCTACTTTAGGCAGGTCAACCCACCAATCTATCCTAAAGCGGGGTGGATTGACAATTCCAACTCATTTTTTAAAACAAATTAACCCGTTCCGCCTCATATTTTAACGAGTTGAAAGCGAGACGAGTCAAACGGAAAGAGCTAACCCGTTTTGCTACCTCTACCTCTGTTGATGCAACAGACTTTTGAAAAAAGAAATAACTGTTGAAGTTGAATGACTACCTTTCATTTAATATAGTTTTCTAATTTTTCTTTGTATAATTGTTTAATATATAATATATAATTATTGGAGTTGGCATAAAAATCGATATTATTCTAAAAGTTGTGTAAACTTACTCATTGGGGTTCTTTTTTACCCTTATTGTGGTGATCGTGAACTTCTAATTACAGTCAAGGAATGTGTGGTGCAAGCCTAATAGTTGGGTCTTCAGAATGGAGAAATTTTAACAAGATCTTAAAACAAGAATAAATGTATATTTTAAGAAGATCTTTAATATTAGTTTAAGTTACTTTAATTAAAATTTATGTGAATATAATTAAAATTAAAGATTTTTTTTTCTAAAACATGTATTTATTGTTACTTTATTATGATGCAATAATTTATATTTCAAAATGTGCTTTTGGAGGGGATGCACAAGGCGCAAGTCAGTTAGAGGGTTTGCTGATATTTGTTGCATCGTGGTTCATAGATTGGGAACATAACGTGCAACAATTATTTCTGTATCAGTCATGTTAATGTGACAGCAGATAGGCTACATGTGCAAAGGGCTACTATGTATATTTTTTTTATTTAATTTCAATTAACACTAATTCAAAAAAATGTAAAGATTCGAGCTTTAAAACCCTGAGCTTTCAGTATCATTACCCTTCATTCCGCAAAACATTGTTCTCTTTCTCGATGGTTAAGCAACTGTCCAACTTGTATTATGTTAGTTCTAGATTTGGATTTTTTTTAAAGAAAATATTTTAATAAGTACATGTAAGAAACAAAAGAAAATATAAAGGGAAAAAAGGAGACATTCTCCACTAAAGAAAAGAGGCCACATTTATGTTTTTTTTTTTATACAAATTATTGTGTAATTTCAAATTAAAAATAATAATTAGGTAACGTTCTCCTAAAAATAGTAATTCTAAGATTCAAATTCTTTACTTTATAAATAAAGTTTGTTAAGGATCACAGTCTAATTCTATAAATTAAGTAAACACAAACAATGTAGCAATTTTAATATTGTATCTCATCCCAGACTCTCTTTCTTTTCCTTCTTTATGAATCCTAACGCCAGTTACTCCTCTTTTCCTTCTTTTTCATCAATCGGAGGGGGGTGATTTGGGTCATTTTTTGGCTTGGAATCACCCCTCTACATCGTTTTTTTTCTCCTTTTATCTAAATAAGTGGTTTTTCCACATAGATATGATTTTTCTTTTGTGTTTTTCCGTGTTTTCATCGTCTGCGTGCGACGGTGTTTTGTTCGTCGTTTTGATGCGGCGTCATTTGATTTCCCGTCTTGTTGCGGTGGTTTCCCGTCTTGTTACGGTGTTCGTTTGGTTCAGATTGATAGATCAGCTTCGATCCATTACAGATTCAATTAAGACTTGGGCGTCAACATTACAGATCCGAAAGCATGGATATTTCGGTCACTTTAATTTTGTAACATTTGTAGGCATTTTGTCGTATTATGCTATTAACCTGGGTGCTGTGAGTTTGTTCACATATTCATTCTTTTCAGCTTTTAGCGATGTTGAATTTGTGTTATTCTCGATGTATTTTACCAATTTGAATGAATGAATATCTTTTTTAGTCAAAATTTTTTTTTTCTTCTATAAATTAAGTACACATGTGAAAAAACAAAAGAAAAAATAAAGAAAAAAGAGGTCACATTCTCCACCAAATAAAAAGAAGCCACATTTATGTTTGTGGAAGATGTAACATTTTTTCCAGAGATAAAAGCATATACCAATTTACAATTATTATGCATTTGTTAACGATCTATGTAACCACAAGAATTACCAAAAATGACTTCGCTCTACATATCACTGAAACTTACAATAGTTAATCAATAAAAAACAATCAACAAGCTCCTCTTTTTTTTATAAGAAAAAAAGGAGAATATTTACTTATACAAAAATTTCCAAACACACTTACCCATGGGCCATGGCAGAAACCACCTTTGTTTGGTTGCATGAAGATAACATATGGCGTTGAGTTCTCCTAAAATAAGTGAAATGAAAAATAAAATTGTTAAATCTTGAAACAATTACAATGTAATTGACATAAAGAAAATTAATTGGTTTTTGACTTTTTGTGAGAAGGGTAATTTGAGAAACAAAAAAAAAAGGAAGAAGCGCAGCTCACTTTTTCCTCGTCTTTGTGGTATGTTTTCCTTTATCCTTAGACTTGTACCTTCTTATGAGTTTCTTTGGTGGCTCATGTTGAGGATAAAATGTAACTTTTCGTTTTAACATATTTCTTGCAATTGTCGTGGAAGTCAAGAAGACCCCAGCAGAGTTATTGAAACTGGGACACCTGAATTGAATATCATCCATATTTATTTGTTGCTTGTACACATAAACTCCAGAGTTACTTATGGTCAACTTTGGTGAATTGCATATAGCTTGTATTTCCACATCATTCCAATCATGCATTAATAATGCATCAAGGCCTTGCCACTCTACTTCTTGAAAAATTCTCCATATATCAAACAAAAACACATTGCCTTCTACACATAGGTAAGAGAATTGACCGAATTTAGGTACGTACTCACGACTATTAGTGCACATTTTAGCCTCAACACGACACTCTCTTTCATTCTTTGAATCTACATCGACACTTCCCTAAACAAAGGCTAAAATAATAGCAGGAAACTTCCCACGAGCAGAGAAAGACACCGTCCCTCCTTTGCAATGATGGTCAAACCAATCCGGCATTGGTGTTTCTGGCATTCCTATTAACAAGTCACAAAACTCGTTCATCGCCTGAAACACACAACAACAATGACCATGACATTTGTCATACTAAAAAATAAGTACTGAGACAATTTTTCCATTTTGGTTTGTTCAAGCATGTGAAAAAGGTAATTTGAACATGGAACTGGAATATTCATTATCTTTGAAATTGATCCCACAGAATAAATGAAGGTTCCCATAAAAAAAATCAATTCAATGATTAAAATTTGAATAAAATAATAACAATTTTTCATGCATGACATATTTATTAAGTACACTAAAGAAAAATATGATAGAAAAATTATATGAACTTTGTCGTGACCGGGATCGCGGCTGGAAATAGCAACTCTCTTGATTTTAAAAATGAAAATATGGAAATGGAGTCGCCACCAATTTTATTTGAATTTAGGAAAAATTGAAAAACCTTTTTAGAAAATGGTCTTTGGAACCAAATCGGATTCGGGAGTCGGTTATGGATAGGGAAGGGTGGAAACTTAATCCCACCGCACTCTATCACTCCTCTGTCCGAGACGGTACATCTTAAGTTAGTTGTGCAAAAACTTAATAATCTCAAATTTATTTATTTTACCCATTTTAAAAAGACTTTGTAAATATTTTATTTTTTATTTATTATTTTTTAAAAGAAAATAAGAACCAAATTATGAAAACTTAATTTTGGCTTGACAGAATGAAATTTTGCTCCTACGTACACTCAGTGCAATGAGGAACTCAAAGTTACATAGTTCTTTATAGAAAATAAGTGTGGGTTGGTTGATTTTATTTAAAAGTTTTGATTTTTATTTTTATAAAAATTTGAATTGACAGGTCGTCGCGACTCTGTTAATCAAATTAAAGTTCGGATGAGTGAAATTTGCGTCACGCTAGACATCACCCACAGATTGTTATTTAAATTGTAAAAGGAGATTTTTTATATATATCTAAAATTATAAAAATGATAAAAAATGAATTTTTGAGTCTTTATTAAATAGTGATTTATTTATTTATTTATTCTAAATGATTTGAATCATTAGGTTATCACAACTCAGATGATCCAAAAAAATAATTATGAGATTAACAAACTGTCACAACTCAGTTAATCCCACTTATTTATTTTTTTTATTTTTTTAAAAAAATTATTTCAATTATTTTATTTCCTTCACTTTTGCCTCCTTTTTTTTATTTTTTGTTTTTTTTTTTTTTTTACTATTTTTTTTGTCACATAAATTAAAAAAAGGAAGTACAAAGGCAAAAATAAAATTTCTACAAGTCAGGTACATAGAAAAACAAGACTAAACATAATCATCACAAACCAAAATCTCAAAGCAAAATTATTTATTTATTTTTTAATAGTTTTCAGATTTTTTTTTTATTTTTAGCTTCCCATTAATCACAATACATAACATAAAATATACTATCAAACAAAATAAACGCTACTAAACAAGAATAAAACTAAAAAAGAAAACTAAACTCAAAACACATATTTTTATTTTCATTTATGATTATTATTAGCTTTTTAAACTACCATTAAATCAATCAAATTTTCTTTTTATCATTATTTATTACCCTGTTTTTATCTTCAAAAGATCAAAAAAGAAAAAAAAAGAAAGGGAGGGGGAAGCCAGCCCACGTAAAAGTGGGCTGGTGTTGCAAATTTAAAAAGCATGTCCCTTTTATAATTTTCTTTTCAATTCAAAACTTAAAAAAAAAAAAAAGAAGAAGCTCCTGTATTATGAGAGAGTAGAGCATGAAAAGAGAGGTGTCCCTGGAAACTCAAAACACATCAGAAGAATAAAAAAGGAGTTGGAAGGGGAAGAACCGTGAAGTAAAGGCGGTACGGCGGGTGGGTGAGCTCGGATCTGGGCGGCGGCTCGCCGGTGCGGGGCTGAGATGGCGCAGGTTGCTGCGGCTCGGTGGAGAAGGTGCAGCAGAGCTCTGGTTCGGGCGAGCGGATCTGGGCTCGGGGAGAAACGGCGGAGCTGGCGGTTGTTTGGGCTGGGCGGACCTCTGGTAATTCTGGGCGGCTCGTGGTGGCTGGTGGTGAGGCTGAGCGACGGTCTGCGTGTGGTGGAGCGGTTCGAGCCTGGCTGAATGGGTCTGGGTATGACTCGACGACGCGGAGGTGCGCGGCTGAAGCAGCTGGAGTGGTCCGGTGGAGCGGTGCAGATCCGAGCGGCTGGGGTCGTGGAAGTCGCGGGGAGTGCGACGTTGTGCGGGACAGCGTGCGGTGTTGCTGCGGGAACGGCGACGGCGCTGGGTGGAGGTGGGTCACGGTGGAGGGAAGTGAGCTTGAAGGTGAAGTTATGGTGGGTTGATGGAGGGGTTGTGAGCTTGAAGATGAAGTTATGGAAAGTGAAGTTGGTTTTGAGATGAAGGTGATGGAGAGAGTGTAGGTTGGCTGTGGTGGAGCAAGGTGATGGTGCTTGGTGTTGCTAAAAATGAGTGAAGGTGATGGTGGTCCTGATGAAACGAGAATGAAGAGCAAAAATGAAGTCCCCTCTGTCAATTCCCTTTTTTTTTTACAGACGGCCTCTAGCTCAGAAGCTTTTCTGGTTGCTTGTGTGCAGGCTGAAGTGTGCCGTCAGTGTTGCGTGTTACAGTGTGGTGAAAAGGATTTGTGGCTTTCTTTTTTTCTAATTGCTTGTTTGCAGAAGATTGTGTATTGTGGTGGTGAAAGTGAGTGTGTGTAGTGAGTGGGAGTGCAATGTGGTTGAAGGGGAGGGTGCTTGAAGATGGTGGCCACGGTTGGACCTTGTTATGGAAGCTATGGAGGAAGAGAGATGCTTGAGGATGAGGACATGATGAAGGAGAGTGGAGATGGTGAAGGATGGTTATATAGTGAAATGGAAGGGTGGAGATAGGTGCTACGGTCCATGGGGAAGTGGAGGATGAGAATGATAATTTAGATAATGCTTGGTGGGTGTAGGTGAGAACAAAAAAAAAAAAAAAAAAATGGAATATGAGTGGGATGCGCAGTAGGTTGTGTGATAGTGGAGTGAAAATGGTGGAGCAAGGTGGACAATTATTGGTGGCTATAGGTGAAGAAAAATAGAAGTGGGCATATGTGGGGACGTGAGAAAGTGAGTGCAATGCATGATGAGAAAAAAAAATGGAGTGGGTGGCGGTGGGTTTGATATGTTGGAGGAATAAAATTAAAAAATGTGTGTAGTGTGGGAACGTGGAAGAGAGGTGAAAAGAGAAAAGAAAAAAAAATGTGTGTGGGGGTGAGAAAGTGAGCTACGTGAGTGGAGTGAAAAGTGAGTGGGGAATGAGTGCGTGTAGTGCAAGTGAGTGGAGTGAGTGGGGTGAAAAGTGAGTGGGGGATGAGTGCATTGTAATTCAAAATAAAAACACAAGCAGCATGTTATTATCTTTTTATTTATTATATTTTTTTTGTTTTTTTATTTTGTTTCTTGTTTTATTTTTATTATTATATTTTTTTTATTTTTTTTAAGTCTGGTCAAAATTGAGTGTTCACAGTTGCCCCTCTTTACTTGTTTCTTACTAGATAATAGGAAGAACCGTAGTTTTTCAAATTATCATCGTAAGAAATAAGTAAAGATATGAACTTCAATTTTGTCCGGCAATGCAAAACAAGGTAAGAAGTTAAAATGCATGCAACCGATGTGCTCAAAAGATAAGTGACAGGAGCCGATGCGCTTAAAATTAAATGACAGAAATTTAAAATGCATGAACCCGATGCGCTCAACAGAAAATTAAAATGCATGGAGCCGATGCGCTCAACAGAAAAATTAAAAATGCATGGAGCCGATGCGCTCAACAGAAACTAAAATGCAAAGAACCGATGCGCTCAAAACTTAAATGTGCAGTACAACGAGCCGATGCGCTCAAAAATTAAACATGTAACGCAACGAGCCGATGCGCTCAAAACTTAAACATGCAGTACAACGAGTCGATGCGCTCAAAAATTAAACATGTAACGCAACGAGCCGATGCGCTCAAAACTTAAACATGCAATGCAACGAGCCGATGAGCTCAAAACTTGAAAATGCAATGCAACGAGCCGATGCGCTCAAAACTTGAAAATGCAGTACAACGAGCCGATGCGCTCAAAAATTAAACATGCAGTACAACGAGCCGATGCGCTTAAAAATTGAAAATGTAGTACAACGAGCCGATGCGCTCAAAAATTAAACATGCAATGCAACGAGCCGATGCGCTCAAAACTTAAACATGCAGTACAACGAGCCGATGCGCTCAAAAATTAAACATGCAATGCAATGAGCCGATGTGCTCAAAACTTAAACATGCAGTGAGCCGATACACTCAAAACTTAAACATGCAGTACAACGAGCCGATGCGCTCAAAAATTAACATGCAATGCAACGAGCCGATGCGCTCAAAACTTAAACATGCAGTGAGTCGATGCACTCAAACTGAAAATGCAAGTGCAATGAGTCGTTGTGCTCAAAAGATGAAAATGGAAGTAAACAATCTGTAACAGTTAGACAATCTTTTTCTTTTCTTTTTTTTTTACCAGCGACAACTTTGGAAGGCTTTGACCAATCAAACCCTTATTCACATGCTTTTCTTCATCAAACTCTTTGACTCGTTTGGAAATCTTCTTCACCTCATTTCCCCTTTTCTTTCTTTTTTTTTCTTTTTATCTTTTCTTCATTTTTTTTTAAAACTTAATTCAACCCTTCCTTTTCTTCTTATCAACGAAGGCTTACGCGAGAAGTATTGAAATCCTTTCCAGCAAATGTCATGTGCATTCTGCACTTTTGAACTATCAAGATCTTTTAATCTGACTCAATCATTGAAGCATTGCTGTAGAATTGTCAAAGTCAAACTGTCGACTTTAAATTTATGTTATTTGAGACATAACCTAATGAGTTAAACATGCATTCATGAATGGATAGAAATTTGTTGAATGAACAAACTTCTTTTTATTTCTCTGGTAATGTAATCGTACATGACTTTTTGACAAAACACGTACTTGTAAGACAAAAGAAAGGTCGCAAGAAAAATAAAAAATTTGCCCCAGTATTGATTCTCTGTTCCTCATTCAATTGATTCACTGCGAATGCTTGACAACTCAAACGCTGCCTCTGCTGATACCTCCTTCAACATGAATCCTTTTTAATTCCTCAAAAATTTTGCCCCAGTATAACCAATTCGATGCAAACAACTTGCCCACGTGTAACTGATTGGACGCACATTGAAAATTGCCTCAGTTTGGTGAATCCCTCGAAGGGTTTCAGGCCCACTTTCTTTGAGATTTTGCCTATTCATTTGTCTTAACTTTGGCTTAGATTGCCCTTTCAGGTTTTCAGCCTAATGGACTCTTTTCTTTCTTTTTTTCTTTTTTCAATTGCTCTAACTTTTGCTTAGGCCGCCCTTTCGGGTTTTCAACCTACCGAGCTTTTTTCTTTTTTTTTTTAGGCATAAAATCTCTTAACGACATCAGTGTTTATGGGTCTTGGCAATTCTTCTCCGTCCATGTTCTGTAAAATTAATGCCCCTCCTGAAAATGCATGCTTGACTATGTAAGGGCCTTCATAACTCGGAGCCCACTTTCCTCTGGCATCTTCTTGATTTGGGAGAATTTTCTTTAAAAATAAATCTCCTGAACAGAGCTCTCTAGGACGAACTTTCTTGTTAAAGGCTCTGGCCATTCTACTTTGATACAATTGTCCATGGCAAATAGCTGCTAGTCTTTTTTCTTCTATCATATTCAACTGCTCATACCTAGTTTTTACCCATTCAGATTCCTCTAACTCTGCCTCCATCAAGACCCTCAAAGCCGGAATCTCAATTTCTATGGGAGAGACAGCTTCCATTCCATACACCAAAGAGAAAGGTGTTGCCCCAGTACTTGATCGTATATTGGTACGATATGCATGCAAAGCATAGGGTAACATTTCATGCCAATCCTTATAGTTCACGACCATCTTTGCTACAATTTTCTTGACATTCTTATTTGCTGCCTCAACTGCACCATTCATCTGGGGCCTATAGGGAGCCGAATTATGATGCTTGATTTTGAACTTTTCACAAAACTTTTGTATCTCACCACCATTGAGATTGGCAGCATTATCTGTGATTATACTCTCTGGAATTCTATATCTGCAGACAATGTCCCTCTTGAGGAATTTCGAAAATACCTTTTGAGTGATTGTGGCATATGAAGATGCTTCTACCCATTTGGTAAAATAGTCAATTGCTACCAAAATGAAGCGATGACCATTGGAAGCTTTGGGGTTAATTGGTCCAATGACATCTATTCCCCATATCGAGAAAGGCCATAGAGATACCATATTATGCAAAGGGAAAGGAGGTGTGTTGACTCGATCTGCATACATCTGGCATTTTTGACACTTCCGTACATAATCTATGCAGTCTGTTTCCATTGTAGACCAATAATAACCACTCCTTAGAATTTTTCGAGCCATCATATGACCATTGGCATGAGTTCCACAGATTCCTTCATGAACCTCAGTCATTATTAGACGAGCTTCACAAGCATCCACGCATCTAAGTAAAGTACCATCGTGACTCCTTTTATACAAAACCTCTCCATTCAAGAAAAAGGTCATCGCCAACCGGCGGATAGTCTTCTTATTCACCTCACTTGCTCCCGTTGGGTATTCTCTATGCTGAATATACTGCTTGATATCATAATACCAAGGTTTACCATCCGGCTCGTCTTCCACATTAGCACAATATGCGGGCTCACTTTGTGCATCTTCACTTGGATGGGTTGAACATTATTATGAATATCCAACTTGGTCATTACGACTAAAGTGGCCAAGGCATCGCAACTGATTCGGTCTCGGGTCAAATGGGAGAAGGTCACCTCCTCAAACTTCTCAACCAACTGGATTAAATACTTTTGATAAGGTACCAACTTCGGATCCTTGGTTTGCCATTCACCATTCACCTGATAAATGATGAGTGCTGAGTCTCCAAATACTTTTAACTGCTTGATCCCCAAGTCAATTGCAACTTGTAAACCCTTAGCACAGGCCTCATACTCCGCAACATTATTAGTGCACTCAAAATTTAACTTGATAGCGACTGGGTATTGTTTTCCAGTTGGTGAAACAACCACGGCTCCTATGCCACTGCCATGCATGTTAACCGCTCCATCAAAATACATCTTCCAGCCAGGTTCTTCTCCTTCTTCTGCCATCAGTATCTCTCCATCCGGGAACTCGTATGTTATTAGCTGTCCACCCTCAAGGGGGTTTTCAGCCAAATGGTCCGCAATTGTACTTCCTTTGATGGATTTTCGAGTCATGTACTTGATATCAAACTCTGATAATATCACTTGCCATTTTGAGACTCTTAACGAGACATGAGGGCTTTCAAATATGTACTTCAGGGGGTCCATTCGGGAGATCAGCCAAGTAGTGTAATAGAGCATATATTGTCTTAGCCGTTTTGAGGTCCATACTAGAGCACAACATGTTTTTTCCATTGCCATGTATCGGGCTTCACAGTCATTAAATTTCTTGCTCAGATAATAAATTGCCTGCTCCTTCTTTCCAGATTCATCATGTTGTCCCAGCATTGCCCCCGTCGAGGTTGGTAATACAGTTAGGTACAAAATTAAGGGACGACCCGGCGTAGGGGGTACCAAAACAGGAGGATTCATTAAATAAGCCTTTATCTTGTCAAAAGCTTCCTGACATTCTTCATCCCATTTGCCTAGTTGATGCTTCTTCAACAACTTGAATATAGGCTCACAGGTGCTGGTTAAGTTAGCAATGAATCTAGCAATGTAATTAAGTCTCCCGAGAAAACTTCGCACTTCACGCTCCGTCTTAGGGCGGACATCTCTTGTATTGCTTTCGTTTTATCTCGGATCCACCTTTATTCCTTCTCTGCTAACAATGAATCCAAGTAATTTCCCGGTAGATGCTCCAAAAACGCACTTGGCGGGGATTCAACCTCAACTTGTACTTCTCGAGTCTTTCAAACAACTTACGCAGGACCGCCACATGACTTTCTCCTTCCTTAGACTTGGCTACTATATCATCCACGTACACTTCAATCTCCTTGTGCATCATGTCATGAAACAAGTGCCACCATAGCACGTTGGTAAGTAGCCCTAGCATTCCTTTATCCAAACGGCATCACCGTGTAACAAAACGTTCCCCAAGGAGTAATGAAAGTGGTCTTTTCTTTGTCATTGACATCCATCGAATTTGATTGTACCCTGAGTATCCGTCCATGAATGAGAACCTGTGATTCTTAGCAGTGTTATCAACCAGAACATCAATGTGAGGGAGTGGGAAATCATCCTTCGGGCTAGCCCTATTCAGATCTCTATAGTCCACACACATTTTGACTTTTCCATCCTTTTTAGGTACTGGCACGATATTAGCTACCCACTCTGGGTGTCTTGACACTTCCACAAACCCTGCTTCTAACTGCTTAGTCACTTCTTCCTTGATCTTCAGAGACATATCAGGATGCATCCTTCTCAACTTTTGTTTCTTTGCCTCAATATTTGGGTATAGCGGGATTTTGTGTGATGCTATCTCTGGGTCTAACCCTGGCATATCCCGATAAGACTAAGCAAAAACATCCATATACTCTTTGAATAACATGATCATTTCTTCAAACTCTGGGTTTTCCACTATTTTCAATTCCTTTTTCTCTTCCTCTGTCCCCATGTTGACCACCTCTGCTTCCTCGCCATTCAAGTTAAATCCCTTCTTTGAGTACTCCAATAATTTTGAAAAATTTTTAACAACATCTTCCTCTTCCCCCGATCCAAGGTATTCTTCATCAAACATTACAGGAGAATCAATTGACGAGTTTTCAAGATACCTTTCATGAGGCAAACCTTCTACAAGACTTAGATCCCTGTAAAGCAATTTGCTGGAGTTGGAAATGCAAGATGAATAGGAATAATGACACGAAAGCAAGAGATTTTTTGTTTTTTACGGAACGTGAAAAGGAAACTGACAAAAAGAAAGATAAACCAAAAGTATGAGAAAGAGGAACATGCAACTTTATTTAGTTAATGTCTCAAATAACATAAGATCAAACATAGCTAAACTCAAATATCTGCCTGTTACAGTATGACTAGACAATTACTTGGCAACAGTAACATCAATCACTGGTTCAGACTGCCAGTTCTTCAGTGGTTCCTCATCCGCAAAAGGACGGATTGCTTTGCACTCTTCTGGACCTTCTTCATGCAGTGCATTAATAGCGAGACGATATTGGGGACGAAGGACTTCTTCAGGCATGATTACCTCGACTGGTGTTGGGAACGTTTCCCTCAGATGAGGAATGTGCTTCATTTTGCCCTTATCACTCCTTTTTCCCAAAGCCATATTCTCTATTTTCTCCTCTAGAGATGCTTCGTACCCCAACCCGAACTTGTCTAGCTTCTCTGGAAATGAGATCGGTGTCCTAGTACCTTGCAATTGTGGACCCAAGCCTTTTCCTTTTTGGTACCCATTGTTAGCCATGATTCGAGCCACCACATGATTCACACTTTGTGTCGGGGATTCATTCTTCCCGAGTCCAGTCTCAATTATTTCAAAACTGTGCCACAAATTCTCCTCGTCTTTCTCTGCACTTTCCACACATACTGCACCGAAACTGGTTTTGTCAACATGATTTCTTCCTCTCCGTGTATAGTGATGACTGACCCATTTTCAATGTATTTAATACTCTGGTACAATGTAGAAGGAACAGCACCGACAACGTGGATCCATGGTCTCCCCAGGAGCATTGTATAACCAGACTCAATGTCCATAACTTGGAACAATACCTGAAAATTACTCGGGCCGATCTCTAATGGCAATGTTATCTCTCCCAAAATGCCTCTCCTATTTCCATCAAAGGCTCGCACCACCATTTCTCGATGGGACAGTTCATCCTCACTTATTACCAATGAGGTAAGAGTAGACCTTGGTAGGATATTCAGTGTAGATCCTCCATCGATCAGAACCTTTGCAACTATATACCCTTTGCATCTTAGGGTTATATGTAAAGCCCGTGGGTTTTTCTCAGACCGAGAGGTGACCTCTTCATCCATAAATACAATCATGTTGACGCGCTTTACCGGATCCACCATGCTGACAACATTCTCAGGGGTAACATCGGGTTTGACATAAGTCTCACTTAGTACTCTTAGCAATGCTTTTCGATGCAATTCCGATGTCAATACGAGTGACAGAAGAGATATCCTTGCTAGAGTCTTCTTCAATTGTTCCATCACGTCGTATTCACTTTGTTTCATGATCTTCAGAAATTCTTCCTCTTCTTCTTTCCCTCTTTCCTCTTCTTTTGAACTTCCCTCTTTCCTCTTCTCTATTTTCTAGGGCCATAGCATCGCTCACTCCTTGTAATTATATTTGTCACAGATTCTTCATCTGGTGGATTTCAGTCACTCGAGCCTTTGACGCCTCCTCGACTCCTTTCATCTCTACTTTTGTTTCATAATTCCATGGCACTGAATGAGTATTATTGTAAGTAAATGGTGCTGGCTTCTTAACCGTCACCACTACTTTACCCGGTGTCGGGAATTGATTGAGAGGTGGTACCTTGAGTACAAAACGTTCAACCACATTAACCTCTTCAGAGGAAGCTACCCCTTGCCTGGCCTGTATTATTCCCAAAGTGAGTAAACCTTGGACTCGAACTTTAAAGTCCCAGCAATTTTCAATATCGTGTCCTATTCCCCCACAATGGTAAGCGCAACTTGACTCTTCATCATACCTCTCATCTTCTTTCATTGACGAAGTCGGTGCGGTGATAACATAACCTGCTTTCTTCAACCCCTCAAATATTTGAGTCATCGGTGTACGTAGACTCATAACCCTTCTTATTGGCGGTCCTTCAATCTCCACAGCATTCGCCTCATTCCTTCCACCATGGTTAGGGATTGGGTTGTTAACAATGCTAGGTCCAGCCTCCTCTTGAATATCCAGCTTTCCACAGGCAATAAGTTTCCTTACCGCAGTCTTAAAAGACTCACAGTCTTCGATTGAGTGTCCTGCGATATCCATATGGTACTTGCAAGTTAAATTTGGGTTGTACCATGCTGGAAATGGTGGTTGTAGGGGACGTACAGGATTCCCTGAAATGAGGTGAGCATCAAACAACCTTTGAAATAAATCTGCATTTAGGATGGACAATTTTGGGAAAGGGGGTAAGTTTTGGGGACGAAAACGACCTTGATTTTGAAACTTTGGTCGAGGCTGTGGGTAATTTGGGAAATTTTGTGAAGGTGGAGGTGGGTATTGAGTGTAGGTTAGGCGAGTTGATGTGTATGGTTGAGGTACAGGGACATTGTTGATTTGGAATGGTTGGGCTTGAGGTGCGTTCATAGGAGGGGCGGTTAGGCTAGGTAGATGGGGCGGTGTAGATATCTGATAGGAAGGGTAAGCGTTTGGGTTATATGTGGGTGCTCGGTATGTGGGGTAGGATGGTGAATATCGAGGTTGTAAAGGTTGCAGATTTTGCACGTAACTCACTTCTGACTCCTTTTTCTTAGGGAAAAACCCTTTCTTGAAACCACTTTCATTACTGCCAGTGGGCAGTTTTCCAGCCTTTACTAGAATTTCAATTCTTTCTCCAGCTGCAATTAAATCAGCAAAGTCTCGGTAAGCAGCGCCTGCCATTGTCCCAACATAAGGAGTCCCTAAAGTCCCCAAAAAGTATGAGCACATTTCTGTTAGAGTCAATGGCGGTTGCACTGTGCAGCTAGAGCTCTCCATCTCTGGGCATACTGCTTGAATGTCTCTTCATTTTTCTTTTCCAGTGTTCCCAACTGTTCTCGGGTTAGGGCCGTATCCAGATTAAATCGATATTGTCCCATGAACAAATTTGCCCAATCATCCCATGAGGAGATCTTGGAAAGGTCTTGTTGGATGCACCATTCCAAAGCTGGTCCAGTTAAACTTTCATGAAAGAAGCTGCCAAGAAACTTCCAATCCTTTGACCAGATTGACATCTTGGTAATGTATGTTTTTAGATGGAAGAAAGGATTGGTGCTTCCATCGTATTTGATGAATTCTGGTATTTTGAAATCCTTAGGAATGGTGATATTAGCAGTAGGGCATAATTCTTCTATCCCAAGGGGTCCATAAGTACGTGGACTCTTGATTGCTTTAATCTGTTCCTCCATATTTTCCATCCACTCTTCTCTTACCTTGTCACTTTGGATGACTGTATGACCCGTCCCAACAGGAAATCCTGTTGGCATCGGAATAGACATATGTGGTGGCTCCCATGCACGCTCAGTATTGCCATGAACTTCATTTCGAGCCCCTTCCAAGGAATGGTATCCTTCTCCGATAGGAAGTACTAGTGATGCAACATTTGACATTCCTCCCACAACAGGTATTGCAGTAGTGTCCGCAGGGTTTGTCCTCATAGAAGTATTATGTAACTGTGTCCCAGTTATTCCTGCGATTCCGGCTGCCCCCATCAAAGTGAGGCTTTCCCTCATGGCTAACAACATTTCTTCCATTCTTCTTTGAGACTCCGTAATCTCATTCACCATTCCTTTCACTTCTTCTACTTCCATACTTAGATTCCTTCGTTTTCGGCTGCCATTGCCAAAAGCTTTGTTCGAGCCCTTGTGTTGTGAACTCGGGTTTGATTGGTATCTTCTTTCCTTGGTCGCGCAATGGTTCTAAATTTCCTTTATATAGTTAAGGAACAATTTATTAGAAACCATCATGATTGTTATTTGTTTGTTAGAAGACCATTTATTAATTTGTGCTGAATAGACTTGAGTGAGTATCTTTGATTTTTCATCATGACTATTTCTTATAACGTCTCGTTCAAAAGTTGTTTGTCATGAACATTTCTTAGAACGTCTCGTTCAAAAGAAATGGGTCTCCATGGGATCAGAACAATAATAATGCATACTTTATTTATTTGAAAAAGATCATCAACATCATTTGAGAGGAATACATCATTATCTAGTCTAATTCACCATTCTCAATCGAGCGGGCTTTGATTATCTGCTTCATCTGTTCAATGAGATTCTTGCAATACTCAATGAAGTCACTAATCTCTGCCGGAGTCTTAAGAGGATCGACCATCTTATCTGCCACCTTTAAATAATATGGAATATCTGCGATCGCCGTGTTGGCTAGGCCTGCTAGTTTCACAAAGCGATCTTTCAAAAGGTGGGCTTCTTCTTTCCATTCATGGATGTCCTTGTCTTGTTGTCTTACAAGATCTATAATTTTCTGCAAGTTGTCTTGTCCCTGCCGTAATGCCGCTTTATACCTTGCAATTTCCTTGGCAGTGTGCAACCTCTCAGTTTTGATCATGTCTTCGTATCTTGAAGATATCATTTTCATTTGTTGCCTCATACTATCCACTTGCTTCATGAATTGTTCTTTAAGTTGTTGATTTTCAGCCAAAGCCCTATCTCTTTCTTGCCCTCTGAGCCCCAACTCTTTGTTTGCAGCTTCCAAGCATCTTCTAGTCCTTGATATCTGTTCTTGCCCTACCCCTAGTCTCTTGTTAGCTCCTTCCAGGGCGTGGGTTTTCTCAGAATTTTCACGCTTTAAGATTGCATACGCTTGGCGAACCTTTTCTAGTTCTGCTTCTAATTTCCTTATTTGTTCATTGGCCTCTGTTAGCTTTTCTTTTACTTCTTCGTCTTCTATTGGGGACAGAGGCAAAGCTTTACTAGCTGACATTCTGAAGGGTAACTTGACTTCTTGAGCCTGGTCCTTGACCCACTGCCTGTAGCTCTCCTTGACCCCACAGCTTCTGACTCCCAGTTCTCTGTCCTTTCTGATGATATTCCTCCAAGCATCTCGTACTCTCCCCAGTGTCTCAGTACACCCCGTCTGCATGTCATAAATAAAAGGAGTAATCTCCAATTCCGAGGGTGGTCCCATCATGGGATAGCCAAGTTGTCGTAATGCTAACATGGGGTTATAGTTAATACATCCCTGAGTACCCATTAGGGGAACGTTAGGAAACCCCTCACACTGACAAATCACAGTTTGCCCTTCCTTACGCCATGGGTACCACACGATCTTTTCATCTTCAAGCTTGGTCAATTCCTCAGCCCATTCACGACCATTTTTGGTCTTCAATTGGAGCATCTTGAGACTTGCAATGGGACATAGATCCACGTATCCCTTCTTGAACATGTGAGAGGTTAGCCATACAAACAACATCGGTAGACAACATAAGATTTGCTTACCCTTCTTTTTATGGCATAAATTCAAGGTATAGTAAACATCGGCAAGAATAGCCGGGACAGGATTGGCAGCATCATTCCGTCGAGCGAGGAATACATCGATTGCCGCGAAACCTACCAAGTCTTCACTATTTGGAAATAGGATACTACCATAAATGGTGAGGGCTAGTACATCCATAAAAGTATTCCAGTCTTTAACCTCGGCTAGGTGGCACATGTGCTCTTCCAAATATTTACTTGGGAAACCCTCTATACCTTTCCTATTGTGTTTTGCCGCTTGTAAGTCCCTTACATGGACTTTCAAGACGTTTGCTACGGCTGGCAATGATGCATAGTGACCCTTATATTGGTATGGTTTTTCATTTTTCAAAGACAAGCCCAGGATCTGTTCGAACTCCTCTAATGTGGGGACTAACTGAAAATCTTGAAATGTGAAGCAACGTAATGGTGGATCATAATACTGGGCTAATGCAGTGATGGCTTCTGTTTGTACGTCCACTTCTAATAGATTCAAAATTTTCTCGTATCTTGCGGTGAAGGTCAAACGTTGCGTTTTTTTTCAGCAATTGGCTCAAACCCACTAGACTCTCTGTATCCACTATCTTGGCCTTAAGTTGCAGGGTCTTTTTCAAAATTACCTCATTGTGATCTGATCCCATGTCACTTTCCATTTTTAATCAAAGATACTCACTGCTAGTCCTTAGGCACTGAATTTCAAATGGTTCTCCAACAAACCTGAGGATTAAGAATTATCAATGCATGTTTTAAAAAATGATTTTACAATTTAATAATGAGTGAGTTGTTGGTCTTTTAAAAGTGATTTGCCCCCTTTTTTTTTTAAAAAAAAAACTTTTTATTTTTATTCTATATCAAGGGGGACACCAGTATGGTTCATCACATTAAGGGACTGAACAACCCACAAGGTATACAGATGAGTCAAAAGATAACGAAAGATATGCTCCCTTTGTGTCCTAATAGGATTTCTTTAACTTGGGGATTTCTATCCTGAGGATCTACGAGTCTCTTCTAGATCGTGAAAATTTTTATTTGGTGGCTTTTCTATTCTGAAGGTCTCTAGAGCCAAGTCCCATTTCAAAATGTTGACCACGAAATAGTGGGTAAACCACTAGGTGTGGGACATTTATAAAAAGGGCGCACTCTAGATGAGGTTTTTTGTAATAGCCAAACAGGATGTACATCCAAAATGGTTATTACTACACAACCTCTACTTAACTTAAGCTTCACTCAGACCCGGGTATAGGGCCCCACTCGAATGTGTGATAGAAGTGTAGGTGTGGTGGGTGTAGGGAGCATACAAACCTTCATTATCCTAAAGACTACCCGCATCCTGCAAAACATATATACAACAACCAACCAGCAGTCATCTACCCTAGAGTTTCAACAATTAAGTACAAAAATAAATACAAGTCAAAATATACACAAGATAATACTATCAAATATTTACACAAAGTATTAAACAAAGACTATTTACAAATAAATATAAAGGCAAAAAACAAGAACAAAAAGAGGTAAAATAAATAAATAAAAATTATTAAATATTTGCACAACTAACCATAACAGGCCTGACTCTCTAAATCAATTCCCCAGTGGAGTCGCCATCTGTCGCGACCGAGATCGCGGCTGGAAATATCAGCTCGCGTGAATTTTAAAAATTATTAAAAATGGAGATGGAGTCGCCACCAATTTTATTTGAATTTAGGAAAAATTGGAAAACCTTTTTAGAAAATGGTCTTTGGAACCAAATCGGATTCGGGAGTCGGTTATGGATAGGGAAGGGTGGAAACTTAATCCCACTGCACCCCTATCACACCCGTCCTGAGACGGTACCTTAAGTTAGTTGTGCAAAAAACTTAATAATCTCAAATTTATTTATTTTACCCATTTTAAAAAGACTTTGTAAATATTTTATTTTTTATTTATTATTTTTTAAAAGAAAATAAGAACCAAATTATGAAAACTTAATTTTGGCTTGACAGAATGAAATTTTGCTCCTACGTACCCTCAGGTGCAATGAGGAACTCAAAGTTACATAGTTCTTTATAGAAAATAAGTGTGGGTTGGTTGATTTTATTTAAAAGTTTTGATTTTTATTTTTATAAAAATTTGAATTGATAGGTCGTCGCGACTCTGTTAATCAAATTAAAGTTCGGATGAGTGAAATTTGTGTCACGCTAAACGTCACCCACAGATTGTTATTTAAATTGTAAAAGGAGATTTTTTATATATATCTAAAATTATAAAAATGACAAAAAATGAATTTTTGAGTCTTTATTAAATAGTGATTTATTTATTCTAAATGATTTGAATCATTAGGTTGTCACAACTCAGATGATCCAAAAAAATAATTATGAGATTAACAAGCTGTCACAACTCGGTTAATCCCACTTATTTATTTATTTTATTTTTTTAAAAAAAATTATTTCAATTATTTTATTTCCTTCACTTTTGCCTCCTTTTTTTATTTTTCATTTTTTTTGTTTTTTTACTATTTTTTTTGTCACATAAATTAAAAAAAAAGGAAGTACAAAGGCAAAAATAAAATTTCTACAAGTCAGGTACACAGAAAAACAAGACTAAACATAATCATCACAAACCAAAATCTCAAAGCAAAATTATTTATTTATTTTTTTTAATAGTTTTCAGATTTTTTTTTTTTTTTAGCTTCCCATTAATCACAATACATAACATAAAATATACTATCAAACAAAATAAACGCTACTAAACAAGAATAAAACTAAAAAAGAAAACTAAACTCAAAACACATATTTTTATTTTCATTTATGATTATTATTAGCTTTTTAAACTACCATTAAATCAATCAAATTTTCTTTTTATCATTATTTATTACCCTGTTTTTATCTTCAAAAGATCAAAAAAGAAAAAAAAAAAAGGGAGGGGGAAGCCAGCCCACGTAAAAGTGGGCTGGTGTTGCAAATTTAAAAAGCATGTCCCTTTTATAATTTTCTTTTCAATTCAAAACTTAAAAAAAAAAAAAAGAAGAAGCTCCTGTATTATGAGAGAGTAGAGCATGAAAAGAGAGGTGTCCCTGGAAACTCAAAACACATCAGAAGAATAAAAAAGGAGTTGGAAGGGGAAGAACCGTGAAGTAAAGGCGGTACGGCGGGTGGGTGAGCTCGGATCTGGGCGGCGGCTAGCCGGTGCAGGGCTGAGATGGCGCAGGTTGCTGCGGCTCGGTGGAGAGGGTGCAGCAGAGCTCTGGTTCGGGTGAGCGGATCTGGGCTCGAGGAGAAACGGCGGAGCTGGCGGTTGTTTGGGCTGGGCGGACCTCTGGTAATTCTGGGCGGCTCGTGGTGGCTGGTGGTGAGGCTGAGCGACGGTCTGCGTGTGGTGGAGCGGTTCGAGCCTGGCTGAACGGGTCTGGGTATGACTCGATGACGCGGAGGTGCGCGGCTGAAGCAGCTGGAGCGGTCCGGTGGAGCGGTGCAGATCCGAGCGGCTGGGGTCGTGGAAGTCGCGGGGAGTGCGACGTTGTGCGGGACGGCGTGCGGTGTTCTTTGCGGGAAGCAGCGACGGCGCCTGGGTGGAGGTGGGTCATGGTGGAGGAAGTGAGCTTGAAGGTGAAGTTATGGTGGGTTGATGGAGGGTTGTGAGCTTGAAGATGAAGTTATGGAAAGTGAAGTTGGTTTTGAGATGAAGGTGATGGAGAGAGTGTAGGTTGGCTGTGGTGGAGCAAGGTGATGGTGCTTGGTGTTGCTAAAAATGAGTGAAGGTGATGGTGGTCCTGATGAAACGAGAATGAAGAGCAAAAATGAAGTCCCCTCCGTCAATTCCCTTTTTTTTTGACAGACGGCCTCTAGCTCAGAAGCTTTTCTGGTTGCTTGTGTGCAGGCTGAAGTGTGCCGTCAGTGTTGCGTGTTACAGTGTGGTGAAAAGGATTTGTGGCTTTCTTTTTTTCTAATTGCTTGTTTGCAGAAGATTGTGTATTGTGGTGGTGAAAGTGAGTGTGTGTAGTGAGTGGGAGTGCAGTGTGGTTGAAGGGGAGGGTGCTTGAAGATGGTGGCCACGGTTGGACCTTGTTATGGAAGCTATGGAGGAAGAGAGATGCTTGAGGATGAGGACATGATAAAGGAGAGTGGAGATGGTGAAGGATGGTTATATAGTGAAATGGAAGGGTGGAGATAGGTGCTACGGTCCATGGGGAAGTGGAGGATGAGAATGATAATTTAGATAGTGCTTGGTGGGTGTAGGTGAGAACAAAAAAAAAAAAAAAATGGAATATGAGTGGGATGCAGTAGGTTGTGTGATAGTGGAGTGAAAATGGTGGAGCAAGGTGGACAATTATTGGTGGCTATAGGTGAAGAAAATGGAAGTGGGCATATGTGGGGACGTGAGAAAGTGAGTGCAATGCATGATGAGAAAAAAAATGGAGTGGGTGGCGGTGGGTTTGATATGTTGGAGGAATAAAATTAAAAAAAAAATGTGTGTAGTGTGGGAACGTGGAAGAGAGGTGAAAAGAGAAAAAAAAAAAAAATGTGTGTGGGGGTGAGAAAGTGAGCTACGTGAGTGGAGTGAAAAGTGAGTGGGGAATGAGTGTGTGTAGTGCAAGTGAGTGGAGTGAGTGGGGTGAAAAGTGAGTGGGGGATGAGTGCATTGTAATTCAAAATAAAAACACAAGCAAGACATTTTATTATCTTTTTATTTATTATATTTTTTTATTTTTTTATTTTGTTTCTTGTTTTATTTTTATTATTATATTTTTTTTTATTTTTTTTAAGTCTGGTCAAAATTGAGTGTTCACAAACTTATAACCAGCTTACAAAATAATTTAATCTATGTTATAATATAACCTATAAAAATGTAAGGAACAATTATAAAGTTGAATAGAACAGTAAGAACTTCTGAATAACACTCTCTGCAATTATATTATTGATAATAAAAATCCATTACAACGGAAATTTACAACTCAATAAGCTAGAGTTGCAATGTTGCAGAGACACAATAACAGAACGAGAAACAGAAACTTCAGAGGGATAAGAAAGAGAGAGAAGAGAGAGAATACTCTTCGCACATTTCACACCCCCTTCAATCCTTAGTCTACTCCTATATGCATTAGCTCACTGCACGTAATCCGTTAGTCTGGAGTTGGTTACTCTCACCCTGCAGCTTCTCCTCCACTCCTGAATTTGTGGATCTTGAGCCATGTGGTCTGCCACATCAGCTTGGCTGACTTGTCCTTGATCACTTACATTTGTCACTTCATTCTCCATCATGACTTCCATCTTAGCAGGCTTCATAACATTACTCCCCCCATTAAGACAAACCTTGTCCTCAAGGTTTAAGTTTGGGAAATTTACTTGCAGAGCTTCTGCATCCTCCCAAGTGGCTTCAACAGTAGATAAGCCTTCCCATTGAATCCTTAATTGTGGAATCTGCTGAGTGCCCCGAAGTATGATTCTGGATTGCAACACCTTAATTGGCTGTAAAACTGGGCCTTTTTCTTCAGTAATCAAGGGTAATGGAATAAACTGATGTGTATAATCTCCTTTCAATAACTTCAGCAGAGAAATGTGGAAAACTAGGTGGATTTTTACAGTAGAGGGTAAAAGCAATTTGTAAGCCACTAAACCAACCTTCTCAATGACAGGAAAATGACCAAAATATCTCAAACTCAGCTTTTGATTTTTTTCTCAAAGCAACTGAATGTTGCCTATATGGTTGTAATTTGATCAATACTAAATCACCCACCTTGAAGTGTACATCCTTTCTTTTCTTGTCAGCCTGCAACTTCATTTGTTGTTGAGCTCTCAATAGGATGGCTTTTAATTGAATTAATAATGAGTCTCGTTGTTGCAATAGCTGTTGTAAGGAATGAGGGTCCTTAGGGTTTGAATTGTATCTAGTTAAGGTTGGTGGCTCTCTACCATACACGGCCTGGAATGGTGTCAGGCCCAAGCTCGAATGGAAGGATGTATTATACCAGAATTCGGCCCAGGGCAACAATTTAAACCAAGACTTTGGGTTATGAAAAGCAAAACATCTTAAGTACATTTCCAGACATCTATTTAAGGCTTCTAATTGACCATTACTATGTGGATGGTAGGCAGAGCTCATAGCCAGGGTGGTTCCATGCAGTATAAACAAGTGCTGCCAGAAGGAACTTGTGAAGACCTTGTCCGTGTCAGACACAATTGTTTTTGGCATCCCATGGAGCTTGACAATATTGTGCATAAAAATTTCAGCTACTTGTTTGCTACTATAATCTGACTTTAAAGCAGAAAAATATGCATACTTTGATAATCTATCCACCACAACAAGGATGACAGTATTACTAAATGAAATGGGTAAACCTGTGATAAAGTCCATGGCTATGTCTTCCCAAATCTGATTAGGTATAGGCAAGGGTTGTAAAAGACCAGCTGGCACTGAAGTTTCAGTTTTGGCTTGCAGACACACTTGACACTGCTAAACAAATTGCTTGATATCAGCTTTCATTCCCTTCCAGTAGAATTGTCATGTGATTCTAGCCATAGTTCTAGTTATACTCGCATGTCCTCCAATAGGAGAAGCATGATACTCAGTTAAAATTTTTTGAATCAGTAATGATTTGTTAGGCACAACCAATCTGCCTTTCCAGTATAGTAGCTTGTCTTGCATTGCATAATTAAGGTCTGGTGATGTATTTGCTTCACACAATTTTTTTAGTTCATCCAGTTGTGGATCTTCCATGATGGCTGCTTTCAATTCTTGAATTAGATTCCATTGTGGTTCTGACCAAGCCATGGAGAATGACCTAGACAAGGCATCTGCTGGTATGTTCTCCCTGCCTGGTTTATATTCAATTTTGAAATCATACCCTAAGAATTTAGGTAGCTAAGCCTGCTGCTCAGGTGTTTGTAGTGATTGATCCATGAGGCTTTTCAAGCTCTTTTGATCTGTCCTGATAATAAATGGATGCTCCAAGAGATAATGTCTGAATTTTGCCAAGGATTCTGTAATAGCATATAACTCTCTAGAATAGGTTAACTGTTTTTGTATTCTAGGAGATAATTTTTTAGAAAAATAAGTAATATGATGGCTGGTTTGACTTAAAACTGCCCCAATTCCTGTTCCCGAAGCATCAGTTTCCAGTATAAACGGTTGGGAGAAATTTGATAAAGCCAACACAGGAGCCTCAGTAACTGCTTTTTTCAACTGATTAAAAGCTTATGTAGCTGTGTCATTCCAACAAAAGTTGTCATTCTTGAGCAAATTGGTGAGAGGTGTAGCTATACAAGCACAATTTCTGATAAATCTTCTGTAGTATCCAGCTAACCCAAGAAATCCTCTTAGAGACTTCAATGTAGTAGGCAGTGGCCACTCCAAAACAGCTTGCACCTTGTTGTTATCCATTGCTACACCAGCTTCTGATACTGTATGACCTAAGTAATCAACTTGTGTTAGCCCGAAAGTACATTTTGATAGCTTTGCATACAGTGAATGCTGTTGTAAAATAAACAAAACAGTCTCCAAATGGCATAAATGCTTTGGCCAAGATGAGCTATATACTAGAATATCATCAACGAAAACTAACACTGATTTTCTTAGTAATCTTTGAAAAATCTGATTCATTAAACTTTGGAAAGTGGCAGGGGCATTAGTGAGTCCGAATGGCATGACCAACCACTCATATTAACCTTGATGAGTTCTAAAGGCCGTTTTCTGTCTATCTTCAGGCTTGACCAGAATTTGGTGATAACCAAATCTTAAATCCAGTTTAGAGAAATATTGTGCTCCAAATAACTCATCTAACAGTTCATCCACAGTAGGTATAGGGAAGTTATCCTTGATTGTGATGGCATTCAAGGCCCTATAATCAGTACAAAATCTCCAAGTGCCATTTTTTTTTAAATTAATAATATTGGAGAAGAAAAAGGACTTGTATTGGGCTGGATAATGCCTTCCTCTAACATCTCAGCAACCATTCTCTCAATCTGTTCGTTCTGGCTGTGGGGGTACCTATAAGGTTTAACCTTAACAGGATTGCTGCCCTCAACTAGGGGAATTGAGTGATTGTGTGCTTCATCAGGAGGTAAACCAGAGGGTTTGTTGAAAACCTTCCTATAAATGTGCAGTAGCAGTGCTAATTCTGGTTCTATATCCAATGGAAGATCCAATAATTGGTCTGCTGGACTGTGGGGTTGCTGTAACTGTAGTGTAAATATTTCTGAGATTGCACTAGTTACTTGCATTCTCTTAATGTGATGCAAGGTTGCCTGCGTAGGTGGTTTGGATTTGTCCCCATGAAGAGTGATGAATTGACCATTTAAATAGAATTTGATGGTCAATGCTGAGTAATCAGCTACATGTGGTCCAAGAGTGGCTAACCATGATGCTCCCAATATTAATTCTGCTCCAGCTATTGGCAAGAGATAAACAAGCAATTGAAGTGTGTAACCTTGAATTCCAATTTTTAGGTCTCGGACCAGTCCTTCAGCTGTTATTGAATTTCTATTTCCAACTAGCACTTTAAATTGAGAAGCAGGTTCAATAGGCAATTTCAAAAATTGTGCCAACCTAGGTTGTAAGAAGTTATCAAAACCGCCACTGTCTAATAGAATCTGCAATGTGACTCCATTTACTTGGCCTTGGAATTTCATGGTTCCCACACCATTGGCACCCTTAAGTGCATTGTAAGACAAATGATGATCTAAGGCAACAGAGTTTTGGTCTGGTGGTTCAGGTTCAATAACAATTTCATCATTCTGATCTTCATCAGTTTGTAGGATCATGAGGTGTTTATTAGGACACTTATGATTAAATGAAAATTTTTCATCACAGGTATAGCATAATCCTTTTTCTCGTCTGAGTTGCATTTCAGCAAGGGGCATTTTTTTATATTTGAATACTTAGGAGGTTGATTGAATGGTTTATAGGTAGGTGTTGGTAATAATGGAGGAAGGGAATTGTTTTTGGTGAATTGGTTTGTGTTTGGGGCATAATTTTGTGGTCTATGTGTATTGGCTAGGTATGTGGTTTTCTGTTTAGGTGTGTACTTTTCTTCAAACAATCGAGCCAAGGAGACAACTCTCAGTAGTGTAGTTGGAGTTTGAGCTAACACATCTCTCCTAATGTCAATTTTTAAACCACTAAGAAAACAATCAAGGAGGGCATCAGAGCTTAAACCCAAAACTCTATTGGCCAATGAAGTGAATTCCACATAGTAATCATTTATGGTTCCAATTTGTGTTAATTTGAACAAGGTGGAATGAGAGCATTCAAATGGAGAAGGACCAAACTCAAGTTCTAATGCTCTGGTAAAACTGATCCAAGACTGGAATGGATTACTCTTGCTCATCATTTGGAACCAAGGAACAACTTCCTTGTCCAAATGGATCGCAACTATGGTCAATCTTTGTTCATCTGGAGTGTTGTAATAATCAAAAAATTGCTGGGCTTTGAAAATCCATTGCAATACATCAGTTCCATCGAATCTCGAAAAATCAAGCTTAACGTTCCTTACCTGAAATGGTTGACAAACCACGTCACCCAAACTTGAGCTCGAGCCACCAACTGGCTTATTATGGTCTCGTACTTCCAGAGCTGCTTCAATTTTGTCCAAACGATCTAAGTATTCCACACGTTGTCTGGAATACTCAGCATCCCGTTTTTCCATGAATTCCAATAGCTTCTTCATATCAGCTTGCAACTCTTTAAGTCTGATATTCTCAGCCATAGTGGATCAACGAGAGCACCAAAATGTAAGGAACAATTATAAAGTTGAATAGAACAGTAAAAACTTCTAAATAACACTCTCTGCAATTATATTATTGATAATAAAAATTCATTAGAATGGAAATTTACAACTCAATAAGCTAGAGTTGCAATGTTGCAAAGGCACAATAATAGAACGAGAAACAAAAACTTCAGAGGGATAGGAAAGAGAGAGAAGAGAGAGAATACTCTTCACACATTTCACACTCCCTTCAATGCTTAGTCTACTCCTATATGCATTAGCTCACTGCACGTAATTTGTTAGTCTGGAGTTGGTTACTCTCACCCTGCAACTTCTCCTCCACTTTTAAATTTGTGGATCTTGAGCCATGTGGTCTGCCACATCAGCTTGGCTGACTTGTCCTTGGTCACCTGCATTTGCCACTTCATTCTCCATCCTGACTTCCACCTCAGCAGGCTTCATAACAAAGAATGAATTGTATTTAATATTTTATCTAATTTTTTTTAGGGTTTAGGGTCATAAAAAAAAATCAATTCAATGATTGAAATTTGAATAACATAATAACAATTTTTCATGCATGACATATTTATTAAGTACACTAAAGAAAAATATGATAGAAAAATTATATGAACTTATAACCAGCTTACAAAATAATTTAACCTATGTTATAATATAACCTATAAGAATGAATTGTATTTAATATTTTATCTAATTTTTTTAAACAATTAAAGTAAGAAAGAAAATTTATGAAATTTATAAAATAACAAAAAAATTTAATATTGGTAAATCTTTTTTATATATAAAACGTTACATACTGCATAAATAATAAATTGATATTAAAAATATAAAGAACTATAATAAAGGCTATGTACCATAGATAATTTTTGTAATATTTCCAAAAAAAAAATATTCATAATGATGATTACTACGCACACAACATCACAAACTCATTCATAGGCACCTTTTTGCATGAAAGCATGTCTTCTTAGTTAATTTGACAATGAAAGTATGTTTTAATTTTTTTTAAAAATGAATTTATGATGTATCTTTTGCCAAATTGCTGAATTCTTACTAATTTTTGACAAAAATAAGTGAAAAAAGTAATAAAGCACCTGAGTTATTCAATAATACAAACTAATTTTTGTGCATTAATATATGCATGCAAACGTGTACTACATGACATCTCATCAAAACAATTGAGGAAAAGAAATACAGAACAGAAACCTGAGACCATAACTGGCTTATGACTCTGTTGTTAATGATGTACACTTCTATTCATTTATTATCCTCAAATTTGAGGGAAGCTCTGGAATGTCTCGAAGCCTCTTGCAACCAGTCACATTCAGTTCTAACAAAATTAGCACACTATTTAATGCTTCCTGGGAGAGATACAAAATCATTCCCTGATAGAAATAATGCTTGCAGTTTTGAAAAACTATTAAGAACAAGGTGAAGATCTTCATCCAATATGTAACAGTTCTCGAGATTCAAGAATTGAAAATTTGGGCGCCCAATTTCTGTCATATGGTTCTGTTGCATTTATTTTCTTAATGATTTTTTACTGCGAGGTCGACTATCTCCCAATAAAAGCCAGCAAAGATTTTGTAACATGAATAAGCTACTTGGTAAATGTCTAAGACTAATGGAATGTGGCAGCTCTTTAATACCAGTATCTTCAGCAAGAATTGTCTTTAGAGCATCCATCTTTCCCAATATGTTTGGGAAGTAGTTAAGACTTTTGCAGTATCAACATCCAATTTTGTCCGGACGAAAAATGAAAAATAAATAATTGTATATATTCTTTAATCATGTCCAATTTTGTCTGGACGAAAAATGAAAAATAAATAATTGTATATATTCTTTAATCATGTCTTTTCCTCTTTTAATTTATTTGCTTTCTTTAATATTAGTTGTAAAAAAAAAAGAAGAAAAATGATTTTATTTAAATATATGCTGATTTTTTGTTTTTTTAGCAAAAAAAAGACAAAAAAAATTATTTAAATAGGTGCTGATAAAAAAAAAAAGGGGAGAATGAAAGTAGCTTGTTACGTTGCCTCTTCTGCAACCAGCAATTCACAGGGCTCAATGCAAGCAAAAATGGCAAAATTGCAGAGATGAAAAAGTTAACAAGCTTAAAGAAGATACATCAAAATGGTAACTGTGCTACACTAGGATCAACCACTCTATCTGTTTATGGGGAGGGGTGGCAGAAAGATCTGCTTACAAAGGCAGCCAACGAAAAGGGCAGGGGGGGAATCCATCTTCAAGGGAGAAAACCATCTTCACTCATAACTAACCCACCACTTCCATTTTTCCAGAGTATCATTTTCCATCTTCAAGCTATAGCCTTCACCTCCATCTTCACTGACAGCCACCACTTTTAATCACCTTCACCATCTTTCTTCCACCACCCCAAGCCTTCACTACCACCAAATTTCATCTTCCTCCCCTCCATTCTTCATATCTTTCGTCTTCACCCACAACCACCATTAATAAAAAAAAAACATTACCACCTCCACCAAATCAGGCTGCCGTGTGCCGTTCATAACCCAGCCGCGACGCCGCACCATCTCTGCCGCGCAGCCCCGTGGTTCATCGTCCCAGCCGTTCCTGTCTCGAACCCGCAAGCTCCGACCCACCACCAAGAAGCCGTCGTGCTGCCTCACCGCAAGTTCCACCCTATCACGCCCCCAATCGGGCCAGCCTCTCTTCCCCGGAAACCGTGACCACCGCTGCTGCAGATCGGCGCAGCCAGAAGCTACCATCGAATCGGACCTGCCTCGCCGTCGTGCTACCAACCCCGAACGTCAACACTATCGTCCTCTCCGCCCTTGCAACCTATGACCACGCCCACATCTCCAGGTGTATGCTCTGTTGGTTTCTAGAGCATTCTTTACCTCCATTTCCTGTGAGTTATGTTGATATTTTTGTTGAGGTATACCGGCTGGCAGTCCATTCAAATTTGAGAGTTTTGCCCCTCTGTGCTCACTTGTTTTCTTTTGCATCTTTTTCCTTTCATTTTGCTGAACTATCTTCCTGCTTATTTTTTTTCTCATTGGGTTTCAATTCCATTTTTGACTTGGTGATGGCCCACGTAGTACAAATTGTTATGTTCTTATTTTGGGCTTAAGTCTATTGTGTTTTTGTTTTTTTGGGTTAGTTTTGTTTGAGTCAAAGTTTTTTTTAGTTAGATAAATTTGGTTAAGTTTAATAAAATAATAAAAAAACAAAAAAAAAACAAATAAACAAAAAACGAAAAAGCTGAAAAGCATATAAAAAGAAGAAAACTATAGGGAATATGGCAAAAGTTTTGGATTGGACTTTTGTATTGCCTTGAGTATTTCGGGTACATGTTTATTTCTGTTGGTTAAGTGAATTATTTATTATTTGGATTGAGTGTTGTGTTTAGGACTAGATTCTTAAGTTATTTTATTAAAAAATTTGTGTACATTAGATTTAGTTAAGAAGAAAAAAAATATATATAAAGAAAATAACTTAAAAAAATAAAAAATATGAAAATTATTAAAATAAAAATAAATTTTGTTTTAGGTGGTTTTGTGATGCATATATTTAATCTCGTTTGTTCTTATTTATTTGGCTCAAAAAATTGTGTTTATTTGTTTATCCTTTTACACTCTTTCTAAAAAAGGGAAAAATGAAATGATAAAAAAAAGAATTAAAAAAAATAAAATAAGATTTTTTAATCATTGCAATGACCAATGATGATGATTGAATAGCGTATGCTATTTTCAATGTCATTTGGATCATAAGAGTTTATTGAGTAGCCTAGTGCTAACTTGAACCCTGTGTAAGAATAATTTTATTTTCAAATAACAAAAATCCTTATCAAATTTTTTTTTAAAATCAATCAACCTACATTTATTTTATACAGAACAACGTGATTTTGAGTTCCTCATTGCACTGAGAAGTGCGTAGGAGCGAAATTTTAATTCTGTCAAGTCAAAATTAAATCTTCACAATTTGGTTCTTCTTTTCTTAAAAAAAAAAATAAAAATAAAAATGAAATAAAAAATAAAAAAATAATTACAAAGTCTTTTTAAAAGGGGTAAAATAAATAAATTTGAGATTATTAAGTTTTTGCACAATTGACTTAAAGTACCGTCTTAAGACGGGTGTGTTAGGGGTGCTGTGGGATTAAGTTTCCACCCTTCTCAAACCATAACGGACTCCCGAATCCAATCTGGTTCCAAAGACCATTTTCTAAAAAAGTTTTCTAATTTTTCCTAATTTAAATAAAGATGGTGGCGATTCCATTTTAATTAATTTTTTTAAAAATCACGTGAGCTGCTATCCCGCCGCGATCCCGGTCGCGACAGATGGCGACTCCACTTTAATTAATTTTTTTAAAAATCACGTGAGCTGCTATTCCGCCGCGATCCCAGTCGCGACATGCAGCTACTGAGGTCAAGCATTTCAAGAGATGCCATCTGGATTTCACGGGAAAGGTTCTAAGCATGGTGCAATCACTAACATCTAACTGAACCAGCCTAGAAAGAGATCCAACAGAGTCATGAACCTTGGTTAGATTACAGCAACCCTTAACAACCAATTCTCTTAAATTTGAGGCTCTAGACATATCAGGTATTTGAGTTATGAATTCACAACATAAGAAAAATAGAGTCATTTATAATGTTCCTAGTGAAATTTTGAGCATGAATGCTCCAAGTTTCATTACCGTTAATTATGTATAAAAAAAAATCAACGGTAGAGATTTATCACTTGATATTTATTTGACAGGTAATGTCATCAATTTCTTAATTTACATAGTTGATCTCTTAACTCTTATTATTTACATTTTAATTCATCAAAAATTCTCTCTCATCTTTCTCTTTCTTCTCTCTATCATTTTCTTGGCTAACATCCCTCGTCATTTTTCTCTCCATCGTTTGGGTGGTGACGCAGTTGGGTTATGGATTGTGGCCTTCGTGGGTGGCTGTGGTGGTTTGGTGTTTTGGGGGGGATGATGATGGTTGGTTTAGAGGGTTGAGGATGGTTGTTGCCTTCAGTCGTGAACCTCTGTCTCGTTTCTTGTTTCACTGTTGCAGCACCCAACACCACACATAGCACCTCCACCCATGCCCAACCGAATCCATTGTCGTTGGTAATATCGCGACCCAGCCACGACTACCCAGCACCTTGAAGACCCAACTGTGACAACCTAACACCGTGAAAACCAGTCATGACCCCGCGTTGCGAACCTAGATCCAACCAAATTTGTGACCCACATAGCCGTCACCGGAGCCCGCGTCTAGCCACCGCGACTCACAACCCGTCGCACCTCATCAGATTGGTGTTACCTAATCGTTGTCGGTTGACGATGAAGTTTATAGAACTACTTCACCGCCACTACAACCACCACTTTCTCCTCCACTAGAATCTCGCCTCCTTCTTCTAGATCCGACACCAACTCTCGCTCCCCAAAGAAATCTAACTCGAAAGAGAACCAGATGACACACACACAGCTAAACAGCATTGCTAGATCGAAACTAACTCGCCTGTTCGATTCCGATGGTGATGGAAATGTGGTCTCCCCAACGGTGATGGTGGAGCAGAGAGATGGAGATATATTTTTGTTTGAATGACCAAAATACAAAATAGATGAGATAAGGATAAAAATATAAATAAAAGAAAGACTTCTAATGTAAATATCTAAAACTAGTAAAAAAAAGTCAAATAACAGGTAGCAAAAAAAAAATTCAACAGAGTAGTGATGCTCCAAACGTATTTAGGAGTATTGTAAATGTTTTTGAGAAATACATATCTGTCACATACTCAAATCTCTGCACAACAAAAATAGATAAAATTATTAACAGTACCATCGAGTGATATTGATTTTTAGATACAAGTTACAAATAAAATTTGCACATTTAAGTTTTTTCGGGAAAGACAGTCGTACCTTGAATGGCTCTTGCAATTTGAAAAGACTATTACATAACTTGGAAACAACAATTTTCCTGGGATAAAAACCTTGTCGTAAAGACATTGAAGAGTATCCCTTCCAATAAAGAAAATTCAAATTATTTGGCAGATGTTTAGGGATGTTTAGGGCCTATTGAAAAGCATGTGTTTTGAACAATGAGAATTTTAAGATTATTCATCTTCTCAAAGGCACTACCAGTCCACTCCACTTCTTCTTCTTGCGGAGGATCAAGCATCATTCCTTCAATATTACTACTTCCCTTTAAAACAAGTTTGTAGAACATTAATTAGGTATTGCCAACTGTAAGCATGATTTTAAAAAAGGAAACATTTTCAAAATGCTCTTAAAAGAGTTTGGAGCATAGATGCTCCATATCCTTCCACCGTTGATTTTATGAAAAAAAATAATTAATTTTGTGAAAAATTAAATTTACCTGCAACCTTATTAACAAGTAAATAATAATTAATAAAATTTATTTTTTTCTCTCAAATTCTTTTTTTTTTCTTTTTCATAGTCACTTCCCACCCTAACACATTGGCCTGGCCGTCGGGACCCCGATGAGGGTAACGATAGGCAGTCGAGGTCGATGTCGCAGTAGCTCCCACTCCTGATTTTGCACTTCCGGACTCCTCATGTGTTCTAGTAGTCGAACTCTTGTTAAATCTCAAATTCCTCTTTTTTATCTTTTTTTTTTTGAAATCTTGAGAAGTAGGGTTTTTGAATTGTATAAAGCCTTGACTTTGAGACAAAAGGTACCAACTCCCAGGACGATTGGGGTGGGTGCCGGTGGTGGCCAGAAACAGTTACTGTGGAGAAAGATTTTGGGATGAAGGAAGTTGATATTGCACAAAGCAGATATACAATCAGCTATATTCTACGGGCTTGTGGGAACATTTTTATTCTTAAAGAATGAAGATCTTTTCATTATTTCATCAGCTATATCTTGAACGAAATTTCTCAAGTCCTAACACTAGGAAATCCATGCTAATCCAAGAAGTAACATGGCAAGCAGAGGATGATGGTTCGTCTGGTGCAGTAATTATGGCTATTGTAGCCGATTCCCCATATGTGAAAAGAATTCAAGGCCAACTAGCAGATGGGTTAAGTCTGAAATTTAATGCGGAGTCAGAAGTAGTGTGGTGGAGAAGGAAGAGAACAGTGAGAGTGAAGAAATTAGAGAGAAAAAAATAAAATAATTTTTTTTACTTGTTATAATAGGTAAAGTTAATAAAAGTATTGATGTTGATTTTTTTTAAAAAAACATTATAAATGTTTCTTTAAAAAAAAACAAAGAAAATAAAAAAAATTTGTTCTTACTGAGTTTTCATGTAGTACTTTCAGAATATCATTATGAAACCATAGTCTGCTGCGTTGGCCAGGTTCTGATAGTGCCTCTAGCCTAACAATCTCTCTACCTATTTCTTGTATTAGATCATGCATCCACAAGTAGCCAAATCCATTAAGAGTTATGAAAGATTTATCAACAAGCACCTCAATATAAAATTTTGTGCCAAAACCACTTGCATCTAGTATTCCTTCAACAAATTCCAAAGGCCTCCTTTTGAAGAAACAAGCAATGTCTAAGAAAATATATTTTGCATTGTCCTCTAAGCTATCATAACTTATCTTCAGTATGTCTTGAATTTTTCTTTCTGGAATACTCTCATATTGCTTCAATGTACATTTCCATGACTCAAAGCTTATATGAATCAAATTGGAACCTATTACTTTTAAAACCAATGGAAGGCCCTGTGCATAACTTACTACATAATTAAACATATCTTCATGGAATACATCATTTTCCTCTATACACTTATTTTCACACTCATTTTAAATGGGTATAATTAAGTGAGAGAAACTGATTAAAAAAAAGTGATATAATCAATAGTATGAGGAGTAGTGTAAAAAGTGATGTTAGAAAAAAATGATGTAAGAAAATCAGAGTTGTATTTTCATAGTTTGATGGAGGCTTCTATCATGGGCCTAAAATGTTTGGGTCCATGGATGAACCACCTCCTTTTTTGATCTGACAGTATCTATATGTAAACCTGGATGTATGAAAAAATTATCAGTTAGAATCTGTAAGTTACTTATATATACAGTTATTCATAAAAAAAAATAATCTAACTAAATTTTTATACGAATTTAAGTGTTATTAATTAAAATCTATCTTTTAATCTGAATCAATAATTTATTTTAACAATAAATCAATAGCTCAAAAATTATAGTCCATCCATAAACTTTTTTTTATAAGTCCATATTAGATTTCTCCTAGTTTGATAGGTGGTAGGTTGGGCTAAAAGCCTGAGTTACTGAATTTTTTTTCCAAAAAATCTAAAATGAGCCCATTTAAAAGGTGAGATGTTACTGTTGAACATAGTTCTCAATTAAATTAAAAGAACATACGTCAAAGGCAATACCAAAATCATCAAATTTCGAGAGAAGTGCGTTTTAGATTCTTACTGGAGCATTCATTCTTTCATGCAACTGCACTTTGATGTAGTGTAACTAACTACCTGCTTATGAACAGTAAGAGTGCATTTCTTACCGCCAGATGGGGGTGCCTAGCTATTGTATGATTTTTTATTTTTATTTTTGTGTGTTCTTTTAAGTAAATCTACATAGATTTAATATTGCACATGTGATGTACAAGTATGGCTCTGCCGGTTTTAGTTGATATGTAGTATCCGTTTGATTGTTCTGCTTTTAAGTTCCCAAAATAATGTATGTAGTGACTATACAGGTTGAAAGTTTCTCAAATCAACACAAAATAATAATAATATAACTATTGTGGTGTGTAACAGTAAATAACAAACTTGGTTTAAGTTTTGTCTATCTTCCAGGAAATTACGTAGCATATTGCTGCCAGTTTCGTTGGTCAATCCATGAGTTTATTCTTTTTTTTATTATTATTGAATAAGTCAAGTCAAAGTATTCTGTCCATCAATCCAAAGACGTATGCAAGTGAATCATTCAATAAAGCACATATTTACAATACTCAATCTGCTTGTACAGCCATGGCAAATCAAGGTGCAATTTCTGGAACCAAGTGTAACTACGACGTTTTCCTGAGTTTTAGGGGTGAAGACACCCGTCACACATTTACAGGCTATCTCTATGATGCTTTGAGTCGTAAGGGAATCAACACCTTCATGGATAATGAGAAACTGAGGATAGGAGAACAAATTCAACCTCATCTTCTTAAAGCTATTGAAGAATCAAGGATTTCAATTATTGTTTTTTCAGAAAACTATGCAGCTTCCACATGGTGTCTTGATGAACTTGTCAAGATCCTTGAGTGTAACAAGGAAAAGAACCAGCTTGTCTTTCCAATCTTCTACAAAGTGGAACCCATAGATGTACGGCATCAGAGAAATAGTTATGGTGAAGCCATGGCGGCGCATGAAAATAGGTTTGGAGATGACTCAGAGAAGGTGCACAAGTGGAGGTCAGCCTTGTTTCACATTTCCAACTTAACAGGATATCATTTGAAAGAAGGGTAGGTAAATACTAAATATGTTTATATTTTCTCTATTTGCTCTTCAAGTTACAAATTGAATGGTACTCAGTAATTCATATGACTATATACCACGTTCTTGTGTCAAACAAGAATTCTAGTCTTCCAATAATGTGACCAATTTCTGTAAATTGATTTTCTTTGTTAATTAAGTTTTACTATTCTACTTCAGTGTTGTTCTGAATCGATATCTTTTCTGTGATAATCTGTAATTGTGCAGCTTAATTCGTCTATTATTTTGTCGAAATAAATCCTCATTAAAAATAAAATAAAATATTGCATAATCAACTCCATGATTTGAAAATCATTTATATATCTGCAGGTACGAATTCAAGTTTATTCAAGATATTGTTAGCAGGGCCACCACTAAAGTATCTCCTAAACAATTACATATTGAGGAGCACGTAGTTGGACTGGAGTTTCGAGTTGAAGAAGTGAAGTCACTTCTAGATATTGAGTCTAATAATAGCAGTTGCATGGTGGGGATTCATGGAATTGGTGGAATTGGCAAAACCACACTTGCCAAAGCTTTGTATAACTCCATTTGCAACCAGTTTGAAGGTGCATGTTTTCTTTTCAATATCAGAGAAACTTCAAATCAAGACAAGGGCCAATTACGTCTACAACAAATGCTCCTTTCAGAGATGCTTGAGGAGGGAAAAATCGAGTTGGGCAGTGTTGATAAAGGAATCTCTACTATAGAAGACAGACTTAGCAAAAAAGGGTTCTTATAGTGCTTGATGACGTTGATAAGATTGAACAGTTAAAAGAATTGGCTGGGGGATGTGACTGGTTTGGTTCTGGAAGCAGAATTATGATAACAACAAGGGATAAATATTTGCTTGATGCACATCAAGTAAAAAAGATTTATGAAATGAATGTGCTAAATGAGCGTGAATCTCTTGAGCTATTTTGTCAGAATGCCTTCAAAATGTGTAATCCTGCTACAAAGTATGAAGACCTGTCCGATCGGGCAATACGTTATGCAAAAGTCCTTCCATTAGCTTTAAAAGTAATATGCTCTAATTCGATTGGTAAAGATTTGGATGAGTGGAAGTCTGCATTGGACAAATATGAGAAGAATCCACACAGAGATATTCAAAGTATTCTTAGGTTAAGCTATGATAGTCTGGAGTGCAATGAAAAGGATATATTCCTCGACATTGCATGCTTCTTCAATGGGCAGAGATTGGATTATGTAAAAAGAATACTGTATGGGTTTGAGTTCTTCCCAGAAGATGGTATTAGAATACTAGTTGATAAATCTCTCATAACTGTTGAATATGGTTTCTTGAGGATGCATGACCTAATACAAGACATGGGTAGAGAGATTGTCAAGCAGGAGGCACCAAAAGAAGCTGGTGAACGCAGCAGACTATGGTTTCATGAAAATGTTCTTGAAGTACTGACTGAAAATACAGTAAGAACTTTGTCAACTTTCTTTTACTTTTTTCTTCAGTAAACTGATTGTACAAAGGTTTGTTAGGTTAATTTGTTGCAAATTACCCAAATTCCTCAACATTAGCTTAATCTTAATGGCTTTTGATTTGATTTTTTTTTTTGTCAAGCATGCGTTAAGATTGGCAATACGTAATTGATAGTCACATATACTTGTAGGGAAGTAATAAAATTGAAGGAGTAAAGCTTGATTACCGTGAAGATGTTAATTGGATTGATACTGCCTTTGACAAGATGAAGAAGCTTAGAATTCTCATTGTTCGAAACACAAGCAGTTTTTCATCTGGGCCTATTTATCTACCGAATCAATTAAGGCTGCTTGATTGGAAGGGGTACCCTTCACAGTCTTTCCCCCCAGGTTTTTATGCTAAGAAAATCGCTGCCTTTAATTTACGTTGTAGTGCTCTGGTACTGGAAAAGCCATTTCAGGTACAATTGCTTCCTTTTTTCTCTTTTTTTCTGTTATAAAATGTTAGATATAATGCTAATTACTTGCATCTAATAATTGACACAATTTAGATATACTGTTACTGCTGTTAATTAATTGATTTTTGTATTGCAGAAATTTGAGCATTTGACGTACATGAATTTCTCCTATTGCCATTCCATCACTCAATTTCCAGATGTGTCCGGAGCCAAAAATTTAAGAGAATTGAGACTTGATAGATGCAAGAAACTGGTTAAGGTTGATGAATCAGTTGGATTTCTCCCTAACCTTGTTTACTTAAGTGCTTCAGAATGCACTCACCTTAGAAGTTTTCTGCCAAGAATATGTTTGCCGTCTCTGGAATACCTTTCCTTTAACTTATGCAGAAGACTTGCACACTTCCCAGACATAATGGGAAAGATGGATAAGCCATTAAAGATTAACATGAGACAAACTGCTATTAAGGAGCTTCCACATTCCTTTTGTAATCTTACTGGGCTTAACTATGTAGATATGACAAGTTGTAAGGGACTCCAAGATCTACCAAGTAGCTTATTTGTGTTGCCAAATTTAGTCACATTAAAAATTGGAGGATGTTCTCAACTTCGAGAGTCATTTAGAAGGTTGAAAGGAAGCCATTCAATAGCAGAGTGCTACCCAAATTTAGAGACATTGCATTTCAGCAGTGCAAGCTTATCAGATGAAGATCTTCACGTAATAATTCAGAGTTTTCCAAACTTGAAAGACTTGAATGTATCGTCGAACCATTTTGTATCCTTCCGGGCAAGCATTAAAGAGTCTAATTGCTTGACAAGTCTTGATGTGAGTTATTGTGTGAAGCTTCAAGAAATTCCAGAACTGCCATCAAGTATCCAGAAAGTAGATGCAAGACACTGCAATTCCCTAACTTCAGACACATCAAGCATGTTATGGTCTCAGGTTTACTACTTTCTCTCATTCTTTTCATTTTAGCAAAATAAAATTGAAAAAAATAAATAAAGTTTACAGTCAACCTCAACCAATTAAATTTTTGTTTATTGTTTCTGCATGTCATGTCACAGGTGCCAAAAGAGATAAAAAGATTAGAAATTGTGATACCCAATACAGAGATTCCAGAATGGTTCGACTATCGTGACAATGGGGGGATCCCAATTTTCTGGGCTCGTGGCAAGCTCCCAATAGTAGCTTTTAGGGCTGGGCATGGTTTGGTTTGGCATAAAAAAAATTGAATTGAACTGAATCGAACCAAAAAATGGTTCGGTTCAAGAAACTAAACTGGTTTTCTCTAGGGATAGAACGACAGTTTGATTCGTGTGGCAGGTTTAGAATCGGTTGAAGCGGTTTGAATTTAAAACCGGTTCAAAATCGGTTTGGATTTAAAAAGCGGTTCTTTGGATTTAGAACCGATTCAACGGTTACGAATCGATTTGCATTTAAAAAATTGGTTTAAAAAAACCGGCTATCAATGGTTCAAAAACTAGTTCAAATCTGAACGGTTTGAACTTTCTATTTCTTTTAATTGGAATGATGAGTGATTTATCCCAATGCCAATCCAAAAATCACAATTGTTCTTGAGCTCAGATCTGCAAGAAGAATGCCACATCTTCTTGCTCATAAACAAAGAACATTGTCCTTGAGCTTGCAAACTTGTGAGCTCTTCTGCAACAACATTCATAAATATATTTACTATATTATTATATCTATGTCATGTTTAACAAAATACTTGAATATTTTATAGAGAACTTGGGCTAAGTTTTCAGCATAAGCAAAACATATCCAAGCCTTGTAAAGCTTAGTTCATTGAGTTACAAGATTTGACAATATTTTTATTGGTGCAATGGCATAAATGCAAGCAAGCCTAAAAACAACTGACAACTTACTATCAACAATGCACAACTAATTACGCCATGAACAGTAAACTCTCGTATTGTCCAACAATTGAGCTCTTGATATTGTCAAACTTTTTGTTCAGCCGGAAAGTAGCTAATCCATTAATCTAAAACTCACCAGTTAACACATTAATTTTTACAAATCACATCCATTTTTCACCAATTAAATGATATGACTAGTAATAAATTCGCTAATAACCACATCTCCATTCACTTCACAAGCAATATAGGCAAGCATTAGAAAGCCTAAGATTGTCATAAAATCAGCTATACCACAAGTTCTAAGCATTTGAAAAAAGCTCTTATAAGCTTGAATGCTTAAAAATTTCATACTGCACTTCGAAAAAGGAACCCCCCTTCCCCACCAAAAAAAAAAATAGTAACGATGAAAGATACCCATGAAAAACACAAATATGTTGGCTTCATTTTACACTTTGAGCAAAGTTAATTTATCGAAGAAAAAAAAATCTATGAGGAGTATTTACTCAACTCATCAATAATGGCATAATGATAGGCATTAAATGAAAACATCACTACCAAAACAGACATCTGTGGATATTAACAAATTCCTATAACTAGAAAATGAAGTTTACCTTGCAGAAACTATCATCACTTAGGAATATATGAGATGGCAGATTCATCAGCAAAACACACAGTGTTAACATCGGTTACGCAACATAAAAAGGCACATCGGATATGATCCGCCTTCATAAGGCAAGTATAAAGTTACCTTCAATTGATATCCTTATACATTTGAAGAATTTATTATTATTATTATTCAAAACAAGCAACTAATTATAACGAATATATATATATATATATATATATATATATATATATATATATATATATATATATATATATATATATATATATATGATACCAAGTGAGCAGGAATTCTAAGGCTAAGCTTATCTGCCCCAAGATCATATACACATATCAAACTATCACTAGTTGCAGTCACAAGCTCTTGTCCATCCGTTGAAAATTTGATAGAGAAAATCCCAATTTCGTCCTCCTCATCATCAGAAGAGAAATTTAATCCATAATGAATTTCCTGCAATAAAAGAAGGGCTCCTGAATGTAAGGCTACAATTATACAATTATTGAATGTCTGTGCCTTCACACACACACACACAGACATAGATACATTATGCACAATATTTTTAAAGTTGGACATTTAAAACACAAGAAGAAATCCATTCATGTTTCTTACTTATTAACAATACAAACAAAAAGGTTTTCTGTATCTTTGACAATGAACATTACAAATTTTCCCATTCTATTTGAGAGGTTGGACAGACCTCATCTGGTGATCTACAATTCAACAGCAGTAGGAGCATTTCCACGACAAAATAACAAGCATTTCATTAATTTACAAATTTGAATTGCTAAAAAAAAAAGAGGAGCTATTTTTTGCCAATGAATTGATACATCAACCAACTTCTACGGAGTCCAATTTAGATGTATCGTCGTTTTTATCTAAACCGGACTTCGTAGAAGTTGGTTGGTGTATCAATTCATTGGAAAAAATGGCTCCTCTTTTTTTTTTTAGCAATTCAAATTTGTAAATTAATGAAATGATTGTTATTTTGTCATGGAAATGCTCCTACTGCTGTTGAATTGTAGATCACCAGATGAGGTCTGTCCAACCTCTCAAATAGAATGGGAAAATTTGTAATGTTCATCGCCAAAGATACATAAAACCTTTTTGTTTGTATTGTTAATAAGTAAGAAACATGAATGGATTTCTTCTTGTGTTTTAAATGTCCAACTTTAAAAATATTGTGCATAATGTATCTATGTCTGTCTGTGTGTGTGTGAAGGCACACATATTCAATAATTGTATAATTGTAGCTTTACATTCAGGAGCCCTTCTTTTATTACAGGAAATTCATTATGGATTAAATTTCTCTTCTGATGATGAGGAGGACGAAATTGGGATTTTCTCTATCAAATTTTCAACGGATGGACAAGAGCTTGTGGCTACAACTAGTGATAGTTTGATATGTGTATATGATCTTGGGGCAGATAAGCTTAGCCTTAGAATTCCTGCTCACTTGGTATCATATATATATATATATATATATATATATATATATATATATCGTTATAATTAGTTGCTTGTTTTGAATAATAATAATAATAAAAAATTCTTCAAATGTATAAGGATATCAATTGAAGGTAACTTTATACTTGCCTTATGAAGGCGGATCATATCTGATGTGCTTTTTTATGTTGCGTCTGATGTTAACACTGTGCTTTGTCAATTGATGAATCCGCCATCTCATATATTCCTAAGTGATGATAGTTTCTGCAAGGTAAACTTCATTTTCTAGTTATAGGAATTTGTTAATATCCACAGATGTCTGTTTTGGCAGTGATGTTTTCATTTAATGCCTATCATTATGCCATTATTGATGAGTTGAGTAAATACTCCTCATAGATTTTTTTTTCTTCGATAAATTAACTTTGCTCAAAGTGTAAAATGAAGCCAACATATTGGTGTTTTTCATGGGTATCTTTCACCGTTACTGTTTTTTTTTTTGGTGGGGAAGGGGGGTTCCTTTTTCGAAGTGTAGTATGAAATTTTTAAGCATTCAAGCTTATAAGAGCTTTTTTCAAATGCTTAGAACTTGTGGTATAACTGATTTTATGACAATCTTAGGCTTTCTAATGCTTGTCTATATTGCTTGTGAAGTGAATGGAGATGTGGTTATTAGCGAATTTATTACTAGTCATATCATTTAATTGGTGAAAAATGGATGTGATTTGTAAAAATTTATGTGTTAACTAGTGAGTTTTAGATTAATGGATTAGCTACTTTCTCGAAGTGAACAAAAAGTTCGACAATATCAAGAGCTCAATTGTTGGACAATACGAGAGTTTACTGTTCATGGCGGTAATTAGTTGTGCATTGTTGATAGTAAGTTGTCAGGTTGTTTAGGCTTGCTTGCATTTATGCCATTGCACCAATAAAAATATTGCTGAAATCTTGTAACTCAATGAACTAAGCTTTACAAGGCTTGGATATGTTTTGCTTATGCTGAAAACTTAGCACAAGTTCTCTATAAAATATTCAGTATTTTGTTAAACATGACATAGATATAATAATATAGTAAATATATTTATGAATGTTGTTGCAGAAGAGCTCACAAGTTTGCAAGCTCAAGGACAATGTTCTTTGTTTATGAGCAAGATGTGGCAGATTCTTGCAGGATCGGAGCTACAACAATTGTGATTTTTGGATTGGCATTGGGATAAATCAGTCATCATTCCAATTAAAAGAAATAGAAAGTTCAAACCGGTTCAGGATTTGAACTGGTTTTTGAACCAGTTGATAGCTGGTTTTTAAACCAGTTTTTTAAAATGCAAATCGATTCAGAACCAGTTCAGAACTGGTTCTAAATCCAAACAGAATCGGTTTTAAATCTAAACCGATTTTGAACCGGTTTTAAATTCAAACCGGTTCTAAACCGATTCACCGAATCAAACTGGTTCAGTCCTAGAGAAAACCAGTTTAGTTTTTTGAATCGAACCATTTTTTGGTTTGATTCAATTCGGTTCAGTTTTTTATGTCAAACCAAACCATGCCCACCCCTAGTGCAGGTGAATTGTGAAAAAGAGATGATCCTAAGATACTGGGGAGTTTATGTGCACAGAGAAGAAACAAACATGGATGATATCCGATTCACGAGTCCATATCCCGAATCATTAGGGTCAGGGTTAGGGAAAAGATGGTTGGAAGTGGAAGGTAGGATATTAAGCGGTGAGGAGGAGAAACGAAGTGAAACAGCTTCAAGCAATGGGGAAGACTCGACTGCTACTACAGAAGCGTCATCATATCATGATTCAAATTCTCACACTCAACACACTCATCAGCGTCACACTTGTAGCCCCTCCTTCTGCTCCTGCTCCTGCTCTTGCGTACCAATATTGTCAAGTTTAAAGAAATTGCTTTGCTGTAAGGTCAAGAGCAGCAGCATTCAAGCGGAAAAAAGTAAGATAGAAATTGGATTCGGGGGCTTCTCAGAAAGCCTCGAAACTGTGGTGGGAGGGAGAGGGGCATGGGGAAGAGTGGGAGGGGGCTACTGGGATGAGGAGGAATGGTTGCCAGAAGCAAAATACGACCACGTAGAAGATGCTGATGTTGAGAAATAAGTGCTGCCTCCTTCCTTCTCAGAAAGCCTCCAAACTGTGGTGGAAAACTTGAACATGGCTCTAAGAGAGAGGAAAGGTTCAAGCTCAGACATAGAAGACGAGGAGGACCAAGACCACGAAGATTATTCAACCTTAGAATGGTTGGAAGAGACGTTATTAAGCGATGAGGAGGAAGGTGAGTCAGAGAGGGAAGCATAGAAGAAGATGTAGAGGTTCCTCTTGATGTGATTCAAATACTCACCCTCCTACTAATATTCTCACTTCTAACCACCTCCTACTCCATCGCCAATATTGTCAATTTTAAGGAAATTGCTATGCTGCTTCAACAGTTTGCTCTGTCTGACTCACAAGCTTTCTCTCTCTCTATGGTCTTTTTCAATGCCTCTATTTTGATCCTCTCTCAAATCTTAAATGCAAAATAATAAATATCCCTCACCTCTCACGTCATGTGAAGATCAAATGCATTTGGCTTTTACATGCAATTAACCATATGTATTGTAGTCTAAAAGGAAGGAAGAAGATGGGGGAGGAAACTGGAAAGGAAAAATGGGGATCTCTCGTGTGGTTAGTTTCTATGCGTTGATTAAAAAGGACTACTTAAGTGATTTACACACACATAGAAGAGATTTAATCTTAAGTACTTGCGTTTACTTTATCAATTGAGTTACTTTTGCACTTTCTACGTCATTATTATTCAAGAGAGAAACTTGTGCAATTTAACAAAAAATGATAATATATAAATTGTTAATTGATTTAATAATATATACAATCGTAAACAAATTTCTAAACTCTTCACCGCCAGCCTGGCCCAGCCACATGGTTGAAACTCTTCACCGCCAGCCTAGCCCAGCCACATGGTTGAAACTCTTCACCGCCAGCCTAGCCCAGCCACATGGTTGACTTTGGGGTTATCTTTTAGATCTTCCTCTAATTTGACCGAACTATCTTGCGTACAAGTTACTGTATATTATTTTAGTAGAAAAACACAAACACGCAAAAGAGATAGTTTATTAGAGATATGCCAAGAACAGCTGACATAATTCAATAATAGCCATCCGGAAACACTATCTAGTCATTGGTAATTTGATAATTTCTTATCTGAGCCCTTTTCTTGAAATATTCGATGAATGTAGTTGGCACCACCTGTTTAAACGTCTCGATTAGGCGCTTAACTAGTCGTTCAACCATCTTACAAAGGGGGAATTGCATCCACCCAAATATGGCGACAGGAAGGAAGGCAGCACTGTAACACAAAATTGAAGCCCAGTTCTGGTTCTCAAACTTAATAGTGAGAAAAATGGTTGAATTGAATGCCAGCGTTGTGCACACCAATGAGAAGAACAAAAATGCAAATCCCAGGTTGAGTTTTCGAGGGAGAGACTTATGGAAATCCCACAACTCAAAGGGAGATGTCAGGATTGAAAGAAACGTCACTACCGAAGCCAATGAGCTGGTGAGTGCCATAACATCCATGACAGTAAAAATGTAGAACACAGGAGAACCAAGAAACACAGGGATGCCTTTTTAAGTTCCACCTGGGATGGTGTAGACTGCAGCAAAGACGACCGTGGCAACAAGGACAGCCACAGTGGAGCATGACTGAGCTGTTTCCTTTATCCAGCATTTTGCTTCTTTGTGCATCTCCTGATGCTCCATTTCCAAAACATCTCCAGCTGTTAGGCCGTCTTTGTCACAATGCATCAAGTAGTGAGGAGGAACAATCTTCCTCACTCGCTGCAAACATAACAAAGAAGAAATTTCATTCTTTTGGGATTAACTTCTCGGAACATTTTGAAAAACTATTATTGATCAGTAAGAAATCAATAGTCACATTTTTTTTAATAGACCAATTCTCATTAATACTATATATATGTTTGAATTACAGAATAACCATTATTTTTAGGTGGTGATCACCTAATTCCTTAAGTGCTGCACAAAAAGATAAAAGCCATTTATAGTCTCTAGTCACAGATAGACGTATAAATACTTCTTACGTAGCTACTTACTTCATACCAGCGCAACTCATCTTGCAGTTGGAATGCCACACCAGGTAGGTGCTGCTCTTTGTAAAACTCCATTCTTGAAACTTGGTGCAAGAGAGTACGACCTTCTTCAGTTATCCGAGATATCAATGATTTAAATGCTCCATTTCTCCTTATCATTTTAAAGATTTTCAGCTGACGGTGCTTCACAGCCATGTGCAGAACGTTGTGCTCATCCTCGCTAACGTGACAAACAGCCTCAGGATTCATGTCAATGATTTTTTCAACGATTTCTACAATTCCTGCGCCAGCTGCCATGAGAAGCGGTGTATAATGTTTAGAACGGGGTATTTCTACAGTAACTGCCATGAGTAAAGGTGTATAGCTGCTTTCAGAATGGGATATTTCAACATTAGTCTCCCGCTTCTCCTTCATCAGTTGAATTTGCTTTATCCTATCTGATTTGGAGGAAAGAATTGGCAATACAATCAATGGTTGTTGATTTTCATGAAAAGAAATCTGCCATGATAGGTACTTCTGCACTAACATCTCTGCCAGATGCTCTGCTAACTTATGCTTCTTCTTTTCTTGCCAAATACGTCCAATCCCATTGAACTCTGCACATGATCAAGCATAAAATTGATCAAACTGAAACCAATCATAAACCACAACATAGTTATTTCAGTTGGTAATTAAACGGTTTTTTTGAGGATGAGATAGTGCTACTAACATTAAATACATTGTTAAGTAAAAAATAATCTGTTAGTTAGTAATTAAAGTTGAAACTCGCTAGTAATGCTTTGATTTTACTTGTTCGTACCTCTAGCCAGAGTTCTCCAAACAGCATAGTTAATCCTTGAAATACCTGCAAACTTGTAAATTTTTCTCACATGAGCAGAGACATATATTTGTATTTGCCATTAGGAATTTCATCTGCTTAGTATATATAACTGAACAATAACAACTCTTTTCCATGAGTACCTGCACTGGGTAGCTTTGCCTTGTCCTGTTGGCCGCTTTCTAAATCTCTCCTCTGTCTGAACTCAACACTGCCAGCATTATCATCATCATCAATTTCATATCCTTCCTCAGGAAGCACTGTGTCAGCCAAATTATAATTAATAAACACCAATCTTAGACCCGTGCATATCGTACTATACAGAGAGAGGAAGCTAGAGCGCTGTTGAGAATGCAGTTCTACACAATATGGGAAAATGGAATATGGAGACAGAGATGTACAACAATATATAAGGTTCTTCAAGGTTCCTAGTGAGGGGGGCTTGGCTCTGAAAAACAAGCGGCATATTGGATAGAAGTTGAAGACATGTCAGTCCACTATCTTTATGTTGAGCTAGTCTTTCATCCTTACTCAATAACCAAATAGCAACATCTGCACCAGAAAGTGACACTTAATATTCGGTGCTCATTGATTCTTAATCCCCGGAAACAAGAAAATAAAGTAACAAAATCTACTTTATGGATGGAGAGCTTGATACTAATACCCTACATACATCCATGTATTCTTCTCTTAACTATTAATTAATTGAGAGAGATTCTACAGGGATATAAAGAGAGACCTACCAAAAAACTGCCCAAGAATGCTAGCGTGAAGAATGGAACATTTGTCAAATCCAACAAAATGCCTTCGTATGTCACCATCCACATGTTTGGCCATATACTTGAGCATCTTTAGCTTGCCGAGCTTAGCAGCCCTGAACAGAGGGGTTTCACCTGAGTCATTTATGAGCTCTACTAGTGGCCGTTGCTTTTCTTCTGGTTCCTCTGGTGGTGGCTGCAGATTCATCTCAAACTTGAATACAACACCCGCCATCTCCACCGTTGTGCAGAAGATGATCTCATGCAGAAGGGTATTATTCACGCAATTCCCCTTCCTCAGCGCATGCCACCTATCTGCTTCAGGTAGCATTTCCAACAATTCCTGCAAGAGCTGTGGATTCTCAGAGCGAGTTACAATGTGAATGGCAGTGTTTCCGAACAAGTCAAAAGGCTCAAGCAAACGCTTCTTGTCTCCCTCAAAGATTTTCTTGAAAACTGCCCAGTGTTCAGTCCTAGCAGCTTTTTGAGCTCTTCTCATTTTCTCATCAAATATAGAGGTTTGTCCTTCTGTCCCTTCCTCCGCCCTTGCCATTTTTCTCTCTCTCTCTCTCTCAACAATACACACACTCAATAATCAGTATGTAACCACTCATGCACACACCAGCTAGCTAGTGTTCAATAATTTTATATATAAACCTAAGGTTATCTCATTTGGTGCGATCAAATTATATTTTGTTTTTGCATTCGTGCAAATGAAGGGTTTATGAGCACCAATTCTTTATTAGTTCCACAAGAAAAGTTTCATGCACAACATAAAGCTGTTAACACTCTTAAAGCAGTTTCTTCCCTCCTTTGTTATTCTAAATGACTGCCATTATTCTTTGCTTAAGCTTTTAACACTCTTAAAGCAGTTTCTTCCCTCCTTTGTTATTATTCTAAATGACTGCCATTATTCTTTGCTAACATAAATAGAAGGTATATAGTAAATTATTTTTCTTTTTCCTCAATTTTATATTTACTAGGTAGACATCTATTGTATTATAAAGATTTATATAAAATTCTCTTGTATTTATAAAAGCTATTACAATTAACTCTAAAATGATTTCATAAGTTAACTGAGCTGTTACATCATTCACGTTTTATGGTCAAGTGTTATTCTTACATTTTTACGTTTTATGGTCAATTTTATTCTAACTTCAGTACCATCTTGGGAAGGTGATTTTGTTTCGTGAGCTAAATATCTAAGTTGCAAATTCTGAACTTTAATTGATGATTCATAACTTTATGTTTGGACCGAGTAGGTTCTATATACTAACATTCTAATTTATATATAATTGGTAAAAGGTACAACTTTTGCAAGTATGTTGCACTTTTTACCAAATTATTATTATTGTTGTTGTACCAAATGAATTTGGTTGACTGGGTTAGTGACTACCTACTGAAGAAAAAATAATTGAAGCAGCCCGTAAAAGCTTGAAATGGAGGAATTTAGGGAGGAAAAGATGAGAAGCCTGTGTTACCTTTTGGTAGAAAAGCAGCCCATAAAATTGTTAAATAATACTATTATTATTATGCTAACAAAAATTTAATATACAACATAGAGTCTCAAACACATGCTTAAGGTGGGATTCGTGGGAATACACAATTGGGTACCACATAGCTGAAAATTTTGGAATTTGATTTAGATGAACTTCTTGAAGAATATTGGTTACGATAAGAAGTTAAGAAATAAAGTTTTCAGATTTATCATCTAAATAATGGAAGATGAAATGCATAAAGTTTCAAACATCATAGGTGGTGTCAAGTGAAAATACAGGATTACATATGAAATCTGAGGTTGAAAAACAAAAAAATTGTGATGCATAACTAAGGATTCGTTTGGATTAGTAGTTTTGAGTGGAATGGAATAGAATGAAATAGAATACAGATAGGTTTCATTGTTTTGTTAGGTTAAAAATGGATGGAATGAAATGGGAGTAGACCCACCAGAAACCATCAATTTTCTTTCCCCTCAATTTGGGAAGTATAAGATAAAATCATCTTTTTTAGTATACATATCATCTCATCCCACCAAAAACTATCCACTTATCAAATAATAAAATGGTAACTTTACTCCATTCCATCTTAAAATATCCAATCAATAGAATGGTACTTTTTTTCCATCTCATCCTATCCTATTCCATTCTATTTTATCTATTACTAAATATTCAAACATAATCTGAGGGTTTACACCTCGGGGGAAGAAAGCACAGATTGTAGAACATGTCAAGCGAAGCTGATATTTGCAAACAAAGAAAGTAACTCTCAAGGAAAAGTCAAATTTATTTCCCTACACCAATTGTTTGTATTCAATTTCTATTCTGCTAAGGATTGGTTTTTGGTAACCAGGATGAATTAGCTGTTGGGTACCAGAGTTATAGAAAACAGTATCACACAACTAAAATAGAGTTGAGAAAAGAGGAACTGACACAAAATATTTAACGTGGAAAACCCTCTAATGATGATGAGGGAAAAACCACGGACAAGAGTAGAAAAGTTTTTACTATGAGGAAGAAATTACAAGACCTCTCTCTAGATACAAGGAGAGAACTATACAAGAGAAAGAAGAGGAAATTTTGGGATGTTTAAAACTAATGGAGGAGGTCCTTATTTATAGGAAAACCTCCTCCACAAATACCAACTCCCACTAGATGTGGGACTTCTAGTTCAACAATTCTCCCACTTGAAGATTTGACTGAGTCAATCATATCTTCACACCACTCTTTCTACCTTGTCATTCCATGTTGCTTACGTTTCTGATAGGCCATAGGAGGATCGACACCAAATAAACTTGTCAGTGTTAATTGGCTTTGTCATAACATCTGCTAGGTTGTCTTTGTGTGAATCTTCTGCATATCCACACTCCCTTCTTCTACTACTTCTCGAACAAAGTGATACTGGATACCTATGTGTTTTGTCCTTGAATGAAAAGCTGGATTTCTTGCAATATGCAAGGCACTCTGACTGTCACAATACACAGTAATTATCTGCTGCTTGTGCCCGAGTTCTTCCATTAACCTTTTAATCCAAATAGCTTCCTTACAAGCTTGGGTAGCTGCCATGTATTCAGCTTCTGTAGTAGACAGAGCTACAATAGTCTGTAGCTTAGATAACCAGCTGACCGCTCCTCCTGTAAGTGTGAACACATAACCAGTAGTAGATTTTCTTTTATCAAGATCACCTGCAAAATCTGAATCAACATATCCCTTGACAACAAACTCTGATCCTCCAAAACATAATGCAGACACGAGGTCCCTTTAATGTATCTTAGGATCCTCTTAATAATATTCAATGCTCTTTACCAGGATCTGCCATAAAACGACTGACCGCTCCCACTGCTTGTGCAATGTCTGGTCTTGTACATATCATAGCATACATAAGGCTTCCCACTGCTGATGCATACGGTACTCGAGACATTTCCATCCTCTCTGCTTCACTGCTAGGACTCATACTTGAGGATAATTTGTAATTGACAGGAAGTGGGGTAGAGATTGGCTTACAATCTTGCATATTGAAGCGCCGCAAGATTTTCTTCAAATAGTTCTTTTGAGAAGGCCAAATCTTCCTATCTTTTCTGTCTCGGTGAATTTGCATCCCTAAAATCTTGTTTGCTGGTCCCAAGTCCTTCATATCAAACTCCCTAGCCAACTGTGCCTTCAATTCTTGGACTCGAACTTTGTTGGGGCCTACCACCAACATGTCATCCACGTACAACAACAAGATGATAAAATCATCATCACCAAACCTCTTGTAATATGTACAATGGTCTGAACTCAGTCTGTTGTATTTGAGGCTAATAATGAAGGAATCAAATCTCTTGTACCAACACCTTGGCGCCTACTTTAGACCGTACAGAGATTTGGTTAACCTGCAAACCAAGTTTTCTTCTCTTTGTTCTTTAAAACCTTCTGGTTGGAGCATATATATCTCCTCTTCAAGTTCTCCATGAAGAAAAGCAGTTTTCACATCTAATTGTTCAAGATGTAAATCAAATACAAAGACACATAGCTAGGACTACTCTGATAGTAGTAAGTCGACAATAGGAGAATATCTCATTGAAATCAATTCCTTCTTTACGAGCATACCCTTTGACCACCAGCCTTGCACGATATCGTTCCACTTCATCGTTGCCATCTCTTTTGATCTTATAGACCCATTTGTTACCAATGGCTTTCCGTCCCTTTGGAAGTTCAACAAGTTCCCATGTCTTGTTTCTATGTAGGGCTTCCATTTCTTCTTGTATTCTTTGCTATCCATAGAGAAGCTTCGAGCTACTCACGGCCCTCCTGAAAGGTTGACGGCTCTCCTTCTTACGTTAGAAGACAATATGCATCGTGGCTTGCCATAACATAGTCTGAGTGCCATGAAGGTGCTCGTATCTGACGAGTTGATCGCCGAACTTCTGTATCATTGGCCTCATATGGTTCTTGTTCTTCGTGCTCTGGTTCTTGTTTTGCTTCAAAGGAATCTTCTTCTCCAGCTTTTCTATCTATACGTAAGTAGTAGTAGTCTCTTTCAAAAGTCTTGTCATCTTCTTGTTTTCTTTGCAGTTCATTTTCTCGCAAATATCACATCTCTGCTGATAATAACCTTGTGGGCAGTGGGATCCCACAGGTGATACCCCTTAACACCATCAGCATAACCCAAGAATATGCATTTCTTGGATTTTGGATCCAGCTTCGTTCTTTCTTGGGAATTGTACATCACATATGCAGGACATCCGAACACATGAAGATAAGAATAATCTGCTGGTTTTCCATTCCACATCTCCATTGGTGTCTTTAAACCAATTGCGCAGTTGATGGCGACCGATTTATCACGTAATGTGCGTTTTGATCCTTATCCCCAGAAAGACTTGGCTAGACCTGCAGTTCGCAACATAGCTCTTGTTCTTTCTAGGAGAGTTCTATTCATCCGCTCTGCTACACCATTTTGCTGAGGTGTGTATGCAACAGTAAACTGCCTTTTAATACCCTCTTGCTTGCAAAATGTGAGAAAATTACCATCTGTATATTCTCCTCCATTGTCTGTCCTCAAGCACTTGATCCTCTTTCCGGATTCAAGTTCTACTCTTGCTTTAAAGTCTTTGAAGATTGGAAGCACATCTGACTTCTTCTTGATTGGGTACACCCATAATCTCCTAGAGAAATCATCAATGAATGATACAGAGTATTTTGCTCCTCCTAGGGACATTTCTGGTGACTCCCACACATCAGAATGAATCAAGTCTAGTATGCACTTGCTTCTAGCAGTTGATCTATCAAACTTTAATCTATGCTGCTTGCTTGTAACACAGTGCTCACAAAGAGGTAAGTTTACCGATTTGAGCCCGGGAAGGAGATCACGTTCCGTGAGAATCTTCAAACCACGTTCCGACATATGGCCTAATTTGCGATGCCACATTATCGTTGATTCTTCTTGGCCTGCTAATGCAACTGATGCATTTGCCTTTTGTAGTGTATCTCCCACAAGCATGTATAGATTTGCCGCAATTTTTTCTGCTTTCATCACCACTAGAGCACCTTTAACAACCTTCAAGATCCCATCTTCAATATGAGTCTTGCACTCGAGGTCATCCAATTGCCCAATAGACAATAAATTCTTCTTTAAACCTTTCACATGTCGTACCCCTTGAATTGTGCGAACAGTACCATCGTGTAATTTTATTTTGACAGTACCAACTCCAGCAATCTCCAAGGCATGATCATTTCCCATGAATACAGATCCTTCTGAGATAGGTTCATAAGTACTAAACCAATCTCGTTGTGAAGTCATGTGCCATGTTGCTCCTGAATCCATAATCCAAACATCATTGAGCTGTTTTTCGCCTTTGGAACCAATTGCTACTTCGCTGTAAAGGATTTCTCCATCATCAGAGGTACTCGTAACACATCCTTAAGATGTTGTTGCTTCAGGAGCTTTATCTGCATTTTTCTTATTGTGCCAACAATCTTTCTTCAAGTGTCCTCTCATGCCACAAAGGTAGCATTTGAAGTTCTTCCTTCTTCGTGATTTTGATCTACTCTGATTTCGGCTCCCACTAGAGCCACGTTCCGTTGATCTTCCTCTCATCATCGACAAAGCCTCTGCATGCTGTGAGCTTTCCAATCTGTCTTCCTTGTTCTTCCGCCTGGATTCTTCTTCAAGAATAACAGCAGCAACGTCATCAAATCGAAGATTATCAGCAACATTATTATTTGTTATGTTGATGATGAGTTGATCATAAGAGTCAGGTAGACTTTGAAGTAGAAGCTCTGCACGTTCATTTTCTATAAGGAGAAATTACTCCCATTGAACCTCTCAATCTCATATTTTGTCGCCATGGTTTTACACCAAATAATTTTCAACTAAACCGGTTTGCACTATTTCACCGTAAATAGTACCGTATACGTGAACAGTATTGTATGTATTACCATATACTAGAACAAATCCAGTATGCGTTAACAATTACTGTAAAAGTATACAACTATATGTATGAATAGTCACCGTGAATAGTACCCGCAGCGTGAATAGTGCCGTGATTCGGAATAGTGACCGTAGAGGAAGTGAATAGTGTACCAGGCAAGTTCCCAGGAAAGAGAGGTGAGTCACTAATGGACACGCTTAAATACCAAGTCTTTCCTAGCCAGAACTTTTCTAGACATACACTCCCACACTACCACACTTTAATTCCAGCAACAAGAATAATCCTTTTCTGATGTGGAAGATCAGTCAATACTGTAACCACAGAGCATACTAAGAATTTTCTTCTGACCCTTGCACCGTAGTAACCGAGAGCTCTGATACCACTGACAAGAAAATAAAATAAAGTGTGGTTATGTTTTTTTTGGTTCTCTTTTGTCCCGGCAACGGAACCACAAAATTCTGATGCGTGCGGATGTAGTGATTAAAATTAAGATAAAAATCAGTTGTCAGGCCCACCAGAAAATAAAAACCTTACAACTAGTTGTAGTTAGTAAGGGTCGATCCACAGAGAACCAATTCAATTAACACTATTAAACAATTCCCAATTTAGACTCTGATTAACAATAAACAGTAAAAGGGGGGTTTTGGAGTTTTGATGAACAATGAACAGCTTCAAAGATAACAATGAACAAATTGAAATCAACAATATAAGAAAATTGGTTAAGAGATTGAATCCACCACTAGATTTATATGATAATGTAAATCCACATATCCTTTTTATTCCAACATGCTCAATTATGTTTTTATGCAATTGTGAGAATAAATCTTTGTTTACCTTACGTGTTGACCAATTTAGCAACCGCTCAAATCAACTCCTAATCACTGATTAGTCATAAAGCAACCACTCTTACAACTATCCAACAATTGCATTAAGATTTAGAAAACCAATTACACTAAGGTCTAATCACACACCGGGATTAAATTACTTAGAACATATATTTCTTTAGATCTAATACATGGCAATCGCGCATAATAAACCCAGATCTACCACTTTTATAACGGCAAATAGCACAAAGATAATTATACCCACATGAACATCATACATCCCACTAGATCTACTACCGCAACCGCGCATAATAAACCTAGATCTACTACTTTGAAAGTAGGAACAAGTACAAAAACCTTCATACCAACAATAGATTGAGAAATATATGAATAAAAACATAAGCGTGTTGAAATAATCAAATATGTAAAGTTTACAACATTAATACTAGCGGTTTCATCACCCCTTAACCAAGGGAGGTTTAGTTACACATAGCTAGAAAGAAATCACAAGAAAAACTGAGAGAAAATGAAGGAGAGTTCCCCCCTCCCTATGATAACCAATGGTGCCTTTTTATAGAAGTCTAGGGTAACAAAATGACAAAGGTGAGTGGATGGATGAGTGGGTTAGTGGAGTGGGGTGGTTGAGTGGGTGAGTGGTTAAGTGGGTTAGTTTGAGTGGAGTGGATTAAATATTGGTTGAGTGGATTAGTTGAGTGGATGATTGGTTGATTTTGTTGAGTGGGTTGGTTTAGTGGGTGAGTGGTTGAGTGGTTGAGTGGATGAGTGGAGTGGATTAAATATTGGTTGAGTGGGTTAGTTGAGTGGATGAGTGGTTGAGTGGGTGAGTGGATGGATGGGTGGATGGATTAGTGGATGGGTGGGTGGAGTGGTTAAGTAGTTGAATTAGTGAAAAATTCCAAAGGACTTTTGGTGAGTGGGAAATTATGGACATGAATGGGTGAGTGGATGGATTAGTGGATGGATTAGTGGATGAGTGGGTAGACGAAAATTTCGTATCTGACTTGGAAGCCAAAAACGACCCACTATACTTCAGAACCACGAAAAGTGTTCTTCATGAAAGTTGTAGATCCTTGTCTTGGCTATAAAATGGATAGCTGATTCGTCCAATTTGGCTTCCTTAAGCCCAAGATATGTCCCAAATACCGTAGGTTACTCAAACCCAACTTCAGCACCTCTGTTCCAACTTGCAAGCTCAAAATGACCTACTAGACTTCTTTTTCTCAAAATGTGTTCTTCATGAAAGTTGTTTATTTGGATCTTGACTATCCACTGTCCAAATTTCAGCCCATCTCTATTATTACATCTTGAGATATGATTTTATGAGTGCACACTGTTCGGATTCTACTGACAGAACTCGTATTCTGACTTCCATGTAAACTTAGGTCCCTTAGACATCTGAATCGGACTTCGAGCTCTTCATCAAAGTTGTAGAGCTTCCTCTTAGCTTTCCTACAAGATAAAATTCATGATTGTCAGATATTAAAAACTCAAGTTATGACCAAAATACAGAAACAGTATAAAATCTCAATAATGCTAAAAATATTCAATTAGGACCAATTTGAGCTCAAACTCACAAAATCATATCAAACTCAATCAATTAAGAATATGGAGAGTGTAAATGACTAAATATAAGGGTTTCTTAATGAATAAAATATGTGTTTATCAAATTCCCCCACACTTAGCTTTTTGCACTCCTGGACAAAACTCAAGACCAAAACAAGGACATAAGAGATTAACAAAATTTTAAATTCCAACGACATTCAAGAGTCCAAAATTTTACAATCAAAAGAACAACCAAAGGTTCAAGGATCAAAACATTCATGAGTTAACAATTCTCCACATCTCAAACCAACAAGTAAGGTATCTTCAACATGAATCGAGAATGATAGATCTTCACAAGATTCCCTCTCAATCTCTCAAGTGTTTAAAAGGTAGGTATTTCACTTAATTCAACCCATGAAAATTACACTACCATAAGCTTGCTTATCTTCTACTTCTCCACTACTCAAAACACATGCATACACAAATCATGAGGACTTTATTCAAGGTTGTAGTGAGGTTAAGGTAACAGAAGAGGATAAAATGGATATGAGAGGATAAATACAAAAGAGAATAAAGCAAATGAGAGCTGAGTTCAAATAACAAGCATAAAAGTTCATCCCAACTCTAATGTATATCCCTTTACATATTCATTTCCCAATCCTTTTTTTTTTTAGGCACTCTTTCCTTTTTCAACAACCATTTTGTATACACACCCCCACACTTGTTCAAAAACTCATCCATTAACAAAGTTAATGTTCTTTTATTCCCTAAGATAAAATAAGAACACGATTTTTCATTTAAGATACATAATGAGTTAGAAACAAGGAATGGTCAAATAAGCTCAAAGGGGTTAAGCAAAGGAAAATATACAAGGTTGGCAGGAATCAGAGAATTTCCAAGAAGTCAAAAGAGTGCTTGATATCAAATTGAAAACAAGGTTGGCTATTTGGTTAAACTAGCTAATTAAGAAAGAGGGCCTCAATCATGTTCATGCATGCATGCAGTGAAATGTAGCCTTAAAAAGAATCAAAGCAAGTTTAGAGTGGTCATTAACATGAGTGAAAATCACACAAGAAAAGAAGAGAATGGCATAAATGTTGAATCCATCCATTAGGCTCAAAATCTCACAAGGTATGCATCCATCAAACTCAATTCATCAATTTAATCATCCATCACTAAGCATATCAGTTCAAGAAGGAGAAAAGTTATTCAATCATGCAATGAACCCCTTTTTTTTCTTTTCTTTTTTTTTTTTGAATTTTTTTTTTTACAAAAAGAACATCTTGAAATCTCTCCCCACGCTTAATATAACATTGCCTTCAATGTGAAAGAGAGATATAGAAAAGAGCAACACAACCTGATAAGAAGTGAATCAACGCCAAGCAGAAAAGAAACACACTGTCAGTTACGCATCACACCCTGAAAAGAATTCAAACAAGAAAATGTTAGTACTTCCACAATTTAATACTAATTAATTACTACCTAAAAAAACTCCTTACTCTGCCATCACTAATTGATTTAATAAGTACATGACAATCATATCATACTTTCCAAACAACACAACAAATTTCTAGAGTGATTATTACTCCCATTGATACCACTTGTTGGGTACCAGAGTTATAGAAAACAGTATCACACAACTAAAATAGAGTTGAGAAAAGAGAAACTGACACAAAATATTTAACGTGAAAAACCCTCTAATAATGATGAGGGAAAAATCACGGACAAGAGTAGAAAAGTTTTTACTATGAGGAAGAAATTACAAGACCTCTCTCTAGATACAAGGAGAGAACTATATAAGAGAAAGAAGAGGAAATTTTGAGATGTATAAAACTAATGGAGGAGGTCTTTATTTATAGGAAAACCTCCTCCACAAATACCAACTCCCACTAGATGTGGGACTTCTAGTTCAACATTAGCGAACTTGTATATTTTCTTGCCAATCATATTGAAGCTGTTGACAAAGTTTTGAAAAATGCTCATGGAAATCTCAAGCTAATAATAGTACCTCATATTCAAAAGACATTGCAAGGATAGCTGCACTAGAGCTTTTATTCATGATCCAGGAGATTACTTTTAGCTGTCTTGATGAATGATATGTCAAGACATGAATCACGGAACAAATAACTGTTGCTTTGCGTTATGGTGGCCGGCTATCACAGCCTATTTCAAGAATGTCACGAATCTATTCCTTTCTGGAATCCTCTCGTATTGCTCCAATGCACATTTCCATGCCTGTAAACTTATGTGAATCAACTTGGAGCCTATTACCTTCAAAACCAATGGAAGGCCCTGTGCGTAACTTACTACACGATTAGACATATCTTCATAACCTCTTGCAGGTTGGCTCGTGTTGAAGGCGTACCAACAAAAGAGTTCAAGAGAATCACGGTCATTCAGCCCCTTCATTTGATATGTCCTTTCAACATGATGGGCAACCAGCAAATGTTTATCTCTTGTTGTTACAATAATCTTGCTACCAGAACCAAACCAATCGCATCCTCCAGCCAACTTTTCTAACTGTTCTATCCCATCAACATCATCAAGAACCAGAAGAACTCTTTTATGGCGAAGCCTGTGTTTTATTTTAGAGAATCTTTGAAAGTTGAGCGAGGCACCGAGTGGAAGATGCGTAGTTTTTAGAGAAGACAATGATGGAGATCCTGGCAGAGGAGGGTGAGTTGTTACTACCGAGGACGGCGTTGATTCCCTTCCGCCGGAGACCGTCGTACAGAGTGGCTGCGAACGAGTGGCGGGTGTCTTGGGGCCGGAAACTGAGAAAAACGTGACAGGTTTGGCCGGAGAACGCAGGGGACGGTGAAGCTTCTTCTGCCATGGCTGTAATGTAATGTCCGATTTTGACTCTCAGAAAATACCTATCGACGGAGTTGTGTATTAACTAGATTAAATGTTTATCATTGGTGACCGGAATCAGAATCAGAATCAGAATCAGAATCAGAATCAGAATCAGATCCTCCCTCATTTCGTTTTTGTGTTTGTCTAATCTTAGCCGCTGATTTGTACAGTTAGAAAATATCCGCGTAATTTGTCTCTCACTGTTTTCCTTCAAATTAAGAGTGTGGATATTTAACCAAAAATAAAAAAACTAAAAAATTGCGGATTCGATTGGTAACTTCGGGAAATTTTTTTTTTTTTAAATAATACGACAATGTAAAATACAACCAAATTTATTGTATTTTGTACTCATTTCAATTCAGTATTTGCCTTTAGATTTGGAGCTTCTTGTAGGTCAACCTGCAGCGGAGGCCTTTCCATAGTTATTGACTTTGTACTCAACAATGACTCAAGTGAGTAATTACCAACGAAAAACATGTAAATATGTTATCACGTTTCTTCTTATTAAAGTAACCTCTAACTCTATTTAGAAGTGTAAAAATAGGTTCAATCTGTTGAGTTAACTCGTTAATTTATTATTTTTTAGTAGGTTGAGTTTAAAATTTTAATTCACTTTTATTTTTTCAATCCGTATAATTCGTCTCGCATAATTCGCGAGTTAAGCAAGACGGAGGTAAATTGGCTCGTCGAGTTAAACTTTTTTTAAAAAGTGTAATAAATGAATTTTTTATTTATGTTTGTAGTATTTTTATACATATGATACTAATTTTATTTTATTTTTTATTTTTTAGTCATTATAAATTATAATTTTTCTATTTTTACAAAAAAATTATGGTTTTTTTTTATTTTTATACAATTTGTTTTTATTTTTTAGGTGGGTTGACCTAGCAACCCGCCTACTTTTTTCATTTTCTACCTATGAAGCACGGACACGTCAATTATGAGACATGTCCACGTGTCATGCATATCCAAATGTGTTCGATTAAAAAATATTATTTTTTAAGTTTGGACACGTCTTGAACACGCTCGAACACTTCTCAGACACTTCTCCGACACGCTCGGACACTTCTCCGACACGATTAAGACACAACTTGAACACGACCCATTAATATTTTTTTAAAAAAAATCTTAATTTCCATACTAACGTTGATTAGCTGAGCTCATAACTCATTTCAATTTCACGTGGTGACGTCCAAGCCACTATTTTCATATACTAGTATTTTAAATTTTATCTTTTCGCACTTATTTTTCGCTATTAAACTTTTAAGTTTTATCTTTTCACACAACACTATTTTCATCTGCTCCTTCTACCTCTGCTCGTACTAAGTCATTCACTTCGTTGTCACAGAAGCTTGCCTCACACCAATATTCTCTCTAATTATTATTTTTATACACATGTACTTATATATGATTAGTTCTATTAGAAAAAGTTAGTTTAAGAGATTTTTTAAATTATGTTAATAGAAATTATGTTCTATATTTTTTAGGAAGGGCTTACTAAGTAACAAATATTAGTATATATGACATATATTAAAATATTAGAAATCTTGAGAACTTATAAAAATGATATTAATGAATTATGAATTTTTTTCTTAAATTTTGAAATATATATATATATATATATATATATATATATATATATATATATATATATGTATGTCCATGTCTATAATTTTTGAAATTAGTGTGTCCCCGTATTCGTGTCCATGTCTGTATCCATGTCGTGTCCGTGTTTGTGTCTGTACTTTATAGTTTTCTACTTTAGGCAGGTCAACCCGCCAATCTATTCTAAAGCGGGGTGGATTGACTATTCTAACTCATTTTTTAAAACAAATTAACCCGTTCCGCCTCGTATTTTAACGAGTTGAAAGCGGGACGAGTCGAACAGAAAGAGCTGACCTATTTTGTCACCTCTACCTCTGTTGATGCAACAGACTTTTGAAAAAAGAAATAACTGTTGAAGTTGAATGACTACCCTTCATTTAATATAATTTTCTAATTTTTCTTTGTATAATTGTTTAATATATAATATATAATTATTGGAGTTGGCATAAAAATCGATCTTATTCTAAAAGCTGTGTAAACTTACTCATTGGGGTTCTTTTTTACCCTTATTGTGGTGATCGTGAACTTCTAATTACAGTCAAGGAATGTGTGGTGCAAGCCTAATAGTTGGGTCTTCAGAATGGAGAAATTTTAACAAGATCTTAAAACAAGAATAAATGTATATTTTAAGAAGATCTTTAATATTAGTTTAAGTTACTTTAATTAAAATTTATGTGAATATAATTAAAATTAAATATATTTTTTTCTAAAACATGTATTTATTGTTACTTTATTATGATGCAATAATTTATATTTCAAAATGTGCTTTTGGAGGGGATGCACAAGGCGCAAGTCAGTTAGAGGGTTGAGGATATTTGTTGCATCGTGGTTCATAGATTGGGAACATAACGTGCAACAATTATTTCTGTATCAGTCATGTTAATGTGACAGCAGATAGGCTACATGTGCAAAGTGCTACTATGTATATTTTTTTTATTTAATTTCAATTAACACTCATTCAAAAAAATGTAAAGATTCGAGCTTTAAAACCCTGAGCTTTCAGTATCATTACCCTTCATTCCGCAAAACATTGTTCTCTTTCTCGATGGTTAAGCAACCGTCCAACTTGTATTATGTTAGTTCTAGATTTGGATTTTTTTTAAAGAAAATATTTTAATAAGTACATGTAAGAAACAAAAGAAAATATAAAGGGAAAAAAGGAGACATTCTCCACTAAAGAAAAGAGGCCACATTTATGTTTTTTTTTATACAAATTATTGTGCAATTTCAAATTAAAAATAATAATTAGGTAATGTTCTCCTAAAAATAGTAATTCTAAGATTCAAATTCTTTACTTTATAAATAAAGTTTGTTAAGGATCACAGTCTAATTCTATAAATTAAGTAAACACAAAAAATGTAGCAATTTTAATATTGTATCTCATCTCAGACTCTCTTTCTTTTCCTTCTTTATGAATTCTAACGTCAGTTACTCCTCTTTTCCTTCTTTTTCATCCATCGGAGGGGGGTGATTTGCGCTATTTTTTGGCCTGGAATCACCCATCTACATCGTTCTTTTTCTCATTTTATCTAAATAAGCGGTTTTTCCACATAGATCTGATTTTTCTTTCGTGTTTTTCCGTGTCTTCGTCGTCTGCGTGCGGCGGTGTTTTGTTTATCGTTTTGATGCGGCGTCATTTGATTTCCCATCTTGTTGCGGTGGTTTTCCGTCTTGTTACGGTGTTTGTTTGGTTCAGATTGATAGATCAGCTTCGATCCATTACAGATTCAATTAAGACTTGGGCGTCAACATTACAGATCCGAAAGCATGGATATTTCTGTCACTTTAATTTTGTTACATTTGTAGGCATTTTGTCGTGTTATGCTATTAACTTGGGTGCTGTGAGTTTGTTCACAAATTCATTCTTTTCAGCTTTTAGCGATGTTGAATTTGTGTTATTCTCGATATATTTTACCAATTTGAATGAATGAATATCTTTTTTAATCAAAAAAAATTTTTTCTTCTATAAATTAAGTACACATGTGAAAAAACAAAAGAAAAAAAAAATAAAAAAGAGGTCACACTCTCCACCAAATAAAAAGAAGCCACATTTATGTTTGTGGAAGATGTAACATTTTTTCTAGAGACAAAAGCATATACCAATTTACAATTATTATGCATTTGCTAACGATCTATGTAACCACAAGAATTACCAAAAATGACTTCGCTCTACATATCACTGAAACTTACAATAGTTAATCAATAAAAAACAATCAACAAGCTCCTCTTTTTTTTTATAAGAAAAAAAGGAGAATATTTACTTATACAAAAATTTCCAAACACACTTACCCATGGGCCATGGCAGAAACCACCTTTGTTTGGTTGCATGAAGATAACATATGGCGTTGAGTTCTCCTAAAATAAGTGAAATGAAAAATAAAATTGTTAAATCTTGAAACAATTAAAATGTAATTGACATAAAGAAAATTAATTGGTTTTTGACTTTTTGTGAGAAGGGTAATTTGAGAAACAAAAAAAAAAGGAAGAAGCGCAGCTCACTTTTTCCTCGTCTTTGTGGTATGTTTTCCTTTATCCTTAGACTTGTACCTTCTCATGAGTTTCTTTGGTGGCTCATGTTGAGGATAAAATGTAACTTTCCGTTTTAACATATTTCTTGCAATTGTCGTGGAAGTCAAGAAGACCCCAATAGAGTTATTGAAACTGGGACTCTTGAATTGAATATCATCCATGTTTATTTGTTGCTTGTACACATAAACTCCAGAGTTACTTATGGTCAACTTTGGTGAATTGCATATAGCTTGTATTTCCACATCATTCCAATCATGCATTAATAATGCATCAAGGCCTTGCCACTCTACTTCTTGAAAAATTCTCCGAATATCAAACAAAAACACATTGCTTTCTACACATGGGTAAGAGAATTGACCGAATTTAGGTACGTACTCACGACTATTAATGCACATTTTAGCCTCAACACGACACTCTCTTTCATTCTTTGAATCTACATCGACACTTCCCAAAACAAAGGCTAAAATAATAGCAGGAAACTTCCCACGAGCAGAGAAAGACACCGTCCTTCCTTTGCAATGATGGTCAAACCAATCCGGCATTGGTGTTTCTGGCATTCCTATTAACAAGTCACAAAACTCGTTCATCGCCTGAAACACACAACAACAATGACCATGACATTTGTCATACTAAAAAATAAGTACTGAGACAATTTTTCCATTTTGGTTTGTTCAAGCATGTGAAAAAGGTAATTTGAACATGGAACTGGAATATTCATTACATTTGAAATTGATCCCACAGAATAAATGAAGGTTCCCATAAAAAAAATCAATTCAATGATTAAAATTTGAATAAAATAATAACAATTTTTCATGCATGACATATTTATTAAGTACACTAAAGAAAAATATGATAGAAAAATTATATGAACTTATAACCAGCTTACAAAATAATTTAATCTATGTTATAATATAACCTATAAAAATGTAAGGAACAATTATAAAGTTGAATAGAACAGTAAGAACTTCTGAATAACACTCTCTGCAATTATATTATTGATAATAAAAATCCATTACAATGGAAATTTACAACTCAATAAGCTAGAGTTGTAATGTTGCAGAGACAAAATAACAGAACGAGAAACAGAAACTTCAGAGGGATAAGAAAGAGAGAGAAGAGAGAGAATACTCTTCACACATTTAACACCCCCTTCAATCCTTAGTCTACTCCTATATGCATTAGCTCACTGCACGTAATCCGTTAGTCTGGAGTTGGTTACTCTCACCCTGCAGCTTCTCCTCCACTCCTGAATTTGTGGATCTTGAGCCATGTGGTCTGCCACATCAGCTTGGCTGACTTGTCCTTGATCACTTACATTTGCCACTTCATTCTCCATCATGACTTCCATCTTAGCAGGCTTCATAACATTACTCCCCCCATTAAGACAAACCTTGTCCTCAAGGTTTAAGTTTGGGAAATTTACTTGCAGAGCTTCTGCATCCTCCCAAGTGGCTTCAACTACTAGATAAGCCTTCCCATTGAATCCTTAATTGTGGAATCTGCTGAGTGCCCCGAAGTATGATTCTGGATTGCAGCACCTTAATTGGCTTTAAAACTGGGCATTTTTCTTCAGTAATCAAGGGTAATGGAATAAACTGATGTGTATGATCTCCTTTCAATAACTTCAGCAGAGAAATGTGGAAAACTGGGTGGATTTTTACAGTAGAGGGTAAAAGCAATTTGTAAGCCACTGAACCAACCTTCTCAATGACAGGAAAATGACCAAAATATCTCAAACTCAGCTTTTGATTTTTTCTCAAAGCAACTGATGTTGCCTGTATGGTTGTAATTTGATCAATACTAAATCACCCACCTTGAAGTGTACATCCTTTCTTTTCTTGTCAGCCTGCAACTTCATTTGTTGTTGAGCTCTCAATAGGTTGGCTTTTAATTGAATTAATAATGAGTCTCGTTGTTGCAATAGTTGTTGTAAGGAAGAAGGGTCCTTGGGGTCTGAATTGTATCTAGTTAAGGTTGGTGGCTCTCTACCATACACGGTTTGGAAGGGTGTCAGGCCCAAGCTCGAATGGAAAGATGTATTATACCAGAATTCGGACCAGGGCAACAATTTAAACCAAGACTTTGGGTTATGAAAAGCAAAACATCTTAAGTACATTTCCAGGCATCTATTTAAGGCTTCTGATTGACCATTACTATGTGGATGGTAGGCAGAGCTCATAGCCAGGGTGGTTCCATGCAGTATAAACAAGTGCTGCCAGAAGGAACTTGTGAAGACCTTGTCCCTGTCAGACACAATTGTTTTTGGCATCCCATGGAGCTTGACAATATTGTGCATAAAAATTTTAGCTACTTGTTTGCTACTATAATCTGACTTTAAAGCAGAAAAATGTGTATACTTTGATAATCTATCCACCACAACAAGGATGACAGTATTACCAAATGAAATGGGTAAACCTGTGATAAAGTCCATGGCTATGTCTTCCCAAATCTGATTAGGTATAGGCAAGGGTTGTAAAAGACCAGCTGGCACTGAAGTTTCAGTTTTGGCTTGCAGACACACTTGACACTGCTAAACAAATTGCTTGATATCAGCTTTCATTCCCTTCCAGTAGAATTGTCATGTGATTCTAGCCATAGTTCTAGTTATACTCGCATGTCCTCCAATAGGAGAAGCATGATACTCAGTTAAAATTTTATGAATCAGTAATGATTTGTTAGGCACAACCAATCTGCCTTTCCAGTATAGTAGCTTGTCTTGCATTGCATAATTAAGGTTTGGTGGTGTATTTGCTTCACACAATTTTTTTAGTTCACCCAATTGTGGATCTTCTATGATGGCTGCTTTCAATTCTTGAATTAGATTCCATTGTGGTTCTGACCAAGCCATGGAGAATGACCTAGACAAGGCATCTGCTGGTATGTTCTCCCTGCCTAGTTTATATTCAATTTTGAAATCATACCCTAAGAATTTAGGTAGCCAAGCCTGCTGCTCAGGTGTTTGTAGTGATTGATCTGTGAGGCTTTTCAAGCTCTTGTGATCTGTCCTGATAATAAATGGATGCCCCAAGAGATAATGTCTGAATTTTGCCAAGGATTCTGTAATAGCATATAACTCTCTAGAATAGGTTAACTGTTTTTGTATTCTAGGAGATAATTTTTTAGAAAAATAAGTAATATGATGGCTGGTTTGACTTAAAACTGCCCCAATTCCTGTTCCCGAAGCATCAGTTTCCAGTATAAACGGTTGGGAGAAATTTGATAAAGCCAACACAGGGGCCTCAATAACTGCTTTTTTCAACTGATTAAAAGCTTATGTAGCTGTGTCATTCCAACAAAAGTTGTCATTCTTGAGCAAATTAGTGAGAGGTGTTGCTATACAAGCACAATTTCTGATAAATCTTCTGTAGTATCCAGCTAACCCAAGAAATCCTCTTAGAGATTTCAATGTAGTAGGCAGTGGCCACTCCAAAACAGCTTGCACCTTGTTGTTATCCATTGCTACACCAGCTTCTGATACTGTATGACCTAAGTAATCAACTTGCGTTAGCCCGAAAGTACATTTTGATAGCTTTGCATACAGTGAATGTTGTTGTAAAATAAACAAAACAGTCTCCAAATGGCATAAATGCTTTGGCCAAGATGAGCTATATACTAGAATATCATCAAAGAAAACTAACACTGATTTTCTTAGTAATCTTTGAAAAATCTGATTCATTAAACTTTGGAAAGTGGCAGGGGCATTAGTGAGTCCGAATGACATGACCAACCACTCATAATGACCTTGATGAGTTCTAAAGGCCGTTTTCTGTCTATCTTCAGGCTTGACCAGAATTTGGTGATAACCAAATCTTAAATCTAGTTTAGAGAAATATTGTGCTCCAAATAACTCATCTAACAGTTCATCCACAGTAGGTATAGGGAAGTTGTCCTTGATTGTGATGGCATTCAAGGCCTTATAATTAGTACAAAATATCCAAGTGCCATTTTTTTAAACTAATAATATTGGAGAAGAAAAAGGACTTGTACTGGGCTGGATAATGCCTTCCTCTAACATCTCAGCAACCATTCTCTCAATCTGTTCCTTCTGGTTGTAGGGGTACCTATAAAGTTTAACCTTAACAGGATTGTTGCCCTCAACTAGGGGAATTGAGTGATTGTGTGCTTCATCAGGAGGTAAACCAGAGGGTTTGTCGAAAACCCTCCTATAAATGTGCAGTAGCAGTGCTAATTCTGGTTCTATATCCAATGGAAGATCCAATAATTGGTCTACTGGACTGTGAGGTTGCTGTAACTGTAGTGTAAACATTTCCGAGATTGCACTAGTTACTTGCATTCTCTTAATGTGATGCAAGGTTGCCTGCGTAGGTGGTTTGGATTTGTCCCCATGAAGAGTGATGACTTGACCATTTAAATAGAATTTGATGGTCAATGCTGAGTAATCAGCTACATGTGGTCCAAGAGTGGCTAACCATGATGCTCCCAATATTAATTCTGCTCCAGCTATTGGCAAGAGATAAACAAGCAATTGAAGTGTGTAACCTTGAATTCCAATTTTCAGGTCTCGGACCAGTCCTTCAGCTGTCATTGAATTTCTATTTCCAACTAGCACTTTAAATTGAGAAGCAGGTTCAATAGGCAATTTCAAAAATTGTGCCAACCTAGGTTGTAAAAAGTTATCAGAACCGCCACTGTCTAATAGAATCTGCAATGTGACTCCATTTACTTGGCCTTGGAATTTCATGGTTCCCACACCATTGGCACCCTTAAGTGCATTGTAAGACAAATGATGATCTAAGGCAACAGAGTTTTGGTCTGGTGGTTCAGGTTCAATAACAATTTCATCATTCTGATCTTCATCAGTTTGTAGGATCATGAGGTGTTTATTAGGACACTTATGATTAAATGAAAATTTTTCATCACAGGTATAGCATAATCCTTTTTCTCGTCTGAGTTGCATTTCAGCAAGGGGCATTTTTTTTATATTTGAATACTTAGGAGGTTGATTGAATGGTTTATAGGTAGGTGTTGGTAATATTGGAGAAAGGGAACTGTTTTTGGTGAATTGGTTTGTGTTTGGGGCATAATTTTGTGGTCTATGTGTATTGGCTAGGTATGTGGTTTTCTGTTTAGGTGTGTACTTTTCTTCAAACAATCGAGCCAAGGAGACAACTCTCAGTAGTGTAGTTGGAGTTTGAGCTAACACATCTCTCCTAATGTCAATTTTTAAACCACTAAGAAAACAATCAAGGAGGGCATCAGAGCTTAAACCCAAAACTCTATTGGCCAATGAAGTGAATTCCACATAATAATCATTTACGGTTCCAATTTGTGTTAATTTGAACAAGGTGGAATGAGAGCATTCAAATGGAGAAGGACCAAACTCAAGTTCTAATGCTCTGGTAAAACTGATCCAAGACTGGAATGGATTACTCTTGCTCATCATTTGGAACCAAGGAACAACTTCCTTGTCCAAATGGATCGCAACTATGGTCAATCTTTGTTCATCTGGAGTATTGTAATAATCAAAAAATTGCTGGGCTTTGAAAATCCATTGCAATACATCAGTTCCATCGAATCTCGGAAAATCAAGCTTAACGTTCCTTACCTGAAATGGTTGACAAACCACGTCACCCAAACTTAAGCTCGAGCCACCAACTGGCTTATTATGGTCTCGTACTTCCAGAGCTGCTTCAATTTTGTCCAAACGATCTAAGTATTCCACACGTTGTCTGGAATACTTAGCATCCCGTTTCTCTATGAATTCCAATAGCTTCTTCATATCAGCTTGCAACTCTTTAAGTCTGGTATTCTCAGCCATAGTGGATCAGCGAGAGCACCAAAATGTAAGGAACAATTATAAAGTTGAATAGAACAGTAAAAACTTCTAAATAACACTCTCTGCAATTATATTATTGATAATAAAAATTCATTACAATGGAAATTTACAACTCAATAAGCTGGAGTTGCAATGTTGCAGAGGCACAATAACAGAACGAGAAACAAAAACTTCAGAGGGATAGGAAAGAGAGAGAAGGGAGAGAATACTCTTCACACATTTCACACTCCCTTCAATCCTTAGTCTACTCCTATATGCATTAGCTCACTGCACGTAATCCGTTAGTCTGGAGTTGGTTACTCTCACCCTGCAACTTCTCCTCCACTCTTGAATTTGTGGATCTTGAGCCATGTGGTCTGCCACATCAGCTTGGTTGACTTGTCCTTGATCACCTGCATTTGCCACTTCATTCTCCATCCTGACTTCCACCTCAGCAGGCTTCATAACAAAGAATGAATTGTATTTAATATTTTATCTAATTTTTTTTAGGGTTTAGGGTCATAAAAAAAAATCAATTCAATGATTGAAATTTGAATAACATAATAACAATTTTTCATGCATGACATATTTATTAAGTACACTAAAGAAAAATATGATAGAAAAATTATATGAACTTATAACCAGCTTACAAAATAATTTAACCTATAAGAATGAATTGTATTTAATATTTTATCTAATTTTTTTTAAACAATTAAAGTAAGAAAGAAAATTTATGAAATTTATAAAATAACAAAAAAAATTTAATATTGGTAAATCTTTTTATATATAAAACGTTACATACTGCATAAATAATAAATTGATATTAAAAATATAAAGAACTATAATAAAGGCTATGTACCATAGACAATTTTTTGTAATATTTCCAAAAAAAAATATTCATAATGATAATTACTACGCACACAACATCACAAACTCATTCATAGGCACCTTTTTGCATGAAAGCATGTCTTCTTAGTTAATCTGACAATGAAAGTATGTTTTAATTTTTTTTAAAAAATGAATTTATGATGTATCTTTTGCCAAATTACTGAATTCTTACTAATTTTTGACAAAAATAAGTGAAAAAAGTAATAAAGCACCTGAGTTATTCAATAATACAAACTAATTTTTGTGCATTAATATATGCATGCAAACGTGTACTACATGACATCTCATCAAAACAATTGAGGAAAAGAAATACAGAACAGAAACCTGAGACCATAACTGGCTTGATGACTCTGTTGTTAATGATGTACACTTCTATGCATTTATTATCCTCAAATTTGAGGGAAGCTCTGGAATGTCTCGAAGCCTCTTGCAACCAGTCACATTCAGTTCTAACAAAATTAGCACACTATTTAATGCTTCCTGGGAGAGATACAAAATCATTCCCTGATAGAAATAATGCTTGCAGTTTTGAAAAACTATTAAGAACAAGGTGAAGATCTTCATCCAATATGTAACAGTTCTCGAGATTCAAGAATTGAAAATTTGGGCGCCCAATTTCTGTCATATGGTTCTGTTGCATTTATTTTCTTAATGATTTTTTACTGCGAGGTCGACTATCTCCCAATAAAAGCCAGCAAAGATTTTGTAACATGAATAAGCTACTTGGTAAATGTCTAAGACTAATGGAATGTGGCAGCTCTTTAATACCAGTATCTTCAGCAAGAATTGTCTTTAGAGCATCCATCTTTCCCAATATGTTTGGGAAGTAGTTAAGACTTTTGCAGTATGAATATCTAATTTTGTCCGGACGAAAAATGAAAAATAAATAATTATATATATTCTTTAATCATGTCTTTTCCTTTTTAATTTATTTGCTTTGTTTAATTTTAGTTGTAAAAAAAAAAGAAGAAAAACGATTTTATTTAAATATATGCTGATTTTTGTTTTTAAAAAAAAAATAAAAAAAATTATTTAAATAGGTGCTGATAAAAAAAAAAAGGGGAGAATGAAGGTAGCTTGTTACGTTGCCTCTTCTGCAACCAGCAATTCACATGGCTCAATGCAAGCAAAAATGGCAAAATTGCAGAGATGAAAAAGTTAACAAGCTTAAAGAAGATACATCAAAATAGTAACTGTGTTACACTAGGATCAGCCACTCTATCTGTTTATGGGGAGGGGTGGCAGAAAGATCTGCTTACAAAGGCAGCCAACGAAAAGGGCAGGGGGGGAATCCATCTTCAAGGGAGAAAACCATCTTCACTCATAACTAACCCACCACCTCCATTTTTCCAGAGTACCATTTTCCATCTTCAAGCTATAGCCTTCACCTCCATATTTACTGACAGCCACCACTTTTAATCACCTTCACCATCTTTCTTCCACCACCCAAGCCTTCACTACCACCAAATTTCATCTTCCTCCCCTCCATTCTTCATATCTTTCGTCTTCACCCACAACCACCATTAATAATAATAAAAAAAACATCACCACCTCCACCAAATCAGGCTGTCGTGCGCCGTTCACAACCCAGCCGCGACACCGCACCATCTTTGCCGCGCAGCCCCGTGGTTCATCGTCCCAGCCGTTCCCATCTCGAACCCGCAAGCTCCGACCCACCGCCAAGAAGCCATCGTGCTGCCTCACCGCAAGTTCCACCCTGTCACGCCCCCAATCGGGCCAGCCTCTCTTCCCCGGAAACCGTGACCATCGCTGCTGCAGATCTGCGCAGCCAGAAGCTACCACCGAATCGGACCTGCCTCGCCGCCGTGCTACCAACCCCGAACGTCAACACTGTCGTCCTCTCCGCCCTTGCAACCTACGACCACGCCCACATCTCCAGGTGTATGCTCTGTTGGTTTCTAGAGCATTCTTTACCTCCATTTCCTGTGAGTTATGTTGATATTTCTGTTGAGGTATACGGGCTCACTTATTTTCTTTTGCATCTTTTTCCTTTCATTTTGCTGAACTATCTTCCTGCTTATTTTGTTTCTCATTGGGTTTTAATTCCATTTTTGACTTGGTGATGGCCCACGTAGTGCAAATTGTTATGTTCTTATTTTGGGCTTAAGTCTGTTGTGTTTTTGTTTTTTTGGGTTAGTTTTGTTTGGGTCAAAGTTTTTTTTAGTTAGATAAATTTGGTTAAGTTTAATAAAATAATAAAAAAACAAAAAAAAACCAAATAAACAAAAAATGAAAAAGCTAAAAAGCATATAAAAAGAAGAAAACTGGAGGGAATATGGCAAAAGTTTTGGATTGGACTTTTGTATTGCCTTGAGTATTTCGGGTACATGTTTATTTCGGTTGGTTAAGTGAATTATTTATTATTTCGATTGAGTGTTGTGTTTAGGACTAGATTCTTAAGTTATTTTATTAAAAAATTTGTGTATATTAGATTTAGTTAAGAAGAAAAAAAAATATATATAAAGAAAATAACTTAAAAAAATAAAAAAATATGAAAATTGTTAAAATAAAAATAAATTTTGTTTTAGGTGATTTTGTGATGCATATATTTAATCTTGTTTGTTCTTATTTATTTGGCTCAAAAAATTGTGTTTATTTGTTTATCCTTTTACACTCTTTCTAAAAAAGGGAAAAATGAAATGATAAAAAAAAGAATTAAAAAAAATAAAATAAGATCTTTTAATCAATGCAATGACCAATGATGATGATTGAATAGCGTATGCTATCTTCAATGTCATTTGGATCATAAGAGTTTATTGAGTAGCATAGTGCTAACTTGAATCCTGTGTAAGGATAATTTTGTTTTCAAATAACAAAAATCCTTATCAATTTTTTTTTTAAAAATCAATCAACCTACATTTATTTTATACAGAACAACGTGATTTTGAGTTCCTTATTGCACTTGAGGGTACGTAGGAGCAGAATTTCAATTCTGTCAAGTCAAAATTAAATCTTCACAATTTGGTTCTTCTTTTCTTAAAAAAAATAAAAATAAAAATTAAATAAAAAATAAAAAAATAATTACAAAGTCTTTTTAAAAGGGGTAAAATAAATAAATTTGAGATTATTAAGTTTTTGCACAATTGACTTAAGGTACCGTCTTAAGACGGATGTGTTAAGGGTGCTGTGGGATTAAGTTTCCACCATTATCTAACCATAACCGACTCCCGAATCCAATCTGATTCCAAAGACCATTTTCTAAAAAGGTTTTTCAATTTTTTCTAATTTAAATAAAATTGGTGGCGATTCTATTTTAATTAATTTTTTTAAAAATCACGTGAGCTGCTATCCCGCCGCGATCCCGGTCGCGACAGATGGCGACTCCACTTTAATTAATTTTTTTAAAATCACGTGAGCTGCTATCCTGCCGCGATCCCGGTCGCGACAGATGGCGACTCCACTTTAATTAATTTTTTTAAAATCACGTGAGCTGCTATCCCGCCGCGATCTCGGTCGCGACATGCAGCTACTGAGGTCAAGCATTTCAAGAGATGCCATCTGGATTTCACGAGAAAGGTTCTAAGCATGATGCAATCACTAACATCTAACTGAACCAGCCTAGAGAGAGATCCAACAGAGTCATGAACCTTGGTTAGATTACAGCAACCCTTAACAACCAATTCTTTTAAATTTGAGGCTCTAGACATATCAGGTATTTGAGTTATGAATTCACAACATAAGAAATACAGAGTCATTTATAATGTTCCTAGTGAAATTTTGAGCATGAATGCTCCAAGTTTCATTACTATTAATTATGTATAAAAAAAAAATCAACGGTAGAGATTTATCACTTGCTATTTATTTGACAGGTAATGTCATCAATTTCTTAATTTACATAGTTAATCTCTTAACTCTTATTATTTACGTTTTAATTCATCAAAAATTCTCTCTCATCTTTCTCTTTCTTCTCTCTATAATTTTCTTGGCTAACATCCCTAGTCATTTTTCTCTCCATCGTTTGGGTGGTGACGCAGTTGGGTTATGGATCGTGGCCTTCGTGGGTGGCTGTGGTGGTTTGGTGTTTTGGGGGGATGGTGATGGTTGGTTTAGAGGGTTGAGGATGGTTGTTGCCTTCAGTCGTGAACCTCTGTCTCGTTTTGTGTTTCACTGTTGCAGCACCCAACACCACACATAGCACCTCCACCCATGCCCAACCGAATCCATTGTCGTTGGTAATATCGCGACCTAGCCACAACTACCCAGCACCTTGAAGACCCAACTGTGACGACCTAACACCGTGAAAACCAGTCATGACCCCGCGTTGCGAACCTAGATCCAACCAAATTCGTGACCCACATAGCTGTCACCGGAGCCCGCATCTAGCCACCGCAGCTCACAGCCCGTCGCACCTCATCAGATCGGTGTTACCTAATCGTTGTCGGTTGATGATGAAGTTTATAGAACTACTTCACCGCCACTACAACCACCACTTTCTCCTCCACTAGAATCTCGCCTCCTTCTTCTAGATCCAACACCAACTCTCGCTCCCCAAAGAAATCTAACTCGGAAGAGAACCAGATGACACACACACCGCTAAACAGCGTTGCTAGATCGAAACTAACTCGCCTGTTCGGTTCCGATGGTGATGGAAATGTGGTCTCCCCAACGGTGATGGTGGAGCAGAGAGATGGAGATATATTTTTGTTCGAATAACTAAAATACAAAATAGATGAGATAAGGATAAAAATATAAATAAAAGAAAGACTTCTAATGTAAATATCTAAAACTAGTAAAAAAAGTCAAATAACAGGTAGCAAAAAAACAATTCAACAGAGTAGTGATGCTCCAAACTTATTTAGGAGTATTGTAAATGTTTTCGAGAAATACATATCTGTCACATACTCAAATCTCTGCACAACAAAAACAGATAAGATTATTAACAGTGCCATCGAGTGATATTGATTTTTAGATACAAGTTACAAATACAATTTGCACATTTAAGTTTTTTCGGGAAAGACAATCGTACCTTGAATGGCTCTTGCAATTTGAAAAGACTATTACATAACTTGGAAACAACAATTTTCCTGGGATAAAAACCTTGTCGTAAAGACATTGAAGAGTATCCCTTCCAATAAAGAATATTCAAATTATTTGGCAGATGTTTAGGGATGTTTAGGGCCTGTTGAAAAGCATGTGTTTTGAACAATGAGAATTTTAAGATTATTCATCTTCTCAAAGGCAGTACCAGTCCACTCCACTTCTTCTTCTTGCGGAGGATCAAACATCATTCCTTCAATATTGCTACTTCTCTTTAAAACAAGTTTGTAGAACATTAATTAGGTATTGCCAACTGTAAGCATGATTTAAAAAAAGGAAACATTTTCAAAATGCTCTTAAAAGAGTTTGGAGCATAGATGCTCCATATCCTTCCACCGTTGATTTTATGAAAAAAAATAATTAATTTTGTGAAAAAACCTGCAACCTTATTAACAAGTAAATAATAATTAATAAAATTTATTTTTTTCTCTCAAATTCTTTTTTTTTTTTTCATAGTCACTTCCCACCCTAACACACTGGCCTGGCCGTCGGGACTCCGATGAGGGTAACGATAGGTAGTCGAGGTCGATGTCGCAGTAGCTCCCACTCCTGATTTTGCACTTCCAGACTCCTCATGTGTTCTAGTAGTCGAACTCTTGTTAAATCTCAAATTCCTCTTTTTTATCTTTTTTTTTTTTGAAATCTTGAGAAGTAGGGTTTTCGAATTGTATAAAGCCTTGACTTTGAGACAAAAGGTACCTACTCCCAGGACGATTGGGGTGGGTGCCGGTCGTGGCCGGAAACAGTTACTGTGGAGAAAGATTTTGGGATGAAGGAAGTTGATATTGCACAAAGTAGTTATACAATCAGCTATATTCTACGGGCTTGTGGGAACATTTTTATTCTTAAAGAATGAAGATCTTTTCATTCTTTCATCAGCTATATCTTGAACGAAATTTCTCAAGTCCTAACACTAGGAAATCCATGCTAATCCAAGAAGTAACATGGCAAGCAGAGGATGATGGTTCGTCTGGTGCAGTAATTATGGCTATTGTAGCCGATTCCCCATATGTGAAAAGAATTCAAGGCCAACTAGCAGATGGGTTAGGTCTGAAATTTAATGCGGAGTCAGAAGGAGTGTGGTGGAGAAGGAAGAGAACAGTGAGAGTGAAGAAATTAGAGAGAAAAAAATAAAATTTTTTATTTTTATTTGTTATAATAGGTAAAGTTAATAAAAGTATTGATGTTGAATTTTTTAAAAAAACATTATAAATGTTTCTTTAAAAAAAACAAAGAAAATAAAAAAAATTGTTCTTACTGAGTTTTCATGTAGTACTTTCAGAATATCATTATGAAACCATAGTCTGCTGCGCTGGCCAGGTTCTGATAGTGCCTCCAGCCTAACAATCTCTCTACTCATTTCTTGTATTAGATCATGCATCCACAAGCAGCCAAATCCATTAAGAGTTATGAGAGATTTATCAACAAGCACCTCAATATAAAATTTTGTGCCAAAACCACTTGCATCTAGTATTTCTTCAACAAATTCCAAAGGCCTCCTTTTGAAGAAACAAGCAGTGTCTAAGAAAATATATTTTGCATTGTCCTCTAAGCTATCATAACTTATCTTCAGTATGTCTTGAATTTTTCTTTCTGGAATACTCTCATATTGCTTCAATGTACATTTCCATGACTCAAAGCTTATATGAATCAAATTGGAACCTATTACTTTTAAAACCAATGGAAGGCCCTGTGCATAACTTACTACATAATTAAACATATCTTCATGGAAAATGATGTCCATACATCATTTTCCTCTATACACTTATTTTCACACTCATTTTAAATGGGTATAATTAAGTGAGAGAAACTGATTAAAAAAAAGTGATATAATCAATAGTATGAGGAGTAGTGTAAAAAGTGATGTTAGAAAAAAATGATGTAAGAAAATCAGAGTTGTATTTTCATAGTTTGATGGAGGCTTCTATCATGGGCCTAAAATGTTTGGGTCCATGGATGAACCACCTCCTTTTTTGATCTGACAGTATTTATATGTAAACCTGGATGTATGAAAAAATTATCAGTTAGAATCTGTAAGTTACTTATATGTACAGTTATTCATAAAAAAAATAATCTAACTAAATTTTTATACGAATTTAAGCGTTATTAATTAAAATCTATCTTTTAATCTGAATCATTTTAACAATAAATCAATAGCTCAAAAACTATAGTCCATCCATAAACTTTTTTTTTATAAGTCCATATTAGATTTCTCCTAGTTTGATAGGTGGTAGGTTGGGCTAAAAGCCTGAGTTGCTGAATTTTTTTTCCAAAAAATCTAAAATGAGCCCATTTAAAAGGTGAGATGTTACTGTTGAACATAGTTCTCAATTAAATTAAAAGAACATACGTCAAAGGCAATACCAAAATCATCAAATTTCGAGAGAAGTGCGTTTTAGATTCTTACTGGAGCATTCATTCTTTCATGCAACTGCACTTTGATGTAGTGCAACTAACTACCTGCTTATGAACAGTAAGAGTGCATTTCTTACCGCCAGATGGGGGTGCCTAGCTATTGTATGATTTTTTATTTTTATTTTTGTGTGTTCTTTTAAGTAAATCTACATAGATTTAATATTGCACATGTGATGTACAAGTATGGCTCTGCCGGTTTTAGTTGATATGTAGTATCTGTTTGATTGTTCTGCTTTTAAGTTCCCAAAATAATGTATGTAGTGACTATACAGGTTGAAAGTTTCTCAAATCAACACAAAATAATAATAATATAACTATTGTGGTGTGTAACAGTAAATAACAAACTTGGTTTAAGTTTTGTCTATCTTCCAGGAAATTACGTAGCATATTGCTGCCAGTTTCGTTGGTCAATCCATGAGTTTATTCTTTTTATTATTATTATTGAATAAGTCAAGTCAAAGTATTCTGTCCATCAATCCAAAGACGTATGCAAGTGAATCATTCAATAAAACACATATTTACAATACTCAATCTGCTTGTACAGCCATGGCAAATCAAGGTGCAATTTCTGGAACCAAGTGTAACTACGACGTTTTCCTGAGTTTTAGGGGTGAAGACACCCGTCACACATTTACAGGCTATCTCTATGATGCTTTGAGTCGTAAGGGAATCAACACCTTCATGGATAATGAGAAACTGAGGATAGGAGAACAAATTCAACCTCATCTTCTTAAAGCTATTGAAGAATCAAGGATTTCAATTATTGTTTTTTCATAAAACTATGCAGCTTCCACATGGTGTCTTGATGAACTTGTCAAGATCCTTGAGTGTAACAAGGAAAAGAACCAGCTTGTCTTTCCAATCTTCTACAAAGTGGAACCCACAGATGTACGGCATCAGAGAAATAGTTATGGTGAAGCCATGGCTGCGCATGAAAATAGGTTTGGAGATGACTCAGAGAAGGTGCACAAGTGGAGGTCAGCCTTGTTTCACATTTCCAACTTAACAGGATATCATTTGAAAGAAGGGTAGGTAAATACTAAATATGTTTATATTTTCTCTATTTGCTCTTCAAGTTACAAATTGAATGGTACTTAGTAATTCATATGACTATATACCACGTTCTTGTGTCAAACAAGAATTCTAGTCTTCCAATAATGTGACCAATATCTGTAAGTTGATTTTCTTTGTTAATTAAGTTTCACTATTCTACTTCAGTGTTGTTCTGAATCGATATCTTTTCTGTGATAATCTGTAATTGTGCAGCTTAATTCGTCTATTATTTTGTCGAAATAAATCCTCATTAAAAAAAAATAAAATATTGCATAATCAACTCCATGATTTGAAAATCATTTATATATCTGCAGGTACGAATTCAAGTTTATTCAAGATATTGTTAGCAGGGCCACCACTAAAGTATCTCCTAAACAATTACATATTGTGGAGCACGTAGTTGGATTGGAGTTTCGAGTTGAAGAAGTGAAGTCACTTCTAGATATTGAGTCTAATAATAGCAGTTGCATGTTGGGGATTCATGGAATTGGTGGAATTGGGAAAACCACACTTGCCAAAGCTTTGTATAACTCCATTTGCAACCAGTTTGAAGGTGCATGTTTTCTTTTCAATGTCAGAGAAACTTCAAATCAAGACAAGGGCCAATTACGTCTACAACAAATGCTCCTTTCAGAGATGCTTGAGGAGGGAAAAATCGAGTTGGGCAGTGTTGATAAAGGAATCTCTACTATAAAAGACAGACTTAGCAAAAAAAGGGTTCTTATAGTGCTTGATGACGTTGATAAGATTGAACAGTTAAAAGAATTGGCTGGGGGATGTGACTGGTTTGGTTCTGGAAGCAGAATTATGATAACAAGAAGGGATAAATATTTGCTTGACGCACATCAAGTAAAAAAGATTTATGAAATGAATGTGCTAAATGAGCGTTATGCAAAAGTATAAATATTTTAGCGTGAATCTCTCGAGCTATTTTGTCAGAATGCCTTCAAAATGAGTAATCCTGCTACAAAGTATAAAGACTTGTCCAATCGGGCAATACGTTATGCAAAAGGCCTTCCATTAGCTTTAAAAGTAATAGGCTCTAATTTGATTGGTAAAGATTTGGATGAATGGAAGTCTGCATTGAACAAATATGAGAAGAATCCACACAGAGATATTCAAAGTATTCTTAGGTTAAGCTATGATAGTCTGGAGTGCAATGAAAAGGATATATTCCTCGACATTGCATGCTTCTTCAATGGGCAGAGATTGGATTATGTAAAAAAGAATACTGTATGGGGGTGAGTTCTTCCCAGAAGATGGTATTAGAATACTAGTTGATAAATCTCTCATTACTGTTGAATATGGTTTCTTGAGGATGCATGACCTAATACAAGACATGGGTAGAAAGATTGTCAAGCAGGAGGCACCAAAAGAAGCTGGTGAGCGCAGCAGACTATGGTTTCATGAAGATGTTCTTGAAGTACTGACTGAAAATACAGTAAGAACTTTGTCAACTTTCTTTTACTTTTTTCTTCTGTAAACTGATTGTACAAAGGTTTGTTAGGTTAATTTGTTACAAATTACCCAAATTCCTCAACATTAGCTTAATCTTAATGGCTTTTGATTTTATTTTATTTTTTTGTCAAGCATGCGTTAAGATTGGCAATACGTAATTGATAGTCACATATACTTGTAGGGAAGTAATAAAATTGAAGGAGTAAAGCTTGATTACCGTGAAGATGTTAATTGGATTGATACTGCCTTTGACAAGATGAAGAAGCTTAGAATTCTCATTATTCGAAACACAAGCAGTTTTTCATCTGGGCCTATTTATCTACCGAATCAATTAAGGCTGCTTGATTGGAAGGGGTACCCTTCACAGTCTTTCCCACCAGGTTTTTATCCTAAGAAAATCGCTGCCTTTAATTTACGTTGTAGTGCTCTGGTACTGGAAAAGCCATTTCAGGTACAATTGCTTCCTTTTTTCTCTTTTTTTCTGTTATAAAATGTTAGATATAATGCTAATTACTTGCATCTAATAATTGACACAATTTAGATATACTGTTACTGTTGTTAATTAATTGATTTTTGTATTGCAGAAATTTGAGCATTTGACGTACATGAATTTCTCCTATTGCCATTCCATCACTCAATTTCCAGATGTGTCCGGGGCCAAAAATTTAAGAGAATTGAGACTTCATAGATGCAAGAAACTGGTTAAGGTTGATGAATCAGTTGGATTTCTCCCTAACCTTGTTTACTTAAGTGCTTCAGAATGCACTCACCTTAGAAGTTTTCTGCCAAGAATATGTTTGCCGTCTCTGGAATACCTTTCCTTTAACTTATGCAGAAGACTTGCACACTTCCCAGACATAATGGGAAAGATGGATAAGCCATTAAAGATTAACATGAGACAAACTGCTATTAAGGAGCTTCCACATTCCTTTTGTAATCTTACTGGGCTTAACTATGTAGATATGACAAGTTGTAAGGGACTCCAAGATCTACCAAGTAGCTTATTTATGTTGCCAAATTTAGTCACATTAAAAATTTAATCCATAATGAATTTCCTGCAATAAAAGAAGGGCTCCTAAATGTAAAGCTACAGTTATACAATTATTGAATGTGTGTGCCTTCACACACACACACACAGATATAGATACATTATGCACAATATTTTTAAAGTTGGACATTTAAAACACAAGAAGAAATCCATTCATGTTTCTTACTTATTAACAATATAAACAAAAAGGTTTTCTGTATCTTTGGCAATGAACATTACAAATTTTCCCATTCTATTTGAGAGGTTGGACAGACCTCATCTGGTGATCTACAATTCAACAGCAGCAGGAGCATTTTCATGACAAAATAACAAGCATTTCATTAATTTACAAATTTGAATTGCTAAAAAAAAAGAGGAGCCATTTTTTGCCAATGAATTGATACACTAACCAACTTCTACTGAAGGCAAGGACATGACTTTAGTGTGGAGGATATAGCATATGAACTTGGACATAACCCCATCTGCTGCATCTGAACATGAACAGAAATAGCTCCCATAAATTGATCCTTCTGATAGAAGAATCCAATCACACACATAAAAAAGTGAGCGTAATTAACTATATGCTTATTAATTATCAGTTTTTCCTATTATTCAGCTAAAGATGGTAACTTTGTCATCATAAAGGCAGACATAGCAGAAACAAAATACTATCCCACCATCACTTTATATGAATGCAACCTAACTACAAAAGAAGGAAGCAAATCAAGTTTTACAGGAAACCAATCAAATCAGACAACAAAATAATCTCATTCATTCAAAGTTTCAAACTTCATATCTTCTCCATCACAATAGAAGTATTGCTAGTAATTGAACTATATAGAGCCATTGTTATATAAACTCAGTCCAATGCACAATTATCCTAAGATAAAAAATAGCAATAAAACAAATACAAGAAAATGTATCCCCTTCAATCATCAAGAGAAATAACAGAAGAACAAGGAACATCTTGTGGAGAAACCATCTCTGCAAAAAAGAACAACATCTCATTACTTATGAAAACATAATATAATAAGCAATAAGTAGTAACATAAATGTGAAACATTAATATTAACTTACCTCGCTCAAATCTCTCAAGCTACTTAAAGTCCTCTTTAGAAAGCAATGAGAAGGGTGTTCCTTTCAGCCAATCTTGTGTGCAGACAAGTGCTTCCACCATTTTAGGTGTTAGGGAACTACGATAAGGATCAAGCACCCTTCCTCCTGTACTAAATGCTGACTCAGAGGCTACAGTGGAAATAGGTATGGCCAGCAACTCCCGAACGATGTTTGCAAGGATTGGAAATCGACTTGAATTTAGCCTCCACCAACTTAGAATATCCAATTTTAGATTGGTCTCTAAATCTTCCTTCAAATACTTCTTTAGCTCAGATTTGGCATTGGATTTGCACCCGGTTGATTTTAAAAATTGATTCCAACAATAAGGATCATCATCATCAGTTTCAACAACTCGTGCTTCTTGTGTATCACTTTGAGACCCCCTCCTGACTATTATATTCCTCAAAAAGTGACTCCAAACAAGAATTCAACTTATCTTGCAATTTAACTGCCTCGTCCAAATCAAATATCTGATTAATTGACCAATTAACATATCCTTGTTTATACCTAGGATCAAATACAACAACAATTAACAACAAGAAGTTTAGACCATTGGGATTTCCCCAATATTTGTCATATTTCTTCTTCATCCTTTCAGCCATCATACTTATACTTATATCCTTAGAGCCACAAGATTGGCGGATCCTCTTCCCAATTCCAAATACCTCTTGCATATATATATTGCTAGTAACATAAGAAGTACCAGAAATGCGCAAAGTAGCATCATAGAAGATCTTCAAAAATGGTAAAATTAAGCAAGTATAATCCCAATCTTCATATGTAGGCACATCCTTTCCCTTTTTCAACTCATCAACATATTTCTTGTCTAGCATCTCAAACTCCTCAAATGCATTTCGGTGCTTCAAAGCTGCCTCTAACATAAGATAGGTCGAATTCCACTTAGTTTCAACATCTAAGCAAACTAGACCCTTATATTCAATCTTCTCCTGCTCAACACATGCCTTGAATTTATTTAATCTAGAAGGAGAAGATCTTATGTACTTAACTGCACCGCGGATTCTCAAAACATAATCATCAATCTCTTTCAACCCCTCCTTCACAATCAAATTCAGAATATGCGCACAACAACGCATATGAATGTATTCTCCCTTCAGAACTAAGCTGTTCCAAGATGCTAGCCTCCTTTTCAGGTGTTGAATCCCAACTTCATTTGATGAAGCATTATCAACTGTCAAACTGAAAACGCGATTTAACTCCCAACGACTCAAGTGCATCTCAATAGTGTTGGCAATAACCTCTCCTGAATGATTTGTGACTTGGAAGAAATTCTGAATCTTCTTATGAAGCCCCCAATTATTATCAATGAAATGGGCAGTTAAACACATGTAACTCATATTTTGACATGAAGTTCATGAGTCGGTAGTGAGACAGACTTTTTGACAATGTTGCGAAAGAAACTTCTTCAAGTTCGTTCTTTCTGTATCCCATAGCGTGAAAATGTCACGCGCTAATGTAGTGCGTGAGGGGATACTAAATCTTAGTTGCAACACATTCGTGTACTTCCGAAAAGCTTCATTCTCCACAAATCGAAAAGGGAGCTCAGCTGCCACGAACATCTTCACAAGTTCATTCTGACAGGCTTCTTGGTCATATTTGGCATATAAAGGAGAACAAACAACATGCCCTTCTGTGGTTGCCGTTGAGGATGAAACTGATTTTTGCCTTTTGTTTTCGTCTTTATCTGAATTATCCTTGCATCTCTTCAAATGAGTACGCATAGCACTTGTTCCGTTATCATACTTGATCAAGATACTACAATAGTTGCATCTAGCTCTCTTATCCAAACCGGATTCCGCAGAAAAATGTTTCCAAGCCTCAGACCGATTTCTACGCCCATCAGGGCGAGGCAGTAACACACCAAGAGTGTCGGAGACAATTGGTGGAGTAGAAACCAGATGCTCAATTGTATCCGAGATTGAAAAGTCATTCAGATCACCCATTGATGACATCTGTATGGACTTTTTCAACCACATGCAATTGAGAAGCAAATAATCAAAAGAAAAAAAAATAAAATTTACAAAAGAAAAGTAAAGTACAAATTAATTACAGTTGAAGGAAATACCTTGCACAGAAGCCAAAAACATTTATTCTAAGTTTTAGAAAGACCATAGATAGAGAAAAAGAAATCCCAAACTAAAAAAATGAGAAGAATAAAGTGGAACAAGAATAAAGGCAATACCAAAAATATGTTGGACAATCTCTCTGATAAATTTGGCTTCAGGCCTAGACAGAGAAGGAACAAGGAACAAGCAAGTAATTAAACACCAAAAAGAAGTGAAAAGATAATAGTTAAAGTATCATAAACTAAATGGAAACCTATTTTAAAGGTTCAATTGACCTTGTATCATTTATCATAAACTAAGTGAATAATAGGAAAAACTGATAATTAATAAGCATATAGTTAATCAAGCTCACTTTTGTGTGTGTGTGATTGGATTCTTCTATCAGAAGGGTCAATTTATGGGAGCTATTTCTGTTCATGTTCAGATGCAGCAGATGGGGTTATGTCCAAGTTCATATGCTATATTCTCCACACTAAATTCATGTCCTTGCCTTCAGTAGAAGTTGGTTGGTGTATTAATTCATTGGCAAAAAATGGCTCCTCTTTTTTTTTTTTAGCAATTCAAATTTGTAAATTAATGAAATGCTTGTTATTTTGTCATGAAAATGCTCCTACTGTTGTTGAATTGTAGATCACCAGATGAGGTCTGTCCAACCTCTCAAATAGAATGGGAAAATTTGTAATGTTCATTGCCAAAGATACAGAAAACCTTTTTGTTTGTATTGTTAATAAGTAGAAACATGAATGGATTTCTTCTTGTGTTTTAAATGTCCAACTTTAAAAATATTATGCATAATGTATCTATGTCTCTGTGTGTGTGAAGGCACACACATTCAATAATTGTATAACTGTAGCTTTACATTTAGGAGCCCTTCTTTTATTGCAGGAAAATTCATTATGGATTAAATTTCTCTTCTGATGATGAGGAGGACGAAATTGGGATTTTCTCTCTCAAATTTTCAACGGATGGACAAGAGCTTGTGGCTGCAACTAGTGATAGTTCGATATGTGTATATGATCTTGGGGCAGATAAGCTTAGCCTTAGAATTCCTGCTCACTTGGTATTATATATATATATATATATATATATATATATATATATATATATATATATATATATATATATAGGAAGGATCAACTTCTACTAAAGTGTAAGTCCTTTTTGACTTACACTCATTTTCAACCATTAGATTCACTTTCATCTAATGGTTACTTTTAATGAAATCACCTCAACATTAGATGAAAGTAGATCTAACGATTGAAAATGAGTGTAAGTAAAAAAAAACTTACACTAGTGTAAACCGATCCCCCCTCATATATATATATATATATATATATATATATATATATATATATATATATATATATTATATCGTTATAATTAGTTGCTTGTTTTGAATAATAATAATAATAATAATAATAAATTCTTCAAATGTATAAGGATATCAATTGAAGGTAACTTTATACTTGCCTTATGAAGGCGGATCATATCCGATGTGCCTTTCTATGTTGCGATCGATGTTAACACTGCTTGTGTGCTTTGTCTTTGTTGAATCTGGTCATCTCATATATTCCGGAAGTGATGATAGTTTCTGCAAGGTAAACTTCATTTTCTAGTTATAGGAATTTGTTAATATCCACAGATGTCTGTTTTGGCAGTGATGTTTTCATTTAATGCCTATCATTATACCATTATTGATGAGTTGAGTAAATACTCCCCATAGATTTTTTTTTCTTCGATAAATTAACTTTGCTCAAAGTGTAAAATGAAGCCAACATATTGGTGTTTTTCATGGGTATCTTTCACAGTTATTGTTTTTTTTTTTAGTGGGGAGGGGGGTTCCTTTTTCGAAGTGCAGTATGAAATTTTTAAGCATTCAAGCTTATAAGAGCTTTTTTCAAATGCTTAGAACTTGTGGTATAGCTGATTTTGTGACAATCTTAGGCTTTCTACTGCTTGCCTATATTGCTTGTGAAATGAATGGAGATGTGGTTATTAGCAAATTTATTACTAGTCATATCATTTAATAGGTGAAAAATGGATGTGGTTTGTAAAAATTAATGTGTTAATTGGTGAGTTTTAGATTAATGGATTAGTTACTTTCCTGAAGCGAACAAAAGTTTGACAATATCAAGAGCTCAATTGTTGGACAATACGAGAGTTTACTATTCATGGCGGTAATCAGTTGTGCGTTGTTGATAGTAAGCTGTCAGGTTGTTTAGGCTTGCTTGCATTTATGCCATTGCACCAATAAAAATATTGCTGAAATCTTGTAACTCAATGAACTAAGCTTTACAAGGCTTGGATATGTTTTGCTTATGCTGAAAACTTAGCACAAGTTCTCTATAAAATATTCAGTATTTTGTTAAACATGACATAGATATAATAATATAGTAAATATATTTATGAAAGTTGTTGCATAAGAGCTCACAAGTTTGCAAGCTCAAGGACAATGTTCTTTGTTTATGAGCAAGATGTGGCAGATTCTTGCAGGACCTGAGCTGCAACAAATGTGATTTTTGGATTGGCATTGGGATATAAATCAGTCATCATTCCAATTAAAAGAAATAGAAAGTTCAAACCAGTTCAGGATTTGAACTGGTTTTTGAACCAGTTAATAGCTGGTTTTTAAACCAGTTTTTTAAAATGCAAACCGATTCAGAACTGGGTTCTAAATCCAAATAGAATCGGTTTTAGATCTAAACCGATTTTGAATCGATTTTAAATTCAAACCGATTCTGAACCGGTTCACCGAATCAAACCGGTTCGGTCCTAGAGATAACCAGTTTAGTTTTTTGAACCGAATCATTTTTTGGTTCGATTCGGTTCTGTTCAATTTTTTATGCCAAACCAAACCATGCCCACCCCTAGTGCAGGTGAATTGTGAAAAAGAGATGATCCTAAGATACTGGGGAGTTTATGTGTACAGAGAAGAAACAAACATGGATGATATCCGATTTACGAGTCCATATCCCGAATCATCAGGGTCAGGGTTAGGGAAAAGATGGTTGGAAGTGGAATGTAGGATATTAAGCGGTGAGGAGGAGAAACGAAGTGAAACAGCTTCAAGCGATGGGGAAGACTCGACTGCTACTACAGAAGCGTCATCATATCATGATTCAAATTCTCACACTCAACACACTCATCAGCGTCTCACTTGTAGCCCCTCCTTCTGCTCCTGCTCCTGCTCTTGCGTACCAATATTGTCAAGTTGAAAGAAATTGCTTTGCTGTAAGGTCAAGAGCAGCATCATTCAAGTGGAAAAAAGTAAGATAGAAATTGGATTCGGGGGCTTCTCAGAAAGCCTCGAAACTGTGGCGGGAGGGGGAGGGGCATGGGGAAGAGTAGGAGGGGGCTACTGGGATGAGGAGGAATGGTTGCCAGAAGTAAAATACGACCACGTAGAAGATGCTGATGTTGAGAAACAAGTGTTGCCTCCTTCCTTCTCAGAAAGCCTCCAAACTGTGGTGGGAAACTTGAACATGGCTCTAAGAGAGAGGAAAGGTTCAAGCTCAGACATAGAAGACGAGGAGGACCAAGACCACGAAGATTATTCAACCTTAGAATGGTTGGAAGAGACGATATTAAGCGATGAGGAGGAAGGTGAGTCAGAAAGGGGAGCATAGAAGAAGATGTAGAGGTTCCTCTTGATGTGATTCAAATACTCACCCTCCTACTAATATTCTCACTTCTAACCACCTCCTACTCCATCGCCAATATTGTCAATTTTAAGGAAATTGCTATGCTGCTTCAACAGTTTGCTCTATCTGACTCACAAGCTTTTCTCTCTCTATGGTCTTTTTCAATGCCTCTATTTTGATCCTCTCTCAAATCTTAAATGCCAAATAATAAATATCCTTCACCTCTCACGTCATGTGAAGATCAAATGCATTTGGCTTTTACATGCAATTAACCATATGTATTGTAGTTTAAAAGGAAGGAAGAAGATGGGGGAGGAAACTGGAAAGGAAAAATGGGGATCTCATGTGGTTAGTTTCTATGCGTTGATTAAAAAGGACTACTTATAGTCACTACATACATTATTTTGGGAACTTAAAAGCAGAACAATCAAACAGATACTACATATCAACTAAAACCGGCAGAGCCATACTTGTACATCACATGTGCAATATTAAATCTATGTAGATTTACTTAAAAGAACACACAAAAATAAAAATAAAAAATCATACAATAGATAGGCACCCCCATCTGGCGGTAAGAAATGCACTCTTACTGTTCATAAGCAGGTAGTTAGTTACACTACATCAAAGTGCAGTTGCATGAAAGAATGAATGCTCCAGTAAGAATCTAAAACGCACTTCTCTCGAAATTTGATGATTTTGGTATTGCCTTTGACGTATGTTCTTTTAATTTAATTGAGAACTATGTTCAACAGTAACATCTCACCTTTTAAATGGGCTCATTTTAGATTTTTTGGAAAAAAAAATTCAGTAACTCAGGCTTTTAGCCCAACCTACCACCTATCAAACTAGGAGAAATCTAATTTTAGGCCCATGATAGAAGCCTCCATCAAACTATGAAAATATAACTCTGATTTTCTTACATCATTTTTTTCTAACATCACTTTTTATACTACTTCTCATACTATTGATTATATCACTTTTTTTTTCATCATTTTCTCTCACTTAATCATACTCATTTAAAATGAGTGTGAAAATAGGTGTATAGAGGAAAATGATGTATGAACATCCTTTTCCATGAAAATATGTTTAATTATGTAGTAAGTTATGCACTGGACCTTCCATTGGTTTTAAAAGTGATAGGTTCCAATTTGATTCATATAAGCTTTGAGTCATGGAAATGTACATTGAAGCAATATGAGAGTATTCCAGAAAGAAAAATTCAAGACATACTGAAGATAAGGTATGATAGCTTAGAGGACAATGCAAAATATATTTTCTTAGGCATTGCTTGTTTCTTCAAAAGGAGGCCTTTGGAATTTGTTGAAGAAATGCTAGATGCAAGTGGTTTTGGCACAAAATTTTATATTGAGATGCTTGTTGATAAATCTCTCATAACTCTTAATGGATTTGGCTGCTTGTGGATGCATGATCTAATACAAGAAATGGGTAGAGAGATTGTTAGGTGGAGGCACTTTATCGCCCATGATAGCAGAGACTACGGTTTCATAATGATATTCTTAAAGTACTACATGAAAACTCAGTAAGAACAATTTTTTTTATTTTCTTTATTTTTTTTAAAGAAACATTTACAATGTTTTTTTTAAAAAATTAAACATCAATACTTTTATTAACTTTACCTATTATAACAAGTAAAAAAATTATTTTATTTTTTTCTCTCTAATTTCTTCACTCTCACTGTTCTCTTCCTTCTCCACCACACTCCTTCTGACTCCGCATTAAATTTCAGACCCAACCCATCTGCTAGTTGGCCTTGAATTCTTTTCACATATGGGGAATCAGCTACAATAGCCATAATTACTGCACCAGGCAAACCATCATCCTCTGCTCGCCATGCTACTTCTTGGATTAGCATGGATTTCCTAGTGTTAGGACTTGAGAAATTTCGTTCAAGATATAGCTTATGAAAGAATGAAAAGATCTTCATTCTTTAAGAATAAAAACGTTCCCACAAGCCCGTAGAATATAGCTAATTGTATAACTGCTTTGTGCAATATCAACTTCCTTCATCCCAAAATCATTCTCCACAATAACTGTTTCCGGCCACCACTGGCACCCACCCCAATCGTCCTGGGAGTAGGTACCTTTTGTCTCAAAGTCAAGGCTTTATACAATTAGAAAACCCCACTTCTCAAGATTTCAAAAAAAAGAAAGATAAAAAAGAGGAATTTGAGATTTAACAAGAGTTCGACTACTAGAACACATGAGGAGTCCGGAAGTGCAAAATCAGGAGTGGGAGCTACTGCGACATCGACCTCGACTGCCTACCGTTACCCTCATCGGAGTCCCGACGGCCAGGCGTGTGTTGGGGTGGGAAGTGACTATGAAAAAGAAAAAAAAAGAACTTGAGAGAAAAAAAATAAATTTTATTAATTATTATTTACTTGTTAATAAAGTTGTAGGTAAATTTAATTTTTCACAAAATTAAATTTTTTTTTCATAAAATCAACGGTGGAAGGATATGGAGCATCTATGCTCCAAAATCTTTTAAGAGCATTTTGAAAATGTTTCCTTTTTTTAAATCATGCTTACAGTTGGCAATACCTAATTAATGTTCTACAAACTTGTTTTAAAGGGAAGTAGTAATATTGAAGGAATGATGCTTGATCCTCCGCAAGAAGAAGAAGTGGAGTGGAATGGAACTGCCTTTGAGAATATGAATAATCTCAAAATTCTCATTGTTCAAAACATATGCTTTTCAACAGGCCCTAAACATCCCTAAACATCTGCCAAATAATTTGAATTTTCTTTATTGGAAGGGATACTCTTCAATGTCTTTACCACAAGGTTTTTACCCCAGGAAAATTGTTGTTTTCAAGTTATGTAATAGTCTTTTTAAATTGCAAGAGCCATTCAAGGTACGACTGTCTTTCCCGAAAAAACTTAAATGTGCAATAATCATTTTATTTGTAACTTGCATCTAAAAATCAATATCACTCGATGGTACTGTTAATAATTTTATCTGTTTTTGTTGTGCAGAGATTTGAGTATGTGACAGATATGTATTTCTCGAAAACATTTACAATACTCCTAAATAAGTTTGAAGCATCACTACTCTGTTGAATTTTTTTTTGCTACCTGCTATTTGACTTTTTTTACTAGTTTTAGATATTTACATTAGAAGTCTTTCTTTTATTTATATTTTTATCCTTATCTCATGTATTTTGTATTTTGGTCATTCAAACAAAAATATATCTCCATCTCTCTGCTCCACCATCACCGTTGGGGAGACCACATTTCCATCACCATCGGAACCGAACATGCGAGTTAGTTTCGATCTAGCAACTCTGTTTAGCGGTGTGTGTGTCATCTGGTTCTCTTCCGAGTTAGATTTCTTTGGGGAGCGAGAGTTGGTGTCGGATCTAGAAGAAAGAGGCGAGATTCTAGTAGAGGAGAAAGTGGTGTTTGTAGTGGCTGTGAAGTAGTTCTATAAACTTCGTCGTCAACCGACAGCGATTAGGTAACACTGATCTGATAAGGTGCGACGGGCTGTGAGCCGCGGTGGCTAGACGTGGGCTCCGGTGACGACTATGTGGGTCACGAATTTGGTTGGATCTAGGTTCGCAACGCGGGGTCACAACTGGTTTTCACGGTGTTGGGTCGTCGCAGCTGGGTCTTCAAGGTGCTGGGTAGTCGTGGCTGGGTCGCGATATTACCAGCGACGATGGATTCGGTTGGGCTTGGGTGGAGGTGCTATGTGTGGTGTTGGGTACTGCAACAGCGAAACACGAAACGAGACAGAGGTTCACGACTGAGGGCAACAACTATCCTCAACCCTCTAAACCAACCATCACCGTACCCCCAAAACACCAAACCACCACAGCCACCCACGAAGGCCACAATCCATAACCCAACTGTGTCACCACCTAAACGATGGAGAGAAAAATGACTAGGGATGTTAGCCAAGAAAATGACAGAGAGAAGAAAGAGAAAGATGAGAGAGAATTTTTGATGAATTAAAATGTAAATAATAAGAGTTAAGAGATCAACTATGTAAATTAAGAAATTGATGACATTACCTGTCAAATAAATAACAAGTGATAAATCTCTATCGTTGTTTTTTTTTTTTATACATAAATAACGGTAATGAAACTTGGAGCATTCATGCTCAAAACTTCACTAGGAACATTATAAATGACTCTGTATTTCTCATGTTGTGAATTCATAACTCAAATACCTGATATGTCTAGAGCCCCAAATTTAAGAGAATTGGTTGTTAAGGGTTGCTTGCAATCTAACCAAGGTTCATGACTCTGTTGGATCTCTCTCTAGGCTGATTCAGTTAGATGTTAGTGATTGCACCATGCTTAGAACCTTTCCCGTGAAATCCAGATGGCATCTCTTGAAATGCTTGACCTCAGTAGCTGCAAAAGTCTTAACTACTTCCCAAACATATTGGGAAAGATGGATGCTCTAAAGACAATTCTTGCTGAAGATACTGGTATTAAAGAGCTGCCACATTCCATTAGTCTTAGACATTTACCAAGTAGCTTATTCATGTTACAAAATCTTTGCTGGCTTTTATTGGGAGATAGTCGACCTCGCTGTCGAAAATCATTAAGAAAATAAATGCAACAGAACCATACGACAGAAATTGGGCGCTCAAATTTTCAATTCTTGAATCTCAAGAACTATTACATATTGGATGAAGATCTTCACCTTGTTCTTAATAGTTTTTCAAAACTGCAAGCATTATTTCTATCAGGGAATGATTTTGTATCTCTCCCAGGAAGCATTAAATAGTGTGCTAATTTTGTTAGAACTGAATGTGACTGGTTGCAAGAGGCTTCGAGACATTCCAAAGCTTCCCTCAAATTTGAGGATAATAAACGCAGAGAAGTGTACATCATTAACAACAGAGTCATCAAGCTAGTTATGGTCTCAGGTTTCTGTTCTGTATTTCTTTTCCTCAATTGTTTTGATGAGATGTCATGTAGTACACGTTTGCATGCATATATTAATGCACAAAAATTAGTTTGTATTATTGAATAACTCAGGTGCTTTATTACTTTTTTTCACTTATTTTTGCCAAAAATTAGTAAGAATTCAGCAATTTGGCAAAAGATACATCATAAATTCATTTTTTTTAAAAAAATTAAAACATACTTTCATTGTCAGATTAACTAAGAAGACATGTTTTCATGCAAAAAGGTGCCTATGAATGAGTTTGTGATGTTGTGTGCGTAGTAATCATCATTCTGAATATTTTTTTTGGAAATATTACAAAAAATTGTCGATGGTACATAGCTTTTATTATAGTTCTTTATATTTTTAATATCAATTTATTATTTATGCAGTATGTAACGTTTTATATATAAAAAGATTTACCAATATTAAATTTTTTTGTTATTTTATAAATTTCATAAATTTTCTTTCTTACTTTAATTGTTTTTAAAAAAAATTAGATAAAATATTAAATACAATTCATTCTTATAGGTTATATTATAACATAGATTAAATTATTTTGTAAGCTGGTTATAAGTTCATATAATTTTTCTATCATATTTTTCTTTAGTGTACTTAATAAATATGTCATGCATGAAAAATTGTTATTATGTTATTCAAATTTCAATCATTGAATTAATTTTTTTTTTATGACCCTAAACCCTAAACTCTAAAAAAAATTAGATAAAATATTAAATACAATTCATTCTTTGTTATAAAGCTTGCTGAGGTGGAAGTCAGGATGGAGAATGAAGTGGCAAATGCAGGTGATCAAGGACAAGTCAGCCAAGCTGATGTGGCAGACCACATGGCTCAAGATATACAAATTCAAGAGTGGAGGAGAAGCTGCAAGGTGAGAGTAACCAACTCCAGACTAACGGATTACGTGCAGTGAGCTAATGCATATAGGAGTAGACTAAGGATTGAAGGGAGTGTGAAATGTGTGAAGAGTATTCTATCCCTTCTCTCTTTTTCCTATCCCTCTGAAGTTTATGTTTCTCGTTCTGTTATTGTGTCTCTGCAACATTGCAACTCCAACTTATTGAGTTGTAAATTTCCATTTTAATGAATTTTTATTATCAATAATATAATTGCAGAGAGTGTTATTTAGAAGTTTTTACTGTTCTATTCAACTTTATAATTGTTCCTTACATTTTGGTGCTCTCGTTGATCCACTATGGCTGAGAATACTAGACTTAAAGAGTTGCAAGCTGATATGAAGAAGCTATTGGAATTCATGGACAAACGGGATGCTGAGTATTCCAGACAACGTGTGGAATACTTAGATCGTTTGGACAAAATTGAAGCAGCTCTGGAAGTACGAGACCATAATAAGCCAGTTGGTGGCTCGAGCTCAAGTTCGGGTGAAGTGGTTTGTCAACCATTTCAGGTAAGGAACGTTAAGCTTGATTTTCCGAGATTCGATGGAACTGATGTATTGCAATGGATTTTCAAAGCCCAGCAATTTTTTGATTATTACAATACTCCAGATGAACAAAGATTGACCATAGTTGCGATCCATTTGGACAAGGAAGTTGTTCCTTGGTTGCAAATGATGAGCAAGAGTAATCCATTCCAATCTTGGATCGGTTTTACCAGAGCATTAGAGCTTGAGTTTGGTCCTTCTCCATTTGAATGCTCTCGTTCCACCTTGTTCAAATTAACACAAATTGGAAACGTAAATGATTACTATGTGGAATTTACTTCATTGGCCAATAAAGTTTTGGGTTTAAGCTCTGATGCCCTCCTTGATTGTTTTCTTAGTGGTTTAAAAATTGACATTAGAAGAGATGTGTTAGCTCAAACTCCACTACACTATTGAGAGATGTCTCCTTGGCTCGATTGTTTAAAGAAAAGTACACACCTAAACAGAAAACCACATACTTAGCCAATACACATAGACCACAAAATTATGCCCCAAACACAAACCAATTCACAAAAAACAGTTCCCTTCCTCCATTATTACCAACACCTACCTATAAACCATTCAATCAACCTCCTAAGTATTCAAATATAAAAAAAATGCCCCCTGTTGAAATGCAACTCAGACGAGAAAAAGGATTATGCTATACCTGTGATGAAAAATTTTCATTTAATCATAACTGTCCTAATAAGCACCTCATGATCCTACAAACTGATGAAGATCAGAATGATGAAATTGTTATTAAACCTGAACCACCAGACCAAAACTCTGTTGCCTTAGATCATCATTTGTCTTACAATGCACTTAAGGGTGCCAATGGTGTGGGAACCATGAAATTCCAAGGCCAAGTAAATGGATTCACATTGCAGATTCTATTAGATAGTGACAGTTCTGATAACTTCTTACAACCTAGGTTGGCACAATTTTTGAAATTGCCTATTGAACTCGCTTCTCAATTTAAAGTGCTAGTTAGAAATAGAAATTCAATGACAGCTGAAGGACTGGTTCGAGACCTGAAAATTGGAATTCAAGGTTACACACTTCAATTGCTTGTTTATCTCTTGCCAATAGCTGGAGCAGAATTAATATTGGGAGCATCATGGTTAGCCACTCTTGGACCACATGTAGCTGATTACTCAGCATTGACCATCAAATTCTATTTAAATGGTCAATTCATCACTCTTCATGGGGACAAATCCAAATCACCTACGCAGGCAACCTTGCATCACATTAAGAGAATGCAAGTAACTAATGCAATCTCAGAATTGTTTACACTGCAGTTACAACAACCTCACAGTCCAGCAGACTAATTATTGGATCTTCCATTGGATATAGAACCAGAATTAGCATTGCTACTGCACATTTATAGGAGGGTTTTTGACAAACCCTCTGGTTTACCTCCTGATAGAGCACACAATCACTCAATTCCCCTAGTTGAGGGCAGTAATCCTATTAAGGTTAAACCTTATAGGTACCCCCACAGCCAGAAGGAACAGATTGAGAGAATGGTTGCTAAAATGTTAGAGGAAGGCATTATTTAGCCCAGTACAAGTCCTTTTACTTCTCCAATATTATTAGTTTAAAAAAAATGGCACTTGGAGATTTTGTACTGATTATAGGGCCTTGAATGCCATCGCAATCAAGGACAAATTCCCTATACCTACTGTGGATGAACTATTAGATGAGTTATTTGGAGCACAATATTTCTCTAAACTGGATTTAAGATCTGGTTATCACCAAATTCTGGTCAAGCCTGAAGATAGACAGAAAACGGCCTTTAGAACTCATCAAGGTCACTATGAGTGGTTGGTCATGCCATTCGGACTCACTAATGCCTCTGCCACTTTCCAAAGTTTAATGAATCAGATTTTTCAAGGAATGCTAAGAAAATCAGTGTTAGTTTTCTTTAATGATATTCTAGTATATAGCTCATCCTGGCCAAAGCATTTATGCCATTTGGAGACTGTTTTGTCTATTTTACAACAGCATTCACTGTATGTAAAGCTATCAAAATGTACTTTCGGGCTAACACAAGTTGATTACTTAGGTCATACAGTATCAGAAGCTGGTGTAGCAATGGATAACAGTAAGGTGCAAGCTGTTTTGGAGTAGCCACTGCCTACTACATTGAAGTCTCTAAGAGGATTTCTTGGGTTAGCTGGATACTATAGAAGATTTATCAGAAATTGTGCTTGTATAGCAACACCTCTCACCAATTTGCTCAAGAAGGACAACTTTTGTTGGAATGACACAGCTACATAAGCTTTTAATCAATTGAAAAAAGCAGTTACTGAGGCCCCTATGTTGGCCTTATCAAATTTCTGCCAACTGTTTATACTGAAAACTGATGCTTCGGGAACAGGAATATGGGCAGTTTTAAGTCAAACCAGCCATCATATTACTTATTTTTCTAAAAAATTATCTCCTAGAATGCAAAAATAGTTAACCTATTCTAGAGAGTTATATGCTATTACAGAATCCTTAGCAAAATTCAGACATTATCTCTTGGAGCATCCATTTATTATCAGGATAGATCAAAAAAGCATGAAAAGCCTCATGGATCAATCACTACAAACACCTGAGCAACAGGCTTGGCTACCTAAATTCTTAGGGTATGATTTCAAAATTGAATATAAACTAGGCAGGGAGAACATACCAGCAGATGCCTTGTCTAGGTCATTCTCCATGGCTTGGTCAGAACCACAATGGAATCTAATTCAAGAATTGAAAGCAGCCATCATAGAAGATCCACAATTGGGTGAACTAAAAAAATTGTGTGAAGCAAATACACCACCAAACCTTAATTATGCAATGCAAGACAAGCTACTATACTGGAAAGGCAGATTGGTTGTGCCTAACAAATCATTACTGATTCATAAAATTTTAACTGAGTATCATGCTTCTCCTATTGGAGAACGTACGAGTATAACTAGAACTATGGCTAGAATCACATGACAATTCTACTGGAAGGGAATGAAAGCTGATATCAAGCAATTTGTTTAGCAGTGTCAAGTGTGTCAGCAAGCCAAAACTAAAACTTCAGTGCCAGCTGGTCTTTTACAACCCTTGCCTATACCTAATCAGATTTGGGAAGACATAGCCATGGACTTTATCACAGGTTTACCCATTTCATTTGGTAATACTGTCATCTTTGTTGTGGTGGATAAATTATCAAAGTATGCATATTTTTCTGCTTTAAAGTCAGATTACAGTAGCAAACAAGTAGCTGAAATTTTTATGCACAATATTGTCAAGTTCCATGGGATGCCAAAACTAATTGTGTCTGACAGGGACAAGGTCTTCACAAGTTCCTTCTGGCAGCACTTGTTTATACTGCATGGAACCACCCTGGCTATGAGCTCTGCCTACCATCCACAGAGTGTGGTCAATCAAAAGCCTTAAATAGATGCCTGGAAATGTACTTAAGATGTTTTGCTTTTCATAACCCAAAGTCTTGGTTTAAATTGTTACCTTGGGCCGAATTCTGGTATAATACATCCTTCCATTTGAGCTTGGGCCTGACACCATTCCAGGCCGTGTATGGTAGAGAGCCACCAACCTTAACTAGATACAATTCAGACCCTAAGGACCCTCCTTCCTTACAACAACTATTGCAACAACGAGACTCATTGTTAATTCAATTAAAAGCCAACCTATTGAGAGCTCAACAACAAATGAAGTTGCAGGCTGACAAGAAAAGAAAGGATGTACACTTCAAGGTGGGTGATTTAGTATTGATCAAATTACAACCATACAGGCAACATTCAGTTGCTTTGAGAAAAAAATCAAAAGCTGAGTTTGAGATATTTTGGTCCCTTTCCTGTCATTGAGAAAGTTGGTTCAGTGGCTTACAAATTGCTTTTACCCCCTACCGCAAAAATCCACCTAGTTTTCCACTTTTCTCTGCTGAAGTTATTTAAAGGAGATCATACACATCAGTTTATTCCATTACCCTTGATTACTGAAGAAAAAGGTCCAGTTTTACAGCCAATTAAAGTGCTGCAATCCAGAATCATACTTCGGGGCACTCAGCATATTCCACAAGATTCAATGGGAAGGCTTATCTACTGCTGAAGCCACTTGGGAGGATGCAGAAGCTCTGCAAGTAGATTTCCCAAACTTAAACCTTGAGGACAAGGTTTGTCTTAATGGGGGGGAGTAATGTTATGAAGCCTGCTGAGGTGGAAGTCATAATGGAGAATGAAGTGGCAAATGCAAGTGATCAAGGACAAGTCAGCCAAGCTGATGTGGCAGACCACATGGCTCAAGATCCACAAATTCAGGAGTGGAGGAGAAACTGCAGGGTGAGAGTAACCAAATCCAGACTAACGGATTACGTGCAGTGAGCTAATGCATATAGGAGTAGACTAAGGATTGAAGGGGGTGTGAAATGTGTGAAGAGTATTCTCTCCCTTCTCTCTCTTTCCTATCCCTCTGAAGTTTCTGTTTCTCGTTCTGTTATTGTGCCTCTGCAACATTACAACTCCAGCTTATTGAGTTGTAAATTTCCATTGTAATGGATTTTTATTATCAATAATATAATTGCAGAGAGTGTTATTCAGAAGTTCTTACTGTTCTATTCAACTTTATAATTGTTCCTTACATTTTTATAGGTTATATTATAACATAGATTAAATTATTTTGTAAGCTAGTTATAAGTTCATATAATTTTTCTATCATATTTTTCTTTAGTGTACTTAATAAATATGTCATGCATGAAAAATTGTTATTATTTTATTCAAATTTCAATCATTGAATTGATTTTTTTTTATGGGAACCTTCATTTATTCTGTGTGATCAATTTCAAAGGTAATGAATATTCCAGTTCCATGTTCAAATTACCTTTTTCACATGCTTGAACAAACCAAAATGGAAAAATTGTCTCAGTACTTATTTTTTAGTATGACAAATGTCATGGTCATTGTTGTTGTGTGTTTCAGGCGATGAACGAGTTTTGTGACTTGTTAATAGGAATGCCAGAAACACCAATGCCGGATTGGTTTGACCATCATTGCAAAGGAGGGACAGTGTCTTTCTCTGCTTGTGGGAAGTTTCCTGCTATTATTTTAGCTTTTGTTTTGGGAAGTGTCAATGTAGATTCAGAGAATGAAAGAGAGTGTCGTGTTGAGGCCAAAATGTGCATTAATAGTCGTGAGTACGTACCTAAATTCGGTCAATTCTCTTACCCAGGTGTAGAAGGCAATGTGTTTTTGTTTGATATACGGAGAATTTTTCAAGAAGTAGAGTGGCAAGGCCTTGATGCATTATTAATGCATGATTGGAATGATGTGGAAATACAAGCTATATGCAATTCACCAAAGTTGACCATAAGTAACTCTGGAGTTTATGTGTACAAGCAACAAATAAACATGGATGATATTCAATTCAAGAGTCCCAGTTTCAATAACTCTATTGGGGTCTTCTTGACTTCCACGACAATTGCAAGAAATATGTTAAAACAGAAAGTTACATTTTATCCTCAACATGAGCCACCAAAGAAACTCATGAGAAGGTACAAGTCTAAGGATAAAGGAAAACATACCACAAAGACGAGGAAAAGGTGAGTTGCGCTTCTTCCTTTTTTTTTTGTTTTGTTTCTCAAATTACCCTTCTCACAAAAAGTCAAAAACCAATTAATTTTCTTTATGTCAATTACATTTTAATTGTTTCAAGATTTAACAATTTTATTTTTCATTTCACTTATTTTAGGAGAACTCAACGCCATATGTTATCTTCATGCAACCGAACAAAGGTGGTTTCTGCCATGGCCCATGGGTAAGCGTGTTTGGAAATTTTTGTATAAGTAAATATTCTCCTTTTTTCTTATAAAAAAAAGAGGAGCTTGTTGATTGTTTTTTATTGATTAACTATTGTAAGTTTCAGTGATATGTAGAGCGAAGTCATTTTTGGTAATTCTTGTGGTTACATAGATCGTTAGCAAATGCATAATAATTGTAAATTGGTATATGCTTTTATCTCTGGAAAAAATGTTACATCTTCCACAAACATAAATGTGGCTTCTTTTTATTTGGTGGAGAATGTGACCTCTTTTTTCTTTATTTTTTCTTTTGTTTTTTCACATGTGTACTTAATTTATAGAATTTTTTTTTTTGATAAAAAAAGATATTCATTCATTCAAATTGGTAAAATACATCGAGAATAACACAAATTCAACATCGCTAAAAACTGAAAAGGAAGAATCTGCGAACAAATTCACAGTACCTAGATTAATAGCACAACACGATAAAATGTCTACAAATGTGACAAAATCAAAGTGACCGAAATATCCATGCTTTCGGATCTGTAACGTTGACGCTCAAGTCTTGATTGAATCTGTAATGGATCGAAGCTGATCTACCAATCTGAACCAAACGAATATCGCAACAAGACGGGAAACCACTGCAACAAGATGGGAAATCAAACGACGCCGCATCAAAACGACAAACAAAACACCGCCGCACGTAGACGACAAAAACACGAAAAAAACATGAAAGAAAAATCAGATCTATGTGGAAAAACCACTTATTTAGATAAAAGGAGAAAAAGAACGATGTAGAGAGGTAATTTCAGGCCAAAAAATGACCCAAATCACCCCCTCCGATGGATGAAAAAGAAGGAAAAGAGGAGTAACTAGCATTAGGATTCGTAAAGAAGGAAAAGAAAGAGAGTCTGGGATGAGATACAATATTAAAATTGCTACATTGTTTGTGTTTACTTAATTTATAGAATTAGACTGTGATCCTTAACAAACTTTATTTATAAAGTAAAGAATTTGAATCTTAGAATTACTATTTTTAGGAGAACGTTACCTAATTATTATTTTTAATTTGAAATTGCACAATAATTTGTAAAAAAAAATAACATAAATGTGGCCTCTTTTCTTTGGTAGAGAATGTCTCCTCTTTTCCCTTTATATTTTCTTTTGTTTCTTACATGTACTTATTAAAATATTTTCTTTAAAAAAAATCCAAATCTAGAACTAACATAATACAAGTTGGACGGTTGCTTAACCATCGAGAAAGAGAACAATGTTTTGCGGAATGAAGGGTAATGATACTGAAAGCTCAGGGTTTTAAAGCTCGAATCTTAACATTTTTTTGAATGAGTGTTAATTGAAATTAAATAAAAAAAATATACATAGTAGCCCTTTGCACATGTAGCCTATCTGCTGTCACATTAACATGACTGATACAGAAATAATTGTTGCACGTTATGTTCCCAATCTATGAACCACGATGCAACAAATATCCTCAACCCCCTAACGTTAGACTTGCGTCTTGTGCATCCCCTCCAAAAGCACATTTTGAAATATAAATTATTGCATCATAATATAGTAACAATAAATACATGTTTTAGAAAAAAAAATCTTTAATTTTAATTAAAGTAACTTAAACTAATATTAAAGATCTTCTTAAAACATACATTTATTCTTGTTTTAAGATCTTGTTAAAATTTCTCCATTTTGAAGACCCAACTATTAGGCTTGCTCCACACATTCCTTGGCTGTAATTAGAAGCTCACCGATCACCACAATAAGGGTAAAAAAGAACCCCAATGAGTAAGTTTACACAGCTTTTAGAATAAGATCGATTTTTATGCCAACTCCAATAATTATATATTATATATTAAACAATTATACAAAGAAAAGTTAGAAAACTATATTAAATGAAGGGTAGTCATTCAACTTCAACAGTTATGTCTTTTTTCAAAAGTCTGTTGCATCAACAGAGGTAGAGGTGGCAAAACGGGTCAGCTCCTTCCGCTCGACTCGTCCCGCTTTCAACTCGTTAAAATACGAGGTAGAATGGGTTAATCTGTTTTAAAAAATGAGTTGGAATAGTCAATTCACCCCGCTTTAGGATAGATTGGCGGGTTGACCTGCCTAAAGTAGAAAATTATAAAGTACAGACACAGACACGGACACGACACGGATACGACATGGACACGGATACGGAGACACACTAATTTCAAAAATTGTAGGACACTGGACGTGGCGTATATATATATATATATATATATATAATTTCAAAATTTAAGAAAAAAAATTATAATTCATTAATATCATTTCTATAAGTTTGAAGATTTCTAATATTTTAATATATGCCATATATACCAATATTTGTTACCTAGTAAGTCCTTCCTAAAAAATATATAGAACATAATTTCTATTAACATAATCTAAAAAATTTCTTAAACTAACTTTTCCTAAAAGAACTAATCATATACAAGTACATGTGTATAAAAAAAATAATTAGAGAGAATATTGGTGTGAGACAAGTTTCGGTGACAACGAAGTGAATGACTTGGTACGAGCAGAGGTAGAAGGAGCAGATAAAAATAGTGTTGTGTGAAAAGATAAAACTTAAAAGTCTAATAGCAGCGTGTGAAAAGATAAAACTTAAAATACTAGTATATGAAAATAGTGGCTTGGAAAGTCAGTCATGTGAGCTTGAATGAGTTATAAGCTTGCTAATTGAATGTTAGTCATGGAAATTAAGATTTTTTTTTAAAAAAAATATTAATGGGTCGAGTTCAAGTTGTGTCTTAATCGTGTCCGAGAAGTGTCCGAGCTTGTCGAAGAAGTGTCTGAGAAGTGTTCGAGCGTGTCCAAACTTAAAAAATAATCTTTTTTAATCGGACACATTTGGACACGCATGACACGTGTGTCGTACATGTGTCTCCATGTGTCTGACACAGACACTTGTCCGACACACGGATATGTCTCATAATCGACGTGTCCGTCCTTCATAGGTAGAAAATGAAAAAAGTAGACGGGTTGTCAGGTCAACCCACCTAAAAAAACAAATTGTATAAAAAATTTAAAAAAAATCTTAATTTTTTTAAAAAAATAGAAAAATTATAATTTATAGTGACTAAATAAAATAAAAAATAAAATAAAATTAGTATCATACGTATAAAAATACTACAAATATAAATAAAAAGATTCATTTATAACACTTTTTAAAAAAGTTTAACTCGACGAGCCAATCCGCCTCCGCTCTGCTTAACTCGTGAATTATGCGAGACGAATTATACGGGTTGAAAAATAAAAGTGAGTTAAAATTTTAAACTCAACCTGTTAAAAAATAATAAATTAATGAGTTAACTCAACAGATTGAACCTATTTTTACACTTCTAAATAGAGTTAGAGGTTACTTTAATAAGAAGAAACTTGATAACATATTTGCATGTTTTTCGTTGGTAATTACTCACTTGAGTCATTGTTGAGTACAAAGTCAATAACTATGGAAAGGCTTCCGCTGCAGGTTGACCTACAAGAAGCTCCAAATCTAAAGGCAAATACTGAATTGAAATGAGCTTAAGGCGTGACATATAAATTTGGTTGTATTTTACATTGTCGTATTCTTTTTTGAAAAAAAAAAATTCTCGAAGTTACCAATAGAATCCGCACTTTTTTAGTTTTTTTATTTTTGTTAAATATCCACACTCTTAATTTGATGGAAAACAGTGAGTGACAAATTACGTTGATATTTTCTAACTGTACAAATCAGCGGCTAAGATTAGACAAACACAAAAACGAAATGAGGGAGGATCTGATTCTGATTCTGATTCTGATTCTGATTCCGGTCACCAATGATAAACATTTAATCTAGTTAATACACAACTCCGTCGATAGGTATTTTCTGAGAGTCAAAATCGGACATTACATTACAGCCATGGCAGAAGAAGCTTCACCGTCCCCTGCGTTCTCCGGCCAAACCTGTCACGTTTTTCTCAGTTTCCGGCGCTAAGACACCTGCCGCTCGTTCGCAGCCACTCTGTACGACGCTCTCCGGCTGAAGGGAATCAACGCCGTCCTCGGTAGTAACAACTCACCCTCCTCTGCCAGGATCTCCATCATTGTCTTCTTTAAAAACTACGCATCTTCCACTCGGTGCCTCGCTCAACTTTCAAAGATTCTCTAACATAAAACACAGGCTTCGCCATAAAAGAGTTCTTCTGGTTCTTGATGATGTTGATGGGATAGAACAGTTAGAAAAGTTGGCTGGAGGATGCGATTGGTTTGGTTCTGGTAGCAAGATTATTGTAACAACAAGAGATAAACATTTGCTGGTTGCCCATCATGTTGAAAGGACATATCAAATGAAGGGGCTGAATGACCGTGATTCTCTTGAACTCTTTTGTTGGTACGCCTTCAACACGACGAGCCAACCTGCAACAGGTTATGAAGATATGTCTAATCGTGTAGTAAGTTACGCACAGGGCCTTCCATTGGTTTTGAAGGTAATAGGCTCCAAGTTGATTCACAGAAGTTTACAGGCATGGAAATGTGCATTGGAGCAATACGAGAGGATTCCAGAAAGGAATAGATTCGAGATATTCTTGAAATAGGCTGTGATAGCCGGCCACCATAATGCAAAGCAACAGTTATTTGTTCCGTGATTCATGTCTTGTCATATCATCCATCAAGACAGCTAAAAGTAATCTCCAGGATCATGAATAAAAGCTCTAGTGCAGCTATCCTTGCAATGTCTTTTGAATATGAGGTACTATTATTAGCTTGAGATTTCCATGAGCATTTTTCAAAACTTTGTCAACAGCTTCAATATGATTGGCAAGAAAATATACAAGTTCGCTAATTCATCCTGGTTACCAAAAACCAATCCTTAGCAGAATAGAAATTGAATACAAACAATTGGTGCAGGGAAATAAATTTGACTTTTCCTTGAGAGTTACTTTCTTTGTCTGCAAATATCAGCTTCGCTTGACATGTTCTACAATCTGTGCTTTCTTCACCTGAGGTTTAAACCCTTAGTTATGCATCACAACTTTTTTGTTTTTCAACCTCAGATTTCATATGCAATCCTGTATTCTTAGTTATGCATCACAACTTTTTTGTTTTTCAACCTCAGATTTCATATGTAATCCTGTATTTTCACTTGACACCACCTATGATGTTTGAAACTTTATGCATTTCATCTTCCATCATTTAGATGATAAATCTGAAAACTTTATTTCTTAACTTCTTATCGTAACCAATGTTCTTCAAGAAGTTCATCTAAATCAAATTCCAAAATTTTCAGTTATGTGGTACCCAATTGTGTATTCCCACCTTAAGCATGTGTTTGAGACTCTATGTTGTATATTAAATTTTTGTTAGCATAATAATAATAATATTATTTAACAATTTTATGGGCTGCTTTTCTACCAAAAGATAACACAGGCTTCTCATCTTTTCCTCCCTAAATTCCTCCATTTCAAGCTTTTACGGGCTGCTTCAATTATTTTTTCTTCAGTATGCAGTCCCTAACCCAGTCAACCAAATTCATTTGGTACAACAACAACAATAATAATAATTTGGTAAAAAGTGCGACATACTTGCAAAAGTTGTACTTTTTACCAATTATATATTAATTAGAATGTTAGTATATAGAACCTACTCGGTCCAAACATAAAGTTATGAATCATCAATTAAAGTTCAGAATTTGTGACTTAGATATTTAGCTCATGAAACAATATCACCTTCCCAGGATGGTACTGAAGTTAGAATAAAATTGACCATAAAACGTAAAAATGTAAGAATAGCACTTGACCATAAAACGTGAACGATGTAACAGCTCAGTTAACTTATGAAATCATTTTAGAGTTAATTGTAATAGCTTTTATAAATACAAGAGAATATAAATCTTTATAATACAATAGATGTCTACCTAGTAAATATAAAATTGAGGAAAAAGAAAATTAATTTACTATATACCTTTTATTTATGTTAGCAAAGAATAATGGCAGTCATTTAGAATAATAACAAAGGAGGGAAGAAACTGCTTTAAGAGTGTTAAAAGCTTAAGCAAAGAATAATGGCAGTCATTTAGAATAACAAAGGAGGGAAGAAACTGCTTTAAGAGTGTTAACAGCTTTATGTTGTGCATGAAACTTTTCTTGTGGAACTAATAAAGAATTGGTGCTCATAAACCCTTCATTTGCACGAATGCAAAAACAAAATATAATTTGATCGCACCAAATGAGATAACCTTAAGTTTATATATGAAAATATTGAACACTAGCTAGCTAGTGTGTGCATGAGTGGTTACATACTCATTATTGAGTGTGTGTATTGTTGAGAGAGAGAGAGAGAGAAATGGCAAGGGCGGAGGAAGGGACAGAAGGACAAACCTCTATATTTGATGAGAAAATGAGAAGAGCTCAAAAAGCTGCTAGGACTGAACACTGGGCAGTTTTCAAGAAAATCTTTGAGGGAGACAAGAAGCGTTTGCTTGAGCCTTTTGACTTGTTCGGAAACACTGCCATTCACATTGTAACTCGCTCTGAGAATCCACAGCTCTTGCAGGAATTGTTGGAAATGCTACCTGAAGCAGATAGGTGGCATGCGCTGAGGAAGGGGAATTGCGTGAATAACACCCTTCTGCATGAGATCATCTTCTGCACAACAGTGGAGATGGCGGGTGTTGTATTCAAGTTTGAGATGAACCTGCAGCAACCACCAGAGGAACCAGAAGAAAAGCAACGGCCACTAGTAGAGCTCATAAATGACTCAGGTGAAACCCCTCTGTTCAGGGCTGCTAAGCTCGGCAAGCTAAAGATGCTCAAGTATATGTCCAAACATGTGGATGGTGACGTACGAAGGCATTTTGTTAGATTTGACAAATGTTCCATTCTTCACGCTAGCATTCTTGGGCAGTTTTTTGGTAGGTCTCTCTTTATATCCCTGTAGAATCTCTCTCAATTAATTAATAGTTAAGAGAAGAATACATGGATGTATGTAGGGTATTAGTATCAAGCTCTCCATCCATAAAGTAGATTTTGTTACTTTATTTTCTTGTTTCCCGGGATTAAGAATCAATTAGTACCGAATATTAAGTGTCACTTTCTGGTGCAGATGTTGCTATTTGGTTATTGAGTAAGGATGAAAGACTAGCTCAACACAAAGATATGAGTGGACTGACATGTCTTCAACTTCTATCCAATATGCCGCTTGTTTTTCAGAGCCAAGCCCCCTCACTAGGAACCTTGAAGAACCTTATATATTGTTGTACATCTCTGTCTCCATATTCCATTTTCCGATATTGTGTAGAACGGCATTCTCAACAGCACTCTAGCTTCCTCTCTCTGTATAGTACGATATGCATTGGTCTAAGATTGGTGTTTATTGATTATAATTTGGCTGACACAGTGCTTCCTGAGGAAGGATATGAAATTGATGATGATGATGATGATGATGATGCTGGCAGTGTTGAGTTCAGACAGAGGAGAGATTTAGAAAGCGGCCAACAGGACAAGGCAAAGCTACCCAGTGCAGGTACTCGTGGAAAAGAGTTGTTATTGTTCAGTTATATATACTAAGCACCTGAAATTCCTAATGGCAAATACAAATATATGTCTCTGCTCATGTGAGAAAAATTTACAAGTTTGCAGGTATTTCAAGGATTAACTATGCTGTTTGGAGAACTCTGGCTAGAGGTACGAACTATACAAGTAAAATCAAAGCATTACTAGCGAGTTGCAACTTTAATTACTAACTAACAGATTATTTTTTACTTAACAATGTATTTAATGTTAGTAACACTATCTCATCCTCAAAAAACCGTTTAATTACCAACAGAAATAACTATATTGTGGTTTATGATTGGTTTCAGTTTGATCAATTTTATGCTTGATCATGTGCAGAGTTCAATGGGATTGGACGTATTTGGCAAGAAAAGAAGAAGCATAAGTTAGCAGAGCATCTGGCAGAGATGTTAGTGCAGAGGGACCTATCATGGCAGATTTCTTTTCATGAAAATCAACAACCATTGATTGTATTGCCAATTCTTTCCTCCAAATCAGATAGGATAAAGCAAATTCAACTGATGAAGGAGAAGCGGGAGACTAATGTTGAAATATCCCATTCTGAAAGCAGCTATACACCTTTACTCATGGCAGTTACTGTAGAAATACCCCGTTCTAAACATTATACACCGCTTCTCATGGCAGCTGGCTCAGGAATTGTAGAAATCGTTGAAAAAATCATTGACATGAATCCTGAGGCTGTTTGTCACGTTAGCAAGGATGAGCACAACGTTCTGCACATGGCTGTGAAGCACCGTCAGCTGAAAATCTTTAAAATGATAAGGAGAAATGGAGCATTTAAATCATTGATATCTCGGATAACTGAAGAAGGTCTTACTCTCTTGCACCAAGTTTCAAGAATGGAGTTTTACAAAGAGCAGCACCTACCTGGTGTGGCATTCCAACTGCAAGATGAGTTGCGCTGGTATGAAGTAAGTGGCTACCTAAGAAGTATTTATACGTCTATCTGTGACTAGAGACTTTAAATGGCTTTTATCTTTTTGTGCAGCACTTAAGGAATTAGGTGATCACCACCTAAAAATAATGGTTATTCTGTAATTCAAACATATATATAGTATTAATGAGAATTGGTCTATTAAAAAAAATGTGACTATTGATTTCTTACTGATCAATAATAGTTTTTCAAAATGTTCCGAGAAGTTAATCCCAAAAGAATGAAATTTCTTCTTTGTTATGTATGCAGCGAGTGAGGAAGATTGTTCCTCCTCACTACTTGATGCATTGTGACAAAGACGGCCTAACAGCTGGAGATGTTTTGGAAATGGAGCATCAGGAGATGCACAAAGAAGCAAAATGCTGGATAAAGGAAACAGCTCAGTCATGCTCCACTGTGGCTGTCCTTGTTGCCACGGTCGTCTTTGCTGCAGTCTACACCATCCCAGGTGGAACTGAAAAAGGCATCCCTGTGTTTCTTGGTTCTCCTGTGTTCTACATTTTTACTGTCATGGATGTTATGGCACTCACCAGCTCATTGGCTTCAGTAGTGACGTTTCTTTCAATCCTGACATCTCCCTTTTAGTTGTGGGATTTCCATAAGTCTCTCCCTCGAAAACTCAACCTGGGATTTGCATTTTTGTTCTTCTCATTGGTGTGCACAACGCTGGCATTCAATTCAACCATTTTTCTCACTATTAAGTTTGAGAACCAGAACTGGGCTTCAATTTTGTGTTACAGTGCTGCCTTCCTTCCTGTCGCCATATTTGGGTGGATGCAATTCCCCCTTTGTAAGATGGTTGAACGACTAGTTAAGCGCCTAATCGAGACGTTTAAACAGGTGGTGCCAACTACATTCATCGAATATTTCAAGAAAAGGGCTCAGATAAGAAATTATCAAATTACCAATGACTAGATAGTGTTTCCGGATGGCTATTATTGAATTATGTCAGCTGTTCTTGGCATATCTCTAATAAACTATCTCTTTTGCGTGTTTGTGTTTTTCTACTAAAATAATATACAGTAACTTGTACGCAAGATAGTTCGGTCAAATTAGAGGAAGATCTAAAAGACAACCCCAAAGTCAACCATGTGGCTGGGCTAGGCTGGCGGTGAAGAGTTTCAACCATGTGGCTGGGCCAGGCTGGCGGTGAAGAGTTTAGAAATTTGTTTATGGTTGTATATAGTATTAAATCAATTAACAATTTATATATTATCATTTTATATTAAATTACACAAGTTTCTCTCTTGAATAATAATGACATAGAAAGTGCAAAAGTAACTCAGTTGATAAAGTAAATGCAAGTACTTAAGATTAAATCTCTTCTATGTGTGTGTAAGTCACTTACAGGTTGAAAGTTTCTCATATCAACACAAAATAATAATAATAATAATGGTATAACTAATAACTATTGTGGTGTGTAAATAACAAACTTGCTTTAAGTTTTGTCTATCTTCCAGGAAATTGCGTAGCATATTGCTGCCAGTTTCATTGGTCAATCCTTGAGTTTGTTCTTTTCTTTTTTTTATTGAACAAGTCAAGTTAAAGTATTCTGTCCATCAACCCAAAGACGTATGCCATTGTGAATCATTCAATAAAGCACATATTTACAATACTCAATCTGCTTGAACTGCCATGGCAAATCAAGGTGCAATTTCCGGAACCAAGTGTAACTACGACGTTTTCCTGAGTTTTAGGGGTGAAGACACCCGTCATACATTTACAGACTATCTCTATGATGCTTTGAGTCGTAAGGGAATCAACAACTTCATGGATAATGAGAAACTGAGGATAGGAGAACAAATTCAACCTCATCTTCTTAAAGCTATTGAAGAATCAAGGATTTCAATTATTGTTTTTTCAAAAAACTATGCAGCTTCCACATGGTGTCTTGATGAACTTGTCAAGATCCTTGAGTGTAAGAAGGAAAAGAACCAGCTTGTCTTTCCAATCTTCTACAAAGTGGAACCCTCAGATGTACGGCATCAGATAAATAGTTATGGTCAAGCCATGGCTGCGCATGAAAATAGGTTTGGAGATGACTCACAGAAGGTGCACAAGTGGAGGTCAGCCTTGTTTCACATCCAAAGAAGTGTGTAAATAAGATATTTGTTTCATTTACCAAAGTTTCACATCAAATAAAAGTATATTGTTGCCTTACTTAATTGTTTTGCCTTATTAATACCAAAGTCCCACATCGACTACTTTCAAATCAAAAGTAAACACTTAGTCTATAAATATTGATGTTTTCTAAGGTTATGATGCACTCTCAAGTAGGTATGTGAAATGTATGTGCCTTTGATAGGAGTGCGAGATCCACATAAAATGGGTTAAGTGCCCTAGAAGCACACCCAACGTGATTTTTTTTTTGTCCACGTGGCATGGATATGCCATCCTGCATGACATTTTTTACATGAATACATCATCTTGCACATGCCACGTAGTATTTTTTTTTATTTTTTTCTCCACGTAGGAGACGTCAACATGGTTGACGTATCCACGTAGGATGTGCCAAGCGTGTTGGCGTTTCCTAGTTAGATGTGCCAAGCGTGTTGGCGTATCTTAGTTGGATGTGCCATCTCCTCTGGCGCATCTTACATGGAACGAAAAACAATAAAAAAATCCAACATGGCCAAAACAATGACATTTTGATAAATAGTTTGAAAATGATAGTAATTTGGTAAATAATTTTGCCACTGAGGGCACATTGGTTAAAAACTCGTATTTTTCTTGCCCCTTTGTTTGGATGGGGAGAGAAAATAGAAGGAAAAATGGGAGAAAAGAAAATAAAGAAGAAAGAAAATAAAGAGAAAAATATATTTTCTCTCCTATTGTTTGGATCAAGAGAAAAAGAAGAGAAAGAAAATTATACATATTTCTTTCTCTTGTTTGGTTTGAAAGAAAAATAAGAAGAAAGAAAATATATTTACATCAAATGACTTTTATATCCTTGTTGTGTTGAATTATTGAGTGAAGAAAGGACATAAATGTAAATTATATCACACCAGCCTCAATTTTTGAGTTTTCTTCACATAAATGGGAAGAAAATTTTTTGATGGGTCTCACACCTAAAGTTTTCTCTCTTCTATGTTTTCTATGCACAACCAAACTAGAGAAAATCTAATTTCTAGCTCCTTTTCTCTCCTATCCTTTTCTCTCTTCTCGTTTTCTCTTATTCTAAACGATGTAAAGTTTTATTTGTGTTACCTTTGTTATTCTCGTTATCTTTAAGCTATTTTATGCTCTGACAATGAGGAAGTTGTTTTAATTTCGTTTGGATGATGAGAGAAAATGAGAGGAGAGAAAATGGATAAGAAAATAAATAGAAAAGTAAAGAGAAAATAAGTTGTTTGGATGGAGAGAAAATGAGAAGAAAGAAAACAAAAAAAAATTAAAAAAATATTTTTTTATAAACAAAAATAAAAAATGAAAAAGAAAAACGTATGTTTTTATACATTCTTCGACCCCATCCTACCAAACCCCAATCCCCTGCCGCATCCCCACCCCCACCCTACTTCCTTTTAGCTTATCTTTTATCATCCACACATTCCCTCCTTCACCCACCCGCACGTCCTCCCCTTTCTTCCTCACCCACCCCTTCTCCCTCACCACTGCAATTTCTTCTTTCATTGGGTAAGTATTTTTTTCTTAGTTTTTTGCCCCCCCAAAGCCACCCCTGCTCCTATTTCCTTCCTCTTCATCCCCCTTCGTTTTTTCCATCTTGCCAATGTTCCACCCTCACCCCTTCCCTCCTCCCCCACTTCCTACTCTTCCCCATTTTTTTTGTCTTTGTGACCTCTTCTCTCGACCCACCCCAACCACTGTACCTGAAGTTGTCGACACCCTTCTTCTCCCATCCTCATCCAAATCACAAGAAAAGTAAAGATTTTTCTATATTTTGGCTATGGTTTAGTAATTTTTTGGCGAAATTGTTTGTTGATGTGGGTGCTTATAGTTGAGTTTTATCCCTGTGCATACGCCGCCATTTCTTTTCTCGCTTGTTGCTCAGTTTTCTCGCTTGTTGAGTGAAGAAAACTTTCATTGTGGGCCCACATATTTTTTTTTCTCTCTTTGCTATTTTCTTGCCTCATCCAAACGAGAGAAAAGTACATTTTCTCTTTGTTTTCTTTCTACCCTCTTTCTTTCCTCTCATTTTCTCTTCATCCAAAGGAAGCAGAGAAAGGAGGAAGAAACAGAAATACAAAACAAACAAATAAGAAAAAAATAAAAAACTTGATGGAGAGATCCAGAAGATGAGCATTTGAATATTGAAATGGTGAACACTGAAAACATATCGATTTTGTTCAGTTTGATTGATTCATCCCCTTATCTCTATGCTGATAGGATATGAGTGCTGAGATTGTAGATAGTAATCCCTACGGTTGGCTTATGGTGCTTCAGAGAATAGGGCTGAATACTCAATTTTGTTCGGACAAAAAAAATAGTTATAAATGATAAAAAAAAAAGTTAACTTTACTTTTATTAATGAATAAAATAAATAATAATAATAAAATAATAATACTAATAATAAATAATAAATAAAAAACATTTAAAAAAGTAAAAAAAATGAAGAACAAGTGAAAAAAAAAAAGAGGTTTGAGGCTGATACATCTACATTGAGCTTATTAGCCCAAGATCTATTAAACCCGATCCTCTACCATAACTCGAATCCACCCATGACTCAACATTCATTTCTTGTTGCTCCTTCCTCTCCAAACCCTAGAACCCACACCTACAGCAGCCCCATCTCCTTATCTCTGCAAATCCTAGCTCCTACGATAGCCTCAATGATGGAGTCCAAGCGACAGACCACTCCCTCACACAACCAGTCGGTGCAGCCCCCATCACGAGCTCCAACGCACCATGGAAGCAGTATTTAGCGACCCCAAGGACAAGAACAACCATCAAACGGTCCTTCCCCCCCATGGATTCACTTTAACCCGCAAACCTCCGAGCTTTACACTCCTCTGCACAAAGCAAGCAACCACCACTTTCGTTTTGATGGAACTCAAGGCGCGAGGATGCAATTTTTGGGAAGATTGCAAGTGTTAGAAGCTGGATTTTGCGTGGAACAGAGTAAAGGTGCACCAAAATATAAGATTTGAGAAGACGAGCTCTGCAACACGGGAACCACAGGCAACCGCCATTTTTCCCCAACCATCTACTCCTATAAATATAAGGGACGAAAAAAAGGAAGGACTTTTGGTTTTTGGGGAGAGGAATTCAGACTCAAACCTGGGAAGAAGAGTGTAGTTCTTATTATGTAATATTGGTAAGGAATTTTCTATATTTTCTGATAGCATTTGAAGTTGAAAAAATTTGAGATTGAGAATTCAAGGGCAATGTAATTGCTGTGCTCAACCAATTGGGAAGATCTCCCGTTTGGTAAGTTTTACTTTTTTTAATTTTATTTTCTCTGCTGCAATTGTTGTAATGAGAATGTTGAATGAATGAAAATTAAAATTAACGTGTTTTGCTTGTTTCCTTCTTATGTGTAATTTTTCCTCTTTAATTTAGTCTTTATCTCAGTTGCCTATCTCTTGTTTGATAAATTGCATGAGCCACTGGTTTTCTCCAAAATTTACTTTGTTAATGATGCTCTGTTTCATATTTATGTACTAGAATGTTAACTAGGTACATTTTTTTTTAGTTCGTTGTTCCTTGATTACTTAATGGCTTGCCATTTAATATTGGAAATGAGTTAATCTCTGTTCACGAAACCATATATATGAATTGGATGCCACAGTTTTAAATTTAGTGGCCTTGAGAAAATGGAAGGTAATATGTTATGATGACCAGTTGGCAAGTAATAGGTAATGCATGATGCGTGGGTTTTGAATGCTCATTTCATTGCTGGCTTTGGTATTTCAAGCTTGGGGTTCCAAGTTGTTAGTGTTACTGCTACTTGAAATGCTACGGGTTTGCACCTATGTGTTGGGATTTAATATGTTAAATGTTGTATATCCCTCATGGTTTCGTAGTTGCTGAGTTCTATCAAGATTAAATATGGAGATCTAATTCCTTGCTAAAGCATCACTCTGCTTCGTTAGTGAATCTGTGTGTGAATGGTAAATTGTACCATTGGTTCATGATGAGATCATGTATAGTCTATTGAGTGTACAAGGAGGTTTTGACACTTTTAAGTGTCGTACCCATGCTTGATGTCTTGGTTTATTGGTCATTAAGACACTGATTTAAGAAGGAATACATGTTGTGAATGTTCTTTTAGTTATTTAAAGCTAGACATATTTTTTCTTTTATGATTTTTTAACAAGATGTGCAGAGAATCTTAAAACTGAGTTTGCCAAAGCTTCCAATTCTTGAGTGTTCGTATCCTTGGAGTCTCACTCTTTTACAATAATGATGTTTCTGCATATGGGCTTAATTTTGAATGTTTACAGAAAAGGGTGCAGGCTGTTTTTATTTTATTTTTATTCTATTTTATTTTTCTTTTGAAATAAAATAAATCACCATTTTAATAAAGTCTTAAAACTCTTTTTTTTTAATATTTAAATTATAAAATTTCATTTAATCGCAACAAGCTTGATAACTAATGGGTGACTAAGTGATGTCTCTAGCGTGACGCCGAGCTTCACCTATTCAAACCTTAATGAGATTAATTAAGTAGCGATGACTTGTTAATTCAAATTTTTAAAATAATTTTTTTTTCAAAATTAAATTTTCTTAAATTATCTATTACTTTCTTTTTTATCTTTTAAAAAATTGGTAAAACAAATATTTTAAAAGATTATCATCTTTTTGCATGATGTATTAGGGGTACTGTGGGATTAAGTTTTTACCCTTCTCTATGTATAATCGATTCTCGAATTTAATCTGTTTTAAAAGACAAATTTTTCTTAAAACAAAAAAGTTTTTTTATTTTTCTCTTAATTTAAATAAAATTAGTTGTGACTCCATTTCTTTTCTTAATTTATTTTATTTTTTGTCACTCCCACCATATTCATAGTCGTGATAGATGATGACAATGGATATTGTGGAGAACTATGAAGAATACGAGATTTCCCCATTCGAAGATTTCTACCTGGCATAACTCCATGTTGCTGATGAACACCAACAGAAACCTTTCGAAATCTCCAAATCGTTGTCGGCTCTGTCAACTTTTACCCTACCCTCGTTCTTTTCCGCCACCACCCACATCTGAGTGGCACAACCCATGTCCCGATTTTTCGCAACCCACTCCCACCCGGTCAAAGGCGAGACAATTCAGCTTATTAGCGACTACGAGAGGCGACGCCGACAGTGCTACCTGAAACACAATAGCGGAAAGTATATGGTTTTAAGCATGATTCTAAATTACGGTCCGCATCACTTGATGTAACCGCAATATTACGGTTGCAGCCTGTGCCGCAACTGCATCAGGCCACAATTACACTGGGAATGAAAATCACATAAAATGGTCGCAATGTAACGGTGTTGCGGCCGCAACGTAACAATATTGCGTCCGCAATGGGTCGCAATGGGACATGCTAAGACTAAAACTGATGAAGAGGGAGCTAGAGAGGGACTGAGACTTACGAAGAAGGAGGTTGAGAGGGGGCCGGGGCGACGATCGGCATCGGCAATTTGGGCTGAGAGGGGGAGATGGGCGGCGGTCTCTACAAGTGGCGTGATTCCGCACATCAGAGAGGAAGGGGAAGCAAAGCCAAAGAGGAAGAGGGGTGGGGGGCCATTCCGAAGCAGAAGCAGAAAGAGGAAGAGGGGTGAGAGGATGAGGATCAAACTTCAGACGAAGGGAAAACCGAAGCATCGAGGCAGAGAGGAAGAGGGATCCGACATTTGAGGGTTGAGTTAAGAAACAAAGAGAAAGTGAAAGCTTTAGATGGAGATGGAGAGACGGGGGAGAGAAAGGAAGGGTCAAAGGGTAGATTTGGGAAAGTGAAAAAAAAATTTGGGGGCGAGAGAAAAAGTGAGCGGTCTGGGAGGGATTTTGGGGCGAGAGGAAAGAGGGAAAATTAGGGAAAAGTGGAAAAAAATTAGTAAAGAGGGAAGTTGGAAAAAATTATGAGAAGAGTGAAAATTAAGTTAAGAATAATTATAATTATTTAAATTTTTTATAATTAAGTTAATTAATAAATTATTGGTTCTAAAAAAAATTAGTAGCCTATGTCGAGTTTAAAATTAAACTTAATTATTGGTTGATAATTGGAGTATTAGGAATAGTAATAATTAATTAAAATTTTTGATAATTAAGTTAAATTTACGATAACAATAATTATGTTAGTTTAGTTATGAATTCAATTTTAATTATTCTTTAAGATGGTATAAAATCTTATCAAATGAGTAAAAACTTATAAAATATTATAAATAAAGATATACGAAGAGTTATAATGATTATAGATTTTTTTTTATGTTTTGTGCAAGTTTTAAAAAAAATTCACACCGTAACGACCGCAATTCGCGTCGCAGCAGCCACAATGCCCGTAATCGCAGCGACCGCAACCGCAATCGCAACCGCAATTTAAAACCATGATTTTGAGTTTGAAAATGATAACAGAATGTGGGTGTGGGGTTAATATTTAAATAAAATAGTTTTTGGGGTCAATATTTAAATAAGGTAAAAATTGGTAAGAAAAGCAAAACTACTACTAATATAAGGTTATTTACACTGTACATCATACATCATAACTCAAGATGGAGCAGTGTAGAATCTGCCCAGAACATGGATGAAGAAATTAAGACAAAAAACTAGGATTAGATTTAGAATAAAAAGAAATTAGGAATGCATAAATTTGTGGATTCATCCATGGATAAGCCCCACCCTAACCCACTTACCCTGTGTTTGGATTTTTTTCATTAACGAAACGGAACAGAATAGGTGATGATGGATCGGAAAGGAAAGGAAAAGAAAGGAATGGAACATAGTTTCCACCCTCTTTGTTTGGAAGATTCATTAATGGAATGGAACATATATTCCTTCCATTCCACCTCAATTTTGGGGGGAACAAAAATTAGGTATTTGAGTGGAAGAGGGGGGAAATGATTCCCCATGTGTTCCGTTCCATTCCTATGCATTTTAAAACTTTCAAACATAAAAAATTATTTTCATTCCTTCCATTTCCTTTCCGTTCATTCCATTACCTGTCATCCAAACATAGTATTAATTAGTGACCTGCTAGGGTTAGGGCTTAAATAGTCCTTTCACTAAATGCCCCCATCAAGAAAGGGGCAAAATTTAGGGTCTTAGGGTTGTCCATGGGTCATTTTATCGTGGACCCTGTTATTTAGGGTTGATTCCTTTGATGCGGTGAAAATTAAATCGATTACAAATTATTACTTGTCGCCTAGTAATAAGGTAAGAAAGATAAGTTTTCTAATTTTACAATAAGATTATGATATTATTTTCATTTTCATATTGCTCTCTCACTGTTATTGCTTGCCCCTCTTCTCTACTGTTACAACCCGTCACCATGGCCATCACCGACTAGCAACCCAAACATCCAGAACAGCCAAATCAGACCTATCCACAGTCTGAGAAGCCAAACCCGAGCCTGAGATCTTGCCACCCTACCGCCGTATGTGAATACCACCACTATGACTTAGAGCCATGGCTCCTCTGTGTGTCACCCAAACACCACAACAAGCCAGATCTGTAAGCCACGACTCAAGACCAGAACCATCGTCGCTTTGTCACGATCCTTACAAGCTCACCACCACCGGCCATTTCTTTGAACCACCATTGTTGCTAACCTCTGCCACCCTTCTCTGTTTCATGACCCCAGCATGAAAATCATAAGTCGTTGGCTTCTTTTATGTTTGATTTGATGCTTTTGTTGCTTTAGATGTATGGAGCTTCTTGTTTTACGATCCGTTTTTGGTGCTTAGGCAATGATTAAGGAAATTGGTTTCTCTCCTATTCTTGGGGGTTGAGTTTGATCAGTGGGGTATTATGGCCATGGAATTTTTTTTGTTTGAAATATCAAAATTAAAAACAAAAAACTTAAGGACTTGTGGGAGAAAATATAAATAATTAAATGACTTTAAAAATACAAAAAAATTAAACCTTTATTATAAAATTAAAAACTTGTGTCAATGAATAAAGTTTTTTGTTAAAACTAGTCAGACTCTTAACTGCCAGTTTCAAGATAAAACGACCCCTGTCCCATGGGCTAGCCATATTAACACCCTCTAAACAGAGCTTGTCACTAGTTTTCGAACAGGATTCTGAACCCACCCACCGTAGTCAGTCTATAGGAGTAAAGTAAAACAAACAGGCAGTCACCGGTGGGTTAAAGATGGGGGCTTAGTGGGCTATACTGTAAGGTCAAATCGGCGGGACCACAACTTTGTTTCTTTGTAGGAATTCGTATCTCCACACAAGGCTGCGATTACAAGTGCTTCCTTTCAAATAATAAAAGTTGAAAGGCCGTACAGTTAGGCCTTATTACATTGAACCCTTTTCTTTTCTTTTCTTTTTCCGTTCTTCTTTCTCTCTTTTCCGTCTTTCCTCTTTCCTTGCATCATTTTCACTTCTTCAATTATTCTGCGGAGTCTAGACCATAGTCAATAAATAAATAATAACTAGGCTAGTTGGATGGATAACGACCCAGAAAACAAAAATAGTTGGACGGATGCAACACCCTCATTTATTTAAAGAAAAAAAAAATCAAAGTTGTACAACTTTTCATAAGACTTTAAAAATATTTTAAGGATCAGTTTCATAATTTTTAAAATTAGTTTATAATTATTTAAAATAAATTAACTAAAAAAATAAAAGTTATTTTATAATTAATTTTATATTAAATTATTATTTTATATTAAATTACACAAATTTCTCTCCTAAATAATAATAATAATGTAAAAAGTGTTAATTAATTCAATTGATAAAATAAATGCAAGTACTTAAAGATTAGATCTCTTCCCTATGTGTGTCACTTACAAGTTAAAAGTTTCTCAAATCAACACAAAATAATAATAATAATAATAATGGTGTAACTATTGTGTTGTGCAAATAACAAACTTGCTTTAAGTTTTGTCTATCTTCCAGGAAATTACTTAGCATATTGCTGCCAGTTTCATTTATCCGTCAAGAGGACAAGGACAATAATACACTATTATGCTGTCAGACCTGTGACTCGTTTGTGACCATCCACGAAATTTCCTAGCATATTTTCGTTGGTGGATCCATGGGGGTCAAAGTATCCTATTCATATCTGAAGAATCCAAAGATGTGGATGTATATATGCATTGAGTCATGCAGTGAAGCACATACTTCCAATACTCTACTTGTAGTACTATTACAGTCATGGCAAATCATGGTGCAATTTCTGAAACCAAGTTTAGCTATGACGTTTTCCTTAGTTTTAGGGGTGAAGACACCCGTCACACTTTTACAGGTTATCTCTATGATGCTTTGTGCCGGAAGGGAATCATCACCTTCATGGATGATGAGCAACTGAGGGTGGGAGAACAAATTCGACCTGCTCTTCTTAAAGCCATTGAAGAATCAAGGATTTCAATTATTGTTTTGTCAAAAAACTATGCAGCTTCCACATGGTGTCTTGATGAACTTGTCAAGATCCTTGAGTGTAAGGAGGAAAAGAACCAGCTCGTCTTTCCAATCTTCTACAAAGTGGAACCCTCAGATGTACGGCATCAGAAAAATAGTTATGGTCAAGCCATGACTGTGCATGAAACTAGGTTCGGAAATGATCCCGAGAGGGTGGGCAAATGGAGGTCAGCCTTGTTTCACATTTCCAACTTAACAGGACATCATTTTAAAGAAGGGTAGGTAAATACTAAATATGTATATATTTTCTCTATTCTCTATTTGCTCTTCAAGTTACAAATCGAATGGTACTTAGTAATTCATATGACTATATACCACGTTCTTGTGTCAAACAAGAATTCTAGTCTTCCAATAATGTGACCAATATCTGTAAGTTGATCTCCTTTGTTAATTAAGTTTCACTATTTTATACTTTAGTGTTGTTCTGAATCGATATCTTTTCTGTGATAATCTGTAATTGTGCAGCTTAATTCGTCTGTTATTTTGTTGAAATAAATCCTCATTAAAAATAAAATAAAATTTTGCATAATCAATTCCATGATTTGAAAATCATTTATATATCTGCAGGTACGAATTCAAGTTTATTCAAGATATTGTTAGAAGGGTCAACACTAAATTTAAAGTATCTCCTAAACAATTACATATTGAGGAGCACGTAGTTGGACTGGAGTTTCGAGTTGAAGAAGTGAAGTCACTTCTAGATATTGAGTCTAATAATAGTAGTTGCATGTTGGGGATTCATGGAACTGGTGGAATTGGCAAAACCACACTTGCCAAAGCTTTGTATAACTCCATTTGCAACCAGTTTGAAGGTGCATGTTTTCTTTTCAATATCAGAGAAACTTCAAATCAAGAAAAGGGCAAATTACGTCTACAACAAATGCTCCTGTCAGAGATGCTTGAGGAGGGAAAAATCGAGTTGGGCAGTGTTGATAAAGGAATCTCTACTATAAAAGACAGACTTAACAAAAAAAGAGTTCTTATAGTTCTTGATGACGTTGATAAGATTGAACAGTTAAAAGAATTAGCTGGGGGATGTGATTGGTTTGGTTCTGGAAGCAGGATTATTATAACAACAAGGGATAAATATTTGCTTGTTGCTCATCAAGTAAAAAAGATTTATGAAATGAATGTGTTAAATAAGCGTGAATCTCTTGAGCTATTTTGTCAGAATGCCTTCAAAATGAGTAATCCTGCTACAAAGTATGAAGACCTGTCCAATCGGGCAATACTATATGCAAAAGGCCTTCCTTTAGCTTTAAAAGTAATAGGCTCTAATTTGATTGGTAAAGATTTGGATGAATGGAAGTCTGCATTGGACAAATATGAGAAGAATCCACCCAGAGATATTCAAAGTATTCTTAGGTTAAGCTATGATAGTCTGGAGTGCAATGAAAAGGATATATTCCTCGACATTGCATGCTTCTTCAATGGGCAGAGATTGGATTATGTAAAAAGAATACTGTATGGGTGTGAGTTCTTCCCAGAAGATGGTATTAGAATACTAGTTGATAAATCTCTCATAACTGTTGAATATGGTTTCTTGATGATGCATGACCTAATACAAGACATGGGTAGAGAGATTGTCAAGCAGGAGGCACCAAAAGAAGCTGGTGAACGCAGCAGATTATGGTTTCATGAAGATGTTCTTGAAGTATTGACTGAAAATACAGTAAGAACTTTGTCAACTTTCTTTTTTTTTTTTTTTCAGTAAACTGATTGTACCAAGGTTTGTTAGGTTAATTTTTTGCAAATTACCCAATTCCTCAACATTAGCTAAATCTTAATGGCTTTTGATTTTATTTTATTTTTTTGTCAAGCATGCGTTAAAATTGGCAATACGTAATTGATAGTCACATATACTTGTAGGGAAGTAATAAAATTGAAGGAATAATGCTTGATTACTGTGAAGATGTTAATTGGATTAGTACTGCCTTTGACAAGGTGAAGAAGCTTAGAATTCTCATTGTTCAAAACACAATCAGCTTTTCATCTGGGCCTATTTTTCTGCCGAATCAATTAAGGCTGCTTGATTGGAAGGGGTACCCTTCACAGTCTTTCCCACCAGGTTTTTATCCTAAGAAAATCGCTGTCTTGAATTTACGTTGTAGTGCTCTGGTACTGGAAAAGCCATTTCAGGTACAATTGCTTCCTTTTTTCTCCTTTTTTGTTCTGTTATAAAATGTTAGATGTAATGCTAATTACTTGCATCTAATAATTGACACAATTTAGATATACTGTTACTGTTATTAATTAATTGATTTTTGTATTGCAGAAATTTGAGCATTTGACGTACATGGATTTCTCCTATTGCCAGTCCATCACTCAATTTCCAGATGTGTCCGGAGCCAAAAATTTAAGAGAATTGAGACTTAATAGATGCAAGAAACTGGTTAAGGTTGATGAATCAGTTGGATTTCTCCGTAACCTTGTTTACTTAAGTGCTTCAGAATGCACTCACCTTAGAAGTTTTCTTCCAAGAATATGTTTGCCATCTCTGGAATACCTTTCCTTTAACTTATGCAGAAGACTTGCACATTTCCCAGACATAATGGGAAAGATGGATAAGCCATTAAAGATTAACATGAGACAAACTGCTATTAAGGAGCTTCCACATTCCTTTCGTAATCTTACTGGGCTTATCTATGTAGGTATGACAAGTTGTAAGGGCCTCCAAGATCTACCAAGTAGCTTATTTATGTTTTCAAATTTAATCACATTAAAAATTGGAGGATGTTCTAAACATCGAGAATCATTTAGAAGGTTGAAAGGAAGCCATTCAATAGCAGGGTGCTGCTTAAATTTAGAGACATTGCATTTCAGCCGTGCAAGCCTATCAGATGAAGATCTTCACGTAATAATTCAGAGTTTTCCAAACTTGAAAAACTTGAATGTATCGTCGAACCATTTTGTATCCTTCCCGGCAAGCATTAAAGAGTCTAATTGCTTGACAAGTCTTGATGTGAGTTATTGTGTGAAGCTTCAAGAAATTCCAGAACTGCCATCAAGTATCCAGAAAGTAGATGCAAGACACTGCAATTCCCTAACTTCAGACACATCAAGGATGCTATGGTCTCAGGTTTACTACTTTCTCTCATTCTTTTCATTTTAGCAAAATAATTAAAGTTTACAGTCAACCTCAACCAATTAAATTTTTGTTTATTGTTTCTGCATGTCATGTCACAGGTGCCTAAAGAGATAAAAAGATTAGAAATTGTGATACCCGATACATGGATTCCAGAATCGTTCTACGATCGTGAAAAAGGGGGGAACCCAATTTTCTGGGCTCGTGGCAAGCTCCCAAGAGTAGCTTTAGCGTTTGTGTTTGAGAAAGTGAGCTACCAAGCTGTTGGTCTGCACTTGTTCATAGAGGGTGAACATGTACATCGCAAACAGTACCGTAAATTCACTGTTGTGAAGCAACATGTGCTATTGTGCGACCTACGAGTTTTTTTCAGCGATGAGGAGTGGGAGGGGCTTGATGCACGTGTTGGGCATGATAATGATTGGAAGAGCGTGCAGGTGAATTGTGAAGAAGAGACGATCCTAAGATACTGGGGAGTTTATGTGTACAGGGAAGAAACAAGCATGGATGATATCCAATTCACGAGTCCATATCCCGAATCATCAGGGTCAGGGTTAGGGAAAAGATGGTTGGAAGTGGAAGATAGGATATTAAGCACTGAGGAGGAGAAACGAAGTGAAACAGCTTCAAGCTATAGGAACGGGAAGGGAATCATCGCCAGTATGGATGATTTGCAACGATTTGAATCTACTCTCGCTAAAGATATACGGCGTCTTCGTGAAGTCATGATCATTGGATGTCAGATCGCAGTGTACGGATATTATGGTCAAGACATGACTGTGCATGAAACTAGGTTCGGAAATGATTCCAACTTAAATTATGTTCAACTGATTTTGTGAATTGAATGCGTTTTTTTTTTTTTTTTTGTGCTTAGAAAACGTAAATGGAAGCAATTCAAACACAAATTCCGATTAAGCGACGGAATACTACCAGCCGATCTACGCCATCCACTACGGCAACGACAATGGGAGCTCGGATGGAGAGCACGGCGCTGAGTTCCACCAGCTGCCGAACGGTTACTGCGTGCATGATGGAGCGGAGAACGGGATCTCGTGCCTGGATCTAAACGACAGCGTAGAGCAAAAAAGCAGCGATGAGGAGGAGAGGGAGGAGGAAGAGGAAGAGAGGAGGAGAGAGGAGATTTGGAGGGCGTTCAGAGAGGACGAGAACCGGAGGAATGCGCCGTTGACGGCGAAGAACGCGACGAGGGTGATTGAGGCGATGGGCGGTGCGTCCTTTGGTGGAGTTGCTCCCGATTGGGTTGGCTCAGGTTCTCGAGGATCGCTGGATTGATCAGCTTCGCAGATTGAGACAATCACCAAATCCTTGATCCAAAGATAGATAGATATTCAGATTCATACTATTTTTCCTTTCATTTCAATTCTGAATATGTCTTTCTTTTCTTTTCTTTTCTTTTTTTCCATGTTCCTCTTTATTCATGAGAAAAATTGTATATTGTGTTTTCTGCATTATTATAGCTATTTCATTTTCTTCTGAGCTGAAAATATTATTTTTCTTGATAAATAATTCATCTGTCTTTTGTTTTTCTGGATGGCATAAATCTATATGAATTGGATACAATGGCAAAGATTATATACTTGGGCAAGGTGCCAAAAAAATATCATTTGAAAATGGAGGTTTAGGATATCATTTGAGAAGGTGGGCAAATGGAGGTCAGCGCTCCGTTACGTATCCCACTTAAAAGGATATCAGTTGAAAGAAGGGTATGTAAATATGTTATTTCTCCAATCTCTCTTCAGGTTATAAAATGTTTGGTACCTGTTAATTTAACTATAATTGGGACAACGAGGAATGGATATATATACACATAGCAAGTTGGATGTTGTGGGGGTTGAGGGAGAGGGGCATAGCCCCTTCACAATCATGTCGGACTCAAAAAATTTACATAATAAGGACAAAGATAATATATAAACATAAATATATATATATATATATATATATATATATATATATATATATATATATATATATATATATATTAATACAGAATCATAAAAAATTAATTTATAATTATTCTTTTTACTATCTAAATAATATTTTTATTATTAATAATATTTAATATTTTTTATTTATATATATATAAATGATCTTGACATTTAATTATATATGATACAGTTTAAAAAACATTATAAAAATTTTAAATTATCTTATAATAAATTTACTTATTTACATATCATTCTCAACATATGGTTATGATAACATACTGACTATTATTACTGTATATTCAAAATATCAAAATATGTTATACAAATTCAACATTATAATAACAAAACATGTAAAGATACTCTCCCAAACTTAAGTGAAACAAAGTCTTCACTGTCCATGATGTCTAGGAAACCTGAGCCTATCAATACAAAAAAATGTGAGAGTTGAGTATACTACAAATATTTAAAAACACTTAAAATAAACTAACAATGTAAAATAGATACATTACAGCACAACATACCGCAGCACACAACATCCATGCCACGGTATTTGATCAGAATGGGTGTCTTCAGTAGCACCCAAAATAAGTCTTTCTCTTTTTTTTTTACACAAGTTTTAAAGGGAACGCCGCGGCATTACACTTGCCACGCCGCGACGTTGAGGTCTCTGAAATTGGCTTAAATAACGAAATTAACAGTCATGCCGCGACGTGAAACAGACACACACTGCGGCGCGAGATATCAACCAACAGAATTCTGTAGCAAATTCAATTTTGCTGTAGAATTTTGACCAAAGAGGTTCTCAACACCTCTCAAACTTGTCCAAAAGGCTAGAACCTAAAATGGACAACTAAAATACATTAAAACACTAAATCACACATATTAACCTATATATAACTTAAAACTAAATGCAAACTATAAAACTAACTAAAACATCTAGAATCAAAGTACTAACATATATAAGATTTAAAACTAACTAAAGCTACTAAAATCAAGCATACTAACTATAAGACTACAAAAATTAAACATATTAACATACCTATAACTTAATACTAAAGAAAAGCCTAAAAACTAACTAAAACTTACAAAAACTAACATACTAGCATATTTATGAGTTAAAACTTAACAAACACATACTAATTAATAAAAACATAAAAACCTGGGTTCCCTCCCAAGAAGGGCCTAAGTTATAGTCCCGGCAGGACTTTGTCAAGGCAAACCGCAAACTCTTTCGATAATGGCTGGTTTGATCCCAAAATGAATGGATTAGATAGGGCCTTCTTTCACCTGATTGAGATTCTCCATTGCGGTATCTCGAGCTCCCACAAAGGTCTCGAATGATGAAGATCATCCTCCATTTATTGTACCTAAACTACAAAGAATGAAGACATTAAATGAAAAAGAACTATAAAGCTTGAATTAGGACTAGCTAAACTCATTGTTGATATTAGCAATATGGAATTAAATCGTTATCCCCCGGCAATTGCCAAGAAATAAGGCTAAACTCTTTGGAATTACATCATTATCCCTGGCAACGGCGCCAAAAACTTGTTTGTCCCTTTATTAGGCCGCAAGTGCACGGGTCATACAAGTAATACAGTTTAAGAGTAGAGATCGTTCCCTCGAGGATAGATGGCTTCCATTACTAAATAACAACTAATAGCTTAGCTAAATTCTATTCAAAAACATAAGAATAAAGAAAGTACAAATAAACTAAATCTAAACTACAAAAGCAGTAAAGATAATGGTTTAGAGATCTAGGAAATCGTTCTTCACCTTCTACTTCAACTAATGGCATGCAATCCTTATAAGCAATATTAATGATTAGTTAGGTTAACTTGAGAATCTGATTTAGTCAAAAGCTTATGTCTAGGTCAATCAATCCTAGTGTCATTTACCTAATCCACTATGTTTCCATTAGAACTAGTGTAAACTCTATTAATGAACGATCTATTCTCAAACATACGCTAATATATGGCTAAAAGGTATATTTCTATCTAGTTAGCGAATCAACTCATCCAAGCTAATTGAACTCGTCGAACATGCATCTACCATACCATATTCATCTCCTCAAGTTCCTATATCTAGTTCATTTGCATCAATCAAGATCATGCAATTGTTGGCCAAATAAGAGCAAACATTAAGCATAAATATGGGAGAACAAAACCAAACATCAATACAAACTCAAAATCATACATAAACATCAATATTCATACAAAGATCCAAAGTAATTCCTAAATACAACTTAGCTAATCCATGAACAAGAAATTACAACACAAAATCAGTGCTCAAGAGATAGGGAAAAGAAGAGAAACAAAGGAAGAAGAGGAATGAATCCATAAATGTGATCCTTGAAGCTTGAATCTCCTTCCATGAAGAAGATGACATCTAACCTATCCTCCCTAGGCCTCCAATCTGCCCAGAAATAAAGAACAGGCCGCAGCCTCTCTAAAACCTTAAAACTACTGCGCAGCTCTCTTCTAAAATCTGTTAAAATTATATTTATAGACTCAGAAAAATAGAGGCATGTCGTGGCATTAACATGCCTATGCCGCGACGCGTGTCAAATTAGGTCACGGACGCCGCGACATTCATTCCTCATGTTGCGGCGTTCATATTTTGTAGCTCTCTGACTTTGATGCAAGGGATTCGTCGCCGCGGCGTACGCTCCTTAGCGCTGCGGCGTGACCAGTTTGTTTGCATAATTCTGCAGCAAATACAATTTTGCTGCTATTTTTGCTCCATTGGGTTCCTCTTGGGCTTTCTCATCAGCTTAGCAACTCTTCCAGCAATAGAGAAATCACCAAATTAATAACAATTATAAATCCACTTAATCAATAACACAATATGCTCAATTTGCTCAGAATCATACTAGAAAGGTATCAGAATTAAATATAACAATTATAAGTACAAAATCTTCCAAATATGAATAAATATAAGGATTTAAGCAATCAGAGAAATACAGATATGGGGCACAAATAACTACACATTGTGGAGTTATCAACTACTTGCCACCCGGATCTATCCAAACATGGCATGATATGACTCGAACTTTTCTAGACAAATATTTTCCTGCCTCACAGGTCACAACCATCTTAAAAGAAATCTGCGGCATCCAACAAAGGCATGGGGAATCACTTCATGATTACTGGGAGTGGTTTAAGAGGCTATGTGCTAGTTGCCCTCAACATCAAATTAGTGAACAACTTTTGATTCAGTACTTTTATGAGGGTTTGCTAGTTATGGACCACAACATGATTGATGTTGCTAGTGGAGGAGCTTTGGTTGATAAGACTCCTCAAGAGGCTCAGAATTTGATCTCCAGTATGGTTGCTAACACTCAACAATTCTTCACAAGGAATGACATTGGAGTAAGAGTAGTCAAAGAGGTAGAAACGATCAGTTTGCAGCAACAAATAACCTAGTTGACTGCCATGGTTCAATGGTTAATGGACAATGGAAAAGCAACGGTGATTGCTTGTGGGATTTGTTGCTCTTCAGGACATCCCACTGATATGTGTCCTACTCTTCAAGTGGACACAAATGAGGAGGTAAAAGTAGTAGGGGGATATTTTGTACCTTCTAACAATTACAACCCCTACTCGAACACATATAATCCGGAGTGGAAGGATCATCCTAACTTTAGTTATGGAAAGCAACCCCAAAGCCAACCTCCAGCCTATGGACCTCCAGGATTTCAGCAGAGGCAAACATCTTTCCCTCTGAGGCAACCACAAGCTCCAACTCCTAGGCAACCTGAGCCTTCACTGGAGGAGCTAATGAGACAAATGGCCAACAATAACACTCAGTTTCAGCAAGAGACAAGGGCCACTATTAATACCTTGCAGAACCAAGTGGGGCAGTTGGCCACAAAAATTAACAAGGTTCAGAGCCAACTTTCTGGGAGACTTCTCTCACAACCAGAAGTGAATCCGAGAAAAAATATGAGTGTTGTCACATTGCGAAGTGGGAAGATGTTAGATGAACCTCCATCTCTCCCACCAGTAATTCAAGAGAACGACCAAGGGCATAAGGAGGTAAATGAAGAGGGGCAAAACTCCAAGACCCCTAAGGTAGGTATTCCTGAACTCTATCCTAAATATGTCACTAAGGCTTCATTCCCCAGTAGGTTGGTTAAGACCAAAAAAGATGAGGCTGAGAAGGAAAGAGATTTTCTTGAGACTTTTAGGAAAGTGAAAGTCAATATTCTATTGCTGGATGCAATCAAGCAAATCCTGAAATATGTCAAGTTTCTTAAGGAAGTATACACCCAGAGGAGGAGGCTGAAAGGTAATGAGAAAATCATTATGAACTAAAATGTTTCAGCCATCATTCAGCCTATGCCTCATAAATGCAAGGATCTAGGGACTTTTACCATTCCATGTGTTATAGGCAATTACAGATTTGAGCATGCCATACTAGATTTAGGTGCTTCTATCAATGTAATGCCTATGTCTATTTTTCATTCTCTTGGACTTGGCCATTTGCATTCTACAGGTGTTATGATTCAGTTGGCTAATAGGAGCACTGCTCGTCCAGTTGGGTTGATTAAAGATATCCCGATAAAAGTGGATGAGCTGATCTTTTCTGCAGATTTTTATGTTCTAGAGATGGAAAGAGAGTCACCATCCAGCAAGGCTTCACTCATTCTAGGGAGACCATTCCTCAAAACAGCGAGGACTAAAATAGATGTGCATGCAGGAAATCTATCCATGGAGTTTGGAGATTCAATTGTTCGGTTTAACATTTTTGATACTATGAAGCATCCCATGGAGGAGCATTCTATTTTGCATATTGATTTACTTGTTGATTTAGTTGAGGAAACTTATGATGACTTGTGTGATGAATTTCCTAATCTTATTAGTTTCAATGATTCTATCCTTAGCAATGCATGTACTGTTTGTGATTGTGATATAACTTGTGCTATTTGTGCTGAGATTTCTGTATACTTGAAAGCTGATGATTCTGTTCATGCAGCAACTAATGATATTGAAGGATCTTTCAACAATGTTCATGACATTGTTACAGAATCTAAGACAAAAAGGGAGATTGAGTTGAAACCCATTGAAAAATTTCCAACGAAGATAAAAGAGCACCAGATGGTGGTCACTACTGTGGTAAATTCAGTTTTTGGACCATGGTCTAACATAAACAATAACAATGACATTGATAAAGTAAATATGATGCAATTCAGTGGTGAAGCCAAGGACATTAAGGAAGGCCAATGGGATCCTGGTGGCTGTTTTCATGATGTTTCAAACAATGGAGTCTTGGTCATGTGATAAGGATGTTTCCTTTCCCTTTATTTTATTTTACTTGTCCTTCATTAATTGATAATTTTGATGAATGTTATTTTTCTTTTGAGCTTTGTAGAATTTAAGTGTGGGGGATGGATTACATTCTGTTTTTCTGTTTTAATTTTTTTTGTTTTTTGTTTTTTGCATATTAATTCTGTTTTTCTTTTTAAAGAAAAAAATTTTAATTGATTTCCAATGATGTTTTGAGATTTGTGAAGTCTATGAGTTTGAAACAATTGAAATTCAAGGTTATGATTTATAAATTTCTTCTTCCGTCTTGAATATGACATGCTTGGTTTTAGATGTTTAATTGGTGGATTGAGATTGATAGATGCATACCTTGTGAGATTTTGAGCCTATTGATGGATGGATTTAACTTTTATGTCATTCTTTTCTTTCTTGTATAATTTTCACTCATGGCAATTGATCACTCTAGAATTTGCTTTGACTTTTTTTGAGGTTACATTTTTACTTGCATGCATGAACATGATTGAGGCCATCTTTCTTGATTAACTACTTTGGCCAAATAGCTAACCTTGCATCATTCTCCTTTGATTAATCCCTTTGAACCTATTTGCCTATTCTTTGTCTTAGCTCATTATATGTCTTATGTGAAAAACTATGATTTTATAGCTCTTTTGCTTGTGGACAATGTATAGTACAAGTGTGGGAGTTGTATTCTTGATGTGAAAAATGCAAAGTATTAGTGAAAAAAAATGCAAAGAAAAAGAATAAATGTAAGAAAGGTTGCAAAAGAAAAGAAAGAAAAAGGAAAGGAATATGTGAAGGAATGGGCATTATATGGAATTGGGAGAAAAATTTCATGTTTGTTAATTGAGTTCCTCCCCAATATTCTTTTACTCTCTTAGGTACTTATTTTGCAATATTCATATTATTTCCTTCCCTTACCTTGGCCCCATTACATCCTTGAATAAAATTCTCTTAATTTGTGTTTGCATGTGTTTGAGTAGTGGAGAAGTAAAAGATAAGCAAGCTTATGATAATGCATTTTCATGGGTTGAATTGAGTGAAATACTTACCTTGTAAACACTTGAGAGATTGAGAGTATATCTTGTGAGGATCTATCATTCTTGATTTATGCCTTTCAAATTGAAGATTCCTTGCTTGACGGTTTGAGATGTGAAGAATGTTATTTCTTGAATGTTTTAATCCCTTGAATCTTTTTTTACTCTTCTTGCTTGTAGTTTTTTGCTTTCTTGAATATCATTGTAAATTGAGTCTTTTAAAGTTTTTAACTTTTGAATTTGTCTTGTTTTTCCTTGTTCCTTGGTTTGGTCTTATGTTTTGCCCAAGAGTGCAAAAGACTAAGTGTGTGGGTATTTGATCTGTCGATTATTTTCATATCTTGAGTGTCTTATGTTTGATATAATTGGATTTCATATGTGTTTAATTGTTAACTTTTAGCTAAGTTTTTAGATATAAAGTTTAATCGGATCTTTATTGTGAAACTATGCTTAAGTGTGTTTATAAGCACTCGTAATTATATTGTATATTTTAGGAGATCAATATCATCCCTAAAAGCAAAGAGAAAATAGAATAAGTGAAGAATTATGGCTGAATATGAAGAAATTAAGTGACACGTCCCGTGTCCCAAGACACGGGGTAGGTCGTGTCCTTCTCTGGTACTTCAATAGGATGCTGCATTGGGCTTGACCAACAACACGACCCGTGTCCCCAGACACAGGGTAGGTCATGTACTTCTCTGGCATCGCAATTCGAGCCAATTATGAGTGTTGATCAACAACACGACCCGTGTCCTCTGACACAGGGCAGACCATGATCCTCTCTGACTTCTAATTTTGCTAAAATTATACTGACAGACCCTGACACGGGGTAGGCCGTGTCAAACGACACGGCTTGTGTCATCGCATTAGGAAAATAGATACGAATTCTAATGATGCACTAGGTATCCAAAGTTATAAATAAGATTACCTAAGGTCTTAAAAGGATAACTCTAGATCAGTGAACCGCCAAGGAACTGAAAGAAAGACGAAGAACAAGCAAGATGAAGATTTGATCAAAGATTAGAGACTCGGGTTCGAGCGAATCAAAGATCAATCAATCTCAAACCTTGGAAACTAGTTTAATTTTTTTAGTTTTCTTCTCTTCTTTTATTCTAGAGAAGTTTTTCTTTAATTCTTGTTCTGATTTTGAATTTGCCATATATGGCTAATTTTCTTATTTGGTTAAGGGAATATGATACCCTAGTTTTGATTATGTAAACCTTGCATTTCTCTTTATATCAATTCAATTGAGTTTTTATTTATATGTTTCTGATCTTAATTTGGTATAAAGGTTTTTATACTCTTTGCCAATTTCGAAAGTCGTAGAACTAAGATTGCTATGCGCGATTGCGGTGGTAGAACTAGTGAGACATATGATCTAAGTAATTTAATCCTAGTGTGTGATTAGATCTTAGTGTGATTAGTTTTTTAAATTTTAATGCAGTCATTAAATAGGTGTAAGAACGGTTACTTTACAAATAACTAATGATTAGGATTTAATTTGAACGATTGTTGAATTAAGCGAAACTTTAAGAAAATAGAGGATTTATCTCACATTCACATAAAAGCATAATTGGTTATATTGGTATAAAGGAAATATAAGTTAACATCATCATTTAAATCTAGTGGTAAGTTCCATCTCTTAACCATTGTCTTTTAATTGGTATTTCAAATTGTATTTACTGTTATTATTTTTAGTTTAACAAACAAAACCCTCTTTTTTATTGTTTCTTGTTTGAGAGTTTAAAATTAAGAATTAATTTATAGTGTTAATTAATTTAGTTATTTGTAGATCGACCCTTGCTAACTATAACTGGTTGCAAAGTTTTTATATTTTTTATGGAACTTAGTTATTGATTTTCATTCTAAATTTTAATCACAATCCAAACAACATCACATATAATAGACAAGTGAAAATTATAATTAAAATGATAATTTTGGATATTTTATTATTTAGATAAATTTTGTATGATAAGGAGCATTGATATCGATAAATATATTATTTTGATGCCAAAAAATTTATGTTGATTGTGTGCCATTTATTACTATTGAGAAATGTTTTTTATGGAAGACTCATTTAAATAAATTTGAGTATACTGAAATTTATTTATTTAGGCATATTTTGCTTCTCTTTTATTGTCAAAGTCAATTTTATTTATTGACTTTGTTGAACTTCGTAAATTGTGTAATCTGATTTTGAGAGTTATTCTTGAAATAATTTTGTTGTTATAAAGCGTATGATATTGTATTATGTGTTGTATATAATTGTTTTGGTATTGGACGTTTGTGTATTGACAATATTAAAGTCCTTTGATATATATTATCAAGAATTAAATTGCAGTGGTATGTGATTAATTTTATTATATATTGTGTCATTGCAAATTTATATAAATTTCTTTCAATATGACATTGTGAGAATATTATTTAAATAATTTTGATTATTGAAAAACATTTAAGGTAATGACAAATTTATATTAAGTTATTATTGTGGTTAAGTTTTATATATCTCATAAAATTGAGAAATAAATCTTATTTCAATAAGATTTTGTTATTACCCTCTAATATTTATTTTGTGAGTCATTTGTGAGAGTTGTATAAAGTTTTGGTGATCTAAATCTCACTAAGTTAGCATCTAATTTTGTTAGCTCTACACACAAGGATGGAAAACACACTATCTAAGATTAGTTATAAAGTTTATATTGTTATTGGCATATTATATAATTGCATAAGTGAAGAAATTTGTTCTTAAAGTTTTCTTCTCCCACCTCATGCCTATTTTAGAATACAATGTATGAGAGTATAGAAATTATTTGATTGATGTGGCATGACAATTTTGAAACTCTATAAGCAATTTTGTCATTGATTATTGTTGTTTCTTATAGTCACATGCTCACCTATTGTAAAATCAGTATTGTGTTTTGTAAATCTTGAGAGATCTTATCTCTAAAAATTCCATCCAGAATATTTATAATTATTTTGGACATTTTGTGTAATTGTGATCTCGTCTTCGTGAGACTAATTACGGCAAAATGTTATATTGTTAATAATATTTTTGTGTTTTTATTAAAAATTATGTTAATAATGCACTTATAGTTTGTTTTTATTAATATTGGTTTCTGTTTGATCAATTTTATGCTTGATCATGTGCAGAGTTCAATGGGACTGGACGTATTTGGCAAGAAAAGAAGAAGCATAAGTTAGCAGAGCATCTGGCAGAGATGTTAGTGCAGAAGGACCTGTCATGGCAAATTTCTTTTCATGAAAATCAACAACCATTGATTGTATTGCCAATTCTTTCCTCCAAATCAGATAGGATAAAGCAAATTCAACTGATGAAGGAGAAGCGGGAGACTAATGTTGAAATATCCCATTCTGAAAGCAGCTATACACCTTTACTCATGGCAGTTACTGTAGAAATACCCCGTTCTGAACATTATACACCGCTTCTCATGGCGGCTGGATCAGGAATTGTAGAAATCGTTGAAAAAATCATTGACATGAATCCTGAGGCTGTTTGTCACGTTAGCCAGGATGAGCACAACGTTCTGCACATGGCTGTGAAGCACCGTCAGTTGAAAATCTTTAAAATGATAAGGAGAAATGGAGCATTTTAATCATTGATATCTCGGATAACTGAAGAAGGTCGTACTCTCTTGCACCAAGTTTCGAGAATGGAGTTTTACAAAGAGCAGCACCTACCTGGTGTGGCATTCCAACTGCAAGATGAGTTGCGCTGGTATGAAGTAAGTAGCTACCTAAGGAAGTATCTATACGTCTATCTGTGACTAGAGACTATAAATAGCTTTTATCTTTTTATGCAGCACTTAAGGAAGTAGGTGATCACCACCTAAAAATAATGGTTATTCTGTAATTCAAACATATATATAGTATTAATGAGAATTGGTCTCTTAAAAAAAATGTGACTATTGATTTCTTACTGATAAATAATAGTTTTTCAAAATGTTCCGAGGAGTTAATCCCAAAAGAATGAAATTTCTTCTTTGCTATGTATGCAGCGAGTGAGGAAGATTGTTCCTCCTCACTACTTGATGCATTGTGACAAAGACGGCCTAACAGCTGGAGATGTTTTGGAAATGGAGCATCAGGAGATGCACAAAGAAGCAAAATGCTGGATAAAGGAAACAGCTCAGTCATGCTCCACTGTGGCTGTCCTTGTTGCCACGGTCGTCTTTGCTGCAGTCTACACCATCCCAGGTGGAACTGAAAAAGGCATCCCTGTGTTTCTTGGTTCTCCTGTGTTCTACATTTTTACTGTCATGGATGTTATGGCACTCACTAGCTCATTGGCTTCGGTAGTGACGTTTCTTTCAATCGTGACATCTCCCTTTGAGTTGTGGGATTTCCATAAGTCTCTCCCTCGAAAACTCAACCTGGGATTTGCATTTTTGTTCTTCTCATTGGTGTGCACAACGCTGGCATTCAATTCAACCATTTTTCTCACTATTAAGTTTGAGAACCAGAACTGGGCTTCAATTTTGTGTTACAGTGCTGCCTTCCTTCCTGTCGCCATATTTGGGTGGATGCAATTCCCCCTTTGTAAGATGGTTGAACGACTAGTTAAGCGCCTAATCGAGACGTTTAAACAGGTGGTGCCAACTACATTCATCGAATATTTCAAGAAAAGGGCTCAGATAAGAAATTATCAAATTACCAATGACTAGATAGTGTTTCCGGATGGGTATTATTGAATTATGTCAGCTGTTCTTGGCATATCTCTAATAAACTATCTCTTTTGCGTGTTTGTGTTTTTCTACTAAAATAATATACAGTAACTTGTACGCAAGATAGTTCGGTCAAATTAGAGGAAGATCTAAAAGATAACCCCAAAGTCAACCATGTGGCTGGGCTAGGCTGGCGGTGGAGAGTTTCAACCATGTGGCTGGGCCAGGCTGGCGGTGAAGAGTTTAGAAATTTGCTTACGATTGTATATATTATTAAATCAATTAACAATTTATATATTATCATTTTTTGTTAAATTGCACAAGTTTCTCTCTTGAATAATAATGACGTAGAAAGTGCAAAAGTAACTCAGTTGATTAAGTAAATGCAAGTACTTAAGATTAAATCTCTTCTATGTGTGTGTAAGTCACTTACAGGTTGAAAGTTTCTCAAATCAACACAATAATAATAATATAACTATTGTGGTGTGTAACAGTAAATAACAAACTTGCTTTAAGTTTTGTCTATCTTCCAGGAAATTACGTAGCATATTGCTGCCAGTTTCGTTGGTCAATCCATGAGTTTATTCTTTTTTTTATTATTATTGAATAAGTCAAGTCAAAGTATTCTGTCCATCAATCCAAAGACGTATGCAAGTGAATCATTCAATAAAGCACATATTTACAATACTCAATCTGCTTGTACAGCCATGGCAAATCAAGGTGCAATTTCTGGAACCAAGTGTAACTACGACGTTTTCCTGAGTTTTAGGGGTGAAGACACCCGTCACACATTTACAGGCTATCTCTATGATGCTTTGAGTCGTAAGGGAATCAACACCTTCATGGATAATGAGAAACTGAGGATAGGAGAACAAATTCAACCTCATCTTCTTAAAGCTATTGAAGAATCAAGGATTTCAATTATTGTTTTTTCAGAAAACTATGCGGCTTCCACATGGTGTCTTGATGAACTTGTCAAGATCCTTGAGTGTAACAAGGAAAAGAACCAGCTTGTCTTTCCAATCTTCTACAAAGTGGAACCCACAGATGTACGGCATCAGAGAAATAGTTATGGTGAAGCCATGGCTGCGCATGAAAATAGGTTTGGAGATGACTCAGAGAAGGTGCACAAGTGGAGGTCAGCCTTGTTTCACATTTCCAACTTAACAGGATATCATTTGAAAGAAGGGTAGGTAAATACTAAATATGTTTATATTTTCTCTATTTGCTTTTCAAGTTACAAATTGAATGGTACTTAGTAATTCATATGACTATATACCACGTTCTTGTGTCAAACAAGAATTCTAGTCTTCCAATAATGTGACCAATTTCTGTAAGTTGATTTTCTTTGTTAATTAAGTTTTACTATTTTCTACTTCAGTGTTGTTCTGAATCGATATCTTTTCTGTGATAATCTGTAATTGTGCAGCTTAATTCGTCTATTATTTTGTCGAAATAAATCCTCATTAAAAATAAAATAAAATATTGCATAATCAACTCCATGATTTGAAAATCATTTATATATCTGCAGGTACGAATTCAAGTTTATTCAAGATATTGTTAGCAGGGCCACCACTAAAGTATCTCCTAAACAATTACATATTGAGGAGCACGTAGTTGGACTGGAGTTTCGAGTTGAAGAAGTGAAGTCACTTCTAGATATTGAGTCTAATAATAGCAGTTGCATGGTGGGGATTCATGGAATTGGTGGAATTGGCAAAACCACACTTGCCAAAGCTTTGTATAACTCCATTTGCAACCAGTTTGAAGGTGCATGTTTTCTTTTCAATATCAGAGAAACTTCAAATCAAGACAAGGGCCAATTACGTCTACAACAAATGCTCCTTTCAGAGATGCTTGAGGAGGGAAAAATCGAGTTGGGCAGTGTTGATAAAGGAATCTCTACTATAGAAGACAGACTTAGCAAAAAAAGGGTTCTTATAGTGCTTGATGACGTTGATAAGATTGACCAGTTAAAAGAATTGGCTGGGGGATGTGACTGGTTTGGTTCTGGAAGCAGAATTATGATAACAACAAGGGATAAATATTTGCTTGATGCACATCAAGTAAAAAAGATTTATGAAATGAATGTGCTAAATGAGCGTGAATCTCTTTAGCTATTTTGTCAGAATGCCTTCAAAATGAGTAATCCTGCTACAAAGTATGAAGACCTGTCCAATCGGGCAATACGTTATGCAAAAGGCCTTCCATTAGCTTTAAAAGTAATAGGCTCTAATTTGATTGGTAAAGATTTGGATGAATGGAAGTCTGCATTGGACAAATATGAGAAGAATCCACCCAGAGATATTCAAAGTATTCTTAGGTTAAGCTATGATAGTCTGGAGTGCAATGAAAAGGATATATTCCTCGACATTGCATGCTTCTTCAATGGGCAGAGATTGGATTATGTAAAAAGAATACTGTATGGGTGTGAGTTCTTCCCAGAAGATGGTATTAGAATACTAGTTGATAAATCTCTCATAACTGTTGAATATGGTTTCTTGAGGATGCATGACCTAATACAAGACATGGGTAGGGAGATTGTCAAGCAGAAGGCACCAAAAGAAGCTGGTGAACGCAGCAGACTATGGTTTCATGAAAATGTTCTTGAAGTACTGACTGAAAATACAGTAAGAACTTTGTCAACTTTCTTTTACTTTTTTCTTCAGTAAACTGATTGTACAAAGATTTGTTAGGTTAATTTGTTGCAAATTACCCAAATTCCTCAACATTAGCTTAATCTTAATGGCTTTTAATTTGATTTTTTTTTTTTGTCAAGCATGCGTTAAGATTGGCAATACGTAATTGATAGTCACATATACTTGTAGGGAAGTAATAAAATTGAAGGAGTAAAGCTTGATTACCGTGAAGATGTTAATTGGATTGATACTGCCTTTGACAAGATGAAGAAGCTTAGAATTCTCATTGTTCGAAACACAAGCAGTTTTTCATCTGGGCCTATTTATCTACCGAATCAATTAAGGCTGCTTGATTAGAAGGGGTACCCTTCACAGTCTTTCCCACCAGGTTTTTATCCTAAGAAAATCGCTGCCTTTAATTTACGTTGTAGTGCTCTGGTACTGGAAAAGTCATTTCAGGTACAATTGCTTCCTTTTTTCTCTTTTTTTCTGTTATAAAATGTTAGATATAATGCTAATTACTTGCATCTAATAATTGACACAATTTAGATATACTGTTACTGCTGTTAATTAATTGATTTTTGTATTGCAGAAATTTGAGCATTTGACGTACATGAATTTCTCCTATTGCCATTCCATCACTCAATTTCCAGATGTGTCCGAAGCCAAAAATTTAAGAGAATTGAGACTTGATAGATGCAAGAAACTGGTCAAGGTTGATGAATCAGTTGGATTTCTCCCTAACCTTGTTTACTTAAGTGCTTCAGAATGCACTCACCTTAGAAGTTTTCTGCCAAGAATATGTTTGCCGTCTCTGGAATACCTTTCCTTTAACTTATGCAGAAGACTTGCACACTTCCCAGACATAATGGGAAAGATGGATAAGCCATTAAAGATTAACATGAGACAAACTGCTATTAAGGAGCTTCCACATTCCTTTTGTAATCTTACTGGGCTTAACTATGTAGATATGACAAGTTGTGAGGGACTCCAAGATCTACCAAGTAGCTTATTTATGTTGCCAAATTTAGTCACATTAAAAATTGGAGGATGTTCTCAACTTCGAGAATCATTTAGAAGGTTGAAAGGAAGCCATTAAATAGCAGAGTGCTACCCAAATTTAGAGACATTGCATTTCAGCAGTGCAAGCTTATCAGATGAAGATCTTCACGTAATAATTCAGAGTTTTCCAAACTTGAAAGACTTGAATGTATCGTCGAACCATTTTGTATCCTTCCCGGCAAGCATTAAAGAGTCTAATTGCTTGACAAGTCTTGATGTGAGTTATTATGTGAAGCTTCAAGAAATTCCAGAACTGCCATCAAGTATCCAGAAAGTAGATGCAAGACACTGCAATTCCCTAACTTCAGACACATCAAGCATGTTATGGTCTCAGGTTTACTACTTTCTCTCATTCTTTTCATTTTAGCAAAATAAAATTGAAAAAAATAAATAAAGTTTACAGTCAACCTCAACCAATTAAATTTTTGTTTATTGTTTCTGCATGTCATGTCACAGGTGCCAAAAGAGATAAAAAGATTAGAAATTGTGATCCCAATACAGAGATTCCAGAATGGTTCGACTATCGTGACAATGGGGGGATCCCAATTTTCTGGGCTCGTGGCAAGCTCCCAATAGTAGCTTTTAGGGGTGGCCATGGTTTGGTTTGGCATAAAAAAATTGAACTGAACTGAATCGAACCAAAAAATGGTTTGGTTCAAAAAACTAAATTGGTTTTCTCTAGGACCGAACCAGTTTGATTCGGTGAACCGGTTTAGAATCGGTTTAAATTTAAAACCGGTTCAAAATCGGTTTGAATTTAAAACCGGTTCTGTTTGGATTTAGAATCAATTGAATGGGTTGAACCGATTTGCATTTTAAAAAGCTGGTTTAAAAACCGGTTATCAACTGTTCAAAACCAGTTCAAATCTGAACTAGGTTTGAACTTTCTATTTCTTTTAATTGGAATGATGACTGATTCATATCCCAATGTCAATCAAAAATCACATTTGTTCTTGACTCGATCTGCTAGGGAATGCCACATCTTGCTCATAAACAAAGAACATTGTCCTTGAGCTTGCAAACTTGTGAGCTCTTCGCAACAACATTCATAAATATATTTACTTATATTATTATATCTATGTCATGTTTAACAAAATCCTGAATATTTTATAGAGAACTTGTGCTAAGTTTTCAGCATAAGCAAAACATATCCAAGCCTTGTAAAGCTTAGTTCATTAAGTTACAAGATTTCACAATATTTTTATTGGTGCAATGGCATAAATGCAAGCAAGCCTAAACAACTTTGATAGCTTACTATCAACAATGCACAACTAATTACCATGAGCCATGTAAACTCTTGTATTGTCCAACAATTGAGCTCTTGATATTGTCAAACTTTTTGTTCGCCGGAAAGTAGCTAATCCATTAATCTAAAACTTCATTAACACATTAATTTTTACAAACCACATCCATTTTTCACCAATTAAATGATATGACTAGTAATAAATTTGCTAATAACCACATCTCTATTCACTTCACAAGCAATATAGGCAAGCATTAGAAAGCCTAAGATTGTCATAAAATCAGCTATACCACAAGTTCTAAGCATTTGAAAAAAGCTCTTATAAGCTTGAATGCTTAAAAATTTCATACTGCACTTCGAAATAGGAAACCCCCCTTCCCCACCAAAAAAAAAACAGTAACGATGAAAGATACCCATGAAAAACACCAATATGTTGGCTTCATTTTACACTTTGAGCAAAGTTAATTTATCGAAGAAAAAAAAAATCTATGAGGAGTATTTACTCAACTCATCAATAATGGCATAATGATAGGCATTAAATGAAAACATCACTGCCAAAATAGACATCTGTGGATATTAACAAATTCCTATAACTAGAAAATGAAGTTTACCTTGCAGAAACTATCATCACTTCCGGAATATATGAGATGGCAGATTCATCAACAAAGCACAGTGTTAACATCAGACTGCAACATAAAAAGGCACATCAGATATGATCCGCCTTCATAAGGCAAGTATAAAGTTACCTTCAATTGATATCCTTATACATTTGAAGAATTTATTATTATTATTATTATTCAAAACAAGCAACTAATTATAATGATATATATATATATATATATATATATATATATATATATATATATATATATATATATATGATACCAAGTGAGCATTGATGAATTCTAAGGCTAAGCTTATACGCCCCAAGATCATATACACATATCAAACTATCACTAGTTGAGCCACAAGCTCTTGTCCATCCGTTGAAAATTTGATAGAGAAAATCCCAATTTCGTCCTCCTCATCATCAGAAGAGAAATTTAATCCATAATGAATTTCTGCAATAAAAGAAGGGCTCCTGAATGTAAGACTACAGTTATACGATTATTGAATGTGTGTGCCTTCACACACACACACTACAGAACATAGATACATTATGCACAATATTTTTAAAGTTGGACATTTAAAACACAAGAAGAAATCCATTCATGTTTCTTACTTATTAACAATACAAACAAAAAGGTTTTTTTCTTTGGCAATGAACATTACAATTTTTTCCATTCTATTTGAGAGGTTGATGAGACATCATACGGTGATCTACAATTAACAAATGGTAGGAGCATTTCCATGACAAAATAACAAGCATTTCATTAATTTACAAATTTGAATTGCTAAAAAAAAAGAGGAGCTATTTTTTGCCAATGAATTGATACACCAACCAACTTCTACGGAGTCCAATTTAGATGTATCGTCGTTTTTTATCTAAACCGGACTCCGCAGAAGTTGGTTGGTGTATCAATTCATTGGAAAAAAATGGCTCCTCTTTTTTTTTAGCAATTCAAATTTGTAAATTAATGAAATGATTGTTATTTTGTCATGGAAATGCTCCTACTGCTGTTGAATTGTAGATCACCAGATGAGGTCTGTCCAACCTCTCAAATAGAATGGGAAAATTTGTAATGTTCATTGCCAAAGATACATAAAACCTTTTTGTTTGTATTGTTAATAAGTAAGAAACATGAATGGATTTCTTCTTGTGTTTTAAATGTCTAACTTTAAAAATATTGTGCATAATGTATCTATGTCTGTGTGTGTGTGTGTGTGTGAAGGCACACACATTCAATAATTGTATAACTGTAGCTTTACATTCAGGAGCCCTTCTTTTATTATAGGAAATTCATTATGGATTAAATTTCTCTTCTGATGATGAGGAGGATGAAATTGGGATTTTCTCTATCAAATTTTCAACGGATGGACAAGAGCTTGTGGCTGCAACTAATGATAGTTTGATATGTGTATATGATCTTGGGGCGTATAAGCTTAGCCTTAGAATTCTGGTATTTTCACTTGGTATCATATATATATATATATATATATATATATATATATATATATATATATATATATATATATATATATATTTCTTATAATTAGTTGCTTGTTTTGAATAATAATAATAATAAAAAATTCTTCAAATGTATAAGGATATCAATTGAAGGTAACTTTATACTTGCCATATGAAGGCGGATCATATTTGATGTGCCTTTTTATGTTGCAGTCTGATGTTAACACTGTGTGCTTTGTTGATGAATCTGGCCATCTCATATATTCTAGAAGTGATGATAGTTTCTGCAAGGTAAACTTTATTTTCTAGTTATAGGAATTTGTTAATATCCACAGATGTCTGTTTTGGCAGTGATGTTTTCATTTAATGCCTATCATTATACCATTATTGATGAGTTGAGTAAATACTCCTCATAGATTTTTTTTTTCTTCGATAAATTAACTTTGCTCAAAGTGTAAAATGAAGCCAACATATTGGTGTTTTTCATGGGTATCTTTCACCGTTACTGTTTTTTTTTTGGTGGGGAAGGGGGGTTCCTTTTTCGAAGTGCAGTATGAAATTTTTAAGCATTCAAGCTTATAAGAGCTTTTTTCAAATGCTTAGAACTTGTGGTATAGCTGATTTTATGACAATCTTAGGCTTTCTAATGCTTGCCTATATTGCTTGTGAAGTGAATGGAGATGTGGTTATTAGCAAATTTATTACTAGTCATATCATTTAATTGGTGAAAAATGGATGTGGTTTGTAAAAATTAATGTGTTAACTGGTGAGTTTTAGATTAATGGATTAGCTACTTTCTCGAAGTGAACAAAAAGTTCGACAATATCAAGAGCTCAATTGTTGGACAATACGAGAGTTTACTGTTCATGGCGGTAATTAGTTGTGCATTGTTGATAGTAAGCTGTCAGGTTGTTTAGGCTTGCTTGCATTTATGCCATTGCACCAATAAAAATATTGCTGAAATCTTGTAACTCAATGAACTAAGCTTTACAAGGCTTGGATATGTTTTGCTTATGCTGAAAACTTAGCACAAGTTCTCTATAAAATATTCAGGATTTTGTTAAACATGACATAGATATAATAATATAGTAAATATATTTATGAATGTTGTTGCAGAAGAGCTCACAAGTTTGCAAGCTCAAGGACAATGTTCTTTGTTTATGAGCAAGATGTGGCAGATTCTTGCAGGATCGGAGCTGCAACAAATGTGATTTTTGGATTGGCATTGGGATATAAATCAGTCATCATTCCAATTAAAAGAAATAAAAAGTTCAAACTGGTTTAGGATTTGAACTGGTTTTTGAACTAGTTGATAGTTGGTTTTTAAACCAATTTTTTAAAATGTAAATCGGTTCAGAACTGGTTCTAAATCCAAACAGAATCGGTTTTAAATCCAAACCAATTTTGAACCGGTTTTAAATTCAAACCGATTCTGAACCGATTCACCGAATCAAACTGGTTCAGTCCTAGAGAAAACCAGTTTAGTTTTTTGAAACGAACCATTTTTTGGTTCGATTCAGTTCGGTTCAGTTTTTTATATCAAACCAAACCATGCCCACCCCTAGTGCAGGTGAATTGTGAAAAAGAGATGATCCTAAGATACTGGGGAGTTTATGTGCACAGAGAAGAAACAAACATGGATGATATCCGATTCACGAGTCCATATCCCGAATCATCAGGGTCAGGGTTAGGGAAAAGATGGTTGGAAGTGGAAGGTAGGATATTAAGCGGTGAGGAGGAGAAACGAAGTGAAACAACTTCAAGCAATGGGGAAGACTCGACTGCTACTACAGAAGCGTCATCATATCATGATTCAAATTCTCACACTCAACACACTCATCAGCGTCACACTTGTAGCCCCTCCTTCTGCTCCTGCTCCTGCTCTTGCGTACCAATATTGTCAAGTTTAAAGAAATTGCTTTGCTGTAAGGTCAAGAGCAGCAGCATTCAAGCGGAAAAAAGTAAGATAGAAATTGGATTCGGGGGCTTCTCAGAAAGCCTCGAAACTGTGGCGGGAGGGGGAGGGGCATGGGGAAGAGTAGGAGGGGGCTACTGGGATGAGGAGGAATGGTTGCCAGAAGTAAAATACGACCACGTAGAAGATGCTGATGTTGAGAAACAAGTGCTGCCTCCTTCCTTCTCAGAAATCCTCCAAACTGTGGTGGGAAACTTGAACATGGCTCTAAGAGAGAGGAAAGGTTCAAGCTCAGACATAGAAGACGAGGAGGACCAAGACCACGAAGATTATTCAACCTTAGAATGGTTGGAAGAGACGATATTAAGCGATGAGGAGGAAGGTGAGTCAGAGAGGGAAGCATAGAAGAAGATGTAGAGGTTCCTCTTGATGTGATTCAAATACTCACCCTCCTACTAATATTCTCACTTCTAACCACCTCCTACTCCATCGCCAATATTGTCAATTTTAAGGAAATTGCTATGCTGCTTCAACAGTTTGCTCTGTCTGACTCACAAGCTTTCTCTCTCTCTATGGTCTTTTTCAATGCCTCTATTTTGATCCTCTCTCAAATCTTAAATGCCAAATAATAAATATCCTTCACCTCTCACGTCATGTGAAGATCAAATGCATTTGGCTTTTACATGCAATTAACCATATGTATTGTAGTTTAAAAGGAAGGAAGAAGATGGGGGAGGAAACTGGAAAGGAAAAATGGGGATCTCATGTGGTTAGTTTCTATGCGTTGATTAAAAAGGACTACTTATAGTCACTACATACATTATTTTGGGAACTTAAAAGCAGAACAATCAAACAGATACTACATATCAACTAAAACCGGCAGAGCCATACTCGTACATCACATGTGCAATATTAAATCTATGTAGATTTACTCAAAAGAACACACAAAAATAAAAATAAAAAATCATACAATAGCTAGGCACCCCCATCTGGCGGTAAGAAATGCACTCTTACTGTTCATAAGCAGGTAGTTAGTTACACTACATCAAAGTGCAGTTGCATGAAAGAATGAATGCTCCAGTAAGAATCTAAAACGCACTTCTCTCGAAATTTGATGATTTTGGTATTGCCTTTGACGTATGTTCTTTTAATTTAATTGAGAACTATGTTCAACAGTAACATCTCACCTTTTAAATGGGCTCATTTTAGATTTTTGGAAAAAAAAATTCAGTAACTCAGGCTTTTAGCCCAACCTACCACCTATCAAACTAGGAGAAATCTAATATGGACTTATAAAAAAAAGTTTATGGATGGACTATAGTTTTTGAGCTATTGATTTATTGTTAAAATAAATTAATGATTCATATTAAAAGATAGATTTTAATTAATAACACTTAAATTCGTTTAAAAATTTAGTTAGATTATTTTTTTTATGAATAACTTACAGGTTCTAACTGATAATTTTTTCATACATCCAGATTTACATATAGATACTGTTAGATCAAAAAAGGAGGTGGTTCATCCTTGGACCTAAACATTTTAGGCCCATGATAGAAGCCTCCATCAAACTATGAAAATACAACTCTGATTTTCTTAAATCATTTTTTTTAACATCACTTTTTACACTACTCCTCATACTATTGATTATATCACTTTTTTTTTCATCATTTTCTCTCACTTAATCATACCCATTTAAAATGAGTGTGAAAATAGGTGTATAGAGGAAAATGATGTATGAACATCATTTTCCATGAAAATATGTTTAATTATGTAGTAAGTTATGCACTGGGCCTTCCATTGGTTTTAAAAGTGATAGGTTCCAATTTGATTCATATAAGCTTTGAGTCATGGAAATGTACATTGAAGCAATATGAGAGTATTCCAGAAAGAAAAATTCAAGACATACTGAAGATAAGGTATGATAGCTTAGAGGACAATGCAAAATATATTTTCTTAGGCATTGCTTGTTTCTTCAAAAGGAGGCCTTTGGAATTTGTTGAAGAAATACTAGATGCAAGTGGTTTTGGCACAAAATTTTATATTGAGATGCTTGTTGATAAATCTCTCATAACTCTTAATGGATTTGGCTGCTTGTAGATGCATGATCTAATACAAGAAATGGGTAGAGAGATTGTTAGGCTGGAGGCACTATCAGAACCTGGCCAGCGCAGCAGACTACGGTTTCATAATGATATTCTGAAAGTACTACATGAAAACTCAGTAAGAACAATTTTTTTTTTATTTTCTTTGTTTTTTTAAAGAAACATTTACAATGTTTTTTTAAAAAAATTGAACATCAATACTTTTATTAACTTTACCTATTATAACAAGTAAAAAAAAATATTTTATTTTTTTCTCTCTAATTTCTTCACTCTCACTGTTCTCTTCCTTCTCCACCACACTCCTTCTGACTCCGCATTAAATTTCAAACCCAACCCATCTGCTAGTTGGCCTTGAATTCTTTTCATATATGGGGAATCGACTACAATAGCCATAATTACTGCACCAGACGAACCATCATCCTCTGCTCGCCATGCTACTTCTTGGATTAGCATGGATTTCCTAGTGTTAGGACTTGAGAAATTTCGTTCAAGATATAGCTTATGAAAGAATGAAAAGATCTTCATTCTTTAAGAATAAAAACGTTCCCACAAGCCCGTAGAATATAGCTAATTGTATAACTGCTTTGTGCAATATCAACTTGCTTCATCCCAAAATCTTTCTCCACAAGAATCGCTTTTTAGGCCACCACCTAAGCACCCACCCTAATCGTCCTGGGAGTAGGTACCTTTTGTCTCAAAGTCAAGGCTTTATATAATTCGAAAACCCTACTTCTCAAGATTTCAAAAAAAAAAAAGATAAAAAAGAGGAATTTGAGATTTAACAAGAGTTCGACTACTAGAACACATGAGGAGTCCAGAAGTGCAAAATCAGGAGTGGGAGCTACTGCGACATCGACCTCGACTGCCTATCGTTACCCTCATCGGAGTCCCGACGGCCAGGCCAGTGTGTTAGGGTGGATAGTGACTATGAAAAAGAAAAAAAAAAAGAATTTGAGAAAAAAAATTAAATTTTATTAATTATTATTTACTTGTTAATAAGGTTGCAGGTAAATTTAATTTTTCACAAAATTAATTATTATTTTTCATAAAATCAACGGTGGAAGGATATGGAGCATCTATGCTCCAAACTCTTTTAAGAGCATTTTGAAAATGTTTCCTTTTTTTAAATCATGCTTACAGTTGGCAATACCTAATTAATGTTCTACAAACTTGTTTTAAAGGGAAGTAGTAATATTGAAGGAATGATGCTTGATCCTCCGCAAGAAGAAGAAGTGGAGTGGAATGGAACTGCCTTTGAGAATATGAATAATCTCAAAATTCTCATTGTTCAAAACACATGCTTTTCAACAGGCCCTAAACATCCCTAAACATCTGCCAAATAATTTGAATTTTCTTTATTGGAAGGGATACTCTTCAATGTCTTTACCACAAGGTTTTTATCCCAGGAAAATTGTTGTTTTCAAGTTATGTAATAGTCTTTTCAAATTGCAAGAGCCATTCAAGGTACGACTGTCTTTCCCGAAAAAACTTAAATGTGCAACAATCATTTTATTTGTAACTTGCATCTAAAAATCAATATCACTCGATGGTACTGTTAATAATTTTATCTGTTTTTGTTGTGCAGAGATTTGAGTATGTGACAGATATGTATTTCTCGAAAACATTTACAATACTCCTAAATAAGTTTGAAGCATCACTACTCTGTCAATTTTTTTTTTGCTACCTGTTATTTGACTTTTTTTACTAGTTTTAGATATTTACATTAGAAGTCTTTCTATTATTTATATTTTTATCCTTATCTCATGTATTTTGTATTTTGGTCATTCAAACAAAAATATATCTCCATCTCTCTGCTCCACCATCACCGTTGGGGAGACCACATTTCCATCACCATCGGAACCGAACATGCGAGTTAGTTTCGATCTAGCAACTCTGTTTAGCGGTGTGTGTGTCATCTGGTTCTCTTCCGAGTTAGATTTCTTTGGGGAGCGAGAGTTAGTGTCGGATCTAGAAGAAGGAGGCGAGATTCTAGTGGAGGAGAAAGTGGTGTTTGTAGTGGCCGTGAAGTAGTTCTATAAACTTCGTCGTCAACCGACAGCGATTAGGTAACACTGATCTGATAAGGTGCGACGGGCTGTGAGCCGCGGTGGCTAGACGTGGGCTCCGGTGACGACTATGTGGGTCACGAATTTGGTTGGATCTAGGTTTGCAACGCGGGGTCACGACTGGTTTTCACGGTGTTGGGTCGTCGCAGCTGGGTCTTCAAGGTGCTGGGTAGTCGTGGCTGGGTCGCGATATTACCAGCGACGATGGATTTGGTTGGGCATGGGTGGAGGTGCTATGTGTGGTGTTGGGTACTGCAACAGCGAAACACGAAACGAGACAGAGGTTCACGACTGAGGGCAACAACCATCCTCAACCCTCTAAACCAACCATCACCGTACCCCCAAAACACCAAACCACCACAGCCACCCACGAAGGCCACGATCCATAACCCAACTGTGTCACCACCCAAACGATGGAGAGAAAAATGACTAGGGATGTTAGCTAAGAAAATGACAGAGAGAAGAAAGAGAAAGATGAGAGAGAATTTTTGATGAATTAAAATATAAATAATAAGAGTTAAGAGATCAACTATGTAAATTAAGAAATTGATGACATTACCTGTCAAATAAATAACAAGTGATAAATCTCTATCGTTGTTTTTTTTTTTTATACATAAATAACGGTAATGAAACTTGGAGCATTCATGCTCAAAACTTCACTAGGAACATTATAAATGACTCTGTATTTCTCATGTTGTGAATTCATAACTCAAATACCTGATATGTCTAGAGCCCCAAATTTAAGAGAATTGGTTGTTAAGGGTTGCTGCAATCTAACCAAGGTTCATGACTCTGTTGGATCTCTCTCTAGGCTGATTCAGTTAGATGTTAGTGATTGCACCATGCTTAGAACCTTTCCCGTGAAATCCAGATGGCATCTCTTGAAATGCTTGACCTCAGTAGCTGCAAAAGTCTTAACTACTTCCCAAACATATTGGGAAAGATGGATGCTCTAAAGACAATTCTTGCTGAAGATACTAGTATTAAAGAGCTGCCACATTCCATTAGTCTTAGACATTTACCAAGTAGCTTATTCATGTTACAAAATCTTTGCTGGCTTTTACTGGGAGATAGTCGACCTCGCTGTCGAAAATCATTAAGAAAATAAATGCAACAGAACCATACAACAGAAATTGGGCGCTCAAATTTTCAATTCTTGAATCTCAAGAACTATTACATATTGGATGAAGATCTTCACCTTGTTCTTAATAGTTTTTCAAAACTGCAAGCATTATTTCTATCAGGGAATGATTTTGTATCTCTCCCAGGAAGCATTAAATAGTGTGCTAATTTTGTTAGAACTGAATGTGACTGGTTGCAAGAGGCTTCGAGACATTCCAAAGCTTCCCTCAAATTTGAGGATAATAAACGCAGAGAAGTGTACATCATTAACAACAGAGTCATCAAGCTAGTTATGGTCTCAGGTTTCTGTTCTGTATTTCTTTTCCTCAATTGTTTTGATGAGATGTCATGTAGTACACGTTTGCATGCATATATTAATGCACAAAAATTAGTTTGTATTATTGAATAACTCAGGTGCTTTATTACTTTTTTTCACTGATTTTTGTCAAAAATTAGTAAGAATTCAGCAATTTGGCAAAAGATACATCATAAATTCATTTTTTTAAAAAAATTAAAACATACTTTCATTGTCAGATTAACTAAGAAGACATGTTTTCATGCAAAAAGGTGCCTATGAATGAGTTTGTGATGTTGTGTGCGTAGTAATCATCATTCTGAATATTTTTTTGGGAAATAATACAAAAAATTGTCGATGGTACATAGCTTTTATTATAGTTCTTTATATTTTTAATATCAATTTATTATTTATGCAGTATGTAACGTTTTATATATAAAAAAGATTTACCAATATTAAATTTTTTGTGTTATTTTATAAATTTCATAAATTTTCTTTCTTACTTTAATTGTTTTAAAAAAAAATTAGATAAAATATTAAATACAATTCATTCTTATAGGTTATATTATAACATAGATTAAATTATTTTGTAAGCTGGTTATAAGTTCATATAATTTTTCTATCATATTTTTCTTTAGTGTACTTAATAAATATGTCATGCATGAAAAATTGTTATTATGTTATTCAAATTTCAATCATTGAATTAATTTTTTTTTATGACCCTAAATCTTAAACCCTAAAAAAAATTAGATAAAATATTAAATACAATTCATTCTTTGTTATAAAGCTTGCTGAGGTGGAAGTCAGGATGGAGAATGAAGTGGCAAATGCAGGTGATCAAGGACAAGTCAGCCAAGTTGATGTGGCAGACCACATGGCTTAAGATCCACAAATTCAAGAGTGGAGGAGAAGCTGCAAGGTGAGAGTAACCAACTCCAGACTAACGGATTACGTGCAGTGAGCTAATGCATATAGGAGTAGACTAAGGATTGAAGGGAGTGTGAAATGTGTGAAGAGTATTCTATCCCTTCTCTCTTTTTCTTATCCCTCTGAAGTTTATGGTTCTCGTTCTGTTATTGTGTCTCTGCAACATTGCAACTCCAGCTTATTGAGTTGTAAATTTCCATTGTAATGAATTTTTATTATCAATAATATAATTGCAGAGAGTGTTATTTAGAAGTTTTTACTGTTCTATTCAACTTTATAATTGTTCCTTACATTTTGGTGCTCTCGCGATCCACTATGGCTGAGAATACTAGACTTAAAGAGTTGCAAGCTGATATGAAGAAGCTATTGGAATTCATGGACAAACGGGATGCTGAGTATTCCAGACAACGTGTGGAATACTTAGATCGTTTGGACAAAATTGAAGCAGCTCTGGAAGTACGAGACCATAATAAGCCAGTTGGTGGCTCGAGCTCAAGTTCGGGTGAAGTGGTTTGTCAACCATTTCAGGTAAGGAACGTTAAGCTTGATTTTCCGAGATTCGATGGAACTGATGTATTGCAATGGATTTTCAAAGCCCAACAATTTTTTGATTATTACAATACCCCAGATGAACAAAGATTGACCATAGTTGCGATCCATTTGGACAAGGAAGTTGTTCCTTGGTTCCAAATGATGAGCAAGAGTAATCCATTCCAGTCTTGGATCGGTTTTACCAGAGCATTAGAGCTTGAGTTTGGTCCTTCTCCATTTGAATGCTCTCGTTCCACCTTGTTCAAATTAACACAAATTGGAACCATAAATGATTACTATGTGGAATTTACTTCATTGGCCAATAGAGTTTTGGGTTTAAGCTCTGATGCCCTCCTTGATTGTTTTCTTAGTGGTTTAAAAATTGACATTAGAAGAGATGTGTTAGCTCAAACTCCACTACACTACTGAGAGCTGTCTCCTTGGCTCGATTGTTTAAAGAAAAGTACACACCTAAACAGAAAACCACATACCTAGCCAATACACATAGACCACAAAATTATGCCCCAAACACAAACCAATTCACGAAAAACAGTTCCCTTCCTCCATTATTACCAACACCTACCTATAAACCATTTAATCAACCTCCTAAGTATTCAAATATAAAAAAAATGCCCCCTGTTGAAATGCAACTCAGACGAGAAAAAGGATTATGTTATACCTGTGATGAAAAATTTTCATTTAATCATAAGTGTCCTAATAAGCACCTCATGATCCTACAAACTGATGAAGATCAGAATGATGAAATTGTTATTAAACCTGAACCACCAGACCAAAACTCTGTTGCCTTAGATCATCATTTGTCTTACAATGCACTTAAGGGTGCCAATGGTGTGGGAACCATGAAATTCCAAGGCCAAGTAAATGGAGTCACATTGCAGATTCTATTAGACAGTGGCAGTTCTGATAACTTCTTACAACCTAGGTTGGCACAATTTTTGAAATTGCCTATTGAACTCGCTTCTCAATTTAAAGTGCTAGTTAGAAATAGAAATTCAATGAAAGCTGAAGGACTGGTTCGAGACCTGAAAATTGGAATTCAAGGTTACACACTTTAATTGCCTGTTTATCTCTTGCCAATAGCTGGAGCAGAATTAATATTGGGAGCATCATGGTTAGCCACTCTTGGACCACATGTAGTTGATTACTCAGCATTGACCATCAAATTCTATTTAAATGGTCAATTCATCACTCTTCATGGGGACAAATCCAAATCACCTACGCAGGCAACCTTGCATCACATTAAGAGAATGCAAGTAACTAATGCAATCTCAGAATTGTTTGCACTGCAGTTACAACAACCTCACAGTCCAGCAGACTAATTATTGGATCTTCCATTGGATATAGAACCAGAATTAGCACTGCTACTGCACATTTATAGGAGGGTTTTTGACAAACCCTCTGGTTTACCTCCTGATAGAGCACATAATCACTCAATTCCCCTAGTTGAGGGCAGCAATCCTATTAAGGTTAAACCTTATAGGTACCCCCACAGCCAGAAGGAACAAATTGAGAGAATGGTTGCTAAAATGTTAGAGGAAGGCATTATTTAGCCCACTACAAGTCCTTTTACTTCTCCAATATTATTAGTTTAAAAAAATGGCACTTTGAGATTTTGTACTGATTATAGGGCCTTGAATGCCATCACAATCAAGGACAACTTCCCTATACCTACTGTGGATGAACTATTAGATGAGTTATTTGGAGCACAATATTTCTCTAAACTGGATTTAAGATCTAGTTATCACCAAATTCTGGTCAAGCCTGAAGATAGACAGAAAACGGCCTTTAGAACTCATCAAGATCACTATGAGTGGTTGGTCATGCCATTCGGACTCACTAATGCCTCTGCCACTTTCCAAAGTTTAATGAATCAGATTTTTCAAGGAATACTAAGAAAATTAGTGTTAGTTTTCTTTAATGATATTCTACTATATAGCTCATCCTGGCCAAAGCATTTATGCCATTTGGAGACTGTTTTGTCTATTTTACAACAGCATTCACTGTATGCAAAGCTATCAAAATGTACTTTCGGGCTAACACAAGTTGATTACTTAGGTCATACAGTATCAGAAGCTGGTGTAGCAATGGATAATAACAAGGTGCAAGCTGTTTTGGAGTGGCCACTGCCTACTACATTGAAGTCTCTAAGAGGATTTCTTGGGTTAGCTGGATACTACAGAAGATTTATCAGAAATTGTGCTTGTATAGCAACACCTCTCACCAATTTGCTCAAGAAGGACAACTTTTGTTGGAATGACACAGCTACATAAGCTTTTAATCAATGGAAAAAAGCAGTTACTGAGGCCCCTGTGTTGGCCTTATCAAATTTCTGCCAACCGTTTATACTGGAAACTGATGCTTCGGGAACAGGAATATGGGCAGTTTTAAGTCAAACCAGCCATCATATTACTTATTTTTCTAAAAAATTATCTCCTAGAATGCAAAAACAGTTAACCTATTCTAGAGAGTTATATGCTATTACAGAATCCTTAGCAAAATTCAGACATTATCTCTTGGAGCATCCATTTATTATCAGGACAGATCAAAAGAGCATGAAAAGCCTCATGGATCAATCACTACAAACACCTGAGCAACAGGCTTGGCTACCTAAATTCTTAGGGTATGATTTCAAAATTGAATATAAACTAGGCAGGGAGAACATACCAGCAGATGCCTTGTCTAGGTCATTCTCCATGGCTTGGTCAGAACCACAATAGAATCTAATTCAAGAATTGAAAGCAGCCATCATAGAAGATCCACAATTGGGTGAACTAAAAAAATTGTGTGAAGCAAATACACCACCAAACCTTAATTATGCAATGCAAGACAAGCTACTATACTGGAAAGGCAGATTGGTTGTGCCTAACAAATCATTACTGATTCATAAAATTTTAACTGAGTATCATGCTTCTCCTATTGGAGAACGTACGAGTATAACTAGAACTATGGCTAGAATCACATGACAATTCTACTGGAAGGGAATGAAAGCTGATATCAAGCAATTTGTTTAGCAGTGTCAAGTGTGTCAGCAAGCCAAAACTAAAACTTCAGTGCCAGCTGGTCTTTTACAACCCTTGCCTATACCTAATCAGATTTGGGAAGACATAGCCATGGACTTTATCACAGGTTTACCCATTTCATTTGGTAATACTGTCATCCTTGTTGTGGTGGATAGATTATCAAAGTATGCACATTTTTCTGCTTTAAAGTCAGATTATAGTAGCAAACAAGTAGCTGAAATTTTTATGCACAATATTGTCAAGCTCCATGGGATGCCAAAAATAATTGTGTCTGACAGGGACAAGGTCTTCATAAGTTCCTTCTGGCAGCACTTGTTTATACTGCATGGAACCACCCTGGCTATGAGCTCTGCCTACCATCCATAGAGTGTGGTTAATCAGAAGCCTTAAATAGATGCCTGGAAATGTACTTAAGATGTTTTGCTTTTCATAACCCAAAGTCTTGGTTTAAATTGTTGCCCTGGGCCGAATTCTGGTATAATACATCCTTCCATTCGAGCTTGGGCCTGACACCATTCCAGGCCGTGTATGGTAGAGAGCCACCAACCTTAACTAGATACAATTCAGACCCTAAGGACCCTCCTTCCTTACAACAACTATTGCAACAACGAGACTCATTGTTAATTCAATTAAAAGCCAACCTATTGAGAGCTCAACAACAAATGAAGTTGCAGGCTGACAAGAAAAGAAAGGATGTACACTTCAAGGTGGGTGATTTAGTATTGATCAAATTACAACCATACAGGCAACATTCAGTTGCTTTGAGAAAAAATCAAAAGCTGAGTTTGAGATATTTTGGTCATTTTCCTATCATTGAGAAGGTTGGTTCAGTGGCTTACAAATTGCTTTTACCCCCTATTGCAAAAATCCACCTAGTTTTCCACATTTCTCTGCTGAAGTTATTTAAAGGCGATCATACACATCAGTTTATTCCATTACCCTTGATTACTGAAGAAAAAGGCGCAGTTTTATAGCCAATTAAGGTGCTGCAATCCAGAATCATACTTCGGGGCACTCAGCATATTCCACAATTAAGGATTCAATGGGAAGGCTTATCTACTGCTGAAGCCACTTGGGAGGATGTAGAAGCTCTGCAAGTAAATTTCCCAAACTTAAACCTTGAGGACAAGGTTTGTCTTAATGGGGGGGAGTAATGTTATGAAGCCTGCTGAGGTGGAAGTCATAATGGAGAATGAAGTGGCAAATGCAAGTGATCAAGGACAAGTCAGCCAAACTGATGTGGCAAACCACATGGCTCAAGATCCACAAATTCAGGAGTGGAGGAGAAACTGCAGGGTGAGAGTAACCAACTCCAGACTAACGGATTACATGCAGTGAGCTAATGCATATAGGAGTAGACTAAGGATTGAAGGGGGTGTGAAATGTGTGAAGAGTATTCTCTCCCTTCTCTCTCTTTCCTATCCCTCTGAAGTTTCTGTTTCTCGTTCTGTTATTGTGCCCCTGCAACATTACAACTCCAACTTATTGAGTTGTAAATTTCCATTGTAATGGATTTTTATTATCAATAATATAATTGCAGAGAGTGTTATTAAGAAGTTCTTACTGTTCTATTCAACTTTATAATTGTTCCTTACATTTTTATAGGTTATATTATAACATAGATTAAATTATTTTGTAAGCTAGTTATAAGTTCATATAATTTTTCTATCATATTTTTCTTTAGTGTACTTAATAAATATGTCATGCATGAAAAATTGTTATTATTTTATTTAAATTTCAATCATTGAATTGATTTTTTTTAAGGGAACCTTCATTTATTCTGTGTGATCAATTTCAAAGGTAATGAATATTCCAGTTCCATGTTCAAATTACCTTTTTCACATGCTTGAACAAACCAAAATGGAAAAATTGTCTCAGTACTTATTTTTTAGTATGACAAATGTCATGGTCATTGTTGTTGTGTGTTTCAGGCGATGAACGAGTTTTGTGACTTGTTAATAGGAATGCCAGAAACACCAATGCCGGATTGGTTTGACCATCATTGCAAAGGAGGGACGGTGTCTTTATCTGCTTGTGGGAAGTTTCCTGCTATTATTTTAGCTTTTGTTTTGGGAAGTGTCAATGTAGATTCAGAGAATGAAAGAGAGTGTCGTGTTGAGGCCAAAATGTGCATTAATAGTCGTGAGTACGTACCTAAATTCGGTCAATTCTCTTACCCAGGTGTAGAAGGCAATGTGTTTTTGTTTGATATACGGAGAATTTTTCAAGAAGTAGAGTGGCAAGGCCTTGATGCATTATTAATGCATGATTGGAATGATGTGGAAATACAAGCTATATGCAATTCACCAAAGTTGACCATAAGTAACTCTGGAGTTTATGTGTACAAGCAACAAATAAACATGGATGATATTCAATTCAAGAGTCCCAGTTTCAATAACTCTATTGGGGTCTTCTTGACTTCCACGACAATTGCAAGAAATATGTTAAAACAGAAAGTTACATTTTATCCTCAACATGAGCCACCAAAGAAACTCATGAGAAGGTACAAGTCTAAGGATAAAGGAAAACATACCACAAAGACGAGGAAAAGGTGAGTTGCGCTTCTTCCTTTTTTTTTTTGTTTTGTTTCTCAAATTACCCTTCTCACAAAAAGTCAAAAACCAATTAATTTTCTTTATGTCAATTACATTTTAATTGTTTCAAGATTTAACAATTTTATTTTTCATTTCACTTATTTTAGGAGAACTCAACGCCATATGTTATCTTCATGCAACCGAACAAAGGTGGTTTCTGCCATGGCCCATGGGTAAGCGTGTTTGGAAATTTTTGTATAAGTAAATATTCTCCTTTTTTTCTTATAAAAAAAAAGAGGAGCTTGTTGATTGTTTTTTATTGATTAACTATTGTAAGTTTCAGTGATATGTAGAGCGAAGTCATTTTTGGTAATTCTTGTGGTTACATAGATCGTTAGCAAATGCATAATAATTGTAAATTGGTATATGCTTTTATCTCTGGAAAAAATGTTACATCTTCCACAAACATAAATGTGGCTTCTTTTTATTTGGTGGAGAATGTGACCTCTTTTTTCTTTATTTTTTCTTTTGTTTTTTCACATGTGTACTTAATTTATAGAACTTTTTTTTTTGATAAAAAAAGATATTCATTCATTCAAATTGATAAAATACATCGAGAATAACACAAATTCAACATCGCTAAAAACTGAAAAGAATGAATCTGCGAACAAACTCACAGTACCTAGATTAATAGCATAACACGGCAAAATGCCTACAAATGTGATAAAATCAAAGTGACCGAAATATCCATGCTTTCGGATCTGTAACGTTGACGCCCAAGTCTTAATTGAATCTGTACTGGATCAAAGCTGATCTACCAATCTGAACCAAACGAATATCGCAACAAGACGGGAAACCACCGCAACAAGACGGGAAATCAAACGATGCTGCATCAAAACGACAAACAAAACACCGCCGCACGCAGACGACGAAAACACGGAAAAACATGAAAGAAAAATCAGATCTATGTGGAAAAACCACTTATTTAGATAAAAGGAGCAAAAGAACGATGTAGAGAGGTAATTCCAGGCCAAAAAATAACCCAAATCACCCCCTCCGATGGATGAAAAAGAAGGAAAAGAAGAATAATTAGGGTTAGGATTCGTAAAGAAGGACAAGAAAGAGAGTCTGGGATGAGATACAATATTAAAATTACTACATTGTTTGTGTTTACTTAATTTATAGAATTAGACTGTGATCCTTAACAAACTTTATTTATAAAGTAAAGAATTTGAATCTTAGAATTACTATTTTTAGGAGAACGTTACCTAATTATTATTTTTAATTTGAAATTGCACAATAATTTGTAAAAAAAAAAAACATAAATGTGGCCTCTTTTCTTTGGTAGAGAATGTCTCCTCTTTTCCCTTTATATTTTCTTTTGTTTCTTACATGTACTTATTAAAATATTTTCTTTAAAAAAAATCCAAATCTAGAACTAACATAATACAAGTTGGACGGTTGCTTAACCATCGAGAAAGAGAACAATGTTTTGTGGAATGAAGGGTAATGATACTGAAAGCTCAGGGTTTTAAAGCTCGAATCTTAACATTTTTTTGAATGAGTGTTAATTGAAATTAAATAAAAAAAATATACATAGTAGCCCTTTGCACATGTAGCCTATCTGCTGTCACATTAACATGACTGATACAGAAATAATTGTTGCACGTTATGTTCCCAATCTATGAACCACGATGCAACAAATATCCTCAACCCCTAACGTTAGACTTGCGTCTTGTGCATCCCCTCCAAAAGCACATTTTGAAATATAAATTATTGCATCATAATATAGTAACAATAAATACATGTTTTAGAAAAAAAAATCTTTAATTTTAATTAAAGTAACTTAAACTAATATTAAAGATCTTCTTAAAACATACATTTATTCTTGTTTTAAGATCTTGTTAAAATTTCTCCATTTTGAAGACCCAACTGTTAGGCTTGCACCACACATTCCTTGGCTGTAATTAGAAGCTCACCGATCACCACAATAAGGGTAAAAAAGAACCCCAATGAGTAAGTTTACACAGCTTTTAGAATAAGATCGATTTTTATGCCAACTCCAATAATTATATATTATATATTAAACAATTATACAAAGAAAAATTAGAAAACTATATTAAATGAAGGGTAGTCATTCAACTTCAACAGTTATGTCTTTTTTCAAAAGTCTGTTGCATCAACAGAGGTAGAGGTAGCAAAACGGGTCAGCTCCTTCTGCTCGACTCGTCGTGCTTTCAACTCGTTAAAATACAAGGCAGAACGGGTTAATCTGTTTTAAAAAATGAGTTGGAATAGTCAATCCACCCCGCTTTAAGATAGATTGGCGGGTTGACCTGCCTAAAGTAGAAAATTATAAAGTACAGACACGGACACGACACGGATACGACATGGATACGGATCACGGAGACACACTAATTTCAAAAATTGTAGGACATGGACGTAGCGACATATATATATATATATAATTTCAAAATTTAAGAAAAAAAAATTCATAATTCATTAATATCATTTTTATAAGTTTGAAGATTTTAATATTTTAATATATCATATATACCAATATTTGTTACCTAGTAAGTCACTTCCTAAAAAAATATAGAACATAATTTCTATTAACATAATCTAAAAAATCTCTTAAACTAACTTTTCCTAAAAGAACTAATCATATACAAGTACATGTGTATAAAAAAATAATTAGAGAGAATATTGGTGTGAGACAAGTTTCGGTGACAACGAAGTGAATGACTTGGTACGAGCAGAGATAGAAGGAGCAGATAAAAATAGTGTTGTGTGAAAAGATAAAACTTAAAAGTCTAATAGCAGCGTGTGAAAAGATAAAACTTAAAATATTAGTATATGAAAATAGTGCATTTGGAACGTCGGTCATGTGAGCTTGAATGAGTGAGTTATAACTCGCTTAATTGAACGTTAGTCATGAAAATTAAGATTTTTTTAAAAAAATATTAATGAGTCGAGTTCAAGTTGTGTCTTAATCGTGTCCGAGAAGTGTCCGAGCGTGTCGAAGAAGTGTCTGCGAAGTGTTCGAGCGTGTCCAAGACGTGTCCAAACTTAAAAAATAATCTTTTTTAATCGGACACATTTTGACACGCATGACACGTGTGTCGTATAGTATGTGTAATCCACGCATGTCATGACAGCACACGTGTCCGACACAAGGATATGTCTCATAATCGACGATGTCCGTCCTTCATGTAGGTAGAAAATGAAAAAAGTAGACGGGTTGTCGAGTCAACCCACCTAAAAAAAACAAATTATATAAAAAATTAAAAAAAATCTTAAATTTTTTTTAAAAATAGAAAAATTATAATTTATAGTGACTAAATAAAAAAAAATAAAATAAAATTAATATCATACGTATAAAAATACTACAAACATAAATAAAAAGATTCATTTATAACACTTTTAAAAAAAGTTTAACTCGACGAGCCAATCTGCCTCCGCCCTGCTTAACTCGCGAATTATGCGAGACGAATTATACGAGTTGAAAAATAAAAATGAGTTAAAATTTTAAACTAAACCTGCTAAAAAATAATAAATTAACGAGTTAACTCAACATATTGAACCTATTTTTACACTTCTAAATAGAGTTAGAGGTTACTTTAATAAAAAGAAACTTGATAACATATTTGCATGTTTTTCGTTGGTAATTACTCACTTGAGTCATTGTTGAGTACAAAGTCAATAACTATGGAAAGGCCTCCGCTGCAGGTTGACCTACAAGAAGCTCCAAATCTAAAGGCAAATACTGAATTGAAATGAGCTTAAGGCGTGACATATAAATTTGGTTGTATTTTACATTGTCGTATTCTTTTTTGAAAAAAAAAAAATTCTCGAAGTTACCAATCGAATCCGCACTTTTTTAGTTTTTTTATTTTTGGTTAAATATCCACACTCTTAATTTGAAGGAAAACAGTGAGTGACAAATTACGTTGATATTTTCTAACTGTACAAATCAGCGGCTAAGATTAGACAAACACAAAAACGAAATGAGGGAGGATCTGATTCTGATTCTGATTCTGATTCTGATTCCGGTCACCAATGATAAACATTTAATCTAGTTAATACACAACTCCGTCGATAGGTATTTTCTGAGAGTCAAAATCGGACATTACATTACAGCCATGGCAGAAGAAGCTTCACCGTCCCCTGCGTTCTCCGGCCAAAGTTCTCACGTTTTTCTCAGTTTCCGGCGCTAAGACACCTGCCGCTCGTTCGCAGCCACTCTGTACGACGCTCTCCGGCTGAAGGGAATCAACGCCGTCCTCGGTAGTAACAACTCACCCTCCTCTGCCAGGATCTCTATCATTGTCTTCTCTAAAAACTACGCATCTTCCACTCGGTGCCTCGCTCAACTTTCAAAGATTCTCTAAAATAAAACACAGGCTTCGCCATAAAAGAGTTCTTCTGGTTCTTGATGATGTTGATGGGATAGAACAGTTAGAAAAGTTGGCTGGAGGATGCGATTGGTTTGGTTCTGGTAGCAAGATTATTGTAACAACAAGAGATAAACATTTGCTGGTTGCCCATTATGTTGAAAGGACATATCAAATGAAGGGGCTGAATGACCGTGATTCTCTTGAACTCTTTTGTTGGTACGCCTTCAACACGAGCCAACCTGCAACAGGTTATGAAGATATGTCTAATCGTGTAGTAAGTTACGCACAGGGCCTTCCATTGGTTTTGAAGGTAATAGGCTCCAAGTTGATTCACAGAAGTTTACAGGCATGGAAATGTGCATTGGAGCAATACGAGAGGATTCCAGAAAGGAATAGATTCGTGACATTCTTGAAATAGGCTGTGATAGCCGGCCACCATAACGCAAAGCAACAGTTATTTGTTCCGTGATTCATGTCTTGACATATCATCCATCAAGACAGCTAAAAGTAATCTCCACGATCATGAATAAAAGCTCTAGTGCAGCTATCCTTGCAATGTCTTTTGCATATGAGGTACTATTATTAGCTTGAGATTTCCATGAGCATTTTTCAAAACTTTGTCAACAGCTTCAATATGATTGGCAAGAAAATATACAAGTTCGCTAATTCATCCTGGTTACCAAAAACCAATCCTTAGCAGAATAGAAATTGAATACAAACAATTGGTGTAGGGAAATAAATTTGACTTTTCCTTGAGAGTTACTTTCTTTGTTTGCAAATATCAGCTTCGCTTGACATGTTCTACAATCTGTGCTTTCTTCCCCCGAGGTGTAAACCCTCAGATTATGTTTGAATATTTAGTAATTGATGAAATAGAATGGAATGAGATAGGATGAGATGGGAAAAAAATATCTTTCCATTGTTTGGATATTTTAAGATGGAATGGAATAAAGTTATCATTCTATTATTTGGCAAGTGAATAGTTTTTGGTGGGATGAGATAGTATTTATACTAAAAAAGATAATTTTATCCTATACATCCCAAATTGAGGGAGAAGAAAATTGATGGTTTCTGGTGGGATGGGATGGAATCCATCCCACCTACTCTCATTCCATTCTATCTTTTTTTAACATAACCAAACAATGGAACTTATCTCTATTTTATTTCATTTCATTCCATTCCACTCAAAACCACTAATCCAAACGAATCCTTAGTTATGCATCACAATTTTTTTGTTTTTCAACCTCAGATTTCATATGTAATCCTGTATTTTCACTTGACACCACCTATGATGTTTGAAACTTTATGCATTTCATCTTCCATCATTTAGATGATAAATCTGAAAACTTTATTTCTTAACTTCTTATTGTAACCAATGTTCTTCAAGAAGTTCATCTAAATCAAATTCCAAAATTTTCAGTTATGTGGTACCCAATTGTGTATTCCCACCTTAAGCATGTGTTTGAGACTCTATGTTGTATATTAAATTTTTGTTGGCATAATAATAATAATATTATTTAACAATTTTATGGGCTGCTTTTCTACCAAGAGGTAACACAGGCTTCTCATCTTTTCCTCCCTAAATTCCTCCATTTCAAGCTTTTACGGGCTGCTTCAATTATTTTTTCTTCAGTATGCAGTCCCTAACCCAGTCAACCAAATTCATTTGGTACAACAACAATAATAATAATTTGGTAAAAAGTGCAACATACTTGCAAAAGTTGTACCTTTTACCAATTATATATTAATTAGAATGTTAGTATATAGAACCTACTCGGTCCAAACATAAAGTTATGAATCATCAATTAAAGTTCAGAATTTGCGACTTAGATATTTAGCTCACGAAACAATATCACCTTCCCAAGATAGTACTGAAGTTAGAATAAAATTGACCATAAAACGTAAAAATGTAAGAATAGCACTTGACCATAAAACGTGAATGATGTAACAGCTCAGTTAACTTATGAAATCATTTTAGAGTTAATTGTAATAGCTTTTATAAATACAAGAGAATTTTATATAAATCTTTATAATACAATAGATGTCTACCTAGTAAATATAAAATTGAGGAAAAAGAAAAATAATTTACTATATACCTTTTATTTATGTTAGCAAAGAATAATGGCAGTCATTTAGAATAATAACAAAGGAGGGAAGAAACTGCTTTAAGAGTGTTAAAAGCTTAAGCAAAGAATAATGGCAGTCATTTAGAATAACAAAGGAGGGAAGAAACTGCTTTAAGAGTGTTAACAGCTTTATGTTGTGCATGAAACTTTTCTTGTGGAACTAATAAAGAATCGGTGCTCATAAACCCGTCATTTGCACGAATGCAAAAACAAAATATAATTTGATAGCACCAAATGAGATAACCTTAAGTTTATATATAAAAATATTGAACACTAGCTAGCTAGTGTGTGCATGAGTGGTTACATACTGATTATTGAGTGTGTGTATTGTTGAGAGAGAGAGAGAGAGAGAGAGAAATGGCAAGGGCGGAGGAAGGGACAGAAGGACAAACCTCTATATTTGATGAGAAAATGAGAAGAGCTCAAAAAGCTGCTAGGACTGAACACTGGGCAGTTTTCAAGAAAATCTTTGAGGGAGACAAGAAGCGTTTGCTTGAGCCTTTTGACTTGTTCGGAAACACTGCCATTCACATTGTATCTCGCTCTGAGAATCCACAGCTCTTGCAGGAATTGTTGGAAATGCTACCTGAAGCAGATAGGTGGCATGCGCTGAGGAAGGGGAATTGCGTGAATAACACCCTTCTGCATGAGATCATCTTCTGCACAACAGTGGAGATGGCGGGTGTTGTATTCAAGTTTGAGATGAATCTGCAGCCACCACCAGAGGAACCAGAAGAAAAGCAACGGCCACTAGTAGAGCTCATAAATGACTCAGGTGAAACCCCTCTGTTCAGGGCTGCTAAGCTCGGCAAGCTAAAGATGCTCAAGTATATGGCCAAACATGTGGATGGTGACATACGAAGGCATTTTGTTAGATTTGACAAATGTTCCATTCTTCACGCTAGCATTCTTGGGCAGTTTTTTGGTAGGTCTCTCTTTATATCCCTGTAGAATCTCTCTCAATTAATTAATAGTTAAGAGAAGAATACATGGATATATGTAGGGTATTAGTATCAAGCTCTCCATCCATAAAGTAGATTTTGTTACTTTATTTTCTTGTTTCCGGGGATTAAGAATCAATGAGTATCGAATATTAAGTGTCACTTTCTGGTGCAGATGTTGCTATTTGGTTATTGAGTAAGGATGAAAGACTAGCTCAACACAAAGATATGAGTGGACTGACATGTCTTCAACTTCTATCCAATATGCCACTTGTTTTTCAGAGCCAAGCCCCCTCACTAGGAACCTTGAAGAACCTTATATATTGTTGTACATCTCTATCTCCATATTCCATTTTCCCATATTGTGTAGAACTGCATTCTCAACAGCACTCTAGCTTCCTCTCTCTGTATAGTACGATATGCATGGGTCTAAGATTGGTGTTTATTGATTATAATTTGGCTGACACAGTGCTTCCTGAGGAAGGATATGAAATTGATGATGGTGATGATGATGATGCTGGCAGTGTTGAGTTCAGACAGAGGAGAGATTTAGAAAGCGGCCAACAGGACAAGGCAAAGCTACCCAGTGCAGGTACTCATGGAAAAGAGTTGTTATTTTTCAGTTATATATACTAAGCACATGAAATTCCTAATGGCAAATACAAATATATGTCTCTGCTCATGTGAGAAAAATTTACAAGTTTGCAGGTATTTCAAGGATTAACTATGCTGTTTGGAGAACTCTGGCTAGAGGTACCAACTATACAAGTAAAATCAAAGCATTACTAGCGAGTTTCAACTTTAATTACTAACTAACAGATTATTTTTTACTTAACAATGTATTTAATGTTAGTAACACTATCTCATCCTCAAAAAAACCGTTTAATTACCAACTGAAATAACTATATTGTGGTTTATGATTGGTTTCAGTTTGATCAATTTTATGCTTGATCATGTGCAGAGTTCAATGGGATTGGACGTATTTGGCAAGAAAAGAAGAAGAATAAGTTAGCAGAGCATCTGGCAGAGATGTTAGTGCAGAAGGACCTATCATGGCAGATTTCTTTTCATGAAAATCAACAACCATTGATTGTATTGCCAATTCTTTCCTCCAAATCAGATAGGATAAAGCAAATTCAACTGATGAAGGAGAAGCGGGAGACTAATGTTGAAATATCCCATTCTGAAAGCAGCTATACACCTTTACTCGTGGCAGTTACAGTAGAAATACCACGTTCTAAACATTATACACCGCTTCTCATGGCAGCTGGCTCAGGAATTGTAGAAATCGTTGAAAAAATCATTGACATGAATCCTGAGGCTGTTTGTCACGTTAGCGAGGATGAGCACAATGTTCTGCACATGGCTGTGAAGCACCGTCAGCTGAAAATCTTTAAAATGATAAGGAGAAATGGAGCATTTAAATCATTGATATCTCGGATAACTGAAGAAGGTCGTACTCTCTTGCACCAAGTTTCAAGAATGGAGTTTTACAAAGAGCAGCACCTACCTGGTGTGGCATTCCAACTGCAAGATGAGTTGCGCTGGTATGAAGTAAGTAGCTACCTAAGAAGTATTTATACGTCTATCTGTGACTAGAGACTATAAATGGCTTTTATCTTTTTGTGCGGCGCTTAAGGAATTAGGTGATCACCACCTAAAAATAATGGTTATTCTGTAATTCAAACATATATATAGTATTAATGAGAATTGGTCTCTTAAAAAAAATGTGACTATTGATTTCTTACTGATAAATAATAGTTTTTCCAAATGTTCCGAGGAGTTAATCCCAAAAGAATGAAATTTCTTCTTTGCTATGTATGCAGCGAGTGAGGAAGATTGTTCCTCCTCACTACTTGATGCATTGTGACAAAGACGGCCTAACAGCTGGAGATGTTTTGGAAATGGAGCATCAGGAGATGCACAAAGAAGCAAAATGCTGGATAAAGGAAACAGCTCAGTCATGCTCCACTGTGGCTGTCCTTGTTGCCACGGTCGTCTTTGCTGCAGTCTACACCATCCCAGGTGGAACTGAAAAAGGCATCCCTGTGTTTCTTGGTTCTCCTGTGTTCTACATTTTTACTGTCATGGATGTTATGGCACTCACTAGCTCATTGGCTTCGGTAGTGACGTTTCTTTCAATCCTGACATCTCCCTTTGAGTTGTGGGATTTCCATAAGTCTCTCCCTCGAAAACTCAACCTGGGATTTGCATTTTTGTTCTTCTCATTGGTGTGCACAACGCTGGCATTCAATTCAACCATTTTTCTCACTATTAAGTTTGAGAACCAGAACTGGGCTTCAATTTTGTGTTACAGTGCTGCCTTCCTTCCTGTCGCCATATTTGGGTGGATGCAATTCCCCCTTTATAAGATGGTTGAACGACTAGTTAAGCGCCTATCCGAGACGTTTAAACAGGTGGTGCCAACTACATTCATCGAATATTTCAAGAAAAGGGCTCAGATAAGAAATTATCAAATTACCAATGACTAGATAGTGTTTCCGGTTGGCTATTATTGAATTATGTCACCTGTACTTGGCATATCTCTAATAAACTATCTGTTTTGCGTGTTTGTGTTTTTCTGCTAAAATAATATACAGTAACTTGTACGCAAGATAGTTCGGTCAAATTAGAGGAAGATCTAAAAGATAACCCCAAAGTCAACCATGTGGCTGGGCTAGGCTGGCGGTGAAGAGTTTCAACCATGTGGCTGGGCCAGGCTGGCGGTGAAGAGTTTAGAAATTTGTTTATGATTGTATATATTAAATCAATTAACAATTTATATATTATCATTTTATATTAAATTACACAAGTTTCTCTCTTGAATGATAATGGCGTAGAAAGTGCAAAAGTAACTCAGTTGATAAAGTAAATGCAAGTACTTAAGATTAAATCTCTTCTATGTGTGTGTAAGTCACTTACAGGTTGAAAGTTTCTCAAATCAACACAAAATAATAATAATAATGGTATAACTAATAACTATTGTGGTGTGTAAATAACAAACTTGCTTTAAGTTTTGTCTATCTTCCAGGAAATTACGTAGCATATTGCTGCCAGTTTCATTGGTCAATCCTTGAGTTTGTTTTTTTTTTATTATTATTGAACAAGTCAAGTTAAAGTATTCTGTCCATCAACCCAAAGACGTATGCCATTGTGAATCATTCAATAAAGCACATATTTACGATACTCAATCTGCTTGAATTGCCATGGCAAATCAAGGTGCAATTTCTGGAACCAAGTGTAACTACGACGTTTTCCTGAGTTTTAGGGGTGAAGACACCCGTCATACATTTACAGGCTATCTCTATGATGCTTTGAGTCGTAAGGGAATCAACACCTTCATGGATAATGAGAAAAGATCCACTTTATTTCATTAAAGAGGAGAACAAATTCAACCTCATCTTCTTAAAGCTATTGAAGAATCAAGGATTTCAATTATTGTTTTTTCAGAAAACTATGCAGCTTCCACATGGTGTCTTGATGAACTTGTCAAGATCCTTGAGTGTAAGAAGGAAAAGAACCAGCTTGTCTTTCCAATCTTCTACAAAGTGGAACCCTCAGATGTACGGCATCAGAGAAATAGTTATGGTGAAGCCATGGCTGCGCATGAAAATAGGTTTGGAGATGACTCAGAGAAGGTGCACAAGTGGAGGTCAGCCTTGTTTCACATTTCCAACTTAACAGGATATCATTTGAAAGAAGGGTAGGTAAATACTAAATATGTATATATTTTCTCTTTTTGCTCTTCAAGTCACAAATCGAATGGTACTTAGTAATTCATATGACTATTTACCACGTTCTTGTGTCAAACAAGAATTCTAGTCTTCCAATAATGTGACCAATACCTGTAAGTTGATCTCCTTTGTTAATTAAGTTTCACTATTTTTTACTTCAGTATTGTTCTAAATCGATATCTTTTCTGTGATAATCTGTAATTGTGCAGCTTAATTCGTCTATTATTTTGTCGAAATAAATCCTCATTAAAAATAAAATAAAATTTTGCATAATCAACTCCATGATTTGGAAATCATTTATATATCTGCAGGTACGAATTCAAGTTTATTCAAGATATTGTTAGCAGGGCCACCACTAAAGTATCTCCTAAACAATTACATATTGAGGAGAACGTAGTTGGACTGGAGTTTCGAGTTGAAGAAGTGAAGTCACTTCTAGATATTGAGTCTAACAATAGCATTTGCATGTTGGGGATTCATGGAACTGGTGGAATTGGCAAAACCACACTTGCCAAAGCTTTGTATAACTCCATTTGCAACCAGTTTGAAGGTGCATGTTTTCTTTTCAATATCAGAGAAACTTCAAATCAAGACAAGGGCCAATTACGTCTACAACAAATGCTCCTGTCAGAGATGCTTGAGGAGGGAAAAATCGAGTTGGGCAGTGTTGATAAAGGAATCTCTACTATAAAAGAGAGACTTAGCAAAAAAAGAGTTCTTATAGTGCTTGATGACGTTGATAAGATTGAACAGTTAAAAGAATTGGCTGGGGGATGTGATTGGTTTGGTTCTGGAAGCAGGATTATTATAACAACAAGGGATAAATATTTGCTTGTTGCTCATCAAGTAAAAAAGATTTATGAAATGAATGTGCTAAATGAGCGTGAATCTTTTGAGCTATTTTGTCAGAATGCCTTCAAAATGAGTAATCCTGCTACAAAGTATGAAGACCTGTCCAATCGGGCAATACGTTATGCAAAAGGCCTCCCATTAGCTTTAAAAGTAATAGGCTCTAATTTGATTGGTAAAGATTTGGATGAATGGAAGTCTGCATTGGACAAATATGAGAAGAATCCACACAGAGATATTCAAAGTATTCTTAGATTAAGCTATGATAGTCTGGAGTGCAATGAAAAGGATATATTCCTCGACATTGCATGCTTCTTCAATGGGCAGAGATTGGATTATGTAAAAAGAATATTGTATGGGTGTGAGTTCTTCCCAGAAGATGGTATTAGAATACTAGTTGATAAATCTCTCATAACTGTTGAATATGGTTGCTTGAGGATGCATGACCTAATACAAGATATGGGTAGAGAGATTGTCAAACAGGAGGCACCAAAAGAAGCTGGTGAACGCAGCAGATTATGGTTTCATGAAGATGTTCTTGAAGTACTGACTGATAATACAGTAAGAACTTTGTTAACTTTTTTTTTTTTCAGTAAACTGATTGTACTATGGTTTGTTAGATTAATTTTTTGCAAATTACCCAAATTCCTCAACATTAGCTAAATCTTAATGGCTTTTAATTTTATTTTATTCTTTTGTCAAGCATGCGCTAAGATTGGCAATACGTAATTGATAGTCACATATACTTGTAGGGAAGTAATAAAATTGAAGGAATAAAGCTTGATTACCGTGATGATGTTAATTGGATTTATACTGCCTTTGAGAAGATGAAGAAGCTTAGAATTCTCATTGTTCAAAACACAAGCAGCTTTACATCTGGACCTATTTATCTGCCGAATCAATTAAGGCTGCTTCATTGGAAGGGGTACCCTTCACAGTCTTTCCCAACTGGTTTTTATCCTAAGAAAATCGCTGCCTTTGATTTACGTTGTAGTGCTCTGGTACTGGAAAAGCCATTTCAGGTACAATTGCTTGCTTTTTTCTGTTATAAAATGTTTAGATATAATGCTAATTACTTGCTTCTAATAATTGACACAATTTAGATATACTGTTATTGTTATTAATTAATTGATTTTTGTATTGCAGAAATTTGAGCATTTGACGTACATGAATTTCTCCTATTGCCAATCCATCACTCAATTTCCAGATGTGTCCGGAGCCCAAAATTTAAGAGAATTGAGACTTGATAGATGCAAGAAACTGGTTAAGGTTCATGAATCAGTTGGAGTTCTCCCTAACCTTGTTTACTTAAGTGCTTCAGAATGCACTCACCTTAGAAGTTTTCTGCCAAGAATATGTTTGCCATCTCTGGAATACCTTTCCTTTAACTTATGCAGAAGACTTGCACACTTCCCAGACATAATGGGAAAGATGGATAAGCCATTAAAGATTAACATGAGACAAACTGCTATTAAGGAGCTTCCACATTCCTTTTGTAATCTTACCGGGCTTAACTATTTAGATATGACAAGTTGTAAGAGACTCCAAGATCTACCAAGTAGCTTATTTATGTTGGCAAATTTAGTCACATTAAAAATTGGAGGATGTTCTCAACTTCGAGAGTCATTTAGAATGTTGAAAGGAAGCCATTCAATAGCAGAGTGCTGCCCAAATTTAGAGACATTGCATTTCAGCAGTGCAAGCCTATCAGATGAGGATCTTCATGTAATAATTCAGAGTTTTCCAAACTTGAAAGACTTGAATGTATCGTCGAACCATTTTGTATCCTTCCCGGCAAGCATTAAAGAGTCTAATTCTTTGACAAGTCTTGATGTAAGTTATTGTGTGAAGCTTCAAGAAATTCCAGAACTGCCATCAAGTATCCAGAAAGTAGAAGCAAGACACTGCAATTCCCTAACTTCAGACACATTAAGGATGTTATGGTCTCAGGTTTACTACTTTCTCTCATTCTTTTCATTTTAGCAAAATAAATAAAGTTTTGTTTATTGTTTCTGCATGTCATGTCACAGGTGCCAAAAGAGATAAAAAGATTAGAAATTGTGATGCCCAATACAGAGATTCCAGAATGGTTCGATTATTGTGACAAAGGGGGGATCCCAATTTTCTGGGCTCGTGGCAAGCTCCCAATAGTAACTTTAGCGTTTGTGTTTGAGAAAGTGAGCTATCAAGCTGTTGGTCTGCACTTGTTCATTGAGGGTGAACGTGTACATCATCATTATCGCCAACGCCAACAGTGCCATAATTTCATTGTTGCGGAAGATCATGTGCTATTGTGTGACCTGCGAGTATTATTTAGTGTTGAGGAGTGGGAGGGGGTTGATGCACGTGTTGGGCATGATAATGATTGGAAGAGCGTGCAGGTGAATTGTGAAAAAGAGATGATCCTAAGATACTGGGGAGTTTATGTGTACAGGGGAGAAACAAACATGGATGATATCCAATTCACGAGTCCATATCCCGAATCATCAGGGTCAGGTTTAGGGAAAAGATGGTCGGAAGTGGAAGATAGAATATTAAGCGGTGAGGAGGAGAAACGAAGTGAAACAGCTTCAAGCTATGTGGAGGACTCGACTGCTACTACAGAAGTGTCATATGATGAGGTCGTTGAGGTACATCATCATGATTCAAATTCTCATACTCACCACACTCATCAGCGTCACACTTGCAGCCCCTCCTCCTGCTCCTGCGTACCAATATTGTCATGTTTAAAGAAATTGCTTTGCTGTAAGGTCAAGAGCAGCAGCATTCAAGAGGGAAAAAGTCAGATAAAAATTGGACTCGGGGGCTTCTCAGAAAGCCTCGAAACTGTGGTGGGAGGGGGAGGGGAATGGGGAAGAGTGGTATGGGGAATAAATGGAGGGGGAGGGGCATGGGGAAGAGTGGGAGGGGGCTACTGGCAAGAGGAGGAACGGTTGCCAGAAGTAAAATACGACCACGTAGAAGATGCTGATGTTGAGAAACAAGTGCTGTCTCCTTCCTTCTCAGAAAGCCTCCAAACTGTGGTGGGAAACTTGAATATGGCTCTAAGAGAGAGGAAAGTTTCAAGCTCAGAGCTAGAAGACGAGGAGGACCAAGACCACGAAGATTATTCAATCTTGGAATGGTTGGCAGAGACGATATTAAGCGATGAGGAGGAAGGTGAGTCAGAGAGGGAAGCATAGAAGAAGATGTTGAGGTTCCTCTTGATGTGATTCAAATACTCACCCTCCTACTAATATTCACACTTCTAACCCTCTCCTACTCCATCTCCAATTGGAAATTGCTTCGCCTTCTCATTCTTATTCTTCTCATCTCACCTTTTTTGTTATGCTTCAACAATTTGCCCCCTTCCATTTTCAAGCTCCCTTTTGTTTATGCTATTTTGCAATGCCTTATTTTGAGAGATGCTCTACCCTTCAGTACAAACTTCTCAATATGTTTAAAATGTATTTTTGGTCCTATCCATGACCTCTTTATAGAAAAATAATTTTAAATTTAATTTTTATATATATAATCGTTTTTTTTTGACCAAAAGCAGCTGGTGATTTCAGCAAAAAATAAATTATCAATCTTGCCACTTTTTTCAAATTAATTATCAACAAATGCTGTCAGAGATGCTATGAGGAGGGAAAAATGAGTTAATAGTTTTGAATTACCCTACTTAAAAGACAGACATTAGCTAAAGTTCTTATAGTGGTGGCATTAAGATTGAACATTTTTTATGTGATTTTTGTTATGGCGTGGAATAATTATCACGTGTGGCGTATCGCGTAGATACTGAAATGAAGGCTAAATGAGCGTGATCACGTCAGGATACGCCATAGATCTTGGCGTATACTGCGTGGATACTGTGAAAAGCGCCTACAGCAAAATATCCTAGCGTAATATCGCTCTAATTTGATTGGTCACAGATTTGGATGAATGGAAGTATGATTTACAAACATGAGAAGTGGACAAAAAATTTTAAAAAATAAAATGTTTTATTACTTTGAGTGTCACAATTTAGACTTATATGTTATTGTATTAATGTGATTTTTGGTATTGCAGAATATTTGAGCATCACTTTGCATGAATTTCTTGAGATGCAATCATAATCATAATTTCAGATTGACATCAATATTTAAAGCAGTGTTTGTTTCTTGATAGATGACAAGTAGAACTGTTAAGGTTCGATGTTGGACTTTGGTATTAACCTTGTTTTTAAAAAATGCACTCAACATTAGAAGTTTAATGGCAATGATATCTTTTATTCGATGTGGAATACTTTAGTAAATGAAAACAAATATAATTTCTTCATTTCTTATATGTCTTAGAATTTATTGTTCAAAACACAAGCAGCTTTACATCTGACCTATAACTGCCGAATCAATTAAGGCTGCTTCATTGGAATACCACTTCCTTTAACTTTGCCAGATATGCTGTAAGAGACTAAGTCTTTCCCAACTGGTTTTTATCCTAAGAAAATCGCTGCCTTTGATTTACGTTGTAGTGCTCTGGTACTTAAATGCATCATAGCCACTGTACAGTTTCTGGAAATCTTGTTGAAGTCTTGATCATTTTGCAACCTTAAACTGAAATAGTTTTCTTTTTAAAAAAATTTAATTAATTTTGTAAACCTTCAATGGTAATAGATTCATAATTCATCAGATGTTGGATTAAATTGTGGCATAGGATAATAATGTTGATCTGACCTGAGACCGGAATGTAGTAGCCAATTTCATCTAGCAAGCTACTGTTCTATCTATATAGCCATGGTGAGGCTTGAATGACATACAAAATTATCATTCATTGACAAGTTTGATGTAGTTCTTTGCTGAAGGCTGTGAATGAATTCCATCAACGAAAGGAGAAGCAATGTTTATTAATTCCTGCTTTATCCATTGCCAAACCTGGATGGGAGAGACATGGCATTCACCCAATTCTCCTAAAATTAATGATAAGGTAACTATAGTTTTGGCTTCTCGTATATGCTGTGGAGATCATGTAACTATTCAAGTCAATTAAATACATAAGTTTCATAAAGTCTGTATCTCATTCCTTTATTTGCTTCATGATAGTCGTCTAAAAATAATATAGTTCTTTTTCTACTTTTAACAATTCCATTTTCTTCCTTGAAATTGCTGTACCAAGATTGTTTATATGCTTAGCATTAGTCATAAAGTGATTAGTTTGAATGATTGTGGTGTTTTACTAATGAATGTTTATTGCAGTGAATTTTGACATCTTTCCTATTCTTTACAAATTTATATAATTGATTTTGTAATATAACACATTAGATTCATAAAGTTGAGAAAATATAATCTTGGTGCATTAGAAGGGATGTGTTTTAATTGAGATATGAACACATTGGGATGTGTTTAAGGGAAAAGATGGTTTAAGTGGAAGATAGAATATAAGCGGTGAGAAATGAAGAATGATGTTTGTTTCAAGCTATGTGGAGGACTCGACTGCTCGAATAAAAGTACATATTGAGGTCGTTGTACATCATCTTGGTTGTTTCAAACTCATACTCAATACTCATCAAGTCACATCTTGCAGCCCCTCCTCCTGCTTGCGATCATGTTTAAAGAAATTGCTTTGCTGTAAGGTCAAGAGCAGCAGCATTCAAGAGGGAAAAAGTCAGATATAAATATTCGGGGGATGTCTCAGATTCGGAACTGAGGTGGGATGAGGGGAATGGGGAAGAGTGGTATGGGGAATAAATGGAGGGGGAGGGGCATGTGGAAAGTGTAGGGGGCTTGGCAAGAGGAGGAAGTGCCAGAAGTAAAATACGACCACGTAGAAATGCTGATGTTGAGAAACAAGTGCTGTCTCCTTCCTTCTCAGAAAGCCTCCAAACTGTAGTACTTTTTTAAGAAAAAAATTTGTCAAGCTCAGAGCTAGAAGAGAGGAGGACCATCACGCGACCACGAAGATTATTCAATCTTGGAATGGTTGGCAGAGACGATATTAAGCGATGAGGAGGAAGGTGAGTCAGAGAGGGAAGCATAGAAGAAGATGTTGAGGTTCCTCTTGATGTGATTCAAATACTCACCCTCCTACTAATATTCACACTTCTAACCCTCTCCTACTCCATCTCCAATTGGAAATTGCTTCGCCTTCTCATTCTTATTCTTCTCATCTCACCTTTTTTGTTATGCTTCAACAATTTGCCCCCTTCCATTTTCAAGCTCCCTTTGTTTATGCAAAAAATGAAAGATGTACCCTTCAGTACAAACTTTGAAATATGTTTAAAAAAATGTATTTTTGATAATTTATCCATGACCTCTTTAGAAAAATAATTTTAAATTTTTTTATATATATAATCGTTTTCAATATAATTTCGGTTGTCTTTTGCCATTTATAATACAGTAAAATTCAAATATTAAAGTAAAAATACATGTCATGTATATACATATATATAGGTTTAATCCCTGTTTGTAATATTTACTTTTAATTTAATTCTTATACTTTATAATAATTTAGTCTTTATATTAACGACAATAACGATGTGTATCAAATAGAAAATAATTGTAAGTATAAAAAATTAAAAGTTTTTTTATAAGGACCTAAAAATAAGTGTTACCTATTAATAACAAAAACAAAATTTAAATCTTCTCATATCATTTTTTTACTTATAATTATATGAAAAAGAAATAAATATAAAAAAATTATTAACAAGATTCAATCAAAATTTGTGAATTTTTTAAAATTTTATATATATCTCTCTTTTACATGACTATATAAAAAAAATAACATGAAAAGATATAAATTCATAAAAACATATTTTAACCATTTAATATCTTTGTCGATGTTGTTTTCTTGTTATTTTATCGACCTTTTCAAACGTTTTTTCCTCTTCTTCTTTCAATTGTATTTTTCTTGAAAGTTTTATTTTTGTTACCATTATTAGCTTATATTTGGATGAGATTATTTTTGTTCCCCAACATGGGTTAAAAGTTAAAAAAGTTATTGTAATAGTAGTCGAATATGTTTGATAAATTTTATTTTAATTTTTTATAAAATTTAATATATTTTAAATTTTTTTATAATGTTAAAATTCTAATTTTTGATTTTAAATTATGAATTATTTATTATATTTTGATATATAAATATTATTTTTTTAATTAAATAATTTATTTTAATTATTTTATACTTATTTTAATAATTTAATATGTAAAAATAATTTTTTTATATTATCTAAATAAAATAAAATAATTTTAAAAAATTTAATTAACATATTTAAACATAATTAATTATTAAAATAATAAAATATTAAAAACTTCTCCAAATAAGTACTTATTTTCGCTATCTTTTAAGCTATTTTCTGCTCTGACAACGAGGAAGTTGTTTCAATAAGAGACAGGCAGAAGAAACAGAAATACAAAACAAACAAATAAGAAGAAAAAAAAAAATGAAGGAGAGATGCAGAAGAGGAGCATTTGAATATTGAAATGGTGAACACTGAAAACATATCGATTTTGTTGAGTTTGATTGATTCCTCCCCTTATCTCTATGCTGACAGGATATGAGTGCTGAGGTTGTAGATAGCAATCACTACAGTTGGCTTATGATGCTTCAGAGAATGGGTATTGTGGAGAACTATGAAGAATACGGGATTTCAACATTCGGAGATTTCTACTGGGCATAACTCCATGTTGCTGGAATCGAAAGTGCTTCCCTTCTGCAACTCCATCGTCGCTGCGGGTTGCAGGGGGAGTATTCTGCGACCTTTGTCGTCTCCGGCGGCGATGAACACCAACTGAAACCTTTCGAAATCTCCAAATTGCTGTCGGCTCTGTCGACTTTTGTCCCACCCTCGTTCTTCTCCGCCACCAGCCACACCTGAGTGGCGCAACCCAAGTCCCGGTTTTTCGGAACCCACTCCCACCAGCTCGGAAGCGAGACAAATCAGCTCGTTAGCGACTACGGAGGCGCCGCCGGTGGTGCTACCTGAAACGCAGTAGCGGAAAGAATATGATTTAGAGTTTGAAAATGATAACAGAATGTGGGTGTGGGGTTAAAATTTAAATAAAATAGTTTTGGGGTCAATATTTAAATAAGGTAAAACTGGTAAGAAAGCAAAACTACTACTAATAGATGGTAATTTACACGGTGCATCATACCCCATAACACAAGACGGAGCGCGTAGAATCTGCCCAGAACATGGATGAAGAAATTAAGACAAAAAACTAGGATTAGATTTAGAATAAAAAGAATTAGGATTGCATAAATTTGTGGATTCATCTATGGATCAGCCCCACACTAGCCCACTTAATTAGTGACTTACGTGGGTTATGGCCTAAATAGCCCTTTCACTAAACCTTTGTTTGGATTAGAAGAGAAATGACAGGAAAGAAAATGAGAAGAAAAAAAATGAGAAGAGAGAAAATAGATAGAAAAGTAAGGAGAAAAATTGATTGTTTGAATGATGAGAAAATAAGAAGAAAGAAAATGTGAAAAACATTAAAATATTCTATTTTTCATAATTTTTTTTTTAAAAATTAATAAAATATTTTGACATAAATTTTCTGTCTCTTGATTTTTGTGCAAAGTAAGAGCTCTCATGTTTTCTCTTCATTATTGGAGAGAAAAGTTTTTGTGAACCCTACAGATATAATTTTATTTCTTTCTTATTTTCTTGCCTATCAAAACGGAGAGAAAATTACAATCTCTCTTCATTTTCTTTTCTCCCAACTTCTCTCCTCCCATTTTCTCTCAATCCAAACAATGCATAAATGTGCTCATCAAGAAGAGGGCCAAATTTAGCGTCTCTGGATTGTCCCATGCGTCATTTTATTGTTGATCCTGTTATTTAGGGTCCATTGATGATCCTTTTTAAATGAATCTTTTGATGTATTGAAAATTAAATTAATGGCTACAAATCATTACTTGTCACCTGGTAATAAGGTAAAAAGGATAAGTTTTTTTTTATTTTACAATAAGATCATGATATTATTTTCATTTTTATATTGCTCTCTCATTATTGCTGCTTGTTCCTCTTCTCTATTGCTACTAATCAGCCACCATAGCCATCACCGACCAGCAGCCTAACTACCTAGAACAGCCAAAACCAGACTCATCCATTGTTTGAGATGTCAAACCTGAGCCTAAGATCTCGCCACCCAGTCGCTGCTTGAGAAATCAAAACTGTGTCAAACCATCGCTTGTGAACACCACCACTACGACCTAGTGTCATGGCTCCTCTGTGTGTCCCCCAAACACCACCACAAAGCTAGATCTGTAAGTCATGACCCAAGACCTGAACCATCATTGCTCCGTCACGGTCCTTACGAGCTCACCACCACTGGCCTTTTTTTCGAACCACCATGGTTGCTAACTGATGAGAATGCAAAATGTCATATTTTTTCTCCCAGAATGTTTAGTCTTTTATACTTATTTGGTACCTAAATGTACTCATTATTCTTATATTTTGATTTACGATGCAAATGGAGGCAGTGAGTGCAAATGAAGCTAATTGGGCGATTTTGGACAATTTCGACATCGCTTCGTAATATGACCATAACTTTCTCATTCGAGCTTCGATTGAGATGGTTTAAGATGCCATAGAAAGTTAAGAAAAAGTTCTACAACTTTTATGTTTTGAGTTTTGAGAGATACTGGTTGCATCAAGGTCGAAATTGGGCTTAAAGTTGCTACACCTACATTGCTGACGTTTTGGGACGTACACAGATTTGACGTAGTGTACTTTTATAAATTTTCATATATGATGCACGAAAATTCCGACTGAAAACACTACTTTCTTAGTTATATTAAGATCCTATTTTATTTTTAATATTTTTCTTAATTAGTTAGATTTGGATATTGTTATCTTAAGATAATATTTATAGAAGATTTTATTGAAAATTTGGTAGGAGATTTTATAGAATATTTAGTAGGAGATTTTATAGAAGATTTTATAAGAGATTGGATAGGAAATTTGGTAAGCTTGAAAAGTTGATAAATAATGGGTAAAATAAGGAGTAATCATCATATTTCTCACATGCTGCTCCCCGCTCTTCTCTTTCTTCTTCTTTGAGTTTTCATTTATGGCCATGCGTGACTAAGTTTTTAATTGGTTGAAAGAAACGAAAGTTTCAGAATCAATAAAACTATGACATCTAATTTGTTTTTGTTGTTCAATTTATGCTTTGGAATATTAGATGTTCTTTTGTGACTATTTTAATGATTGTTTCGTTTAACTACTAGGATGCCTATTAGTTTATTATTCGTTGCAATTTATTGCTAGATTAGATATCAAATTTGTAATTGTTTGATCACTCTAATTTGTGAAGCAACTAAAATTTAAAGATTTGATGCATCAGAAATTATTAGATCTTAGGAAAGACGCTTGACTAAACTAAATGCAACCGCTTATGCTCGTGTTGTTTAGTTCCATCAATCTCTCTAATTCTTAAACTTGCTACTAGATTAAACTTTCAACGTTTGTCTTGTGATGTTTAGTAGTTAGAGTTATTTAAATTACTTATTTTCTATTTAACTACGATTAAAGAGAGATAAAAAATAGTTCAAATGGTAAATATTCAAAGTGTGAATTGATATATGCTTGCATTAATGATTAATTATAAAATTCTGATAGTGAATGTTGACTTAGATCAAGATATGTTCTTTTGATTAATTTCAATATTTTAATTTGAATTATTCTTAAGTTATTTTTTAAAAAATTATTTTATTATATTCAAAAACTCTCATCTACATTCACATAATATAAAATTAAATTAGATATTTTCTATAAAAACAATCTTTATTTACACAATTACATATATTTTATTCAATTCTTATATTCTTACTACAAACAGTGCATATATCTCTTTTTACATTTCTCTTTCGGGAAGGGATCTATTTACACCTAGTGTAAGTAAAAAAGACTTACACCTAATTTTACATCATTCATTTATTGTGATCTTGTGATTACAATAGGAGATAAATAATAATCACATGAACACAATAAAATAAAGAGTATAAGATTTGGTATAAGTCTCTTTATTTACACTAAGTATAAGTAGATTCCTTCCTTTTTTTAAATATCATTTATTATATATATTTTTTCTATTTATTTTTTTTTACTTAATTAACACCTTTAAAAAAATATTAATAATTTTTACATCTCTAAACAAATATAAGATAATCATTTTTCTATTTTATTTTTAGTTACTTAGGATACCACACCACTAACTTCTGCCACCCTTTCTTGTTTCGTGACCCCACCACGAAAATCATAAGTCGTTGGCTTCTTTTATGTTTGATTAAGCTTCTTGTTTTATGATCCAACCTTGGCGGTTAGCCAATGATTAAGGAAATGGACTTCTCTTCTATTCTGGGTGGTTGGGTTTGGTCGGTGGGGTATTGTAGTCATGGAATTTGGTGGTTGGGTTTGGTCGGTGGGGTATTGTAGTCATGGAATTTTTTTTTGTTCGAAATATCAAAATTAAAAAAAAAACTTAAATACTTGTAAGAAAAAATATAAATAGTTAAATGACTTTAAAAAAGTAATTAAAATTTTATTATAAAATTGAAAATTTATAGTATGAATAAAGTTAAAACTCCATTCATAGGCCATTAACTGTCACATTCAAGATAAAATGACCCCTGTCCCATGAGCTAGCCATATTGATACCTCTAAACAGAGCTTGTAACTAGTTTTCGAATGGATAAGAATTTGATTGGTTAAAATAGGAGATGATCTTTTTTTTTATTATTTTGGAAAAAAATATAATTTAGAGTGATTAAAGCATGAGAAAAGAAGAGAACCAACTACTATTTTTTTTTTCAAAATAGCAAAACAAAATTATCTTTTGTTTTGACAAAAAAAAAAAAAGATCCCCATTCTTTTAGACCAGGACTCTGAACCCACGCCCCATAATCCATAGGTGTAAGAGTAAAACAAATAGGTAGTGACTAGTTTATTTGCCAAACAAGTCGGAATAATGACGTAGAAAAACGTTAAGGAGGTTATCTCATCAAGTCCGAAGGTCAAATCGACGGGACCACAACTTTATTTCTTTGTAAGAATCCGTATCTCCATCCAAGGCTGCGATTACACGTGCTTCCTTTCAAATAATAAAGTTAAAAGGCCGTCCAGTCTGTATTACATTGAAGCCCTTTGTTTTCTTTTCTTTTTTTTTCTCCGTCCTCCTTTCTCTCTTTTCCGTCTTTCCTTACATCATTTTCACTTCTTCAATTATTGTACGGAGTCTACTCCATACTCAATAAATAATAACTTGCATAGTTGGATGGATAACAACCCCAAAAAAAAAAAAAACATTAAAAAGATAGTTGAATGGATGCAACTCCCACATTTATTTTAAGAAAAAAAATTATAGTTGTACAACTTTTCATAAGACATAAAAATATTTTACGGATCAATTTCATAATTTTTAAAATTAGTTTAGAATTATTTAAGATAAATTAATTATAATAATTTAATTTATTTTATAATTTATTTTAATTTAATTAAAAAAATTTTAAATCAATTTTTAAATCATAAAAGTTTATTTTTTTAATCAAGTTTAAAATTTAAATATTGAGATAGGAACAAATTATGAGAGAGAATAAGAAAATAAATAAGAAGAGAAAGAGTCTAAAAAAAACTTGAATTAGGAAAAAAAATCATATTTGATTTGATTTTCTTAAGAAACAATTTTATCTTAAATTCAGTTCAAATATAAACTTATTTTTTAAAAATTTTATAAAACTAAATAACATTTATCTAAAAGTCAAGCTTTATTGTAGCTACATATCTGATTTTTAAATATTTTTAAACATCTTTAAGTATGACAAATTTTTTTGCTGGGCAAGGATCTCCGCGGGGACTGTCCCGAATGGGATTTCAAATGTAGAATTTTTTTCTTACGAAGATTGAGATGAGAAGAAAAATCTTTTCATAGTATATTTGGGGAAAAGGACGGGGACGAGGATCAAACCCTTCACCCGTGGGATTTCCATCCCCGTTAAATTCCTAAAATTTTTTTAATTATATATATATATATATATTATTTAAATAAATATATGTATTTTATAATTTTATTTTTTATTAAATTTTATATTTATTTAAAATTAAAAATATCAAAATAATTTATTTAATCATTTTCTTATTATTTTTTTTTTTGACATAGTAAAGAATCATCGCAGGTATCCGCAGAGATTCGAGGAGCAGAAATAGGGAAAAAATTCTCATGTGGCAGAGAATGAGACCAGAGACGGGGAGAGAGTTGGGGTGCGAGGACGGAGAGCAGGGAGGTACTCTCCGCCCCTGCCCCACGCGGGTTCCATCCCTAAACATCCTCTAATAATAATATTATTTTTACACATTATTTTTTACCTCCTTTTTATGGAAACAAAAAAATAAAAAGGGAGAAGAATTTTTTTTTTCTTTTCTCTCTTCCCTTTCCCCTGAGAAAAAGGTGTACATTATGATATAGAAAATGAAGTGTAAGCTTAACCTTTTTTAAATATTCATGCAAATTATGATATAATGTTTGAGTTTCATTATATATTTTTAATAATTCAGGCGAGTTTTCTTTAAGTTTCCTTTTTTTTTTTTTGGTCGATAGATCGTTAAAGAAATTGACTTTGTTAGATTTAGGGGATGAGAATCGATTAATCGAACTTCATAAATTTACCTTTGGTGGGACTGAAAAATACCATTTAAACTACATCTCATTGGTAATTTAGGTGCATGAGTTTATTTTATAATCCAAAAAAATATAAAATAATTTATATAAATATAATTATAAAATAATGATATCATTTTTTTTTCTACAAATGGTTTCGTATGCAAATATGAATCTTTTTTCTCCACTTTTCAACTTTACAAATGTTAATTAAAATTGAGTACTTTTTTTTACAGCATTTTTTTAAAAGTGTCATATTTTTTGTAAGAGATAAAAATCTGATAAATTCTACAAATTTTAACTCGTAACACAACATACTGACTTAAAAACACATACACATGAACACATACACGTTGTACTTAAGAAAGAAGACATTAACTTGTAAAAAACTTTATCAATTGAGTTAACTAATACTTTCAAAAAGATATTCTTTTAGTACAATTGTCAAAGAGAATTTTACTCTCCAGTATTTATGGGAAACAAACATGATAAAATAGAAGTTACTTAGTTACCTTCTATTTTTTCACAGTTACATATTTGTTGAATTGTCAAAAATATATTAGCTGTAGGTAATAAAAGAATTTTACTATCTCCCGCTCAAGCGTACAAGGCTAAAGCATTGTATGAAAAAAAAGATTACATGAGATTATGTGAGGAAAAAAAAAAGCCAATAATAAACTGATGAATACATTATTTATTTGTATCATTGGTGGAGTGCTCGAGCTTCTGTAACAACATCCTATATTAAATTGACATTCAAACATTAATTAACTACTAATAAATATTTAATAACTCACACTATTCACACAATACCTTAAAAATGTTAGAGATTATAAAAATAACATAATATTGCTATTTTAGCTGAGAGCTCAGAGCTGGTCTTGAACCTAAATAAAACGGAAAATATTAGTCCAACATTTCTAAAATGAGTGTACATCTGGTCTTGAACCTAAATAAAACATTATCATACTTCAATATATAAGATTAGAGTGTAATGGTAAATTGATAATGTCGGAGTTCAATCCTTCACTACTCATCTATTTTTTTCATTGACTAAATACTCGCAAGTTGCAATTTCAATGGAGTCAAAATAATAATGATAATATTAAGTTATAGACAGTTTTTCAATGCATGTGCAGCATAGCCAAATGTCAGTCAATCAATTGAGATAAAAAAAAAAAAAAAGAGAGAGCAAATGCACAAAAAAAAAAGGTTTCATTTCGACTTCCAAACAAGCTTTTAATTATGATAACAAAAAAGGGGGGCTTTTTTTCTGTTACCAAAAACGAAAGTGATTAAAGATCAGGTGAGACTTCTTTCTCAACTCCACCGAACTCGATCCGAGTTCGTTCTTATATTTAACTTGATGATGAATTCAGCAGGAATGTAGTAGTAGTACTTGTCCGTGTGAACCTCTAGTGAGATATTTTTGTTTTTCTCTTTTGGTTTCTCGGCAGAGAGGAGAGTGATGTTATCACACATAACAAATTTTCCAATAATTTTATATCATACTTGATTAAAAAATTAAAGGTTGAGAAAGTATGGTAGATATATTTTTCTTATTTATTATCCTAAAAAGTAAATAATATAAGACTGATGAGGACAAGGACAATAATGCATTATTATGCTGTCAGACTTGAGTCGTTTGTGATCTTCCACGAAATTTCCTATCATATTTTCGTTGGTGGATCCAAGGGGGTCAAAGTATCCTATTCATATCTCAAGAATCCAAAGATGTGTATGTATATGCATTGAGTCATGCAGTGAAGCACATACTTTCAATACTCTACTTGTAGTACTATTACAGTCATGGCAAATCATGATGCAAATTCTGAAACCAAGTTTAGCTATGACGTCTTCCTTAGTTTTAGGGGTCTTCACACGTTTACAGGCCATCTCTATGATGCTTTGTGCCGGAAGGGAATCATCACCTTCATGCATGATGAGAAACTGAGGGTGGGAGAACAAATTGCACCTGCTCTTCTTAAAGCCATTGAAGAATCAAGGATTTCAATTATTGTTTTCTCTGAAAATTATGCAGCTTCCACATGGTGTCTTGATGAACTTGTCAAGATCCTTGAATGTCAGAAGGAAAAGAACCAGATCGTCGTTCCAATCTTCTACAAAGTGGAACCCTCAGATGTACGGCATCAAAAAAATAGTTATGGTCATGACATGACTCTGCATGAAACTAGGTTCGGAAATGATTTCGAGAGGGTGGGCAAATGGAGGTCAGCTCTCCTTGACGTATCCAACATAAAAGGATATCATTTGAAAGAAGGGTATGTAAATATGTTATTTTCTCCAATCTCTCTTCAGGTTATAAAATGTTTGGTACTTGTTAATTTAACTATAATTGGGACAATGAGGAATGGATATATACACACATAGCAAGTTGGATGTTCTGGGGGTTGGGGGAGAGGGGCATAGCCCCTTTACGACCATAACTACGATCCCCCTTTATATATATATATATATATATATATATTCTTGAATATCTGTAGAAATGAGAAACAGTCTTCTAATAATTTTTGCAATATCTGTTTATCCATCTCCTTTGTTGAAGTTTGGCTATTTTTAAATTAAGTGTACTTTTGAATCTTGTGCGATAATAAGTACTTATTGCACAGGTTAGTGCAGTTTTTTTTTTTTTTTCCTATTTGGTGCTCATGGGTAAGGGACTAAAGGACTTCCTCTTTTTTCAGGTTAATTAATTTGTCTATTATTTTGACCAAAGAAATCGTGATTAATTAAAAGAAAATAAAATTTAGCAAAATCAACTTGATGATTTGAAGAGACTGTATATATATCTGCAGGTACGAATTCAAGTTCATTCAAGAGATTGTTAGCAAGGCCTCCATTATAGTATCTCCTAAAGATTTAGATATTAATGAGCACATAGTTGGACTGGAGTACCGAGTTGAAGAATTGAAGTCACTTCTAGCAATTGAGTCTAGTAATACTACTTGCACGTTGGGGATTTATGGAACTGGTGGAATTGGCAAGACGACACTTGCCAAAGCTTTGTATAACTCCATTTCCAACCAGTTTGAGGGTGCATGTTTTCTTTTCAATGTCAGAGAAACTTCAAATCAATACGAGGGCCAAAAACTTCTGCTACAAACGCTTCTATCGGAGATGCTTGAGGAAGGAAAAATCCAGTTGGCAAGTGTTAATGAAGGAACCAAAACAATAAAAAGAAGACTTGGTCGAAAAAGAGTTCTTATAGTTCTTGATGACGTTGATGACATTAAGCAGTTAGAAATATTGGCTGGAGAAAGTGATTGGTTTGGTTCTGGGAGCAGGATCATTATAACAACAAGGGATAAACATTTGCTAGATGCTCATGAGGTCGAAAAGTAATGAGTCTTTTGAGCTCTTTTGTCAGAATGCCTTCAAAAGGAGCCGTCCTGCACGAACCTATGAAGACCTGTCCAATCGTGCAATACGTTATGCCAAAGGCCTTCCATTAGCTTTAAAAGTAATAGGCTCTCATTTGTTTGGTAAAAATTTGGGAGAATGGAAGTCTGCGTTGGATAAATATGAAGAGAGTCCACATAAAGATATTCAAAGTATTCTCAGAATAAGCTATGATAGTCTGGACTGCAATGAAAGGGATATTTTCCTCGACATTGCATGCTTCTTCAAAGGGCAGAGATTGAAATATGTAAAAACAATACTAGATGGGTGTGATTTCTACCCAGAAGATGGTATTAGAATATTGGTTGATAAATCTCTTATAACTGTTGAACACAGTTGCTTAAAGATGCATGACTGAATACAGGACATGGGTAGAGAGATTGTTAAGCAGGAGGCGCCAAAAGAAGCTGGTGAACGCAGTAGATTATGGTTTCATGAACATGTTCTTGAAGTGCTAACTGAAAATACAGTAAGAACATTGTCAACTTTCTTTCTTGATTTATTTTTCGTCTTTAACATTATAGTTTGTGTTAAAATTGAGAATATTTAATCAATGTCACATATATTTGCTTTAAAGGGAAGCAGTAAAATTGAAGGAATAATGCTTGATCCCCCTCAAAGAGAAGAAATTAATTGGATTGATACTGCCTTTGAGAAGATGAAGAAACTTAGAATTCTCATTGTTCGGAACACAAGCTTTTCATCTGGGCCTACTTATTTGCCGAATCAGTTAAGGCTGCTTGATTGGAAGAACTATCCTTCACAGTCTTTCCCACCAGGTTTTTGTCCCAAGAAAATCGTGGCCTTCAATTTACGTGGAAGTCCTCTCGTACTGGAAAATTTTCCATTTCAGGTACAATTGCTTACTTGCTTCAATTCTTTAAAAAAAGTTTATTTATTTATTTTTCCTTTGGTACATAAAAGTTGAAGGGAGGAGGGATTTTCGCATTCTAACCGGGTTACGACATACCACAAATCCTAGCAAGAACTTTCAATGGTACAAGATTTTTTTTGTTAAGACTGTTTGATCTTGCTAATTGAGTAAACTCTCGTTGACAAGAAAAATTTAGTATAATGTTAATTTCTTGCATCTGAAAACAAATTGACATATTTTAGATGTACTGAAATTAATTAATTGATTTATGTTTTGCAGACATTTAAGCATTTGACTTACATGAATGTCTCCTATTGTTATTCGGTTACTCAATTTCCTAATGTGTCTGGGGCCAAGAGTTTAAGAGAATTGAGACTTGATAGATGCGAGAAACTGGTTACCGCTGATGAATCAGTTGGATTTCTCCCTAACCTTGTTTACTTAAGTGCCTCAGAATGCACTCAGCTCCAAAGTTTTCTTCCAAGAATCTGTTTGCCATCTCTCGAGTACCTTTCCTTTAACTTATGCAGAAGTCTTGAACACTTCCCAGAAGTATTGGAAAAGATGGATAAGCCATTAAAGATTTATTTGATAGATACTTCTATTAAGGAGCTGCCACATTCCATTTGTAACCTTATTGGGCTTGACTATGTAGAGATGACAGGTTGTAAGGGACTACAACATCTACCAAGTAGCTTATTTATGTTGCCAAATCTTGTCACATTAAAAGTTGGAGGATGTTCTCGACTTCCAGAGTCATTTAGAAGGTTGGAAGGAAGCCATTTAGGAGCAGAGTTCCGCCCAAATCTAGGGACATTACATTTCGGCAATGCTGGTCTATCAGATGAAGATCTTCACGTGATTAATTGCAGTTTTCCAAACTTGAAAGACTTAAATGTATCGTGGAATAGTTTTGTATCCCTCCCAGCAAGCATTAACGAATCTGTTTACTTGACAAGTCTTGATGTGAGTTATTGTGTGAAGCTTGAGGAAATTCCAGAACTGCCGTCAAGTGTTCAGAAAGTAGATGCAAGACACTGCAATTCCTTAACTGCTGAGACATCAAGCATGTTATGGTCTCAGGTTTACTATTTTCGCTCATATTTACATACCGTAGTATAGGTGCATGACATAATGCGTTTGAAATATTATGAAATGCTAAAGATAAAATAATATTTAAGCGTGGCTATGCACTCAGTCTAATGGAAATAGTGTATACTGGTGTTGTTCATATTTAGCACAGACAATGCTTGCTACAACTATAAATTGACAAGGGTTTAAGGCTACTTGGGAGTGAAAATAATGTGTGTGCGTGTGTTAAATAAAAAGGAAGATACAGAAGAGAAAAAAGTGAATTCTTCTCCAAATTTGTAATTCATATATCCAATTTTGCACATTACTTTTACATTGATGATTAGCATACAAATTATTGGTAAAAATTGATTACCAATATTGATAATCCATTAACATCTCTGTGGATATCACAGGTGCGTAAAGAGATTAATAGATTAGAAGTAATGATGCCCAAAACGGAGATTCCAGAATGGTTCGACCATCGTAATGAAGGAGGGTTTCCGGTTTTCAGGGCTCGTGGGAAGTTCCCTATTGTTGCTTTAGCGTTTGCGTTCGAGGAAGTGAATGCCAAGGCCAAAGGACCATTACCGGTTCACTGGGAAGCAGTCGGTCTGCACTTGTTCATTGAGGGAGAACATGTACATCGCAGACAGTACCATAATTTCACTATTGCCGAGGATCATGTGCTGTTGTGCGACCTACAAGTTTTGTTCAGCGATGAGGAGTGGGAGGGGCTTGATGCACGTGTTGTTGGGCATAATAATGATTGGAAGACCGTGCATGTTGAATGTGAAACAGACTGGACCCTAAGTTCATGGGGTGTTTACGTGTACAAGCAAGGGACAAACATGGATGATATCGAGTTGCCGAGTACATATTCCACTTCCTCTTTGGTTCAGAGTCTTGAGAAAAGTGATGAGGAGAAAGTAAGAAATAAGATAGAAGGTTTGAATATGCCAGAAATATTTCAGGGGTATCTGATGCAGGCCAGGGATCTCGAAGAACGCGAGGATTTTAACGATATGCCACCTTCATTCTTGGAAAGCACCCAAACGGTGCTGGCAGCCTTGGGGAAAATGTCGAGGAGGGTTATTGCTCAAAGAGAGGGGAGAGGTTCAGGGTTCAACCTTGAAGACGAGGAGGACAAGGAGGCCGATTCTATGTTGCAATGGATTGCAGGGATAATACTAAAGGATGATGAGGAGAAGCAGGACAAACAGAGTGAAGAAGGAGCTGGTCCAAGTTATGTACCAGAATACGGCGAGGAAATTATAGCAAGATGCCACCCGCCTATGATTACAGAGGAAGAAGGTTCATGCTCTGTAGGTGGGTGTGGAAAAAGCTTAGAAGATGTTAAGGTTTTTGATGATTCAAATCCTCCCACTCCACCTCCTCAGCCTGACACTGCGGATCCCACCTGCTTAGAAATATTGTCAATTTTAAAGAGGAAATTGCTCTGCTTCTGCTTCTCATTCTTCTGACTTTTTTTGGTTAAGGAAGCTCCCATACTAGTCTCTATGCTATTCTGCCCTTTGCTGGAACCCTTTAATCTTCTATTTCATAAAATTCCTCTCTCAAATTTGGTATATATGCTATCTTGTTATTTTCGCTACCTATTCAGGTGAAGTTTTTTCTTCTTTTAATTGTATTTCTTGAAATTTTTATTTTTGCTACTTTTGTTATTCTCTTCTCGGTATCTTTTCCGCATTGAAATCTCTACTAATTTCAGTTACATACTACTTCTCTGTCCACCTACCCATGCATCTAAATCTGTGCTCTCATGTTCTGTGAATCTAACTCCATAGAAAAAGGGGAAAAAAGTAAAAAACAAAAAAAGAAGAAGCTAATATTATCCCTTTAAATAAAGAAATGGCTTTATTGTTTATTTGTTTGGAGTACTCTAACAGAAGCGTTTTTTTATTGGCCATATGATTGAAGGTTTTTAAAATGGAAGCGAGATGGCAAATAAGATATGAGCATACCCACAAATTTTGGATTATAACATATACATCAGGGACGGATACAAGGGGGGGAGCATGGGCTCGCCCCCTTTTTTTTATTTTTTTTAAATATTAATAATTAAATTAAATTTATTAAAATAATAATAAAATAATTATATTGATATTTTATAAAGTTAATACTTATTATATTGATATTTTTATTTAAAAATTATACATACATCTTCAATTTTATATATTATTATTACATTTTAATATCTTTTTTTTTTGTTTACAAAATTATATATATCTCTTCTACTTTATATATAAATAATATACAAAATCTTATTGAAAATACAAAGTGAAAAAAGTATGAGTATTTTTTAAACAAAAAGGATGTAAATATGATAAAGACTAACCTCAAGAGATCAATATAATTATACAAAATATAAAAATGATGAAATTAAAAAAAAGTTTATACTTTATATGTATTTGACTAGTGATTCATAATTATTTTATATACATTAATATTACAATTTTAACTCATTTTTTTATTAATTTTTAATTTTTATATAATAAATCTACTAATTACTTAATTCATACTCTTACTTCACTCTCTTCCATTTTGTAAAATCTATATATAGCTTCACTCTCTTCCATTTTTGTAATATATATATATATATATAAACTTAATTTACTTATAAATCAAAATGACAGAAATGTATACTATCTATGATCATTTAATATCTAATATAAATATTTTTTTTTACTTTTTTCACTTTATTCATAAATCTTCCTATATATTGAAAGAAAAATACTCATTTAAAGTGAATAAATAAGAAGATATTTATCCTTGATTTAAAATAGTATATTTTGATTTAACCTACTAAATAATTTAAAGGTGAATACATATTTATTTGTTAACTTTAAATTTTTTTTCTATATTTAATAATATGATTCATGATTTTTTGCCCCTTCACTGAATATTTTCTGGGTCCGTCCCTGATATACATGATACTTGCAAAATACACTAAGAGTAAGTACATTTTATCGTCAAGTAATATAAAACTTGAGTCTCAATTATCGATCTCACGAGAAATAAGTGATAATTACTAGGTTCATAAAATTCTTTGTTATCCAAACAATCAAAAAGTGTATGAAGAAATTCAAGATAAAATAAAAAAACAAATAAAGAAAAACAATGAACAATCAAACAAAGAATAAATAATCAATGAGAGAAAGACTAGGGCGTAAGATGCACTTGAATTCAATTAATCAGATTTTTACTCATTTATGATGTAAGATACTTCTTTCGCCAATATTATCTTAATTGCCATTGAATCTCAATAGCTATGGATAAACAATATTTTATTCCTAAATTAAATCACCTATTTGGCCATTTAGTTGAATTAATTAAGAATGCATTAAGCCTCAATTCAAGAGATGAACTAACATACTATCAATTCCATTTGTATGATAAATTGATGTTTGGTCATTCACAAACTAATCCTACATTTATCATATAGATCCACTCTGAGTGCGGATAGTCACCGGACAAATAATGAATTAACACATGCCAAAATTGATCAAGTAATGACAAGAAATCAAGCAATATAATAAACCCTAAAAGAAATTACCTTAATCAAATTCGAGATCAAACCCAATTAATAAGGAAAACAAGATCCCCCATAGCCTTAGCTATGAGTTTAGCAACTCATGTTCAACAAAAACAAACTCATATCAAGATACAAACTCATGGAAAGAAAACCCAAAGAAAGGAGAAAACTAGAGGGAAAGAGAAATCAAAATCCCTTTTATGGTGATTATGATCTTCAAGCCTTCAAGAATCAAATCATCCCTTCGAAGTCGTCCTCCAAAGTCTGCTGTAGCAAAACTACTGTCTCAGGATAAGGGATTTTCTGCGTGATGTGCAAAGTATGTAAAAGTGTCCAAGTGTGTTGATTTTGGCGTAACTTTTCCTATTTAAAGAAAATCACATCACTATTATGCGACCAGAACCAGGCGCTGGATCATGGGCGCTCAAGCGTTGAGCCACTTAAGTCAAGAGGCACTGCGTTACGTTCTGCGCGCTCAAGCGCTCCTAACCAGGGCTCAAGTGCTGGGTCATGGAATCACCACTATTGCATACACTTTGGGCGCTCAAGCGCTCCACTCCCGGTGCTCAAGCGCTGGGACACCAGAGAAGATTTTTCTTCTTTTTCTTGCTTCTTAAAATGTCTAATCTTCTCCATGTGCAATTACCTGATAAAAACACATAAAACACATAATAAAAACACAATTAAGAAATACTAAAAATATAACAAAACTTACAAACAAAGTTCAATAAAAAAATATGAAAAGAACATGAAAAACCAAGGAATTGAACCGTAAAAATATGACATATTGAAGGTTCATCAACTCCCCCACACTTGAGATTTGCTTGTCCTCAAGCAAAGAATAGTGTTGTGTGATTTCCGCAAGCGCACGGGTCGTACAAGTAGTAAAATAAAGATCGTTCCCACGAGGATCGTTTGATTACCAACTCTTACGGTGATTTCGATTAATTAAGCAAACAGATACAATGATGGAAGCTAAATTGAAATCAAAATAAAATAAAAGCAATTAAACTAAGAAGAAAAATAAAAGCAATTAAACTAAGAAGAATTGAGATTCAACCATGGATAAAGACCTAGGACTGAGAATCCACTACAATATTCTCTATGCTAAATCGTTCATGTTCTTGAAGGCGAATCTGTCTAAATTATTTAAAGCCCAATGTCTTGGCACTAAAAACGTGTTAAAATCTCATCAATCCCATTCTCATGGCAATTAATCCAAGTTCTAACCCATTAAGATTCATGACATTCGTTTGACCCTCGAAGGACTTAACCCTATGTCTAGGCATTAATTCCTAAGTTCAATTCTTAGATTATCAAGCAATTAGACTTCTTCTTTCGATCCTTCATCTAAAGCCTAAAATCATGTAAATATGGCGCGCAACATACCACAAGCATTAAGAATACTAAGAATGAATCAAGAACAACAATTTCAATGGCTCTTGATCTTGCCTCCCAAGCCCTTGCCTCAAATCCATGTATCTTTCAAACTCTTCTGCAGCTAATCCACCATTTCTGCCCCAGAGTTTCCTCCTTTAGGCTTCCTCTCTTGGGGACCCCTCTCCCCTTAGGACTTTTCTCCCCTTTCCAAGAGCTCCCTTAGAGGGCTGTCACTCACCTCTTCGGTTTCTCCCTTCCAGGGGACCTCCCTTGTGTTTCAGTAGCCTCCCCTTAGCTCTCTCACGTCCCCCTTCACTCCTCTCTCTTTCTTCACGTTGCTTCTTTGCGCTCAATTTATAGACTTTTCGAGTGAACAGTACTCATGGCCGGCCGTGTCTAATTGAGACACGGCCGTGTCTAATTACATCATTGCTTACGCAGCTTGCTTAACCTTAACCATTAAGGAAAGTAGACACGGCCGTGTCTCATTAAAATAACGTGAAATTCGCTCAGAAAACGCGTCCGCACAGTAAAATCCCGTGAGTGAACAGTACCCACACGGCCGTGCTTATATTAGGCACGGCCGTGTCTCAGCAAAAGTCATCCAAAAACGCGTAAAAACAGTAGATCCGTGAGTGAACAGTGCTCACACGGCCGTGCTTGTATTAGGCACGGCCGTGCTTAAATTCCAGAAGCTTTCCCAAGGTTAGACACGGCCGTGTGAGGGTCCAGGAATGCAAAAATCCACTTTTTGGGAGAGACACGGCCGTGCTTAGATTAGGCACGGCCGTGTCTATTGGAATTTCGCAAAGATGCCTTCATCAAAGTTGTAGATATTTTTCTTAGCTTTCCAAGGATACCTAATTCGCCTCGTTTCAACTTTTGTAGCTCAAGTTATGCTTTCATTTTACTCGCACAAAGGTCAAAAACTCTACGAATCTTGAATAGTATAAATTTCAGTTATCAACTCATCAGTAATAAACCCATCCAAAGCTTCATAGATCCATGTCAAAACACCACTCTTGGACCTAAAAACATATAGAATGACTAATTTTGAGATAACAAGGATAAATAGAATAAATGTGACATAAATTCTATCATAAATCAATCAAAGATCACAATTTATCCATCGATTTAAAATTTATAAAATAGGGCATAACAAATTCCCCACACTAGAACTTTGCTTGTCCTCAAGCAAAGAATATGAATCAAAGTCAAGATCAAACTAAACGTCAAGAAATAAGAATCAAGGGACAATCCACCATTCAAAAATAAAATAAAATTCAATTAAACATGGCAATCGAATCCAATCAAACAAGAAAATTCAGACTTAATACAATTAGAGGTTTGAGTCTAGCATGCATCTCTTCTCTCTACCAAACAATTGAGATCACTCATCTTTCAATCTCTCAAGTGTTTAAGGGCAAAGAGATCACTCAAATTTCTCTCAACAAATGCATGACCATATGCTTGATTATTAATCTCATCTCCACTTTCAAGTTCACATACAAGACAAGAATCAGAAGGACTTCATTTGGTTGAAATAGGGCCAAGGGTAAAATAAATGGAGGGAAAAATAAATGAATGTAAAGAATATTTATGGGTGAAGCTATACAAAGCAGAATCAAAGTTGAAAAGATTATCTCTCATGTTCTGTGAATCTAACTGTGGAAAAAGCTTAGAAGACTGTTACCAATATACACAAGGTCATTCCAACTAATTCTCATTATTCTTCACAAAAAATATATACATTTTTTTTCTTTTTTTTTAACCCTTGAAGACATAAGTGACCTTTTAAGACTTTTCAATTAACACATTAGATGCTCCAAATAATCCAACCTGAATATCATCTGAATTTTCAAAGAAATCAATATCAGGCTCAATAGGGACAACTAATGGATTATTTTACAATGCAACTCTGGAAGTCAAGAAAGAATTAAACCTAATTGCCTTCATCATATCCAAGAATGTATGTGAACCATTAAAATCTCAACAAGATATCAAAATAAGTTCTAGCATACAAAAATCAAGAGAAAACTCACTCCAGAAAGAAAATAGGATTCAGTTTATGATAAATCCAATCAATAAAGGCTCAAATCTCACTTTCTGGCTTAAGTTAGTAAAGAGAAATTAAATGCAAGCAGACATGGACTAATTTCCCGGATAAAGTGCTAAACTTTCTAGGCCGACACTTCAATTGAAAAAGATTGCCTTACACAAAAATTTGGTATATATTAAAAAAAAAGAAAGAAAAAATTAGTTCATTAGTAGTGGATTCCCTATCAAACAAATTCCAATCAGCTTGAGAAATAATCAAGAAATTAAAACACAATTCCCGCAAGATTCAATGCAATAAGCAAGTGAAAAATGATTCCCCCACACTTGAAAGAAACATTACCCTTAATATTTAAATAAGAGAAATAACAGTACAAAGGATAACGAAACTTCCCTGAAAATATGAACTCAAGATTATGTAGGTGGTGGGAAAGGGTGGGGAAGGAGGCATGTAGCCATAAACTCGAACAACTGGTCTTCATGAGTAGCGATATATGGTCTAAAACTGCACAAGAAAAACAAGCCAAAAACTAAAAATAACAAAAAAAAAAAAAAACAAAATGCAAGAATTAAATGCAAAGATAAATAAATTAAATGAAAGAGAAGAAAAAATCTTTTTGGTGGCCGATAGCTATATACATCCCCTACAAAGGCTCCGAACTCGGGGATGCACTTAAGCCGACACAACATTAGCTAACTACAAAATAAAAACAGGAAAATGTTAATATCAAATTAAAAATGCTTAAATTAATCAAATTATTTCGTGTTAATATCAAAACGATCCTATAGCAACGGCACCAAAAACTTGTTGTGACATTTTCAGCAAGCATACGGGTCGCATACAAGTAGTAAAATAAAGATCGTTCCCACGAGGATCGTTTGATTACCAACTCTTACGGTGATTTCGATTATTTAAGCAAACAGATACAATGATGGAAGCTAAATTGAAATCAAAATAAAATAAAAGCAATTAAACTAAGAAGAAAAATAAAAGCAATTAAACTAAGAAGAATTGAGATTCAACCATGGATAAAGACCTAGGACTGAGAATCCACTACAATATTCTCTATGCTAAATCGTTCATGTTCTTGAAGGCGAACTGTCCTAAATTATTTAAAGCCCAATGTCTTGGCACTAAAAACGTGTTAAAACCTCATCAATCCCATTCTCATGGCAATTAATCCAAGTTCTAACCTATTAAGATTCATGACATTCGTTTGACCCTCGAAGGACTTAACCCTATGTCTAGGCATTAATTCCTAAGTTCAATTCTTAGATTATCAAGCAATTAGACTTCTTCTTTCGATCCTTCATCTAAAGCCTAAAATCATGTAAATATGAATTAGCAACATACCACAAGCATTAAGAATACTAAGAATGAATCAAGAACAACAATAATCAATTCAACATAGATAAATAAAGAGTTTCATCCCAATTCTAGATAAAGGGGTTTAGCCACTCATGGCAATTAAAGCACAAACAAGAATAGAGATTAAAGAGACAACCATGATTCCAAAATAAGAGAAAAGGTAGAGAAAAAGAACATCAAAATGGTTGATCTTCAATGGCTCTTGATCTTGCCTCCCAAGCCCTTGCCTCAAATCCATGTATCTTTCAAACTCTTCTCAGCCTAATCCACCATTTTCGCCCCAGTTTCCTCCTTTAGGCTTCCTCTCTTGGGGACCCCTCTCCCCTTAGGACTTTTCTCCCCTTTCCAGAGCTCCCTTAGACGCATCACTCACCTCTTCGGTTTCTCCCTTCCTTAAGGGGGGACCTCCCTTGTGCGCGTCAAGCCTCCCCTTAGCTCTCTCACGTCCCTCTTCACTCTCTCTCTTTCTTCACGTTTTCGCTCAAGCGCTCAATTTATAGACTTTTCGAGTGAACAGTACTCACACGGCCGTGTCTGGTGAGACACGGCCGTGTCTAATCTACATCATTGCTTACGCAGCTTGTTTAACCTTAACCATTAAGGAAAGTAGACACGGCCGTGCTTGTTTTAGGCACGGCCGTGTCTCATTAAAATAACGTGAAATTCGCTCAGAAAACACGTCCGCACACGGTAAAATCCCGTGAGTGAAAAGTTCATCACACGCCGTGCTTATATTAGGCATTTGCGTGTCTCAAGCAAAAATCATCCAAAAACGCGTAAAAACAGTAGATCCGTGAGTGAACAGTGCTCACACGGCCGTGCTTGTATTAGGCACGGCCATGCTTAAATTCCAGAAGCTTTCCCAAGGTTAGACACGGCCGTGTGAGGGTCCAGGAATGCAAAAATCCACTTTTTGGGAGAGACACGGCCGTGCTTAGATTAGGCATGGCCGTGTCTATTGGAATTTCGCAAAGATGCCTTCATCAAAGTTGTAGATCTTTTTCTTAGCTTTCCAAGGACACCTAATTCGCCTCGTTTCAACTTTTGTAGCTCAAGTTATGCTCATTTTACTGCACAAAGGTCAAAAACTCTACGAATTTTGCGTATAATGAAAAATTCCAATCATTAAAGCTCAACTCCATGTTAATAAACCCATCCAAAGCTTCATAGATCCATGTCAAAACACCACTCTTGGACCTAAAAACATATAGAATGACTAATTTTGAGATAACAAGGATAAATAGAATAAATGTGACATAAATTCTATCATAAATCAATCAAAGCATCACAATTTATCCAATTTAAGGCTATAAAATACGGGCATAACAAATACGAATCACTTTCAACCCAATATTTCCATTATTCTTCACCTACAAACTTTTTCTTTCTTTCTTTTTTCCTTTGCCATTTTCTTTTCTTTTTCACTTTTTTTTTTTTTTTTTTTTTTAATTTTATCCTTTGAAGATAAAAACACCCTTTCAAGACCTTTCAATTAACACATCAATTGCTCCAAAGAATTCCACCTGATTATTCAATTGAGTATTCAAGGAAATCAATTTCAGGCTCAAATGGGACAGTTAAGGGGTTATTTTATCAATGCAACTCTGAAAGTCAAGAAAGAATTAAGCCTAATTGTCTTAATCATATTCAAGTCTGTATGTGAATCATTAAAGTCTCAACAAGATATCAAAGCAAGTTCTAGCGCACATCAATCAAGAGAAATCTTACTCCAAAAGAAAAATAGGATTTTATTTATGAAAAATCCAATCATTAAAGCTCAAAACTCACTTTCAGGCTAATGTTAATAAAAAGAACAAAAGCAAGCAGACATGACTAATTTGCAAATAAGATATCAAACTTCATTTTTCTTAATAGAACAAGATCGTTTCACACAAAATCAGCTCATGAATGATGGAATCCCTTTAAAAACATATCTCTATCAGCTCAGAATAAATCTTGAAATCAACACACAATTCCAACTTAATTACCAGCAATACTCAAGCAAAGAATTCAACCTGATTATTCAATTGAGTATTCAAGGAAATCAATTTCTGGCTCAAATAGGACAGCTAAGGGGTTATTTTATCAATGCAACTCTGAAAGTCAAGAAAGAATTAAGCCTAATTGTCTTAATCATATTCAAGTCTGTATGTGAATCATTAAAGTCTTTTATCCTTTGAAGATAAAAACACCATTTCAAGACCTTTCAATTAACACATTAATTGCTTCGAAGAATTCAACCTGATTATTCAATTGAGTATTCAAGGAAATCAATTTCAGGCTCAAATGGGACAGCTAAGGGGTTATTTTATCAATGCAACTCTGAAAGTTAAGAAAGAATTAAGCATAATTGTCTTAATCATATTCAAGTCTGTATGTGAATCATTAAAGTCTCAACAATATATCAAAGCAAGTTCTAGCGAACATCAATCAAGAAAAATCTTACTCCAAAAGAAAAATAGGATTTTATTTATGAAAAATTCAATCATTAAAGCACAAAACTCACTTTCAGGCTAAGGTTAATAAAAAGAACAAAAGCAAGCAGACATGACTAATTTGCAAATAAGATGCCAAACTTCATTTTTCTTAATAGAACAAGATCGTTTCACACAAAATCAGCTCATGAATGATGGAATCCCTTTAAAAACATATCTCTATCAGTTCAGAATAAATCTTGAAATCAACACACAATTCCAGCTTAATTACCAGCAATACTCAAGCAAAGAATAGGAATCACTTTCAACCCAATATTTCCATTATTCTTCACCTACAAACTTTTTCTTTCTTTCTTTTTTTCTTTTGCCATTTTCTTTTCTTTTTCACTTTTTTTTTTTCTTTTATCCTTTGCAGATAAAAACACCCTTTCAAGACCTTTCAATTAACACATCAATTGCTCCAAAGAATTCAACTTGATTATTCAATTGAGTATTCAAGGAAATCAATTTCAGGCTCAAATGGGACAGCTAAAGGGTTATTTTATCAATGCAACTCTAAAAGTTAATAAAGAATTAAGCCTAATTGTCTTCATCATATTCAAGTCTGTATGTGAATCATTAAAGTCTCAACAAGATATCAAAGCAAGTTCTAGCGCACATCAATCAAGAGAAATCTTACTCCAAAAGAAAAATATGATTTTATTTATGAAAAATCCAATCATTAAAGCTCAAAACTCACTTTCAGGCTAATGTTAATAAAAAGAACAAAAGCAAGCAGACATGACTAATTTGCAAATAAGATATCAAACTTCATTTTTCTTAATAGAACAAGATCGTTTCACACAAAATCAGCTCATGAATGATGGAATCCCTTTAAAAACATATCTCTATCAGCTCAGAATAAATCTTGAAATCAACACAATTCCAGCTTAATTACCAGAAATACTCAAGCAAAGAATAGGAATCACTTTCAACCCAATATTTCCATTATTCTTCACCTACAAACTTTTTCTTTCTTTCTTTTTTCCTTTGCCATTTTCTTTTTTTTTCATTTTTTTTTCTTTTTTTTTTCTTTCAGCCCTTGAAGATAAAAACACCCTTTCAAGACCTTTCAATTAACACATCAATTGCTCCAAAGAATTCAACCTGATTATTCAATTGAGTATTCAAGGAAATCAATTTCAGGCTCAAATGGGACAGCTAAAGGGTTATTTTATCAATGCAACTCTGAAAGTCAAGAAAGAATTAAGCCTAATTGTCTTAATCATATTCAAGTCTGTATGTGAATCATTAAAGTCTCAACAAGATATCAAAGCAAGTTCTAGCGCACATCAATCAAGAGAAATCTTACTCCAAAAGAAAAATAGGATTTTATTTATGAAAAATCAAATCATTAAAGCTCAAAACTCACTTTCAGGCTAATGTTAATAAAAAGAACAAAAGCAAGCAGACATGAGTAATTTGCAAATAAGATGCCAAACTTCATTTTTCTTAATAGAACAAGATCGTTTCACACAAAATCAGCTCATGAATGAGGGAATCCCTTTAAAAACATATCTCTATCAGCTCAGAATAAATCTTGAAATCAACACACAATTCCAGCTTAATTACCAGCAATACTAAAGCAAAGAATAGGAATCACTTTCAACCCAATATTTCCATTATTCTTCACCTACAAACTTTTTCTTTCTTTCTTTTTTACTTTGCCATTTTTTTTTTTTTTTTTTTTTTTTTTTTTTTTTTCTTTCAGCCCTTGAAGATAAAAACACCCTTTCAAGACCTTTCAATTAACACATCAATTGCTCCAGAGAATTCAACCTGATTATTCAATTGAGTATTCAAGGAAATCAATTTCTGGCTCAAATAGGACAACTAAGGGGTTATTTTATCAATGCAACTCTGAAAGTCAAGAAAGAATTAAGCCTAATTGTCTTAATCATATTCAAGTCTGTATGTGAATCATTAAAGTCTTTTATCCTTTGAAGATAAAAACACCCTTTCAAGACCTTTCAATTAACACATTAATTGCTCCAAAGAATTCAATCTGATTATTCAATTGAGTATTCAAGGAAATCAATTTCAGGCTCAAATGGGACAACTAAGGGATTATTTTATTAATGCAATTCTGAAAGTCAAGAAAGAATTAAGCCTAATTGTCTTAATCATATTCAAGTCTGTATGTGAATCATTAAAGTCTCAACAAGATATCAAAGCAAGTTCTAGCGCACATCAATCAAGAGAAATCTTACTCCAAAAGAAAAATAGGATTTTATTTATGAAAAATCCAATCATTAAAGCTCAAAACTCACTTTCAGGCTAATGTTAATAAAAAGAACAAAAGCAAGCAGACATGACTAATTTGCAAATAAGATGCCAAACTTCATTTTTCTTAATAGAACAAGATCGTTTCACACAAAATCAGCTCATGAATGATGGAATCCCTTTAAAAACATATCTCTATCAGTTCAGAATAAATCTTGAAATCAACACACAATTCCAGCTTAATTACCAGCAATACTCAAGCAAAGATTAGGAATCACTTTCAACCCAATATTTCCATTATTCTTCACCTACAAACTTTTTCTTTCTTTCTTTTTTCCTTTGCCATTTTCTTTTTTTTTTTTCCACTTTTTTTCTTCTTTTTTTTTATTTCAGCCCTTGAAGATAAAAACACCCTTTTAAGACCTTTCAATTAACACATCAATTGCTCCAAAGAATTCAACCTGATTATTCAATTGAGTATTCAAGGAAATCAATTTCAGGCTCAAATGAGACAGCTAAGGGGTTATTTTATCAATGCAACTCTGAAAGTCAAGAAAGAATTAAGCCTAATTGTCTTAATCATATTCAAGTCTGTATGTGAATCATTAAAGTCTCACTAAGATATCAAAGCAAGTTCTAGCGCACATCAATCAAGAGAAATCTTACTCCAAAAGAAAAATAGGATTTTATTTATGAAAAATCCAATCATTAAAGCTCAAAACTCACTTTCAGGCTAATGTTAATAAAAAGAACAAAAGCAAGCAGACATGACTAATTTGCAAATAAGATATCAAACTTCATTTTTCTTAATAGAACAAGATCGTTTCACACAAAATCAGCTCATGAATGATGGAATCCCTTTAAAAACATATCTCTATCAGCTCAGAATAAATCTTGAAATCAACACACAATTCCAGCTTAATTACCAGCAATACTAAAACAAAGAATAGGAATCACTTTCAACCCAATATTTCCATTATTCTTCACCTACAAACTTTTTCTTTCTTTCTTTTTTCCTTTTCCATTTTCTTTTTTTTTCTTTTTTTTTTTTTTTTTTTTTCTTTCAGGCCTTGAAGATAAAAACACCCTTTCAAGACCTTTCAATTAACACATCAATTGCTCCAAAGAATTCAACCTGATTATTCAATTGAGTATTCAAGAAAATCAATTTCAAGCTCAAATGGGACAGCTAAGGGGTTATTTTATCAATGCAACTCTGAAAGTCAAGAAAGAATTAAGCCTAATTGTCTTAATCATATTCAAGTCTGTATGTGAATCATTAAAGTCTCAACAAGATATCAAAGCTAGTTCTAGCGCACATCAATCAAGAGAAATCTTACTCCAAAAGAAAAATAGGATTTTATTTATGAAAAATCTAATCATTAAAGCTCAAAACTCACTTTCAAGCTAATGTTAATAAAAAGAACAAAAGCAAGCAGACATGACTAATTTGCAAATAAGATGCCAAACTTCATTTTTCTTAATAGAACAAGATTGTTTCACACAAAATCAGCTCATGAATGATGGAATCCCTTTAAAAACATATCTCTATCAGCTCATAATAAATCTTGAAATCAACACACAATTCTAGCTTAATTACCAGCAATACTCAAGTGTTTATCAGTTGTGCAATTTTTTTTAAGGTGTACCCCCCACACTTAAGATGAACATTGTCCTCAATGTGGAAGAAAAAGAAATAAAGGGGTAAAGAAAAGAGCAACACAACCTAATGAAAAGTGAGACAATGTCAGGCAGAGAAGAAGCACAAGAGTTAGCGCCGCAACAGAATCTGAAAAATCCCAAAACACATGAGTAGCATCTAAAAGAAAAACAAAAATAACAAAAACAATTAAAATAAGATAAAAAAAGAAGAAACACAGGTTGTTTCCTGTGAAATGCTTGTTTAACGTCATTAGCTCGACATTGCCTTTTTCGGGTAAATTAAGGAGGCTTAAAGCAAGAGAAATATGATGACGCCTTTTTCATTTCAAAGTAGTGCTTCCATCATTTGTCATTAGTCTTGGGGATGTTTCCAACAACATTTTGAACTTGATAAGAGATGAGTTGTCCCTATTGCGCCTTGGCTCATCTAGGCCATGGTAGGTTTAATCGATCAATAGATGAAGGACCACTTGGTAATGGAGCGTGGATCATAGGAGGACATTTCTCTAGTTCAACAACTTGGGTTTTAGGAAGGTCAACATCTACATTGAATGATGGTGCAAGGTCTTTGATAACTAAGGCTTCTAGCTTCTTAGTTTGAACAATATTGATAGGGGCATGAAGATTTGACATTGGGGAAGATTTAGCCTCCCTAAAGATATTGATGATCACATAATTTCCATCCACTCTCAAGATGAGCTCACCCCGAGGTTCATCAATCACAACTCTTGAAGTGGCCAGAAACGATCTTCCAAGAATGAGAGGAATATCAACGTCCTCTTTCATATCCAGCACCACAAAATCAACTGGGAAAATGAATTTGTTCACATTCACTAAAACATCCTCTACCAGACCACGAGGGTAAGTGATGGATCTATCAACCAACTGTAATGAAATGTTGGTGGCCTTTGGTTCCTACATTCCCAATTTCTTGAAGATAGAGAAAGACATCAAATTAATAGTAGCGCCTAAATCACATAATGCTTTCTCAAAATAAGAGTTACCAATAAAGAAAGGAATAGTAAAACTCCCTGGATCTTTCAATTTTGGGGGTAACTTCTTTGAGAGAATAGTGGAGCACTCCTCAATTAGACATATCATCTCAAATTCCTCAAGTTTGTGTTTCTTTACAAGTATTTCCTTCAAAAAATTTGCATACTTGGGCATTTAAGAGATGACTTCAACAAACGGAATGTTAATTTGCAACTTCTTGAACATCTCCAAGAATTTGGCAAATTGCTGGTCTGGCTGATTGTTCTTGAGCCTTTAAGGGAATGAAATCTTAGCATATGGTGATGGTTCATATACTACGCTCTGCTCACAATCCTTCTTCGCTCTCCGCCACTTTGGTTATTCTTTCTCAACCTCTATTTCTTTATTGTCATCTTGAATTGAGACTTCTTCAGGAAGAACATCATTTTTCTTTTTCTCAATTCCTGACGAGCTAGGTGCTTCGTTCATATGTCCTTCCAAAATCTTGTCACTTCTCAGGGAAATCGCATTGACTTGTTCCTTCGGATTAGTCTCGGTATTACTAGGCAATGTCCCCGATGCCCTCGTTGTCATCAATGTAGCCAACTGGCTAATCTGAGTCTTCATGTTCTTCATTATGACCTCTGAATTTTGGATGTACTTCATCATAAAGCTTTCAAAATTTTGTTTCTCTTCAGGTGCTTGGAAACCTGGAGGTGGTTGCGGAGCTCTCTACTGGCTCTGCTGATAGCCTTATTGATTTTCCCATTTGAAATTAGGGTTGTCCCTTTAACTAGGATTGTACGTATTTGAATACGGATTGTACTATGACCAGTTGGAATTACTAACAAAATTTACTCCTTTGGGCTCAGAGGCAAAATGACTATTAACTTGACAAATTGCACTTGTATGACCCTGTCCTCCACATGTTTCTCAAATGATTGGTGGGGCTGCACTGTTTGCTATCATCAAAGTCTCCACCTTCTTTGTCAATCTTCCAATTAGCTCATAATGGTAGTAGAAGAGTCAACAACATGCACACCTACTTGTTTCTTAGGAGTCTAACACTCATTTTGCCATTGATAACTATTTAGTGTCATTCTTCAATCAATGCTTGGCTATCAGTAGGTGTTTTCCTCTAAATTATACATCCCGCAGCGGCATCAATTAGTGAACGGTTGGCAAGCGACAAACCATTGTAAAAAGTATGCACCTACTGCCATACGAAAAATCCATGGTGTGGATATCTCTCCTCAACAACTCTTGAAAGCGCTCTCAAGCTTCATAAAGAGTGTTCATGTCAAACTGTACAAAAGAAGATATATCATTCCTTAACTTAACAGATTTAGAAGGAGGAAAATACTTAACCAGAAACTATTGTGTCAACTGATCTCATGTGGTAATAGAACCCCTTGGTAGTGACGTTAACCATTGACTTGCTCTGTCCCTAAGAGAGAAAGGAAAAAGTCACAATCGGATTGCATCATTTGTCACCTCATTATACTTTATAGTATCACACAACTGCAAGAACCTGATCAAATGCTGATTTGGATGATCCGAAGGCAATCCACCAAAATGAACAGAATTTTGAATCATGGAGATTAATGTCGACTTGATCTCAAAGTTGTTAGCCGCTATAGCTGGTCTTATAATACTTCCTCCATACCCTTCAGCAGTGGGCATGGGGTACTCAAGCGTGGTCCGTTCTTCTAGGGTAGCTCTTTCTTCACGATTCACCTTAACTATTGGTTGTCTCACCATCCTGTTTATATCTTCTATCACAGCTTCAATATAAGATTACTTCCTTAATCTGCGAGCTATTTTTTCAATTTCTTGATCAAATGTCATATTAGGATATTGAGAACGAGTAAGCATAAACAAGAAATATAAACAGATGATGAAGTAACAAATAAATTAAAAATAAAATAAAATAAAATAATAAATAAAATAAAATTTTAAATAAAAATAAAAATTAAAATTAAAATAAAATTACAGACAAAATTAAAATTAAAATAAAATAAGAAATAAAATAAAAATTTGTCTAAATTAAGTAGAGCTTTTCACTTCTAATATTACCAAACTTATTCTCTGGCAATGGTGCCAAAAACTTGATACGCGTAAAATACATTAAGAGCAAGTGTACTCTATCACCAAGTAATATAGGACTTAAATCCTAGTTATCGATCCCACGAGGAATAAGTGATAATTACTAGATTCATAAAATTATTTGTTATCCAGACAATCAAAAGTGTATGAAGAAATTCAAGATAAAATCAGAAAACAAATAAAGAAAAAACAATGAATAATTAAACAAAGAGTAGATAATCAATGAGAGAGAGACTAGGGCGCAAGGTTCACTTGAATCCAATTAATTAGATTTTCGCTCATTTATTATGTAAGGTACTTCTTTTGCCAATATTATCTTAATTGCTATTGAATCCCAATGGCCATGGATAAACAATATTCTATTCCTAAATTAAATCACTTATTTAATCATTTAGTTGAATTAATTAGGAATGCATTAAGTCTCAATTCAATAGATGAACTAACATACCATCAATTTTATTGGTAGGATAAATTGATGTTTGGTCGTTCACCAATATAATCATAGGTTTATCATATAGATCCAATCATTGATTGTGGATGGTCACCAGACAAATAATGAATTAACACATGTCAAAATTGATCAAATAATGACAAGAAATTAAGCAATATAATAAACCTTCAAAAAGAAATTACCTTAATCAAATTCGAGATCAAACCTAATTAATAAGGAAAACAAAATCCCCCATAGCCCTAGCTATGAGTTTAGCTACTCATGTTCAAAAAAAATAAATAAACTCATATCAAGATACAAACCCATGGAAAGAAAATCCAAAGAAAGAGAAAAACTAGATGGAAAGAAAAATCAAAACCCCTTTTACGGTGATTATAATCTTCTAGCCTTCAAAAATCGAATCCTCCATTCGAAGTCGTCCTCCAAAGTCTGCTGCCATGAAACTACTCTCTCAGGATTAGGGATTTTCTGCATGATGTGCAATGTATGTAAAAGTGTCCAAGTGTGTTGAATTTGGCGTAACTTTTCCTATTTAAAGAAAATCACGTATGCTGTTACGCGACCAGCGCCTACGCGCTGGATCATGGGTGCTCAAGCATTGAGCCACTTAAGTCAAGACGCCCTGCGTTACCTTCTGCGCCCTCAAGCGCTCCTAACCAGCGCTCAGACGTTGAGTCATGGAATCACCGCTGCTGCATACGCTTTGGGCGCTCAAGCGCTCCACTCCCGATGCTCAAGCGCTGGGACATCAGAGAAGATTTTTCTTCTTTTTCTTGCTTCTTAAAATGTCTAATCTTCTCATGTGCAATTACTTGACAAAACACATAAAACACATAATAAAAACACAATTAAGAAATACTAAAAATATAACAAAACTTACAAACAAAGTTCAATAAAAAATATAAAAAGAACATGAAAAACTAAGGAATTGAACCGTAAAAATATGACATACTGAAAGTTCATCAATATACATCGTTTAAAAAAAATTAACGCATACAATCAAGATCATTTCGTTTCTATATTTTTAGAACATTAGGCAGAAAACCACTCTATGGCCAGCGGGGTCAAGATCACCATTTCTCTATTAGAAGACACCTTCCTTAAGCACAAATTCAGTTTACAAATTACAAGGCATAACGTAGCATAATGCAGAAGGCCTCAACTGCTATGTATGCAGATAACTTTCAATATCCATCTTCCAAAATAGGAAACATACTTCTTCTGCACAATCCAATCCATCTTTGGAGTTCTCCACTTTTGCCTTGGCATTGTCCTTTTCATCCAATGCACAATGTTTATGGAGATCAAAGTCGCAATCTTTACAATAGTATGACCATATACGACCCGGCTCTCCACAACCATCACAAGTATAAATCCTGCGGCGAGCTAACACAAGCTCATGCTCATGTTTAGCATGCACCACCTTTACAGGCCACCCCTTCTTTGCTTTCTCTTCATATTTTGCCTTTAGTTCTTTTAATCTCTTTCTCGTGAAAGGATAAGCATCTGCTCCAAGAAGCCAAACTAGAGCCATAGCTTCTTTTGTGAGAGTCTGGCCACTTGGTCCAATGGCCACAAGCGTGTTGCCATTTATCTTAAATTTGACACCCAGGGATAGCACCCTTGGGTCTCCATAGGGAAATGCCACCCATGGCATTCGTGCAAAGAATTCATCAAATGACGCTTGATCCAGGTCAAAACAGGCCAAAATGACCTCGAATGCACTATCCTTGGCCTTGATTTCGTGATATGCTTTGATGAGTTTTGGTAGGAACGGATCTGATGGACCAGAAGAAGCTGCGAAGAAGATGAGGATGTTCTTCTCCATCATCTCTGAGACTGGAATCTGAGATTAATAGCAGAGAAAAAGAGGACAGAAGTGAGATAAAGGGATGTTAGATTGGTTGCATTGCATAAAAACTAGAGAAAAGAAGAGTAAAAGCACTTAAACAAAGACATACTAATTAATTGTTTCAAGAATTTTACCTTGACACCATCCTTCCCTATGACAGTACCATCCCCAGAAAACAAAAGTGACTTAAGGGCTTGACCTTCCACTTTGGAATTCTCTAAGTCAACTAGCTCTTCAAAATTTCCAGGAGTGAAAGGGTATGCATCAATCCCGTGCTCCTCAATAGCTTCAACAACATTGAGTTGAAGAGTTTTCCCATCTGGCCCAATAATAACCAAAGTGGGCAGCATTGAGAGTTCAAAGTACCCAGCCAGTTTCTCGCAGCTCTTGTCCTTAAAAGGCAATGACAGCCAAGGTATATCTTTTAATCCTCGATTGAACAATTCTTCATCATCATCTAAGGGTATCAACACAATCTCAAAGTTCCCACCCTTTGCCTTCAGCTTCTCATAAACCTCCACAAGCTGAGGAGTAAAGTCATTGCATAATTTGTATGAAAACACTGAGAAATACAGGCCCACTGTTCTCCCTTCAAGTTCAGAAACAAGTACCTACATGTTCATGAAGGGGGAAACTCAAATTTGGAATCCAACAATGAAATAAATAAAATTGTGTCAAACAAAGAGAGCAAAGTTAATGAAATTTACTTTCTTCCCATCAGAAGATATCACGAAGTCACGTGAAGGGGAGACTAAGATAGATCTCAAGGATTGATTTCTCCTAACTTTCTCAACTTCGTCAGTCAACTCTTTCATCCTTTCTGATGTAAACGGGTATGCTTCAACTCCGTACTCACGGAAAAGCTCAACTCCATTTTCAGTTACAACTTTCCCAAATTCATCAAGTATCACAAGATGGGGAAATCCCCTCACCTTGAATAATTCCTCAAGGCGATTGGCTGTGTCTGAATCAGAAAATGGGATAGCAAGCCATGGCATCTTAGAAAAACACCTTCTAAATGACTCATCATCTTCGTCAGTTATGACCAATATGATCTCAAAGTCACCTTTTGAAGAGATTTCATTGTATGCCTCCACTAAAATTGGTGTGAATCGTTGACATGGACCACAACAGGAAGCAGAAAAATATAAACCTATTTTCTTTCCCTTCAAGCTGTCAATTGTGATCTGTAAAAGAAAATACTCCCTAATTTTCCATCAATATGAATATAAATATGATTCGTCATAGTAAGTTTTGAGATTGAAACAGTTCATATGATCAGCAATATACAATGAAACAGTGTAGGCTAACATATTAGGGTCTTTTCTTTTTGTTTTTAATTATTATCATTATTCTCTTCAGTTTTTTGTTTTGTTTCTTTTTTCACCTTCAACTGAGACAATGTGTTTTAATTTTTAATGACCAGTCAACTTGATCCAACCCGTGGACTACAAGCCATCATACCATGAGAGTCCACAAATTAGTAGTAGGAACTGATAAAATAGTAAATGCGAGTTTGCAGATAATATCTAACATGATTTGTCAATCAGAACATGCAACGCAAAACATTCATTTTGTATTTATGCAGTACAAATCTCCAGAACCATGGCTGCAAACCCAGATTAGCTACTGTACAAGCCTTGAGAAAGGCAATATTCAATAGTACGTAGAATGCATAACCCATTTAATGCCAAGCAAACTACTAAAACAGAGTCTCACTTGCTGAAGAGTCTTAGCTTAAGTGAAATAGTGTCATCAACCAACTCTCCAACTTTATACCATGACATAAACCAACTCTCCCAAAAGACTTAATTTGTTAGGTGAAGCAAATGAATAGCTTTTATTATATCTCTAACAAATAGTGAGTCAGCTTTAACAGAATATGAATAAACAGAGTCAACTTCATTCGTATTCCCAGAAAGAAAATAATTTTTGTTTTCCCTTCGGGTCTCCTGAGAAAACAGCAAATTACTAAAACGGTAAAACCATTTACATGGTAAACTACAAAACTATTACTGAGGCCATTGATCAAACTCTCATTATCAAGGGCATAAAAAACCAACCTATGAACCTAAGGGATTCATCATAATAAAGGAAAGAACTTTTAAGCTACGTCCTATGACAGAGATAAAACCAGGCAAGAAACGACAAAAAGACAAAGAATATAGTAGAGTAAGAAGCACCTGATCACCGTTATTCCGAACAAGATAGTCCCTCTTTGAAGAAGAGAGGAGGGATTTAATATTGTAGGCACCTTCTCCACCACCCGCCATTATTGTCACCCGTGCAAGGTCCGAGTATCGAATTAGAAGTAGCTTGGACAAGAGTAAGATTCCAAGGCTATTTCGGTCACACAAACCCGCACCTCAATTACACTTTATTATTTTTTTAAAAAAAATATCTCTACAGTCTACACTCATTGAGTGTGATTGTTGGCATGTTTTAAAAATTGAATTTGAAATTAAATCGAAAAGACTTTTACATTATAATTTAATTAGTTTAATTAGTTAAATTTATGATTAAATCGTAATTAAATTATGATTGAATTAAAATAATGTTTAAACTGGAGATATCATCATTTCATAATTCAACTTATTTAACCAATCGATTTGATTTAATTTAATTTTTAAAAACATTAGTTTAGTAATAATTATATCTCCGTTTTTTTCCTTAATATATTCACACTCTGAGTGTACTTATTGTATAATTGTATAACTCAAATTAAAGATAAATATGCTCAAAAGGTTAGGGTACCCAATCAGAGGTCCACTTGTAGGTAAAACAATCAAATTTAAAAACCTGAATAAAGAATAATTTTTTTAAAAATACTATATAAAAATATTATATGAAAAAACACATCATATAAAAAAACACTAATAATTTAACTAAATTAGTGTTGATAATAATCTATAATTAATGTTTAAAGATCAAATTAGTTGAATAATAATATAAATTATAAAAAGCTAAGAACTTTGCTTCATTAGCGTGTGTTTAAATCTTACAAGTCTTTTTGAAGCTTCAATCCACATTTATATTATAAATCAGAATATTTTTTTTTAGAGTGTTAAACTTTATATCATACTCTCATTTTCATGTGTACACGAGTCGTCCTCTTATATGCTTCTATTTTTATAAAGTAATATTTTTCTTTATCTCCTTAATTATCTTTTCAATAATTATTTCCTCAATCAGTCAAATTTTTTCTCCTTAATTATCTTCAATTTATCTTTAATCAAATTTCAAATTTCAAACTTTTATTTTCTAATTAATTTCAATTTAAAGAAATTATTACCACTTTTTTTAACTGAAAATATTACCACTTTTAAAATTAAAATAAATTTTTTTAAATACTAAGCTTGCACGTTTTGCACTGGCTTATTTACTATTTTTTTTTTAAAAAAAAGAATAAACACTTAAATTGGTTCTCAAAAAATACATTGAATACGAAGTTGGTTTACCAAAAATTTTAGACATCAATTTAGTCCATCATTGTATCTTTAAACATCAATTTAGTACATCATTGTATCTTTAAACATCAATTTGATCCCTAAATATATGCTTAGTGTACAATATAAAATGACTAAATTGATGTGTGAAATCTTTTAAAAGACTAATTTGATATCAAGTGTATCTTTAAAGGACAAATTGAAGTGTTCACTAAAAAAATTTTGAGATCCGACTATCCCAGACGATTTAATAAGTCATTTAAATTTAATCAATTCGCTACAAAAAATCATTTTGAGCAAGGATTGAATCAGTTCAAGAACCAATTCATAAGTTTTGTGGTCGAACCGGTTGGACTAATTTGACTGTACAACTATGATATGCTAATCACTATGTCCAAATTCCATGTTTATACTTTAAAATCAACTTTACTTTATATATAAATATAAATAAATACTCAACACTCTGAGAAACATTTTCCAAAGTTCAATCTTATCTTAAAGAATTGAAATGATAAGCAATTAATATTTTTTTAAACATAATGGATGCTTTTATTAAGAAGTTAAAGCAGAAATAATTGTGCTTCAAGTTCTTAAAAGCTCCTGTCATTGGGAATCGGATCCCCTACAATTAAAAATGGAACTGCATGAGCTGCGGTTCTCAATTCAAGGATTCATATTTTTTTAGTGTGTTTTTACCATTTTTGTTTACCAGTATTTTGTGCTTGTTTAATGCATGAGATAATTAGAAAAAAATTTAAAATAAATAATTTGTTTATATAATTTTAGGTAATTTTAATTTTAGACTTTATAGTTTTTTTATATTTTTTATATTATTTACTATATTTTTATTCATTTGGATTTTTTTAAACACTTAATTAGATTTTAGTTTATACTATTAAGTTATCAATTATTATATTTTTTACTCATTTGAGTTTGTATTGTTATAGATTTTCTTCGTTAAGGTATTGATCCATATTTTTTATAAAAAGTTGATTATTATAGTTTTCAAAATTTGATGGTATTAAATTCAATCTAGCAATATAAATCTTATCACTAACATATTTCTATGTTATTATTTTTGCTCATATCACATTGGTCTTCCGTTTATCTACAATTAATTTATCTCATTACATAATTTTACTGCTTAATTAATATTTCTAAGTAATACAATTAGAACTCTTTTCTTAAGATTATACCAAAATGATCTATAATGTAAAAATTATATTATCATTTATAGTCATTTTAGTGTATCATCAAATAAAAAGTTAATAGAAGGAATACAAATGAAATTATATTAAAAAATTTCCCTTGATTTTCCACCCATATTTTTAAAAAGTATACCAGACAAGTATCAATGCAAAAAAATATCTTCTTTTTTTAATAATAATAATAATAATAATAATAATAATAATAATTATTATTATTATTATTAAATACTATTAAATATTAAATATTTAAAGAAAAGTTCATTAATGACATTTTCATACAAAATTATATTACAAATTAAATCCTTAATTTTTCACTTTCATTATCAAAGTTATATCAAACTAACCACTAATGCCAAATTATATCCAAAAAAATTCTTAAGTTGATAGATATTATAATGACAATTAAAAAACATATATCTACTAAAAATTATAATAGTCTATAATAATATTGTCTAATAATGCTCAATGCATTCTGTAAGAGAGAAAGAGTAAATGAGACAGTTATGACAGTTAACAAGTTAGTTAGTTAATTGTAATTAGTTACAAGCTTGTTATGACAGTTGCTCAGCTCATCAGTGTATATAAATTCAACATAATATAATAGTGCAAGTCAGTGAATAGAATCACAATCCATTTTTGATTTTTCAGTTCCAGAACTCTCTCTCTCTCTCTCTCTCTCTCTCTCTCTCTCTCTTTTATCATTTTTTCTTTCTTTCCTTTACACCAACCTGGCCCTGATACCTCACATGATATTAGAGCTCAATGTTCGTCCATGACTTCTGATCAAGGTTCTTCAACAGCAACTATAAGCACAACAAAACAAATTGTGCTTCGTACGTTTTCTAACCTTATGTTAATCAAGCTCGATAAGGATAACTTTCTGGCATGGAAGCAACAGTCATTAGCAACGATCAAAGGTCACAAACTTTTTCAATATGTTACTGGTTAATCAATTCCAAAAAAGTTCAGTTCTCAAGAAGATGAAGCAGGAAATCAAATTAGTGAGGTTTATCTCAATTAGGAGCAACAGGACCAGTTGCTAGTATCCTAGTTACTCTCCTCGATGAGTACTTCTTTCACAACAAGGATGGTTGGCTGTGAATTCTTGTTTCAGATCTGGAAGAAGCTTGAAACGTTCTTTGCATCACAGATTCTAGCAAAGGTGAGACAACTTAAAAATCAATTAAGAAATACAAAGAAAGAGTTTTTTTGTTTCTTCTTACTTACTTGCAATCAAGAAACTGGTAGATACCTTAGGATCAATAGGATCTCCAGTTGATGAGTCTGAATATGTTGAAACAATTCTTAATGGGTTATCAAAAGAATATAAGGTATTTATGACTACAATCACTTCAAGAAGTGAGTCTTGTAGTGTTGGAGAGCTTGAAGCTCTTCTCACGGCTCAAGAAGAGAGAATTGTGCGTTTTAAGAGGATAGAAATATGAGTAATTCAAGGTAATATGGTTTAGTCTCATATAAGGAGAAACCATAGTAATAGTGATTACAGTAGCAATTCTGATCATAAATGAGGCTTTAATCAAAGGCCAAATTTCAGTATTAGTCGTGGTTCTGGTATGATTCAAGAAAAAGGTGTTTTTACTGGTGGTGTTTTTACTAGTACAACTCAACAGAATTTTCAGAGACCATTTTGGAAGAAGAAGAGGTAGATTCTCATTTGGTGAGAAGTCTCAATGTCATCTCTACAAGAAAAATGATCATATTGCTTTAGATTGTTGATATAGGTACGATTAGTCATTTACAGGATCTCAAACTTATCAGAACTTCAGAAATCAAGGGAATGGTAATACTCCTATAAGTGCAATGATGGCACAAAATTCTAATCTAAACTTCTCTGGTGGTTCTATGAATGCAATGTTGGCCACTCCTTCAACTTTATTTGATCCAACATGGTGCCCTGATTATAGTACCACACATCACCTTACACTAGATTCATCCAATTTGCAGCATAAGGTGGAGTATAATGGCATAGAAAAAGTCTTTGTAGGCAATGATACAGGTCTGTCTATTCAACATGTTGGGCATTCCAAGTGTTATTCAAATTTTGTTCATAGTTCTTTTGTTTTGAATAATCTTTTGCATGTTCTTAAAATTTCTAAAAATTTGTTGAGTGTTGCTCAATTTACAAAAGATAATCATGTATTCTTTGAATTTCATTCTGATAAATGTCTTGTCAAATCTCAGGATACCAAGGAGATCCTCCTCCAAGGCACCCTTACAAATGGCTTGTATGTTTTTCCTAACTTTCATCTCACAAATCCATCTCAGTCTATTCTCTGCAATGTTGCTTCAGCACCATCGACAGTTGATTTCTCTCTCTGGCATTCAAGACTTGGTCATACTTCTACTCAAGTAGTGACTAGAGTGTTGAGATCTTGTAATTTTTCATTTTCTTTCTATAAAAATCAACAAAATAATGTCTGTGTGGCTTGTTGTATGGGGAAATCCCATCAACAATCATTTTCTGATTCCAGCTTTGTATACACTACTCTTTTACAACTTGTATATATTGACATTTGGGGTCTAGCCCCTGTGAATTCATTATCTAGTGTCAGGTATTACTTGTTTGTTGATGCTTATTCCAAGTATTCATGTATTTATTTGTTGCATTCCAAATTTGAAGCTTTCTCTATCTTTCTTTAGTTTAAACATATGGTTGAATTACAATTGGGAACCAAACTTACGGCATTGCAAACAAATAATGCAAAAGAATATTTGGTTTTTTCCAAATATCTACAGTCACATGGCATTATCCATCGATTAACTTGTCCCTATGTGCATCAACAAAATAGTAATGTTGAGAGGAAGCACAGACATGTCACTGAAATGGGCCTGACAATGCTTGTTGCTTCCTCCATTCCTCTCAAATTTTGGGGGGATGTTTTTCTCCATGCTCCTGCTATTATAAATGTCTTACCAACTAATGTATTAAACAATTTGTCCCCATTTGAGATTCTATTCAAGAAACAACCCTCTTACTGTAGTCTTAAGGTATTTGGGGTCCTTAACACTCTTTAATATATACATTTAGTTTATACAATTTAAGTAGATTAAATAAAAATAACACATTAATTAAATAAATCAATTGACATTTGGGACCTGTTTGGCATGTCGTATTAGGCCTGATAAGATAAGCTAATACAATACATTATGATCTTATCAGTTGTTTGATGTAAACACTATTGTATAAGTTTATCTGTCATATTCTTCTTATACATTAAAATGATAGATAACTTAATTAAGTCTTGGGGGTGAGATTAAGTCTGGTTGGATTTTGATGTATAAACTCTTATAAAATCTTTTCCATTACAAATCTAAACACTCTGATATTTTCAACCCTTACGGATTAGGTCTTATAGTATCAAACCTTATATTATTAGGTTTAATACTATCAGGCCTAATACTATTAAGTTTTATCTTATCCTTTGTACCAAACGAACCCTAGTTCCTTAGGTTCTTTGACTTTTTTAATTTATTTTCTTTGTAATTTCTATTTTTTCTTTCTCTTTGTAATTTTTTGTTTATTTTTCTTTTATGTATATATGACATTTTTTTTTTACACGTGTAAATATATTTTGTTAAGTTGCTACATTATATGACATATGATAAAAATTAAATAATGTATTTGTCACATGTCAAAAGCTTAATACATTTACAAATTGACTTGGATGAAGTATGACAAAATTTTAAGCAATACATTTTCTTTTTATATATTAATTATAATTATTATTAATTATATTTATTAATTGATAATATTTATTGATTGATTATATTTATGTATATGTGACAAAAAATTTTACACATGTCAATATTTTTTAAATTACTACAATAAATGACACATGATGAAAAAATTAAATAATACATTTATTAATTAACTTAATAGACAGATGACAACATTTTAAATTATATATCTTCTTTTTCTATATTATAATAATTGATTACAGTGACACACTTTTCATGGTTGAGATTGCTTACAATTTTTTAAAAACTGTAGATGATCTTAATTCCCTGTCATTGCTTTTTTTCTTTACAAAATATAATGAATAAATGAAGTAACACAGGCAATCAGTGCGTCTAAAACTTGGTGAAAAAATATTAAAAGATAAGAATTAGTTACAATCATATATATTCTCAACTTCAATACCTGTGTGAATCACATTCTGCCTTTAAATTATTAAAGATTCCATTATGCTTTTCTCTTTAGAAAAATAATGAATAAATTGAACAACATGAACAATAAAGCCAATAAGCACATCAGAATTTGGAAAATTAAAGGCAGTTTCTCTATTTAATAATATCTGTCGTTTTAGTGGGAAAATTTTATTTCATTTTATTTATCATTTTAAAAAATTAAAAAAACATTAATTAAATGAATAAACCGAGTCGACTTCAAATACCCAGAAAGAAAATAATTTTTTTCCCCTTCGTGTCTCCAGGGAAAATAGCAAATTACTAAAACGGTAAAACCATTTACAAGGAAAACTACAGAACTATTACTAAGGTAATTGATCAAAATTACATTATCATGGTCATAAAAACCAACTTATTTTAAGGGTTCACCATAATAAAGGAAGGAACTTCTTTTAAGCTACATCCTATAACAGATAAAACCAGACAGAAACGACAAAAAGACAACGAATATAGTAGAGTAAAGCACACACTCGATTACCATTATTCTGAACAAGATAGTCCCTCTCTGAAGAGGAGAAGACGAATTTAATATTGTGGGCAACATCTCCCCCACCCGCCATTTTTGTTACCCATGCAAGCTCCGAGTATCAAATTAGCAGTAGCTTGGACAAGGGTTATCATTATACCTCATTTTTTTAAAAATTATAATTTTGGTTCAAATAATTTTCACTTATTTTTAATTCAATTTTATAGTTTTTTTTTTCAATTGGTCTTCACATTGACAAATATTTTTAAAATTAGTTTTCATTTAATTAGTCCTCAGACAAATGTTTTTAAAATTAAAAATTGTAATAGGACCTGGTTTTTAGAGACTAAAAATTCAGTTTCTAAATCAATCACTAATACAGTTTTTAAACACTGAATATATTATATTTTTAAAAAAAATTGATTGCCAATTTAATTTTTAATTTAGAGACTAAAAAATCAGTCGCTAAATCAATATCTATCGTGGTTTTCAAATTTTAGATTTATTTTTTAAATTATATTAATTCGGTCTCTAATTTGTGATATAAATTTAAAATTATTTTTAAATTTATTAAAATCTAATTTTTAAAAATCTGATATATAAAATGAATAGCTACAACATTTTCATAGTAAAAAATAGGATCTGGAATTTTAATCTCAAAAGATACTACAAGAATTAGCCAAAGGGTAACTAGGATCTATCTTTTATTTCTATGAACAAGGAAAAATTAATGGGAATAGTAGATACTTGAAAAATTAAACATCACATTGAGTTAACAAAGGGGAAAACTTGTACTGGCCACACCGTCAATCAATGAGAAGATATCACAAGGAAAGAAAAAGATAAGGCATTACCAATACCATGCGGCTTATGATAATCAAATATTCAACTCAAATGTCCAACACAAGCCCCATTTCCCAACCATCTCCCTCCCTTACAAAATCCATATTATGTAAAGGGGGAAAAAGAAAGAAAATCATCCACAAAAATATCACTTTGGGAGTTTCTACAGATCCATTGCTAGCAGTCATTGCCATTTGTTCCACACCACAATTTCGTTACACCAGAATCATCTCTTTTTCTCCACAACCATAAATGGCAACCCAAAGCCAATGTCAAATTCACCAAACAAAACAGAGATCTGCCCACTACGCTGATACAAATAATTACATATAATTGGGTTATTAACAATGCTTATTTTTTTAAACTTAAATTTTGAATAACGGCCGACTTTTCGGTCACTATGTTTGATTTTTTTTCCATTAGTTTAGTGATGGATTTTCGGTCACCATGTTTAATTTTCTTTTATTTGTTAGTTCAATAACCGATTTTTGGGTCACTATTTTTTTCATTTATTTTTTTAATTTGTTAGTTTAGTGACTGATTTTCTGTCATTACCATTTTTATTTTTATTTAGAAATTTAGCAATTAAATTATCAGTCAACAATTATATTTTTTAATTTTAATTGTTAATTTAGTGATTAATATTTCAGTTACGAGTTTTATTTTTTTTAATTTTAATTTCTTAATTTAGCAATTCTCTATTTTTTTATTTTTTATTTAACATTATTTTAAATTTTTAAATTTTTTATTTAATTTTATTTTTCATCTAGTGACCGAATAATTGATTGGTACTGCCTTTTTTTTTTTTTTTAATTTTTTTTAAACTAGCAACCAAAATTTCGATGCTATAATATTTTCTAGTTAGCGATAGAAAAATCGGTCGCTATTTTTTTATTTTAATTTTTTTTGCAACTAACAACCAAATAATTGGTTGATACATGATTTTATAATTAGCAACCGATTTTGTGGTTGCTATTTTTATTTATCTTAATGGAATTTTAATTTTTAAATTTTAGGGACATTTGCGACTGAAAATTTGGTCTTTAATTTTTTTTAAAATATTTTTTTTAAATTTTCTTTGTTGTCATATATTTTGATCGCTAAATAATTTAATGACCAATTTTATTTATGTTAAAATTTTTCTCTCTCTCTTAATTTCGGTGACTTTGTCAATCATTATTGTAATTGATTATTTTCGGTCATTAAATTGGTCATTAAAAATTGATTGTTTAGTAGTGCATTTTGCGGATCCAAATTGAAAGAGAAATGTTTTTGATATATCATTTTTTATACTATTTTTTACATCTTTTTGCATAAAAAGAAAAAATAAAGAAAATATTAAAATATGTGATTATCTTATTTCATTATCTAAAAAAAGTGATTTAAAAAATTAATAAAAATAGTGTATACAAAACTACTTTTATGCTTTGAAACAAGGACAAATTCAGAAAATATTTAATGAATGGATCGAAAATTATGAATCATATTATTAAATATAGAGAAAAAAATTTAAAGTTAGTAAATAAAGATGTATTCATCCTTAAGTTATTTAGTGGATTAAGATCAAAATGTACTATTTTAAATTAAAGGTAAATATACTCTTATTTGTTCACTTTAGAAGAATATTTTTCTTTGATTATATAGAAGATTTTTAAATAAAGTGAAAAAAAGTAAAAAAAATATTTATATTAGATATTAAATGCATCACAATAGTAGTTGTCATTTATATCATGATTTATAAGCAAAATTAAGTTTTTATATATATAGATTTTAAAAAAGGGAAGAGAGTGAAGCTAAAAGTGAGAGAAACTAGTAGATTTCTTATATAAAGATTAAAAATTAATAGAAAGATAAGTTGAAATTGTAATATCAATATATATAAAATAATCATAAATCACATGTCAAATACATATTAAGTATAAACTCTTTTAACTTCATTATTTTTTATTTTTAGTATAATTATACTAACTTCTCCGAGATTAGTGCTTATAATATTGACTTTTTTTTGTTTAAAAAATTACTCATATTTTTTTATTTTTTATTTTTATTTTCAATGAGATTTTATATAATATTTATACATAAAGTAGAGAATATATATATATAATTTTATAACCAAAAAAAATGTTAAAGTATAAAAATAATATATAAAATAAAATATATATATATAATTTTTAAATAAAAGTGTTAATATAATAAATATTAATTTTATAAAAAATTAATATAATTTTTTTTATTTTTTAATAAATTTAATTAAATTATTAATACTTAAAAAAATTAATAAAAAAAGAGACTAAATCACATACTCGCTCCCTTAAATTCGTCCTTGAAGACTTACAGCATAAGAATAAGATAAAGTGACGTGAGTGGCAAGCTATTAGTAGCCAAATAAAAGGATTTTTATTACATTTAAACAAAAAGTAAAGTCAATGCAAGTTTACACCAAAAACGTAAAAAATAAAAATAAAAAAATAAATTCAAGTTGATTCAACTGATTGAATGAATTCCGACAAGGCTTTGCATGAGTTTTGATTTCATTTTGCCTAAATTATTACTTGGTGGCCATCTTTTGATGGAAAAAATATATTTGAAAGTAATCTTTTAAGTAGGCTTATCAGTTATGAATGTCGGTCTAATACCCAAGAATGCTACTGACATTCTGACCAGTACTATATATGAAAGTGATGCTTCCGATAACGACATTGATGGAGTCAAAATTAAAACAAAGACATCTCAAAAGACAAATGTTGTGAGGCTACTCAGTTTGCACATCTTGTGTGTGTCTCACAGTATTTCTCTAAAACAAACAAATGTAGGATGGATTTGATTTAGATTTTGAATATGACTTTGAATGCTCAGGAATTATGTATCAATATTTATTATTTAATGTTAGTCAAATGGTAACATCTAGCATAACTAGTCCCTATCTCACACTATGACTCTAATAAAATCTAAATTTCCGATAGTAATAATCTCCAGAAATTTACGATAAATCGGCAAAAAATGACTGAGGCGTCACCTTTTTTAGCAGATTTAATCACTGGAAATCTTCTTTGAGTAAGGCAGCCGAAAATTTCTGATGGCCAAATCCATTGGATAAAGGAAAGTTTGGAAAATTCATCACTTTTTATATTACATGTCAACGATTGTGATTAAACAAAAATAAAATTTTATATATGAATATTCATTTTAATAATATGTGACATAGTATAAAAAATAATATAAAAATAAGTGTGATGAAAAATTAAAATGGTAAAAGAATACAAGAATGAAACCGGTTACACCGCAAACTGGTGACCCAATGTCAGTTGCTCTGGTTTATCTCTAATATGAGTTTTATAACTATGTATTTATGTCATTTTATTCAACTTTAATTCTATTTCACATTGAATACACCAAATAGGAGAGATTTTTAGATGTATTGTGAACAAAATATTTTTTTGTTATGTACTACTGAATAAATATTACATTATATTTGTGAGTCATTTTAAATTATATTTTTGATATAATAATTAAAGTATAATTAAAAATATAATTTAAATAAAAAATAAAAAATACTTCTTAAATTTAACATGACACATATTTAATAATATAGAACATGAAAAATATTGTCTTATTATGATATACCTAAGAATTTTTCCACCGATCAATATCACATGTTTCTTGTTCGTGAATGAGCTTGCGCACATCAACGGCAGGCCTTATCTACCAAATTTACTCTTTTTTTCCCCACGGAGTGGCAATCATTTTCCAAGGGTCACTTTGTTCTTAAAGAGAAGGAGAAGCAAATAAGAAATGAAAGAAAAGCAAAAACATAATTTAAGAATTATGCTTTTTTTTCTTTTAAAAAAGAATGAATAAATTAAACAACATGAATAATAAAGGCAATCAACACGTCTGAATTTGGAAAGAAAAACTAAAGGCGGTGACAATTAAAATGTTGACACTTAGACACCTACTTACATTTATAATAATCATACATACAGTTTCAAGTTGAGGGAATCATACAGATGTCGTCCTTCTAAATTTAAAACTAAGTTTCCACCCACTATCTTTTTCCTTGATGAAGCATTAGCACATGAATGGTCAATGTATCATTGATATATTTAGAGCATATTTGGGTAAGTTTATTTATGCTTCTCAACAGCTTTTTTTTTTTTTAGAGTTTCTTTTACTATTTATATCATGTTTGGAAAATTGTGTAAATTTTTTTACATAAAATTCAATGTATTATAATAAATTTTTTTATATAAATTTAAATATTGAAGCTTTTGATTCTTAATTATAAATTATTTCAAAAGTTTGGATATGTAAATATCATTTTGCAAGTGTTTGATAAAAAGATTATTTTTTACCAAAAAAGTTTTTTCAATGGGTAAAATGATGTTTGGGTAAAATTGATTAAAGTGATAAAAAGTTTTTTTATAGGTTAAAAAGCTTTTCTTCGTAATACCTATTTTTGAACATTATTGAAATTTTTTTCTTCAAAAGCTGATTATGCTTTGTTTTATTAAAATAATTCTAAAACATAAAATATTATATAATATAAATAAATTATTTCATATCTTGTTTAACTATTTACTATAAAAAGCAAATTTTTCAAATAATCTAAATGAAATAAATTATTTTAAAATTATTTTTTAGTTAATATATTCAAATATCTTCTTGATTCAATTATAATTAATTATAATAATAATTAATTATATATATAATCGATTATTAAAACAATTTTTTTAGTAATTAACCCAACACACCATTTGTTTTTAATTAAATAATTTTTTAATTATTTTATATTTTTTTAATAATTTAATATATAAAAATAATTTTTTATACTATTTAAATAAAATAAATTATTTTAAAATTATTTTTCATCTAACATATCTAAATAAAAATTAATTCTATTATAATTATACAAATAATCAACTATTAAAATAGTTAAATTTTTACAACTAATCTAAACATACAATTAAATGATGTTATTATCACTTAGATATTCTAAATGTCATTGCATCCTGCTGCTACTTTCTTTGGCTGCTGAAAGTAAAGTGTTTATATATATCACTGCCAATACCCTGATCATATTGGCCATTATCTTCACTGTAGATTGTTCTTGTTCTTGATGGGGAAAGGAGGAGGCTGTGTTCTCAGCAAGAACAAGGTGCCACCTGTCCTTGAAAATCCTCCAAACCAGTACGGCGTCACAACAGCATCGATCCCAATTGAGGGAAACACCCCCGATGCCCATGCGAACTCTGCAGCTGCTGCAGCAACCCCAGAAATGGTGCCGCAGCTGCCACCCACTCAAGAACCCAAATATAGGTATGATGTTTTCCTGAGTTTTCGAGGCGAGGATACCCGGTACGAGTTTACGGGTAATCTGCATGATGCTTTATGCAGAAAGGGATTCTACGTCTTCATGGATGACGAAAAACTAAGGGGAGGGGAACTTATTTCACGTGCTCTGCTTACAGCTATTGAAGAATCAAGGATTTCAATTGTTGTGTTATCTGAAAATTATGCTTCTTCTACATGGTGCCTTGATGAGCTTGTCAAGATCCTCGAGTGCAGGAAGCAAATGAACCAGCATGTTTTGCCAATCTTTTACAAAGTGCAACCTTCAGATGTACGGCATCAGAGAAACAAATATGGGGTAGCCATGACTGCACACGAAAACAGGTTCAGGAATGCCTTGGAGAAGGTTCATAAATGGAGGTCAGCTTTGTGTGAAGCGTCCAACTTGTCTGGGTTTGAATTCAATACCGGGTAAGTACTACATGTATATATTTAAGGGAAATGTTTCTTTTACAGATATTTCGTTTGGTTAACAAATTAACATCATATTTTTCTCTAAGCAAAAAAACAAGTCAGTTCATTAATAAATCAATAAAGGTTATTAACTAATAATTAACTCATCATTACCTATCAGATATAGGATTTTTGGAGTATAAATAAAACAACTGTATATATAATCACTTAATTCTATGATTCGGCTCAACAATCGGTCTCAACTAAAGTTAATTAAGTTGAATTTAAGTTCTTAAAAATTGATCCAGTGTATTTTAGTGTTGAATTTGGATTATATTCCGAGTTGGCCTTATCTAACCCGATATAACATAATGTTTTAATATATATATATATATATATATTTAAATTAATGATAAATTATAAATTTTTAGATATAAATTAATATTTTTTATTTAATATGATAATATTTTTATATTGATAAAATTTGTTTTATAATATATATTATAAAATATCTTAGTTTTAGTTTCATATTTCTAAAATTTTATGATTCACCTATATATATATAACGTCTAATTTTGTGCAATTTATATAAATATCAGATCAACTCGATCCTAACCCGATCATTAGTCAAGTCAAGTTCAAGTCCAAAAAAATGGTCAAGTCAACATATCAGATGAATCAAGCTAAATTCATTCCAATCCATCTTTTGAACACTCCTACTTAATTCTTGCAGATGAAGTTTCAAATGTTGTTGAATCTTAGAGCTGTCAAAACGGGTTGGACCAGTTCGGGCCGGGCCATTTTCGGGTCAGGCCAGATCGGGTCAGGTAAGTTTCGGGCTAGTATTTTTTCAACTCAACCCGTTTATTTTACAAGTAAACGGGTCATTCCAATCCTATCTTTTGAATTCAGCCTCTTACTTTTAATTTCGAGCTAGTATTTTCTAACTCAAATCCGTCTATTTTATCGGACTATTCGGATCAACCCATCAGGCTTGACCTATTTTGACGGCTCTATTGTTGATATAACTATAACTGGATATATATCTTGTTCTTGAAGATCTTTGGAAATGTGAAAATCAATATAGTCGTGAGATCATTCATCGAAATGAAATATGAGTGGAAGATGTGGTATTAATTTGAGGGTATTATGTGTTGAGTGTTGAACTATGATACGTGGATACTCCTAAATGAGTGTCCTTTTTAGGTACTTTTACTTGATATATTTTATGGTATTTCGTTGAAAACTTAGGGTTAGGACATTATAAAATTGGCATTTATCTCATGATTTAATTATTTTATTGTCTGTTTTTATATTTCTATATAATATATCCTTTGTACCGTACCTTAGTTTTTATAAGTTTTGTCTAACTCCGCACTTTTACCAATACGGGTACTTAAACTCGTATCCCGTTTCCATGCAGCCTAGGTATTGACCTCTTTCTTTTAAGTTTTGTTTCTAACTTCATTATAATTTTTTATCTTGTGTGAGACAAATTTTTATAGTGTAGGCTAGTACTGTGTTCATGATCATTTTGGTAAAATAAATCTTGAATGATAAAAAATAAAATGAAATTGTGCACGATCAACTTCATGATTTAAAGAGCTAGCATTGCACTTTTCCAGGTACGAACATGAATTTATCAAAAGGATTGCTAAAAGGGTCTCGGACTTACTTCCTAAACATTTATATATTGGTGAGCACATTGTTGGACTCAAGTCTCGTGTAGAAGAAGTGATGCCTCTTCTAGATATTAAGTCTACTAATACTGTTTGCATGGTGGGAATTCATGGAACTGGTGGAATAGGGAAAACGACACTTGCCAAAGCTCTGTACAACTTGATTGATAATCAATTTGTAGGTGCATGTTATCTTGCAAATGTTAGAGAAACATCAAATCAACACGGGGGCCTAGTGCATCTCCAAGAGACAATTTTATCCAAGGTACTTATGGATGATGGTTACAAGTTGAGCAATGTTGATGAAGGTGCCTCTATGATAAAAAAGAGGCTCTGCCATCTTAGAGTTCTTTTGGTGCTTGATGATGTGGATAACATTCATCAATTAAGAAAATTGGCTGGAAAATGTGATTGGTTTGGTCCTGGTAGCAGGATCATTATAACAACAAGAAATAAACATTTGCTAAATGCTCATCAAGTTGAAAACAGATTTGAAATGAAGGTGCTAAATAATCAAGACTCTCTTGAACTTTTTTGTTGGAATGCCTTCAAAATGAACCGTCCTAAAACAAACTATGAAGATCTGTCCAATCATGCAATCCGTTATGCCAAAGGGCTTCCATTAGCTTTAGAAGTAATAGGCTCTAATTTGAATAGTAAAGACGTGGATGAATGGAAGTGTGCATTAAATAAATATGAGAAGATTCCACATGAAGACATTCAAAGTATACTTAGAATAAGCTACGATAGCTTGGCTTTCAATGAAAAGGATATTTTTCTGGACATAGCTTGTTTCTTCAAAGGGCAAAAATTAGACTATGTGGAAAGCATACTAGATGCATGTGGTTTCTACCCAAAATATGGTATTGGAGTGCTTGTTGATAAATCACTCATATCTATTAAAGGCAGGGAATTGAGTATGCATGATCTAATACAGGACATGGGCAAAGAGGTTGTTAGGCAAGAGGATCCATCAAAACCTGGTCAACGCAGCAGATTATGGTTTCATGAAGATGTTATTGAAGTACTAAATGAAAATTCAGTAAGATCCTTATCATTATTTTCTTTCTTATACATACATTATAGTCTGCATGTAAAATTGGCAGTATCTAATTAATGTTATTTCCACTGTACTCGTTTTAAAGGGAAGTGGAAAAATTAAAGGCATAATACTTGATCCCCCTCACCAAGAGGAAATAGAGTGGAGTGGTACTGCCTTTGAAAAGGTAGATAATCTCAGAATTCTCATCATTAAAAGTGCACGCTTTTCACAAGCACCTACTCATCTTCCGAATAGTTTAAGGTTGCTTGATTGGGAGGAGTACCCTTCAGAGTCTTTCCCACCAGGTTTTAATCCCAGGAAAATTGTTGTCTTCAACTTACGGCACAGTCGTCTCAGACTGGCTGAGCCATTCAGGGTATGTATTTTGCTTTTAATTTTATACACGTAACTGACAATCATTCAGTTTATGACTTGAGTCAAAAAATCAATATAATTTAACAGCAGTGTCACTCAACTATTTTATCTGAAATTTGCTTTTGCAGAAATATGAATATTTGACGACCATGGATTTTTCATATTGTGAAGTCATTACTCAAATACCTGATATGTCCGGAGTCCCAAATATAAGAGAATTGAGACTTGAAAACTGTGGCAATCTGGTCGAGGTTCACAAATCTGTCGGATATCTTAATAAGCTGGTTAGTTTAGATGTTAGTCATTGCATCAACCTTACAAGCTTTCCACGTGAAATCCAGATGACATCTCTCGAATCTATTTACCTAGAAGGTTGCATAAGACTTGACCACTTCCCCCATATATTGGGAAAAATGGATGCTCTAACATGTATTAAGGCAAATAACACTGCCATTGAAAAGCTGCCACATTCCATTGGTAATCTTACAAGACTTTCCCAATTGGAAATGCGTTCTGATGTAAAGCATATTAGGGAACTACCAAGGAGCTTATTCATGCTGCAAAACCTTCACTTCTTAGTTTTCAAGCCTAGTACTCATCACATTCGAAAATCAATTCGAAAATGTTTGAGACAACTATCATTCCAATTTTATCGCAAGTTCCCTAAGGAAAGTCTAAGACAAGTCAAATCAATGCAAGAGAGTCATTCAGCAGTAATTTGTGGTCCAAAGTTGTCTAACTTGACCCTCCCCAACTGTGGTCTCTTGGATGCAGATCTTTACCTCATTCTTACTTGTTTTCAAAGCTTGGAAATGTTATTTCTATCAGGGAACGATTTCGTTTCCCTCCCACCATGCATTGCACAACTTCATAAGTTGCGGCTGCTTGATGTGAGTGACTGCAAGAAGCTTCGAGACATTCCAGAGATTCCATCAAATTGGAAGAAAATAAAGGCACAAAATTGTGCATCATTAACAACTGAGTCATCAAGCCGGTTATGGTCACAGGTTCTTCTATTTCTTCTCATTTTATTCTTAAATAATGCTAGAGTAGATATAGGAATATTCATGAATTGACTCTAGAGTGTTTTTAGTTTTGGATTTTGAATCTCACAATTTACTTTCCTCTTAAGACTATTCATAAAAAAAAAAAACTGAGTAATTTTAAATTCACTCACTCGTAAAATATTGGGTTGGGTTTGGTTATTTTACCAACACAAGCACGTATGCTCCCGTAAAAAAGAAAAAGAAAAAAAAAGCATGTATCCAGGTTGGTTAGATTGGGTTGGGTTTACAAATTGAACAAAAAAGAAATCAACCACTAAATTAAACATGAGAAATTTAAATCTGTTAATTAATCCGGATTATGATTAAATCATTTAGACTCAACTAAAAGTTAACAATTAAACACACATAAAGTTCAATTAGATAAGACTTAAAGCACTTAGAGTGTAGAAATAATCGACAGATCACGGGCCTATCCCACCACCAGCAGCCACCCTACCCTCCTTTTGACGGAGCTGGCCCTTCGCATCAGTATCAAGCTCCAACGGTTCCAGATGATGATAGCGGTGGAGACACTAAGGTCTTTGTTGATGTTGATGATAAGTAGCTTGCCATATTCAGGGCAGTCTCCAGTATTTTCTTGTCATTTATTCTTCTTTTATGTATGGTACAGTGCGGACAATGTTTCCCTCAAGTTTGGAGGGTGTCTTAGTATTTTGGTATATATATTGACTTTTTATTAGTGTTAAAATATTATTGGTTTAATTTTTGATATTTTCAGAATTATTTTTTGTTTATTATATGAGTTGGTGCACATAATGGTTGATTTGCATGATTGATTCTAGTGAAATTATTTGAATGCATAACATGATACCATTTGCTAGTGTAATGATTGCCCAATGATAATTAGGGATGCAAATTCATCTCAAATTTTTCTGTGAATCCCTATGTGATCTTTGGTGCATGCCAATCAATCTTGATTCTTTTTATGCATGATAAATTTTACATTCCTATGCTTGTTTGGCTTTGGATTGGATTTGAGTGCTTTTCTAGAGAATGCTTATGGCTAGTATATGTGGATATGTCTTGTATCTCTGAAATTGTTTTGTAACTCTCTTGAAGCGAAATCCTAAATTGTGCATGATTGAGAAAATGATTAGGGCAATCTTTGGACCATTTGAGACTTTCAAGCTTAACCCTACATGATGATATCCATAGTTCCCCTTTGAAGCTTTTTAATTGTTGGCCTTATTTGTTTTTCACTACCATTATGTTCGTTACCATGTTAACCATTCTAATGCATGTGAAAGCATTGCATTTTCTTCCTACCATAATGTCTGTTGAGTGCATGATATGTTGTTTCTTGAAGTGAGTTCAGTGATTAGGGGTATTAATATTTTTAATACAAAAATGAGCCTGAAAGAACCAATTGCAATAAAAGAAAAAGTAATTGCTTTGTAAAAGTGAAAGAAAGAAAAAGAGAAAAGAGACAAGCAAAACAAAGAAAAGAAAGAAGAAAAGTTAAAATGAAAAGCATTGCATGGTTCTGGCCAGTTTTGATATTCCATTGTTGAATACCTGCTATTTTCACTTGTTCTCAAGTCTTGAAACCGCATATCTTTGTTTCTCAATGTTTGTTTGTTATTCTTTCCCCTTTCTTCTTCACCCCATGACCATTGGTCTTACATTACAAGCTGACAAAGCTCCTTTTGATCCCTAATTATGTGTGATTTACATTAGTGAAGAGAAAGTTGCATCACAATCTTATGGATTCTCTTAATTTGTCTCCATTTGTCTGCTCATAAGTTTATTCGGTTGAGTATGCTTTGAACTGAAGAGGTTAGACTTGCATGTTTGAAGGAAATAAACTAGGCATGATTTGAAGCTTTAATTGTTAGTGTGATGAGGCTTATGTATGTGTGGACCAAATTTTTGAGGCATGCATATTCTTTGAGGTTTAATGCAATCATCATACACTGGTGTTGAAACTGAGTTTGTCTTTGCATGTGTAGTCTGACTATGTTTTGATCGAGGACTAGCAAAATCTCAGGTATGGGGGTGTGATAACTCCATAGAATGTAGGTATCTGTGTCCTGTCTCTATGCATTATTAGTTGCTTTGTCCTTGTTGTTAGGCATTGTTGGAGGACTTTAGCCTCATTTTCATGTAAAATTCATATTGAAGTCTTCCTCTCTAATCTTGCTTTAACTTTTCCTAATCTTTGATTGGTTTGAGCTTGATTACATTTGTATTTGACTAGTTAATTTCTCAATTGCATGATGAGTCCAAAAGAACCAAATTGATGCAAGTCAAGGCCCTGCATTAGAAGAGAAATCAAAAAACAAATTCCAGTACATCACGTTGCGGCGCTGGAATGCTTACGCCATGACGTCTTGCTCTCTGTCTGTGCACCCTGTCATCCTGAGGCTGTCATGCCATGGCGCAAGGAATTGAATGTCGCAACACTTGTGCCCTAATTTTCTACGCGCCGCGGTGCATATTGTGTAATGTCGCGACGTGATGCGCTAAATCTGTGCGTCTATAAATACGTGGAACACAGATTTCAGAGCGCTCCCTCTCTCTCTTCTCTCTCATTTTCGCAGTGCTCTCCCTTCCACCTCTCTTATCACATTTTAGGGCTTTTGCCCATTAGAGAATCCAGCAGCTAGGAAGGCATTTTAGGGTTGATAGAGGATTAAAAGAGCCAAGATTGGAAGTCATCTTCATTTTGGAAGGAGATTCGAGCTTCAAGGCTCAACCTATTGGGGCTTCTTCTTCTGTTTCTTCTTTTCTCTCTCTCTCTCTCCTATTTATCTTGAATATGGATTTTTGTATTACATTTTCGTATTCATTGAGTAACTAGTTGTGTTGAGTGTATTCTTTGAATCTCCCTTTGAATATTGATTGATTTGTACCCCTTTTGAGTTTATATGAAAGATTTGGGTTTTCTTCTATCATATTATGATTATTGCTCTTATTTGTCTGATCAACTTGTAGGTGATTTGTTAAAATCTATTGAGCCTAGACATAGGACTTTAGGTTTTAGATCATTTGTATGTTAGATGCACATTCGATTTCATTCCAATGGTAGAATAGGTTAATAAAATTGACGTATACCTATTAGTCGTGCATAGTCTTAGTTGAGAATTGATCTTAATGCTTGTTGTTTGCTGTGGTTCTCATAGATGCATAGTGAATTAAGTAAATAGCATAGAGTTAATTGTCCTAGACAGAGGCTTTTAACTAAGTTAGTTTCTCAGGCTAACCTAATCTAATCGTTTGTGTGCTCAAAAGGATTGCATGTTTTCAGTTGAAAAAGGGGGTGAAAAAGGATTCCATATGTTCTCTATTTATCTTTATTTTTCTTTATGCATTGTAGTTTATCTATAAAACCCCTTTTTCAATTTACGTTTGCTTGAATAGAATTAATTAAGCTCTAGATTTATATTTAGCTTTGGAAGTTACCATAGTCCCTGTGGAGACGAACTTACTTATCATTTTTATTACTTGAGTGACCGTGCACTTGCGGTTAGCAAAAAGAGCGAAAATCGACGTGGTTGGTTTCCGCCCAGCAATATTGATTAATTTTGATAATTGACCATAAATCATTGAATAAAACTTTATTAAACTAATATTTGAAATTGCATCAAAAGAGTTCAAGTGAAGTCTGGCCCCTAACACTTTCATATCATTACCATAGTGTTTTCTTTTATTTGCATTCTTATTAATTCTCATTATTCAATAGCTTGAATAGTGTTTGATTTGGCGAATTTAATAATTGTCAACATAATCATCATGGGAATGATATCTTACTCATTTTTTTTATTATTTTTGCGATTTAGTGCACTTGCCAATATTACAACAATGACAATGGAGATATTTTGCTTGTTTGTCTTTATGTTTATGATCTTATTTTCACTGGAACTAATCCTACTTTGTTTGAAGAATTCAAGAAAGCTTTGGCACATGAATTTGAGATGACCGATATTGGGCTCATGTCATACTATTTAAGCCTAGAGGTGAAGCAAATGGAGGATGAGATTTTTATTTCTCAAGAAGCCTATGCAAAGGAGATTTTGAATAAGTTCAACATATTTGATTGTAACTCCGTGAACACACTCATGGAATGTTGAGTTAAATTGTCAAAGTTTGATGATGTAGTGAAAGATCCCATCATTTTCAAAAGCCTTGTGGGAAGCTTGAGATACTTGACTTCGACAAGACCCGACATTCTTTTTTCAATTGGAGTATTGAGTCACTACATGAAATCGCCTACTTTTACCAATATGAAAGTTGCTCAGAGGATTCTTCGTTACCTAAAAGGTACAATTGATTTTGGGCTATTTTATTCATTTTCTAATGATTTCAAGCTTATGGGATATTGTGATAGTGATTTTGCAAGAGATATTGATGATAGAAAGAACACTACCAATTTTGTATTCTTTATGGGAGATTGTGTTATTTCATGGAGTTGTAAAAAATAATCCATTGTCACATTTTCAACTTGTGAGTTCGAGCATGTGATGGCAACTTCTTACACTTGTCATTCTATATGGTTTAGAAGGTTGTTGAAAGAAATTTATTTTCCACAAGAGAAAGCAACAAAGATTTGTATTTATAACAAATTAGTACTATCTCTTGTTAAAAATCTAGTGTACTATGATCGAAGCAAGCACATAGACACAAGATTCTATTTTATTAGAGAGTATGTTAACAACAAGGTGATTGAGCCCAAATATATGAAGACACAAGATCAAATTATTGATATTTTTATGAAGCCTCTCAAGTTTGAAGAATTTCAAAAATTGCGAGCAAGACTTGGAATGAAAAAGAAGACTTTTAATTAAGGAGGAGTGTTGATTAAAAATAATAATAATTTGAAGTTAATAGAATTTTGGTAGTTTTTAGACCTTTGATGTAGTAGTTATTGTGAGTTATGAAAATTATGAGAGTTATTCTATGAGTAATGAAAAATTATGATGTGTTATATGTCATTAGAGAGAATTATTTCTTCGGAGTTATGTAATTATAAGATGATTTATTTCATGAGTTAAAGAAAAATTACTATTATTAATTAAAGAGAGTTATATAATGTATAAGGTCTCTTTTACTTTTATAAGTATTTAATGTATTTTAAAATTTGTTAAATAAGAAATGAAAAAAATTAAAAAATGTCTCTTTTATTATTCTTCCAACTAACATCAAAGGCCTTGAAACTTGTAAGCAACATCACCAACCATGACCGAAGATGAAAATAACTGGAAAAAAAAAAAGAAAGAAAAAAAATACACTAAAACCGTGTTTAGTTACGTTCCTTAAACCATTAAGACATTGACCTTTCTTTGGTTAAACAAACAAGTCTCATTATCTGTCTCTCACGAGTGCCAGTTGTGAGGTTGTTTAGCATTAAAATTTTCCACTAATGGGACAAACGATATGCCCAAGTTGTAGTTGAAGGGTATCTAGATTCCTTAATAATTTGCAAGCACAACAAAAGGACCTTTTCGTTTTACTCAGACCCGTGACTCGTTTGTGATCTTTCACGAAATTACTTAGCATAATTTCGTTGGTAGATCCAAGAGGGTTAAAGTATCCTATTCATATCTCAAGAATCCAAAGACGTGTATATATGTGCCCGCGTATTATGCTGTCTGTGACTCGTTTGTGATCTTCCACGAAATTTGGATCTAAGGTATATATATATATATATATGTGCGCGCGTATTATGCTGTCAGACCTGCATGTGACTCGTTTGTGATCTTCCACGAAATTTGGATCTGAGGTATATATATATATATGTGCGCGCGTATTATGCTGTCAGACCTGTGACTCGTTTGTGATCTTCCACGAAATTACCTGCATATTTTCGTAGGTGGATCCAAGGGAGTCAAAGTATCATATTCATATCTCAAGAATCCAAAGACGTGTATATATGCGCGCGCTGGGCATTGTCATGCAGTGAAGCACATACTTCCAATACTCTACTTGTAGTACTATTACAGTACAGTCATGGCAAATCATGGTGCAATTTCTGAATCCAAGTTTAGCTATGACGTTTTCCTTAGTTTTAGGGGTGAAGACACCCGTCACACGTTTACAAGCCATCTCTATAATGCTTTGTGCCAGAAGAGAATCATCACCTTCATGGATGATGAGAAACTGAGGTTGGGAGAACAAATTCGATCTGCTCTTCATAAAGCCATTGAAGAATCAAAGATTTCAATTATTGTTTTCTCTAAAAATTATGCAGATTCCACATGGTGTCTTGATGAACTTGTCAAGATCCATGAATGTCAGAAGGAAAAGAACCAGATCGTCTTTCCAATCTTCTACGAAGTGGAACCCTCAGACCTACAGCATCAAGAAAGTAGTTATGGTAAAGCCATGACTCGGCATGGAACTAGGTTAAATGATCCCGTGAGGGTGGGCAAATGGCGGTCAGCTCTCGATGACGTATCTAACTTAACAGGATATCATTTGAAAGAAGGGTATGTAAATATGTTATTTTCTCCAATCTCTCTTCAGGTTATAAAATGTTTGGTACTTGTTAATTTAACTATAATTGGGACAACGAGGAATGGATATCTACACACATAGCAAGTTGGATGTTGTGGGGATTGGGGGGAGGGGCATAGCCCCTTCACAACCATAACTACGATCACCCTGTCTATATATATATATATATATATATATATATATATATATATATATATTCTTGAATATCTGTAGAAACGAGAAACAGTCTTCTAATAATTTTTGCGACATCTGTTTATCCATCTCCTTTGTTGAAGTTTGGCTATTTTTAACTTGAGTGTACTTTTGAATCTTGTGCGATAATAAATTCTTATTGCACAGGTTAGTGCAGTTGTTTTTTTTCTTCTATTTGGTGCTCATGGGTAAGGGACTAAATTAAGGACTTCCTCTTTTGCGGATGACCGCTTGAACTACTGCACAAGTGGCGTTAGTTCAGGTTAATTAATTTGTCGGAATATGCTAAATCCCACGAAGTGGGAGAGCAGGATTTGCATTTTATGGATAATACATTTCTTAAATAAATAATAATTACAATTACTCAACTTTTATCCGTATTTGTTCCTTCGTGTGCATTTTACGAAATACGGTTTCGTAGTATACAGCAGTGCTGTTGATTTGTCTATTATTTTGACTAAAGAAATCGTGATTAATTAAAAGAAAATAAAATTCAGCAAAATCAGCTTGATGATTTGAAGAGACTGTATATTTATCTGCAGGAACGAATTCAAGTTAATTCAAGAGATTATTAGCAAGATCTCCATTATAGTATCTCCTAAAGATTTAGATATTAATGAGCACGTAGTTGGACTGGAGTACCGAGTTGAAGAATTGAAGTCACTTCTAGCAATTGAGTCTAGTAATACCACTTGCATGTTGGGGATTTATGGAACTGGTGGAATTGGCAAGACGACACTTGCCAAAGTTTTGTATAACTCCATTTCCAACCAGTTTGAGGGTGCATGTTTTCTTTTCAATATCAGAGAAACTTCAAATCAAGACAAGGGCCAATTACGTCTACAACAAATGCTCCTGTCAGAGTTTCCTGAGGAGGGAAAAATGGAGTTGGGCAGTGTTGATAAAGGAATCTCTACTATAAAAGATAGACTTGGAAAAAAAAGAGTTCTTATAGTGCTTGATGACGTTGATAAGATTGAACAGTTAAAAGAATTGGCTGGAGAACGTGATTGGTTTGGTTCTGGGAGCAGGATCATTATAACAACAAGGGATAAACATTTGCTAGATGTTCGTCAGGTCGAAATGAAATATGAAATGAATGTGTTAAACGACCCTGAGTCTCTCGAGCTCTTTTGTCAGAATGCCTTCAAAAAGAGCCGTCCTGCACCAACCTATGAAGACCTGTCCAATCGTGCAATACGTTATGCCAAAGGCCTTCCATTAGCTTTAAAAGTAATAGGCTCTCATTTGTTTGGTAAAAATTTAGAAGAATGGAAGTCTGCATTGGACAAATATGAAGGGAGTCCACATAAAGGTATTCAAAGTATTCTCAGAATAAGCTAATAGTCTGTACTACAATGAAAGGGATATTTTCCTCGACATTGCATGCTTCTTCAAAGGGCAGAGATTGGAATAAAAGACTCAATTATAATTTTTTTTAGTTTAAAGATTTATTTGAATTATTCTAAAAAATTTAGAAATTTATAGAGTAATTATCTCTTAAAAATAATAATAATTTGAAGTTAATAGAAATTTGGTGATTTTTAAACTTTTAATGTAGTAGTTATTATGAGTTATAAAAATTATAAAAATTATTGTATGAGTAATGAAGAATTGAGAATTATTTCTTTGAAGTTATGAAATTATAAGATGATTTATTTCATAAGTTAAAAAAAATTATTATTATTAATTAATTAGAGTTATATAATATATAAAACCTTTTTTATTTTTATAAATATTTTATGTACTTTAAAATTTATTGAGTAAAAAATAAAAAAAAATAAAAAAATATCTCTTTTATTATTCTTCTGTACTAACATCAAAGGCCTTGAAACTTGTGAGCAATATCACCAACCATGACCGCAGATGAAAACAACTGGAAAAAAAAAAAAACACTAAAACCGTGTTTAGTTACATTCCTTAAACCATTAAGACGTTGACCTTTCTTTGGTTAAACAAACAAGTCTCATTATCTGTCTCTCACGAGTGCCAGTTGTGAGGTTGTTTAGCATTAAAATTTTCCACTAATGGGACAAACGATATGCCCAAGTTGTAGTTGTTGGGTATCTAGATTCCTTAATAATTTGCAAGCACAACAAAAGGACATTTTCGTTTTACTCAGACCCGTGACTCGTTTGTGATCTTTCACGAAATTACTTAGCATATTTTCGTTGGTAGATCCAAGAGGGTTAAAGTATCCTATTTGTCAATAATAATGTCATATTAGTCAACAATAATTAAATCACACACATGACATCATCTATTGCCAAGTGATTATATGGCTAATACTTCTTTATTACTAGCCAAATAAATGGTGTAGCCTAGAATCACCAAAGACAAGTCTTCCTCTCCTATAAATAGGTGCTTTAGAAGACATTCTAGGCATTCCATTCTTCAAGCTCTTATCTAAGCTTTGAAGTCTATTCTCCTTTCTCTAATAGTGAGTTTGTGCTTAGTGAGAGTGTTGAGGGTTAATACACTTGAGAGTGTTCTTTGGGTGTAAATGCATTTTGGGTTGTGTGGAATATTTTGGTTAGTGTTCGTTATAATACTATTTTGTCATATAGTGAAAAAAATTTTATTGCTCTCTAATCGTGGACGTAGGCGAATTTGACGAACCACATTAAAGTCTCGGTGTCCTTTAAATTTCTCACTCCATTATTTCTCCATAATGGCACTCTGTTACCACAAACTGGTATTAGAGCTTTCTTGGTTATGAAGGTGACAGATTTTTCAAAGAAATTTTTAGTATGCTCTGTGGTTGCAACGTTGTTTGATCTTCCACATCTGAAAAGAATTACTCTTTAGTTGTTTGGCTAAAAGCATTTCTTGTACATTCGATTGTATTGTGTATGTCAGAATTGTAGTAGTGCGGTGGTGCATGTCCAAGGAGGTTCTGGTTAGGAAAGATTTGGTATTTAAGTGTGTCCATTGATGACTCACCTCTCTTTCCTGTGAATTTACTTGTTCCACTATTCATGGATAATTACACTATTCTAATATACAATATAATTTATTTGTACAAAAGAGATGGCTATTGCCAAATTTGATGTGGAGAAATTTAATGGTGAAAATGATTTCAGTCTATGGCGGCTGAAGATGTGGGCTCTGATGGTGCATCAAGGTCTTGCAAAACCCTTGACTGGTAGGGACACTCTGTCGGAATCTCTATCAAACAGAGAGAATGATGATATTTTGGAAAAGGCACATAGTGTGATTCTATTGTGCTTAGGAGATGAAGTCTTGCGAGAAGTTTCTGAAGAAGATACTGCTGCCAAAATATGGTTGAAGCTAGAAAGCTTGTACATGACCAAGTCACCCACAAACCGACTTTATTTGAAGAAGAAACTATACACTCTTCAATTGCAAAGAGGTAAACCCATCAAAGAGCACTTAGATGAATTTAATAGAATTATTCTTGATTTAAAAAATATAGATGTCAAGATTGAGGATGAAGATCAAGCAATAAATCTATTGTGTTCTTTGCCAAACTCCTATGAGAACTTCATTGATACTATGATGTATGGCCGCAATACTCTTACCATGGAGGAAGTCAAGGCCGCATTGAACTCTAAGGAGTTAAAGAAAAAGGTATCTGAAAATAGAAGTGATGGCTCTGGGGAGAGTTTATTGGCAAGAGGAAGAACAGAAAAAAGAAGTTCTGGTGGCTCTAGTAGCAAGAGCAATAGAGGTAGATTTAGATCAAAATCTAAATCTAGAAAACTAAAATGCTTTCATTGTAAAAAAGAAGGGCACTTCAAGAAGGATTATCCGAAGCACAAAGGAAAAGAACATTTTTCTGACTTTGGAAATGCTGCAGCAGCAGGAAGCTACGATAGTGTTGATGTTCTTACAGTCTCTGAACTTGACTCAGGTAATGAGTAGATCCTTGATTCGGGCTGTTCATACCATATGTCCCCTCATAAGGATTGGTTCACAACTTACTAATCCTTAGAAGGAGGAAAAGTGGTTTTGGGCAACAACAAAACCTGCAAGGTCATTGGTATAGGCACGATAAAGATCAAGATGTTTGATGGAGTCGTGAGAACATTGATAGACGTTAGACATGTTCCAAAATTGAAGAAAAACTTAATTTCCTTGGGTACGCTAGACTCCAATGGCTACAACTACAAAGGTGAAGGTGGAGTCATACGACTCTCAAAAGCTGTTCTTGTCGTAATGAAAGGGAGGAAAGCCAATGGCATCTAATTACTAGATGGGAACACAGTTACCAGAACTGTTGGTTTATCATCAACATCTGATGATGATGTCACCAAGTTATGGCATATGCGTCTTGGGCATATCAGTGAGAGGGATCTGATAGAGTTTAGTTAGCAAGGATTGCTCTGTGGCCAAAAGACCGAAAAGTTAGACTTCTATGAGCACTGTGTCTTTGGAAAACAGTCTCGGGTGAAGTTTAGTACGTCTATTCACAGGACGAAAGGTACGGTGGATTATATTCACGCAGACCTATGGGGTCCTTCCTAAGTTCCCTCTCATGGTGGTGGCAGATATATGTTAACCTTCATTGATGATTATTCAAGGAAGGTATGGGTGTTTATTTTAAAACACAAAGATGAAGTCTTTGTGAAGTTCAAATAGTGGAAAGCTTTAATTGAAAAGCAGACTGGGAAGCAAATCAAGCGATTAAGAACGGACAATGTTTAGAATTTTATGGAGGAGAATTCAACAAGTTTTGCAAGGATCATGGTATTGTTAGACATCGTATCGTGAGATACTCTCCACAACAGAATGGGCTTGCAGAACGGATGAACAAAACGTCACTACAAAAAAAAACTCTAAATTGTAGAGGTTTTATTGCGGGGGTTATCAAATGCTGTAAACCAATACAAATTGCAGGAGTTTTTTTCTTCTATCAGCAAAGGTTATTAACCCCCTCGCAAATTAAAAATTGCTGATTTTTTTTTACTTTACCCTCTTTCTGATTTCGTTCCTACTTCTGATTTCACTCTCACACCCTTTCTCTCTCCCTCTCTCCATTTGAACCCTTCACCATTTCTGCCTCCTCTCGCTCTCATTCTTGCTCTCACTCTCTCCATATCAACCCTCTCACTCACTCGCCCTCGCCCTCTCCCTCTCACTCTCGTTGTCGCAAGTCCAGATCTGGCCTCAGCACAGCGCCGTGAAACCCGCGCCACTATCACATACCCGTCTCTCCTGCCTCTGCTCCACTTTCTCTCCAAATCGCAGCAACTCTTGGTCTCTGTTAGGGCTCTGTGGCACGCATCTTTTCTATCTAGGTTTGGCCCCAAAAATCTTAGGTCCCTGTTAGGGCTATGTCAGAACGTAGGTCCCTTATTCTTAGCCCCATTCTCTCTGTTTTTATGTTCTGTTCTAGGCCCTAAAAAAGACCCAAAGCACTCTCATAGGGTTTCTCATGAACTCTATCAAGTAAAAAAAAAAGTATTCCATGCATTGCTTTTTTTAAGGAAAAAATAGTAATAATAATGTGGCAATTATTCTTTTGGTGGTTTGTTAATTAATATGATTTGTGATCTGTGTTTTGGATCAACAGATTGATACCTGGTGTGAAGAGTTACATGGACGCCGAAAAATGGAAGATCAGCTGTAGTGTAATTTTATTATTGAATTGAAATTGAATTTGAATTTGATTCTCGGAGATATTCTATTCTATGCACATTACATGTTTGTTTATCAGATTAGACAGATTAGTGGTTAGTTCAATTTTGTGTGTTTTTGAAATTGCAAAGCTTTTGAGATAGGAGAACTTGAACCAAGCAGTTTCTCCTTGCAGGGTAGTCTATGCCATTTTGGTTACAAGGCCCAGTTGGGTTGTTTGTTAAATTCAAACAAAGGGTTCAATCTGTTGCATAAGCGTTATGAATACTTGGTTTAGTTTGTGGACCTAAGTGTCAATAACATAGCGAATGTGCTTTTTGCGAATAGAGTTACACTTTTTTGTTTCTTTGTTAATAACTGGGTGTACACTTTGTTTTAACAATTTGTTGCTTTCTTTAAGCCATGGATCATGTATGGTGACTAATTTTGTTGTAAATATGGTCATTGGGCACACTGGTTGTGGATAAGTTGTAGTCTGATAGTAAATCTAAAAGAGAAGGTTGGAAAACAGATTTACCAAGCACGGGACTAGGGATATCTGTACTTGAGAAAATGAGAGAGGAGAAAAGAAATGATACAATTTGGCAAGGCAAATGCTCTGGTGCAGTGTATGTTAGTTATTTTGGTAACATTAAATGTTAAATTCTGATTATTATGCTTGGGATGCTTTCCATTTGATTGTACTTATGACTGATGACTTCTGTTCTGTTATTATTATTATTTTTAAATTTGTTTATTTCTTACAGCTATATTGAAGGAAATGAATCTGATGGACATTTTTCTCTGATAAATGAGGCATGCTCAATTAAGACCTGGAAGAGTTTTCAGTTTTATTTTTATCTTTCTGTCAATATGAATTTGTGATATACTGATTGACAAATATGTTATCAGAGTTTTCACTTTGACTTGCATTGGCTTTTGCATTTTTATATTTTCTCTCATTGTCTCTCTTTCTTTATCTCTTTATAGTTTCTTACCAAATGTCTTTTATTATTTTAATCAGGTGATATTTCAAGTGAACCTACTACCCCATTGGATGCAAGAAGATCATTTGGTGGTAACAACACAAACCACCAACAACATATTTAGTGTTGATTTTTTATGTTCATTTGTTGTGGCACTACTTTAGGTTATTAAGGATTTTAAGTTGTAAGTTTAGGTTACAAGGGATGAATTTATTTAGCTTATTATGAATTCGAACTTGAGTGGTTTATGTTACCATGAATATTTTTAATGCAATTTGATTCACATTTATATCAACAATTTTATACAATTAATTATTTTGATTGTGCATCCTAAACGTTATTAGAATTAAAAATTAAATATACAGTAATTTTTTTTATCTTTTTTTTGAAATTGCGGCGATTTTCAACCTTGGCAATTTTTTGGTAAACAAAATCAGGCAATTAGATAGTGGAGGTTAAAAACTACTGCAAATTTTAAAAAAAAATTGTTGCAAATTATGCGAGTTTTAAACCGCAGCAAATTAATCACTATTGTGGGGGTCGCTGAAAAATCGCCGCAATATATTGCGACGAATGTAAATGCAGCATTTTTTAAAACCGTCGCAATTTAATTTGCTGGGGTTAAAAACTGCCGCAAATTGTAAAAAAAAACCGCCACAATTTAGCATATTTTTTGTAGTGCGTTGATAGAACGAGTAAGGTGTATGCTTTCAAATGTTGGGCTATCAAGAGAGTTCTGGGCTGGAGCTATTAACACAGGTTGTTACTTAGATGTCCATATTCGGCAATTAGTTTAAAGACTCCCTAAGAGATATGGTTAGGTACTATTGCTAACTACGAAAATCTGAGAATTTTCGGTTGTCCTGCTTATGCTCGTGTCAATGATGGCAAACTTGAGCCAAGGGCAAAGAAATGCATTTTTCTTGGATATCCTGAAGGCATGAAGGGATACAAGTTATGGTGTCCAGACACAAGAAAGTGCATTATTAGCAGAGACATGACCTTTAATGAAGCTGAGATGCTAAAACCTAATGAGAGGTCATCTATAGAAAAAGAAAATACTAGTGCCGAGAATAAGGTGGAGCTTTCAAAAGAAACTACTCAAGATCTAGTTGATGAAGAAGAGTTAGACCCTATTGAGGAACAAGACACACAACAATTACAGCATTATTAACTAGCTATAGACAGGAAAATGAGAGAAGTTAGACCTTCCCAAAGGTATAGCTATGAGGATTTAGTCTCATATGCTCTAAACGTTGCAAGTAACACTGACAACTGTGAACCCCAATCATACCAAGAAGCTATCAATAGCAAGGATGCTGCTCAATGGATTGCTGTAATGACTGAAGAGATTGAATCCCTTCACAAGAATCATACTTGGGAGATAGTCAAAAGGCCAGAGAATCAGAAGATTGTCGAAAGTAAATGGGTCTTCAAGAAGAATGAGGGAATTCCTGGAGCCGAAAATGCAAAGTTTAAAGCACGACTTGTGGCCAAAGGCTTCACATAGAGAGAAGGTATCGATTTCAATGAAGTCTTTTCTCCTGTGATGAAACATAGTTCTATTCGGGTCCTACTTGCCATCGTAGCTCAGTTTGATCTAGAATTGGAGCAGCTGGATGTTAAAACAACATTTTTGCATGGAGAATTAGAAGAGCAAATATATATGAACCAGCCATAGGGATTTGAAGTCCAAGGTAAAGAAGATCATGTTTGCCTCTTAAAGAAATCTCTGTATGGCCTGAAACAGTCTCCTAAACAGTGGTATAAGCAGTTTGACACTTTCATGCTTAGAAATGACTACTGTAGGAGTAAGTATGATAGTTGTGTGTGCTATAAGAAGCTCATGGATAGGTCATTCATCTATTTGCTCCTATATGTTGATGACATGTTGATCGCTTGTAAAAGCATGTCTGAAATCAACAGTTTAAAAGCTCAGTTAAGTGGAGAGTATGATATGAAGGATTTGGGAGCTGCAAAGAAAATACTGGGGAAGGAAATTCACAAGGATAAAAAAATAGGTATGTTATTCCTATCACAAAAGGGGTATGTAGAAAGGGTACTGAAATGCTTCGATATGCAAAACTCAAAGCCTGTTAGTACTCCACTCGCAGCTTACTTCAAACTTTCGATGGCGTTGTCACCACAATCTGAGGCAGAAAAGGAGCAAATGTCCCATGTTCCATATGCTAGTGTTGTTGGTAGTATCATATATGTCATGGTGTGTACTAGGCCAGATCTTTCAGACGTTGTCAGTGTGGTAAGCAGGTACATGGGAGATCCAGGAAAAATCCATTGGCAAGCAGTAAAATGGATTTTGTGCTACTTGAAGGGTACTACTAATGTCAACTTGGTTTATGAAAACCATAATGACACTACTAGGTGGGTTGTCGAATATGTGGATTCAGATTATGCTAGAGAGCTAGACAAGAGAAGGTCTTTGACTGGATATGTTTTCATTCTTCATGGATGTACCATCAGTTGGAAAGCATCATTGCAATCAATTGTCGTTTTGTCAACAATTGAGGCAAAGTACATTGCAGTTATAGAAATAGTAAAAGAAGCACTTTGGCTTAAAGGTTTGGTTGGAAATTGGGGATACCATCACAAGATACAACAGTTTACTGTGCTAGCCAAAGTGTCATACATCTAACAAAAAATCAGATGTACCACGAAAGGACCAAACACATTGATGTCAGGATGCACTTAATCAGAGATGTGATAGCACAAGTTGATGTGTAAAATCTTGAAGATTTCAACACTAGAGAATCTAGCAGATATGGTGACCAAGCCAGTGCCAACAACCAAGTTCAGACATTATCTGGACTTGTTGGTGTTTCTAGTAAGTGATACCTTGAGTGGGGAGCAGTTGAAGAAAAAAAAACTATGGACTCTTTTAGCCAAGGTGGAGATTTGTCAACAATAATGGCTAAATGATTAAGCCAACAATAATGTCATATTAGTCAACAATAATTAAGCCACACACATGGCATCATCCATTGCCAAGTGATTATGTGGCTAATACTTCTTCATTATTGGGCAAGTAAATGGTGTGGCCTAGAATCACCAAAGGCAAGTCTTCCTCTCCTATAAATAGGTGTTGTAGAAGACATTCTAGGCATCTCATTCTTCAAGCTCTCATCTAAGCTTTGCAGTCTCTTCTCCTTTCTCTAATAGTGAGTTTGTGCTTAGTGAGAGTGTTGAGAGTTAATACACTTGACTATTCTTTTGGTGTAAATGGGTTTTGGGTTGTGAGAAATATTTTGGCTAGTGTTCCTTGTAATACCATTTTGTCATATATTGGAAATTTTCTTACTGCTCTCTAGTCGTGGATGTAGGAGAATTTGCCGAACCACGTTAAAGTCTCAATGTCCTTCAAATTTCTCACTCCATTATTTCTCTATAGCGGCACTCTATTACCACAAACTGGTATCAGAGCTTTCTTCGTTATGAAGGTGACATATTTTTTAAAGAAATTCTTAATATGCTCTATGGTTGCAACGTTGTTTGATCTTCCACATCAGAAAAAAAAATTACTCTTTGGTTGTTTAGAGAATTTACATGATTGAGGATTGTGTCATTTCAACTATTCTTGGAGAATCTAGTCATTGAATTTTTGTATTAAACACTTAGATGCTTATTATAGCTCTAATTAGGTGAACTTGGTATTAGGAATTCATAGCAATTGGTTCATTGATGAATATAGTTATAGTGTATTTTGAATAAAAGTATATTGTGTACGCATAGAATGTGATGAATGAATTTAATGAACTAGAACTATACATTTGTTGTTGTATATTTGAGACTATGATGCCTCTTGATTATGTTTGACTTGATGTTTAATTGATATTTGGATGTAATTGGTATGGTTCACTTGTGTGAACTTGTGGAATGTGATGAAATTTATTGATATTGCTCCTTGATTATTGATGTGAAAATTGGCAAGTGCACCGAATCACAAAAAGTAATAAAGTAGTGAAAAGAGTATCGTCCCACGAGAATTATATTGTCAATTACCAATTTCGTTAAATTAATACTATTTAGATTTCACAAAAAGGTGAGATTTGACAAAAGAAAGAATAAAACAATTAAAGGAAAGAAATTAAAAATAAACAAAGTAAATCAAAACGATTAAACAATGGTTGAAAACAATGATGGGAAAGTGTTAGGGTTCAGAGAACTCGTCATATGCAAATCAAAACAGTGATTTAATTAAGTTCTATTTCATTATTTAAGATCAATTCCTAAATTTAATCAATATTGTTTGTCCCAAAATAGGCCGCAAGTGCACGGGTCGTACAAGTAATAAAATGAAGAGTAAAGATCGTTCCCTCGAGAATAAGTTTACTTCCAATACTAAGTATTAACCAATAGCTTATATAATTCTATTCAAGAACATAAAAAATTAGAAAAGAAACATAAACTAAAGTGGTAAAGATAATGGTTAGAGTTTAGGAAAATCCTTCTTTACCCCTTACTTCAACCAACAACAAGCAATCCTCTTCATAAATATGAATGCAATGATTAAGTTAGCTTGAGAATCTACTTTAGTTGAAAGCCGATGTCTAAGAGTCAATCAATCATTGCTTCATTTACCTAATCCACTATGTTTTCATGAGAATTAGTACAAACTCCACTCATTAAGATTTATTCTCAAACACCCGCTATGCATGACTAAGAAGTATATTTCAATTCAATTAGCGAATCAACTCATTCCGCCGTTGGAATGGAATCGAACATGCATCAACCATACATATGATCTCAAATCTCTTTCACTTCTATAAGTATCTTATATACTTTGGAGTTTGTTGAATAAGAAATAAAAAAAATTAAAAGTGTCTCTTTTATTATTATTCTCCACTAACATCAAAGGCCTTGTGAGCAACATCACCAACCATGACCGAAGATCAAAACAATTGGGAAAAAAAAAGAAAAAAATACACTAAAACCGTGTTTAGTTACATTCCTTAAACCATTAAGACATTGACCTTTCTGTGGTTAAACAAACAAGTATCATTATCTGTCTCTCACGAGTGCCAGTTGTGAGGTTGTTTAGCATTAAAATTTTCCACTAATGGGACAAACGATATGTCCAAGTTGTAGTTGTAGGGTATCTAGATTCCTTAATAATTTGCAAGCACAACAAAAGGACATTTTCGTTTTACTCAGACCCGTGACTCGTTTGTGATCTTTCACGAAATTACTTAGCATAATTTCGTTGGTAGATCCAAGAGGGTTAAAGTATCCTATTCATATCTCAAGAATCCAAAGACGCGTATATATATATGTGCCCGCGTATTATGCTGTTTGTGATCTTCCACGTAAGTTGGATCTAAGGTATATATATATATATGTGCGCGCGTATTATGCTGTCAGACCTGCATTATATATATGCGCGCCCGTATTATGCTGTCAGACCTGCATGTGACTCGTTTGTGATCTTCCACGAAATTACCTAGCATATTTTCATTGATAGATCCAAGGGGGTGAAAGTATCCTATTCATATCTCAAGAATCCAAAGACGTATATATATATATATGTGCGCGCGTATTATGCTGTCAGACCTGTGACTCGTTTGTGATCTTTCACGAAATTACCTGCATATTTTCGTAGGTGGATCCAAGGGAGTCAAAGTATCATATTCATATCTCAAGAATCCAAAGACGTGTATATATGCGCGCGCTGGGCGTTGTCATGCAGTGAAACACATACTTCCAATACTCTACTTGTAGTACTATTACAGTACAGTCATGGCAAATCATGGTTCTGAAACCAAGTTTAGCTATGACGTCTTCCTTAGTTTTAGAGGTGAAGACCCCTGTCACACGTTTACAGGGCATCTCTATGATGCTTTGTGCCGGAAGGGAATCATCACCTTCATGGATGATGAGCGACTGAGGGTGGGAGAACAAATTGCACCTGCTCTTCTTAAAGCCATTGAAGAATCAAGGATTTCAATTATTGTTTTCTCTGAAAATTATGCAGCTTCCACATGGTGTCTTGATGAACTTGTCAAGATCCTTGAATGTCAGAAGGAAAAGAAGCAGATCGTCGTTCCAATCTTCTACAAAGTGGAACCCTCAGATGTACGGCATCAGAAAAATAGTTATGGTAAAGCCGTGACTCTGCATGGGTTCAAAAATGATTCCGAGAGGGTGGGCAAATGGAGGTCAGCTCTCCGTGACGTATCCAACATAAAAGGATATCATTTGAAAGAAGGGTATGTAAATATGTTATTTTCTCCAATCTCTCTTCAGGTTATAAAATGTTTGGTACTTGTTAATTTAACTATAATTGGGACAACGAGGAATGGATATATACACACATAGCAAGTTGGATGTTGTGGGGTTTGGGGGGAGGGGCATAGCCCCTTCACAACCATAACTACGATCCCCCTGTGTGTATATATATATATCTTCAATATCTGTAGAAATGAGAAACAGTCTTCTAATAATTTTTGCAATATCTGTTTATCCAGCTCATTTGTTGAAGTTTGGCTATTTTTAACTTAAGTCTACTTTTGAATCTTGTGCGATAATAAATTCTTATTGCACAGGTTAGTGCAGTTTTTTTTTTCTTCTATTTGGTGCTCATGGGTAAGGGACTAAATTAAGGACTTCCTCTTTTGCGGATGTCCGCTTGAACTACTGCACAAGTGGCGTTAGTTCAGGTTAATTAATTTGTCGGAAAATGCTAAATCCCACGAAGTGGAAGAGCAGGATTTGCGTTTTATGGATAATACATTTCTTAAATAAATAATAATTGCAATTACTCAATTTGTTCCTTTGTGTGCATTTTACGAAATTCGATTTCGTAGTATACAGCAGTGCTGTTGATTTGTCTATTATTTTGACCAAAGAAATCGTGATTAATTAAAAGAAAATAAAATTTAGCAAAATCAACTTGATGATTTGAAGAGACTGTATATATATCTGCAGGAACGAATTCAACTTTCAAGAGATTATTAGCAAGGTCTCCATTATAGTATCTCCTAAAGATTTAGATATTAATGTGCACGTAGTTGGACTGGAGTACCGAGTTGAAGAATTGAAGTCACTTCTAGCAATTGATTCTAGTAATACCACTTGCATGTTGGGGATTTATGGAACTGGTGGAATTGGCAAGACGACACTTGCCAAAGTTTTGTACAACTCCATTTTCAACCAGTTTGAGGGTGCATGTTTTCTTTTCAATGTCAGAGAAACTTCAAATCAATACGAGGGCCAAAAACTTCTGCTACAAACGCTTCTATCAAAGATGCTTGAGGAAGGAGAAATCCAGTTGGCAAGTGTTAATGAAGGAACCAAAACAATAAAAAGAAGACTTGGTCGAAAAAGAGTTCTTATAGTTCTTGATGACGTTGATGACATTAAGCAGTTAGAAATATTGGCTGGAGAACGTGATTGGTTTGGTTCTGGGAGCAGGATCATTATAACAACAAGGGATAAACATTTGCTAGATGCTCATGAGGTCGAAAAGATATATGAAATGAATGTGTTAAACGACCCTGAGTCTCTCGAGCTCTTTTGTCAGAATGCTTTCGAAAGGAGCCGTCCCGCACCAAACTATGAAGACCTGTCCAATCGTGCAATACGTTATGCCAAAGGCCTTCCATTAGCTTTAGAAGTAATAGGCTCTCATTTGTTTGGTAAAAATTTGGGAGAATGGAAGTCTGAATTGGATAAATATGAAGGGAGTCCACATAAAGGTATTCAAAGTATTCTCAGAATAAGCTATGATAGTCTGGACTACAATGAAAAGGATATTTTGCTCGACATTGCATGCTTCTTCAAAGGGCAGAGATTGGAATATGTAAAAACAATACTAAAAGGGTGTGATTTCTACCCAGAAGATGGTATTAGAGTATTGGTTGATAAATCTCTTATAACTGTTGAACACAGTTGCTTAAAGATGCATGACCTAATACAAGATATGGGTAGAGAGATTGTCAAGCAGGAGGCACCAGAAAAAGCTGGTGAACGCAGCAGAGTATGGTTTCATAAAGATGTTCTTGAAGTACTGACTAAAAATACAGTAAGAACTTTGTAAACTTTCTTTCTTGATTTTTTTTCTCGTCTTGAACATTATAATTTGTGTTAAAATTGAGAATATTTAATCAATGTCACATTTAATTGCTTTAAAGGGAAGCTGTAAAATTGGAGGAATAATGTTAGATCCCCCTCAAAGAGAAGAAATTAATTGGATTGATACTGCCTTTGAGAAGATGAAGGAGCTTAGAATTCTCATTATTCGGAACACAAGCTTTTCATCTGAGCCTAGTTATTTGCCGAATCAGTTAAGGCTGCTTGATTGGAAGAACTATCCTTCACAGTCTTTCCCACCAGGTTTTTGTCCCGAGAAAATTGTGGTCTTCAATTTACGTGGAAGTTCTCTCGTTCTAGGAAATTTTTCATTTCAGGTACAATTGCTTACTTGCTTCAATTCTTTAAAAAAAGTTTATTTATTTATTTTTCCTTTGGTACATAAAAGTTGAAGGGAGGAGAGATTTTCGCATTCTAACCAGATTAGGACATACCACAAACCCTAGCAAGAACTTTCAATGGTACAAGACATTTTTTTGTTAAGACTGTTTGATCTTACTAATTGAGTACACTCTCATTGACAAGAAAAATTTAGTATAATGTTAATTTCTTGCATCTGAAAACAAATTGACATAATTTAGATGTACTGAAATTAATTAATTGATTTATGTTTTGCAGACATTTCAGCATTTGACTTACATGAATGTCTCCTATTGTTATTCGGTTACTCAAATTCCTAATGTGTCTAGGGCCGAGAGTTTAAGAGAATTGAGACTTGATAGATGCGAGAAACTGGTTACCGTTGATGAATCAGTTGGATTTCTCCCTAACCTTGCTTACATAAGTGCCTCAGAATGCACTCAGCTCCAAAGTTTTCTGCCAAGAATCTGTTTGCCATCTCTCGAGTACCTTTCCTTTAACTTATGCAGAAGTCTTGAACACTTCCCAGAAGTAGTGGGAAAGATGGATAAGCCATTAAAGATTTATTTGATAGACACTTCTATTAAGGAGCTGCCACATTCCATTGGTAACCTTATTGGGCTTGACTATGTAGAGATGACAGGTTGTAAGGTACTACAACATCTACCAAGTAGCTTATTTATGTTGCCAAATCTTGTCACATTAAAAGTTGGAGGATGTTCTCGACTTCCAGAGTCATTTAGAAGGTTGGAAGGAAGCCATTCAGGAGCAGAGTGCCGCCCAAATCTAGGGACATTACATTTCGGCAATGCTGGTCTGTCAGATGAAGATCTTCACGTGATTATTCGCAGTTTTCCAAACTTGAAAGACTTAAATGTATCGTGGAATAATTTTGTATCCCTCCCAGCAAGCATTAAAGAATCTGCTTACTTGACAAGTCTTGATGTGAGTTATTGTGTGAAGCTTGAGGAAATTCCAAAACTGCCGTCAAGTGTTCAGAAAGTAGATGCAAGACACTGCAATTCCTTAACTGCTGAGACATCACGCACGTTATGGTCTCAGGTTTACTACTTTCACTCATATTTACATAACGTAGTATAGGAGCATGACATTATGCGTTTGAAATATTATGAAATGCTAAAGATAAAATAATATTTAAGCGTGGCTATGCACTCAGTCTAATGGAAATAGTGTATACTGGTGTTGTTCATATTTAGCACAGACAATGCTTGCTACAACAACTATAAATTGACGAGGGTTTAAGGCTACTTAGGAGTGAAAATATATATGAGATGACTGAGTGAAAATAATGTGTGTGCGTGTGGTAAATAATTTTGTTTTTGTTTAGAATAAAGCTACTTTTGCATCATTTCTATTTTTTGGTATTGTACTTGCACATCATTTTTTATTTCACATTTTTCATATTTGTCGAGGTGACAAAATCAAAATATAAGTATGCAGAATCAAACGGTACGGTAAAAGTTATACAGATATAAGATGATGTGTATGTAAATATTTGTGAGTAGCATTATTCATTTGTTTCCTATGCACTCATATGTGTGTTGGTTGTAGTTAGTGGGTAGACCTTTGATTATCATAGTAATTGAGATAAAATTAATATTTTAGTCATTAAAAAGAAATCTTTTCTAACGTAGTTGCTTAATTTCAATCCTTCTCCTCATTTTATTTGTCTTAATTTTTTTTTTTTAACTTAGTCTCAATTTCATTTCATTCTTAACAAAAGAAAATAAAAGAAATAATAATAATAATAATAATAATAATAATAATAATAATAATAATAAAAATAAAAATAATAATAATAATAATAATAATAATAATAATAATAATAATAAAGAGTAGAACATAAATAAAGTTTCAAAAATGTTAAATCTCCCTGGCTACACCCCAATTTTTACGCTCATGCTTTTACAACTTCACTTTATGTAAAAAGTAAGATAGAGAAGAAAAAACACTAAATTCTTCTCTAGATTTGTAATTCATATATTAAATTTTGTACATTACTTTTATATTGGTTATTAGTGTACAAGTAATTGGTAAAAATTAATTACCCATATTCATAATCGATTAACATCTCCAATTATCATATAATTCACATTATGTAGAGTGAAAATGTAGAAAATGATATCGAGGAATACCATTGGTGATAAAGTTTACAATCAACCACTTTTTTGTTTCTTTTCTGTGGATATCACAGGTGCGTAAAGAGATTAATAGATTAGAAGTTATGATGCCCAAAACGGAGATTCCAGACTGGTTCAACCATCGTAACGAAGGAGGGTTTCCGGTTTTCAGAGCTCGTGGGAAGTTCCCTATTGTTGCTTTAGCGTTTGAGTTCGAGGAAGTGAATGCCAAGGCCAAAGGACCATTACCGGTTCACTGGCGAGCTGTCGGTCTGCACTTGTTCATTGAGGGTGAACATGTACATCGCAGACAGTACCATAATTTCACTATTGCCGAGGATCATGTGCTGTTGTGCGACCTACAAGTTTTGTTCAGCGATGAGGAGTGGAGGGGGCTTGATGCACGTATTGGGCATGATAATGATTGGAAGACCGTGCGTGTTGACTGTGAAACAGACTTGACTTTAAGTTCATGGGGTGTTTACGTGTACAAGCAAAAGACAAACATGGATGATATCCAGTTCACGAGTCCATATCCCAGTTCCTCTTTCGTTCAGAGTCTTGAGACAAGTGATGAGGAGAAAGTAAGAAATAAGATAGAAGGTTTGAATATGCCAGCAATATTTGAGGGGTTTCTTAATGAGACTAGGGATCTAGAAGAACGTGGGTATTTTAACGATATGCCAGCTTCATTCTTGGAAAGCAACCAAACAGTACTGGCAGCCTTGGGTAAAATGTCGAGGAGGGTTATGGCTCAAAGAGACGGGAGAGGTTCGGGGTTCATCCTTGAAGACGAGGAGGACAACGAGGACGATTTTACTTTGCAATGGATTGCATCGACAATACTAAAGGATGATGAGGAGAAGGAGGATGAACGGAGTGAAGAAGGGCAAGATGTTATTGGTGATTCAAATCCTCTCACTCCTCCTCCTCGCTCAGCCTAACACTGCAGATCCTACCTGTTGATCAATTGAAACCGCCATGGCCTAGTGAAATTTTTCAAACTAAAATGAATTAAGGACAACTCAACTCACGTCAAGTTCAAAACCCTTTTGGAGATACTTCTAAGGCTATTGACAGATGATAGAGGCACAATTCTGAAAAAGGAAAGGTGTCATCTTACTTATGTTGCTTGAAGTCATCTTGATTAACAAAAGGCAACGTCGAGCTAATGACGTTAAACAAGCGCTTTTTGGGAGGCAACCCAATCTTTCTTTCTTTTTCCTATTGTTTCCAAATTTGTTATTTGTTTTTTCTTCGGTTAGTTATTTGCTTTTGCTATTGTTTTGTTATTTTCTATTTTATTAGTTAATATTTTTCTATTTTTGTTTTGAATGTATTGTTGAGTCGGCTTAAGTGCCTCTCTGAGTTCGGAGCCTTTATAGGGGGATGTATATAGTTGTCGGCCGCCAAAAAGAGTTTTTCTTTTCCTGTCTTTAATAGTTTATTTTCACATTTATTCTTATTTATTTTATTTTGTCATCATCACTCTATTGTGTTTTGAGTCATTGTACTGAAACTGTGCATGCCGATGTGTTGAATTGAATATCCAATGATTACATAAATTATGAATTGATTTATTTTCTTGGGATATCATATGAGAATCCATGAGTTGCATTTATCTCTATTGTTTCAATTGTGTATGAATGTATTTTTCATCTTTATGTTTGATAGACCTTGGAATATAAATGCATGTCAAACTTAGAGAAAGTTTATAGGATTGCATTTGTGTAGATGACTTTTATCTAGAAATTGTTAGATTCTCTCTTGAAGCGAAATCCTAGACAATGTATGATCAAGGAAATGAGAAGGGCCTTCTTTGGACCGTTTGAACCTTTCAAGTCAACCTGTAAACACATTATATCCCTCTAGGTCCCTTTTACAGCCTTGTGTATGTTTGGCCTCTATTTCTTTTCTTTTACCTACGTCTTTCCTTTCCCTTTACCTTAAAAAAAAATTGTCCTTCTTACATACCCTTTGTTAAATGCATATCTTGTATTATTTTACTATTCAAGCCTTAGTCATTCTTTGTGCATGAAGTATTAAAGGAGTTAAAAAAAAAAAAAGAGAAAGTTCACCCAAAGTGTTGCAAAGAAATAAGTTTGGGGTTGAGATTATAAAGAGAAATAAAGAAAGAAAAAGAGAAAAAAAAAACATAAAAAAAGTGCAAATCAAGTGATGGATTCTTATACTCTGTGTTGCACTTGTTTAACATTTTGAGGCTTAGATGGTGAAATATGCATGATTTTGTATTTTAACTTTTGTTTTATTTATCCTATCCTTTCTTTCTTAACCCCCATCATTGACCTTATATTACAAGCTTTGTAAAGTCCTTTTTGATCCTTGGTTATGTCACCACAAGAAATCAGTAAATTAGCGAGGGAAATTTCCCTCGCTAATCCCTCGCTAATCCCTAAAAAAAAACTTTGCGAGGGATTAGCGGATTAGCGAGGGAAACATCGGTCGGTTTTTTTTCGTCGCTAATTAGTGAGGGCACGTATTCTCTCGCTAATCCCTCGCTAACCAAAAAATTTCCCTCGCTAATCCTTCGCTAATCCCTCACAAAATTTTAAACCGTTGACAACTGTATTCCCTCGCAAATTTGCGAGGGAAATTCTATCGCTATTTCGTCGCTATATAAAGAATATACGCAATCTATTACAATGAAAATCCCTCGGTATTCCCTCGCTAATCCCTCGCTGATTTCCCTCGTTATTCCGTTGCTAATCCCTCGCTGAGTTTCATCGCTAATCCCTCGCTATTCCCTCACTGAGTTCCTCGCTATTCCCTCGCTAAACCCTCGCTGATTTCCCTCGCTATTCCCTCGCTGATCCCTCGCAAGGTATATTATATATTTTCCTCGCTATTCCGTCGCTAAACCCTCGCAAATTAGTTTTTTTTGGGCCAATATACCTGTAAAAGACTTAGTTTTTAATATCCAATATACCTGTAAATCTTTTCAATCAAGATTATCCAGCAAATAATAAAAGCAACAAAATACAAATCCAAAATAAATCTACTAATTATTCAAAGTTATTATATAAGCTACGTAAGTTCAAAATTTCATACAATGTCATACAAAATAAGAATAAACAGAACATGCAATCAATCTAAGTTTGCTTCGTCTTCATAATCATCATCCTCTTGACCCTCCCCAGTTGCTTCACCTTGCAATGGTGCTTGTGGAGCAACATTTGCTGATTGGATCGTAGATAGAAAGGGCGCAAACATAGGGACTAGTTGAGTCTGGACGAAGGAATTCATTGCTGTTGCCACTGCTGCACTTACGGCTGTATTTACAGCTGTATTTACGGCTTCAGTTATGTCCTGTGTCAAAGGTGTAGAGCGAGAAGGACCCACAACCTCCGAGGATGAAACATGCATGGTGTTATTGTTAATACCAATGTGTAAGCTGTTACCTATGCCATGCACTCGTCCCTTCTTGTTGGGACCCGCCGCATCCAACCATACCTGCGGGTCAACCATAGGATGAATGGAAGAGTTTTCTCCATATTTTTTCGACATTCTTTGCGTCGTATGACTCCTAAAATAACAAAGCAAGAAAAATATTAGCAAAAAAATTAATAACTTAACAAATATAAATGACTTAAATTATAAAGACACCTACAATGAAGTTCCTTGAGCGCTCAGAGACATAACTTCCATCTTTCTTCTTATGAACTTTGGCATAGAGATCTCTGTAAGAAACTTGATGTTTTAACTCTATCTCCTATAATCACATATAGAAGAATATATGATAAACATATATCAAAAGTAATTAGACAAATCCTCTAAAATACCAATGTCTTTATGTCATACTCAATATACTAAATAACTCAAGTAATTACAAAAAATAAAGGTGAGAGAGTCTTGTGCATTTGAGTTAAGGAAAAATGAGATTTTCATTAACTAGAGAGTGCTTAGTAATATCAACACAGAATTTCTAAACCATTATTTACTTCAGTCGAGAAACATGCAACCATTTCAATTACACAATCCATTCAATAGATACATATATAGGTATACACATAATCAATACATTAGTAAAGAGCTTCCACGATAAAACATGAAATTTTCACTAATGAATCGGTCTCAATTTCAGAATTTACCTATCACAAGCATCCTTCAATAGGAGGTTTTATACGTAAAATGTGGTCTCTAACTTAGAGTTTGACTATATCTCTTTTAAAGAGTTTAAGAAGAAATATGAGACATCTAAAACCCACAAATAGCGACAAAACACACATATACAATCCCTTATTTCTTAAATAATAGATAAATGAAAATTGTTTTTGATATTCTAATTATATTCACAACTCAAAACTTTAAATGATTTTTATATTACCATCTTGTGCTTATGTTGACCAAAGGAAATCGACCCTCCTGTATGCTTCAACGCATCAGGCATAGCTGCCCTATTCCTTCGGGCGGCTTCAGACTTTCGCATCCATTTTTCTGTCAGCCAAATGTCCACTAGCTCATCCCACACTTCTGTCCTAAGCCCTCTAGGTCCATGGCCCTTAACATCAGCCAAGTTATTTGAATTTGCATTCTCAAAAGCCTTTTCCCGCGCTCTGTTCAAATAGTCTGAATAACGATCCATGGAAGTCCGTTCCCAGACAACTCTAGCCATGCCACGATCGAATCGGATGCGAACCGATGCTTATCTGCACAAATATTATGTAAGTATATTTATTTTTTAATGAATATATAATATATAATTCTAGAAACACAATTACTTACCATAAAATCCTTAAATAGTATTTCCTTCATTTCGGAAGGATAATCTCTCCACGTACTAGCTGGAATAGGCATCCTTGTCATGACATTGTACATGATGTCTCGGGTCACTCTTGATGGGAAAAACCTTCTCCTGTAAGTACAAAAAGTTAATGTTAGTAATACAAAAAGTTAATATTAGTAATATAAAATGTAATAAAAGATGATAATCACTATTACTTACGGTTCGGGGACAGGTGCCAAATATATAAGTTCCCTGCTATCAGTTTCTATATGGGATTCTCCACTTGAAGGCACCACATTCGGGGTGCTAGTTGGTGGGTCAACACGGGGTGGCATAGAAAGGGGTGGGTCGGTAAGAGGTGGGACGAGAAGGCGATGTGCCTCCGGTGGTCAATGGGATAGAGCATTTGGTCGGTGCACCTTTGGTCAATGGGCCGATGGTGAAGTTGCACCTAACATAATTATAAATAAACAAAAAATAATATTATATATATTACATTTATATAAACCAAGAGTTAACAATAATTAAAAAGATTATCCTACAGGTATACCTGGGGAGTGCTGAGAAGGTTGTAGTGGTGGAGAAATATGATAAGATGGAGAAGGCTGGGGTGGAACATTACGGCCTCTCCCACGACCGCGTCCATTGCCTCTACCTCGAGTTACCATGATGAATATCTGCATAAGAAAACATAATGAAACATGACGAGTTAAAAAACTATATGTCAATAAAAACCTCAAAATATAATAATGATATTTTAGTGTAAATATCATTAACAAAATTTATTGAACAAGATTCAATTGTAACTACTTGAGTCTGAAGCAAAAGATTCCTCATCTTCATCTGAGAATTCATTAATTTGATTATCTTCGTTGTCATCAATGAACTCATCATCAACCAGAACGTCCATTGGATTATGTATATCATGTATGTTCACTTCTTCTATCTGGGCATATGCATCAAACAAGGAAATTGCTTCATCATCTATGACAATATTGTGTGTTCCAAGGGATCCATCATGTTGGTAATAATCAGTAGCAGCTAGCTCATTCAATTCATCACCTTCATCGTTCAATGTCTCAGCCACGAAGAGTTTTGCTCTGACCTTACAAGTTGCCCACCATTCACTATTAGCTCTATTCCCGCTTTGTGGGTATCTTGTATAGTACACTTGTTGTGCTTGTTCAGCCAAGACGAATGGCTCATTTGAGTGAAGTCTTGATTTATGCTTGATGTCAACCAACCCATATCTCTCATCAACATTGACTCCATTAATCGGGTCAAACCAATGACATTGTAAAAGAAATACTCTATTCTGATTTCCTACATATGACAATTCTAATATCTCTTCAACAATGCCATAATAGTCAAAGTCATTCTCACCATATATACTACCTCTAACACACACGCCACTATTCATGGTAGCTTTATTTTGTCCGTACTCCTTAGTATGAAATCTATACCCATTAACTATTAAGCTATAGTAAGAAGTCACAGACTAATGAACATAACCTGTATCATTTGATCCTCAACTTGACCTATATTAACCTGTATCATTACATAAATGGTAGATAATTGTAACATTTAGAATAATGAACATTTAATTTAACATGATAGATGTGATTATGAATAAAAGGACTCACTAGATGTTTTAGCCACCTACTGAAGTCCTTATCTCGAGCTTCCAATATTTGATCATCAGTGATATTGGGATATGTTTCCCTTAACGAATCCTCGAATTGTCTAATCAATACAATAATTAATATAAGCATAACATAGTTAAAAATTAACAAATTCATTAGTTAGGGAGTAGACTTACTGGATATAAGGTTCTACTTCTCTACAATTTACAAGCACATACGTCTCAAAGCAATATGAAGTTCCACATCCGTCAAGAATCTATTCCGACCTTTCCCGATAGGACGACATGGATGTTTAAAAATGGAAAACCGTTCATCAATTGTATTTTCCCCACCATCGTCATTTCGAGGAACTTGAGTGCGCTGATGCACGTAAGTGGGGATCAAAATACATGGAAGCAAAATTGGAAATTTCTTCTAAAATATATGCTTCACGAGATAGATCCTTCAACTCTCGCCTTATTTCGGACCTTTCTTTTTAAGTACAACATACACCTCTCAAAGGGTACATCCAACTGTAATGAACTGGTCCTCCAACCTTAGCTTCATAGGGGAGATGCATAACTAGATGTTCCATCACGTCAAAGAATGCTGGAGGAAAAATCTTCTCTAACTTGCAAACTGTTTCAATAATTCTAAGCTCTGCATTCTCCATGAGAAGAAGCACAATTTCAGTTGCACAAACTTCTTTAAAGAATAAGCCGAGTTCTGTTAACGGTCCCCATATAGGTTTAGGCATGATATCACGAAATGCCAGAGGAATTAACCTTTGCATAAAAACATGACAATCATGACTTTTCATTCCATATATCTTCCCGCCGTCTACACTAATGCAACGTGCGATATTCAACACATACCTATTAGGAAATTTCAATTGTTTTATCCACTCACACATCATCCTCCTTTGATTGGCATCCAAGACATATGTCGCCTTTGGTTTTTTACACTTGCCATTCTCAACTATCAGCTCCAAGGTGGGACGTTTGCAAATTATCTTCAAATCTTCTCTTGCGTTTGTGTTGTCTTTTGTCTTGCCCTTTATGTCCATAACAATGTTGAAGATATTATCAAACACGTTCTTCTCGACATGCATAACATCTATGTTATGTCGTATTAGATTAGTGGACCAATAAGGCAATTCCCAAAATATGCTCTTCTTCACCCAGTTATGATATATACCAAAGCCATCTTGTTTTTGTTTACCTGATTTCAAGCCGAAAATGACTTCCTTAAGTTGATTCACTCTATTCAAGACATCTGTCCCACTCAAACGTTGCGGTGGATTAGATTTTTCTATTGTTGATCTCTTAAAAGAGTTTCGATCACGGCGAAATGGATGATCAAAAGGTAGAAATTGACGATGGCAATCAAACCAAAGAACATTTCCTACCGTGCTTCAATACAAATGACTTACTTGTGATTCATACAAAGTGGACAAGAAAGTCTTCCATGAGTGCTCCAACCAGATAGCATTCCATAGGTGGAAAGTCACTTATTGTCCACAATAAAGCCGCTTTCATATTGAAATTTTGCTTCTTCCAAGCATCATAAGTGTGCACCCCATTTTCCCACAATTTCTTTAGATCGTCAATTAGGGGTCTAAGATAGACATCTAAACTTTTACCTGGTGACTTTGGTCCAGGAATCACAAGAGTGAAGAATATGTATTCCCTTCTCATGCACATACTTGGGGGTAAATTGTACGGTGTGACAAAAACAGGCCAATATGAATATGGTGTGGCTAAACCATTGAATGGATTAAAACTGTCTGTACAAAGGCCAAGCCTAACATTTCGAGCGTCTAGCGCAAAATGTTGAATAGGTAGTGTCAAATTGTTTCCAAGCCTCGGCATCGGTGGATGCGTGATCACCGATTCATCTTGACGTACTCCATCTCGCATGCCAACTCATATATTGTGCAGTATTTTTGGACATAAACAGACGTTGGAGTCTATGAATAATGGGAAAATATCGCAACACTGAGTGCGGCACATCCTTCTCATTCGATGAACGTCTTGCCTTCAGTTTGAATCGTGGGTGTCCACATACTAAGCAACCGAGTACAAACTCTTGTCCTTTGTATTCTTTGTAATATAACATGCACTGATTAGGACACGCATCTATCTTCTCATATCCTAATCCCAACTCACGAACCATTCTCTTAGATTTGTAAAAGTTTTCGGGTAACCTTTCAGGCTCTGGAAGCATGCTCTTAATTATGACAACCATTCTATCATAGCAACTCTCACTCATGTTAAACTCGACTTCAAGTTCAAAAGTTGAGTTACAGCTGACAATTTCGTGTGCTTATGGCAACCATCCCATAAAGGTTCATCAGCCTCTCTTAACAAGTCATAAAACTTCGAAGCTGACGGATTTGGATCATCTTCTAAATCTTGAGCTTCTGGATTTAATCTATCTCCCGCGGCATCCATAACCATATCTACGTATGGATTCCTAGGCTCCATTTCATCATCATGGACAATGGATGTTGAGTCGTTATCCCCCCATCTGTCCTCACCATGAATGGTCCAATTTACATAACCATCCACAAATCCGTACTTATACAGATGTTCTTCTACCCAAAAAAACTCCCTCCAAACACGATTCCTACATCTAGCACATGGACAAAGGATGCGATTTAATGCATCAGTAATTGTCGGGTCTCCTTGAGCCACCTTAATGAAATCATCAACTCCATCCTTGAATTCTTCACTTACATAGCCAGTAGGATCATTTCTTCGTAACATCCAACTTCGATCGGGTCTCATGATTGCTGAAATTTATCTTAGCACATTAATACAATCCTTTTCAAAATCTTCACCTCTCTTTTAAAATGGTATGACCCTATCCCATTCAAAAAGACACTTTTTCAACACTTGGTTCATAAAATTCACAAAAATCACACATCCTATATTTGACGAAATTTCAGCAGCATTTCACTTTGGTCTCCAAGTGCATGACTTGAACATGGTGACATCTACCATGATCAAGTATGCACCCAGAGAACAAAAAGAAATGTAACAAAACAAAATTTCATCAAGTATAAAATATGAGATTTAAGGAATAACCATTAACCAAGTAAAGAAAAAGTCCCTTCCCAAATCATGTCCCACTTGGACAATTCAAGATTCAATACAACGAAGCGGTACCTTTAAAAAGTACACATGCTCATTAATATTGAATCTCAAACGGGAAACTAAGGCTTCGCTCAAATTGAGAAAAAAAAAAACAAAGCATTATAATTTCAACCATTTCAACCATGCAACATATAGATATGTAAGTAACATTTAATCCTAAAGACACAAACACCTTCACCAGTGCATCTCTTGATCGCACCATAACGATATACGTTTGTTTTTATAACGATGAAACACATGTCAAAAGTACCAATAATAAACACATGTCAAAAGTAATTAGACAAACCCTCTAAAATACCAATGTCTTTATGTCATACTCAAGATAAGCAAATAACTCAAGTAATTACAAAAAAATAAGAGATTATCCTCCATGAATATATAGCTAAATACTACATAAAAGATTAATTACTTTTATACCTTGCTAGTACTCTTTCTCTAGTTTTTGATTTTTTTTCTGGTGAAGGGGAGAAAAAATGCAATCTCGCTAATTCTGATTGAGCTGAAATTTGGTGTCCAAGGGTAAAACATCATTTGGAGCAAAATGATCCCTTTAGGGATCAGGTACTCAGATTTTAGCTAATTTCCATCATTTGGTGAGGTTTTTGGGTAATTTTGTAATTTTTGGAAAAAGAGGCTAATTTTAGATTGAGCTGAGACTTGTTTCCTTGAAGGAAAATGCCATTTTAAGCAAGGCTTCAATATTGAAGGTCACTCATTTTTAAGCCAAATTCCATCGTTTAGACCACTTTTTTATTTTTTGAAGATTTTTTATTTCATTTTTTAGTTCCATTTTTGTGTAGTTTTTAGTGTGTGGTAGTCCCATATTTTTTAAAAATCATTTGATAGGTCAATTAGATTTATTTTGGTGTATTTTTAGTGTTGGTTAGTCAATTTTGTTTGTTTTGTGTTTTTGAGTTTTCAATGTTGTATGACGAGGTCCAACCTTGGTACATTACATCATTTTGGTCCTTAGATAAATAGGACTTTTCATTCCCTACATAGGTTTAATAGGACTAATTCTACACTTAATGAACATATAGGAAGTAGTGTACATTTTGTTGTTTCTAGTGTACAAAGGCAGATCATAGAGAATGAAGCCAATGGCTTTATGCATAGATACTAACTTGCCCCCTTCTACCAGTTTTATTAAACAGTCTTTCAAGATATAAAAGAGTATGTTCTTCACAAGTTAATTTGTTATGCTCTGGAATTGGAGTTTGGATTTAAGCAGGTGAAAGTTCCTAATATCTTTGGTCGTGGGTGTGAGAGTGGAGACGGTAATTTCCTGGGTATTGATTTGGGTTTTCAGGTTTATGTCTGAATTTGTTTCATACTGGAATGGGCGGTAGTTCAAGGTGCAAGGATCAAGTTTATGGGATAACTGGATGAGTGCTTTCACATTTTGTGTCTCAAACTCAGGCATAGACATCCAAATCCAAGCATCAAGTAATATCAAAGATTTACGAAAACTTGTTTTTACAAATTTAAGTATTAGATGATATCAATGCAACCTCACAAAAAACTTACATCCACATTGCAGAGAATTAAACACAGAAACGAACAAAGAAACGAACATTAGCAACCAAAGTTCAACATGGCAAAACATCATGGAATGGATTTCCATAAACTACAAACCCAACAAAACACCGAACCCTTCTCCAAACCCATGGATTTCCACCATCATTAGCAACCAAAGTTCAACATGGCAAAACATCAAACACCTTGAACTCACTCTAATCCTATCACTTCTGTCATTCCATAAAACCCTCCAACAATAGCATATAACAACATACAGAAATTTTATCAACAACACAAACCATCTGCCATTCTCAAACAACCTAACCTCACATCACCAAAATATTTAAATATTTAAATGAATTTTCACAAGAGGGTCACTGCCAAATCCACTCACATTGCAGAAAAAAGAAGCTTAATGGAAAAAGAAGCTAACAGGGCTTACCTGTGAAGCAGAGGCAGAAGCTGCGAGTTGGAGCTGTGATGGCCAAATCTGGAGCTGCGAGCTGGAGTTGTGATGGTCGAATCTGGAGCTACGACCTGCGACCTGCAACAGGTGGTGGCCAGCTGCTACAGGTGAGAGAGAGCACGAAAGGGAGAGGGAGATCTGGGCAGCTTTGAGTGTGGGGGGAGAGGGAGATCTGGGCGGTGAGTGTGGGGGAGAGGGAGAGGGAGATCCGGGCAGGTGAGTGTGGGGGAGAGGGAGAGGGAGATCCGGGCGGTGAGTGTGGGGGAGAGGGAGAGGGAGAGGGAGAACACGAGAGAGAGTGTGTGTGTGTGAGAGTGAGAGTGCAGGTGAGAGGGGAGGTTCCTGAGAGTGAGAGGGGAGGTCTGAGAGTGAGAGGGAGGTTCTTGAGAGTGAGAGGGAGGCCTGAGAGTGAGAGGGGAGGTTGCTGAGAGTGAGAGAGTGCGGGTGAGGTTGCTGATATTTTCGTGAGAGTGAATTTAATTTATCAGGTTTTGCGAGGGATTTGTGACGAAAATATCCCTCGCTAACAATTTATCGGTTTAGCGAGGGAATTTTCCCTCGTCATTCCCTCGTTGATTTTAGCGAGGGAAATAAACCCTCGCAATTCCCTCGCTATTAACTCGCTATTTATCCCTCATATTTATTTTTAAAATTTAGCGAGGACTCAAGGTTCCCTCGCTAATCCCTCGCAATTCCCTCGCTAATTAGCGAGGGATTAGCGAGGGAAATTTTCCCTCACAAATTTTCGTCGCTAAATCGCGTATTTCTTGTAGTGTGTGTTGTTTACATTAGTGGAGAGAGAGATGAAAAACAACTCTATGGATACGGGTCTAATGTGCATTTGTATTTTTATAAACCTATTCAGGCTTGTACTTTATGAGCAGATTTGGTCTTACATTCATGTTTATGGGAAGTCATTTATGCATGAGAGTTGCATGTGAGAGCATTGTGACAATTGCACTACTAAAACTCATTTGAATAGCGACGAAATTTAATGACAGAATAAAATCCGTGACTATTAGTGATGGAAATTGTCACGGATTTCATCTTTGGAGATGGGAATATAGATATGGAATTTAGCGATGGAAATAATATGTCTCTAAATTATTTGTGACAAAATCCGTCACTAAATTACTTTATTTGCTTGAAAAATAAATATTATTATTGTATGAAATATATAGCGACAGATATTTTTCCGTCACTAAGTTTTTTATATTAAAACAAGCGAAAAAGATTTATTTAAAAAAAAATTAAATTATATGAAATATATAGCAACGGAATTTTTCCGTCGCTATGTTTTTATATAAAACAAATTTGTATGAAAATATATAGCGACAGAAATATTTTCGTCGCTAAGTTTTTTATATAAAACAAATCAAAAGGCAGGATTCAAACCTGCTTCATTGTAACGAAATATGTACTCTACTTACCTAGCTATAATTAAAGTATCTGCTAAGTGGATTGGTATGATGAAAATAAATATGGAACGTTTATTTTTTGGTTAAAAACTATTAATAAGAGTTATAAAAAAAAATTAGAGAAGTAACAGAGGAAGTTTAGTATTTATAAGGATATTGCTGAGAAATAGTCAAGACAGCGAAGCGGCTCAAAAAATTATGAAATTTTATGAAAATGACAAGTAAAATATGGAGGCTATTTTGGTATAGATATTAACCAAGATAAGTATCAGTAACATATTACTTAATCTCTTGATTTTAATTCAACTTGAGACCAAATAATAAAGCTTAACTGATAAATAAAAGTATATGAAAAATTATGAAAAATGAATTTAAGGACTAAGTTAGGTCCTAAAATATTCTGTAAGGCCTATGATAACTTGAAAACTCAATTATTAGAAAATTAAAGTATTTTTAGCAGATAAAAATTTATCAGTTAGAATTTCGTTCTCCCTCCCTCACGTCTCATCTCCTTTTGAATATTTTTTCTCTCCATTCTTCCCTCACACTCTTGGTTGCCACAGCAAATAAAAGAAATAAAGAAAAGTCAAAGAAATTAAAAGAAAAGAAGCAAAAAAAGAGAAACGAGAAAAGTTAAAAGAATGAAATAAGAGAAGGGGGAGAGAGACGAAAACAGCAGCAAAAAAAGAAAAGAACAAGAGAAATAGAGAGGGGAAAGTGGAAAAATGAGAACAAAAATAGAGACGCAAATGGGGGAAATATTCTCTTCTGTTTCGTTGGTTCTCACTCACTCTCCTTCTTTCTCGTTTTATGCTGCTGGAACCGAGGAGAATGGAGGTAAAAAGGGAGCTGCTACAGTGACAGAAACCAGATGGGAAAAGTGAAGAGGGAGGGCATGAAAAGAAGGGGAACAAAAACCATGAAGTGGTGAACGAGGTAGGGGGAATGTTTTCTTAGCTTATTCTCTATTTCCTTCTTGTTGGTTGTTATTTTAACCATGAAAAAGAAATGGGTTTTCATTTTAAATGTGATTTTTGTGATTGATTTTATTCCTTTAAGCTTGATAATGGTTTGTTCTTGGTTTTTTTGAAGTAAGGAAATGAGATTTGCGATGTTAGTTTTCTATGGTTTTTGAGGATTGAAAAATAGATATAAACCTATATTTGAGCTACAGTTTTGAAGAGGATTTTGATGATTGACTATTTGAAATGGTTGTGGTTGATGGTGTTTCCTAAATGGATTTGAATTGGTCTGAAATCTGGTGTCAAAAATTTGCACCGTGAGCTGATGCAGCAACTGGTTTGCTACTGCCATGTTTCGGGCATAGGAGGATTTTAATTCTGTTTTTGATACTTGGATGTTCAAATTGCTATGCAATATTCACTACAAAAAACGTGCTAATTTATTGCGATGCAATATTCAAATTGCTATGCAATATTCTGTTTTTATTTCAATTTGCGGTGGTTTTTAACCCCCGCAAATTGAATTGTGGTGGTTTTAAAAAACGCCACATTTACGTTCGCCGCAATTTATTGCGATGATTTTTTTTTCAATTTGCGGCGGTTTTTATCAGTTTGCGGCTGTTTAAAACCCCCAGAGTTTTGTGGCAGTTTTTTTTTAATTTGCAACATTTTTTAACCTCCACTATCTATTTGACTGCTTCAGCTTATCCAAAAATTGCAGAGGTTGAAAACCGTCACTATTTTATCGTTGTAATCTTTGACTTTCTTGTTCATCTGATGAATTTTTTTTTAAAAAAATATTTACTTCATATTTAATCTTTAATTCTAATAACGTTTAGCTTACACAATTAATTGTATAAAAGTGCTAATATAAATGTGAAACAAATTGCATTAAAAATATTCATAGTAACATAAACCACACAAGCTGGAATCCATAATAAGCTAAATAAATTCATCATTTGTAACTTAAACTTACAACTTAAAATCCTTAATAACCTAAAGTAGTGTCACAATAAAAAAAAATCAACACTAAATATGATGTTGGTGGTTTGTGTTGCTATCACCAGATGATCTTCTTGCATCCAATGGCGTAGTAGGTTCACTTGAAGCATCACCTGGCTGAAATAGTAAAAAGTATTTGGTAAGAAATTACAAAGATAAATAAAATCATGAAGTAATGGTAGTAAAGAATTGAATAAAGGAATTAAAGCCCATTGTAGTCCAAGTAAAATAGTGTGCACAACCAAAAGTAAAACAAAATTAGGAGACTGCAGAAAATAACTAAGAATCTTCAATACTATAGGTGTGCCTTGCCAAAAGATTGAAAACCATAAATGAAAGAAGATGGAAACCCAACAATGGGGTTTATTAATTGGAAGTGAGCATATACTTCAGGAGCTCCCATAAAACGTGGTAATAAGCAAATCAAAAGCTAAGGAAAAAAGATTGCTATTGCTTCCCAATTTACAAGAAACATGAATGCAACAATGCTTCTTAAATTCATGAAGATCAGGTTGTCAATGATGTAATTCAGGACAATAGAACAGTTATTTGCAGTTTGCATTAAATTGAAAAAAAAAACTTACTAACATTAGCAGTTTCAAATTATAATCCAAACAAAACTAGGTTGGCACACAAACTAATTTATTGTCTTTGATCACGTTTTGTGAGTTCATAAGATTAAACAAGCCATCATAACAAACAAGGACAGGAGAAACAATTCAAACAAGTTCAAATTATGAGATCACTTAGCATTAAAGTATATTCTTTCAATCACAGCATAGGCACATTAACAGAAAACGTAAACTTCACAAGTCTACACTATGGTGTCAGTGCAACCCAACCTTTGAAACAGATTAATATGCAAAAAATTATATCATTTGAAACACAAATAAAGAATGGCTAAAACTTCACAAGACAAAATTGATCATTGATTCAGTGAGAGCTTGCTTGTTGGCTTTTGAGTTACCTCACCTTGGTCCAACTTTGCCTGCTTGTTGGCATCCAGCTTTAACCCAAAGTGAATATGAGGGAAATGTGCCCACTGTATATTCATATAAGACGTGACAATCAAAAAGAGAAACCAAAGGATACTAGTACAGTATAGCAGTTTATATACCATATATAGTAAAGACTCATGGAGGAGAATGGGTATAAGAAGCAGTAAATTAGCTCATAAAAGTTGTGATAGATAATACACTTGTGCAAATTAACATGCATGAATTAGAAGAACACATACTTAACCTGTCATAATAATTGATGAGCAATTCAAGTCTCATTTTTCAATTGATTTCCCCTGTATGTGGCTTTGTATATATGACATACAAATTAATATTATGCAGAGCATATTTCAGTGCATAGAAACTATCTTATTGAAGGAAAGCAAAACTTTCTAAACCAAGTTAAGCAGTATATAGATCTTCTGTGTAGATTTTTTTAGTACATGAGTATTTGATACTTGTACAAGTGCTGATAATTGTACAACGTGTTCAAATACAATTGCTTGTTAGTCACCTAGGATTCATATAAGTCAGACATATGCCTAGTTACTAAGTAAACTTTATTACAATTTCTTAGGTGCTAAGAGAGATATGACATGTTCAAATTGAACTTAACTATTGACTGTTTAAAAATCAGAGTGTGCAATAGTTAGTGTATCCATTATTTCTGACCAAACAAATAAAAATTCTGATTTTTAAATGATATAACTTAAAGACTAAACTCCTTATTTTGGAGTAAGAGACAACCCCTACTTCAATTAGAACCAAATCTCATCCAAGAAGGGTCCAATTAAGATTGGGTAAAATTACACAACTAGTTACAGATTTCATATTTCTTCCTATGTTGATGATGAGGTTACAAATGAGGTTACAAAACCATGGAACTATGTTGCAAGTTCTTGGTCTATATAATTCTTCTTTATGATTATCATTAGATCAGTTTCACCATCGCCATAATGAGACTTGCAATCCAGTCTGCATTGAGGAACAAAGCTCCAGAGGAGAGTACTTGAAATCCATATTACAACCATCCATTAAGAGCAACTTTGGATATACTTGAAATTTGAAAAGGATAAGCCCATATGGCATGATGAAGCATTAACATACAATAAGTGCATAAGATTATATAATACTTACAAAATACAAGCAGCTTAGTTGTCTTTCTTAAATTTTTTTTTAAGAAAAAACTATAAACATCAATTATTTCATAATTGTTAAACAATCTTGTTCAAATTATGGGAAAACAAAGACCTAAACAATCAGAGGTGAGCTTATCGCCTTTATGGTTATTTGTTGATAACCCATGCAAGTTTTGCAATGTCAAGTCATAAATGTGGTCCAAGAGATAACTAATGATAGGTCTTCTTGAATGTTATATATAAGATTATACTAGCAATTTTGTAACTTCTTCTCAACAGACATTTCTAAATACTCTTTCCCAGAATTTGTAGGGATACAATCAACTTACTACAATAAGCTTTCCAGCATTTTCTCGGTCTTTTTGCTATCTTAATGGCAACTTTAGCTGCAGCTCCAAATGATATTCCAACCTACAACAATATAGTAGAAGTTCAACAAATTATACAAGTAGAAAAAGAAAATAACATAACCAATTTCTTATTTGTTTTCCAAATCCAAATATGAATCATGAAAGAGACTCAAAAGATAGCTATTAAGGACAGAATAGGCAAACTCTTGGCTATTTCTAAAGACTTAGAACTTACAAATAGGCCTTCTTTAAGCGCAAGAAGCTTTGCAATTTCTATTGCTTCATCACTTGATACCTTCCAAATCACACATCTCAGGTTTAACAAATCATAAACTGATGCAAATATCCATAAAAAAAAGTTCAAAATGATGACATAATCATTATCTTTCTAATAATTACATCAATTATTGCGCAATTTATTACATCATTTACATCAACGCCACATTTACGTTCGCCGCAATTTATTGCGATGATTTTTTTTTCAATTTGCGGCGGTTTTTATCAGTTTGCGGCTGTTTAAAACCCCCAGAGTTTTGTGGCAGTTTTTTTTTAATTTGCAACATTTTTTAACCTCCACTATCTATTTGACTGCTTCAGCTTATCCAAAAATTGCAGAGGTTGAAAACCGTCACTATTTTATCGTTGTAATCTTTGACTTTCTTGTTCATCGATGAATTTTTTTTAAAAAATATTTACTTCATATTTAATCTTTAATTCTAATAACGTTTAGCTTACACAATTAATTGTATAAAAGTGCTAATATAAATGTGAAACAAATTGCATTAAAAATATTCATAGTAACATAAACCACACAAGCTGGAATCCATAATAAGCTAAATAAATTCATCATTTGTAACTTAAACTTACAACTTAAAATCCTTAATAACCTAAAGTAGTGTCACAATAAAAAAAAATCAACACTAAATATGATGTTGGTGGTTTGTGTTGCTATCACCAGATGATCTTCTTGCATCCAATGGCGTAGTAGGTTCACTTGAAGCATCACCTGGCTGAAATAGTAAAAAGTATTTGGTAAGAAATTACAAAGATAAATAAAATCATGAAGTAATGGTAGTAAAGAATTGAATAAAGGAATTAAAGCCCATTGTAGTCCAAGTAAAATAGTGTGCACAACCAAAAGTAAAACAAAATTAGGAGACTGCAGAAAATAACTAAGAATCTTCAATACTATAGGTGTGCCTTGCCAAAAGATTGAAAACCATAAATGAAAGAAGATGGAAACCCAACAATGGGGTTTATTAATTGGAAGTGAGCATATACTTCAGGAGCTCCCATAAAACGTGGTAATAAGCAAATCAAAAGCTAAGGAAAAAAGATTGCTATTGCTTCCCAATTTACAAGAAACAGTGAATGCAACAATGCTTCTTAAATTCATGAAGATCAGGTTGTCAGTGATGTAATTCAGGACAATAGAACAGTTATTTGCAGTTTGCATTAAATTGAAAAAAAAAACTTACTAACATTAGCAGTTTCAAATTATAATCCAAACAAAACTAGGTTGGCACACAAACTAATTTATTGTCTTTGATCACGTTTTGTGAGTTCATAAGATTAAACAAGCCATCATAACAAACAAGGACAGGAGAAACAATTCAAACAAGTTCAAATTATGAGATCACTTAGCATTAAAGTATATTCTTTCAATCACAGCATAGGCACATTAACAGAAAACGTAAACTTCACAAGTCTACACTATGGTGTCAGTGCAACCCAACCTTTGAAACAGATTAATATGCAAAAAATTATATCATTTGAAACACAAATAAAGAATGGCTAAAACTTCACAAGACAAAATTGATCATTGATTCAGTGAGAGCTTGCTTGTTGGCTTTTGAGTTACCTCACCTTGGTCCAACTTTGCTCGCTTGTTGGCATCCAGCTTTAACCCAAAGTGAATATGAGGGAAATGTGCCCACTGTATATTCATATAAGACGTGACAATCAAAAAGAGAAACCAAAGGATACTAGTACAAGTATAGCAGTTTATATACCATATATAGTAAAGACTCATGGAGGAGAATGGGTATAAGAAGCAGTAAATTAGCTCATAAAAGTTGTGATAGATAATACACTTGTGCAAATTAACATGCATGAATTAGAATAACACATACTTAACTTGTCATAATAATTGATGATCAATTCAAGTCTCATTTTTCAATTGACTTCCCCTGTATGTGGTTTTGTATATATGACATACAAATTAATATTGTGCAGAGCATGTTTCAGTGCATAGAAACTATCTTATTGAAGGAAAGCAAAACTTTTTAAACCAAGTTAAGCAATATATAGATCTTCTGTGTAGATTTTTTTAGTACATGAGTATTTGATACTTGTACAAGTGCTGATAATTGTACAACATGTTCAAATACAATTGCTTGTTAGTCACCTAGGATTCATATAAGTCAGACATATGCCTAGTTACTAAGTAAACTTTATTACAATTTCTTAGGTGCTAAGAGAGATATGACATGTTCAAATTGAACTTAACTATTGACTGTTTAAAAATCAGAGTGTGCAATAGTTAGTGTATCCATTATTTCTGACCAAACAAATAAAAATTCTGATTTTTAAATGATATAACTTAAAGACTAAACTCCTTATTTTGGAGTAAGAGACAACCCCTACTTCAATTAGAACCAAATCTCATCCAAGAAGGGTCCAATTAAGATTGGGTAAAATTACACAACTAGTTACAGATTTCATATTTCTTCCTATGTTGATGATGAGGTTACAAATGAGGTTACAAAACCATGGAACTATGTTGCAAGTTCTTGGTCTATATAATTCTTCTTTATGATTATCATTAGATCAGTTTCACCATCGCCATAATGAGACTTGCAATCCAATGCATTGAGGAACAAAGCTCCAGAGGAGAGTACTTGAAATCCATATTACAACCATCCATTAAGAGCAACTTTGGATATACTTGAAATTTGAAAAGGATAAGCCCATATGGCATGATGAAGCATTAACATACAATAAGTGCATAAGATTATATAATACTTACAAAATACAAGCAGCTTAGTTGTCTTTCTTAAATTTTTTTTTAAGAAAAAACTATAAACATCAATTATTTCATAATTGTTAAACAATCTTGTTCAAATTATGGGAAAACAAAGACCTAAACAATCAGAGGTGAGCTTATCGCCTTTATGGTTATTTGTTGATAACCCATGCAAGTTTTGCAATGTCAAGTCATAAATGTGGTCCAAGAGATAACTAATGATAGGTCTTCTTGAATGTTATATATAAGATTATACTAGCAATTTTGTAACTTCTTCTCAACAGACATTTCTAAATACTCTTTCCCCAGAATTTGTAGGGATACAATCAACTTACTACAATAAGCTTTCCAGCATTTTCTGGTCTTTTTGCTATCTTAATGGCAGCTTTAGCTGCAGCTCCAAATGATATTCCAACCTACAACAATATAGTAGAAGTTCAACAAATTATACAAGTAGAAAAAGAAAATAACATAACCAATTTCTTATTTGTTTTCCAAATCCAAATATGAATCATGAAAGAGACTCAAAAGATAGCTATTAAGGACAGAATAGGCAAACTCTTGGCTATTTCTAAAGACTTAGAACTTACAAATAGGCCTTCTTTAAGCGCAAGAAGCTTTGCAATTTCTATTGCTTCATCACTTGATACCTTCCAAATCACACATCTCAGGTTTAACAAATCATAAACTGATGCAAATATCCATAAAAAAAAGTTCAAAATGATGACATAATCATTATCTTTCTAATAATTACATCAATTGCAACTCTTTCTTTTAGAGTCTAATATTATAAATATTTATGTACCACATTCACATCACAAGTTGCCCATATTTACACTTGTGGTGTAGAAGTCAGTACCTAATCTTCAAAGCATCAAAGATTCCCTTTCTCCACAAAAAACACTATGAAGCCTAACATGATGTAAACTGCTGTTTAAAATGTTCATAATTAGCTATTTGCAATTTGCCCTCAAACTGGAAGTTTGCCGTAACCTGAGACTTGTTGAGGGAAGGGGAGAACCATAATGTTCAATGTAGGACAAGTATATACCAGAAACCGAAGAAGAAACTACCAGCTTTGCTTAAGTCAAAGTAGACAAAATGCATCAATATCACCAAATTAATAATAAAACAAGAAACTACCAGTATCAAACCCATATATATGAATTGAAAGTCTAAGAATTTCAAGCGATTTATCCATGATCAGATGCAACAACCTTCATTAAAATTGAAATGATTTTAAAATGATTTTAACTTTGAGATTTTATTATTTCACTCTTCATTAAAATCTTTGAGACGCCACACATTAAACTTCTTCAAATAAGCTTGGGTTGCTAAACAAAATCAGGTGATCCACAACAAATTGAAACATAGATTTTGAGGGAATACAAAATCCGTACAAGATACTACTCATTCACTAAAAAATAAGCATCAATGACTTCATTAATAGCTCATTCTTCCATCAACTCCATCCACCTCTGATCCAACCAACCCATTACCCCACCCACCCATGACTCATCCTTAGTCACTCATTCCATTCCATTCTTTATATATATTTCTCTCTCTTGCCTCTGTTTCCACTCTTCAAATAAACCAGCAACATCTTATCTTTGTGTGATCAAAACACCACAATACCATTATCACATCCTATTAGGCTAACACCAAATGGTCTTAACAGTTAGTCATACAGGCAAATAATTAGGGGATTGTAGGGTGTATTTTAAATTAACTAAGATTTAATAACTTTGCTTTTATTTTTTTTTATGCCATGATAATTAGCTTGAAGAGAAAAACAGAGTATAGTGTGATTACATCAGAACTACATTATGCAATATGCCAAAGTGAGCTTGTATCACCATCAACTTGGCATTCCTACCACAAACGAAAAAGGATAACTTGGCATCAGGTATTGCATTCCTACTAAATGCAAGACAATTCCAAAGCCCGTCATTTTGTGTGTCATTTTGTGGCAGAAAAGGAGCAGCCAAAGAAAGAAACTGAGAAGAAGCCCATCACTTAACAACGCAAAATGAGCAGCCAAAGGAACCATACCTGATAATGGCGGCCAGATCTGGGCAGATCTGGGTTCGTGGATGGCCTACTAAGCATCAATAATCATACTTTAAAACCTAGTAGTTTTCTTATAAACTTTCTTCTGTTAAAAAAAGCCTACTAATTTTTAATTTATTATTGATGCTTTTTCCATCAGCTTGAAAATGACCTTCACTTGAATGATGAACTGGAACATGATGAAAGATTAACAATGTCAAATTGTCAATATATTAGCAAAACTTACTTTGATAAATGATAATGTGTTGGCCTGTAGGCAATGTTCAATATATTACCGAAATTTCAGCTTTCAGTGTGTCAAAATTTGACTTGTTGCTAATTTCTGGGTTGATATTTGTTTCTATTTCAGGTACCTAACTATATCAAATTTCCTAACTCGTAGGCGTAGTGTGATAGATAAGGTGAAAAGGATAGCAGATACCTTGCCATATGAACTTGAGGAGGTCATGAAGTAGGATTTCAATGAAGCCATAGGAAATTGGGTTACCTTCGTGAAAGACCTTAGCAAACCTTACCAAGATCAAGCTCAGAGTAGACTTTAACAAGCTAGTAGAGATTCAAGAAGAGTTATCAAATGTTGAGAAAAAACTTAGAATGCTACAGATTAAAATTCAAAATCTTCATGTGTCATGACTTCTCTTTCAATTGTATCGCGTTATCCGATTTTAACAGTTGTACCTTACCTCTGTCTTGGACTTACATATAAGTATATATTTTGTATATTTTTAAATTTTGAAAATTTGTTGCTAGATTTTGGATTGGATTGTATTGTTGTGTTGCATATAAGTTTAAATTATATAATCGGATTGTTTAAAAATTAAAAAAATAATTAAAAAAATTTAAGTAACTAGCGACGCTAAAAAAAGTCGCTTAAAAAAATACATATTAATACTTCTATTTTAGCGACGGAAAATATTCTGTCGCTAAATAATAATATTTTAATAAATAAAGAAACTTTGGTTACGAATATTAGTGACAGAATTTTTATTAACTAGCGACGGATTTTTCTGTTGCTATTAGTGACAGAACTATATTTTCGTCACTATGAAATTAGCCACCAGGGATTACGCGACAGAAATTATTCCGTGACAAATTCAGTCGCTAATCATTATAGCAATAGAATTTAATGAATCAGCGACGGAATTTTTTCGTCGCTATTGAAGTAATTTTTAGTAGTGTTGGATTGTAAGTGTATGACACTTTGAAATAAGATTGTGAAGCAGTTTATGAGGATATGCATGATATTCACTACCCGGTATTGTCATGTTTAAATCTGAATGTTTTTAGTTTTTAGTTATTGTTTTATTTTGTTTTTAATTCTCTTTCTTTTTGCTTGAGGACAAGCAAAATCTTAAGTTTGGGGAAGTGATGAACCTTTAAAAATTCATATTTTTACGATTCAAATTCTGGATTTTCATCATATTTTAATCTCTTTCATTGAGTTTTGTTCTCAAGTTTTATTATATTTTTATTATTTTAAATTATGTTCTTATTACATGTTTTATTTATTTTTGATAAGTAAATATATATGGAAAGAGATTGAACACTTAAAGAAGTAAGAAATCAGAGAAACAAGTTTTCTAGATAAATCATCAGATTTTGTGCAAAAATAAGAAATTCCTAAAGATAAATATTTGAAGGATTCTTATCATATTCTTAGATGCTAATTAGAGTTTTAATTGGATACAAAATCTTAAATAAGGATTAGATTGAAGATTGGATAAGGATTCTCAAAGAGATTTAATTTGGAGCAAAATTCAGACTCCCATACTATCTTGACCATTTCTTATTAATTGACTCATATCTTAGGCTATAGAGATCAGATCAACGCACTATTTGCAGCATTGAAAAGATAGCAAAAAATCCTATAACTTCTTTGTTAAGATCAAGGGCAAATTCGACCATCTAGAGGGTGAGAAAAATCGTGTAAGTCAGATACGAAAAGCTAACAACTTTTCTATAAAGGAGAAAAACGAGTTTAGCAAAGGAGTTCACTTTTGCACAGATTTTCAACATCCGTCAAGGAGCAAAGTGGAGGCACAAACCCTAGCTTGGTGTGGGCGCAATTAGGCTTAAAGATTAAGAATTTTCTTCAACCTTTCCATCAACTTTCTATGAAGTTTGTCATTTTCTTCTCTTTATTTTCTTCTTTTCTCATGTGTAACTAAACCTCTTTCGTTAGGGTGATGATGGATCTTGATACTTGGATGATGTAAATTCTTTTATGAGTTTAATCTATGTTTTTATTTCATGATTTACGTGTTTATCTCTTCTCTTAATACTTTTCTAAACTTGATCAATTTGGGAACGATTTTTGGGTTATGTATAATTTGGGAAAATTATGCACGAACCTAGAACTTGTGATAAACATCATAATTTTCACAATCGCTAGGAAAAGACATTGAGGGTTATGTGGTCTTTATTTTAATTCCCTCGTTTATGATAATGCCTTTTCTATTTGAGGTTAGACTAAAAGATTTGTTAATTCTAAATAGTGTAAAGATGATTGATATACCAAGGGATTGAATATTAATTAATTTTGGGAATTGACCATGAATCATTGGAATAAAAATTAATTAAACTAATATTTGAAATTGCATCAAAAGAGTTCAAGTGAAATCTGACCCCTAACACTTTCATCTCATCGTTTTTCACCCTTGATTGGATTCTTGATATTTTTAATTATTTTTTTGTTTATTGTTTTCTTGTATTTATATTTTTAATTCTCTTTTTTGATAGCTTGGATGGTGTCAATTTAGCGAACTTAATAATTGTCAACATAATTCTCGTGGGAACGATACTCAACTCACTTTTTATTACTTTTGCGATTTGGTGCACCTATCAATATCCCAACAATCGACCTTACTCAAACATAAAAGGTTTTAATCTCAAATAAATTAAATATCATATAAGTCAATAAGTACATAACAAATTAATAACTAACAAGTCTTACTAAGTCTAGAATAAACTAACCAAAGTTATTCATAACTCAAATACTTGTAAGAAAACTTCCTCTACTATGCTTCTATTCTCTAGCTTTTTTGAAATGCATTATAGGTTTATTATCATGTAAATTTTCCTAGTAAGTAGAGAACCTCTTCTAAGATCCTTCATTCAGTTATGAAATGTTAGTAAAACAAACATATTATTTTTGTTTGAGTTATTTATTCCCTTTAATTAGTTTATAAACATAAATATATGCAATTCACAATTCTGATTCTATGTTTATTGTGTTCTGTTAATCCTTCCAGAGAGTTTGTTCTCAAGAACACAAGTCAATGTTATAAATAAACTTAATAAGTCTTACTAAGCTAACATAAATCTAAAATAAATTAAAGTAAGCTAACATGTCCTAAAAATTATAAATAACAAATCACATTAGCTAATTGAAGTCAATGTCATCACATATAGAATATGGATTGACATAATCATTTACTCCATTCTCAATTTTCTAATGATACTATTTGTCATCCAATCGATCAGTTAGATTTTCATCGCATTGGTCTGTCAAATGCTTTATGAGTTTATAATTATTATTTTCTTGGTCACATTCTAAATATGACTACAATGCCTACACTTAAACTTAATTGACTGTATAAAAAAGTCATGGGAAAAATAACATAAATTATCACTATGGATAAATGGCTTATACAAAAAAAAAAAAAAAAAACCTACTTGGGTAGGTTGGGTTTGCGTGAGTCGACACTTTCCAAACCCACCACCCGACCTATATCTTATGGGTTGGAGTGTTTTTCAACCCGATCCAACCTGCGGACCCAACCCAACCCACATTTTATGGGTTGAGTTGAGTCAAAACCCGTGAGTTCATGATTTGACCTAACCCGTTGGACACCCCTACATCTAGTACATCATGTCATCACATTTCAAGTGAAATCAAGTGTAACACCATTGCTTATCAATGATTTAGAAGCATATCTTTGAAAATTCTCAATATTTGGATGCACAAAAACTTGAGTTGTTACATATATGCTAGGTGGTTATTCCCTTCTTAAAATATTCTACTTATGTCTCAATCCACACTACAAAGCATACATAAAGAATTTCAACAAGTAGGGAACTCTATTTCCCCACAAATAAAAAAGGGGAAAAACTGTTCTTAGGCGCTTGATCGTTCAGTCTTCCAACGCTTAGGCGCTCTATGACAGCAAAACTCTCTCAACTTTTCTGTCATTGGGCACTTAGGCGCCTAGCTTTTGAGCGCTCAGTCACCCAGCATTTTGGCTCTCTTCCATGCATGCACGATTAAGCACTCACTTTTTGAGCGCTTAAGTGCCCAACACACTCCTGCTCTCTGGCCTTGGGCAATTTAGCACCCAACACCAGACTTGTCGTGTCATGTTTCATTGAATTTTCAACTAAACATAGACCCCCAAAATCAGACCCTAAGTGGTTTTCAACTTCATATATGGTTTTCTAGACATGTTATAACTCTCATTCACAAATTCAAATCACCAACATATAGTGAAAAGATAAATCAAATGCAAATCTTCCATACCTATTTTCCAAACCTCAAGCTACTGGAAAAACAAGAACACAAACATGTACAAAATCATAACCATGCATAGAATAAGCATGAACACTCTATTTCGAACCATTGGAGGCAAGAACCAAACAAGGAAACCACATATGCCTCTTAAACCCATTTTTATCCAATCAAGCATACACCAAACATCAAGAAGGTATAGAAAGAGAAAGAGTTATACAAGAATAAACACCCCTACCTCAAGTTGTGTGATTGATGCTCAAGTTTTGGTTTTTCCTTTTATCTTCCTTCTTTCCTACCTTCCTTCTTCTCTTCTCTTCTCTTCTTTCTTTCCCTTTTCATTTCTCTCTTCTTTCCCTCTGCTGCTAACGTGAGAAGTGAGAGAAATTGAGTGCAAAGAAAGTCAAAGATAAAGGGTTGAAAGGTGAGAGGCGGTGGAAGCAAAGAGGAGAAAATGTTGAAATTAGATATTTAGCTGGAAATATTATATTACTTAGAAATACTTTGATATTACAAAAATCAAGTTTCCTATCTTGCATGGGTGTTATAGAAATAGATTAGAAGTTATGATGCCCTCTCGTCCACAAATAGAAGAACAGGAACTAGAAGAAGTTATGCATCACTGATCACTCTCTTCTAGAAATAGAAGAGGCTATGATACTCAAAATGTTGATTCCAGAATGGTTCGACCATCGTAACAAAGGAGGGATTCCTGTTTTCAGGGCTCGTGGAAAATTCCCTGTTGTTGCTTTAGCGTTTGTGTTGGACTTCGACGAAGAGAATGTCATGGCTGATTCTTTTTGGAATCGCTGGAAAGTAGTTGGTCTGCACTTGTTCATAGAGGGTGAACATGTACATCGCAAACAGTACCGTAAATTCACTGTTGTGAAGCAACATGTGCTATTGTGTGACCTACGAGTTTTGTTCAGCGATGAGGAGTGGGAGGGGCTTGATGCACGTGTTGGGCATGATAATGATTGGAAGACCATGCATGTTGACTGTGAAACAGACTTGACCCTATGTTGCTGTGGAGTTTATGTGTACAAGCATGAGACAAACATGGTATAAATATTAATTGAAAGAGACTTTAGTCTCACTTGCACTTCTTATCATATCTCTGATGGCATTATGGCTCAACCTTAGTGGTTTTTCCTTGAGCAAGTGCCTAGTGGTACAAAATAGAAGTCATTATGCAACTTTATTTCTCAAGTCCACTAGTTACCTTTTGCATTGGTAGTTTGGTACAGGTAATGTTCATTTGTGAACCAAAGTCTGAATAAAGGTCCGATAACTGTCTGAATTGAAGAAAAGAGTCTTTCTTCGTTGAGGCTTGTTTGTTTGAAGACTCTTTTTGGGTTTTGGATATGGCATGTTATTAGGCAAGACCTACGTACCGTATATATAGCTAGTGGACTAAGTGCTATGAATCTGGATGGTCTCAACGCCATGTCCTTCAAGTTTGCTGAGAAAGAGTTTCTTTTTTTTAAAAAAAAATATTATTTTATTTTTGGTCTTGTTATAGTTTCATCTAAAGTAGTTTTGCCTCTGTTTATGTTGTCAAGCATGCTTCTTAATTTTTGCCTTAAAACGTAGTATGCCTTTCCTGCAGATGTTATGTAAGTGTCTAATTAAGCTTGTGGAATCTCATAGTTTTGATGAAGAACTGTGATTACTAAGTACTAACTGATGGTAGGCCTGTGCAGAAAAACCAAATGAACCAAACCTATCCATAAACCAAACCAAACCACTTTTAAATAACCTGAACCAGTTTAATTTTATAAAAACCTGAACCGGTTTGTTTTAATAAAATGGTTCGGTTAACTGATTTTTATTCCAATTGAGATAACCACAATATAACCAAACCAATCCATTTTCACATTTCACACCCAAAACTTACGAAACCAGATCTCTCTCTTCTTGTATCAGACGACTCTTTCTCCCATTTCGGTTTTCCCTTTGAAATTTCAAAAATCCAAATCCTGAAATTACTGAACCCTAATCCCCAAATTACTAAACCCTAAACCCAAATCGAGCACCACGACTTCTTTAATCGGCGACATCTTCAGGCTTCTGTGTGGTGAGAGGAAATCACTGCATTGTACATTTCTCCTCACTTGCGAATGTGACGAAATCGCTGCGTGCTCGTGCCATTGATTAGCTTCTGCTGCAGTGTTGCGTCTTCATCTGGTGAGAGTCCTTGATTTACGTTTTCATCGATTTCCTTCTTCAACCTCAACCCTTGATTTTTTTTTTTGAATATCACATTTTCGCTGTTGATTTTCATGGTCACCTTGAGCTCGTGACATTTGATGTTTTGTTATGTTAAATTTTGGTTGTTGTGGATTCTGCATATGATGGAGATTTATGGATTCAACGGGGTACTCTGTTTGTGATTGATTTTATTATCTTTTTTTTTGCGGGTTTGTTTTGTAATGCTCTAGAACTGGGGTTTGTTAATACATATTCTGCATATGCTTGACTTATAACTCTGTCCTGCTTGTTATCAACTTTTGGAAGTTTTGAGTTTGACTCTTGTCAAACTTGTGCTATTTGAAAAAACAAATTCTGTTTGTTGTTATTCTAAAATTGATGACATTGTTTTACTAGCTTTGATGCCAACATCTATTTAAAGAGATGAGTTTTCTTTTATTGTTGTAAGATAAATGGATGACTCTCTATTCTCTTCCCATCCATGGTTTAATCCCGAAGTAATTTAAGAGTGCATAGCCCATTCAATGATACAAAGTACAAAGCAGAAGTTAATAATAATACATGAAGGAAGTTCAGAATCTTAGGATGAGGGTGAGGGTCCCCATCCCGTACCTGAAATTTGAAAAATGAAGAACAAATACTAAACTTAAGTAGGAAGAAAAGGATTTCAAGATTTTAATAGTGGTTAAAAAAGAATAGAGACCAGAAGGTTATGCATTGAAATAATAAATCAGAACACAAATAATTAAGTAGGAGGGAAGAAATAAGGGGAATGCAATACACAAATATATTGCTTGCAGAGTGGGAGTTACCCATACTGTTCATAGTTACCAAGTCCATTGAACCATGAAACATACTGGAATAAAATTCCAGTCCTTTGATCTCTACAATTTTATTTTCCTGGCCCACTCTCACCCTTCCATTTGAAGACCTGAAATTATTGAGAATAAATAAGTCAAATCTCAGTCTACATATAAGTGACATCTCAAACTCTTGTTTTCCCCCTTAAGCAAGTTTCAATCAACCACTTGCATTAATTTGGATTTGTTCACTTATATTCTCCAGTAGGGTAGACATAAAACTTGAAACAGGACAGGAACAATTCTAACACAACAACATTACCAATACAATAAGAATTACAATTGAATTTTGAACTTTGACGGAGGTGAATCACTACATAATGGTGAAAGACTTTTTGTTGAGAAACCATGTTTAGAAATATTACTTTTTTGATAGAACATGTTTAGAAATATTATTAGAAATGGATGCAGGTTAAAATGTAATATTAAGAAACACTAATAAAGTAAACAATGAGACGGTGAAAATTAAGCACCCATAAAAAGCAGTTTTTTGTCCTATTGTGTAGCACTATAGCAGAAAGATGAGGATGTTGTGCAGGAGCAGAAGAAAAAGAGGAAGAATAAGAGTAGCAGAGGGAGCATTGATTGGTGGTTGGATGGTTTGAGTTGTGAGCTTAGGAGTAATGGTGGGAGGAGGAATAGCCAGGATTGGGTGAGTGGGGATATACCTAAAAGTGGTGGAATCAGCAGCACCCCAAGTATGAGGGGAACTGTGTGTTACATTGCTCCTGAGTATGGTGGTGGTGGGCAGCTATCTGAGAAGTGTGATGTGTACAGCTTTGGGGTTCTGCTTTTGGTTTTAGTTGCCGGAAGGAGACCTCTCCAAGTAACGGCATCGCCGATTTCGGAATTTGAGAGGGCTAATCTCATTTCCTGGGCTAGGCAGCTTGCTCACAATGGGAGGCTTTTGGATCTTGTTGATCCTTCCATTCACTCTTTGGACAAAGAGCAGGCACTGCTCTGCATCACCATTGCCTTGTTGTGTCTCTGCAGAGATCTCCAGGGAAGAGGCCTTCCATGAAGGAGATTGTGGGGATGCTTTCTGGTGAGGCTGAGCCACCCCACTTGCCCTTTGAGTTCTCACCATCACCACCCTCTAATTTCCTGTTCAAGTCCCGGAAGAAGGCTCGGTGAGTTTAGTTTTGTTGACTGAGTGAATGGTTCTTGTCATTATCATTAACTTGTGAGAGTCTGTATGGTTGTAGGTCAACTCTAATTTTCTTCACCATTTGTAGAAACTAATGCAGAAAACTAAAAAAGGGAGAAAAATAGTGAGTTACAAGCCTTACATACATCAATTTCTTCCCTTAATGTGTTTTTTTTTCCTCCACTTCATATGACTGTTTACTCTGACCTGGTTTTTACTTTTTAATCTGAAGAAACTTTTTGAGTGCATGATTTTAGCACAAATTACGTGTCAAATTGTCACCACAAGTTGTTGAGTTTCAGGAAATTCCGGGTCTTTTAAAGTTGAGGGAACATTTCTTTTACTTTTGAAGCTATTTGGCCCTTTTTAACGAATATATTTGCTTAGTGCCTTCTGACTGTAACTATAATAAATTAAACAGAATATTCCACACAACCCATAAAGAGATCCAATCAACCTGTGTTTACAAACCTTCAAAAAGAAGTCCAATTATAAGATGAAAGTAAGAGAGCATTACCCAATAAGATTTTGCTTCATGGTCAAGTTAGAGAACTTCAAACCAAACATAATATGCCCCTGGAAAATTATAGTAAAATAAACAAGTGTCGATTGAAGTTAGTCCTTGATATGCAAATCATTCTGCACATCACTGTATAAAACATGAAAATTCCGTATGTCCACTTGAATGCTGTCAAGAATCTGAAAGAAAAAGGATAAAGCATCAGTGGTTATGTGGTATCGTAAATCCTGATAAAGCATCAGCGGTGCAAAGTATGAGATTATTACTACAATTTCTTTTTCTTTCTTCATTTTTTAATCATTTTGCATCAAGGGCCAGTAAAAAAATTTATAAAAAAAATGATTTAACTATGTGCATGTGTGTTAAAGATACCCCCATTACCTGAATACCCTAAGGAAACCAAAACAACAATCTTATCCAGCACAAATTTAACAAATTGGTTTTGTTTATCAGAATGACTTTATATTCATTTTTAAACTTGGATTTAGCAAGTTTTTCATTTTATTAGACACAGTTTTCCTGACTCCTGAGCATAGTTGTCACTTTGAGTTATATATCATGTCTTGAGAATCAGAAGGCTATTTATTTTTTCATGAATCTTATTGAATTATAAGATTATAAGATATGGTAACAAATTGATAATCTAGTTTCTACCATCTATGAAGAACCTTACCATCACTCCATTCAGTTTGCACCTCATAATCTATTCCCGATCTGGATTGCGCTTTATTCATTGTTTTTCTCTCTGCGTTCATCTCCCATTCTGCGTTCATCTCTCTGCGTTGATCAACGTCTTCAACTCTTCATTGATTTTCTTCTGCTATGTCTTCATCGAGTCACTTGGGGGGAGCTACTTAGTGTTAGTGCTTGTGCGATTGGCTTCTACTTAGGAATTAGCTGTAGCTTTGGACTGTGTAGGTACATGGATGGCTGCCATAGCAGTATAAACTGGTTAGTTGCAGTTCAAGTTGTTTAAATGCTGTCCTTTTTTTTTGTTAAGAAGGAGATGGAGATTTTGGAAATAATTGATGTTGAGGTTAATAATTGATTTCTTATTTTACATACAGATGTCATCAATGGGTGATCTGAATGACTTTTCAGTCTCGGATACAACAGAGCATCTGGTTTCTACTCCACCAGTTGTCTCGACACCTTTGGGTGTGTTACTGCTCGCCCATACGATGGGCGTAGAAATCCGTCTGAGGCTTGGAAACATTTTTCTGTTAAGTTCGGTTCAGATAAGAGAAATAGATGCAACTATTGCGGTACCTTGATCAAGTATGATAACGGAACAAGTGCTATGCGTACTCATTTGAAGAGATGCAAGGATAATCCAGATAAAGACGAAAACAAAAGGCAAAAATCGGTTTCATCCTCAACGGCAACCGCAGAAGGGCATGTTGTTTGTTCTCCTTTATATGCCAAATTTGACCAAGAAGCCTGTCGGAATGAACTTGTGAAGATGTTCGTGGCAGCTGAGCTCCCTTTTCGATTTGTGGAGAATGAAGCTTTTCGGAAGTACACGAATGTGTTGCAACCAAGATTCAGTATCCCCTCACGCACTACATTAGCGCGTGACATTTTCACGCTATGGGATACAGAAAGAACGAACTTGAAGAAGTTTCTTTCGCAACATTGTCGAAAAGTCTGCCTCTACTACTGACTCATGGACTTCATGTCAAAATATGAGTTATATGTGTTTGACTGCCCATTTCATTGATAATAATTGGGGGCTTCATAAGAAGATTCTGAATTTCTGCCAAGTCACAAATCATTCAGGAGAGGTTATGGCCAAGACTATTGAGGTGCACTTGAGTCGTTGGGAGTTGAATCGTGTTTTTAGTTTGAGTTGATAATGCTTCATCAAATGAAGTTGGGATTCAACACCTAAAAAGGAGGCTAGCATCGTGGAACGACTTAGTTACGAAGGGAGATTACATTCATATGCGTTGTTGTGCGCATATTCGAATTTGATTGTGAAGGAGGGGTTGAAAGAAATTGATGATTGTTTTGAGAATCCGCGGTGCAATGAAGTACATAAGATCTTCTCCTTCTAGATTAAATAAATTCAAGGCATGTGTTGAGCAGGAGAAGATTGAATATAAGGGTCTAGTTTGCTTAGATGTTGAAACTAGGTGGAATTCGACCTATCTTATGTTGGAGGCAGCTTTGAAGCACCGAAATGCATTTGAGGAGCTTGAGATGCTAGACAAGAAATATGTTGATGAGTTGAAAAAGGGAAAGGGTGTGCCTACATATGAAGATTGGGATTATGCTTGCTTAATTTTACCATTTTTGAAGATCTTCTATGATGCTACTTTGCGCATTTCTGGTACTTCTTATGTTACTAGCAATATATATATGCAAGAGGTATTTGGAATTGGGAAGAGGATCCTCCAATCCTGTGGCTCCGAGGATATAAGTGTAAGTATGATGGCTGAAAGGATGAAGAAGAAATATGACAAATATTGGGAAATCCCAATGATCTAAACTTATTGTTGTTAATTGCTGTTATATTTCATCCTAGGTTCAAACAAGGATACGTCAATTGGTTGATTAACCAGATCTTTGATTTGGATGAGGCTGTTAAATTACAAAGTAAGTTGGATTCTTGTTTCGAGTCACTTTTTCAGGAATATAATGGTCAGGATGGGGGTCTCAAAGTGATACGTAAGAAGCAGGAGTTGATGAAAATGATGATGATGATCTTTATTGTTGGAATCAATTTTTAAAATCAATCGGGCACAAATCGAATGTCAAATATGAGGCAAAGAAGTATTAGAAGGAAGATTTAGAGACCAATCCAGACTTAGATAGAGTTGGTGGAAGCTAAATTCAACTTGATTTCTGTTCCTTGCAAACATCGCTCGGGAGTTGCTAGCCATACCTGTTTCCACCTTGTAGCCTCTGAGTCAAGCATTTAGTACAGGAGGAAGGGTGCTTGATCCTTATCGTAGTTCCCTAACACCTAAAATGGTAGAAGCACTTGTCTGCACACAAGATTGGCTGAAAGGAACACCCTTCTCATTGCTTTCTAAAGATGACTTTGAGCAGCTTGAGAGATTTGAGCGAGGTAAGTTAATATTAATGTTCCACATTTATGTTATTACTTATTGCTTATTATATTATGTTTTCATAAGTAATGAGATGTTGTTCTACTTTTTTGCAGAGATGGTTTCTCCACAAGATGTTCCTTGTTCTTCTGCTATTTCTCTTGATGATTGAAGGGGATATATTTTCTTGTTTTTGTTTTACTGCTATTTTATATCTTAGGATAATTGTGTATTGGACTGAGTTGTTATTACTTAGTTGTTAATTGCTGCAAACACCTATTTTTTGTGCTTTTTTGGGAGGCTGACTTCTCCATTCACTGTAATGAAGTAGAAGTACGTTAACCACTGCAGTTATTCTTTGTCAATTTCACATGGTTTGATATTCTCTTTCTCAAATTGAAAACGACACAGCCACTTGCTGATTTTTCTTCGCTTGACTTGGATTATTATTATCTTTATGCTTTCATTGTCGTGTGGTCATGTAAAATTCTCTTTCCAGTTACTGAGTCAGTGCTTGATCTCAGCCCAAGATCCACCGTCAGTGGCAGTGGTGAGGACGTCTACGGTGAGGATCGCGCCACCGAGGACTAACTTGTCACCCCGTGGACTTTCTCAGTTGCCAGGTCAGTAGTCACAAGCAGTTTAACGTTTCAAATTTTGCATACTTTCTCAGCTTTTTGATCTTCATGGCTTCAATTAGTTATGGACTATATTTGAGACTTTTTATATTGGTTACTTCCTTGCACTTGTGAATCTAAGTAAATCCTATCCAAACGTAGCATATGGGATTGCTAATGCTGATTTTTGATCATTAGTATTTTTAAGTCTTTCTAACAGTTGATTTCCTTTTCTTCGTTTTTGTTTCTTTTTTCATTCTTACTTAGCTAAGTTGTTTGTTATTATTATTATGTTTTTAATATTATTATTTTCCATTTTGGGAAGGGATGGGTTTTAGACTTTGAGTAAATATCTGTGAGATGAAATTGTAGTCTGAGTTTCTGTATGATTTTGTGCTGCAGTGGATACTCTATGTTAAGGGATCCACAGTACAACAAAGGGCTTGCTTTCACAGAGAAAGAGAGGGATGCACACTATTTGCGTGGACTCCTACCTCCTACAATTATCTCCCAACAACTTCAGGTTTGCGTTCAATGATAAATAAGCTATGATTTTTATCTATTATATATTAGTTGGCTACTTTTATTTTCCTTTTCTTCTCTCTTGTTCGATTATTTCTTTCTACTTTTGTTTTACGGGAGAAGAAGCAGATAAACAAACATCCGACAATATCGGGTTCCCTTGCAAAAGTACATGGCTATGATGGATCTTCAGGTTTTTCAGGCAGGCTTTTCAACTCATCATGGTTACATTTACACAACATTAGATTATTTCTGGTTTAAGTTTGTCTTGTTCATGATGTTATTGAGTTTTCAACCTGCAAAAATGATATCTGCACATCAAAATCCTTACATCATTTTTACACTTCATTTTGTTTGGGGAAAAATAAAGGTATAGAGTGTGTTGGAATGTATATTTTTCTTGTTTTATTATCTAAAAAGGAAATGATGTAAGAATGATGTAGATTTTTTTATGTGCAAATATGATTGCTGTTTAACCTGTGATGCATCATGCATGGAAGTAGTATATGATATCAATGCAAATATATGATAATATTTCTTAGTTTCAAGGTCTTTTCTCTACTACTGAAAAATATTGTTCCTCTACTACTGAAAATTGGCATGCGCCTCTTATAGAAATCGTGGATGTAAAAATTGAAAAGTAAAACAGCATGTTATTCTAAGTCCAAACCGGTTCTGAACCGGTTTTAAGTCCAAACCGGTTCTGAACCAGTTTTTTAAATCCAAACCGGTTCTCCAAACCGGTTCTGAACCGGTTTTAAACCCAAACTGGTTTTGAAACCGGTTTTAAATCTAAACTGGTTCTTAACCGGTTCAGAACCGGTTCTAAACCGGTTCGTCGAACCAAAACCGGTTCAGATCCAAAAAGAAACCAGTTCGGTTTTTGAACTGAACCTCTTAATAGGTTCGGTTCGGTTCGGTTCGGTTTTTCATACCGAACCGAACCATGCCCACCCGTAACTGATGGTCACTTATGTACCTATTAAGTAGCTTTATAAAGAATGACTGTGTGATGTTGGACAAAACGAGAGTCTTCTGTAGCTGGTCTGTTGGATTCCCATGTGTTCTCAAGGAAACTTACTTCACTAATTCACATAGCGTAAGTTTCCTGAAGCTGGAACTATTTGAAGGCAATCCCATGAGCTGCCAAAGAGCCCTGGCCCGGTCATTCTCTCAAAATGTATGTGCTAAAGATTCGTGAAGATCATTACAACAGAGGTACTGTGAACATTAACAATTCCGTTATTTGAAGACCACCTATCTGACATGCTATTACATCAGCATACAATACATATATTCTACCTCGGATACAGTATACTTTAGCATCCAAAACTTACATCAACTTACTATGTCTATATGAGGTGTTGTTAGTAGGTGTTAAAAAATATTTTCCTAACATTAAATTATTTTTCTTGCATCTGATTAATGCATGTATATAGTGGTGCCAAAACGGGCTAGTCTATATCGGGTAACGATATGTTGGGCTAGGCTAAAAACGTTAAGAGTAGGTAAATTATTGGTCCATTTTAACTTTATGTGGGTTATAGGTTGAGTTGGGCCGGCATCATACTTTTTTTATTTTTTTTAATTATCAACACTTAAAAAAAATTATACTTAAAAAAATTAGTCTTAGGTTTTAACATTTTTTTTGTATAGTTTAAATTCTATTAAACATCAAATAAAATTATTTTTGTGATAAAAATATTAATTTACATTAAAAATAAGAACAAAATTTTTATATATCATATAAATTATATAATAATACTTTAATTAAAAATTAAGTATCAAACTTGTAAGTCATCTTGTATCGAGTCGGGTTAAAATTAGGCAAAATTTTCAAATTTGCATCAATTTTTTTAATTCGACCCGCTTATTTTATCGGGCTATGGCTCATTTTGATACCTATAAATAAAGGTAGTGGGCACCCCAAAAAAAAAATTAGCAAGGAAGCAAGTTTACCTATTCAACATGAAAAAGGAAAACCAGACAAATAAACCCAACTGATAGAGTTGAGACTTGAGATGCTGAACCAAATTTGTAGCTTCTGAAAGAATGGAGGATAATTGAGATAACATGTCTTTTTCAGGTGTCGATATATATTAGCAATGTATATCGAATCATTGTATAAGAACACATATGTTTCTTATTATCATGATATACAAACTTAGTTAAAAGTTCCACATGCAGAGACAATTTATTTTTTTTATGCAATATTGAAATTTGAACTTATGACTTCATACATAATTTTTTTTTTATAATTATAGAGTTAATTTTTTTTATATAATTATAGAGTCAGATCTAAAGGTTGCAAAGTTGACAATTTGCGAAGAAATATAGTTTTTTTTTCATAATCTATAAAGAAATATAGTTTTAGACACATGAAAGAATATTTATTTTTCATATTATCTGTTCAGAAGCCATATATTAAATACATAGGGATTGTAACAAAGAGTTTATACCAGAAAAAGTTACAATTCTTTGATCAATGAAATATAGAGTAAATACAATTGAATGAATCGATAAAAATATTTGACACCTTACAGAAAGAGACTAGCAAATTTCAAGTAGAAAGTCAACAAATAAAAGAATTTATGAAATTTAAAATAGCAGAACGGGGATTGATGTTCAAGAACTTAGTTGATAGCATTGCAAATCCTTCTTATTATCCCAGCTGACCTAGTCAAAGGTTCAATATCTCCCATTTTATCATAGCAACTGCAAAATTAGACTTAAAGGTGGTACGATTTTTGCTATATTCGTACACAATAGTATCTGTAGATCCTCCACTAAATAGAACTTGATCTGAATGAAGAAGACCCTTCTTTTGAATTAAATTCTTGAAGTAGTTGTTGTCAAAAGAATTGGGCGTGACCAAGTCTAGTGGTGCCAGCTTCTTATCATTTTCAAGGATACTCACCGATGGACAACCATGTTGACGAGTGCTAGCAAATCTAACATCTATGTCACTGGCATTGTTGTATATTCTACTACGAAATGTGAAGCATTGAGCTTGTCCAATTGTGTGGGCACCTGCATTAAGTGAAAATATTTGCTTTAATTGTCATGCACTAAAGGTTTATAAATACATAAAATGATAAAATATATGTTCTAAACTTATGAGGATTGTTGGCATTAGGCATGGGGCATTGAACCTGGGAGAAGTTAGGCTTAAGAGCAATTTCGGCTTTTAAAGGGTGTTTAACATGTGTATCAAAAAACAAGTGTTTAACATGAAAGACCATTATGTCCTTATGTAGAAAATTTATCCCTTAACTCCTTTTTTTTACGGGGTTTTACACAGTGTGTGGCAACTTGGATGGGAATTAAATGATTGAAAATTAGCTTAAGGATCTTAACCTATCCAAACTTTATAAACCACTTTTCTCTCTTTAAACTCTTCAATGTGAGATTTATCTACTTCACATATCACACACTCACATGTTTTCTCCATCAAAGAGGTTAGCAATCGATATGATTAATTAATTACTAGATAGAATAACCATGTCTCTCGTACTGAACCCTTTCTTACTAAAACGAGAGATAAGAGTTTCAAGATTATTTGTAAAAAGTGGAAAGTCACTATTAGCCAAACTTTTGCTTTCTGTGGTAGAATCTTTCCGTCCAAGCTTCACAGTCCATGACGGACCACCACCGGATCAAGAAAAAAAATAAAAAATGCATGATAAGTCTTACTATATACATAGATGTTTTTGCATGTCAAGTTATAACTATATATCAAGCATATATAGGTTATTATGCATATGTACTTACGGCGAATGATGCATCACGTGCTGCTACTGCTACAATGTCTGCACATGACACAACTCCAGGTCATACTTTCTCAACCTCAGCTTTAGCTTGATCAATGATGTTATATCCCCTTATTGATTTATCATTAGGAAGTGCTGTCTTTTCGCTCTCGATAGTAGGGCTATCATCAAGCAAAATTCATGCATCACAACCCTGCAAATCAAAGGCCACATTTGTTAGTTTAAAAATTGCCCAATATGATGCTTAACTAAAAGTAGTTATGTTTTTCTCAATCACCATTATTACTCATATGTAATATGCGAATTGGTTAGTGAAATACCTTTATAAAGCAGTCATGGAAATGGAGACGAATGAGAGACGCAGTCATTCGGCGTTCCTTAGACACCGCCCTTCTAGTCACAGTTCTAATTGTGCCAAGTGCATTGGGACACGTATTGTCATGAAAAGTAGTAGAGAGTTGAGCATTGCATGCTGTGCCTAAAAGCATCAGCATCAAGTAAGAGCGCTAATATAAAATCGCCCAAATTTCATTATGGCTTAAGATTGATGTTTAAAGAATCTTCTAATCGAAGATTAAATTTGGCACACAAAAAGAAATGCTTCAAAACAAGCTAAGAGAACAATTGGTGTTGATGGTGCAACCTCGTAGCGCTCCTCTATATATATAAGAAAGTAAGAAATGAATTGGGATCAGCTGGCTCGGTCGCTATTATCTGCTACAGCGTGTTGTTGCCATGAGTTGATGGCGCGGTCGGAGTTGACCAGGTGACTCGTGACCAATTTTCTATAGCTTGCCAGAACATATAGCCACTACGGCAATTTGTTAAATACTTAGATTAATTCAATTTTTCCTTGTTGAAAGTTGAATTTTATTTGTTCTTTGGATTCTTGGAATTGATTGATGTAGAAAAAGTTTTCTTTCTTTTCCCATTTCTATCTATATATCTGAATCACGAATACGACTTGTTGCACTTTCACATGCCTTCCGTACTTTACACTCTATCATTAACATTAGTAAGCTTCATTCAAAGAGACCTTGTCGGCTTGTCCTTCTCTTGTTATGTTCATGGTTTAACAGACTTGACCAAAACGAACTTGTAAATATTCATCTAAACTTCGTCAATTTTGTGCTTGAATTTGGCCAAGACAGTATCTCAAGTGATATTTTGATGGTAGTTTCTACGGTACCCCTCAGTACCCTTCCATTAAAAAATATATATAAAAAAAATTATAACGGTTTCAGAAGCAATTGAATCAATGAATAAATAATTACAAAAAATATTAGAAGAAATAAATAAAAATCTATTATTATTAATAGAAAACACTAATAGAATTGCAATATATACTTGTGAAAGAATTAATAATGGAAAGAATGAAATAAATAATATTAGAATAACACTTGATACAATTAATAAAAATAAGCAAGCAGAAGAACCTGAAAATATTGCAAAATTTGAAGAAGTATTACAACAATTAAAAGAACTCCTAAATGAAGAAAGAAATAGCAGATGTCTAACAAAAAGAGATCTTGAAGAAATACTTACATATATACCAAAAGATACAGTAAAACATGAAGAAAAAGAAATTGAATCTTCAAAATTCCTTAAACCAATTACTTCATGGAAAGGATAAAGGAAGAATATACAGACTTAATAAAAAAATCAACCGATATTTAAGAAATTCAACAGCTATTAGAACAATTAAAAATAATTGAAGATGAAAATAAACAAATACAGAAAATTGAACAAATTGAAACTAATAACGAAAATGAAGAAGTAATACTAAATTACAACACTGAAGAAGAAGATTATGATGAAATATTTATGGAAAAAGGAGAAACAAGCAATAGCAATACTAAACGAAAATGGGAAGAATTTTGGAGATATCCAAAAGAAACTTGGGATAAACATGAACAAGAAATTATGTATAATAAAGGATATGCCAGAAAACTAGGAAAATGGACCTCTGTACCAGAAGAATTTAAGCCTCGTTATGAAAAAATTAGAACAGGAACTAGATTAAATATTGATTGTGCATCAAATAAAGAAGAAGTTCTCTTACAATGGATTAATGAAATAACATTACTAATTGCTACAGATGAAAAATTTAATGGGTTAAATCTACTTGATGTTAAAAATTTAATTATATACAAAACTGAAGGAAATGCACAAAAATTTTTAACAAGTATAAATGATAATACGTGGCATCATTATTCAAGAACTGTTAGTACCAATCAAGAATTTGTCCGATTAATAATGGGGCTAATCTATCAAGAATTTATATGATATAATATATTTGAACATCGAAATGAAGTAAATAAATTTTTACATGAAAAAGCCAAAGCACATTTAAACAAAATACAATTATGTAATATGTGTGAAGTTGAAAAATTTATTTGTGAATATAAAAAATATTATTATCAATTAAATGCATAAACTAAACCACTATATATGGATCTATTTATTGACAAACTCCCATGTCCACTTACTGCTAAGATAAGAACTATTTGGCAAATACAACCTGTAACACCCTGGTGAGGATGTCACATTTATGATGCAATGAAATAAAAATAGATAAAATATTACCCAAGTTATAAAACATTTGTTACATAGATAATATGAGTTGTAAAATTTTTCATTTTATACCTACTAACCTTACATAAAATAACACGGAACATGAAATAAAACAAACTGTTATTGCACACATAATATACATATGATTTTGTTTCAAGTTAGGCAAATAATTTACAACTACAAAATATTTAAAGAAAGCAGTAAAGAGTTATTATACAATACCTAACATCATAAAGTGCCCAAGTGCACATCATAGAGTTCTAATCCTCCGACGAATCACACTCTGATAGATCATCGGACGATAGAAATCCCGGATGTCTCGTAGGCCTACGGACAGGAGTCCGCGCTGTCAACACTATACTAGTCTCACTAGGGATACAGAACATCCCTCCCCAGTGACGCCTCAGATCCAACAGCATCTCTAACTGTAGATACAAAGTCATAGTAAAAGCAGGCTCAGTATCAAGCTCTGCTCGTAGGGACACAGTCAAACGTCCCAAGTAGATCACTGATCCTCTGTCCTCTCGCAATCGCCAGGCTTCAGAGCCTCCGTGAAACTCTAGCCTCACGAAACCAAGAAATCCCGGCAACGTCATGATCACACAATCAGTCCAAAGGATATGGATGATCAGAAGACTCGCACTCGTCGAACTGATCTTCCATCTGCTGCTGTTCTTCCTCCTCAGGATACACACACTCAAGAGGCTGATCCTCTTCCTCAAACTCTTTACAACATAATTTAATAATACAGAAAACAATACATATAGAGAGGTGAGATAATCATACATCAATACCAGCATGGCAAATAAGAAAACGACAATACAACAGATATCACAATTTATACAATATAGCATACCATAACTTCATAAATAATAATACAATTTAATACAAAAATTTTAATACAACAGTATTATATAATACCACAGATGACAATACTATGATGCATGACACATATGCAAATGCAATACAACTCGTTCCTACTCCATGGAGCTAGACACAGATGTCAGAGAGAATGATCTGTAAAGATCTATCAGTACCTCAGGCTGCCCAACCAAACTATTGCACTGTCTAACGTTGTGTCTATAGCCCACTGTCCAAACATAGTGCAGTAGCACACAGTCCAAACATCGTGTAACTACAGGCATTGTACTAAAATAGTCTTTACAAGATCTTGATTAAGTATAGTGCGTGTTGAGATTACTAGTGTGTTGCCAGTTACCACGGCCCAAAAGAGCGACTAACTGTCCACATATGGAATACTCCGCACACTAATGCCTCCAAGTTCATACAGAATAAACCACACTACGCTTATCACACCAACAACACGGTGTAATTCGTCTCGTCAATCAAATCACCAATTATCAACCAAATTAGCACAACTCAATGCATGAATAAAAACAATAATTACCAAATTACCCTTAGTCTCAAAATATTCTCATATTTATGCAAATGCCCTCAATGGCAATAATCTCAAATACAGTACGTTCCCACCTGACGTACCATATCTCTACATGTCTGGGTCCACCACTTTGGCCCGACAGTAAAACCCGTTGTTTCGATTAATCGCGTAGAAATTTTATCGCGTTTTCACAATTTCATCGTTTTTACAAACGTTTTTAAATCGCATAAATATATTTTTCTATTTTAAAGTCGCGTAGCGTTTTTAAATCGTTTTCTCAATCGCGTAAGATTTTTAAATTATTTTCTTGATCGAAAAGCTTTAAAATTTATATTTAAAAATTACGTAAGCTATTTCTTATACTTTAAAACTATGTAGAATAATTTCCTTACGTTATAAATATATTATAAAATGTACTCTTTTATTTGTCTATTTTTTAAGAAATTTTTTACAGTATTTTGTCTATAACATCTATTAAAAATGTATTTTCTACGTTTTTCTTCTAAAAATTCCTTTGTTTATTTTAAAACTACAAAATCCACTTTAATAATTATCACTATACTTTAAAATTTGAAAGTAAGTATTTTTCAAAGGTTTTATTCATTTTTCTTCTATATCACATTTCTAATAAAAATTGGTTTACTTCTTTAAATCTTGGAAACTCATTATAAATGCATTCTTTTTAGGTAAAACATTAACTCTATACTTAGAAAATAAATCTTGGATTGATTACTCAATTATAAGGCATGTTGGCCGAATTTCATAAAACTTTGGCATTTGATCTTTGGATCATTTTCTACCTTCTAAATCATTTTGGATTTCATTCATTTACCTAATTCCATTAAACCTTTCCTTTAGAAAATTGTTGAGAACATTTTGGTTCTCTTTTTTTTGTTGAAGCCGAAAGCTCCTCTTTGTGTTCTTTGGAACACTCATGCAAACCTTACATGTTATTCACATCCTAATTTATATTCATGCATATAACAACATATGCAATATATTTTAAAGCTTGTAGACATGCATACAAACAATATCAAACACAAATAGGAAAGCATTTAAACAATCAACACAAGTGAATCCTTATGGATTCTTCACACACATACAATCCATTTTCTCATCACCACACTTGGTTGATGAGATTAAATCTCCCTCTTACCTTTAAGGAAGATAAAATCTTTTACTCCTTCTCCTAGTGATTTCGTGATCTCCTTTCAAGAAAACCTAACATGCTCAAATAAAGTTTTACAAGTTATAACTATAGGAGAAAAGCATAAACCATGGATAAATCATGGCTTAGAACCTTAGAAATGAAGTTATAAATGAAAAACAAGGATTTTCACCTTCTAGGAAAAATCTCCGAAGCTATTTTCCAAGCTTAAGATGAATGATTTTGAAAGAACTCTCAACTAGAGATGTTCTTAGAATGGTGTTTAGGTTTGGAAAAGTGAGTTAGATAAAATTTTTGAAGGTTGGATGATGGTGTAGGATGGTGTGGCCGAATGGTCTTCAAAGTGCATCAATGGTGGGTTTTGGTTTTTGGAAGAGAGAAAGTGTAAGTTAAGTGATAGAAATTGAAGTATAAAATGTGTGGTGCATGGCCGTGGAGCTCACTCTTGAGGAGGTGGCCTCTTTGTTTGACTTCCAAGACTCCATCCTAGTCTTAGCCTTCATCAAGGGTTCACATGCAAAGCTTCTCCCCAAAGCTTGCTTCCTATTGGCTCATTCAATCCTAGTCACATGCCTTGTCACATGTTCTTGAATGTTCCACCCTAATGGTGATCATCTTATTAATTAAGCTACTAATCAAGTTACTACTCTCATTAAGTTTCTATGCACACTTAATCTAACTTAAGTAGGTTACTTGGTTACATTACTAATTAATTAGCATTCTTGTAATCTAAGCTTCAAGATTGATTAAATCAAGGGTTGATATTAAGTAGTAATATGATCAAATCTAAGTCATTAGATCTCTTCTCCATGAAATCCAAACCATTAGATTCATCTTCAAAAATAAAGGGTCAAGATCTTCTCTACTTACTTTCCATCCAATAGTCACAATTGATCCTAGCCACTTTGTGAGACCAATCTCCACCGTATAATTGATCAACGGCGGATATCCAAAGCCTTCATTATTAAGCTTATCTTTACAACCATTGATTAGATCAACAGTTGATATTCAAAACTAAACCTTCTCATCCAACGGTACAAATCAAGTCAAGCCCTCTTTGTTGACTAATTCCTATTGGCTTAAAATAAATCAAGCTACCAACATTGACTACTTTTTCTAAACATGGGTCCCGCAAACCAATTGTGGATCCTACAAACCAAAAGTAGGTCCCACAGACCTTTCCGGGTCCATTGTCTTTTTATTTGTACTAACTAATAAAATAATATTATAATAATATAAAATTATTTTATTGTATAGATAAATCCTAAAAATTAAAAGATCGATACACGTATTATTCAGAATTGGGTTTAGTAAGATCCCCCAACTCCAAATAATTAAATTAAGATTTTCCCAAGCCCGAAAATTATTATTTTCCTGACTCAGAGTAAATCACACACAGCAGTCAAATACAGTCACAAAACAGTCAAATTAATTTTATAACACGCAGAAAATATAAAACAACACAATTAGGACAAAACAGTAATTCACTCAAAAGTTGGGGTGTTACACAACCAAAAGAAACTGCAAATACTTTAGGAGGAATTATCCAAATACTTTATAATGAATTAAGGGGACAATGTATTCAGAGAGAAACTATTAGACAATTAAATAAAGGAAGAAATGCAATCTGTTGTGATATACCAGAAATTGAAAATCCAGGAAATTATGGTTGCAATCGCGACTCAAACAGAAAAAAAATATTATAAAAGAAAACCAACACTTCGAAAAACATACCCTAAGCGAAAAGCTTATAAAAATACTAAAAGAAAATATTTTAGAAGAAAAATAAATATACCACAGAAATATTGTCCAAAAGGAAAAAAGAAATGTGTCTGTTGGATATGCAATATAGAAGGTCATTATGCTAATAAATGTCCACAAAGAAAAGAAAAAGAGTTTAAAGAAAAATCAAAAATAATAAAACAAGTATACCAAATATATAACCTTGAACCAGTAGAAGATGAATTAAGCGACACTAAGAATAGCATATATGAATATTCAGAAAATGAATTATCTTCAGAAGAAATAGAATCCAAATAGTACATATATTAAAATTAAAATCGACAAAAGCAATAAAGAAACAGAAGCTTATATTGATACAGGAGCAAGTATTTGTTTAGCACCAAAAACATTATTTGATAAATGGGAAAAACTAGAAAAACCTTTAAAAATACAAATAGCAGATGGATCAATACATCCTCTGTCTTTAGTAGTAAAAAGAATTACTTTACACATCCATACCAAAATATTTATTGCACCAACTATTTATCAACAAGAAACAGGATTAGACATAATCTTAGGCAATAATTTCTTATGTCTATACGCATCGTTTTGTCAATATTTAGATTATATCTCTTTAAAGACTCCTTATATTAAAACAAAACAATTACGTGAAATTATTAACATTACAATCCTTCACTTTTCTGCCTGTACTTACTCTATAAAACAATCAAAACTTAGCAAACTAAAACATGGTGAGATAATTATTGTTATATGCCAAAAACTTCGCCATTTACTACTTAATTTACAACCTGGAAGAAATATTCCAGCTTATATTGAAGAATTACTAGAAAAAACATGTAGTGAAAATACTTTAGATCCATATTTTAATAACAAAAATATGGAACTAATTGAACTTAAGCTTAAAGATCCTATGAAAGAAATAAAATGTAAACCTATGATTTATACAAAGCAGGATAGAGATGAATTTGCAAAAGATATTAAAGAAATGAAAGAAAAAGGATTAATTAAACCATCAAAAAGTAAACACTCTGCACCAGCATTTTATGTTGAAAATCATAATGAATTAAAAGAGGAAAAAAAAAGAATGGTAAGTAATTATAAGCAAATCAATGATGCAATAGAAGGTGATACATATTATTTACCAAGAAAAGACTTAATCATTGAACAAGAAATATGCATTGGTTTAGTACTTTCGATTGTAAGACTGGATTTTATCAAATGAGGCTTACAGAAGAATCTAAAGCATTAACTGTATTCAGTTGTCCACAAGGTCAATATGAATGGAATGTACTTCCTATGGGAATGAAGCAATCACCAGCTATTTTCCAGAGAAGAATGGATTTAATATTAAAAGAATATAGAGATTTTTGTCTTATTTATATTGATGACATATTAGTATTCTCTAATAAAGACTTAGAAGATCATTTTAACAAGGTAGAACTAATACTTAAAGCATGTTTAGAAAATATAGTAGTTTTAAGTAAAAAGAAAACTATTTTAGCTCATAATGAAATTAATTACCTTGGACTAGAAATCAAGAAAGGAAAAATCGTAATGCAAAAATATGTATTAGAAAAACTTCAAAATTTTCCAACAAAATTAAAAGATAAAAAGGAATTACAACGATTTTTTTGGATTATTAACGTATATTTCTAATGAATGTTTCATAAAGAATCTTGCTGCAGAGAGAAGAAGGCTTCAGCAAAAGATAAAAAAGAATTTTCTTTGGTCTTGGACTGAAGATGACAAAGCACTTATTACTAAACTAAAATACTTATGTTAGGAGCTTCCTGAACTTTATCATCCATCAGATGATGATTTAATTATTATTGAAACTGATGCCTCAAATGACTACTAGGGTGTCGTTATGAAGGCAAAACCCCCTGGACAAAAAAAGAATTACTATGTCGATACATGTCTGGAACTTTTTCAGAAAGTGAAATTAATTATCCAATGCACGAAAAAGAAACTTTGGCACTTATTCGTATGTTGGAAAAACATCGAATCTATATGCTCGATAAAGAATTTATTGTTCGAACTGATTCTACTTATGTTGCAGGATTTAAAAACATTAATCATGAAGGCACTTATAAACAAGAGCAATTAATAAGATGGCAGATGAAATTAGCCGAATATAATTACTCAATCTCGCACATTATAGGAGAAAGAATGTTATTATAGATATACTATCAAGAGAATGGAGCAGCAAAACAACATAGACCTACTCAAAAGACAATTAAAGCTAAAAGAAGCACTAAAGGAGTAGAAGTTGAAGGAACTAGAACTCATTGAAGTAGACATAAAAGTTCTAAAATTGCAACTCAAGACAGAAGGATTTCTTGAAGAAGCATTTCAGAAGTTGCAACAAGAAGAAAAGAAAAGTAATAAGTGGTACGTAATTTTCAATGGACCATTCCCAGGAATTTATGACGACTGGTTCAAAGTAACACCACACTGTCAAAAGATTTCTAGAGTTTTACACAAATCCTATCCAACAAAGGAAGAAGCCGAAAAAGCATTCAAAGATTACCAAGCCAAAGGAAAAGAAATCTATCTTGGACCAAGGACTTTTTCTGAAACAATAAAAAATCTGCCTGCAGTACAATCACCATTGAAAATACTTGGAAAAATTCCATCCTCACTAGACAACTTTCGAATAACTTCCAGAAAAGATCATGAAATGTAGGTTCAATTCTCAGAAGAACATTTCTGGGAAAATTTCAAAAGACTAGTCAACTGGAATGACAAAGAAAAAGTCAACTATTTTTATATGGTCGACCGAAAGCTCTTCGATATCAAAACAATCCTCCTCCCTGAAGCTCCATCCATACTCACTTTCAATATGTTCCAATTTGGATTTATTGATTGCTTTTATTTAAGTATAAATTCGGAAGAAATTAATCTCTTTCCTCATAACTTCAAAGAAGCAGTTCAGTTATTCAAGAACAACGTCGCCAGAGAATGAAGCATTTTTCTAAAGTTCTATTAAGCCTACCCTAACTTCATTACCAAGCAGTCGGCTAAGCATTTAGTGTTTGTTGGAATAAGCAATAATAATTTTCCACTAAAGGACGAACCGACTGGTGTTGTCTATGAAGAAGATCAAATCACTCAAGTGCTAAGTAACTAGCTAGCAAGCATTTTCTCGCAATGTCAGAATATTAGTAAAGAATCATGCATCAAAACACTATACAAAGGACCTAATACTTTGCTTTAAAGCAAAACAAGCGGAAAAGTAATCAGAGAAAAGGACATGAACCTATTGACAAGCTTTGAATTACCCTTCTACGCACTACAAGGACCATAGATAGAATATTGTCCAGTTGTACTCAATCAATTTTGTGCAATGATTAAAGTTAGTGAAAACCACGCAAGCGAAAGATGCCAAGTAGAAAAAGTAATAGCTGATACCGACAAAAAGGACGATCATTCGGATGAAGCAATAATCGAAGAGTGATGTAAGCCCTTACGTCACTATGTAAATTATTAAGTTTCTGATATAAGCACTTACGTTTGTAAGGATAACTTTGTAAATAGACGTTAGGAACTCTCGTATATAAATAAGTCCTCTTATGCTGAGGCAAAGCAGATTCAGAATTCTAAATTCCGAAATCTCAGTTGAGAGGTTGTGCTAGTCTCTAACGAGATTAGTCGAACACTTGAGAGAGTGTTCAGGTTACACTGTACTTAGAATTAGTTATCAATAAAGACTTCCATCTACTTAAATTCATCCACTAATTCACTATGTCACTTAACCCCTTCACTCTACCTAACCTAATTCAATTAATCACGGAAGCAGCAGTGGGCACTGAAGACTATTTGAAGAATTAAAGAAGGAGTCAGTAGATTTTCAAAAGATTCATATCAGGTATGATTATTAACCTATTATCTAATAATTACTGCCAATATTATGTATTAGGAATTGTAAATGGATCTATTATACCAATACTAATTGATACTGGTTCATGCCTTAGTTATATTAGTAGTGATTTAATAACTAATGCGGAAGAAATTAAACCAAGAAAAGCAATTTTATATAAACAAAAAGAAAAGATTTTTGATGAAAAAACATTTATAGAATTTTGCTTTGATTCAAAAAACTTATTTCAAGCAGAATTATATATTGAAGAAGAAACAACTATCAAATTATTATTAGGGATAGACTTTCTTGAAGCAGTAACTCCATATCAACTACAATCCGAGGAATTAATTATAACAGTCAATAATAAACAAATAAGAATTCCAAGAATTAAACTTAGTATACATGAATTTAAAAAATATTTAGAAACTGCAATCTAAATGGAAATAGAAAAAGTCGAAGATCTTGAACACTATCAAATTACTGAAGAAGATGGAAATTATTCAAGAAGTATTTTAATAAATAAATCTTTGTTTAAGAAAATATAAAAAGAAGAATTAGATCTATCCAGAAATGCTAATATGCACGGAAAAGAAAGATTAAGTGGAATACTAAGAAGATTTAATCAAAGAAATAATATAATATATTATGGAAAATTAAACAATGAAATGCCAATTGATATAAAGATATACAAGGAAATACGAGTATACAAGATTACTTAATAAAAAAAAAACTCATGGATTTAAAAAATAATATAAAGAAAGATGAAGATAGAAGAAAAATTGGATACATACATATTTGAACAGTACAAGTATTACTAAAATCAACATTTTAGGAAGAAATAAACTCACCTATAGAACTAATTTTAAAAGATGATAGAATTATTGATCCTAAAGATAAAATATTAGGAGTAATAAAAGGAAATTTAGCCTATGAAAAATTAAAATTTGAAGTTCGACCAAATATTGGAATACCATTAAATACGCAAAGAATAAATCAAACATTAATATTAGAACATAATTTTTTAAGAAAAAATTTAATGAGAACAGGAGATAAAATATTTTCAGTTACTTATTGTGTAAGCTACGCATTAACAAACTCACATCATAGTATTACGTTTAAAAATAACGATAAAATAGATATACCATAGTTATTTAATGATATTGGAAAAATTTATTATCCCAAAAAAAATGAAATAACAAAATTAGAAACATTCATAAATAATCCAACATATACAGAATACAAAGAAGAACAAATACCTAAATTAATAAAATTTACGGATCCAGAAAAAGTAAAAGAAGATAATGAGATAAAAAAATTAGCAATACAAGTAAATACATTATTAAAATATATAAAATAAAAAATATGATAAAAAAAAAGAAAAGAATAAAATATGATAAAAAAGAAAAGAATAATAAGGTATCAATTTAGTATCAGACAAGGAATGTAAAATGAATAAAGAAAAAGAAAACGAATTATAGAATTAAGAAAATTATAGAATGATAAAAAAGTAGAATTAGAACATACAACATGAGTATTAAAAGGACTAGGTGATAGATTTAATTGCACCGTGAAAACAAAAAGATTAAATCAGGAACAAAAGGATAACGAAATAAAAAAAAAAAAATAGGTCATCATACTAAGAATTGAACATATACGTTAAGAAGAACAACAAACTAAATAAAAAATTGATCAATTATTAAATGAATGGGAACACTATGCAGAAGAGGGTTCGAAACCCTCTCAAGAACGCATGGTACCATAGCAAGCACCTATTTTGATTAGTTTGTTTCTCTAGTATGGGCTAAGCCAAACTATTAATATGAACTAATAAAATTTAAATTTTCTCCTAAATTAATTTAATAAATATTTTGAAGATATTAATTAAAAATTAGACTTGTGAAGCATATGAAAGTTACACCGAGATTTTTTTAAAAAAAAATTACACCATATGATAATCATTTCCACTGCTTTTTCACATTGTTTAGCCAACTCTTTTATTTGGTTTACAAATTTTTTTTTTTATCAAACTCAAGTTAAAATTTAAATGCATACACGTTGTAAAGCATGGTGTACTATTAATTATAAAAAAAAAAAACTAGCAAAAATGACATGCGTTGCACGAATTTTTTAAAATTTAGATAGAATTTATATAAATATAGATTATTATAAAATATTAAAAATTATTAAAAAAATACATAATTAATTTATTATTCAGATAGAATATGAAAAAATATAAATTAAAATAAAAAATATTTAAAATTATAAAAAATTATGCATAATTAATTTAATTTTTTAAAAAAAATTAAATTTTAAAAAAATTAAAAATGGCATGTATTATTCTTAGAGGAAGAGTAACTTAAAAGATTAAGTCACTCTAAAAAATATATATTTTAATTTATTGCATAGGGATAGATATTTTTGTAAACCATTCATAAGAAATTAAAGAAGTAAATTTCCATGATAAAATAACAAATTAAATTAGTAGATAATATTTTACAAATTAATTAAAAAAGTAACGGGAAAATTATTGTAAAAAGACTTCAACTTTAAAGCTTTTTAATTAAGAACTTTATCTTTGTTTTAATTGTCAATTAAGAACCTCAAATTTAATAACAAATATTTTAATAATATTTATCAATTAGAAATTTTTTAAGGATATATATGTTATGTGTTTTATTCATATTATAAATAATTTTTTATTTATTAAGTTAGATATTTTTGTCTTTTCAAAATCTTTATAAAATATATTTAAATAAAGTTGAAGTCCTTATTTAATAACAATAAAAATTTAATCTTTTAATTAATTTATGACAAAAAGTTTAAGTTCTCAAACAATACTTTGCTCAAAAAAAAAATTATAGTACTAAAGATTTAATTAAGGAGAACATGAAGATGAAGAGGCTTAGAATTCTCATTATTCGGAACATCATAAAGTATAGAGGCTCATAAAGTTGTATTCATTTATGTTGTTGAATAGGTTACAGTGCATGACTTATATATACACGAGTATAGGATAAAACAAGATAAGAAAAATATCTCTAAGTTAAAACTCTATCTAGATCAAAATTTATGCACATGGAAACAAACTATAACAAACTTCCTAAGATAACAAAAATAATTCAAATGGATTATGATAACAAACCGATCCTATCCTTTTATCCTGCTCCCCCTCAAGTTTTTGAATGCCCAACTTGAAAAATGTGGCGAAGGCCCAAGGCCTTGGTAAAGATATCGCTTGTTCTTTGCTTTGTGGGAATGTATCCAGTTGCAATTGTGCCTTTTTGAAGATGCTCACGAATAAAGTGACAATCAACCTCGATGTGCTACGCTCATGAAAAATAGGATTTTTGGCAATATGAAGGGCGTATTGGTTGTCACGAGAAGAGTAGAGTTGGCTTGGTACAAGGAGCTTGAAGGAAGACAACAAACTTCGTAGCCATATGATCTCACTAGTGGCATGAGCCATTGATCGATATTCAGCTTCACAAGAGGATCGAGCCACCATTAGTTGCTTCTTAGTTTTCCACGACGACATCGGGAGTTTCCAATCTTAGCCCAATCGGAATTAACCCGTGAGATGAAGGTCATTATCCTATGGCATAACAATACCTTGACTGGACATGACTTTAAAAATCGTAGGATGCGCATGGCAGCATGCCAATGTTTCTCTGGTGGAGCTTGCATGAATTGGCTTAGAGTATGGACGGAATATGTAAGTTCAGGACGAGTGATTGTGAGATAGATTAGACGTCCAATGAGCCTCCAATATTGAGCCGGATCTGAATATAATTCACCTTCTTCCTTAGACAAAGTATGATGTTGTTCCATAGGAAATCCACATGGTTTGCAATTGAGCATTCCACATTCAGTGAGTATGTCAAGTGTGTATTTGCGCTGGCAAAGGAACAAACCAGCTGGTCCTTGGGCGAGCTCCAACCCAAGAAAATACTTGAGCTTACCTAAATCTTTCATGTGAAAACATGTATGAAGATATGTCTTGAAACCTTGACAGGAAATAGGATCATTGGCAGCAATTATGAGATCATCTACGTAAATAAGCACACCCAAGAAAGTGGATTCCTTTGAGTAAGTGCTGGACTTTGAACAAAACCATATGAGACTAAAGAAAATTTCGTACCAATTTCTAGAGGCTTGACGAAGGCCATATAATGACTTTTGCAACCGACATACAAAGTTTGGATTTGGAACTACATACCCTGGAGGTGGAGTCATGTACACCTCTTCATCGAGGTCGCCATGAAGGAAAGCGTTATGTACATCCATTTGGTGTAGTATTTTGGCATTCGCTGCTTTGTTAAAAAACAATCATTTTGGTTTGGGGCAAAAGTCTTGAAACTTCTCCTTCTACTTGCGTGTAGCCTTTTGCCACGAGTCTAGCTTTGTCCTTGTCAATCTCCCCAGTAGATGTATATTTGATTTTATACACCCACTTACAACCAACCAACTTCTTGCCTTTAGGAAGTGGCTCAAGTGTCCAGGTTTGATTATCTTCGAGTGCTTTAATCTTCATGGCATTAGGGTGAACATGTGAATAATATTTAGGCTCAGATGAATGGCCGCAAGAAATGCTTGATGTGAGGATGAAAATTGATGATAGCTAATATACTTAGAGAGAGGATAGTACGATGAATTGAGCATATGGGTTTATTGCTGAGGTAACAATAATAATCTCATAGCGGGTGGTTGTCGCGTGTGTGTACCTTGAGTTGGATTATTAAGTACCTCTTCATGCTCGGGTTGTATGGTTTCAAAATGTTGCTCTTCATGCGAGGAATCTTCATGCATGGATTGTGCTTCATCAAGGGCCTTTTCATGGACTCATGACAAAGATCATCGTTCTTGCCAACTCCCTCTCTTCATCATTTCAAGTTGCACTTTGTAACAAGGACATGTTTTCATCATCTGCATAGGAAGTGGCATTTGGAAACAATGTGTTGGGAGGGATAGCTTCTTTTGTGATGAATGGAAAAGTATCTTCATAGAAAATCACATCTCGTGACACCGTGTGTGAAGATCATAAACTCGCCACCCTTTTCGATGGGGTATCCAACAAAGAGGTTTACAAATTTGTCGTGACTTGGAGGAGGTTTGCAAGAGACACAAACGATGTGCGCATATGATGGGGATTTTTCATAAAGCATTTCATAAGGCGTTGCTCCATCATTTGCCACAGTTGGTGTTCGATTAATGAGGTGGGCAGTTGTTAATATGCATTTTCCCTAAAAAGAGAGTGGCAAGTTTGCTTGGAATCTGAGAGCTCGTGCCACTTCTAGAATGTGACGATGCTTGCGTTCAACTCTACCATTTTGTTGAGGAGTCTCCACACATGAGCTTTCATGAAGAATACCTTCTTGAAGAAAGAAAGATTGGAGTGTAGAGTTTGTAAACTGTCCCAGCAAGTCTTCACTTTTTGTTAAATTGAGTTTGCACCATCTTGCAAAAATTAATAAATTGGATAGGTGACTTTGTCCTTTAACAAATAAACCCACACCTCGTGAGTAATCATCAACAATTGTAAGAAAATAGTGTGAACCATTATGTGATTTTGTTTGATATTTTCCCCACAGATCACAATGTATCAAATCAAAAATGGTATTAGCCTTATTATTACTCAAAGGAAATGAAAGTCTACATTGCTTGGAGCAATGACAAACATCACAACACTCCTCTTTATTTGCAAAGTGGAAACTAATTAAAGACAACTTCGTCATTGTTTTATTAGAAGGATGTCCCATCCTTGCATGCCATAATTTCTTTTCTTCGGTTGAAACGACCACTGTGAGAGTTGCGCTGCCTTTTTGAACACATAAACCCCATCATGCGACTCACCAGGATCCAATCGCCTTCTTCTTGGCTCGGTCCGTATAACACAACCATCATCAAAATAAGTCACCAAGCATTTCAAATCACTAGTTAACTTATGTACAAATATTAAGTGCAAACTAAACTCGGGAATATATCAATTTTATTGTGTCATTTAGATTCACCGCCCACTTTGCGCACTATAATTGTGTCTCCAGTGGGGACTCGTGATGTTTAGAGGTTCCTTAAGGTTACATATATCCTCAAGGAATACATAGGGGTCATGTGGTGGGAAGCTCCACTATCTAGAACCCAGCTTTGTGCATTATAAATGAACATGTTGACATATGTTCATCTTGCCCATTGCTTTTGTTTGCAAATGAACTGTGTAAGGCATGACTTCCCTCATTGTTCGTGGCTTGTCCTTGATTGTTGCCTGCCCATGCTAATCGTGCACCTCCTGAGTTTCCACTGCCCTTGTTGTTGCGGTTTGTTCTCCTTATCTCCCAGTTAGGTGGGTAACCAACCAGCTCAAAACATTTTGCTTTCTCATGTCCCAGCTTGCCACAGTGTTCACATTTTGGTCTTGGACCATCACGTGACGGTTGAGTGAAAAAGCTCCTATCTCCACTTTGCGATCTTTAGTTGCCATGCGTCCTTCTTCACGTAAAATATGGCTGAAAACTTTGCGAGGATGGCAAGGTATAGAATGGTCCCTTTGGCCTGGGCATAACGACAAGACCTCCAAGGAACAAGTGGACTCGATGGTCTTCATCTCTCTGGGTGCTCCTTGGATGCACCACAAGTGCATTGTGGTAATGGCTGGAACTCGCAAAGCTCATCAACAACACCTTTGAACTTGGTGTAGTATTCAGTCACGTTCATGTTGGGCTCCTGTTGAATCAGACAAAGATCACGCCATAACTGATGAATGCGTGGAGCATTCGCTTGAGCAAAACGTTCTTCCAAATCCACCCATATCTCTCTAGCGGTTGTCGCATGGGCAATTTGTAACGCAGATCTATGGAGTTGATTATCCATACCATTGAGTCTTATCCCAATCATGGAAATCTGGAGATTTGTTGGAGGGCTTGTCAATGGTTCCATCAACAAAACCCAAAACGCCGTCTTCATCGAGGGCCCAATTCCTATAGTTGTCTAATTGTCGATGACCCTAGGTGGTAGGGCGAAGGTGGGGTGATGGTTGTCTTGCCGGAAGTATCTGACTTCTTTTCCCATGACTCCATCTCTGGTTCCAGGATCTCTTTCTCTGATGCCATCATAAAGTATAAAGGCTCATAAAGTTGTATTCATTTATGTTGTTGAATAGGTTACAGTGCATGACTTATATATACACGAGTATAGGATAAAACAAGATAAGAAAAAATTATCTCTAAAGCTGGTACAACAGCAACTCTATCTAGATACAAAATTTATGCACATGAAACAAACTATAACAAACTTCCTAAGATAACAAAAAACAATTCAAATGGATTATGATAACAAACTGATCCTATCCTTTTATCCTCAATAGAACACAAGCTTTTCATCTGGGCCTAATTATCTGCCGAATCAGTTAAAGCTGCTCGATTGGAAGAACTATCCTTCACAGTCTTTCCTGCCAAGTTTTTGTCCCAAGAAAATCGTGGCCTTCAATTTACATGGAAGTCCTCTCGTACTGGAAAATTTTCCATTTCAAGTACAATTGCTTACTCGCTTCAATTCTTTAAAAAGAGTTTATTTATTTATTTTTCTTTTGGTACATAAAAGCTGAAGGGAGGAGAGATTTTCGCATTCTAACCAGGTTAGGACATACCACAAACCCTAGCAAGAACTTTCCATGGTACAAGACTTTTTTTGTTAAGACTGTTTGATCTTACTAATTGAGTACACTCTCATTGACAAGAAAAATTTAGTTTAATGTTAATTTCTTGCATCTGAAAACAAATGGACATAATTTAGATGTACTGAAATTAATTAATTGATTTATGTTTTGCAGACAACATTTAAGCATTTGACTTACATGAATGTCTCCTATTGTTCATTGAGGGTGAACATGTACATCGCAGACAGTACCATAATTTTACATCGCAGACAGTACCATAATTTCACTATTGCTGAGGATCATGTGCTGTTGTGCGACCTACAAGTTTTGTTCAGCGATGAGGAGTGGGAGGGGCTTGATGCACGTGTTGGCCATGATAATGATTGGAAGACCGTGCATGTTGAATGTGAAACAGATTTGACCCTATGTTCATGGGGTGTTTACGTGTACAAGCAAGAGACAAACATGGATGATATCCAGTTCACGAGCCCATATCCCAGTTCCTCTTTGGTTCAGAGTCTTGAGACAAGTGATGAGGAGAAAGTAAGAAATAAGATAGAAGGTTTGAATATGCCAGCAATATTTGAGGGGTTTCTGATGCAGACCAGGGATCTCGAAGAACGTGGGAATTTTAACGATATGCCACCTTCATTATTGGAAAGCAACCAAACAATGCTGGAAGCCTTGGGGAAAATGTCGAGGAGGGTTATGGCTCAAAGAGAGGGGAGAGGTTCAGGGTTCAACCTTGAAGACGAGGAGGACAAGGAGGGCGATTCTATGTTGCAATGGATTGCAGGGATAATACTAAAGGATGATGAGGAGAAGGAGGATGATCGGAGTGAAGAAGGAGTTGGTCCAAGCTATGTACCAGAATACGGTGAGGGAATTATAGCGAGTTGCCACGCGACTATGATTAGAGAGGAAGACGGTTAATGCTCTGTAGGTGGGTGTGGAAAAAGCTTAGAAGATGTTAGACTTTTTATCAAACTGTGGTAAAATTAATTATTAAAATATTATTTTTTTAAAATAATTTATCAAAATATCATCTTTTTTAAACTGTCATAATTTAATTTTACGTGATATTTTTTATTTTTTTTAAATCACGTAAGATGCGTCAGTCTCTTTAGCGCATATCACGTGACCCAATACACTGGATACGTCACAGGATTTGACTCAATCTGTTCAAATACATCAAGCTTATTTGCGTAACCCAGCTATATTACTCTTCCCCTACTCCTCCTCCGTGTCACAAGCCTCATTTCCTCAATCCTCAATGACATTATATTTTATATCTGTTTCTTAGACAGACATTGCAGAACATTTGTTCAGCTCAACTACGGACACTGCCGCTAGAGAATCAGTTGCGCATATCCTATATTCGTTATAGGAGCATGTTCGTATTACTATGGAATAACTTCGTCCAACTCCAACAACAGATGACATTGCAGGGCCACCGAGGAGTCTAGTGCACAGGGGACGCAGTGTAGAAGGAGAAGAGGGTTAGTGAGTAATTGGACGCAACTTCGACATCCCGAGGACTTCGTTTCTACGAGTCAGCACACGACTCATCCTCCTACCACTATTTCCACTGCTACCACTCCAGATGTAACTGCCAGGTCCTTCATCTGATCCATCTCACAGACCACCGCGTTCCGATGCTGGCTCATCTGATTGACATGTAATTATATGTCATGAATGTACATAAAAACGTTATATTTAGTAATTTTGATTAAATTACTGTTGATTACTTTTAGTTATGATTTTGGTACTCTTGTTGGAATGAACGTGTTTACCATTTTGTTTATATTACTGATCTTGGTACTGTTGATGAATTAAACAAGTTTGTGTACTTTTGAAGAATTCCAATATTTAAGAAAAATTTTATCAAAATTTTTATAAAATCCGAATATCCATACGCATAAGCATTTGAATTTTAACGCTCATGATTTATTTAAATTTTTTTTATTTAATTACATTTGTACTTACTAAAAAAATATCTCAACAATCATCCTCTATAAAATAAGTCGTGAATTTGTGTATTGGTAAATATTTTGACTAGTACGTGTTCGTAGGATTGAGGGAATAGTTGTCAAATCAAACACCCTAAAATGCTAAATCAAACTCAAATAGCATAAAACACCCAAACCGCCCTGCACCTATGCACAGAATATGAAAATGCAAGCCATACAGGCCAGATTCTCTTACATATATAAGCCACCATTACCATTTACTGATGATAAAACCATATCCAAGATTACAGTCATTAAGATTAGAATAAAATTCCTCTGCTAGAAACCAAATAGAAGCCCTGGTTAAATACAAATAGTACAATTGAAATCTCTAAACTCCTGCTCATTATGTATTTAATGATATGTAAATAATATAGTTAATAATGTATTTAAATTAATTATATAACTAAGTTACACCAATAAATTTTGCGTATTTGAACAGATTAAGTCAAATTCTATGACGTATTTAGTGTATTAGGTTAAGTAAGATGTACCAAAAAAGTTACACATCTCACGTGATTCAAAAAAAAAATAAAAAATATCACATAAGACTAAAGTGTAATAATTTAAAAAATAATTTTAAAAAATAATATTTTAATAAATTATTAAAAAAAGTTATATTTATTTTAATAATTAACTTTGTCACTAATATAAAAATCGAAGATGTTAAGGTTCTTGATGATTCAAATCTTCCCACTCCTCCTCCTCAGCCTGACACTGCTGATCCCACCTGCTTAGAAATATTGTCAATTTTGAAGAGGAAATTGCTCTGCTGCTTCTCATTCTGACTTTTTTTGGTTAAGGAAGCTACCTTACTAGTCTCTATGCTATTCTGCCCTTTGCTGGAACCCTTTAAACTTTACTCTTACATTTCATGAAATTCCTCTCTCAAATTTGGTATATATGCTATCTTTTGTTATTTTCGCTACCTATTCCGGTGAAGTTTTTTTTAATTGTATTTTTTGAAATTTTTATTTTTGCTACTTTTGTTATTCTCGGTATCTTTTCCGCATTGGAATTTCTACTAATGTTATTCTCGGTATCTTTTCCACATTGGAATTTCTACTAATTTCTGTTACATACTCTCTGTCCACCTACCCATGCATCTAAATCTGTGCTCTCATGCTCTGTGAATCTAACTCCACAGAAAAAGGGAAAAAAAAATTAAAAAACAAAATTAAAAAAAAAAGCTAATATTATCCCTTTAAATAAAGAAATGGCTTTATTGTTTATTTGTTAGGAGTACTCCAATGGAAGGGCTTTTTTTTTTTTTGGCCATATGATTTAAGGTTTTTAAAATGGAAGCAAGATGGCAAATAGGACATGAGCATACCCACAATTTTTGGATTATAACATATACACATTGTCGAAAAAAATTTGATTAATGCATATAATCAAGATCACCATTTCTCTATTAAAAGACACCTTAAGCACAAATTCAATTTACAAATTACATGGCATAATGTAGCATAATGCAGACGGCCTCAAGTGCTATGTATGCAGGTAACTACTAATATCCATCTTTCAAAATAAGAAAGACTTCAGCGCAATCCAATCCATCTTTGGAGTTCTCCACTTTTGCCTTGGCATAGTCCTTTTCATCTAATGCACAATGTTTATGGAGATCAAAGTCGCAATCTTTACAATAGTATGAACATATACGACCCAGCTCTCTACAACCATTACAAGAATAACTCCTGCGGCGAGCTAACACAAGCTCATGCTCATGTTTAGCATGCACCACCTTTTCAGGCCACCCCTTCTTTGCTATCTCTTCATATTTTGCCTTTAGTTCTTTTAATCTCTTTCTCGTGAAAGGATAAGCATCTGCTCCAAGAACCCAAACTAGATCCATAGCTTCTTTTGTGAGAGTCTGGCCACTTGGTCCAATGGCCACAAGCGTTGCGCCATTTATCTTAAATTTGAACAACAGGGATAGCACCCTTGGGTCTCGATAGGGAAATGCCACCCATGGCATTCGTGCAAAGAATTCATCAAATGACGCTTGATCCAGGTCAACACATGCCAAAATGACCTCGAATGCACTATCCTTGGCCTTGATTTCGTGATATGCTTTGATGAGTTTTGGTAGGAACAGATTTGATGGACCAGAAGAAGCTGCGAAGAAGATGAGGATGTTCTTCCCCATCATCTCTGAGACTGGAATCTGAGATTAATAGCAGAGAAAAAGAGGACAGAAGTGAGATAAAGGGGTGTTAGATTTGTTGCATTGCATAAAAACTAGAGAAAACAAGAGTAAAAGCACTTAAACAAAAACATACTAATTAATTGTTTCAAGAATGTTACCTTGACACCATTCTTCCCTATGACAGTACCATCCCCAGAAAACAAAAGTGACTTAAGGGCTTGACCTTCCACTTTGGTATTCTCTAAGTCAACTAGCTCTTCAAATTTTTCAGGAGTGAAAGGGTATGCATCAATCCCGTGCTCCTCAATAGCTTCAACAACATTGAGTTGAAGAGTTTTCCCATCTGGCCCAATAACAACCAAAGTGGGCAGCATTGAGAGTTCAAAGTACCCAGCCAGTTTCTCGCAGCTCTTGTCCTTAAAAGGCAATGACAACCAATGTATATCTTTTAATCCTCGATTGAACAATTCTTCATCATCATCTAAGGGTATTAACACAATCTCAAAGTTCCCACCCTTTGCCTTCAGCTTCTCATAAACCTCCACAAGCTGAGGAGTAAAGTCATCGCATAATTTGTATGAAAACACTGAGAAATACAGGCCCACTGTTCTCCCTTCAAGTTCAGAAACAAGTACCTACATGTTAATGAAGGGGGGAAACTCAAATTTGGAACCAACAATGAAATAGATAAAATTGTCTCAAACAAAGAGAGCAAAGTTAATGAAATTTACTTTCTTCCCATCAGAAGATATCACGAAGTCACGCGAAGGGGAGACTAAGATAGATCTCAAGGATTGATTTCTCCTAACTTTCTCAACTTCGTCATTCAACTCTTTCATCCTTTCTAATGTAAAGGGGTATGCTTCAACTCCGTACTCACGGAAAAGCTCAACTCCATTTTCAGTTACAACTTTCCCAAATTCATCAAGTATCACAAAGTGGGGAATTCCACTCACCTTGAATAATTTATCAAGGCGATTGGCTGTGTCTGAATCAGAAAATGGGATAGCAAGCCATGGCATCTTGGAAAAACACCTTCTGAATGATTCATCATCTTCGTCAGTTGTGACCAATATGATCTCAAAGTCACCTTTTGAAGAGATTTCATTGTATGCCTCCACTAAAATTGGTGTGAATCGTTGACATGGACCACAACAGGAAGTAGAAAAATATAAACCTATTTTCTTTCCCTTCAAGCTGTCAATCGTGATCTGTAAAAGGAAATACTCCCTAATTTTCCATCAATATGAATATAAATATGATTCTTCATAGTAAGTTTTCAGATTGAAACAGTTCATTTGATCAGCAATATACAATGAAACAGTGTACCCAACTAGAGGCAAACATATTAGGGTCTTTTCTTTTTGTTTTTAATTATTATCTTTATTCTCCTCAGTTTTTTTATTTTTTGTTTCTTTTTTCACCTTGAACTGAGACAATGTGTTTTAATTTTTAATGACCAGTCAACTTGATCCAACCCCGTGGACTACAAGCCATCATACTATGAGAGTCCACAAATTAGTAGTAGGAACTGATAAAATAGTAAATGCGAGTTTGCAGATGATATCTAACATGATTTGTCAATCAGAACATGCAACGCAAAACATTCATTTCGTATTTATGCAGTACAAATCTCCAGAACCATGGCTACAAACCCAGATTAGCTACTGTACAAGCCTTGAGAAAGGCAATATTCAATAGTACGTAGAATGCATAACCCACTTAATGCCAAGAAAACTACTAAAAGAGAGTCTCACTTGCTGAAGAGTCTTTAGCTCAAGTGAGATAGTGTCATCAACCAACTCTCCAACTTTAGACTACTTAGTCGTTGAGACTCTGATACAATGTCATAAACCAACTCTCTCAAAAAACTTAATTTGTTAGGTGAAGCAAATAGTGAGTCAGCTTTAACAGAATAGTGAGTCAGCTTTAACAGAATATGAATAAACAGAGTCAACTTCATTCGTATTCCCAGAAAGAAAATAATTTTTGTTTTCCCTTCGGGTCTCCTGAGAAAACAGCAAATTACTAAAACGATAAAACCATTTACATGGTAAACTACAAAACTATTACTAAGGCCATTGATCAAAATATCATTATCGAGGGCATAAAAAACCAACCTATGAACCTTTGACAAAGGGGTTCATCATAATAAAGGAAGGAACTTCTTTTAAGCTACGTCCTATAACAGAGATAAAACCAGGCAAGAAGCGACAAAAAGAGAAAGGATATAGTAGGATAAAAAGCACCTGATCACCGTTATTCCGAACAAAATAGTCCCTCTTCGAAGAAGAGAGAAGGGATTTAATATTGTAGTAGGTAACTTCTCCACCACCCGCCATTATTATCACCTGTGCAGGTTCCGAATATCGAATTAGAAGTAGCTTGGACAAGAGTAAGATTCCAAGGCTATTTCGGTCACCCAAACCCGCACCTCACATTACACTTTACTTTTTTTTTTACTTTTTATTTTAAATATCTCTACAGTCTACACTCATTGACCGTGAATATTTTAAAAATAGAATTCGAAATAAATTGGTAAGATTTTTAAATTATGGTTTTATTGATTTAATTAATTAAATTTATAATTAAATTATGATTAAATTAGATAATATTTTGATAGAAAATTTTTAATTAAATAAATTATTTTTTATTTATAAATACATAAAATTAATATAATATTTGATAAATATAAATGTGTCGTATTTATAAAAAGAGTAAGAGAATTAATTAAAATTTATTTTTATTTAAAGTAATTTAAAGAAAAAGAAAATAAATTTTTATTTTACTTAATTAATTTAAGAATTTAAATTATGTAATAAATTAAAATTAAATAATAAATCTAAATAAAATAATTCAAACTAAAAATATAAGTTCAATTAAAGAATAATTTTACGATCTCAAATCTATTACTACTCATATAAAGATGAATTTAATTTGAGTAGAAATTAATCTTGTTCTATGAAGTATTTATAATTATAAACTTTAATCATCACTAAAAATTATTAAAATTTAATTAATGACATAATTCATCTAAAATAACATGATTTAACTATTTAATCCTTAGATCTCAAAAGTAATGAATAATATTGTACAATTTATATTTAAAATTAGAAGAATTAAGTATGTGATTAAAAATATCAATTTAAATTTATTAATTGATAATAAAATAATTAATTAAAATTAAATTAAATATTAATAATAATTAATATTATATAATTATATAAAAAAATTTAAATAAATTTAAATTATCAAAAATAAAGATTAAATTTTATCTTAATCTTAAAAATTAAAATTAGTTATTATTGATAAAAATATCAGACAAAAAAATTCATAAAATCTGTTCCGTACTATACTGTATCATGCTTTTTCTTGTATATTATGCGTTCTTAATTTTTATATTTTTATTACAAATAAAATATATATATATATTTTATATTTTTTTAATATTATTTATTATAATTTTTTTATTTATTTATTTTTATTTAATTAATAACTTTAAAAAAATATTAATAATTCTTACATCTTAAAAAAAAAATATAAAATGATCATTTTTTATGTATTTTCCTTTTTTTCTTTTCTTTTATCTTTTTTTTATCCTCTCGTGTCGCGTACGTCAATTCTCTAATTCCTTCCTCTCTCATGCTACACTTTTCTATTTTCAATTTGGAGTCCTCCTTTTCTTTTGTCTTCTCGCGTCCCGTGCTGCTTCCAATCTGCCTTTTTTCTATCCCCTCGTGTCGCGTACGTCAATTCTCTAATTCCTTCCTCTCTCACGTTGCACTTTTTTTATCAATTTGGAGTCCTCTTTTTTTCTCTCTTCTCTATTTTCTCTCTTCTCATTTTCTCTCCTCATCCAAACAAAGCATTAGACTTCTTGCGTCCCGTGTCGCTTTCAATCTGCCATTTTTTCAATCTCCTCGTGCCGCGTGCGTCACTTTTCTTTTTTCAATTTAGAGTCCTCTTTTTCTTTTGTTTTCTCACGTCCCGTGAAACTTCTAATCTGTCTTTTTTTCTATCCGCGTCCCGTGTCACTTCCAATCTGCCTTTTTTTTCTATCCCCTCTTATCGCGTGCATTAATTCTACGATTTATTCCTTTTTCACATTGTACTTTTTTTTCAATTTAGAATCCTCTTTTTTTTTTTGTCTTCTCACGTCCTGTGACACTTCCAATTCGCCTTTTTTTCTATCCCTCGTGTCGCGTGCGTCAATTCTCTGATTCCTTCCTATCTCACGCTGCACTTTTCTTTTTTCAATTTAGAACTCCTTTTCTTTTGTCTTATAGCGTCCTGTTACACTTCCAATCTGCCTTTTTTTTCTATCCCCTCGTGTCGTGTGTGTCAATTATTTGATTCCTTCCCCTCTCAAGCTGCATTTTTCTTTTTTCAATTTGAAATCTTCATTTTCTTTTGTTTTCTCGCGTCCTGTGTCGCTTCCAATCTGTCTTTTTTTCTGTCCGCGTCATGTGTCGCTTCCAATCTACCATTTTTTTCCATCTCCTCCTCAATTATCTAATTCCTTCCTCTCTTATGCTGCACTTTTCTTTTTTCAATTTAGCGTGTGTTTAGTTAAACTTTTTTAAACTTAATTTAGTTTTTTTAAAATAAATTTATTTTAATAATATTTAATTATATTTAACAAAATTATTTTTAACTTTTATATTAAATTTAATGTAAAATAAAAAATTTTTAAAATTAATTTTTATAATATTAAAATTAAAATTTATAATTTTAATTTATAAATTATTTTTTATATTTTAATATATAAATATTATTTTATTTTAATTAAATAATTTTTTTTATTTTTTATATTTATTTTAATAATTTAATATATAAAAATAAATTTTTTATATTAATTAAATAAAATAAATTAATTTAAAATTATTTTTTAATTAATATATTTAAATATAAAAATAAATTAATTATAATAAAAAAATTTATAATTAATTATAATTAATTATTAAAATAATCAAAATTTTTAGAACCAACACATATATATATATATATGTGTTTTCTTATGTCTTCTCGCGTTTCGTGTCGCTTTTTAGCTGCCGACCTTTACGCTATTGCAATTCTCAATTTATATCTTTCCTTCCTCTTAATTCTACTGTCTCGGCTTATATATATATATATATATATATATATATATATATATATATATATATATATATATTATAATTTATTTATATTTAGTGTGAATAAAAAAATTACATTTAATTTTATATTTTTTATTTTATTTTAATCTTATAATTACTATTTATTTCACTAAATAATCATATAACTAAAATAAAATAAAAATATAAAATTAAATATAAAATTTTTTATTTATACTAAATATAAATAAATCTATATATATATTTATATATATATATATGCTTTCTGCTACATCAATTTGGTTAGGTTATGTTTTCTTTTTTTTTTTTTTTATTTGTTATGCCCACTAGTATAATAGCTCAATAAGATATGCGATCAAATTTCTACTATAAGATAATTAAAATAATCTCAAAATATTCCAAATTAAAATTCAATGTAATCACTCCTCAACTGATTTAGTTTAATTATTTTTTAAACATATTCTTCTTTGATTAGTAACTAGTAATGCTAGTTTAAAGAAATTAATTAATAAGTCACAAAATTATCAAATTTACTTGCATTAAAATATAATAAATCTAATTTTAATATAAAATATATATATTATTAAGCTATTATCAACATTTTCACATCAAAACTTTATTAGTCCTCGAATAAAAAAAATTATATCCAAATACTAATGTATTAAAAAAAAATGAATCACATGCATAAATTTATCTTAAATTATTTTAACTTAAAATTTAATATTAACACTATTACACATTTTCGGACAATTTCAATTTTAATCTCATAAACTGATTCAAAACTTAAGTAATTTAAATACTATCTTCACATAAATAAAAACAAAGACAGAAGATTTTATCACACTTTTAATGATAATAAAAGTAGCATTAACAATTAATTTTATTCATTAATTAACTCAATTTCATGTCACCAAATTAGAACTAACCTTTTTCATAACATCGCACTTTCAATTTTTTTCTTTTTTTTTCCTTTTTAAAAACACATGACTTTTAATGCTTTGTCTCATAAATAACTCATGAAATGAGTATTCAATCAATGACTCATATTCTAAATAGCTCAAGACATTAAGTAATAAGACACTCTTCAAACCTACTAAATTAAGCCAACCAATAACATAAAAACATCAAAAATGAAAAATTTTTAAAATCAATTCAGATATAAACCTGTTTTTAAATTTTTTTATAAAACCAAACAATGTTTATATAAAATTTAACTCCAATGTCACTACATATCTTACTTTTAAATGTTTCCAAACATCCTCTAATAACTTTATTTTTACACTTCATTTTTCACCTCCTATCTATGAAAAAAAAAAAAAAAGAACGAGAGAACTTTTTTGTTTCCTTTTCGTTCTTCCCTTTTCCCCAAGAGAAAGGTGTAGAGCATGAGTATAGAAAATGAAATGCAAGTTTAACCTTTTTTTGTAAATATTCATGCAAATTATTATATAATGTTTAAGTTTCATTATATATTTTTAATAATTCAGGTGAGTTTTCTTTAAGTTTTTTTTTTTTTTTTTGGTCGATAGATAATTGGGGAAATTGACTATGCTAGATTTAGGAGATAAGAACCAAAACTCATAGCTCCACCTTTGGTGGGATTGAAAAATATCATTTAAACTATATCTCATTGGTAATTTAGGAGCATGAGTTTATTTTATATAAAAAAAATGTAAAATAATGATATCATTTTTTTCTACAAATTATATTGTATGCAAGTATGAATCTTTTTTTCTCCGCTTTTCAACTTTACAAATGCTAATTAAAATTAAGTTTTTTTTACCGCATTTTTTAAAGAGACTTTTTTTTTTTTTTGTAAGAGATAGAAAATATGATAAATCTTACACATTTTTAGCCCGTAGCACAACATACTTACTTTAGATCACATACATATCAAATTATATTTATTTATTGATTATGTTGATTGATTAATTAATTATATTGATATGTGAGAAAAAAATTTATACGTGTCAATATTTTTTTTAAGTTGTTATATCGAATAATACATAATAAAAAATTAAATAATTTATTTATCACATATCAATAATTTAATACATTTATTAATTAATTTTAATGACACATGACAAAATTTTAAATTATATTTTTTTTATATTATATTAATTGATTATACTTATACACTTTTCATGGTTTAGATTGGTTACATTTTTAAAAAAAAACTGTAGATGATCTTATTTTCTCTGTCATTGCTTTTTTTCTTTACAAAAAATATAATGAATAAATGAAGCAAGACAGGCGATGAGTGTTGTAAAAAGAGTAATGTTTTACAAGAATAAAGTTTTACATTAATTAGAAATAAGATTTTAAAAGAGTTTATGGCTACGTCTAATATACACCCTCCAAAGGAGGGTGTATGGTGCATTATGAACATTTCAACAATTGATGATGTTGAAAAACACATCAATGAGGCGAGATGAAAGACTTGCATAACCTATGCCACCTTCAAATTGTCGCCACCACCCTTCCCCTAAGCGTGATAACACCGCAAAAAAAAAAATTTAACCCAAAAAATCACCGTCACCCCCAAAGAATAACCTCCACCGAACCAAAGAGGTTTCGCCCGGTCGAGAAGTCCGATTGCGAGCTTGAGCTCGCCATCGACCCGCATTATTTGGTCTACTATTTTGACCCACGACCGGCCGCCGTCCGCATCCAACACCGGACCGCGACCGTCTTTGACCCGCGACCAACCGGATCCCGCACGGACGTGACCGCGATAGTTTTTAATAGCATACCGGATCGCGACTCGCCACAACACCGCGACCTCTTGACTCCACCCGTTTGACGGCCGAACCGAGTCGCGCGCGCACCGAAAATTTTTAATGAACCCGGATCTCCGCCGCACCGTGTGCGACCTCCACCCTAAATTACGCACGACTCGGATACGTTCTCTTGCGCATCGGAACCCTCTGACAGTTGTAGAAAAGCTAGTCGTTTTTAACCCGCCGCCGCTCGCACGTCCTCTCCGCCGCCTAGGTTGGGTTGAGGTCGAAGAGGAAGAGAAAGATAGAGCTCAGACAAAGAAAAAAAAAATTGGCCAACCGGTTATTTTCAGTAAAAAAATTTGGTGCATGGTACACCAAAACATATCCAGGTGTACCATAGCATTCTCCAGAGTTTATATGTTAACTTGTGATTTGAACTTAGTAAAAAGCAAATTAAAAAGTAGATTTATGTGCACAAAAATAGACCGAAGGCTCATGACTAATATAAATTCTTTATTTGCACTCCCTCTGAGCGTGATAACATAAAAATTTAATTAATTTTTGAGCTAACTTAAAAATAAATATTTTAAAGAGGTTTAAATTTGACTTGATTTTATCCACGTTTTTTATTTGGTCTACTATTTTTTTAACATGCAAAAAATTAATTTTGACTTTGTCTCAATAGAGGGATTTCTAACCTTGTTGATCTTGATATGTTACTTCCCATGACTAGTCCTAGAGGTTTTAAAGTTCCTAGTCATGTTCTTTATGCAGATGATATCTTAATCTTCTGTAAAGGGACTAAGAAAAATCTTGAAAATCTTATGCTTCTTTTTCAATCTTAAAAATAATGCTTAACGGTCAAATTATAAATTGTGAGAAGTCTAAATTCTATTATGATTTATCCCTAATAGAAGACTTTCATTATTTCTAATATTCTCGAGATTTTATTTTTGATTACCTTTTGTTTATCTTGGAATTCCTCTTTTTAAAGGGAAACCTCGCAAGGTTCACCTTCTCCCTATTACATGAGGATCAAAATGAAACTTGCTTCTTGGAAAGGTAAATTGTTATCTATTATGGGTAGAGTACAATTAGTTAATTATGTTATTCAGAGCATGCTTATATATTCTTTTCATATTTATGCTTGGCCTATTTCTCTTATTAAGATGGTTGATAAATGGTTAAGGAACTTCATATGGGCTGGTGATATCCAAGTGAGGAAAATTTGCACAGTTCCTTGGAATTTGGTTTGCTCTCCTTGGCAAGAAGGAGGTTTAGGTATAAGGTCTCTCAGATCCATTAATAATGCATGTTATGCTCAAGTTGTGTTGGGATCTTATTACCTCTAATAATCATTGGGTTGTCCTTCTTGAGCCAGAGCTATAAAGAATGGTAATGTTATTCAATATCATATTAGTTCCTCCATTTGGTCTGGTTTGAAATGTTATTTCAATACTGTTACCTCCAATTCTAGGTGGCAGATTGGAGATGGTAAGTCTATTAACTTCTGGTGTGATACCTGGCTTTCACAACCTTTAGTGGATTTGCTTAACATTCCTGCTGATTGTCACTCTCTTTTAAAAGCTTTTGTTTCTAATTTTATAAAGGATGGTTGGTGGTGTTTTCCTGATGAGTTGCTGCAGAAATATCCTCAGCTTTATCTTGAATTGTATGAGATCACTATGTAGCATTGTCTTTGCCTCAATAGTTTAATATGTTAAGTTTTGATGATGACAAATACAATACAAAAAGAATGATGCTTATGCTTAATAGATGTGCTTTATAGATGACAAATGCATCACAAAAGAATATTGATCATATTACATATATGTGCTTAAAAGAGATATATTGGATCATGCATGATTATGTACTTTATTTAGTTATACTTCACTTAATAATCATGCAATGAGATATATGCAACATTCATATATGCATGTTATACTAATTAGAGTTATACATTTATAAATCATGCATATTAAGATATTAATTTATGAATTTGGACTAACTGCTTGCTTGTTTTAAGTAAGTAATACTTTGTAGGATAGTCCAAGTATCAAGAGTGAACATTGCAACAAAGAAAGCAAAAAATCACAATCATGCTCAACTCAAGAAGAATGAGAATGATAAAGATGTTCCAAGTAATTTACAAGATTTGAAGAGAAGAAATTTGTGGAAGCTTGGATTACATCAAGAATTGATATGGCAAAAGATCAAGTCCCAAGGTTCTTCAAGAATAGCTTATAGGACTTAGATCTTGTGTAAAGGTAAAAAGGAATCATACTAAGCTCAAATATGTTTCAACATCTTTAAAAGTGTTTCTTACATGTTTTAATGGCCAACAAACTGTTTTTGGAAAGTTAGTCTTGATGGTAGTTCAAACCTTTGAAAAATAGCCAAGTTTGTGTTTTGCAAAACTGACATTTAGTTACTATTTTGATCATAACTTTTAAAATACTTTGAGTTTTGTTATGAAACTTATTTCATATGAAAATAGACTCAAATATCTTTCCAATGAGTGGTCATTTGCTTTAAACGGATAAGAAATGAAGAAGTTATGACCATTTAAAGTCAGTTTTCAAAAACAATCAAGTTTGAGTTTTGAAAAGCTGACCTTTAGTCACTCTTTTGATCATAACTTTCAAAATACTTTGATTTTTGTTGTGAAACTTGTTTCATTTGAAAATAGACTCAAAGATCTTTCCAATGACTGGTCATTTGCTTTAATCGGATAAGAAATGAAGAAGTTATGACCTTTTAAAGTCACTTTGAAACCAGAAATCTTGTAATCGATTACACAAATCCCATGTCGATTACAACGTTTGAAAGCCACATGTCGATTCGAAGTGTGTAATCGATTACCAAGTGCCCAGAAACGTTTCTAACAGCTATAAACGGCTAGTTTTCATAAAAAATCATTTCTAAACACTACCAACGGCTATTTTATCATTTGGGCTCTATATATAAGTGATATTTGAAGTATTTACATCCTAAGAAACACAAGAACACTATACTTGATCCTTGAATCATCAAAATCATATTTTGAGCTTTAAAGTGTGAATCCTTGATACCCATAGTTCTTCAATTTGTATTATCCACTATTAAGAGAGTTTCTTATTATCCATACTTTGTTCTTCAAGTTGTATATCTACTCTTGTGAGAGTTTCATTCTATCAACTTTGATTGCTTTATAAGAGAGGGTGAGGTATCCCTTCAAATTGTAAAGGGTGAGGCATCCCTTTGTTTGAAGAGACTCAAGCTCAAGGGTGAGGCATCCCAATGAGTTGAGTGCTCAAGTTTGTAAAGGTCATCAAGCACCTATGAAGCTTGAAGAATTGGAGGCTCTAGCACAAGGGTGAAGTATCCCAAAGTGTGAGGAGTGCTCTTGTTTGTACAAAGGTTTTCCTAGCACCCGTGAAGTCTAGGAGATAGTAAAGAAAATCTCAAGTTAAGCTTGGGACTGGATGTAGGCCACAAGTGGTTGGTGAATTTGAACCAGGATAAATTCTTGAGTTTGATTCCCTCTTCCCTACACTCTTTAATTTCAATATTTAGTGTAGTATATTTATCTATTGCATATCTTGTCATCTTGGTGATTTGATTCTATGAACTTGATATCTAGCTTATTTGCTTAATTCATTATATATCCTAAGTTGTATTTGAGTAATCTATAATAGTTGTACATTTGTTGTGTATGTTCCATTTGCTTTTATGACTTGAGTGATTCAAAATGCTTAATTTCTCAAAGGTGCATTAAAATTTGTAAACACCCAATTCACCCTCTTGGGTGATGGTTGCCATGGCTTTATTCCTAAATTTCATCTTTGTTGATACTTTTAACTGGAATCCTTGATTTAATTTTGTCTTTCTTTAAAAGATGCTTATCAGTTTTTGCACAACAGGAATCAGGTAGTGCATTGGGGTAAATTGATTTGGAATTGTGTAATCCCTCCTTCTAAATCTTTTCTTCTTTGGAGGTTAATTAATAGGAAGGTCCCTACTGATGATCAATTGTGGTTGAGGGGCTGCAATTTGGTTTCCATGTGCTGCTTATGTAAGTCTAGCTATGAAACTTCTGATCATTTATTTCTCCATTGCCAATTTGCATCTCAAATCTGGTTTTGGCTTAGTAAGTGCCTCAATATGCCTATTGATACTAGTTTTATCATTTCTATTTTATCCTTGTGTAATAGAAATTGGGGTTCTCAAACAAAAGATGTCATTTTAGCTTGCATTGTGTATTCCATTTGGACTATCTGGTATATCAGGAATTGCAATAGATTTGAAGGTAGAATCATCCCTCTTCATTCTGCTATTAACATGATTCATGCGAATGTCTCCTTCATTGGGAATCTTTCAAAAGGATCCACCTCTTCAGATATTTTGGAATCTACCATTCTGAATAAATTTAATGTTCAAGTTCATCGTTCAGTAGCTCCTAGGATTATTGAGGTTACTTGGAACCCTCCACATATTTATTGGGTCAAAGTTAACACTGATGGGGCTGCTAAGGGCTCTCCTGGTATGGCTGCTTGTGGTGGTATCTTTCGAGGTTCCAATTATGAAAATCTTGGTTGTTTTGCTTTTAACATTGGTATTTCATATGCTATTTATGCTGAATTTCTTGGTGCCATAATTGCAATTGAAGTTGCTTACGATGGTGAAATTTGGCATAGACTTTCATTGGAATGCGACTCAAGCTTGTTATTGATGCCTTCAACTCATGAAGATTGTGCCTTGGAAGCTTAGAAATAGATGGCTCAATTGTTTAGCTTTAATCGGGAATATGTCCTTCATTTGTTCTCATATATACTGAGAGAAGGAAATCATCATGGTGATAAGTTGGCAAATCATGCCACTTCCATCCAGGGGTTTTTGTGGTGGATTTAACCTAGCTTTATTACGGGTGATTTCTTCCGTGATAGGGTTGGTCTTCCTTGTTATAGATTCTCTTAATGCTCTTTCTGCCATGGGTTTGGTTTACGTCCCCCCATACTTTTGTACTCCTTTTTTTTAGTTAATTTTATTTTGGCGTCTTATGCAGATGAAGGCATTGCTTGGAATCCTTTGCCAACCTAGTTGGGATTTCTTGCTTTTGCAAAGTGACCCTCCACCCTCACCTTGCATGCCATTTTGATTAAAAAAAAAAGTTTTTAATATACAAATTTTGCTAACAATTTTCCCTCTTGCTCTTTATAAATTTGTCTACTATTTCAATTTTTAATGATATTCTTCTTCATCTCCTCCTTTGCTCTTCTCTCTGCTAAATTACAAAATAATAATTCTCTTATAATTCTAAAAATCTTAACACTATTAAAAAGAATTTTTTGTACTTTAAAAGATTTTCAATTATATCAAAATAATTCTCCAAATAGTATTTCACACACTTCAAACTTTAATATTTTATTGTTTCCATTTATTACAAGTGACATGATACAACAATCAGCGTGTCTAAAACTTGGTAAAAGAAAAAAAAATTAAAAGATAACAATTAGTTACAATCATATATATTCTCAACTTCGGTACACGTGTGAATGACATTCTACATTTAAATTATTAATTTTTATATTCTTATATTAAATAATATATACAAGCTTTGCTGTTTTTTTTATATTTTATTTAATACTATTTATTATACATATTTTTTATCACTTTTCTCATTGATCATATTTATTAAAAATAGTGTTAATAGTAATTATACCTCTAAAAAAAATATAAGATGATTATTTTCCTAAATTATTAACCCTTTGTTTAGATGAGGAAAGAAAATAAGAGAAGAGAAAATGGTAAGAAAGAAAATGAGAAGAGAAAAAATGATAAGAAAAGTAGATAAATTTTTAGTTGTTTGAATGGAGAGAAAATGAAAAGAAAGAAAATACAAAAAATATTAAAAATTATTTTATGCTAAACAAAAATCAAAAATAAAAAAAAAAAAATATTTTTCTATACACCCTCATCTCTACGCCTACCCCTACCCCCCTACCGCATCCCTGGGCCCCCCCTGTCGGCCAAGTCCCCACCCCACCCCTATTGCGTCCCCACACCCCCTCTGCGTCCTTGCAGAGTTAAGCACCCCACCCCACCCCACCCCACTCCACTCCATTTTTTGCTTTTCTTTTATTCTCCACCCATTCCCTCTTCCTTTATCCCCTCCATTTCTTCGCGTCGTTTCTTACCAAAATTCCTTCTTCGTCCTTCGTTGGAGCTTATCCCGCTCTGTCCTGCGGTTTATTGCCGGCGAATCCTCCGACAACGTCCACAACGACAAAGAAGGATCGAAAGGAATTGAACCAAGTTGATTATTCTAATAGCTTAAACGATGACCTCGATGTGATTGCACTCGAGCAAGAAGCCAAGGACGCACCTGCATTCCCTCCCTTTTCTTCCTTACCCACCCCTTCCCCAATCCCTTTATCCAACCGAGAGGAAAGGAAGCCATGACTGCTGTGGGGAGTACTTCTGTCTCATCAATCTCCTGCAACCGCGCGCCGCTCGACCCAGATCCATCGTGTGGATCCAAGTCGCCGTCGAACGTGTTCATCGAACCGTGAGTTGCGTCACCCAACGATCAGATCCACAAGCTCTGCTTCACCGTGCATCGACGAAGCCGTTGCTATCTGCGAATCAGGCCCGCTCGAACCAGAACCCACGCCGTCGACCGCCGTTCGTGCTCAGATACGATCAACCGCACAACGCCCACCAATCCTGGCAAACCCAGCTGCCATCCGCTCGCGTCGCATGACAAGGACGCGAGGAAGAAGAAGGAGAGGGGTCTCAGATGCATATTCTGATATAAATTTGGGAGTATAATGGTCATTTTACGTGGTTATCACACATTCTCTCTCATTTTCTGCGTATTCAAGGAGAGAAAACATTTAATGTGGGTCCTATAATTTTTTTTTATCTTCTCTATTTTTTCTACAGAGTCAAATAAGAGAAAATATCATATTTTTTTTTCTCTCCTCTCATTTTCTTTTTACTCTTTTTCTCTTAAAACAAACAAGGATAAAACTTCCATCATAGTTTGCTCTTTACAAAAAGAATGAATAAATTGAACAACATGAACATTAAAGCCAATAAGCACATCTGAATTTGGAAAATTAAAGGTAGTTCCTATATTTTATAATATTTATCGTTTTAGAGACAAAGTTTTATTTTATTTAGTATTTTAAAAAATTAAAAAAATTAATTAAATGAATAAACATAGTCGACTTGAAATACCCAAAAAGAAAATAATTTTTTTCCCCTTCGATTCTCCAACGAAAATAGCAAATTACAAAAACGGTAAAACCATTTACATGGAAAACTACATAACTATTACTAAGGTAATTGATCAAGATTACATTATCAAAGTCATAAAAACCAACTTATTTTAAGGGTTCACCATAATAAAGGAAGGAACTTCTCTTAAGCTACATTCTATAACAGATAAAAACAACAAAAAAACAACGAATATAAGCATGCACTTGATTATATCGAAAGCTTCCACCCACTTGTTCTATTTTCTTTCTCTTTTTCTTGGTGAGTCATTAACACATGGATTGTTACAGGATCATTGACTTAATAGAAAAGATCTTATCGCCAATATAATCTGACCAAATGGCGACCTTCCTTGGAATGACATTGCGTCCTGTTTCTACTTTATTCGGTGAAATTGAACTATTTATATTATTATTATATATAATAAATGGCACTGCCAATGCCCTGATCATAGTGCCCATTATCTCCTCTTTAGATTGCACTTGATAGGAAAGAAAAAGAAAGACTTGGAAAATTAGGTCCTAGTCTTTTTCATTTACGACCGTATAATCAGGTCATAATGGTCATGGGACCTTCTCCTTAATTTCATACCTTTCAGATCCATCATTACTAAAAAAAAAACTTTTTAGCGACTAAAAACGGTTACTAGATTTCAAAAATCAATTATTAAAAAAATTAATGATTAATTTAGAGATCAATTACATTAGAGACCAAATTAAAAATCTATTAATTAAAAAAATTAGTCTTTAATTTTGACCAAATTTTAGTAATTTTTTTTAAAAATCATTTAGAAACTGAAAAAGAACTTGATTTTTAGATATTAAAATTAATTTTTAAATCAGTCGTTAATGTGGATTCTAAACACTGAATATATTATATTTTTTAAAAAATTGATTATTAAATTAATCTCTAATGTAGTTTCTAAATTTTAAATTTATTTTTTAAAATATATTAATCTGGTCTCTAATTTGTAATATAAATTTAAAATTATTTTTAAATTTACTAAAATCTAATTTTTTAAAATCCGATATATAAAATGAATAGCTACAAAATTTTCATAGTAAAGAATAGGATCCATAATTTTAATCTCAAAAGATACTACAAGATTTCGCCAAAGTATAAGAAGGATCTATCTTTTATTTCTATGAACAAGGAAAAATTAATGGGAATAATAGATACTTGAAAAATTAAACATCACATTGAGGAAAACTTGTACTGGCCACACCCTCAAATCAATCAATAAAGAAAAAGATAAGGCATTACACTGGCCACACCCTCAAATCAATCAATAAAGAAAAAGATAAGGCATTACCTATCCCATGCTGCCAATGATAATCAAATATTCAACTCAAATGTCCAACACAAGCAACATTTTCCAACCATCTCGCTTTCTTTTTTTTTAGAGATATAATTATTATATATATTTTTTAAAAATATGTGATTAAAAAAAATAAAAAAATATAATAAATAATATTAAATAAAATATAAAAAAAATGTATATATAATTTATGATAAAAATATCAAAATTATTACAAAATCCATTACTATGCAAAGGGAAAAAAGAAAGAAAATCATACTCAAGAATATCACTTGGGAGGTTTCAACAGATCCATTGTTAACGGTCATTACCATTTGTTCCACACCACAATTTCATTACACCAGAACTATCTCTTCTTCTCCACAACCATAAATGGCAACCCAAAGCCAATGTCAAATTCACAAAACAAAACTGAGATATGCCCACTACACTGATACAAATAATTATATATAATTGGGTTACTAACAAGCTATTTTTTTTAAACTTGAATTTTGAATAACGACTGACTTTTCTTTCGCTACGTTTAATTTTTTTCATTAGTTTAGCGATCGATTTTCGATTGCCATGTTTAATTTTTTTTTATTTGTTAGTTTAGTAATTAATTTTCTGTCATTATTTTTTATTTTAATTTGTAAATTTAGAGATTAAATTATCGATTATAACATCTTATTTTTTATAAATATTTTTGAGAATAAAATTTTATATTCTTTAACTTAAATATTTTATTTAGTTTTATTTTATAATAATTATTATTAATAAAAAGAGATTAAATAAAATTTATAAGAATTTAACTCATAAAAATTAATTTTTTAAATAAAAAATATTTATAAAAATATATTTATAAATTAATTATTATTTTAATATAAAATTTTATCTAAAATATTTTTAATAAAATTATTACTTAAAAAATATCTAAATAGTTAATTATTATTTAATTTTAAAAAATAAAATTAACTAGGTGCAACGTGCACCACCTCCAATTGATGCTCTATGCACCATTTTTAATTAGTGCTACGTGCACCATTTTTACACCACAAAGAGCCGTACAAGATGGCTATAAAAGGGTATGGTATCAGGCAGTGAGAGAGAAAAAAATAAGAGAAAAGATGTGTGTGTTACGGTGAAAATCGTAAGAATAATTTATATATTTTTATCATAAATAATTTATATATTTTTTATATTTTATTTAATATTATTTGTTATATTTATTTTTTTATTATTTTCTCTCTCTCAATTATATATTTTTAAAAAAAATATATACAATATTTATATTTTTAAAAGAAATATAAAATTATCTTTTTTGCCATGAGAAATGGGTAAAAGAAAATAAGAGAGAAACAAAAGAAATAGTGTAAAATCGAGGGAGGGAAAAAAAAAGTAGAAAGTTTTTTTATACGAATTAATTTTTTTAAAAAATAAAATTTTAATTTTTAGTATGTTTATATATTTTATTAATTAATTTATTATTTTAATATTTTATATATATTATTATTTTTATTAAATTTATTTTGCACATGTAATATTATAAAAATTTAATATTTATTTAGTTTTAAAATTTTTATAAAATTTGATAAAATTTAAAATGATTATAATTTGAATATTAATTTTTTAATGAGACTAATATAATAAATTATAAAAAATTAAAATATGATTCAATAATTAAGTTAAATAAATATTTTTAATTTTATTATGTAATAAATATATATATAATAAATATATATGCTTAATTTACATAAATTTTTTTATATTTAGCTTAATTTATAAATAATTTTATGACTTTCATTAATATAAAATAAAATAGTTCTTGTACTATAATTATTAATTTACGAAAGAAAAAGTAAAATTCTTGACATGTCATATAAATTATTAATAAAAAAATTAAATATCAAGTTGACAAGTTAACCTAACACACTATGGTTTAGCCAAAATCAAGTCTGCCTGTTAACCTAATACACTATGGGTCTAGCCAAAATCAAGTCGGCCTTCGGACTTAAATTTTTTCAAAGTTACATATTTTATTGATTTATTCGTCTCGTCTTATTAGACTCACCTATTTTGTCACATTTAATTATGTGGTTAATGAAATTTAATCAAATTTAATATTTTTGTTATTAGTGATCACTTTTATATTTTATTTGTCTCAAATTTAAATTTATAATTTATTACGAAATCAAAATATAATTAAAAACTATCAACCAAAATTAATAATATTAAATATAACTTATTTAACATTAATTTTAATTTAATAATAACCCTTATAACACAGGACTTGGACTAAAATACTAGTATATATTAAAGTGATGCTTCCAAAATTAAAATAAAGATATCCCAAAAGACAAATGTTGTGGGGGCTACTCAGTTTGCACATCATGTGTGTCTCACATTATTTCTCCAAAACAAACAAACATAGGATGGATTTGATTTAGATTTTGAATATGACTTTGAATGCTCAAGAATTATGTATTAATATTTATTATTTAATATTAGTCAAATGGTAACATCTAGCATAACTACATTTGGATCCTTCCCTATCTCACACTATGACACTATAATAAAAATCGTAAATTCCCGATAGTAATAATCTCCAGAAATTTACGATAAATCGGCAAAAAATGACTCTGAGGCGTCACCTTTTTTAGCAGATTTAATCGCTGGAAATCTTCTTTAAGTAAGGCAGCCAACATCATCGTTATTTTTTTCATTTCTTGTCATTATCACTTGAAGTATTAAAAGAATACAAGAATGATTTATATGTATGATTGAAACCGGCTACACCGCAAACTGGTGACCCAATGACTGATCGCTCAGGTTTATCTCTAATATGAGGTTTTATAACTATGTATTTATGCCACTTTATTCAACTTTAATTCTATTTCACCTTGAATACACTAAATAGGAGAGATTCTTAGATGTATTCTGAACAAAATATTTTTCTTGTTATTCATTATTGAATGAGTATTATATCATATTTGTGAGTTATTTTAAACTATGTTTTTAATATGATCATTAAAGTATGATTAAAAATATAATTTAAATAAAAAAACTTATAAATTAACGTAACATACATTTCATAATATAGAATATAAAAAATATCTTACTCTAATAAATTTTCCACCGATCAATATCACATGTTTCTTGTTCGTGAATGAGCTTGCGCACATCAACGGCAGGCTTTATCTACCAAATTTTATCCTTTTTTTCCTCCCTCGGGGTGGCAATCATTTTCAAGGATTATCAAGCATAAATATAGACACATGAGATATAACACACACATATATATAATTACAATTTTTTTAAAAAAATTATAATTTATTAATATTATTTTTGTAAAATTAAAAATTTATAATATTTTAATATATATTATATGTATCAATATTTATTATCTAATAAATCTCTCTTAAAAAATATAGAACATAATTTTTATTGACATTTTTTTAAAAAAATTTAAATCAATTTCTTTTAATAGAACTAATAATGTCAAGTATTTGTGTATAAAAAAATTAACTAGAAGAAATATTAATGTGAGATAAATTTTGGTGACAACAAAGTAAATAACTTGATACATGTAGAGATAAAAAGAGTAGATAAAAATAGTGATGCGCAAAAAAATAAAACTTAAAAGTATAATAGTATTATGTGAAAAAATAAAACTTAAAATATTAGTATGTAAAAATAATAGCTTTAAATGTCAATCATGTAATTAAACTTGAGTGAGTGACGAATTTACAAATTAAATATTAATCATAAAAACTATTTTTAAAAAAAAAAATAATATTAATATATCATGTCCAAATCATATCTAACATATCTTAATATATTTGAGATATGTCCAATATATAAAATACGTGTATTATATAAATGTCTTTACATATTTAACATAGACGTATGTATGATAAATAGACACACTTCAAAATCAATATGTCCCTGCTTTATGATCGAAACGTCACTTTGTTCTTAAAGAGAAAGGGAAGCAAATTAATAAGAAATGAATGAAAAGCAAAAACATAATTTAAGAATTATGTTTTTTTTCTTTAAAAAAAGAATGAATAAATTAAACAACATGGATAATAAAGGCAATCAACACTTCTGAATTTGGAAAGAAAAACTGAAGGTAACAATTAAAATGTTGACACTCAGATACCTCCTTACATTTATAATAATCATATATACAGTTTCAAGTTGAGGGAATCATATAGATGTCGTCCTTCTAAATTTAAAACTAAAAGTTTCCACCCACTAGCTTTCTCCTTGATGAAGCATTAACACGTGAATGACCAAGGTATCATTGATATATTTAGAGCATGTTTAGGTAAGTTTATTTATGCTTCTCAACATTTTTTTTAAGTTTTTTTTATTATTTATATCATGTTTAGAAATTTATGTAAAATTTTTTACATAAAACTTATTTCATTATAATAATTTTTTCATAAGCTTAAAGTTTGAAACTTTTTATTCTTAATTATAGATTATTTTAAAAATTTTAAGATATAAATATCATTTTACATGTATTTGGTAAAAATTATTTTTTACTAAAAAAGCTTTTTCAATGGGTTAAAAAACTTTTTATGAGTTAAAGTGATGTTTGAATAAAATTGATTAAAATAATAAAAAAAAATCATAGGTTAAAATGTTTTTCTTCATAATATCTATTTTTGAACATTATTGAAAACAAAAATTTCTTCATTATATTATGTTTTATTAAAGTAACCTAAAATATAAAAAAAATTATATAATATAAATAAATCATTTCATACCATATCATATTTAGTAATTTATTATAAAAAATAATTTTTTCAGACAATTCAAACAAAATTAATTGTTTTAAAATTAATTTTTAACTAATATATTTAAATATAAAACTAATTCTATTATAATTAATTATAATAATAATTAATTATATTTAATTAATTATTAAAATAATCTTTTTTACAACTAATCAAAATACACATTTGTTTTTAATTAAATAATTTTTTAAATTATTTTATACTCTTTTTAATAATTTAATATATAAAATTTTTTTATATTATTTAAACAAAACATATCATTTTAAAATCACTCTTCACCTAATATATTGAAACATAAATTAATTATATTATAATCAATCATCATAATAATCAATTATAAACATAATCAATTATTAAAATAACTAAATTTTTACAATATCCAAACACATAATTAAATAATGTTATTATCACTTAGATATTCTAAATGTCATTGCACCCCGTCGCTACTTTCTTTGGTTGCTGGAAGTAAAGTGTTTATAGATCACTGCCAATACCATTTTACCAATACCCTGATCATATTGGCCAATATCTCCACTGTAGATTGTTCTTGATTCTTGATTCTTGATGGTGAACAACGTACCACCTGTCCTTGACAATCCTCCAAACCAGTACGGCGTCACAACAGCATCGATCCCAATTGAGGGAAACACGCACGATGCCCATGCGAACTCTGCAGTTGCTGCAGCAACCGCAGAAATGGTGCCGGCGCTGCCAGTCACTCAAGAACCCAAATATAGTTATGATGTTTTCCTGAGTTTTCGAGGCGAGGATACCCGGTACGAGTTTACGGGTAATCTGCATGATGCTTTATGCAGAAAGGGACTCCACGTCTTCATGGATGATGAGAAACTAAGGGGAGGGGAGCTTATTTCACTTGCTCTGCCTACAGCAATTGGAGAATCAAGGATTTCAATTGTTGTGTTTTCTGAAAATTATGCTTCTTCTAGATGGTGCCTTGATGAGCTTGTCAAGATCCTCGAGTGCATGAAGCAAAAGAAGCAGCATGTTTTGCCAATCTTTTACAAAGTGCAACCTTCAGATGTACGGCATCAGAAAAAAAAATATGAAGAAGCCATGACTGCACACAAAAACAGGTTCACAAATGCCAAGGTTGATGAATGGAGGTCAGCTTTGCGTGAAGCGTCCGACTTGTCTGGGTTTGTATTCAACAATACGTCCGGGTAAGTACTACATGTATATATTTAAGGGAAATATTTCTTTTACAGATATTTCGTTTGGTTAACAAATTAACATCATATTTTTCTCTATGCAAAAAAACAAGTTAGTTCATTAATAAATCAATAGAGGTTATTAACTAATAACTAACTCATCATTACCTATCAGGTATCGGATTTTTGGTGTATAAATAAAACAACTGTATATATAATCACTTAATTCTAGGAGTGTTCATTGTTTTAACTCAACAATCGGTCTCAACCGAAGTTAATTAAGTTGAATTTGAATTTTTAAAAATTGAACCAACGTGTTTTAGGGTCTGATTTGAATCATATTTTGAGTTAGTCCTGCCAGTTCGATACAATATAATGTTTAAATTTATATATATTTTTTAAAAAATTAGTGATAAATTATAAGATTTTTAAATATAAAATAATATTTTTTCTTAACATGATAATATTTTTTATTAATAAAATTTGTTTTATAATATATATTATAAAATATTTTTTAATTTTAATTTCATATTTTTAAAAGTTTATGATTTAATTATATATAATATCTAATTTTATATATTTTATATAAATATTAGATCAATTTAATTTCAACTTAATTATTAATCAAGTCATAATTTAATTAAATCCGAGTATAAAAAAATAATTCAGTCAATATATCGAATCAAATCAAACTTAATTTATTACAACCTGACTTTTAAACACCCTTACTTAATTCTCTCAAATGAAGTTTCAAATGTTGTTGATATAACTATAACTGGATATAGATATTGTTCTTGAAGATCTTTGGAAATACGAAAATCAAAATAGTCGTGATATCATTCATCGAAATGAAATATAAGTAGAAGATGTGGTATTATTTTGAGAGTATTATGTGTTGAGTGTTGAACTATGATACGTGGATACTCCTAAACGAGTGTTCTTTGTAGATACTTTTACTTGATATATTTTATGGTATTTCGTTGGAAACTTAGGATTAGAACATTATAAAATTTGTATTTATCTGATTTTTTTATTTAATTATTTATTTTTATATTTCTATATAATATATCCTTTGTACCGTACCTTAGTTTTTGTAAGTTTTGTCTAACCCCACATTTTACTAATATGGGTACTAGTGTAAGTTTTGTCTAAGGATGGCAATGAGGCGGGCGGGGGCGGATAGTCTTCTTAGCTTACTTTACTTTCTGGTCTTATTTATGATCTCTCATGGATAGATGATATATTTGCGGGTATTCACGAAAGATTTGATATTTTAAAATAAAATCTTAAAAATTATAAAATAAACATAAATAAAATAAATTTTAACATCACATACTACAATTTATCAATATAAGATTCTTACAAAATTAAAAGAATATTATAAATAACAAATTAAATTCAATTATATTTTGTAATAATTAGTTTACATAAATAATTATTACATAAATATTATATATTTTTTCAACAAATTTTATCATTATGGATTTATTTAATAAAAAAATTATTTTAAAATAATAAAATATATATATTTTCATCTCATCTCAAAGTTAAAAAGAAAAAAAAATTATAATATATGATATATATTAAATAACATATATATATTAAATGGGTTTGCGTGTAATGCGGGCGAAATGATTATAATTCCCATACCGCTCGCATTTATTAAATGGGTATCCATTACGCCTGTCGTGTAATCCGCATGATCATGCGAAGACGGATAATTTTGTAATCCCTAATTTTGTCTAACCCCACACTTTACTAATATGGTTACTAGTGACGCACTAAAAAAATTTAAATAATGAGATAAAAATAATATATAAATATAAAAACAATTAAATAAAAAATATATTAATATATAATAATAAAAGATTAATTAACAGTTGATTTTTTCATGATATAAATAATTTTTTTATTATTAATACTATTAAATATTTTATATATATATATATATATATATCATTTAATTACGTGAGATGTAATTTTAAAAAAATGTTATAAGAATTTTACTTTTTCTTGTAACAAATTTATTTATTTACATATTATTATAAGGGAAAAAATTAAAAATATAAAAAGATAAAAACACCAAATAACTATTATAAATAATAAAAAAATTCTGGCGCGTTAGTCCCCTGTCCCCCTGTATATAACATGGATCCGTCCCAGCTTGTACCGTATCTATGCAGCCTAGGTATTAATCTCTTTCTTTTAAGTTTTGTTTCTAACATAATTTTTTATCTTGTGTGAGACAATTTTTTATAGTGTAGGCTAGTCCTGTGTTCATGATTATTTTGGTAAAATAAATCTTGAATGATAAAAAATAAAATGAAGTTGTGCACGATCAACTTCATGATTTAAAGAGCATTGCACTTTTCCAGGTACGAACATGAATTTATCAAAGGGATTGCTAAAAGGGTCTCGGACTTACTTCCTAAACATTTATATATTGGTGAGAACATTGTTGGACTCAAGTCTCGTGTAGAAGAAGTGATGTCTCTTCTAGATATTAAGTCTACTAATACTGTTTGCATGGTGGGAATTCATGGAACTGGTGGAATAGGGAAAACGACACTTGCCAAAGCTCTGTTCAACTTGATTGATAATCAATTTCAAGGTGCATGTTATCTTGAAAATGTTAGAGAAAAATCAAAACAACACGAGGGCCTAGTGCAACTCCAAGAGAGAATTTTATCCATGGTGGATTATGGTCACAAGTTGAGCAATGATGCTGAAGGTGCCTCTATGATAAGAAATAGGCTCTGCCATCGTAGAGTTCTTTTGGCGCTTGATGATGTGGATGACATTTCTCAATTAAGAAAATTGGCTGGAGAATGTGATTGGTTTGGTCCTGGTAGCAGGATCATTATAACAACAAGAAATAAACATTTGCTAATTGCTCATCAAGTTGAAAACAGATTTGAAATGGAGGTGCTAAATGATCAAGACTCTATTGAACTTTTTTGTTGGAATGCCTTCAAAATGAACCGTCCTAAAACAAACTATGAAGGTCTGTCCAATCGTGCAATCTGTTATGCCAAAGGGCTTCCATTAGCTTTAGAAGTAATTGGCTCTAATTTGAATGGTAAAGACGTGGATGAATGGAAGTGTGAATTAAATAAATATGAGAAGAGTCCAGATATAAAGATTCAAAGTATACTTAAAATAAGCTATGAGAGCTTGGATTGCTATGAAAAGGATATTTTTCTGGACATAGCTTGTTTCTTCAATGGGCAAAATTTAGACTATGTGAAAAGCATACTAGATGCATGTGGTTTCAATGCAACATGTGGTATCAGAGATCTTGTTGATAAATCACTCATATCTATTGCACACGGGGAATTGAGTATGCATGATCTAATACAGGACATGGGCAAAGAGGTTGTTAGGCAAGAGGCACCAACAAAACTTGGTAAACGCAAAAGATTATGGTTTCATGAAGATGTTATTGAAGTACTAAATGAAAATTCAGTAAGATCCTTATCATTATTTTCTTTCTTATACATATATTATAGTCTGCATGTAAAATTGGCAGTATCTAATTAATGTTAATTCCACTGTACTCGTTTTAAAGGGAAGGAGAAATATTGAAGGAATAAAACTTGATCCTCCTCAACAAGAGGAAATAGAGTGGAGTGGTACTGCCTTTGAAAAGATGGACAAGCTCAGAATTCTCATCATTAAAAGGGCACGCTTTTCACAAGGACCTACTTATCTTCCGAATAGTTTAAGGTTGCTTGATTGGGAGGAGTACCCTTCAGAGTCTTTCCCACCAGGTTTTAATCCCAGGAAAATTGTTGTCTTCAACTTACCGCACAGTCGTCTCAGACTGGCTGAGCCTTTCAAGGTATGTGTTTTGTTTTTAATTTTATACACGTAACTGACAATCATTCAGTCTATGACTTGCGTCTAAAAATCAATATAATTTAACAGCAGTGTCACTCAACTATTTTATCTGAAATTTGCTTTTGCAGAAATATGAACATTTGACGACATTGGATTTTTCATATTGTCAAGACATTACTCAAATACCTGACATGTCCGGAGTCCCAAATATAAGAGAATTGAGACTTCAATACTGTGGCAATCTGGTCAAGGTTCACCAATCTGTCGGATATCTTAATAAGCTGGTTCGTTTAGATGTTAGTCATTGCATCAAACTTACAAGCTTTCCACGTGAAATCCAGATGACATCTCTCGAATCTCTTGAGCTAAATGGTTGCATAAGACTTGACCACTTCCCCCGTATATTGGGAAAAATGGATGCTCTAACATGTATTAGGGCAAATGACACTGCCATTGAAGAGCTGCCACATTCCATTGGTAATCTTACAAGACTTTCCCAATTGGAAATGTGTTCAGATTTAAAGCAGATTAGGGAACTACCAAGTAGCTTATTCATGCTGCAAAACCTTCACTGGTTAGTTTTCAAACCTAGTACTCATCACATTCGAAAATCAATTCGAAAATGTTTGAGACAACTATCATTCCAATTTTATCGCAAGTTCCCCAAGGAAAGTCTAAGACATGTCAAATCAATGCAAGAGAGTCATTCAGCAGTAATTTGTGGTCCAAAGTTAAATGGCTTGACTCTCCGCAACTGTGATCTCTTGGATGCAGATCTTCACCTCATTCTCAGTTGTTTTCAAAACTTGGGAATGTTATTTCTATCAGGGAACGATTTCGTTTCCCTCCCACCATGCATTGCACAACTTCATAAGTTGTGGCTGCTTGATGTGAGTGACTGCAAGAAGCTTCGAGACATTCCAGAGATTCCATCAAATTGGGAGAAAATAAAGGCACAAAATTGTGCATCATTAACAACTGAGTCATCAAGCCGGTTATGGTCACAGGTTCTTCTATTTCTTCTTATTTTATTCTAAAATAATGCATTCATGAGTGGACTTTAGAGTATTTTTAGTTTTAGATTTTGAATGCTCTTAAAACTATTCATTAACAAAAAATTGAGTATTTTTAAGCTCGGTCACTTGTAAAATAATGGGTTGGGTTTGGTTATTTTACCAACACAAGCACGTATGCTCCTGTAAAAAAAAAAATAGCATGCATCCAGGTTGGTTAAATTGGGTTAGGTTCACAAATTTAACAAAAAAGAAATCAACCACTAAATTAAACATGAGAAATTTAAATCTGTTAATTAATCTTAATTATGATTAAATCATTTAGACTCGATATAAAAAACTCAATAAACATACATAAACTATATCTAGTCAGTTAAATTTTGCAAGTTATAAAAATTAAACTGAACCTACTAATTAAATCGATCGTATTGTGAATTTGTTATTTTTTTTATTCGAATATTATCAAGTTCAATTACAATTTAATTATAAATTTAATCAGTTAAATCAATTGATTTATGATTGTAGTTTCTCACTAGTTTAATTTCATGTTCAATTTTTAAATCATTGATATTTTGTTTGTCCAATTCAAACTTATAAAATTGGTTCATATAAATAATTAAGAGTATTAAGTCGTTATTATTTTTAAATATTTCATGCTTTATGAAATCTTTATATATATATATATATATATATATATATATATATATATATATATATATATATATATAAAGGAGATCGGTTCTGTACAGGTGTAAGTCTTTTTTCTCTTATACATATTTTTAACCGTTAGTTCTACTTTCATCTAATGGTTAAGATTATTTCATTAAAGGTAATCATTAGATGAAAATAGATCAAACAGCTAAAAATGAGTGTAAGGGAAAAAAAAACTTACACTGGTGTAAGTTGATCTTCCTTTATATATATATATTGGAATAGGATTTACTTATACCTAGTGTAAATAATAAAAAAATTTTATTATAATCCTGTGGCTATCATTTATCTCCTATCGTAGTTACAGGATCATAATAAAATAAAAGATGTAAGATTGAGTGCAAGTCTTTTTTACTTACACTAAGTATAAGTGAATTTCTTCTCGTGTATATATATATATATATATATATATATATATATATATATATATATATATATATTTATATCAGTGAGAGGAGTGATTATTGTGAGAGGATCGGAGGTGAATCTTGTGTCTGATCATACATAAATAGTCAAGATTAAAAGTTACTTAAAGGTCATGTAACCATTTAAAAAAGTTACATGTATTTATATTCTAATCTTGACCATTCAAGTAAGATTCAATAGTTAAGATTCACTCTTCTCACCATTTCATAATAAACACTCATCTCACCAGGATAACATCGATATATATATATATATATATATATATATATATATATATATATATATATATATATGTTACTTGTGTTTACAGTTTCATGAGAAAAGTATTGACAAAAGTCCCAAAAAAAAAAAGAAAATACTTATTTTTCAATATAACATACGTCGTCGTGGTTATTGTTGTTGTGATGTCAATAATGTCAGGTTTTGAAAGAGGTCCGCCGCCTGGAAATTACAATGCTACAAACACCAATTCCAGATTGGTTTGACCATGGCTGCATGGGTGGGACCCTGTCTTTTTCCATTAAAGGAAAGTTCCCTCTTGTTGCTTTAGCATTTACCGTGGGTAAAGCTCCGCCCGTGGCCGCGGGTGAAGTAGTGAATGAGATCGGTGAATCGTCACGTGCGCGGGGAATTAATTTCAACTTAGACGCCTTGTTTCGGCCCGAGCGGGAATTAATTTCACGCATAAAAGGTGTGGAGGATGAGAAGGCGAGGGGTTTACATGTTGACGTCAGCTTGTTCGTTAACGGTCGTCCTGTAATCAATTCAACCTGTGAGACATCTCAGATATTCTATAGTTCAAGTGATCCAATCATGGAAGGAAATGCATTAGTGTGGACCCCACGAGGTAGTCTCGAGGAAGAAGGCTGGCAGGAACTTGATACCTTACTGGCACATGATGATTGGAATGACGTGGTGATACAAGCCAAATGTGCAGATTCATCAAGTTTGGCTGTGAATTACTGTGCGGTTTCTGTGTACAAAACAGAAACAAACATGGATAATATCCAATTCAAGTGTTTTGATCCCAACAACAACTCTACTATGGTCTCCATGACTTGGGAACCGATTAAGCTTGAAGGTTCGCAATATGAACTAGAAAGTTCATATGTAGAAAATATGTTTTGGCACTAATATGATGTATTAATATTAATTGAAAGAGACTTTAGTCTCACTTGCACCTTTTATCTTATCTCTGATGGCAACATGACTCAATCTTAGTGGTTTCTTGTTGAGCAATGCATGAATGATTTATATCAATGCTATCAATCTAAATTAATTATACATATAAGATTATAGTATATTAAATACATTCTATTCAAGAAATAGATCAAAAATATGTATTTGGCATGATTTTGTAATTTATTGTTATTCAATGAAGGGATCAAGTAAAAATCGCTGGAGAGAAAAATTGTTATCTACTTGATAAGTTTTCTGTACGTGTTACAACTGCCTAATGGAAAAGTCAGTTTATTGCTTACCAGATGAGAGTAGGAACCTTTCAACAGGTTATCAAATGAACAGTTCAATCCATCACGAATCACTCACAATAAAAGTTTAATTACAATATTCATAAATTGACTAAATGGTATATTATAAATCATAATTCTATAATTAATATATATTAATGATTTAAATAATATTTTAATTATTGATTAATGCTAATCCACGTAACATATATATTTGAATTAAAAATTCAACAATTCTTCCACTTGGATAATATTAGTCAATCATTAAAATACAAGAATCATTAAGACTAGAATACTAATTATAGTCAAAGTACATGTCAACCAACGCTGCAAAAATAGTATTCGATAAGGAAGTAGATCATACATGTTAAATGTTCATATTTCACATAAAGAATAATGAATATGGAAAAACATAATTAATTAAGAGAAATATGCAATTCAAGAATGGTCCAAACATCTGAAAATGCTATAAGAGATATGAAAATAAAAGTGACGCCATCTCATACATATCTTATAAGAATGACAATAAGTAAATATAATAATTTCAGACTTCCACTAACCCAAAACATTAAAAGACTTAACTAAACTCATATGAGGTACGTGATTCTGAAAAACTCCAACAGTTAAGCCTTTAGTTAGTAGATCTGCTAACATGTTCTCTATAGCAAGATGCTCAATTCGAGTCTGAAACTCCAGAATTTTTTCTCTAACAAATAGATATTTAATATCAAAATGCTTTGAGCGAGAAGAGCTTCTGTTGTTTTGAGAGAAATGCATAGCAGCAATATTGTCGTAATATATCACAAGTTGCCTAGATACGCTTTCAACAATATGAAAGCTAGAGATTAAGTTTTTCAGCCATATGGCTTGACAAGTAGCCTCATAGCAAGCGAAATACTCTGTCTCCATGGTAGAAGTAGCTATAAGTGTTTGTTTGACACTTTTTCAAAAAATAACTCCTCTTACCATCATAAAAATAGAGCCGGAAGTAGACTTTCGGTCGTTAGGACAACCTGCAAAATTAGAATCAGAATAACCAATGACCTGAAGTTCATCAGACTTCTTATAGGTCAACAAATAATCCTTGGTTCCCTGCAAATATCTCATGACCTTTTTCAAGGTTTTCCAATGACCCAAACCTGGGTTGCTCAAGTATCTCCCTAAAGCATTAACAACAAAACTAATATCGGGACGAGTACAAACTTGAGCATACATTAAATTGTTAACAGTAGAAGCATATGAGTTTTTTTTCATTTAAACTATCTCTATATCATTTTGAGGACATTGTAATTTAGAGAGTTTATCACCTTTTTGAACAAGTGCAACACATGGGGAGCAAGAATGTATGTTAAACCGCTTGAGGATCTTTTCAACATATCCTCTCTGAGACAATCCAAGAATGTCACGTGGCCTATCACGGTAAATCTGGATGCCTAAAACAACTGAAGCATCACCAAAGGTCCTTCATATTAAAGTGACTACTCAACATTAGTTTTGTTTCAATCAAAAGTTTAATGCAGTTGCTAGCAAGAAGAATATCGTCGATATATAAAACAAGAATTATAAATTTGCTCCCTAGTATTTAAGTAAATGTACTGATCCGAGACATTTTCTTTGAAGCCAAAAGAAGTAACAACCTGATCAAATTTCAAATGTTATTATCTGGATGCTTATTTCAGTCCATAAATAGACTTTTTAAGTTTGCAAACCAAATGCTCCTTAACTGTTTCAACAAAACCATTAGGTTGAACCATGCAGACGTCCTCAGCTAGATCTTCATTTAGAAAAGCCGTCTTCACATCCATTTGGTGAAGTTCTAAATCAAAGTAAGCTACCAAAGACATAACAACTCGAAATGCATCTTTTGTATAGATCGGTCAAAAGGTCTCCTTATAATCAATGCCTTCTCTTTGATTATAGCCTTTTACTACTAGTCTAGCTTTGTACCTCTCAACTTTACCATCTGGACTATGCTTGGTTTTGAAAACTCATTTGTACCCAACAAGTTTGCAACCAACTGGTAACTCCACGAGATCCCAAACAGTATTATGAGACATAAAAGACAATTTATCATGCATAACATTTAGCTAATCGGAAGCATGAGAGATAGAGATTGTCTCTTTAAAAGTGATAGGATCATCGTCATCATGGAGATCAAGCTCGTGCTCCTGAAGATACACTGCACAATCATCTGGTATAGAAGACCTGCATACTCTATGAGATCGTCTTAATGAGACTACTTCAGCAATGTCATCTGGTTCCTATTCATCAGTTGGTGGTGCCATTATATCATCTTCTCCTCAAAGAGCGTGATCATCATTATGATTGACTAGACCATGATATCTGCAGGAAGTGAAACAGCTGGTACAAGAACTACGGTCCGATCTTCTTTAAAAGTGACTGGTCGTGGTGTATGACTCCCACTATCCAAATCATCCTCAAAGAATATCGCTCGGTCAAACTCGATGACTCGCATAGAGTGAGAAGGATAATAGAATCTATAACCTCTGGAGCCCACGCAGTAGCCAATGAAGAAGCCATTAATAGTCTTAAGATCAAGCTTCTTCTACTGAGGATTATAAGGTCTAACTTCTGCCTTACAACCCCACACATGAAAGTGTTTCAAACTCGTCTTCCTTCTAGTCATCAACTTATAGGGAGTTTTCGGCACAGACTTGCTGGGTACTTGATTAAGAATGTACATAGCAGTCTTCAAAGCATCTCCCCAAAAAAAATCTGGTAATGACGAATGGCTCAACATACATCTCATCATATCCATAAGTGTATGGTTACGTCTCTCTGCAACTCCATTCTGTTCAGGAGTACCAAACATAGTATATTGAGCTTCAGTTCCATATTCATCGAGAAATCTGACGAACGGTCCTGAATTTCTTCTAGTTTCATCATATATACCGTAATACTCACGTCCTCTGTCAGACCTCACATATTTGATCTTTTTGTCTGTCTTCAATTCAGCAGCAGCTTGAAAGATCTAAAGGCATCCAAAGAACCAGATTTTTCCTGAAGAAGATCTATCCAACCGAATCTGGAGAAGTCATCTATAAAGGTAATAAAATACCTATATCTACCCATGGTAGTGGGTGTAATAGGTCTATACATGTCTGTGTGAATCAACTGTAGCACATCAATACACTTATTCACTCCTTTATTCCTAGTTTTGGCAGTAAACTTACCTTTAACACACTCAACGCAAGTGTCGAAATCAGAGAAGTCAAGGTTATGAAGAATACCTTTCTTAATCAGTCTTTCAATTTGGGGCCTAAAGATGTGCCCCAAGCATCTATGCTATAGTATAGAAGAACTCTCATTAGTCCTACTACGCTTATTCCAAACAACGGAATTAACATGCACATCATTCAAATTCAACATATATAGCTCATCACATAAAACTTATGAGCCAACGACAACAAAACTAAAACAAACAATAATTTTTCTATACCAAATTCAAAAGTGTAGCAACATCTATCCAAAGCTGAAACTAAAATCAAATTCCTTCTCATAGAAGGTACATAAACAACATCTTTCAACAATAAAGTATGTCCAGAAGGTAAATACAAGGTAACTACTCCTATTTCTTCCACTGATACTCTAGCTCCATCTCCCACAATAATCTTGGATTCAGCATTACTTGGCTTCCTCAGGCTTGTGAACACCTGTAAAGAATTCACAATGTGAATAGTTGCACCTGAGCCAAACCGTCAAGTATTGGGAGCAACATCAATCACATTTGATTCAAAATAAATTAGAGCTAGAACTGTACCTTGCTTCTCGAGTTTCTTCTTGAGAATGTAACAATCATCCATGTTATGGTCATACTTCTTGCAATACTTACAGTTTCCCTTGAAGAAATTCTTCTTAGGCTCTAGTTGTTGAGATATTTTCCCTCATTTCTTTTTATCATGTTGAATCTTGCCTTTGTAACTTTTCTTTTTCTCATTTTTAGTACTAGAAGTAGAAACAACAAACTGAACACTGTGTGATTTTCCTTTCCTTATAGAATCCTCTTCTTGAAAGACAATAGCAATCATTTCATCAACTATCCACTCATTTTTCTAAGTGTTATAAGAGGTCTTCAGAACATCAAATTGAGAAGGGAGTGATTCCAGAATCTGTCAGATTAGATAACTCTCACCGAGATCAACCTTGAGAGACTTTAGTTTATTAAAATAGTGCACCAACTTCATGATGTGCTCACAAACTCCACTAACACCATCATATTTAGTCTTCTCAATCAAAGGAAAGATATTGACCCTTCTGAACTTTATCAAAAGTCGTGAATTCTCACCAATAGATTTCAAAAATTCCTTAGCCTTCTTGCTCTCTAGAATGCTTTGTCTAATTAACTTCTCTATAGTGTATTTCATCACCATAAGACATACTATGTTTGAGTGCTCCTATTTTTCACGAGAAGCTTTTTCAGTAGCAGTGGACTCAGTAGTAAGGGCAGCAGGCTCGTCTTCTCTCAAAGCCAAGTCCATATAAGTGATAGCTAAATAGAGATACAGAGATTCTTTCCGATCCTCAAAATTAGTCCCATGCAAAATCTTGACAGAAGTCAATTGCATAGGTAAAGAGACTGGTATGAAAATTGTAACATCTCTGATAACATGTTAGGCTTGTAAAGGGTTACCAAGATAGCCTAATACTAGTTTAACATGTCTGTAAAATTTTATGATAAACTAAGCTAGTTTAGACACTTTGCCGCAACATGGAATGTGACCTAAAATGACCCAGAAAATGACATAAATTGCATAGATAAGAGAAATAATTATAGATAAGTTATTTTTAAGTCATAAATGAGTTAAAAAAGTTGTAGTTAAAATTTGATGGTAAACTGAGTTCGTTTAGTATTTTTAAGCACACTGAGTACGTGTTTTGATACTGACTAGACTCAGCGCAGATATGAAAAATTAAGAAAATTGTGAAATAAGTATTAAATTAAATCTTAGGATTTATTTTAATATCTATGGAAGTTAAAAAAATTGAAATAATAATATCAAAGTGTTATTAACAGATAGGAAGTTTAGCAAAAAGACTAAAGTGCCCCTAGTGCAAGTGAGAATTTCTCACTTCTGTCTTCTCTCTCGAATGCGCTCTAATAGCAGAAAATGGAGCAGAAAACTAAGGTGGAAATGAAGGGGAAAAATGGAGAAAAACAAAAGGAAACCAAGAGGAATCACAACCAAACTTCAAGCTAGAGATAGGGGGAATGTTTTCTTAGCTTACTCTTTATTTCCTTCTTGTTTGGTTGTTGTTTTAAGCATGAAAAAGAAATGATTTTTCATATTAAATGTGATCTTTGTGCTTGATTTTCGTTCTTTCAAGCTTGAAAATGGTTTGTTCTTGGTTTTTGAAGTAAGGAAATGAGATTTGTGATGTTAGTTTTCTATGGTTTTTGAGGATTGAAAAATGGGTATAAACCCATATTTAAGCTACGGTTTTGAAGAGGATATTGATGATTGACTGTTATGAAATGGTTGTTCTTGATTTATGGAGTAAGGTGAGGAAGTTTATGTCTTTGAATTGTTATGAATTTGGAAGGTTTAAAAAATAGGTTTTTCTTGAGTTTCTTGGTTATGGTTTAATCCGAATTTGATGGATTAAGTGTGTAATTAGAAGTTGTGAGGTGATTTAATTGTTAGAAATTACTTGTAAACATGACAAGATGGAGGAAAATTGAATGGGAAGAACAAAGAACAACAGCAATATGCTGCTGTTACAGTAGCAACATGCTGCTGTTGTTGATGAACAGTAGCCACGTGCTGCTGCTGGTGTTGGCTGGTTGCTGTCCGGCCATGAATAGAGAAGGAAATGCATGTTTTAATGTCAAGTAATGCTATTTTACACTATCGCAACTAAATATAAGCATGAGTGGTTCATGAAAGATATGAATTCTTATGGGAATATATATATATATATATATATATATATATATATATATATATATATATATATATATATATATATATATATAGAAAGATTCAAAGTTGTGAACAAAATTATATATTGAGTTCATGAATTGTATTTATTTGGCATGGAAGACAAAGATTGATTATGTTAAAATGGGAAATGATGAGGAAGTGAAAGTCAAGTATGACTTTGACATATTACATGTTGAATTGCAATGGGCTCATGAATTTGATTGATGAATTACTAATACCTTATGCTATATTATCAAAGTGATATATATATATATATATATATATATATATATATATATATATATATATATATATATATATATATATATATATATATTGATGAAAAGTGAGACCTTGAGCCATATCATGTATAAGGGTAAAAACAATAATGATGCATTTAGTTCCAAAAATCATGCTTAGTTGAGGTATAATAAGTCATAATGTGATTTTGAGATATTTTGAGTATTTTCTTACTTGAATGTGTTTTCAATGGTTATTTATAACTTGTTTATGATAGGAGTTTGAGTTAGAAACTTAGGACTCTCTATTTGGACCTTTGATGCACAAAGTGAGAAAAATGATATTTCCTTATTTGATTGAGTTTAAATCTATGATTGATGAGTTAAATTTAGTGTTTAATTATCCTAACATGATTAGAGACCATGATTAGGGTTGAGAAACACTTAGAATCTATGATTTGAGGATTAGAACTTGGTTAGAAACCAAAATCATGCATAACCCGAATTATGCAGAAAATAGGACAGCATCGAGTAGTCTGTGATGTTTGTTGCATAACTTGATCCACAGACATCGTATAGACTTGATTCCGGAGCCATTTGAAAGCTAAGACATAAGGCTTCATGTAGTAAAAATTTCAAAATTATTGAGCAACCAATTAGTCCCAATTTTGATTTGAAACGGAGTCAAATTCTGCAGAAAAAGTAATCTGGCACCTGTTAAACCAGATTGCATAATTTCTTGCTCCGGTGTCGCATATACATGAAACCAATGTCATTTGAAAGCTAACAAATAAGGCTATATGACTGTTAAATTTCAGAATTATTGAGTTCTTAGTTTGTTCCCAGTTTCATTTCAAAGTCAGGTCATTTTCGGGTAAAACAGAAAATGTCCTGTTTTAGCTTCTGTATAATGTTGCATAACTTTGGGTACATTTATCTAAATGAGGTGAGGTTTGTGACATTTGAAAGATATGAGGGAATGCTATATAACTGTAAAATCTCAGAATTATTGAAGTTAATATGTGCATTTGGTGTACTCATGAAAAACAGCCTTTTTAGGCGAAAATTAAGGGGGGTTTGAGAAACTTTAGTAGCTTCTTTAATATGTAAAGTTGAATTATTAAAGTGTAGTAGAAATGTGTTTTCTCCTTTATGGGTTAAACTTGAATTAAATGCTTCTTTATTGAGCTTGGAATGAAATGTATGCATGATATTAATGTATAAATGTAACGGGTTGAATGACTTATGAAGTAAATCATTATATGCACTTAATATGGAATAAATGACATGTGTGAATGATGTTGATGTTATAATACATTGAATATACCTTGTATAGTATGGATAAGGTTGATGAACATGATATTGGGAAGCAATATAAAAGAAAGGGTAAACGTAAATGAGGTTGACTGAATTCCTCTCTACAAACTTGTATAGTAATGTATAATGGAAAGTTTAATGATTATGATAATTGTTTCCCTATTATGTAAAGAAAAGTACGATTATGTAAAAAGTAAAGGAATGAATGATTTTAATACTCTTGCATGTTTTGTTTTTAAACTTATTATTTGATGTTTATATATATTGTAAATTTATGCTTGGACAAAAAGGCTCCAAGTGGCTTGGACAAAAGGGCTCCAAATGCCAAAATTATAAATATTTGGTAGTGCAAGGAACAAAAAAGCATCCTGCCTACCCAAAAAACAATACAAGGAACAAAAGGGCTTCCTGGAATAAAAGGGCTTCTTGAAAATAATCAAATAACATGTGTTTTCTAAAATAAAATCTTTTCAAAGAATCATTATATGAGCATATTTTAAGATTCTCATTAGGCATATTGCATAAAAATTGACGATTATATGGACAATCGTCTTGTTTTGATTCAATATGAAAATTAATGTTAAAAACTTATTATAAAAGGTTGATAGTAGTATTTAACGGAATTAAGTGTTGTTTATAGTATGATGATAAATGTTTACGGTACATGATTAAGTTGTGATGTTGAATTAATTTGTTATGATATAAATGAATTATTTTGCAATTGAATGAACTGTCTTCTTTGGGAAGGGAAATGACTGAATTTTGGCTTATGCCACCTTTCCAAATGATTAAGTACAATTTATGTTTTCCCCAAAACAGTTGGATTTACCATGATGCCACGATTTAAATCTTACTACTGAGAATTATTAATTCTCACCCCAGATATTTTTATGTTTTCCATGATAAATCCAGAGGACGATCCAAGCAAGCACAAGGCAAGGCGATGAAGACTTAGTTAAGCTATTAATGTAATTATTTTGGTTCTGTAATTATATTAATAGTTCTGTAATTAAATTTATGTAATTACTTTGTGAAGGTTTGTAATCTCAAACATATCAAATAGATTTCTAGTAAGAACAAGTTTCTTGAGGTGTAAAATGTCTTGCTCTCTTACTTCTGTAAAAGTTCTATATATTTATTCGTTAAATAGATATTGAGCAGGTTGTAAAATTACGCTTAAGTTAGAAAGTAATATACTAATTCTAATTACTTAGTATACGTAGGGTATACTACAATGCATGGAATTAGGGTGTTACAAAAACAACAAAAGGAAATATTTAATATGCACAATGTTATCATACAACAAGAGAATTAAATGGTTGCGTATTCATAGCCAAACAAGTCCTTTAGAAAAAAATTTTACTTATTATGATCCCGTCTAAGGATCCCGAACCATAATAAATAAAAAATATAATAATACAATGCGCAAATCTTATATTACTAAATTTTTTAATACTGATAGGGTACTCAAAAAATAATTGACATAGCATAAATTTAATAACATATTGTACAATAACAAATTACATTAATAACAAAACATCGATAGAGTGTAACTACTATTAATGCAATAAAAATTATGATTAAAAAAATTTAATTATTCAACACACAAAATTTGAACAATTGTACCCATGATAGGTGAGCTCACAATCATACAAATTATCAACAATTATGCTTAATATAAAATATGATAAACAAATGTATAATAAAAAATTCAATTCACATATAGACCAATAATTAATTTCATGACTATGACACATTAATAGGGAGAGTATCATATACCGAAGAGCAACTAGCAGAATAAGAAATAGTCACAAAAAATTTTAGACCCAAAATCCAAGAGTACAATATTTAAAATTACAAATTATTCTCAAATAATTTAATATAAAATATTTACATATGTCTAAAATTTTTGACAAAATTTTAAAATCATTAAAATATTAAATAACAATTATTGGACGAAAAAAAAAATTATAGTGAAGGAAGATAAAGTCTTGTTTTGGTTGGATAAACCAATTTATTACTGCTATCTAGGCACAGCCAAAGCCGGAGAAGTCGAGCAGAACTAGGGTTGTTATTAGGTGCGGTTTTGTTTGGCTTTTGTTTAAAGAACTCAACAGTTTTCACAGAAACCAAAAAGAATGACTTAAACCTTAGTTAATAAAACGTCAAAGAAAAAAGGGTCATCCTATTCTTCTCCTTCCTGTCAGACCCATTACTATAAAAGAAGCCATACTCCACCCTTTTCCATGTCCTTTTGCATCCTTTATCCAATAATAATAATAACCCCCTTTTTCGGTCGTTCATATTTTCAATTTTCGATTGCTGCCATTTGGGTACATGAATCAACATCTACTGACAAGAAAAACCCCTGAATTAATTTGTTCAATTCAGTCAAAAAAGATTCAATCGAAATTAGGGTTCATAAATTAGGTATACGAATTTTTAATTTAATTATGAAAAAAATATGATAGTTATAATTTGTATCTAATCAAACTCTAATACCAATTGAATGATTTATATCAATTTTAAAAATTTAGATCAATTATAGATATAAAATTATAGCATATTAAACACATTATATTTAAGAAATAGATCAAGAATGTGTATCTGATATAATTCTGCAATTCATTGTTGTTCAGTGAAGGGATTAAGAAAAAACTGCGTGTAAGAGAAAAACTATCCTCTACCTGATAAAGTTTTTGTATGTGTTACAACTGTCTAATAGGAAAGTCAATTTAAGAGAAAAACCTCTCAACCCGACTATCAAATAGTATTCAACCCGGTAACCATTTTCACAACAAAAATTCAATTACAATATTTATAAATTGACCAAATATTATATTATAAACCATAATTTATAATTAATATATATTAATGATTTAAATAATATTTTAAATATTAATTAATATTAATTCATATAACATATATATTTGAATTAAAAATTCAACAATGCATGGTACAGGTACAGCATAGAAGCAGTCACTGTGCAACTCAGTTTCTCAAGGGCCTTGGTATATACTGGCATTGATAATTTATGAGCCACAGTCTGAATAAAGTCCAATAATTGGATGAATTGAAGAAAAGAGTCTCTCTTTCGTCCCTCGATGCTTGTGTCTTTGGGGACTCTCTTGGCGTTTGCGATATGTCATTTAGGCATGACCTACCATGTAGTGGACAAAAGTTCTCTGAATCTGGATGACCCATCTCATTCAAATTTGCTACCAATGAGTTTTTTTAATGGATTTTTTTACTAGAATACTTGTTAAAGAATTTAAAATAAAAAAAAAATTGTATGAAAAATAGAACTATTTTAATTTTTAATACATTAAATACTTAACTTTTCATAAAACAAATTATTATTTTCGATCCTTAACAAAACCACTTGTTAGCAATTTTTTTTTAATTATAAGTTTTTCTGGTCTTGTGTTAGGTTCGTCTAAAGTAGCCTCTATTAATGTCAAGCATGATTGTTAACTTTTTGGCTTAAAACTTAGCATGCGTTGCAAGCTGATGCTATATGAAGTTTGTAAGCTCCTGGAATCTTGTTGTTTTGACGTAGAACTATGAGACTAGCAGCTGGCCACATGTACCCATGAAGTAGCTTTTAATGAATGACTCTTTGGTATTGGCTTTTAACACGAATGACTCTTTTGTACCAGTTATCTAGCTTCAATTTATTTAAATTTTGCAGTCGCCATGTATATATCTTGATGTGCTTACTTCCTCCATTGCAAAATTTTCAAATTCATTACTTGTGATTAATTTAGCATATGAGAACTTTTAATCCAACGGTTGAATTGATTAAATTCAACTTTAAGCATGGCTTTGAACCATCCACTTCTGATGTTTGTTTCCAAACCATTTGGTATAGCATTCTTGTAGAAAAGTGTTGGTTCTATGTAAGCTTCTCTTGTTATATTTTGCAAATATTAAGAGTATACACTAGTGAGAAAATATAATTAGATGTTTTTAGTGTATTTGGGGTTTGAGTTTTGAGTGGAGTGTGTTCACTTTGTTTTCTCCATCATATTTTCTTAGTGAAATATTAAGTTGTTCCCTTTGCCCATTATTAAGCATTAATTATTCATTATGAATAGATTAGTTATGTTAACTGTAATAGTTTGTTAAATTAGTTCAGTTAGTTACAATCAGTTTGTTACTTCACGACAGTAATATATATATTTTCTACAATCTTCAAATTTAGAAGTGCGATTCTTTCGCTGTCACTCTCTGATTTTCTTCTCTTTCATGTTCCATCTTTCTACACTATCTCCTTCTTCATCTTTTTGATCGGGAAATGATTCTTTCGTACACACTACTTTTTTTGTACATTTTATTTACATTTATTTGTTTAAAAAAATTGTTTATTAGAAATTATATTTCTTTTATTTAATTATTCAATAAAGAAAAAGAAAATAGTAGTGTAAGGGTGTAGTAGAAGTGATTTGAAAATAATATTCATCCAAGACCTCTAGGAGTGGCGATCATTATCTGTTCTTAAAGAATGAATAAGGACAGCAACTAAGGCTTTTTTTTGATCAAGTGGAATGAGAAAAAAAAAACAACAAAAGCAGCAACTAAGATCTGATGTGGACAACACCAACAGCATCAGCGAGCAATAGGGAGCTCAACTGTGCTGGACAAGAATCCAAAGTGACAAAAGAGCAGTCCTTGGTAGCACCAAGTTTGGCCAAGAAGTCTGCACAAGAGTTGGCCTCGCGAAGCACGTGGTGAAAGCTGATATTCCAGTGGCGAGTAGAAAGTTTCCTGATACTGTTAACAATAGGCGCATATGGATGGAGGTCATGGACCCCAATGTTAATCATTTCAATCGCCTGTTTCGAATCAGATTCACACCAGATATTTGTAAAGCCTGCATCCCATGCTAGACGAGTACCATGATAAATCGCCCGGAGCTCTGCATTCAGGTTTGTGGTAAGGCCACAAAAACCCGAAAAGCCAGTGATCCATTCTCCAAGACTATTTCTAAGTAAACCACCATAGCCAGACTTGCCTGGGTTCCCAAATGAGCTTCCGTCCACGTTGATCTTGATGAAAGGAGGGGAGGGAGGATTCCACATGACTTGGCAAGGTTGACGGTGAGGGGAATCCGAATGCAAAGCATGAGATATGACAGCAACTAGAGTCCGAATCTGGTTCATAATATACCAAGTGGTCCACCTATCATCAGAGAAAACTTCAGCATTCCTTGCTCTCCAAAGCCACCAACACGTAACAACAAACAATATCCCAGAAGCACCATTCACATTGTTAGCTATCCAACTGTGGGTATCCTGCTCATTGAAACCTTGTCTATCCATGAATAGCAGAAGGTCCCAAATCCTGGAAGAAAAATAACAATCACGTAACACATGAGGAATAATCTCTTCCCCAGCTCCACACCTGTTACAAGAAGAGTCAATACAAACATGATGACTGACACGAAAACTGTTAGTGGGTAAATTTCCTAGCAAAGAAAGCCAGAGGAAGTGTATGATATTTTCAGGTAATTTCAGCTTCCAGACCCAAAGCCAATTTTCAATGCGGGATACATGAGAGGGGCGCTGTTGAATGAGCCAATTGTAGGCAGCCTTGGCAGAATAGAAACCAGTAGAGGCATTTCCCCAAATAAGGACATCAGATGAATTCTCATCAATAAAAAAACTTTTGATAGACATAACAATCTCTGCCGGAAGATGAGTATACAAGCTTTCAAAATGCCAATTCCCTTCATAGAAAACGTCTTTAACTGTAAGCTGGGTATCATGAATATGGACAAAAGGAACCAGTTGAGAGAGTGGATCTTCATCAAGCCATTTATCAAACCAGAAAGAGATATCACCCTTCCCAACTCGAAACCTGAACCCGGGCTTGAGGATGGCAGCCGCTTTGACGATAGATCGCCAAGAATAAGAGTCCCCTTGCTTAGGTTTCACATTAAGAATATGAGAAGTAGGAACATACTTGTCAGATAAGAGTTGCACCCACAACTTATTCTTGTGATGAATTAGATCCCAAACATGTTTACCAAGTATAGAGGTATTTGTTTCTCTAGCAGAGCGGATACCTAAGCCACCTTTATTTCTGGGCTGAGTAATAGTATTCCACTTCACCCAGTGAGATGTCCTATCCCCCCAAATAAAAGAGCGAGTGATAGTATCAATTGAGTCACAAATACCTTCAGGTAGCCAAAGATTATGCATAGAATATATCGGAATGGAAGCTAGAACAGACTTAGCAAGAGTTATTCGACCAGGCCTACTCAAAAGCTTCCCCTTCCAACCAGCAAGTCTACCATGCAATCTATCAATAATATAAGCAAAATCATTTTTCCCTACTCGACCGGACAACATCGGGAAGCCGAGGTATTTACCCAGATTATAGGTATGCTTATAATTAATAATAGAGGCCAATTTAGTAACCTTGGTACGAGGAATATTCTTAGAAGGTAGAAAACGAGATTTATCACAATTCACCTTCAAGCCCGAAGCCTTGCAAAACAGATCAAGCACTTCTTGAACCAGCCTAACCTGTGAATTCTTTGCCTGGACACATAAGAGACAGTCATCTGCAAAGAATAGATGTGAAATAGCAGGACCATTTTTGGAAAGCTTCACTGGCCTCCACTGATTATCATTTATTCTTTCTTGAATAAGCAGAGCTAATTTCTCCATACATAAGACAAAGAGATAAGGAGATAAAGGGTCTCCCTGTCTCAAACCTCTTTTAGGAGCAAAACTCTCCATCTTCTCGTTGTTCCACTTCAAGGATAGATTAGATGAGGTAACACAATTTAAAATAAGCTGAACAATCTGATCAGGAAAGCCAAACTCAGTCAAGGTTAGGCGAAGAAAATTCCAGTTAACTCTGTCATAAGCTTTCTCAAAATCAATCTTAAAGAGAAGATATCCAGCCTTACCCTTTTTTTTGTGGAACTGGTGAACCAATTCCTGAGCAATAATTGCATTATCAGAGAAGATATCAAGCAACTAAGGCTTGAAATGAATTAAAAACAAAAACATAATTGACGCTTTAATTAAGAACTTAAAGCAGAAGTTACTTAAAGCTCCTTTATGCATTTTTTCTTTACAAAATGGAATGAATAAATAAAACAAAAAAAAAATAGTGAAGGCAGTCAGCACGTCTGAACTTTGTAAAAAAAATTAAGGCAGCAGTTAAATGTTGACACTTGACACCCTTTGCATTAATGATCATATTCAACTTCAAGTGTTGAGTGAATCATATTTCTGCTTTTAAGTTCTCAAAGCTTCCACTATGCTTTTCTCTTTATAAAAAAGAATGAATAAATTAAACAACATGAATAATAAAGGCAATCAACACGTCTGAATTTGGAAAAGAAAAATTAAAAGCAACAAGTAAAATGTTGGCACTTGACCCCTCCTTACATTTATAATCATATATATTAGATAGTCTCAAGTGGAGCGAATTATATGTGAGAGATTCTTATATGTAATTATAGTAAAACATTTCTCTTGTTCTGTATTATTAAAAAAGTATCACATTAAATTTATCAGTTATTTTTATTTCTCACTTAAATTATATTTTTAATGTAATTATTAAAATATAGTTGAAAATGTAATTTTAATGGGAGACAAGGATGACTCACAAATTTAACGTGACATATATTCAATAGTACAGAATAAGATAAATGTCTTGCTTGCTCTAGATGCACTTTAAAATTTCTCATCATGTAGATGTTATATGTTGAATTGGAGGGTTTTAAGTAAGGAATGAGAAAAGAGAGAATAAATATTTAGACTAATATAAGATTGATATTAATTTAATGTGATTATAATGTTATACAAAAGGCAAACTAAATGGTTGTATTTATATTAATTCTGGACTCCTAATCCTAATTAAACTAAATAAAGAAATAAATCGGAAATATAATAATTAATAAATAAGTCTTAAAAGATAATTTATGATACTCTAAAATATTTTACGATATAATAAAGATATTAATGAGATATTTTTCATATATTAAAACACTCTGCCTTAAGCTTACAATTAAACACTAAAAGAAAAAAAAACTAAAAAAAATAACACGTCAAATAATGTAATAGTGTGATAATGGTTCAGACAGACAGAGACGGTGGTTGGCAACTGTTTCTGGGATGAAGATGAAGACGGGACCAATGCATCTGGGATAAACGGAGACGGAGGCCATGCATCTAAGACAAAGAGTTGGAGTCAAAGTATTTGGAACAAAGAACAAGGCCATAGCATCTAAGACAGAGCTGAGCTGGTGTGAGTCATAACTAACATAAGTTACCATCAAAATAAATGTCGACAGTAAGAGAAATCACCACTAGTATAATTCATCCGTGAGAGAGAAACCATCACTGAAACGATCGTCAGTATGAAGAGAAGTCACCACTAATATGATTCATTAGTAGGAAAAGAACGACATGAAAAATACCGAATTGAAATATAAGTTGAGATATTATTATTTCATTCTCTTCCTCAATGCTATGCTAGCATAACAGAAGAGTCAAACAGTAGCCATAACCAAAGATAATTACCACAAAGAATGACTATAAATAGTGTAACACCCTAATTATACTACTATGTATATTATCAATATACTCAAGAAGTAGTAATAGGCTTAATTGTCACTTATAAACGTAAACGTAAACGTAATCATAAGACCTGTAAATTTACTATCGACACATAGAAGCCTTTAACAAAAAGTAAAGAGAATAAGATAATTTTACACAACTGAAAATTTGTTTTTTAGTACGAATTTACAACATATGTCTAAATATACAAAAATACTAAATCAAATCACGAGGGCATAATACAAGACTAATAAACTAATTACATCAATTTTATATATATATACAAATTAAACAACTATGCCAAATCTTCAATGTCTTCTTTTGCTCCTACTTTGATCATTTGCTGGATTTACCATAGAAATAAGAAATTGGGGTGAGAACTTGAAATTCTCAGTAGTAAGTTTGTAAAACATGACATCATAATAAATTCAGCTACTTCGGGTAAAAACAAGTTACATAATAAATAAATGAAAAAGTGACACAAGCCAAAACTTAGTTTTTTTCCTTTCCGATGTAGATAGTTCATTTAATTATAGAAAATACAACTACATATATTACATAAAACATTTCTTATTAAACAATTAACTTACATACTCTCAAGAATACTTTTACCTTTATTCCTTATACTTTTCCAGAGTAGTAGGACAACTACTCGTTGGTACTACTCGGGTATTCCTCTATAAGTAATAGGACAACAACCTATTAACACTACCTTTAATTTTCTTTACATTTCTAAGTAGTAGGACAACGACTCATTAACACTACTTAACATGCAGTAGTTGGTTAATCCACTTGTGGCTACAACCTCTTTCTCATTAGTGTCTCATTAGTGGCTACGACCATTTTTATTATCATAGTGACCACTACCATCTTAATTATCATAAGTGGTTATTACCACCTTAATTACTATAAGTGGTTATTACCACCTTATTTATCTTAGTGGCTACTACCATCTTATTTACCTTAGTGACTACTACCACCATCTCATTAGGCTTGTCTACATCATAATACTTACCTTTAATATTTCATTCAAGCAACCATATCCTTTCATGAGTACAAGATAAGGCTATGTCATAAACTATGGTAATATATCATTTTACTACTATCTTTTAACTTAGATTGTAAAACAATGCTTCAATCCATTAGTCACAACATGACGGTCATAAATCTCATAAATTCATTTGAATACTAACAACCATTTAGAAATAACAAACATTAAATGATTGCATCCAATATAGCAACTCATCTAATATAATTAATTTCAACAATCAAGTCAATTTAAACTCATGTAGTATTGCAACTATTGTTAAGTACAGGGCAGCATTATGTTCTGCTGGACCGTGACCATGTGAGCAACCATTAACCAAGTTTAATGTACTTATATCACATATATAATGCAACTTCATTTGATGCTGGACTTATGACCATATGAACACACATTTAAACAAGTTTTACGCATATATATATATATATATATATATATATATATATATATATATATATATAAGAGAAGTGTATTAAGTGAGAGGAGTATTTATTATGAGAGTGAGATGAGTGAATCTTGACCATTGGATCTTATATGAATGGTCAAGATTAGAACATAAATACATGTGACTTTTTTAAGTAGTCACATGACTTTTAAGTAACTTTTAATCTTGACCATCTATGTATAGTTGTATGATTAAGATTTACTCCTCTCACCCTCTCACTAGATATGTTCCCTATATATATATATATATATAGGAAGTGTATCATGTGAGAAGAGTATTTATATATATATATATATATATATATATAGGAAGTGTACTAAGTGAGAGGAGTATTTATTGTGAGAGGGTGAGAGGAGTGAGTCTTGACCATTGGATCTTACATGAATGGTCAATATTAAAACATAAATGCATGTGACTTTTTTAAGTAGTCACATGACTTTTAAGTAACTTTTAATCTTGACCATCTATGTATGGTTGTATGATCAAAATTTACTCTTCTCACCCTCTCACTAAATATGTCCCCTATATATATATATCCATGTGCCAAAATCCATTATTCCTTTTTAAACCATAACTAGCATAAGCCTTGCCCCTTACTTCCTTTCCAACCGTGACCAGAAATTCAACATGCAAGGACAACATTTTTCATAAGTAAGAGCCAAATAACTCAGCTGTAACATAGCTGAACCGTGTTTAACATGAACCAACTCCCTTTATTATTTTTTAAATGCGTAGGTCACATAGGTAGCATATTGCTGTACCGTGACAGCATAGACCAACTCCCTTTATTATTTTCCAAATGCATATTTCATAAGTAGCATATTGTTGTACCGTGACAGCATGGTATCAACCAATTCTCTTTATTAGCTTTCAAATACATATTTAATATAAGTAGTATATTGCTGTACCAAGACAGCATGGTAGCAACCAACTCCCTTTATTATCTTTTTTTCTTTAAACTGTAACAAACATGCAAAAGCACATGAAAAGAATACAATATCTATTTGAATAGTTCACATATGTTGGACCAGCTCCATTCTTTCCTTTCAAACCGTAACCAGCATGGAAAAGTTTATTTTATATGTGAAGCACCATGCTGTACCGAGAATGGCATGTAAGTACACATATGCACATTTATATGTACAGGGCAGGTGACCAGCATGTTTCACAGGACAGCCAATAGTTTGTGATGTACCGCGACCAACCAACACATTTCACAAGCAAATGTACATTTAAAATATGAAGGACAGCTATTTGCATGCAAATATATATATATATGAGGAGGAATTTATTTACATTTAGTATAAGTAAAAAAGACTTACACTTAATCTTACATTCTCTATTTTATTTCGATCATGTGACTACTATTTATTTCACTAAATAGCCATATGATCAAAATAAAATGAAGGGTGTAAGATTGAGTGTAAGTCTTTTTTACTTATACTAGGTGTAAATGAATCTCTCCTAATAGGAAGAGATTGAAGAACGTAATACCCTAGTAGCTTGCGAGATTAGTTAGTTTTTATTAAATAAGCATCAATGGATTCTCCAAGACAGCAGCACCTCTCACTCAACTTACAAGAAAAAATTAAGTCATTTTATAGATCGGTGCAGGTAAAGGAAGTTTCAAGGGTTGAGGAGATATTCGACTACTCCGCCAGTTTTGGTTCTACTTGATCTCAGGGAACTGTTTAAAGTGTTTTGTGATGTTTCACATTAAGGTCTAGGATGTGTGTTCATGCAAGGTTGGGAAGTTGTGACTTATGCCTCGAGGTTGTTGATGGTGTATGAGGAGAATTACCCATTCATGACTTGGAGTTAACCACAGTTGTGTTTGCTCTGAGGATTTGGAGACACTTTTTGTATGAAGCAACGTTCAACGCTTTTAGCAAATCACAAGAGCTTAAAGTATCTGTTTGACCAAAAGGAGCTGAACATGAGATAAGGAAGGTGACTAGAATTTTTGAAGAAGTATGACCTCTAGCTTCAGTGTTGTCCTGGAAAAGCAAACGTCATAACAGATGCTTTGAACCGGAAGCTACTTAATATCTTCATTATGATGGACAAGAAGAAGGAATTAATAAAGTAATACGGAGACAAGTGGTTGTCATTGGAAATGACACCGGATGTGGTATGTTTGGGTATAGTTATTACTTTGAATGATCTGTTGCGAGAAATTCGAGAGAAGTCGAAAAATGACAAGTTTCTACAAGACAAGAAAGAACTATAAAAACAAGGCATAGCGTCAGATTGTGGAGAAGAATTCGACGGGATCCTGATGTTCACGGGTAAAGTCTGTATAACGGATGATTCAGAATTTAAGGAGTTAATTTTTGATGAAGCTCACACGAGTAAGTTAAGTATACACACTGGAACTACCAAGATGTGTCAAGACCTAAAATAGATATATTGGTGGCAAGGAATGAAGAGAGATGTTGAAAAATGTGTGTCATCTTGTCTATGTTACCAACAGACTCACTCTTAAATTCTACGGACTATATCAAATTCTTTTTCGGATTAGTCCAGTAGCCTACCAACTAGTTTTACCACCCTTTCTTTCTAATCTTCATAATGTCTTCCATATGTCGTAAGTGCGAAGGTATATCCTCGATCCAGCCCATGTCATCGAACTGGACACAATAATATTAAAAGAGGGTTTGAATCTATGAAATGCTTCCTGTGAAGGTCGAGGGTAGGAGAGCAAAGCAACATAGAGGTAAAGAGATTACATCGGTAAGGAAGATCTGAATTGATGTGACTAAAGGCGCGACATGGAAGTTAGAGGACAAGATGAAGGACCAATACCCACAATTATTCTAAGGTATGAAAATTTCGAGGACGAAATTTCTATTTGAAGGGAAGAGTTGTAACACCCCAAAATTTGTTTATTATATGATAAATAGTCATTTTATAATATTTATGATTTTTTTAGATTTTTCTGAGAACGTGAAATATTTTAATATTATTTATCGTTTTACGTATACACTGAGCAGAGTCGGAGAAATGAAATATTTTTTCCGAGAACCTTGAACTGTGAAAACGTCGACGAGGGATCTTACTAAACCCGAGGCCAGACAAGGTTTACGAAGTTTCACGTTTTTCGATATTTTTATCAGATAAATAAAAATTGTTGTACATTTTATTATCCATTGGACCACTAATATTGGCTTTACTATCTGTAACAATTGTCTATTGGGTAATAGTTTGTAGTAGAAATTCTATTACCTTATCTAAAGTAAATTCACTTTATGTCACATCCAATCTTCTTTATTTCAAAAGAATGATTAATTTAATCAAAAAGCTTCCTAAGAAAACTTTCTAAAAAATTCCTAATACATGCAAAAAACTATTTCCCTCCTCTCTCTCTTGCTTTCACGGCAATGCACCACTTTAGGAGAGCCAAAATTGTTTCTCATTTTATCACCTTTATTCTAATTTCTACATTTCAAGACATTTTCTCTTTCTTCTTTTTCTCTCTTCTCTCATTCTTCTTCAAATCATTCTCTTTTCTTCTCTTCTTCTCCCTCCATGGCACCACACCATTCTCCACCTCCACCATCACAAAAATTTCAATCAATCACATTTCTAGGTTCCTTCCATTATTCTAAGATTCTTCTCTTTGGTGGTCACCTCCTAAATCCTCCATTTCCATCATCCACCATTAAAGCTCTAAGCTTTGAAGCTTCAAGGTAAAGCTCATCACTTTTTCTATTTTTCCTTCTCTTTGTTCCTTGGCCACCTTTGTGACCAAGGACTCCTCTTTTCAAGCATTAGTTTGTGATTATGAAAGTTTGCTCATTCTAGGGTTTATTGGAGATTTTGGACGAAAATTCAAGGAGAGAACCAAGAGGTTTACTTTCTTGAGTTGTCTTCAATAGGTAAGAGGGAGATTTATTCACTTAACCTTTATTGGTAGTGAGGGAACCTTTGTGTGTGTTGTTGATGGAGGAATCCATAATGGATTGCTCACTTTGTATGCTTATTTTTCATGTTATGTACCTATTTGATTTATATGAAAAAGTTAGTTATTTTGAATGCCTTGATGATGTTGCATTGCTTGATTTTGGTGTATGGAAGGATGTAGGGTTTCTTACCCATTTAGGGGAGGTCACGACTTTGGACAAATTTTGGGGGTTTGAATTTGATTTTTGTATAAATTAAAACTTAGGTGATTAAGAGTTAAAGAGCAAATGAATGAAATAGAAAACTTATGACTAAATTAATGGTGATTTGGAACTTAGGAGTTTAGGTTGAAAATGGGTTGATTGAGGAATTAGAATGATGAAATGAGAAAATAAATATTGAATCCAATGATTTTAGGATTCTTTGCCCCTTAGATTCGTGGCCAAGAGGCCATGTTTTTGGTTGATCAAGATTTAATTTTGTAGAAATTGAAACTTAGGCAATTGAGTGGTAAGGAAATTAATTAATGCAATAAAAAACTTTGGATTCATGCCATTGGGACGTCACGGTCTCAAGGGCCTTGTTGGCTAGAAAACTATGCATCAAGCTAAAGTTTAGGTGATTAGGTACTTAACAATAATATGGATTCATAATATGGAAATGAGGAAAGAAACAAAGTTACTTGATGATCTAGGGTGAGTTCGGACTTAGGGGAAGAACAAGAGTGTGTGAGGTTTAGTGAGCCTTGGATTAATTTCCTCAGTAAGCATAATTAATTAAAGTAAAGAACTTGGCTAATCAAGAGAAATAAAGATTGGATAAGAATTCCTCTAGGGAGGCTTAGTGATAAAGGTCTTGAAATGGAAATGTAACTTAGGGTTGAATTGTAATAATTATATGTTATTCTTGAAAACTTGATGATTGATGTGTGTGAAACAATATCATATTTTGTTCTTGTTTTGCATGCATTTTTAGGTATTTTAGGCATTTTAGTTTTTCTTTTTATTTGTTTTTCCTTTTAGTTCGGATAACTGCGGTGTTTTTTGTGTTGTTGTGCAGGATTGGTGCTGAATTGGTCTTGAAATGGATGGAAAGCTTGTACGATTGAAGTTGGAGCTTTACGGATAGCAAATTGCAGCAAAAAGCTTACTCCAGAGAGTTCCACGGCCTGCCTGTGGAATTCTCCATCGTCATTGATCGAGCAGCTACGTGAAAAAGCAAAAGAAAAATTTCAAGGAGTTCCACAGTTGTGGAACTCAAACAGCAAGATCCACGGCCAGCCCGTGGAATGACCTACGGTCGTTGATCGTAGTACAAGACAGATTTTTAAGTTTTGTTTTTATTTCTTTTTATGGGCTGAGACCAAGGGAAACCCTTAAGGTATTTTATAGATGTTCTGAATACAATATTAGGGTTCCAATTGGGTTTTGAAAGAGGCACATTGGGAGGCTCTTGATCTTCATTTTTCTCATTTTTTCTCTCTTGGATTACGAGTTTGGATGTTCTTGAATTTGATTTATTGTTTCTCTTTCTCCATGTCTGAGTAGTTTCTTTTGTTTCTACGATTGGGCAATATCCTTTGATACATTGATGATGATTAATTGACTTAGTTTATCCTTTTTATCAATCTTGAATGTTCTTTGATTCAATTCTTATTGCGCTTATTCATGTGAATTTACTGGCCACATATTTGTATGTCATAGATATCTAGAGACGTACTGAGATGTGAACCTAGGTGTTGGAACCACAAGAATTGAACTTAAGGTCTAAATCATGAGAGTAGGTTTAGCCTTTCGAGAATTTAATGAATTACCATAAAGCGTAATGGGTTCAATTTAAATTCAATTACCACAAGAGTATGAATTGGTTTAATTGGGCACAGTTTTGTCTATTAAGAAAGAACATTAACTAATTTAGGAGGATTCACCTTCAATTGAATTTTAATTTTAATAAAAGGGTTGTCAATTAAGATTTGTCTTGTATCATTGTGGTTACCCCTAATCCTAGAAGCTTTCTTAAATTTGAAAACCTTTCTTAACAACTTGCTGTTTTTGTTCTTAACTCTGCACTTTAATATTTATTTATTTAATTGCTTGGTTACTACGTTCTTATCACTCAACAATTATATTCCCTTTGTTTAATTTAATTGAATTAATTAATTAATTGGTATTCATAGACATAGTCCCTATGGATTCGATCTTTTTATTACTTGACGACGAAACCGTATACTTGCGGATTTCACACATCAATGATATGTTATTGTGGGTCCATATGTGGGACCAAAGACTTGTTGATATTTAATTTGACCAAATTATGGTATGTTTCATAAGAAGTATATTATTGATAAATATATATGATATGCATAGAGTCATCATGCATTTGTGAAAGTCCGTTGGACTCTATTGTTAAGGCGGTGCATGCCTAGGAGATTGAATTACACCTTAGTGCGGGTGCGAGTAGACTAAGTGTAGGTCATATTGTTGGCCTTGGGGGCATTGGGGTGCGGGTGTCTCACAATAGACAGAGGTAGCTCCACTGGGGCTGTGGGATAAACAGATGCAAACACACTAACGATCCAGACTGAGATACTATCCTATATCACGATTTGGTTGAGAGTGTCATGTATAAGTCATGTTGCACAAAAGATTATTTTTATGATGAGCACTATATTTTTAAGGCTAATGAGATACTGGCATGACTCCTTGATTATTCTTTCCGAATGTTTATGTCTAACTCCATGGAGTAGGATTTTGGTACCTCATGCATTATGCATTGTCTGTCTCACATTTCTTCGGGCATGAGTGTCAATACCTATGAAATTATCTCTTTTAATGTGGTAATAATTATCTGACTGATGAACGGCTTATTGTCTGAGACATTATTGTTGTTTCCCTTTTATTGTTCATTTTTATTATTACTGCTGATATATATATATATATATTGTGTGTGTGTGTGTGTGTGAGTGTGCTGTCATGTTATGTGAGCGTCCTGTGCCGTTCTGTTTTCTTACTGCGGTATTGGTATTAAATACTGGGTGTCTCACCTCTTTGTTGTATTATTCTGTCTTATGTTATGTTTGAATAAAGACTGTGAAGAAGACGAGTTGAATTAGCTTAGTTTAGTTTGGGATCGACTTTTGTCTCTTCACGATGGCATCTGGACAAGTTTTCTTCAGTTGCACATGGATACAGTTCCATGGAAGCTTGGAAGCCTAGCATTCCGACCGTGATGCAGAGCATTTCATGTACATAGGATATGTGACCATAATTCGGGGTGGTAATTATCTTGGAGCTGCTACGGACATCTTTCATACTTTTATGCATGTGGAGTTACCTATACCCATTGGGGAGACGTGAGATAATTACTGTATCTTTCCTAGAGAGGTTTCGGTTGTGTCACCTATTCAGGTTCCTATGCATCATGACGTGTCTCAAGGGAGAAGTTTATCTGTTAGAGATCCGGAGGAGGATCAAGTGCAGGGCCATTCCCTTTAGGTGTTTGACTTTGAAAGAGGTCGAACTTTTATATGGTAGTTATTATATGTAAACTTAGGTTTAACATTGTTATATGTTACTTCTATGCATGGATTAAGGAAATGTATCTTTATTTAAACTGGTGTTATGTTTTGGATTCGAGTAAATATAAATATATTTCATATCGAGGCTCATATTTTCTATATATGCATAATGGTCAAATTTTCAAAAGTGTGGATATGAGTTGTAGCACGTCTAAATTTAGTAACTGTGGCATAATGACGATTGTGTCGTGGTTATCAAATCAAGGGGTGTTACAACCACCACCGCACCCTTTTCTCCTCCGCCCAGAAAGATTAACCATCCTATTACTAAGAATTGGCCTAGGTGAAGTTTTAGGACTCTTGAGCTTCTTCACACTGTCTTCCAACATAGCCAAAGCTCCCAAATCCTCCTTCCCACCCGATAAATTCAAATGTGGTTGCTGAGGCAACAAACCACCCGATGTTGTAGCTGACACCATTGGAGTGTAGGTGAGCTCCCCACAGAACCACGACGGATCCACCACAGCCAGCGGCAGAACATGGTACGATGAAGCGGGGCCGCCACTACCGGAAGCCGAAGTTCTCTTGCACTGGTTGTGGTTTACCAGAGAAGAAGGCGAGGAAGCTATGGAGGTGATGGTGGGGGGAAACAAAGGAAATGTGTAACACCCCTTTGGAGGATGTCACACATAAAATAAAATAAAATAAATAGAAATAAAATCTACCCAAGTTGCGGAATATTTGTTAAAATTATTACGGGTTGTAAAAATAATTCCCGATAAAATGTAAATATGTAATAAAAAGATAATACGAAATATACGAAATAAAAAAAACATCATCACTAATAATATATATATGGTTAAGTTATAAACTGTACATATAATTTACAACTAAGACTATAACTCTTTAAACAAGAACAAGAAAGAAAGCAATAAAAGAGTTAATATATACGTACATACGCCGACGCGCCCCAAAAAAAACATCATGATTATCTACTCCTCTCGATGGATCACTCTCGGTGTGAAAATGATCATCGGGAGATAAATATCCTCGATGTCTCGACATACGGCGATAACGGGATCGCTATCGATACGATGCTTATCTCACTAGGCTCGGGGTTTTCAAGACCCCAATAACGCCTAATGGATAAGGGCAACTCTAAATGCGTAAAAGTCGTCGTCGTCGCAACCGGATCTCCATCAAACCGATGACGTAGAATCACAGCCATACGTCCAAAGATAGGTAATGAAGCACGATCTCCTCGCAAATGCCAAGCCGATCACCTCCATGGAATACCGCTCTATGAATCCCAAAAATGCAGGTGTCGCCATCCCCCACACAATCAATCCAGAGGGTATGGATGATCGGATGGTTCTTGCTCGTAAACCGATCGTCGGTCTGGCCTGGCCGATCTCCCTCTTCCTCGTGGTACACGATCTCAAGAGGTTGTTCCTCTTCTTCCTCTTCAAACTCTTTATCGCATAAAATAAATAGACAATAGACACATACAATAAAGAGGTAAGACAACATAAAACCATCACAACATGGCAAATAAGAAGACGACAAATAACTAATTACTACGCTTCATACAATACAAATAAGCTATAACAAGAATACATATTAAATATCCTAGGGTTTCGTAACATCATAGACAGATCACAAATAAAGAAAATCACACGATAAATCAATCTCACAGATAAGATAAGATAAGAAATAGACAACTAACATAAAAATTATCGATAAATATAAATAGAGAAAATGTAAAAATATCCAAGATGTTACCAAATAAAGATAAATAGAGAAAAATGGAATAATATCCAAGATATACTCAAATACACCAAAACACAACCCTACTCCATGGAGCTAAACCCAAACAGATATCGAGAGAATGACTTGCAAAATCTATTAGTACCACGGCTGCCCAACCAACTATTACGCGATCACACGTAAGGCCAATAGCCTACGACACCGGGAATCTACCATCCAGCGTAGTATAGTTCACGCTCTCCGTTGTGGCACTATAGGCAACGTACTACTAGACTTTACAAACCTAGATTAAATATAGTGAATGTCGAGTACATTAATGTGCTATCGGTTTACTACTACCAAATGGAGCTACCAACTCGTCCACATGTGGGATCCCGTACACTAAAGTCTCCAAGTTTATTAGAACAATAAACAACACTACACTTATCGCATCGACAACACGATGTAATTCGCCTCGTCAACCCAAAACACCAAAAATTGGCATAAAGACAAAACATAATTCCAAATATATGAAATTACGAAAATGCCCTTAAGATAGAAATATATGCCCTCAATGGCGTAAAGCTCAGACGGGTTCACTTTTTCCCGACAAAGAAAATAACCTCAAAAACTCAGACGGTTCACGTTTTCCCGACAAATAAAAATAAATACGGTAACGTTCAATCGCGTAGAAATTTTATCGCGTTTTTGAAATCTTGTCGTTTTTACAAACGTTTAAAAATCGGGTAAAAATATTTTTCTCGATTTTAAAATCGCGTAGCATTTTTAATTCGTTTTCTCAATCGCGTAGGATTTTTAAATCATTTTCTTATTCGAATGCCTTTAAAATTACCTGTTTAAACAGATAGAAATAATATTTAGTACCTTTAAACTACGTAGAATAATTTTTCATACCGTATACTGTCATTAGGATATTTTGACTATCTTATAGGTTCATTTTTACTAAAAATTGACAAAGATTTTGTTTGGAAACTTATAATAATGGTTTTCTAATTTTTCCATAAAAATTTCTGTTTACCTAATTTTTAACCATTTCATTAAATTCTTTTTGAAATCTCTAACATGCTTCAAAACCAAAAGTGAGCTATATGTTAGAAAATTTCTTAACATTACTGTATTTCCTTCCTAATGATAAAATTATGAATTTTAACCCTTTAGATTTACTTCTAATCAATTGGTTCCTTCATAAATTATTATAGAAAATTTCTTCTTAACTCGTATTGTTTCTTAAAAAAAAAAATTTAGAAACAAGTTTTTAAAATCATGAATTCCTATAGTGGCATGTTGGCCGAATTTTATAAAACTTTTGCATTTGATTTCCAAAATGTCTTTCACCTTTTAAATCATATCAAATGTATTCTATAGTCTAAGTTCATTAAATCATTTTAGAAAATAGTTATCTATATTCAATTTAATCCTTTAGGCATATTGGCCCAAAATACTAAGTTTGTACCATTTGATTTCTAAATGCATTTTTCTTTGATCAAATCAATTAGAAACTTTCTTGATTCTCCTAGGTTAATTAAGCTACACTTTAGGAAAAATTAAGAGAACATTTTGGTCCTCCAAACTTTGGCATTGCCGTGAGCTATTGGATTGTGTTCTTTGGAACACTCATGCAAACTTACACATGTTATTCACATCCTATGACTTATCATACAATTTCTAACACATGCATTATATTTCTAACATATGCAAAATATTTCTAACACATGCAAAATATTTTCTAACACATACAACCTAAATTAAAGCTTGTAGACATGCATTCAAAAGCTATTAGACATGCAAGATTATTACAATTACCAAATAAGAAAGCTACTAACACATAACACTTAAGCTACTAGCAACCACAAAAATTAACAAATACACACATAAATAACACATGACCACCGAATCCTTATGGATTCTACAACATCACAAATAACTCCATCTTCTTACCACCATCAAGGGATGATAAGAATTGTCTTCCTCTTACCTTAAATGAAGACAAAAACTTGCTTTCTCACCTCCTTAGGTCACGGTTTTCACTCCACCAAACACCTAAAATTTTCAAACAAAACCTACATGTTACTAACCATGAAAAAGAAGCTAAACCATGGAAAAATCATGGCTTAGAACTTTGAAAAAGAAGAGAGAAAAGAAAAGTATGAAATTTCACCTTCTAGGTAAAACTCCCAAGGTTGGTTTCCAAGCCTTAGATGGAAGAATTTGAAGAAACTCCCAACTACAAAGGTTCTTAGAATGGTGTTTAGATTAAGGAAACTTGGTTAGAAAAATTTTTGGATGGTTGGATGGTGTAGTTTGTGTCTTGGCCGAATATGGTGGAGAAAATGGGCAAGAATGGTGGCTAGGGTTCTTGATGAGAGAGAAGAGAGAAAGTGATGAAGACAAAGTGATATTTTGGTCACCAAAGGCCTCTTGGCCGTGAACTTGATGTGGGGTGCAAGGTGGGCACCTTGCTTGGCTTCATCCAAGCCATTGGATGAATCAAAGGCTAAGATTAAGCCTTGGTGAGCAAGCCTTCTTCTCATTGGTTAGCTTATGGTGACTCACATGTTGAGTCACACAAAGATGTATTTAATTTTTCTCACGAGTCACTAGTCGAGTCACGTTGCTCGAAAGTTCTACAAATTACTCACGGTGATTAATTAAGCTACCGATCTAACCGTTTCGCTAATTGTGGGTCCCGCAAAATATTTCCGGTCCATCATGTCACTAAAACATATCGACTAATAAAATAATATTATAATAATATAAAATTATTTTATTTGACAAGCTTAAATCCTAAAAATTAAAAGATTATTTTAAACTCATTCAGAATCCAAGTTAAGTAAGATCCCCCAATTCTAAATAATCAAATAAGATTTTCCCGGCCCGGAAAATATTATTTTCCCGCTCGAGCAAATCACGCAAAAAGTTCATATAAAATCAGACATAAAGATTTTCTCGCATTAAATCAAGAAGAAAACAATTAAAAACAGACAAAAACAGAGAAAAAACAAGACGCTCGGGACGTAACGGTCATTTCCCCATTTTTTCCCACAACGTAGGTAATTATCCAAAACGTTCAAATAAAATATCCAAAGAAGATTATTTAGTCAGTATATCTTTCAGAAAAATTAATACAAGAGTTTAAAAATTTTTATTTGACCGTCTCAAGCAAATTACGTAAAACGATCAAATAAAATTTGAACCTCAGATTATCGAAATTGTTTTCATACAAAATTCAAGAACGTAAAAACAGGGACACAACGGTCATTCATACAAAAGCATGAAAAAATGTAAAACAAGATACATTCGTAATATTTTCTAAAAATTGGGGCGTTACAACACCCTTAACAAATAAAAATTTCGTCCTCGAAATTTGATGTTTATCCGAACAAATGAGGATACTGATCCTTCATTTTATCTTCCAGCTCCCAAGTAGCTTCACCCGTCACATCATTCCATATAACCTTCACCACTCGATCATCTTCCTCGAAGTTGCTTTACCTTTCTCGTCCCTCTATCCCGACAGGTAAAGTTTCGTAAGTCAAATTCTCCTTTAATTGCACGTCATCCGGTTGTATAACATGTGTCGGATCCGCATATACTTCCGTAATCGAGACACATGAAACACGTCATGCAAATTGGATAGGAAAGGCGGCAAAGCAATCGATATGCTACAGACCAATACGTCGGATAATCCGATATGGTCCAATGAATTTAGGAGTAAGCTTCTTAGACTTAATTACCCTTCCGACACGGCCGTAGGAGTAACTCTCGTAAACACATGCTCACCCTCCTCAAATTCAAGAGGTCGTCTTCGCTATCCGCGTAACTCTTTTGTCCGCTTTGCGTCGTCCTCATCTTCTCTTGTATCATCTTGACTTTATCCGTAGTTTGTTGTACAAGCTCCGGTCCAACAAATCATACTTTCTCCATCTTGATACCAAAGATAACGGCGTTTGACATCGTCTTCCATACAATGCTTCATAAGGTGCCATTCCAATGCTTGCGTGAAAACTATTGTTGTAGGTGAATTCTATCAAAGATAAAAATTCATCCCAACTTCCCCGTTGTTCCAAAACACAAGCACGCAATAAATCCTCCAAAGATCGTATAGTTCTTTCACCGACCGTCACCGCATGGATGATACGCCGAACTCGCCGTAACTTAGTTCCCATAGCTTCTTGTAGACTTCGCCAAAATCTTGACGTAAACCTCTGATCTCACGTCGAAATTATACTTGTTCGGTACACCATGTAGTCCGACAATTTCACCGATGTACAATCGGGTTAATCTTTCCAATGAATATTTGATATTGATCGATAAGAAATGAGCCGATTTCGTAAGTCTATCGACTATAACCCATAATGCGTCATGACCTCTCCTTGTCTTTGGCAAACCAAGAACGAAATCCATAGAAATGTCTGTCCCATTTCCATTCTCGGGAATCGATAATGGTTGCAACATCCCACTGGTCTTTGGTGTTCAACTTTCGACTTTTGACAAACTAGACAAGTTGACACGCATCTAACTACATCACCCTTCATTCCATGCCACCGTAATAACTTCTTCAAGTCTTGATACATCTTTGTTATGCCCGGATGCATACTCACAGACTAGTATGGGCATGTTTCACAATATATCTTCTCGGTTCTCGATTACGAGGAACACAGACTCTACCCCGAAATCTCAGTATTCCATCAGTTCCTTCCTTGAACTCTAGTGTCTCGCCTTGTTTTATCTGCTCCCTCATTCTTTGCAAAAATTTATCGGCATTTTGCTTTTCTTTTATGTCTTCCATCAGCTCGCTCGAGATAGTAACCATGTTAATACAGATCTTCCCGGTTTTAACTCAACAAACGACCACTCATCTCTAAACTGTTCAATGAGCTCTTTTTCTTTAATCATTAGCGCAGTAAACACTAATAATCTTCCCGCTAAGGCATCGGCCACGACATTCGCCTTACCAGGGTGGTATAAAAGTTGAAAATCGTAATCGTTCGTAAATTCCAACCACCTTCGCCGCCTCATATTCAGCTCCTTCCGGTCGTACAAGTACTTTAAACTCTTGTGATCACCGAAAATGTTGAACGTTGCTCCATAGAGAAAGTGTCTCCATATCTTCAAAGCAAAAACCACCGCAGCCCAATTCCAAATCATGCGTAGGATAATTCTTCTCATGAACCTTCAATTGTCGAGAAGCATACGCCACCACGTTCCGATCTTGCATCAACACACATCCTAGTCCTTGATAAGAAGCGTCACAATACACATCGAAAGATTTCGTCGAACTGGTAGGATTAACACCGGCGCAGCTTGTTAACCTCTTCTTCAACTCTTGAAAACTAGCTTCACGTTCTTCCGTCCATTCGAAAGTTTGACTTTTCCTCGTTAGTTGTGTAAGCGGTCCAAGCAATCTTGGAAAAACCTTCGATAAATCTCCGATAATAACCAAGAAGTCCAACAAAACTTCGAACTTCGTTATCGTTTTAGGTCTCTCCCACCGTAAAAAGTCTCCACTTTCAATGGGTCCACCGCTATACCTTCTTTAGAAATTACGTGACCAAGAAATTGAACTTCTTCCAACCAGAACTCACACTTAGACAACTTCGCATACAACTGTTTCTCCCTCAAAATCAAGAATAACACTTAGATGTTCAACATGCTCTTCCTTCGATCTAGAATAGATCGAATGTCATCGATAAAGACAACGACAATCTGTCTAGATACGGACGAAATATCCCGTTCATATAATCCATAAATATAGCAGAGCATTCGTCACCCCGAATGGCATTACCGATACTCATAATGTCCATAACGAGTTCGAAAAGCGCGGCACATCCTCCCCTTTCACACGAATTTGGTGATAACCCGATCGTAGATCTATCTTGGAAAATATCACAGCTCCTCTCTCAATTGATCCATCAAATCGTCGATTCTTGGAAGCGGATATTTATTCTTGATAGTCACCTTGTTCAATTGCCGATAGTCCACACAAAGTCGTGACGTTCCATCCTTCTTCTTGACCAAAAGTATCGGCGCACCCCACGTGGGAAACACTAGGTCGCACAAATTCTTTCTCCAACAGCTTCCACTAATTGCTTTTTCAGCTCCTCCAACTCTACCGGCGACATACGATATGGTGCAATTGAGATAGGACCTGTTCCCGTACTAAATCAATCGAGAATTCGATCTCCCGCTCAAAGCAGAAACTGTGTACATCTTCAGAAAAACATCCGGAAATTCGTTGACAACAGGAATAGTATTCACATCCTTCTCATTCTTAACTTCTAGAGAAGACAACACCAGATATCCCTGCGCTCCATCTCTCAGTAAAGACTTGACCTTAACAGCAGTTAAGAATCCAGACTCTTCTTTCTTAGGAAAAACTATAGTTTTCTTTGCACAATCTATGAGGATATGGTTAGAACATAACCAAATCCATCCCTAAGATTACATCTATCTCAATGAGAGGCAAACAAATCAAATCGACCAAAACAAACGGCCCTTCACAACAATAGGACAATCCAAACAGATCTTAGAAGTAACTACAGTTTAGCAAGCTTGGTGTAGATACATTCAACATAACATTCGAGAAGACATAGGCAACTTCAACCTTTCCACACAATCATATGCAATAAAAGAGTGTGTAGAACCCGAGTCATACAAGACAAGTGAAGATTACCTCCAATGTCTCCTTCTCCCGAATAAGATCATCGACTTAGAAATCTCAGATCCCACCATTGTATATACTCGTCCTCCGGATCTCGGTTGAGTACTTCCGCATTTTTGCCGATTAGCTTTAACATACCGAATGTACAGGTTTTCTCTCCTACTGTGGACAATCCTTTGCTATGTGCCTGTGTTGTTTACAATTGAAACAAACCGTACCTTTAATCGTACACTCGGGAGAAATATGACCTTTCTTCCCGCACTTAAAACACGTTGGCGTAAACGCCACCCCCTCCGTCCAGCTCCACTTCCACTTGCACTTCCACCAACGATGGTCGTTGAGATTGACTTCCCGTTGGCCTGGTGTACGCTTACGCCGAAACCGATTGGCATTACTACCTCCACCTCTCTGAAACCTTGTCGGTCCAAAATTCCGATTCCTTTGATCTCTAGATGGCTCTAACTCTTCAAGTCGAGCACATGCATCCACCAACGCATGAAACTGAGTCATCCTCAAAGATACCACTCCTCGTTTCAGTTCCACCCTTAAACCCGATTCAAACTTCCCGCATCTCCACACATCATCTTGTCGTGTTTCGAGCATAATCCGAGAATTGAGATAAACTCTCAAATTTTGTGGCATACTCATTCACCGTCATATTCCCCCTCGTCGCAAACCAAGAAATTCCATTTCCTTGGCATGCCTAGTACTCGCAGAAAATATTTATCCGTAAAAGTATTAGAAAACACTTCCCAAGTGATCTCGGTCCCTTCACTTGCAACACTCGGCGGATTCCTCTCCACCAATGTTCTCGCATCTCCTCTCAAAGATGAAAACAAGATAAGTCACTTTCTTTCATCTCAGACATCTCATCCCTTCAAATATTCTCTCTAAATCTTGCATCCACCGACTCGCTTTCTCCGGATCCACCTCGCCTCTAAATTGTGGCGGATTATGACGCCTAAATTCAGATAAATTTAGGGCATCCGCTGTAGCATCTTGTTGTTGGGTTGCTCTCAAATTTTGCTGAGTAATCACTTCAGCCATCTGCCGCATAGCCTCAACAGCAACCAACATCGGTCCTCATCTCGATTTACGTTAGCACGTCCTCTACCTCGACCAGCCATCTCCTTTCTTCAAACATAACAAAACAAAGTCAGATACATCCTTTAAGATATTTCCAAAAGGATATGAATCACAAACATCACAGAGAATCACACAGCACAAACAAAAACAGACCCAACCACAACCCCAAAAGACTCTAACTTGGGCTCGATACTAACTAATGTAACACCCCTTTGGAGGATGTCACACATAAAATAAAATAAAATAAATAGAAATAAAATCTACCCAAGTTGCGGAATATTTGTTAAAATTATTACGGGTTGTAAAAATAATTCCCGATAAATGTAAATATGTAATAAAAAGATAATACGAAATATACGAAATAAAAAAAACATCATCACTAATAATATACATATGGTTAAGTTATAAACTCAGTACATATAATTTACAACTAAGACTATAACTCTTTAAACAAGAACAAGAAAGAAAGCAATAAAAGAGTTAATATATACGTACATACGCCGACGCGCAAAAAAAAAAAAACATCATGATTATCTACTCCTCCGATGGATCACTCTCTGTGAAAATGATCATCGAGATAAATATCCTCGATGTCTCGACATACGGCGATAACGGATCGCGTTAGCCGATACGATGCTTATCTCACTAGGCTCGGGTTTTCAAGACCCCAATAACGCCTAATGGATAAGGGCAACTCTAAATGCGAAAAAGCGTCGTCGTCGCAACCGGATCTCCATCAAACCGATGACGTAGAATCACAACCATACGTCCAAAGATAGGTAATGTAAGCACGATCTCCTCGCAAATGCCAAGCCGATCACCTCCATGGAATACCAGCTCTATGAATCCCAAAATGCAGTGTCGCCATCCCCCACACAATCAATCCAGAGGGTATGGATGATCGGATGGTTCTTGCTCGTAAACCGATCGTCTGGTCCGCCGATCTCCCTCTTCCTCGTGGTACACGATCTCAAGAGGTCGTTCCTCTTCTTCCTCTTCAAACTCTTTATCGCATAAAATAAATAGACAATAGACACATACAATAAAGAGGTAAGACAACATAAAACCATCACAACATGGCAAATAAGAAGACGACAAATAACTATTACACGCTTCATACAATACAAATAAGCTATAACAAGAATACATATTAAATATCCTAGGGTTTCGTAACATCATAGACAGATCACAAATAAAGAAAATCACACGTATAAATCAATCTCACAGATAAGATAAGATAAGAAATAGACAACTAACATAAAAATTATCGATAAATATAAATAGAGAAAATGTAAAAATATCCAAGATGTTACCAAATAAAGATAAATAGAGAAAATGGAATAATATCCAAGATATACTCAAATACACCAAAACACAACCCTACTCCATGGAGCTAAACCCAAACAGATATCGAGAGAATGACTTGCAAAATCTATTAGTACCACGGCCGCCCAACCAACTATTACGCGATCACACGCGTTGCGTCAATAGCCTACGACATCGGGAATCTACCATCCAGCGTAGTATAGTTCATGCCTCCCGTTGTGGCACTATAGGCAACGTACTACTAGACTTTACAAACCTAGATTAAATATAGTGAATGTCGAGTACATTAATGTGCTATCGGTTTACCACGGCCCAAATGGAGCTACCAACTCATTCACATGTGGGATCCCGTACACTAAAGTCTCCAAGTTTATTAGAACAATAAACAACACTACACTTATCGCATCGACAACACGATGTAATTGCCTCGTCAACCCAAAACACCAAAAATTGGCATAAAGACAAAACATAATTCCAAATATATGAAATTACGAAAATGCCCTTAAGATAGAAATATATGCCCTCAATGGCGTAAAGCCTCAGACGGTTCACTTTTTCCCGACAAAGAAAATAACCTCAAAACCTCAGACGGTTCACGTTTTCCCGACAAGCCGAAAAATAAATACGGTAACGTTCAATCGCGTAGAAATTTTATCGCGTTTTTGAAATCTCGTCGTTTTTACAAACGTTTAAAAATCGGGTAAAAATATTTTTCTCGTTTTTAAAATCGCGTAGCATTTTTAATTCATTTTCTCAATCGCGTAGGATTTTTAAATCATTTTCTTATTCGAATGCCTTTAAAATTACTGTTTAAACAGATAGAAATAATATTTAGTACCTTTAAACTACGTAGAATAATTTTTCATACCGTATACTGTCATTAGGATATTTTGACTATCTTATAGGTTCATTTTTACTAAAAATTGACAGGATTTTGTTTGGAAACTTATAATAATGGTTTTCTAATTTTTCCATAAAAATTTCTGTTTACCTAATTTTTAACCATTTCATTAAATTCTTTTTGAAATCTCTAACATGCTTCAAAACCAAAAGTGAGCTATATGTTAGAAAATTTCTTAACATTACTGTATTTCCTTCCTAATGATAAAATTATGAATTTTAACCCTTTAGATTTACTTCTAATCAATTGGTTCCTTCATAAATTATTATAGAAAATTTCTTCTTAACTTGTATTGTTTCTTTAAAAAAAAAATTTAGAAACAAGTTTTTAAAATCATGAATTCCTATAGTGGCATGTTGGCCGAATTTTATAAAACTTTTGCATTTGATTTCCAAAATGTCTTTCACCTTTTAAATCATATCAAATGTATTCTATAGTCTAAGTTCATTAAATCATTTTAGAAAATAGTTATCTATATTCAATTTAATCCTTTAGGCATATTGGCCCAAAATACTAAGTTTGTACCATTTGATTTCTAAATGCATTTTTCTTTGATCAAATCAATTAGAAACTTTCTTGATTCTCCTAGGTTAATTAAGCTACACTTTAGGAAAAATTAAGAGAACATTTTGGTCCTCCAAACTTTGGCATTGCCGTGAGCTATTGGATTGTGTTCTTTGGAACACTCATGCAAACTTACACATGTTATTCACATCCTATGACTTATCATACAATTTCTAACACATGCATTATATTTCTAACATATGCAAAATATTTCTAACACATGCAAAATATTTTCTAACACATACAACCTAAATTAAAGCTTGTAGACATGCATTCAAAAGCTATTAGACATGCAAGATTATTACAATTACCAAATAAGAAAGCTACTAACACATAACACTTAAGCTACTAGCAACCACAAAAATTAACAAATACACACATAAATAACACATGACCACCGAATCCTTATGGATTCTACAACATCACAAATAACTCCATCTTCTTACCACCATCAAGGGATGATAAGAATTGTCTTCCTCTTACCTTAAATGAAGACAAAACTTGCTTTCTCACCTCCTTAGGTCACGGTTTTCACTCCACCAAACACCTAAAATTTTCAAACAAAACCTACATGTTACTAACCATGAAAAGAAGCTAAACCATGGAAAAATCATGGCTTAGAACTTTGAAAAAGAAGAGAGAAAAGAAAAGTATGAAATTTCACCTTCTAGGTAAAACTCCCAAGGTTGGTTTCCAAGCCTTAGATGGAAGAATTTGAAGAAACTCCCAACTACAAAGGTTCTTAGAATGGTGTTTAGATTAAGGAAACTTGGTTAGAAAAATTTTTGGATGGTTGGATGGTGTAGTTTGTGTCTTGGCCGAATATGGTGGAGAAAATGGGCAAGAATGGTGGCTAGGGTTCTTGATGAGAGAGAAGAGAGAAAGTGATGAAGACAAAGTGATATTTTGGTCACCAAAGGCCTCTTGGCCATGAACTTGATGTGGGGTGCAAGGTGGGCACCTTGCTTGGCTTCATCCAAGCCATTGGATGAATCAAAGGCTAAGATTAAGCCTTGGTGAGCAAGCCTTCTTCTCATTGGTTAGCTTATGGTGACTCACATGTTGAGTCACACAAAGTTGTATTTAATTTTCTCTTGAGTCACTAGCCGAGTCACTGTTTCCGAAAGTTCTACAATTTACGGTGATTAATTAAGCTACCGATCTAACCGTTTCTGCTAATTGTGGGTCCCGCAAAATATTTCCGGTCCATGTCACTAAAACATATCGACTAATAAAATAATATTATAATAATATAAAATTATTTTATTTGACTTAAATCCTAAAAATTAAAAGATTATTTTTAAACTCATTCAATCCAAGTTAAGTAAGATCCCCAATTCTAAATAATCAAATAAGATTTTCCCCGGCCCGGAAAATATTATTTTCCCGCTCGGAGCAAATCACGCAAAAAGTTCATATAAAATCACGCTGACATGTATTTTCTCGGCATTAAATCAAGAAGAAAACAATTAAAAACAGACAAAAACAGAGAAAACAAGACGTCGGGACGTAACGGTCATTTCCCATTTTTTCCCACAACGTAGGTAATTATCCAAAACGTTCAAATAAAATATCCAAAGAAGATTATTTAGCTGTATATCTTTCAGAAAAATTAATACAAGATTTTAAAAATTTTTATTTGACCGTCTCAAGCAAATTACGTAAAACGATCAAATAAAATTTGAACCTCAGTATTATCGAAATTGTTTTCATACAAAATTCAAGAACGTAAAAACAGGGACACAAACGGTCATTCATACAAAAGCATGAAAAAAGTAAAACAAGATATCTGTAATATTTTCTAAAAATTGGGGCGTTACAAAATGGGTTTGGGTGCATAATTGAAATTGGGGCAAGTTCCACGCTTGAGGTGCTCAGAAGCAGTACGAGAATGGTTGGAAGCGGAGAAGACAACATCACAGAGAGAACACCTGAGCTTCACCACTTTGGGTAGACCCGTTTCAGTGTTGTGAACCAACATGGGTTCAAGGTGCGCCCAATACCAAGCCCCTTTGCCCTTGATGGCTTTGGTTCGAACCATGACCAACCCTTCATAGCGCTTGTGCACTCCTTTTGTAGTGAGCTCATCGGCTGAAGCTGAGTCTGCAGAAGGTGATGGTTCATAGGGGTGAGGTGCTGCAGCATCAAGTTACATAGGTTGGCTCTGTCTAGGTCATGGAGTTAGGTGCTTGGGTCAGTGTTATGATGCTCGTTTCAATTGCAGAGTTTCAGAAGGCTTTTTTTTTTAATTATTTTGACTTTTATGTTAAAGGACATTTTAGTCTTAAAAAAAGATGTTATACAATCAGTTAATTTATCTTTTTATTATCAAATAAAAGATATGATTATATTTTATCTCATTAGTTATGCTATCATGCTTTATACTTTGTTATCATCTTATCTTATATTATACCATCATATGTGTATCAAACGAGGCCTTAACGTCGTTACTTTGGAGTTTGGACTCCCTTCCTCATTATTTTTTCCAATTCTCTCTCCTTTGTTAGTTGTTACTTCCTTTCTCTGATTTGGATTGTCTCTCTCTCACCGTGCCATAGATCTACCCCCCATTGTTAGTGCAAACCTCACTGGAGATTCGCCACCACGTCCAAACTCACCACCACGTTCACCATTTGAGGTAAATCTCTTCTCCGATTCTCCTTGTCTCTCTTGCATGTTGGCCATTCGTGTATGGGCATTTGTTAATAAAAACATGTAAAAGAAATCTTAAAATTGTTGGTAATAGTTGTTCTGTTGAAACATGACTGCAGGATTTAAAGGATGCAAACCCAAGTGCAGGTTGTCTCAAGTAATAAATTTCTCGGGAGTCCAAGGTCGATCCACAGGGAATTGATGAAGAAAAATTAATTGAGGTAAGAAGAGGATTTGTCACAACACCAAAAGTAATAAAGCAAGTTCACAAATGAATTTAAGAGCTTGCTTGGTTTAGGAGATCCACTCTTGGTAATAAATTAAAGGTAAGATTATTTCTCTTTATAACTCAATTGAAATCCACACACAACGGAGGTTCCAATCGGAAAATATAACATTCAAAGTTCAATTATATATGCAATCATATTATGATTCCTTTATTTATCTACCAACATTTGTAAATGAGTTCAAGCATTCACTGTGTCAATCCTATTGTCTACAATAAATCAAGATCTCCATTATACAAAGAAGGTTTCTAAATTGATTGGAAACAAAATATAACACATATAATATCCAATTGATAATATATCATTTAAGCACAAGAAATAAAATAATCTAACCTTATTTCATTACCAAGAACTTCACTCTTTCACCCAAGCAAAATGAAGATTTAGTTACTCATGGATAAGAAGAAAGAAAGAGAGAAGAAGAGAAAGATGAACATGGCTTCACTTTAGAACAAGAGAAAATTACAACAAAGTAAAATAAGAAACAAGCATAACCACAACTTGTAACAAACTAAGTCTAACACCAAGTGCCCAACTCTCCAAGTGCCTAACTCTCCAAGTGCCTAACTCTCCCCCTACATCCAGCTCATGGTGCCTTTTATAGAGGAGTAAGGATACAAAATGACAAGGAGAATGATTAAGAGTAGGTGGATGAGTGGGTGGAGTGGTTGGATGATTGGATGAGTGGTTAGATGATTGGATGAGTAGTTGAATTATTAAGATTCTTTGTCTCCGAAATAATTCATTGCTTAAGTCATTGATGCTATCATCAAATGGAAAAGTCATCTTCATGAAAGTTGTAGATCTGGGTCTTAACTTTCAGATATCCAAATTTTAGCTCATTTGACCTCCTACAGCCTGAGATATGGCCCAATTACTGCAGACTATTCAGGCCCAGTTTTAGCACCTCTGTTTTGATTTTCAGACCCAATATCACTATCAAGGAGCCCGAATCAAGTTTTGTGTTCAACATGAAAGTTTTAGATCTGGGTCTTAACTTTCAAATATCCAAATTTCAGCCCAAAATAATTATTGCAGCCCGAGTTATGCTCTGATTACTGTACACTATTCAAGTTTCAAACACAAAACTCGTGTACTGTCTTCCACGCCCAATTAGCTCCACTAGATGTCTGAATGAGACTTTGAGCTCTCATCAAAGTTGTAGAGCTCTCTCTTATCTTTCCTACAAGGTAAAATTCATAATTATCAGATATTTAAAACTCAAGATATGACTGAAATACAGAAACAACGTAAGACCAAAAAAGTGCTGAAAAAATCAGTTAAGTCTAATTTGAGTCCAACCTTACAAAACATAATCAGACTTAATCAATTAAGTACATGAAGAGTGTTAATGACTAAAAATGAGAGTTTATTAACGTATAAAATATATGATTATCAAAACAGTAATGGTAAATGAACGAAACCCCAAATCTAATGCTTGGTTTGAAAGGTACAGACAAATTGACAATAAAAAAGAGTTGAGCTTTTGGTTCAGGGGTGCTTGATTTCAATCAATTTTATGGGTTGATGAGCTCCAATTTGTAGTGTGGACCATGATTGGTCATGGGTTGTGCTCAATATAATCAAACAAATGGATAAAATTGTTGATAAGAACACGTAAAAGAATGTCAAGTGGTTGTGGGGAAATGAGTGATACACCATTGAAAATAGTTACAAGTTCATACTTTGGCAAGCATTGAATAACATACAGAAGAATGGGTAAAATATGAGAAAGAGAGAAAACAAAGGAAAAAAAATAGAGATAAATACCAAATAATTTATTGGAAGAAGCAAATTGTAGCACAAGCTAGCAATGGGCATGAATCACACTAGATGTCCTGAAAATCCTTACTTGCGCGTCTATTTGAGTCAGAAAGATTAATGGCGTTTAGAATTCTCATGGTTAGCTAACAGTGTTCAGTAATTTAAGAGTGTGTTGCTGAGCTGGAAAAAATATTCACATGTCATTTTTTAATTTAAAAACTGGATGGTGAGGATATAAAGGACACCTAAGTTTTGTTCTAATTGTGATGAAATTGTGTAAAATCTATTAACATTTTTTTTATGTGTATATATCATTACCCTAAAAAAAGTGTGCAAATAACTAAACTCTTTTTGTTGTAGGATTTGAGCTAGCATATTTCGTTGGCGGATCCAAAGGTCAAAGTATCCTATTCATATCTCGAGAATCCAAAGACGTATATATGTTATTGTGAGCCATTAAGTGAAGCACATATGCTTCCAATACTCTGGTTGTAGTGCTATAACAGTCATGGCAAATCATGGTGCAATGTCTGAAACCAAGTGTAGCTATGACGTTTTCCTTAGTTTTAGGGGTAAAGACACCCGTCACACATTTACAGGTCATCTCTGTGATGTTTTATTCCAAAAGGGAATCAACACCTTCATGGATGATGAGAAACTGAGGATAGGAGAACAAATTGCACCTTCACTCCTTAAAGCCATTGAAGAATCAAGAATTTCAATTATTATTCTCTCTGAAAATTATGCATCTTCCACATGGTGCCTTGATGAACTTGTTAAGATCCTCGAGTGTAAGAAGGAAAAGAACCAGCTCGTTTGGCCAATCTTCTACAAACTGGAACCCTCAGATGTGCGGCATCAGAGAAAAAGTTATGGTTAAGCCATGATTGCGCATCAAACTAGGTTCGGAAATGACTCGGAGAAAGTGTGCAAATGGAGGTTAGCCTTGTTGGACGTATCCAAATTTAAAGGATATCATTTGAAAGAAGGGTACGTAAATATGTTTAGTACTAGTTTTTTTTTTTTTAAAGAATGTTTAGTACTTGTTAATTATATAACTATAATTGGATATATATACCATGTTCTTGAAGATCTATAGAAATATGAAACACAGAATCTTGTCTTGTCTTCTAATAATTTTTTCAGTATCTGTATATTAATCTCCTTTGTTGAAGTTTTGTTATTTTTAACTTCAGTTCATTTCTGAACCTTGTGCCATAATATGTACCTGTGCAGGTTAATTAATTTTTTTTTAAATTGGAGTTTATGTGTGTATCGGGGATAGGGAACATGCACTTTTGCGGATGACCCTAGAGCTATTGCCCAAGTGGGTTAGTTCAGCTTAATTAATTCATCTATTATTTTGACGAAAGAAATCCCAATTAATAAAAGGAAAAAAATTAGCAAAATCAATTGGATGATTTAAAGAGCATTGTATATCTGTAGGTACGAATTCAAGTTTATTCGAGAGATTGTTAGCAAGGCTTCCATTAAAGTATCTCCTAAAGATTTAGTTATTAAGGAGCACATAGTTGGACTGGAGTACCGAGTTGAAGAATTGAAGTCACTTCTAAAAATTGAGTATATTAATACTAGTTGCATGTTAGGGACTTATAGAACTGGTGGAATTGGCAAGACGACACTTGCCAAAGCTTTGTATAACTCCATTTCCAACCAGTTTGACGGTGCATGTTTTCTTTCCAATGTCAGAGAAACTTCAAATCAATACGAAGGCCAAAAACTTCTGCTATAAACGCTTCTATCAGAGATGCTTGAGGAAGGAAAAATCCAGTTGGCAAGTGTTAATGAAGGAACCAAAACAATAAAAGGAAGACTTGGTCAAAAAAGAGTTCTCATAGTTCTTGATGACATTAAGCAGTTAGAAATATTGGCTGGAGAACGTGATTGGTTTGGTTCTGGGAGCAGAATCATTGTAACAAGGGATAAACATTTGCTAAATGTTCATAAGGTCGAAAAGAGATATGAAATGAGGATGCTAAACGACCATGAATCTCTCGAGCTCTTTTGTCAGAATGTCTTCCAAATGAGCCGTCCAGCATCAAATTATGAAGACCTATCATATCGTGCAATGCATTATGCCAAAGGCCTTCCACTAGCTTTAAAACTAATAGGCTCTCATTTGATTGGTAAAGATTTGGGTGAATGGAGGTCTGCATTGGACAAATATAAGAAGAATCCACATAGAGATATTCAAAGTATTCTAAGAATAAGCTATGATAGTCTGGATCGCACTGAAAAGGACATTTTCCTTGACATAGCATGCTTCTTCAAAGGGCAGAGATTGAAATATGTGAAAAAAATACTAGATGCATGTGAGTTCTACCCAGAAGATGGTATTAGAGTACTGGTTGATAAATCTCTTGTAACTATTGAATACGATTGCTTGAAGATGCATGACCTGATACAAGATATGGGTAGGGAGATTGTTAAGCAGAAAGCGCCAAAAGAAGTTACTAAACGCAGTAGATTATGGTTTTATGAAGATGTTCTTGAAGTATTAACTCAAAATACAGTAAGAACGATGTTAACTTTCTTGCTTGATTTTTTTTCTTAACATTTATGTGTTAAAATTAAGAATATGATAGAACTGGTAGAAACTATGATCAATTCACTGAATATTTCTATATTATTGATGAATCTCTGAGGGAAAATGATCCCTAACAGAGTTAGAATACAAGAATATAGAGAGGAAAAGAACTAGAGAAAGAAAATGGTAATTGCCTTGTCAAGAATTCGAGAGCTTGACTCTCTCCCTAACCTCCTTCCAACCAACTAACCGAATACTAGAATTTCCCTCTCTTTTCTCTATTTATGGAGTCTTTAACCGCTCAACTGTGCTAAGCTACATACTGGTTCTACTAGTTACAGTGGTCCCTGACTAGTCTAAGTCGGCCCATGTACCTTGGGCTACCTTCGTACATATGTTTTCCTAATTGGGGGCCTATGCTTATGGCTAACAATTCTCCCCTCCCCCCAAAAGATTCATCTTGTCCTCAAGGTGAAAGAGAGGAAATTGTGCTTGGATAATATCAAACGATTCCCATATGGCTTCAAAATTCGGAAGGTCTTACCACTGTATTAGAACTTCAATTGTCCCTGAGGGATCATTCTGGACGGCTAAGACAACAACTGGCTCTACTTGTAATTCCAGGTCATCTGTCAACATTTTAGGCAGAGGTTGTGGTATGGCTGTGGGACCTAGAGCTTTTTTCAACAAGGAGACATAGAAGACGGGGTGTACCCTGCTCTCAGCTGGAAGGTCCCACTGGTATGCTGCTTGCCCCACTATTTTACTGATTTGGTAGGGTCCATAGAATCGAGGCCATAGTTTTTCATTTATTTTTCTTGCAAGTGACTTCAATCTGTAAGGTTGGAGCTTGATATAAGCTCAATCGCCAATTGCATATGTAACTGGCTTCTTGTATTTGTCTGCATAAGTTTTCATTTGATCTTGAGCCTTGATTAAATTGGTCTTAAGATCATGAAGGATAGTATCTCGTTCAGTAGTCAGTGTATTTACCTTTGCTACTGTCGAGGGAACCGTGGTACCTTTTAGGAGCTACGGGGGTCCCTGCCATAGAGAGCCTTAAAAGGGGTGAGTTTAGTGGAGTTATTATAATTGGTGTTAAACCAAAATTCAGCCCAACTGAGCCAGCGTGGCCATTGTTTGGGCTTTGTCCCTGTTATGCATCTCAAATAGGTTTTTAGGCATCTATTGATCACCTCAATTTGCCCATCGGTCTAAGGATGATAGACAGAACTGAATTTAAGTTTAGTACTAACCAATCGGAAGAGTTCAGTGCAAAAATGACTGAGGAAGATCTTGTCCTGGTCTGACACAATGATGGAGGGAAAACCACGCAACCTGACAATTTCTTTAGTGAATACCTCTGCTATATCCTTTGCAGTGAATGGGTGGCTAAGGAGGATAAACTGGGAGTATTTCGTGAATCTGTCCACGACCACTAGGATAGTATATTTACTGTGTGCTTTGGGAAGCCCTTCTATGAAATCCATAGATATATCAATCCATACCTGAGTTGGGATGGGTAGGGGTTGTAAAAGACCTATGGAGGATAGGGTTTGATATTTGTTTTGCAGGCATGTTGCCCAGGTAGCTACAAAATGTTGAATATCCTTCCTCATACCCTCCCAATAAACCAATCCTGCAATTCTCTTGTAAGACCTAAAAAACCTAGATTGGCCTCCCACTGCTGAACTATGAAACTCCTTGAGTAGCATAGGGATTTTGGAAGAGTTTCTAAGTAGGACCAGCTTCCCTTTATATAGCAATTTTCTATTCCGAAAGGAGAACCCTGGGTGTGTGTTAGAGTCCCTTATTAAGTCTTGGATGATGCCTTTCAACTTGTCATCATTTTGAACCTCGTCCTCCCATTCCTGTAAATCTGAAAACTAAACCACTGAGATGGTTGCGTAGGTCATTCTTCTAGAGAGAGCATCTGTAGCTCTATTGTCACAATCGGGCTTGTATTTGATCTCAATGTCGAACCCCATTAATTTCGAAATCCACTTGAATTGTTCCTCTCCTAATACTCTCTGCTTTGTGAGGAATTTTAAGCTTTTCTGATCCATATGGATGATAAAGTGTCTGCCCATCAAATAATGGCGCCATTTCTGCACTGCCATAACAATAGCCATTAGTTCCCGCTCATATACAGATTTGTTTTGGCCTTCGTCTGATAGTGTTTGACTCAAGAAAGCAACAGACCTGCCTTCTTGTAATAGCAAAGCCCCCAGACCTTTGTTGGACACATTTGTTTCAATGATAAAGGTCTTGGAAAAATCGGGTACCATGAGAATAGGCAAGTCAGCTATGGCCTTCTTTAATGTCTCCATGGCTTCCTGTGCCTCTTGGTTCCATTGGAAGCAGTTCTTCTTCAGTAACTGAGTTAATAGTCTGATTAGCTTACCATAGTCCTTCACAAATCTTCTATAGTACCCTGTAAACCCTAGAAATCCCCTTAGTGCTTTTATATCTTTGGGAATAGGCCAAGTTAGCATCACATCCAATTTCTTGGGGTTAGCAGCCCTTTTCTCTGAAATGATATGGCCTAAGTATTCTAATTGCCTCTGCCCGAAACTGCATTTTTTCTAGTTAGTATATAACTGATGTTCCTTTAATAGTTATAAAACTACCTGTAAGTGCCTTTTATGATCTGCCTCACTCTTGCTGTAGACCAATATATCATCAAAGAATACAAGAACGAATTTCCTTAAGTAAGGTTTTAACATCTCATTCATGAGAGACTGAAATGTAAAAGGTGCATTAGTGAGCCCAAACGGCATCACTACAAATTCGTAATGCCCTTCATGTGTCCTAAATGTAGTCTTGGGTATATCTTCTTCCTTCATTCTGATTTGGTGATACCTGAATCTCAAATCCAATTTGGTAAATATCACAGCCCCTCCTAGTTCATCCAGCAACTCATCAATAATAAGGATGGAGAATCTATCAGGAATAATGTTTGTTCAGGGCTTTATAGTCTACACAGAATCTCCACCCACCATCTTTCTTTTTCACAAGTATTATAGGACTAGAATATGGACTTACACTAGGCCTTATAACTCCTGAATTCAACATATTATCTACCAATCTTTCTATCTCATTTTTTTTTTATAATGAGGATACCTGTAGGGTCTTAGATTGGGAATGTCAGCCCCTTCCTTCAACACAATGGCATGGTCCTATCTTCTTGGTGGGGGAAAACCTTGTGGTTCTTGAAAAACCTCTTAGTACTCATCTAGCACCCCTGTAAGCCATTGTGGCAGTTGTTCATTACTCTCGGGTTGTCCTTGCAAACTGTGATACTCTAGTAAGAACCCTTGGCCATTATCTTATAGGACTTTTACCACATATTTGAATGATGCTGTTGTCCTAGCAAGTTCTGGTTCCATTCTCAACAGTTTAGTTCCATTAGTTGTAGGAACTTTAAGTGTTAATTCTTTGAAATTAGCCCTGATCTCTCCTAAGCTTGCTAGTCACTCCATTCCCAATACTAGATCAACTCCTCCCAACTCAAAGATAAAGAAATCTTATTAGATCCTTAATCCTTGGATTTGGAGAATCAGCTGACAACATATCCCTCCGCATTTAATCTTCCTCCCATCACCTACTTCTATTGTATATGGGGTTATTTCAATCACTGGTAACCTTTTTTCTCTCACCAATTTTGAGGACATAAAGTTATGAGATGCCCTACAATCCACCAATACCACTACCCTTTGTCTTGCTAACTCTCCACATAACTAGATGGATTTCTTGGAAATCAACCCTGTAATGTGTAACATTCTGGGACTGCCTGTAGGATTGATGAGTGTCTCCACAAACTAACACGGGTCTTTTCAGCGTGCTTTGTCCTCACTCACACACATCTTAGGAAACGTCCCAGGAGGTCACCCATCCCACAATTGCTCCAGGTCAAGCACGCTTAATCATGGAGTTCTTATGTTCTAGGCTCCCGAAAAGAAGTTGCAACTTGTTGATATGGCTACGCCTAATCAATTCCATTAAGTCATCCTCAACTATGCAGTCTCATACCTACACAGTCTCTGAATCTCTCTCATTCCGGTGCATATTCAGTTCATTCATGGGACCCTTCGCCTAGAAGCCTGTCAGGAGTCGTTCCTTGTACGTGCTTTTCTTACACCGACGTCCACTCCCCACCCTCATCGGTCCCGGGACACCGCATGCCCACCAACTTCTACTTGGTTCGTCCCTAAACCACACCGTACTAGGAGAGGTCCCGTCTCTGATACCATCTGTAACATCCCAGGACTGCCTGTAGGATTGATGTGTGTCTCCACAAACCAACACGAGTCTTTTCAGCGTACTTTGTCCTCACTCACACACATCCTAGGAAACTTACCAAGAGGTCACCCATCCCGCAATTGCTCCTGGTCAAGCACGCTTAACTATGGAGTTCTTATATTCTAGGCTCCCAAAAAGAAGTTGTAACTTGTTGATATGACTACGTGATTGCGTGAAATCCGCAAGTGTACGGTTTCGTCGTCAAGTAATAAAAAGATCGAATCCACAAGGACTATGTCTATGAATACCAATTAATTAATTAATTCAATTAAATTAAACAAAAGGGAATATAATTGTTGATTAACAAGAACGTAGTAACCAAACAATTAAATAAATGAATATCAAAATGCAAATTGAGAACAAAAATAGCAATTGTTAAAGAAAGGTTTTCAGATTCAAGAAAGCTTCTAGGATTGGGGTTAACCACAGTGATACAAGACTCCTAATTGATAATCCTCTTATTAACACTTGAAATTCAATTGAAGGTGAATTACCCTAAATTAGTTAATGTTCCCTCTCAAGATACAAGAACCGTGCCCAATTAAACCAATTCCTACTATCGTGGTAATTGAATCTAAATTGAACTCATTACGATTTTTGGTAATTCATTCATCCTCGAAAGACTAAACCTACTCTCGTGATTTAGACCTTAAGTTCAATTCTTATGGTTCCAACACCTAGGTTCACTTTTCAGTACATCCCTAGATATCTATGAGATGCAAATAAGTTGCCAACAAATTCACATGAATAATCGCAATAAGGGGTAAACAATATCAAATAATCATCATCAATGTATCCAAGGGCATTGCCTAATCCTAGAAACAAAAGAAACTACTCAGACATGGAGAAGCAGAAACCAGAAATTCAACTTCAAGAGCATCAAAACCTGTAATCCAAGAGAGAAGAGAAGAAGATGAAGATCAAGAGCCTCCTATGTGCCTTCTCCAAAACCAAATTCGAACCCTAATGTTGTCTTCAGAACATCTATATATATCCCATGGGTTAAAACTAATCCAAGCTCATCAGAAAAGAGAAAAATGGACTTTAACAGCTGACACGCTCCCCGAACCACGGTCGTGGTTCATTCCACGGCCAGGCCGTGGTTGTCTCTGTTTGACAACCATGACCGTGGTTCAATCCACGACCAGACCGTGGTTGTCTTTGTTTGACAACCACGACCGTGGTTCATTCCACGGCCAGGCTGTGGTCTTCTCTGGACTTCTCCTTTTACTTTTTCACGCAATTGCTCGATCCATGGTCGTGGTTCAGTCCACGGGTAGGCCGTGGAACCCTCTGGAGTGAGCTTTTTGTCCTAAATTGCTACCCTCTAAGTTCCAACTTCAATTGTGCAAGTTTTCCATCCATTTCAAGGCCAATTAAGCACCAATCCTGTACAACAAAACCAAAAACACCACAGTTATCCGAACTAAAGAGAAAAACAAATAAAAATAAAAACTAAAATGCCTAAAATGCATTAAAAAAATGCATGCAAAATAAGAACAAAACATGATGTTGTTTCACACACATCACTATGCCTAATCAATTCCTTTAAGTCATCCTCAACTATGCAGTCTCATACTACACAGTCTCTGAATCCCTCTCATTCCGGTGTGTATTCAATTCATTCATGGAACCCTTCGCCTAGAAGCCTGCCAGGAGCGGCTCCTTGTATGTGCTTCTCTTACACCGACGTCCACTCCCCGCCCTCGTCGGCCCCAGGATACCACATAATGCTATACATAGACAACTGCAAGGTTTTAAGTTCCAAACTTTCACCTTCTTGGTTACCCTCCTCTTCTTCCTCTCCACCTTCCTCCTCCAATATTAATACTGGCAGCTGTTTATTGGCACAAACATGACCTGGCCCAAACTTTTCATCACACCTAAAACACAACTCCTTTCTTGATCTCTCTTGCAACTCTACATCAGTCAAGTTTTTGAACCCCCTTCCTCTTACAGAACTGGTTGTTCTCAAGCTGTTAGAATCTCCACTGGAATTTCCTCCTCCTATCACTGTTTGGCTCTAATTTTTATCCCCAGTTTCCCAAGTTACTGTCCTTGAATTACTATAATTCCTGGTGTTTCCTCCTCTTTTATTCACCCACAAACTACCTTTACTCAATAAGGTATTTTTCTCATCGATCCTCTGAGCATAATCCATCAATTCCGGCAGATTCTCAACCTGATGGAGTTTTAACTCAGCTCTCACCACCTCTTTGAGACCGTGAAGGAAAATTCCCTTCAAGTACTCAGGTTTAGCATTCCTAAGTGGGCCCACATATAATTCAAATTGCTCTCGGTATTCTTCCACTGTCCCTGTTTGTTTGAGACTCAATAATAGTTCATAAGGACTTTGTATCATCGAAGGCTGAAACCTCCTCGCTACGGCGGATCAAAAATCGTTCCCAATAGGGTTTTTTTGCACAAAATTCTCATCACTGATACCACGTCAGTGCTTTTCCCTCCATGGCTACCATCACCACTTGGAGTTTCTCTTCATCATTCATCCCTTTCAATTCAAAATAACGCTCCACACGATTTGTCAAACCGTACACGTCATCTTCTTCAAAGACCAGAATCTCGAGTTTCCTCCACTACTCGTCGCGATTTTGGGAACCGTTGTGATTGCCAGTGCTGCCACCACTACTGGAATGACTTCCTCCGGTCGTATCGTGATTATCGTTGCGACTCGATAATCTTCTTACCGTCTCGATCAACTCGATTAACTGTCTTCGTGTCTCAATTCTCTCTAGTCACTCCTCATCAACCATTCACCTCAATTCTTGCAACTCTTTGTGCGCTGCGATGAAACCTTCATAACCGCGCTCTAAAAATTCAAGCCGCTTCCATTCCACGTGTGGAAACCATGAATCTCTTCCACAATCGAAGAGCTTTGATACCAATTGATAGAACTGGTAGAAACTATGAACAATTCACTGAATATTTTTGTATTATTGATGAATCTCTAAGGAAAAATGATCCCTAGCAGAGTTAGAATACAAGAATATAGAGAGGAAAAGAACTAGAGAAAGAAAATGGTAACTGCCCTGTCAAGAATTCGAGAGCTTAACTCTCTCCCTAACCTCCTTCCAACCAACTAACCAAATACTAGAATTTCCCTCTCTTTCCTTTATTTATGGAGTCTCTAACTGCCCAACTGTGTTAAGCTACATGTTGGTTCTACTAGTTACAGTGGTCCCTGACTAGTCTAAGTCGACCCATTTACCTTGAGCTACCTTCATACATATATTTTTCTAATTGGGGGCCTATGCCTATGGCTAACAGAATACTTAATTAATGTCACATATAATTGTTTTGAAGGGAAGTAGCAAAATTGAAGGAGTAATGCTTGATCCCCCTAAAGTAAAAACAATTGGTTGGATTGATCATACTGCCTTTGTGAAGATGAAGAATCTTAGAATTCTCATTGTTCGGAACACAATCTTTTTATCTGGCCCAAATTATCTATCAAATAATTTAAGGCTGCTTGAATGGAACGAATATCCTTCACGGTCTTTCCCACGAGATTTTTATCCCAAGAAAATCGTGGTGCTCAATTTACGTAGAAGTCAACTCGTACTGGAAAAGTCATTTCAGGTACAATTGATTGCTGTCCTTTTTCTGCGTAGTAAAATAGTTTAAATATAATGCTAATTACTTGCATGCATCTAAAAATTGACATAATTTAGATATGCTGTTACTGTTATTAAGTTAATTTTTTTCTGTTTTGCAGAGATTTGAGCATTTGACTTACATGGCTGTCTCCTATTGTTTGGTCAGTCAATTTCCTAATGTGTCTGGAGCCTAAAATTTAAGAGAATTGAGACTTGACAAATGCCTGAAACTGGTTAAGGTTGATGAATCAGTTGGATTTCTTCCAACCTTGTTTACTTGAGGGCTTCAGGATGCACTCTGCTCAGACGTTTTCTGCCAAGAATCTGTTTGCCATCTCTCGAATACCTTTCCTTTAACTTTTGTACAAGACTTGCTCACTTCCCAGACATAGTGGGAAATATGGATAAGCCATTAAAGATTAATATGATACAAACTGCTATTAAGGAGCTTCCACAGTCCATTGGTAAACTTTCCGGGCTTAACTATCTGGAGATGACAAGTTGTAAGGAACTTCAAGATCTACCAAATAGCTTATTTATGTTGCCAAATTTTGTCACATTAAAAATTGGAGGATGTTCTTAACTTCGAGAATCATTTAGACGGTTCAAAGGAAGCCATTCAATAGCAGAGTGCCGCCCAAATTTAGGGACATTGTATTTCGGCAATGCTGGTCTATCATATGAAGATCTTCACGTAATTATTCAGAGTTTTCCAAACTTGAAAGACTTAAATGTATCGGGGAACAATTTTGTATCCATCCCAGCACACATTAAAGGATCTGTTTACTTGACAAGTCTTGATGTCAGCTGTTGCAAGAAGCTTTAGGAAATTCCTGAACTGCCATCAAGTATTCAGAAAGTAGATGCAAGACGTTGCCATTCCTTAACTTTGCATGCATGAAGCACGTTATGGTCTCAGGTTTACAACTTTTATTCATATTTACATAACGTAGTATAGGCGGATAGCATCATACGTTTGAAATCTTATCAAATGCTAAAGATAGAAAAATTTTAAATGTGGATTTGGACTCAGACCAATGAGTTTTTGTTATACCGGTGTTCACGTTTAGCATAGAGAAGGCCTGCTACAACACGCCAATAACTATCCACTGGAGAGGGTTTATGGCTATTTGGTGGACTACATCCACTTTAAAATTTTTCTATAGCAAAAAAGTATAGGGGAATAAGAGTGAAAAAATGAAAGATGGATTATGTGTGTGTTCTATATCTGTTTTTGTTTTTTTTGTTTTTTTCCCCTATACAATATATGTCTGTTTTTTTTTTTTTTTTTTTTTCCTTTCCTATACACAAAAAAATTACATAAAAAAAGTTTACAATCAACCACTTTTGTTTCTTCTTTGTGGATGTCACAGGTGTGTGAAGAGATTAATAGATTAGAAGTTATGATGCCCTCTCGTCCACAAATAGAAGAACAGGAACTAGAAGAAGAAGCTCTTCAAGAAATAGAAGAGGCTATGATACTCAAAATGTTGATTCCAGAATGGTTCGACCGTCGTAACAAAGGAGGGATTCCTGTTTTCAGGGCTCGTGGAAAATTCCCCGCTGTTGCTTTAGCGTTTGTGTTCGACTTCGATGAAGAGAATGTCATGGCTGATTCTTTTTGGAATCGCTGGAAAGTAGTTGGTCTGCACTTGTTCATAGAGGGTGAACCATTCTGGATGAGGAGTGGGAGGGGCTTGATGCACTTGTTGGACATGATAATGATTGGAAAACCGTGCATGTTGACTGAAACAGACTTGACCCTATGTTGCTGGGGAGTTTATGTGTACAAGCATGAGACAAACATGGTATAAATATTAATTGAAAGAGACTTTAGTCTCACTTGCACTTCTTATCATATCTCCGATGGCATTATGGCTCAATCTTAGTTGTTTTTCCTTGAGCAAGTGCCTAGTGGTACAGAATAGAAGTCATTATGCAACTTTGTTTCTCAAGTCCATTAGTTACTTTTTGCATTGGTAGTTTGGTACAGCTAATGATCATTTATGAACCAAAGTCTGAATAAAGTCCAATAACTGTCTGAATTGAAGAAAAGAGTCATTCTTGGTTGAGGCTTGTTTGTTTGAAGACTATTTTGGGTTTTGGATATTTATTAGGCAAGACCTACGTACCGTATGTATAGTGGACTAAGTGCTATGAATCTGGATGATCTCAACGCCATGTCCTTCAAGTTTGCTGAGAAAGAGTTTCTTTTTTTAAAAACAAATTATTTTATTTTTGGTCTTGTGATAGTTTTCATCTAAAGTAGTTTTGCTTCTGTTTATGTTGTCAAGCATGCTTCTTAATTTTTGCCTTAAAACGTAGGATGCCTTTCCAGCAGATGTTATATGAAGTGTCCAAGCTTATGGAATCTCATAGTTTTGATGTAGAACTGTGATTACTAAGTACTAACTGATGGTCACTTATGTACCCATGAACTAGCTTTTTAAAGAATAACTCTGTGTGATGTTGGACAAAACGAGAGTCTTCTGTAGCTGGTCTGTTGGATTCCCATGTGTTCTCAAGGAAACTTACTTCACTAATTCACATAGCGTAAGTTTCCTGATGCTGGAACTATTTTTAGAAGGCAATCCCATTAGCTGCCAAAGACACCAGGGGTACTGTGAACATTAACAATTCCGTTATTTTAAGACCACCCATCCGACACCACTCTTACAACATTATACAATACATCTATTCTACCTCGGATACGGTATACCTTAGCATCCAAAACTTCCATCAACTTACTGTGTCTATAAGAGGTGTTGTTAGTAGGTATTTAAAAACCATTTTCCTAACATTAAATAGCCTTTCTTGCATCTGATTGGTGCATGTAAGTAGAGGTATCAAAACAAGGTAACCCGCATTGGGCCAACGATTTATCGGGCTAGGCAAAAAAAGGTTGAGAGTTGGTAAATTATTAGTCTATTTTGACCTTATGTGGGTTACGGGTTGAGTTGAGTCCGCATCATATTTTTTTTCTTTAGCTATTAATATTTTAAAAAAAATTATTTTTATTTTTTAATATTTTTACTTTTGTATAATTTAAATTTCATTAAATATAAAATAAAATTATTTTTGTGATAAAATATTAATTTACATTAAAAATAAAAACAAAAGTTTTATATATTATATAAATTATATAATAATACTTTAATTAAAATTTAATTATTAAGCTTGTAAGTCAACCTCCATCTAATCGGGTCAAAATCAAGTCAAATTTTAAATTTGTATCAATTTTTTTGACTCAATCTACTTATTTTATCGAGTTATGACTTATTTTGATACTTGTAAATAAAAGTGACACCTCCAAAAAAAAATCAACAAAAAAGAAAGTTTACTTATTCAACATGAAAAGGGAAAATGAGACAAATAAACCCAACTGATAGATAGAATTGAGACTTGAGATGCCGAACCAAATCTGCAACTTTTGAAAGAATGGATGATAATTGAGATATCATGTCTTTTTCAGGTGTCGATATATATTAGCATTATATATCGAATCATTGCATAAGAACACATATCTTTCTTATCATCATGATATATAAACTCAGTTAAAAGTTACACATGCAAAGTCAATTTTTTTTATGTCATATTGAGATTTGAATCTGACTTCATACAGAATTTTCTTTTTGGTAATTATAGTGTCAGATTTTTTTTGGTAATTATAGAGTCAGATCTAAAGGCTGCGAAGTTGACAATTTGCAAAGAAATATAGTTTTTTTTTTTCATAATCTACAAAGAAATATACTTTTAGACATTATGAATGAATATTTATTTTTCATAGTCTGTTCAGAAGCCATATATTAAATACATACGGATTGTAACAAAGACTTTATACCAGAAAAAAGTTATTCTTTGATCAATGTAATATAGAGTAAATGCAATTGATAAAAATATTTGACACCTTGCAGAAAGAGACTAACAATTTTCAAGTAGAAAGTCAACAAATAAAACAATTTATGAAATTTAAAATAGCAGAACTGGGGATTGATGTTCAAGAAATTAGTTGATAGCATTGCAAATCCTTCTTATTATTATCCCAACTGACCTAGTCAAAGGTTCAATATCTCTCATTTTTATCATAGCAGCTGCAAAATTAGACTTAAAAGTGGTAGGATTTTTGCTATATTCGTACACAATAGTATCTGTAGATCCTCCACTAAATAGAACTTGATCTGAATGAAGAAGACCTTTCTTCTGAATTAAATTCTTGAAGTGGTTGTTGTCAAAAGAATTGGGCGTGACCAAGTCTAGTGGTACCAGCTTCTTATCATTTTCAAGGTTACTCACCGATAGATAACCACGTTGACGAGTGCTAGCAAATCCAGTATATATCTATGTCACTGGCATTATTGTATATTCCACTACGAAATGTGAAGCATTGAGCTTGTCCAATTGTGTGGGCACCTGCATTAAGTGAAAATATTTGCTTTAATTGTCATACACTAAAGGTTTATAGATACATAAAATGATAAAATATGTTCTAAACTTATGAGGATTGTTGGCATTTGGCATGGGGCATTGAACCTCGGAGAAGTTAGGCTTAAGAGAAATTTCGACTTTTAAAGGGTGTTTAACATGTGTATAAAAAAACAAGTGTTTAACATGAAAGACCATTATGTCGTAGAAAATTTAACTCCTTTTTTTTACGGGGTTTTAAACACATGGTGTGGCAACTTGGATGGAAATTACATGATCGAAAAATTAGCTTAAGGATCTTAACCTATCCAAGCTTTATAAACCACTCTTCTCTCTTTAAACTCTTCAATGTGAGTTTTATCTACTTCACATCACACACACTCACATGTGTTATCTAACAAATATGTTAGCAATTAATATGATTAATTAATTACCAGATAGAATAATAATGTCTCTCGCACTGAGCTCTTTCTTACTAAAACGAGAGATAAGAGTTTTAAGATCATCTGTAAAAAGTGGAAGGTCACTATTAGCCAAAGTTTTGCTTGCTGTGGTAGAATCTCTCCGTCCAAACTTCACAGTCCATGATGGACCACCCACCTGATCAAGAATAAAAAATAAAAAATGCATGATAAGTCTTACTATAGACATAGATGTTTTTGCATGTCAAGTTATAACTATATATCAAGCATATATAGGTTATTACGCATATATACTTACAGCGAATGATGCATCACGTGCTGCTACTGCTACAATGTCTGCACATGACACAACTCCAGGGCATACTTTCTCAACCTCAGCTTTAGCTTGATCAATGATGTTATATCCCCTTATTGATTTATCATTAGGAAGTGCAGTCTTTTCGTTCTCAATAGTAGGGCCATCATCAAGCAAAATTGATGCATCACAACCCTGCAAATCAAGGCCACATTAGTTAGTTTAAAAATTGCCCAATATGATGCTTAACTAAAAATAGTTATGTTTTTCTCAATCACCATTATTACTCATTGGTTAGTGAAATACCTGTACAAAGTAGTCATGGAAATGGAGACGAATGACAGACGCAGCCATTCGGCGTTCCTTAGACACCGCCCCTTCTAATCACAGTTCTAATTGTGCTAAGTGCATTGGGACACGTATTGTCATAAAAAGTAGTAGAGAGTTGAGCATTGCATGCTGTGCCTAAAAGCATCAGCATCAAAGTAAGAGCGCTAATATAAAATTGTTGTATTTATTAAATACAATTGAGTATTGGATTAACATTAATCAATTATTATGTTGTATTATTAATATATCAATTCTGTATCTATAATATCATATATATGGATATTGCAATTGGGTGATTAATATGAATGACCTATGATGGGCTAGGTTATTCTTTAGTAAAGCCCATTGAGCAGTCTCTCCTCTTAGCTGATGGGAATAGGAACCATGCCCCATCATTGGTTTCTATATAAGAGGTAGTAACCTCTCTTCTCTATACAACACACAACATCTAGCCCCCATCAGTAATAGGAGGAGTTCACTCTCAATTCTCTCCTCTCTCTCTTGCAAGATCAAGCCAAGTAAGATCAAGAAGAAGGATCATGGATCCAACAACAATTCCAGGTTCTATTTTTACTTGTTTTAGTTAAATCAAACATGCTATATTATTATCTTAAATATGATCAATTCTGTTTTATGGTTGTTTAATTTCCATCAATTGGTATCAGAGCCTAATTAAGGTATTAATATAGCTGTTTTGGAAATTATTTTCGCACAAACTAACTCAAGAACCCTAACAATTGAAATCTTTGAATTCGGCCTCAATCTTTAAATTGACTGAGGGCTATTGTTCATATGTTGTTACTAAGCTTATTTGTAAGCTCAATTTGAGAGATTGAAACCGAATTGAACCTGTTTTTTGAAGAAAACCGAACCAAGAACCGTTTTTTCAAATCCTTTCTTGATCTCGTTTTTCACTCAATGAAACTCAAAATTGATGGCTTCCATAGATCGGAGCACCACGATAAACATACTGAAAAATTGTTGCATTTCGTTGTGTAAAATTGGAGATCTCGTCGGGTTAAGGTCGCGGGTTGCACAACCCGTTTCAGAACCCACGTTAGTTCTTAGATCTGTTTTGTCACGATCCATGATGGATCATTCCAGCAATTGATATGGGGCTTCTCACCACCGTGGTGGGAAGACCCCATGGCCGGAAAATCGTGGCTTGAATCCACGTATTGAGGGAGAAAACTCTGAGTCTCCCACGCGGGTTCGCGCCATACCCGTTCTCGCCAAACGGGTGAAGAAGATGACTGTTCCAGACGAAGCCCGGTCGCGGATACTCGGCGCGTTAGATGGCGCGTGGACCCCTTCCCGAGGCCAAAAATTCCCATTTTTTTTACCAAAAATTTTTATTTTAATATTTATTAATTTTGGTAATTTTTTCTGAAATTTTTTGTCACCGTTATAATTTTTATATTAATTAATTGAGAATAATCGTATTTTTCAATACCGTACTTCTGCCATGGACCTGAAATTTTTTATGTACATTGATTACCTTATTCTTAACACTTGTATGTATCGTACTCTCTCTATTAAAGTGTTATGGTTATCAAATAATTTTTTAGGTCCTTATATGAATTAAATGAATGATATTCTTGTTTTAATTCATTTGATTTTATGAATAATATGATTTTATCATATTTCTGTAAAGTTTTTTGTACAATTGTGATCTTACCTATCGTAAGTGCAACTATACAAAAATTTTGTTTATATTTATTATATATATAAATATATATGTGTAGCATTAATGATAATATACCTTACTTCGGTATGTTATTACTAATGTGATTGGTTATTGATACAATGCAATGTTAATTCTTGGATTATGTCAATCATGTTTGAGTATCCTATCGGTATGAGAAATTTTTTAGTGACATAAGATTTGTGCATTGTATTATTATTATTATTATATTTCTTATTTCTTATGATTTGGGACCCTTAGGTAAATCATAATAATTAAGAAATTTGACATACGTAATCATTTAATTCTCTTATACCATGATAATTATATTTTCATGTGTATTAAATGTTTCCTTGATGATATGGTGTCAGCTTCTCTGCCTACTTCAGTTAAAACTCTTAATGGGACAAATTATGAGGACTGGAAAGAATCTCTGGATTTATATCTGGCAATAACTAACATGGACCTGGCTTTGAGAGAGAAAGAGCCTCCAGCTCTTACGCCTGAGTCCACTGCTGCTCAAAAGACTTCTTATGAAAAGTGGGAATACTCTAATCGAGTATGCCTAATGGTGATTAAATACACCATGGAGAAGTCCATTAGACAGAGCATTCCAGAGAATAGTAATGCCAGAGATTTTCTATCATCCGTTGGTCAAAAATTCAAAACTTTTGACAAAGCACAAAAGGGTCAATATCTATCCTTACTTGAGAAAACCAAATATGATGGTATTGGTGGTGTTCGTGAGCATATAATGAAACTGGTACACTATTATAACAAGTTGCAATCTCTGAAGGTCGAGCTTGGTGAAAGTTTCTTGATCTGGCAAGTCTTAGAATCTCTTCCTCCTCAGTTTGATGTGTTGAAGACATCATATAATACTCAGAAAGAGGAATGGACAGTTGATGAAATGATTGCAATTGTTTCTCAAGAAGAAGAGTCCATTAAAAAGGAGAAACTGCACAGTGTTCAATTTGTTGCTTCTTCTTCTGGTATCAAAAAAACAGGAAAAAGTTTAACAACAAAGGCAAGCCTCATTTTGAAAAGGAAAAGACAGGGAAAGCACCGTTGCAATTAGAACCTAAAAGGAAATTCTTTAAGGGAACTTGCAAGTATTGCAAGAAGTACAGTCATAAAGTGGAGACTTGTTTTATCCTTAAGAATAAGAATAAGAATGAGAAACAAGGGATTCACAAGCCTTTGGAAACCAAGTGATTTTGAATCCAAGATTGTGATGGGAGATGGAGCTAGAGCATTTGTAGAAGAAATAGGAGTGGTATCTTTATGTTTGCCTTCTGGACATGTTTTGTTGTTAAAAGACGTGGTCTATGTACCTTCTATGAGAAGGAATTTGATTTCAGTTTCAGCTTTAGATAATTATGGCTAAACTTTTGAATTCGGCAATGGAAATTTTGTTATTTATTCTAATTCTATTGCAGTTGGTTCAGGAGTTTTGTGTGATGGGCTATATAAGTTGAATCGAATGATATGTCTGTTAATTCTACTATTGGATATAAGCGTAGTAGGATTGATGAGAACTCTTCTATGTTATGGCATAGGCGTTTGGGGCATATCTCTAGACCTCGTATTGAGAGATTAGTTAAACAAAACATTCTACATGATCTAGATTTCTCTGATTTTGATACTTGTGTTGATTGTATTAAAGGAAAACTTACTGCCAAAGTTAGAAATCAAGGAGCTAATAGATGTGTTGAAGTGTTGGAACTGATTCACACTGATATGTGTGGACCTATTACACCTACTGCTATGGGTGGATATAGGTATTTCATCACTTTCATAGATGATTTTTCCAGATTCGGCTGGATAGATCTTCTCCATGAAAAATCTAGTTCCTTGGATGCTTTTAAATCCTTTAAAAATGCTATTGAATTGAAGACAGGTAAGAAGATCAAATGTGTGAGATCTGATAGAGGAGGTGAGTATTATGGCAGGTATGATGAATCTGGAAGAAACCCAGGACCTTTTGCTAAATTTCTTGAAGGATGTGGGATTGAAGCTCAATATACAATGCCAGGTACTCCTCAGCAGAATGGTGTTGCAGAAAGAAGAAATCGCACTCTTATGGATATGGTGAGATGTATGATGAGTCATTCTACCTTACCAGATTTTCTTTGGGGAGATGCTTTAAGGACTGCTGTGTATATTCTAAATCAAGTACCCAGTAAATCTGTGCCAAAAACTCCTTATGAGTTGATGTCTGGAAAGAAACCGAGCTTGAGACATTTCCATGTATGGGGTTGTAAGGCAGAAGTTAGGCCTTACAATCCTCAGTTGAAGAAGCTTGATCTTAAGACTGTTAGCAGATTCTTTATTGGCTATTGTGTGGGATCTCGAGGCAGCAGATTCTATTGTCCTTCTCACTCCATGCGAGTTATTGAATCTGATCGTGCTATATTCTTTGAGGATGACTTGGATAGTGGGAGTAGTAGTACACCACGACCAGTTATTCTTAGAGAAGATCGGGTTGTTATCCCTACACCAATTGTTTCTTTTCCAGCAGATGTCATGCTTCCTGATGTTCGTGATAATATTCAAATTCTTCCAGAACATGATGGTGTTGCAGCACCACTGATAGATCAACAGGAACATGATAATGTTGTTGAAGAAATTCCATTAAGGAGATCTCAGAGAGTTCGCAGGTCTACCATCTCCAATGATTATGTCGTGTATCTTCAAGAACATGAGTTTGATCTTAATGATATTGATGACCTTATCTCTTTTGAGGAAGCTATGTCTAGCTCACATGCTTCTAGTTGGTTTGATGCTATGCATGATGAATTAGTTTCTATGTCTCAAAATGATGTTTGGGATCTTGAAGAATTACCAGTTGGTTGCAAACCAGTTGGGTGTAAATGGGTTTTCAAGACCAAGCGTAGTCCAAATGGTAAAGTTGAGAGGTACAAAGCTAGACTAGTAGCAAAAGGCTATAGTCAAAGAGAGGGCATTGATTATAAGGAGACATTTTCACCGGTCTCTACTAAAGATGCTTTTCGAGTTGTTATGGCTTTGGTAGCTCATTTTGATTTAGAACTTCACCAGATGGATGTTAAAACAACTTTTCTAAATGGAGATCTTGTTGAAGACGTCTACATGGTTCAGCCTGATGGTTTTGCTGAAAAGGGCAAAGAGCACTTAGTTTGCAAACTAAAGAAGTCCATTTATGGACTAAAAAACAGCTTCTAGACGTTGGTATTTGAAATTTGATCATGTGGTCACTTCTCTTGGTTTCAAGGAAAATGCTTCAGATCAGTGCATTTACTTGAAAGTTAGTGGGAGCTATTTCATCATTCTTGTTCTATATGTTGATGATATTCTTCTTGCTAGTAGTAGTGTTAAACTCTTGACTGAGACAAAATCGATGTTGAGTAGCCACTTTGATATGAAAGACCTGGGTGATGCTTCTGTTGTTCTAGGCATCCAAATTTATCGAGATAGGTCACGTGGTACTCTTGGATTGTCTCAAAGAGGATATATTAAAAGGATCCTCAAACGGTTTAACATGTATTCTTGCTCCCCATGTGCTGCACCTGTTCAAAAGGGTGATAAACTTTCCAAATCTCAGTGTCCTCAAAATGATACAGAAAAGATTGAAATGATAAATGTCCCATATGCTTCCGCTGTTGGCAGTTTAATGTATGCTCAAGTTTGTACTCGTCCCGATATTGCTTTTGCAGTTAATGCTTTAGGGAGATACTTGAGCGACCCAGGTTTGGGTCATTGGAAAGCCGTAAAGAAGGTCATGAGATATTTGCAGGGCACTAAAGATTATATGTTGACCTATAAGAAGTCTGATCAACTTCAGGTCATTGGTTATTCAGATTCTGATTATGCAGGTTGCCCTGACGACCGAAAATCTACTTCCGGCTTTATTTTTATGATGGCAGAAGGAGCTATTTCTTGGAAGAGTATTAAACAGACTCTTACAGCTACTTCTACCATGGAAGCAGAGTATGTCGCTTGTTATGAAGCCACCTGTCAAGCCATATGGTTGAGAAATTTAATCTTTGGCTTTCATATTGTAGAGAGTATATCTAGACCTCTTGTGATATATTGCGACAATACTGCTGCTGTTCATTTCTCTCAAAACAACAGAAGTTCTTCTCGATCAAAGCATTTTGATATAAAATATCTGTTTGTTAGAGAGAAAATTCTAGAGTTTCAGACTCGTATTGAGCATATTGCTACAGAAAACATGTTAGCAGATCCACTAACCAAAGGCTTAACAATTGGAGTTTTTCAGAATCATGTAACTCATATGGGTTTAGTTAAGTCTTTTGATGTTTTGGGTTAGTGGGAGTCTGAAATTATGAGATATGAATCATGCTCTCTCTCTTATCATATCTCTTGATGCATTTTTTTAAAATGCTGAGACTATCCTTTGGAATTGCATATTTGTCTTATTTAATTATGCTTTTCCATTATCCATATTTAGTTTCTATGAAATATAAGCACATGAATATATATATCCCTATCGGATATTATTATTCTTTCTGTAGTGCTCAATCTTAACATTTCATAGATTATTGGATGATATTTGCTTTGGGTCATAATTGATATTATAGTTTATAATAATACTTCTTCTCTCTGATATTGACTAATGTTATCCAAGTGGGAGAATGTTGTATTTATTAAATACAATTAAGTATTGGATTAACATTAATCAATTATTATGTTGTATTATTAATATATCAATTATGTATCTATAATATCATATATATGGATATTGCAATTGGGTGATTAATATGAATGACCTATGATGGGCTAGGTTATTCTTTAGTAAAGCCCATTGAGCAGTCTCTCCTCTTAGCTGATGGGAATAGGAACCATGCCCCATCATTGGTTTCTATATAAGAGGTAGTAACCTCTCTTCTCTATACAACACACAACATCTAGCCCCCATCAGTAATAGGAGGAGTTCACTCTCAATTCTCTCCTCTCTCTCTTGCAAGATCAAGCCAAGTAAGATCAAGAAGAAGGATCATGGATCCAACAACAATTCCAGGTTCTATTTTTACTTGTTTTAGTTAAATCAAACATGCTATATTATTATCTTAAATATGATCAATTCTGTTTTATGGTTGTTTAATTTCCATCAAAAATCGCCCAAATTTCATGGTGGCTTAAGATTATATTGATGTTTAAAGAATCTTCTAATCGAAGATTAAATTTGGCACCCAAAAAGAAATGCTTCAAAGCAAGCTAAGAGAACAATTGGTGTTGATGGTGCAACCTCATAGTGCTCCTCTATATATATAAGAAAGTAAGAAATGAATTGGGAAGCTGGCTCGGTCGCTATTATCTGCTACAGCGCGTTGTTGCCATGAGTTGATGGCGCGGTCGGAGTTGACTAGGTGACCCGTGACCAATTCTCTATAGCTTGCCAGAACATATAGCCACTACGGCAATTTGTTAGATACTTAGATTAATTCAATTTTTCCTTGTTGAAAGTTGAATTTTATTTGTTCTTTGGATTCTTTGCATTGATTGATATGTAGAAAAAGTTTTCTTTCTTTTCCCATTTCTATCTATATATCTGAATCATGAATATTAGGGCTGTGCGTAAAAATCAAATGAACCAAACTGATCCATGAATCAACTGAATTATTCTTAAAATAATTTGAACCAGTTTTATTTTATAAAAACTTGAATCGATTTATTTTATTAAATGATCCGGTTAACCATTTATATTTTTAATTCAGATAACCACATTATCACTGAACCAATCCATTTCATATATTAGAAAACTAACAAACGAAACCATATTCGTCTCTCCACTTCCACTGTAATTTTCATAAATTCATCTCTAACTTTATGAATCCTAACCCCCAAATCACTGAACCCTAACCCCAAATCGTGCACCACGGCTTCCTTAATCAGCGACATATTCAACCTTTTGCGTGGAGAGACCAAATCGTAGTCACGTTTCAGGATCGAGGGTATTGTGAGATTTGGAGGGATTGGCAGCGGGACTGCAGAGGACTCAGACAAAAGGGTGGTGTTAGGTTTCTACTGGGTTTGGGTAGACTCAGACAAGGTGAATAGGCCGAAACCGCACTCGACAACCTGTAAGCATTTCAGTTTCACTAAGGGTAACATAATTGTTCTTTTGTTTCTACTATTGAATATTAAGTTAATTGTAATGGGATTCTATGATCTCTAGTTTTTTTTCATTTCAATTGGTGTATATCAATGATTCTGATGGCTCTGTATTGATTATTGCACCCCAATTTGAGTTAATTAATTCTATGGTATTGCTTGTTCATACATGAGTATTAGTTGCTTGATGAAATGCCTAGGCTAAGTTTATTTGTTCTGACGTTGATGGCCAGAAGAGTTTGTTTGACCTTTTCCTTTAAATGTTAATCTTATGATTGCTTATTAAATGTTAACCATTCTTAGTTTCTGTGTTCTGAAAGGTTTTGTTTTAGGGCCTGTGAGTTCTGTGAGCTAAAATGTTCAATGTAGGCCTAGGAATTGACTCTATAATGCACATTGGCTGCTTATTTTTCATTCACAACTATTGTTTGGTTCTAAAATATGCCTAGCAAAATTATCTCGTATGAAATTTAGAAGTTGATTGAATATGGTACAAAATTTGTACAAGTTGAACTCTCTTATAGATGATTTCGTGCTGGAATAAATTGACTGATGGACTGATAAAAAGTTGCATGAATGGATTCAAGTGCATTCTGTACTAGCTGGCAATTACTTCTATTCAAATTTATTTTTAAATTTTGAACATTGGCGCTGAAATTGCATATTGCCAAATATGTTAGGTGAAGATAAGAATAAAAATTGCACAATAGTTACTTTTTTTAGATTCTTATTAGTATTTGGTGAATGTTCTAAATTCCTAATTGTTATTTGAGAATGATTATATTTGCTTCATCTCGTGAAGTTTCTAGGCTATAGACTAGATGGTGGCACCCCATTTCTTGAGTTTAAGCAGTTTAAAATATCTGAGAAGTTGGCCAGCCTTGGCATGGGGTATTTGGGATTAGCTTAAAGCTAATTACATATATCATCTATTGTACCCTTGTGAACATTCATAATTCAACAATATGATTCATCATATGTTTAGTTTAGATATAAACATTTAAAGTCTCATCAACTTATGCATCTTAATAGCTTGCTCATTGATCAGCGTGTAGCACTATATCTTTATACTTGTAATATTTAGATATCTTGTTTCAACTATGTTAGACAACAACACTGAGTTGTTGTCTTGATTTCTAAATGGCAAAGGCATCTGACATCTTCATCTTCATTTTGTAATATAGAAACAAGTTAGGTGAAAGTTCATTCATCAGAGACATCTGACTTGGATTTATGTTGTGGTACTTACGTATAGTGCAGTGATTGATTCAATTGTGCTTTGATTTGGACAACTGTGTTGTTAATCATTCTTATAATAATGTTGATGCCTGGTGGTTATGGAGTGGCTACTGGAGGACCTTTGGCCTGGGGTCTTTGATGAAATGAGTCCTAGTCAGTCATACTGTGATGAATATTTCAAATATTAGAAAAATAGAAATCTGATAAGATTAAGTAGCATGTCGAGGGTTTAGTCAAAGATGAAATTGCTTTGAAGATTAAAAGTACCATATGCAACTTTATTTATTTAGATATCAAGGGGTGGTGACTCTGATTCAAGTAGATATCAAAGGATTAATAGATTCCTGCATTGGCAATTCGAAGTGGCAATGGTTTACTGCTTAAAGGAGGAAAGTTCAAACCGGTTCAGCATTTGAACTGGTTTTTGAACCAGTTGATAGTTGGTTTTTTTTAAACTAGTTTTTTAAAATGCAAACCGATTCAGAACCGGTTCAGAACCAGTTCTAAATTCAAACAGAACTGGTTCTAAATCCAAATCGATTTTGAATCGGTTTTAAATCTAAATCGATTCTGAACTGGTTTTGAACCGATTCTAAACCGGTTCACTGAATCAAAACCGATTCGATCCTGAAGAAAACCGGCTTGATTTTTTGAACCGAACCATTTTTTTGGTTCAATTCGGTTCAATTCAATTTTTTATGCCAAACCAAACCATGTCCACCCCTAATAAATACGACTTGTTGCACTTTCACATGTCTTCCCTACTTTACACACTATCATTAACATTTGTAAGCTTCATTGAAAGAGACCTTGTCGGCTTCTCCTTCTCTTGTTACGTTCATGGTTTAACAAACTTGACCAAAACGAACTTGCAAATATTCATCTACAGTTCGTCATTTTTGTGCTTGAATTTGGCCAAGATAGTATCTCAAGTGATATTTTGATTAGTCCGTTTCTCTGCTGGTATGGGCTAAGCCAAACTATTAATATGAACTAATAAAATTTAAATTTTCTCCTAAATTAATTTAATAAACATTTTGAAGATATTAATTAAAAATTAAACTTGTGATGCATATGAAAGTTACACCGAGATTTAAAAAAAAATTACACCATATGGTACTCATTTTCACTGCTTTTTTACATTGTTTAGCCAACTCTTTTATTTGGTTTACAATTTTTTTTTGGTCAAACCCAAGTTAAAATTTAAATGCATACACGTTGTAAAGCATGGTGTACTATTGATTATAAAAAAAACTAGCAAAAACCATATGCATTGCACGAATTTTTTAAAATTTAGATAGAATTGATATAAATATGAAGTAAAAGAGAAAAATATATAAAATTATAAAAAGTATATGCATAATTAATTTATTATTCAAATAGAATATAAAAAATATAAATAAAAATAAAAATATTTAAAATTAAAAAATATATACATAATTAATTTAAAAGATAATTCGAATTTAAAGTTTAAAAAAAAGTTAAGAATGACATGTGCCATTTTTGAAAGGAAAGTAACTTAAGATATTAAGTCACTCTAAAAAAAACATATTTTAAATTTTTACATAGGGATAGATATTTGTAAGTCATTCATAAGAAATTAAAGAAGTAAATTTTCATGATAAAATAACAAATTAAATTAATAGATAATATTTTACAAATTGATTACAAAAAATAACAAGAAAAATATTGTAAATGACCTCAACTTTAAAACTTACCAACTAAGAATGACCAAGTAAGAACCTCCAATTTAATAACAAATATTTTAATAATATTTATCAATTAGAAATTTTTTAAGATATATATGTTATGTATTTTGTTCATATTATAAATTATTAGCGACCAATTAAGTCGATCGCTAACTTTAGTGATCAAATTAAAAACTAAAAAATAAAAATAAAATTGATCACTAATTTCAATTGAATGATAATACCTCTTTTTTTAATTTTAAGCTGTTATAATTTATTTTTTATTTTTTAATTATAACTAGCCATCGAATTTTTGGTTACTAATGCATAATTAATTTTTTAAAATTAAAGATTGTATTGCGTATTTTTTATAGTGTTTTTAACTTTTAATTATTAATATAGTAATTTTAATGACCAAAAATTTCGTTGCTAATATTTTCAAATTTTTTATTTTTTAAATAATTATTCGTAATAGGAAAAAAATAAAATTATCCATTTATTGATCAATTTAAGGTATATTTTTTTTATTTTTTTAATCACAAAATCAGTCTCTAATAAGTTGCTAAATAATTTAGTTATCAATTTCTTTTTATTAAAACTTTCTTCTTCTTTTTATTTAAGTCGCTATTGTCGCAAATTATTTTTGATCACTAAATCGATTATTAAAAAATAATTCTCTAACGATGTCTAAACTCTGTAAGCTTGAAAGACAATAATACAATATCATGACAAAGCTCATCCACTAATTGTTCAAAGATCTTCATATGTTTGAAATTCTATATCCCACTATGATAGTATCGATATTTTCAATATGCAGATAAATATTTAAATACATGGTACGTATAATTTATAGATTTTTGTTTTAATCTCTTTAAAAGGTCAACCCCACAACGTATTGTAGAGATCGACTATTACAAAAGGATAACCAATATAATACTTCACTCAAAATGTGAAAGTCATTAATGGCTCAACGAATATAACTTATTTTCTTGTAGAGCTTTCTCAAGTCTTTATTCTAGGAAGCTAACTAAAGCCTCAGAACATAACCCATGGATGCATTGTCATATAGGAGTATTTATTTCAATGCTCTTGCTGCATTGTTTGTGATCGATAATTTTGACTCCGTACATGAGTTTCCTTATTTAAGATATATTCAAAAGAAAATGTTGACATTTGAAAAGCCCCCTTACCTGTGAACTGGCAACCAGCAAACAAAGGAGAATAGGTCACAATTGTCAAAAGGATTCATAGTTCCAACGCCTTCAACTTTAGCAAGCCTTTGCACCGCGTTGTAGCTGATATTAGTGACTATGACAAATTCTCACACACAACCAAATATCCTATAAATTGATGAGCACTCAGAGCTTTTCTCCATCAACTTCATATTCATTCTCTTACTTGTTACGAATTCTTTCTTTCTCTGGCGTGTTAAGTTAAATATATTTAGTGTGTTGTAACCTTTGAACCAACGCGATATTCATGGCTTTTAGCATTTCAAGTATCACTACTTTTGCTGTCATATTGGCGCTGTTAGGCACAATGTGTGAAGCACAGTTGTCTTCAACGTTCTATGACAGTACATGCCCGAATGCACTTAGCACCATCAGAACTGTGATTCGTAGTGCAGTATCTAAGGAACACCGAATGGCTGCATCTCTCATTCGCCTTCATTTCCATGACTGCTTTGTTCAGGTACATTGTTGATTTCTTAATCATGTATGATTTAATTAAAGCTTAAAACCATGTTAGAGAGTTAGTATAATCATAACAGTTGAGGATATATTTATTTGCAGGGTTGTGATGCATCAATTTTGCTAGATGATAGCCCCTCTATTGAGAGCGAAAAAACTGCAAATCCTAATGATAAGTCAATAAGGGGATATAACATCATTGATCAAGCTAAATCTGAGGTAGAGAAGGTATGCCCCGGAGTTGTGTCATGTGCAGACATTGTAGCAGTAGCAGCACGTGATGCATCATTCGCTGTAAGTATATATGCGTAATAACCTATATATGCTTGATATATATTTATAACTTAACATGCAAAATCATATATACTTATCGACAGAACTTGGCTCCAATCTTGATTAGAGTGACTCTCTCTAACTTCATCTAATTTGTTGTTATCATGTTACTTACAATCTCATTTAATTAAATTTAAATTTCATATTTGAATAATAACGGATAACAGATTAGATGAGATTAATGGGAGGGTTGCAATCAAATTTTTTCCTATACTTATATAGTAATGTTGTATCATGCAATTTTTTTTACTTGATAAGGTGGGTGGTCCATCATGGACTGTGAAGCTTGGACGGAGAGATTCTAACACCGCAAGTAAAAGTTTGGCTAATAGTGACCTTCCACGTTTCACTGACGATCTTGAAACTCTTATTTCTCGTTTCAATAAGAAAGGGCTCAGTGCAAGAGACATGGTCACTCTATCTGGTATTTAATTAATCAAACTGATTGCTAACATCCTCAAGCCTCACAAAGTTTAAAACATATGCATGTTTTATGTATTTACAAACCTTTCAATTAATGCAAATATTTTCACTTAATACATGCAGGTGCCCACACAATCGGACAAGCTCAATGCACCACATTTCGGGGCAGAATATACAACAATGCCACTGACATAGATGCTGGATTTGCTAGCACTCGCCAACGTGGTTGTCCATCCCTGAGTAACCCTGATAACGATTCGAAGTTGGCACCACTAGACTTGGTCACGCCCAATTCTTTTGACAACAACTACTTCAAGAATTTAGTTCAAAAGAAGGGTCTTCTTCAAACAGATCAAGTTCTATTTAGTGGAGGATCTACAGCTACTATTGTATCCGAATATAGCAAAAATCCTACAACTTTTAAGTCCGACTTTGCTGCTGCCATGATAAAGATGGGAGATATTGAACCGTTAATCGGGTCATCTGGGATGATAAGAAGGATTTGCAGTACTATCAACTAAGTTCTTCAACATCAATAGCCATTTTGTTGTTTTAAATTTCATAAAAAAAAAATTCCATCTAATAAGTGTTATATATTCTTATCAATTCATTTAATTGTATGTAGTCTCTATGTTAGTCTGTTTCATTGATCAAGAAATTGTAAGTTTGGTTTGTTTCTTGAAATTTATTTGTTCTTTCGCACAAAGTCTTGATTACAATCCGTATGTATTTAATTTGGTTTCTGAATTGACCATATGAGAATGATATTTTCAGAATGTTTAAAATTATATTTTTTTTGCAAATTGTCAAGATTTAGCAACTTGTAAATCATTCTGCCACTACGGTTACAACTCACAAGTCACAACTATCTCCATAAGAAGCTTAAAAGTGGTCATTTGTGTCAATGTATTTACGTTGTTAGTCAAGAACTCAAGATACTGTTGAACATATATTTAAGATGTCTAAACTCAGTTACCATTTAGATCAATGTTATGTTAGTCAGTATTTTTTGTAAATTAATATTTTTAAGTAAAATCATAATAGAAAAAATATTCACTCAAAAATGGAAAAAAAATATAATAGAGAGGATATGTTAATTATCATTAAAAATATTTTTCTAAAAAATTACTAAGTACATGTTTGGTTTTGCTTTTATATGTCATCCAACAACTTTTACTTTACACAAAAGCTGTTGCAACCATTTGTGGATAGGGTGAGTAAAAGTTGTTAATATAATTTTTTTAGCAACAACAACCTTTTTTCAAAAACTATTAATGTGAGCATTATTTACAAATGTTGTTGAGATTATTTTTACTTTAAAATATAAATATCATTTTGTCTTCAATCAAATAATTTTTTTAATCAATGAATATCATGGATTTTCTCATTTTGAAAATAGGTAATATTAAACTACATATTTTTATATTATTATATTTATTCATGAATTTGTTTAGAGTTACATAAATATTTCTTAATACAAACTCATATATAATTTTATATATTTTTTAAAAACAATTGTCTCTCTAATATTTTTATTTTAAAAGGTCATAAAATTTAAATTATACTAGCTCCTCCCAAAAATATAAAATTTATTCTCACCAAAGATAGAGGACTCGAGTTTAACTCCCCACTCGCTCAAAAATATAAAATCCTTTCAGCTGTGAAAATAGTTGACAAATTTGTAATGACGTATGACACGTATATAAATGTATGTGAGAAGTATTATTGCTGAGAAAAGTGTTATTTAAGGTTAGAAGTCAAGTAGTTAGATGTGTTTAAAGGGATATTTGGGCTAGCTATACTGCAAGCAGAGGCACCTACCTGCCTACGTACCTACATTATAATTCAAATCTTATTTTTGACTATGACTAAGAAACATTCTGCACGATACACGGCTCAGAGTAAATAATTTGATGTGGCATATCTTCAGCTTCATACAGTTGCAGCACGGTATCATCGCCCCTCAAGCATAGAATACAGTTTACACATTGGCACGTCAAAACGTGAGAACCTCTTCCTAGTGTAATAGTGTATCATTAATTTGTCAACCGAACGTGATGGCAACCACATAATCGTAAAGCCTTTATTTCTTTCTTCTTCTTATTATATAAGAACTTGTATTGCAGTTCATGCATAAGGGAAAACTTAATATATTTGGTCACATTTTCTGATTTCCCAGAGAGGCTGCAAAATAAACCATCATGAAGAACCTGGACATATCTTTGTGCATGCTTCTCATAGCACTGGTGCGCTTAGGGGCAAGCGTACCCTCGGGCTTCAACTATGGTGATGCCCTTGACAAAAGCTTGATGTTCTTTGAAGCACAGAGGTCTGGTAAATTACCATTGCAGCAGCGAATCAAGTGGCGTGGTGATTCTGGTCTCAAAGATGGATTTCAGCAAGGAGTGAGTCCATTGGAAGATAAAAAGTGGATAAATTCATATTCCCCGTGGATTTCATTGTCCTTGATATGGAGGAAGATAAAAAGGTCCCTCTCATCATTGGAAGACCATTCTTGGCAACTGGAAGAACTCTCATTGATGTTCAGAAAGGGGAGCTCACCATGAAAGTGCAAGATCAAGAGGTAACTTTTAATATTTCAAAGCAATGGAATTGCCTCAAAATCTTGAAGAAAGCTCGTATGTAAATGTGCTTGATGAGAAGAGATCTAATGTATCCTATGCAAGAGTCCCATGTGAACCTCTTGAAGCTTCATTGATATTTATATGTGAAAGGGAAGACGAGGAACTAAGAGAGCTCACATTATTACCTTCTCATTTGCGCGATGTTGAACTTGGTGACAAAGCTACATCTCTGGGTTATCATTATAGAGAAAGTCCAGCCTAGGACTATAAACGTGACACTTCTTGGGAGGCAACCCAAGTTCTTTACCTTATCTTTATTTAGCTTATTTTGTTTTTGCATTCATAGTATAGTTTTCTATCTTCTTTTGATTTAATTGGGTAGTTGATTATATTGCAGATTCATAATTTTTTGATTTGATTGAAGTTTTCATTTATTTTGTTTTCTTATTCTCGTATGAAGTTTGTGTTTTTTGATAGAATTTGGGGCTGTGATGAGAATTGCATATAGCTTGAGTAAAATGTTGTCATATTTTTTTTAGGTGATACAGGAGGCCGCGGCATACGAAAGTTTTGTGATGCGGCTCTCAACTCGCAGGCTATTTTCACTGATAGAACAGAGAGTCAGAGGTTGCGGCATCAAAAAGTTTTGTGTTGCGGCTCCCCTTAGCCAGTAAGTGTCACGGCTTCATTTTGACAAATAAGTGTCGCGACATCTCAAAAATTGAGTGCCGCGTATATAGTAACAGGTGCAATTAAATTCAATTGATTTGAATTCGTAAAAAAAAATTCAAAAAAAAATTCAAAAAAAAAACATTGTGCCATATTGTGCCGCAGCATCACATAAGTGAATGTCGCATGAACAGTGCCTCTATTTTGTAATTTCCAATAATTCAAATTGAGTTTTCAAAAAAAAATTGAAATCTAATTTCAAATTCCAGTCATGGCCCCACTCCGTTAAATTGCCATCTTTATTCTCCTTATTCTCATCTTTTCTCTTCTAGAACGTCTCATTCTCCATATCTCCTGATTCTTTCATTTTCTTCCCTCTCTCTCACAGAACGTTGCCTCTATTTCCTCTATTTTCTTTCTTTCTTGTTCCACTCATCTTCCACTCCCGTTGATTCTGGTAAGGCTTCACCCTTTTCTCTTGTTTTTTTTTCTTCATAAAAAGCTTTGTTTAGTTTATGATTGGCTAAAAAAAAATTGAAATTTGAATTTATGGTTGGGCCCATGCCCATACCGCCCGTTTTATGTGGCTGTGCTTCTCTTTATCAAAGCAAAAAGCTACTTAATTTCATTCATCTTCATCTTCTCGTTTCACAAGTGGGGTCGTGGTAGGGTTCTCATTTTGCTTCCATTGCTTCCATTTTTGTGTTTCCTAGTAAGTTTTTTTTTCTTTGGCTTTTCCTTATTAAAAGGGTGTGTTTCTTGTTTAAAAAAAAATCTCCTCCTTAGAGATTTGCTCACCCACGTACCGTGATCTGAGTTGCAAAAGTTTCCCATTCTAAAAAAAAAATCTCGTTTATGCTGCTTTTTTTTAACAAAAAGAATTTTAATTTTACAGGTTGTGTCGTGAGTAGGCACGTGTTCGTTGATTTAAAAAAAAAAGGATGTTGTTGCCTTGATTTTGTGCATGGCTTTAGTGGATTTATTTTGATTGGCAACCATGTAAGATGATGCATGCTATGATTTATCTGTTTGGATGTTGATGTTTGGATATTGTTTATGCTAATCTTGACTTAGGCTCAATTATGACTGATTGTGCAAATTTTGGATTGGGTGTTTGTTTTGATATTCAAGTCTAAGTACAGTAGAGCACGTAGTCGTTGTAGCTATGCTTTTGTTTTGTCTACCATGTTATAAAAAGAAAAAAAAATATGTAGATCAATTCTGTTTGATGTGATGTTAGCATGCATTTTTCATTTGCATATTAGTATATTTTGTCATTCTCATATTTATGACTCATTCATGCAAGTGCTGTGATCTGATAACTGCATTTCACCATCCCTGCAATTACCTTTTGATGTTTAAATTTTTCTTATTCTTTTGATCTTCATTGGCAAGTTTAATGGCACTCAAGAGCAAAAGTTCCCAAGGGTAATTCTTTCAGGCGGAGCACAGTGGAACACCTATGGATCAATTTCCAATTTACATGCCTCTGCGACATGATGTCGATCTTGAGGATGTAGCTGCTTGATGTCCTTCTTTAAGGTTGTTTCTATCTTTGTCCTCTTTTTAATTTCAGTTGTATCCAACATTGGGGACAATGTTATGTTTAGGTTTGGGGGTGATTGGGTTGTTGCATATTAGTGCATGTTTTGTGTGTTTTATTGAAATATTTGATGTCACCGATGTATGTAAAAAAAAATGCTTGATTGTTGATGTGGCTGATTAGATCTATGATATATTCGCCTTTGGTTTAATTGTTGATTTTGGGATTGATGCATGCCATTTGAAATTCAATTGAGCCTTAGTGCTTTGTTGGTATATAAATGCATTTCCCTTTGCTTGATTGAAAATCTTGGATTAAAAATAGTTGTGCACATTTAAAGAAGTTTGTGATTTGCTCTGTTGTGATGAAGATTTGGTTTCTAAATGAATGTATGACTCTCTTGAGGCGAAATTCTAGGCTGAGCATGTTTGATGAAATGATTAGGGCATTATTTGGATTGGTTGAGCCTTTCAAGCCTACCCATGTATGCATGAATATCCCTAGTACCTATTTTAAAGCCTTGTGAATGTCTTGGTCTTTATGTTTTATTCTTTACCCACATCATCCTTACCTGTTTGCCCTGATTTATTGTTTATCCACCATTGCCTATGTTGGGAGCATATCTTGCAAAAGTTTATTTGAGTCTAATGAAACAAGGGTGTGCTGCTATGGTCATGTCTTAGAACCCAACAGAATTGTGTTTTGAAACAAAGAAAATAAAAAAATAAAAAAATGGAAAAGTATAAAAAAAAGAGGGTTCCTGGTGCTAATGGTTCTTTGTGCTTGAAAATAAGCTTTTGGGTTCTTGACTTGTGCTAGAAAGTGTACCTTGTGTGTAATGGTTGTTTGGCTTATTTAAGTCTTTTGCAAGTTTATGTGTTCCAATATTTGTTCTATCATTCCTTTCATTTCTTTACCCATTACCCTGGCCTTACATTACAAGCTTGAAAGTCCCCCTTGATCATTAATCATGTTTGTCCTACATTAGTGGAGAGAGAGATGAAAGACCATTTTGAAGAAATTTGAGTTGGAATTGCTTGGGTATCCTCATGAGTTTTCTTGGATGTGCATGCTAGAGATAGGAAAAAAGTCCTTAATCATCTTTTGGGAAATCTTTTACATAAAAATTGAAGCATGACAGCATGAACTGAAGATTAGATGGCGTGTATGCTTGACTTTGAATCAACTTTAAATCATTAAATATGAGATCGAGCGTGATGCCACATTATCTTGAGCATTTTGAGAATCAGAATTGTTGGGATTTGTGTGTGAATGTATAGATGTTTGATGCTGAGAATGAGAAGTTAAGGCAATCTTGTTTTGTTTTACTTGGGACTAACAAAATCATAAGTTTGGGGGTGTAATAACTCTATGAAATAAAGTTATTACGCAAGCATTTTCTAATGCATTTATACGCTAGTTCCTTGAGTTTTATCATGTTTTCATTCAATCCTTGATAAAAAAAAATGTATAAGAATGTTGGTACATACATCTGTATAAATTGAAATACACATACTTACTTTTCCTGTAAATGATTGACTAATTTGGTTTTTGCTAATTTCAGGAGCTTTAGAAGTGGTAAGAGAGCTTAAGGGAGCAAGATGGATGAAAGCATGAGCTAACAATGAAGCAAAGTGGAGATCAAAACAATGGGGGCATTTCTGAAAATTAGAAACCCTCGTGTTTACATAAATGTCGTGGCACAAATTTAGTGAAGTGTCGGGGCACAAATTTAGGAAAGTGTCGCAGCACTCTTGGAAAGAAAACAAAGTTACGTAGCCAATGAAATTGGAGGGGCATTTTTGGCGTGAGTGATCTTTTGGAAATTTAGGAGGAGGACCTAAATTTGCTAGAGGGCGGCGTAGCAAAGGATGATCTTTGATCCTTGGCATTCTGGGGGGAGAAAAAGAAGGGAACGTCCTGGAGGAGAGCTCTCGAGGAGGTGAAAAGCTAGAGAGACTGGACACAACACCTCTCTTTCATTGTGGAACCTAGTTTCTTCTATATCTTCTTTTTATTTTTCTTTTATCATGGCTATGTTCTCTCTCTTGAGTTTGTTTACATTGAAACCATGATGTTCGAATTTTCTTTTCTAGGGTTCTAATGAATCTTATTATGTAAGTTGAATTGATTGTAATCATTTTCTGCTCTTAAGATTATTTTGGTTATGAATTCCTAATTTTATGCTTAATGCTCACAATTGATTGGCCATTATTTGTGTTGTTTTGGTGAATCCATTGAACTAGACTTAGTGATTTGGATGTTGGACCATGAGATTAGGAATTGTATGTTCAATTATATTCAATTGTATGGATGAATTGATTAGCTAATAGGATAGAAGTATACCTATTGGTCATGCATAGCAAGTGTTTGATATTTGTTCTTAATGCATGGAATTTTGTCAATTCACATAGAAATATAGTGTTTTGATTAAAGTCCATAGGTTTACAAGGCCATCGAAAGAGGTTTGTAAATACTTGAACACGTTGGCTAACATAATCAATTTATTGATCAAGAGTAATGAAAGGATTACATGAAATCAAATGAAATAATAAGTGAAGTTAGACCCTAGATTCCCAAACCATTGTTCCTTCTCTGCTTATTTTTATTCTGTTTTGGAATTGTTATTTTAATTCGTTTTACTTTTTAATCACTCAATTCAACTCGATTGCCTGGAATAGAGAACAAGTTGTAATCGGTTAATACTTGGCATAGATTTTTAACACAGTCCTCGTGGGAACGATACTCGAATATTCACTCTTATTACTGGTCGATACGTGCGTTTGTGTAATCTGGCAAATGGGCAACAACAGCACCTTAGCTTTATTTTTCTCCCACACATGTACACCATGCTTAACTGCACATTTGGAGAAACTTTGCTGCAATAAGAAGGAATTTATCCTTTTGTGCCAGGCCCGTGGTGCCTGTTTTAACCCATATAAGACTTTCTTTAATCTATACACCATATCCTTACTTCCATCAATTACAAACCCATGTGGTTGTACAACATACACTTCCTCCTCTAGTGGCCCATTTAGAAAGACAGATTTGACATTAAGTTGAAACAGTGACCAACTCCTTCTACTTGCCAAAGCAATTACCAACCTGATAGTTTCAATTCTAGCCACTGGTGTAAACACTTTTGAATAGTCTAGACCAGCTCTTTGGAGAAATCCTTTTGCCACCAATCTTGCCTATATTTGGCAATTGATCATCTGGCTTTAACTTCATTTTGTAAACCCACTTTACAGCAATTGGATGCTTGTTGGAGGGGAGTTTAACAAGCTCCCAAGTTTGATTTTTCTCAATGGCTCTCTCAATTCCTCCCTCATGGCTTCTTTCCAGACTTCTTCTTTTATTGCATTTTCAAAATCAATAGGCTTTGCATCAACCAATAGAGTAAAGTGTACTAAATTCTCCTTTACTGCTACTGCACTATGAGAAAGCAGCTCAAAGTCAGCATATCTTGCTAGCATTTGTCTTGCTCTTTGTAGCTCTCCAGTTGTTTCACATTCTTCTTCACTAGTCTGACATTCATCAAGCATTGCTGAACTGTTGATCCAACCTTGCTGCACTTATTTCTCCAATCCCAGATTCTTGTCTCATCAATTATCACATCTCTGTTGTATGCAATTTTTTGAGTCAGTGGATTATACAACCTGTATGCTCTAGTAGGATGATATCCTACTAATATCACAGTCTCACTTTTATCCTGCAGCTTCTTTCTCTTCTCATTAGGAACATGTTTAAAGCATAATGACCCAAAAATTTTGAGATGCCTCACAGATGGTTTCTTGCTGGTCTAGAGTTCTTCAGGCACTTGTGACTTCAATTTCTTGGTTGGACACTTATTTAACACATAGGTGGTAGTAGAAACAGCCTCACCCCATAATGGATGTGGCAATTCCTTCTCTTTTAGCATGCTCATAGCCATATATTAGCACAGTTTTATTTCTCCTTTCAAGTAAACCATTATGTTGAGCCGTATAAGGTGCAATAATTTCATGTTGAATTCCATGTTTAACACAAAATGCCTCAAGATCATTAGATGTATATTCACCTCCCCCATCTATCCTAAGTATTTTGATAAAGTTCCCACTTTACTTCTCAGCCATTGCTTTAAATCTTTGAAATAACTCATACACTTTTCCCTTTGTTTTAAGTAGATACAACCACATCATTCTACTAAATTCATTAAAAAAGGAAACAAAGTATTTATTACCTCCAGATGAAGATGTTTCAAATGGACCACACACATCTGAATGCACAACACTAAGTAGATCAGTTGCTCTCATTGGCAGTTGTGATTTGAATAAATTTCTGGGTTGCTTGCTGACAATGCACCTTTCACACACCTTTCCTAGCACATTAATCTTAAGGAGGCCTTCCACCATGTATTTGCCTGCAAGTTGCTTCAAGTCTTTGAAATTTACATGTCCAAACCTCGAGTGCCAAAGCCAGCACTCATCATCAGTTTCTGTGGCAGCTAGACACTGAACTTCAGCAGTCTTTATATTAGTCTGAAATGTTCGATTCTTAGAAAGAGGAGCTCTCAGAATCTTCCTCTATTTAGAATCAAACATCTTTAAGCAATCTTGATGCAAGATCACTATAAAGCCCTTTTCTACCAATTGCCTAAGGCTCAGTAGATTACGCTTCATTTCTAGCACATACAGCACACTTTCAATCAGTGTTGTTCTCCCATCAGTTCTTTTGATTGCCACATTCCTAACTCCTTTATAGCCACTACTATCCTGTTGTCAGCAAACTTGATCGTGCTTCTTTTATTGCCATAAAAATCTGTCAACCATTCTTTATGACAAGTCATATGATTAGAACATCCTGTATCCAAATACCAGGACTTCAAATCAACATGATCATTGTTGGTAGTTACCATTAACAACACTGGATCTGAATCCGAGTCATCTTGGACCAAATATGCTTCATCATCACTACCTTTCTTTTGCACTCCTTTTCCACTTCTGCACTCACCTGCAAAATGCCCCGACTTTTGACAATTGAAGCATTGAATCTTTCTCTTGTCAAATATTTTCTTTCCTCCTTTTAGTTCTAGGGTTTCTTGTAGCCCTTCTATTCAAAGACTCAGGTTGATCATGATCAGACTGGAATTGTTCATGATTATTGGAAGATCCCCGATTGCCACCACCTTTGTAATACTTCACTTTTCCTTTCCCTTCCATCATTTTCTTCTGTCACCACCCTTTTGCTTTGTCATTTGTGCTTGCAGTGCTTGATCTGTGGGTTTCTTAGGATTCATCTCATTCATCCTTTATTCATGTGCCTCCAATGAGCCTTGGAGTTCTTCAACCTTCATAGTCTCAAGATTCTTTGATTCTTTAATAGCCACCACAATATAGTCAAATCTTAGGGACAAGGTGCGCATCACCTTTTTAATGATCATTTGCTCTGAGATCTTTTCCCCACACCCCTTCATCAAGTTTGCAAGACTCAACACCTTAGTAAAGTAATCTGAGACTTTATCAAGATTCTCCATTTGCTGCAATTCAAATTGCCTCCTTAACGTCTGAAGTCTAACCTTCTTGAGCTTGTCTCCTCCGGTATGGCTCTTCTCCAAGATGAAGCCTCCTTTGCTTTTTCAGCTGAAGCAATCTTCTCAAAATGGGCCGCATCAACACACTGATGTATCAGGAACATAGCCTTGCAATCTTTTTTCTTGACCTCCTTGTATGTAGCTCTTTGGGCATCTGTGAGGTTTTCACTCAACTCCTGATACCCATTAGTCACCACATCAAGCACATCTTGGAAGCCGAAGATCACCTTTATTTGCACACACCACTTATCCCAATTCATGCCATCAGGAATGGATAAGTTTCTTGGAAAATTCCCATTCGAACCAGCCATTGAATTCAACAACACGTGCAACATTCGACACTCACTGGTTTACAGGCCAAGATCGCTAAAGCTCTAAATACCAAATATGTTGGGGAAGGGAGAAAATTGGGAATACTTTTTAAACGAAAAGAGAATTTTATTCACTTATTCTCAATCACTAGTTGATTACACACATAGCACTCCTATTTATAGCACAACAAAGTAGTTATCCATTAACAAACTATTTTGTAACTAACTAACTCTATTTATACATTCTGAATTACAGCTTTAACATAGACTTGGTCATGCCCAATTCTTTTGACAACAACTACTTCAAGAATTTAGTTCAAAAGAAGGGCCTTCTTCAAACAGATCAAGTTCCATGTAGTGGAGGATCTACAGATACTATTGTATCAGAATATAGCAACAGTCCTACAACTTTTAAGTCCGACTTTGTTGCTGCCATGATAAAGATGGGAGATATTGAACAGTTAACTGGGTCATCTGGGATGATAAGAAGGATTTGTAGTACTATCAACTAAGTTCTTCAACATTAATAGCCATTTTGTTGTTTTGAATTTCATAAAAAGAAAATTCCATCTAATAAGTGTTATATATTCTTATCAATTCATTTAATTGTATGTAGCCTCTCTGTTAGTCTGTATCATTGATCAAGAAATTGTAAATTTGGTTTGTTTCTCGAAATTTATTTCTTCTTTCGCATAAAGTCTTGGTTACAATCCGTATGTATTTAATTTGGTTTCTGAATTGGCGGTATGAGAAAGAAATATTCAGAATGTTTAAAATTATATTTTTTTGCAAATTGTCAAGATTTAGCAACTTGTAAATCATTCTGCCACTACGATTACAACTCACAAGTCACAACTATCGCCATAACGAGTTTAAAAGCAGTCATTTGTGTCGATGTATTCATGTAGGTCGTCAAGAACTCAAGATATTGTTAAACACGTGTTTAAAACCCAGTTACGACACGGACCAATGCTATGTTGGTCAGCATTTTTTTTAAATTAATATTTTTAAGTAAAAACATAATAGAAAAAATATTCACTCAAAAATGGAAAAAAAATAATAGAAAGGATATGTTAAGTATCATTAAAAATATTTTTCTAAAAAATTACTAAGTACATGTGTGATTCGGCTTTTATATGTCATCCAACAACTTTTACTTTGCATAAAAGTTGTTACAACCATTTGTAACATGTTTGGGTAAGATGAGTAAAAGTTGTTGATATAATTTTTTTAAATCAACAACCTTTTTTCAAAAGCTGTTAATGTGAACATTATTTGCAAAAGCTGTTAAATTATTTTTATTTTAAAATATAAATATTATTTTATCTTTAATTAAATAATTTTTTTAATCAATTTATATTTTTTAAATAATTTAATGAATAAAAATAATTCTTTTTATACTATTTAAACAAAACAGATTATTTAAAATTATTTTTTAATTAATATATTTAAATATAAAATTAATTCTATTATAATCTATTATATTAATTATTGAAATAATCAAAATTTTATGAACTAAACACACACTAAGTTTCACAATACTCCACATATCTATGAATAAGGTCATGGATTTTCTCATTTTGAAAATAGGTAATATTAAACTACATATTTTTATATTTTTATATTTATTCATGAATTTGTTTAGAGTTACATAAATATTTCCTAATACAAACTCATATATAATTTTATATATTTTTTAAAAACAATTGTCTCTCTAATATTTTTATTTTAAAAGGTCATAAAATTTAAATTGTACTAACTCCTTCCAAAAATATAAAATCTATTCTCACCAAAGATAGAGGAATCGAGTTTAACTTCTCATTCTCCCAAAAATATAAAATCCTTTCAGCTGAGAAAATAGTTGACAAATTTGTGATGACGTATGACACGTATATAAATGTATGTGAGTGGTATTGTTGTTGTGAAAATTCAACTCTCCAAAAGTGTTATTTAAGGTTAGAAGTCAAGTGGATAGATGTGTTTGAAGGGATATTTGGACTAGCTATATTGCCTGTAGAAGCACCTACCAGCCTACCTACATTATAATTCAAATCTTATTTTTGACTATGACTATGAATCATTCTGCACGATACACGGTTCAGAGTAAATAATGTGATGTGGCATATCTTCAGCTTCATACAGTTGCAGCACGGTATCATCGCCCCTCAAGCATAGAATACAGTTTACATATTAGCACGTCAAAACGTGAGAACCTCTTCCTAGTGTAATAGTGTATCATTAATTTGTCAACCGAACGTGATGGCAACCACATAATCGTAAAGCCTTTATTTCTTTCTTCTTCTTGTTATATAAGAACTTGTATTGCAGTTCATGCATAAGGGAAAACTTAATATATTTGGTCACATTTTCTGATTTCCCAGAGAGGCTGCAAATAAACCATCATGAAGAACCTGAACATATCTTTGTGCATGCTTCTCATAGCACTGGTGCGCTTAGGGGCAAGCGTATGCTCGGGCTTCAACTATGGTGATGCCCTTGACAAGAGCTTGATGTTCTTTGAAGCACAAAGGTCTGGTAAATTACCACTGCAGCAGCGAGTCAAGTGGCGTGGTGATTCTGGTCTCAATGATGGATTTCAGCAAGGAGTGAGTCCCCATGAAACCTCTTTAATTAGAGATTCAATGAGTATAATACAACTAAGTTGCAGCTGTCTACGTTAGTTTAACTTGAGCCATCCATGGATTTTATGTGTTCATTTTTATGGTTGTGTAATGTCAGGTAGACTTGGTGGGTGGGTACTATGATGCAGAAGATCATGTGAAGTTTGGGCTGCCAATGGCCTACAGTGTCACAATGCTTGCATGGGGAGCCATTGAGTTCAGGAAGGAAATCACTGACTTAAACCAAATGGGACACACATTATGGGCCATTAAATGGGGAACTGACTACTTCATCAAAGCACATCCTCAGCCTAATGTTCTTTGGGGACAGGTAAAGCTAGTGCAACAGACACAGACTGAGTTCTATTGTTCGGTCACCAATATTCATCTGCCTAATTTATTACACTTACAGAACTATACACAAGTTTTCTGATTACGACCACAATTAGTTTTTTTTTTTCTAAAAAAAAATTTGGAAGTATTATTTTTAATTATTATTCTGCTTCAAATCTATATCATTTGGTTTAACATGTTGCCTTCGTACGTGTAAGGAATTTGATGAACAAAATCAAATTTAATTATTCATTGGATGAAATTTATTTATGGCTCTTCAAAAGTATTAGGAAAAATAGCATCCAATCACCTTAAATTTTCACTTAATTACAAACAACCATCTTAAACTTTCAAATTTGTTAATTTGATCATTAAACTACTTTAATTATTACAATTAGTCTTTCATCCAATTTCGTTGAATTGACTAACAAAGTACTGTTTCATATATAAACACGTGAGTCATTAATTGACGTGACAAATGAACCATTAATGACTCATGTGCTTGAACATGGTGTACCAGAAGTTCTTATTATATTACTTCATTCAAATTGTAAACCTGATATTTATAGCATACATGCTATAATTCGATTACAAAATAAAATATTATTAAATTAAATATGAACGATTATAAATCTTACCATAATATATACTGTAAGAATATTTTAGAATTTCTTGTAATGTAGTACTCTGTCAATCAATTAACTTAGACTGAACGAATTACGAAGGACTAATTGCTGAAATTAGTGTAGTTTAAGGAAGATTTAAGAGTGTCTATTTGCAACTGAGTGAAAATTTAGAGAGGCTGAATCTATTTTCCCGAGTATTATTACTCTAGTTGAATGTTAAGCATATGCTTATGGAATGATAAGATTTTGCTTTGCTTTGAGAAATTTCAGGTGGGTGATGGAGCTTCTGATCACTACTGCTGGGAGCGTGCTGAAGACATGACGACTCCAACAACTGCCTACAAAATTGATGAAGAACACCCTGGCTCAGATCTAGCAGGTGAAACTGCAACTGCATTGGCTGCAGCAGCCATTGCTTTCAGGCCCTTTAACTCTTCTTACTCTAGTATCCTGCTAGTTCATGCAAAACAGGTGAGAACTCGCACAAACTGATTAAAAATCACTTAGCACTTGAAAGGAATACATGACATGACATTTAAAGAAACTAAAATTAATGAAAGGGTAATCATATTTTGGTGAAATTTATTTCAAAATTAGGACTACAAATCCTAAAACACAACATGGTACAATTCTCCACTGATAAAAGGTTGAGTAAACCGTATATATACAGAAAACTTTTCAATAATTTAAACTCAAAGGAGCTGTTATTGATGTTCTTCTATCTGTTGCAGCTCTTCACATTTGCAGATAGGTTCAGAGGTCTATATGATGACTCCATATTTAGTGCTCAGCAATTCTATACTTCTTCCGGTTACTCAGTGAGTAGACATTTCTCTATTCTCTCTTTACTCCTATTTGTATCAAAATCATGTCTAAATCGACTACTCGGATGAAGGATGAATTATTATGGGCTGCCGCCTGGCTGCATCAAGCAACTGGCGATGAATACTACCTAAAGTATGTAGTGGACAATGCTGTGCATATGGGTGGAACAGGTTGGGCAGTGAAAGAGTTCTCTTGGGACAACAAATATGCTGGTGTGCAAATCCTCCTATCAAAGGTAATCACTACAATAATTTGTTTTTCCTTATTTGCAAGTCAGTTAATTAAAATCCATATCATGTTAGGAATTATTATTGTCTTCTGAAATGATAACGGCTACATTTAAAGGTAATATAATTAATTAAATGTGAATCTATGAATTTGTTTATATGGAAATGGAATGTGCAATTAGCTATGATTCAGAAGGACATTCTGCAGGACAATTTGTGTCTCCCCACACCAAAGTCAATTAGTTCATTGCTATGCGGTGGCTTAAACTATATTACATAATACATATTACCAACTATAGTTCAAAGAAACATGCAATAAATGGTCAAATCCAATTTGCAGGTATCACTAGAAGGAAAGGCTGGTAGTTACGCCTCAACACTAAAGCAATACCAGGCCAAGGCAGATTATTTTGCCTGCGCTTGCTTGCAAAAGAATGATGGTTTTAATGTCCAGAAAACTCCAGGTTAGTTGCTAAATTTAAACATTAATTTAACAATCAATTCAATTCCTTTTCTAATGGACTGCATCAACACGCTCACTTTCTTTAAAGAGACATTCAGAGAAAAGTGTAATCATTTCATTTTATTTCTGCTCTTGTTCACTGCTTATTAGGTGGCTTACTATACGTGCATGAATGGGACAACATGCAGTATGTTTCTTCTGCGGCATCTCTTTTAGCTGTTTATTCTAACTATCTCTCAGCAGCAAAAACCCAGCTCAACTGTCCAGAGGGACAAATTCAGCCTCTGGAGCTCCTCAATTTTGCAAAGTCACAGGTATGTATCTATTCTATTGGACTCTGTCCTATCTCTAGCTGATCATGTGTAATGACCTACTATGTGATCTGGTAAACTAAAACTATGAAATATGGTTGACACAGGCTGACTATATCCTTGGTAATAACCCCAAGCATATGAGCTACTTGGTTGGATATGGACCAAATTATCCTCTTCATGTTCACCACAGAGGTGCTTCCATTGCTTCAATCTTTGCTCTTCACTCTGAGGTTGGCTGCATCCAAGGATTTGAGACATGGTATCAACGCCCTGAACCAAATCCTAATGTCATCTGTGGTGGACTTGTGGGAGGTCCGGATAAAAATGATGACTTCTCTGATGACAGATCCAATTATGAACAAACTGAGCCTACACTTTCAGGCTGTGCTCCTCTTGTTGGCATCTTTGCTAAACTGCAGGGTTTATATGGTAATATAGGTGAGGGATATTCTGCATCTGAACTAATCTGCTCTGTTGTCTGCCTCGTCCTTTATGAAGCCTCAATCACTTTTCTCTTACTTGTCACAGGTTCAGGTTCCTACTTCCTACCATAATGAATCACCAGTGCCCCAGCAAAAAACACCAAGTGAGTAATATAGTCAAAATAGATAAACTAGGACAAAATCAAAGGAAGGATCTAAACTTTGTTCTAATTTTGAAATATTCTGCTCATATAGCCTTTGCTCTACTAATCTGACATCTATTGGCTTGACAGGTACAAACCCATGGAAAACACTGACACCTAAAACATCAGAAGGTGAGATATAATATAGGCCTTCAGTCTCATTGCTTTCCATTTTGTTTTATGACAAACACTGACTGAAGAATAAAGCATGGTGTACTATTGATTATAAAAAACTAGCAAGTATAACATGTATTGCTCGAATTTTTTAAAATTTAGATAGAATCTAAATAAATACAGATTAAAAAAATATTTAAAATTATAAAAAAAAAATGCATAATTAATTATTAGATTTGCTGGTAAATTTTTCATAAGATAGAATAAAAAAAATAAATTAAAAGAAAAAATATTTAAAATTATTAAAATTATAAAAAAGATATGCATAATTAATTTAAAAGATAATTTGAATTTAAAATTTAAAAGAAAAAAACTTAAAAATAACATGTGTCATTGTTAGATGGCATAGAGAGTAGCTTAAGAGATTGAGTCACTCTAAAAAATGTATTTTAATTTGTTACATAGGGATAGATATTTTGTAAGCAATTCATAAGAAATTTAAGAAGTAAATTTTCATGATAAAATAACAAATTAAATTAGTAGATAATATTTTACAAATTAATTACAAAAAAATAACGAGAAAATTATTACAAAAGGACCTCAACTTTAAAATTTACCAATTAAGAACTTTATCTTTGTTTTGATTACCAATTAAGAACATCAAATTTAATAACAAATATTTTAATCAAATTTGTCAATTATAAATTTTTTTAAGATATCTATGTTATGTGTTTTGTTCATATTATAAATTATTTGTTATTTATTAAGTTGAATATTTTTGTCTTTTCAAAAAATTTATTAATAAAATATATTTAAATAAAAGCTGAGGTCCTTAATTGATAACAATAAAAATTTAATCCTTTAATTGATTTATCACACAAAATTTAAGTTCTCAAACAATACTTTACTCAAAAAATAACTTTTTTTTTCCACCAATGATAGGACTTTCATTAATTATTATAAAATAAATATACAGGTAGCCAACTACCAAAGGCTAGGTCATACAAAGCATAAGAATACTTTTTTTTTAAAAAAAAAAAAAGTTTTGGGTAAAGAGAGATTCACTTTATTCCAAAGCCAAAGCAAACAATCAACTTCAACAAAGAGATTTATAGTGATTGATATTATAAATCGCCTTCTGACAAAATTAATTTTTAAATTCGAACTCAAGTCATATAATTATTATAAACGATTAGGTAAGTTGACTTTCAGGCTGTGCTCCTCTTGTTGGCATCTTTGCTAAACTGCAGGGTTTATATTTATCCATCACGAGAAATAAAACAACTAATGTTATGCATCTGAACTAATCTGCTCTGTTGTCTGCCTCGTCCTTTATGAAGCCTCAATCACTTTTCTCTTCACATTTCAAGGCAAACATACTTGAATGCAGTGCCCCAGCAAAAAACACCAAGTGAGTAATATAGTCAAAATAGATAAACTAGGACAAAACAAAGGAAGATGAATGTTGTTTGGTTATTTTTCTATTTTCCTCTACTAATCTGACATCTATATGTGACCAAACATGGAAAAATACTAAAACATCAGAAGGTATATAATATAGGCCTTCAGTCTCATTTTGTCCATTTTGTTTGATTCACACTGACTGAAGAATTAAAATTTGAAAATTGAAATAAAAAACTAGCAAGTATAACATGTATTGCATGCGAAAAAAAATTTAGATAGAATCTAAATTACAGATTAAAACATATAAAATTTTGCATAATTAATTCAATTCAGATAGAATAACAAAATGAATAAAAGAAAAAATATTTAAAATTATTAAAATTAAAAAAGATATGCATAATTAATTTAAAAGATAATTTGAATTTAAAATTTAAAAGAAAAAAACTTAAAAAAACATGTTCATTGAATGGCATAGAGAGTAGCTTAAAATAGTCACTCTAAAAAATGTAATTTTAATTTGGTTAATAGGGATAAATTTTTTGTGAATCAAGAAATTTAAGAGTTTCATGATAAAATCAAATTAAATTAGTAGATAATACGTTACAAATAATGGTTAATCGAGAAAATTATTTGGTTAATATATTAAAATTTACCAATTAATCTATATCTTTGTTTTGAACCAATTAAGAAAGATTTTAACAAAATGAATAATTTGGTTAAATACGTTAAGATAATATGTGTTTTGTTCATATTATAAATTATTGTTATTTTTAAGTGAATCCAAAAAATTTATTTAAAATAATAAGTAAAAGTGAGGTTAATAAAAATTTAATCCTTTAATTGATTTAATCAAAATTTAAGTTCTCAAACAATACTTTAATCAAAAGAAAAGTTCCAACCAATGAGTAATTATTTAAAATAAATATACAGGCCAACTACCAAAGGCTATAACTACCAAAGGCTAGGTCATAATAAGAATCTTTTTTTAAAAAAAAAAAAGTTTTGGGTAAAGTGAATCCTTTAAAAGCAAAGCAAACAATCAATCAACAAAGAGATTTATAGTGATTGAATTTAAAATATTGACAAAATTAAAAAGAACTCAAGTCATATAATTATTATAAACGATTAGGTAAGTTGAATTTATCCATCACGAGAAATAAAACAACTAATGTTATGCTCGGTTTCACATTTGCAAGGGCAAACATACTTTGCAGGCCTGCAACGAAGATGAATGTTGTTTGGTTATTTTTCTTTTCACTCAACTTCAACAGAAAATGGTTCTCAAACCACAATTGGAGTAAAAGCAAGAATTTTTTACTTTTCCATTGAGCAAAAGTTCGTTAGAGAATATTTTTTCTTTCAATCTTATTTTAAAAGTTATTTTAATCTTTCATCTAAATAACATTTATTTTGTCAAACTCACTTTTGAGATAAAAATTCTCAAACATAAATCACGTTACTGTAAACTCATTTTTAACCAAATTAAAGTTTGTAAAAACATTTTCTATCAAACTTAAGTTTATCAACTCTAATTCAAACATACACTAAATGTACATAAATAAAAGTGAGTTGGCGAAGACTCCTCTCACTATTAGAAAAAAAAAAGCCCTTTAGCGATTGATTTTTTAGTCGCTATATTCCAAAAATCAATCGCTAAACCCTTGGTCCTAGTTATTAGCATTAAGCCAGTCGCTAACTTTAGTAATCGAATTAGAGAATGAAAAATTTTAAAAAAAAATTGATCACTAATTTCGATTAAATTTTGGTCATTTTTATAGAAAAATTATTTAAAAACTGAAATAAAGACCAATTTTTAGAAACCAAAAAAATCGATCTTTAAATCAATCGTTAAATCAGTCTCTAAATCAGTTGATAAACTCTAAATATATTATATATTTTTTAAAATTGATCACTAATTCAACCTCTAATTTTAGATTTATTTTTAAAAAAAATTATTTGATTTCTAAATCAATCACTATATTTCAAATTTATTTTTAAAAAATATATTGATTCAGTCTCTAATTCGTGTTATTAATTTAAAATTATTTTAAAATTTATTAAAATCTAATTTTTTAAAACACCTAATGATAAACAGCAAAACAACAAAATTTAACTATAGAGGCCATTATATGAGACCTAACACAATTCTCATCCAAAAACATATGATGTTATGAACTGAAAGTTCCCCATTTCTTTCTAAGAAAATGAATGGCTGTGTCAAACACTTACAAGAAATCAAGAGAAAAATCATACCTAATCCAAAAACAATGCCAGGAATTAAATGACATTAGACTAAGCTAGTCATGTACCTTAATGAGTCTCACTAAATAAACACATTCACAGTGATGAACATGTTATAAAACTGAATCAATCAATTAAAATTACAAAGAATGAGGTGCACCACACCATTAATTGTCAATGTTAGTGAAATATTATTAGGCTTGATCTATTGGGCTGGGTCTTGCTTTTGTATATCAGTAGCTCTAATAGTTTAATATAAATATAATGTTAGGGTGACTAATCATAACAAGTTAACTACTCTTTTTTTTTGTTTTACCTCTCATGATTTTCTCCTTCTTAACATAGTATCAGAGCCAGAAACAAATCCTAGCCTTCCAAACCCTAGTCTACCTTTCTCCAAAAAAAAAAAAAAAAAAAAAAATACCTTTCTACTCAGAATCTGTCGATCTACCCTTTCCTAGGGTAGGTAGATTTTTTCTAGCACTGTTGAGGTCCATATCAGAGGTTTCGTGGGTGTTTGAGCATGAGAGCTTCAAGCTAATGTGCTGACCAACGGCCAGGTAGGTGCTGCGAGTCCTGTTTCTAGCGATCAGGAGTGTCGCCACCGGCCAGGGGTGCTGTGGGGTGCTACGTTTGGAGTTTTCTAGCGAGCCCAGTTCGTGATTTGGGCAGTTTCATGCGTGCTTAGACATTTTCTTTCGTACCCATACCTGTTGCTATGTTTTTGGGTGCCATTTGGGTGTTTTCAGTTCGGTTGATGCATTTTTCGGTGGTGTTTGGGTGTTTCCAGTGCAGTTTGGGTGGTTTTCTTTGAGCCCAACGATTTTCATGTTATTTGCAGTGTATGTTGGTGCCTCTTTTCTTTTCTCTGATGACTGATCCTGATCATAATTCCAGTTCCACCAGTTATGATGAATTTGAGAAGTCGACAAAACCTACCGTTATGCCTGAAGTTATATCTACTTCTGTCCGCATTACTGATGATAAGTTTGATGGGAAATACTATGCGGAATGACATAAAACTATTACCATGTTTCTCACTGGGATTGAGAAAGAAGATCATTTGACAAATGACCCATTGACATCCACCACCAGGCGTGATCAGTGGTTGCAGGAAGATAACTGCCTCTTTGGTATGATCAACAAAACTCTTGATACTTTCATTAAGCATGTTGTTTCTCATTGTGATATTGTAAAAGAGTTATGGGAGTATATGGAGTTTCTTTAATCTGGAAAAGCTAACGTAACTCGTCTTTATGAGGTGTTACAGGCGTTTTATAGACCAGCACAGCAGGATAAGTCCCTTCATGGGTATTTTACTGACTTTAAGTGTACCTATAAGGAATTGAATGACCTTCAACTTATCTCTACTGATGTTAAATAGGTGCGCTTACAGCGGGAACAGTTAGCAGTTGTGAGTTTCTTATCTGGGTTATCCTCTGAGTTCAGTGTCGCTCGTGATCAGTTATTGACCGGTTCTGATCATATGACCCTTGCTGATGTTTATTGTTGCCTCATGCGCACTCATCATGAGTTGCATTCTGAGTCTTCTTCTGGATCACTAGCTGCTTTGGTTAGTCGTGGTGGCGGTAGAACAAGTAGAGGTGGAGGTCGTGGCAGTCATGGGAGAACAAGTGGTCGTTTTGGTGCCGTGATGTTAGTTTTTCTGGTGGCTGTGATTGTGGTTCTTATCTTTGTTATTACTGTGGGGAGGAAGGCCATATTAAGAAGAATTGTTGGAAGTTGAATGGGAAACTTGGTTCCTCCTAAGGTCAACGTTATACTCATGCCGCAACTCAAGAGGGTCTCTTGCCCACACCTGTAACTACTCCTCAAACACCGGATCTCAAAATCATTACCATGTTTGGTGCTGAATTTGAGGTTACACTCAGTTCCAGGCCTCACAGGGTATTGATCTTTCTTCCACTGCTACTCTTATCCAATCAGGTAATCTCACTGCTTGTCTTACTTCTTCCTCTCATACATGGATCATTGATTCTGGTGCAACAGATCATATGACAGGTAATACTGGTATTCTCTCTTTTTTTCTTCCTACACCTTACCAAATGTCACTCTTATTAATGGTTCTTCAACCCCTGTTATAGGTAGTGGGGTTGCCAATCCTTCATCATCTCTTCCCTTACATTTTGTCTTATGTTTACCGCATTTTCCTTTTAATCTTTTGTCTGTCAGTAAAATTACCAATAGTCTGAATTGTAGTGTTCACTTCTTTTCTACATATTGTTTATTTCAGGATCTTGGGACGAAGAAGGTGATTGGTAAAGGTCGTGAATCCAATGGCTTATATGTTTTGGAGTCCGTCAATCCGAGACCACTGTCAGTTACTTGTTCTGCTTCCATTTCTCCATTTCATCTTCATTGCCGGCTTAGACATCCACCCTTGCAGACATTGAAGAAGTTGTGTCCTAGTTTAGAGTCCTCACTTGTTTTGAATTGTGAGTCTTGTCAGTTTGCTAAACACCATCTAGAATCTTTTCCTCCTATAGTCAATAAGTGTGTTGCTTCTCATTTTATTTTAGTTCACTAAGACATTTAGGGGCCTTGTCCTGTTGAGTCTAAAGCTGATTTTTGTTATTTTGTTACTTTTGTTGATGATTACTCTCGTGTTACTTGGCTTTATTTAATGAAAAATCGTTCAGAGGTGTTTAATATATTTCGTTCCTTTTGTGCTGAAGTTCAAACTCAATTTAATATTACTATTCGCACTCTTTGTAGTGATAATGCTAAAGAATACTTGTTTGCCCATTTTTTATCATTTTTTGCAAGAACATGACATTATTCATGAAACTTCATGCGCTGTCACCCCTCAACAAAATGGGGTGGCAGAAAGAAAGAATCGGCATTTACTTAAAGTTGCTCGTTCTCTTTTATTTGAAATAAAAGTTTCTAAACACTTTTGGGCTAATGTTGTGTCTACTGTATATTATTTAATTAATCGTTTTCCTTCATCTATTCTTAATGGTCAAATCCCTCATTCCTTGTTCTATCCCTCTTAATCTTTATTTGCTCTCCCTCCTAGAATTTTTTGTTGCACTTGTTTTGTGCATGATGTTCACTCTCAAGTCTCCAAGTTGGATCGTCGCTCCCTCAAATGTATCTTCCTTGGTTATTCTCGAAGTAAAAAAAGATACCAGTGTTACTCTCCTGATTTACGTCGGTATCTTGTTTTCGCAGATGTTACATTCTTTGAAACCATTGTCTTCTCTTCTGAGTTTATCCCTTCCTCTCCCCCAGATAATGATGAAGACTTTCTGGTATATTCTTTTCCTACTCCAGGTACTTCCTCTTCTCCTTCTTCTTGGTTTCGTCCCCCTGTGCTCCACCATTATGTTCGGCGGAATTAGCAACCTACTGTGGTCAGTCCTACTACTCCAGACGCTACGGATTCATTGCCTGTTCCAGTTCCTACTTCCTCTCTGGATTCTGCTCTTCCTGATTCAAGTCTTGATCTCCCAATTGCTATTCAAAAAGGTAAACGTAATTGTACTGATCCAATTTCTTCTTTTGTTTCTTATACTAGTTTATCACGTTCTGGTCAGTCTTTTGTTGCTTTTCTTAATTTTCTTACCATTCCTAACACTGTTGTTGCGGCCTTGTCTAATGAGGGGTGGCGTCAGGCTATGTTGGATGAGATGCATGCCCTTAATCACAATGACACTTGGGACTTAGTTTCTCTTCCTATTAGTAAACAAGCAATTGGTTGTAAGTGGGTGTATGCGGTGAAGGTTAATCCTGATGGCTCTGTGGCTCGTTTAAAAGCTCACCTTGTTGCTAAGGGTTATGCTTAGGTTTATGGCATTGATTATTCTGATACATTCTCTTCTGTTGCTAAACTTGCCTCTATTCATATCTTTATCTCTCTTGCAACTAGTCATCATTGACCCTTGCACTAACTTGATGTCAAGAATGTCTTTCTCCATGGTGACCTGCAGGATGAGGTATATATGGAGCAACCTCCTGGATTTGTTACTCAGGGGGAGAATGGTAAAGTTTACAAACTAAAGAAGTCATTATATGGTCTCAAACAAGCTCCACGGGTATGGTTTGGACGTTTTAGTCACGTTGTTCTTCAATTTGGGCTATAGAGAAGTACTTTTGATCATTCAGTATTCTTTCGATACTCTCAGGATGGTTGTCTTTTCTTGGTGGTTTATGTGGATGATATTATCATTACTGGGAATGAAGAGATTGGGATCAGAAAGCTTAAGGACTTTCTTTAAATACAATTTCATACTAAGAACTTGGGTGCTTTAAAATACTTCTTAGGCATTGAAGTGATGAGGAGTTCGAAGGGTATTTTTCTTACTCATAGGAAGTATGTGCTTGATTTACTCAGAGAAACAGGTATGCTTGGAGCCAAACCTGTTGAAGCATCTATGGTCCCTAATGTCAAACTCTTATCAGATGATGGAGATGTTATGCCTAACCCTGAACGATATAGAAAGTTAGTTAGCAAGCTTAACTACCTCACAGTTACTCGTTCTGATATTGTCTTCTCTATCAGTGTGGTTAGTCAATTCATGTCATCTCCCCGAACCACTCACTGGGAGGTTGTTCTTCATATATTGAGGTATCTAAAAAGGGCTCCAGGTTGTGGTGTCTTGTATAGAGATCATGAACATAATATGATAGAGGGGTTGTCCAATGCTAATTGGGCTGGTTATCCCATAGAAAGGAGATCTACTTCAGGTTATTGTATTCTTGTTGGAGATAACCTTGTTTCTTGGAGAAGTAAGAAACAAAGTGTTGTTGCTCGTTCTAGTGTCGAGTCAGAATATAGGGCCATGGCCCAAGCCACTTGTAAATTGGTGTGGATTCATCATCTTCTTAGTGAGATTGGAGTTAAGAGTGTAATGCCTATAAAGTTATGGTGTGACAATTAAGTCGTTATCCATATTGCATCTAATCCCGTTTTTCATGAACGGATAAAGCACATTGAAGCTGACTATCACTTTGTGCTAGAAAAGGTTCAACAGGGTCATGTTGTTACTGGACATGTACGAACAGGAGAACAACTTGCAGATATCTTTACCAAAACACTTAATTGAAGTAGAGTTGACTATATTTGTAACAAACTGAGCATGATCAATATTTATGCTCTAGCTTGAGGGGGAGTGTTTGTAACGCCCTTTTTTCTAGGAGAAGAAGGAACGTCACACCATAATGAAGTGAAATAAAATGCAAAAAATAGTTACATTGAAAGTTAAGACCCGGTTCATTTTTAACATGTGAATAAATAATTTGCATCTTAAATTGTATAGTAATCGGGTGTTGAAAACACATATGTGTATATATAAATATATATATTTTTTTTGAAGAAAAAAAAAGAAGAGATAATGATGATTATAGATACAATAAAAGTATGAGATAAATATATATATATATATATATATATATATAGACACACACACACACACACAAAAGTAAGAGGTTTTACCCACCTAAGATGATTACAAATTTACATCCCATCAAATTAGTAAAACGTTAGGCTTCCCAAAAAGATATACGGTTAGCCATCAGTAGCCACCGACAATATCAGCCCCTAAGACTGACGAGAAGGAACCGTGGCAGGGTCCTCCTCATCCGATGAAATCACCATCGGAGCAACTGAATTTCGAGCAGAAGCTCGAGCAGTGGAGAGAAATGAGTCATCACGTAGGGTGTAATAAATATCATCCCACAAATCCCTAATGATAATGAGTAGGTAAAACTCTAAGTGAACGAAAGTAGTAAAATCAAAAACAGGATGGTCATAGCGACCTCAGGCTAAAGACACAGTCAGCTCCCCATGATAGATGCATCGGTCCATGCGCAAGTTAATGTGCCAACAGTCAGGACCTCCATGAAAGGTCATCCTCGCGTAACCCAAAAATCGGTGCGGACGTGAAGACATCTTCAATCAGCACTACTCGTAATTAGGCCAGAAGCCAGGAAAATCAGGTGCTTCCTTTTCTTCACTAACGTCTTCTCAAAAGTACATAAATAAACAGGAATATAGGAATACAAGAAAGAGGTGAGATACCCAACATTCAATAACAATACGGCAGTGGGAAACCAGAACGGCGTTGGGCGTCCACATAGCATTTGCAACACATTTATTCACCAACAGTAATAATAAAATTAATAGTAAGAGAAGAACAACAGTAAGCATTAATAAAATAAGCAATGAAAGCTAAACAATATTAATATCTCAAGAAATCAACAATTTAACCATCAAGTAATTATTGCAGTATCAAAAGCAGATAATTTAACAGTTATGAGTGTTCATGCTCAATGAAGTATGAGACTGACAATGTACAATGCAAATGATACCAAAAATCCTACTCCATGGAGCTAGATATTAACATTTCGGAGAAAATGATCAAGGAGTCATGCCAGTATCTCGTTAGCCTTAAAAATAAAGTGCTTCATCTCATAAAAAAATATTTGCGCAATATGGCTTATACATGGTACCTCAACAGCTGATCGCGATATAGGACAGCGTCTCGATCCGAATTGTCGGTGTGTTTGCATCGGTCTATCCCATGGCCCTAGTGGAGCTACCACTGTCTATTGTGAGACACCCGCACCTCGACGCCCCCAGGGTCAACCACTATGACTCTACGCTTAGTCTACTTGCACCCACACTAAGGTGTTATTCAATCTCCTAGGCATACATCACCTTTCTCAACAAAGTCCAACGGACATCATGATGCATGACGACTCAATTTGCATCGTGCATGTTCACCAATGATATGTTCCTCATAACACAATGCATATCATGCATATTCATCAACAACGTATTTCTCATAGAACATATTATAATAGCATATAGTCAATTCTCAACAATATCATGCCACAATTTCATTAAGTACATATCAACAAGTACTTAGTCCCACACATGGACTCATGATATCATACAATCCATTCTCAACATCAACATTATATAATTATGGTTCAACACATATCGCAAATTCATATTATGAGTTTCAACATTCTTAATTTCTTAAGTCTTGATCAATTATGAGAATTTTGGACTAAAGAACCCTTGAAAAACCATGGCTTCCCTCAATGTTCATCACTCAAATAATTTCTTCCACCTCATTATAAATTACATATCTCTAAATCCTTAATTCTCAAAGATGCACAAAAGCATCACTTGGATTTAAAAATTTCTTTAGAGGTCGTGGCCTCCCTAAGTCATCAAGGTTCCAATCTTTCTATTTCATGTCTCAATCTTTTAATACCTAATTTCATAAGCTTTATTTCACACAAAAACCAATTCAAACCCTCAATATTTATGGCCAAAACCGTGACCTCTCAATAGGGTGGTAAACCCTTGAAATTTCCATTTCATGCATTAATCATTTAATACCTAATCACATAACCTTCCTTTTGTACAAAAACCAAATTTAAATCCCTAGAAATTAGGTCAAAACCGTGACCTCCATAAGGTGATAGGAAACCCTAACATTTCTATTCATCCAATCTATTATTATCAAGGCATTTACAACAACCAAACTTCAATCTCAATCAAGAACACACAAAGCATGAAAAACAACCAAATAAAGTAAGCATCCAATATGGATTTCTCATCAACCACACAAAAGCCTTCTCACCACCAATAATGGTTGAAGTGACTAAATCTCCCTCTTACTTAAAGGAAGAACATGAAATCACCTCCTTGGTGTGCTCCTTGGTGGATTCGATTTTGGCTTTCCAAAACCCTAGAAAACCAAACACAGAATCAACAACCAAGCTTTAAAAAGATGAATCTTTGGTCACCAATGTGACCATGGAACACGAAAATGAAGAGAAGGAGAAAGAAAAATGAAAGCTTTACCTTAAAGCTTCAAGCTTTGTTCTTAGAAAGAAGTGAAGAAGATGATGGATTTTGAGAGAAATCTTCAAATAGGAAATGCAGAGAATGATGAGGGGAATGTAGAAATGGCGTTGGTGAAGTGAGAAAATGAAAATGGTTACTCAAGGTGGGGCTACAAAAACCATGGGGGTGAAGGAGAAGAAGAAGAGAGAAGTTAGAGAAAATGAAGATGAAAGTGGAAGAAAGAGAAAGTGATAGTAGAATGAGTGAAAATTTGGTGAAGTATGTTAAGTGTGGGAAGCGAAAATTTTCTTTCCCCCAAGGACCCTAGCCGCGGCAATAGGAGAGAGAAGGAGAGGGATGAGTGGCTTCTCCTACAAGATTGGGCACTTTGGTCATTTGTGGTCAAAGCTTCTCAAAGAAGCTTTGATTAAAATATAGTATTTTTGAATTAAAGTGGATTTGATTAGACATAAAGTGGATTACATTAGAATAATGTGATAGGATTTCTAACATATGCTATTATCCAATGGACAATTATTATAGTTGACAGAAGTCAGTATTAATTATCCAGTGGATAAAAATTACACAGCGATTTATTTATTGGATAAATTTTTTAAAAAACGTAAAACTTCGTAAACTGTGTCCAGTCTCGAGTTTAGTAAGATCCTTCGTCGATGTTTTCACAGATCAAGGTTCTCGGAAAAAAAATATCTTATTTCCCCAGCTCCGCTCAGTTTGTACGTAAAACGAGAAATAATATTAAAATATTTCACGTTTTCAGAAAAATCCAAAAAAAATCTCAAAAATCACAAATATTATAAAATAAATATTTATAATAAAATTAATAAATTTTTGGATGTTACAGTGTTAGTGAAATATTATTAGGTTTGATCTATTGGGCTGGGTCTTGCTTTTGTATATCAGTAACTCTAATAGTTTAATATAAATATAGTTTTAGGGTGGCTAATCATAACAAGTTAGTTACTCTCTTTTTCTGTTTTACCTCTCATGGTTTTCTTCTTCTCCATCTCTCTTTTCTCTTAACAGTCAAGATAATAAGAAACAACATAAAAAAAGTTGAAAATTCCTACAAATGACAAAAGTTGCGCCACAAGCCAACAAGGAGTTCCTTGATTTGATTTTTCATTAGTTTTCTCTGTCATAATATAAATTTGAACACCAAAAATCAACTCAAGCCTACCTGAAAAGCATAAATAAAAAAATTTAAAAACATATATACATAAAGCAAATTCAATAAATATAAAAGCAGAGAAAGTTAGGAAACTTTAGTACGAAATCTATTAGTACCAACCTGAAGAATTGTGTCTCTATTCTGGGGTTAAAAAAGGCTCAACAACTAATGCAACTGTCACGACTAATACAACCATAGAGATGCCTAGCTACTTGAGTGTCACAAAGGGTATTAAGTACAAGCATCCCTGAAGTTGAAAGAGTTGTTTAAGAATTAGATGGTATCTAACCAATTGATGCCACAATTGGACTTTAAAGGAATTGCAGATCCTAGGTAGACAAGAATAAGAATTAGATATTTAATTGGTTTAAACATAAACATTTAAGTCTTTGAAGCTATAACACTTCATTCCAAAATATACCATGCCAATCATTACATTAAGCAATCCTGTTATTTGCAAGATAAGACTAATATTTCCTTTGCACTTCACCAAAATTACACTCCTAGATACCATCAAGTCAATCAAGAAGTAAGCAGCTCCAATGTAACCCAATTATCTCTGAAGCACGGGTACTCCTCCTCCCTAGGAGGAGTATTGGTACCCAGTACGTACCCAATTTTTTTTTTAATTTGGGTACAGCTCCTCAGCTGTTAGGTATGGCTCGATGCGGCTCCATCAATGGCTGAGTACAGCTCAGCCAAAATTTTGCCAAAACATAGTCGTTTGACAACCAAATGGGGGGTGTTTTGTTTCAGTCTTTCAGAACCCTGCCCCAACCCATTCAATTCAAGTCTCGACCTTTAGATCTTCATACTCTTCTACCCAAGCGACGTGGCCCAGCACCAGTAACTGCAACTCTGATGACTACAACGTGGAACGACCGACCACGATCACTCTCTACGCTCCAACGACCGGCCACGATCACTCTCTGTGCTCCAACGACCCGCCTGACCACGACCACTCTCTACGCTCCAATGACCCGAGTCTCGACCACTCTTCTCTCTGCGCTCCAACAACCGACCACGATCTCGACCACTCTCCTCTCTACTTCTACCCGAGCGGCGTGACCCAGCTCCGATCACCTGTGGCATGGGCTGGATGTTCTGCTAGTGTTTTCACAAGAGCGCTAGTGTTTTCACTCTCCTCTCTACTTCTACTCGTTCTCTGCCCTCTATTCCAAAGATATTGACCACTCTCATCTTTAGGAAGTTCTCTTGTTGAACAATTAAGTATTGCAATTTCTTATTGTGGATGTTGTCTTGGTTGAACAATTTAAGTTTTTTTGTATGTTTTATGTTGAAATTTGTGTGTTATGTTGTCATATTTTATTATGTGAGATTTTAGTTTTTATTATATATATATATATATATATATATATATATATATATATATATATATATATATATATATATATTATGTCGTACCAGTACCCTGGTTTTTAAAAATTTTCGTACCTCGTACCCATATCTATACCGGGTACCATACCCGTACCCGTACCCATGCAACATAGCCAATTGTCAAGGCACATCCCACTCCTAGATCTAGCAGATACCCAAATCAACAACGATTTTGCTGGCAGATACCCAAAAATAAGTATAATATAGCACATTATCTACAACTGCAACATTTTATTAACATCTTGGTCACCTCTCAATCAACTAAATCTAGCAAGAACTTGGTTCTCATATCAGGGGAGAGGGCTTCATGATTTCCAAATGAAAGCTTTGAACTTAGAGAATTGAAATTTTAAATCATAACTTAAAGATTGATGTTGATGTTCTTGTTTGCAAGAAGTCACATAAAAATATAGATTACGTAAAGTTTGAAGCACATAAGAAAAGACACATCTAGTCATGATAAAAGCTAAAAATAGGAAAGTTCAACAAGAAGCTACACTATATAGACAGCAACAAAATAGACCAAACCTCAGTAATATACAGCTCAGCATCACCTACCTCTTGTGGTGCAGTATATCAAAATAAGGCTTCAGCAATTTCTGCGCTACTACTCTGTGCAATGACTTGATAACCGGCTGCTGCCCCTATTGACCCATGTGGTTCCCTCCTTACTTGATCAACAGCCCCAGTTTCTTCCTCTACTGATGCTCCTTCGTGAGTTCCTTCAATCTGTGTTGAATCAACAAGATATCCCAATGATGCATGTTGCTTAGTAGTATGCTCATAAAACTTGATACTCACGAATGGATCAGATGATGGTGCAAACCTATATATATAGTTATTTCTTTCATTTAAATAAAAATAGAAGCAACTATTAAGGTTCAAGTAACGTTAAGAAGAACCAGATACATGCCCAAAACTGCCTTAGTAAGAAATATAGGTGTCCAAACTGCCTCACTAAGAAATATAGGTGCCCAAAAACTGCCTCACTAAGAACAGTCATTTTCTTTAAAATTACATGTTTTGGGAAACTTTAATGATAAACTGTGAAGCTGGAAGCGCTTCTTTGTTTGCTTGGCTCTATTTGTCCTTCTTGTTTAGTGGATAAGAGGATTTGACTATCAGACCCTCTTCATTACTTAATAGCAACAACCCCTTCCATCATTTTTAATTAAAAAGTATTGCAATTTCACAATGGAAGCAAAAAAATCATATCATAACAGAGTTCTAAAACAGACACAAAAACTAGAAGCAATCAACATGTTAAAATACAAAACGAGAGAAAACTCACAGAAATCAGCAATGTTAAACAAAGCCCTAAACCCTAAAAAATTATGTAACCCAAAACGAGCCAAAAAATCAAGACATCAATGAATCACAATTGATTGTGTTAGAAAGGGAGAGAGATATGAGAAAGGGGAAGTTCAAACCATGGGAGCTTGGAGTGGAAGCACCTTGGAATCAGCCGCGGTGGGTCGTTAGCGGAGGCGCCATGGAAGCGCAGGCAGAGGGGACACGCACAACGCAGGTGGCCGGGAAGTGGGATGCGTGGTGGGTCTTCAACAACGGGTCGTTTGGATGCAATCAGTCTTGGGTCAATGGCGAACGGCGGCAACGCTGGCTATAAAGTCGATTTAGGCGGGTGGAGACGCCGGCAACCGGTGTGAGCCCGAGGTGGAGACGCCGCAAGGTGGGGTGGTAGAGGTGGGGGGCGAGTTGGAGAGAAGATGCAAAAAAAAATGAGATAAGAAAATCCAAATAACCAGAAGAGAGGGTTGCGGGGATGAAAACGCACTCTTTTTTTTAACAAAAATGATCATCCTACATCATTTTTTAACTAACACCATTTTTCACACCATTTTGAATGATTGTGATTGAGAGAGAGAAAGTGATAAGAAAAGTAAGTATGATGAATGATATTAGATAATGTGTGAAAAGAGGTGTATGTACTGTTTGTAATAAGAATATCAAAGTTATTTTTTTAATTTGAACATGACCATCGATTTTCGATCGCTAGTGTTTTATTTTTCTTTATTTTTAAATGATAATCGGTAGTTACCTCTTTTTTTAAAAAAATTTTAAGGTGTTACAATTTATTTTTTATTTTTTTAATTATAACTAGCAACCGGTTGCTATTGCATAATTTTTGTTAAAAATTAAATATTGTATTGCGTATTTTTTTAGTGTTTTTTAACTTTTAATTATCAATATAGTAATTTTAATGACAAAAAATTTGGTCGTTAATTTTTTTCAAAAATTTTTAAAATAATTATATGTGATAAAAAAAATATTATTCGTTTAGCGACCAATCTAAAGTAAAATTTTTTTATTTTTTATTTTAATCACAAAATTGGTTCCTATATTGATCGTTAAATAATTTAGCAACCATCGCGTTGAAATTTTTTTTTACTCCATCTATTTCAATCTTTATTGTGATTGTTTATTTTCGATCACTAAATTAATGACTAAAAATTGATTTTTTAGTAATGTCTAAACTCTGTAAGTTTGAGACAATAATACAATACCATGACAAAGATCATCCACTAATTGTTCAAAGATCTTCATATATTTGAAATTCTATATCCACTATGATAGTATCGATATTATCAATATGCAAATAAATATTTAAATACATGGTACGTAAACTTTAGAGATTTTTGTTTTGATCTCTTTAAAAGGTCAACCCCACAATGTATTGTAGAGATCGACTATTACAAAAGGATAACCAATATAATACTTCACTCAAAATGTGAAAGTCATTAAATGGCTCAACGAATATAACTTATTTTGTTGAGAGCTTTCTCAAGTCTTTATTCTAGGAAGCTAACTAAAGCCTCCGAACGTAACCCATGGATGCATTGTCATATAGGAGTATTTATTTCAACGCTCTTGCTGCATTGTTTGTGATCGATAATTTTGACTCCGTACATGAGTTTCCTTATTTAAGATATATTCAAAAGAAAATGTTGACATTTGAAAAGTCCCCTTACCTGTGAACTGGCAACCAGCAAACAAAGGAGAATAGGTCACAATTGTCAAAAGGATTCATAGTTCCAATGCCTTCACCTTTAGCAAGCCTTTGCACCGCGTTGTAGCTGATATTAGTGACTATGACAAATTCTCACACACAACCAAATATCCTATAAATTGATGAGCACTCAGAGCTTTTCTCCATCAACTTCATATTCATTCTCTTACTTGTTACGAATTCTTTCTTTCTCTGGCGTGTTAAGTTAAATATATTTAGTTTGTTGTAACCTTTGAACCAACGCGATATTCATGGCTTTTAGCATTTCAAGTATCACTACTTTTGCTGTCATATTGGTGCTGTTAGGCACAATGTGTGAAGCACAGTTGTCTTCAACGTTCTATGACAGTACATGCCCGAATGCACTTAGCACCATCAGAACTGTGATTCGTAGTGCAGTATCTAAGGAGCGCCGAATGGCTGCATCTCTCATTCGCCTTCATTTCCATGACTGCTTTGTTCAGGTACATTGTTGATTTCTTAATCATGTATGATTTAATTAAAGCTTAAAACCATGTTAGAGAGTTAGTATAATCATAACAGTTGAGGATATATTTATTTGCAGGGTTGTGATGCATCAATTTTGCTAGATGACAGCCCCTCTATTGAGAGCGAAAAAACTGCAAATCCTAATGATAAGTCAATAAGGGGATATAACATCATTGATCAAGCTAAATCTGAGGTAGAGAAGATATGCCCCGGAGTTGTGTCATGTGCAGACATTGTAGCAGTAGCAGCACGTGATGCATCATTCGCTGTAAGTATATATGCGTAATAATAACCTATATATGCTTGATATATATATATATATTTATAACTTAAAATGCAAAATCATATATACTTAATTATTTGTAAAGCTTATCATGCAATTTTTTTTTCTTGATAAGGTGGGTGGTCCATCATGGACTGTGAAGCTTGGACGGAGAGATTCTAACGCCGCAAGTAAAAGTTTGGCTAATAGTGACCTTCCACGTTTCACTGATGATCTTGAAACTCTTATTTCTCGTTTCAATAAGAAAGGGCTCAGTGCAAGAGACATGGTCACTCTATCTGGTAATTAATTAATCAAACTGATTGCTAGCCTCCTCAAGTCTCACAAAGTTTAAAACATATGCATGTTTTATGTATTTATAAACCTTTCAATTAATGCAAATATTTTCACTTAATACATGCAGGTGCCCACACAATCGGACAAGCTCAATGCACCACATTTCGGGGCAGAATATACAACAATGCCACTGACATAGATGCTGGATTTGCTAGCACTCGCCAACGTGGTTGTCCATCCCTGAGTAACCCTGATAACGATTCGAAGTTGGCACCACTAGACTTGGTCACGCCCAATTCTTTTGACAACAACTACTTCAAGAATTTAGTTCAAAAGAAGGGTCTTCTTCAAACAGATCAAGTTCTATTTAGTGGAGGATCTACAGATACTATTGTATCCGAATATAGCAACAATCCTACAACTTTTAAGTCCGACTTTGCTGCTGCCATGATAAAGATGGGAGATATTGAACCGTTAATCGGGTCATCTGGGATGATAAGAAGGATTTGCAGTACTATCAACTAAGTTCTTCAACATCAATAGCCATTTTGTTGTTTTAAATTTCATAAAAAAAAAAATCCATCTAATAAGTGTTAAATATTCTTATCAATTCATTTAATTGTAAGTAGTCTCTGTGTTAGTCTGTTTCATTGATCAAGAAATTGTAAGTTTGGTTTGTTTCTTGAAATTTATTTGTTCTTTCGCACAAAGTCTTGGTTACAATCCGTATGTATTTAATTTGGTTTCTGAATTGACCATATGAAAAAGATATATTCAGAATTATTAAAATTATATTTTTTTTTGCAAATTGTCAAGATTTAGCAACTTGTAAATCATTCAGCCACTACGGTTACAACTCACAGGTCACAACTATCTCCATAAGAAGCTTAAAAGCAGTCATTTGTGTTGATGTATTCATGTAGTTAGTCAAGAACTCAAGATATTGTTGAACACATATTTAAGGTATCCAAACTCAGTTATCACTTAAATCAATGTTATGTTGGTCAGTATTTTTTTTAAATTAATATTTTTAAATAAAATCATAATAGAAAAAATATTCACTCAAAAATGGAAAAAAATAATAATAGAGAGGACATGTTAATTATCATTAAAAATATTTTTTTTAAAAATTACTAAGTACATGTTTGGTTTTGCTTTTATATATCATCCAACAACTTCTACTTTACACAAAAAATGTTGCAAACCATTTGTGTATAGGGTGAGTAAAAGTTGTTAATATAATTTTTTTTAGCAACAACAACCTTTTTTCAAAAACTATTAATGTGAGCATTATTTACAAATGCTGTTGAGATTATTTTTACTTTAAAATATAAATATCATTTTTTCTTCAATCAAATAACTTTTTTAATCAATAAATATTATGGATTTTCTCATTTTGAAAATAGGTAATATTAAACTACATATTTTTATATTATTATATTTATTCATGAATTTGTTTAGAGTTACATAAATATTTCTTAATACAAACTCATATATAATTTTATATATTTTTTAAAAACAATTGTCTCTCTAATATTTTTATTTTAAAAGGTCATAAAATTTAAATTGTACTAGCTCCTCCCAAAAATATAAAATTTATTCTCACCAAAGATAGAGGACTCGAGTTTAACTCCCCACTCTCCCAAAAATATAAAATCCTTTCAGCTGAGAAAATAGTTGACAAATTTGTAATGACGTATGACACGTATATAAATGTATGTGAGAAGTATTATTGCTGAGAAAAGTGTTATTTAAGGTTAGAAGTCAAGTAGTTAGATGTGTTTAAAGGGGTATTTGGGCTAGCTATATTGCCTGCAGAGGCAGCTACCTGCCTACGTACCTACATTATAATTCAAATCTTATTTTTGACTATGACTAAGAAACATTCTGCACGATACACGGTTCAGAGTAAATAATTTGATGTGGCATATCTTCAGCTTCATACAGTTTGCAGCACAGTATCATCGCCCCTCAAGCATAGAATACAGTTTACACATTGGCACGTCAAAACGTGAGAACCTCTTCCTAGTGTAATAGCGTATCATTAATTTGTCAACCGAACGTGATGGCAACCACATAATCGAAAAGCCTTTATTTCTTTCTTCTTCTTATTATATAAGAACTTGTATTGCAGTTCATGCATAAGGGAAAACTTAATATATTTGGTCACATTTTCTGATTTCCCAGAGAGGCTGCAAAATAAACCATCATGAAGAACCTGGACATATCTTTGTGCATGCTTCTCATAGCACTGGTGCGCTTAGGGGCAAGCGTACCCTCGGGCTTCAACTATGGTGATGCCCTTGACAAAAGCTTGATGTTCTTTGAAGCACAGAGGTCTGGTAAATTACCATTGCAGCAGCGAATCAAGTGGCGTGGTGATTCTGGTCTCAAAGATGGATTTCAGCAAGGAGTGAGTCCCCATGAAACCTCTTTAGAGATTCAATGAGTATAATACAACTAAGTTGCAGCTGTGTACGTTAGTTTAACTTGAGCCATCCATGGATTTTATGTGTGTTCATTTTTATGGTTGTGTAATGTCAGGTAGACTTGGTGGGTGGGTACTATGATGCAGGAGATCATGTGAAGTTTGGGCTGCCAATGGCCTACAGTGTCACAATGCTTGCATGGGGAGCCATTGAGTTCAGGAAGGAAATCACTGACTTAAACCAAATGGGACACACATTATGGGCCATTAAATGGGGAACTGACTACTTCATCAAAGCACATCCTCAGCCTAATGCTCTTTGGGGACAGGTAAAGCTAGTGCAACAGACACAGACTGAGTTCTATTGTTCGGTCACCAATATTCATCTGCCTAATTTATTGCAGAACTATACACAAGTTTTCTGATTAAGGCCACAATTAGTTTTTTTTTTTAAAAAAAAAACTAATTTGAAAGTATTATTTTTAATTATTATTCTGCTTCAAATCAATATCATTTGGTTTAACATATTGCCTTCGTGTAAGGAATTTGATGAACAAAATCAAATTTAATTATTCATTGGATGGAATTTATTAATTGCTCTTCAAAAGTATTAGGGAAAATAGCATCCAACCACTATAAATTTTTACTCAATTACAAACAACTATCTTAAACTTTCAATTTTTTTAATTTAGTCTTTAAACTACTTTAATTGTTACAATTAGTCATTCGTCCAATTCCAATGAATTGACTAACAAAGTACTGCATCACGAATAAATACGTGAGTCATTAATTGATGTGGTAATTAATGATTCAAGTGCTTGAACGTAATGCATGAAAAGTTCTTACTACATTACTCTATTCAAATTATAACACATGATGTTTATATCATACATGTTGTAATTGGATCACAAAATAAAAATATTATTAAACTAAATATAATTTGTTATAAATCTGCCCATACTATATACTGTAAGAATATTTTAAATTTTTTTGTAACTTAGTACTCCGTCAATCACCTAACTTAGATTAGACTAATTAAGAAGAATTAATTACAAGAATTAGTATAGTTTAAGAATTAAATTAAAAGATTTAAAAGTTTCTAATGTGTATTTGCAACTAAGTGAAAATTAGGGTTGCTGGATGGTATTTTCCCAAAGTATTATTACTCTAGTTGAATGTTAAGCATATGCTTATGGAATGATAAGATTTTGCTTTACTCTGAGAAATTTCAGGTGGGTGATGGAGCTTCTGATCACTACTGCTGGGAGCGTGCTGAAGACATGACGACTCCAAGAACTGCCTACAAAATTGATGAAGAACACCCTGGCTCAGATCTAGCAGGTGAAACTGCAGCTGCATTGGCTGCAGCAGCCATTGCTTTCAGGCCCTTTAACTCTTCTTACTCTAGTCTCCTGCTGGTTCATGCAAAACAGGTGAGAACTCGTACAAACTGATTAAAAATCACTATAGCACTTGAAAGGAATACATGACATGACATTTAAAGAAACTAAAATTAATGAAAGGGTGATCATATTTTGGTGAAATTTATTTCAAAATTAGGACTACAAATCCTAAAACACAACATGGTATACAATTCTCCACTGATAAAAGGTTGAGTAAACCGTATATATATGAAAAAACTTTTCAATAATTTAAACTCAAAAGAATTTGTTATTGATGTTCTTATATCATTGCATCTCTTCACATTTTGAGATAGGTTCGAGGTCTATATGATGACTCCATATTTAGTCTTCAAGACAATTCTATACTTCTTCCTTAGTTCTTTCGGTGAGTGGACATTTCTCTATTCTCTCTTTACTCCTATTTGTATCAAAATCATGTCTAAATCAACTACTCGGATGAAGGATGAATTATTATGGAAATTGCCGCCGCCTCACGTCATCAAGAACCCAATGGTGATGAATACTACCTAAAGTATGTAGTGGATAACAATCTTTGTGTATATGGGTGGAACAGGGTTAGGCGTGAAAAGAGTTCTCTTGGGACAACAAATATCTTTGGTGTGCTGAATCCTCCTATCAAAGTAATCACTACAATAATTTTTTTTTCCTTATTTGCAAGTCAGTTAATTAAAATCCATATCATGTTAGGAATTATTATTGTCTTCTGAAATGATAACGGCTACATTTAAAGGTAATATAATTAATTAAATGTGAATCTATGAATTTGTTTATATGGAAATGGAATGTGCAATTAGCTATGATTCAGAAGGACATTCTGCAGGACAATTTGTGTCTCCCCACACCAAAGTCAATTAGTTCATTGCTATGCGGTGGCTTAAACTATATTACATAATGCATATTACCAACTATAGTTCAAAGAAACATGCAATAAATGGTCAAATCCAATTTGCAGGTATTACTAGAAGGAAAGGCTGGTAGTTACGCCTCAACACTAAAGCAATACCAGGCCAAGGCAGATTATTTTGCCTGCGCTTGCTTGCAAAAGAATGATGGTTTTAATGTCCAGAAAACTCCAGGTTAGTTGCTAAATTTAAACATTAATTTAACAATCAATTCAATTCCTTTTCTAATGGACTGCATCAACACGCTCACTTTCTTTAAAGAGACATTCAGAGAAAAGTGTAATCATTTCATATTATTTCTGCTCTTGTTCACTGCTTATTAGGTGGCTTACTATACGTGCATGAATGGGACAACATGCAGTATGTTTCTTCTGCGGCATTTCTTTTAGCTGTTTATTCTAACTATCTCTCAGCAGCAAAAACCCAGCTCAACTGTCCAGAGGGACAAATTCAGCCTCTGGAGCTCCTCAATTTTGCAAAGTCACAGGTATGTATCTATTCTATTGGACTCTGTCCTATCTCTAGCTGATCATGTGTAATGACCTACTATGTGATCTGGTAAACTAAAACTATGAAATATGGTTGACACAGGCTGACTATATCCTTGGTAATAACCCCAAGCATATGAGCTACTTGGTTGGATATGGACCAAATTATCCTCTTCATGTTCACCACAGAGGTGCTTCCATTGCTTCAATTTTTGCTCTTCACTCTGAGGTTGGCTGCATCCAAGGATTTGAGACATGGTATCACCGCCCTGAACCAAATCCTAATGTCATCTGTGGTGGACTTGTGGGAGGTCCGGATAAAAATGATGACTTCTCTGATGACAGATCCAATTATGAACAAACTGAGCCTACACTTTCAGGCTGTGCTCCTCTTGTTGGCATCTTTGCTAAACTGCAGGGTTTATATGGTAATATAGGTGAGGGATATTCTGCATTCTGAACTAATCTGCTCTGTTGTCTGCCTCGTCCTTTATGAAGCCTCAATCACTTTTCTCTTACTTGTCACAGGTTCAGGTTCCTACCATAATGAATCACCAGTGCCCCAGCAAAAAACACCAAGTGAGTAATATAGTCAAAATAGATAAACTAGGACAAAATCAAAGGAAGGATCTAAACTTTGTTCTAATTTTGAAATATTCTGCTCATATAGCCTTTGCTCTACTAATCTGACATCTATTGGCTTGACAGGTACAAACCCATGGAAAACACTGACACCTAAAACATCAGAAGGTGAGATATAATATAGGCCTTCAGTCTCATTGCTTTCCATTTTGTTTTATGACAAACACTGACTGAAGAATGGCAAGGTTCTGTTGCAGGTGCCCCAGTTGAATTCCTTCACTCAATTACTAGCTCATGGACCGTTGGAGCTACAACTTATTACCGTCACAAGGTGATAATCAAGAACACTTCTTTGAAGCCAATCTCAGAACTTAAGTTGGTGATTGAGAATCTCTCAGGCTCTTTATGGGGTCTCTCTCCAACAAATGAGAAGAACACCTATGAACTTCCCCAATGGCTCAAGGTCTTGAATCCTGGCTCAGAGTGTATGTTTGTTTATGTTCAAGGCGGACCCCAGGCAAAAATCTCCATTCAAAGCTTCCACTGATCATTTTGGTACAGGAGTGGAAGTCAAAAGTACATTTGATATACTAAGAGTAAGAGGCCACAAGAATTCTTTTTTTTTTTTTTCTTTTTTTACACAGATGCAATTTGAAAGTTAAACTTCCGTCACTTCATGATTGTAAATTTGTAATATCAACTTGTCAATCCATACTTATTAAAAAAAAAAAAAAGACACGCTAAAATATCAGTTATATCCTACAAATAATCAAATTATACATATGAAAAGTCATTTATCAAAAAAAAAAAAAAAAACTAATGAAATAGGTGCTAATTCTCCAATTCCTCATCCGACTCTCACGTTCATTAAACTCTGAAGTATGCAAAAGTCTCTCCAGCACTGGTCCATAAAACCCCTTAGCAACCGTAATACATGTTAGGACTCAGATCCTCTCGTGTTCAGGGGAGGTCCTGTTCCCCAAGTTATTGATGGTGACGTTGGTTTTCTATAAGGTGGAAACATAGTGTTATATGCACAGGAAAAGTGCATTACAGATTCTTCACAAAGCTTAAAATCAATGAGTAAAATTGTTCTAACCATCACATCACCTATAATACACAAATTTTGAGCCAATGATTTATTGGTCTGTGTTGTTTCTGTACATGCACCTCCTGTGCATTTAGTATTTCCCGAAAACTTTTGAGCAAAAGCAGGAAGGTCAACACAAGCAGAAATTTGGAACTCTACAGGGATACCAAATCAAGAAAAATTTACATAGACCAATACTTACATTCATATGTTCTAGTTGTATGGGGAGTGATCATAAAGTATATAACTTCATTCTCAAGGAAAAAATATAGTTGACTTCAAGTGTATTCAGATGGATTGTGACTATCATATGGTTTGATGAAACGATGGTTGAAAAATCAATATGACGAAAAGAGGTGGTAGAGAAAGTTCCCAGCGAAGAAATCCTGTTGTTATGGTCTCAGGCCATACGCTCCTGTAAGTAAGATGAAATCAAATTTTGATGGCAATGCTGACCCCAAAACATATTATGTACCGAAATGAGATAAATTCTCAGGTAAGAGAAGGGTAATGTAGATTTTCATTCTTGTGGAAATTCTATACCAGGGTGGATAGATATTATATAGTTGCATAAGATATGCGAGTTGAAACGTAATTGCATGCAGATCGGTTAAAACATAGGAATATATTTTTGTTGCCCATGTATATCCCAATTAGAGCATAGATCAATGTAAACATTGTTACATCCATAATCATTAGACCTGCACTTCTGAGCACATTACAGATAGAAAGGTTTATAGTTGTGAGGAAAAAACTATGAAAAATAGCCTATAAAAAGCAAAGCAAAAACTCAAAGTGAAAGCCGCATTGTCTTAGTTGGGGAGAAAGGAAGGGGCGGCAGAATTTGGGGATGGAAGCAGTGAAAGGAAACCAAAATCATTGCTATGCTAATTCAGGTGACACTTGTTTTTGTATGGTAGCTGCCACTTAATGCTGATCCTTGGGAATGTCAAGATCTTTAAATATTGGACTGTCAACTCCAACACCCATAGCATTCAGACCATTGTCGACATATAGAACAGTGCCAGTGATAGCAGATGCCAAAGGTGATGCTAAGAAGGCAGCCGCGTTGCCCACCTCCTCTGTTACATGAAATTTTAACTCAGTTTTGCAAACAATCACAGGAAGAAAATGGAAATGGTACATTGCAAAGATTAATCCTGATGGAAATATTACCTGCTGATAGTTCTTTCTGTAGAGGTGCATTGGCTAGTGAATAATCAATCATCATATCAATGAATCCAATTGCTTTTGCAGCACGACTTCTCAGTGGACCTAGAGGCAAAAGATGTTGCATCAACATGTTAATCAGAAGAACTAAATTCACCAACATGCAAACAACTGACCTTACATGAAAAAAGTTAACTTCAACTAGGATGAAATTATAAGTAGCAGGGGAGAGACAACTATGCAATAGTATGAAGACACACAATCTAAAAGGAACTATATTAACAGCTACTCCATTCACCTCTTGGGAGGACTTAATTCATGCTAATTACACAATACTGATATAACAGAACAAAATCACATTCAACTGTTTGGTATCTATTAGGATCCAATTGCAAGATATGGGACTTGAGTCCCACATCAGAAGTATGGGAATCCGATGTGGGATTTATATAGCCTTGGGCTCTCCAACCACAATGGCTAGCTTTTGTGGTGTGGTTCTCCCAAGATGTATATCAATTGGTATTAGAGCCTTCTATCATGTCTCTCAGTTGCAAATGAGCAGCACGCCAACATTGCAATGTTCGCGCGGGACTAGTGCACAGCTAGCCCGCGTGGGCGCCGAGGCTGCGAAGGGTGGTGGAATGTTAGGATCCAATTGCAATAACATTCCACCATGCTCCGCAACAAGTAAGAAATTATAGCAAATAGGGCCCATTAAACAGACGAGAGGAGATCAGACAAATGCATTAACTAATTCATTTAGATAAAAAGAGAAGCCACCAATACCAGCAGATATAGTATTGACTCTAATTTTGCGCTTTCTACCCGCTTCAAAAGCAAGCACCTGAAAAAGCATAAAATATGACACATAATTTTAAACATCCAATGGCAAGGAGAAAAACTAACAGCTAAAAATGAAACACATCGAAGTCAGTCAGTGAGATGGTGTGAGTTCGGAAAAAAAAGTTGAAAGCTTACTCGTGTATCACTTTCCAATGCAGCTTTTGCAGAACTCATACCACCGCCATATCTGTTTATCATTTAGTTCATGATATTATCAGTCTAAATTTATGAAACTTAGAATTATAAGGATTCTATAAGGCATAACATAACTAACACACCCAGGAATGATCCTCTCTGAAGCAATGTATGTGAGAGAGATTGAAGATCCACCTACAAACAAATCAGAAAAAATAAGATAAAATGACAAACTAAAAGTAAGAAGCAATATAATGGAAGCCCTGTTAGATAAGGTAACATGCCCTGGTTCAAGATTGGAAGAAAATGCTTGAGTAAAGAAACATAGGAGTAACTAGACGCAGATACTGCAGCAAGATATCCATTCCGAGATGTCTCCAACAATGGTTTGGTCACCTATAACAGAGTTAACTGCTTATTAAAGCCAGAGACCCAAGGCATAAAGAAACTTTAATGCTTATTACTGTATTTACCATACCTCTGGTCCATTGGCAAGTGAGTGCACAAGGATGTCTATGCTGCCAAAGTCTTCCTTAACAGATTCAGCAACTTCCTAAAAGGCAAAACAATGAACAAAAGATATAACAAGGCTAGTCTTATGCAGTCGGGCAGGACAGCTTGAGACAGGGTTCATATTCATAAAAGTAAACACTACTAGGCTTAGTACTTATTAGAGTGCTTAGGTTGTTCAACATCCAGAAAGAAAATACCCTACGAATCATCTCTTATACTCAACAATGGAAAACTAACATAAAAAATAAATGTATATACCTGAACTGTCCATTTAGCGGATCCAGCATAGCGCTTGTTTGTTTTAATCTATACAATTTTTTTTAAAAAAAGGAATCAGTATGAGGATATGAATGGTGACATGCATGTATTTTGCAACATTGTAAAAACAAAAAACAAAACTATGTATCTCTTGTTTACATCTTCTGGTACATCCTCAGGATTGTCAAAAACTGCATCTAAGGGATAAACTTTAGCAATCTCCATCAATGAACCATCTGGTAATCTGGAAATCAGAGTTTCTTATTAGCAGGGCATCACATATAACAAAAAAAATCAATAGCAGTATTTAACATCATACATGCGTGAGTCATCAAATTTTCCGCGCCGTAGGCTGGACTCAAAAATATTCAAAGCCTACAGAAAAGGTTCACGGTTAGTAGATGTATCACTAGAAAAGGACTGGAATACATGGGGAAGGGGGGGAATCCAAAAGTCTGCAGACAGAACCCGGTGATTTTGCATAATAAATAAATAAATAACTTACAGGTACCCACGTGCCAACAAGAATTTCAGCTCCTGCAGCAGCAAGAGATTTTGCAATTGCCCATCCATATCCATTGTCATCAGCCACACCAGCAATAAAAGCCCTTTTACCTACATATAACGCTATTTTCAGTAGAGCACTACTTTTTCTCATAATCTATGATAAGATGAGCAACAAAATTTTGACAGTCAATGTGAAAGAAAAATCACTTAGTTTTGTGGAACTTTTCAACAGAAAGAGATAATCTAGATTCTAGACATTACTTGCTATTCATATATTGTACTATTATATAGATAGGCCTCAGTTGCAAAGGCCACCTTTCAATAGTTTTCTACAGCCAAATAAGCACCAATTCTCAAGTGGTTCAGAGGATACATGTTTCATTCTGTATGCTGGCTTGCACACAAATTCTCTGCACAGTATACTTTGGAATAATTGAAGTAGTTAATAGGGTTAAGAAGGTTAAGTTTTCAGAATATAACACTTCTCCTAAACAGCAGTTAGACATCACTGAAACATATATATGTAAATAAAAACAAAATATTCACAAGGAGCTTCAGAGAAAATGAACAATAACCTTTCAAATCAATTGGCAATCCTGAGACTGGATTTTTTGCACTAGACTCAGATATTGCCTTTGTAACAATTTTCTCTGATTTTATGGAAGATGATGTAAAGCCCCGCTGGAAAGGTTGCACTGATGCAACATGACATACACTTGCAAGTTTATTCCATGATCCCACCTTGGACTTGCCTCCAAGAACCACAGCGCCTGCATCTGCAAACCTTTGTGAAGAAGGAATGCATGATCTTGACAGTGCAATTTGCAAGCCAGAAAATGATGTTGTCGCCATCTTCAATGAGTGTAGTATGGCAGAAGAGACCCTAAATCTACATAAGGAAACTAGCATCAATACCTTTTTTTTTAAAAAAAAAAAACACTATAGAAAAGACTTAATTGATTTCTCTTCTTTCAAATCCAATACTTTAACATGATATAGAGAAACAGAAACAGAAACAGAAACAGGAAGTTCCAGTTACCAACAGCTTGATAAAAGGTGAGAAATTAAGGATGTCCAAGTGGTTATTCAATTAAATAAATTCATTGTAAAGATCAATTTTTTCACCAAGCAGTTTGAACTAAAATTAACACGTAAAGATACTAATACCATCTAAGACAAAAGAACAAACCATTCTAAATCACAGGAAATCAGTCGCTTCAATGGGAAATTAAAAAGCTTAGCTAGTAGCCAGGAGTCAAAAACAAGTAAAGCGAAATGTTTCAAATTTCAATCAACTTCAGAATTTAATGTCAAAATCTGCCTAATGAATGCTAAAGCCCGTTACAGCAGCACTCCCAGAAAGGCAGCAATCTAAACATTATGAGAATCAACGAGAGCCACACGGGAAAAATACACAAATTCTAGAGTGTTCAGCCATCTATTAGCCAAATCATTTCTGAAATATCCAGTTTTCACTATATGGCAACTGAATCATAACAGCAATAAAGCCTGGTTCAGTACACAATGCAGTAAAATGCCCCTCGAATCCGTAAAAAGAACAAAACTCCGTGGATCAAAGACAAACCCAGCAACATTGATATGCAGAGTGAATAAATCTTCATTTCTAACTAAACCCCAAAAACACGTTCAAATGAAAATCCAGTAATTCAACAACCAGAAGACAATAACGCAAGAAGGGGCAAGGTGGGTGTTACCTCTTGAGCAGTAAAAGCGCCAATGTGGGGAGAAAAATGAGGAGTTGGGAACACTAAGTAATGCAATAGAAAGCAATGGGGTTTGTGAGGTGGGTAATTACCTCGTCGTTATGAGGACCGTGTTGGGAAAAGCAAGATAGATAGAGTGCGAGTGTGGTGGGTTTGGAGGAGAAGGGGCCTATTGGGTCGATGAGAACGATGCTGAGTTCAAGTGTGAAGCAGCCGCTACAGGAGTTGGAAACTTTGGAAGCGTCGAAATGCCTAGTTAACTTTAGCAGAAAAAAAATAATCATCTTATTATTATTTTTTTACACTAATTTTGGATATTAATTAATAAAATATAAATTTGTAATTAATTATATGTATTAATTAATTATTAAAAATTATATATATTAATTAATTAATAAATATATATTATCAATTATAAATTTATATTTTATTAATTAATATAAAAAAATAATATGAAAAAATTGGAGTTATTATTAGCAAAAAGCGAGGTTTGGTTTTGTAACCAAAAGTTCAGTTGCACGTGGCACGTGCACTGCAAGTGGAGTCCCTGACATTGTTCCTTTGGTGCATGGCGGCAAAGCCCAATTACATTAGAATTAGAATTAGAATGGTTTGGGCATAGCACTAGGAACGCCAGTCAAAATTCCGGCTTTGGTCCGTTTGTTTAGCTGAAAAGAAAATGAATGATATATTTTGCAAATAAGTAGAAGTATTATTTTTTGAAAATAGAAATATAGATGAAAAAAAAGATGAGAGAAGATATTAAGTAACGACACGTGATTATATAAAAAAAAGTTTATTACTCTTAGAAAACAATATTCTAATTTATAATATAAATGTGTATATTCAATAGAGATATATTAAACAAAAGAAAGAGACCCATAAAAAAATTTAATATTAGCAATGCTCCATATGTGATTTGAAAAATTATATGTGTGGTATGATGTCTTGAAGTTTTTGAGTAGGGAAATGAATGAGAGAGTTATTTACTCTTGTTTACACATTTGAGTAAAAAAATGAGAGAAATTCTTTTTTATTTGTGAGAAAATTAAAATAGATTAATAGTATATTTAAATTAATTTATTTTGTGTTCAAAATAATTTATAATTTAAAATTATATGAGAGAACTTTTAAAAAATAAATGATTATTTCTCCTTAAATAATATTTCCCAAACACACAATAAATGATAAAAAAAGGCTTATTTTTTCTTATTTAATTTAAAATAAAATATTTATCTTTTTTAACCCTCAATTTGAGGAGGATAGATGAACCTTCATCTCTTCTTTTTCCATTATAAAATGAAATTTATTACTAGACACTTGAATTTTTAAACCTTTGATGATAACAAAATCTTGAGATATGTGCATTATAACTAAAAATATTATCATTGTAAATGCACTTGAATTTTTTATAACACCACCCTTATAAACTTTTAAGTAAGAAGTTGAATTTATCATTTCTTCTCCTACCTTGCCTCTTATTTAATCATAACATAAATGTTTGATGACCTCCATCAATCACTTTTTATCTAAGCATAAACATGTATTAATGGCTTAAATATACTTTTGGTCCTTATACTTTTATCATATTTAAATTTTGGTCTCTATACTTTTTTTTATCTAAGTCCCTATACTTTCATTTATTTTTCACGTTAGTCCCTGCCGTCACCTACTGTGATGACACCGTTAAATTTTATCCTGCGTGGCAAACAGAATCCTACTTGACAGTAACACCTGATAATGTCGCGATGTCATCGCATGCATGAGGCGTGAAACAAAATAAATAATTAGAAAGCCGCCACCAATTTTATTTAATTTAGGAAAAATTGGAAAACCTTTTTAGAAAATGGTCTTTGAAACCAGACGATTGGATTCGGGAGTCGATTATGCATAGGGAAGGGTGGAGACTTAACCCCACAAAGACCCCTAATACATCCGTCCTAAATGGTTACCCTAAATTAGTTATGCAAAACTTAATAATCTCATAATATGTTTGTTTTACCCTTTTTATTTAAAAAAACTAAAAATAAATAATTTGTGAAAATTTAAAATTCGGCTTGACGAAATAAAAATTTCGCTCCTACGTACCCTCAGGTGCAATGAGGAATTCAAAGTCACGTAGTTCTATAGAAAATAAATGTGGGTTGGTTGGTTTTATTTAAAAGTTTTAATTTTTATTTTATAAAAATTTGAATTAACAGGTCGTCGCGACTCTGTTAATCAAATTAAAGTTTAAATGAGTGAAATTTGCGTCACGCTATATGTCACCCACAGATTATTTATTTAAAAGGGATAAAAAAAATTCAAATTTTAACTATTCATTAAATGGCATTTTATTTTTTAAAATGATTTGAATCATTAGGTTGTCCCAACGCAGATGATCCAAAATAGTTACAAGATTAAAGTTGTCACAACTCGGTTAATCCTGCTTGAAATAATTATTTTATATTAACCCTTTTTAATTTTTGAATCATTAGGTTGTCGCAACTCAGATGATCCATAAAATAATTATGAGATTAACAAGCTGTCACAACTCGGTCAATCCCACTTATTTATTTATTTTATTTTATTTTAAAAATTATTTCAATTATTTTATTTTCTTCACTTTTGTTTTTTTATTTTATTTTTTCATTTTTTTACTTTTTAGTTTTTTTAGAAATTTTTTATTTCTAGCCCATTTAGGCCCATTAGGTCTATTTCAAAAAAACTAAAAAACTACCAGAATTTCTAAAACTAAACAAAAAAATAAAAAAAAAAAAAAAATGAAAAGAAGTAACTTACGAAAACTAACAAGTAAACAAAAGGGGGTTTTCTTCTTTCTCCGTGGTATTGGCGTAAAACAGGGGAGACCAAGACAGACGAGCAACCGGCGCGCAGGGTGTGTGGGCGAAGGCACGGCGGGTCGACCGGATCCGGGACGGGGCTATCGACCGGGACGGCGGCGCGGCGACCGGCACGCGGTGAGCGCGGCCTTGAGCGGAGCGAGTCGCGCAAAGCACGGTGGGTCCGATTCGGTCTGGAGCGGGAACGGCGGTCTTCTCCGGTCGACGATCGGCGTCGTGCTCGGCAGGGAGCGGTGCGGCCTGGGGCGGATCCGACGGCAAGGTGCTTCGCGGGTCGGTGGGTCGTGATGGGAGATCCGAGCGACGCCGGCGTGCTGGGTTGGAACGGTGCGCGGTGGGCGCGGGCTGGAGCGGCGTGCGGAACGAGCTTCAAGTTCAACTTCTGGCAGCCCGGCGACTCGTCGGAGTTGGCTTTGCGGTGTGGGGCTCAGTGGATTTCGGCTGGTTGTTTTGGATGAAGGTAATGGTTTTAGTTATGGATGATGGTGGGTTAATGCTTTGGTTTAAAGGTTGAGAATGGTGGGGGTCCGGTAATGGTGATTTTGGGGTGGCGAGAATATGGAAAGTTGAGATATTATTGGTTAGGGAGGAGGTTGGAGATGATAGCTTTGGAAGGTTAATGAAGATGAGGTGGTGATAGGCTTGTAATGGTGAAGATGGAAGCTACGGACGTGGAAAGGATGAAGAATGGTATTGGAAGAGATTGGAAGGTTTTGTTAGTTGATGGTGGGTAGTGAAGTGAGTTGAAAACCGAGGGTTCGTTTCTTTGAAGGAGTCTTTTGGGTAAAAGTTTCGTGAGTCAAAAGTGAATGTTTTAGTCGAAAGGTCCGCCTCTTGTGTGTGTGGGGGTTATGGGTTAATATAGGAAGGGATTAGGGTGAGGAGTTTTAGTTTGAGTGTGATTAGGATTGGCTTGAGATGATGAGTTAAGATCTGTTTAGGATAAGTATTGGTATTGATCTAGGATAACTGACAGATTTGATTAGGATAAGTTTTTGAGAGTTTGAGTTGGTTTAGGATATGGGTTGAATATTTTTATTTTTGATTTTATTTTATTTTAAAATGTTTTATTTTATTTACAAAATATTCCGGACAAAATTCGGTGTTTACAGTTGCCCCTCTTTACTTGTTTCTTACTAGATAAAAGAGAATAACCGCAGCTTTTCATTTTATCATAGTAAGGAACGAGTAAAGAAATAAACCCAAATTTTGTTCGGGAGAAGCAGAAGACAATACGAGAACACAATGCAAGGAGCGATGTGCTCAAAAATTAAAAATGCAAGGAGCCGATGCGCTCATGAATTAAAATGCAAAGAGTCGATGCGCTCAAAACTTAAACATGCAATGAGCCGATACGCTCAAACTGAAAATGCAAGTACAATGAGCCGATGCGCTCAATACTTAGACATGCAATGCAACGAGCCGATGCGCTCAAATCTAAACATGCAATGAGCCGATGCGCTCAAACTGAAAATGCGAGTGCAATGAGCCGATGCGCTCAAAACTTAGACATGCAATGCAACGAGCCGATGCGCTCAAACTGAAAATGCGAGTGCAATGAGCCGATGCGCTCAAAACTTAGACATACAATGCAACGAGCCGATGCGCTCAAAACTTAAAGTGTAAATGCAACGAGCCGATGCGCTCAAAACTAAAAATGCAAGTGCGATGAGCCGATGCGCTCAAACTTAAACATGCAATGAGCCGATGCGCTCAAACTTAAAATGCAATTGCAATGAGCCAATGCGCTCATGCCAAACATTTAGACCAGTCTAATGGTTTCTTAAAATTTTTCTTCTCTCTCTCTCTTTTTTTTTCTCTCTTTTTCTCTTTTCTTTTAGTCATTCGAACCAGCGACGACTTTGGAAAGCTTTGACCAATCAAACCCTTCGTTCACACGTTGTTCTTCCTCAGGCCCTTAGGTTAGTTTGGAATCCTCCCAACTTACTCTTTTCCTTTCTTTGCTTCTTCCTTTTTCAAAACTTAATTCAACCCTTCCTTTTCTTCTTATCAACAAAGGCCCACGCGAGAAGTATTGAAACCACTTCTAGCAAATGTCATATTGCAATCTGCACTTTGAACTACCAAGATCTTTTAATCTGACTCGACCATTGAAGCATTGCTGTAGAATTATCAAAATCAAACCGTTGACCTTAAATTTATGTTATTTGAGACATAACCTAATAAGTTAAGCATGCATTCATGAATGGATAGAAATTCGTTGAATGAACAAACTTCCTTTTATTTTTCTGATGATCAAGTAAGACACGCACATAGGAAAGAAAATTACAAGGGAAAGAAAATTTGCCCCAGTATTGGTTCCTTGTTCCTCGTTCAATTGATTCCCGCAATCGTTTGATAATTCAAACCGTTGTCTCTGTTGCTACTTTCTTCAAGACATCTTTCCCTTAATCTTCCAAGCAATTTTGCCCCGGTTTAGCCAATTGAATGCAGAACAAAAATTGCCCCAGTTTGGAGTATCAACCATTCTGTCTTTGAGATTTCGCCCATTTGTTTGCCCTAACTTTTGCTTAGGCCGCCCTTTCGGGTTTTCAACCTAACGAGTCATTCTTTTTTTTTTTTTTTAGGCATAAAATCTCTTAACGACATCGGTGTTTATGGGTCTTGGCAATTCTTCTCCGTCCATGTTCTGCAAAATTAATGCCCCTCCTGAAAATGCGTGCTTGACTATGTAAGGGCCTTCATAACTCGGAGCCCACTTTCCTCTGGCATCCTCTTGATTAGGGAGAATTTTCTTCAAAACCAAATCTCCCGGATAAAACTCTCTAGGACGAACTTTCTTGTTAAAGGCTCTGGCCATTCTACTTTGATACAATTGTCCATGACAGATAGCTGCTAGTCTTTTTTCTTCTATCATATTCAACTGCTCATACCGAGTTTTTACCCATTCAGATTCCTCTAACTCTGCCTCCATCAAAACCCTCAAAGCAGGAATCTCAATTTCTATGGGAGAGACAGCTTCCATTCCATACACCAGAGAGAAAGGTGTCGCCCCAGTACTTGATCGTATATTGGTACGATATGCATGCAAAGCATAGGGTAACATCTCATGCCAGTCCTTATAGTTCACAACCATCTTGGCTACAATTTTCTTGACATTCTTATTTGCGGCCTCAACTGCACCATTCATCCGGGGTCTATAGGAGCGGAATTATGGTGCTTGATTTTGAACTTTTCACAAAACTTCTCGTATTTCGCCACCATTGAGATTTGCAAAGCATTATCTCGTGATTATCCTCTCTGGAATTCCATATCTCGCACACGATATCCTCTCTTGAGGAATTTCGAAAATACCTTTTGAGTGATTGTGGCATATGAGGACGCTTCTACCCATTTGGTGAAATAGTCAATTGCTACCAAAATGAAGCGATGACCGTTGGAAGCTTTGGGGTTAATTGGTCCAATGACATCTATTCCCCACATCGAGAAAGGCCATGGAGACACCATGTTGTGTAAGGGAAATGGCGGTGCATTGACTCGATCTGCATATATTTGACATTTGTGGCACTTTCGCACATATTCTATGCAGTCTGTTTCCATGGTAGACCAATAATAACCACTTCTTATAATTTTCCGTGCCATCATATGACCATTAGCATGAGTCCCTGATTCCTTCATGGACTTCATCATGATTAAACGAGCTTCACAAGCATCCACACATCTAAGCAAGGTACCATCATGACTTCTCTTGTATAAAACCTCCCCGTTCAAGAAAAAGGCCATTGCTAATCGGCGGATAGTCTTCTTATTCACCTCATTTGCCCCAGTTGGGTATTCTTTATGCTGGATGTACTGTTTGATATCATGATACCAAGGTTTACCATCTGGCTCACTTTCCACATTGGCACAATATGCGGGCTCACTATGTATCTTTACTTGTATGGGTTGGACCTTATTGTGGATATCCAACTTGGTCATCACGGCCAGAGTGGCCAAGGCATCCGCAAACTGATTCATGTCTCGAGTTAGATGGGAGAAGGTCACCTTTTCAAATTTATCGATCAACTTGGTCAAATACTTTTGATAAGGCACTAACTTCGGGTCTTTAGTTTGCCATTCACCGTTCACTTGATAGATGATAAGTGCCGAATCTCCGAATACTTTCAACTGCTTGATCCCCAAATCAATTGCTACTTGTAAGCCACTAGCACAAGCCTCGTATTCTGCAACATTATTTGTGCATTCGAAATCCAACTTGATAGCGACTGGGTATTGTTTTCCGACTGGCGAAACAACGACGGCTCCTATGCCACTACCATACATATTGACTGCCCCATCAAAATACATCTTCCACACGTACTCTTCTCCTTCTTCTTCTCCTTCGCCATCAATATTTCTCCATCCGGAACTCGACGTTATTAGTTGTCCACCCTCAAGCGGGTTTTCACTAAATGGTTCGCGATTGCACTCCCTTTGATGGATTTTCAAGTCATGTACTTGATATCAAATTCTGATAATATCACTTGCCATTTTGAGACTCTTAATGAGACATGAGGACTTTCAAATATATACTTCAGAGGATCCATTCGGGAGATCACCAGTAGTATAATAGAGCATATATTGTCTTAGCCGTTTTGAGGTCCATACTAGGGCACAACATGTTTTCTCCATTGCCATGTATCGGGCTTCACAAGTCATTAAATTTCTTGCTCGATAATAAATTGTTTGTTCCTCTTTCCCGGATTCATCATGCTGCCCCAAAGATTGCCCCCCATCGCAGTTGGCAATACGGTTAGGTACAATATCAGAGGACGCCCCACCGTAGGGGGTACCAACACTGGAGGATTCATTAAATAAGCCTTTATCTTATCAAAAGCTTCTTGACATTCTTCATTCCATTCTCCAGGCTGATGCTTCTTTAAAAGCTTAAATATAGGCTCGCACGTGCTGGTGAGATTGGCAATGAATCTAGCAATGTAATTGAGCCTCCCGAGAAAACTTCTCACCTCACGCTCAGTCTTAGGAGGAGACATCTCTTGTATTGCTTTTGCCTTATCCGGGTCCACTTTTATTCCTTCTCTACTAACGATGAACCCAAGTAATTTTCCAGTAGATGCTCCAAAGACGCATTTAGAAGGATTGAGTCTCAACTTATACCTTCTGAGTCTTTCAAACAATCTCCGCAAGACCTCTACATGACTTTCCCCTTCTTTAGATTTGGCCACCATATCGTCCACATAAACTTCAATTTCTTTGTGCATCATATCATGAAATAATACAACCATAGCACGTTGATATGTAGCCCCAAAGATTCTTCAACCCGAAGGACATTACTGTGTAACAAAAAGTTCCCCATGGGGTAATAAAGGTCGTTTTTTCCTTGTCATCGACATCCATGGGAATCTGGTTGTACCCTGAATAACCATCCATGAATGAGAACCTATGATTTCCTGCGGTATTGTCAACAAGAACGTCAATATGAGGGAGCGGGAAATCATCTTTCGGGCTTGCCTTATTTAGATCCCTATAATCCACGCACATCCTAACCTTTCCATCCTTCTTGGGCACTGGCACAATATTTGCTACCCATTCTGGGTGTCTCGACACCTCTATGAATCCGGCTTCTAATTGCTTAGTCACTTCCTCTTTGATCTATAGTGACATGCCAGGATGCATCCTTCTCAACTTTTGCCTTTTTGCTTCTGCTTCTGGATACAATGGGATTTTATGTGACGCTATCTCAGGGTCTAAACCAGGCATATCTCTGTAGGACCATGCAAACACGTCCAGGTATTCCTTGAGTAGCGCCATCATTTCCACACGCTCGGGATTGTCTACTATTTTTAATTCCTTCTTGTCTTTTCGGTTCCCATGTTAATCACTTCAACTACTTCGTTACCCACATCAAATTTTCTTTTCGAGTACTCCAATATTTTTTCAAATTTTTCAACTATCTCATCTTCTTCATCGATCCAAGGTTTTCTTCATCAAACGTCGCAGAGAATCAATTGACAAATTTTCAAGGTACCTTTCATGAGGCGAACCTTCTACAAGACTTAGATCCCGTAAAGCAATTTGTTGGAGTTGGAAAGGCAAGAAGAATAGGAATAATGACGCGAAAGCGAGAGATTTTTTTTTTTTTTTTTTTTAACGGAAAGAAAAGAAAGATAAGCCAAAAGTATGAGAAAGGGAATGTGAATAAACATGCAACTTTATTTAGTTAATGTCTCAAATAACATAAATATAAGATCAAAACATAGCTAGACTTAAATATCTCACTGTTACAAGATGACTAGACAATTACTTGGCAACAATAACATCAATCATTGGTTCAGATTGCCGTTCTTCGGTGGTTCCTCATCAAGAAAAGGATGGATTGCTTTGAACTCTTCTCCGGGCTTTCTTCATGCAAAGGCATTAATTGTGAGATGATGTGGGGACGAAGCACTTCTTCAGGCATGATTACCTCTACTGGTGCCGGAAACGTTTCCCTCAAATGAGGAATGTGCTTCATTTGGCCCTTATCACTCCTTTTCCTAGAGTCATATTCTCCATTCTCTCATCTAGAGATGCTTCGTACCCAATCCGAACTTGTCTAGCTTTTTCGGAAATGAGATCGGTGTCCTTGCACCTTGCACCGTAAGCCCAAGCCTTTTCCTTTTTGGTACCCGTTGTTAGCCATGATTCGAGCCACCACATGATTCACACTTTGTGCCGGGGGATTCATTCCTACCGAGTCCAGCCTCAATTATTTCAAAGTCGTGCCACAAATTCTCCTCATCTTTCTCTCGCACTTTCCACATATGGCACTAAAACTGGTTTTGTCAACATGATTTCTTCTTCTCCGTGTATGGTGATGACCGACCCATTTTTAATGTATTTGATACTCTGGTGGAGTGTAGAAGGAACAGCACCAGCAGCGTGGATCCATGGTCTCCCCAGGAGCATAGTATAACCAGACTCAATGTCCATAACTTGGAACAATACTCGAAAATTACTCGGACCGATCTCTAATGGCAATGTTATCTCTCCCAAAATGCCTCTCCTATTTCCGTCAAAGGCTCGCACCACCATTTCTCGAGGAGACAGTTCATCCTCACTTATTGATAATGAGGTTAGAGTAGACCTTGGTAGGATATTCAGGGCAGACCCCCCATCGATTAAGACCTTTGCGACTATGTATCCCTTACATTTAAGGGTTATGTGTAAAGCCCGTGGGTTTCTCTCAGCCTGAGAGGTGATCTCTTCATCCATAAATACAATCATGTTGACGCGCTTCACCGGGTCCACCATGCTGACAACATTCTCCGGGGTAACATCGGGTTTGACATAAGCCTCACTTAGTACTCTTAGCAATGCTTTCCGATGCAATTCCGATGTCAAAACAAGTGACAGAAGAGATATCCTTGCTGGGGTCTTCTTCAATTGTTCCATCACGTCGTATTCACTTTGTTTCATGATCTTCAGAAATTCTTCTTCTTCTTCTTCTTTCCTCTTTCTTCTTCTTTTGAACTCCCTCTTTCCTCTCTCTCTGTTTCTACCGGCCATAACATCGCCCACTCCTTGTAATTATATTTGTCACAGACTCTTCATCCTGGTGGATTTCAGTCACTCGAGTCTTTGACACCTCCTTAACTCCTTTCATCTCTACTTTTGCTTCATAATTCCACGGCACTGAATGAGTATTATTATAAGTGAATGGTGTTGGCTTCTTGACTGTCACCACTACTTTACCTGGTGTCGGGGCTTGGTTGAGAGGTGGCACCTTGAGTACAAAACGTTCAACCACATTGACCTCTTCAGAGAAGGCTACCCCTTGCCTGGCCTGTATTATTCCCAAAGTGAGTAAACCTTGGACTCGAACTTTAAAGTCCCAGCAATTTTCAATATCGTGTCCTATTCCCTCACAATGGTAAGCACAACTTGACTCTTCATCATACCTCTCTCTTCTTTTTTTGACGAAGCCGGTGCGGTGATAACATAACCTGCTTTCTTCAATCCCTCAAATATTTGAGTCATCGGCGTCTGCACGCAGACTCATGACCCTTCTTATCGGTGGTCCTTCAATCCCCACAACATTCGCCTCATTCCTTCCACCATGGTTAGGGATGGGTTGTTAACAATGCTAGGTCCAGCCTCCTCTTGAATATCCAAACTTTCCACAAGCGATAAGTTTCCTTATCGCGGTCTTAAAAGACTCACAGTCTTCGATTGAGTGCCCTGCGACATCCATATGGTACTTGCAAGTTAAATTCGGGTTGTACCATACTGGAAACGGTGGTTGTAGGGGACGTACAGGACTCCCTGAAATGAGATGAGCATCAAATAACCTTTGGAATAAATCGGCATTTGGAATGGACAGTTTTGGGAAAGGGGGTAAGTTTTGGGGACGGAAACGACCTTGATTTTGAAAGTTTGGTCGAGACTGTGGGTAATTTGGGAAATTTTGCGAAGGTGGAGGTGGGTATTGAGTGTAGGTTGGGCGAGTCGATGTGTATGGTTGAGGTACAGGAACATTGTTGACTTGGAATGGCTGGGCTTGAGGCGTGTTCATAGGAGGGGTGGTTAGGCCAGGTAGCTGAGACGGTGTAGATATCTGATAGGAAGGGTAAGTGTTTGGGTTATATGTGGGTGCTCGGTATATGGGGTAGGACGGTGAATATCGAGGTTGTGAAGGTTGCCGATTTTGCACGTAACTCACTTCTGACTCTTTTTTCTTAGAGGAAAATCATTTCTTGAAACCACCTTCACATCGCCACGGGTAGTTTTCCACCTTTACTAGAATCTCAATTCTTTCTCCACCGCAATTAAATCAAGGCAAAGTCTCAGAAAGCGGCGCCGCCATTGTCCCAACATAAGGAGTCCCTAAAGTCCCCAAAAAGTACGAACACATTTCCGTCGAGTCAATGGCGGTTGTACTTGTGCAACTAGAGCTCTCCACCTCTCGGGCATATTGCTTGAATGTCTCCTCATTTTTCTTTTCCAAGTGTTCCCAACCGCTTCGGGTGGGGCCGTATCCGCATTAAAGCGATATTGTCCCATGAACAAATTTGCCCGGTCATCCCATGATGAGATCTTGGAAAGGTCCCGTTGGATGCACCATTCTAAAGTGGTCCAGATTAAACTTTCATGGAAGAAGTTCGACAAGAAACTTCCAATCCTTTGACCAGATTGACATCTTGGTAATGTATGTTTTTAGATGGAAGAAAGGATTGGTGCTCCCATCGTATTTGACGACTCGGGATTTTGAAATCCTTGGGAATAATGATATTAGAAGTAGGGCATAATTCTTCTATCCCAAGGGGTCCGTAAGTACTTGGACTCTTGATCGCTTTAACTGTTTCTTCCATCTTTTCCATCCACTCTTCTCTTATCTTGTCATTTTGGATGGGCCGCATGACCCGTCCCAAACAGAAATCCGGTTGGCATAGACATATGTGGGGGCTCCCATGCACACTCTCGAGATACCATGAACTTCATTCCGAGCTCCTTCTAGGGAATGGTATCCTTCTCCAATAGGAAGTACTAGCGATGCAAAGATTTCATGTTCCTCCCACAATGGTATTGCAGTAGTAACCGCAGGATTTGTCCTCATGGAAGTGTTATGTAACCGTGTCCCGTTATTCCCGAAATTCCAGCCGCCCCATCGAGTGAGGCTTTCCCTCATGGCTAACAACATCTCTTCCATTCTTCTTTGAGACTTCGTAATCTCATTCACCCTTCCTTTCACTTCTTCTACTTCCATACTTAGGTTCCTTCCTTCGTTTTCGGCTGCCATTGCCAAAAGCTTTGTCCGAGCCCTTGTGTTGTGAACTCGGGTTTGATTGGTGTCTTCTTTCCTTGGTCGCGCAATGGCTTTAAATTTCCTGTGAACAATTGAGGAACAGTTTATCAGAAACCACCATGATTATTATTTGTTTGTTAGAAGACCATTATTAATTTGTGCTGAATGGACTTGAGTGAGTATCTTTGATCTCTCTTTTTTTTTTTGTGTCATGACTACTTCTTAGAACGTCTCGTTCAAAAGTTATTTGTCATGAACATTTCTTAGAACGTCTCGTTCAAAAGAAATGGGTCTCTATGGGATCAGAACAAATATAATGCATACTTTATTTATTTGAAAAAAAATCATCAACATCAGAGGAGTACATCATTTTCAACACATCATTGTCTAGTCTAATCCACCATTCTTAACCGAACGGGCCTTGATCATCTGCTTCATTTGTCCAACGAGACTCTTGCAATACTCAATGAAGTCATTAATTTCTCAGGAGTCTTAAGAGGATCGACCATCTTATCTCGCCACCTTTAAATAATATGGAATGTCTGCGATTGCCGTGTTGGCTAGGCCTCGCTAATTTCACAAAGCGGTCTCTCAGAAGGTGGGCTTCTTCTTTCCATTCATTAATGTCCTTGTCTTGTTGCCTTACAAGATCTATCATTTTCTGCAAGTCCTCCTGTCCCTGTCGCAATGCCGCTTCATACTCTGCAATTTCCTTGGCAGTGTGCGACCTCTCAATTTTGATCATGTCTTCGTATCTTGAAGACATCATTTTCATTTGCTGCCTCATACTATCCACTTGCTGAAGAGCATCACTCTGTATGGCCTTGGCATTCATGAGTTGTTCTTTAAGTTGTTGGTTTTCAGCCAAAGCCCTATCTCTTTCTTGCCCTCTGAGTCCCAACTCTTTGTTTGCAGCTTCCAAGCATCTTCTAGTTCTTGATATCTCGTTCTTGCCCTGTCTTTAGCCTCTTGTTAGCTCCTTCAAGGGCGTGAGCCTTCTCAGAATTTTCACGCTTTAAGACTGCATATGCTTGGCGAACCTTTTCTAGTTCTGCTTCTAATTTCCTCTTTTGTTCATTGGCCTCCATTATCTTTTCCTTTACTTCTTCGTCTTCTATTGGAGCTAGAGGCAAAGATCTACTAGCTGAAATTTTGAATGGTAACTTGACTTCTTGAGCCCGGTCCTTGACCCATTGCCTGTAGCTTTCTTTGACTCCACGACTTCGACTCCCGTTCTCTACCCTTTCTAATGATATTCCTCCAAGCATCTCGCACTCTCCCAAGTGTCTCGGTACATCCCGTCTGCATGTCATAAATAAAAGGAGTAATCTCCAATTCCGAGGGTGGTCTCATCATAGGATAGCCAAGTTGTCGTAATGCTAACGCGGGGTTATAGTTAATGCACCCCGAGTACCCATTAGGGGAACATTAGGAACCCCTCGCACTGATAAATTACAGTTTGCCCTTCCTCACGCCATGGGTACCATACAATCTTTCCATCTTCAAGCTTGGTCAATTCCTCGGCCCATTCACGACCGTTCTTAGTCTTTAATTGGAGCATCTTGAGACTTGTAATGGGACATGGATCCATGTACCCCCTCTTGAACATGTGAGAGGTTAGCCATACAAACAACATCGGTAGACAACATAAGATTCGCTTACCGTTCTTTTCATGACATAAATTCAAGGTGTAGTAAACATCGGCAAGAATGGCCGGGACAGGATTTGCGGCATCATTTCGTCGAGCAAGGAATACATCGATTGCCGCGAAACCTACCAAGTCTTCACTATTTGGGAATAGGATAGTACCATAAATGGTGAGGGCAAGTACATCCATAAAAGTATTCCAGTCTTCATTCTTGGCTAGGTGGCGCATGTGCTCTTCCAAATATTTACTGGGAAACCCTCTATACCTTTCCTGTTGTGCTTTGCCTCTTGTAAGTCCCTTACAGTACCTTCAAGACCTTTGCTATGGTTGGCAATGATGCATAGTGACCCTTATATTGGTATGATTTTTCCTTTTTCAATGATAAGCCCAAGATCCGTTCGAACTCCTCTAATGTGGGGGCTAACCTGAAATCTTGAAATGTGAAGCAACGTAATGGTGGATCATAATACTTGGGCTAGTGCGGTGATGGCTTCGTTTGTACGTCCACTTCTAACAGATTCAAAATTTTCCCATATCTTGCAAAAGGTCAAACGTTGCGTCTTTTTCAAAGAATCGGCCCAAACCCACTAGACTCTCAGTATCCAATATCTTGGCCTTAAGTTGCAGGGTCTTTTTCAAAATTATCTCCTTGTGATCTGATCCCATGTCACTTTCCATTTTTAATCAAAGATACTCACTGCTAGTCTTTAGGCACTGAATTTCAAATGGTTCTCCAACAGACCTGGGGATGAAGAATTATCAATGCATGATTTTACAATTTAATAAAGAGTGAGTTGTTGGTCCTTTAAAAGTGATTCGCCCCCATTTTTAGAAAAACTTTTTATTATTTTTTTAATAACAAGAGGGACACCAGTATGGTTCATCACATTAAGGGACTGAACAACTCACAAGGTATACAGATAAGTCAAAAGATAACGAAAGATATGCTCCCTTTGTGTCCTAATAGGATTTCCTTAACTTGGGGATTTCTATCCTAAGGATCTACAAGTCTTTTCCAAATCGTGAAAACTTTCATTTGGTGGCTTTTCTATTCTGAAGGTCTCTAGAGCCAAGTCCTATTTCAAAATGTTGACCACGAAATAGTGGGTAAACCACTAGGTGTGGGACATTTGTGAAAAAGGCGCACTCTAGATGAGGTTTTCGCTAATAGCCAAACAGGATGTACATCCAAAATGGTTACATTACTACACAACCTCTACTTAACTTAAGTTTCACTCAGACCCGGGTATAGGGCCCCACTCGAATGTGTGATACATGTGTAGGTGTGGTGGGTGTAGGGAGCATACAAACCTTCATTATCCTAAAAACTACCCGCATCCTGCAAAACAAAAAACAAAAACAAGCAAAAATTCCAAGAGAAATTCTCTATCCTAAGGTTTTAATAACAATAATAAAATAAAAAAAAGAAGAAAAAGGTAAAATAAATATACAAAGATTACAAAATTTTACACAACAAAATTATATGGGCTTGACTCTCAAGTATCCCCAGCGTAGAGTCGCCATCTGTCGCGACCGTAATCCATGGCGGGAGCGGCGAAACAAAATAAATAATTAGGAGTCGCCACCAATTTTATTTAATTTAGGAAAAATTGGAAAACCTTTTTAGAAAATGGTCTTTGAAACCAGATTGGATTCGGGAGTCGATTATGCATAGGGAAGGGTGGAGACTTAACCCCACAGCACCCCTAATACATCCGTCCTAAATGGTTACCCTAAATTAGTTATGCAAAACTTAATAATCTCATAATATGTTTGTTTTACCCTTTTTATTTAAAAAAACTAAAAATAAATAATTTGTGAAAATTTAAAATTCGGCTTGACGAAATAAAAATTTCGCTCCTACGTACCCTCAGGTGCAATGAGGAATTCAAAGTCACGTAGTTCTATAGAAAATAAATGTGGGTTGGTTGGTTTTATTTAAAAGTTTTAATTTTTATTTTATAAAAATTTGAATTAACAGTCGTCGCGACTGTTAATCAAATTAAAGTTTAAATGAGTGAAATTTGCGTACACGCTATATGTCACCCACAGATTATTTATTTAAAAGGGATAAAAAAAATTCAAATTTTAACTATTCATTAAATGGCATTTTATTTTTTAAAATGATTTGAATCATTAGGTTGTCCAACGCTGAGATGATCCAAAATAGTTACAAGATTAACAATGTTCATCACAACTCTGTTAATCCTGCTTGAAATAATTATTTTATATTAACCCTTTTTAATTTTTGAATCATTAGATTGTCGCAACTCGGATGATCCATAAAATAATTATGAGATTAACAATGTTCGTCCAACTCGGTCAATCCCACTTATTTATTTATTTTATTTTATTTTAAAAATTATTTCAATTATTTTATTTTCTTCACTTTTGTTTTTTTATTTTATTTTTTCATTTTTTTACTTTTTAGTTTTTTTAGAAATTTTTTATTTCTAGCCCATTTAGGCCCATTAGGTCTATTTCAAAAAAAACTAAAAAACTACCAGAATTTCTAAAACTAAACAAAAAAAAAAATGAAAAGAAGTAACTTACGAAAACTAACAAGTAAACAAAAGGGGGGGTTTTCTTCTTTCTCGTGGTATTGGCGTAAAACAGGGGGGGAGACCAAGACGGAGCAACCGACGCAGGGGTGTGTGGCGAAGGCACGGCGGGTCGACCGGATCCGGGATTCGGCTATCGACCGGGACGGGGGCGCGGCGATCGGCACGCGGGTGAGCGACGGCCCCAGCGGGCAGGTGTCGCGCAAAGCACGGTGGGACCGATTCGGTCCGGGTGGGAACGGCGGTCTTCTCCCGGTCGACGATCAGCGTCGTGCTCGGCAGGGAGCGGTGCGACTGGGGCGGATCCGACGGCAAGGTGCTTCGCGGGTCGGTGGGTCGTGATGGGAGATCCGAGCGACGCCGGCGTGCTGGGTTGGAACGGTGCGCGGTGGGCGCGGCTGGAGCGGCGTGCGGAACGAGCTTCAAGTTCAACTTCTGGCAGCCCGGCGACTCGTCGGAGTTGGCTTTGCGGTGTGGGGCTCAGTGGATTTCGGCTGGTTGTTTTGGATGAAGGTAATGGTTTTAGTTATGGATGATGGTGGGTTAATGCTTTGGTTTAAAGGTTGAGAATGGTGGGGGGGTCCGGTAATGGTGATTTTGGGGTGGCGAGAATATGGAAAGTTGAGATATTATTGGTTAGGGAGGAGGTTGGAGATGATAGCTTTGGAAGGTTAATGAAGATGAGGTGGTGATAGGCTTGTAATGGTGAAGATGGAAGCTCTGGACGTGGAAAGGATGAAGAATGGTATTGGAAGAGATTGGAAGGTTTTGTTAGTTGATGGTGGGTAGTGAAGTGAGTTGAAAACTGAGGGTTCGTTTGCTGAAGGAGTCTTTTGGGTAAAAAGTTTCGTGAGTCAAAAGCTGAATGTTTTAGTCGAAAGGTCTGCCCTCTTGTGTGTGGGGGTTATGGGTTAATATAGGAAGGGATTAGGGTGAGGAGTTTTAGTTTGAGTGTGATTAGGATTGGCTTGAGATGATGAGTTAAGATCTGTTTAGGATAAGTATTGGTATTGATCTAGGATAACTGACAGATTTGATTAGGATAAGTTTGAGAGTTTGAGTTGGTTTAGGATATGGGTTGAATATTTTTATTTTTGATTTTATTTTATTTTAAAATGTTTTATTTTATTTACAAAATATTCCGGACAAAATTCGGTGTTTACAGATAAAAATTAAATTTTTTAATTTACTTTATTTCCCTCCAATAATTTTTATCAAAAGTGACAAAAATTCTCAAAATCTAAGGTTTCTCCATTTAAAGTGCGCTGCTCCACTTTTTCCTTCTCCATACTCAACCATGGATGACAGCAATTGTAGCTCCCATAGATCACATTGTAGTCACTCTATTAATGGGAGCCAGCTGATTACAAGCATGTTTGGTGCTTAAAGTTGTGGTTTGTTTGAATTGTTGGATCTGTCAATGTCAACTGGTGCAAGAGAAGTTCTTGAAAGGTTGTAATGAGTGGTTTGAGGTCTAAAGAGGAAACTGATGATGTACAAGTTGTTAATGGTGATTTGTTGTGGAATGACAATGAGATTGATGTTGTTTTTCATGTGGACTCAATATGACAAAGGAATGTTATATCAGCTACTTTGAATTAGTTTTGACTGTTAATGTATGTTGGTGAGTAGATGTTTAGGGACTGAGCAAATGTATTGGGTGGTTTAATTGAACAAATGACTTGACTTATGTAATCCCCTTTTGATCAATTAATTGAAAACTTTTGGATTTGGCATTGTTTGATATTTACTTGTGCAACCACAATTGTGTTAACAGTAAGGACCAAGTAATGAAATTACAGGAACTAAATAACTGACTAGTGCCTATAGGGACCAATACACAAATCATAATAAAGTACAGAGGTCAATACACAAATCATATTCAAATATAGGGAACAAAACACAAATCATATTCAAGTATAAGGACAAATTTAACCATAATTTAATAGAGTACAAATAGTTACCACTAACCCTATCAATAATGTATAAGGATTAATACACAAATCATTAAAGGAGTACAAATAATCACCTTATCATTAAAAGAGTACAAATAGTCACCATTAAACATAATTTAGTCATTAACATTAATATAATAGTCATTGTAATTATCAATATAATAGTCATTAATCAATATACATCAACCTATAATTGTCAATACATTAGTCATTGTCATACACTAGTCAATATACAACTAATATCAGTAATAACCCACTGAGCCACCATAAATGACAAGCCCCAAAAGACAAAAATTACAAAAAAAAGTAAAAAACAAGTGTGGTCTATTGGCCTTGGTTTCCTCAAACTCAGTGTGGTCCATTGATAGACTCTTGAGTGCCTTGTGAGCTAGCTACAACAGGTCTCTCTCTCCACATTAAAACTCCTCTTACCCCCATTTTAGGCCTCAGTCTTGAACTAAATTCAGTACCAACAGATGCATTTGCAGCTTGAGCAATTGTAGAAGATGCATAAGTAGGTGATAGCCTTTCAAGTGGTACATTTGTATATGAATTTGATAAAAATCTCGCACGTCTTACTGGCACTCCTCTTGCTTTCTAAGGAATAACACCCTTCATCACTCTGATACCTTGTCTTCTAATAAAATCAATTATTATCCCTTGGTTGGTAGTAGGTGCAGCTCATGCAATAGCACCTACAGAGGCATATGCTGAGGTAACTCCTAAAGTTGCTTGCGATGATGATGCCTCTACAGTTGTTGTTTGTAACATTCAAAATTTTATAACCATAGTATAATCGTCATTATACCATAATCACTAAATTCAGGCCTGCTACTATGCAACAACACCTTTCCAAATATTACCATCATGCGTATATAGAAAATATGAGTCACGAATGAAATATAATTTTTAGTACACAGCTCCAAAATTACACCCACCGAAGGAAAATACATTCTATACATATATGTACTTAATATAAAGTACTATTGACATAAAGCATAATACTTACACACCCAAATAAAAGAAGACGTGTACAACTACCATATAAAAACTCAATCTGGCTCAAGCACAAACACCTAGAGGGAAAGGTCCCCCACTTGATCCTCTTATGGAACCAAATCAGACGAAATCCCCATTCGGGGCATGCCACAATGGATGGGGAGTCTGAGCAGTCGACTCCATAGAATCCTCTTTAGGGGTGTAATTTCGATCACCACACAATTCTCTAATAGGCATAGAGAACTCCATATGTACAAAAGCATTAAAGGTGAAAGTAGTAATCTCAGGATATGTACTACTCATGGACAGAGTCACATTCCCTATATATATAAAACGCTCAGTATCTCGGTCGACACGCCAGACATCAATGCCCCCGTGAAGCTGCACCCGCATGTAACCAAAGAAACCTCGTCCAGACACCATCACAGGAAATCAAAAAATCAACTCAACCAAAATCCAAGCAATTCAACCTTGTCCCCCCTTCACAGTCTTTATCAAACATAAACATAAAACAGAACAATACAATAAAGAGGTGAGATCTCTTACATCACATACCAAAATGACAGTAAAGAAACAATAATGATAATAATGCCATACAAATACAACATCAAGAGATATAATCATATTATCACTTAACAGATAATTCAATAGACAGTTCAATAGACAATTATATATCATATCGATATGCCAACTAAATATGCATATGCACAATGGACCATATGTCGACTGACTATGCATATGCAAAATGTACCAAACCCTACTTCATGGAGCTAAATACAACATCAGAGAGAATGATTGGGGAGACATGTCTATATATCATCGGTCTCAATAAAGTGCTATCACAAAGTCCATGTACGCATTGTGGCTCATACAAGACATTCATCACTGGATCGTGAATAGCATAGTGTCTGGTCGAGATAGTTAAAGCATTGCTCGGTCACCACGGCCCATAGGAGCTACCAACTGGCCACTTGTGGGATACCCGCACTCAGACTCCTCCAAGTTCAACAAGTGAATCACACTACTCAATTCGCACCCGCACAAAGATGTAATTCATCTCCTAGGCATACAGCCTCAATAAAAAGTCCACCAGACTTTTACAAAGTATGATGAATGACTCAATGTACACACACACACACACACACACACACACACACACACACATATATATATATATATATATCAATGTCATTCATTTCATAACTATGAGCCACCATTGGCCAAAACAGTCATCAACAACTTTGGGTCCTACTTGTGGGCCCAATAGCAAAAATTGTCATTTATTTTCAATCGCAGACATACCATTATCTCATAAAGTTTTATTATTAATTGTTTTTCAATCGTGTAAAACTTCTATTGTCATTTTAAACTAAATTTTGAAATTTTCAAAGTTTAATATAAAAATTACACCTCAACTTCAACACTTTTCCTATTGAGCTTCTCTAGGGTATATATTCTAATTTTTTCACATAATCCTTATTACTCTAATTCAAAAAGTCCTTCTTTTTTGTCTTTAATTAAAAACTCCCTTAAAATAAATATTTTAGGTTTCTGAAAATCTCACTCACACTTATTTTCCTTCAATGGCTAAAAACCATTCTTGATTTTAGGATAAAAACTTTGTTTCTTTTCTCTTTTCATTTTATGAATTCCTAATTAAATATCTAATCACCTAATTATGTAAGTTCCAACTTGATACAAAAATCTTGCCTTGGGTGCCCTACATGACCGTGAACCTAAGGGTCTAGAAACTCATAATTTTCATCACTTTATTAATCACTTATCACTTAATTGCTTAAGTCCCAAATTAATACAAAGATTTTGTCTTGGACACCTTAAATTGGGTCATTTGGCCGTGAGCCACAAATCAAAAGGGGCACAAAAGCCCTTGCCTTTCATGCATGATTCCAAGCATCCAAAGCATCTTCATTAATCAATTTCACATAATAGCAAACTCATGCACAATATCAAGTAATAAAATGATACAAGGCAAATAAACACAATTCACCAAAAATCATACAATCAAGTAGGTAGATCCTCACATGGATTTCCCACTCACAACATACAAAGTTGTTCCTTACCACCATGATAGGTTAATGAGGTTAATCTCCCTCTTACATAAAGAGATGACAAGAAAAGAAAACTCATTGATGCCTCTTGGAATTTTCGTCCAACACCTCCAACCAAACCCTAGAAGTTTCAAACTCACACGATCAACACCTAAAGCTTGAAAATAGAAGACTAATGATCAAGATGATGACCTTAAACACGAAAAAGATGAGAGAAAAATGAAGATCAATAATCTTACCTTAAGAGCTTCAAGTTAGGGCTTGAAATAAAATGATGAAAATGAGATAACTAGATGGTGATCACAACAAAGAAAAGCTCCCAAATTATAAGTAGATTCAAGAACAAGGATTGATTTGAGCAAACAAACATGGAGGGTGGCAATGGGGTGCTTGGCCGTGGAGCATGGAGAGAAAAAGAGAGAAGAGAAAAAGTGAAACTTTTGAATTGAAAAGGTGAAATGAAAGCTTAAGTGAAAAGATGACAACCTTGTAATCTTTTCCTTCCCCCCAAAACTGTGGGGCCTTCCCAAAGAGAGAAAAAGAGGCTTCTCCAACAAGTCTCATGTAAAGCTTGTTGAGGAAGCTTAGTTTCACCTTTTGGGAAAGTCAAGATGATGTCACATAGGTGATGTCACATAAAGAGAACACTTTAGAAAAGATGACTAGTGCTTTACTAAAAGTTATTATTCAATGGTCAAAAGTTACAGTTAACAAAATCAGTATCCATCGCCCAATGTATAATAAAACGTATCGTGATTTTATTTATCAGATAAAATCTCGAAAAACAAAAATTTCATAAACTGTGTCCGACATCGGGTTTAGTAAGATCCTCTGGTACCGCTTCCACAGCCCAAAGCTTTTCGGCCTCAGAAAAATATTTTATTTTTTCGGCCCCGCTTAACGCACACATAAATCGAAAAATATGATAAAATAATCAAAATTACTTAAATAAATCACAAAAATTTACAAAAATCACAAATATTATAAAAAGTATATATAACAGAAAACAAGCAATTTCCGGAGTGTTACACTATTACAGTTGATTCATTTGTAACTGGTGGTCTGCTGCCTTGGTTAACAATTCATTTCCTTCTCCCCCTGCTATATCCTCATCTGGCTGATGCTTCTTCCCCTACTATATCCTCCTCTGGCTGATGCTTCTCCCCCTACCATTCCTTAAACCTATGCTTTAGCTCCTCAATTATTGGAACAAGTCCCTACACACATAAACACACACTAATTAAAACTGCAAAAAAAAAAAAAAACAATACAAATCAATACCATTTCATGTTAAATAGAAACACAAAACACTACACTACCTTCAGCTGGTATGAAATTAACGCCTATCTCCTATGAAGGCCAATGTCTTCCAGAAGCAATGTTAGGAACCAAGACTAAGAGTCTTTGCTTTCTCCTTCTACTGCAACAATAACTAATGAAAAGTATTCATTATTGGGGTCTCTTGCAACAGAAACCAATAAGATCTCACCATAAGGGACTTTCAAGAAATACCTATCCAGCCCGATAATTGGCCTACAACCTTTCAAGAAACCCCTATTCGCACCACCCGAGCACATGTACAGTCTAAGGAAATGTCTATCTTCCCCTGTGATAGTTGCTTCAGTCTCCAGTTTCATTGTGCTCCTTAGATTAGTCCTCCTAATCTCTTCACAGTAAGACTAAATCCTCCTATATTGTTCTGCAAAACTCCCTTCAATCCTCTCTCTGGCCATCTTCCTAGCAAAGTATGATTTTGTGACTGAAACTTTAACACAATAGTCATCTTTAATAGTTTCAATAATTCCCTTCAAACTCATCTGCTTGTTAGACTTCATAGATATAGTCCCCCCAACCATTATCCGCTTCATTTGCTGAATCATCTAATTTGATACCCTACACACTATCCTTACTGTCACTATCTTTAGATTGGTTGTGATCCTCTTCTTCTTCTTTATAGTTCTACTGCTCTTCATCTCTTTTTGTTTGTTCAACCTTTTCCAATTGTTCTTCATCTTGTACTTGTCGATGGCCTTGGACAACTTGCTCTTCCTCAAATGTCAGTTACACCACATCACCTACATTGCATCCAACCACCATATAAACAACAACCTCCTTTGCCAAAGCATTCATCCCTATTATGGCAACCTCAATGGCATCAACATCATTTTTAAGTTCTACAAGACCCTCATTTGCTACACTTTCCTTAGGCATATTCCCCAAACCTGGTTTGCAGTAGTATATCTTAACATTTCCCTTATACCCTAAGTTCTTAAGGACTGTAGTTAATTCTTGCAATAACCACAAATCATCTTCATAATCCTTCAAAATGTGTATTTTCCTACCAATATACCTCACTTTCTTACCAGGGAACAAATGCCCCCGTGGTATATGAAGATAGTGAACTTATCAGGTAGGTCATCTAAGAAACACAACAAACACAACAAATCAGAAGTTGCAAAACTGACATTGCAATTATAGCAATACAGCAAGCACAACAAATACATCAAACACAACAATTATGCAGCAACACACCAAGGTAACTGAAACAACAACCATAAAAGAACCAAAATAGGACACAAACTAAATGAGATGTGTAACACCCTAAATTTCCTATCTCTTAAACAATAATTTTGACAATTAACAGAATTTTACTGTTTAGTAATTTCTGTGCACTTGTAAAATTATTTTGTTTATTCCGTCAGCATATTTGATCGTTTTTAGTGATTTACTCCGTGTCAGGAAAATAATAATTTTTGGGCCAGAGAAAATCTTTAAATATTTATTTCTCTTGACTGTTAATTACTTTTAATAATCTGACTTGATTTTCATATGTTTTCTAATATTTATGATTTTTGTGGATGATTATGAATTTTTTTTACTGTATGTGGGCCTAGATGATCCTATGTGGGCCCAGGTGACCTTATGTGGGCCCAAGTGGGCCCCGTAAAGTAAAAATTTTTCTACGCATAGAAAAATTTGTACTGTTTAGATGGAGACAAGGGATCTTACTAAACCTGAATCCGGAAACAGTTTTAGAAATTTTCTTGTACTATTTTTTGTACTGTATTTATTTATCAGATGATAAAAATACAGTACATATAATCTTTCGTGGGGTTTTAGCAGATAAAAATAGAAATTATATTGCTTAAGTCAATATTGGTGGTTTGGATATCCACCATTGATTTAATTAACGATGGAGACTTGATCTTGATTTAATCAACGATGGAGATTTGATCTTAAAAGTAAATAAGATTATTTATAACCGTTAGATGGAGATTAAATCAAGGGTAGAGATTTAGTTTTATATAATGGCTATGACCATTTACAACCATTGGATTTAGAAGTGATCAAGGGTGGAGATTTGGTCTTGTAAAGTAACAAGGACCATTTATGACCATTGGATGAAGATTTAATCAATGGTGAAGATTTAGTCTTAAAAAGTAGCAAAGACTAATTATGACCATTGGATTAAAAGTAAGAAGGAGTAATCTTGACCCTTCATTTTGGAGACACATCTAATGGCTAGAATTTAAAGGAGAAAAGATTCAATGACCTATATTAAGTCTTCTACCTAAAGCTAAATCTAAAGCCTACATTAATCCTAACCATTGAACTAATCAATGGCTAGAAAAGTTTCAAATAATGGCATGAAAAGATGACAACTTTATGAATGCATAATGGAAGGGGGGGACGATTTTGGTCTGAATTTGGAAGCTTGGAAGACCATTATTAGTTATCTTGGACATTATTGATCATTATTGATCATTCTTGATCATCTTTGTCTCCCCCAAAAGCAAAAACTCATCAAACTTTTCTCTCCACCTCTTCTCCAAGCAAGCTTAGGCCAAGACACCCAAAACTACTCTCCAAGCTCTTTTAATTTCATCCAACCATAGATCTTGAATCTACATGATGTTCTAAGCAACTTTTATGTTGAAGATTTCCTCTAAATCATTCATCTTCATGGGCTTTCTTCAAGATCAAAGTTATGGGGTATTTATGGTGAAGTGTAAGGAAACTTCATTTCTTCTCTTCTTTTTCACGATCTAAACCATGTTTGATCCATGGTTTCTCTTAATCAAGCTTAGTATACTAATTTCTATGTATTTTGTTTTGTATTTGAGAAGCCATTGGTGGTGAAGGACTTGGAAAAAGAAGCAAAACAATGAGTTTTTGAGGATCTTCAAGAGGTAAGAGGGAGATCCATCTCACCAACCAAGCATGGTGGTGAGAGATGGTCTTATATTTGATGGATAGTGAATCCATGTGAGGATTCATATCCATGGTCATGTAAATTATTTGTGTGTGTTTATGAACTTTGATTATTTGCCTATGCTTGATATGTTTTGCATGATTTTATGGCTTATATGGTATGCTTATAATATGCATGATGATAATATGGTATGCTTATAATATGCATGATGAGAATATGTTGAAATTATGTATATGTATGCCCTAATGTGATGATGGAAAGAAAATCAATTTTTGGCTTCAATGGCCAAAGGAAAGGAAATACGGTTTTGATACCCATGAAGAGGGTTTATGTTGAAAATTTTTAAGAACAAGGGAATTAATTTTTGGGTCCCTAGAACATTGAGAATTTCAGCCAAGACACATCAACATAGGTGTTTATAACTTAATATTTTCATGGAAGAATAAAATTGGATTGATTTGAAAAGCATGGAAAATGAACAAAGGATATGTTTTTCAATAGAACAAGAACATGGTTTTGAAGGATTTTTATTAATTTATTTTGTGTAAAAAGATCCTAAGTGTTTTTCTAAACATGAGTTTTGAATGAAACGGGCAAACGTTGATTTTAAGGATTTGCAAAGAAAGTGAAAAAGGATTTGCAAAGAAAGTGAAAATAAATTTGAACAAATGGGTTTGATTTTTATGACCATAAGTTTTACGGTTTTGAAAGCAAAATTTTAATGGTTTTGTTTGTGTAAAACCATATTGACTTAGAAGGAAAAAATGTTTTGATAATTTTCAATATCATGTCCACGTTTTCGAAGGCTTGTAACGCCTTGATTTTGATGAGACAAAGTGATTTTCCAAGTGAAAATATAATTGATTTAATACAAGAATTTGGAAAGAGAATTAGAGCATTTTATCACTTGAGAGAATAAAAACTTTCGTAACGGAAAACAAAGAGAGGTTAAAAACATTTGAGTTTCAATTTATTTTGAGGAAGGTTGATTTTGGAAATGATTTGGAAAAAATGGAGAATATAATGGTATTTTAAAAATTTACTAACGTATAACTGATTTTCGAGTTTTGAAGTACGTTAGGAAATTCTTAAAGTTTGAAACATTGATTTAAATTAATTGAAAAGTGATTTTGTGGGTTATATTTGAAAAAAAAAATTCTTGAGTAAAAAAAAATTATGGAAAAAGATTTTCTTAAGAAGAAAATATATTAAATGAAGCATAAAGTTATATTATTTTGAGAAAAGTTGAAAAGGAATTTTTGAAGGTTAAGAAATATTTTCTATAATGGGATTGTGGTGAAAAATTATTTACGTATCATAAAAACGTGATTTTTAAGCTACGCGATTTGAAATACGAAAAAAATAAATAAATATTTCTACGTGATTTTAAATACGATGAAATATTTCTATACGATTTAAATTACGTTTAAATATTTTGAGAATGATAGAAAATGATTTATGCAACTTAAAAGAATGATTTTTAAGTTACGTGATTTTGAAATAATGGAAAAAATACTATGCGATTTGAGAAATGTATAATTTTACGCGATTGAGAAAAATGTTAAAAAATTTGTACGTGGTTTAAAAGTGCAACAAAAGAGTTGCGGTATTTTAAAAACGTAACAGAAATGTTACAAAATTTTGTAAACGTAATAAATAGTGTTACGGATATTGAAAACGTAATAAAAACGTTTTGGAATTTTAAAAACGTAACAAAAGTGTTACGGTATTGTGAAAATATAACAGAAACGTTTTTGAATTGTGAAAACATAACAGAAATGTTACGCGATTGTGAAAATACAGTAAAAATGTTTATAACTATGAAAACATGATAACATGATTTTGTTATTGAAAAATATAGTATGATTCATGTAAAACCAATGTAAGGACACTTTGTTTGTGAAAACAACGAGTTTTACTGTTATTGCACGTGGTGCATTTTAGATGCATTTGAAAAAATATGCGTTAAGGCATATGATTTAATTGAACAAACGAATTTGAAAAGAATGGCCTTGTGGTTGAACTTGCACCGATATATTCGCATATCGTTGTATAAACTATATTTGAGAAATTATGAGATATACCGTGATTAGTATTATACCCGTGATTGGTATTTGGTGCATTATACATGCATTGGAATGGTCGATGAAGATGAATATGGTGATTGCCTAGGAGAAACACACCTCTTGAGTGAAAGTGCGATATGCGTAGTGTAAGTCACTTGTTGACCTTGGGGGCATCGTCGGTGCGGGTTGCTTACACGGGTGGTTGGTCGCGCTTTTCCCGTAGGTTAGACCGATGCAACACACCGATGATCCTAACCGAGATACTATTCTATAATTAAGATCGATAAAGACCGTCGTGTATATGCTAGATGTGCAAAATCAAAATGAGGATTATAGACGTGGTCCGAGGCATACGTACCGACGTGATCTTTTCGATCATTTCTCCAACCTGAGTTTAGCTCCATGGAGTAGGAAATCGAGTCTTATGTACATGCATAATTTGAATATTTATATCTGTGTGATATATTAATTGAGGAATATTGGTTATGACAATTGTTTTGAATACTTGGATGATGATGATGATAATGCTGAGGGCATTATCATAATTGTTGTTTATGATAATTGAACTGATAAATGATTGGATGATGATAGTTGATTAATATTGAATATATTATTGGAAGTCTGGTATGATATCCCTATATGATATTGCTGTTTGTGCTATCTCTGTATTGCCATGTTGGTATTGGTGTAGGTGATCTCACCTCTTTGTTATGTTGTTTTACTGTGTCTGTACTGTTAAAATCAAAGAATAGAAGGATCGAGTTGTTTTAGACATAACGGGTGATGGATACTCCGAGATTGGTGACAACAATAAGGAGTGGACATTAGGACTCGAAGGGGTACAGTGTTGACAAAGGAACAGATGTATGATGCATCGAGATGGACAGAAAAAGGAATAAATATGTTAAAGTTTCTCATTAGTGTTGTACCGATCATAAGTATGACCGTTATAGGGTTTCTTCATCGTAAAAAAAAAGAGTCTGTTAATTTTATATTTCTCTTCAAATTGTAAAATATTAATTAGTGTCAATATTGTATAATGAATAGTTGAAATATGATTTTCAATATTACCTAATATTTTCAGTAAATTTACGTTTTTCAAGAAGAAATTTTGAAACTCATATTTTCATAACTCAAACCTTTTACAAATTGATTTTCAGATTATGAGTTGGGAGTCAGAAATGTGATGCCCTGAGAAGGGTGTTACAAGATGTACTGTCTTGTTGGGATTATGCAGCAACACACCAAATATCTATTCAATATGTTAGTGGTCCTATGATTCATAAATAGAGTTGTGAGACGACTAAACTATCTAACACAACAAAATATTCAGCAAATATCTTTTGACTCAAACACACTCAATTAGTAAAATATGAACTAATGTATATCGACCTACATATATCGTCCCTTTGCTAAACCTCATGCACGCACCCACCCTTGAGAAACATTCATCAACAATTTATTTCAACCTTAATGAAGCCTTTATCAACATATGAAACCACCTGCTACTTAGATGGATAAATGCAACCAAAGCCATGATGCAAACACAACAAACTCAACTCTAACAAAAAATCAAAAGTTGCAAAACTAACATTGCAATTATAGCAACACAATAAACACGACAAAAGACCCACACACATTTACAAAACATCGTAACTGAAACAAAACCAAAAGTACTATTCTAACCCTAACAAAAACTAAACACTAACAGAAAATCAAAAGTTGCAAAATGGAATTCCTCATCTAAGAAACAACATGTATCGAACATAAATGGGTAATCACCCTTTTCATTGACATTGCACCCTTTCCATTCTCATTCTATCACAAAAATCAAAACCACACTACATACATTTATCACAAACTAATGTCTAAAAAACCTAGCGTTTTAGGATAAACACAATTTCCATTAACATTGCACCAAATACAACAAATGAGTTTTTCCTAGAAACTTATAGGTGTGAGATTGTTCATCCGATGACAAAACTGGTTCGAAAATTTCTTAGAGTATGACTTGCGTTATTTGCTTCTTCCTCATGATGAATGTCACAGAATGAGTGAAGTAGTGCAAAACGGAGATGGCACTGGAATAGAAGCAGGAGAAGAGGGAGAAAATTTGGCGAGGAAAAGGGAGGAAGGTTCAGATGGTTTTGGAAAAAGGAAGAGAGAATGTTAGTTTATTTTTATGTAATAGTTTATTATTGTTTGAGGGAAATGAAGTGAATTAAAAAATTTAATTTTTATTTGGTGTTGCTGCAAAGTAAGATTTTGATTTAACGGTGGCATCATGGTAGGTGATGGCAAAGGACTAACGTAAAAACAAAATGAAAGTGTAGAGACTCAAAAAAAAAAAAAGGTATATGAACCAAAATTCAAATAGGGTAAAAGTATAAAGGCCAAAAGTGTATTTAAGCCTATATTAAATAAGGGTATTGTTAATAAGGCACTTGTTAATAAATTTAAAATAATAAATTTTTAATTAAAAGTGAAATATTTAATACATTAAAAATTTAAAAAAAACTTTATTTTATATTGAAAACTTTTAATTTTGATTTCCTAATAAGTGTCTTTGCAAAATCCATTAAATAATACACATATAAAGAATAATTGTGCATGTTAATGTTCATGAATAAGAGCAAAAATGGTGATGCTACAAAGGCAAGGATAGTGCAAGTCACAAGTTCAAGGTGCATGTTTGGGTGACCACAATTTTGCATTGAACTGGAAGAATGAAAGTTTATCCGGTGGCAGATGCTAAGGTTTCCATCATTGCAGGCTTTGTTGAAAGCTTTACTAGAAGAAATAGTTTTTATGGAATCAGAGACAAATAGATTTTTCTCATCTAAGTGGGAGGAGAACTAATTAATTCATCATATTGCAATGCTAGCATTGCTAATTAAGTAGTTGTTCTATGGCCTTTGTCTTTGGTTATTTACATCAATTGGAGCAAATATTATCATCTAATAATGATTTTCTTACTCAATACAAAGTGTAATCAATTTATTGAGGTCATAGTGGTAATAAATTTCTATTAATTCTGCCTTTTCCACCCCTAATAAATCAGTAATTTGATTTTGCTAGCCATAATTATGCACTTCATCGCTTAATTAATCACATTTATGCGAAATAATGTTGGTTTTATAATTACAACACTCCATTACAACCATACACATGGTGTAGTTTAAGTTTCTCAAACAAAATGTAGGGACTTAGACGTAGTTTGACTGGGAAAAAGTTTAAATTGAGTCTTGACTGACAACATTGGTGACTAATGATGAATGGATAAATTGTTATTGTACTGGTCATGGATGACCTTGTTTAGATATTTGATACTAGATCCAAAGACTGTTTCATAAGCCACTTGAATTAATAGCATAGAAAACTGTACAAAATGGTATCAATTATGAAACAATTATAAAGAATATCATGAAAGTTTAAAATATAAGAAGTTATAGCGTATTGGTAAGCAAACTCCTCTCAGGGAGAACAAAAGTTCGAGTCTTAAAGACGTCACTTGTAAGAAGGGTGTGATGACCCTGGTTTTAAAGGAGGGATAAGGTTGAAAATAAATTTTCTTGTAGAGAACATTTTGATCATTTGTCCTATATGTAAAAAAAAAAAGAAATCAAATGTTTTAAAAAAGAAGGAAGAACGAGAAACAAAGACGTTTCTCATCTCTTTTTCTCCTTCCTCCATGTTTTGCACCATTTGGAGTCATAACCAAGTTTCCACATTTCCATTATTTTGGCAACAAATCCTTGCACTCACTTGCACCAAGTGCTTGAGGTAAGTTTCTACTCTATTATTCTTGTTTGCTTTGTGCTAAATCTCATATTCCTTTAAGCTTTGTTATCTGAAAAATGGTGGGTAAGTGTATTTTGGGGCTCTGAGTAAAAATCTAAGGATTTAGGAGATTGTGTTTTAGAAAGAAGGAATGAAGAAGTCATACCTTGATATTTTTTCTTATGAGTTTCTTGAAAACCCTAAACCCTATAATTAGAGATTTTACCTAATCTTTTTATTCATTTGTTAGTTCAACTCTAAATGAAAATTCTAAAACCTTATCATTTACAAATTGTAATTATAGTGTAGTTATTTTATTTATTCATAGTGCTTGTGTTTTAAATTCCTAATATCTAGTAGGTATAAGTTTTAAGGAAAATGTTCTCCTTTAAGGTTATTTCTTAATGTAAGTCATTGTATCATTTATCTTGACTTGTCAAAATATTTGTTTATGACCAGATTCAGTGAACACTATATAACTTGCTCCTTTGAGTGTCGTGGAAACCAATTGAGTTGGTTATTCATATTTATGAGTAGATAGTTTATACTGTGACATAAGTTGTTTTGCAAAGCTTAAATATTCGTATAATTACTTGTTTTCCCTTCTTATTCACTATGTTTATTATGCCCTCATTGAGTCTATGTGACTCACCTCATTCTTTTTCCCTTTAGATTCGCAGGCTGTTGAGTAGCGGGTTCTTGAGATTTGCTATTCTACCCATGAGTGCTTGTCTTTTGGTAGACCTTCATTGCTATTGATGATTAGTGTCATGTATCGACTTTAGTATTTTGCAGTTATAGGGGATAAAATTTATTTCTTTCTTTCGATATATATATATATACATACATATGACCATAAAGTCTTGATATATCTATTCTGTATAGCTAACTCAGTTTGTACTTATGATTGATGCTAGATGTTTATGTTTGTGTTAGATTTGGATATGTATTGTTGATCAGGTTTAAGTGAAAATCTGTAGTTTGTTCAGTTTTTAGAAGAAACTCTATCGGATTCTAGGTAGCCCTAATCTAAGTTTTAAATTATTTTCTTTAATCGATGTTGTATTGTTAGGTTTGTTAGATTAGTTAAGAGCTGAGTATCACTAACTTATGCATCGGTCACGACTTAAGATTGAGTCGTGACAAAAAGTTTAATTGTATTGTTATATGCTTGAAGGAGTTAGTCCTACAATAGTGTAGGGATACCCTAAGAAAAAAAAAATGAGAAGTTATTGTTGTTTTTTAAAATTGAATAGTAAATTTGTGTTATTTTATGAAATTTTTAAATAAGTAAGAAAACTTGCCACATTATTAAATTAACTATAGTATCAAAAATTAAGGATATGTACAGGTTTTTGAGTAAAAAGAAAAATTCGGGCAAAGATATACTACCAATCTTTTTTTTAGTTTTATATAAAATTTACTCAAATTTAGTTAAATTTGAGTGGATATAATTTATTTTTAGTTTTAATTATTAAAATTAACATTTTATCCTTATTAATATAATTATTCAACTAATTTTTAATAAGGGTAGTAAAGTAAAATTGATTATTGATAGAAAGTTAATTTAATTTACTTTTTATCTTTTTGTCCAAAAAAGTTGAATTGTTTTATATGTAATCTGTTCAATTTAAATTTCATTTTTAATAATGAATTCTAAATATAAAAATTAATATTTAAACAAAACTAAACAAATTATTTTAAAGAAAATCAAATTAATTTTAATTTTTAATGATTTAAAACATAATGTATTAATATAAATTTAAATTAGGGATTTTTTTTTCATAATAATAACGATTTTTAAAAATTTGTTATATAAATATGATCTATCATATTATTTTTCTTAAATTTAAATTATTATTTAACATATATAAAAATATTTTTAAAATTAATATAATTTAATAATAATTACATATATATCAAATAATAATTTAAAATTTTTTAATCTAACAATTAGTCACCATGCAGTTAAAAAAAAAACAAAACAAAACAGTTAGTCACGGATTTGACCTTAGAGATGTTGATGACTAGGCAAAAAAATATCTGAGCCTGTGAGGCATGAATTCGGCGAAGTAAAACGCACAGCAGCATTGGTAGGCGTTGCTTGTGCTGAAGCCCAAAACCCTAACCCCTAACCCAACACCCACCGAAACGCGCATATAAGACCAGTGATAGCAGCCGTAATCTCTCAAACACACACACGCTGCTCCCCAAAACCCTAAAGCTCTGAAACGCAGTAGGGTTTTGCAGAGTCTCCATCGCTGATAGCTGCCTCTAACTTCGGCGATTCCTCTCTCGTCTCTTCCATTATTCTCTCTAAGATGGGCAAATCAAGCAAGAAATCAGTTCCCAAAGTATGCGTTTCTCTCGATTGTTTCAATCTATTGTGAATTTTTATTATCATTGAATAAGGTTTCTCTTACAGCATTGTCTCAGGTGCTATGACTAACTTTTCTTGCTCACTGATTTTGTTTTTCGTTGTGTTGAAGGTTGATGCTGCTCCAGCTGTAGTTCCGCCTTCGAAGTCTGCCAAAAAGGGTATCGAAATCTCATTCACTTCGCCGCTTCGCAATCATGTTTTAATGTTTTTTTTATATTTATACTTTTTGTTGTACGAAATTTGTTTTTGGTTTATTGGATCTAAAGAAAGTGTAATTTTTTTCCTTTACTAATGTGCAGACTTTTTCCTTTTTTTTAAAAAAAAATTCAATTGGGTGTTGAAACTCGGTTCTTTTATTTGCGTGGTTATGATAAAGCCTGCAAGTGTTTATGGGACAAACTTTTCTCGTGAGACCACGAGACAAATGAATGTGTAAAATTGATTTTTTGCTATTTTTTTATTTAATTTTTTATGTCGTTAGTAATTGTTTTCTTGGTTTATTTTGATTTTGATGCAGGCAAGAGGCAGGCTGAAGATGAAATCAAGAAGCAAGTGAGTGCAAAGAAGCAGAAGAAAGAAGAGGTTGCTGAGAAGCAAAAGAAGGAAGCTAAGGTGCAAAAGAATAAGAAGGAAAGTAGTTCGGATGATTCTTCGTCAGAATCTGAAGATGAGGTATTGCACATGACTATTTAAAGTTTAATGCATAATAGAAGCTTAAAATTTCATGCCAATGTAATGATCATTTTTTTGTTCTGTTATTGTTATTGCCTCGCTTCATGTTGTACTCTCTTTTTTGGGCTCAGAAACCTGCTGCAAAAATTGCTGTTCCTTCAAAAAAACAACCTGCTAAAAATGGCACTCTAAGTACCCCGGCAAAGAAAGTCAAGCCAGCTACCAGTTCCAGTTCTTCTGAATCCTCGGATGATGACTCCGAGGATAAATTGAGTGCAAAGAAGCAGAAGAAAGAAGAGGTTGCTGAGAAGCAAAAGAAGGAGACAAAGGTGCAAAATAAGAAGAAGGAAAGTAGTTCAGATGATTCTTCATCAGAATCTGAAGATGAGGTATTGGACATCGCTAATTAAAGTTTAATGCAAATTAAAAGCCTAATATTCATGTCATTGTAATGATTATTTTTTTCTGTTTTGCTATTGCTATTGCCTCTTCATGTTTTACTCTCTTTTTTGGGCTCAGAAATCTGCACCAAAGGTTGCTGTTCCTTCAAAAAGTCAACCTGCTAAAAATGGCACTCTAAGTACCCCAGCAAAGAAAGGCAAGCCAGCTACCAGTTCCGGATCTTCTGGTGAATCCTCGGGTGATGACTCCGATGAGGATGAAGTGAGTAAAACACCTTTTATAAAGGGGATGTAAATACTAAATAGTGAACACTTCCTATTTACTAGTGCATGCTTTAATATTGGCTGGAATACCTGGAATGCCCCGTTATAATTTTTTGTCTATATTTTCAGGCTCCAAAATCCAAGGTGGTCTCTGCTGCTGGTAAGAATGGACCTGCTTCTACAAAGAAGAACATTCAGCCAACTAAAAGCTCTGACGGTGATAGCTCAGAGTCTGATTCTGACAGCAGCTCTGATGAGGACAATGTAAATGCTGAATTATTGATATCTGTTTTATGGTTGATTCTTTTGACTTTGATATGATAATAATGGAGGAATTGGCTATTGAAAACGCAGGTAACTAAATTGTCCAAGAAGTTGCCTGCTGCTGGTGGTCTTGGTAAGAATGTACCTGCCAAGAAGGTTGATTCTGACTCAACCTCTGATAGTAGCTCAGATGAAGATGATGTAAGTCTTCTCATTCTTTTCTTTGTTTTATTTTAATTTTTGTTATGGTTTAATTATTTTTTTAATGTACTGTAATGCCATATTGTTGTATACTTTTTTGGTATCAGAATAAGAAAAATCCGATAACTACATTGTCCAAGAAGCAGCCTGCATCTGCTGTTGCTCCAATTAAGAAGGTTGAGACCAGTGAAAGCTCAGATGATGAATCAAGCGAAAGCTCTGATGAAGATAATGTAAGTTTTGGGTTATTGGCTGTAAGGCACAATCTTTTTTTTTTAAATAATATTTGGAAATCACATGTTCTAATCATATATTTGGATGTATATAGGATACAAAGCCTACTGTAACTGCCGTGTCCAAGCCTTCTGCTGTTGCAAAGAAGAATGTTGACAGCTCAGATTCTGATGATAGCAGCTCTGATGAAGATAATGTAAATCTTCTTGTTGATCGATTTTTTTTTTAAATATTTTTAGTTGACTTTTTGTTGTTAAGCTTATATTAACCCTCTGGTCATACATACATTTAAAAAGTCAAAAGCACTCTCTTCTTACTAATGAGATTGTTGCTCCTTGTCCTCATTTGGAATTTGCATGAAAAACCGTTATATTTAAGTTGAATTTTGGTGTTTGTGTAGAAAAAAGCTGTAAAGACTGTTTCCAATGCCAAGTCAGTACCTGTTTCTAAGCAGCCTGTAAAGAAGTCAAAGAGTAGTTCCGATGAGAGTGATTCAGATGATGAAGAGGTTAGTTATTTCAGTCTTGTTTCCTATAGTTCTCTGTTGTATTAACTTTGATTCAAGTTTGTTTGGCATTTTTCCCAAAATTAATTTGTGTTATCAACCTATCTAAAGGAGTCCTCTTCTGATAGTGACTCTGAGGATGAAAAGGTGTGTTTGTGTGATCTTGTTGGAATACTGTTGTATCTGATGTATACTCTCTGTGTAAAGCTTTACGTTATCAATTGATCAATGATCTCAATTTGGATTTATAATATTGGTGTGGAAAACTGCTAAAGTTTCATTGGTAACAAGAAACTAGCACCAGTTGTGAAGACAGCTAAAAAGGAGTCTAGTGAAAGTTCATCAGGGAGTGAGGATATTGATATCAGATATACTTGTGGGGTTATTATTTTTGTATTTCTGAATCTTACAAGTCTTTAAGCTTACATTATGATTGTCATGTCTCCATTCTATCTTAAAGATAGACAAAGATTATAACTTGTGTTAATTACTGCAGGAGTTGTATATTGAAAAGGAAACTTGACAATTGGTTATAGAAGCATTTACTGTTTTATTATATGTTGATGATTGATAAAGATTATGATTTGTGTTAATAACAGGGGAAGATGGATATTGATGAGGACGATAGTTCTGACGAAAGTGATGAAGAGCCACAAAAGGAAAAGGTATATGTCTCAGTATCTAGACTGATTACTTGACCAAGTTTTACCTCCTTTTTTTGTTATTTCATTTGTCATTTGTTCTTATTTTTCAATGTTGCTTTTCATTCTTACTTCTATTCTAAGGCTGAATACCTCAAATGCTAAAACTTTTTAAAATAGTTCTTGTGATAGTTTTGTTGATTATCTACGCTGAAGACACTGAAATCTTTTAAAAACATGAGAATCTTGGATGCTGTGCAAATCATTGTTTATTCGCAGAGTTTTAATTTCTTAGCTTCCTTTTCACTTCAGCCTGTGAAAGATTCAAAAGAAAGCAGCGATAGTTCAGAGGACAGTGAGGAGGAAAATGAGGAGAAACCATCCAAAACTCCTCGGAAAAGCGTAAGCATATCACTCTATTTTTTGTGTGGCTGCTTGAAAGTTCATTTTGTTTAATCTTATGATTTCCTGGAGTAATATACTTCACTCCTTTGAAACAGGTTAAGGATGTGGAGATGGTTGATGCTGCCTCATTTGGAAAGAAAGCTGTATTTGACGGATCCTCTCTTGTTTCCTTTTCTGCGTTGTAAATGTCCAAATCAGTGATATGATGTTTTTTTTTGAAACTTTGCAGGCTAAAACCCCAAGTACACCAAATGAACAAAATGGCACATCAAAGACACTATTTGTTGGAAACTTGTCATTTAATGTGCAACGAACTGATGTGTATGTATTATTTCTCATGCATGTGCCTTTCAGTTATTTTATGTATTATTTTTCTCATTTTAAAATTGTCCAGGGAAAATTTCTTCAAAGATTGTGGAGAAGTTGTTGATGTTCGTCTTGCAACGGATGATGATGGGAGGTTTAAAGGCTTTGGACATGTTGAGTTTGCAACACCAGAGGCAGCCCAAAACGTTAGCTTTTTACTTCTCAGTCTAATCCATGAAAAATCATTTTTGAGCATCCAAAATATATTCAAAGATAGTCAAAGTTCTTAGTACTGATTGCGTGCTAGCCATTTGCCTTTGGAAGCAACAGTGCTATATACTTTTCAGACGTACTTGCATTGAAATTTGTGCAATTTTGTTGAAATATTCTTCTAATTCCAAGCATTTTTGTTGGAGGAATTATTATTGACTCTTTTCCATGTCTGATCAAAATACTTGTTTTTACTAGTCATAGTTTTGACTTTGGAACTTTTGTTCTGTTTGTAATTTAGGTCATTCATCATAAAGCTATTCTCTATATCTGCATAGAAATTAGTGCTTCTAAGCGATGGAGGGCATAATAATTAGTGATTCTATGTGATGAAGGCTTAACTCTTTTGTCCTATATTCTCCATAGTAGTGTTATTTAATATATGTATTTGTATAATGCTTATGATACTATAGCTTTAGCTTCCTTTGTTTGTTCAGCAGCCCTTTTTATGTGCAAAGATATGCTTCATTGATTTGTGTATATGGATCTCAAATTTATTTTATCTGAGAATCCATTTGCTTCTGTAATCATAGGCCCTTGAGTTGAATGAGCAAGAATTGTTGAATCGACCTGTCCGGCTTGATTTAGCTCGCGAAAGGGGCACATATACCCCCAATAGCGGGTAATTACTTATATAATCGTTTTTATATTATTTATTTATTTTCTTTCATATGCCTCACCTCCACTTATTCCCTTTTTTTATTTCCTTGTTAATAATTGTAGCAACTTGAACAACTCATTCCAGAAGGGAGGAAGAGGCCAGTCTCAAACAGTATTTGTAAGGGGTTTTGATAGTTCCCTTGGAGAAGAGGAGGTAATTTTATCTCTTATCATATTGCCTGTTGCTTCAGTCCCAGCACAAAGATTGCTTGCATCTCTTCATCAGTTGCATATTTGCATGTCATCTATTTGTGTTAGCAGTTAAGGCCAACTTTGTTCTTTCAGATAAAAGCTAGTCTGGAGGAGCATTTTGGTTCTTGTGGGCAGATTACAAGGATATCACTTCCAAAAGATTATGATTCTGGTGCTGTTAAGGGGTATGTTACTTTGTTGTTTGTAAAATTTCTTTCTCATTCTGCTGTTTGTTACCGTGTAATGTGCTCTTGAAAATTTCAAACTTCTCATTGTGCCACATTCATCTCGCTTGAGATGTTCTTGTCCAAATGTTTGTCAGGATTGCATTATATCAACATGCAAACTTGCAATGATTATGTCAATCTGTCTTTTGTAAAATTTACAGGTTTGCTTACTTGGACTTCAAAGATGTTGATAGCTTCAACAAAGCTCTAGAACTCCATGAAACTGAGGTTGGAGGTTATACCTTGTCAGTGGATGAAGCCAAACCTAGAGCTGATAATCAAGGTTCTGGTGGTAGAGGTGCAGGTGGAAGGAGTGGTGGCGGTAGATTTGGTGGAAGGGGTGGCGGTGGTAGATTTGGTGGAAGGGGTGGTGGTGGCAGAGGTGGTCGAGGAAGAGGAGGCGGCGGAAGGGGTCGTGGAACACCATATAAACCAAGCCTTGCTGCGGAAGGCACAGGTATAATTATTCTGTCATCAGGATTTACTTTCCTTAGTTTATTGATTGCTTCTGCATTTCTCAATTAAATCATGTTTTTGTCCCTGTTGTATTGAGATATGTTACTACTGATAGATTGATTGTTGGTTCTTTTGAGGTTCAAGAAATCATGTTAGATTGATTGTTGGGTCGTGTTTAATTACTATTCTATTTCATGATATGTTTTAACGTTTTAGCACCATATATTTTATCATATGATTTTATTCATATTGATATATATAATCTATACTGGTGCCATATGTTTGATAGCAGTATTAATTTAGAGCATGTCTATTTTATCAAATTTTAGTTCAATTTTCAATTCTCTTCCTTTAAAAAACTCAGAATTTTGTACAAAGATGTAATCCGTTCATGAGTGATTATCAAATTTTATTATATTTACTTATTTACTAATTCTTAATGTATTATCTTCAATTATATTCTCTTTTCCTAGAAAAACTCAGGACATTAAGCAATTACGTAGTCTACTTGCAGAATCATGATCAGCATAGCTGTTTCTGCTGCATCAACTTCATTTTTCATTTTCTGATGATTTAATCTCGTGATTATTCAGGGAGAAAGACCACTTTTGCTGATGACGACTAGGGTGGCGGCGGATATCGAAAGTTTACTATTTATCGGTTTTTCATTTCAGTTGTTTTTGCTCCTCCATTTTGGTAATTGTTAGTATGAATTCTTAGAAATTAGGTGTATTGGGAAAATTTTGTGATTTTTACGATGTCGTGTCATATGGATTATTGTTCTATATATTATATTTAATGGGTGGATGATGGTTACTGTTCCGTTGGCGATACAAAACTGGGCTATATTTTTGCCGTGCTGCACTTTCTAATGTTAATGACTTTGAAACTGCCTTGCTGCCTTTTTTCGAGAGGCGAGTGAGCTTTTTAATAAACTTTGCAGACATAACTTAGATTTTTACTATGAATCAGTCCGCTGACGATGTGTTTGATGGCCATATCGATGTGTTATGAATTGATTTTCTCGTAATTGAGTGGATTAATTTTCTTTTTGGGTAATTACTGTTAGGAGACTTTAACATTTATACTGAATGCTTTTAGAGATGTGGTATCACAAATGGCGATCCACTCTTCTCTTAATTGCACCGCTACACCGCTCGAGCTGACGCGACTTGCACCTACCAGCTGATCATTTTAAGTTGTATTTTCAAAATCTTAGCGAAGAACTTTATCTCTTAATTATCTATACGACATTTTTGTATAATTCATTTTTGTTTTCTTCCTCTCTTTCAAAAGATCAGTTTATGACAAAAACATAGCGTAAAAAATGCAAACACAAATTATGTGAGGTATGTGGTAATTATGTAGTGTGTGAATTTAATTATATGAAAAAACATTCCGTTTGAGAATTCTCGGAGAATGATTGCAAATTACACTTATTCAGTGTAAATCCAAGCATGATAGTAGTTTGAGGTTTGGTTGTCTTGAAGATTGAATAAGCTAATATAATGAGGTTGAATTAGGACATGATTCATAAACATGATGCTTTCTGATTGGTGATAATGACTTTATCTCGATTGTTTAGTGTTTTTCTCCTAAGTTTGGAAAGGATTGATTTTAATTTGGGAGTTATTTCACCGGAATCTTGTGTGGAGGATTGGTAACGGGTCTCGAACGAGTTTTTGGTTCAATCATTAGCTCTTTGGAGTCAACAAACTTGATTTTTTTATTTGTAATACTGAAGATTTTCATGTTAATGATATGGTGGTTGATTTTACTATTGATGGTCGTTGGAACATTGTCAAGTTACAATTAGTTCGTCCATAGGATTTTTGTGAGCTGATTCTTTCTCATATGACACCTTTTTTAGATGTCTATCGGTTTATGATGTTTGATCGAATAGATTGGATTGTGGTGTTGCTCCTCTCTTCAAATCTATATGGAGAATGCTCCCCAAAGATTAAGATCTTTTATGTGGTTTATTGGTAATAATGCTTTACATACTAATGACTTTAGGAGGCGTAGACATATTATTGAATCAGTTGTTTGTTCCATTTGTGGTTTGAATGATGAAACTACTTTGCATGTCCGTAGGGATTATGGAGCTGTTAGCAGGACTTGATTTCGTTTAGTGAAGTATGAATTCCATAATGTCTTTGTTGGTTTGGACTTGAGTGTTTGGATGAATGCTAATTTGAAGAGAAATTTCGATAAACCTTCCAATTTTTCTTGAGATTTGTTATTTTTTACCACATGTAATTTTTTTTTTCTGGCAACAGAGGAATAAATTCCTTTTTAATGGACATATGGATGTTATCTCCTCTTGATTTCATAAAATTTGTAATCTTGCTTTGGAGTATCAAATGACTTTGGATTTTATAGACTTATGTCATAATAGAGTTCATATTTCTGCGTAATTCTCTTTTGCTTAGAGTCCGCCTCCTTCTAGTTGGTAGAAATGGAATATTGATGGCTCTTTCCTTAAGGATACCTGCATTGCTACTTGTGGGGGTGTTGCTAGAAATGAGTTTAGTGGGTTCCTGTATAATTTTGCTGCTAATCTTGGAACCATGTCCATAACTATGGCGAAGGTGTATGATATTTTGAATGATTTGTCTCTAAGTCGTGCTATGGAGATTTTGAGATTGATGATTGAGACATATTTTAAAAGTGCCCTTAATATTATTCATTCAGATTTGGATTATTGGCACTCGTGTGCAAATATTATTACTTGGATCAAAAGACTCTTGCTGAAAGATTGACAGGTTGATGTTCTCTATACTTATAGAAAAGAAAATTCTTGTGCTGATCTCATGACTAAACATGGACATAAGCTTCACCCTGGTTTGCATAGTTTTGTTTATGCTCCTTCCCTTTTATCTGTTGTTTTTCTTGCTTATATTAGTAATGTCTCTTTTGTTCGTAGTGTAGTTATGTAATTTTATTTTTCTTTGGACTTTTGTCCCCTTGCTCATAAAAAAAAAGTATAATTTATTGAAACAAAATAGACTAGCAAGTCATGTTAGGTTTCCAAAATAATGACTTGGGTTAGGCTTTAACAATTCAATCCAATAACCTACAATCATTGTGATTCGTGCAAGTCATACTTTACTAATACAATTTAAATTAGGATAATTATTAATTATTTTGATGAAGTAAATTGTACCAACAGTTTATGTCATTGTGAAGGCATCCCAATATTTGTATCTTTCGTGAATCAAAAGTAACAGTAATGCCTAAATATCTGTGACCACGAAATACCTGTCAACCAGATCCAGTGAATAGTTGTTGCTATATATATACTGATGGAGAACAAAGAAAAAGCACGAGTTTCGTCTCCTCCAATACATGATGCAAAAGGAACTGCTGCTTGCAACTGCTAGCACCGTTTCAAAAACCTTATACGTCAACACAAAAAAGTGATTTTAGGAGGTTCAACTTCAGGGTTTTGGAGTTCACCATAAGTATAAAAGAAGAGGACATTGGTCATAAATAAAAATAACTACAGGGGAAATAGTATAGATAATAATATATAGATTAATAAGAGAATCAACATATGCAATATTCTCAATATAATTAAAGAAAATTATTATATGGTAGTAACGTACCATTCTTGTGATTGACAGAGAGTTACCAAGTCACCAATGAGCTTTAATTTAGTGAACCCGATAACAAAAATACTTGTAATACCCGCCGAGGTCGAAGTGGCCTAAGACAAGGAACAACGTTGGACAAAACAAGACAGGAAATGTTACAGCTAGTCGTGAGAATCAAAACAAAGTCGTCCAATTTATATAAAGTCCCACCATTATGAGCTGCTTGATTCACCAGTTCAGCTTAACTAGTAGTAGTAATCTCTAGTTGAGAGGGGAACACATGGCTAACAATATCGTTCCCTTTCCTTCCAACCTTTTACCAAACGAAGCAAGTCCAGAATGGATGAACAAAGCTGACAATGCATGGCAACTCATAGCTGCCACACTAGTGGGTATGCAAAGCGTTCCTGGGCTTATACTCTTGTATGGAGGAGCAGTTAAGAAGAAATGGGCTGTCAACTCTGCATTCATGTCTCTCTATGCTTTTGCTTGTGTGTTCTTCTGTTGGGTTGTGTGGGGATATAGAATGTCTTTTGGTGATAAGCTTGTTCCATTTTGGGGAAAGGCTGGTATTGCACTGGACCAGAAATATCTTTTCACCAGGGCTTTTTCTGGGGCATTCCCCAACGCCACAATGGTGTATTTCCAGTGTGTGTTTGCTGCTATTACTTTGATTTTGATCGCTGGAGCTTTGTTGGGCCGCATGAACTTTTATGCGTGGATGCTGTTTGTGCCCTTATGGCTCACTTTCTCCTACACCTTCACAGCCTTTAGCATATGGAGTCCTCAAGGTTTTCTCTTCAAACTGGGGATAATAGATTACTCCGGTGGATATGTGATCCATTTGTCTTCTGGGGTTGCTGGATTCACAGCTGCTTATTGGGTAAGCAAGAGGATCTTTGTGCTCCTATATACTTATTATGCTAGTGTTAGCAACATCTAAAAATTAGAATTTTTAATAATTTTAAAGTTAAATAAGTTAAATTGTTAACTAAGAATTTTTAAGATGGTAATATAGAATTCTTCACTTGCTAGAAAATTAACTTTGGGAATAGGTCAGTAACACCTTTAATACTTTTTCGTGGATTAGATTCATAAAATTTTATATAAGCTAAATAATTATTTCAATGATTGTCATACAATATAATTAAAAAGTATTTACTGTTTGATTATGTACAAAAGAATGTTAAAATGATCTAAAACTTTTCGTGATTCAATGGTTTGATCAATAAAAATCTCATTTTAGAAAGACATCAGTAGTTGGTGTGCCTCAAGTCTTAAATCAAAGTAGATTGATCCCAACATAGAACTGCAAAGAATGTTAAAATGATCTAAAACTTTTCGTGATTCAATGGTTTGATCAATAAAAATCTCATTTTAGAAGCCTCAAGTCTTAAATCAAATTGGATTGATCCCAACATAGACCTGCAAAGGTTCTTATGCAATCCTTGCCTTGATCCAAAAATTGCTGCTGTCATCTATTTGCCTTCTAGTTCATCTCTTAGATCACAATGAAGGCACAAATCACAAAAGATCATAACACCAAGTGTTCAAAGTGCACATATTATAATGAATGCGTGTCACCTGGCAGGTTGGACCACGCCTAAACAAGGACAGGGAAAGTTTCCCTCCAAACAACATCCTACTTATGCTAGCCGGGGCAGGGCTGCTATGGATGGGTTGGACAGGCTTCAATGGAGGAGATCCATACGTAGTGAGCATGGATGCTTCCTTGGCTGTCTTGAACACACATGCTTGCACTGCTACCAGCTTGCTTACATGGGTCATGCTTGATGTCATATTTTTCCGGAAACCTTCTGTCATTGGAGCTGTTCAAGGCATGATCACTGGCTTGGTCTGCATAACCCCTGCTGCAGGTTCGTAAATCTAATTGGTATGCATTATGCAAGGATAACTTCTCAAGTTCAAAGAATTAACAGAACTAGTTTTTGGGATAAACATATAATTTATTATAATAATATTATATACAAATAAATAATACAATATTAGTTAGTTTTTGGTTATACCCTTATACCCAAATGCTTACTTACCTAATGTAGAAATTAAAAAGCACATATTTTAGTTACTTGAAAAGCATTGCTTCATTGTATAATTGTTAGAATAATGCTATTCACACATACTTATACATACACCACTTTACATCTAATTTTTTTTTTACCTTTTGATTACTGATCGATCACATTTTATTTTTTGGACACTCATATTCTGATTTTGGCACACAAAAGTGAGGTGATGTGCTTGATGCTAACGTGCACTAGGCATTATTCTAATTGTTCTATGTTATATCTTGTTAGGTGTTGTGCAAGGATGGGCAGCGCTTATAATGGGGCTTCTCTCTGGCTCAATTCCTTGGTTTACTATGATGGTAATCCATAAGAGATCAAAGCTGCTCCAGAAGGTGGACGATACAATGGCAGTCTTCCACACTCATGCTATTGCAGGAACCCTTGGAGGAGTCCTCACAGGGCTCTTTGCCGAGCCAAAGCTGAACAATTTGTTTTTTGGTGGATATAATCAATATGTTGGCCTGTTTTATGGCCTCCAAATGCAAATGGTCAAAACTGGGTTCAGGCAAATAGGAATCCAGTTCCTTGGGATTTTGTTTGTTATTTTGCTCAATGTTATAAGCACAACTTTGATATGCCTCTTCATTCGAATTCTAGTTCCTCTAAGGATGTCAGAAGAGGATATGGAGATTGGTGATGAGGCTGCTCATGGTGAAGAAGCTTATGCAATATGGGGTCAAGGTGATAAGCTTGAAAATTCCAGTTCAAAGTATGGAAGTTCATTATATGATGATGTTGAGGCAGGGGGCACCAATAAAAAGCGTGCTAGCCAGGTTGAGATGATATAGAACTACACTATGTCTTGATCGAATCATGGAAGAAACAGATGACTCTAGAGAATAAAAGCTCAAGTACTAATGTTGGTTGGAACCTATATTCTTCTTCATTATATATGCTTTCCCTCGTTCATTCTTCACGAATGTCCCTTTCGATGTGCTGTGATGCTGTGTTTTAGTGAAGGATTGACATCGTAGTCCTCAGTTATGGTTTGTTAGATCCTGTGGGCTCTTTGATCATGTTTTGTTAATTTTCCACTTCTTTATGTAGCCTTTTATAAAATTATCAACATGTATATCTTACTTCTTAATAAAAAAAGTTTTAGTTGCTTGATTTTCGGGGACTGTGGTTGTATATATATTACAGAGAATTAGAAGCATTTAATTTTAACTTTTTAAGTGGCTTTGAGTATAGGTCTATTGTGTATTCAAATCTATCTATTCTATCTATTGCATGCTAAATTCTAATTGAAACAGTTAAAGATACAATTTCAATTCTTAAGGATATGAAATCTCACATCCTGTCATATGCGTAAAACTACGCGTTTGTAGAGAAGAAAAACTACTTTTATACTCCAGATATGAATTCATCAAACATGGTTTAAATGGGGGCATACATTCATGTAGGATGAGAAATGTACTCCCTCGTTGTGCTAGGATCATGAGCATGAACTATCTACTTACAAGGCTTATACGCATGTCAAGAAAAAGCATCAACTATCAATTTAAGTGCATAGGCTTAAATGATTACGCATAGTACTACTCCGTTAATTGTAATTTAAATTTAAAAGAAATATAACTTATACTAATTTATATATCGATGAAGATGATTCCAAAAAATTTAACTAGTACTAAGCGAGTATTTAATATGTGAATAAGTGCACAATTACATATTTAAATTTTAATTATGCTAATTTTTTAAGATTAAGTCATAAAGAATATTTTGTAATTCCCTTAATCTTAAGGTAAACATATCACCAACTGTAATAAAAAGAATATATAACTATCACTGAAGATTTAAACATTAACTCGCACAAAGATATGATAAGAAAGAGATAGGATAAGAGAAGCGAGGATAGGAGTAGGATAGGATATTAGCGAGGATAGTTCGTTAAGTTTAGTGTCCATGATAACCAACCTGGATAAAGATTATAATTTTAGTATGATTTTAAAATTTTTCTTTTTTATTCAGAATGTTTTCATATTTTATTTGATTTTATTTTTTTATAATTTTCAAATTTTTTAAATTATATAAAAAGACCAATTTATCCTTATGATAAAATTACATATAATTTTTAAAATTTTGTAAATATTGTTTAACTTAAATTAATTTTTTATAATTTTAAATAGAGCGAGATATTTCTGTAGGTGTAAAGTTTTTTGACTTACACTCATTTTCAATTTTGTTGGATTCACTTTCATCTAATGGTTACTTTTAACGAAATAATCTCAATCATTAGATGAAAGTGGATCTAACGATTGAAAATGAAACAGTGTAAATCAAAAAAACTTACACCTACAGAACTGATCCCTCTTTTAAATATTCATTTTTAGTTTTTACTTTACATATAGTTAAATTATTAGAATAATTTTATATTTTTCAGTTTTTAAAATAATATAAATAACAAAATTTGAGACAAAATAAAAATAATTTTTAAAATTAATTATTAGTATTTTATTATTTTAAATATTTTATATTTATTATACAGGTAACTATGTTATATTTTATTATATTTTAATTATTTTATATTTAAAATATTTTTTTATATTATACTTTAAATCACCTTATCATACTGAGCTTCTAACTCAAAATTTGAACTAAATAGACAGGATAAGATAGGTGACAAGATTGATTTATCTTATCCTGCTGGTTCACCAAACAACAGTTTCAAACAGGATATGATAATTTATCCTATCTTGTTTCTCTTATCCTGACCACCAAACGAGTCCTAAGCAGACACGAGTCCATGAATAAATGGGCCTAAGTTGGGCCTGAGATGGAGCTGGACCAACAAGATCCAAAGACAACAAACCTACGACACACGAGGAGAAGCCACTTGCGCTTCCAACACACACTGATGTTCTGAAGCTGTGTGTTTTGCACTAATAACATAACATCTCTTTCTCTCTCTATCTCCTCTCCCCCAGAACGCTCGTCTCGCACATTCTGTCGCTCCCTCTTTTACCGTCTCTCTCTGTCTTACGGCCCAACTCTGACCTCGCTTTCCACAAACCAATCCAATAAGGTCTGCTTCTCTCTCTCCCTCCCTCATGGATTGCTCATATGATATATCTTTGAGCTTGTGATTCCCCAAGTAATTGAGTGAATAGAACCCAAAAAAAAAGGGGGTAAATTTTGAATCTTTTAGTGACTTATTCCCATCTGGGTGTTTTTATAATTCATCTGTTTCTTCTTATTTAATATGAGTTTCTAACATTTTGAGCTATTTTTTTTGTTGGAGCTGCAGTAGGGAGCTTCAGGTGGATCTTGTGTTTTGTCTTCTGAATTGAAACATTGATTGATTTCTTTTCGATACGCATGTGTTATGATTACACAAATATTTCATAATGTGTGCAGATCTTTTAAAATGAAATCTACATGATTGTTAATGTTGGCACTTCTAGGGTGCATTTTGTACATAATAATGTTGTTGCTTATGGCTTATTTTGATTTTGAAAATGTCAGCGTATACTTTGCATAAGTGTGCTTCTTATTCTGTCAGCATGTATATGCACTGTATCTAATCTCTTTCTTTTAAAATTTAGGCCTTCCCTATCCGATGAGAATGGCAGATTAGTAAGAGTTGGATTTTGTCTTGTCCTTGTCTTGTTGACTTAGAATTTAGCATGTGGCAGTTTTGTATTTTGGAAAGAGAGTGGCGTGCCTTAAATCATAATATCTTATTTCCGGTTATATTATCAACTTAATGAAAACAAGTAATGATAATTTTTTTGTCCCTGTTTAATTAGGCTTAGGTGGAAAAAATAGAATATTAACTGTCTAAACTATACATTTATGAGAGTATTTCCCTGGTTTTTATTTTACTTGATGAATAGGTATGATCTCAGCTTTACCATGACTTGCATGTGAGTCGGAATCTTTTACAAGAAAACTTTTTTTGGTCGGAAATGCCATTCAAATCTAAATCTTTTTTAATTGTTTCACTTATAGTCTTTCTTGGTCTCCCTTTACCTCTAGCTATTAGACTATCCTCCACCTGATCTACTTTTCTTACCGGGGCTTCTAAGGATTTTCTCCTTACATGTCCAAACCACGTAGGGCGATCCATTCTTTATTTTCAAGAGTTCAATATTTTTTTTTTTGGGTTTTACAGAAATCTATTTGAATCAATGTGTGTGAATTGCTTACACAGATTTTTAATTGCAGTTTGATCATTAAAACTATTGAATAATGAACCTTGGGTCTTATGACTATGAATTATCTAATGGAAGGGAATTCTGCTGCAGCACAGTAGGAGTTGGAGAAAGACAGTAATTTCAATGTACTTGAGGAGAATACAGTGCAGAGATCAGAGATGGGCTTTAGTGTTGCAGCCATCGAAATACTTTTTTAGGCCAAGATTCTCTGATCATGCATGCTTTCAATCTTTGTCCCCTAAGACCACTGCGAAAGAATATGCTTCACATGGTAGTATCATCAGAAGACATCTTTTAGGTTCAGATTCATCTAGGTGTGCTTCATCTAGAAATAGTTGTACTGGTCTGGACAAAAGGCCTAGTTTATGGAGTACTCGGTTATATGCTTATAGTTCTGAAAGTGATGGAAGAAATGCAAGTGAGGATAAACATGTGCACGTTAATGATGGAGCTAACTTTGATAAGGGACAGAATCGACAAGAGAAGTTTGGGAAAGATGTCAAGTACTGCAATGCACATGCACGACTTGGAGAGCAGGATCAAGAGGAATGGCTTAATAATGAGAAGCTTGCCATAGAAAGTAAAAAGAGAGAATCACCATTTTTGACAAGAAGGGATAAGTTTAAAAACGAGTTTCTGAGAAGAATTGTTCCTTGGGAGAAAATAAACATTTCATGGGACACATTTCCTTATCACATTAAGTAATTACTTACTGTTCCTATTCATTCTTATTCTTGTTTTTAATGTCTTCTGTTATCTGAAGTTTATTGTGGATTTAAGTCGTACTTTTCCATCCATAGTGAGCATAGCAAAAATCTTCTGGTGGAATGTGCTGCTTCCCATTTGAGACATAATAAGTTTGCTTCATCTTTTGGCACTCGCCTCACATCTTCAAGTGGGAGAATATTGCTTCAGAGCATTCCTGGTCTGTCATAAATTCCACAAAATTTGTCCTTATTATTCTATTTAATTTTACAATGTTTATTTTGAATGCTATTTCACTAACATCTATGCATCAGAAGTTTCATTCTAATTCTTGTCTTCAGTCTGAATGTTTATGTTGTCTTTTTATCTTCAGGCACTGAGCTCTATCGTGAGAGATTAGTTAGAGCTCTTGCACAAGATTTGCAAGTTCCTTTGTTGGTTCTTGATAGCAGCATTCTTGCTCCTTATGTAAGTTCTGGAAGAAGTTTGTAGTTATAAGTTATTCAGTGGTTTCTCAGTAAGAAGGCAAACAAATTATATTATTTGAATTGTTATGCAGGATATTGATGATGATTTATCATCAGATTACGAGTCTGATGATGATAATGCAGACTCTGGGGAGGAGGGTTGTCTAGAGTCAGAGAATGAGGATGATAATGATGCTAGCAATGAAGAAGAGTGGACTAGCAGTACTGAGGTGAAGTCAGATGCAAGTGATAATGAAGATGCACTTGCATCTGCTCAAGCAGCGCTTAAGAAGGTTAAAGCAGCTGTTCAGAAACTTGTTCCTTACAACATTGAAGAATTTGAAAAGGTGTATATACAGTTAACTGTTTAAGAGTAATGGGATGGTTTTCTTTGATCTTTTGGCTATGATAAAATAAAGTATCTGGTAACTGTGGAAGCTTCTACTTAGTGCATAGAATATAACTTAAGATAATGAATGTTTAAAAAGTGTTATTCCGATGCTAATGTTAAAGCATATCTATTAGCTACTTTCAAAATACACCCATGGTTTTGTTTTACTTCATCTACATGTATAGACTAATGATTCTAGTTTTGTGTTATTGTACCACATAAATGAAAGGAGCAAAGGTTATTTAAGTTTCCTTTCTATATTAGCATGTTCAATTTATACCAACAAATAATAGGAAATCATTGTGGTATTGTGAGGTGATGAATCATAGATTTCCACTTTTTTTATGACAGTATGTGTTAAGGGAGATTGAAAACAAGTATATCATAATCTTCGAGGAAGGGCAAGTTTATTTGTGTTATTATGCATTATACTTATTTAAGTAGGAATATAAGGGCTAAAATTGATTTTTGCCAATTCATTGAGGATAATCTTATCTAAAGTAAAGTTAAATGTGACGATATATATTTGGAAGTTATGTTAATTGAAACTCTTATGTTAGTCTTCTCTCAATAATTCTTAATTCATATGAGTGTAACCTTTGAACACATTTCATTACAACAGACCGTTTGATATCTCACTCCCTACCCCCAAATCTTTTGGCAGATAACGTCTGGAGAAGCTGAGACTTCTGAGTCATCCAAGTCTAATGATGTCAAGTCTTCTGATAAATCTGGATGCCAGCTAAGGAAAGGTAACATCTTCAGCTAGATGGAACTTTTGTCATACATATGGACTTGCTGTATGTGATTTTTTACTTTATCTACTTGCTAGCAAAACTAAGATGTCAATTGTCCTCAATCCTCATCCCAGCAGGGATTATATCTTTGTTAGTTAACCAATTACTCTGAAACTTGGATCTCACAGTGAACTGTTCCTTGCCCTATTTCCTCACGATGTCCTGCAAATGGCAAAATCTTTTCATACATTCACTTCTGAAACTTCAAACCTCCCTTTCTCTTGTGAGGAGTGACATCATTTCTAAAAGATAACTATTCTTTTCAGAACACAAATATTCTGATGGTTTAGTGCCCCTTGGAGGAATGACAACTAAGGGATGCTTAACTCAAGTGTGATAAAGCTTCTCAGTATCCTTTTTAGGCCTGGAAACTACCTTTTTTTAATCTGTGAGAGGAGACTTCTCGTAAATTCTATTTATCAAAAGAAAAGGGAATTTTTTTTTGGAAAATGCTAAAGAAAGGGAAATATTAAAATTAAATAATTACCCTCATGGGCATAGTGGGACTTGACACAAATTGTGTAAGATGAGCAACCTTTAAATTGAGTCTTCAAATTGATTGTCCTAATCCTAAATGTTTGAAACCCTTGTTTGGCTTTCTAATATGGAGGGAGATTTGGCAGCCTGTGACAATCTTGTTTTTTTATCTCACATTCCTCTTTGTATTTTGATTTTCTGTTTCGGAGGATATCTTATCCTCCCCGTTGTTGTACTTTCCCTGTTTTCTATCTAATAATTCTTTCCTATTAAAAAAAAAAAACTCTTGTTTGACTTACACAGGTGAAGTAACAAAGCCACCTGCTTATTCTATACAAGAAAAGAAAAAGATAAACAATGCTAACCACTGTATCACTTGTTAGATAAGAAGGGAAACATAGTCTTAGGTTCTTCTTGGTGTTGAGAACCTCCCATGTGGGTTTCCATAAGTAGAGGGAAGGGAAGGGAAGGGGAGGTTAGTGAGAAAGAGGGCAGAGGAAGAACACATGTTAGAGATATACAGTTTCATTCTGTTTTGGGCTTATTCATTATGTTTTGGGCTTAAAGCCCATATTCTCTCAGTCGTGCATACAGCTGTATATTCTGTATTTGACAGAAGCTATATAAGAAATTAGCTTCTCTGTATGTTCCAAAAAATTTGATCAATATAATTCTTTCTTCATTTTCTTTCTCTCTTATGCTCCGTAGTTTCTCTCTTTCTATTATGGTATCAAGAGCTTGTAGTTCCAAAAACCATGACTTCCGTTAATCCCTTTGCAAACCCTAGCACACCACAATTTACACCTTCTCATCCAATTTCGTTGAAGCTTGATAATAACAGTTTCCAGAGAGTTATTCTCATGTTGTTGGTGGTGAATTGTCCAACCGAGGTGAAGGCTTTCGTGGTGGCCGGTATCGAGGTGGTGGTCGCTACGGTGGTGGTAGGTATCGTGGCCGCAGCACTGGTGGACGTTCTGGTGGTCGTTCTACCATTCAGTGCCAACTCTGTAAAAAGTATGGTCATGATGCCAATGTGTGTTACTATCGGTATTCAAGTTCTGACCAGTGGCAACCTCCCTTCATGTATCAGAGACCACCACCACCATCTATGTTTCCTCATGCTGCTAGACCTCCTCTATTTTCTCAGACCTATGCTGTACCACCCAGGCCACCACGGCCGCAAGCTTTCCTTACAGGCACTGAATCTTAGTTCAACACCTCTTGGTACCCAGACTCAAGTGCTTCTCATCATGTTACTCCAGATCCGTCCAACTTAACTGAGACTACCTCTTTACCAAGGTCTGACCAAGTCTTTTTGGGAAATGGCCAAGGTTTGTCTATTAACAGAATTGGTTCCATGTGTTTCACTCCACCTTCCCAACCTCACACCAAATTTAGTTTACACAATTTACTTCTTGTCCCTTCCATTACGAAGAACTTGATCAGTGTTAGCCAATTTGCTCGTGATAATCATGTATTCTTTGAATTTCACCCTTCCTTTTGTCTTGTCAAATCACATGCTTCCTCTGAAGTTCTCCGCGTGGTCAAGTTGGTGTAGATGGTCTTTACAAGTTTGACAACATATTTCCTTCAGCTATGTCCTCCTTTCCTAGTTGTAATTCTGTTACTTCAACTAATACCATTGATTGTCCTTTCACTTCTGTTTTCAATGTAAACTCCAATTCAAATGTAAATGCTCCCATAAATAATATGAATAATCATACTTGTTTCCAACTTATCTCCTTGCTCTTCTGCTTTTACCTCTTATAAATTGTGGCACACTCGCTAGGTCACCCACACCATGATGTTCTTAGAAAAGCACTTACATCTTGTAACCTTACTGGTTCCTCACAAGAATCCATTGGATTTTTGCTCGCCCCTTTCTTGTTTGGGTAAGGCACACCGCCTCCCGCCCACTGCTTCCACAACCATATACACATCTCCCTTTGAACTTGTAGTACGTGATTTATGGGGCCCCGCACCAATTCGGTCTTCTTGTGGGTGTACCTACTTTCGACTTGTGTTGATGCTTTTAGTCGGTTTACTTGGGTTTTTCCTTTAAAACGCAAGTCGATACCTTATCTCGGTTTATTCAATTTCGTGCCATGGTTGAATTACAATTTAATACCAAAATCAAAAGCTGTTCAAAGTGACCGGGAGGTGAATTTCGCCCATTTTCTCAATACCTTTCTGCTCTTGGCATTGTGCATCGTCTCCTTGTCCACATACACACCATCAAAATGGTCTTGTTGAGCGCAAACATAGGCACATTGTTGAGACTGGTCTCACGCTTTTGGCTCATGCCTCCCTTCCCTTTAAGTTTTGGGACCATGCCTTTCTCACAACTGCTTATCTCATCAATCGTCTTCCCTCCTCTGTTCTTCAAAATCAGTCTCCATATTCTGTTCTCCTTCGTCAGGAACCTAATCTCAAGTTCCTCAAAGTTTTTGGGTGTGCATGCTACCCTTTTCTTTGCCCTTACCAGCAGCATAAATTGTCCTTTCGCTCCCAAGAGTGTGTGTTTCTTGGATACTCCTCTTCTCATAAAGGCTATAAATGTCTTAGTTCCTATGGTCGTCTCTTCATTTCCAAGGATGTTCTTTTCAATGAATTTCGGTTCCCTTACAATGAGCTTTTCTCCACTCTTGTCTCTCCCCAACCGAGGTCCTCTTTGCCTCTCATTCCTTCTATACCTCCCTTACTTCATTCTGCTGTCCCTTCATCAACCACTTCCTCTTCCTCTCCTCCTGTCTCTGCTAGTCCAGCAGCTTCTCTTCCGTCTCCTGTTCCGTCTATGCCATCACATGCTTAGTCCTCTTTATCTACATCACCACCGCAGTCCTCTAATTCTTCTGTGGTTTCTCCTCCCATTTCTCCATCCTCATCTGAGCCTTTTCCTCCGTCTCCATCTCTCCCTCTCAACACTCATTCCATGCAAACCAGATCCAAATCTGGTATCTTTATGCCTCGCCTTAACCCCACCCTTCTCCTCACTCACATGGAACCCACTTCTGTTCAACAAGTCTTGGCTGCTCCCCACTGGGGTGCCGCCATGCATGCTGAATATGATGCACTATTGCACAATCACACTTGGACATTGGTTCATCTTCCACCTAACCGAAACCCAATTGGTTGCAAATGGGTGTTTCGGGTTAAAGAAAACCCAGATGGTAGCATCAACAAATATAAGGTCCGACTTGTTGCTAAGGGCTTTCATCAGCAGGCTGGTTGTGACTATACAGAGACATTTTCTCTAGTTGTGAAACCAGTCACTGTTCGCATTTTGACCATTGTTGTTTAGCAAGTGGCCTATAAGGCAGCTGGATGTCAACAATGTTTTTCTTAATGGCTATCTTCATGAGGAAGTCTACATGCAACAACCCCCGGGATTTGAGGTGGAAGATAAGAGCCTTGTTTGTAAGCTGCACAAGGCTTTGTATGGTCTAAAACAGGCGCCTAGGGCCTGGTTTGAAAGACTCAAAACTGCTCTTCTCCTCCGAGGTTTTGTGGCAAGCAAGTGTGATCCCTCTCTCTTCATCTTGCATAGTGCTACCTACTCTTTAATGGTTTTGGTGTATGTGGATGACATACTTGTCACTGGCAGCTCCTTACATCACATTGATAGTCTCATTGATGCCCTGAATTCAGAATTTGCTCTAAAGCAACTAGGCAACCTAGACTATTTTCTGGGAATAGAAGTCACTCACTTGTCCAATGGTTCCCTGCTTCTTTCCCAAACAAAATATCTTCGTGATTTACTGTCCAAGGCCAAGATGGATTCAGCAAAGGGCATCAATACACCTATGGTTGCTAATCTCAAACTCTCTAAGTTAGGAGCTGATTATGTTCCTGATCCTTCATTATTTCGGTCCATAGTTGGTGCATTGCAGTATGCAACTCTTACTCGACCAGAAATTTCTTATTCTGTGAATAAGGTTTGCCAGTTCTTATCTCAGCCATTGGAGGATCATTGGAAGGCTGTTAAGCGCATCCTTAGGTACCTCAAAGGTACAATTCATCATGGCCTCCTAATTCAGCCTGCTGCCATACATGCACCTTTGACTTTAACAGGGTTTTGTGATGCTGATTGGGCATCTGATCCAGATGATAGACGTTCTACTTCTGGAGCATGCGTCTATCTTGGCCCAAATTTAATTTCCTGGTGGTCCAAGAAGCAAACCTTGGTGGCAAGATCCAGTGCCGAGGCAGAATATAGAAGCATGGCAGCTCTCTGTGCTGAAATTCTTTGGGTTCAGTCACTACTGTCTGAACTGCATATCAAAGTTCAAGTTCCTCGTGTTCTATGTGATAATCTCAGCACTGTATCTCTGGCTCATAACCCTGTCCTCCATTCCCGAACCAAGCACATGGAGCTAGATATTTTCTTTGTTCGTGAGAGGGTGTTGAATCACAGCCTGAGTGTGACTCATGTTCCAGCCCATGATCAATGGGCTGATGTGCTTACCAAGCCTCTTTCAGCTGCTCGGTTCTGTACTCTCAGAGATAAGCTTCGGGTGTTTGACAAGCTTTCACTTACTAAACCATCCTGAGTTTATACGGGGGAATGTTAGAGATATACAGTTTCATTCTGTTTTGGGCTTATTCATTATGTTTTGGGCTTAAAGCCCATATTCTCTCAGTCATGCATACAGCTGTATATTCTGTATTTGACAGAAGCTATATAAGAAATTAGCTTCTCTGTATGTTCCAAAAAATTTGATCAATATAATTCTTTCTTCATTTTCTTTCTCTCTTATGCTCCGTAGTTTCTCTCTTTCTATTAACACATAACTTAGGAATCTGGTTTTGATCTGATGTGGGGAGGAAGAACCTCCTATGATTAAGACATGTCATACTCTATTTATTACTCTTGTTTTCTGGCTCTTCCTGTTTGAGGAAGCTATGGTCTGATTACTAGAAGTAATACTACTGGTGTATGTTTCTATCTCAGAAAACAACACTATTAGTAGTATATGTGCTCTTAAGTCCTTCCTTCAGACAACTTGCCTTCTAGGACTTGGAGCTATATTGGAAGCTGGTTGGGAAATTGAATTATTTTAGAATGACTCGTCTGGATATTGTCCTCCTAAATTCCGTTAGCAAATATCTGATCACCTTTGGCTTTGAATAGATTTCCCATGCATATAAGTTAGTTCTATACAGGCATATGTTGCAGCTCTATATTGTTTTATTGCAGGAAGATAGTGATATTTCTGTTTGTTGCACCTGTGATATTAAATGAACTTAAGATGTTGCAAACTTTTAGTGATTCATCTTTAAAGCTATTTACTTTCATATTCGTATTTGTATTATTAGCATTCATGTAAATATCTACATTACTGTTTTGTTGCAATTTTTAGGTGACCGTGTGAAGTACACTGGGCCTTCTGTTCAAGTTACAGCTGATGATAGGTAATAAAATTATTCCTCTGTATTTTTTCCTCCTAATTTAGCACATGCTTAATTCAATTCATGATCCATTGTCTCCCACAAAATTGAGTTCTTTATATGTTGAAATATTCTCTTGATTTATTGAAGAAAACATGTCTCGTATTTTTTTGGCCTAAGTGTACATGAACTTACTTTTCCGTTCCCATATTACAGTGGCTGGGCCAATATGACTGATTTTGATAAATCGTAGGGTAAGATTTTTCTCATCTAACTACATAATTTAAGCAAATTGATGAACCATATTAGTCAATCCTAGATAATGGCGTGGAGCATCTGACTCGAAAAACGCTATAGTGGTATAGCGGATCGCGGAGCGGCTGCTATACCTAAGAAGGCGGATACAATGCAAATAATTTCTAATAAACACATAATAGATGCTCAAAACTCAAAATACTCAAAACTTAAGACATTTAAACATTAATACTTAAAAGTCATAGCTTAAAGACACATTAAGCCTTTATTATGCAATAACAAATTATTATTTTTATAAAAGATGTCTCCAATATGTTACAGTTATATTGCAGTAGTTAACAAAGGCACCATTACCTCTCCTCTGTTTTTTGGATGGCCAAACAAGAGGTTGGAGATGTAAAGAGACAATGATGTCAATTGCCCAAAAGAAAAGAAGATAGTGACGTCTTTTAATTTATAATAAGTTGTCTACATGATTTAGAATGAAAAATAGAAAGAGAACAGCAAAAAAAAAAAGTAGACAAAATAGAAATTCTGTGTTTATGGACTTGTTTAGAAGATAAAAAGACAAAACAAGAAAAAAAAAGAAGATAGAAAGACACCAAAAGAATAAAAAAATTATAAAGACAACAGGCTGGTTGGCGTGAAAGATAGAAATAGAAAGTTGCATGCAGAACAGAGGAAGCTGCAAAGGGGTGGGCTTGCCGGAAAGGGGGTGGCTTTGCCAGAAAAGGGGTGGGCTTGTCCGGAAGGGGGGTGGCATGGCCGGAAAATGGGTGGGCTTGGCTGGAAAATGCGTGGGATACCAAGGTTTGGTCAGAAAATGGATAGGTTGCAGAAGAGAGATGTGTGAACATAGAATAGTGGCCGCTTCTCCTGCTATTCCGTCCGCGACTCACCTGCTATAGTGGCTGCGATGGCCACGGCACTGAAACGTGACACTACAGGAGTTCTGGAGAGACAGAGGGCCGCTACGCACTGCTTCGCCACTATAGCACTGCTTTTTGGCGCCATTGACTACCTTGTGATGAACAATTTGATGATGACGAGAACAACAAAAGCAATAGAAAATGAATAAAATTATTGCTTCAGTGTTTTTTTTCCAAATAAAAGAAGAAATCCTACTAGAGAGAAATGATGATAATGCAACCGAGGGGCAATATCTTCCTAAAGAGAAAAACCAATAGAAAACAGAGAGCCAAAGAGGATTTGTAGGAAACGTGTTCACTATATGCATATCAGAAGATGAAATTCCATTGAAACAGAGCAGAGCACCTTAGAGAAGGCATATGTACAATCCTATTTCATAAAATATGTAATGGCAAACTGGCAAAGAGACCCCTTGTTAATGCAGGCATTCTGTTCTAACCAAATACACCAGAGAACTGCATAAACCATGCATTGCCACTGTTATATAGGTGATACTTCCAAGGATTCTTGATGACTTCTTGGCCTTTGGTTTGAGGGACTCAAACCTGAGGAATGAATGGGATTCTTAATTCCATTGCTCCAAGAAAAGAAACACGAGAAATGATATTCTGTTCATTAATAAGGCATTTATTATTGCACAAATAGTGACAATGGTCGTGGGCATGATATACGGTTAATTATCATATTGTTTGTGCTTTTTATGCTTGTGGCTGTGGTGGTGGCAACATACATGGTTGTAATAGTGGTACTAATGGTAATTATAGTGGAGGTAGTGGTGATACTGTTGGATGGGGGTAAACTTGATTTAATTGAATCCTAAATTTAAGGGTTTTCTTTTGGGAATTCTTGAATCTGAAGAGTAAGGTGGGAAACAATTTCCCATGGGATTTGTATACTGATTTCCTTCCATATATAAGGCGTTTAGGTACATATATCTTGTATTTCTATATTATGAAGCCATGATTCGCTGAAGTCCTTCAGAGTACTGAAAATAGAAGTTCTTCATATGATAATCTGGTTTTTAAATAGTAAACTAATTTATATTTCTCTATATCATCTCAGAGAAGTATATGTGGTTTCTTTCCATTGGACTTCTTTGCCCTTATCCTTTTATCTTGTGTTGGAATTATATATGCCAATATTTGGTGGATGATTTTGTTTTTATGTCATAGTTTTTTATTTAAATAATTTTTCATTTTTGCTTGGTTCTAATAAGTTCTAAGATTATCCACTTACGTGTGTTATGCAGTGGTGAGGGTAGTGAGTAAAAGTCATGTGATTTTTAACTTATGTACATTAGGAGTTTGGATGGTATGAAGTTTTAGATTTAGTGCTTAAGTAATTGTGAAGCCTTTGTTCTATCCAAAAATTAAAATTTTGAAACCTTCGTACTGAAACATAAGAAATGTAATATAGTTTGGAAGAAAGGCACTATAAGACAATAATGAGCAGGTTCTTCAGATATTTCGGGAACGGCAGGTGTCACTCTAGGAGAGCTGTCTTGGCTGTTTCTTGTAAAACCATTGTATGATCATCCCTGTTGGACTTGGAGTTACCACTCACCTGACATTGGCATATATAATTTCATCACAGGATCGTACTGGGGAAGATACCGACATCTGATGGTCCAACTAATGCTTATACTATTATACATGGCAGGTGGGTCGGTAAGTCATCCCTATGTGTAGAAGCCAAACTGTTAAATGCCTCTCACCTTTTGGCATTTTCTTGAAACTGGTTTTGTTTTAAAATATGTAAATATAGATAATAACATATATAATATAATAAAATAGTAAAATTTATAAATAATAAAATTGTATATGGAAAAAGGAGCATGTTAGATTTTATCGGAAGTCAAGGGAAACAATCATTTTAGTTTTGCTTCCTAAATATCTACTCAATTCCTTGTCTGACCAATAGGGTGACCCACGGGGCATGGGATACATATAGAAACTTTATCCTTATCTTTTGGCAAAAACGTTGGTGCCCATTATTTTTAGTGTATACTTCTCGTTCTTATTTCTTATCTCTCATATTCTTGTGCTGTTTTTCTTCCTATCAACTAAAAATAAAAATCCTTCGCCTAATTTAATGGTCCCTTCACTTCATTGGTGTTTTGATTTCCTTTCAAGAACATATGGACATGCTTTTGAGATTCATTAAAAAAATCTGCATTTGTAGTTTTGCTAACGCAAACATTTAATTCAAATCAGAATTTTCTTGCCTTGTAATCTTAACACAACAGTGAAACAGGGTTTTAAATATATAATCTTGTCTTAACTATTTGTTTAAAGATTACCTTGAAACTGGTTGTATTTCTCAATGAGCTGAAACTTATTGTGTACAATCACAGTTAATAATTTATTGACACCACTAATAGAGTCCATTAATCATCAAACTTAAAGTAAACAAAATTATACACCTGGCTATGTAATTTGTTATAAAGTGACTTGCATTTAATTTGGGCTTGACCCAACGTGTGACCTGACCCGGAAAAGCATACAAATGTGACCCGATGAGGAATTTTACAGTCCTATATATATGTTGCAAATCAGTAGTTAGCTTGTAGTGTGTTGTAAATCTCAGTTACATTGAGCATGTGTATTGGGATTAGGGTTTGAATGTTGAGCGGTTACTCCTTGTAATTATCATTGATCATAGTGAATTTCCTCTCTGTTCTGCCTGTGGGTGTAGGCCTTTAGTTTTCTGTAGTTTGGGCCACATTAAATTTTGTGTCTATTTCTTCTCTCCCTTTTTTCTGTTTGCACACCTAGCTACACAATATAGCATGTGGCAGACAGTAGCTGGTCATCTGTTTGCAATGTTAATGACAGTGTTGACAATCCACTTTAGGTTTCTGCTTTTTGTGTGTGTGTGTGAAAGGTTTCTGCTTTTTGTTTCTATTTGATAATTACCTAATAATTATTTTCTTGCATTGTCTATTTGATTTTCAATTGAATTGGGAGATATCTATCAGCCATCAATTTGTTTCCTTTCTTATGTAGTCTTCATTGCAGTCTGAGAAAATTATGTGGGTTCCTTAGTGAAGTGATGGAGTTTGGAGTAGGAATAAAAATGGGGTATGGATTAGGAATAATCTAGTGTATTTGTATTGAAGAAGTGTTTGGAGAATTGTGTGTTTGCTACACACATGATCATTGATATATATACACTGATTACAACAAATAGAGAGAGAAATTACAGGGATATTAATTTCCTAAACTATAGCTAATAGATTGACAGCTAATATAAACATGTGCTAATATAATTTCCTAATCTAACATGTATCAATTGGATTTCATTGTTAATTGGTTAGCAGTGTATTTGTCCTTCCACAGCACTATTTTTGAGGTTCAGGAGAAGGAATGAGGCTAAGGTATTCTGGGGTTGTGTTTTTTTTTCTTCTTTCTTTCTTTTTCTGTGGGTATGTAATGCATTTGGTTAGAGTAGAGTTAAATGCAAGTTCAGGCAGTGGTTTTCTGCCTATAAATCTTCTTTGGGACAGGATTTTTCCTAGCTTCTGTGTTGGTTAATGTTCATGACTTTTTAGCTTTAAGGGGGTTTCTTTGTCAGATATGCAAAGGGGTTGAGTGCTCTTTTAGGTTGACATTTTTATTTCTCTTTTTCCTTGGTTCTTTTGCTGTTAGGAGCAAGGTTGTCAAACTCGTAGATCCTACCTAGGATAGGATAGGGGAGGAGAAAATGTAAAACATGAGATCGTAACACGGGATGGAAGATTCTACTTCTAATATAAAATTATATTAAAAATTTATATATACATATAAAAGAACACAAATAAACATAATACTTTTGAAGTCACAACTATTTAAATAAATTATAATTCAAAATACATAATAGATGTGTTTTAGTTGCATTTTTTATTTTTCTTATCAGATCTTTGATCTTAGTATATATATATTTTTTATTTTCAGTGTAAAAATTAGTAAGAGCTTAGGTCTTATGGCCCATTACCATTATCTCTTATAAAACCCATTGTCTCAATTTAATGGCCCATTGTCTCAAAAGAGAAAACAAAAAACTAAAACAGTGTGTTTTGGTAAGAAGGGGTTTCTCTCATCTCTCCCATCATAGTGCTCTCTTTCTCTCTCGATCTGTCTCCCTAGTGTGGTCTGTGGTTTCACGGGCTTGCAGCTTAACCCACTGTGCTGTCCTGTCGCAGCTTCTATTCGAAATAGCCATAAGGGTTTTGCTGGGTTGGTTTCAGTTGCAGCAGGCAAGGGATTTTTCTGGTCAGCTTTGTCACAGCAAACAGGTTTTTTTTCTGGGTTAATTTTGGGTGGGTTTCTTCTAGGTTTTGCTGGGTTTGGGACATGCATGTGGTGAATTTGCTGGGATTGGCAGCATCACACGATCCTACCGATTTTATGTGCTGAAACGTGATCCCACCATGATCCCAGCAAAACGAGTTTGTTGTTGGGATCGGGATCGCTCCATCCTTCCAAACACATAAAAGACTACGATCCTACAAATAGGATCGCGATTTTGACAACCATGGTTAGGAGGATTTTTGATTGGCTGATCTTTCTGCATTGTATTCTTCTTTTATGAATTCTTTTGCTACTTTTAATCACTCATGAAATTCCTGAATTTTGTTAATTTTTGCATCTTCTACTAGCATCTGTGGGATAGTTTGATTATTCATATTGTAATTTTTTATGAGGGAAAGAGGCATAATCAATGGCTTACTTGAATTTTGACATGTATCTCTGGCCATGTAATAATTGGATGAAGTGAACCTGATTTTTGTAAATCTGGATTCATATCATTCATTGATATTAAAAGTTCAGAGAATGAAATGTGTTGCCCCAAATGTAATGTAGCAATGCCTTCTATGTACATGTTGCAAATTTGCAATATTCATGAATTGTGGTCTTGTATGTTTCATGGCTGGTCATCTAATGTATCTTGTCTGCATGTATTGTGTATTATCCTTTTCTGGTCGTTGATTTTTATTTCTGATATTAAGGTGCACCATTGTGTATTATCCTTTTCTTTCCCTTTTTCGCATTCCCGTGGTTGTGGCACAAAAAATGGAGAAAATTATGCGGGATTTCCTTTGGTCGGGGGCAGGGGAATATAGAAGGGATCACCTTGTTAGTTGGGAGGTTTGTTGTAGACCTAAGAAGGAGGGGGGGTTGGGTCTTGGTAACTTGGTGTCTTAGAATATTGCTTTGGCAGCTAAGTGGCTTTGGCGTTTTCCTCTTCAACCGTTTTCTTTATGGCATCAGGTGATTAAAAGTAAATATGATTTGCATTCGAATGGGTGGGACACCAACTCTGCAGGTAGGGCGACTCATGCTAGTCCTTGGAAATTTATTTCTCATGGATTGCCTTCTTTTGCTTCTCTTTTATTGCTACATTTGGGTGATGGATCTCGTATAAAGTTTTGGGAAGATGTTTGGGTTGGTAGTGTCCCTCTTTCTGAGGCTTTTCTGAGGCTTTGTCGTCTTTCTTCCTGACACAATACTCCTGTTTGTCAATTTTATTCTCAAATTAATCTCTCTTGGAATTTTCATTTTTTCAGAAACTTGCTTGATAGAGAGGTTACTGAGCTTCAAACTCTCTTGTCTTTGCTTGAATCTGTCCATTTTTCTTCTCTTCCTGATACTAGAACTTGGACTCTTGAATCTTCTGGATCTTTCTCTTGTAAATCTTATTTTCAGTTCTGGACTCATTCTCCTAGTAGAAAAAGATTTCTTTTGGAAAGGCCCATTTGGAAGTCTAAAGTTCCCTTAAAGGTTAAAGCTTTTGTTTGGACTGCTGTTCTTAATAGAATTAACACTAACGACATGCTTCAGAAGCGCAAACCTATCACTGCTTTGTCTCCTGATACGTGTTTAATGTGCTGCTCTGCTTCAGAATCAGGGGATCACCTCTTTTTGCATTGTTCTGCAGCAAATTATCTCTGTAATAAGTAGTTTGGTTTTTTTGGAGAAGCTTGGGTCTGCCCTAAGGATTTGCATCATTTTATTCTAACTAAGTTTAGAGGTTTTGGCTCTCGCAAAGAAGCAAAGATCCTTTGGCAGTGCTCCATATTCGCTATTTTGTGGTGTTTATGGTTGGAAAGGAATGCTAAAATTTTTATGGGGCTTTCCTCATGTTTAGACTTTATTTGGGATAGGGTTTTCCTTTTGGCTTGTCTTTGGTGTTCAGCTCATGGTTTCTTTGTTGGTGTTTCTTTGGTAGACATGCAGAGAGATTGGCTTGCTTTGTTGCATGACAGCATGATACAATCTCATAGGTTTTAGCTGTGTTTTTTGAGAGGATTACTTATCCTCCCTTGTACTTTTTTTCTCTTAATAATATTTCTTTTTTTATAAAAAAAATATATCTAACACTGATTCTTGTGTTATATCGTGACATGCTTAAAATTATGGCGTGGTTTTCCTTTAATGTTATCCTCGCAAATGTTTATATTGATATACACAACATATTTCTTACAAATGAGAATTATGTGTTTCAGAGATGCATATAGCTTGCTGGTATTGCTTTTTGCAATTTTACCCAAATGTGTATATTTTGCAGGCCTTTAACTAACGGTCAGAGAGGAGAGGTATATGAAGTGAATGGGGATCGAGTTGCTGTCATCTTGGATATTAATGAAGACAGTGCCAATGAGGGTGAGGTGGAGAACATTAATGACGATCATAGAAAACCACCGATTTATTGGATACATGGTACATTTTTCTTATTCAAAGTATTTAAAAACTTCAATCTTCTAATCTCTTGAACCTAGCTCCCTTATCTTTTCTATGTTCAGTTGATTGTTAGGAGATATTGATATTTTCAAGTCTTGTTTTTAACAATTTAACTAGCTTGAATCTGTGTCAGATGGAACATACAATATGGATAGATTTATTTATATAGGTTTAATTTCTCTTACACTGGCAGTGGATTTCGACATTTTGCCCAAATGGTTTAATTTCTTTTTTTTTGGGAAATAATCTTTTTTAGCCTAAGTGTTGAAGGGGATGAGTGGAATTTTCTTTTCAAGGCATAAAGTTATCTTGATCTTTGACAAATACATATGGCTCAGGATTTGATGATTAAGTTGTTATAAACTTATTATCAAAGTTTGAAGTAGCAGTTTCTGTCCTAGGATTAAGTTTTTAGAATATAATGCCTGAGGTGTAGAAATTCTGATATAAGTAGTGAGCTTGATTTTCTTGTCTTTTTTTTCCCCTCCCTTTTGGATAGAAAAATAAATTGAGTTTGGCTTTTAGTTCCTTTGATTATAAGCAAACTAAGACTTTAATTTGCAAACAGTTAAGGACATTGAGAATGATCTTGATGCCCAAGCACAGGATTGCTACATAGCAGTGGAGGCTTTATGTGAGGTAGTACTCTGATATTTTTCAATTTTTTGAAACCTCAGAAGATAGCCAAAATCTTGTTATAATGATGGTAAACCTGACTGTTGTTTTTGCAGGTTTTGCATTCCAAACAACCTCTTATTGTCTATTTTCCAGACAGTTCACAGTGGCTGCATAAATCAGTTCCTAAGTCAAACCGAAATGAGTTTTTTCATAAGGTCGAAGAGATGTTTGACCAGTTATCTGGCCCCATAGTGTTAATTTGTGGGCAAAACAAAGTTCAGTCAGGATCAAAGGAGAAAGAACAATTTGTAAGCTTCAATAGTTATTTTTGGTCATGAAGTAATATGTTTTAAATATGTGTAACTGAAATGCATTTATTTCCATTTTGCAAATAGTAACATTTTAATTTTTACTTTTCTCCTTAATCATTTATGATGTTTGGCAGACAATGATACTTCCAAACTTTGGACGCGTTGCTAAGCTGGTAATGCTTGCTATCTTTCTACAAGTTTAAACATTCCCTAAAATATTCTTTGGGTGGATGTCTTTGGGTTCAAATTATGCTGCTGTCAAATCACTATCCATTCTTTCTTAGATCCCAATAAACTATAGTATGTTACTTGATTTAATATCGCTGAATTTATTCATGATTAAAATTGATGTATTGTCAACCTTATCCTTCCCCCAAATGTACATTCAGTTAGATGTCATGTTTCTCGTGTTTCATTATTATATATGAGAATTATTTTGTTAGATACATGATGATATTTTCTGCAGCTTTATGCTACCATTGTAAAAATTACTGGTCTTTTTTTTTATTGTAAAAATTTTTATGGCCAATTCTATGGTGCCTAAAGTGCACTTGTAATCTGCTCTATTGTCAGCTTTATCAACTGTTGAATTGAATAGGGATGCAGAAACCAGTGGTCAATAAAATGCAAACAGGGTAGGGTGCACTTGGGGCATTGTGGAAATCACCACATGATTTTGCATGGTCCCATTATTGAATTCAATTTTGTAATTGTTTACAGCCTCTTTCTCTGAAACGTTTGACTGAGGGATTTAAAGGGGCAAAGAGCTCGGAAGATGATGAAATTCACAAGCTTTTCTCTAATGTTTTGTCTATACAGCCACCTAAGGTAATTGTTTTATGTATACTTCGTGTCATGATGAATCACCAAAGGTAATTGTTTTGTCTATACCACTATGAAGCACTAAGAGTTCAAGGGTTTTGACACATGTCAAACACCACAGTCTGAAACATTTAAACATCTTGGTACAGATTCCCTACCACTACTGGAGGAACAATAACATTAAATTTCAAGATACAAGTACTGAAGATATCTTATTCATTAAGACAAGTCATATATATATATATATTCGTATTCTATACTGCGTTGTGTCCCTTTGTTCTGAGATATTGTGTCTTTTTTCCTTGTCTTTTTTATAAGATTTCTACAATACAATGGCAAAGTAAATTTGGATGTTCATATTGATGACCATTTCTGCTACAGTTTTTTTGTTCTTCCAAGGCATGAGAGTAACTTATCTTGCTCAAAGGCTTACATTGGAAATCTTATAATCCTTCATGAAATCAAAACAGAAATGTTTTATTGGTTTGACTGTTGATTGGCTCTATGCCTACTTAAAGGTTTTCTATTGAAGGATTATAATGTATCTGGCTTTATGTACAATTTAATGGGATTGATTCTAATAGCTTGCTGTTAATTTTCTCATGATATTGTTGTTGCTAGAAATATGTCCGTGCTTTCATTTGCTTTATCTTTCTGTTTTGTGTATCTATTATTTTCTTTGTTTACATCATGGTTTCATCTGAAATTCTGTATGACACTCTGCAGGATGAGAATCTGCTGGCAACATTTAAGAAACAACTTGAGGAAGACAGGGAAATTGTGATTTCACGCAGTAATTTGAATGAATTACGGAAGGTAATTCTCTGATTTCTGAAACATTTATTGCTACCTTGCTGATGATTGATGATATACATATTATGTGTCATCTATGTTGCCCTTGATGTATGACTTGATATCAGAGAATTTAGAGAGGATTTCTGAATTGCTTGAGTAAATTGTACTCAGCATATTGGGTTTATGTATACACAGAATTAATTATAGTATGATATTTACAAGGATAATAAAAGAAGATAAACATTTCCTAGGATGCTAAGGTTCCAATGTTACTAGAAATACGCAAACTATAAACTGATCAAGTTCCAATGATATGTAAATTCCAACAGTATGCTATCATTTAATGCATTTTACACCATCAATATTAGGCATTTATAGCTGGATTTTCATGTTGCAGGTTCTTGAAGAACATCAGCTATCATGCATTGACCTATTGCATGTAAATACTGATGGCGTCATTTTGACAAAGCAAAGTAAGAAACTGCAGTCAGATTTTAAAGTTGTTTCCCTTATTCTCATATATGCACTTGTCCTTTCTTCCTCAGTCATTGTATTTCTACCTTTTATTTATCTATTTTATTTATTTGCCTTTTTTGGATTGACATAATTTTAGTCATGCTGAATATGGTGGTTGCTTCTAATGAGGTGGAACACAAATCTGAAATTCAGTAAGGACGAAAACATGAGACTACAAAAAAACTTGCATGTTGATTTTGTGGTTCAAATTCAAGGAAGCACCTATATTTGTAAACCGAATACTTGATTTAAGTGTTAGTAATGCATTTGATTGGTCAATTTCATGATGCTGATGAAAAGGACAAAAGAGAATGATTAGCTTATTTTAAGTTTTCTTATTGTTTTCATAATTTTATCCCATATTTTATGTCTCTTTTAAGTTTTAACAATAATCACCTTCTAGTGGTTTCCATAGTTCAACTTACACCCTTTCTTTTATTGATAAAACATTACAAGGTTGGAGCATAAGTTATCCCCTTAAAAGAATCTGTAAAAGAAAAAAATAAAAAACGATAAGGGGGAAAAATATGCATCAGCTCAATAGAGCCTTGCAATCCCTTTGCAATGTCAAAGAAAACCTTGGAAGGACGTTGTTGCTTTAATCCACAAGGACACCAAAAATATAATTTGCACTCTAGCATCATGTTCAAACCATGTCAATGTTTAAAATAAATTGTTACATTTCATTTACTGTTTTCCTGATTTAAAGTTGTTACTGTAAAACATGCCAATTAGTAACTTTTATTATCAAAATATTATGTGTTTACATGTCATGGTTTTTGTACATCATTTAATTTTGTTTTCAGAAGCTGAAAAAGTGGTAGGCTGGGCAAAAAATCATTACTTGTCATCTTGCCTGCTTCCTTCTGTTAAAGGAGAACGATTGTGCCTCCCTCGTGAAAGGTATAAATATAAATCCTATGATTCTGCATGTTATAGGGTAGAATTTTGAAGCTCATTTGTTGTTCTTTCCTTTTGTGAAGTCTTGAAATTGCAATCTCAAGGTTGAAGGGCCAGGAAACTATATCACGGAAGCCTTCTCAGAGCCTCAAGGCATGTGGTTTATTTTACTGTTACTATAATTGATATTAAATTGAAGGGCTTTTTTATCTTATGTTGATTGTTATCATACAAAAATCATAACAGAACCTAGCGAAGGATGAGTTTGAGAGCAATTTCATTTCAGCTGTAGTACCTCCTGGTGAAATTGGGGTGAAGTTTGATGACATAGGTGCTCTTGAAGATGTGAAGAAGGCACTTAATGAACTTGTTATTCTTCCTATGAGAAGGCCAGAGCTTTTCTCTCATGGAAACTTGTTGCGGGTAATGATTCTTGTTTTTTGTATGCATTCTCAGTGAGGCCAAATCAATTTTGTTCTGTTCCTTTATTGTGTGTAACTGAAAAAACTGTCAGCCCTGCAAAGGAATATTACTTTTTGGTCCTCCTGGAACTGGGAAAACTCTACTGGCCAAGGCACTTGCAACAGAAGCTGGTGCAAATTTTATCAGCATAACTGGTTCAACTCTTACTTCAAAGGTAATTTTGATTCTGGCACGTTTGTCTCTCAGTTAATAAATCTCTTACAACTAAAACTTAAAATTTTTGATGAATGGTCTATAAAAGGATTAGGTTGTAGCAAATCTGATAGCTATTGCTTTTCTCCCTTAAGATTCTACTATTATTCTACCCAGTACTGGAGGGTGTATATGATGTGGGTAAAGTGGGAGAGGGATCTCCGTTGAAGTGTATCTGTTTTCATCCTTTGTTTTCACACAGCACATAATATCCTTGCTCTAAATGGTTTTACTAAAAATTTGGTTTTTGATAGAGTCCATGGTTGTGTCAATTGATCCACATACCCAACCCCACCTAGTGGGATAAGGCTTGATGGTTGTGAAAAATTACAAAAGAGAATAGCAAGCCGAAGTGGCTAAAAAATGCTACGTAGAAGTCCAATCTCTTTGCATATTAGTAATAGAAATTCCCTTCAAATAACCATGTGCCTTGAGCACCAATGAGAAGCTAAAAACACAATCTAAAAATGGCATTCCTCTCCAACCAAATACATGCACCAGAGAGCTGCATAAATAGCAATTTCCTTAAAAATAATGGCTTCCTTCGTCCTGCCAAAAGCTTTCAACATATCATGAGAAACTGCTTCAAGGTATAAGGACACACCCAATGTTCACCGTGAACCCCAAAAGATTATTCCATAAGATATTAGCTTATTTACAATGCAAAAATATGTGGGCTGCTGTTTCTGAAGTAGACCTGAACATATCACCGCAGGAGGAGCTTTGTGAGGTGTAGGTGTCTGCAAGTCATTTGTATTAATCCTATTAAGTACCTGTCCAAAGAAAGATTTGACCTTAGAGGGAGTTTTGGACTCCCAGATAGATTTGTCAAGAAGGAACATTTAATGATCAGGAGAATGGGTTAGAAACTTGAAGAGGGAACTTGCAAGGAAACACACCTAAAGAATCTAAACTGCAAATACTCCTATCTGGATTGGAGGATAGATGACTAAAATTAAGTAAAAGTATACGGGTCTATAATTCACCAGTTTCTCTATCATCATGTTCCTTTGAAGTTTTTCATTAATTTTGTCTATATAAGTCGTTCCATTAGTTCACAGGTGTATTAGTTTCTTCTTTTGTATGTGATATCTTATATATTTGTTTCTTTGCTGATACAGTGGTTTGGAGATGCTGAAAAACTAACCAAAGCCCTTTTCTCTTTTGCCAGCAAGCTTGCTCCTGTCATTATATTTGTTGATGAAGTGAGTGTCTGATTGCATATCTTTTCTCATCATTAAAATTTATTTTTAAAACATGCATGGTGTACTAGAAAAAGAATGTAATATTTTCTGGTAAATTGGACTTTGCAGCTTTTTCAATCCTCTTACTTTAATTTTTTTGGTTCTGTATGTTAATACAACAGAAAAAAAAATTGCAATTTAAGAAGTTCAATGATTAATTAAAATGGAACTTTAAAGACTAACCGTGTTTCTTCTGCACTGTGAATCTGGCTGTGCTCTTTAATTGATTATTTAAAATAAAAATAAACTACGTTGCACACAAAAAATCTGGCACCTTTCTTAACATCAAAATTTATAAGATATATCTCAATGCGTAGCAAGAAAATCAAGCTATTTTCAATACTCTGGATTGTGCTATGAATTGAATGTTTCTGGATGACTATGGTATTTAGATTTCACTCTCTCACTCTGTGTCATGATTTTTGTTTTTCCTTTTGGTTTTTTATTCCAGGAAGACTGAAGTATAAAAGTATGCTTCAATATTTAAAATTCATAATTTCTCCATTTTGTGAGATCCTTTTTCTCTAATTTTAAATCTTAAGAGTCATTTTTTGAATTTTTTTTAATCAATGCCAAATATTAGTTTCCACTTTCCAGGAATGCACCCACAAAATTCAAAACAAGAAAAGTCTAAAATGTGCTGACAATCTCCTTTCTGTTGTACCCTGAGTTATAATTAAGTCAATGCTTTATCTTAATCACGACTTACAAGTTAGTAATTTGGTTTCTGACTAGAATCTGTATTGTAGGTTGACAGTTTGCTTGGTGCTCGAGGTGGTGCTTTTGAGCATGAGGCCACTAGAAGAATGAGGAACGAGTTCATGGCAGCTTGGGATGGATTGAGGTCAAAAGAAAACCAAAGAATCCTCATTCTTGGTGCAACAAACAGGCCATTCGACCTTGATGATGCTGTTATTCGTCGTTTACCAAGAAGGTAAACAGTATGGTTGTCCCATGTTCTGTCTGATTATCATATAGTATTTTTTTTTAATCCTTGTCTTGTCTGTACAACACTCCTTATTGGGGCAGATATGTGAATGGTTTGATATAATCCAGTGGAAGTTAACACTACAAAGAGTTAAAGCTATAAAGTGTTTTACGCTATCCTTGAATCATATTGTCAAGGACCAACTCTTTCTAAAGCTTAAACTATTAGCTGGAGGTTCATGAATAGTTTTATACCCTCACGCAAGAGCCTTTTGGATTTATAGCGTAGACAATTCAACTGTTTATTAGAATAATGGGGTTGACAAGGATTGAATTCCTGATCCTAAGCTCTGACGCCATGTCAAGGGCCAATGCTCCCAAAAGCTTAAGCTATTAGGTGGAGGCTCGTAAATAGTTTTGTATCTCTAACACATATGATGCAACTTGTTTAAAAAAATTGCTTAAAATTTTTACTGCAAGGGAAAAACTTCAATAAATACATTCATGTAGCATGCACTTGTATACCGAATAGTGTAGAATAGTTTACATTGACAACAACAACAACAACAACCACCAAGCCTTTTCCCACTAGGTGGGGTCGGCTACATGGATTATCCATGTCATAAAAATTCGACAACATTTTACGTTGGCTGTCGACTGCCTAACACAACCCTCCTCTTTTATCCGGGCTTGGGACCGGCTATGTAGGGATTTGCAACAAAACTCAGCATAGGCAGAGTTTACACTGACAGTTGATTAAATTTGAACTATTTTTACAATATGAAGGTTTGTGATAAATACAGGTAAGTAAAACTTTTTGGTTAACTAAGCTTTGTGTTGGCATTGCGTTTCTCTAGGATATATGTCGATTTACCGGATGCTGAAAATCGAATGAAGATTTTGAGAATATTTCTTACCCAAGAAAATCTGGATCCTGATTTTCAGTATGACAAACTTGCTAACTTGACTGAAGGATACTCTGGCAGTGATTTGAAGGTAAATATTGTTAAGTGCATCTGAATAGAGACAGCTATATTTCTCATTCTTGTCTTTAGCTGCAGCCTGCAATGTAAAACATTCTATGTATAAATATAACATGTCATGTATCTTATGCTGCTTCATGCTTTCTTGTTTGGCAGAACCTCTGTATTGCTGCAGCATATAGACCTGTTCAAGAGCTCATAGAAGAAGAAAAAATGGTACGGGGATTATAAAATTGGTCTTTCTTGAATGATGCAGTGATATTATATGTGAGACTTGCTTGGATTTCCAGTACTGATTTTTGTGTTTCGGTGCACTTTTTTATCCATTCTTCTATGCATTCAGCGTCACTTCCATTTCTATGTCAGTACTTTAATTGGCTTTGTTTGCCTGCTCACATGGTGCTATCTTTTGGTTTGCACAGGGAGGCAATAATGGTACAACTTCGGTATTAAGGCCTCTCAACTTGGATGATTTTATTCAGTCAAAATCCAAGGTATATAATATTTTATTTGCTCATTTTGAATTGTGATGTTCTTATGTGAAGTAAAACTGCTTTCAATGTGTACGTAAACTAATCTTACAAGTGTTTCTTTTTTTTTTTTTTGGGTGCATTTGTTGCGTCTATTTTATGCAAGCTTCCCTTTGTTTCCTGATTACCGTGTATATAAACTCTTTCAACCTGAAAGTTTGATTTAAATTTTCTGGTTGCTCGTTTGAACCTTTTTTTTAAGCTTATTGCACTCTTCACTACTTTTCTCTTGGAGGCACCTTTAGTTAAAATTTGAAATGGCTGACTTTTTAAAATGTTTAGGTGGGTCCATCAGTTGCATATGATGCAACAAGCATGAATGAGTTGAGGAAGTGGAATGAAATGTACGGAGAAGGCGGTAGTAGGACAAAATCACCTTTTGGATTTGGGAGCTGATTTTGAAGGTTCTATAACTAACTTATCAGCAATGCTTCTTAGCAAAGCAATTTACCGGATTATGTTACAGAAGTAAACATGGCAAAGAGCACTGGGTAGATTTCATTATATACTTTTCAACGGCCTGTGCATTTCTCATCTTATCCGGTATCCTCATTTGATATAAATTTTCGGTACAAGCATTGTTTTTCCCTAATTTATTCATGCAGAACGATTTTGTCTTGGAGGCTGTGTTTCAAGGTAGAAGTAGAACCCTCTCAATCCATTATGAGCCGATATAAGAGTAATTCAGTTTAATGTATTGTAATGAATTGTAGGTAGCCTCTAATTTGGTCTAGGGAATATCCAATCATATGTATAACAATAGGGGTAATTTCCCCAATTATATTTTTTATCAGCAATGTTTAATAATTCAATGTCTTTATCTGCTGTTCTCTCGCATCTATTTCTGACGTATGATTCACATGTCAGTCTTCTATCAAAAAGGATCCAGTAACATAGAAACTGACCTTCGGTGCTAGGTGATAATGGAATAGAAGTGGGATGCCAAACACAACAGTGTCACCCGTGTCTGTCAAAAATAGTTGTCTGAACAACTTTTGAAAGTTATTTACCTCCTTCAAACATGGCACGCGCTTTAATATACCCTGACGCGCTTTAATATACCCTGACGCGCTTTAACATACCCTGGCATTGACGTTGGTAACATTCTAAAGATGTGGCTAGTGACTGGTTTGATATTCTACTTTGTTTAGAATGAATCCATGTTAATAAAAGAACTATGTTAACAATTTGATATCAATTTACAGAAAGCCTTTGAAGAGGACATACGTTGCATCTGCTTTAAAATTAAACTTACATTGACATTGAAAACTTCATGACTAGACACAAGCGAAATTTATATGCATTGAAATAATAATTTAGCCAAATTATGAAAAATGCAAGATGTGTTAGTTTTCTCTTTATTCTTGATACTTCCGTTGACAGTCTGAGCTAGAAAGAACCAATTTGAGAACAATGATAACATACTTGTATATCCTAAGTGAACTTGGTTGGAGAAAGCAGCTGTTTAATTACTTCATTAATTTTACTATCAGGAGTCAATATCGATATTATTGGGAAAGAAAGAGGTTGTAACAAATACAAAGATGCGATAGAGTGTCCACACTGTTGAAGATAAATTAATTAAAACAAAAAGGTGTATCATCTTTTCTTTTGCCCTCCACTTTATTGTGTTTGAAGAAGGACAGATGCATGTCAGTAATGTACAGAAGCAAAATAGTTGATTTTGTAAAGATGGCCTGATGAAGATTTGGTAAAGACATCAAAGAAAAAACCGTAAGTAGTACAACTTCGGCCACTAGAGTAGACTCTAGACACATTAAATATCATCTCGTCCTTCCATTTTATAATTTTAAATAATTTCCTTCCAACAAATAAGAATAAGATTTTATTAGTGATAATATACTTTTCTATCTGTTTGATCCTCTAAGAACATATGCCACACCTTGGCGCTCATTTATCAAAAACATTAAATCTACCCTTCAATGATAATTAATGCCATTAGTTTCATCTTTTATGGACCAACTTGATGCCATTTTAAGGACCAATTTAATGACAAATTTAATATTAAAGAACCAAGTTAATGTCATGCATATCTTTGAACAACTAATTTAATATATTTATAAATAAAATACCAATGTGATATAACAAATATCTTTAGAGACTAAAAAGAACATTTATTCAATTAATTATTAGTTTATCAATAACAGAAGTGAATAAAACAAATATTTGTTAGAAATTCGTACCTTGAGATATTTTCTCCTCATATCCATACTAAAAACAACTATACATAGTTGGCAAAAAGGGCATTTCTGCCATCTCATTGAAGCCGGGAAATCAGCTATCCGCCAAAATATTATCCAAGACACCATACGCCAGCCTATACTATTTTTTTAACTCAACCAAACAAGAAATAAAATAAGCAAGCCAAATAAGGGGGAAACTTATATACAACGATAAATATTTTCCCCCCAATAAAATCGAATATACATAAATGAAAATGACCATTAAAATCGAAATTTACAAAACGGTGTTTATGTGTAGAGCTTTAAGTAATGAAGTAGCCATCTGTTTGACCAACACTTGTCCATCTCTCCGTTCCCCTATTAAGTTTTGAAGTTTCTCAGGTAGATCATTCTCCACAATCAACTTCTTGGGCTGAGGGTGATGCTCATAAACAGCCTGCCAGAACAATTTTAAGAGAACCGTAAGTATTATTGCTGTAGGGGCAAACACATTGTTCAAACACAAACTTGCATGTTGCATTACATACTTTTTTAGCAAGCCATGTTAACATGAAAACAAAACAACTAAGTTCCATTCTATCCACATGTTGGAAAAGGATCATCTATTCTATCCACAAATCATCCACCAGCATCAAATTATACAACTATTTGCTGTTACTTGTAACATACATTATAAATGAAACATTCGCACCTTTGAATTTTTATTTGATGATAAAAAGTACTAAAAAAAAAAGGAACAAAACAGCATCATAACTTTTCTTGTTACTTGAAACCATATTTTAGACCTCTTAAGATATCAGCATCAAGAATTAAAGACGAGAGACATTTTTCTCATATGTTTGAACTATAGTCATTTGGGTTTATTAACACTAGGCTACGGATAACTTACATATGCAGTGACACCAATTTGTCAAATGAAGCTCTTGTAGGCTTATTGTATCACTAGTTACGATTCTAGACAAAATAAGAATGTAATTTAAAACTTTTGAAACACGTGAACATCATATTTTAAGGTGTTATAAAGTTCGACAAATAAAAACACTGTCCTGAGTACATTCATCTTACTTTTTCACTTTCTTATTTGATGACTGAAAATTTTGGCACTTGACTAAGGCAATGCAAAACCTGGTTAGCCTATATTATACCATGGGAGGTGTGATAGTACCCACCAAATATCATATATGCATGCATACCTTTATTAGCCTGAGTAAATTAAGACGAGCTATAGCATCCTGATGATCAAGCCTTGCAATGAGCAATGGTGTTAATCCATTAACAGCTAATGTGGTATTGATCCGTGCAGATTTTCTGCAATATAATTATATGATGACACTGATTAAATAAAAATCCAGCAGAAAAGAAAGAGAAAATGATAACATTTGGAGATAAAAGTACAAACTGATTTTCTAACTATTGTGACCACACCAATTATCACATAAAAAAGATATCAAGGTATTTCTGGGAAGAGAGCAAGTTAAAATGCATCTGCTTTTCCAATATTTTCTTTTCCTAGGAAAATATCTGTCCTCCTCACTTGTAATATCTTCCTTTTATGTTTGGGAGTTTCCAAGATGATGAAGTGGAGTGGTTCATAATGGAGTGATTTAGAATGGGGTGGAGTGGAAAGGAAAAAACATACCACTCGATTGTTTGCAAGTTTTGGAGGGGAGTTCCACTCCATTGTTTGGAAGTTACAATGGCAATTAATGGAGTGGAGTGGGTTATTAAATAAAGTAAAAGAGAGAAAAGTGTTCCATCCCAAACCCCCCAAATTGGGGGTTTTGGGTGATATGGAGTGGTTTGAGTTCCCATCGTTAACCATCCCACTCCATTATTTATAAAACTCCTAAACAATTGGTTGGGCTCCTTTCACCAGTCCACTCCATTACTAATCACCCTACTCCATCCTTATAAAAAATTCTTTTATAATAAGAAAAATAAAATCTGGCTAGGAAGAACCAAGAAACTCAACCCCATCCTAATTAACCCCTCCCTAACATCACTACGACAATTAGACTCTACAATGTATATTACATAAAAATCGGTATTACTCCTTGTGCATTATAAGGTGTTGAAAACTATGTAAACAATGTCTAGACTCTAGATTCGTTATATAGGCTAACTAAATCATGTAATTACGGTAATTAAGATCTTTTGTAATATTTGTATATATTACAATAACTCTATATAATTCAGTCACCGTTGTGTAATTCAAACACACAATTTTCTTCATATCTCTCTCTCTTTTCTCTCTTTCAACATGGTATCTAGAGCCTAAAGAGAGACAACTTTAAAACTGTGCACGCCCGGTAAGCCCACTGCTCTCCAGTGAATTTTTTTTTCCGGCCATCCATGTTTCCACTCCGGTTTGCTGGTAAACACCATCTTCCCATCACTGCCACCGTCGACCGCCATCGTCCACCATCGTTTTTTTTAACCGGCGACCTCACCAGTCACATCGCCGGCTTGGGTTCGACCAAACCCCGAAGACCCAGCTTCGACGATTGTCCGATGCGCTCCCACACGCAGTGGCTTCTCTTCGAGGGCAGCCCACACGACACCCTTTTTTCCGGCGCGTCCGGCCACCTCTCTGGCAGCCGCCGATCTCGTTCAACTCGCCCTGGCCTCCTTTACACAGATCTGAGCTCACCTCCTTCAATCGACCTTTGTGTGGCCTTGTACACTTGTGCAGAGCCATTCAGGTACTTGTGGTTTCGATTTTTACCCTCTTGTGTTCTGACCCATGGCAAGTTCTGCCTCCTCAATGGGCTCTAAAGACCTCTCGAAGGCTAAGCCTCCTGTTTTCACCAGTTACGTCAGTGCCCCTCTCTCTGTTGACAAATTAGATGGACGTAACTATGATACTTGGGCTTCGGACATCAAACTGTGGCTCAATGGCCAAGGCTATGAAAAGCACCTCACCACGAAGTTTGAGTCTATGCCCGAGGTTGACAAATCAAGGTGGAAAAAGATTGATACCCAGTTATGCAGTGTCATCAAATCCACTATTTATCCCTCCCTCAAGAAGATCTTCCGCGCTCATATTACCTGTGAGTTTGTTTGGGGGCAGGCTAAGGTTCTTTACACCAATGACAATCAACGGCTATATGGGGTGTGTCATAACCTTGTTAGAGAATATTAGGATTATTACTTATTAGGTTATTAGTCTTATGTTAGTGGGCTTGATCCAGTACTAGCAGTGTTAGTATTTGACCTAAGTATTAGTATAAATAAGAGTACTAGGTTATGGAATTGTATCACATTATCAACACATCAAGTCAATATCAATATCAGTCTATATTCTATCTTTTCCTCCTTCCCTACCTAACACCCTCCAATTCAACATGGTATCAGAGAGGTACCATCCTCCATGACCCATCCTGTCACTTTCGCTGCCGAGTTCCCAAAGGTCTGGAACTCCGACTAGCCGCCGCCTCTGGTTGCCAAGTTCTCCTTTCGGTACCCTCTTTCTATATCTTTTCTGGCCAATCGTGTTTCCATTCCGATTTGCCAACCTTTCTCCCTCGCCATGACATCTTTCCGGCATCTTATCTCCCATCTCTGTCGCTGCCTCCACCGTCTGCAGCCGTTCACTGTCACCCTTTCTGGCCAGCGACCACACCAACAAACTCACGTACCTCCGATCTGCCGAACCCCAGAAGCCCGGCCCCAACGCCCCAGGAATGCGCCCCCACGCCCTGCCCACAATTGCTACCAACTAGCAACAGGTGCGTCCTTTTCTCCAGCGCGTGACAACGCGTCCAACCGCCTTTCCGTCCGTCGCTTCTCTTTCTTGACTCATCTCCGCCTCTTCTACATAGATTTGCCCTCAGATCCTTCATCTGACATCTTTGTCCCCTTGTTCACTTGCGTTTAGACTTTCAGGTACCTTGTGGTTTCTGTTTTTAGTCATTATACATAGACCCATGGCTGTTTCACCCTTTTTCTGGGCTCTTCCACCATTCGTTTGCCTCAGTACATCATCTCTGACCTCCACGTGGTTGTTTGGCACTCTTTGTAGTGATTATATCTAGTTTTGGCTACTGTTTGGTTCTTTTCAAATGCTAGCATAGCATTGAAGGGGAGAATGGGAATAAATTCATCTCAACATATACTTCAATGTCAATGTTTGTCATGTCGTTCTTTTCCCACCAATGAATCATACTAGTGGTGACTTCTCTTCTCATTGACGATTATTCCGGTGGTGACTTCTCTCCCAAAGATGAATCATGCTAGTGGTGATTTTTCTTCCCGTCGACGATCATTCCAATGATGACTTTTATTGATTATGACTCACACCGGCCTCCACTTTGTCCTAGATGCACTGGCCTTCCCATCGACGATCATTCCGATGGTTACATATGTTGGTTAAGACTTACACTAACTTTCGCTTTGTCCCAAATGCACTGACTTGCTTTGTCCTAGATGCACTGGCCTCAATTTTGTCCCAGTTGCACTGGCCTCAATTTTGTCCCAGTTGCACTGGCCCCAACTTTTGTCCCAGATGCACTCGCCCTGTCCATCTTAGTCCCAGATGCACTCGCCCTGTCCATCTTAGTCCCAAATGCATTGGCCCTATCTCCATCCCAGATTCAGTTGCCTGCCACTGTCACACTGTTTGGCACATTATGTTTTTAGTTTATTTTCTTTAAGATGTAATTGTAACAAGCTTAAAGCTCAATAAGCTTAAGCTTGAGGGGGAGTGTTAGAGAATATTAGAGTTATTACTTATTAGGTCATTAGTCTTATGTTAGTGGGCTTGGGCCAATACTAGTATTAGGTTATGAAATTGTATCACATTATCAACACATCAAGTCAATATCAATATCGGTCTATATTTTCTCTTTTCCTCCTTCCCTACCTAACACCATCCAATTCAACAAACCTCATGAGTGTTGTTGCTCCTCAGAAGTTTGATGGTCCTATGTTGTCCTATTTGGGGAAGGTCCATGGTCCTCTCCATGATTTCAATGAGCTGCTGCCCCTTGATGATACCCTAGCGAAAGAACTCGAGCAACGCAGTACCTTCTTCATGCTCATGGCCTTGTATGATTTGCCTCCAGAATATTTTGCCAATCGTGATCAGATTTTGGGTTCTTCTACTATCCCTACATTGAGCACGACTTGGTCCACTTTGCTCCAGGTCTCGGCCAAGCAGCCCTCTGTTTCTGTAGTTGCTCTAGCTCCGGTTGATACCTCTGTCCTAGTCTCGCCAAGCAACAATCGTGATCATTCTCGTTCTGGAAACTCGAGTAGACCCTGTCCAAAATATGATCATTGCAACAAGCTGGGTCATACCATTGATAGGTGTTGGATTTTACATGGCCGTCCTTCACGGGCTGCCAATGTTGCACAGACTGCTGCCCCTGAATCCACCTCACATCTCTAGTTGCCTATGCAAATATTCTGAAGTGGGTTGAGCAACACTAGACCTCTAGTTCCACTACATCTTTGAGCACATTGGTAATGCATTTGCTTGTCTCTCTCAGTCACCATCCTTGGGTCCTTAGGTCCTTGATTCTGGTGCCTCAAATCACATCTTTGGTAATAAGCACATTTTCTCCAAAATTTCTTATTATGGTTATTTACCTATAATCACTTTAGTAAATGGTTCCCAAACATGGTCGCAAGGGATTGGCAGTCCATCCCCTCCCTTTCCTGTCTGTTGATTCTGTGCTTTATGCTCCTAGAAGTCCTTTTAATTTACTGTCCTTTTAATTTTGCAGGACCGAAGTTCGGGACGTATGATTGGCGTCAGATGTGAGTCCAGTGGCCTATACTAGCTCTGCCACCTCTCGTGTTTGCTCTGTCATGGATTCCCCTCTCACCATGCATGCTTAGTTTGGTCATCCGAGCCTTGCCAAACTACAGCGAATGGTGTTGAACTTATCTAAGTTATCTAGTTTACCTTGTGAGTCGCGTTAACTTGGGAAACACACCCATAGTTCGTTTCCCGACAGAATCTGTCGTCGAGCAGTGTCTCCCTTTACGTTAGTTCATTATGATGTTTGGGATCCTAGTCGTATCGAGTCTACTTTGGGTTCCAAATATTTTGTTACTTCCATTGAAGACTACTCTCGATATACTTGGCTATTTTTAATGCAACACAGGTCTGAGTTGTTTTCTATTTTTTAAAAATTTTATAATGAAATAAAAACTCCATTTAGTGTTCCTATTCATACTTTGCGTAATGACAATGCCCGTGAATTTTTCTCTTAGCCTTTTCAACATTTTATGGAATCTAATGGCATTATTCACCAAACATCTTGTGCTTATACCCCTTAACAAAATGGGGTTGCTGAGCGCAAAAATAGACACCTAATTGAAACAACTCGAACAATCTTGCTTCAGGGTCATGTCCCTTCCCGTTTTTGGGGCGATGCAATTCTTAATGCCTACTACTTGATTAACCGCATGCCCTCTTCTGTGCTTGATAACCAAGTACCACACTCTGTGTTGTTTCCTCATCAACCCCTCCATTCTCTTTCGCCTAGTGTCTTCAGGTTGACATATTTTGTCCATAATCTCACTCTCGGTCTTGACAAACTTTCTACCTACTCTATCAAATGTGTTTTTCTCGATTACAAGCAGTCTCAAAAGGGTTATCGTTATTCTTTACCTACTCTCCACCGTTACCTAGTCTCTGCCGATGTAACATTCTTCGAGTTCATTCCCTTCTTTGACTCTTCTAGTTTGACTCTTGAACCCATTACTGAGATCTTCCATGTTCCTCTTCTTCTTGTCTAAGCTGAATCTGATACCCCTCAGCCACCTTCTGTTGGAAGACCCCCATCGATCATATGCCCCTTTCAAGTCTATCATCGTCAGCCCCAACCACCTCCACCGCCACTACCTCCACCTGAAGTTGCAGAGGCCATTGCAGACTCTCCTCCAGAACCAACTCCTTTACTCTAACACTACCTCTTGAGCCTGACCTTCCCATTGTTCTCCGAAAAGGTATACGGTCTACTCGTAACTCTTCTCCTCACTATGTTACTTTGAGTTATCATCGCCTATCTTCTTCACATTTTGCATGTCTTTCTTCCTTGTCTTCTGTGTCTATTCCTAAATCTCCAAGTGACGTCTTATCCCATCCTGGGTGGAGACAAACTATGATTGATGAAATGCGTACCTTTCAAAACAGTGGAACTTGGGAAATTGTTCCTCTTCCTCCAGGGAAGTCTATTGTAGGTTGTCAGTGGATCTATACAGTCAAGGTTGGCCCAGATGGAAAGCTTGATCGCCTCAAGGCGCGTCTGGTGGCAAAAGGGTATACACAAATTTTTGGCTTGGATTATAAGGAGACTTTCTCGCCGGTGGCGAAGATGGCTTCTATTCGGCACTTTCTATCTATGATTGTTATTCGCCATTGGCCCCTTCATCAGCTGGACATCAAGAATGCTTTTCTCCATGGTGATCTAGAAGAAGAGGTTCATATGGAGCAACCACCACGGTTTGTTGCTCAGGGGGAGTCTTCTAGCCTTGTTTGTCGTCTTCACAAGTCCTTGTATGGTCTCAAACAATCTCCTTGGGTTTGGTTTGGTCGATTCAGTATTGTAGTTCAGTAATTTGGTGTGATTTAGAGTGAGGCTGACCACTCTGTCTTCTATCGCCATACAACCCGAGGTTGCATCTATTTGATTGTGTATATAGACGACATTGTTATCACTGACAGCGATCACTAGGGCATAACTCAGATAAAATAACACCTCTGCCATCACTTTCAAACCAAAGATCTTGGCAAACTTCGTTATTTCACAAAGGAAGCACACTATGGACATCCTTGAGGAAACAAGTTTATTGAATGCAAAACCTATTGACACTCCTATGGATCCTAATGTCAGGCTTCTACCAGATCAGGGGAAGCCACTTCAGACCTAGGAAGATATTGAAAATTGGTCGGAAAATTACACTACATCACTGTTACCTGTCCAGATATCTCTTTTGCAGTGAGTGTGGTAAGTCAGTTTCTAAACTCACCTTGTGAAGGAAATTGGGATGCAATCATTCGTATCCTGAAGTATATTAAAAGAGCTCTAGGAAAAGGCCACATCTATGAAGATAAAGGTCATACTCAGATTGTTAGATATTCAGATGCTGACTACGCAGGCTCTCCTACTGATAGAAGATCCACTTCTGGGTATTGTATATTCATCGGGGGTAAACTAATATCCTGGAAGAGTAAGAAACAAAATATGGTCACAAGATCAAGTGCCGAAGCAAAATATCAAGCAATGGCTTAAGCCACTTGTGAACTCATTTGGTTAAAACAACTGCTTAAGGACCATCGATTTGGGAATATTATGCAAATGACGCTCATTTGTGATAACCAAGCTGCATTGCATATCTCCTCCAATCTAGTGTTTCATGAGAGGACCAAACACATATACATAGATTGTCATTTTGTTAGAGAGAAGATCCTATCAGGAGACATCACCATTAGCTTCGTCAATTCAAGTGATCAACTGACAGATGTCTTCACTAAGTCTTTGAGAGGTCCTCAGATAAGTTATATTTGTGACAAGCTTGGTGCATATGACCTATATGCTCTAGCTTAAGGGGGAGTGTTGAAAACTATGTAAATAGTATCTAGATTCGTTGTATAGGCTAACTAAATCATAACCAAATCATGTAATTACGGTAATTAAGATATTTTGTAATCTTTGTATTTATTACAATAACTCTATATAATTCAACCTCTATTGTGTAATTCAAACACTGTTTTCTTGATATGTCTCTCTCTTTTCTCTCTTTCAACATAAGGGTAGTATCCAAAATTCTTATTGATGGCGAAGTTTCAACTTTTCCTTATTAGGGTAGCCATCTTCATTTTTTAAGATGCCCTAAAACCAAGTTACTCAAGATTCCTAGCCTCTCAAATAGCCACAAAAAGTGGGACACCATCTTGGCCTTTTATACTATGTCCATCTATGAACAATCATACTCTTATATAAATCCTAAAATCTGTTAAGCATGCCAAATAAATTCAGCCCGGATAGATTAACCCATCCAATCTGACCTAACACAATGTTTGGTGCACACGCCTTATAAAAATAGTGCTTTTATCCTATAATTTCTATATAATAACTCTATTCGGCCTAACAGGAGTGGGATAAGGCTAGATAAGATAAGAAGCTAAACAACATTCCCACTTTGCCCCCACCTTTTATAGTATGCCCATCTATGAACAATCATACTCTTATATAAATCCTAAAATCTGTTAAGCATGCCAAATAAATTCAGCCCGGATAGATTAACCCATCCAATCTGACCTTACACAACGTTTGGTGCACACACCTTATAAAAATAGTGCTTTTATCCTATATTTTCTATATAACTCTATTCGGCCTAACAGGGGTGGGATAAGGCTAGATAAGATAAGAAGCTAAACAACATTCCCACTTTGCCCCCACCATATCTTATTTTTCTACGCAACTAAGTATTGAATTAATTTAGCTTCTAGTGCATTAAGCCCTTGATATAACCCAATCCCTACCTTGGTAAAATCCTAATTCTTTATCTGCCATCCATCAATTTAACTAACACTCATCCAACCTACACCTATTCAACTTCACAAGAGGAAAGGGGCTTTGGTGCAGCAACCCTTTGTTTATAATCTATCCATGCAAGACTAGTTTATCGAATAATGAAAGCATTAAAGGACACAAAACAAAATACTTAATTAATAGGACGAATAAAGAGGAAGGATTTAGAATTCTGTACGTGATGATTTTCAGGAATGGCTCCAATATGTGCACAAAATGCTGCTCTGGACAGCACTGGAAGAACTTCACAAGCTTCTGAACTGCATCTTTTTTCAGCAATGCTTGTTCAACCTTCCTATTGTCATTGTCATGGGCTAAGCAAACAGCAATAGAATCTAGTGCAGTCACAGACCAAATCTCATCCTCCAGAAGGTTCAAATAGACATCCAAACCACCATGAGCCCTTAACTGCTCCCTTGAATTGCGAGATGCGTGAGCCATGTCACATAGCAGAGGCAATGCGTATTGTTTCAATGGAGAGTTTGATGTGATGAATTGCATCAAATGGGGAATGATCCCATTTTCAGCTGCTTGTTCCTGTCTCCTCTTATTTATCTTGCATAAATTGAATAGTGCGTTCAGGACCTATACAAGAGAAATGAAAGATGAGATTCAAGCCAACTTTAGACAGCTACCACAAAGCAAGACCATAGAAGGACAAAAAAAAAATTACAAATACTTACACACTTCTATAAAATCAAAAGCAACAGTGAAATGAAATTGAAAAAGGCAGTCCAAAAGCCCACAATAAATTTAATTAGAAGGTAACTACATAACATGCTAGACTTATAGTACAGTCTGCGCACAACCTTCCTTTCTTTTCTTTAAAAAATAGTAAAAGAACTTTGTACTTACTACATGACCATTGTTAAATTTATTTGAACTTGATATAAAAAAAAGCGAGAAAGCATGGTGTTGAGGTATCTACTCTGTTTGGACGGTTGGCCAGTTGGACGGTTGGTTCATGTATCATTGTTTTTAGAGCTTTAACTCTTGTTTATTTTCTAAGACTTGATTAGCTTGTTTTCTAGGGCTAGATTAGTGTACTATTACTGTACAGTTATTCCCTAATCCTCTATATATACTACCATGTTGTAATAATTCAGTTTGAGGAAAAATACAATATTTTCTACGTGGTATCAGAGCGGTTCTTTCTTGGGACCGCCTTTGTTTCTCCTTCACTCTAAAACCTGTGTGTTTCTATTCAGCCTTGCCTTGTTAATCGTTTGGCCTTCATTGCCGACGATACCAGCCTTCATCGCTGGATATTTTTGTTCAAAATACTTGAGGCCTTAATTGCCTAGAGAGCAAAGATATGGAGGATATTCGATCTCAACAATCTAGAGGGTCACAAGGTGCATCAACATCACAAGAATTGGGCAGTCTCAACCAAGAAGAGATTGAGACGATAAGATCACTCATTAGCAACCTTGAGAAGCCTTCAAGTACTTGTTCTTCAACATATTTAGGTAAGTTTCCTCTTTCAATTGGACTAAGTGCCTTCGGTACAACCTTTACCAATTCCTGGATTTTAGACTCAGGAGCTACTGACCATATGAGCCACACATCCAATAATTTTTCCACCTATTCTCCTTGTCCATGCAGTAAGAAAATAGCCACTGCTAATGGGTCTTTGACCACTGTTGCAGGCATAGAGGACGTCAAAATCAGTCCATTAGTGATCTTAAAAAATGTTCATGTCCCTAGACTATCCACAAACCTTGTCTCTATACACACACTCACTCAAGACTTAGGCTGCACTGTGATTTTTCACAACAATTAGTGTTTTTCAGGACAAGGATTCTGGGAGGATGATTGGACATGCTAGGGAACAGGATGGCCTCTACTACCTTGAAACACCAATGCAGAACAGATTGCACCATTCCTTCAGTTCAGAATCTGTTTCAGTCAATAAAGAAAAGATTTGGCTTCACCACAACAGACTTGTGCATCCATTCTTTAGAATTATTAAAATATTTGTCCCCTCCTTGTTTAGAGGTCCGAGTGTTGAAAATTTCCATTGTGAAGTGTGTGAGCTTGCTAAACACAAACGCGTACCCTTTCCAATTAGTAATAAATTTAATTCTGTTCCGTTTTACCTCATTCACGGTGACATTTGGGGTCCATCTACCAATCCTAACGTTTCTGGGGCAAGATGGTTTGTCTCCTTTATTGATGACTACACTCGTGTTACTTGGATTTTCTTGATTAAACACAAATCTGATGTTAGTACTGTCCTTCCGAATTTCTGTTCTATGATCAAAAATTAGTTTGGGGTTACTATCAAGCGATTTAGATTAGATAATGCACGGGATTATTTTAACAAAAATTCATAACCTTTTTTTCTAGAAAGAAGGAATAGTACATGAATCATCTTGTGTCAATACCCCACAACAAAACGGGGTAGCAGAAAGAAAAAATGGTGATCGCCTTGAAAAAACCTGAGCCCTTATGTTCCATAAAAATGTCCCAAAGTCTTTTTGTGGGGAAGCCATTCTCACAGCCACCCATCTCATTAATCGTTTGCCTACCCGAGTTTTGGGATTCAAAAGCCCGATTCACATACTCTCAACTTTCTACCCTGACCTACACACTTCAAATAACCTTGTCCCTAGGATTTTAGGATATGTTTCTTTAAGGGCCCTAAAATGTGTCTTTGTGAGTTATTCTGCAACCCAGAAAGGGTACAAGTGCTATCATCCTCCATCCAAAAAATTCTATGTATCAATGAATGTCACATTCCATGAACAAGAGCCTTATTTCACTCAACCTTATCTTCAGGATGTCACATTCCATGAACAGGAGCCTTATTTCACTCAACCTTACCTTCAAGGGGGAGAATTTAAGGAAAGATAAGGACAATTTTTTACTGGATTTGGACTTTGTCATTGCTGCCAATATCTAAAGACCCTCCTTGCACATCTATGTCCAACTATACCCCTGAAAATTCACTTGAATCTGTACCTAGACCTGAACCTGTGCCTGCCGCACCTATGCCTGAAACCGCACTTGAATCCGTGCTTGAAAGACCACAAACAGACCCTGTTCTTGAAAATCTGAGATTTGGCAAAGTGTTCACAAGGAAGAACATGGCCATCCCGAAACCTATGCAGACCCAAGTGTCCAACTCGAAACCTTTGAATGAGGTAATAATTTCTAACTTTTCATTACAAAATGAAATTGAACTTCATGTGGATAATGATTCTTAGAATTTGAAGAATATGAATATTGTGTATTATTTTCATCACTTATAAAATGTTTATAATGAAGATTATATAGAGGCAGCTACTGTACATTAAACTAGTCTAGAAAATAAGCAACAATAAAAACACTAAAAACAATGTCTACACTAAAAACATGAAAACGTGGGAACAAAGAGGCCACTGTCCAACTTAGGCCACTGTCCAACTTAGGCCACCGTCCAACAATGATGATCAAAACCTGCCCATAGCCATCAGAAAAGGAACAAGAGAGTGCACTAAACGACCACTATACCCTCTTGCACACTTCATGTCCTTCAAAAAATTCTCACCATCACATAGGGCCTTTCTAGTCAGCCTAAATATCATTACCATCCCTACCACCCTATCTGAGACTTTGTCCAATGAAAAATGGAAACAAGCTATGAATGTGGAAATGGAGGCATTAGAAAAGAACAAAACCTGGGAGTTGGTGTAGTTACCGGTAGGAAAGAAACCTGTGGGATGTAAATGGGTGTATACAGTGAAGTATAAAGCAGATGGGCAATAGAAAGATACAAGGCATGGTTGGTTGCCAAAGGGTATATCCAAACCTATGGAATAGATTACCTAGAGAACTTTGCTCTAGTTGCAAAGATGAACATAGTCAGAGTTTTATTGGCATTAGTAGCTAATTATGGTTGGGACTTACAACAGTTTGATGTAAAACAATGTATTCTTGCATGGAGATCTAGAGGAAGAAATCTACATGGAGGTTCCACCTAGCTACGGGAAAACTCTGAATGCCAATATTGTGTGTAAATTGAAGAACGCTTTGTATGGCCTTGAGCAATCACCACGGGCGTGGTTTGGAAGATTTGCAAGAGCTATGTTGGCTATGGGATACAGACAAAGCCAAGGGGATCACACATTGTTTATTAAGCACTCTATTTCAGGGGGAGTCACGACACTCTTGGTGTATGTGGATGACATAATAGTGAAATGAGATGATGTCAAGGAGAAACAGGTTCTAAGTTAGAGTTTGGCTAAGGAATTTGAGATCAAATCACTAGGAAGACTAAAATACTTCCTTGGAATTGAGGTTGCTCATTCTAGGCAGGGTATTTTTATCTCCTAACAAAAATATGTTACAGATTTACTCAAAGAAACAGGTAAGACAGCCTACAAACCAGCAAGCACACCCATAGAACCGAATATTAAACTTGGAATAATAGGAGATGTTGCAGTGGAGACAGAAATGTTTCAACGTCTGATAGGAAGATTAATTTATTTATCTCACACGACTAGATATTGCATATGCAGTAAGTGTACTCAGCCAATTCATGCATATCCCGAAAGAAGCTCACCTACAAGCAGCTCATATGGTACTATAGTATCTTAAGGGAACACTCGGGAAAGGTATTCTATTTAAGAGAAATAGAGGTTTAGTACTTGAGGCATATACTGAAGCTAACTATGCTAGATCACTGATTGATAGAATATCAACTTCTGGGTATTATACTTTCCTAGGTGGGAATCTTGTGACATGGAGAAGTAAAAAACAAAATGTGATAGCACGGTCTAGTGCAAAGGCATAATTTCGAGCTATGGCACAAGGTGTGTGTTAACTACTTTGGTTAAAGATCATACTTGAAGATTTGAAGATCACATGGGATGGACCAATAAGACTCTATTATGACAACAAGTCTTCACTCAGTATTGCTCATAACCCGGTACAACATGACAAAACAAAGCATATTGAAGTTGATATACATTTTATCAAAGAGAAGCTGGAAAGTGGATTGATTTGTACACCCTATGTAACTACACAAGGTCAACTTGCTGATGTACTCACCAAAGGGTTAAGCAATACAGTATTCCAAAATATTGTATCCAAGCTGAGAATGGAGAATACCTATTCACCAACTTGAGGGGGAGTGTTGCGATATCTACCCTATTTGGACGGTTGGTTCATGTATCATTGTTTTTAGAGCTTTAACTCTTGTTTATTTTCTAGGACTTGATTAGCTTGTTTTCTAGGCCTAGATTAGTGTACTATTAGTGTACAGCTGTTCCCTAATCCCCTATATATACTACATTTTGTAATCATTCAGTTTGAGGAAAAATATAATATTTTCTACACATGGTACAGAAAGTTAATGAGAAATATAAGTATGCTTTATACAGTTTATTAACTACCAATCAATCACACATGTTGACAACGAGTTTTTCACATATAGAATAGAACAATGGATAGAAGTTTTTGCTTCAAACTAACTATTAATAACAACAGTAAGAAGGTCAGCAAGACTCACCTCATGATGTATCTCTGATACAAGAGTCCCTTCTTTGAGTTCAAGATTCGGTATCAAGTACTTTATTGCTTCAGCACGCTGAAGATTTTCTAAGCAATTTGGATCAGTTGACAGATGATTAATACACTTCAGTATCTAGAAAACAACATGCCAATACATAAATGGTCAGAAACTAAACTTGTAGGATAAAAGCTAAACTATTAAATGATAAGTTTAGTGTCACACCTTCAACAGAATAGGAGGCTCCACCCTATTAAACATCTGGAAAAGACGACTGAGCAAGCTTTGGCTACACATGTATGACTTCACTGTTGTGTCTGCTTGTGCAAACTCAAGCAGAAGATCTGCCACTTTTTCTAGGTACTCCCTGGCAACATCTGCATTCAATGATGAAACCATGTGGGAAAGTAGCCCAGATGAAGTTGCACTACCTGGCCTAGCATTTAGAACACCTGAACCAGACAGTACACCTGACGCTGTCTGAGATACAATCCCAGAAGTGGAAGCAGCTCCTTCACTAGAACCCAAAGTCCCTAATTTCTTGGGAGTGACTTTGTGAGACACTCTAGCACTGGAGTCAAGATTTCCATTTTCTCTTCCACGTTGAGAAACATCTGCACAAACACACAAACAATGTGCCATTCATACAGTATTAGATTTCAGTCAGCAGAGAAAGTGATAGAAACTGAAGGAAAGTGTGAGATAGTAGAGAGAGAGAGATGCGAGAAGAGAGAGAAAGTGAAACTGAGTAAACTGAATCAACCACAGAACCTAACTTAGGTTCTGGTACTTATACAAGAGAGTCTAGAGTGTGTTCTAAAACTCTGTTAGCAGTAACTAACTAGCTAACCAAACAGTTTAAACAGTTTAACAACTAACGGTAAACAGCCTAACTAGCAGTTACTATCAGCATACAAGCATACAAGATAAGCTGTAACTCAATATATTTCTATAGTAAGTGATAGAGTAAGTGTAACCACAAGAAGAAAGAATGGGGGCTGGACCCCACAAATCACTAAAAACCAATTCTAGAGGCTGGTTATAAGAAGTAACAGAAGAATGAGGGTAGACGATGTGCTTTACCAGAACAGCAAGCAGAACAGAAATCTAAAACAGTTTTATTACTAAAAGGTATGTTACAAGATTGTAAAACATGGCTTACAACATCTGAATGACGATGCCCTAACCTACAATGCGACAATGTATATGAAGTTGGTACATTAGTAGCAGAATTATCAGACAGATGAATTTACAGAGGCATTAGTTGAACTAGGAGAAACAGTAGATGAATTTACAGAAGATAAAATAGAATTTACAGTCAAAGTAGAGCTACAAAGTAAAGCCTGAGAAGAATCCACACGAGGCAAGAGAAGCTTGCTGAAGGTATAGAGACCATCAGTGCCAAGAGAGCCCTCCAACAAGACCTCGTGTGGCCTGAGATTTAACAAAACAGTGTGAGGGATCAAACTCAAAGTAGACACAATTATCACGAGCAAATTTACTTACACTGATCAGATTATTAGTAATGGAGGGAACCAAAAGTAAGTTTTGAAGAGAAAGGCTAACACTAGGATTTAAAGGAGACAAAAAAGAGGAAGAACCAAGAGAGGCAATTTTCAAACCTTGTGCATTCCCAACAAAGATCTGTCAAGACCAGAGAAGTCAGTCTTCTGCATTAGATTCTGGGAATCAGCAGTGACATGGTGAGTTGCATCTGAATCCGGATACCATGCCTGATTAGAAAGACCATCTGGTGTAGCAACCATGACCATAGGAGATTGCTGCTGTCCAACTGGAGGACCAACTGAGACAAATTGATAGATGACCCAGCTGCACTAGAAGGAGCTCGAGACTGCCAAGGCTGTGAATGAGATGGAGGCACACCAAAAGAAGGTGCAGCAGCAGAATATTGCTGATATCGTGGAACATGAAACATATAGTATTGTGGATACGGAGCAGGTGGTGAAGGAGAAACCATAGAATACTGTGCAGGTGGGTACAAGGCAGAATGCAGTGGCTGACTCAGTGACTGTGAAGATGAATTGGACACATCTTGATCATATCTATGATAACACACCTTAGCATCATGGCCAAATTTATGGCAAAATTGACATTCCACTGAGTTACGAGAACCAAAACGACCACCATGGTATCCACGAGAACCACCACGACCAAATCTACCACTTCGACCACCAGAAAAACCACGTGAACCAAACTGAAAACTCTGAAATCCATAATTTGGACCATACTGATAAGGCAAATTCGTACTTTGTGGAGTTGCAAATTGCGAAACCTGATTTGGACTTGAAAAAACTTGAATCGGATTCTGAACAGGAGTAACCATCAGAGCGGATTCTGAACAGGAGTAACCATCGGAGCTGAGACCGGAGCAGAAGAAACTGAATTCTCCGAAGTTCCTCGATGTGCAACATTAACAGAAAGTGCATCAGAAATTACATTTGCTGATTTTGTTCAAGACATGCTTCATGCGCAAGGAGTAGAGATTCAATTTTGCCAACAGAATACGGATCAAGTTTACTATAGAATTAGAGATGATTTGAGGAATTGTGTATCTTCTCAAACAAATAAACTAGTATTTATATACATGGTGGTACATGAATGATACATGATAGAATTAAATACAAACACTAAGTCCTATGAAGTGGTGTAATCACCATCATGAGTCAGCTATGACACATGTTTCATCAAGATGTTCTTGCGAAGACGTTGTGAAGACACAGAATCACTAATAGAGATCAAAGAATCGATTAATGCCTTAGTACGATGCAGATACTCAGAAATTGTTCTTCCACTTTTCTTGGTACTGTGCAATTCGGATCGAAACTGATGTACCTTGGCTCGATTCTATGAATTGAAAAAGGAATGAATCTCATCCCAAAGCTGCCAAGAGTGGACGCAACCAACCACTCGAGTAAGAAGCGAATCAGAGAGTGAAGAAGGAATCCAGGAAAACAACAGTAAATATTGTTGCTCTCAGCTGAGATAAGCTTCACTGATTCGACTAAAGGCCCGATCTTCCTCCATCGCAAACCGAGAAGGAATCTCCAGATTGACGATGCAATGCTGCAGACTATGGCCTTTGATAATCACCTCAACCTGTTGCTTCCATATCAGAAAATTCTTCTCATCGAGCTTTACTGAAATCGAATGAAAGAACGTAATTGGAGCAGAAGGCGGAATCGAAGGAGAATGAGAGAAATTCTCATTGGAGGAGTGAAAGGGATTCGAAGGAGTAGCCATGGCCAGGACCAAATAAAGCTCTATGATACCATATTAGATTTCAGTGAGCAGAGAAAGTGATAGAAACTGAAGGAAAGTGTGTGTGTGTGTGTGTGTGTGTGTGTGTGAGAAAGAGAGAGAGAGAGAGAGAGAAAGTGAAACTGAGTAAACTGAATTAACCACAGAACCTAACTTAGGTTCTGGTACTTATACAAGAGAGTCTAGAGTATGTTCTAGAACTCTGTTAGCAGTAGCTGACTAACTAACCAAACAGTTGAAAACAGTTTAACAACTAACAGTAAACAGCCTAACTAACAATTACTATTAGCATACAAGATAAGCTGTAACTCAATATATTTCTATACGCTCTAATATACAGAAACACAAATGACAGCCAAACCAAACAAAGATAGCAGAAAAGTTGATGTTAAAAAGAACAGAACAAAGCAGAGACCTTAGAATCATTTAAAATTTTCATAGCCATGTTGACTATCGGATATATGGTTAAAAACTATTTCAGGAATTATACAGGCCAGAACTGGGCTCAACATGCTTATAGATATTCAAAATGAATGAAAGACCTTTTAAGTTTTAAATACCAGCAATATAATTCCAGAAGCCTCAGTGTACAGTCAATAACTTACCTCCATGAGAAAATATTCAAGGAACCAGACTGTAATATATAATTAGTCCAATTCTTGCAATTATAAAATCTAGAAGCAACCAAGCATTGTCGTAGCACTAGAAGTTTGGAAACCATCAATTCTTTGCTAAGACTACTTGAAATAACCTATTCTTTTAAATGTAATTATTATGAGAAATGAGTATTCCCAGCAAGGTTGAAGGATCTTTTGATGACAGATTTTAAGGAATTTTAAAGGAAAAAGAAATTATAAAAAAATTGTGTGAAAAGTTTACAGTAAATTTTAATGATTGTTTGTATTATTTGTAAATTTCTGTTATTTATCTCTGTCAAAATATATTCATCAAAAGAAGCAGATAGAACCTTTTTACCTGCAAATTCTGCCATCAAAAAGTCTAGTTCACCATTTGTTTTCTTTTCAGAGGCATGTAACAAAGGGAGTACACTTTCATGTCTTTCTAATCCTGAAAACTGACGTACATACTCTAGCTGGCCAGAGAAATGTCCCGATGGGGGCTCTTTCTCCAACAAGCTAAGAAGAGGCCTAACTTGCTCTTGCTGTGTAGCTCCTGTTGCCGATAACCCATTTGATGCAGGTTCTGTCAATTTTTGAGGTCTATCTGTTGATGTCCTATTAGCAGAAATACTGATACGCTGCTGTCTGGATTCAACATCCGCTCGAGAAGGATCAGTTTTCCAACGATCCACATTCTCTCGCTCTTTTAATGCACCTGCTGAAGATTCCCTGGATGCTAGATTTGAACTCTTCTCCAGTGATGCAACTTCAGCTGCTGCATTGCTAGATTGAGGCCTATCAAAATCCCCGGGGTAGTTAGCATCTGATCTTCGAGGATTGGAGGTTGAAGCATGTGAAGGTTCTAAGTGAAGATCAAGTGCTCCACGCCTCACTTTAGGGAGATCTTGCTGATCTACTGAAGAGAGCAGTGCCTCATTCTGAATGATAAAAGGATGTGTCGAATCCAAGATACCAGAACGTGGCCGTTGAGCTGAACCATCAACAAAAAATCCACCCCCAACAGACATAGAAGCTAGTCGAGTTGCCTCATTTAAGCTATAAAGGGTATTTATAAGCCTAGGAAGTATTCCATTCTTTGCAGCTATCCGACAAAAATCATTTCTAGGCGTTGACTGCTGAAGCTTAAATACCTGCCACATGCCATCAATAGCCAGATGAACCATTTCCCTGAGATAAAAGTTGTGTAGTCAGCATTTATTGTACAAAATTTGAGAATACAAAGCACAAGCTTGGGTAGAAGAAGCAAATAGAAAGAACAGAAAAGTCTGTTTTTTGATCATATGATAAAGGAACCACAACATTATAGTAAGTAATCAATCATAGGGAAGCTTACTGAAAGTTGCAAGGCATCAAATCAGAACCTACAGCTTAGGCAGTTTCACGAATGAATAACCAAATCAACCCAAAAAGCTTAATATCAGTCAAATCTGTGCCACTTCTGGTGCAATCTTAATATCTACCAAATCTTGACATTGCATTGTAAACAATAATGTAACGTAAAATGTAAATAATTCCATACAAGCACAATTCACAAACAATAACTAACCTGTACTTGGCATAATCAGCCTCAAGAAATCCCACCAAAACAGGTATTCCACGGCAAGCTATAAACATTTGTAATGTCAAAGAGCTGCATCAAGTGTTAACAATCAATTCTATGCTTTATTTTCAAAATATAAAAGAATCCAGGTAATAATAACAAATAAATACACTCCAGACCTAGACTGACAAAGCTGCTGTAAAAAATATGCTGCTTCCATACGAATCTCTCGGGGACGATCAGGAACTGCAAAGCTCATGACTGCAGGAATCTGCCATGAAATTTCGCAATAAATGTAACTGAACCAGGATATTTGAGAACACCCAGTGATACAACCAAGCATCAAGAAAGCCTAAGTTTAAGGTAATCTTGTTTCAACGTTTTGATCTACTTATATTTATGGGGCTGATTTTAATATTCCAAAGAGCTAGATTTGCCTATATCATAATTGTTCAGTCGCAACAGTGAAATTGCTGGGCCGTAATTGGTTGATTTCTTATCCACTAAACTAGGATCATAGAAGATTTGTAGAATTCTTCTTCAAGATTTTAACACATTATTATTTGAAAAAAATACGAATACTCAGTGAGACCAACAATTAACTGAATGAGCCACCCCAACGTTAATTCAACAAATTTAAACATAAAATCTAACCCAATAAATAATGGAAAGAATAAAAGAGAGAGAGTGAGAGGAGAGGAGCATAAAATATATATAGGACTTACCAATCCAACAAGACATGCGTTTTCTTGAAAATCAGTGTTGTCTTTAATTATTTGATTTATAAGCTGAAGCACAGAACATATGACCTGCAACATCCATTGAATTTAAGATGTTTTCTTTTCACTTACTAAAATGTCAGCTATGCCTAACAATAATAAAAAGTCAAATGACATATCAACTATCAAGATGGACAACATACGCGTGTTTTTGGAACTTCTAGCAAATCTGTTAGAGGAAGTAAACCATGCTGGGTAACAAAAACAATCTTCTGCTCTGAACGCTGGTGAAATATACCAATAAGTTTCTGACATGCCGAGACAATCACGTCTTCTGATTCCTCTGGTCTTAATGAACCAACTAATTTGCTGAACTCAACAGCCTACAACATTATGGTAAATACATCACAAATGCAAGTCAAACATACAAAGCACTGGTAAGCCAATTTCAAATTTTCCTCCACAGAAGCACCTTTTACATGCAGAGGATGAATGTTAACCATCTGAGGCTAAAATGAGGGGCAACAGACAGAATGTCAGCTTAAAATCCAATAAAAGTTACATAACAGAGACTAGTAGTGGCTGGAACTAGGTAGAACATTTTGAAATTATCATGATAACATACTAGAACTTGGTTTCAGAATTACATATGGACCCACTAGCCGCAAAACATGCACAAGGCAAAGTACAACAGAGGAGAAAGGAAAATTCTGAAGGCTCAGTGGAAAATGCTCAAAAGCAATTACTTGGTCAGATTTTTTAGATCCCCTCTAGGCATAATCAGGCAGTCAATACAATGGAAACAATTAAAATAATGAACACCAACTACATACATTGGACATCAAAATGTTGGACGGTGACCTCTTGGTCTTGTTCCCACAGTTTTTAGTGTAGATATTGTTTTTAGCATTCTATTAATTTGTTGTTTATTTTCTAGGGACTAGTGTTTAATGTACAGCAGCTGCCTCTATACATAATCTTCATTTTAAACATTCTGATTTGATGAGAAATAATATACAGTTATTCACGTATTCAAATCCTATGATGGTATCAGAGCTGTTCTGATCCGAGACTGCCTCTATTTTTTGCTAAGCCTTTTTTCGGTTGGCCTTCATTGCCAACCAATTGTGTTTGGCCTTCATTGCCTCCAAACACCTAGAAACCCAGAAATCCAAACACCCAGAAACCAGAAATCTAAACAGTTCCTTCCTCATAACCGGCCTTCATTGCCAACCGGCCTTCATAGTCGATCTTCCGTCAAAGTAAGACCACGAGACGTCTCAGAGACCTCTGACCAGCCATCCACCTGAGCGCCACCGCCAGAGACCCTGTCACGCGCCGCCACACGCATTTGGAGTTCTCAGCTCGTGGAAGTCAGGCGCCACCTTCCGATCACAGGAGACCAACACCGTTTGTTCCGTTCAACTCGCTAGCGAGCCCTGCTTCTGTTTCAATGGTCGGAAATCCAGTCCAAAGTTGTTTGGATAATGGGTTCACCATCTCCGACATCTTTTACGGTTGTGCCTTAACTCTGTTACTCCAGCGGTTCTGTTTTGTCTCTCACGATGTCAACCGAAGGTGAGGTTTCAAATGTCTCTCTACACAGCCTTAAAAAGCCCTCAGGTACTTATTCTTTGACTTATTCAGGTAAGTTACCTTTTTCTGTTGGATTCAATGTCTCGGGTACAATTTTTACCAACTACTGGATTATGGATTCAGGAGCTACAGACCATATGACCAACAACCCCGCCATATTTTTCACCTATTCTCCATGCCCAAGAAGTAAAAAAATATCCACAACTAATGGTTCCTTGCCCACTGTAGCTGGTGTAGGAGAAGTCCAACTAAGCCCCCTAGTGACATTAAAAAATGTCCTTCATGTCCCAAAATTGTCCACAAATCTGATTTCTGTTCAGAAATTAATTAAAGATTTATCTAGCAAAATGATTTTTTACAATGATCATTGTATTTTTCAGGACAAGGATTCAGGAAAAATGATTGGACGTGCTAGGGAGCAGGATGGTCTCTACCACCTTGAAGCACCTTGTCTGGTAAACAGGACCAAGAGCGAACTTGGACACCTATATTTTTTTACCTCGGAACTTCTTTCAACCAAAAAAGACAAATTTTGGCTTGTTCACCATAGATTAGACCATCCATCCTTTTTTATTGTTAAGAGTCTTTTTCCTTCTTTGTTTAAAGGTCTTGATGTTGAACAATTTCATTGTGAACTTGCCAAACATAAATGTGTCAATTTTTCAATTAGTAATACAAGGAGTTATGTTCCTTTTTCTCTTATTCATAGGGATGTTGGGGTCCTTCTTCCATTCCTAGTGTCCCTGGGGTAAGATGGTTTATGTCTATTATTGATGACTATACACGTGTTACCTAGATTTTTCTGCTCAAACACAAGTCTGATATTAGTACTGATCTCCCAAATTTTTGTTCCATGATTAAAAATCAATTTGGGGTGGGTATTAAATGATTCAGGTTAGATAATGCTCAGGACTATTTTAATCAGACTCTTATGCATTTTTTCCATAAAGAAGGAATAATCCATGAATCATCGTGTGTCCATACCCCACAACAAAATGGGTTAGCAAAGCGAAAAAATGGTCATCTTCTTGAAAAAAACCCGAGCCAAATTGTTTCAAAGAAATGTCCCCAAGTCATTCTGGGGGGAAGCTGTTTTGACAGCTACTCATCTTATAAATCGCTTGCCCACTAAAGTCTTGGGGTTCAAGAGTTCTATGGATGTCCTCTCCACTTTTTATCCTGATCTACACAATTCCAATAATCTTGTCCCCAAAATTTTTAGATGTGTATCTCTTGTCCATGTTCACAGTCCAAACAGGAAGAAACTTGATCCAAGGGCTCTAAAATGTATCTTTGTGGGCTATTCTTCAACCCAAAAAGGGTACAAGTGTTATCATCCTCCAACCAGAAAATTCTATGTCTCCAGGGATGTTACATTCAGTGAAGAAGAGCCCTATTTTTCCCATCCTTATCTTCAGGGGGAGAAGTCAATGAACGAAGATAAGGAAGATTTCCTACTAGACTTGTCCTTACTTCATGTGTCTAATGGTCCTTCTCATGACCTTCTTGTTGTCCCTAATCCTCCTCCTGAAGTCATTGTTGAACTTGTGTCTGAACCTGTGTCCAAAACCATTTCTAACCCAGTGGTTGAGTCTGCTCTTGAGAATGTAAGGTATGGCAAAGGCAAGGTGTTCACAAGAAGGAAGATGGTCGTTCCAGAACCAGTGCAGGCCCAAGAGTCCAACTCGAAGCCTTCGAATAAGGTAATAATATCTAACCTTTTATGGCAAGATGAAACTGAAATTGATTTGGATAGTAGTGACCAAATTCTTCCTATAGCCATCAGAAAAGGAACCAAAGAGTGCACAAAACAGCCACTATACCCTCTTTCACACTGTTGCCGTAAAATCCCATGGATTAAGGGATTGGATTAATTCCATAACTATGGAATTATTAGTTGTAAATGTGTAATTATTGGGTGTATAGTTGTTTCCACATGTTTTAGGTAGTATTTTAATTTATGTAATTAAGGAAATTATTCCTTTTTTAGTTATATTTCACTGACGAAAGTAGGTCGTCTTTAGTGTCTTTAGTGTATATATTGTAACCCTTTTTTATGAAATACGTAAGAGTGTTTTCACAGAGATTAAAACCTCTGCTTTCATGGTATCAAGAGCTGCGGTTATCCTGTAACCGTGAGTCAAAAATCAGGGCCAGGATTCTCCACCCATGGCCGACCTTCAAACAACATGGTGCATCACGCACACGAGACCCTCCAACCAAACCCCACCGTGAGCAAAATGCAGCACCCAATTTTTCCACGGACATCGACCATCCCTTCCAAATAACCAAAGCATAAACTTGGGTTAAATTTGAATGGTACCAATCGTCCTTCTCGTGATCAAAGGGAAAGGGAAGATGGGCTATCTCACCGGGTGAAGCTTCATCAGATCAAAGTATCGACATGGGAAGCAGAGAACTCTATTGTGATGGCTTGGTTGATCAACTCGATGGAGCCTAAAATTGGCGAACCTACTTATTCTACAACACAACTCATGAAATTTGGAAAATTGTCCAAGAAATGTACTGGGACCTTCAAAATTCCTCTCAATGTTTTTCCGACTGCACTTCGCAATACACCAAGGAAGAAGTCCGTGTTGAATACTTTAATGTATTAGTTGCATTATGGCAAGAAATAGACCTTTTCTATACCATACGGTTGGAAGTGCTGAAGATGATGTAAAATGCTTGAAAAGGAAAGGGTCTTTGATTTTCTTCATGGACTCAACAAAGATCTTGATGAAGTAAGAGGTCGTATCCTTGGAGCTAAGCCGCTGCCTACAATCATGGAAGTCTTCGCTGAAGTTAGGAGGGAAGAAAGCCGAAGGAAAGTAATGTTGAACATAACTCCAACTATGGAAGAAGTCCACCACCTTGGCTCAACTTTATTCTCAAACCGGGGGAGTCCAACAAGAGTCACCGCTCCAAAGATAGAAGGTGTGGTGTGATCATTGCCAAAAGCCTTACCACACCAAGGAAACATCTTTTTGGAACATCCATGGAAAACCTGCAGATTGGAAGCCTCGCAGTCAACGGAGACAAACTAATTCGCACATGTGGCTGAAACTAATGCAGAACACAATACTCCAAACACATCTCCATTCATTGTTGAAGAAATGGAGATGATAAAGGATATGCTCCGTCGGTCGATCCAGAACCAAACAAGCAAGCTCTTACGCTCATGTTGCACAACGAGGTAACTCTTTTCACAAAACAGGAAAATTTTGCGAGAATGGATTGTTGATTCGGGAGCATCGGACCACATGATTTGGTCTCGCAAACGGTCCTATAAAAGGTGTGATGGTGAGATAAAAATTACACAAGCGGATGGAAGTTCCTCCCTTGTGTTTGGTTTTGGTGATCTGAATTTGAGTGGTTTAAGTCGAAATCTGTTCTTTATGTTCCTAACTTGAAATACAACTTAATTTCAGTTAGTAAACTTTCCGAGAGATCAAAAGTGTGCAGTAATTTTTTCTCCTACTGGTTGTGAATTTCAGGATTTGGACTCGGGGATGATGATTGGCAATCTTTGAGGAACGAAATGGTCTCTATTTTTTCCCTGGTTCTTCAAAACTTCAAGTTCAATCCAAGGTTTCCCTGTCTACTATTTCAGATTCTGATGTAATGCTTTGGCATAAACGTCTAGGTCATCCTAGTTTCAATTATCTTAAATTCTTGTATTGTTTATCAATAAAGATGTTTCTTCTTTCCAATGTGAAAATTGTATTATTGCAAAACAACCTAGAAAACATCATAGCACTCTCATAAAAATTCAAAACCTTTTCACCTCATCCATAGTGACATATGGGGTCTCGTGTCTCTAATCTTCTTTGGAACAAGATGGTTCATTACCTTTATTGACGACCACACACGAATATGTTGGACCTATCTTATGAAAGACAAGTCTCGAGGCAAGTATCATCTTTAAACAATTTCATAACCTTGTCAAAAACATTTTTCAGTCCACTATTCAAATTGTTCGAACTGACAATGGCAAAGAATATTTTTCTCATGAACTTGTAAATTACCTTATTGAGCATGGCATATTCCATCAAAGTACATGTGTTTACACTCACATACAAAAGGTATAGCCGAAAGAAAAAACCGTCATATTCTTGAAGTTGCTCGTTCTCTCATGATTGCAAGTAATGTCCCACATTCTTTTTGGGGTGAAGCTGTTTTAACCTCTACATATCTTATCAATAGGCTTCCTTCTAGAACTCTTAATTTTCAAACTCCCTTGAGTTGCTTACAAAAATGTTTTCCCTATGTCAGAATCCTTGAGTCTCTTCCTCCTAAAGTCTTTGGGTGTACTGTTTTTGTTCATAACTCTAGTCCCACTCGGGGCAAGCTGGATCCCAAAGCCATTAAGTGCATTTTTGTTGGTTACTCACCCTCTCAAAAAGGGTACAAGTGCTACTGTCCTTCCACCAAAAGGTTTTATATCTCTTATGACACCACCTTCCTTGAACATCAACCTTTCTTTGCCAATGTTTCTCTTCAGGGGGAGAACTTAAGTGAAGATAAACATTGGAATCCTTCCATGTCCCTTCCTATCTTACTTCCAATTTCACCTTCAGAACCCATACATCTTATACCTCAAGGAGAAGAACCTGAGAAACAAGTGCAAGGTGGACTTCGGGTCTACTCTAGGAGACCACGAATTCCTCAGCAAAATCAAACACCGTCTAACTGGGGCCAAATCTAATGGAAGGCACACGGGTTGATGAAGGTAATTGCACAGTTAATGATTTAAATGCTACTTCTTGTTGATGATCTTGCCTATTGTTGATGATCTTCTTGATGTTCCTATTGCTATTAGAAAGGGAGTTAGGTCTTGCACTCAACATCCCATATCTAATTATCTCTCTTATTCTAAGTTGTCATCAAAATACAGGGCTTTCATCACAAAGATTGACCAAATGGAGGTTCCCAAAAATGTTCAAGATGCTCTTCAAAGTCCAAAATGGCGAAGTCTTTGTAATGGAGGAAATGAATGCTCTAAATGAAAACAAGACATGGGATGTAGTAGACCTTCCTGAAGGAAAAAACGTGGTGGGATGCAAATGGATCTTTACCATAAAAATAGGAGGTGATGGAAACATAGATCGATACAAGGCAAGGTTGGTAGCTCAAGGGTATACTCAAACCTATGGTATTGACAATGAAGAAACTTTTGCTCCAGTAGCAAAATTAAACTCCATCAGAGTTCTCATCTCTCTTGCTGCGAATCTTGATTGGGAATTGCACCAAATGGATGTGAAGAATGCATTCCTAAATGGAAACTTGGAGGAAGAAGTTTATATGAAGCTCCCTCCAGGATTTGAAGGAAAATCAGGTATGGTGTGCAAGTTGAATAAGTCTTTATATGGACTAAAACAGTCCCCTAGGGCCTGGTTCACCAAATTTAGCTTGGCTATGAAACAATTCGGGTACACACAAGGACAGGCAGATCACACCCTCTTTGTCAAACAAGCTGAAAATGGAAAAAAGGTAGTTCTTATTGTCTATGTAGATGATATAGTAATTACTGGAGATGACACCCAAGAAATTGAAAGACTTAAAATTCAGCAGTGCAGAATTTAAGGTAAAAGACCTTGGAAACTTAAAATACTTTCTTGGGATGGAAATTGCAAGGAGCAAGAAAGGCATTTTTATCTCCCAAAGGAAATATACCCTTGATCTGCTCAAGGAGACAGGAAAAGCGGGGTGCAACTGGAACGCCTACGGACGAAATTGGAAACATAACCTTAATGAAGGAGATCCTCGTGGAGAGGGAATCCTACCAACGCTTAGTAGGAAAGTTGATCTACCTATCCTCACTAGACGACATTACTTACGGTGTAAGTGTAGTAAGAAATCGGTTTATGCATTCTCCTACCAAGAGACACTTAGAACTGTAAACCGGATCTGCGCTACCTAAAAGGGACTCACGGCAATGACTCTTGTTCAAGAAAAATGATCACCGAGGGGTTGAGTGCTTTGCGATGCAGATAGGCGAGGCTCTGTAGAAGACACAAAGTCAACTACTGGGTATTGCACCAAAGTATGGGAAATGTTGTGACTTGGAGAAGCAAGAAACAAACAGTTGTTGCAAGAAGTAGTGTTGAAGCGAGAATATAGGGCAATTGCACAAGGAGTTTGTGAACTTATTTGGATAAGTAGGCTACTACAAGACTTATTTATTCCACATCATGAAATTGTGTGATAGTAAATAGCTATTAGCATAGTTCACAATCTGTACGGACATGATAGGATGAAGCATGTGAGGATTGACGGGAACTTCATCAAATCGAGAAATTGAAAATGGGACTTTCGCACGCATTATGTGTCTACCAAGTCACAAGAAGCTAATATGTTTACAAAACCTTTACTAAAGTCGAATTTCACTCAAATGTTAGCAAGTGGGAATGATTGACATCTATTCACCAACAATATCTAAAATCCCATGGATTAAGGGATTGGATTAATTCCATAACTATGGAATTATTAGTTGTAAATGTGTAATTATTGGGTGTATAGTTGGTTTTAGGTAGTATTTTAAGTGTAATTAAGGAAATTATTCCTTTAGTTCCCATCGAAAAGGAACCAAAGTCTTTAGTGCTTTAGTGTATATATTGTAACCCTTTTTTATGAAATACGTAAGAGTGTTTTCACAGAGATTAAAACCTCTGCTTTCACACTTCTTGTCCTTTGGGAATTTTTCACCATCCCATAAAGCCTTCCTTATAAGCCTAAATACCATTGCATCCCTACCACCCTACCTAAGGCCTTGTCCAATGGAAAATGGAAAATGGAAACAAGCCATGAATGAGGAGATGGAGGCATTGGAAAAGAATAAAACCTGGGAGCTAGTCCAGTTACTAGCAAGAAAGAAAATTGTGGGCTGTAAATAGGTGTATACTATGAAATATAGAGCAGTTGAATTCATAGAGAGGTATAAGGCATGATTAGTTGCCAAAGGGTATACCCAAACTTATGGAGTTGATTACCAGGAGACTTTTGCACTAGTTGAAAAGATGAACACAGTTCAGGTATTATTGGAATTGGCAGCTAATTATGGTTGGGATTTACCGCAGTTTGATGTCTAGAATGCTTTCTTACATGGAGATCTCGAAGAAAAAGTCTACATGGAGGTCCCACTAGGATATGGGAGGAATTTGCATGCTAATAGAGTGTGAGTTGAAAAAAGCCTTATATGACATCAAGCAATCACCACAAGCATGGTTTGGAAGGTTTGCTAGAATTATATTGGCTATGGGGTACAAACAAAGCCAAGGGGATCACACATTGTTCGTTAAACACTCCTTCAAGGGGAGTCACAACTCTCTTGGTGTATGTTGATGACATAATAGTAATAGGAGATGATGCTAAGGAGAAACATATTTTGGGTCAGTGCTTAGCCAAGGAACTGGAAATTAAAGCATTAGGAAGGTTAAAATACTTTCTCGGAATTGAGGTTGCTCATTCTAGGAAAGGTATACTCATCTCCCAACAAAAGTATTTTATGGATCTCCTAAAAGAAACAAGTCATATAGCATGCAAAGCGAAAAGTACTCCTATAGATCCCAATATGAAACTTGGATAGGCAAAAGAAGATGTTGCAATTGACAGAAAAATGTATCAGCGGCTAGTGGGAAGACTTATTTATCTATCCCACACACGGCCAGATATTGCATATGCAGTTAGTGTAATTAGTCAATTCATGCACAATTTAAAAGAACCTCATTTGCGAGAGCATATCGAGTATTACAGTACCTTAAGGGAACACTAGGAAAAGACATTTTATTTAAGAAAAATGGAGGTGTGGTACTCAAGGCATACACTGATGTGGATTATGCTGGACCATTAATGGACAGAAGATCAACTACAAGATATTGCACTTTTCTTGGTGGAAATCTGGTGACTTGGAGAAGTAAAAAACATAATGTGGTAGCACGATCTAGTGCGGAGGCATAATCCAAAGCTATATAGCTCAAGGTGTGTGTGTGAGCTACTGTGGTTAAAGATTATTCTTGAAGATCTTAAGATCAAGTGGGATGGTCCAATAAGACTTTATTGTGATAACAAGTCTGCAATCAGCAGAGTTCATAATCTGGTATAGCATGATCGAACAAAGCATATTGAGGTTGACAGACATTTTATCAAAGAAAAACTAGAGTGTGGTTTAATTTGTACACCCTATGTATCTACACAAGGTCAGCTTGCTGATTTACTTACAAAAGGGTTGAATAGTCGAGCATTTCAGACAATTGTATCCAAGCTAGGAATGGAGAATGCATATTCACCAGCTTGAGGGGGAGTGTTGGACGGTGGTGTTGGACGGTGGCCTCTTGGTCTTGTTCCCACGGTTTTTAGTGTATATATTGTTTTTAGTGTTCTATTAATTTGTTGCTTATTTTCTAGGGACTAGTGTTTAATGTATAGCAGCTGCCTCTGTATATAATCTTCATTGTAAACATTCTGATTTGATGAGAAATAATAAACAGTTATTCAATTATTCACATTCTAAGACAAAAGAATCAGAGCAAGTATATGAAGAAAATGCCTTTCCCTCCCTCCCTCCCTCAACCCAGTCTCTTGCCTCTCCAACACTCTTCCATTTGTTGGATGAGGGAAGTCATATTTGTAGGTGACACACCAAAGACATGTTTTGCAAGGCAACCCTGTACTCAACCATACACATGGTGTATGCACAACAGAAATTTAAAAGAAATGGAGAGGGGAAACAAAGAACAAGAAATTTCTGCCATGCCTATGCTGTAATATCCAAGGTATACATACATGAGCCAATTTTGAAGAACAAGTGTTTTCTACCTTACATTCTATAAATTTACACCCACATCAAACAACAATCTACCACAACAGTCAAGAACATCCCAAACCTAAATTTAAATCGAGAGAGAATATATGAGATGCCAGAAACTGAATAGACCAGACCACATTATGCGAGAAAAGGTGTATATACAGAGGACAGAGGTATATCAGAAAAAATTACAAAAAGACAGTTCACAGTCAAAAAAGCCTTGGTACCTGCAGAGGAAAAAGGTTTTCTCCAGGAATTTTTTCGTCAAAGACCTGATAAAAAAAATGAGACAATGAAGAGTCAATAGAATAAAAACATGGGATTTTAAAGAAAGAGCTTAATTATCTAGACTGATTAACATACCAAACCATCTATATCAATTACATCATCTTTTAGAACACCAATCATCACTCGGTGTAAAAGATTCCCACCACTGTTTGCCTGTCCAATTTCACTCTCCTTCTCCCATTGCTTTCGAGCAATTGTAGCCCTCAACTCTTTGGCCAGGTCATTTTTCCCACCATCATTCATAGATGCATTACCTTTTGCAATATGTGAAGTGGATGTAGATGTAGATGTCGATGCCTCAGCTACAACCTCCCCAGGTTGTTTATCTACTGGATGAAATAAATCATCTAAGTAGGCATCTCCTGGAGGGTCACTAAATCTACTCAGCTCATTTCCTTCCACAGGGGGTGGTATCTTCATTGCCTTCAGATAGCAATCAGACAAGTCTATGAGATTTCATCTTTCAGAAAAGCAAAACATATTTACAAACCATTTCTTCATATTAAAACAAAGTGAAACTTTAAACCACCTCAGTGGACTTGATCTCATCTCATGTCTAGTGGCTACAGAAAAAATCGTCACATATATTGGATAAAGAACTATCAAAAGAACTATTTGAATACTGATTTTCTAACTTATATGGCAACCTACTAATGGATGATTCAAAAATCAACATTTCAAAGGGAGAAAAACAGAAATGGAAGTCTGTGAAACCTTATTATAAGTAACAATCAGAAAATTGTTTCTCTAGTATGGGGAATAATATCAAAAGAAGCAGCAAAAGGTACAAATAAAAAGAAAGTGCAAAACAGAAACTCATCTATGGTGGTTTGATCATGTGAGGAGGAGACCAACAGAGGTCTAATTCTTAAAAATGGATCAAACGAAAAATAGTCAGATTGAAATGGGAAGAGAAAGACCAAAGAAAACTTTAGGAGAAACAATTTAAAAAAAAATACTGTAAATGGATTTATTGAAAATTTGGTTTTTGATAGAACCCAAGTATGTCGTTTGATCCGCATAGCTGATCTCACCTGGTGGGATAAGGTTTGGTTGTTTTTTATAAAAGATATATAAATGTATACATAAAAAGAAAAAAACAGAATACTTTAAATCTGCAAAAAAGAAATCAATTCTGACAGTATCCAAGTCAATGCTCAACAAATCTTTCAATCAGCCAGCAAAAATATGAGATACTTTACCTTTAGGGAACCATTATCTTGAACTCTTGGTCCAAAAGCAAATGATTTATTGCCATTATTGATATAACTGTCTTTTCCTCCAAGTTTATTAGCCAACCCCTTTGATTGTGGGGATCCAACTTCTCCATTCATCATGACTTCATGAAGGTCTTTAGCATTTGAAATCTCATGATTGCCAGTTGGCTCGGAACTAACCACTTCTCTATTAGAAGAGAGTTTTCTAGAAGCAGTTTGTGGAAGTGACTTCTCACGAATGGCTAAGGTAAGAACCTGATCTGATGGCAAATCACCAGCCTTCTCTGTTCTTTCATTGAGAAAATTAGAATCTGAAGCATTGTCTTCATGAGATTTGCTGCTATCAGCAGCCACAGTTGAAAACTCTTTTGCAGGGTCCTACAACATTAAGTTAAGACCATAATAAAAATATAATGTCTGCTCCGACTATGTATATTCATGGTCTATGGTTATCAGCTTAAATTCTTAAAATTATGAGATTCAGCAGAGAAGACAGTACAGCTGTGCAGGAGATTCTCACAGCGTCATATCAACACTAACCTCTTTCTCCACAGAAGAGCTTTCACCAGCACTCTTATGATCACCACCAGAAACTTCTGCATCTGCCGAATCATCTTCCTCTATATTTCTGCAAGAGGTAGCACTCTTGTTCAAATAAAAGACTATAACAATTATGGAGCTGAAGCAAGCAACACTCTTAACTTAATTCAAACAAAAATTTAACAGTAAATTCATCAAAGAACTAATAAACATTCTCATTTCTCAAAGTAGAGAAAAATTATCTTCAATAGTATCACCACTATGTGGCAGGTAACCAGTGCAGATATAATACAAATCTAAAGAGTAAAATTTCTGGAACATACAGTACGTGATCCATGTTACTTTTTCCCCATTCTTCTGAAAGAATTAGAAGGCTAATTAAAAAAGCTTATAATCAGCAATCCAATGAGGATAATCAATGCAGAAAAACAAAGTAAGGTTTCATTATGTCAAGTTATCTGCTGTAGGAATCAGGCCAAAACGGTTTACGAAATTCATGAAGAAAAAGAGACAAACCAGCATAAACAGGAGGATTACATATACTCTTTGAAAAAGTAAAGAGAATAGAGAAAGTAAAACAGTTAAAGAATACCATAAAGCGCTCTGGTCAGTTTGGATATCATAAATTGAGATTAAAAAAAAATTGTGCCAAGTGAAGCTGAATGTTCAACTCTTTCCCAAAGCTAGGATGCCTCTAATTTTGATTCCTTAAAAGCTCTATGCTTCTAGCATTCTGCTCAATCCAAATACATCATATCAAAGAAAGCATTGAAAATTCCCACAAAACTTTGGCCTCCTTTTTCCTACCAAAATTCACATATCCATCACCAGTAAGTTGTCAAGGGTGGAAGGGTAGCCACACGCATCCCCGAACATCACAAACACGCAAGCATCGTACATCACAAAGACTAGGCCAACAAACAAAGATAAAACAAATGGCAATTTAAATCGGAACTTTCCCCACATATATTAGGGGACAAAGGTTGGTAAGGTCTTTCACCTGCAACAGGTCATTCACTTAAACCTATTAAGTACCATAGATCTCCATAACCATACAAGGAACCTTACCTTAGATGTCCAAATAAACATTAAGAGGGAAAAGAATTCCTGCTCTCAAATTCTTGTAACTTACAGTTATAGATCTTGTTGGACGGTGGCCTCTTGGTCTTTGTTCCCACGTTTTCATGTTTTTAGTGTAGATATTATTTTTAGTGTTTTATTGTTGCTTATTTTCTAGGCTCGATTAGTGTACAACTACCTCTATATATTATCTCTATTGTAAACATTTTGATTGATGAAATAATATACAGTGTTCATATTCATATTCTTCAAATTCTAAGATGGTATCATAGTAGTTCCGATCCGGGACTGTCTGTTTTCTGCTGAGTCTTTTTTTCGGGTCGGCCTTCATTGCCAACCAATCTCTGTTTTTATTTTTATTTTTGGCCTTCATTGCCCTTTGTTCGCTAAACATTCTTTTTTGACATTCATTGCCCCTAAACACCTAGAAACCCATAAACCCAAATAGTTCCTGCCTCACAACCAGCCTTCATTGCCAACCGGCCTTCATTGCCAACCGGCCTTCATAACCGATCGTCCGTCAAAGTAAGGCCATAAGGTGTCTCAGAGACCTCCAACCGGTCATTCCCCTGAGCACCACCGTCGGAAACCTTGTAACTAGCCGTCACACGCGTCTGCCGCTCTTGACGCGTGGAGGTCGCGTGCCACCTTCCGGTCATCGGAGAGCGACGCCGTTGGTTTCGTTCAACTCGCCGGCGAACTCTGCTTCTGTTTCACTGTTCGAAACTCCAATCCAAAGCTGTTTGGATAGTGGGTTCACCTTTTCCGACGTCATTTACGGTTCTGCCTTGACTCTATTACTTCAGCGATTCTGTTTTGTCCCTCACGATGTCAACCGAAGGTGAGGTTTCTAGTGCAACTCAACTAATGGATGATGCTCAATCCCAAACTCCTGGTGAATTGCAGAACATTCAATTTGCGTATAGGATGAACGGGAAAAATTACCTTAAGTGGTCACAACTTGTTCGCACCATACTAAAAGGAAAAAGGGAGTTGAGTCATCTTATGGGTATTGGACCTAAGCCAAGTGATCCCAAGTTTGAAGCATGGGATGAAGAAGACTCGATGATTATGGCATGGTTATGGAATTCAATGACTCTGGACATCAATGACACATGCATGTTTCTGAACACTGCGAAGGATATATGGGATGCAATTGAGCAAACCTATTCCAAAGCCAAGGATGCTGCTCAAGTCTACAAGGTTAAGGTGAAGACAGTGGCTAAGAAAACAGGGAGACAAGATTGTCACTGAATATACCAATCAACTGAAATCTCTGTGGCTGGAGTTAGACCATTATAGAGTGATCAATACTAAATGTCCTGAGGATGCAGTAGTACTAAAGGAGTTTATTGAGCAAGACCGAGTTTATGACTTTCTTGTTGGGCTGAATCTGGAATTTGATCAGGTGAAGATTCAAATTCATGGAAAATCTACAGTTCCCTCCTTTAATGAGTTGTCCATCATCCGAAGTGAGGAAACTAGGAGAGAGCTGATGCTTGAACCAAAAATCAGCGAAACTTCGACTATGGTGGCTCGTGGCTCTAACAAGTCAGAAGCAAAGGCGGAGAAGACATTCTCCTTGGAAGGAGAAAAATCCAGTCAGTCAAAAAATAGGGATGACTTGTGGTGCACTTACTGTGATAAGCCACAACATACCCGTGACCGATGTTGGCAGCTTCATGGAAAACCTCCAAGTCGAGAGTGGGGGCAGAAAAGGAAACAATCATGCAATAGTGGGAAAGCCAATGCTGCGACAGTGTCAGAAAGCCAACCAGCACCCAGCAGTTTCAATCCAAAGGAATTTGAGCGGGTGAGATCACTTCTACATAGTCTTGAAAAGCCCTCAGGTACTTGTTCCTTGACTTATTCAGGTAAGTTACCTTTTTCCATTGGACTCAATGTCTCGAGTACAATTTTTACCGACTCTTGGATTATGGATTCAAGAGCCACAGACCATATGACCAACAACCTCACTATATTTTCCACCTATTCTCCATGCTCAAGCAATAGGAAAATATCCACAGCAGATGGTTCCTTGACCACTATAGCCGGTGTAGGATATGTCCAACTAAACCCCCTAGTGACCTTAAAAAATGTCCTTCATGTCCCTAAACTGTCCACAAATTTGGTTTCTGTTCAGAAATTAATTCAAGATTTATCTTGCAATGTGGTTTTTTACAATAATCATTGTGTTTTTTAGGACAAGGATTCGGGAAAGATGATTGGACATGCTAGAGAGCAGGATGATCTCAACCTCCTTGAAGCACCTTGTCAGTTAAACAGGACCAAGGGCAGATTTGAACACCCATATTCCTTTACCTCAGAACTTCTTTCAACCAATAAAGACAAAATCGCTTGTTCACCGCAGATTGGGTCATCCATCTTTTTTTATTGTTAAGAGTCTTTTTCCTTCTCTGTTTAAAAGTCTTGATGTTGAACAATTTCATTGTGATGTATGTGAACTGGCCAAACATAAATGTGTCAATTTTCCAATTAGTAATACAAGGAATTATGTACTTTTTTCTCTTATTCACAGTGATGTTTGGGGTCCTTTTTCCATTCCTAATGTCTCTGGGGCAAGATAGCTTGTGTCTTTTATTGATTATTGTATTCGTGTTACCTGAATTTTTCTACTCAAACACAAGTCTGATATTAGTATTGTTATCCCAAATTTTTGTTACATGATTAAAAATCAATTTGGGGTGAGTATTAAGCGATTCGGGACCGATAATGCTAAGGACTATTTTAATCAGACTCTTACGCATTTTTTCTAGAAAGAAGGAATAATCCATGAATCATCCTGTGTTCATACCCCACAACAAAATGGGTTAGCAGAGCGAAAAAACGATCATCTTCTTGAAAAAACCCGAGCCTTATTGTTTTAGAGAAATGTCCCTAAGTCCTTCTGGGGGGAAGCTGTTCTGACAGCTACTCATCTTATAAATCGCTTGCCCACTAAAGTCCTGATATTCAAGAGTCTTATGGATGTCCTCTCTACTTTCTATCCTGATCTACACACTTCCAATAATCTTGTCCGAAAAATTTTTGGATGTTTATCTTTTGTCCATGCTCACAATCCAAACAGGGGAAAACTCGATCCGAGGGCTATAAATTCTAAAATGTATCTTTTTGGGCTATTCTTCGACCCAGAAAGGGTACAAGTGTTATCACCCTCCATCTAGAAAATTCTATGTCTCCATGGATGTCACATTCAGTGAAGAAGAGCCTTATTTTTCCCATCCTTATATCTTCAAGGAGAGAAGTCAATGAGGGAAGATAAAGAAGATTTCCTGCTTGACTTGTCCTTACTTCATGTGTCTAATGGTCCTTCTAATGACCTTCCTATTGTCCCTAATCCTCCTCCTGAAGTCATTGCTAAACCTGTGTCCAAAACCATTCCTAATCCAGTGGCTGAGTCTGCTCTTGAGAATGTAAGGTATGGAAAAGGAAAGGTGTTCACAAGAAGGAAGACAGTTGTTCCAGAACCTGTGCAGGCCCAAGAGTCTAATTCGGAACCTTCGAATGAGATAATAATATCTAACCCTTTATTACAAGATGAATCTAAAATTGATTTGGATAATAGTGACCAAATTCTTCCTATAGCTATCAGAAAAGGAACCAAAGAGTACACAAAACGGTCACTATACCCTCTTTCACACTTCTTGTCCTTTGGGAATTTTTCACCATCCCATAAAGCCTTTCTTATAAGCCTAAACACCATTGTCATACTTACCTCCCTATGTGAGGCCTTGTCCAATGGAAAATCGAAAATGGAAACAAGACATGAATGAGGAGATTGAGGCATTGGAAAAGAATAAAACCTAAAAGCTAGTGCAGTTACTAGCAGGAAAGAAAATTGTGGGCTGTAAATAGGTGTATACTGAGAAATATAGAGCAGTTGGATTCATAGAGAGGTATAAGGCACGATTAGTTGCCAAAGGGTATACCCAAACTTATGGAATTGATTACCAAGAGACTTTTGCATTAGTTGCAAAGATGAACACAGTTCGAGTATTATTGGCATTGGCAGCTAATTATGGTTGGGATTTACAGCAGTTTGATGTCAAGAATGCTTTCTTACATGGAGATCTCGAAGAAGTCTACATGGAGGTCCCACCAGGATATGGGAGGAATTTGCATGCTACTACTGTGTGTGAGTTGAAAAAGGCCTTATATGGCATCAAGCAATCACCACAAGTGTGGTTTGGAAGGTTTGCTAGAATTATGTTGGCTATGGGGTACAAACAAAGCCAAGGGCATCACATATTGTTTGTTAAACATTCTCCTTCAGGGGGAGTCACAGCTCTCTTGGTGTATGTTGATGACATAATAGTAATAGGACTTGATGCTAAGGAGAAACATATTTTGAGTCAGTGCTTAGCCAAGGAACTGAAAATTAAAGCATTAGGAAGGTTAAAATACTTTCTTGGAATTGAGGTTGCTCATTCTAGGAAAGGTATATTCATCTCCCAACAAAAGTATTTCATGGATCTCCTAAAAGAAATAGGTCATATAGCATGCAAACCAGCAAGTATTCCTATAAATCCCAATATAAAACTTGGACAGGTAGAAGAAGATGTTGCAGTTGACAGAGAAATGTATCAGTGTCTGGTGGGAAGACTTATTTATCTATCCCACACACGGCCGGATATTGCATATGCAGTTAGTGTGATTAGTCAATTCATGCACAGTTCAAAAGAATTTCATTTGCGAGCAACATATCGAGTATTACAGTACCTTAAGGGAATACCAGGAAAAGACATTTTATTTAAGAGAAATGGAGGTGTGGTACTCGAGGCATACACTGATGCGGATTATGCTGGATCACCAGTGGACAAAAGATAAACTACAAGATATTGCACTTTTCTTGGTGGAAATCTGGTGACTTGGAGAAGTAAAAAATATAATGTGATAGCACAATCTAGTGCGGAGGCAGAATTCAGAGCTATGGTTCAAGGTGTGTGTGAGCTACTGTAGTTAAAGATTATTCTTGAAGATCTGAAGATCAAGTGAGATGGTCCGATGAGACTTTATTGTGATAACAAGTCTGCAATCAGCATAGCTCATAATCCGATACAGCATGATCGAACAAAGCATATTGAGGTTGACAGACATTTTATCAAAGAAAAACTAAAGAGTCATTTAATTTGTACACCCTATGTGTCTACACATGGTCAGCTTGCTGATGTACTTACAAAAGAGTTGAGTAGTCCAACATTTCAGACAATTGTATCCAAGCTGAGAATGGAGAATGCATATTCACCAATTTGAGGGGAAGTGTTGGACGGTGGCCTCTGTGGAGGGTGGCCTCTTGGTCTTGTTTCCACGTTTTCATGTTTTTAGTGTAGACATTATTTTTAGTGTTTTATTGTTGCTTATTTTCTGGGCTAGATTAACGTATAACTACCTCTATATATTACCTCTATTGTAAACATTCTGATTGATGAAATAATATACAGTGTTCATATTCATATTCTTCAAATTCTAAGAGACCTTTCACTCATACTACAACAAGAAGATCATAACCTTTCTTAAATTTTCCATGCAGATTAATGCAAAGAGATCGAATCTTTTTTAAATTTTAATATTTAAAATGTGGGACCAATTGACCTACAATTTCTACTATAGTGGTTCACTATCTGCAAGCAATGGGCTAAGGCTTGCAATTGAAAAGGGTAAGTCATTCTCTTAGTGTCTTGAATAATAAAAACACCAGATGAATAAGATTCAAGGTAAATGCTAATTGTCAGTATCCAAACAAACAAATACTAGAAAAGAGAAAGAGAAACGGAAATACGTCAGCTCCTTCCCTTATTATGAATTCTTCTTCTACAAATACACACACAGACGGAAAGAATTCTTAGTCTCTGAGAAAGTGTGAGAAAGTAAGATAATGAAGGAAAATGATGAGAAAGTGAGAGAAACTGAGAAAAGAATTACAACTGTAGTGCTAACAGAATTACAACTGTAGTGCTAACAGAATTACAGCTGTCATAAGCTACCATAACTAACTAATTGCATAAGTAAAGCAGCAGCATAACATACTCTAACACACACACACTATTTCTTAAAGGCTGATTCATTGAGCTAATTGTCAGTGCCCTGGAAGACCAAGAAGGAAAGATATTTTGAAGTGTCCATTTGTAGCCATGGTTTGAGACTATTTTTCTGTAATTTTAAAAGAAATAATATTTGAAGAGAGAGAAAAAAGTACAAGAACAGAGGATATGACCATTTTGTGAACGTACATGTCAATTGAACCAAAACGGAAAGTATCACTCACTATCAGTACAACTAAAGTAGCAATCATGTGATTTTATCGATCACAAAGTTAAACAAAATACTTAGATGGCTAGATTCAACCAGAAGAAATATCATAATATAACAGGGCAATAATATCTCATGCTACCTACCTTAATGTTCCACTATGACGAAGAGAAGACTGCAGGGCACGTCTACAGTTTTGAATCCAGGGGTGAGACAGCAGTGTTTTAGCATCAGGCCTTTGTCTAGCATCCTGACATGTGCAACAAAACAGTATATTAAACAAGTTTTACTCACTAGTTTCATCAGAAATGATTAAAAGTCTGGATCAATACAAGTATTCATCTTGCCTACCCTACAAAACTAGAGTTAGAAAACTACATAAACGATAATGATAGTATCACTTTACTTCAAGTTAGGGAACAAATATACAAATAATATAGTAGCATTCATCAAGCTAAAAACAGATATTCTCAAGATGAACTCCATTTATAAGACGTGGGAAAACACGTCATAATACTCCTGTGCTACTGCTTGTCATTACCCATGATTTTATTTTTTTTCTGTGTAAGAATTGTTCATACCCTTGCTGAAATAATGCTTGTACGTGATTATGTGATAACAGCAAAAATAGAAAAGTCCTTCAGTAAATAACAACAAAGAAAAGAACAACATTTTCACGTGAAGTAATAGAAGTATCTATAGATAGTCAAAATTTCTTCCAAACATGAATCCCTCCCCCCAAGAAATGGCCAAATACATCTAACTTGTTAATCAAGAGGAGATAGAAGTAGTTTTTCATCTGTGTATTTCTGTAATTTTGTCACAAACATTCAAAGAATATCATCCGTCATTTTGAGGATAAACAAATCAATCAATGGTTTGAGGTTATAAGTGTAAAGCAAAAATTAAAATTAAATTAAAATTTCAGATAATGACCTAAACTCCACTATATCTGCTCCTTCCAATCATTACAAAAAAATTCTACCTTGCTTGAGTAATTTTTTTAAATATTTAATTTATACAGACATACACGTGTGAGACCAGATCACAGCTAGTAATTAAGAAAGAAATGCTCGGTACACATGAAGGTGGACCCAGAAAAGGTTAGCAGTAGTTCTGCAAATTTTCCTTTGTGGCAGCCTAATACCATTAGAAATAATAGTGGCAGTAATATTAGTAGCATAAATTCTTGAAAATTAGCATACATGATATGAACAAGAAGTAAGGAACATTATTACTATTCTTTGCCTTTCCCTTCTTTTTCTAATTAGTCAAAAGACCAAGCAGTTTGCAAACAATCCAGTAGTGGGAAAAATTATTTAACAAGGAAATCCAAGCAAACGAAGTGTAATCAAATATGGTAAAGCCAGTGCTCTCCTTAACTGTTTTAAAATCAATCATCAATGAATAACCTAACACAAACTTTATGCTACAAAATACTAAAGGACAAATACCATCCCTCAACTTTTTTTATTTGTCTTATATGAAGACCAATACAGAAAAAAAAAATATCCTAAAACAGACGGGGATAATTCAGTAATGTCAGGAGGTGGGTAGGGACAGGCACAGGGAGCAAGAGAGAGGGAAAGAATGCTCAAAGAGAAGTGACACACAACCAGCATAGCATCCATGTTAACACACCATATGCATTAAGAAACATTTTCCAACCGATGAGTTAAGATCCAGTTTACCTTCTTAAAGCATTGGTGCAGAAAATCAGTAATGTCAGGTGACAGGCTATCAGGAATTGGAGGATGCTCATCCTGAGAGAAAAGTCAGGGGATAAAGAGAAAGTTTCTTTTCACTATATAGAATACAAATTAAATTATAATTGTGTAATTGAGCATTTCAAGAACACAAGATAACCTAAAATGCTCCGATTCATGCAATACCAACTCTTTAGTTATACAATCAAGTGAAGATGCAGTTATCTAGCCAAATGCTATAAGAAACCCAGGTCCAAGGACCCTTGATATATTGAAGAAACAATAAATTATTACACATAAGCAAACCTGGACAATACGGAAAAGAGCTGGCATAGGCTGCAAATCATAATAAGGAGGTACACATGTAAGAAGTTCAATAACCGTACAGCCAACACTCCAAATGTCAGAGGCGGCGCAAACCCCAGACATTTCTATAACCTGAAAAATTTAAAGCAAAAATATCAGTGAGCTCCCTTAATCAATCCCAATACATCATATTAGAAGCCACTTCTATAATCCAAAATCCACTTTATTAGTTTCACTAAAGTGTCAACAAGGTGCTCAGCAACAAATAAACAACTTTTTTTCTTATTAAATAAAATACATTATAAGAATGCGAGGACAGTACATCTGGGGAGAGGATGAGAGATCCTCCTAAAAAAATGCAGAGTAAAAAGCAAGCCAAAGTGGCTCAAAAATGCAACAAAGCAGTCCAATCTCTTTGCATAACATTCTGGTGTTAGAAGATGATTTAAACAAGGCAACGATCAAAAGCTCTAAACAAATGATTTAGCAGAATAATATCACACAATTAATACCTCTGGGGCCATCCAGTATGGTGTTCCAACAACTGAATGAGTATTAACATCAGCCTCTGTTAATTTTGTTGCAACACCAAAATCAGCAAGTTTGACAAGACCCTGGAAGCAGAAGTTAAGAAGTAATTCGTGAGAATTAATGCAAATTTTCAAAGATCTAGACCAAGAACAACAACAACAACAACCAAAGTTTTTTCCCACTAGGTGGGGTCGGCTACATGGAAAAATATGACAGGATCAAGGGCGATGTGAAAGAAAACTCAGAGTGACACTGAAATACAAATATAAAGTAGACCATGGAAAAATTCCATCAATGTTTTCTCTTTTTCTCTGTTGTTTTATTTTCCCCTTTTTGGCTAAGGAGGATGCCTTATCCTCCATATTCCAAATACTTTTCTTCTCTTCGTCTTAATGAATTTCCTTTTTTATTAAAAAATACATACTCAAGTTTCTGAATTAAATGCAAAATAGCTAGTAGTCATAACAATGCTCCAAACAAATAGGCAAGATATGGACTCCCTCCTCTTGTCTTCTAATTTCCACTGCTTTATTTTGTAACTAAAATGGTTAAGTTCAAAATTGACCCACTCCTTAAATATTGAATTGCTTGACACGGCAGTTTAGCTAACTAAACCAGCAGCCAAAGTAAAATAATTAACTGTTCCTAATTTAACTATAAAGGGTAAAAATATCAACACAAACAAAATTCAGCAGAGTAAAGAAGAATGAAAAAAACAACACTTCAAAAAGCAAAAATGAATGCAGTAGATCATGAAACAGAAAAGCAATGATGATGCAAAATATACTTTTTTCATAGAAAGATGCAAAAATTTTTTAAATAAAAGAAGAAATTTTATTAGAGAAAGAAAGAGATAGGAGTACAAAAGGTTGGAGGATAAGAAATCCTCAACAAAGACAATACAAAAAGGAGAAAAAACAGATACAAAGAAAGGAAACTCTTAAAAATAAGTCAGTGTAGGAAAGCTGTCCAGTCTCTTTGCATATCCAAAATAATCATACCCTTAACACCAAAGAGAAACCATGCAAATGATTCTATCCAAAGAACCACACTTTGGTGCTCAACATGGGTAAACATTGATTTTAGATTACTAAGAACAACCATCTATATCCTGACGCAATGAATTAAGTCCAAATAAAAGCAGGTATTATATGATAAGAAAATCCACCTGTATACGGATAGTTTAGATAACATAGTGATGCAATCAATTTGCATATACACAGCCAGAAGAATTGCCAAAACACAAAGCCTAGTATATAATAAGAACAAAAAAAATAGGCGATGGCTTGCCTCTTTAGTTGTCAATATGTTCGCACCCTTAATATCCCTGTGAATAACACCCTGTTCATGTAGATAAACCAAGCCTTCCAACACCTATCTCATCATATGATACATTTAGTATAAAATCCAAAAATAACTAAATCCTGGAAAAACCTCAATGAACAGTCATACACCTACAAACCTGGGCAATATAAACAGCAACCAATGATTCTGGAAAAGGTCCAAATTTATTTGGCTTGATAATATTTGCAAGTGAACCATTTTCCACATACCTATGAAGTTGCAAACAACATGTCGCAAAATCCATTAACTCCTCTAAATACCCTTCAAATGATGCTATGATTAAATATTCATACATTGTGAAATAGAGTTGAGCTCACTTACTCAAGAATTATGTGCAGGTGACTCTTTGTCTTTAAGGATCCAAGATACTTTACAATGTTTTTGTGGTTCAAATTCTGTAAAATAATAATCATTTCCCAAACATGGCATCATATAATCAGTATATATACTCATTCCATAGGTGCTCAGAATCCCAAGTTTTAGAATAGTTCCCAAGATTAAGCTCAGAATTCTATTCATCATTATAGCATCAGCAAACATAGACAGGTAGTATCAGTTTTAAAAAAAAAATGAAAAATTGAAAATAGAATTCATTAAGAGAAAATAGACAAGTAATAAAAAGGAGAATAAGAAATCCTCTAGGAAACCAAAAAAGAGGAGGAAAAAAAAACAATGGGAAAAAGGTACATTAGCTCAAGAGAGCTCTCCAATCCCTCGGTAAATCTGTAAGAGAAACTCTGCTACACAAAAACCATGTGCTCTCATCCACATGGATACCAAATAAAATACCAGTTTAATTCCCTAAATCACCAATATGAGAAATGGGTAGCCTGCATGATACTTTATTACTTATTAGTGTACCACTACTTTTTATTCTACAGTCATCTACACACAAAGTTCTTGTCTTTGTTCATGTTCAAGAACATGTATGGGGCATGTATAATAATTTAAATCATGTATATCATCAATTAATAGCTAATCCCAACTCAAACAAATAGAATATGTTCCATTTGGTCAAATCCAAATCTATCAGTTTACAAGTATATTTTAATGCAAGAAAGCTGTAGCATGTCATTCAATATCATTGCCTAAAGCTTTCATGCACAACATATACATGGGAGAACTGGAGCAGATAATACCATGACAACTATTGAGCAAAAGAAAAATTCAATAGATAATGTAGTGCAGATACAACATTGAGAAAAAGAAGTACCTTTAACAAATCAATCTCTTGCTGAAAACATTGAAGCATCCATCAAATGACAGAATAGTCACAGGTAAAACAGCACCCAAATTAGTGAATAGAGATAATAGATTATTAAAGCAAAGCAACAATATGAAGACATAAGAGCTTGAAAAAAACGGTATTGAGTTTGCTAGTTGCTTTCTCTGTTACACAATATATGTTGGGAATTCAAGTGTTCATGAAGAAATCCCACATCGAAAAGAAATGGACTAAGTGAGGGCCATACAAGTGGAATGACCCATGGACTAAATGCTGTGTGTCCCCTAGGTCCTTGGACCAATTTTTGTTGACTAGCTTTAGTGATTTTGGCAGAAGTAAAGAGGCTAAATTTTTATGGCAATGTACAATCTATGCTACTATTTGGTGCATCTGGTTGGAGCTTAATGCTCATATTTTTTAAGACGTTTCATTGCCTCAGCAGCTTTGGAATAAGATTACGCAATTGGCTTCTATTTGGAGTCAAGCACATAGTCCTCTTAAGGGGGTTTTCTTAACAAATATGCAGAGGGGCTGGGCAGCTTTGCTCCACTGATGCTTTCTCTTTTTCTCTGTTGCTTATTATTCCCCCTTTTCGCTAAGGAGGATCCCTTATCGGCTTATCCTCCATATTCCTTGTATTTTTCTTCTCTTCATTTCAACTAATCTCTTCTTTTGTCAAAAATAATAATAATAATAATAATAATAGTGGTAAAAAGGTAAAGCTAATCTGGAGTTTTTTCGACAATGGTTGAGGAACTGAAGAAAGAAAATGACTGTAACAAGATGAACTAGTCAATATTTGTTATAACTTTGTGCTATTATGATGTATGCAGAACTCCAAATGCCTCTTAATCAAAATGCCAAAAGAACTAATAGAGTCTGACAAGAAGCACTATTTACAGCCCCCACAGAGTAACCCCCAAGCAATAAAATCCTATTAATGCTAAGCAAACAAGGAATAATCTTTTCTTCTTTTTCATGGGGCGGTGGTTAGAATAAAATCTCTAACTTTCAAAATTAATAATCCCCAAAGCCCAAACTAAAACCTTACTCTTACTCAATAGAGCAACCCTAACCCCCACATAAAACCCTAAAAAAAAAGTCTTCCTTGTCCGTCACCAGCTCTCTAAGTCATCAGTTTTCCACAGTAATGTCAACAGATTAACAGAAATCAACTCCAAGAACTAATCATAGTTTGGCTTTGGCATGCCCTAAAATTTTAGAGTCATCAAATTTCATACAATTTGCATATATAAACAGTTAAACACCCTGGTAATCCCATTTTAATCCCTACTGCCAGACAATTTTCTTCAAAATAAAAACTAAGGAAAGAGAAAATAAAGACCAAACTCTCTCTACCTGCCACCCCCACCCCAGAACCCCAGGAGTTTCACTCTCATTTTCAGTTAGGACCAAAATCAACTCCACCCTTAAGATACCATTGAGACATAAGTCTCTAACCTTTCCAATTTATAATTAATAGCTAATATAAAATTATCAAAAAAAAATGATATTAAGACACATTTTATACCATGATGATGTTGAGATCCTCCTGAGCAATATTCTCCAAAGAAACTTGTTTAATTGCAACAAAGTCTCCATTCTCCAGGTCCAAACCTTTGTAAACTCGACCATAAGCTCCTTTCCCAATCTCATCTCCCAGCATCTGCTCCAAATCTCACATGCAAACAAAATAATCAGCCATTCAAAAATCAAGCTATTTAATGACTTAATCCCATATACAATTTCAAAATAGAAACAAGACAAGATAAACCAAAAAAATGCAAATGAAATTCAACAATTGCAGCATGTAATACTTTTGAATGCAGTCCCTACTACTTGTGCACAAACACTAAAAAATTTAACCAAAAAGATCAAGCAACAATCAGAAAAATTAAAAGCATTTAACAGCCCATCCCTCGATGAAAACATTAGCAACTGCCACCATCCAATTCAGCAGTGTCATCCCTCACTTTTGGATCATGTCACAACTATCTTCAACACTGCCATATCAGCATTGTTTTGACCTCATTATTGTAACCACCACCACTATTTCATTTCACTGGCTACCACCGTTCCACATTACACCCACACCCTAACACCACCACAGCCCAATGGTGCTATCAGCTACCCTACCATCAGCTTGTGATCACTAATCTTACAATTCACACAGCCACCGTAATTTCAAGTTTCAACTACTATAGTGCCCTTTACTACAACCATTTCATTATGCATCTTGTCATACTAATAAAGTAAAAAATCACCCAAGTTTCTTTATTTCATCCAGACACATATTTTATACAACGATAACACAATTCTAAAGCTTCCACTAATTGATTTGTCTGTCCTACACTAACTTAAGAGTCTAAAGTTTCTGTCTTTTGGATAATTTAGCAATCTGGGCTTCACAAGAAAAACCATGGTATAAAATTCTTAACATTTACAGCAGCATTTGTCCCATTTCCAAAACAGAGCATACAAAACGTTGAGATGGATCAAGAATTCAAAGTGAAGGGGAAAATGGCGTACATATTTATTGTCGAGAGTCTTCGATTTGGTGAACGCAGACGACGTCGTCTGGCGCGACATGTCTGCGAGAGTGGAGGAACTTGCGATCCGAGAAACCCTAGAAAGAGAAAAGGGCCATGGGAATTGGGAATTTGGAGTTGAAGGATTCCGGTGGCGGAGAAAGGGAGGCTCCGATTGGTGAGAGTTTGGATAAATTAATTAATTAATAATGAGATATAAATAAATAAATAAAAAAAAAGAAAAAGGGAAAAAAGGAAATGTTTGTTAAAAGAAGAAGAAGAAAGAAAGAAGGAAAGAGTAAGTGTGTCCAGCTCAGAGCATAATGGATGCTTTCTTGTCAACAATGGTCAAAATGGAATGTCCTGGCCAGCTAGCTGGCACCTTACTGGGTTTGAAATGAATCCTTGTGAATGTCAGGGATCTGCTTCATTCCTCAAAAGTCTTTATTTTTCAAGTTAAAGAAATTAGAAGAACTAAGAAATTATTATTATTGTATATAGTGTACAATTATTTCCATGTTTAATTTTCATAATGTAAAAGATTGAAAATTAATATCATTCAATTAAGGAAAGCATTTGCTTTTTCTCTTCGTATATTTATAAAAGTTTTTTACATTTGTAATCTCAATCCTTAGTTTTTTATCTGGTGGCACTAAAAATATAGTGTTATCGGTGGCTCTCATTTTTTTTTAAGTATTCTGTTTTTAATTTGTGTAAGTAATTATCTAGTCTCTTTAAATGATAATTTATTCTTTTTATTTCTTTATCATTTTGTTTTAAACTTATTCGCTTTGTTCTGATATAGTAATCTAGTTATTCTCTTAAATCTTGTAAATTACTTATTATTCGTTGAATTTCTATTTCGTTTTCAAATATTTTTAGAAAATGTTGACTATTCAAAATTAATTGCTTTTCTTTCTTATTCATTCTTATTTTGTAAAATCTTGGACTGATATCAAAATTGGCTCAGTATTTTAATTCTTTAAAATTTCTATTTTCCTGTTTCCTATTATTCATATATTTTGTTTTAAATATTGAGTTGAATCTTTTACATGTATTGCTAATTTATTAATATCATTTTATTCATTAGTATTTTTTGATTCATTAAATCTTATTGATTTAGGTATTCTTTTTCTTTATATTCTAATAATTCTGGTTTATTTATACTAGTTCATATTTCTGTTATTTTTTTTTTATAATAGATTCTTCCTATATCAGTAAATAAGTATGGAATATTCATTTTATTATTATTTTTAAAAGTAATACTATGATGTAAATTTGTTAATGCATAACTAACACAATAAGTAATAAAAAAGATTTTATCTCCTGGTCTCATTAAATTTTTTCGTAAAAATTTATGTTCTAAGGTTAATGATTGTTCAATTCTTTGAGTACTTAAAGGTATCCTAATATTTGGTCTTACTTCAAATTTTTATTTTTTATATGCTAGATTTTCTTCTATTACACCTAATATTTTATCTTTTACATATGTAATTCTATCATCTTTTAAAATTAATTTTACGGGTGAATTTATTTCTTCTTGAAAATTTGATTTAATTAATACTTGCACAATACCTATATGAATGTATCCAATTTTTATTTTGTCTTCTTCGTTTTTTATATTTCTTTTTAGATCCATAAGCTTCTTTTTATTAAGTAATTGTATACGTGTATTTCCTTGTATATGTGATATATCCATAGTTGTTTCACTACTCAATTTTTATAGTATATAATATTATTTTGTTGATGAATTTTTTTTAGTATTCCACTTAATCTTTCTTTTCCTTTCATATTTGTATTTTTGGCTAAGTATAATTCTTCTTTTTATATTTTCTTAAATAAAGATCTATTTATTAGTATATTTCCTTCATAATTTCCTTATTCTTCAGTAATTTGTAATTGTTCTACATCCTTTACCTTTTCTATTTCTATTTATATTTCTTTGGTTAAATATGCATTTATAGTATGTATATTTAAGTTGATTCTTTGAAGTCTTACTTTTCTGTTTTCTAATGTCATAATTAATTCTTCTAATTTTATTTCATGTGGTTTTACCGCTTCAAAAAAATTTATACTTAATAAAATTCTTTCATCAGAGTTTTCATTAACATATAATTCAATCTGAATTTCCATATTTGGATTAAAATAAATTTCAATTCTTGTTTTATATTTAAAATATTTTTCTGTTCGTTTGTATGTTACAATAGTTCTTGAGGGTCCTTCAATAATATTACTTATTAAGTTTTTACTTACGTAACTTAAACATGATCCAGTGTCAATAAGTATAGGCATGGTAATTCCATTGACTAATTAATAATAATGTATTTTATTCATTTTATAATCTCATTGAGCTTCGATTTGCTTAATTAAGTCGATTTTATCACATTTTGTTTTTAATTGGATCATTGAATAAATTATTGCTTGAATTATTATTAATTTGGGTGATTGCATTCTTAAGTAAAGTTGCCACAATTTGAGTTGCAATTATCTGATTAATGTGATTTTGGTCTTATTGAAAAGTTAAGATAATTCTCTAATAATTATTCACTTGATAGAAAAGAGTCACATTGATAGCAATATATTTCATTCATCATATAATCTTCTCATTTGGTTTTTTCAATAAACTGACTATAATTTGAGTTACAAATATTTGATGGATGTGATTTTGGTCTTGTTTTAAAATTAAGATAAATTTCTACACTTTCATGAAGACCTCAAGACTAAGAACACATGTTTGGATAACTCAAATTGGAGTTGAAGCAAAATCTAGAGTTTTGAACCTGACAGCTTGACTTCTATGCACTCATTAGGCTATATCTCGAGCTATAGGAGTTCAACAATTTTAAAATTTTGACAGTGGAAGGTTAAGACTCATATCTACAACTTTCATGAAGAACACAAAATTCAGTTCGGATTCCTTGAAGGTGATATTGGGCTTGGAAGTCAGAATAGAGGAGCTGAAGTTGGGTCTGACCCATGAGCAGTAATTGGGTCATATATCAGGCTGTAGGTGGTAGATTTGGATAAACTTGGTGTCTATGAAAAGTTAATACAATTTCCTAAAGCTTTCATGAAGACCACTTGGCCAGCAAATGACGCATGCCATGAGTTCAGAAGTGAAATATTTCAGAGATAAGAATTCACTCATTCATCATCATCAAACAACTATTTTAGTATTTTGTTCTCATCATCCATCAACTCCTTTGGCATTTTATGTTCCTCTAACTCTATAAAAGGAGGCAAGGGCTAATCATTTTATGGTGTTAGCTTAGAGTTTACTTTCATGCTTGTATGTTAATTGTTTAATTTGTGTAGTTTTCTATTATTCTTAATTGAAGTTATGTTCATCATCTTCTTCTTCTTTCTTTCTTTCTTCTTAATTCATGAGTAACTAATTTTCATTTTACTTGGATGAAAAGGTGAAACTCTTGGTAATATGTTGAGGTTAGATTAATTTCGTTCTTATATCTAAATGATATATTTTTAAGTGATCTTTATATGTGTTGTATGTTATTTTCGATCAATTTAGAAACTCTTTTTGTATAATAAAGATCTTGATTCATTGTAGATAAGACATTGGCACAGTGGATGCTTAAAATCATTTACAAGTATTGATAGATAATTAATGGAACCATAATATGATTACATATATAATCTTAATTGAACTTTGAATACTAACTCTTTCTATTGAAACCTTCATTATGTATGATTTCAATTGAGTTATAAAAAGAAATAATTTTGTCTTTAATTTATTACGAAGAGTGGATCTCCTAACCCAAGTGAATCATTTTCATCTGTAAACAACTTTTATCACCTTGATTCATTGTAGATAAGACGTTGGCACAGTGGATACTTGAGATCATTTACAAGTATTGATAGATAATTAATGGAACCATAATATGATTACATATATAATCTTAATTGAACTTTGAATGCTAACTCTTTCTAATGAAACCTTCATTATGTATGATTTCAATTGAGTTATAAAAAGAAATAATTTTGTCTTTAATTTATTACGAAGAGTGGATCTCCTAACCCAAGTGAATCATTTTCATCTGTAAACAACTTTTATCACCTTTAGTATTGTGACAAATCTGCTCCTTATCTCAAATAATTTTTCTTCATCAATTTCCTGTGAATCAACCTCGGACTCCCGAGAATATACTACTTGAAACAACCTGCACTTGAGTTTGAAACTTTTAATTATCTCATCACTAATCCTAGTATATGATATTGACAGTAATTATTTTGTAGAAGTTGAATAAACATACCTGATTTATATATCAAAATTTCTACTGACTTTTTCGTTTTTCTCTTATGTGTTGCTCTTTTGGGTTTTTGCCCATTGCTGCTTCCATTCTATGCTTTTGATGTGGTTATGATTTATGTGAAAAAGTGTGTAGAGAATAAACTAAAACTGAATTATTTATTGATAGTAAATGCTCATAAGTACAAGGGTAACTGCGCACACTCTCAAGTTCCCAATTAGATCCTAAAAAGAACTAGCACAGTTTTCCTGAGGAAAACTTTTCTCTCAACTAAGAATTCGGAATAAAAATTCTAAATCTACCTTGCCTCAGCATAAAAGGACTTATCTATACACGAGAGTTTAGAAGCTTAATTTATAAAAATATCCTTATAAACGTAAGTGCTTACATCAAAAACTTAATAATTTACATAGTGACGTAAGGGCTTACATCATTCTTCTATAATTGCTTCATTTGATAGCTCTTCATCTTTTACTTTGTCGATGTCGGTGTCGCCATTCCTTTATCCTCTGCACATCTTTCACATGTGTGGTTCTTACTTATTTTAATCATTGCACATAGGCTGTTGAGTACAGCTAGCCTATATTCCATCTGTAGACCTTGGAGTGCGTAGAAAGGAAATTTGAATCCCGTCAGTACATTCATGTCCTTTTCTTTGATTACTCTTCCATTTGTTTTGCTTAGAAGCAAAGTATTTGGGCCTTTTATATGGTGTTTCGATAAATGATTCCTGACCGATACTCTGACACTGGGAGTAAATACTTGCTAGCTGCTTTATCAAAATATGAGTGATTTGATCTTCTTCATAGACAACTCCATGTGGTTCATCTTTTAGTGAAAAATTATTATTACTTACACCAATAAAAACAAGGTGCTTGGCAGGCTGCTTTGTTTTGAAGTCTGGATAGGCTGAGCAAAATTTCAGAAAGATGCTTCGTTCCTTTGCTATATTATTTTTGAACAACTGAATTGCTTCTTTAAAATTGTAAGGAAACATATTAAATTCTTCTAGGTTCAAACTTAAGTATAAATAATCAATAAGTCTAAATTGAAACATACTGAAAGTTAGTATTGATGGTGCTCCAGGGAGAAGGATTGCTTCGATTCCAAAAAGCTTCTAATCAACCATATAAAAACAATTGACCTTTTCTTTGTCACTCCAATTAATAAGTCTTTTGAAATTTTCCCAAAAATGTTCTTCTGAGAATCGAACTTGTAAGCCATGATCCTTTCTTGAAGTAATTTGAAAATTATATAGAGAAGAAGGAATTCTTCCTAGTATTTTGAGTGTTGATTGTGTCACCGGTGGATTCTTTGTTGTTTTTGAAAAAGTTCTTGGTCTGAGATAGATTTATTTCCCTTTATTTGAATATTCCTTAAGTGCTTGTTCGGCTTCAGCTTTTGTAGAATATGATTTGTGTATTACTCCAAAAATCTTTTGCCAATGTAGTGCTGCTTTATACCAATCATCATAAATTCCTCAAAATGGTATGTTAAAGACAACATACCATGTTTTGACTTTCTTTTCTTCTTGTTGAAGTGCTTCTTCAAGAAATCATTCTATTTTAAGTTAGAGGTTAAGAACTTTGATATCTGCTTCAAGAAGTTCTAATTCCTTCAGCTTATGTTCTTTCAATGCTTTCTTCAATTCCTGCTACTTCTTGATTAATTATGTCGTTCCTCGCTCCATTCTCTGGATAATATATATGTGAGAACATTCTTTTCACCTTTAATATGTGAATTTGAGTAATTGTATTCGGCTAGCTTTATTTGCCATCTAATTAATCTTCTTTGCTTGTAGGTTATTTTGTGATTAATATTTTTAAAACCTGCAATGTAACACCTTAATTTTTGGTTAATTACGTTTTTGCCCTAATTGTACTGTTTTCTATTTTCTGTGTGTTATAAAATTAATTTGATTGTTTCAGAATCGTATTTGATTATTTTGTGTGATTTACTCGAGTCAAGAAAATAATAATTTTAATTTGGGAAAAATCTTGTTTGATTATTTGGGTAGCGATCTTACTAAACCCAATTAAATATATATATATATCAATCATTTAATTTTTAGGATTTTTCTGTGTAATAAAAACATTTATCATGCAGAAAAGTCCGTGAGACCCACGTTTGGCTTGTGGAACTCACATTTGTTTTGTGGGACCCACGTTTAGTTTGTGGAACCCATTTTTATTTTGTGGGACCCACGTTGGGTTTATGGGACCCACTTTTGTTTTGTGGGACCCACGTTTGGGTTTGTGGGATCCACTTTTAGGAAAAATTTACCAACATAAATGGCTTGTAAAATTCTAAACTAAAAGGCTGAAAATCCATAAAAATAGTTAGATTTAGTAGATTAGTTAGTTTAAAATATAACTTAATGGAATAATTAGTCAAAAACTTAATTAAGTTAATCTAAAGGGTTTGAGTGGTAATTAAATGGAATAAAACCTAATTAGTTTTTATCAAATTTTAGTTAGACAATGTATTAGTATAATTAAGTAGAAGATTAAAGATTCTAAGTAAATTAATGATTAACTAAAATACAAAGGAATCTAACTAACTTTTAATTAAACCATTAGGAGGACTTAAGCATAAATAACATATTAAAAATCAATCAAATTTTGATTAGAATTCCTATAGCTATTTTTGGATTTATGCATGCATTATGCATTCAATTATGCACTCAAATGCAATCATGGAGATCTAGATGCTTAATCATCCACCATCCAAATCATCTAAGGCAATTATGTTAGCAAAATTGTCAAAAAAAGAGGGCTGCATTTGTCTTGGAAGTCTAAGGCCATGCATTTTGGGGGGGGGGGACAATTATTCACTTTATCATCTTCATTTCAATCATTCTAAACTTTCATTCATTTCTCTCCCACCCAAAGAACCCAAAGAAAACTTCTAAGTCTTCATTTCCCACACCATTCGGCCAAACACTCTTCTAACACTTCTATCCATCAAAAATTTCATCCAACACAATTTTCTAAACCTAAATCATATTTTAAGAACATCTCTAGTTGTGAGTTTTTGCTAAATCATTCATTTGGAGCTTGGAAAATCACTTTGAAGTTTCTTTTCTATAAGGTGAAAATTCTTCTTTCTTGTTTCTAATTTGATTTTTGATGTTCTAAGCCATGATTGATCCATGGTTTATCTTTTTCATCCATAGTTTATGACTTTATAATTTGTTTAAGCTTGTTAGGATTTTTGTTGAAGCTACACAAAATTTTAAGGAGGAGTCAAGGAGATCTTATCTTCCTTATAGGTAAAGAGGATATTTAATCTCATCAATCATGTGTGGTGGTGAGAAAATGGATGTATTTATAGTGAAGAATCCATAAGGATTCATTCACTTAGTTGTTTGTTGTCTTCTCTATTTGTGATTGTTTATGTGTGCATGTTATTTGCTTTTCTATTTGTGATTTATTATGCATACAAGCATGTTTATAGCTTTGATATTTGGTATGTGTTTTATTATTGTTTTAATATATGATATGTGTTCATAAATATATGTATATACTCATTGATCTATAATAATTATTGTTGGATGTGCAAATATGTTGAGATTTGCAAAAGTGTTCCAAAGAACACAAGATGAAGAGCTTATGGTTTTTACTATGAAAATAGAACAAATATGTTCTCAACCATTTTCTAAAAGGATAACCTAATTGATCTACTTAAGTTAAAGGATTTTTCAATGATTTAATGGATGAAAAATAATTTTAAACATGGTTTGTATAAAAATGGTGATTTTCGGCCAAAATATATTTTTAATGTTTAATTGATCTAAAATTTATTTTCTAAGTGTAAACTAGTTTATTAACCTAAAACGAATTCAATTACGATGGATTTTCAAGAGTCAAATAAGTAAATGAATTTTTACTAGAAGTCTAGTATGGTAAAGAAAAAATTTTAACACTTGAAAAATACTTATCTTTGAGTTTTTAAAGTATGTTAGCAATTTTCAAAGTGTATTTTATGGTTATAATTAAATAAAGGAAGTTTTAAAAAGAAAAACGTAAAAATATCATTTAGTGATTTTCTAAATTAAGTCTTTGTCAAAATTGATTAAAAATGAGTAAGTATTGAAGAACGTTTCAAAATGGTATTTAAAAAACAAAGAAATATTTTACGTAGTTGAAGAATAAAAATAGCAGTAGAATAATTTATTAAATTTGAATTTTTGAGAAAAATGTCAGAAATCATTACTTAGGGTAATTTTTGTAAGATAAATGAAAAATAATGTCTAAATAATATTTTTAGTTTTAGAAAGATTCAAAATTTAATTTGAAACATCAAGAAATATTTTATACAGTGAAAAATAGTAGAAATAGCTTACGTGTATTTAAAATGATGATTTTTAAACTACGTGATTGAGAAAATAATTTAAAAATGTTACGCGATTGAAAAACGTTAAAAAATATTTACGCGACTTATGAAAATAGTAAGTTTTTTTTTACTGTCGGGCCAAAGTGGTGGACCCAGACATGTTGGGAAATAGTACTATCAAGTGGAGACATACTATTTTTGGAATTATTGATACTAAGGGTATTTTTGTAATTATGGTGGCAATGATGATATTTATGTAATTATGATTCATGGTGATGCTGAGGGTATTTTTGTAATTATGGATCATTACATACATAAAGTGGTATGTCAATTTGGTTGAAATTGACAATTGACTGTCGAGATTAATTACACAGTGTTGCGGGTATGATAGGCGTAGTGTGTTCATGAGGAGAACTTGGAGGCGTTAGTGTACAATAAATTCTATATGTGGACAGTTGGTAGCTCTTCGGGCCATTTGCAGAACTAATAACACACATTAGCGATCTCGACAAATACTATTCTTAATCAAGATCCATTGGGGTATGCAGTGCTTATACGTGTCGGTTGTGACACGACGTATTTGATGTGTATCATTCACACGATATATTTGATTGTGTGTTGTTTACACGATGTATTTATTTGTGTACCATTCACATGACGTATTTGTTGTGTCTTTGTTACGACGTATTGGACCGTGTAAATGAGTTGGTTGAGGCAACTGATATGCGGACATGTCTCTGGGATCATTCTCTACGATGTTTGTGTTTAGGCTACATGGAATAAGAGCAGTCGAGTACATAGCATATTTAATCTGCATCATTTGTGTGAATAGTTATAATTTGATTTATGATATTTTGCATGTGTGATAATGTGAATAGTTATAATTTGATTTATGATATTTTGCATGTGTGATAATGAATAGTTATAATTGATTTTATATTTGCATGTGTGATAATATATTTATATTAAGCTGTTATATTTGTTTGTATTGTCGTTTTCTTACGGCTATCTTTGGTGATGATGTAGATTGTCTCACCTCTTTGTATATATTTTATGTATTATTATTTATGTTCCATAAAGTCGTTGAGGAAGTAGAAGAGGAACAACTGTTGGATTGTCAATACAACAAAGAGCAGCAACTGAGTGATCAATTCGAGGAAGGCGAACCTCGAGATCATCCATATCATATGGATTGATTGCAACGTGGTATGATGTTACCAGAGTATTTTTGTCTTTCGATAATCTTCCCAAGGAGGATTCTTTGGAGGATTAGAACTTTTAGTGTTATCTTGAAATTTGGTTTATGGTTTCTTAAACCGAGACAGTTTACTATTTTTAATTAACTAGTTTGTAATATGTAAATTATTTGTACATATTAAAAATAAAATCATATGTATAATTATGGTGTGTATATAATAGTTTGTTTTATTTTATGTCTTTATTTATTTTATTTTATAATATAATGTGTTTTTTTAAAAAAATATTTTTATAACCTATATTATTATATATTACGAAATAATTTATAGCTTGGGTAAATGTTTTATTATTATTGTTCGGAAATGTGACATCCCCAGTAGGGTGTTGCATGCAACATAAGTAGAATCTGTTCTAACAATAAATTCTTTATCAAGCACATAAATTCGATGTTTTTCTAACATTTGAATTAGCGCCAATGTTTCCTTCTCGTGAGTTGGAAAATTAATTTCGCTGTCTGAAAAAGTTTCAGACATGTATCGACAAAGTAATTCTTTCTTTTGTTCAGGGGGTTTTGCTTTCATAACATCACCCCAATAATTATTTGATGTGTCAGTCTCGATAATAATTAAGTCATCATCTGAGGGATAATATAATTCAAGAAGATCCTAACATAAATACTTTAATTTAGTAATAATTGCTTCGTTATCATTCGTCCAGGACCAAAGAGCATCTTTTTTTTAGCTTTTGCTGGAGTATTTTCTTTTCTGCAGCAAGATTCTTTATAAAACCTTCATTGGAAATATAAGTTAGTAATCCAAGAAATCGTTGCAATTCCTTCTTATCTTTTAATTTTGTTGGAAAATTTTGAAGTTTTTCTAGTACATGTTTTTGTATTATAATTTTTCCCTTTTCAATTTCTAATCCAAGATAAGTAATTTTGTTTTGAGCTAAAACAGTCTTTTTCTTACTTAATACTACTTCATGTTCGAAACATTTTTTAAGTACTAATTCAATTTTTTCAAAATGATCATTTAGATTTTTATTAGTAAAAATAAGAATATCATCAATATAAATAAGACAAAAAAATTTAAATTTTCTAAGTATTGAATCAATTCTTTGCTAAAAAATGCCTGGTGATTGCTTTAGTCCCATTGAAAGTACATTTTATTCATACTATTCTTGAGGGCAACTAAATGTTGTTAAAGCTTTAGATCCCTCTATAAGCTTAATCTGATAAAAACCTGATTTATAGTCAAAAGTACTTAACCAATTCATATTTCTAACTTGTTCAATAATTAGATCATTTCTTGGAAGATAATATGCATCACCTTCTATTGCATCATTCATTTGTTTATAATTAATTACCATTCATCTTTTTTCTCTTTTTATCTCATTATGATTTTCAACATAGAATGCTGGCAATGAATGTTTACTTTTAGAAGGTCTAATTAATCCATTGTCTTCCATTTCTTTTATATCTTTAGCAAATTCATCTCTATCTTGCTTTGTATAAATTATAGGTTTACATTTTATTTCTTTCGTCGAATCTTTTAATTTTAATTCAATTAATTCTTTATTTTTATTATTAATATTTGAATCTAGAGGATTTTCACTGCATGTTTTATTAAGAAGTTCTTCAATATGGGCTGGAAATTTTCTTCCTGGTTCCAAATTAATTAGTACATGACTAATTTTTCGGCAAATAACCTCAATTAGCTTATCATGTTTCAGCTTGCTAAACTCTGATTACTTTTTTTAGTAGATACAGTCAGAAAAATGGATAATTGGAACATCAATTATTTATTTTAGCTGCTTTCCTTGAATGTAAGGGGTTTTAAGTGATATATATTCTAAATATTGATAAAAAGATGAGTATAAACGTAGGAAATTATTTCCTAATATCATATTTAAACTTGTTTCTTGTTGATATATGGTAGGGACAATAAATAGTTTTGATTGAATATTTAGGGTAATTCTTTTTGCTACCAAATATAAAGGATGTATTAATCCATCCACTATTTGTATTTTCAATGGTTTTTCTAATTTTTTCCATTTATCAAACAAGGCTTTTATTGCTAAACAAATACTTGCACCATTTTCAATATAGGCTCCAGTTTCTTTATTAATTTTTTCAATAATTATTTTTATATATGTACTATTCGGATTCTGTTTCTTCTGAAGATAATTCATCTTCTGAGTATTCATATGTACTATTTTCAGTATTACTTAATTATTCTTCCAAAGATTCTAAGTTATATATTTTATATACTTGTTTTATTAGTTTAGATTTTTCTTTATACTCTTTTTCTTGTCGTTGAGGACACTTATTTGCGTAATGTCCTTTTACATTCCAACAGACACATTTCTTTTTTTCTTTTGGGCAATATTTTCTTGGTGTATTTCTCTTTCTTTTAAAATATTTTCTTTTAATATTCTAATAAGCTCTTTTCTTAAGATAAGTTTTTTTTAGTTTTGGTTTTCTTTTATAATATCTTCTTTTCTTGAATGATTTATTTCAACCATAATTTCCTGGGTTTTCTATTTCAGGTAAATCACAACAAATAACATTTCGTCCTCTATTTAATTGCCTAATAGCTTCCCTTTATATACATTGTTCTCTTAATTCATTATAAAGTATCTGTATAACTCCTCCTAAAATATTTGTTGTTTCTTTCTGGTGGATTTGTCAAATAGTTCTTATTTTTGTATTAAGTGGATATGGAAGTTTATTTATAAAAATATATAAATATGTTTGTTTAGTATTAGTATTTAATTGATAATAATATTTTTTATATTCACATATAAAACTTTCAATTTCGCACATATTGAATATTTGAATTTTGTTTAGATGTGTTTTTGACTTTTCATGTAAAAATCTATTTACTTCTTCTATATGTTCAAAAGTATTATATCTAATAAATTCTTGATAGACAAGTCCCATTATTATTCTAACAAATTCTTGATTATTTCTTGCAGAACTAGCATATTGCATCAAAGTTTCATCGTTAATACTTGTGAAAAATTTTTGTACATTGCCTTCAGTTTTATAAACTATTAAATTTTTAATATCAATAGTGTTTAATCCATTAAATCTTTCGCCAGTTGCAATTAGTAAGATTATTTCATTAGTCCATTGTAACAATACTTCTTCTTTATTTCTTGCACAATCTAAATTTAGTCTAAGTCCTCCTCTTATAGTTTCATAATGGAGTTTAAATTCATCAGGTGGTTTTGTCCATCTTCCACCTTTTCGAGAGTATCCTTGATTATATAGAGTTTCTTATTCGTATTTATTTCATGTTTCTTTTGGATATTCTCAAAATTCTTCACATTTTTTTTAGGTTTTAAATTACTTGTTTCACTTCTTTCTATAAATATTTTGTCATATTATGATTCAGAGTCTAAGGTACTATAGTTTAATATTACCTCTTCATTTTTTTAGTTGTTTCAATTTGTTCCACATTTTGTATTTGTTTGTTTTCATCTTCAATAGTTTTTAGTTGTTCTAATAATTGTTAGATTTCTTCAATATCATTTGATTTCCTTAATGAACCTATATATTCATTTTTTATCCCCTCTATGAACTAACTGATTTAAGAAATGTTGATGGTTCTTGTTTACTTTCTTTATCTACTTCTTTTGTTGGTATTTTTAACGTCTCTTCTAATTCTTTTTAGTTATATATTTATTATTTTGTTCATTTTCTAAATGATTTTCTAGCTGTTGTAATATTTCTTCTATTCTTTTAATATCATCTTTTTTTTTTATCAATTTGTTTATTTCTATTAATACTATTAAGTGTCTCCTTTATTTTGTTTATTTCGTTTATTTCTTTTGGTGTTCTATCACAAGCACAATTTAGAATTTTATTAGCATTTTCAATTAGTAATAATATATTTTTATTTATTTTTATTAATAATGTATTTAAATTATTAATCATTGTTTCAATTTCAGATATACCCATTTTCTGGGTCTATGGTGCCTCAGAGGCACCAGAGAACCCCCTACATTCATCTTTCATATTATAAAAAAAAAAAAACTTTTCCTTTTTTTTTAATAATTGACTTACTATACCTTTTCATTTTTTTGTGAGATATAATCATACTCACTTAACTAATAAAAAAATTTATAAATATTTATGTCAATTTTTTAGAGTTACACTAAAAAATTTTTTATAATTTTTTATAATTTTAGTATAAATAATCTACCTTTAACTGAATGAAAAAAAAAATTGATTAGTCAAAATATATATAAGTTAATTTAGACATCACTTGATTATAATACCAAAAAATAAATAAATAAATATTTAAACTTTATAATAAATAGTAATTAAATACTCTTTGCAAAGCTTTAATTTTATTACCAAATTATGAAGCACCGATAAGTGAATTTAATTTTTTTTCTAATAAATCATTAAAGCTATTAATTTGAAACTAAAAACCAATATAACCATGTTGAAGAAAAAAATATCAGTATGTTAAAAAGTTCAGAGTATTTGCATACCAACAAATAGTACGAATTTTTCAACAAAAACAAAAGTAATATTTTTTAATTTGTTTTTCGCTAAATATGTGCTTGAGATTTTGTTAATATGAATTGGATTTTTTGGTAAAGCATTAGAGTGTTCAACGAGTTAAGTCAATTTATAAATTTACGAGTTTTAATTAAATTCAATTCATAAAATATGGATTAGATTGAGTTCACAAGTTAAATCAGGTTAAAAAATACTGAAACTCATAAGGTATAATTCGGGTGATGTATTTAGAAAGTGTCAATTCATAAAAACTTAACCCATTTAAATAGATTTTTTTTTTATAAAAGTCATTCAGTTATTATGACAATTTATATTGTTTTTCCTATAATTTTTATGTATTGCCTATTAAGTATAGGTGTCGTCATGTAAGTAATTAATGTGACAAAAAAAATAGTGATTAAAAATTTATAAAACATTTAATTTGTTTTAGTTTATTTTATATTTATGTTAGTTTAATAAGACTTATTAAATTTATTTAACATGTTTAGACTTATTTTATTTGCATAAAATTGATTGCATAATTTTTCATTTTATTTAGAAGATATATTATTTTTAATTAAGATATGTTATATGTAACGAATTTTTAGTTTACATATATCAATATTTCTTTTAATAAAAAAATTTGATTTAATATATGATAGATACACAAGTTTATAAAAAAAAAAATCCAACCTAACTTAACCCACCGAAGTAATAAATGAGTCAAATCCAAAAATAACTTAAAAAATACTCTTCCTACTCAATGAACACTCTAGAGAAACATTAATTACTGGGGTTTTATCTTAATGTTGATTTTTTTTTTCAGGCTACCACACATTATATTATGTGCCAAAATGTGCTTCTTTTGAAACATATTTGGAAGTTGCCATTTGTAGAAACAACTTCTTACTTTTTTTTTTCTATTAGAACATGTTTAAAAGCTAACCTGAAGGATGGTTGTATATAAGAGAATTGAAAAATAATACAAAAAAAAAAATTAAAATGTGTATAAATAAATAAAAAAAAAGTAAAACGTAAGAAATTGCCATCATGAAAGGCGGTTTTACAAAGGATAAATTACATTTTTTTTAAAAAAGACACGCGGCACAAGTTTACAGCGTGAGATTTATCCAACAATAGCCAAAGTTGTGATTATTTTAACAAGCGCATGTTGAATGAGTTGGATGTCACTGTGAGCTTGCAAAACTTGCAGGTAAATAATGTGTGAGATTCTTTGGTAAAGAGATATTGTATTGATATATACAAGCGCTTAAAGGTAAAGGAAGATGTGTATAAGAACGTAATGAGAAGGAAAATCTAGGTGTCCGATACTCATTGAAAAAGTCCTTGACATATACTTATTCACTGAGAGGGAGGCGTCCTTGGTTGACCGTCAAAAGAGAAAAAATAAAGCAGTGACTTGCCTTAAATGAAGGTTTGAGTTCGTTTCTTAAATTTTGATTACAAGACCTACAAGGCTACATCTTCTCCATTTGAAAATTGAAACAATAAGAACTATTGAAATGATCCAACAATAGCAATAAAAAAGACAAGAACTCCAATATTATGTGTAATATATAAAAGGTTAAATTAAAATTTTGACACTTATAATTCATATTGATTTTTAATTTAATTTTTATATATTTTTTAATTTATTTTCAAAATTATAAAGTTTTTAAAATAATTTTTACTATTAACTTTTATTATAATACTGTTAATTTAGTCTATATTAGATATTTTATAAAATAAAAAAAAGCATCTAAAAAAATCTATTAGACAAAAAAAAAAAAAATTACATAAAGAAATAAACACTTACAAGAATGAAATAACATTTATTAAACAAATAAATATTTGTTCAAAAGAAATAAATACTTATTAAAATAAAAAAATACATATTTAACGTTTTATAAAAAAGCAAATATTTAAAAAATATTTATTAGATAAATAAATACTTACTTTATTATTTAATTCACAATGTTATATTTATGTTATAACAAAAATTAATAATAAAGATTATTTTAATTTTTTTATAAATATGAAGACTGATTTTAATAAAAAACATTAAAAAATAAATAAAAAATAAATGTAAAATAAATAAAATATTAATTAAATCTTTAATTTAACCGATATAAAATGAATCTCAACTCTATTTTCGGTGTCAATATGCCAAACTTAAAGAGTTAAATAAGCAATCTTGAATATATAATTCACAAAAAATATGAGCGTATATTTATTTGGGGTTTTTATATTTAGTGTGTCTATATATATATATATATATATATATATATATATATATATATATATATATATGAGATATATCTAATAAAAAAATTTTTATTATGAGATAATAAGATGAATAAATCTTAATTATATAAACATATATAAATAATCAAAATTAAAAGTTACATAAAAGTCATATGATCACTTAAAAAAATCACATACATTTATATTCTAATCTTGATCATTTATGTAAAATTTAATAATCAAAATTTACTTTTCTCACATCTTATAATAAATACTCATCTTATCATATACATTCCCTATATATATTAATATACCAAATGTAATTAATTAACACCAACCGAAGTCTTTAAAATTAAAGTGTGATGATGATGCTGAAGATTCAAGATTGAATCCTCGTGGCAACCTATCCACATCCCATATGGAGGAGCTTGCACCTTCAATGTACTAAAAAAATTTATTATTACTATTCTATATTTACTTTATGTTTATTATTGGATATGAACTACCTCAATTGTATAATATATATTAAATATATATCTTCTATGTTTCAAAAGAAATTTTAAAAAAATTAAATTTAAATTCTCAGTCAAGATCCATTTGACTTGCGAAGTTATTTAGCTCACTGTGCTCGTTCAAGTAACTCGCAAGGACCCCAACAGTGGGGGACAACTCTAGTCTGCAACAATAGAGTTAAAAATGCAACATAAAACTCTTCAATTGAAATAAGGAAGACATTTATCTGAAACTAACAAAGAACATGATATAGCCAGATGACATAATTTAGGTTGGATTTTGGATTAGAAATTACTGCAAAATTATCTTATGCCACATTTGATCCTCACCATTACACATCACCCTCCTTGCTTGCACTTGAGATATTGATAAGCTGGTAACTATCTGTTTAGTTAGCATTCCTGATCCATCTCTTGTATATTGTATAGAAACAAAATGGCAATTCAATTCTTTTTTCTTTCTCCAAAACTGACACCATTATTAGATGCCTCCATCAGAAGTCAACGGTGATGATTCAACAAAACTGGATGGCGCTTTTGAGGCAATTCCCTTCGCCTTTTTGTCATTTCGTTGATGTGACTTAGTTAAAGCTTGGTTAGACTGGGAGACAATCTTGGATACTGTAAATCCAGCAACCTCAAAAGTGTGTGATCTATAGGGTATTAATGAATTGCGAAGAACAACATCAACTCCTTCATAAGTCCAAACACCTAACACTGCATCTCCTTTAAGTCCAATGGCAAACCAACCAAGGCCAGCAGCAGCAATGTCTACAGAACTTGACTCCCAACTGTTCCCACTAACATGGAATTCCCTTCGCACCCAATTCCCAAGTTCTTGAACTCGTTTCTCCCCAATTGGTGGCTGGACAAAGAACAACTCAAACTGGTGTTTTATACAAGAGGAAACTGAATGCATAATGAATCATGCTTATGAATCAAAAGAGTAGCTTTTGTCTTTTCCTTGTAACATAGAGGTCTACATGCACTTTACCTAGGTATAAAAACTTAACCTTAAGCAAAATATGGCAATTGCATATCTAAATCTTATTAAATATTGTTTTATAAGTAATTCTCTGAAAACAATTCGGGTAAAATTTTCAAAGAGCACTGCTAAACCAACTGGAGGATGGTACTTCACTAAAAAGAAATAAATGGTACCAATTCTTTTGACCAGGTTGACTTACATGATTAACAGATTTCAAGGTCATTTTAACAGCTTTCAGTACACACCATTTTTAGATTGGATACCACCTGTGAGTCAAACTAAAAATATGTAATAGTACAATTTTGTAATGATTAAAAGATAAATCAATTTTTTGTAGGTCACTTGTTAGGATATCAAAGACAGATACACTCCAAGTGTCTTAAACATTTTATGAATGTGAGCAAAAGCGTGCTCAGATTTGTGAAGAATAATTGACAAAAAATAATTCACTATATCAAAGAATAAATACAATATCCTATCTACACACTCTCACACATAAGCGATACTAAATATAGTTTTTCCAAGTGAGACTCTCTTCTACTACAATTGTAGTATTACAGAGAACTAGAGAGTATACCCAAAATCCCCAATGTATAAAGTTACAACACACTCATGGAATTTTCTCACATTGCACTCTCTACTTTTATCTCTCACTACCAGAAGCTCTTAATTATACTTCTGCTTGTTAACAGCTGCTTATTGCTTCTTTTGTTTAGGCTCTGTATTTATAATGGAGACCCTTGCATGCATTATTATTAATGCATTAGTGGAAAAAACATTGTTTTCCCGTAAAACACTCATAACCAAGTGAGAGGAGGGAGAAAAAGTCTTCCTCCTTTATTGACTAATACAAGCCATGACATAACATCACTAACCCACTTCGGACAATACTTCAGAAGAAGGCAGCAAATTAAGATGCTTTTACAATCAGCTTATAAGCTTCATGGGCAAGGAGTTGTTGAATAAGTAGTCAATTAACAAGAGCAAAGAAAATACCTGTAACTGGCGCCCAAAATGGTCTTGAAACATTTTATATGCATTTTCTACTTTACCCATATGCAGCGGAAGATAAGGAGATGCCCACACTGTGACATAAATAGTATCCAGGGACGTTTCTTCTATATCCAATCTCATTAGCCCAGCGATGTGAATCGAATGACCAGCCTACCACAATTAATTGGTAAAAGAATGAAGAACAGCAGGTTTAAAGAAGAGACAAAAGATAAAAATGAACATTACAGTGCAAATTAGCATACATATATTAACATTAAATTCAGTACCACAAATAGTATTTCAGTGCTCTAACCTTAATTCGAAATGTCCTAGGTTTCAACTCCTTGCTCATGTGAACAAGCTTTTGCTCTTCCCTCATCAACCTTGTTGTAATCTGGTAAGGATGAAGAAGGCCGGGTGTATCAAATAATTTTGCCTGACTTGGAAGAACACCCTCCACTCTAACAATGCCCAGTGTAGTCCCTGGCACAGGTGCTTCTGTCAGATGTGTAATCTTCCCTCCAACATACTGTCCTACAGAATTTATTAATGTACTCTTTCCTGCATTCTGTGCCCCAACAGCCCACACATTCCCTCTAGGCCCAGCCAATTCAATTATATTATCCACAAGATTCTTCAGTCCCCAATCTCTCAGCGCACTCACCATGTGCAAACTAGTGATCTTATTAATTCCACCCTCTCTTGCTCTTTGCCTAATCCAATGCTCCAATCTTGTTGGTGACAATGAGCTAGGCAATAAGTCAATCTTTGTCACCACAAGTACCACTCTAGGCACATTCCCTGACTTGCCCTGCTTCCATGCAGCAGAATTATCCTCAATTGTCTTAGATACCAACTTTGCAACCTTCCTTGGAAATGACCCATCAAAATCCACTGCATCCACAACCATCAGCACGACTGACCGGGTCCCAGTTGTTGATGTCAATTTCCTTCCCACTGTATGATCAAAGTCAAAATCTGGTAGCAAGTTTTCCACTGTTGGATCCTTCACCTTCCCATAGTGCCTCAACGAATGGCAGCGTGCACATACTACTGGCTTCTCTGGTTTCCTGATCAAGTTTGCATCACCATTAAGCTTTTCTGGTTCAATAACAAGTCCACTTTTAACAGAATTGGAGAATTCAGGCTCTTGTGCAACGGGCTCAAGATGGGTATACAATCTATAATTCAGGTCCTTTTCAGAGGGTTTAATAAAATAACCAGGGTGCTTAGGGTTGGAGTCCTGCATATAAACCCCACAACCAGGGCAGACAAGAAGCGATGGGGAAGTGCCTTCATCATAATTACCCTCACGAGACAAGGTCAAGTTTTGTTTCAGAGCTGAATCTGCAGGCTGTGAAGAGAAAGACCTAAACAAATTAGTCGGTTGCAGTGAAAATTTTGGAAAGCTTTGGACATGGGATTTTGAGTATGGCATTAAGATTGGCAAGAGATTTGACTGAGCATGGTTTCTGAACTCAGAAAGGAGAGATAAATAAAATAGTGGCTTAAGCTTTGAAGGGGAGAGATTTCGAGATACAAGCATTTCTATCTGTTGTTTACTCCGAATCTCCGGAAAAGTTCAAGCTTTAAGCAGCAGTAGATCAGACTCTGGAAATTTGAATTGGCTTATTAACCTTCCACTACAAAAATCCAAATAAAGAAATCCACCAAATTTTCGTACACAACTTTTTAGCAGGCAAATTTAGTTGCTGAAAGGTGTGCTAGTGATAGAATCTCTCCATGAGTCAATGTGTCTCATGATTAAAAAGAAAAATATTCAAAAATTCCAGAAGTTGTCTTCACTCAGAACTTCACATGTGAGTTCATATGTCTCATCTTTTCTTTACAATATTTCAGCTGCAACATTGGGAGAAATTAAACATATTAGCTATAGAATTGTAACTACCACAGTAATATTCTTAAATAACAATTGATTAAGGTATATTAGAATTCCAAACCCTCTAGTCCAAACCACTAACTTCCATTTAGCAATGACTTTGGAAAATATAATCTGGACTCTGGAAGATACTGTGGATAAGAGTGATAAAAGTAATACAGTTTAATTACATAAGCTAATAACTCATGCAATGGCAACCTGAATTACCTGAAAACTCATTTTTTCAATCAAATGACATTCACACAGCATATCAGAACTAGATGAAAATAAAAGAGCCTCCGATATATGATTGTATCCATGTGATTGCTGTCACCTAGGTTGAAATAAAGGATGTAAATAACAAGGCATGTTCAAGGAACGGGTTGAACTCCCTGAAGTGTACTTATGCCCATTTAAAATTACTTCTCCTGTACCTGTATGCTATTTCATTAGCAGTTTTATGATACTCACTCACTTATTATACCAAACATATGCAACCAAGTTATGAAATTTTGAATACCCATTTTAACAAACACCTTGTAAACACCTTCCTTCCTTCCGTTCCCTCTCCGCTCTATTGCTCTCGTTTTCTCTATCAGCCTTCTTCCCGGGTCTTTCTCTGATGATTGTGGCTGTTGAATATTCTGGGCTCTGTTTACTGCAGGTAGAGATTGGTTTCTGGTAATGGTGGGTGATGTTGGGCTTAGTTCGCACTTGGCAGTGTTGAACAGAACACAGGTTATGGTGGCTATTTGGGAAAGCCTTCATCTGCTCTGCTTCCCTTCCTCCATGCTGTGTGTGTTGAGTGATACTGACAAATACGCGAGTGTGGGCGTGGTTGTACTCGTGTATCAGAATGAATAATCACTGAAAACGTTACGTGTGCTGTGAATGACAAGAGTGAGAGTGTGATCTCTCATCTCCCAATCATACCCTAAGCGAGGGTATGGTGAGGAAAAGAATAACAAAAATTAATCAAAATATATTTAAGAATTATTTTAAAACAGAAAGCGGAATGATAAGGAAGAGAACTATTTAAGTTTCAAATATTTTTTTTATAAAAAAATTTCACTTTTTTATTCCTTCAAATTGAAAAGTCAATAAGAGAATGATGTAATTAATGATTTTTTACTAAGAATACCTTTCTCTTTTTTATTAAACAACCAAATAAAAAATTAATATGTATCATTCCATTCAATTTTATTATTAATCATTTCTTTTCATTTTTTTTATATCCCACAAACATAGCCCAAGTTGTATGTATAGTCAACTCGAAGGGTTATGAGTTAAGGTTAAGTGGTCTATCCACGATTTAAGTAATTTGGGTCTTAATTGTCAGAATAACAGGTTTCCTAGCTACATATTAAGTATTTAGTTTTTATTTATATTTATATTTTTATTTTGTTGGCTATCTTTAGTAGAGTTGAGCTATACACGAAAGAATAGGAGTGTTAGAGATGAACTAGGTTAATGGGCTTCTTGTTTTTGTTGAATGGGGAGTGATTTATTGAGGTAGAAAAAAATTTAAATAACGAACACTACATCATAGGCTAACCTGTGAGTTAAATAAACCGACTTATATTATTCGCATACGTTTGAATGGGTTAGTATAAAATTGGTAAAATAGGTCATCTAGTTTTTGAGCTAGTAAAATGGGTTGAATTGGCCTGAACCGATTAAGATAGGTTAAGTATATTTTGAATTAATATTTTATTAATTAATTTAATTTCTTGTAAGTTATGGATTGGACGAGTCAATCCATCAATTTAATAATTTTTTTATTTTTTAAAAAATAATGAATTTAATCTTTAAAAAATTAAATTAATGAAAAATAAAAATTTAAATTATTTAGTTTTGTATTAATGATAAATAAATTAGATAACTAGTTAAATTGTCAATTGGGTATTAATTTTTCAAGCAAAAAAATGATAATTTCTTTTTAAGTATATATTATTAGACTTAAAAAATAATTAAAATTTGAGTCGGGTCACGTCAAGTTAAATTAAGTTTAAATTTAAATTTTTTTAACACAATCCGTACTTTTTGTCAATTATTTGAGTCAACTCATCAGACTTGACCTATTTTAATAGCTCTAGATTGGTATCATTTGTATGTTTATGAATTTGACGTTTTAGAACTAGTGACCAAAATAAAAAAGAATGGGGTTAATATAGACTAGGGTTCACGATGAACCCTATACGTGACAACATATTCACAATTAGATTTCATTTTATATATATATATATATATATATATATATATATATATATATACTTTTTGTCAATTATTTGAGTCAACTCATCATACTTGACTTATTTTAATAACTTTAGATTGGTATCATTAGGATATTTATGAATTTGACGTTTTAGAACTAGTGGTCAAAATAAAAAAAAGTGGTGTTAATATAGACTAAGATTTATGATAAAATATAGACTAAGGTTTATAATAAATCCTATACGTGACAACATATTCACAATTAGATTTCATATATATATATATATATATATATATATATATATATATATATATATATATTTAAATAGTAAACATATTACCTCGTATAAAATTCATCGTAAATCTAAATTTATATTAATATCACTCAAGAAAAAATGAGTTGGTGTTTTAGATAATCCTAACTCTTTAAAGTGAAAAATTTTAATATAACTATTTTGTAAGTGGTCTATGAATAGATAAGTTAGTTTGAGTTATTGATTTATTATTAAAATAAATCAATAGTTTAAATTAAAAATTAAATTTTTATAAATTTTAATTATTAATATTCAAATTTATATAAAAATTTAGTTAAATAATTTTTTTATGAATAATTATAAATATAATTTTTTTATAAATTTTAATTGATAATTTTATATATATATAAATATTATTAAATAAAAAAATAAAAAATATAGACTTATTGTTCCATGATAGTCACCCTTTAAAGCTGGCTAACACCTTAGTCGCAACTCATTTATCTAGCTTTATACGTAAGGAAAAGATGGAAATATAAGTTAGTGAATAATAGTGAGAGAAAATGTGTACATAACTTAAAGGTGAGTGCACTTTGTGATGGAACCTAGACGAGGGAAAGAAACTTGTACAGAGACAATTTTTTAAATCATTTATTTATTTAAAAGAAGCAATTTTATTTATGGAATTGAGCTAAGATTGATAAATGGGAAGTTTGAGAATTGGACTAGGATAACAGCGGGACAAGGCGGAGCGGGGGCTGTTAGTGTTTTCTCCATTACTGTTTTTGCTTTCATCACGGGTATTTATTTATAATTTTTGCGAATAAATAGAATATTCATGAATATTTATAAGTAATTAATAATTTAAAATAAAATTTTAAAAATTATAAAAAATATAAAAAAATAAATTTTAACACTATATATTATAATTTTGTTCAATAATTTAAAATTTTTATAAAATTAAAAAAATTATAAATAACAAATTAAATTAATTATATTTTGTAATAATTAGTTTATATAAATAATTATTACATAAATAGTATATATTTTTTTAAAAAATTTATTATTATAGGCTCATTCAATAAAAAATTATTTTAAAATAATAAAAATATATGTATTTTTATTTTATTTTAAAATTAAAAATAAAAAAAATCATAATATATGATATATATTAAATAAAAAAAATATTTAACAGATTTGTAGGTACCAGTAAGACGGATACTATAATTCCTGTCTCCGTCCCCGTCTCCATTTATTAAATGAGTATCTATCTCCCGCCTCATCACAAATAATTCTTGTAGATCTTTGCGGGTGCAGATAATTTTATCATCCTTAAATTAGACCATATTAATTTTAAAAAATTGAGTTTGGTGACTCTGGATTTGAGCATTGAGATTAGACTTATTTTCTTCATTTTATTGAAAATTTTATATAAGCTGATTGACAAAGTCTCTGACTACTCTGATTATACTTCAGCCTAAATTGAGTGAGTAGCAAACAAAGGCTCAAGTTACTAGTATAAAACTTGATATATTTACGTCAACACAATAAATAAGTTTGATAAATTCAATTATTGATTTATAAGTGGTTATATTATTGCTTATATCTTAAATATGAAATTTCCAAAAAAAAAAAGAATAAATATGTGGGCAAATAGTTAATTTTTTTTAAAACTTTATTTTACAATAATTTAATTTAATACATTTCAATAGAGTATATAATATTATTGAACACAGTAATTGCCTAAAAATCAATTTAATACATAGTGAGGAGTTTTTATTATGAGAGGGTGAGATGAATAAATCTTGACCATACATAGATGATTAAGATTAAAAGTTACTTAGAGGTCATGTGATCACTTTAAAAAGTCACATGCATTTATATTTTAATATTGACAATTCATGTAAAATCTAATGGTCAATATTTACTCCTCTCATCTATTACAATTAACACTCCTCTCACAAGAGTAAAATTATATATATATATATATATATATATATATATAAGAGATCGATTTACACCAGTGTAAATATTTTTTGATTTATACTCATTTTCAACCGTTAGATCTATTTTCATCTAATGATTGAGATTATTTCGTTAAAAGTAATCATTAGATGAAAGTGAATCTAACAATTTAAAAATGAGTGTAAGTTAAAAAAAAAAACTTAATAAGATTAATTAATCCTGTACATATATATATATATATATATTTATTTTATTATAATAAGTAAAAAAAACTTACACTTAATCTTACATCTTTTATTTTATTATAATCCTGTGACTACGATAAGAGATAAATAATAGTCACATGATCATAATAAAATAAAAAGTATAAGATTGAATGTAAATTTTTTTTATTTACACTAAGTGTAAATAAATCTCCTCCCTATATATATATATATTGAAAGGACTTCCTAATCATAACAATATTCAAAGAGTTAATCTCAAAGCTAAAAATTCTGAAGATACATTTGGATAAAAAAAAAATATAACCCTCAAGAATGGATCTTGATTTTAGCAGGGAGAGGAGTTTAGGAAAATAAAAGAAAAAAAAATATTGTGAGTCATTGTTTCTCACTTGAACGACATTTTTAATGTAATGTTACAGTTAAGGGCGTGATTAATATACCAAAACCTCGTGGCTGCTTGGCGTTTATTGTGACGCAACAGATTAATACCATCTTATACTGAACCGATATACTAAAACTAAAATATTGCATTGCATATACGTGTTTCTAATAAAAATTAACTGAATTATCTGTACATTATGAAATATCCTCCTCACATTTCCTACTCACAAAGCACAATGATCTCTTAGAACTTGCCTAGCAAGATCAAGAGCTCCACTCTTCTTGTAGATTAAATGCAGATTGTAAGCCGCCTCTCTACGAAGGTCACAGTAACCAGGTTTATGATTTTCCATGATATCTGGATCCTCATTGGGAAGTTTTGGAATCGGATAGTCTCTCTCGCGAGTAGCAAGCACTTTCTCATAATACAAAGCTGCCAGAGTTACTAGACCAACATGCTGATATGCCCGAGCTATGTTGTATAAGGATTCCTGCAAAGCTTAACAATCGCTTACTTCAATCTAACCTTATTAACGTATAGAGAAGTAAGAAACTCATAACAAGAATTAGCCTGCTGAAGTTTCATGCCTGATAAGCTTCACCAGTTATTTCAGTGTTCATTTTTCAGTGTTCATTTAGTCATATTTCATTGAAAGTGTCTAATGAATTGAAGGATCTATAATATGGAAATTCAGCTGATTGACATTCTAAGCAAATCTGAGTTGAGACAATCATGATAGGTGATTGGTCCAATTTAAGTAGAAAGTAGAAACTAACTACAGATATTAAATCATGACCAATTTCTCTCATTGGAGATATTAAATGTTTTAAGCTGTAGTCATTTTCACTACGATTCTTATGACATAAACTTCAGACATATAAGCAAAGCAGTGAAAGCAAATGAGACAACAATGCTATTGACGGGTGTTAGACTCCAGTGGCTAGTGCTGCCGACCTTGACATCTTTTATTCATTCATTAACATTTTCCCTCATTTCCTCTTGGACGAATGAAGAATATTTATTAGGAGGATATAAACAAGAACGCCAAACCATCCAAAAAGTCAAAAACCACAAATCATCATTTTATTCCTTTCTTTTCCTCCCAAAGTAAGCATCTGAAATATTTTTTTATTTTTTGACAAAAGCATCTCAATTTATAGAGCAAGAATTGGAATTCAATTCAGAAATTAGGATTAAACCAAAATTTATAAAAAAGTTCCTTCATTTTAGCAATAAATTACATTTTCTAAGGATATTAACTTATTAAGTATTCCGACACATCTTTTGTCAAAACTCAAAAGACTACACAAAATTACTCTAATGGGTCCAAAACTGACGAAGAGGGAGTGATCTCGGTAATCCCCATGCTGGGACTCACATATTGCTGTAACTGGACTGGCCCAAGGTTTAATTAAGCTAATTACAAAGGTTGGGTGTAAATTCTGGTCTGGCTAGACCCAGCATTTATATAAGTAAGACTTTCACATTTCTTTTGTTTTAGAAAAAAATAATAATCAAAACAACTAAGATATATTAAATGATTAATTCTAAGAGAAAAACAAGAAAAATATAGTACTTGAGACAAGGATTAATAGGCCCATGTTTATCCAAGACATAGACTCTAGATTACAGGTTTCCAGGGCTCCAGGCCGAGGTAGGGGGCAGCATTTTTTTAATGATGTCAGAACCAGTGGTGTAAGCTTGCTTTGTAGTTTGTACACAACAAAGTGATAATTAGTACATGTGCCTAGTTTTGCACTGGATAAGTGTTGGAAATATATGTAATTAGGTGTAAATTAATAGTACAGTTGTTAGTCCCACGTCATGTATATTGTGTAATTATTTATTACTTATTGAATATATATTCAGTCTCCGTTGTGTAGTTGAAACACACGGTTCAACATGTCTTTCTTTTTCTTTCTCTCTCTCAACATGGTATCAGAGCCTAGAGAAAGGCAAATCCTAGAACCGTGCCTACCCGGAGGACCCACTATCCCCTGGTGCCAAAATTTTTCCGGCAACCCGTGTCATCACTTCGGGTACTGGATCTCCTCTGCCGTGCTCCTTTCCGGCCAGTCTCAGCCCCTGCCGCCGACGTCCTTTTCGGCCACCACCGCCGACGTCCTTTCCGGCCACCGCCACCACCGCTCAGAGCGCCTCCCTCTGCTCGGCCCGATCCTCGAAGTACAAGCCCAGCCGCCCATCCACGAGCCCACACGCGCGAGTACAGTGGGCTGGGTTCCGCACCCACGCGCTTCACTCTAGCCGCGCGTGACGGCGCGTCAGGCCTTCTTTCCGGCCGCCGTTCGTCCCACCGTGGTCGCCGGCCTCTCCTCTGTTGAGCCCAGTCCTCCACTTCCCCAACCGCACCCATAAGACGTGTCGTACACCTTCCGTATACGTTTCAGGTACTGTTCATTGCGTTTTTTTTGGGGTTATTTGTCATCTGATCCATGGCTTCCTTGAGTCCTACAGATGCTCCGAAGGTAGAACCTGGTGTTTTCAATAATTATATCAGTGCCCATCTCTCCACTGACAAATTAGATGGCACTAATTATGATTCTTGGGCCTCCGACGTCAAACTTTGGCTTACCGATCAAGGGTACGAGAATCATCTCACTACCTAGGTTGATTCTGTGCCTGAAGCCGACCGTCCCAGGTAGAAAAAGATTGATGCTCAGTTGTGCAGTGTGCTTAAGTCCACCATCCACTCCTCTTTGAAGCCGATTTATCGGGCTCATTTGACATGTGAATCTGTGTGGGCGCAGGCCAAGGTCTTCTACACCAATGATACTCAGCGATTGTATGGGGTTTGTCATGATCTTATGAGTCTTATTGCCCCGAGGAGGTTTGATGGCTCTATGTCTACCTACTTGGGCAAACTTCATGGTGCTCTCCACGATTTCAATGAACTGTTGCCTCCAGCAGATACCCCGGCAAAGGAACTTGAGCAACGGAACACCTTCTTCATGCTTTTGGGCCTTTATGGTTTACCTGCGGATTACTCCACCATCCGTGATCAGATTTTGGGATCTCCTACTGTTCCCACTCTTTCTGCGACATGTTCTACCTTGCTTCGGGTTCCAGCTAAGCACAGTACTGATTCTCCTGTTGCTCCCATCACCGGTGACACATCTGCCCTTGCCTCTCAGACCAACAGTCGTGGCCGTTCCCGTGGGGGTCACTCAGGTTCCAAACCTCGTCCGAAATGTGATCATTGTCATCGCTTGGGTCACACCATTGATAAATGTTGGACTTTACATGGCCGTCCTCCCCGTACTGCTAATGTTGCACAGTCTACTCCACCAGACACTCCTGAGCCTTCTGAACCACCTAGAGCCTCTCCGGCTGATTATGCAGAATTTCTGAAGTGGTTTGAGCAGCGTCAGTCCTCTGGTTCCACTGTTTCTGTTGCGCACACCGGTAATTCCTATGCTTGTCTCTCTCAGTCACCATCCCTTGGCCCTTGGGTTCTTGATTATGGTGCATCCGACCACATTTCGGTAATAAGACTTTGTTTTCTCAACTCTCTACTTCTGGTTATTTGCCTATGGTTACTTCAGCTAATGGTTCTCAGACACAATCTCAAGGGATTGGCACTGCTAATCCCCTCCCTTCCCTCACTGTTGATTCGGTTCTCTATATTCCTGGGTGTCCTTTTAATTTACTTTCTATTAGTCGTTTAACCCGTTCTCTTGATTGTTCCATTACTTTCACTAAAGATTCTGTTTCTCTGCAGGACCAGAGTTCGGGACAGATGATTGGCACCGGATATGGTCCAATGGCCTCTACCAGCTCTCCAACCCTTCTCGTGTTTGCTCTGCCACGGATTCCCCTCTTACCATCCATGCTCAGTTGGGTCATCCTAGCCTTGCCAAACTACAGAGAATGGTTCCGAGCCTCTCCAAGTTATCGAGTCTTCCTTGTGAGTCATGTCAGTTAGGGAAACACACCCGTAGTCCGTTTCCTGATCGTTTTGGTACTCGAGCTGCGTCTCCTTTTACCTTAGTTCATTCTGATGTATGGGGTCCTAATCGTACTATTTCTACTTTAAGGTCCAAGTACTTTGTTACCTTTATTGATGATTACTCTCGATGTACTTGATTATTTTTAATGCAAAACAGGTCTGAGTTATTTTCCATATTTCAAAAGTTTTATCAAGAAATTAAAACTCAATTTGGTGTTCTTATTCGTACTTTGCGCAGTGATAATGCTAGTGAATACTTATCTCATTAATTTCAGACTTTTATGGCTTCTCATGACATTCTTCACCAAACATCTTGTGCTCATACACCTCAACAAAATGGGATAGCTGAACTTAAAAATAGACACCTTATTGAAACAACTCGGACCCTCTTACTCCATAGTCAGGTTCCTTTTCGTTTTTGGGGTGATGCTGTCCTTACTGCATGCTACCTTATTAATCGCATGCCATCCTCTGTGCTTGATAACCGGGTCCTTCATTCTGTCTTGTTTCCATATCAGCCTCTTCATTCTCTTCCGCCTCACGTCTTCAGGTCCACTTGTTTTGTCCATAATCTCTCTCCTGGTCTAGACAAACTTATAGCCCGATCCCTCAAGTGTGTCTTCCTTGGTTACACTCGGTCCCAAAAAAGTTATCGTTGTTATTCTCCTACTCTACGATGTTACCTTATCTCGGCTGATGTTACTTTCTTCGAGTCTGTACCCTTCTTTGAGTCGTCTCCTTCGACTCCCGAGACAATCTCTGCGGTCCTTTCTATTCCTCTTGTCCCTGTCATTGTCGAGTCTGAACTGCCCCAACCTCTACCCATACAGGTCCCCAGCACCACTGACCGTTTCTTCCACACTTATCACCGCCGACCACAACCTCCTGTACCCCGTGTCCCTCCTCTAGATACTGCTACTGAGGTCATTGCGGACTCTTCTCCGTAACCAACTCCTTTACCAGCTCCGGCACTGTCAGACGACTCTGATCTTCCCATTGTCGTGCGAAAAGGTATCCGGTCTACTCGTAATCCTTCTCCTCATTATATTGCTTTAAGTTATCACCGCCTTTCTTCTTTGCACTTTGCTTGTCTTTCTTCCTTGTCTTCTGTTTCCATCCCTAAATCTCCAGGTGACGCCTTATCCCATCCCGGATGGAGACAAGCAATGGTTGATGAAATGAGTGCGCTTCACAACAGTGGTACTTGGGAACTGGTTACTCTTCCTCCTGGGAAATCTGTTGTTGGTTGTCGGTGGCTTTATACAGTCAAGATGGGTCCTGATGGTAAAATTGATCGTCTCAAAGCCTGTCTTGTGGCAAAAGGGTACACACAGATTTTTGGCTTAGATTATGGGGATACCTTCTCTCCTGTGGCTAAAATGGCTTCTGTCCGGTTGTTTTTGTCCATTGCTGCCATTCGACACTAGCCTCTTCATCAACTTGATATTAAAAATGCATTCCTGCATAGTGATCTAGAAGAAGAGGTATATATGGAGCAACCTCCTAGATTTGTTGCTCAGGGAGAGTCTTCTAGCCTGGTATGTCGTCTCCACAGGTCTCTTTATAGTCTCAAACAGTCTCCTAGAACCCAGTGTTGTTAATAGCGGATGGCGGTCCATGGCGGAAAGCCAAAAATCCGCCATACAAAATGGTGGATGGCGGTTGCAGAAAATGGCGGAACCATGGCGGTTGATTAAAAAAATAAAATATATACAGAAAAAATACAAAAAAAATCTGCTAAATATAATAAATAATAAAAACTAATAACATATATAAAATTAGAAATATATTTTATCAAATAAAATTCATCAAAAGTATCACAATTCAAAAGCATAAGGGAAAAACATAACTGTCATAACTCGGTCATAAACATAATCAAAGTCTCATAAGTCATAACATAAGCAATTAAGCATAAAGTGGTAACTAAAAAGTGTAAAATAGAGAGTTGAGCTTGAGAGTTGAGAGTGTAAAACATAAAATGGAAGAGAGGTGAAAAGCCCAAAACAAAAATAAAAATAAAAATGAATGAGAATGACAGAACAATGAACAAACAGGTCTGAGTTTGAGAACAGAGAACAAAGAAATAAAGAAAGAAGTGAAGAAAGAAGAAGAAGTGAGGTTGAGAAGTGAGAACAGAGAGAGACAGAGAGCTAAGAAGGACGTTCTGTCATTACCTCGCCGGAGAAGGTCGTCGGCCATCGGAGATGCTTGGGTCCTGCCACTCAGTTGCCGGAGGAGGCTGGTGGGTGGGAGTGGGAGGTAGCCTCGAGAGGCAAAGGTTGAAAGTGGGTGGTCTTCGTCGAATGGGTTAGGGATTACCTCGGAAAACCGAGGTCAAAGGTGACAACAGCTGGAGTTCCCTTGCTAGAGATGGTCGTCACTCGCCGGAGATGCGTGGGTCTGGTCGCTCAGTCACCGGAGTTGATGGAGGAGACTGGTGGAGGGTGGGTTGGTGGGTGAGGGTCGAAATCCAAACAGAGGTTGGGAGGCTGAAACGTCTTCAGCTTCACAAGGTTAGGGATTTATAAAATTCCATGTGTGAAATCACGAAAAAGCCCTTTAAAAAATGGAAAAAAACTGCCATTTCAGCCATGGACAGCTATGACCGCTATGGCGCCATGGCTGTGGCAGCCGCAATTTCACACAAGGCGGAATCCGCAATTCCATTGATGGCGAATGGCGGTTTTCATAAAATCCGCAACGCCATTCCGCTATGGCTGCAATTTGACAACACTGCTAGAGCCTGGTTCGGACGATTCAGCACTGTGATTCAGCAATTTGGTATGATTCGAAGTGAAGCAGATCACTCTGTGTTTTATCGCCACACAACCCAAGGCTGTATTTATCTAGTTGTGTATGTTGACGACATTGTCATCACTGGAAGTGACCACCATGACATATGTGACTTAAAACAACATCTCTCTCTTCACTTTCAGACCAAAGACTTGGGTAAACTTCGATATTTCTTGGGGGTTGAGGTAGCTCAATCCAAGGATGGTATAGTGGTGTCTCAAAGAAAGTATGCTATGGATATCCTTGAAGAAATAGGATTGTTGAATGCCAAGCCGGTTGATACTCCCATGGATCCAAATGCCAAACTCCTACCAAATCAGGGGGAGCCTCTATCGGATCTGGGAAAGTATAGGAGATTAGTTGGGAAGTTAAACTACCTCACTGTTACTCGGCCTGACATCTCTTTTGCAGTCAGTGTGGTTAGCCAATTCCTAAACTCTCCTTGTGAGAGCCACTGGGATGCAGTGATACGAATCCTCAAATACATTAAGGGAGCTCTTGGAAGAGGCCTCATCTATGAAGATAAGGGACATACTCAGGTCGTTGGATACTCAGATGCTCACTGGGTAGGTTCTCCTACTGACAAATGATCCAATTCTGGGTATTGTGTACTTATTGGAGGCAACTTAGTTTCCTGGAAAAGTAAGAAGCAAAATGTTGTTGCAAGATCTAGTGCCGAAGCAGAATATTGAGCTATGGCCTCAGTCACTTGTGAACTCACTTGGTTGAAACAACTCCTCAAAGAACTTCAATTTGGTGAGGTTATGAAAATAACACTCATATGTGACGATTAAGCTACTTTGCATATAGCTTCCAATCCAGTGTTCCATGAAAGGACCAAACATATTGAGGTCGACTGTCATTTCATCAGGGAAAAGATTCTATCAGGAGACATCATCACAAACTTTGTCAACTCAAATGATTAGCTAGCAGATGTCTTCACCAAGTCCCTGAGAGGTCCACGAATAAGTTATTTGTGTAACAAGCTTGGTGCATATGATTTATATGCTCCAACTTGAGGGGGAGTGTTGGAAATATATGTAATTAGGTGTAAATTAGTAGTATAGTTGTTAGTCTCACATCATGTATATTGTGTAATTATTTATTACTTATTGAATATATATTCAGTCTCCGTTGTGCAGTTGAAACACACGGTTCAGTATATGCCTTTCTTTTTCTTTCTCTCTCTCAACAATAAGAACTAGTACAATATGTAAATGAACCTAGATATGTCCATTATATAAATAAAGCTGATATCTTCCTTTTTCTTATTTTCATTTTATTATTAATAAAACATTTTCTTCTTAAATGGGTGCAAGGAAATTCATGAAATGTTGAGCAAAACAAACCTGGCTGTTCTCACAGATTCTCAAATTGTTGTAGAGGAATGCTAAACCTTGTACAACGCACTGATGCTTATTTTGAAGTCTGAAACCCAATGCTAAGTTGATCAAGGCTGTTCCTGAGAAACATTGAATGAAAAACAGTTCAATTACTGCTCGTTCTTGGCTAAGCAAGCACTACACAAATACAGCATAAAATGAAAGAACATACCAACACAAAGATTAACCAAGGGATTCTCTGGCAGAAGTTTATAAGCCTCAAGGTATTTCCTTGCAGCATCTTGATGATGGCTAAATAAAGTAAACTGATGCGCAGAAATGAGGATAGGAGGCACACAATCCGCAAATTTTCCTTGCATAGCACGTACAAATTTGCAGTGTCTCGTATCTCGACTTTCCAATCTATCAAACAGGAGAAAACAAGTAAATGAAATATTAGGAAAACTAGGTCCTAATTTTTCTTTAGGCCATAAATGTATGTCCTACTGTTACAGTAAATTAGGGAGCCGAACTAATATTTTGCCAAAAGCCCAGGGTTCCTTGCATCCACAAATTTACCTCGAGATAACCTTGTAGTAGCAATTCCAAGCGGCAACACTGTATGGATGTTGCTGAACAATGTATTTTACACAATCAAATCCATGCTTAGGATCTGTGGTGTTGTATGCCATTTCTGCAGAGAACAAAAATTTGCTTTATAAATTTGCTTTATCAGCTAGATATGCATTTTTTTCTCTCTAGAACAACAAAAAATTAACTTTCTTTCTCTTTAAAAGAACCTTCATATTGTGAGTTGTAATAACAGAAATGTCTAAAGCAAAAGAAAGGGAAAAAAACAATTTAAACAAATAAATAAGCGGGAAATTCTTCATTTTTCATTTTGATTTTTTGCAATGAGAGAAAAGTTGGAAGTAAAGAATCAATGTAGAAGGAAATTCAAGTCTGTCAGGGTTCAGCACTTACGAGCTCCGAGAGATCTAAGCTCCTCTTTCTTCTCAGCACACAGAGCAGTATGAGCCAATCTTAGAGTGTGATTAATAATCTCCAGTGCTTCCCAATACCTTCGCAAGGATGCTAATGCCTTGCACAACTGTACACCAATATTAAGGAGTCAGATATTACAAAGGTAAGGGGATGCAGAAAACAGAGATAGAAGTACTAACATCAATTATTAGCTGGTGCTGTTCTTCATCTTTGAGAAGATTACACAAAGGAGGATCTTTGTTTACTATCTGAAAACATCCCATGCAATATATACGAAAAGTAGTTAAAACATTATCACTCAACACATTTGTTCTAGAAGCGAGAGCAGGCATCACATAACAGATTACCTGAGGCTCATTATCTGAATCATCACTTAGCCAGTCAATTCCAGAGGCCAGTGCCTCAGCCCTTCTTTTCTCCTTCAGAATTGCCTTCTTCTGGAGCAACTTTTTTGCCCTAGAAGCTTTCAACCTAATTTTATAAAACAATAAGAGAAGTTTTTTTCACTTTGTAACCAAATATAGTGAGAGCCAAAAGCATGCATGAACATGGATATACATCCACAATTATGGATTCTATACCCTAAAATTTGTGTTGTGTTATCAGCAAAAGATTTAAAGAGAACAGTGACCATCAATCTATGAAGCATGGATACCATGTATGATATGTGTAACATACATATATTGATACGGGGATACTACGATTTTTTAAAATATAGAATACGATAATGGGAAGGATAGATTTAATTAAATTATTTAAAAATATTTCAAAAAAAAAATTATATGTGAAAAGTGAAAGTTTCTGGCGTAATATTACTAATAACACATAAGTTTTGGAACTTAAAATTTGTTTTTTGTTAATGCGTTTAATTTATTAGGCTAAATAAATAACAGATTTGTAATTATATTGCCTACAACTAGAAGGACAAGTGAGTCCAGAAGCTCCTTAACCTAGCCTAGAATCTATGAAGCCATCTGTTGAAACACAGATCCAAGACCCAAACCCATCTGAGGGGTAGAAGCCTCCTATCCTTTTCATATTGTTGCGTTTGAAGAGGGTAAATCACCAATCTTTGATTTTGAAGTCTGAGAAACATGACAATGACATTATGACAGTGACTCAGAAGATGGACTTAAAACAAGAGAAATCGCCTGTAAATACCAGAAGGCCCAGAACTTCAGAGAAGACAATGGAGAAGATGGGGTTGTTGTGGCAAATAAGATGAAAGATGCAATTATGTTTGGTAACTCTGCCAGTTCCAGTTACTCTAGGGACCTCCAACAGCCTATGACATATGGCTGGAGAATCCAAGCCATATCAACCCAACTTAAGCTTGAGCAATACCCAAGCTGAATCTGAAGCTGTAAAATTATTAAAAAAAAAAAAAAGAAGCCCAATACTCCCTGGAATATATCTAGATATATCGGATGCATATCAGTAGTGGATATTTTACATTATACATTTCTCAGTGCTTCCTAGCCATCAATTAGCTATTAGAGATATTATGTAAATATATGCAGCAGTGTCGGAGAGCTAAGGCAAACTGGCATCTATATGAAGGGATAAAAACAAAAGGCTTTATGGCAGTGGGCACAAAACAGAAGAAACAAGAATGATCTAGTGATTGTGGGCACACTAGACTGAAGATAGTCTCTTGCTTTGGATACAAGGTATAACTGTATATGCTGTTTATAATTGTAGTGGAGTATTTCACACAGTTCAAGCATTAAAGTTTCATAAGACCAAACTCCTTGAAAATAAAGATATTTTGTATCAAAAAATTATATCAAGTGGAGCATTCTATGGACAATTAAAGAAAGAAAATAAGGGAGTGGAGAGTTATACATGAAACAGAGACAGAGACAACGTAAAAAGGATGTAGGTTGAAGCATACATTGCCTTAAGCCCACATCTGTATTTACAGTAGTGGGAAGAGTATACGATTGTATGGTTGTCAATCAATCACCCATCAATTAGACTGCTAATCAACAGCAATCTATCAACTAGAACCAATCCCCCAATTAATCATCCTTAATCACCTTTAATTAAGGGTCAATACTTAAACTCACACAACTTTCTTTAATAGTTTTCCGTACTCAACAGGATTAGATAACAGATCACTCATAAGGTTATTACACCCGATTGTACATGTGATATATGACACGGGACACGGATACGATATGACACGGACACGGGGATACGGAAAATTTTAAAAACTATAGGACACGACACCGCTCTAATACATGTAAAATTAGTATAAGATTTACCTAAAAAATAGAAATCTTAAAATAAAAGAGAGAATCAATGTTTTAAAAGTTAGCATTAGTCAATGTAGACATAATAAAATACTATCATTTATCTAACTACTGTAGTATTCCCATATGTATAGGTATAAAAATTCAAAAACTAAAAGTAAAAAAAATATAAAATGCAGCAAGGAGTATCTGAAGTGTTTGACACAAATACACGTTTGACACGGACACGACAACTATTTTGAACTGTCCGTGCTTCCTAGAGCAGAATTAGAAATATAATTACAATATGTGAGAAACAATACTCACAGATCAGATGATGTAGCTATTGGCCTGAATCCTCGAAATACATTATCCTTTTGCTGATCATTCAGTACCCTAACCCTTTCAACTAGATCTCTTTTGGAGAGGCGCTTTTTTGATTTACCCTACAGCAAGAACCAATGATGACATGTATTGACTTTGTTTTTTGATAAAATAAATTTATTTAGAAAAGCAAAATAAAAAGTACATCTTGGCAGAGGACAAGAAATCCCACAATATTTAAAATCAAATAGAAAACAGCAAGTTAAAATAGCTCAAAATGAAAACAAGATGGCCAATCTCTTCGCATAATTGTAGAGATATAAACCATTCTAGAGCCTGCAGCTAAAAGGTTAAGCTATCAGATTGAGTGGTCAATTTTGAAGATCTAGTTAAAATCATTTACTTTATCAACATGTTAACATTCTGAAAGCAAGCACAAGCTGTGGACTACGCATGTATGCATGCAGAGGTGTCTGTGAGCACCCATATATCTGTGTGTCTGTGTCTGAGTGTGTGTATGTGTGTGTGTGTGTGTGTGTGATAGAGAGAGAGAGAGAGAATGCTCAAATTTTAGTTTCTCAAATATTACCTTCTGTCGAAGAGTTGCAACATACAGTGATTCACGTATCAAAGGGAAAATTGCATCCACAAAATCATCGAGCAACCCTTTATTCCAATATATGTTGCAGAGCTTCAGTTTTATTCTTTCATTAACCCACCATCTATTTGACTTTTCAGGATGTTCACCAGAATCTGCATGTATCTCACATTAAAACCTCCAAGGAAGAACTTTGATCACAAAGAAAGAAAAGTAGAAAACATTTTTGGAATATACCAGAATCCTTTGGAGGAGACAGCAAAGAAATGGCTTCATCTTCTTTCCCTTCTTCAAGCAGAAGGGAAGCCAAAGTTATGCGCGCATCAACATCATCTTGTAGTGTTTCTAGGGCTGAAATAAAAGCTTGTTTAGCAACTGAGGAATATGAATATTAAAAAAACAAGTAGTAAGAAAAGCAAAGACCTATCCAAGCAGAACATTAATCAGCAATCAACGACAAGAAGGAGTATTGCACTGCCAGCACTTGATATAAGTACTCTACAAGCATGTAGTGTAAAAATACAAGCCTAAAATATGCTCTTATAACTCAAATCAATTCTAAACTCTAAGTCAGAATAGAATGTGATACATATGTACTAGCATTTTGAATTTTGACACACTCATTTTCTTTTTTCCTATTAAAAGAATATAAAGAGCTTAAGACAAAAAAATAGGGGGGCTTTGAAACTTCAAATAATTACCGACTAACCATAACTTCTGTTTTTTTAATAGAAAATAAAAGTATTTTAGAAAGAAGCAAAGGTAGAACGAAGGGAAGGAGATAAGATATCCTCCATAACATAAAAAGAAAAAAAATGGATAAAATCAAGAATGCAGCATGCTCAATCTCTTAGCAAACCTGAAATAGAAACTCATTGAAACATCCTTGAGCAAAGCAGTAGACAGAAGCCACAAACAAATCTTATACCAAAGCAAATCTAGGGTGAGAGACACCATTAAAGATGTGGCTATTCATTTCCAACCAATGCACCAGGCTGACCAGTGAATTACATAAATTGCACAATGCCACAAAATTTTGGCATGCTTTTTTCTACCATAACCTTTAAAAATTTAAAACCAACCATGAAAAATTGCTCTAAAGTAAAGCAGTATACCCAGTAATCATGAACCTCACCAAACAACTTATTTCAAAGGAATGTAGCTGCCTTTCAATGTAAAAGTAAATGGGCCAAAGTTTCTGAATCAGATTATTTAAATATTTCAAAAGCAATCAACTAATCCATACCTGATAAATGCATAAAGTACAACATGATCTTCACGTACATAATGATGGACAAAAACCTTAATAAGCAAAATATATGAATAATGAAAGAAAACAGCAACAAGTTGCAATCCATAGGCTCTAGGAGAATATATGTGTATCACTCAAGAGTCAAAAACAAAGCAAAGCAAAATACATTTGAGAACTTTAGCTGCCCGACTTGAATCTATGACACTTAAAGAGAGCTCCCCCATGAAAAACGATTGTAACCAAACTTAAAGATTTTGTTGGAAACATTCATTTCAGAAACTTCAGCACCAGCTGGAATGCTGGATAAAATATTTAATTCATGTATTAATAAAGAAGAGGGAAGTAGTTTTCATAAATTGTCATTTGCCTAAATACCATTCTGATTAGAAATAAAACCTTGCCTTTGGAAAAAAAGAGAATTGCTTGTAGCCTTTCTTTCAAGGATAGATAACATCTAGCAATTTTCAGATACAGAACACCCTGCAAGAAAGAAGTTCAATATGAGTATCAGATTATCTTGATCACGTAATGTTGATGTTGAAAGAGATACACCAAAAAATAGATTTCTAAAGCTAAAAAGTATCATGTGACCAGAATGAGCAAAAGAAAAACATAAAATTGCAAACAGTAAAGCATTTCATTTTATTTAGATAAGCAATACAATTCTTCTAACATACCCTCCAGCCCTCTAAAAGACTCCACCAACAATGATATCAGGAAACAAAACAATACAGATTATGGGAAAAACACAAAGGAAAGGACAGCTGCAAAAGCATAATATTCATGACTCCCAAAGAAGAAAGCAAGGGAGAGCAAAATAAATTTACTAAAATAGATCTCAATAGTCGTGTTACATAATATTGACCTTCACCTCTGTTCATACGAAGATTATAATGACTAAATGACCCTTATACCTTTCCCTACCCAGAAACCTAGAAAACTCACATAAATACTCCATATCACTACCCCTCAAGCCACAGCATATAAAGCTTTCAGCTTGTTAAAAATATAGAAAACCCAAACTTAACATAAACACAAAATTTAACTAATACAAAACAAGACACAATCCATCAATCTATACAAGAGCTTTGGCAACTAGCACTCATAACCCTTGATGTCCTTAGTAGACAGCTCCCAGAAGTTTGCAACCTGTTGATCCTAGCAGCTCTTTCCAGCTCTTTCCTAACCTTCTCTCAGCTACTCCCTGGCTACATATTGATACACACAAGACACATCTAGTATTGTTTGACTCACTCCACTTTGTCTACACAAAACCCGAACTCTGATGGAGCACCCACAAACAAATAACACGAGTTTTGCACCAAATCACACCATTCAGAAAGTTTCCCAAGAAGACAATTTTGCACCTGACGCATTTGCTATGTGTGACTTAAAGACTAGAAGCCACAGTCATTGCAACTCTTGGATTGTCCTCTGTTGTGTAACTCAGCAAGTGACATCCAAATGACCAACACACAATCTGATTTCCGGCCCACATAAAAAAGTCATCTGACAGAAACGAAAAAGGAATTGTATATTGATGCTCTGCTGAAGTTGCTGAAATTGCTTTATTTTTTGTTTTCCTTTTCAGAAAACTAAACAAAGAGTTAGGTTTCAAGGTACAGTACCGCTCCATTACTCTTCATTTTTCTTTTTTTTTTCTTTTTTTTTTGAGAGGGTGGAGAGGGGGATGCTCCGCCACTCTCATTACCTACTCATACTTGGGTTTCATTGAATACAACTATAAATAAGCACAAAGTATTCTATTCCCACCTATGCAATATAGAATGGATTATAAAGCTTGGGGAGAGAATTGCAATAGACAGGAATGAGTTACCATACATTTTCATTTCCACTATTTGCTTCCAACATCAGATAATAATTCAATGCAGAATTGTAATGCTCAAGACCCATTAATGAGTCTGCAACCTCAGTGACCAAGTCAACATGCTCACTTGCATTCTCTGGTTTCAAGTCATTAAAGAGAACCTGTTAATCAAGTGAAAATGTTAAGTAATACATACAAATGATGCAAAACCAAAATGAAGATTCATATACTGCCATTGCATGCCTTAGACATTGTCTACTTGCATTTCACCATTGTATTAACTGAAGCTAATGAGAAACACAGAAAATGATATAAAAAAATAATGATAAACTGTGCTATGGAAAAGGAGCAGAGAGAGAAAGAGAGAGTTGCGCTGGAGTACAAAGTCTAATAGCCTACATTTTCTTAGTTTCACATAAGAAAATAAGGGATTTTATTAGAAAGGAAAAAAGATGATATAACAGAGGACTAGAAGTCTAATATAAGAAATAAATTAAAAAAAAAACAGAAACCGAAACAAGAAAAAAAAAATCTCTAACATAGGAAAATCAGCACAAAATTACTTGCAAATTTCTTTCAAACTTCAAAAGTGATGTACTACGTGGAGATATTATCATGGATAAGTAACAAGCTTCGTTACCCGTAAATTGACTAGGACACAGGAAAGAATTTATAAAATGGAGTTAAAATCAAAGCTAGTTGAGGAAGTCTCAATACCCATTCATAGATACCATCGAATATCAATAAAACTAAAATGATATTCTAAGGTTCAAGCATGTACGATTAAATGTGGCAATGATCAAGCAAAACACAGTTAATTCAATTCTAAATCTTATAGTATGCATGCAACGCACCTGAGCCATATCGATGTTTCCAAGATGAACATGGCAGATTCCAGCTTTAATTTTCAAATTCAAAGGCAATTCTTTTCCCGAATTTACCACTTGAGCATGCTCAATATGCTGAAGAGCTCTGTCATGCGCCTTAGTTTCCATGAATATGGCAGCCAGTAGATCAACTACACTTGTATTTGCTTCATCTGGTTGACTCTTAAGATAGTCTTCAAGAATGCGAATTGAACATTCAACTTGACCACATTTTTGGTAGAACTAACAGAAAGCAGCATAAATTCAATTCAACAATGGAAGTCAACCACAAAATATTTAATTGGAACAAAATAAAATATGAACAATTTCTGAACAATATTTCCAGAACATAATCTCAGCTGAGGAAGAACCAGTGCTATCAATGACATATGCTGGCAAGCCAAAAATCCACCACAGTACAGTGCTGGCCCGAGCCCGACTTCAGCCCAAAAGTGGTCAGGCCAGCCTGATTTTGTTCATATTTTTCATAAGTTAATTAAGTTGGGCAAAGGTTTGATTTCATTATTGTATGGCCCATTACCTCATACAAATTATTTTTACAAAGAATTTTTTAAGAACCTAAAATTGAGTGTTCTGCAAAGTGAGGGTTTCTCTCATCAGTCACTATCCCATCCCATCACTCTCCCGTTCTTTGCTTCCTTTCATGAATTCCACTGCAGCCATGGATAAAATGTGAAATAACTTTTTACCCAAAAAAAGAATTGTGAAATAACTTGTCACGATAAACCAAATAACCAGATTAGGCTGTTTTCAGTGAAGTTGAAGCTTGGTGGAGTCCAGAACCTTATGCTTCTTTCGCAACCTCAGTTTGTGAAAGATGGGACAAGTTTTTTTGAAGGAACTAAACTATTTTTCAGCTATAAACATTGTTGAAAGGGACAAACAACCCAAAAAATCACAAGCCCATAGGTTAGAAAAGAGGGAAATGAAGGATTTCACTTTCGGGGTTAGGACTTCCATTTCATTGTCGGGGCCTCCATCTGCCACGGTCATGGTGGGTAATATGGCACCACCATGCATGGAGATTTTATGACAGAGAACATGAAACCCACCATGCCATTCCACCATGGCCACCTTTGGCAACACCGGGAAAAAACAGAAAAACTGTAAAAACATATGGGACATTTATCAAATAGAAAGTTTCCATTGCTGCTATAAAAAAAAAATTTAATTGCATCAACTGTGTCATCGTAATCTTTCAAAGTATTAGAACTGGAAAAATGAACAATAATTGTCTGTAAGTTACCAACTGTTCTGGGTATAAAGAAATTGAAGAAGCACATGCCATTTGAACTCCACCCGGAATCAAAATATTTAGTAGACAAACCAACCATATGATTTCAAATTATGTATTTCTTCATGCCTATATTTTGTTCTCAGTCCTCCCCAGACCCTCCGACTCACTGTTCTGACTCTCTCCTCAACTCTAATTAGTAAATGCTCGTTCCCACTCACTGTATCTATTTCATCAACTGAACAAAATTACACTATACCTCATCTGAAACAAACTGGCATCCTTATTTTAAGAAACTCTACTTTTCATAGTTCAAACCCAGCCCCTCACATAAGGAATGAAAGTGATAGATACAGGCCATAAGACATACAAGCAGTGTAATAACTTGATCAGGGGAGGGATAAGGTAGGAATAAAAAATTCTTTTAAGTGACATTTTTGTCATTTTCTATTTTAAGTAAAAAAAAAAATTGAATGTTCTAAAAAAGAAAGGGAACGTCATGGACGGAGACTCATCGTCTCCTTCTTCAAGAAAAAAAGGGGCTCCATTAGTAGCCCTTACCAATCCTTCCCATTTTCTTCTATTTTGACTCAAATCTCTTACACCCACTTGCATTTAGAGGTTGAGGTAAGTTTCTACTCTATGATTACTGTTTCCTTTTGGTAATATGCATAAAATCTTTCAAGCTTTGCTAGCTCAAAAATGGTGGGTGAGAATATTTTGGAGTTTTGAGTAGAAATCTAAGCATTTAGGAACTTGGGCTCTTGTAAGTGGTAATAGAAAAGTCAAACCTCAATTTTTCACATGAGTTTCTTGAAAACCCTAAACCCTATAATTAGGGATTTTATCTAATCTCTTTACCCATTTTTAGTTCAACCATAAATGGATTTTCTAAAGCTTTATCATTTGAAAAATTTAATTGTGGTGTAGTTTTAAAGCCATAAAATCTAGTGGGCAGTTCTATATTTGAAGGGAACGTGAAGAGTTGAGGATAATTTCTAAATGGTAGTTAGAGGCCTTGTGGTTGGGTTTGATTTATCTTGACTTATTGAATTATTTGTTTATGGTTAGATTCGTTGGATATTACACCGCTTGCTTCTCTTGGAGTCGTTGGGAGCGATTAAGATAGTTATTCGTATCTGTGAGTGGATAATTTACATTGTGGCTATTAGGTTGTTTATTTTAATAATTTTTCTACCGTACTTGCATTTATCTTCTCCTAGTATCTTACTAACTAAATCTTCAATTACAAATCCAAGATTTATTAATGATATCTTTTACTGTTGAATTGGTTATTCAAGATTATACTTTTTTTTTTAGCCTTGGATTTGCGTCTTTGAGGAATTCCACAAGGTTTTTAAGCCCTTTTGAGAATCTCGTTGAAATTATGAGTTATATTACTATGATTATGTTTTAGCTATAGATTTATTGATTTTGTGACCTCTTGCGTTGATACTCATGAGGGTTAACTTATGATGGTTTAAATTTTATTATAAGAATGAAGAAATGAGGGCTGTTGATTTTGATGGACCACATTTGATAATCATATTTCAAAATATATATATATATATATATATATATATATATATATATATATATATGGTGGTTTCCATGTTAAAATATCATTTACCATAGTGAAGAGATATAATGGTACCGCTTGCCATAGCGAAGAGATATAATGGCACCACTTACCATGGCGAAGAGATATAACGGTACTGTTTGCCATTGGCAAAGAGATATAATAGCCTATGTGCACATAGTATTAGTAGATTCAATGAAACTATTGGGTGAGAGGACCCTTAGCATTATATCTGTTTGCCGTTAGCGAAGAGATATAATGGCCTATTTGCACAAAGTAGATTCAGTGAAGCTATTGGGTGAGAGGAACCTTAGCATTACATCTATTTGCCGTTAGCGAATAGATATAACGGCCTATGTACACAGTAGATTCAGTGAAGCTATTGGGTGAAAGGACCCTTAGCCCCCTTTACGGGGTTGTAGGGTGAGTGGACCCTAGCCATGATATGTTGCTGGGTGAGGCAAGGCCCCTGGCTTGAGATGAGTATGATATGTGACTTGTCGGGTGGAGTTGACTCCCCAACAGGTATATAGTTCTTTCAGGTGTAACCCATATGAATTACTTTATATATGACTAACATTCTTGAATTCATTTAGAATTACGAACGGTTTTGAAAAGGAAAACATTTGACAAATTGGTTTCATTATAAAGTCTATTCCTTTGACTATTGTTCTAAGTTATCTTCAAAGTTTAAAGTTATTTGTTTTCCTTCCTGTTCACGTTGTTTATTATACCCTCACTGAGTCTATGTGACTCACCCGTTATTTTAATTTTACAGACTTGCAGGTTGTTCATTAAGTTGGTTGGTACTTGTTCACCTTAACCAGTTTATCTATGGTATGCTTCCAACTAGTTTTGGTGGATACTGTTGTTCTGATCCAAGAGTTTGCAGCTAAAAGGTCGTTGGTCTGAATTGTTTAAAGTGATTTTGATATATTTGTGTTGAGCCTTTGGTTTTGTAATAATATTTGGTTAACTACTGAATTACATTTGTTAGGCTTGCCAGGCTAAATTTGATTTTGATATTTAGCTTATGCGCCGGTCACAGATCCTGAGGTGGGTCGTGACAAGCAGATACACACATTATACAGCATCAAAAGGGAAAATCATGATTTTTGTATGAAAACGATCAATAACCAAAAAAAAATCTGCAAAGGATGAAATTTATAGAAAATTAAATGCATGTTCATATCAAATCTGGCTCATAATAAACAGACTAAAAGACAAACCTTAGCTGCTGCTTTTAGTGCATCAACATTCTCACAACAGAGTTGATGTACTTGCTCATATGCCACAGCAGCTTTTTGGAAATCTCCAAGCTCAACATAAAGCAATGCACGATGACTTCTAAGAGTAATGTCCTTGGGATCTGCTGTTATTGCTTTTGAAAGACAATAACTGGCTTGCCCAATATCACCTTGTTCTCTGCATTTGAAAAAGGTTCTCAATTCAGTAACTAAACTATTTCTTTCATATATAAAAGCATTGTTTAAAATCAATGCATACATGAATTTAGTTACGCTTGAAATGATGACACAATCCAATGAGATAACTATAGTCTAGAGATTTTTTGGAATGGAAAATGAAGTTAACTATGAACCATATTTTCCATTAATACATTGCATACCCAGGTCATTTATTTAAGGATACAATACTTGATGCAAATTGATCCTCTTTCATGGTTAAAGTGGGAATGTAAATTCATGCAGTTGAATAGCTCTACTAGAATAACTTCACAAAAATAAAGATAGCATAAAAAATGAGGAACAGCTCACATGGACCAGGTAAAAAGCAATTTCCAAAGAGATGAATCTTTGGGAGTTAAATGAGCAGCAATCATGTAAAAATCCATAGCTCTTTTGTAATCTTCAAGTGAACTATAGACAAGTCCAAGGGTGTGATATGAGTCAGGTAAATTTGGCGCCAGCCTAACAACTTCACGCAAGACAGCAATAGCCTGCAAAAAGCCAACAGAGCAAAGCAATGGAATACTAATTTGCAAAAAGCTTAAACAATAGGAAAGTCTATAATGTATATCAAGCTTAAACAGACACAGAAAGCATGCAGAATCAGAAAAATTAAACACTCAGCTCTTATGTCATCTAGCATTAACAACTCGCCTTATATTTTGAAAGTTGAAACAATTGGAAATGAGTACTGTTAGAAAGCAATTTCAATAGACAGGAATGCAACTTCCAGCTAATGTGTTTTCATTGGAGGTAACATTGTCTCTTGCAAAAGTAAGAAGTAGAATGTTGTAGCCAGATCACAAGTGAGTTAGTGTGAAATATACGTTATCTACTTGATGAACTTGGGTTTTGAGTGCTATCTTAAGTTATTGATCAGAAAAAAAGGGAGATTTTGAGCAATAAAACCAGGGTAGATTTGCAAATCCACAAAATAAGTATATCAAACAAACACAGAAGTATCTAATACCCCAGGTTGCATCAGACCATCATATGCTCAAAGTGCCTATACAAAGAGAAATATTAGCATCTATCCTAAGGTACTTAATTGCAAAAGACCATCATCAAAAAAGGAATGAATAAAGTTAGTAAACTGTGTCAACAATTAGCAAACTCCAGTTCCAGAAGCTACAGATTGTCACAGGACAGAATAATGTACCTGGTCATAACGGCCACATGCATAGTGAAGTGTGGCATCACCCAGCATTCGTGTTAGCTGAGGGTTGAGTTTATTCTTTGACCCTTTTCGCCTACCTCTTTTTTTTGGCTGCATCAGCAGATAAATAATAGTGAAAAGGTGTCAAAAATTATGTTAAAAACAAAAAATCAGGTAGCTACATAACTTGCAACTGAAAATGCTTATTTTATACCCTTTCATCTGCATCCTTTCTAGGACATTAAATCAAGAAGAAAATAAGGGACCAAAAACTTACAAAGAAAGAGGTGTAAAAGTAAACTAGTGAAAACCTATCATCTAAAACAGAAAATTCATGACAAAACAAGGAACATCAAAAAATTAAGAAAGCAGCAAAGCTGCCCTGCAAATAAAAAATGGCAAATCCCTTGAAACAGCTATGAGCAAAAACTGTAATCGGAATGAACATAAATCTTAATTTTTCTTCCAAAATCATTTTCCCAATCACACCAAATGTATTCTCTGATGTCCATTCCATTGCTAGAATCTAAAACTTATAATCTACCCATCTTAAAAAGAATTAAAGGAAGGCTATCAACTTCTTCGGGATACTCTTTGCTTATGTAGAAAAAATAAAAGAGTAAATAAAATATACTTAGCAATCTGACACAATGACCAACTATCAAATTTTCCTTTTAAAGCTATAAATGGGTTCTCCATTATACTAACTTATGTAGAGATATACTGCTAACATAATATGAAGACTCTATTATCATGATGTTACATAGGTCTTACAGATCATATGTGCATTATACCTTTCTTGATCTCCTGCGCACACCATAATTCATAGCTTCCATTATCTCAGCCATGTTTGCCACAGAAATATCATCATCTTCCCTTGCCTTCTTAAAAGAAGCTCCTTCACTGTGTTTAGAGACATTCAATAATACATGCATCAAATATATAACAGTCAGTGACGGCAGCAAGTTATTTGGTCCACATGTGATATATGTAAAACCCTTCAACACTCATAATATCAGAACTCATAATCAAGATTCATCTTTACTAGCTCATTGAATTTTTATTTGAAGTTCCTAGTAGGATCTGGGCCTTTCTGTTTTGGAGGACCTCCCATAGTTATACTTTACCAGTTTACCTTTTGGTCTCTCAAACATTTTCTTACACTATCAAAAAGAACCTCTACTACTTACTAGCTTATTTCTTACAATTTCTAATGGATAGGTGCATAAAAGCGGCATTCTTAGTTGCACACACACGGTACTCAAACAAGAAATAAACTGAATACATAGCTAAATCCACTTCAAGCACACAGTACAGAATAAGTACAATTTGATTAAAGTATAACAAAACAAGGTTGACTATTTTGAAGTTGAAAGTAAATTGTGAAATTTAGCACAATGAACAAAAAAAAACATATGAACAGAACCCACGCTAATGATAACAAATTGAATATTACCTTCCTAACTGGATCGAATAACAGCATATATGAAGTTCAAATGTACTTCAATCATATATAAACTTAATCCAACAGAGAAGTATACTAGTACTAATCTAAATTAAAGGTAAAAGCAACACAACCAGATTTCATCAACAGATGGCAAAATTCCCAAACCTAAACAGAAGCAATTAGAAAAAAAAAATTCAATAAAAAAATAAAGAAGAAGTTAGTTAATTACGGGTGGGATTGTGCAAGTGCTTTTCGCTTTTTATCGGCGAGAGCTTCGTACTCAAGGCGCTCGAATTGCTGGTAACGTTGAACCCCAGAATCATTGTTATGGACGAAATCCAAAGGACTCATCCCATTTTTGAACCTGAAAGTATACTCCCCCTCCGCTTCGTCTTCTTCATCAGCTCCTTCCAGTTCCAAGTCTTCTTCTTCTTCTCCATCTTCCTCCTCCTCTGCTGCGTCTTCTTCTTCTTCCACAACATCCAAAGTGGCATTCACTTCGCCACCAATGTCACTTCCCTCTTTCGCCATCACATTCACAACTGACAACAAGCACGCTCTTCAACAAATTGAAGCGTAGCAGAACCAAAACAAGTATCCCTTTTTGTTTTTTGTTTTGTTTTGTTTTTTTTTGGGTTTCAAAATCAAAATGCTATGAGTTTATATTTAATTATAGTTTGTTTATTTACTTACTTTAGATAACAAAACGAAGCTAAGGCAAACCCACGGTTTCAAAATTGGCCCAAATTAGTTTTCTTGTTTATAAGCCCCAAAATCATCCTATGGGTGGCTGGTGGCCCAATTTCAGTCCTACCTTTTATTGAGCCCATGCCACATGGTACTTTAAAAATAAAAAAAGTAATCAGGAGAAAAGAAATTATTAAAAACAAAAGAACAGCCGATAAATGTGATAAATGAAAAAAAAAAGTTATAGAACAAAATGGATTTTTATCACTTATTAATTATTTTTATCAGAGAAATAATAAATGATAAAATTTTAATTTTAGTTAAAAATAATTAAATAAGGATTAAATTTAAGTATTTTTATCAAAGTAAAATTTTGTTATAAGATATTTTTGAATTTATAAAAACTAATTTTAAATATTAAGAATATTTAAAACTGAATATTATGACACTCTAAAAAAATTGCCTTACTTAATGTTTGTGTTTTAAATATCGTTTTGATATATATATAATAATTTTTTTTTTACTAAATCAATGTCTCTTCTTCTTATTCTACAAATGCGAGTACAGAGAAAAAATATAAAATAAATATTTTATTAACTTTAAATAATGTCACTCACTTATTCTATTTTTGTTTTATCAATACATATCACATCATATTCTATTAGACAAATCTAAAGTTTGAAGATGAAAAGACTATATTTCTACTAATTAGGTTGCAACTCTTTATAATTTTATATTCATATCTCTCTCTTTAAGTAAAATATCATCAAATTAGTTTCATTTGTGTCAATTCATAATGTTCTTATATTTGAACGAGTATTTAAAGTAAGAAACATATTTACTTAACCACTAGACTATCCCCTTTACTTGCAAAATATAACAAAATATAATAATGTAAGTATAACTTTTAAAACAATGATGCTTATATATATTTTTTAATTGTTACAAATGAGATTTAGGGTAAAATACAGGTCAAGCTTCTAACTAGAATTTGATCAAGAAATCGAGTGAAGAGGCTTTTTTTTTGTCTTGAGTCTCCAAAAAAGACTTGGCCAAAGGATTTGCACAAATCGAACCAAAGTAAGACTGAAAATAAAGTGAACCCATCCATTTGGCCATTTGGGTTGGATTATCATAATAAAAATGTTAATTTTCACGAAACGAAATGTCTCTTGAACGCTTTCGTATTGCATTTCAAAAAAAATTGATTCGTGTCATGTAGCATGATTCAATTCACTTTTTGCTTTATCTATTTAAATAATCATAATTTTAAATTCATATAAATATCTACTTATTAGTTCACTTTATTTATTTATTTGATTAAAGAATGAAAATAAAATACCCCACTAAATACAAGTTTCGGCCTTCTATGATAAAATTTGCTCGAAAGCACAGATACTTGTTAGATCATTAATGTCAAATGAAATGTTGAAATCGCCAAAGGTACATAAATAATCAAAATAACAAATAAATGCAATATAAAAAATGACAGTTTAAAATTTCAGAATATCTTGATAATCTATTGCCCGCTTAAATATCGAAGAAATTGCTATTGTATTGTGGAACAGTTTGTGACTTTATAGACAAAAACAAAATTAGTTTTTTCCTCGCCATCAAGGCCCCGATTGTATCAACCCAAAAGAATATTCAGGCACTATAAATTATATGACTGTTCAACTCATCCAGATCTAATAATTAATTCAAATTGCCCTTCACTTCTATATGGTCATTTCAAACAAAAGATAATCATTGTATCATGATTTCACCATAGGAAAGACATGCCTGCAATTCAACATCAATTCAATTTCATCGATGCAAATGATGCTGCAAGATCCATAGCCTCGTTTACATGTGATGCATCTGTACCCTGAAAAAGGGTAGTGTGTACACAAATCAGCGAGAGATAGAAAGAAAAAAAAAAACTATGCATGCAGACTTGATAAAACATTTTCTTCATAAAAAGTCAAATATAAAGAATTGATGCAAAGGATATATGTAATATAAAGCCCCATACTACTTGCTAAAATTTAAAGGTATTTCTGTTTTTGTGCAACTAGTCAAATACTAACCTGTCCTGTCGCAAGACCACCTTTTCCTGTTCCACATCTCCCTTTTAGAGGCCCCAAAGCATTACTCAGCCACTCTGACACATCCAGCTTGCCTTTATTTCCTTTCTCTGGAACCCCAGCACAAACTACAGCCTTGTTTGTAGATTCATCAGTGCTAAAAACCATCACAGATAACCCCTGTTCATCAGCCAGCATCAGCACAAGTTACTGTTTGAAGTTAACAGAAAATATATTTGCCAAGGACACATAATATAATTCATGGGGCATATTCATGCATATGATGACGACTACTTAATTTGAGCTCCACAAGCATATTATGCATGAAATTCAGCAGAGACTAAAACCATTTAATACAATGCCGGAGGCCCAGAAAGATTCTTAATAAATTAAGAATCAGCAATTACCTTCTGCTCCATGACTTTTGTAACTGCTTCGCGAACTGCAGCTACATCCAGACCAACATCAACATGAGATATGCAAAAGGTTTTCCCATCTGAAGCAGCAAGTTCAGCCTTCTCAGCTGTGATCATTACAGCTTTACGTTTGTTTTCTTCAGCAACCTGCTTTTGTGCTTTTCTCACTCGATCCTACAAGAAATAGGATATTGTTACAATATAGGACTCAATGCATGAGCAAATGAGAGGACAACAATAAAAAAACAAATAGTGGAACAGGGGAAAAAGCATAAAGCCTGCAAATTTATTCCACGTATATATTAAACCTGAAGTGGGGCTATCTTCTTCTTAATGTAAGCTTTCTTGGCTGCAGGAATTGATAATGTTTCCACACTGCTTTTCAGATATGAAACTTTCTGTGACAAAGGGAATAGAAAATCGACTAATTACAATTTTGGAAGAGACGCATATGCTGCATATCCATCTGTTAGGAAAATTAGTGTCAAAACAGAGAGAAAGTGAAAAAGAGAGCAAGAGAGAATCCTGTAAAAGAAGGTATGCACTAACTTCAGTTGTTAGGCTGCCAACTATTGTATTTATGATTTCAGATTACGCTTAGTACTAGTACAAGTGTTGTACACAGAAGCCCAGCCCAGAAAAGTCCATATACAACACATATTTCTAACAATGCAAAAGGAGCCGAAAAAAATAAATCAACCTTTTTGGACCTCAAAACCAAGAAGCAAGGGCCTATCAATACATAACAAATGTATTTAGCGGTTGTTCTATTAGTTTAGTAATTCAATTGAGGTTTTATGCTCATGAGTATTTCTATATTTTAATATATTGAATAAGCTAAAACCATGCTCCATTAGGCCTTTCATATTGAGTCCAGATTTGGAATTTTATAAGCTCAATAAACTGGTTCCAATTCGGCAGCTGGTTCAGCCATTTGTTGACTGGTTTTGACCATCTCCAGTCACTAATGTGAAGCAAGCTGGAACTTTCAGGGTTCAACTTGTTCAAGTGGCCACACCAACCAGCATGGTAAAAACACAAGCCTAATGCTATAAAATTTTGGACAAACAGAAACCCACACACACAACACCAACCTCTTCCAGCAAACTTCCTTCTAACTTGGCCACATCATCTACTTGCTGCTCAAATTCATCTGCCACTTTCATTGCATCATAAGCACAATCAGTTGTGACAGCTGTTATTCTGCGGATTCCTTTTGCAATTCCCTCCTCAGATAAAAGCGCAAAAGCTTTAGCCTCTCGTGTGTTTGATATATGGGTACCTAGATCATCAAGTAAAAATTGAAATCTCAAACAGAAAATCAGAACGAAAGCTTCAAAGGAAACATATGTTAAAATATTTACCGCCACATAATTCTGCTGAAATAGATAACCATTTTTCATTCTCGGGGTCAGCGAGGAGATCCTCAACTTTTTGTCCTATTGACACAACTCTAACTGGATCAGGATAGACCTACATCAAAGCAGAATATTGAAGAACATGACCCTGCATGAGACAAGAAAGGATAGTGAAATTACACTACTTACTTCTCCAAAAACAGCTCGTAAACCATTGATACGCTTGGCTTCAGCAAGAGTTGCCTCCTTTGCACTTACATCCAATTCAGCTTTGATTTGATCATTAACAATTTTCTCAATTTCCCCCAAAGTGTTTGCATCAACAGGTTTGCCTATTAATTTCAGTATTATAAATAATAACTCTTTACACTCACTTAATTCTAACATTCCTACTGAACAAACCTTACCGTGAGAAAAATCAAATCTCAATTTTTCAGGAAGAACAATAGATCCTTTCTGGTCAACATGATTGCCAAGTACTTCCTGCATTCATCATAGGAAATTTCAACAATCACACAGACCGACCAGCCAAGGGAATTTAGTAAGCCTTCATTCAATGGCTTTTTCAACATACCCTAAGAGCAAAGTTTAACATGTGTGTGCAGGTATGATTAGGGGCTATAAGGGCACGCCTTCCATAATCAACCTGCAAAATTAACGAAACATAGCAACTAAATGAGGAATACAAAACATCAAAAGTAATGAAAGATAATAAATAAACAAGGAGGTATTTGAAGTAAAATGGAAAAAAAATAAAAAATAATCAAGGAGGAATTTGAAATCATGAAGAAATCTATAGAAGTACAAAATTTTACCTTACATAATACTTTGTCGCCAACAGAGATGCCAGTCCCATTAGAACCAATGTGAAGAACAAAACCTCCATAAACTTGTACATTATGAACTTGAAATTTAGTATGGAAACCCTCAAGTGATCCAGTATCAAAAATCTATATATGTTAAAAAAGAGAGGGAAAACACGTCACATACATAACACTAACAAATTCAAGGGGAAGAATATTTTATTTAGGCAACCTATTTTAATGTAACAGTCCTTTACCCATATGTATATGGCCCATTTGCTTGATAATTTCCTTAAGCAAAATCCATTAAAATCTCCTGTTTTATAATTGAAATCATCTTATACTACCAATGCTTTAGTTATAGATATTGAATTAAAATGCCTTGTATCACCAATATTCTCTTCTAGTTTTATAACTACGAATTCATTTGCTTTAAATTTGTTGCATTATACTTAATTATACAAGCTTTAAGTTTGAAAGGTCACATCTTAGTGAAAGAAATTTTACACCAGGTATCCAATTATTACTTTTTCTACCATAAACAGTTTCGTACATTACTAATTTTCCTTTAGATTTATAATGACATCTTTACCTTATACAAGCAAGATAAAAGATATAAATAGCCAGCTTTGCCCAGCAATTATCCATATTATGATGCACACTCATGCATCTACTAAAATTTCTTACATAAGAAAGCACAATGCTGTGCATTCTTTTAGTCACCCTTAAAATAGTAATGATAAGATTAAGATGGCTGACAGCCACACCAACACCATTTAAGGAAATTGACAGGCATTCAATATGCTTCACATCTTATGGCATTTTCTATTAGATATATTATGCATATGTTAGTAAAACCTGTTGATTGACTTCATGGGGAGGAGGGAGGTATTGAAAACATGCTGAATTACAACTACAAACATATAACCAAAAATTGCAGAAGAAAATGTAAAAAAAATAAATAAATAGAAGAAATATGTTCAAGCAACTTGGTCGTATTTACTGGCCAAAAGTTAGTTTTATCATTAAACAAATGAATGATAAACATAAGTGATAACCTTAAATTAAAGCAAATAAAACTGCAAAAGAACATTTGTCAATCATTTACAGGGCTTGATACCTGACCACCTTGTTCAGCATAGAAGCTTGTAGATTCCAGAACTACACCAATGTCACCATCAGTATTAACAGAATCAACAAATTCAGAACCAGTATATATTGCTTTTATCACACTCTCATGGTCCTAAGACAAGAAATGGTGAAGAATAAAATCAATGGAAGACACATAGCAGCTGATTCTGAAAGAATGCCAAGTGGATAAACAGAGAACGCAAGAAGTCTAATACAACTGCTCAACTGATAACCACAAATTAACACTTCTTTCTAACTATGCCTCCTTTCAGTTTGTAAGTTGTAAGGATGCATGCCATCAACATATTCAGTTGCAAAGAAGATGGAGGGGGGAAGGGGCAAGAGAGAGAATAGTACAAATTTCTCTTTTCAGTACTTCACATCACTCTCATTCAGGCTTCCATGTATAATATTCTCTTTTACTTTTTTTCTCTTCAATAGCTGCTAATATAATAGAAAAGATCAAAAGCGACTACCTTTTGTTAGGGGATGGGACTTGGGAGTACTAAGAGCACCATTTGGTTAATTGGGAGGCTTCTTTTTCAAATCCAAGAAAGAAAAGGGTTTTGGTAAGAGCAAGGGGCATAAGCCATAAAGCTTCACAGAAATGCACCACTTGTAATTTACTTTGGTGTTGTTGGTTTAAGTTAAGTGCTTGGATAATTAGAGAAAATATGTGCCCTTGGACATAGTTTAGGATAAAATTGTGTTTCCGTCAAGGATAATGTTGGTAAACGTGAAGATGGATTAGAGAACTCTATTTTATTAAGATTTCGTTGGTACACATGAAGAGGTATTACAGAACTCCTTTTTTTTATATAGAAGAAATTAGAGAACTCTATTTTATTAATCTACTGTCAATATTTGCATTTGTGGAGAATATCTCTTGTCCTCCTTTGTAATTCTTCACTCCTCCGCTAAAATTTCTTCTTTTATCTTTAACAAACTGCTCTTATCCCCTTAAATTGTCTTAATGACAAAAAAAATAAAAATAAAAAATAAAAACTCACCTTAAACCAAGCATATTTGAAGCTATCATCTGTTGGAGCAATGCCCCTTTTGTGCAATGCTGAGGTCGCATCAGCATCCATGACAATGGCACCACCAGCTTGCTGCAAATAACAAAAGGAGGTTGGGAAGAGGGGCAGGGAAAAACAATAAATGGGTATTAATGCTAGTCATGGTTTTTGTTTATCCTTTAGGACATAATTCATAAATGCTTACCAAAATTCAGAAGAAACTTAGGCACAGAAAAGAGACATTCAAGCAAATAAGATACCTTTGTTTGAGCATTTCTTGATCTCTCTCTTGCAGCTTCCATGGCACTATTAAAACCTTTGACATCAACATGTAATCCCTTTTCTTCTGCCATCAGCTGATAAATGGAAAATGTTAGGAAATAAAAAACAGAAGGCATAACAGAACAATAATTCCATACAGCATGGCAGTGAAGCAATCCACCTACCTGAGTGAGATCTAGTGGGAACCCATATGTATCCCACAAGACAAATGCTTCCTATAATCAAGAGATAACTGTATGAGAAATAGCCCAAAGGCCTATTCAAAAACAACTAATGAGAATATAGCAATTACACAAAAGGGAATCAACATTTGGCAGAAGCTCGTTTATAAAATACAAAAAAATCAACACTACCTTAACCTCACGCAGTACCAGGAATGTGATTCAACTGCAACTTTGTGACCGTGATAAAATATTTGTAATTTTGGATAAAACATCAAAAGTTGAAATTTAATAATTCTTCGGACCAACATATGGGAAACTTACAATGCCATAACCCTGGCAGCACAGGAAGACACTTGCTAAAAATACCACCATTATTTGTAACAAACAGAGAAATGTCTATTTCAACAATTTGTTAACAGTGATGTACTTTTCTTCTCCTCTTATGGGGGATATCTTGCCCTCCCTAATAGCTGTACTTTCCTTCCTTTTTCATTTTAAAAAAAAAGTTTCACTATCCAAAAAAATGAACTTGTTAACACTGACCTGGTGAGAACTGAGAAGTTATAAACATCAAGTTCATCAACAGCAAGTCCTAGTGACAGCTATGCTAAATGCAGTATTTAAAATCTTGAAATGAAGAAAATTTCATTTAAAGAACTTTCCAAAGAAAATTTCATTTAAAGAACTTTCCAAAGAAAATTAAAAACATAAGGCACAAGCAAATAGCAGAGCCAAGAGAAATTTCAGAAATTATTGTTCTTATAAACATTAAATATCGTCTGCATATACTTGCAAGAACCCAACTTAAGAATAACGTGTAGCTACAGTCATGAAAACAAGAAAATATGACTATTGGGTAACCATGAAAAGAACAGATTCTACTTGCCTCCCCACTCAATATCTTTCCCTGAACATGTCGAACAGCCATCTCAAATTTCTCAATCCCCTGGAGAAGTAAAAACAGTCAGGTTTTCTTTTTTATTCTTAGGCATATAATAAGAAAAGGAAAAATCAGAATGCTACCCATGAGCAATGATAAATCCTCAAGTTCACAAGAAACAAAATTAATCTGAGGGATGGCTGTCATGCAGACTGATAAGTGATAACCCTTAAACAAGTCTTCGTGCATATGACTATCCTCACCTTAATTAAGGTTCTGCCAAAACTTTCCTCCTCCTCTTCAATTATGTTCCTGATGTGCTCTTCCTGTTGTTTTAGCTCAGGGAAAACATTGCCCATCACATTCACCACAACACTTACAAGCCTGGATTCAGTAAAATTGAGGACAGAAAAACACATTATACCAACCTGGAGTCACCTATCAGATGCGTTATATGTGAAAAAATTTTAAACAAGTACATCAAGTTTGAAATAACAGGTAAATAGAAGTTTTAGATATTCATATGGCACTGGGATCCGGCAAAAATGCTTTAGATCTGGAAACAGATTAAAGTGGCTAACCATCATACATACCCGTTGAAAAACCCCTCTTTAGCTTTCAGCACTTCACGTCCATACCGAACAGCTCGACGGAGTATACGCCTCAGAACATACTCACGGCCCTCATTACCTTCAAAAGAAGAAAACATGGCACATTAAGGTAGGAAGTTCTTTTTCTATCATCAAAAAATCATAAAAGGTTGAAATCCCAATTTTTAAGAGAGAGTTACATGATGTTCATTATATATATATATATATATATATATATATATATATATATATATATATATTATATAACTGATCTACAGCTTGTATTACAGAAAATATAAAAAAATAAAAGTCAAAAGCCTCATTAAATGGGTTAAGGGTAATTTATTCTTAGTGCAGCCCCTGACAGAGTACAACCCTGTCTTTGAAGAACAGGCCTTCCACAAGACATAGGAAAAAAGACAGCAAACTTAATGACAATAAAACTTGCAATTTGTAAACATCCAAGGAAAAAAATGTCAATAAAGATACAGGTCAACAATAACCTACCAGGACGAGACCCATCAGCAATGGCAAATGACAGAGTTCTGATGTGATCTGCAACAACCCTGTATGCCATGTCAACTTTATCTGCATCATCTGGTCCAACTTTCCCAGAATATGGCCGAGCACCAGTTGCCTGCAAATGGGTTATAGAAAAATAGAATTACATATCAATAGAATCATCAAGCACTTTACAGTCACGGACATTAAGTAAGAGTACCAAAACAAAACAAAAAAAAACACAGTAAGACATTATTTTTCAACGAGAACAATCCATGTGATTTTATAAAAAAAATGGAAATACATGCCATGACTCATGAGAAATGCTGTATGTTAACTACATATATAGACGGCTAACAATTCTGAAAGAACAATAAGCATTCAACATTGGCAAGTAAAATTCACAATTCACTTATGTAGATTTTCTTGAAGGTCAAAAAAGATACTTAAAGTTAAGGAGTTGTCCAAAGGTATAAAGATATTAGAAGAGGCAGCTTGCTGGAATACAAAAGTTAAAGTTTATCTAACAGACTTAGATAGTGTTTGTAAAAAGGCGCGCAAACAGAAAATAAGAAGACAAACAGACACGGAATTTAATGTGGTTTGACCTAGAGCGGACTATAGGCTTAATTCCATGGGTGAATGAAACAAAGAAAAAATTAACTATGATCAATGAAGATAACAAGAAGTCTCTGCACCACCCTCAACCCTAATCCCAATCAACATGAAATTCCTTGTTTATTTCAATGTTTTAACTAAACTTGAAAGAACTTTATGCGAAAGGGTAATTGCTGGTCCAGATAAATTTGGCACTGATCTCTCCTCTCTCTACCATGTCTATAGACATTCCCCTTATAAAAGAGTGATGAGTTGCACCATAATATAATATAATTCAGGACTAAATATTATTACTGTTCCAAAAACGTAAAGGAAATACAATGAACTCTAATGCCTTTACCAACATACCAGCTGAATAGCATCAAAGATAGGCAAGAAGACATCAGTGTCATAATTGCTCATTTTGTTCTGTAGTATAGAGGTCAATCGTTCAAAGCCCATGCCTGTATCAACATGCTTTGCAGGAAGAGGTTTAAGAGAGCCATCAGCCTCCCTATTGAACTGTTATGACTCAGACAGAAACAAACAATGCGTCAAAAAAATAAACAAGTAAACAGCAGTACTAAAATCCAGTAAGTTATTCACCAAAAAGCATATTAGATACAGATTTCATGGGAGTAAAAAAAGTTTGCATGCTGGGTTGGACTCTTATACCAACTTATCAAGTACATGAATAGGAACCAAAAAAGAGGGCAGTAAGACCCTCTGGAAATCATTATATTATAATACCTGAATAAAGACAAGGTTCCATATCTCAATGCATGTAGGATCATCATTATTAACCAATGCTGCAGCATCACGGTTACCAATTCTGTCAAAATGTATTTCAGTGCAAGGTCCACAAGGACCAGTATCACCCATCTCCCAGAAATTGTCCTATCCAAAGATACAAACCTAGTTAGATATGAAGATCCACACAGAATTTACTGTAAACATTAAAAAGGTTTTGCATGATGACTCTTATAATTAAAAACATTCCATTTGCTTTTTTTAAGAGATTTATTTAAAAATTTAAGAAAAGCGAAATGATCCCAGCATTCAACATATGAGCAGCTTAAACAGTCTTCAAATTGAGACTGTAATTTCAGTTATTAATCACTGACAACTACCAGCAATCACATTGTTATCATAGTATGCTATAAATACGTCATAGAATTGCAGAAGTAGAAAAGCTAAAATTGCTTCTATTCTTTCCTTATATGATAACTACAATGCCCATTAAGCATGAAAAGCATTTTCTTATTAGATAATCAGAGCAGCAACAAGCTGTATGTGTAATAACATTCATCTAGGCATATTTAGGGTCTAATATCAGCATAAAATGCAACCGTTTTTAATATAAAATTAAAACCCAGTCAATATAAATGGCTCATAGTTACAACAATCTTGCTGAACACAGAAATTACATAGTATCTTATCAAATTATTATATATACTGTATACTATAATATTAAATATATTTTGCAAGTCTTATCAAAATATTTCATTCTACATTTTTAAGAGAAAACATAGTGAAAGCATACTTTACAGCCAAAAGGAAGCACACGTCCAGGAGGCAAAAACTTTAGCCATATATCTCTAGCCTCAATATCAGGGGGAAGACCATACTTATCATCACCGCCAAAATATGTTGCATAAATGCGATCTGATGGTAATCTATAAACCTGCAGGCCAAATAAAAAAGTCAACAATATAAATTTACAAGAGATATAATCATGCACTATATAAATTGAGGAATTGAATAACCATCAACTTCTCCATTTGGGGATATTTCACTACACCTTACAGATATGGTAAACACCCCAAAAAATAAGGACTTTAACTAATGCCCGCATATCCAAATTGAATTCAACATTCTAATTAACTTTTTCGTAGGATGAGCTTATTAATTTACCCACAACTAGCAAGTGAACATAACATCCAATTGGGATTGGCAATGCCAAGACTGCCATTGATGATTGAACACTAACAAACTCCCATATCATATTTAAGTCACAAAACGTCATTATTCCTCAAACAAAACCCAATGCAGTAGTGGTAGGTGTTGTGCAACTGATGGAGTGGAAGTGGTGGTGGTGGCAGTTAGTGGTGGTCTTACTGGTCGTGATGGTGCAATTGCTAATTGAAAAGCGTTGCTCTTAATGTGGTCTAGATACCAGAAGGCCAACTTGCCACCATATGCCACATGCTATTATTTAAGGAGCACAAAAGCCTAGTAACATAGGAGAACCAACCTATGTAGCCCAGGAGGGGTAGCTCTAGTTACTTACTAGCTAGCTGCTACTGCTTAGATATTATTCTCTAGTACAATGCATGTTGCATCGTGTTTTATACCAAAATCTACCGTTTTTTTACCACAAAAGCTCATAATTCAAGAAGCAAGATAAGAAACTCCAATTGATAAGCATACTTTTGTTAGAAGTTCCCATGCCCAGCTAATGGCTTCTTCTTTAAAGTAATCCCCGAATGACCAATTGCCCAGCATCTCAAAGAAGGTGTGATGGTAAGTATCTTTTCCCACATCGTCAAGATCATTGTGTTTACCACCAGCTCGAATGCACTTTTGGGTATTGCAAGCACGAGTGAGTTTGCTCAAGGAAGTGTTAGGATCCACAGTTCCCAAAAAGATTGGCTTGAACTGGTTCATGCCTGTCAAATCACAATGAAACCTTAACAGTCAATGGTACATATTTTCTAAGGAAAACCAAATAAAAAGACGCTATTACTAAAGCAAATTGTCTATAACAAAGTATTACAAAGCAAGGTACATAAGCATGAACTATGAGGTAGTTTAACATATTTTATCTTTTATTCAGTATTCGGCTTCACTTAGAATGCCAACTTAAATCACTTACCCAACAACCAAAAAAAAAAGTCAGGAAAAAATTTCTATTTCGGAAAAAATAAATGTCATTACACCAAAAATCAAATTTACCACATTTTATCTATCCCTCAGTATTGGTTTTCAATTAGAAGGCCAATTTAAATCACTTTGGAAAACAAAAAACAAAAAAAAAAACAGTGAGGAAAACAAAAACGTGATTCTGGTAGTAGCCCCAAAATCTCCATTAAGCCAAAAATCAAATTACACGCCACCAACAAAAACCAATATATATGATCAGAGATTTCAATTTCAAATTTTCGCCAATGGCTTAACATAGCAATCAGGGTCGGTTAGAAAATTGACTCAGACTTCAAAAAGAATACATAATGAGGAGAAGAGAGAAGCGTACCGGCGTTGGCAAAGAGAAGGGTTGGGTCATTGAAGGGGACAACAGGGCTAGACTTCCAGTTGACGTGGCTCTTATCTTCGAAGAAATTGAAGAAAGTGTCCCTGACGCGATTCGCCGGCCACTCCACATCCAGTGAGTCAGCCCCAGGCATGGCAGCGGCGGAGGGAGACGGCGTAGAAGGAAGAGATCTGGAGAAAATGAGGCGGTGGAAAGGGTTGAGAAGGTTTGGGAGTGGTGGATGAAAAGAGAGTGACGGCGCAGGAGACACTGACACTGAGGAAGGGTTGCAGTCACGTAGATAAATGCGCAGAACCGCTCTGCCTTTCCCACAGAATCCTCTTTTCATTCAGTCATTTCTCTTAATACTAACGCTAACAAATGGTCACCTCAATATATTATATTCTTCTATTTCTATGGGTATAAATTCATTGGGCCGTTTTTGGTCAACTCTTTGTATCATGTCCTGGCGTTGCAATTTTTTCGGCCCGTCCGAATTGGGCATGGCATTAATGCAAATTAGCATGTATGCTTCTGCGATGATGTCCGGAATAATATAAAAAAATTAAATTGAAATAATTATTTTAATAATTTTATATTAAAGACATTAATAAAAATTTTAATATAAATAAAAATATGTTATTAAATTTAATTATAATTATAAAATAAGATAAGATAGTTATATTTTTATTATTATATTTAGTATTCAAAAGCAAAACAAAGCATTATATATAAACATTCGACTCATTAAATCTTAATATCCACTATATTTTCAAGAGATTGCCATTTTTTACTCCTTGCTCTGAGGGCGTGGATTTTTCTTTCGTGTTTTTTACGTTTTCGTCGTCTACGTGTGGTGGTGGTTTTGTTAAACGTTTTGAGTCGTTTGATTCCGTCTTGTTGCGGGAGGTTTGTTTGTTTGATTGATTGGTCGATCTAATTAGGTTTATAGAAAATGATTTTATAATACCGATTAAATAAGACTGCAGTTTAATCGATTCACAATTCAAAATAAAAAACAAACAGACTTTTAATACTATCTTAAAATGATTGAAAAAGCACAATTTTGTGAAATGAAAGATTTTATTATTTTAATTGAGAAGTAAAAGCCGTTAAAATTAGAAAGCTATTTCATTTTATTTTATTTTTTCTAACATAACTAGACTTTATTCTATTTGATTCAACTATTCATACCAATCTGTAGGTTGTGCGCATTATATCATGTTATTTATAATTAGTTTGTTTAAGTTTTCATAAAAACTACAAACTAATGTAAAGTTATTATCTAGCTATATATATATATATATATATATATATAAATATCTATAATATATCTTATTTTACATTCTTAATATTTAATCTTTCATTAGATGAAAGTAAGTCTTGTTAAAAATAGGTATAAGAAAAAAAAAATTTATCTTATATATTAGTATATAATTATATATATATATATGAGGAGAATATTTATATTATAAATTTTTTTCCTTATTTTCAATTGTTAGATTACTTTCATTTAAGTTTCTTTTAATAAAATAATAGTCGGAATTTTGAATTATTCATTAAAAATAGGTATAAGTTTGATTTTCAAAAATCATATGGTTATATATATATATATAATTATATATATAATCTTAATATTTAATATTTTTAAAAAAATCCAGTTTGATCAAATTCAATTAAGTATATCTTTCAACCACGGTAGTTAATTATCAACTGGTTCGATTTTCGATTTGATTCAAAATATAAATTTGAAAAAAAAAATCATTTAATCCAATTCAATCAATTTTCTTAGTTAATGAACTGATGAATTTGATTCAAAATGTAAATTTGATTCAATTCAATTCAATCTAATTTTAATCTATTTAGATTGATTTGATTTTTTGGTTTTTTGTTATAATATTTTTATACATAAATTTATCAAATTCATTAAAATGCATTAAATCAAATATAAATCTAAATTAATTCATCAAAGAATAAAAAATATAAGTTCAAATTAATTCATCAAAATTCAAATTTAATTTTTAAATACAAGTCTAAATTAATTGTTAATCTTATAATAAATATCCAAATTCAATATAGATAATTAAGTTTAATTTAGAAAATAATAGGAAAGTTCAAAATAAGTATTAGTTACATATAAATTTGTTAGGTAAATTATTATTTTTAAAAATGTATATAATTTTTTTATTCAATTTAAATTGAATCAATTATAAAATTTGGATTCAAAATTCGATCTAATCCATTTTTTTTTCAATTTTTTATCTTTTTTAGTTTTAAAGCTTAATTTTTTTTTTTATTTTGATTAGATTGTTCGGTTTTGAACACTTCTAATTGTTGTCTCTATTACATGCAAATTTCCAAGGGGTTTTCTTATGTGGCCTAATGTTGGGATTGACTCAAATTTCTAATTTAAATATTTATATTGATTGATAATTTCTTATTTTATAAGTTGATTCGTATCTTGCAATTAATATTGTGATTTGTAAAATATATATGTTACAAATATGGAATATATATGAGAAATATGCACAATATGAAAGACATTTTTTTTAATAAAAATAAGAAACTAGGAAAGTAATAAAAGTGTGTAAGGGTGATTATATATAAGTGAGTTCTTGTGGGTTATAAATAATTGTATTAAGAAATTAATAAAGTTATAAGAATGAGTATAATATTAAGAGACTTATAAGGATAAAGGGATATAAGGACAATGGTGATGAATTATGAGATAGATGAGATCTAGAATAGAAAAAAAATATTTTACATAAAATTATTACAGACATTATATTGTAATAATGTTTTGAAAAATAATAAAGTCTTTTCATACGAATATTATATAAGTATGTTAAATCAAATTCTTAATCCCTATATAATGGTGAGAAATTATGAAATAAATGAGATAAAAATAATTATGTGAAATTTTTTAAATAATTTTTGATAAAATTACTTAAATTTATGCAATTTATTAAAAATTTAATGAAATATTATCCATAAAGAATTGAATGAAGTATTCTCTAACACCTAGTTATAACTATGTATTTATTTATTGGGCTCCAGCCCTTCCTTGTACTAAAAAAGAGAGCATGTAAGCATATAAAGCAAAAATGCTCACCAAACTACCCTACAATTATCATTTATATGTAACAAAATATTATATGATTCGTTTTTAAGTTTGAAATACCTAAACTATCTTTAAAAAAAAATATTGTTTTAGTTTGAAATGCCTAAATGGTTTTTTAAAAAGATTTGCCCACCATTTTTTTTATCCATCAGTCCATACAGTGCAATGCAAATATCAAGATAAGATCTCCCACATATATAGAAATTTGAGGAAAAAAAATGTTAAGTGAAAGAAGATTATCAACAAAATAACATAAGAATAGAAACTTCAAATAAGTTCCTTATACTTAAGAAACTATGTCACTTCCAAATAATAGATGTACACTTAATTAAGATCCTAATCCCGACTTAAGGCCAATATAAATAATGAAATTTTATAACTAGTTTTAATCATAATATAAAAAAATATTTTAATATATAAAATAAAAAACAAAACTGAAATGGTTTAAAAATTATTATTTGAAGAATATGATAGCATAATCCTTCCCGTCTCATTACACTAGTGTTGTTAATATGTGATCATCGTCATATTTCATTCAACTTATTACATTAATCGGTATTGACATTCTTTATGTTAAACAAAGAAAGAAAGTGAAATCTAGATTATGGATAAAAAGAGAACAAAGAGACGTTGAGGAGAGAGAGAGAGTGACATACGATGGTAGAGAGAGAAAGTGAGAAGTAGAGTGAGTAAGTAAGTGGAGTGAGAAAGGGTAAAAAATTTATACTACCATTTTTTTAATTAATATTTAACCACAAAAGAGAAAAAAGTGTCCTCCCATTTTTTTTTTTAATCTTTTCTTTACTTATCAACCAAATATAACACTAATTCCTCAAATTTTATTCCCATAAAGTTTTCTCCCCTTTTACCGTAATCAAACGCGACCTCAATAGTAAAAAAAAGGTTAAATTAAAACTTAAGTCTTTATAATTTTTATTTTTTTAATTTAGTTCATATATATTTTTTCAAATCAATTTTACATTTATAAATGTTTTTTAAATAATTTTTATCATCATTTTTATTATAACACCTGTTAATTTAATTATTATTAAATATTTTATAAAAATAAAAAAAATATTTAAAAAATATATATTTAATAAATAAATATTTACACAAATGAAATAAACATTTATAAAATATTTATTAGAATGCAAAATATTTATTAAATATTTTATATAAAAATAAATATATAAAAAAGTATATACGAAATAAAAAATATTTATTAGATTAATAATTAATTATATTATAACATATTATAACAAAAATTAATGATAAAAATTATTTTAAAAATATTTATAAATATAATGATTAATTTAAAAATTATAATGATTAAATTAAAAATAAAAAAAAATAAGGACTAAAATTTTAAAAAAAAAAAAAAAGACATAATAATAACTTTGATCCGACCCGATCTACGCATTGTTTGAAGCCTGGGAGTCCCTCTGGGCTGGCCCGAAGGGGACAGCATTTGCAGCTGATAGCGGTAGCGAGGACAAGAAAGCAAACGAAAACGCCTAGCTAGTAGGAGTGACTAGTGAGTGAGACAGTGGTTGTAGAGCAGAACACGGAGACGGAGGAGCTCCAACTCAGTTAACTTAAAGATGAAGGCCGTATTGCTATCTATGAATATCATACTCGTAGCATTAGCCATAGCAATAGCATCCTTATCCACCAATATTCACTCCTCATCGACATCGTCCCACGCCGCCCACTGGCAGATCCTCACCAAACACAATTTCTCTTCTCAGATCCGACTCCATCCCCATCTCCTCCTTCTCGTCACCATTCCCTGTATGTTTGTTTCTGCTCTTGAATTCTATAATCTAATTATGCTATGCTATTGCTAGGGATATGATATGATTACCGTTTATGAGTGTGTGTGTGTGTTTTGCATAATCCTAATGTGTTTGAACCGTAGGGTCTGGTGAGTCTCGCTCCCTTATGAAGGATCTCTCACTTGTAATTGCTGCTGATAACCATGAAGATTTTGGCCCTCTAAAACTCATGTTTATTCATAGAAACACAGACAAGATGCTAGCCGATTCCATAGGTGCTACCACTGATCAAATAACAGTTTTTTATTTTCATCATTCTGTATCTTACAAGTACAGAGGAAGACTCTCAGCAAAAAATATTTTGTCTTCGTTGTATCCTTATATATCCCTTGCGCCCGAGGAGGTTCCCCTCAAAGCCCTCAACACTCCTCAAGATTTCACAACGTTCCTTGATTCAACTGATAAGGCTCTAGTTCTCGTTGACTTTTGTGGATGGACACCACACTTGCTGCGCAAAAGTAACAAAAATGGCACAGAAAATGGTTTCGGCATCCATGGTGAGTCTGTCTAAATGTTGGTGTAGCTTCTGTAACTTCAATGAATTTGATGTTTATCTAGCTTATTTGTTATTTTCTTATTTCAGATTTTATTATTTAGCTATATTTGGATTCTCTTTTTTATACTTATTATTATGTGTATATATGTTACTTGGAATGGCTTAATGGTTGTGTAGCACTTATCAGGAGATGAGTCAATATGTGGGCATTTTTCTTTATAGGTTTTGAAATGGTTTGTGGAACAATATTATTGCATGATGCTGTTGGTAAAACGTAAAGAGATTTTTCCTTGCAGGGGATCACCTTGGAATGGGCTTTAGTGGAGGGAATGATAGAATACCATTTTCAAGGGGGAAGACTAACCAGAAGGTGGCTGGTATTATCTAAGTGCATGACAATTTGAAAATTTTGAGCTTGAATAATAAATTCATTACTTCATCCTTTTCTGTTTTCTTTTTCCAAATTATCAGAGGAGGATATGTGCAAGGCTGAACTCAGCATCAATAAAGGGTTTTGTGAAGCTCCTTGGCTTGGGGAATTTACCTCGGTAAATAATGATCCTTTGGTGGGCTCTGATGATACGAGTCGTCATGTTCTACATTCCTGTTCGTTTGAAGAATTTAAGCGCTTTCATTCTTTCTACTTGAAATTCATGACTGCTGTGAGAGAATTCTTTCTGCCTCCAGAACGACATAGATTTGGTCTGGTTTCAGATAGGTCAATGCTTCCATCCCTAGGTGTTGGTGATTCTGGTTCATGGTTTGCAGTTCACTACCTAGCTGGATGTTCGAGTTGTTCAACTATTCTTAAAGAAGAGGATGATTTGAACTATGTTCTGCAGATGAATAATTATTTTGTCAAAGAGGTGAATAAAACCTTTCTAAATTTTGCTTGTTGTTCCTGTTCCATGTTTCACAGTGTTTGTCATGATGTTATATTTCACCGCTTCCATATCCTGTCTCTAAGCCCATCTGTGATTGTATTGTTGCAGACTAGTTTATTTAACTGATATAGATTCACCACCAATATGCAAGTATCCATGCTTCTTTCAATTAACTAATCCATTTTTGGGACTTACACTGTTTTGTTTGTTATCATTAAGCTGGAGGGTAATGGACATGATCAAGAGCCCATTTTACCTGCAAATAAGCCATCAGTACTTCTATTTGTTGATAGATCATCTGACTCCTCAGAAACTAGGGGAAAGAGTAAGGAAGCACTTGATGCTTTTAGAGTATTAGCACAGCACTATCATGTTGTGAATCAAACAGGTAAAAAGAATAATGATAATGATGAGAAAGTTTCTATCCAAGATTATCGTGGCTTGAAGAGTACTTCTGAGCATCCTAGGTTAAAGCTGTCTATGACAGCTCAGACGATTAAACTAAAGGAGAAGATGTCTTCCATCATGATTATAAACGGGGATAAGCAAGTTAGTTTGGATAATGTACCTTCTGATCTACAAGTGAGTTCTTTGAATGAGATCTTGGGTTACCTTCTCCAACAAAAGAAGGATCGAAAACTAAGCTCCCTTGCAAAGGATTTTGGTTTCCAACTTTTATCTGATGATATTGACATCAGGTCAGCTAATACACAACAATCACAGTCAGAAGTTCAGTTAAATCAAATTTCAACAGAAACTTCTCAAGAAAGCCATACAGATACTGTAAAGCTGGATGATGATCCGTATAGATCTGCTGGAGAGCTTGTGGGAAATCCTAAATTGGCTGAGCAATCTTCTCAGCATGATGAAGTGAAGACACCTTCTATTGTCACAAGAAAAGAGATAAAACCTGTGCAATCTGAAGATTCCGTCACAGATCATGAACTTCCAACTGCCAAAATTACGAAATCAGATACAGATGATTCGTCAGATGGAAACAAGTCTGGGGGAGAGCAGACTCATTTTCTTGGTTTTAATGGTTCCTTTTTCTATTCTGATGGTAATTACCAATTACTTAAAAGACTAACTGGTGGTTGTAGAATTCCATCTTTGGTTCTAGTTGATCCCTTTTGGCAGCAACATTATGTTTACCCTGAAGAGAAAAATTTCAACTTTTCTTCACTGTATGGTTTTATATCTGGGTTTCTTAATGGAACCCTGCTTCCATATCAGCGGTCAGAACATATTCTTCAAGGCCAAAGGGAAGCCACCCGTCCTCCATTTGTTAATTTGGATTTTCATGAGGTCAATTCTATACCTCGAATCACGGCTCATACTTTCTCTGAACTTGTTATTGGTTTCAACCTGTCTAGCAAAGAAAACACTTCTAATGCATGGAATAAAGATATCTTGGTCTTGTTTAGCAATAGTTGGTGTGCATTCTGCCAGAGAATGGAAATGGTTGTTCGTGAAGTATATCGGGCCATCAAGGGCTATATGGATATGTTAAAGAGTGGATCTAGGAATGTGAAAGGTATTTCTGATCATGGTAAGATTGTGTGTGTGGATCTCTTTCTCTCTCCCATCTCATATTTCATCCAGTTAAAATCTTGTTTAGGGTATTTGTTTTTAGCAAGTTTTTCTGTTCCTTGGTTTTGCTAAAATGAGAGAAGTTGTGGCTTTGCTTTTAGTAAACTGATCAGTAGCTTCTATATTAGCAATTAGCTGTTCCTGTTTCTTTTGTGCATGTTGTTCCTACCAACTGCGTGACATTACCAAATTGATTGTTACTTGATCATGAAATGTCAATTTTCACTTGTAATTTGTAAATAATTTCTTTATCAGACTCTGAACCATTGATCTTTTCATGAATCTCAATGGTTCTTATCCTATTTGGTGGACTTGATTGATGTTAGATGTTATTTGAGTTTATTTTTGGAAGAATTTCCTGCTAAAAATGGTAGATACTGTCTTTAACAGTTTGACAATTGATTGTTTCATGGCAGAAAACTTGGATTACGTTACGATGAAGCTTCCAGTAATCTACTTATTGGATTGTACATTGAATGACTGTGATTTGATACTGAAGTCAGTAGATCAGGTACTTGTGGAACTATTTTTTTTGGGCGTACATGCTCTAACTTGTTTTTTCTATGCATCATCTGTTATTGTCACACTTTTCTAAACGTTATGAGTTAACTAGTTAGTTAGTTAGCAATATATTGCCCGTCTGTGTCATTATTGTCTACTGTTGGACCAAATAAAGATGATGAATTGTTGATTGGTACTTTTGTGCAGAACTTCTGTAATGGTATTGGACTAAAATGACTCTCTTGGTTTTAGCCCCCCCCCCCCTAAAAAAAAAAAAGAGCTTCTTAAAACTTGGTCAAGCTTGAATTGGGAGCCAAAAGTGATTTGAGTTTGAGAGCCTGAATCTGGAGTCCAAAAATGGACAAGTCCAACTAATCTTATGCACTCCAAAATACCAAAAGGGAAATCCAGTGAGCAGAGTCAGCAGAATATTCGGAATACCAATGAAAGGAATCCTTTCTGCCTGGGACATTTTACACGAGTTAAAGGACATCAATGCCTTTTTGAAAGTTTTCTCTGCTTAGTTACTAAGTCTTGTAGCAGTAGCTTGCATGTAAAACTGTTGCTCATTTATCTTAGTATATTTTAAGTAAGGGAGAAATCTAGATAAATTAGAATAACAGAATTTGAGATGGGATTAATTTAGTTGCATTGCAAAGACTAGAGGGTCGTTCACATTGTTTAAAATTTTATATTCTTGTTATCAACTGATATCTTGAAGAAATATGATGAATCTCATCTATTATTTATTTGAAATTTTATGCAAGTTTTGGGCATTATAGCCATTTGTTTATAGTCCATGGTTAATGTTGTTTGGTTTACTTATAATATGCAGAGGGAAGTGTATCCCGCTCTGATTTTATTTCCAGCAGCAAAGAAGAAACCTCTTCTTTATGAAGGAGATATGGCAGTCGTTGATGTTATGAAGTTTGTGGCTGAGCATGGAAGTAACTTTCATCATCTTATCAGAGAGAAAGGTAAATATTCATGTTTGATCTACTAATGTTGTATATATGGTTTATCAAAAAGCATCTGAATTAGATAATATTGGTGTCAAACTTAGATCACACACTTTCTTATGGTCATTGCCACATCCCTGTTTCCTGGTATCTACTTGTGTTAGGCTCCATTTCACGAGGGTAGTCATAGACTTGTAGCTAGTGTATCTTCTGTTGCCTTCTACTTCTATTAGCATATCATCTTTTAATTCTTTGTCTTCTGTTTCACCAAACATAAACATTAAATATGGTAGTCTAAATTCTTGACTTTATCTCATGGTTCCAGTAGCAGTTATGTGGCAATCTGAAAGTGTAGTCAGGAATCAGAACTTATATGATACTTTGCAAACTGATATCCATGAGGAATTACGTCATACACGCAAAAAATATCATGGAGCCCCAGATCATGACAGGATACTGGAGCAGGTGGTCAGACCTAACCTGATGAATTCACCTGTATCAAATGGAATGCATGAAACATTACCTCCCGTGGTGGTTGGTTCAGTGCTAATTGCCACAGAAGAGCTTGTAGGGATTCAGCCATTTGATGGATCAAAGATTCTCATTGTGGCAGCCGATCAAATAACTGGATTTCAAGGTCTTATCATTAACAAGCATATAGAATGGAGTTTTCTACCTGAATTGGAAGAAGGCCTTGAAAAATTGAAAGAGGCTCCTCTGTCCCTTGGGGGTCCAGTTGTGAAAACTGGAATGCCTCTTTTATCCTTAACTAGAACAGTTTCCAGAAATTCTTTACCTGAAATCCTACCTGGAATTTACTTCCTTAATCAGGTAGTGACAATTCATAAAATTGAGGAGCTGAAGTCAGCAAATCAACCAGTCGGGGATTACTGGTTTTTCTTGGGGTACTCAAGTTGGGGATGGAACCAGTTGTATGATGAGATGGCGGAAGGAGCTTGGAGCTTGAGTGAGGATGGAATGAGACATTTAAATTGGCCGTGACTATTTTCACCATCTTTACTGTACTAATAACATTTCTGATCTCCTTGTCAATTGTAGAAACAATTTACAAAAGCATATATAGTAGAAAATAACATCCAATACAGGAAAATGTGTGCTTGGGTAAGTCATCCAAAATTTTCTTTTGAAATGGTTACTTGCACCAGGTAATGTGTGTTTACTTGGTATTAGTGTTGAAAAAAGAATATAATCAAGAAAACAAACTAACAAATTAAAATTAGAAAATGAAATCTTAATATTCTATTTATAATTATATTATTAATTATAATTTTATTATTATTTTATTTATTATTATTATTATTATTTAATTATTATGTTATTTAATGCCAATTTGGCTGAGACAATGAGCAAGGTCGTCGAGTTGTCTGCATAAAGCTTAGCTTTGCATGGCATGTTTAATTAATTAACGTGAAAAAAAAATCTGTAAAGCGGAGGCAAAAAGTTAAACCGTGAGGAACATATGGTTAACCAGATCAAATAAGTGATTGTGTGTGACTAATAACATTGTAAATTGGTTTAATGATGCAATTTTAATAAGTATTTAGTTCTCCGATGGAACTGTCATAGGTTAGGCTCACTTTGGCATTAAGATATGTTGCTTCTTACTTGGATGGGGTTTTCATTTGCAAACTCATTTACTCTAGCATCTAAGAGTGGTACAAATTATTGTATACTATAACGCTTCTGTCTTATTGACAAATTTTCGAAAGATGAATCGTCATTTATCTTAAAAAAAAAAAAAGAAAGGAGCTTTTAAAATAAAAGTTTTATTAACGTGTGTCTTTAAACATAATTAAAAAGTATTTATTATCCTTCATTAATCATCTTAATTGCCTAAATAAAATTAAATATTTTTTTTTAGAATTTTAAGATATTAAATGTTTTTAATTTTTATTCAATAATTTTTATATTTTAGTTTCTTAACATGTGTGTTAAAGTTACACATTACCAAAATCATTAAAAAAGAAAACAGTTTTATTTTTTTTTTTTTTTATGTTTTACATATTTAGTAATTTAAAAATAGGGCTGACTCTAGCTTAAAGATAGCAAAGTCCTAGTTTTAGGCCCCAATTTTAGTCCTAAAAATTAGTTCTATTATTATATATAATTTATATAATCATTATCTATTCATAATAAATTAAGGCATTTAATTTCTTAATTAATGTTAAAAAAATTATTTTCTCTACATTAATTAGTCAATTATAATTTAATTATTTTCTTACTAACCTTATTTTTTTCCCTCTATTCGATTAATTTGCCATCCATACCTCTGATTTTTTTTTCTCAATTGTTCAATCAGTTAGGAATTACTCTTCTCTCTAATAACTCAGCCTCTACCTCCTTATTTCCCAATTTTCACGTGAATCGATTTTTTTTTTTTCACTTTTTACTTTTCCAACACGACAATACAGGTTAGTAATGTTCAAATTTTTTACTTTATAATTTTTTTTTTCTATTCTTATTTGCCAGCAACAAGGATGGTTGAATTCTTCTTTTTTTTTTTTTCTCTCTCTCTTTTTCATTTTTTCCCTCACATTCAAATCAATTTATATTGTGATGAGAAGTATTCAAGTAAATTGAAGCACTCACACATGAAGTGATTTGTTTTGATAACGTTTACAGTTACCTTCTATTATTCTAACTTTCTATTATCATAATTTGTTATTTTTTTAAATTTGTACTTTATCATATGTATATATTATTATTATTTTAATCATTAGGATTTAAATATGCTAAAGGCTTCATATTAAAAATTGGTTTTATGCTACCAATTTCACTGAGCCTCCCCTGTTTAAAAAAACAATAAAGCAAAAAAGTAAAAGGTAAAATTATAACTTTGGCCCATATACTTTTTACTTGTTTATTTCCTATAATTTTTTATTTTTAAATAAGTTTTCATATTTATAAATATTTTTAAAATAATTTTTATCACCAATTTGCATTATAACACCATCAATTATATTTTACATGAAAAAATAAACATATAAAAGAATATTTATTGAAATAAAGAACACCTATTAAAAAATAATGAATACATATAAGAATATTTATTGGAATAAAAAAAACACTATAAAACATTTTTTTTAAATGAAATATTTAAAAGAGTATTTATTAAACAAAAATACTTAATAAGTTAGTCATTTGACAGTGTTATTACGGGGTTGTAATGAAAATTAATAACTGGAACTGTTTTGAAAAACATTTATAAGTGTGAGGTTGATTTGAAATGAAAAAAATATATATAGAAAAATGAGAAGAAAAAATATACAGAGAAAAATTATAATTTAACCAAAGTAAAAAATAAAACCAAATATCCCTTACATTCCTCAGTGGTTTCAATTCGACCCGGTTGGGTCCAGTGTTGCTTTGTGAGTGTCTGTCTGGTTTTGATTAACCGCACCTGAAAACAACTCTGTATTTTGCTTTGGAACCTCTTCACTTGTCCTTGTTTGAGGAATAAGGAAGCAGCTCCAACACCAAAAGCAAAGCCATACATCACATCATACATGGCTTCTTCTCCTTCTTCTTCAACCCAGGTTGGTTCTGCTTCTGCATTTGACTTCTTCCTCTTTTCTTTTTTTAAATTTTAGGTGCCAACCATTTTTCTTTTGATATTATTACTCTTTGATCATCCAACTGTTATTTCTTCTGCTCTGTGACTGACAGTGTAGAACTAAAGCCACAAAATTGATATTGTGTAAGTTCCTTGCTTGGTCTCTCTTGAACTCTTCCTTCGCTATATTTTCTGGTTTCATATCATTTCCTGAACCCTCGAATATTTCGGTACAGGAAACAAAAAAATCTCTTCTGTCCTTTTGTTTTTGTAGTATAGTTTTGCAACTCTGTATGTAAGACTTGGATGAGAAGTTTTGAATTGAGAAGAAAATCAAATGTCAAATTGCTTGATAACAAAATCAGGTTAATTTGGTATTGGTAGATAAGTCTCCAATACCCTTTTAATATTTTGAGCTATAAGGATTACCAAGGAAGGAAAGGGATCAATAGGAGATTACAAAGAATAACTTTTGGAGCAGAGGGAAATAAGCAAGGTAATTGGCCATATTTCATGATAATGGGGCGTCATTGGGAAGAAGATTTTCTCTTAGGCTATGCTTGTTAGAGAACGTGGATAATGGGCTGCAAACAAAAGGTTTTGATTTTCACTCCTTGGTTCTTTTTAGAGGGTGGAAAATCATTTTTATCTCACTTACATGCTATGTTAAAGCCTTTTTTTTTTTTGTCAAAATTTTACTTGTAGTATATGTGGTTTTGATTTTCACTCCTTGGTTCTTTTTAGAGGGTGGAAAATCATTTTTATCTTACATGCTATGTTAAAGCCTTTTTTTTTTTTTGTCAAAATTTTACTTGTAGTATATGTGGTTCTCAAAATTATGAGAGTTAACTACTAATTCTAATTTGGAGGATGGGGTGACATTAAAAAATCATGTTAAATCAGGGGATAATTAATTTATAAATGACCCTGGGGAGGGGGGGATGTGGGGGCGGCGGCGATGCAATTGGATGAATAAATTAATGTGGTAAAGTGAAGTTCATCCAAACCTTTGAAACTTTTGGGACTTGAGTTATTTTACATGTAGTACTTCCTTTAAAGGTTTGATTGTGCTCCCTTAGGGATTTTTAATGCATTATTATTCATAAAATTTGGAGAATCTTACAGAGAAAAACAAAATAAAGTGCATACTAACTTGTATTACTTAGCCGTTATGGTTTCCTTAGTCATTTATGGTAAATAGATGACTTTATGGATTGGATTTCTTGCCTGTTTTTTCCCCTCTATAGTTTGAAAATTTGTAGCTTCTTTGGTTGCTCATGTAAGTCACATATAGGAGCAATATGTAACTGCGGTTACCGAGAATTATGAGATGACATGCTGGGGTTGTGGACTGCGCATTTTGCTTCCATCTTCTGCGTATGTTTTCAAATGTGGCTGGTGTGGGGCCATTACAAATCCAAACAAACAGAAATGTGACAATCAGCGTTTTAGGTGGGGACTACTGCGTGATCGATGCATTGTTTCTGTTGTCCTTGTGTTTATGCTCTTTGTAATATGTAAGTCGCTTTTTTGTTCCTACTGTTTTAAGCTTTTGTTTGTTGTCATCCTGTTTGACCAGACTTGCCTCCTGGGGTCTGGGGCTGACTTTCAATTTGTTTCCCTTCTTTTCCATTTTCTTCTCTTCCTGACAACTTATGCTATCAAATATCTGTCTAGTGTCAGAGGTTTGATTGATACATTCAAATTGAAACTTGATTATTTTAAAAGGTTTACTAATGTGGCTAGGTTAATTATATTTGATTGGTTAAATTGCGTACGGTGGGGATGAAAAGATGTGTTAAAGTTGAGTTGTCCCTATTAGTTTCTTGATGTCTTTTTTTTTGGGGGGGGGGGGTGAGGGGATTAAAGATGGCATTTCATTGGAGAGCTGTGAGGAAAAGTACTAGTAGACTAGTAGGACAAGGTATCTTCGAAAACAGAGAAACTAAAAGAAAACAGAGAGCCAAAATTTGCAACAAAGCTTGTCCAGTCTATTTGCATATTAGAAATGAAAACTTCCTGAAAACAACCATGAGCATAGCACCAAAGGGAAGCCATAAACGTTAAGCAGTAGGGACTGGAGCTCATTACTCTTTTTGTCTTTATACCATCTAGGATTCTTGAGAAGTGAAAATTCCAAGAGAGGTCAGAGCCCTTAACAGAATAAACATTTTGGATGGGTGAGTCATGTAATGAAGCAAGACAAAAAGTCAAGGGACGCCTGTAGGTCAGAGCCTTGAAGAGAATAAATTTTTTGAAATGAGGGTATGAATCTGTTGTGCATAGTTTCAGTTGTCAATTGATGCTCATCAGGTGCTTGTAGGTCTGCAGAATTCATTTTTTATGATTATGCTTGTCTGGTTTTCTCCCTATTCAAGTCAACTTTTTTATAAGATCAATCTTGCGGTTCTTTGCTCCTACCCTCGGGGGTTATTCATTAAATGTATTATTGTGATATCTATTATAATGGAGTTATTTTCATCGTATTGTAATTCATAGCATTCACTTACTCTTCCAGAAATGAAGAGACTTCCAACTGCATTATTTTATGCTTTTCTTAAGTATTTAATTGTTTTTTGTGCAGTTGGCGAGGTGTGGGCAGTGTATCCCATTGTCTTTTCCGTCAGTCTTCTTTGTGGGATTTTTCACTCTATCATCACGGTAATCTTGTCCATAGCTACCATTTCCTGTTTCAGCCTTGCTGCATTTCGGTGTGCTGGCACACCATCAAACATATTGTGGGGAAGCTACCCCACTATAGGGAAAGGTGATCTTGAAAATTATACTTTCTGTCACTACTGCTCAAAACCAAAGTCACCCAGAAACCATCACTGTCATTCGTGTGGAAAATGTATACTGGACATGGATCACCACTGCCCATTTGTAAGTTTCCATCATCTTCTAAATATGGGAATATCAATCTCCATGGTGCGATCTTCGCTCTAATTTTGTGTGTATATGATGCATGCCGTCTTTATCTATACAACTTACCATGGATGATTAGGTAATATTAAGTTCTGCTGGCTTTTGGTTGTACTCTTCTGTATTAAATTTGGACAGCTTGAAAGCAGTGACAAATGAAACCCCCTTCTTTTGTCTCTTTGTTTTCCTTATTCTTCAACAGTAAAATATACCTTAAAAAAACAATTTCCTATGTAAGTAATGTTTTAAAAATTTATCCAAAAAAAAAAGAAAAGAAGTGCTAATGCAAGAAGGATTTAGGATTTCCTACTGTGGCTTATGGTGGGCTTTTACAGTTTAGTTGTCAAGGAGTTATGACACTTAAGGGGCTAAGGGTTCAATTAAAGGGTTCGAATTGGATGGTTGGAAATATGCAGTTTTTGTTTTCTCCTTGGGGGGTTTTATTATTCATATCCAGGCCCCTATATTGCATGTCTCTCTTGCGGGTTCATGTTGGAGTGGCTGATAGAATTGTGTTGAGTGTAACAAAAGTATTCCATGTGTTCAGCATGAACATGACTCAATTTTTTGGAGTGTCTACGTTTCATAGTTTTAATCCTTGCCTATCAACTATGTTAAATTAAATGCTATAGGTAGTCATTGTAGTTTACAATAGGGCTTCAAACTTTCTTTTTCTTAATTATCGTCCGGTAATTGTTTTGTAATCCTTTGGCAGATCGGGAACTGCGTTGGTGCAGCTAATCACCGCAGCTTCGTCGCCTTCCTCATTTCAGCTTTGTTCAGCACCATCTATGTTTCTATAATGTCTGCATATGCAGGCTTGCATATGTGGCCACCATTGACATACTCCTTTGGACGTTTAAATGGGACTACTAGCGGAAATGTAGCATGGAGAATCATGAAAGAAATTATTTTGGCCTTCCTGAGATCTGTCCTGCTTCTATCCTCTAGGGGGCTTGTTCTTGTTTATCTATTTGTTTCAAGTGTTTCAGTGCAGATAGGAGTGAGCGTTCTTCTATGGCAACAGCTCTGTTATATTTATGAGGGGGAAACTTACTTGAGTCACCTTAGTTCGCAAGCTGATAATGGAGATGGAAAGAAAGATTGCCAAAATCTTATTAGATTTTTTGGTGTTCCATTTTCTGTAAAAAGATTTTTGCCAAACTCCCTCGTTACTCAAAAGAGACACACAAAGTGAAACAGACATGGTTTGTAATCAAAGAGTTATTTATCCTTCTTTTTGACAATTTTGTATCAAAGAATTTTCTTTCTTCTTTTATGTATAAAATATATTTGCACCATCGTCTATTGTCACTGCTTGACGGAGATAATAGTCGAGTATCTTACCCTTATAATTGACATTATAACGCATATTACTATGATTAGGGATATTCCAAAAAAAAAAAAGACGAAATCATTATTAAATTAAACCATAATTTTACACTATACAGTTTGGTTTAGAGATTTTTTTTGGGGGTCAATATTTGGTTTAGAGTTCAAATTTAAATTATATTCAAGGTAATCAGGTCAAGTGATAAGTGGCTTGTGATTTCAAAGACTAACTTGTGTTTAAATCTTATTAAAATTATCATTTTAAGAAGACTTTTTCTTAAGTGCGACTCAACTTGAGAGATTAAATTTTTTTACCCAACTTTTTTTTTTACCAAAGAAAATGAGAGTTTAAAATTTAAATTAAAATATATAAATTGAACCAAATAGTAAGTATATATGGTTTTCACTATATATATAGAGTTCTAAACAAACTAAGCCTCGTATAATCCTGGAAAACTTTGAAGTTAATGTACTTATTATGAGTGTATTTGAGAGTGTGTTTGAACAACAAATTTTAATAATTGATTTGATTTATAAATAATTTATTTTTATATGAAATGTTACAAAATAAGAATGAATTTGATTTTAAATCTTTTTTTTAAGTTGTGTACATTTAGAAATCTAGTGAAATTTAATTATAATTAAATTTGAGTGGATTTAATTTAATTTTAGTTTTTATTATCTGAGTTAATAATTTTTTCTTTATTAGTTTATTTATTTTATATATTCTAAATAAGGGTAATAAAATAAACTGCTTAAATAAAATTTTTCTATTCATTTATAGGGTGCTTTAAACATAAAATTTAATTTGCAAATTAATTGAAAATTTTTAAATTATAATCTTTATAATAAATTCCAAACATAAAAAGTAATTTCTAAAGCAAATTAAGTTAATTCTACATTTGAATGATTCCAAAACGATAAAACAATACGGTGAAAAATCAAAATGAAAAATCCTTTTGAGGCTGAAAGTGAAAAAAACAAGCCTTGTTAGACATCTATATGTCTTAACTGTCACGTGTGTGTCACTTTCCTACAAAATTACATATTTAGATAAGATTTTTAGTTAAATATGATATATTTTAAATATTTAAATTATTATTTAATATATATAAAATAATGATAACACTTTTATATATCTCAAATAATAATTTAAGTAACTAAATAATTCGGTAGTAGAACGTAATTACTTAAAGAATTTCTGCATTTGCATACGAGGCACAAACCCCATCACATATGAAGATAAGGTTTAAACCGTTAAACCAAATACAAATATGAAATATCCCATCTCTCATCCTAAAGTTTAGTTCAGTGTGAGTTATGGCGAAAGCTGGAAATTTGGTATCCCCAAGAAGCTTCAATCCAATATTCAATCCATGCCACCCTGCAGCCAAGGTCAAGACCCTCAGGTTGCTCTCTCAGTTGCACACTTACAATAATGCTAATGCAGTGACTGCTTCTACCAAAAGAAAGGATAACTTGCACTCTCCATTGGTAACTATTTTCTTCCCTCTTCTTCCTTTAATTCTCTAAGTTATTCCAAAATGTCAGTTATTATTTTGTAATAACAATTACTTTTCACATTTCCATTTCTGTGCTAGTGAAACCAAACTCATGTATTGTCTTTTTTTTTCCCTCTTGAATATGTTAATTATCAAATAAAAATTTCAATCAAACTGAAGTTTCATCAATACTAATTAGTGAGGTTAATGTGCTAGCATATATACACAGTAAAACTTGTAATACAAATAGTGTCTATGATTTATTTATTAATATATTTTTACTTAAACATCATCTAAAGCTAGTAATTTTATATAATCAAACCCAGATTGGAAAGAACACGAGTAGGGCTGCTCGCCGTCTGATCACAATATCACCAGGTGATGGCAAATATCATGGGGATTGGACATGTGACTATCTCCTGTCTTTGCAAGATCTACAGTTACAGGATTTGATTGAAGTTGAAGATAACCCACATAAGGATGCACAAGTGTTCGTCAACCTCATCATCCAAAAGGTGTTTCCAAATATTTTATTTTGATGTTTGAGTAGAAATTTTAGATCTAAATTGTGATTGGAACTGACTGATATACCAAAAAAAAGTATTTATGCACTTTCAATTTCTTTTTTTAATATGTTTTTTTCCCTTTTATGTTGATGTTAATGACATGATATTGAATTATATTTTCTAACTTCATTGACTAGAATTAATACTCCCAAATTTCAAATTTAATTGTTTAGTCACTTGTCAATACTTCTACATGGTAATGCCAGCATGCTAGCTTTGGCTTATCAGTGGATGGAAGAGTCATGACATCCTTCACTAGAAAATGTAGCAACTGTTCTTCCCCATATTGCAGACAGGTATTTCCTTTCATCATGAACAGACACTAATTAATTTCTTGGTTTGAGATTTGTTATATGCCTTGACAGTGTAGATGTTTTCTTTTTTATTCAAATACTATGCATGGATCACTATTGATTGTGATTTTAGTTGTAGTATCTTTTATATTATGAATTTGATATCTACCCTACCCTCTTTTGCTTTTTAATTTTTTATTATTTTTTAAGATTTGTATTGTTCTTCCCCATATTATTGCAATTATTGATGTTTTCCTTTCTATTTAGATATTATGCATATGAAAACAATACATTCTCCAATTTATGTATTCTTGAAGATATCATCCAAATTGTCAAATGCTGATTATGTTTTCACATATGCTATTAAATTTATTCTATGTCGATGACCATGTGTCTTTTCTCTTTACTATAATGGTTACAGATTGACACAAAATTTAACGTATGGGTTCTCATGGCAAGTAGAGATAATCGCAAGAGAGTACAGCTACCTGAAATTGGTGGTGATCCTTCTGTAAGTCTCTAAACCCAATTAGTTTCATTCTGTGTCTTTTTTTTGGCACATAAATAGAAGTGGTGTCAAATAATTTCTGTTTAAAAAGCTTACTTGTGTTTTCTTCTTAAGAATACCAAGAATTATTTGAACATTTCAAAAGAATACATTAAATTGTTATTGAAATATACATTTATGGTAAGTTTTGCTATTCACATATCTATTTTGGATTTGGCCTAGTGGTAGCCCATCTATAGACAAGGTTCTTCTCCTCCTTTCCAGGTTTTTTGATAAGAAAAGGTTGAATGATTACTATACATTTAAATTTTCGTTACTAGTGATTTTGAATCATAGACATTAGTAAAACATAAGAATTGCCCATAAGAATTGCACTAGTAAAACATAGACATTACTAGTGCAATTCTTATGGGCAAATTTTGAATCAGAAATTTAATCTTGTAACAACAACATTTAAATACAACTGTTCTATTACACTTGAATTAAATTTAGTAGTCCCAAAGTAATACTTGAGTACTACTAGTTATAGTATAAGATTTTACAGTCAAATTAAGGTTAAAATTTGAGGCTCAAAATGTGTTGCAGGAAATGTTGCACTGTTACTACATATTATCTATGTTATGAACTTGTAATGTAGAGTTGGCCATAATAAACAGTGTTTTCAATGTATATAGCTTTCACCACCATATTGTAAGAAAGAATGGCAATACCTATACCAAATTACCAACTTTTAGTCGTGAGATGATTTCAAAGCATATCATGTTCATTGTTGTTGCCAAAATTATCAAAGGGTAATCTAACACAGCTACTCACACAATACAGGTGATATATGTTAGACCGGGATACGAAGTTGATCTTGATCATCTTGTACGAGATGCCATCCGACTAAACTCCTCAGTAAAAGTATATTTAGCAGAATTGCAAATCATGATTTTGCATGTTGGGTTTCAAAATTTTGATTTTAGAAGCTCCCATATTTATTATTATTATTATTATTGCAGGATACGTGCTCAGAGTTGTGCGAGAAATCTGAGGCTACAATACAATGTAAGCTTTTATTTTTTTGAAAACTTCATGGCGACCAAAGGGGCCACTGCAGTGCTGATTATTTTTCTAATTTTCTTTTCATTTTTTTGGTCCTGTTTTGTATTACAAGGGGCACCAACAAGGTAACCTTGAAAAATATCAAGGAAAACTTATGAAAGATCGTTTTATTTTTCAGATACAACTGGACAAAGCCAGGCCTCTTTTGATAAAAGGTGGTCTAGACTATTGGAACTAAAGAAAGCAAATTTATGATTTATGGCATAAAATAAAAATTTCATATATAGAAGAATCGTCAGTTTGCAAATAGATTATATCTATAATGTTTTTTCGGTACATAGATTGTATGTATAATGTATTGATGAATAATATTTTCTTTTCTGAAATGTATACTGATGAATGCTTGGAGATTATCTTTTTTTAAATTTGTATATGTATACTTCTGCAGATTGTGGATAATATAATTTATGTAAGACTTCAGCTTTTTGGAGTCTCAAGAACGCGATTCATAAAGTAAACCATGAATTTTTCAAGTTTCATCTTTTTTTTCTATCTTGATGTGATAAATTTATTTTGAATGTCAGGCTCAATTTTTCTTAAAAAAAAAACTCTATAATTAACACTGTAAATTAATTTTAATAAGTGAGTTGGCATAGCTTATCTGAAACTAATTTCACTGCATTCCAAATTCCACATTCAAAATGGCACTTTCAGATATCTGCCACAGGATTTTTTTTCCAATGATAGGCAAATGTTAATTTGCTATCTTCATAAGAAAATGTTAATAATCTCAATCGTCGTCATTCAAACAAAAAATGTCAATAATTTCAATTGTCATCCATATTGATTACCAAACGAGCTTTTAGGGAACAAGATCCACATGGAAGAATCACTGATCCTGGTAAAGTATCAACGTTGAGTATAGATATCCTACTTCCGTCCCTCAACAAGGAATAACCCATTTTCTGCAATTCCAACGAGTCTACAGAGAAGTAATCACCACATCGGCATTGATAAAACAGTTCCAATGCTTCTCCAGCATTTTCAGCTATCATATCCTGTAAGCTTACATCTTCTGCAACTTCAGCAGCCAATACATCCCGCCTTGAATTTTGCAGCTCATTATCATAAAATAAACGAGAGCTTGAATCGCTGAGAATTTCCCATGCCTTTTGTACTTTGAGAAATCTCTCTCCAGTTGTTTGATTGCTGCTGGATGTCTCGGATGTCTTCAATAGCTTATCAGGATGTAAACTGAGTACAGCACTACGGTAACTAGTACGAATTTCTTCATAGCTTGCATCTTCCTTGACATTGAGAACCTCATAATGGGTTTCCTGAAGCATTGTTGGATGCTGCTTGTTCTCAGATCACACAGAGTGCAAGGTTGTCTACATTCAGCAAAGAAATATCAATAACAAGCAAAAGGTCATATTATTATCACAGAAAAAGTACTAGTCTAATTATAACTACTCAAACCATATTTCATGAATTCTCCTGTTTGGAACAAATCTTAAAATCAATAGAATTCAATTAAATTCCATTGTTTGAAGTGTATTTTACTTTAATGCTATTTTGAATTCCGTTTCGACCTATCTTATTAAATAGTCATTTCTCAAAATATAGTAAGTTGCTCTGAGATTAGTGACCACAAACCAGAAAACAACAACAACAACAACAACCAAGTTTTTTTCCTACTAGGTGGGTCATTTGATTAAATGACGCTATCAGACTTCTATCATAAACCAAGTCTTTAGAAATGCCATACAAATCTAAATCTTTTTTAATCATTTCACCTATAGTCTTTTCTTGTTTTCGTTATCCTCCAACTGATCTACTTACAATTAAGGATAATGTCCAAACCACTAAGCGATATTTTCTCATCTTTTCCACAATAAGTGCTACCCTACTTTTTTCTAAAATTCATTCCTAATCTTATAGTAAATAAGAACATCCTCATCTGAGACACTGATCTTATGTTCTTGTTTTTACCGCCCAACATTCCATACAACACAGGTTTTATAACTGCCAGGTAAAATTTACCCTTAAACTTGAGAGCAGAAGACTCCTCCATTTCATCCATCCACTTGAATCCTATGGTTTACATCTCCTCAATCTCTCCGTCATTTTGTATGATGATCCAAGATACCTAAATCAAGATTTTACATTTCATGGTCTCATTTTCATCACTAAAAGTATTAACCACCAAATTTTATATACTCCGTCTTCCAAATAATCCATGAAGCTTCCTATTTGTTTCTTCTCTTGACTCTCCAACTAAAACTATATCATCTTAGGTATAATCAGAAAACAACACAGCAATATTAAAAACTTACACCTGTCTTAAATATTAACCAAGATTTTACATTTCATCATTTTGAAAGCCTCCAAATAATCCAAAATCTTGATTCAAGCAAAAGAGGCTGCAATCCTTCCCTTTTGACCTCAGAACTATAACCCAATCATACAATATAAAGTCCAGGAGCACAAAATCAATCCACCCATCAACTGTATCCCAATCATACAATAATTAGTCCAGGAGCACAAAATCAATCAATCAATCGTTAGTGTATAGTATACCAATGGTACAATACAAAGTCCAAGAGGACAAAACCAATCCACCCATCATGAAATATGTTAGGATAAATCAAATCTAGGGTGTTATAAAAGAACAAGACCTCTAAGAGCTATCATTTAATTGAAGGGTGCCCCAAGATTAATAGTTGCTGAAACTATTGCCACATTGATATCCCTCATCCTAATAGCAAAAGTCCTTTTTTTTTCCCACTATGTAGCTGGCCAGTTATTTATCTACATGAGCTGCTACCTGTACAGTTATTTATTTAGAACAAGTATAGGATAGGATAGGATAGGATATAGAACAGAGGTTGTGTTAGTGTTACTGGGTGCGTCAATTTGGAGCAGTTTTTATTACAAAAAGTAAACTGATATGATATGATATAATATGCAGAAGAAGACAACTACAAACAAAATTGACACTGGAATATGCATTGCAACTACGTTCCATAATTCAACATCCGCATAGCCTCCACATAAAAAAAACTTGCGAGTGTTTTACGCTAACAAAAAAAGGACACTTTGAATTGAATTGCTTGAAGTTTGATTGATATGTAATCTAAAGCATGCATACCTGGGACTGGGTGGCGCACCAATGTCTTCGATTTAATCACGAATGAACTCAAGCCACAAACAGAAGCCAGGGAGGGAGCAAATCTGAACCCTATACACAAACAAAACCCCCCAATAAGCAAGATGCCGTCGTTTTGTTGAAAAATCGTCTTTCAGGGGAAACAAAAAGGGAGAGTTTTAATTTGGAAAAACTTCTTTTTTCTTAAAAAAAAAAAAGAAATATTTATCTTAAATAAAACCCCGCACATGACTTTTTTTATTAAAAAATAATAATTTTTATCTTAATTTTTTATGCATATTACTTTTACACCTTTACATGTGACAACATCTATCTAAATTTAACAAAAATTCAGTTTAAAAAAAAATCTGCACATTAGTTTTAGTAGATCAAGGTGGTGCAAAACAGTCCAATGGTGTGTTTGAAATTTTTTAAAATAATATATGATTTGATTTGTAAATTAAATCATGTATTTAGAATGTTAAAAAATAAAAAAATATTTTAATTTTTAAAATTTTATTGATTTCAATGATTTATATTTAGAGATCTCTTAAAATTTGATTTGATTTTAAATAAATAGATAATTTTATTTTTATTAACTTTTTTTATTTTATCTCTCATACTTAATAATCTAGCTTACATTAAGAGAGATTATATTATAAGAATTAAAAAAAAATAATAAAAAGAAATTAATCAATTTCATTTTTTATCATTCCAAATACAATTTAGCATAAGCGACACTAAGTTCTTTTTAAGATTGTTTGAAATTATTTAGAACCGAATCTTACCGACATCACTTTGCCTCCACTTAATATACCCTCCTATATCTTATACCTTCTTTACAACAAAATAATATGTAAAATTATTTTTCTTTTTGTTTACCACAATTAAATTATAACAATTAGGCCACAAAGGTCAAGGTCAATATCAGTTCTAATAGAACTTAACCTATACAAAGTTTAACTACTATAATATGGACCGCATGGTGTTTTTCGTTTTTCTTTTTAATCTCATTGAAAGTATATTATAATCCGAACCAAGCTAGTAGTCTCACACCCTTTGGGCGTAGAGACCTCATGAGAGACCAAAACCCACAAGGTCAATGTCATTTAATCACATTAACCACGAGACCAAAATTTATAGATATTACATTAACAAATCAAGGGTTCATATAATCACAAACTCTAGTTGCTTCAATTTTGTAATTTTTTAGTGTAAGGCTTCCACCCAGCATACACAACAAGCTGAGAAGCATTATTCCCAATAAAACACAGATACAAATACAAGACACGGATATACACATTTAATATGACAAAAATTCAAAAAATAATTAAAAAAAATATATAAACAAGCATCGAAATATCCGATACATCAGTATGGTGGCCATTTTAAGTATTGGTATTACATAAATTGTTTCATTTCCTCCCCAAATAGCTAAAAGGTCCAGAAATGCGCACCACATCCCGTTAACCTAATAATCAATTACATAACTGAGCTTGGCTGGATTTCTAATTTACAGGTCGGGTGATGAAAACACATTGCCTTGTAAGCTTGTGAAGAGAAAAGGACAATTTATATTGAGAGAGAGAGAGAGAGAGAAGGACATAACAGCTCTATAGTAGCTAAAAAACTTGGATCACTCATACCGTCATACATAAAATTGGATCAAACAACTCGGATGAATAGTTGTACTAGCTTTAGCATAATTAAGAACAATCCCATACTATATCAAGATGTGCCTAATTCCATTAAATCATCCCCGTAACAAAGTGTACTGCGACTTTATCCATTATATGTCTGCTGCAAGGAAGTTACTGGACAGTGCTACCTGCATAAAAATAATGAATGATTTATGTAACAAATGCTATAGGCCATACCAAAGAAATGACACCAAACAGCTTAGAGTGGAAGAGAAAGTACCTTCTCGCCCAATTTGAAGGGAGGAAGACCCTTGTAAGGGCAGGTACTGCACCTGAAAGCATCCCCTAGCCCACACTGCAGACCAAAGACAACTTTTGAGAGCAATGCCAATTGTGGGGGGAAAAAATCTGAAACAGCACTAGAGGATAGATTGACACAATAGAGGGTAACTATTCACAAAGAGCATATCACATTATCTGCAAGAGAATTGTATGTTCTCATTGTACAAGTCACGCTGACCGTAATTCAAACCAACCTTGGAAATTCTTGTTCCATGAATGCTGATTAAAATTAATGATCAATATAGCTTTCTTGAGATAAATAAATACTGTGAGATAGAGTAACTAAATTTTGAGGTGCAAGATAAAATACAATTGGGCTTATCACCCAGCAGCAGGATTTAGAACAACAACATCAACAAAAGTCTTTTCCCATTAGGTGGAGTCGGCTAAATGGATTTGGAAAACTCAATTATTTAAAAGTTACAAATTCAGTGGAGAATCCATATAGCTAAATTGAAAGGAATGCAGTAGTAGGAAATTAGCATTTCTTCCATCCTCTAAATCTATATATAACAAAAGGAAAGGATTTATGATGCAGCATTAGCTCTTTCATTTCATGAAATTTGATTCACCTGACATGAACCAGGGGAGTGGTCGTTTGAATTCCTATGCTTCCTATGCTTCTACATATCATCTGAACTAAGCAATAAAGCCATCTAACCAAACCATTGTCAAGCTATTAAACTGCTTGTAGAAAATAAAAACATTATACAAATCTAAATTTCTTAGAACTTTCTATCTTGAAATGCACAGAAAGCAAAATTGAGGTCTTATTAAACAGCACAACCACGTAAGATGCAATTAGAGACTCCAATGCAAGATAGCATAAACAATCTATATATTGCAAAAAGAAAAAAAGACATACATTGCCACAAGCTGATTGAGGATTATTAATCTGTTCTGCAGCCAATCCTAACTTCAATACTTTCTCCTCTTCTTCAGCCCTTCCACAAATGCAATTTTTGCAGGCTTTTCTTGTACTTCCAATTTCACAATCACCTACTGTACAAGCATGTTAGCTAATAGCCTAATATCACACAGAATACTAATTAATTGAGAACAGAAACTAGAAGAGTACTCTTTACCAGGTGGCAGCTGGGGTTTCTTTAAATCTTCTTCAGTCAAAAGACTATCTTCATCAATCAGATCTGAATCAACATCAATTTGCACTTTAGGTGAACTCTTCACCACCTTCTTTATTGCAAAAGATGAACCAATTTTCCATGAAGGCTTTTTAGCTTTGATCTATGTGCAATGAAGAACATATTGACTATTACAATTTGTAAGAGGTCGTAGCAAAGTTAATTAGGAAAGGAAAAAAAGAATAACTTTAGATGACTCAAGCCCCAATACTCCACCCGTCAGGCAATAGGAATACAAATTTGCTAGAAGGCAGTGAAGCGAGAAAAAAAGAAGAAGAAAATATCATGATGAAAATAAGAAAAATCTAGCTGGAATTAATGATCATGCTCAAAATAAAAAACCATTAACTTGACAATAATAGTTGTCAAAAGAAATACCGATAGACTAGATATCAATACCACTCATGAATTGGATAATCTCAAGATACATGTCAGTACAGCCTATTATTCAACTCATCCACAACATGTTTCGATTTTCATTCTATTGTACAACAAACCAAACGCGAGAAAACAATATTTAAGATAAAAACAATGATGAATAAAAGATAGCAGAGGCAGATACCAGATAATGAAACTTACCCCAGAAGATTTGCCTCCTAATGGGACAGATGATTGTAAAACTTGTGTATCTGAAAACCCTGCCAACAATAACTTGTTCTCAAGATCAGATACAATCTGCAAGGACAAGGGGAAAAAATCAGATCATGTAAAACAATATAAATTCACCCAGGCACAATCCAGGCTGTTATTACCTTATCAACTGAACCCACAGCAGAAAGAGATGACTTGTGAATAAGAGTTGTCCCACCTACTTTTAACACTCTTAGGATTTCTTGAATCAGTTGGTCCGTAGGACAATCAAGAGACTGCCAGATTAAAATGACAATATCCACAGAGGAAGATTCCACTGGAAACTTGCCTGCAGTTTGCAAGACAAATAGGTGGTAAAAATTGGTTTCTTTTACTACAATACAATAAAAAAAACATATACACACAAAATGGAAAATCCTGTATTTGTAAGGAAATGATAGCTTCTATCCTATGTCTTCCAACAAACATTAACTGCAGGGTTAACATATGCTTAAAGGAAGTGGACAGAATACAGGCAGAAATGGCTATTTTCAGTTTCCTCAAAGTTCAGGCATTTAATTGCCAAAACTAAAAGTTCAACCAGTGACTTGAAAAAGATCAAAAGTTGAAGTAGCTAAAAGCTAAGATGAAATTTTTCACTATTTACAATTGCAGCTCTATTAAGCCAACAAACAAACAAAAAAGAACAAGTGACCAAGAAGAAGAAAGTAAGACCCTAACAACATGATATCCTAACTCACGAGTTACTGGGCCATGAGTTGTTATACAAAATAAGTTCAGTCTGAAGCAACAAAGATCAACTCACATGACTATACAACATCTAACAGCAATAACATAGCAGCAAGACTCTACATCTGTATCCTCTCTTACCTATATTCCCTTATTTTCTAAAGTAAAATAAAGAAAAATAAATCGTACATAGAAAAAGTTATAAGAAAACTTGAGCTTTCAATGTAGAGTGAAGGGCCAATATATATAGTTCTCTAAAAAAGACTGGTTTATCATATTGGAAGATTCCAAAAATGGCGTGTAAGAAAGCTTTAATTAATAAGCATAATCTGAATTTGAAATTTTCCTCAACAGATGAAGCATGTTTATGCTTGGCTTTCCTTCTGGAATGAACACTTAATACCCAGCACAGCACCACCAAGTATTAAAAATCAGTATCACAAGCATTGTCATTTCAATATATACAATAGAGTTGGACATGAACTCCAGGAGACAGGCAGCTGAGCTCTAATTTTGAAAGCATCAATTCAAGCTAATAGGTGTAGAAGCCTAACTTGTATATTAATTCGTTGAATGCAACTTTTAAACCTTATGTGACAACAACATCTGATAGCAAAATCCCTCAAGAAAGGATATAGCCAAGCATCACTTGCAATAAACATATTTTCCTTTGATGAATTCAAAGTTAAGGAAGACGCATGCAATAGCAAAGTATAACTTATTGTTCTATTTTAAAAGTAGAGTAACCCTATTCTACATGCAAAATCAATATAGATTATCAAAAATACCCCAAAAAAAAATGTTATCAGAGGAGTGGGATAATTACTTAGTGATGATGCACATGTAAGAACCAAAGGATCACATTCCCCAACCCCATCATTCCCAAGTTCTTTAATTGCATCAAACACTTGACTGACAGGGAGAACTGCTTCATCTGTACAAACCAACACAGCATCATGCGTCTTTGCAGCAGCCTACAAAATTCAAAAAATATGTTTAGAATGTTACAAGTTATACATGTCCATGGCTTTCTTACCTCACAGCCACAAAGATAGGAAATCTTTTAGCATGTGACTAGAAAGGGAAAAAAATATGAAAAAAAGGAATGACACAAAAAGAAAATTAAAAAAAAATTGACCAGCAGTCAGAAAATACCAATTCACAAATGCTTCAATTTCAATTTCAAGTAGCCCACAAACGCATGAATTCCAAAGTTGAACAGTAAACAGTTTTCCAAAATGAGACACTAATCAAAATCCATCCAACACTTAATAATAATTTTTTTAAAAATAATGAACATTGAATTTGATTTCATTTCATGGAAAACTCAAATTTTAAGTGAGTTAGCAAAAAAGGAAGGCCTTTTCCAAAACTGAATGAAATATAGACGTAGGAATCACAGAAGGCAAACATTGTGTTGCAGCCCAAAATGTTATACAGATTTGAAGCAGTGGATGGATGTTAACGAAAACAAAGAGAAAAATCTAAAAAAATAATAATAATAATAATAATAATAATAATAATAATAATAATAACGATAAAAAGAGAAAAATGTAAAAGGGAGAAAAGGAAGGGGAAGAAGAAGAGGGCACGAACCATTGCGATGAGATCTTCAACCAAGAACAAGAGTAACAGCAACAGCGTAGAAGGTTCGAGAGAGAGAGGGAGTTTCACAATCACAGAGCTGTTCAAAGTTGCCGACTCAAATCTCAATTTGGAGAATTTTTTGAGACGTGAGAACAGCGAAGTGGGCTTTTAAATGGGGGAAAAGAAGGGGTTGCCTTGCGAACGTGGACAAACACGTGCAAATCATGTGAGCGGGTTGGCGTGTGTCATGCCGGGTTTGGTTTAGTATAAACCGCATGACCCATCACCCAATCAAACCAAACCATGGGTTTTCGACAAAAATAGTTTTAGTAGCAAAATTATTTATTAAATTGTCATATTTTTAACATTACATATCAAATTGTTACATTTTTTATTACGTTGACTTTTTTATTATTTTCAAGTGACACATAAATAGCGTATGAATTTTTGACGTTTTTTACAAATTTACGTCACGTTAAAAGGATTAGCGTTATACGAATAATAACGCATAAATGATAGCATTATTTACATAAAAACGTCATATCAATAGGTATTATCCAAGTAATAACGTCTTTATATTTGGTGTTTTTACATTAAAAATGTCAAACGCATTTGCATTACTAGTGCGTCCCACTATAAAATGGTTTATAGTTCTTAATCATATGTGGTAATGAATAATTAATGTCTTATTTATGTAATAAATGCATTGACATTCGTATTAATTTTGTAAATAAATAATTTTAAATATTTAAAAATTCAACCATTGGTAGAGAATCGTTGCCTTCTTCATGTTCAAAAGGCGAATGTTGATTTCATTGTCCTTATTCTAACAATCATTCTTACAAACACAAAGTGAGAGGGGGAGAGAGTACTCAGTTTTCTTTTTTCTCAACTTCATCATAAACATTGAGGAGAAGAGATGGAAATGAATTCAAGACCCATTATTTCATGACCAGGCCAAGAGGTATTGTGTTCTCTCAGTGGTGTAAATTGGTTCAGATTATCATATCAATCTGACCATTCCAAATTGAACCAATTAAATTAGTTCGGTTTGATTCAAGTATATTGATTGATTCGAGTAAAATTTGAACCGAATAAAACTTAATTGGTTCAGTTCTCAGATTTAAAATTTCAAATTCGAGAACCGAACTCTCTCTCTCTCTCTCTCTATATATATATATATATATATATATATATATATATATATATATATATATATATATATATATATATAGATGGCATAAATAGTGAGAGGATTTTTATTTAGTAAATCTTGACCATACAACATGAATGGATAATCAAGATTAAAAGTTACTTAAAGATAAACGTGTGACCACTTAAAAAGTGACTTTTTTATGTTTAATCTTGACCATTCATGTAAGATCCAATGGTCAATATTTAATCTCTCACTTCATACCAAGATCTTTTCACTGTAGAGTAAGATCATATATATATATATATATATATATATATATATATATATATAATATATATATATATATATATATATATATATATATATATGACTTTATACTACAGCAAGTAGCAACCAGTTGGCCGAGAAAGCTATTTCAGAAACAAACAGAAACCATTTCAGCAACCTTTTCCATTTCATTTTGACAAAAAACATAAACCTCACACGCACGAGCGACCGTCGCAACTCATTGTCACAGCTCATTACAAATCTACTCCGCTCAGACCACGTCACGACACCACCGCTCTGTTGCAGCGCTACTCTTAGGCTCTCTGTAACAATCACCAAAGTAAACAAATAGCTTATAACAATAAAAATAACAGAGAATTCACTGAATAATACTTGTGGATTTTTTTATTGATTTCTCCACTGTAATTAATGCATAAGTCTGTAGAAACTCATCAATTACAAAATACAGAGAAGGAAAAGGTCTATCAGGAAGAAGAGAAAAGAAATATTCAGAGGCAATGAGTCACGACTAACAACTTGCCCTCCACTTCTCTTTCTCTGGCTTAAATCCACACACTCACTAGCTAGCATAGTCTCTCAGTAGTTGGTTAGGACGTTTTGTACGTTTACTCCTACGCACCTATCTCATGCTTTCAGCACCTTTGTCCAACTCAGCATTGAATCTAACAGATTGCTCTCCTGTTTCCTTGTTGATATCAATATTATTTCCCAATTTAGCCTTGTGTTCATTTTGTTCATTACCCCTTTTCATTACAATTCTTCCCCATTGACATTGACCTTGTCCTCAAGGTTAAAATTAGGATATTCCTTGCTGATGTAGTTGAAGTCTTCCCATGACGCAAGATCTGGTTCCAATCCATCCTATTGTATGAGAGCTTGTTTAGTCCATTGCCCTTGCTTAAGTATGCTGCGAGTCTGCAGTATCTGAGCTAGTTGTAATATAGACTCTTTTTCATCAGTCAACAAGGGCAGTGGTACAACTTGTTGTTAAGGGGAACCAAAACATTTCTTTAAAACAAAAAAGTGAAATACAGGGTGGATCTTTACATTAGGTGGTAAGAGGAGTTTGTAAGCAACAGAGCCAATCCTATCTATAATGAATGGCCCAAAATACTTCATTCCCAACTTTTGGTTCTTTCTAAGTGCTAGTGAGTTCTATCTATAGGGTTGTAGTTTGACAAAAAAGAAATCACCAACCTTGAATTGGGTATTAGTCCTTTTTTGATCAGCATACTTCTTAATTCTCTGTTGAGACTTAAGAAGAAGAGCCTTGAGTTTTGTTAACAAGGCATCTCTTTCTAGCAAGGTATCTTGTACAGTAGGATTATCACCAGATTTTGGAAAATACGGAGTGAGTTTAGGAAGCTTCCTCGTATAAACTACTTGAAAAGGAGTTCTGCCAATACTGGTGTGATAGGCTGTATTATACCAGTATTCAGCCCATGGTAAAAATTTGCTCCAAAATTTAGGTTTGTCACTAGTGAAACATCTGAGGTACATTTCAAGACATTTATTTAGGACCTCAGATTGCCCATCTGATTGAGGGTGGTAAGTCAAACTCATAGCTAATTTAGTGCCTTGTAATTTGAAAAGGTGCTGCCATTGTTGGTAAAGACCTTATCTCTATCACTAACAATTGACTTCGGCAAGCCATGTAATTTGACAATATGATTCATAAATTGTTTTTCTACTTGTGCACTAGAGAAATTAGTCTTAAGGGGTAAAAAATGTGCATATTTAGAGAGTCTATCAATAATCACCATAATCACTGTATAATTACCTGAAGAAGGCAGTCCCGTAATGAAATCTATTGCAATGTCTTCCCATATCTGTGTAGGAATGGGAAGGGGACTTAGTAACCCTGCAGGGAACATATTCGTGGTCTTAGCTTGTTGACATATAGGGCATTCTCACACATATTGTTTGATTTGTTTGGACATACCCTTCCAATAGAATTGGCTGGCTATTCTAGCATAGGTTCGAGTGAAACCCACACAACCCTCGATAGGAGAGCAGTGAAACTCTTCAAGGATATCATTGATGAGGGTTGATGTATGAGGAATTACCAACATATCTTTCCAATACAATAGATCATCCCTTACTGAGTAATTAGGATTTGTTGGTTCAGTAGAATGACAAGAATCCATGATCATCTTCAAAGTGAAAACTTGTAGCACTTGTTATTTTAATTCGTCTATAAATAGGACCTTAGGTGCTAACCAAGCCATAAAGTTGGATCGAGAGAGAGCATTAGCAGCTTGATTTTCCTGTCCAGGTTTATATTCAATGGTAAAGTTAAATCCCAATAATTTGGGCAACCAAGCTTATTATTCTGGGGTCTGAATAGTCTGATTCGTCAGATTCCTTAAGCTTTTTTGATCAGTCCTTATTACAAATTTGTGACCAAGTAAATAGTGTCCGAATTTAGAAACAGCCTATGTGATAACACACAACTCACACACATAAGTTGACTTCTTCTGCATTATCATAGATAACTTCTTAGAAAAGAATGTGATTGGGTGTTTGTTTTGATTATGTACTGCACCAACTCCTGTACCTGAGGCATTATTTTCTAGAGTAAAAGGCAGGGCGAAATTTGGTAAAGCTAGTACTGAAGCTTCTGTAATAGCTCTCTACAATGTGTTGAATGCTCAATCTAACAAAATGCATCTTTTTTAAGTAATTCAGTCAAAAGGTGTGCAAGTGAAGTATAATTCTTGATAAATCTTTTATAGTAGCCAGTAAAGCCCAAGAAGCCTCGCAGCTACTTAACTGAAGTAGGTAGTGGCCATCCAATACTGCTTTAACTTTATTATTGTCCATTGCTACCCTAGCTGCTGACACAAAGTGACCCAAGAATTCCATTTGCTTAATCCAAATGAACACTTGGATAGTTTTGCATATAGTTGATGAGTTTGTAACTAAGCAAGCACCAAGGTCAAATGATAAATGTGGGAATTTGTGTTCTCATTACCTACTTAATATTTTTTTTTTTAAAAAAGAAGCGTTTGAAATTATCGGTAGATCATTTTTGTTTCAGCCTATGTTAGAAAGCTACAATAAACCAACTAATTACCATGATGCACTATATGACAGAATGTTAGCCATCTGAGCACTAAAAGTGTTATAATAACAATAGCGTCTTAGCTTTTCATAAATGACTAGGCTTTGCTTTTATCGAAATAAATGCACGTATGATTAGGCTTTTTTTTTTTTTAATCTTATAGCTACTTACTGTTACTAATTCCTATCTAGCAAATTGGATAAAAGCATACAAAAGCATAACTCCAATATTACAAAGAATAATGGTGTATGGATTTTCACCCGAATAAAAGAACATTTCCGGATGAAAGCATTTCAAGATGAGAATTTAATTATAATTCCAAGCTATTTTCATCATTAGGACAAGGAGCTTTATTGAAATTCATGTTTTTATATTCAATTTGTTACTCCTTATTCATTTTAAATTAACAAATTTGTTAGATTTGTAAAGAAGGGGAAAAAAAAAGGTGCTACCTCTGTAGAAGAAAGAAAGCAATGAACAGTAAAAAGAATAAATAAAGGATTAAATGCTTTTAGCAGAAAAATAAAGGAGAGGGGAGTAATTGAGATGAATTGGGAGCGTGAATTAGAGGTGTTTAAATTTAATTCAAATCGAAAATTAAATAAAAATTGAATTGAAAAATTAAAATTTAATTAAAATCGATTAAATTTGATTTTTTTATTAAGTTTTTGAAAATTAATTGGATTAGATTGAATTTTGGATTTGATTTTTAAAATCGGTCAAATAAAATCTAAACTTATTAATTTTATATAATATATATGTTTATTATTGAATTTATATTTTTATTTATAATAACTCTAATTTCTCGTGTATTTCTCTTATCTTATATGATTAAATATTATTTTAAACATGTGAAATGATCTATTTCTACTTTTTATTTTCTGTTTCTTTTTATTTTTTAATAAGTTAAATTTTTTTTAACTTACAAATTTTTCCTTAGAAATTGATTTTGAATCGGATTAAATTGATTCAATTTTCAAAATGTAACTAAGTTAAATTCAATCCAAACTGATATAAATAATATTATTTGGACTGACTTTTTGATTCAAAATTGATCCAAATTGTTCCCGTGAATACCCCTAGTGTGAATAGATAAATATTAACATAATTAATTAAAAGATAAATTCAATAAAAATTTATTTAAGTAAGGATAATTTAAAGAATTAAAATTATAAGTTATTAGTAAGGAGTGTAAATAGATAATCTTGAGAGAGTCAATAATCCTATCTAGGTTTTGTTTGGAATAAAATAAAAATAAAAATTTGATTTGATATGATTTAGAAATGTATTTAGAACTTATTATAAGAAAAAATGAGAATTAAATTGATTTAAAAAATATTTTCTTATTTTTCAAACTCATTAAAATAAGAATTGATTTAATTTGATTTTATGGTGTTTAGTGTCATTTTATATTTTTATCCTTATAAAGGTAATTATAATTTTTTAATACAATAAAAAATAGTTATTAAAGACAAAATAATTTATTTACTTAAAATTAAATTAAATCTAATTTTTTTATCAAATTTAATAAATTTTTAAATCAATATAAATAAAATTAATAATATTTTTAAAATTAAATTATTTATTATTTTTTAACATTCTAAGTACAAGTTTAATTTATAAATCAAATCATTTTTTATCATTTTAAACTAGGTTAGGTAATATTGAGGCTGCAAGAAAGGTGTTCCGTTTTATGCCTAAGAAGGATGCTGTATCTTGGAATTCAATGATTGCTGGTTGTGTTTATGTTAATAATTATGTAGGAGTTGTTAGATATAAACCCCGATTAAGGTAATTAGTCACTATATTTATTCTTGTTTGTTATAAGTTAGTTAGATGATAGTTATTCTGTTATTTTTTGTCGATTTCTCTTCTTCAGTTTGTTAGCCTATATAAACTCTTTGGTATTCAATAAAAGCTTAGAATTCATTTTTACCAAATCATAACATGGTATCAGCTGAAAAATTCTCAAATCGCTATCGGAAAATCAAAAATAATTCTTCTTCATCTTCTTCATTCTCAAAGCTCTCATGGCTTCTCCAAATACTTCTTCAACAAATTCAGTTCAAGATTCTTCAAATCCCTATTATATTCACCCGAATGAGAATCCGTCTATGGTCCTCATTTCCCGGGGCTTTAAGGACCAAATTATCACAACTAGGCTCAAGCTATGGTTATGGCTCTCAAAATGAAGAACAAATTTGCTTTTGTTGATGGTTCGATCAAGAAACCAACCACAACCGATCCTATATTCCCTACCTAGAAAAAATGCAACACGCTTGTCCTTTCTTGGATCAATCATTCCGTTTCTTCAGAAATTTTGACAAGCATTTTATGGATCAATGAAGCCTATGATGTTTGGAAAGAACTTAAATGTCGTCTCTCACAAGGTGATTTTGTGCGTATATCACAACTTCATCATGATATTTTCTCTTTGAAGCAAGCAGATATGTCTATTACATCTTATTTTACCAAGATGAAAATTTTATGGGACGAGTTGTGTAATTTTCGAGGGAATGATTCCTTCATACAATTCTTGCCCTCCTGGTCCTCTGTTGTGACACCTCCTGGCTTAAATAGAGATAATGACTGTCTTATTTGCTTCTTACAAGGACTCAATGAAAATTATGTGCATGTTAAGTCTCAGATCTTGTTGATGGAACCATTACTATCCCTCACCAAAGTGTTCTCCATGGTGATTTAGCAAGAAAGGCTCGAATTTTTTCTTGCGCAATATTATATGTATTTCGCACAAACCACTGTTGAAACCTATTTTTTCAAACATGGTTTTCCTCCAGGATACAAATCCAAGAAGGCAGCTAATAATATCTCCACAACTCAGTCTATTGGTTCTAGCTCTGCTGATAAGTCTTCCCTTTTAAGTCTCACTAAGGAGCAAATCCAAGGCCTCTTAACGCTCTTGCCTCCCACACCTTATACAACTACCTTTCTCTCCTCTAACTTAGTGTAGTGTCTTATTGAAATAAATAATGACTAATTCTTCAAAAAAAGTAAGTTTTTATATATGGATATTGGATTCTGGAAAACTGATCATATCACTTCCTCCCTTCATTTTTTTTTTCTGTATACAAAGTCATAAAGCTCATTTTTGTCTCTTTCCTTAATGGCCATACAACCACAACCACCTATAGTGGTACCATATTTCTCTCAACATCCCTCATCCTTTATGATGCTCTTTACATTCTCAATTTTTCTTTAAATCTCATTTATGTTTCTAAACTCACCAAATCTTTATGCTGCAAAGTTTTCTTTACTGATAAATGTTGTTACATACAGGACCTACAATCTAAGAGGATGATTGGCAATGTTGAGCAGCATGAAGCTTTATACGCAATGGTTGTTCATTTCCCCTCTGTACTCGATTCTATTTCTGTAATTCATTGTATCAATAATACCATTACTACCATAAATATTGATCTTTGACATCATAGGTTAGGACACCCCTCAAATAGGTGTTACTTTCTTGTCCAAAAGCACCACAGTAATATACTAACCTTTGTTCACAGAAATTGTGATGCTTGTCATTTTGCCAAACAAAAGAAAAATTCTTTTCCCATTAGCACTTCTATTACACAATCCATTTTTAATATCATTCATATTGATATTTGGGGTCCCTGCTCGACTCCTTCTATTCATGGTAACAAGTATTTCCTAACCATTGTAGATGATAAATCTTGGTATACTTGGATTAAACTAATGAAAGCAAAGTCTGAAACTAGAGAACATATCATGCATTTTGTCACTTTTGTGCATACTCAATTTGGCATTTCCATTAAAACAATTCGATCTGATAATGGTCTTGAATTCTCTATGCCATCCTTTTACCTTTCCAAAGGATCAATCACTTACCAATTATCTTGTTCTGAAACTCCCCAACAAAATGAGGTGGTTGAAAGAAAACACCAGCACATACTAAATGTTGCAAGATCACTTATGTTTCAATCCAATTTACCTATTCAGTTCTAGGATTTTTCTATCTCCCAAGCTGTTCATATAATCAATCTCTTACCATCCACAAAATTACATTCCAACTCCTCTTTCTTTCTGTTATACAATTAACCCCCTGACATATCCTTACTAAGAGTTTTTGGATCCCTGTGTTATGCAACAACACTGACAGCTCAGAGAACAAAGTTCCAGCCTAGAGCTCGAAAGTGTCTCCACATTAGTCATACTCAAGGTATCAAGGGATACTTACTGTTTGACCTTTATAGTCATGAAATTTTCTATTCCGGGCATGTCTCCTTTTATGAAAACATTTTCCCTTTCTTAAACACTTCTGCTCAATCAAACAATAACAACCCCCCCACTATCCCTACGCCTTCTAGACTCAACATTACTGATCTTCATCTGGATCAAGCCCCTCCATCATCTTCACCTATACATTCTGACCCCCACATTACTGATCTCAATATTGATCAGGCCCTCCCTTCCTTTCCTGTCACTACATTGAATGACAACACACATTCTATCTCTCATATTCTAGCTTCTCACAGAACTTCTACTCGAGTAAAGAAGACACCTAATTATCTCAGGGACTACCATTGTAACATAGTCCACTCCTCTGCCATTGACAGTTCATCCTCAGGTACTCCATACCCTTTATCTCATTTTTGTTTCATATATACATTTATCCCCCACACACAGATCCTATGTTCTAGCTATTTCCAACACCATTGAGCCTAAGACATATGCCCAAGCAGTTAAACATGAGTGTTGGCAAGAGGCTATGGACCAAGAGATAAAAGCCTTATAACAAAATCACACCTGGACCATCACAGATTTACCACTAAGAAAGAAGCTCATTGGTTGTAAATGGGTATATAAAATCTAGCACAAATCTGATGGGAACATAGAAAGGTACAAGGTCAGATCAGTGGCTAAAGGTTTCACTCAACTTAAAGGGGTTGATTACTCAAAAACCTTATCCCATATTGTTAAAATCACAATTATCCGATTAGTTTTGGCACTTACTGTAGCTCACCAATGACATTTACATCAATTTGATATTAACAATGCATTTCTTCATCATGACTTAAATGAATATGTATACATGCGCATTCCTCCAGGCTTCAAGACTGCTCAAAATAATCAAGTTTGAAAATTACAGAAATCTTTATATGGTTTAAAACAAGCCAACAGACAGTGAAACTCAAAACTAACTTCATCCTTAGGGGTGCACACGGGTCGAGTTGGGTCGGTTTGGGGAGAAAAAATGCCCGAACCAATTAAACGAAGTCGATTCGGTTCGGGTCGGTTTAAGGGAATTTTTTTATGACCCGACCCGACCCGATGACAATCGGGTTGGTTCGGGTCGGATAATCGGGTTGAGCGAATTTCAAACAAAAAAACTTTTTTTCTATTTTTGGGTGATCGAGTTGGGTAGTCGGGTTGGTCGGGTTGGGTGGTCGGGTTGGTCGGGTTGGGAACATTTCCTAATAGAAATTACTCAAAACGACGTCGTACTCGGGTAATCGGGTCATCGGATTAGTTAGTGAAACCCGCCACCTGAACCGACATATAAATGGGTTGGTCGGTTTCAACCCGACCCGACCCGATGACATGACCCGAACCAGATATTTAATGTTGGGTTGGGTCGGGTTGCTCGGGTGTTCGGGTCGGGTTTGACCCATGTGCAGCCCTATTCATCCTACCTTTCTTTGGGTTATTGTCAGTCTAAATCTGATTACTCTCTCTTTGTGAGGTCTATTGGTTCCAAACTGACTATTCTATTAGTATATGTCGATGACACAGTCCTTACAGGAAGTGATTTTGATGAAATTCAATTGGTGAAGTAATTGCTTGATGCACAATTCAAAATAAAAGATCTTGACCCTCTCAAATTTTTCCTTGGTCTCAAAGTAGCAAGGTCTTCTCAAGGCATTGTCCTATCCCAGGAAAAATATCCATTGGAACTTCTTGATGATGCTGGTCTTCTTGGCTGCAAATCAGTTTCCACACCAATGGTTCCTGGTTTGAAACTCACTTCCATTGATGGTGCCCCATTTACTGATCCCACTGTCTATAGAAGACTGCTTGGAAGACTCATTTACCTTATAAATACCCAGACAAATACATGCTTGCTGTATACAAGCTTAGCCAGTTTATCTCTCAGCCATTACAACCCTTACTTGGATGCTGCTTATCATATCCTTCGATACATTAAGGCCTGCCCAGGTAAAGGTCTTATCTTCTCATTACAATCTAATCCGAAGTTGAAAGCCTTTAATGACTCTGATTGGGCCTCATGTCCAGAGAGCCGCAGGTCCATCAATGGGTTTTGTATCTTCTATGGCTCCTCTCTTATTTCCTGGAAGTTCAAGAAACAAAGCACCATCTCCAAGTCTTCATCTGAAGTAGAATATCGAGCATTGGTCATGACAACTTGTGAGATTCAGTGGTTACTCTATCTATTACAAGATCTTCATCAACCTATTTTCAGCTCAATTCCATTATACTGCGATAATCAATATGCCATTCAGATTGCCCAAAATCCCACCTTCCAGGAGAAGACCAAGTATATAGAGCTGGATTGCCACTTGATTCGCGAGAAAGTGCAGGCTAAGATCATTCACTTGATGTCTATACCCTTTGCTACCCAATTAGCAGATGTTCATACCAAAGCTCTTCATCCCACAACCTTCAACTCATTGATCTCCAAGCTGAACTTGCATGATATACACCATCCAGCTTGCAATGGATGTTAGATATAAACCCCGATTAAGTTAATTAATCACTATATTTATTCTTGTTTGTTAGAAGTTAGTTAGATGATAGTTATTCTGTTATTTTTTGTCAGTTTCTCTTCTTCAATTTGTTAGCCTATATAAACTCTTTAATATTCAATGAAAGCTTAGAATTCATTTTTATCAAATCATAACAGGAGTATTAGCACTCTTTTTTGAGATGCAAAATGCTGATTTAAAACCAACAGAAGTAACACTTATATCAGCTCTAAGTGCCTGTGCCGAAACAGGTGCACCGAAAATACGTAAGAAGATACATGAACCCCTCAGTGTATGAGCATCAGATTGAAGGGTATTTGGGTAACGCCCTTGTGAATATGTATTCTAAATGTGGGAATTTGAGTTCAGCTTGGGAAATATTTAATGGGATGAGGATAAAAACTATAAGTTGTTGGAATGATATGATTGTTGGTTTGGCTGTCCATGGTTACTGTGAGGAAGCTCTGCAATTGTGTTTGGAGATGGAACAGAGGCTTGGTACAATTAGGCCTAACCGGGTAACATTTATTGGAGTCTTAATTGCTTGTAGTCGCAAGGGTTTGGTTGATATCAAGCATTATGGTTGCATGGTTGATCCTTTAAGCAGATGGGGTTCGTTGGAAGAGGCTTGTCAGATGATCAAGACTGCCCCCTTTCCAAAATAGTGCCGTTTTATGGAGAACGTTGCTGGGTGCTAGTAGGACACAAGGTAACGTGGAGTTGGCAGGGATTTCTTTCTAACAACTTGCTAAATTGGAGCATCTAACAGATGGAGATTACATATTGTTATCTAACATTTATTAAGCTGAGAGGTGGGATGATGTTGAGCGAGGAAGGAGTGAAGTGATTGACTTGCATGTTCCTAAGCAAGTTGGCTACTGTCAGATCGATATGAAGGAATATGATAAAGACATTTTAAAACTAATCATTTATTAGCTTTCTCCACTGCGTGGAAATACACCTGACCGACTTACGCTAAAGACATTTTTAAACCGTGTACCGAGTATGTCAGTCATGTGCCCTTAAGTGAAAATTGTTTAATTACGCTTAAGACTCAATTGGCATGAAGACTCTGGATGTGGATGAAAGCTAGGGAACTTAAATTTAGTAACATTTAACAAGTATAAATCAGGGCCAAAAACAAGGGGGGAAAAAGATTAGTGTCATTCAAATTCAGACGCAGAAACAAAAAAAAGTTGATTTTCAAATAAATTCATAGGTTCATACCTACAAGCTTCAATAAAGCAAACGTTATTCTGTCAATTAAAAGCAGAAATCACCCCTTTAAAAGCATAGAAATTTTACTCAGAATTTCAATATAGCAAGATTTATAATGCAACCAATCAGAAACTGAACCATAGAATTCTAGCATAGTAACCAAACTTTGAAATCATGGACATTTAACCACAACTCAAATAAACTATGGCGTAGATTAAATCAGGCAAAAATGATGGAAACCTTTCAGGGAAAACTACATGCCACAGCTAAATAATAATAAATTTTCAGGATAAAACTTGATTGGCTTTAACCCAAGCTCATCAGCCTCGAGAAGGAGATACTTCCTTAAAACTAACATCAGCATACGCATAGCTCAACGGCAGGCCAGCTATCCCACACCTCCAATGCATTAAAGACCACCCACAAGGTAGTTGCAGCTCAACATAGGGATTTCAGACAACAGAGCCCCTCCAGACCAACAAAAAAACAAGACAACAGAGTCCTCCATTGAAATATGAGACCAAGGATTTCCACGGGACAAAGTTTGCAATTTTCCATACAGTGTAGATTTAAACAGAAATTAGTGTAAAACTGGCTTTATTTGATTATACACCAGGAGAGGCTAATGGCTGAGATTGCAAATAAGTTGAAACCACACTGAATATTGAAGTTCTGCACGTAACCCTGCCCCTGTCAGTGCAAGTAATAAGAAAGAACTCAACCAACAAAGATTTCAGAACATGCTATACACCATAGGCTCAACCTTTGCAATTGTTTGTTCAAGAAAGCTTATTAAGGCCATGAAAAAAACGGTGTTTTTTCCTCTTCGAGTGCCTCCGAGATTCTTTTGTCATGACATAGGGGACAAATTGTACCTGCATAGGCATAAAATACCACTAAAGTATACTCTGTTTCCCCAAGACAAAAGAGTCAAAAGACACCATTCAATAAATTGAAAAGGCAAGAAAAAATAATGAATTTGTAATAGAAAAATTTTAAAAAAACTAACAAAGAAATACCATTACAGAAGAAGGGGGAAAAAAGGACTGATTGAGTACAACAGCTGTCTAAAGATAGGATTTTCTTGAACTCAAAAAATCTGGATTTCACTATAAGAAAAGGTAAGCATACTAAGAAATATAACTCTATTTGAAATGACATGTCATATTTGCTGGCATAATATAAGTAACATATTAACATATAAGCAAACCATATAGTTTTTCACAGAAAAAAAGATATCAAAGCATTTCTTAAGACTTGTTTGAGCAATAAATATAAGAATGAGTAAAATAAATCCATGCCATAGGAAGAAGGATTCTTTGAAAGATTTGTGATATTTAAAACTCCAATATTAACAAAAGAGAATATTACAGGGAAAGAAAATTAGTAGAGAAGAGATAGAAAATCCTTCTAGACACTCGGCATTCGTAGGGCAAACCTGAGAATTATTTCGTATACCAAAATTTTGAAGTGCATCATTATCATCTAGGAGCTTGTTGTTATGGTAAGAAAAGCAATAATTTGCCCATATGTGCTTCCTGCAATTGCATCAATTTTTGCAATATAGAGTTGCGCAAAATCAGGATTTCCAGAGATGAACTATTGCTATCAAATGTTAAACCTTTGTTAACAGAATAGCTGTGTGAAGGATAGCCCCCCAATAACTAATATGCTATTGCCTTTTTTCTCCTTTTGAGAGAACAGAAACAAGGATGGAATAGAGAGAAAAAGAAAACTCTAACTCACCAAGAAATATGGCGGTGACCCATACTAGATTGTTCCATGTCATTTACTTTCTTCTTGATGGCAAGTTTCAAATCCTTGACTGTTGCTGAATTCATCAGTGTCACATCTTCACCACCAGAATTACAAGTCAACCAGAGCTTTTAAATTTGTAATTTCCCCTTCTTTTTGCAGGGAAATAAATTCCCAGTAGAAAAAGGTGTAGGATATTGAAGAGTGAGTATTACCAAATGAAGTTCCATCCAATTTCAAGACAGAAATGCGCATGGCACTACCCAATTCAAGGCTAATGAGAGTGTCAACATCTGCCAAGGTTGGGTTCTTCGGGACATCAGCAAGTATAGGATCATCTAGCAAGGTTGTCAGCACTGAGTGCAGTCTTGCCTTCTTCACGTTGCTGTTGTTATATTCTCCCATGTAGTTGCACTCAAGCTTTCCAAAACGAGCAACTGCCTGGTCTTGCATACGAGGGAGCAGCATTACAACGAATGAGAAAAAAATTGTTACTTGTTAAATCTTAATTCAACTACATGTATTCAAACCGAGCATAACAGCAAATTAAATGCATCATCAACTTCATATAATTATGATTTGCCTCATCCATATATCTAATTATATAACTTGAAATACCTCTACAAAATATTTACAGTCCATATTATACTTCTATGTGCTATGCTACATCCACAAACTGTTCAAACTTTCAGATTCAGAAAGAATGCTGATCTCAGGGTGTGAAAGCAAAGTATCAATCTAACTGCTGTAGATTCGAAATTGACCCATTTAGAGTCCACAAGTTATGAAATTCCTCTGGATGACAGGGCAGCACCTAAGACCTATTGGCTATTATATGTTTCACAAGATATATAACTTAGTAATATCATTTTAAGGTTGTCTCTTCTGAAATCACTTATCAAGGAAAGAATAATGAATTATCCAAGCTTAATCAACCTTTCACCCCTAAACACAGAACTAAAGTTTCAGCCAGACAGTAGCACTTCAACATTATTACAATAACAATAATAAATTTTACATTTAAGCAGGAAATGAAATACATTCTAGACTAGGTATCAATGTAAACTCTGGCAGGAAAAATTAGTGTGCACATGCCACAGCACAAAAAACATAAGGGAAATCCCAGATAAGACACAAATTTTTGTGGAACTAATAATCATTTACAAATTGATACAGCAAACCGCTTCTAATTCAACAACAACGTCTCCTGGCGTATCCTTGTGGTTCGCTATGAAACAAAAAGTCATTGTGTCGTTCTATAATAAAACAATAGTGCTTCAAACAGCATACCTAACTAAAAGCAGCAGCGGCAATCAATAGTCAGTCTTCTTCACCTTTGCTCTCTCTCTCTCTCTCAACAGCCCAATTCCGTCCGTACCGTATTTCTTCACACAACTTTGCCGCAATTCCAACATCTGTGAACAGAAGAAGTTTGGGGAGGAAATGAGTTGGGCCAGCCAGCGTATATTCGGTCCGGCCCAAAAGTGTTGTTTCTGAATCCGGTTCGGTTCGGTTCGGTTCGGTTCAACAGTGTTGTGTGTAGTGTATGTTGACGAACCGCATCGTTTAGCTAGCGTAGTACAGAGCAACTCAGTTCCACCGATTCCTTTCTTCTCAACCACCGCCATGACGGACAAGGCGGCGCCACCACCAACACCACAACCGTCGAAGCCACTGACACCACAGGAATGCGAAACCCTAATCGAAGACTTTCAGTGCGGCGGTCCCCGCCGCCAGAAATGGACGTCTGTCAACCCTCTCCCTTCCCTCGTGGATCTCCTTCTCTCCTCCCTTCTCCGCAAGGACTTCCCTCTTTCCCTCAAGCTCCAACTCCTCGTCTTCCTCGACGAATTCTCCGATCCCTTCTTCTTCCCTCACCAACCGCAACAACAACTCGACCGTCTCATCGACGCTCTCCGCGCTGTCGTTCAAGCCCCTCTCGACGCCGTTCATATCACTTCCGCTTTCAAAGAGCAATTCATGGTTTCCGTCACTTCAATTCTCATATGCGTATCTGAGAATGACAAGTTTCAGGTTCAAACGGAGAGTTTGGTGGAACTGTTGTTGACGGTTATCAACCGCGCCAATTTCGGGTCGGATCGCCACACCCGATCCCTTGCCTGCGAGTGCCTCAGGGAATTGGAGCGATCCAACCCGGGTTTACTCTCGGATGTGGTTGGGCACTTGTGGAGCCTGTGCCAGAACGAGCGAACCCACGCTTCCCAAGGTTACATTTTGCTCTTCACCACCGTGATTCACAACATCGTGGCTCAGAAATTGAACGTTTCGATTCTGAACACCTCTGTTCCGATGGTTCCTTTCAACGTGCCACAGTGGATTTTGGGTTCCAAAGAGGTTTCTGGTTTGAATTACAAGGAGTTGAGGAGGGCTTTGGCGTTTTTGCTTGAGTGCCCACAAGTTTTGACCCCTTGTGGGATGATGGAGTTTATGGCTATGATAATGCCTGTGGCTGTGGCATTGGAATTGCAGCCATCAATGTTGAAGGTGCAGTTTTTTGGAATGATTTATTCCTATGACTCAATGCTATGCCATGTTGTTTTGATGATGTATTTGCGTTTCTTAGATGCTTTTGATGGTCAAGAGGGAGAGGTTTCGCGCAGGCTCTTGTTAATTTCGAGAGATGCACAGCATCATTTGGTGTTTCGATTGCTGGCTGTTCAGTGGTTGTTGGGTTTCAATCAATTGATTTTCGGTAAACAAGTTGGGAAGACTAAATCTGCCATCGAAGCATGCTTGACCTTTTATCCAGCTTTGTTTGATCCACTGGCTTTGAAAGCCTTGAAGCTTGACCTTCTTGCATTTTGCGCCGTGTGTGTTGATGTCTTGAGACTAAAAAGTAATTCCCATGAGGAGGCTGAGTTAGTTGATCCGGTGAAGCTGTTTGAAGATGGTCTCGTTTGTGTATCATCTTTCAAATGGTTGCCTCCTGGGAGCACTGAAATTGCCATTGCATTCCGAACCTTCCATAAGTTTCTGATTGTTGCATCGTCTCATTCTGACAATGACCCTTCCACCACAAGAAATCTGTTGGACTCCACGATATTTCGTACTTTACAGGTACTTGTTGATGTTTTCTGCTCAGCCCTGTTCTCCAAAGTTTCCCATGCCAGTATCATTTTTTGGTATTGTACAAATTAAGGTGGATGTTCATGTTTGTAGTGTTCCGATTTTAGAATCTGCATTTTCTCATGTGGATTTGTTACATCCCTGTCACAAAAGGAATGTCTAATTATAGAATTTTTGTCTTAGGGCTCTGAGCTATCAATTTTCATTTTTTATTCCCTTATATGTTAGTAACTAAAGAGATCAGATTTCATGGTTGAGAATTTACAACAAGTTGAAGCGTGTTCATGTCTATCATCAGTGCCATGTCTTTAGACATGATGTATTCAAGTTTCTCTTTTTCAGGGGATGCTTGTGAACATGATGTTGGAGAGTCGAAGATTGGTTCCTGTTGTTGTTGCTTTTGTTGACCGTTTGCTCTCCTGTCAAAAGCATTCTTGGTTGGGTGAGTGCTTACTTCAGAAATTTGATGAGCACTTGCTTCCAAAAGTGAGATTGGATTATAAGTCGGTTTATTGCTTCCCAATATTTGATAGAATTGCTGAAAATCAGACAATACCTCCACGTGGATTGTTAGAGCTGCTCACAAACTTCATGATTTTCCTTGTGGAGAAACATGGCCCGGATACAGGAATGAAATCTTGGTCCCACGGAAGTAGAGCTCTTGGAATTTGTCGAACTATGTTGATGCACCACCATAGTTCTAGATTGTTCCTTAGACTGTCTCGTCTACTTGCTTTTACTTGTCTCTATTTTCCTGATTTGGAAGTTCGTGATAATTCAAGGTATTGCATTAGGAGTCGCTTCTTCTGATATAATCTATTTTCCATGTCGTTTTCCTTCACATTTGGTTTATGAGTTATTTCTTGAAGTTAAAAATAGCTAGGGAAAGTTCAGAGGGCCTGCAAAAATGATTGCCTGGTTATGCTGATATGTGGTATTTTGCAGGATCTACTTGCGTATGCTGGTCTGCATTCCAGGGAAGAAGCTTAGAGACATCCTGAGCCTTGGAGACCTGATCCTTGGGATTTCACCATCTTCACATCCAACCTCCTTTTTCAATGTTCAGTCACCTCGACCTTCTCAGAAATTCAAGACTTTTAAAAACTTATCATCTTGCATTCACCTTGAGCGTCTGACCTCATTGCTTGTTAAACAGTTTTGGTCTTTGTCATTATCAAATTTAGTTGTAAGTAACAGCAAACCTGCTTATCTGGAGGGCATCAGGGACCTCGAAGCCCCTGTTGAGGAAAAGGAACTTTCCAACAGTTCCAATACACAGATCATTCCTGAAACTGGAAGAATAAATCAGCCACAAGAGCCACTCCGTGTGATCGATTCTAAAGTTGCAGAAATTTTGAACACATTAAGGAAGTACTTTTCCTGTATTCCTGACTTCAGATATATGCCAGGACTCAAAGTTAGAATATCAAGCAGTTTGAGGTTTGAATCTAATACTTTCAACCGCATGTTGGGAATTGAGAACACTGCCACATCCTTGGAAGAGATAGATGCACTTCCTGCCATATATGCTACTGTGTTAAATTTCTCGTCTTCTGCACCATATGGGCCAATTCCATCCTATCGCATACCTTTTCTTCTTGGTGAACCTCAGAGTAAAGATCATGCATCTCAAAATGTCTCCCTAAGTATTGTTCCTGTTGGAAATGATTCCAGAGAAGAGGAAAAATTTAGAGCTACAGTTGTGATTGATTTGGAACCTAGAGAACCGACACCGGGAATAGTTGATGTTCACATTGAAACAAATGCAGAAAATGGTCAGATCATTCAAGGTCAGCTTGAGGGAATCACAGTAGGCATAGAAGACATGTTTCTCAAGGCTATTGTCCCATCAGACATCCCAGAAGATGCGATACCTCGACACAACTTTGACTTGTTTACTGCTTTATGGGAGGCATGTGGCTCATCCTCCAACACTGGGCGGGAGACCTTTCAATTGAAAGGGGGCAAAGGGATTGCTGCCATCAGCGGAACTCAATCTGTCAAGCTTCTTGATGTCCCTGCAACCTCTTTGATCCAGGCAACTGAGCGCCATCTGGCACGCTTTGTTGTAGGTGTGAGTGGGGAGCCACTTATTGATGTTGTATGGGAAGGGGGAATCATCCGGAACATCATTTGGGAAGATGCTTCCCCTGATGCTAATTCAGCTACTATTCTTGATACAGGTCCACTCCGTCTTACTTACAATGATGAAGAGTATGAGAGGGGGGTTGTTAGCAATAGCAGAAAAAGAAACATGGGCTGTTTTCTTGTTCTAATATTTCTTCCACCGCGGTTCCATCTCCTTTTCCAAATGGAAGTTGGTGATGTTTCAACTTTAGTTCGTATTCGTACAGATCATTGGCCTAGCCTAGCTTACATTGATGATTATTTGGAAGCTTTGTATCTGTCATAAGAGCTGTTGTTTCACCTACCCGCATTTCTGGAGTCTGCACCATACTTGCCAAAAGGTCGCTTGCATTATCCTTTGCCATGTGGCTCCATGCGAAGGAGGGTTATTTTTTTGCATCCTAGAATAAATAGTGTACATACTTCTTGAGTCAAGTCATTTTTTTAATCTATCGTGTGTTCACTTTGTTGATTTAATCAAATCACCTAATGGATCTTCCATTCCCGTCAATTTTATCGCAAACAAGTAGTTTGGAAATACGTAGAGCTATACCTTATCCCATGATTGTTGTTGGTGATGATTTATTCGGTTCTCATTTACCCCTATCTACTCATTTTAGATTAAGATATATATTTTTTATTGAATTCTCTTTCTCATTGAAAGTATAATATTTTTTTTATAATATTCTCTTTCAACTTATGGTACGTGTCTTTTTTACTACATTAATTTTTTTTAATATTATTTTCTTTCTTTATTTTCACTTATCTTATTTCTTTTTCATATCAATTACAAAGTAAATTTACCTAATCAATTTCTAAATTTATCTACTTAAATTTATACACATAAAAACTTTTAACGATATATTATTTAAAGACATTAAAGTTTATAAAAAAAAATCATGCAATCCACGGACAACTAACAAGTTGTGCATATTACTTTCAGGACTAAGCAATCATTGCCTTAAGCACATTAAGTAATGAATTATTATTGTAACATTATAAATGTAATTTTTTTGTTTTTAATAAATTGATAAAATACATCATAAGTGTAATTGAATGATTAAAGTAATATAAAATAAATTTAGAAAATTTAATCTTTATTTTTTTACCTCTATTTTTCATTTATTTATTTTATCATTTGGTGAACCACATGGTAAGGATAAAATAAACTTTATGCAAGTTCTTTTCTTAAAAAATATTCCACCGCAAATTAACGAGTGAATCGTAAAATCTCCGAAGACAATCATAATGGACAATTCACTTAATTTCTAAACTAATTTGTGGATAATAGTATCGGCCGTGAACGAATGATATAATGAATTGATCAGGCGTTTTCATTGCAAAGACGGGACCGACTGGCAAGGGAAATTGAAATAAGATTGGAGCACTGGCCAAACTATGAATGATACTTCTGCAATGAAATGATATGATGCTCATACCACGACATAGCGGCTTGAGGAACTAAAATGATACAGTAAACACAGCTTTTAGAACTTCGTCTTCAATGTGATATAATTCAGTTCTAATATCAGGATTCAAAGTTAAGAAACCTAATCTTTGGCAACGGAGAGAAGATAAAAAACGATTACAGAAAAAGAATTAAAAAAAAAAAACAAAATTTATCTTCTCTCAAGCGATCTCCCCGACTCCAATGGAAGCTTTGCAGATTCTAGAGAGTTTCTACCTTTAGCATCTGTATGTTTCTCTTCCCTTGGATCATGAGATGACTTTTGCCGCCGCAGCATATCCTCTGCATGCCGTCGCCACAAGGCTTCCCTTTCTTTTCTTGGAACCTTGTTATATCTTGGATCAGATTTTAAAAGACGTTTAGCTGTAGACCATGAATTAAGGACTGTTTTCCCATCATCAATTTCTCGGGATGCAGCTTCAAAAGTCAACACCTCAGCTAAGAGAGCTCTAAACTCGTGTGCACAACGCTGACCAAATCGCAAGGGTCGCCGATGTTAGAGTAGAACATATTTTAACCAAAAATGCCAAATACTACACAGGCAACATTAAATAGCTAAAAGAGAATGCCATAGAAAACCACCAGCATCAGATATTGTCACTTACTTCCTGAAGCATCTTTATGTGTTCCCGAAAGAGCTTTTCTGTGTCAGCTGGATCAAGATCAGGATTAGTTGTACGTCCTTGAGGATCCTTTTCTAATTTAGGCTTGGATTCAGTCCATGACGCCTAAGAACATGAGCAGTCCAAATGACATTAATTTTTCTTTATGAAAGAAAATAGCATATAAAATTTATCATTATTAACAGCTAACTTCCTAGTAACATAAAGCAATCTTAGTATAATTCAACCTTCAAGTGTCTTAGAATCATTTCAGATTTTGAAGAAATTTACTCTAACTTCAGTTTATCTACTAAACATGAAAACATGAAAATTACTCAACAGTACCACATAAAGAATGAAAGTTATACCAGAGGGTCTTTGATTGTCTCCACAAGTAAAGCTTGAAAAGAAGTAACTGCCTCCTTTCTTCGAATTTTTAGTCGCACCCTTTCCATTTCCTGTTCTTCTCTTTCCTTCCTTTTGCGCAGCTCCCGTTCTCTCTCCCTCAGCTTCTCCTGCAAATCAGTTTCAAGTGTTTGAATTTGCTTCACAATCAATACGTCACAATATGTTCTTTAAAATGAGCTGCTAGGAGAACATCGTATTCAAATAAATTAATAAGCCAACTTAAATAATACCAAGTTACCAGCCAATATAAAATCAGAAAAATCATCAATAAAAGAGGTGGCCAATCAATGCCCATCATAGAAGTCACTCTAAACCTAAGCTTCCAATAAGCTAAAAATTGTATGTGTGAAGTAGTTCAACAACATTTACACACTAGGAAGTAGTAAAATAACAGGAGCATCGCGTCAAGGCATCAATAAAAAAGAACAAGTGGATGATAGTTATTACTTATTCCCACTTCTATTCAGCAACTTCTTTGTTAATTAAAAAAAAAAAAAAGGTTCCAAAAGACATTCATCACAGATTAACCAGCTAATATACCTGCTCCACCCTTTTAGCTTTGGTCTCTCGTTCTGCTGCATTTTCAGCAGCTTTTAATTCAGATATATACTCATTGAACAAAACTTCCCTATCCTCATGCCTCACAGATTTATATCTTGGGTCATCCCTTAAACTTTCTTTAACCTGCATCAACCAAAGACTATAAATTAAACATATATGTGATTGAGAAGGAGAGAGAGATTAACAAGAATTAAATTTTCATGCATGCCACATTCAAAAGCTTTAAAAATATATATATATATATATATTATATAAAATGTTTAAATAAGTGGAGATCATAGAGAAAATCATTTCACATTTGATTTTGCAACTGCCAAGATCATTCTCAGTAACATGGAAAACAAACTTTCTATCCTGCTATCACATAGCTGAAAACATCTTAATGCAAATCCAAAAAACCTGTCACTTGTGAATTAAGACTTAATTTCGTGTCACAACTGGCTTTTCAGACATCAATTCATTGAAAACACTAATGAACAAAATCTACCACGTGTAAGTTAAACAATAACTCAGAGGAAGACGAAAACTAAAAAAATACACAAGGTCATTTGTTCATGATCTACCTCAAACTTGTTTACATGTATAAAAAAAATTGCTGTAACTGTCACATTTTATAGCTTCAATTTCTCCTAAAAGTATACCATAAAATACAGGAAACTGAGCATCAAAATAATCTACATATATTGACTACTAAAGTGAAGGCTTTCATAAAAAATTTTGTAGAATCGAGAATGAAGTTTTTATTCTGAACATGCCTGATCATGAATTAGTAACTGCATCCAATCTTCAAAAGAATCCCAATTGTTTCAAATTTTCTGTTTTTGGAATGGAACAGAATCCCCATGAATAGGAACAAACCTTATTACATGGTGTCTACGTAAGATTACTGTTTCTTATTCTTACGCAAGTCCCAGAGAGGGATTAGTTGACCCATGATTCATGTTTTGTCTTTCATTTCCTTTTTCATTCGTTTCTACTTTATAGAGACATATCAGTCAATTCCAATTTTGGAGGCAAATAACAGAAGCTAAAAATTTCTTCAGTCATCAAAACAAGAACTCAACCAACAGTCATTAAGCCTAAAACTTGGGCTAATGATTTGAATCAAACAGAAAATAGACCCACAAATATTATTTATATGAGATAGCACTTAAGACAGATATTTTCAAAAACCTGCATCTCAAGAACAGAAAAGTATGTCACAACTTAATCATAATGCGCCCATACCCTGGACCAACGGGAGTTAAAAGCTATATCTCCTCGCTCTTTAAGCATTGACTTAAAACTGGCAGCAGCAGCTGCACGCATTGCTTGAGCCTTTTCTTCAACAGCTTTCTTCAAAGGATGCACTCTGAAACACAAACAGGAACCCCATCAACCAGCATTCTACAAATATCACATTGACATAAAGAAACCATTTACCATGCAAATCCAAAGAGTTCATAGGGCATAAGGACACACCCACAGTGAATCCGAGAGTCTGTCATTAGCCTAATACCTGCTGACTCATGTTGCTTTCAAGGATTATCATTAGAAATCATTTCTCTGTCTAGGAAAAAGTTCAATATTAATGCAAATGAGGATCCAAACCAAAGCAAAATATATACACACAAAGGTAAGAACTTAGCTGAGTCTGATTCCAAATTTTGAATTAAAGAAATCAAAAGGATTGGCTGGAAAGAGGGCATTCATTTTGGGCGAATTGTCACATGCAACAAACATGTCTTTATTCCTTTACCTTTATGCCTTTTTGTTACAAGGAAATGGGCTACATTAACAGAATTTCCCTCTCTTGCACTTAGGACGAGCTTGGAAGAGGAGGAGGAATATAAAGAGGGAGTAACAAAGGAAATATTATGATTTCACTCCTAGATAATTTGTAGAAGCTCTATAGGGTGGAAAATGAAATAAAAATGCATCCCATTCTCAAACAAAAATAATTTCGCTGTACCAACTACCAAGCAAGTATTTCATCCCAAATTCTAAAACAATTTTTTTTACCACTGTACCAATTTAAGCTGAACCATGCATGACCTTAATGTTTTCTTCCTTTAACACTATCAACCTGAGGACTATAGAAGCAGTATTGTGACAATCAAAACTCACTCATATGCAATAGCAGGATCCCATGAGTATCACAGCAAATCAATAGATAGGATCCGATCCAAAGAAAGCATTTAATAGGGGTCAAGACATCAACATGCATAGGTTCATTGTACTCCTTTAATTTGACAAAATGTTGAAATTTCAACTGGAAAGATAACAAAATCTTGGATTTCAGTAATTTCTATCAGGGTAATTATAAGTCTAACATAAAGCACAACTTTGAACACTGTCATTAAACATTGAGGTTGTTAATCAACCCTACCCCATCTTTGGACTAGTGGCTCCCAGCATTATCTTTCATTTTCTAAGTCAACAGATTTTTATATGCCGACATCGTTGCAAATCTGCAACATGATGCCGTATCAAACAGTGGCTACGTTATAGATAAATCAACTTCTCCTTAGGTTGAATACTATAGCTCCAAAATTTGTTTGCCACTGGAGGATGCAATACAATTTACAATCATAATTCAATTTAGAAACATGTCTATTAAGAGAATTTTAACCAAATACTGGTCTTTTCTATTTTGTATGTCCAACATACATGACAAACGATCCAGAAAACTCAAGAAAATGAAATATTAGATTTTCATGTTAAGAATGCTGCATATAAAAATAAAGACTCCCAGCCATAAACCTCCAGAAAAACATCAAATGACATGCGTAATTGTTTAGTGTGACAGACCAAATTGGCTACCAGGTTAGCAGATCCTAAAGCATGAACAGTGAGAAACTGAAGAATCAAATAAGTAATATGATGAAACGGATACTGCTTATGTGAACACATCACATGCAAAGAATGCTAAGAGAGAGAGCTAAATAAAATATCCTATTAAAATACTAAGTGGCACCTTTCACTCAATAAGTGTTCCCGTTCCTTGCGGTCCAATGCCTCAAACCGTGGATCATTTCCCCATTTCTTTCGGAAAGTTTGATAATCAGTGTTGTGATTAATATCCTGAAAATCAAATGATCTATAAGCATTCAGTAGTTCCACAAATTGAAGGTAGATAGATTTGACAGCAGAAGAATAATAAGCACAAATGAGCTTCAAATTGAGGCAGTATAAAACCTCTGAGGCTTCATCCAATAACTGCTTAAATCCCTCAATTGCAGCCTTTTGTGCAGCACGTTTTTCTTTGCGTTCTTCTTCTGCACGAGTTTTAACGTAATGCTCAAACAAAGATCTCCTAGCAGAATAACTTGGTATAGCCTGTATTAACACAGATTATCCATAATTAAAATTTTGCAGATGAAAACTAAAAATAAGCCAACAAATGACCCAAAAAAGAAAGAAAGAAAATTTTAAGAGACAAGGAAATACAAAGACGGAGAGCAAGACATCATCTTCTGAAAAGCAGAAAACAAAAATAATAGACTAAACCTAAAAGCTAGATACATCATCTCAAAAGAGCTTTCTAGTCCCTATGCACATCCATCAGAGAAATGTCCCTAAAAAACCCATGGGCTGAAAACCACAAGGAAGCCATGAGAAAACTCTATCCCATAAATTCTGTAAAGAAAAAAATTTCCAGCCAGAGTCCAATGAAACACACTAACCAAATACACCAAATTCCTGCAGAGAGAAGGCACTTCGACAAAGCATTTTCTATCTTTCTTCCCCCAAAAAAAACTAGGTAGTGAGAAGTAGCGAGTTCTTGAAAGTAGATATAACAGAAATATAGCTCCTAACTTAATTCCAAAATATACAACGGTTTTTTCCACACATTTTCACTTTTTGACAAGTCAATTAAATGAGACTACTAGTTTACACATAAAAAGCATAGTTACCAAATGGATATCTATCCAGAAACCATACAGCATAACAGAATTAAGGCAAAGTTGATGGAAACTCCACCATTTCACTAGCACACAACTCATGCACAACCGTTACAAGAGTTCCAGTTGAAGGAAAGGCCACAAATTCCCAAACAAAGTAATAAAAAATATTTAGTCTCAACAAACCTTAAAACGTGGATCAAATACTATCTTTGGCAGTTCTTTCTCCCACTTTGAAAATGGTGCCACTCCTCGCTCCTTAAGCATCTCCTACAAAATTCGTAGGCACAAATAAACACAACATAATATTAGACATAATATCTAAGGCACATTTGAGAGTGCAACATGGTCCATGAAGTTTATTGCAAGGTTCTAAAAACTGAGAGATTAGGAAGCCCTCAAATCCTTCTGCATATCAAAGAGAAGCATGAGTTGAACACTAAGGAAAGATCAGAAAGACAACCCGGTGAGCAAGAGCGAAAACAGAGAGTTCTCTCAAAGCTATGGGCATTAGCTCCAACCAAATGCACAACAGAGCCAAAGGCATGTATACCTAGTGATGCAAGACAAAAATTTGGGCTCCTGTTCAAACTATTGAAGACTAGTATTATTCATGCAACTGTACTATGGGAACTGTAGCAGTTTTATTATATTTTATTTATCAATTTAGTTCTCTTTATTCAAGTTACTTTAGACGAATAGGATTAGATCTATTCTAAGGGTTAGGATTTGTTTTTAATTAGAGTTTCTATGTCATATAAATGGGTTTAATGGCTGTAACAGCAGGCAGTTCAGTCTTTGCTAAAAACACAAGTTTTCCACTATTTTCCCTGCTCAACCAGAAGACAAGCCCTCTTTAGCTGTGTTTCAGATCTCGTTTATCATTTTTTCTCTCAATATATCTCTAGTGTGCTACAGATTGAATCCAAGGACTTTTATCGTACATCAGCTACATTCCGTTCTCTTTCACTTTTCTTTGTCTGCAGTTCATGCAAGTTCCATTTGTACCCATAATAAAAAAGTCACCATTCTTCCTCAAAAACCTAAAAAATACCTCATGTTCTTAACAATAGGAACCTCAAAACACCAACTCAATTCCTTTACCATCACAGTAGTCCTAAGAACTAACAGCAACCAGATTCTCCAGTTCCAATTACTCTTTTATTTTTAAAAAAAATTAAAAAGAGACAAAAGGATAATTCATTCAATAAGAATATCTAAAGGGAAGATTGCAATTATTTTCTTGTATATTTACTATTTTGAGCAACTACATGAGTCTACTTAGAGTACAAAACGGTAAACAATAAATAACGATCAATATTCCTTATAGATACTCTTATTGATAAAAAACGATATAATTCACATATTATTCATGTATAACTTTGTATAACTTAATTTTTTATTAAAGAAAAAGCTATCATTGGAAGAAAAGCAGGCTTACCAAAGGGGGGAGAATAAGGAATCCTCCTTCAACTAAACTATAAAGAAAGCTAGCCACCAAACAGAAACAAAGCTATTAGTCCAATATAGCTCTCCAATCCCTATGCTAATCTACCAAGGAGATCCATGTGCTGAGCACCATAAAGAGGCCAAGAAAACAATCTTTCCCAAAGCATGACTAAGAATAGAGACCATCCTTCCACAGTCCAAGCCTTCCTTTCTAACCAAACTGCATGGGATGTATTGCCCAAATAAAAAACAACTAGAACATATACCGTGACTCTGAAAGAAAGCAAAACTCTGAAATAGTTGTTCCCCGAAATTATAATTTTCTACAAAAATGGTGTAATAGAGTAATTTAGTTAAATACAAATATGCAGCAATTTAACAATCTTACATAAACTATTTTTGGTTATTAAAAGTTAAAAATGATAAAATCACTTATAACAGCAACAAATAACACCAACCAAAAGTATCATCCAAAAATAAATATAAGGGTGGAAGAAAAAACAAACAAAATAAGAAAAGGGGAAAGTCATAGGTATATTTCACAAGATAATTTCAGCATAGTTAAAAATATATAATGAAATCAGTGCAGGAGGATCAGGATTCCTCATAACAGACACAAAAATAACAAAAGAAAAGATGTGGAAAAGCAACTTCATCAGCTCAAAGAAAGTAGCGAATATACCTTAAATTGAATGATGCGCTCCTCCTTTGAAGGTCCACTGTCCTCATCTTCTGAATCTGATGATGTGTCAGAGACGTTAGTATCACCATTAGCATCTTTTTGTTTATCTTTGTTATTATCGATTTGCAGGCCCTTAGCTGTAGATTCAGCTGCTTTTGAACCATTTGTTTCAGGTCCTGTTTGTACTGATGGCACAGGAATAGAAGAGGAAGCAACAGGTGTTCCCGAATCCTGCAACTTCTTCTTGATCAAATCCAGTGCCGATGACGAGCTCTGTACACTAGAGGGTTTAAGAGCTGCAGCATCACGACCACCAGTATTAATAGCAGGAGCATTCAGAGTAACCATTCCAGACCCTCTATCAGACAATACATTAGTATTTGGAACTGACATTACATGATCTTTTGTAACATCAACATCCTGCTTCTTTTTCAATTCAGCTACCTCATTTGGGATTTGCCAGCAACTTGTCTAACTCAGAACAAAAGACCAAAGAATAAACAAATGAAATAATAGAGAGATGGTATCACAATTTAAATAAAAGTATTAACTGTACATATATATTACAAAAAATTTTGCAAAAATTACAATTTAAGAACTTCTGGTTAATATATTTCCTATTTAGGAAAATTAACCAAAAGAGTGCCTAATGTGTCAAAAATATATTGACTTATTAACCAATATTTCAGTTGATGCTCTGAAATTGGAAATATCAACAATAAAATTGGCCTCCTTGCTTTTATAAAAACCTTCAATAGGACACACCCAGTGCTCATCAAAAACCCCCCAAAAAGGTTGTTACATAGAAAAGTATGTATCTTGCAATGAAGAAATAACTGTCATGCTGTTTCAGAACTTGACTTAGACATTACACCCAAGTAAAGGGAAGGAGAGTGTGAGGCATACGAATCTATAACAAATCATTTTGTTAATTCTATTAATAGCTGTTGTCCAAACAAAAGAATTAACTTAAAGGGAGCTTTGGGATTTCCAAATGTCTCCAAATATACCGACTGAACTCCTATTCTGATTTTCATAGCTACTGCTCAAAGAGGCCCAAGAATGGTTTTTATATCTCTAACACACCCCTGTACATAAAAGTCCTTTGGGCATGAAGCATGGACAATGCAGAGGTCCACTTTACCTTGTGGAGAAATTTAATTTAAGTATGAAGAAAGGGGGTGGCAAGGATCATACTCGTAACCATTTGTCATTGCAGATACTAACTATTTTAAAAGCTTAAGCTATTTAGTGGAGGCCCAGGAATGATTTTCTCTCTCAAACAATGTTAAATGTCTAACATGCAAATCCCCCATACACCAAGAACACAACACCATACTGAAGCCAAGAAAACCTATCCTACATCAAATCAAGTGCAGTGGCAAAACGCAATCTTCAGAATTTTTGCACACTGCTTCAACCAAACCAAATTAAATCATTTCTGTTTTCCTATTCTTTTCTTTCGCTTTCTTTGTGATCAAGGTTTAAAAAAGACCTTACTCTAAATGGATTTATTAAAATTTTGGTTTTTGAAAGATTTTGATAATGTTGTTTGATCCGTGTAGCCGATCCCCCCTAGTGGAAAAATGCTTAGCTGTTGTCATTGTTGTTGTTTCTTTCCCTTTCTTTCTCATGTTATCCTTCTAGTAGAGAAGTTCATAACCTATTTTCTAATTTCCTAGATTTTTCTCACTTATGCACCTGCCCATCTAATCTCAAATGGAAAAGTAACATTATCCCTCTTCTTTTCATTGCATTCAATAATATTACGCCTACTAACAGAGGTTAATAACAATTATATAAAGTTGTAGAGATAAACAAGGGAAAGAAATCGTCACAATGGATGCAACTAAAATTTTAAAAAGGCATACGTAGAAGCAGCAGTAATAAAGCAAAGAATGACAAGACAAACAAGCGACTTCATGTCAGAATGAAAATAGGTAATCCATCCCAGAAAGACAAGTACTCAAGGAAACTGACAGGGGAACAACAACAATGACCGAGATCATAAAATTGAATTGCTAATCTATGAATCATACCTTGGTTCGATTGTTGTAGTAATATTTTTTCCCATCACTAGTGGAGACCAACAGCCAATCAGTACCAGGTAAATCCACCCTATTAGAGGGAAACATGACAAAAGATAAGAAGGTAAGATTGTAAATCGTTGTTTCTACGTGACAAAGACTTTTCAGACCCAACAACAAACAAACAACAATATGTAACACAGACAGAAGAAGACAAGTAATGAACTTACATTGAAACTGGAGTTGGCTGCACAGAAACTTGGTGAGACTGCATACACACCCAAAATAAAAGTAAAATAAATAGGGATCATAAATTGAGTTATTTATGATAGTGAATGGTTTTGGATAGTAAAAATAGGCATACAAAGTTATTTTCTACAGTAATGGTTTTAGTCTACAAATATCTCGAATCTGAGTTTTTTTCCATTGGTTAGGGTATCCAACATCCATTATCTAAAATATTCAAATATCATATACAAATAACATAAACTATATTAAAGAATATTACTTTTTGTGATATTCAAAAATTATATATTAATAACACATATATAAAAGAATATTACTTTTGTGATGCAGGACAGGATAAGGCTTAAGATCTGCTAAGAGAGTAGGTTGTAACTTGTAAATATCAGTACCTCCCCTTTAAAGCCAGCAGGTTTATCATAAGTTGATTCTCCTGTCAAGGCATTATAATAGTATATAATTCCTGCTTCAGTCTTGTGGGCTGTCCAGGCATCTAATTGATCATTAGCAGCATCCTCATTCTGCGTAGCATTCAATTTTTTCTTGTCATCTACAACCACAAGAACCACAAATGTAAGGAAACTGATTTGTATTTTCAAACCACATCAGTGAGCTAATACATGTCAGTGGAGCAGTAATATTGCAGTGTGCATACCAGTATGCCCCGAAATCACTTCTGTCTGCAAACCAGTTGTTCCCCTCAGCTGATGACTGGAAGCAGAAGACACAGAAGTGGCACCAGCAGTGCTCACAGGAGTAACACCAGGAGGTTGAGAATCAGGTACTGGAACAGCAGGGAGAGTAACACCACGTGCTGGAAATGGAAAGGGACCAGGAAAAGCAGCAGGATATGGAAGAAATGGTGGCCTAAGTATGCCACTCATCTGCGGAGGCTGTAACCAAAGTCCATGAGGGGAGGCAATCATGGCAGGTATGGATGGATAGGGCGTGCCTTTCTGTGGGGCAGTAGGATCTGATGCAATGGCTGTAGTTGGCATATTTTGTCTCGGTACCGCAGCTGATGAAGAATCTGTGCTTGTGGATGCAGCAGTTGGATTGGAAGATATTGCCGAAGCAGATGCTAATCCAGGGGGGCCAGGGTTCCCTGGAGTTCCAGGCATTACAGGATGCACAGGAAAAGATAGAGCAGTTGGCATCCATGAAGTAGTTGGGTGATAGTTAGGGTCAGAGGGCAGAGGCATTGTAGCAATAGAAGTATGAGGAGGAACAGAATGTAGGATATTTGACGCAGATGACACTTTACTAACATCCTGTGCAACAGAATCTAACATGTTCTGCAATAAGCAAATAGAATTAGGAGAAAATAATTATTATTGAGTTTTTCCCAAAAATATATATATATAGTGCCAATTACATGATGCCAATGCTCATCAGCCATTATTTGACAACTCATTACCAGAATACTACATGATCTCCATTCTCTGCTTTAGATGGTCAGAGTCTACCCATATCACAAATTTGAATATGAGATCATCTTCTTTATTTCCCACTATTTCATGAAACCCTAAGATAAAAGTAACACAGGTAGGCCCCATTATGTTATTATACAATTACATCACCCTGCATTATGTTACTAACCAAACTTTTTCATTATTATGTCCATTAAAGTTTTGTGTATGTTTAAGTTACTTGCATCCTTTACTTCAAGTACATTTCATTTCACTCAAGCACATCTGCTATCCATGCTAGGCCCAGCTTTGGTCAATGGTCACTTAGTCCAGTGTGAGCATTTAAAAGGTGCCAAGGGTGTGCATGTTTAAGTAGGTCAAAAGTAAAATGGTGGCAAATAGGGGGGGGGGGGAGGCACAAAGTAAGTGGGATGAAAGGTTTAGATCTCCACTCATTGTTGCTTGATAGAGGGAGAAAAATCACTTTCAACTCACTTTCATACTAGAGGAGTGGCCAAATTTTATAGGGTGGAGGGTAAAGCAGTCGCACTCCACTTTCAACTGTCCCATATTGTTGTCAAACCGATCGGGTGTCAAGTAATTATCATTCCAAATTTTCCACCAACTCAAACAAACATAGCCTAAGGTTTTGATAGATCTTCATGTAATATGGAATCACATAATCTTATTCCCTCCTTTCGATTCAATCACGCAACTAGCACTCAAGTAAATGTATGTGTATGAGCCTTACCGTGCTAGATTGTGCATGCTGATTGCTAGAAAATGCCGCACCACTTTGGGGAATATTATATGAAAATGAAGGAGCAGCATGCGAAGAGAGGCCAGGAACTGGAGGTTGAACAACCATGGGAATCACTGCTGAATTTGAATTTACCACCTGCAATAAAAAAGACAAGTCGACAAAGTAGAGTGTAAGAACACATTGATTCAATCATAAGCCTGATACTGGAAATACACAAAGAAATAACTCGGTACTAACAGAATGTGCTGACGACTGCTGAGAATTCCCATAAACGTTCACATTTTGATGCATGCTGTAAGAGAATGATGGTGCCGGTGCCGGAGCTACAAAACCAGTTGCATTAAATGATTTTGCGTGAGCAGAGCAGGTGCTTGAGTTGATTCACTTGTAATAATAATAATAATAATAATACTGATTAAATTAAAACCATAGCCATAGATAAAGCGTAAAGGTGGAGTGGACATACTACCGGCAGCAGGAGTTGTAGGAGCAGAATTAGGGGTAGAAGAAGAACCCACAGGCACAGGTGTTTCTCCAGACACAGGAATTTGAGAAACCGGTGGCTGTGCCTCCTGGCCCTGGGGCAACCACGCAGGTGAAGCCATTAAATTTAACCGATCTGCATAAAAGCAAAAATTCAAAACAATCAGTGTGAGATTAGGGGAACACAGTCAGCAACTAATGAGAAATTATGGTAATTTTAAGAAAAGCAAATGATAATTTGTAACGCCACATAGGGTTTCGAAATTCGAATAGATAGCGAACTTGCAGAAAGCAACTAAAAATTGAACTAAACGCAGACTCAACTGAAGAAAGATTCTTACAGGGCGAAGGCGTGAGGGTGAAATTGGAATTGGCAGCAGATGAGAGTGAAGATTGAAGAGAGGATTGTGATTGTGAGTGCTCCGCGTTTTGTTTTGTTTTGTTTTGTGTGGCTTTTGAGTTAGAAGAAACTGAAGTGAAGTATGAAATTGGAGGCTGCACCCCACGGCCACGGCACACAAAAGGAAAGGGAGCAGTCAGCAGATTACGAAGGGTTATGTTTGGGGCTTGCGCTAGCTTTTGATTTTGCTTGCTCGGACCATTGCTCCAGGTGGGGGACTTGTCACTTGTCCCATTTGCGATTCAACATTCAACTAGTGGAGTGGAAGTGGAGCACCACGGGCTGGGGCTGGCCAACATTTTTTCTTACTGTAGCCACCTAAAAATTTTAGCTTGGGCCAGAACCCAAAAGCAAATGCAAACTAACTTAGTAACTTATTGGGCTGCTACAAAGCATGAGAATAATGGCCTACTATAGGGTTTACACACATTTCTATTTGCTGCAATCAGTAAAAATGAAGAAAAACGTATTTTGAGCAAGTAAAAAGGCTAGAGTTACAAGTATGGCGTTAAGATAAGGATAAAGCTCTTTCAAAATAGAAACGAGGAATCGTGGCACTTGTTCTAATTAGGAGTGTCAAAATAAGTCGATTTTATTTATTTAAGATCGTTATTTTTGGATTAGATTTATTTAAATTATGTAAATTTTTAATTGATATTTTGTTAGTTTAATTTAATTTATTTAACTTTATTTAGTGTTAAAAAAGTGAATTGGTCTGATTTATTTAAGTTCAGTCTATTTGAATCATGTAAGTTTTGAATTGACATTTTATTAACTCAATCCATCTATTTTGTCGAACTATTCGAACCGGTCCATCAGGGTTAACTCATTTTGACACTCCTAACTGTGTATGAATGAAAAAATGTTATTTTGACTTGAAAATAAAGAAAAAACTGTTGAAAGTTGACTTTAATAACAAAGAGACTCCTTAAAAATAGGAAATAATTCGAAAAGGCATTTGCTCTCCACATTTGAACATGATGAAAGTACATTTTTGACAATTTTCTAACTAAAGCTTGCTGGAAATTTATCATGGGAATGCCTATGACTTTATCATGGCCAAAGGTTTCCAAATCGAAGGTGAATCATAGTCCTAAAATTAAGGAAGTGGACTTTGAAGCCTAAGGTGCACTAAAACAACTATTTTTGAAGCTTCAACTCTATAAATAGGTCTCTAAAACACTAAAGAAATAATTCCTAAATTATCATACCAAAAATATTATGTTTTAATCATTTTACCTTTAATTTTTTGACACTTTATAGCTTTTTATTTACATTTTAGTCAATTTATTGTTTTTTTTTACATTTTCAAGTATTTCATAACATTTTTTTATTGCTTTCAAGTTTACTTAACACAATTTACTTTGTTTTGTATTTTAAGACTCATTTTAATTATTGTATTTTGAAAGCAATTTCATGTACTTTGCTTTGTTTAAAGTTATTAATGTCATTCAGTTTTTTTTACATTGTGCAAGTTGTTAAAATTTTAAAATTTTTGTTTGAGGTTTTTTTTAATACTTCAAGGACTCGTACTGAAAGAAAAATTCTCTCTTTTGTGAGTTTCATAAGATAAACTTATACTATATTAAAATAATAGTAAAAGTGTAAAATTTGCTTTTATTACACAAACCAAAGTTAATTTAGCTTTTTCTACACCAACACTTACTATTGGACTTTTTTTTTTTATTATTTTCAATTATAATAATGTAGATCATAAACTCATTATTGTCATGTTATAACAGCTTGTTTTATTATTTTGTTATAAATTATGAAATTATACCAACTTCTTTTTAAGATATAAATTTTTTAATTTATTGTTAATATAAAAAAATTTACTTTATTATTTAATTATGTATTATTATAAAGATTTTGCATGTAGTACTAACTAATACATCATTTTTTTATATGATCAAATTTTAAATGAATAAATGTTTATTTTGAGAATCTAAAATATATTAGCCATCACATATTTATTTATTTATTTATAATATATAAAAACATGTCTTAGAGCTATGACATTGCCACACTTTCTAATATCTATGCTAAACTCTCCAAGCCTGTCACGTCAATCATTTTAAATTATCTTAAAGTAATAAGCTTGAAAAGAAGGTGAAAATTTAAAAGATAATTTTTTTTAATGATATTATATATTTTTTAAATTTGTAGTTATATATCTACTTTTTATATATATATTTTTTTTTAATAATTCTTTTCTTATTATAGGAAATAATAGTCTTGTTAATATTTTTAACATTTATATCAAATTTGTTAAATGATGATAAATTGTTAAGATTCAAATTATATTGTTGCATCTCAAATTGATATTATTAGATGTCTCTTTTAGTCAAAATAAAAAAAAATTATTCATAATTTTAATTTCTTGATACTATCTTCTTTTATTATCCTCAGGCATTGTATTAAAAAAAAAATTAATTATCCCATGTTTGAACACCATCCAAAGGAAAGAAACTAAAGTAAATCTTGGTTAAAATAAACAATTAATCCTTACAATTTCACTCAATATAGATTTTAGTCCTTATAACTCTTTTTTTGTTATTGATCGCTACAATTTTAGTCATTTAAATTTTACTATACCAGGAACTAATACCTTATTAGTTGAAAATTATAACAACTGATCCTTCAAATAAAATAAATATCAATATTTAATAAGTAGAAAATATATAGATTAAGTATGTATTTGAGATAATTGTGAAAATTTGATTATTTTAATAATCAATTATTATATAAAATCTTTTTGTTATAATCGATTATAATAGAATTAATTTTATATTTGAATATGTTAGTTAAAAGCGATTAAGCCTAATATGTTTTGTTTGATAATATATAAAATAATTTTTTATGTATTAAATTATTAAAATAAATATAAAATAATTTAAAAAATTATTTGATTGAGGACAAAATAATATTTACATATCAAAGTGTAAAGAATAATTTATAATATATAATTATAAATTGAAATTTTAACATTATAAAAAAAAATTTTATAATGCATTGAATTGAATCCAAAAACTTAAACTGATTTTGTCAAACACTTGAGAATATTGTTATTAATTTTGTTCAAAAAAAATTATTTTGTTAAAAAATAATCTCAAACAAATATGCTCTAAAACTCAAATGAGTAGAGATTATAAAATTCAACACCTAAATAGTATAGATTAAAATCTAAATAACTGATGTACCAAAAAAATTAAATTAATAAAAATATAGTCACTGATATTTAAAAAACTATAAATTTAAAATTAAAATTAATTGAAAGTATATATTAATTATTTTGTTTATACATTTCATTCTAATTACCCGTGCAATCGTAAAAAACACTAGTATGAATACAAGGAGGTTCATTCCCTTCTTTTTATTGGACAAGACCATTGGTTTTTCGTCACATAGACCGAATGTTATCTTAGTTGTTATTCTTCAATGAATGCCTCTACATGATTTTGTGGCCATTTTATCTTAAAAGGCTTCTGTCGAGTAAGTTTTATTAGTAGTTGCATTGCAGCTTTGCTTCAATGGACTCATGCATCATATACTAATTGTATTTGGTTGATCGAGGACCAACTTCAGCGGAAGTAGTTCAAAGGGTCTCTTATACGTTGCTGTGATTCTATAATCACTTCCGAGGTAAATGTGCTCTTTGTTATTCTTATATAAAATTCATACATATTTATTTCAATCTAGAGCAATATATAATCTATAAATGTTGAAACAAATTCTCAAACCAAATATAATTTAAATCAATTTTAATTATTTGTGAATGCAACGTGCAGTACCTCATACAAACTATTGAAACCCTTTACTAATAACATATTAGTTTATATTGTTTGATTATTTTAAAGACTTATTTGATGATATTATAAAAAATAATTTAATGACATAAATTGATATTAAAAGACTAATTTAATATATTTATTACTAATTTAATAACAGTATAAATGTATAACTCTTACATATTTGATTTAAAGGATCAAAATGTAAATTTACTTAGTCTCAATCTAAATCTACAATTGGAGGCCTAGGCCCTCACATGTGATAAATATGCGTCACTTTATATTTTATTTCGACATTTTCAGATTAAAATGATTTGTGTTCGGAAAAAGGTTAGAATCTTTCCCTTTGAATCAAGGAAAAAGATTTCAAATTCTCCATTCGAATCAGAGATATTTTTTTAATATTTATTTATTTTAAACTATAATTTACAAAATTATTATTCTACTATTTATACAATGATTAACTAATTAACTCACTTATTATTTGTATTAATATCTCTCCCTTTAAAAACAACTTTTTCTTAAGGTTGATGTAAAAAAAAAATTATTGTAAAGATTGAAAAAAAATGCCAATTACGAAAAAAATGAAAATTGCAACACTTATATCCAAACATAGTTGCAGAATGGCCACCACCTCCAACGACACTAGTCACACAACGACACTTCCAGCACTTCACAGATGCACAGGTACACTGCCATCAAGCCATGTGAGGTCACACCAATTATCATTTCTCTTTTAGAGCATTGATTAAGGCAGAGGAGCATGTAACAGATACACAGCCCACAAGGATTACGCACAAGCACACCTATGCCAATTACCATTTGGCATATTGCAGGGTACCAAAATTCAATTGAACTATCATATCTAGCTATAGCAAATATCCCCACCTTTGCACTTGCACACTTAGCTAGTGCCTTAGGAAGAAGCTGCTTGGCATTTTGATGTTGAAGGTCCCGTCCAATATCCAACATAAACTATGATTGTCCACTGTCTTGAATATCAATTTTACGCCAACATTAATCTAGCATCCACAAGATCATGAAAGTATCCAACATTGCTTTTTAAAACACCTATTATCCCATGGCAATCCGTTAAAAATCTCAAGCTTCTGCTATGAATTTTGCAGGTTGTGGACCCACTTCCATAGTCAAATTTCTCTTCGTTCACAATTAAAATCCAGTGCAGACAAGCATAGTATATAGCTACAACCAATATGTGCTCGTCCGAGTTGAAGAAGTTTGATATCTTAAATATGTACTTTTGAATTTTATTTTAGAATTTACGTGTATAAAAAAAAATAAAATTTCTACTTAAAATCTAACTATACTTTAAAAGATTAGTAATGAGTGAAAGAATACTCTGAATATATATGTATATAATTCTATATATATAGTGAGAAAAAGTTTTTATTTAGAAGATGAGAAGAAGCATGTAATTCTTTGCCACATCATAGATATTCCATTAAGTTATTTTTTTATCGTATGATCACTTAAAAAGTTACATTGCATTTATATTATAAGTTACCATTTATAATATTTTTTAGATTATGGTCAATAGAAATTATAATATATTTTTTAAGAGTAAAATCTTATATATAGATGAAGGGAAGTTTATCGTATATAGCTTACATTCATATATTAAAATATTATAAATTTTCAAATTATAGAAATAATATTAATGAATTATGATTAAAAATGAATATTTTTTAAAATTTTGAAATTATATATATATATATATATATAAGGAGAGATTAATTTATTCGTATGTCAATGTCTTTTTTTTCGTATATTATTTTTAATCGTTAGTCTTTATTTTTATTTGTGTTTCAAAATTTTATTAAAAATCAATTGAACTATCATGTCTAGCTAAAAATAAATATCCCCACCTTTGCACTTAAATAAATTGAGCTAGTGCCTTGGAGAACATTATGGCAAAATTTGATGTTGAAGATCACCGTCATGACAATATCCAACATAAACTGTGATTCTCATCACTGTCTTGAATATCAATATTACGCCAACATTAATGATGAGCATCCACAAGATCATGAAAGAATAGTTCCAACATTGCAGTTTTGGCAGAAAACACCTAGTTATCCCATGGCAATCCAGAAAAATCTCAAGCTTCTGCGTGTTATGAATTTTGCAGGAAAAATGGACCCACTTCTATAGTCAAGTGGTGTCTGGGTAGTTGGAACGATAATGAGCCAATATGGTGTAGCCCTGGTGCCTGAGAATCTTGATACGAAACTGTTCGATGATGGTGCCAAAGCCAGTTGAAATTTGATATCTTAAATATGTGTTTTTAAATTCAATTTTAGAATTTACGTGTATAGAAAAAATATAAAATATCTGTTTAAACATCTAAGTGTACCTCAAAATATTATTGACGGGTGATAGAATACTTTGATATATATATACATAGTAACAACAAAATCAAATCTTGTAGTCACGACAAATTCCAACACTGAAAAGATATTCAGAATCAATTACTGCCCCACAATTATTAGAATCTCACCGGACATGGGTGAGGCAGTTGAAAAGCTGGGTCACAACGAATGGAACTACCACTGCTGGCGTCTTCTTGCTTCTCAAATGCTAGATTTTCTGATTCGCCGTCGGCAACAAGAGGTTTTGGTGCTCGAACTTCAAGAACATGTTGTTCTTTGACACTCTAATACTGCATTTTTCCCATCCTGAACGATAACAGATTCTGTAATTGCCCCAAATCTGAGTTGAATATCTTCCAATAATTCTTCCCCATGTGAAGCAGTAATTCTTGCTGATTTTTCATGTGTACCACCAAACTTATGCAAGTCCTTCTAGATAGAGTGGCACCCTCTCTGTATAGAGATTATAGACCTTATGGTATTTTCTGACTTTAGAGATCCATTCTTCCACTCTTTTCCCATCAAAAACAGTCATCGTAACTTTTTTGTAGCCTTCAAATTGAGTTGCTTCTGACATGGCAAACTTTTTAACGAAAGTATGAATATTAAAATCTCCGTCTTTAATCAGGAACAAATATTCCAAATTCTCTATTCAAATATGAGAAAACTTCTTAATATTCATTTACTTTCAACTATAATTTACAAAACATTATTTTATCATTTATACAATGATTAACTAACTAATTAGAATTAATTAGCTAACTCACTCATTATTTGTATTTATAATCGTCCCTCTGGTCTATGTTTAGATAATTTATTGTGAATGAATTTGAATATGACATAATGACATAAAGACATAATGACATAAACTTTTCATTCTATTATTTAATTATTTAATAATAAAATAGAGACAAAAATTTATTCCATTGTTTGGAAGTTCTGGTAGAATGAAACAAAATCAATCATCAATCAATATAATAAAAAAAAATACATGTCCTACAAAATTATCTTATATTTTTTTATTAATAAATAAATATATTATTTACTTGATATAAGACATCTAGAGTATTTAATACTCTGCCACATATAATTTATGTGACAATTTCTTTTCATATATGATCAGATGTGACAATATGAGATATACAAAAAAAATCACATTTATAAAATTATTTAACAAATAAATTAAAGAAATGCAATACACAAAAAATAGAAATGAAAAAAAAACAACTACATTTTTTTTGTCTAGAGAATCAATACTCCAAGAATCGATGCAATTATATTTTTTTGTCTATGCATCATCTATGAATTGAGAATCAATGTTTAACGAAGATGATTATTTATGTTGTAGGTGACTTTTTGAGTCGACACAAAAGATGATAATATCAAACTTAAAATCTAGCGACTTGGATAGAATAGGATGCGAAATTCCTGTGCGTGAGGGAGATTTCATCATGGACTTATATCCATGCCAAAAAGAATGAGAAGAAAAATAACAACATCAATGAGCATAATTCAAATTTAAATTTTTCTCATAATCAAATGACAATTATGTACAACAAACTAATTAATTGTCTTAACTAATTAATATATTAATAATTATTTATTATCTTTTATTAATAATATTACTATTCAAATTCAAATAATTTAAATCATAATATAATTAAAACTTTTAAATTTCAAAACTCACCTTTAATGAATATCATTTAGTTACTATTAAATAGTTTATATATAATTAATTAATTGTATATACTAATTATTTTGTTAATTTTTCAATATCTTTCACTAATAAGATTTACATTCAAATAAACAACTCAAATAATAAAAAGTTCAAATTCAAATTTTTCTCCTAATTAAATGTCATTTATGTACATTTAATTAATTTCATCAACTAATTAATATATTAATTATTTAGTATATTCTATAAATAATATTATCATTCAAGTAATTTAAATATTATTATTATTATTATTATTATAAAACATATACTTAAAACTTTTAAATGAGTGTAACTTTGAAATCAATCAATATAATATAATATAATAATAATTATTATTATAATAAAAATATACTCAAAACTTTTAAATGAGTGTAATTTTGAAATTAATCAATATAATATAGTATATAATAATAATAATAATTATTATTATTATTATTATTAATTATAAAATAAAATAAAAAAATATACTCAAAATTTTTAAATGAGTATAATTTCAAAATCAATCTATCAATATATATATAATAATAATATTTAAAAGAAAGACACATAGCATATAATTCTACCATGTATTACTAGTTGATAGGAAATGTTCTAATTTTTTGTAATGTGTCAAATAGTTCTCTTATTTGCACGTCATGTGTTTTTTTTTTGTAATACAATCTTGACGTGTTTTTGTGCGTAAATAACAGCATATTCAAATACTAAAACTTAATAAATATAATGCTTATGTAAACTCCTTTAAAAAGGAAAAATAATACTAAAAATTACATAAACAAAGAAAGAACAAAAAATACAAATGAAATAAAAAAAAAGATAAAAAAAAATTAAACTGATAGAAAATGAAAATTTAATGAACATAATTTTTTTTGTTTTATAAATTTTGTTACACATTTTAATTTTGAGACTATATTTACTTAAGGTATAATAGTTTCATTTTCCTACAAGTATATTTTCGATTGAGATCTATATTATTTATCACTTGATTTACTTCTTTTGAGTTACATAAATATAAATTAAATTAATTTATATGTGATTTTCTTAATTTTTTTATTGAAATATTTTTTAATAAAATTATTAGATTAAATTATGCATTTAAAATATAAAAAATATTGTTTATATTATAAATTTTTTTAGGCATGTAAGTTATTTAATAATATTTTATATTTGACTTTTTAAATTTTTATACTTAATAAAACTCTTTCATAAAAATATTATATATTTTTAAATTAAATTTATAAATATTTTTTTGATGAATTACATATATTTTATTTAATAGATTTAGATTTTTATTAAATTATTTTTTTATCATTTAATTATTAATTTAGATTCGCAAGTACAAAATCTAATAATAAAAATTATAAGCATTATTCATATATCATCTTATTCTCTCAATTTGAAAAAAAGAGAGAGTAAAATTTAAGATAAAATGAAATGAAACATGACATATTATTCTATTCCATCTTAATATTAAAAAATCAAATAATATTACCTAAACTCATTATATAACTCTTCACTCCATTGCATCCCTTTCAAGTGATATAAGGTTGTTTTAAAATGAAAAATGAGCATTCTAAGTTCTTTTTAGGGATGTAAGAATTATTAACATTGGCTGGTTTGCAGGTGGCTTACATGGGCTGGATGGTGGTTGGTCACCGGTGGTTGCTGGAGCAGTGGTGGCGACCTAGTGCTTAGGGGGTTGGCAGTAAAGGTGGTGGGTTGGAGGTGGCTGGTTCAGTGGCCATGGAGATTGGACGGCGGAGGACGTGGTATTTGGTCTGTGGACTGCGGTTCTGGGATTTTATTCGGGGTGGTTGACGGTGGTAGAAGTGGTGGGTCAGAGGTAATATGGCTTTACAAATAACCCTTTTGATGTATCAATTTGCAATATCAAATTTTTTCTACTTAACTATTTATGTAATTGATCACTACCGTTCATATCATTTAACACAGATCCGACGTTCTACATTGCGAGGTCCATGGTAGGAGTTTGATTGCAGGGTCTATATTAAACTCACCCATAAACTTGTGTTGGCTCTCGAGTCTTTCTCTGGAAGAAAGAATTATACTGGGGAGGCGACAGGAACAAAGGTGAAACTGTGGGTAACAAGAACACCGTACGGGAAGTGGCGAGAGAAGTGTTTTGGTTGTCAAGGAAAATGGCAACTCACTCTCAACTCGTAGAATCGAAATTTCCACCGTGTCTACGTCACATTGGGGTTGATGTCTGAGGTCAGCTTCCCCTGCTTCTTTCATTATTGACAAAAACATATATTTGCTAATCCCCCTTTTCTCTCTCACGATTTTCATCAAACACCCAACAATCAACTAGTCGCACACACCACGTCACCTCTTAGTCTTGATATTCCATAAATTTAATGGAAAATATAAATGGCATTCTGCACTGAAGCATATACCAAAAGTTTACAGAACTTAGGCTACCCATTTAATCAAACACCATTTAAGCACATAAATAAACCATACCCTACAAGGTTCAAGCATACAAAATACACTGAAGCATAAAAATGGGATAGATCCAAACTTAAGCCTGTATCTCAACTCATCAAATACCAATCATGACAAACAAATTCAGTAACAATTCAGTCATTTGTGTGTGTGTGTGTGTGTGTGAATGTGCGCGCGTGTGTTTTGTTTTATTTTATTTTATTTTTGAACTTCTCTGGTATTGTATGCTTATGTTTTTATTTTACTAAGTTGAAGTTTCTATGGAACAATTATGTGCTTTTAATACACACACAAATCATTGCAGCTTTTATTCACCATCCATGATGACCACTACTATTTGTTAACAGATGTATCAAGGGAAGGATACTGGGAGCAATGACTATAGGCAAACTTGGTGGATCTATGCAAGGTGATAAAGCTTTTTTCTCTTGTAAAATTTTCTAAATAAGATCCTAATAAACAATTCATGTGATGCAGAGGGTTTTACTCTTTTTATCAAGTCTTCGTGTATATGATTTTTATTATGCTAAATTTTTACCCCCGTGATTTTTTTCTTAATTGTTCTCTTTTGTTTGTATCTATCCTGAAAAATATCCTCAACTATTCATGTTTTAACTTTTTTGTTTCATGTATCTATCCTGAATACTCTGACTCTGATTAGTTCTATTACAGATACATTTTATAATTTCCGTTGGCCCAACTCTTCTTACTTTCTTTACCATCAATCTCAAAAATGGAAAATATTTATTAATAGCCACTGAATTAATGTTGATTTGTCCTTTTTGGTATAAAATATCTCTTTATCTCCCTCTCGGGCTCTCAGCAGATAATTTTGTTATTCAGCTTGTGCTTTGGTTTCAACTTACAGGTCCAATCTTTCCGTCATTAAGCATACCTACCATTTCAGAGCTGTTGAGTAAACAGCACTGGTCAGAGCTCAAAACCCATCTTAGAGCAACCAAACCTGCAATCCTTCTTGACCAATTGCTTAATGCAGGAGTTGATTCAGAGCTTGTTTTTAGGTTCTTTCGATGGTCACAGAAAGAGCTCAAACTTTCATACAGTCTTGAAACAACGGGCAAAGTTTTACATTTTCTCACAAATTCAAAAAGGTACTCTAAAGTCAGGTCTCTTTTGGATAACTTTGCGAAGAATGAGAAACATACAGTTTCTTCTGTTTTTCACTCCCTTTTGTTGTGTGGTGATCGATCTTGTGCAAATGCTGTAATAGTTGATATGTTGGTCCTAGCATATGTGAGAAATTTAGAACTCCGCCCTGCTTGTGAAGCATTTAGGCGAGCTCAAGATTATGGATTTAAGTTATCATTGAATTCATGCAATTCATTGTTGAGTGCGTTGGTGAAGGAGAATGAAATTGGGGATATGGAGCATGTGTACAGGGAGATGATAAAGAGAAGGATTCAGCCCAACTTGACCACATTTAACATTTTCATTAATGGTCTCTGTAAAGCTGGTAAGTTGAATAAGGCAGAGGATGTTATTGAAGACATGAAGGCCTGGGGAATTTTCCCAAATGTAGTTACTTATAATACTCTTGTTGATGGGCATTGCAAGAAGGGCACTGCTGGAAAAGTGTACAAAGCTGATGCTATTTTGAAGGAAATGCTTGCAAATAAAATTTGTCCAAATGAGATTACCTTTAACACTCTTATTGATGGCTTTTGTAAGGATGAGAATGTGTTGGCTGCAAAGAAGGCTTTTGAAGAGATGCAGAGGCAGGGACTAAAACCTAATTTAGTTACTTATAACTCACTGATAAATGGCCTATCTAATAATGGGAAGCTAGATGAGGCTATTGCTTTGCGGGATAAGATGGTGGGCTTGGGTTTGAAGCCAAATATTGTTACTTATAATGCTCTTATTAATGGGTTTTGTAAGAAGAAGCTAATGAAGGAAGCAACAAAACTCTTTGATGATATAACTAAGCAAGGGTTGGTTCCCAATGCAATAACATTCAACACACTGATTGATGCATACTGCAAGGAGGGGATGATGGAAGAAGGATTTGCACTATGTAGTTCAATGCTAGATGAAGGGATTTTACCGAATGTTTCAACCTATAATTGCTTAATTGCAGGCTGGTGCAGAAAACGGAACTCAAGAGCTGCCAAGGAGCTTCTTAATGAAATGGAGAATAAGGGCTTGAAAGCTGATATTGTAACATATAACATCTTAATAGATGGATGGTATAAAGACGGCAAATCAAGAAAGGCAGAAAAATTACTAAATGAAATGCTCAACTTGGGTGTGAAACCCAATCATGTAACATACAATACATTGATGGATGGCTATTGTATGGAGGGAAATCTCAAGGCCGCATTGAATGTGAGGACACGGATGGAGAAAGAAGGGAAGCGGGCTAATGTTGTTACATATAACGTGTTGATTAAAGGATTTTGTAAAACAGGCAAGCTGGAGGATGCAAATAGGCTTCTTAATGAGATGTTGGAAAAGGGTTTGATCCCAAATCGTACTACCTATGATATAGTAAGACTGGAAATGTTGGAGAAAGGTTTTATTCCTGACATAGATGGGCACTTATATAATGTCTCTGGCATGTCTTAACATGAACTTGAGATGCTAGATGGAGTTTTTATTATCAGTGTACTATTTGCTGTTTAGAGTTGAGCTTCATAAAAGATTTGGCAGAACGAGTATATATGGCAAATTGTGTACCTATCACATTTTTAGATTTGTTTCTGGGTAAAATGCATAATCTTTTGCAATGCTACTATCTTGTAGAGCAGTTGATCGTTGGCATTAGTATTACCAGCATAACAGGTACATTCATCGCATTTGCTGTTCTGAAGTTTTGTTTGTTGAGTTACTTGTGCGGCATTATTCCAATTCCAGGCTTGCTGAGAAAAGCATGAACAGTACTTAAATATCTCCTTTTCACCGTTTTCAGTTTAGAAGCGGTGGCAATTTTGTAGTTTTGAACAAAAATTTCCTCTTTTGGCTTATTTCATTTCATTTCATCAACAGCTCTTTTCTCTTTCAACACCGACTCTTCTTCCTCTTCCCCCTTCACCTTCCTCATCTCCACCCTGCAAACCCCTTCTCCTTGCAGTATAGTCTCAGCAGACTTCACCTTTGCCTTCCTCTTCTTCTCTTCCTCATCATCATCAACCACATCTACTCACACCCCTGCTTCCGTCAACACCAGCTGGCTCGTCCTCTCACAAAGCTCAAACCGTCAAATGCCCTGTGGTCCTCTTGGTTTCCTCAGTTGGGTTTTGGTTTGAGTACCATTCAAGACCTCCGCAGCCAGTATTGACTGTTTGATTGCAAAGGGAACTGAGGTTGATACGGGTTTGATTCCAGTTTTTCCATCTCTAGCTTTCTTCAATCATTACTTTATTGTTACTGGATTCTACCCTACTTATCATGGCATAATCAATAGCCATTTTTAGATTCACTTTAGAAATGCATTGTATATGGGATGCCAGCTACAACCCCAAGTGGAACAGCCCAAGTTCGTGATTGGGCTGTGATTTGGAAACTGTGGAAGAGAGGAATAACATTACAGAGGAGAGAACTTGTAAGACAAAAATGGAAAATGAAAATAACAGCATATACAAATCAAACATGTTTTCAAAAATGAAAATAGATTTTAAAAATGAAAATAGAGACGATTGGTATTTGATCTCCCGAGGTGAAATTTCTTGGGCGTATACGAATTGCTATTGGACAGAAACGAATAGTTATTTATAGTATGAAAAAAAGAAAATAAGCTAAGGCTCAATCAAGCTTAATGGATATATTGGGACCTTCCTTTAAAGTTGATGAACTATTATTAAAAAAAAATATCTTAAGGAGTTGAATTCATCCCTACTGAAAAGATCAGGGTGAACATGACATTGATATATCTAATATCTGTCAGGTATAGATTACTAGTCCATTAGCCTGATTTTCAATAAATATAAGCTTATTACGAAGATTCCCTTCATTTGAAAGAGGTGATTTTAGAAACTATTTGAGGCAAGTACTTTCATTATGGTAGACAAAAAGATTAAAAGAAACTCCATTGTCGATGAGCTTATAACTCAAGACTTGGGTGTGATTTTAATGTCGGAAATTCGATCATTTACTAGGACACGTTTCTTCCGCTTCACTCAGGTGCTTTAACCTCTAAATATAATTTTTTTTTAAAAAGGAAAAAATTCAGTAAAAATGTACTCAATTGAAAGATTTAAACAACTAGGCCATACGTTTCATATAAAAACATGTGATGGTTGGTTACCGTGACGTTGACATTAGATTATATTAGAAATTATTCTATCCTATGGTTTAACCCTCCAACACCAGCAGCAACAATTAATGAACTTCAAAATTTTCGTCCAGAAGAAATTTTGTATGTATTGGAATGACAAGGTTTATTAAAAAAGTTTCCGGCAAGAGGAGTGAGAAATCCGTTATTCTATTTTATTATTGCCGGGTCGAAAACACTAACATGTAAACAATGAATAGAGATTTAAACTGAATTAATATTTGTGGCTCACATAAAACGAAGCCAAAAATCATGCGCCGCCGGTAGATGCTTTCCCCCATCAGCAACACTCACGAATATACAAATACTATATTAACAAATAAAAGAAAAATGATCTCGCAAGGTAGATCCCCAATGTAGAAGTGATTATTATCTACTGTCCAGCCTGCCAGGGAACAAATACACTAGAATTAGCATCTTTCAGCTGCAAATAAACACTTCGAGAAGTATGAAACAAAACATTTAAGCATGTAAATATTGGGAGTATTTATGATGCCTGATCAAGAATGCAGTCCATCTGTGAAAAAAGAAGCTTTTTATCCCAAATTATTTTACTTCCAATAAAGGAAGATATTTTCAGCTAATATAGTAGTAAATTTCTTTCATGTGCTTCATGGATGACTAATGAAAAACGGCAAGCCAATTGTAAAACCATGTAATACAAAACGAAGATTTTCTCCTAGAGCCAAATTTATTTTTTTAAAAATCAGGCACTTATGGACACGTGTTCAACACAAGGACATGGTACCAAAATGAAGTGTCCATGCTTCATAAGTTGCAGACAACACACAAGAAATAAAATATATCATAAATATGAAAAGAACAAATAAAGACAGACAAACTTCTTTGATAATAACTTCAGATGAAGTTGGGCAGCAATGAAGAGGGATTTTAAAATTACTTGTGCTGAACCAAGATCTAGATTGCAAGCAGCACAACACCATCTTAAGGATTAAAGAAACTTGAACCCCCGATATTGAGAGCAATTAGTAGTGATATGCTAGTAATCACAGCAAACCAGAATAAGGCAGACCCTGCAATTGGAAGTTTTAAATGTCATCATGAACACAACACACTTTTTAAATTTTATAAACCTAAAGATAATACAGGTTCATATTATACAAGGTACAATAAGAGATAATAAAAGTAAACACGGTACCTCCAGAACCTTCAGAATTATCAGAACTAGAAGGAATTGCTTCAGCATTGGCAGCAGTAGATTTTAATACTTTAGACCCTGTATTTGAAACATTATCCAAAACTTTGGTAGACCCTGTTTCAGATGCTACAATCCCTTGGAATTCTTCACTAACAATTAACGCTGCCAATACATCCATAAATGACTCTTTATCTGTTTCGTACATAGAATCTCTTTCATCCTTCTCATTAGTCACATTTGCTTCCTCTGAATCAGACAACTCATCATCTGAAGCATCTATATCAATGGCATCCACCTCAGTCTTGTCATCTTCTTCATCCTCCACATATGCTTTATATGTTAGCCGTAGTAATATCTCCCCAGAAGAGCCCTTTCCTAAAAATCCCCAACCTCCTTGTAAAACCACAATTCTGTCTGTTGGTACAGTGTCTTTAAGAGATCCCAAATCAACCTGAAAACAATTGAAATTAAAAAGCATATACATAGGAGGGAAAAATGGGAAATTAACTCTGAAATACCATATATTTCCATTTTTTTAATCAATTTCGACAATCCAACATGAATTCAATATGGCAGTTGAAAATTATGTACAATCTTAAATAACAGCAATGGAAATAAACACTACTATTTTTTGAAATGGACTACCTTGACAACATTAGATTAGATCATACTACACGTCCAACTTTGGTGCAAGGGATTGGGAAGATAAATTTACTTTTCAAGAACCACTCTATTGACATAAAAATATATATATATATTCCCATCATTCAGAATACTCTAATTTTCTATAAATGTTGTGAATGGGTGGCACCATGGAAGAACGGTGCGGCATTTTAGGGGAACATTACTACAATCCTCATGGTGTTGTGGCACTGAAAATGGTGGCTATACTGCCCATCACAGTGAAGGTGGACGACAGACAGATGTCAATTTCTCTCCATCGATTTCAATTTTTCCAATGTCCAGCCATTGGGCTTCTTATTTTTATAGGTTTCAGTTCTTTCTGAGACAAAGTATGGCAGGAAATTGCAAGCAACACTAATCCATTCCTGATATACCCCAAAACAATCAGTGAACCTACTATTGGAGAAGTCAGTCCAAGGTGCATAAAATATGGTGAAACTATTAACAGTACTTCAATAAGATTAAAGAATCTAAGCATGTAACCTAAAAAATAATCACCAACCCCATCTAAAAGTAATCTCACTCATCCACAATCACCAATTCCTATGAGGTTTATTTAGCTTACCCCTGTTCTAAAAGACATGCTTTTGATATCAGAATGTTAAAAAGAAGCAGTATGGACTCTAGGGTAGACTAGAAGCTAACTATAAAGATCCCAATGAAAATCCAATGAAACAGTATGTGTGTAGTAGACCGTGAAAGAAGTATAAAACTATCAAGTGAAGCAAATGTGAAATAAAATGTCACTAAAAAACTTATGGTATTGCACGTAATATATACCTCTCCCGTACCGATAGTCAAATGTGCAAATCCTAGAGAATCCTTTACTTGGATGCATAATTTCTGCTTTTTAGGGTTGGTGACAAGCATATGAAAATCCTGTAGAGTTAGAACACGAGTATGAAACTTTAAGATGTATGAAACTTTAAGATAACAAATATAGAAATAATATGAACTTAAACAAAGTGAATCAGTAAATCCAAAAACAACACCTGATTCCAAATTGGCATTCCAGGAGGCCCAATGACAGTAGTTTGACTGTTCTTTTTGCTGCGTATAATTTGATTTCCAAGGCTAAGAATAACATAAGGATCTGTCTTGCCTAGCAACACAGTAGAACAAAAAATGAGTATGGTAGATAATAGAGCATATATATAGCACACTATATTTCATAGCTAAATTTAGGTTAGCACTAGAACTGGAAAGAAAAGAAAATACAGAGAGGACAAAATGGAGCACACATAGCCAAAGTCTACTTATATAGACACCTTATGATAATCATTGTCAATATACAATATGTTGAAAAACAAGTGTTTTACAAATAACAGAGAGACAGAGAGAGAGAGAGAAAACAAATGAGATAAAAGACAGAGAGAACACAATATTTAACCAAATACTTACAAATCAGAATGGTTCAATACATAAGCTGACCCTATAACCTTATATCAGATAGTTTAACATGAATAAATATTTATCAAACTCCATTTCAGGGTAAATACATACAATTTTCATCTAACATCTGAGGGTTAAATTGACTACTTAGGACTGTAGCATTTTTACTGAAATTGATATATCAAACAAAAAGGCTCAGTGTTTAAGCAAGAAATATTAGAGGATAAAAAAAAATGTCCACAGTTCATAAATTACAGAATGTCTACAAAATAAAAATCTATAAAAGGGCGAAGAATGCACTAATCAAGATCCCCCACCCCCCAAAAAAAAAAAAATACATGCAACAGTTTACTTAAAAGCAAATACAACAAAATAGAATTTTACCATAGAAGATATAAGAAAGCTTTCGAGCATCCACAAGAGTAACAGATAGTTCACCAACAGAATCATTGTTTCCATCTTGCATTTCTCCAGATTTAACATCATCAGCAACGGGACCAACAGCTTTTCCCTTCTGGAAATCCAAAACAATTTTCTTTGGGCGTACAAAAAGTCTAGGTAAATCTTCAGTGAGAAGTTTAGTCAAAAACCTATAAGAGAAAAGACAGAAATATTACATTACAATTAGTGAAAGGAAAAAAAAACACTCAGAAAATTTTCACAGACAACTAGGTAAATCTTGGGATAATATATCCATAAAGATGAAGAAAGCTTGGAATGGACTAAATTCAGAAGACATTGCATATCTTAAAGAATTAATGTCATTGATATTATTATTTTGAAAAACAAATACAACTAAAAAGAAAGAAAGGAAAGCATATCTTCAAAAAAATGTGTAACGATTTACTATGAACTGAAATACATATTTAATCTGGAGAAACTAAAGCTTCTAAAGTTGTTACTATCTATAATTAGTAACATCAGCATCATATCCATGTATAATACTCTATAAATAGAATCACTTTCAAAAAGCATTCACACAAGTGCACACACATATAGCTTCACAGGCATCAAATGCAAGGAATTTATAACATTAAGGAGATAAATGGAACTTACATTGAGAGAACTGGAATTGCTGATCATGCCCAATGATGCACAAAAGAAGAAAAGAATAATGATGTCAGCAACAATATGTCAGTTAAAACAAAACGAAACAAAAATATTATGGTAAGTTAACAATTTATCTTCTCATTTGTAATTATCTTCCTTTCACTTTAATGAATTCTTCTTTCATCAAACATAAAAACAAAAACAAAAATATTATGGTATGTTAAAAATTAAAATATTAGTTTCCCTTCTTTAAATATCAGCTTTTAGGGGGCAGGCAGTGACTTCTAACACAGGCTTTGAATGTGAGATTGCTCCAACCATCAACAAAATCTAAACTTATAGTTTAAAGGCTATATAATAACCAAAAAAAAAAATAGTATAAGCAAATTGCAGTAATAAGCCTCGAGGGTTCCTTTGTAATTATTTTCCTTTCACTATCCACACTACATTTAATTTTTGTAATCAAGTTCCCGAAAAATAGTGTTTTTAGTTGAATTGTTTATGGAAGCATTCAGATCCACGTAAGGATAAAGAATATAATTTCTTATGCCCACAAAAGTATGACATACCCATTAAATTGAACAGACGGAATGGAGACAATTCAAACTTGATCTTTGGAAGTGAAACAAAAGCCCATGAAACAGCTCCCACCCAAGGTTCTGTTGGTATTAGTCGTAATTTTACCCAAAGTTCACCATCGATATCAAAATCTCGAACACCAACAGGCACAACAATTGGAATAATGCCAAATTTTAGAGAAAGCATTAATAGCATGCGAGCACCACCAGCATACCTAAGGCCTATCTGGTACCTAGATAAAACAAAGGAAAATTAACAGGTTATAGGCAATATCAAGTTGTTGCAGAAAACAAAAAGGTAAAAAGATAACAGAAAATTCATAATACAATAACAAAAACCTAAAAACACATTTATAGCCTTGGATCTCAGAAAGATAACTCCAGAAGTGAAATTAACAAAAATGCTCCAAAATGGTCCATACTACGTAAGATATGACCAAAAACATTACCAAAGCAGCTATTCAAATTCAATTGAAGCATAAACAACTAGAAGATCAACTTCAATATTTTAAGCCAGTAAAACATTTAGATCGAGGTATTACAAAATACCTAGATCCAACATTAGATTACTACTGATTATACATCTATACACGCATAATATCCGACATATAATATAATAAAAGCACACAACATGGCAAACAGTGACTATTATTCCATGCCTCAGGCCACCAAAAAATTCTAAACCATACTTTACATATCACTTACAAGCTTTCCCAACCAAAAGTCAAGCGTTAAGATTGAAAAGTTAGCTTTGTTGTAAGAAAGCTTGCACATAATTTGTGCAAACCTCTATCAACATTTTATCCTCCAACCATGGCATTGACTTCAATTCATTTTAAAACCTTTCACTACACTAACTGAAACTGAACTGAATATCCATTTGATGAGTATTATTCCAATATATATCAAAATCCACAGCTTGAAAACAATTTCATTGAAAAAGTAAGCCCTTTAAGTAAATTATAATAGGAAGGAAAAAAATAATAATAACTTGTAGCTATCTATCAAGAGTTACTCATATACAATGTATTAAAGCACACGAGAAGCAAAACTTACTGCAAATCGTTCACCCGGCGAGAAGTCCTGCGCTCAACATTCCTAACAGACAATGGTTCATCCCCCAATGAGAATTGCTTGATCTCAACCCTCTGCACATAATCAGGCTTTTTCAAGTCATCAATAACAGGTTGAAGCAGCCCTATAATCCAGTTCTCAATTTCTCCTCTATACACCTTCCATAACTTTCCCAGCACCATGTTCACCCATTCAACTGACTCTTTTCTCTGCAAATCCTTTTCCAGAAACAACGAGAAGCTTGTTGGTACCTGTGGCCACACGCCACGCAGGCTGTCTTCACTGCCAACTTTGTTCCTCCTCCTTGAAGTCCACAATTTATCAAACACAACACCAACAAAGAAAAAGAACACAAACAAACCAACCACGTTTCGATTAATTGGAGGCGATGGAATTGGGTGAATCACCCCCAGTTGTGTTCTTAGCTTATCTACAATAGGGTCTTCTTGGAAAGTGGTGAAGTTTGAACCCAATTGAACCTGTGACTCTTGAGACAACCCATGATCATCCCCTTCCAATTCATTGGAAATTCGTTTCAAGACGATACTTTTGGTACCCCTTCTTGTAGAATTTGCAAATTCCGTGTTCCAATTTCGGTTGGAACCATCTGGGGGAATCGCACACAAGCGAAGGCTCAGTTTTCTTCGAAATTTTCGATACCCGGAATTCGCAATCAAGCGTTTCCTTCTTCTTCGGGACAAAGGGAATGCACCAAAGGTCTTGACTTCATTGTTACAGGGACAAAGGGAAGAGAAAATCTGCGAGAATTGGAAGCTCGCAGAAGCTGGTTGAAGAATCATCTAGAAGCAGAGCAAGTGTGAGATGCCCAATATGAAAAAGGGGCATGAAAAATAGCATCGTTAATAAAAAACATGAATTTCAATGGGATTGAAATTGAAGAGCTCGATTTAAAATGAAGGGTTAGGAATGGAATTCTTCTAGCATAAATGTAACATTGAAAGCTTGGGTTGCTGGGGAATGGGAGTGCGAATTGGAGTCATCAGAGAGAGAGAGAGAGAGAGAGAGAGAGAGAAAGAGAAAGTGTGGAAGAGATTGAAGAACACTATTGTTACAATAGTGACTAGAAAAAATGAAAGAGAAATTTGAAATGAAAAAAGAGCAATGGAGGAGTTGCTTTATGATTGTGGGAATTCAAAGTCAGATTTATGGCCTCACAATCAGGACTACGTGGATAATCAATAACTGGGAAGGTGGAGTGTACTTTCTGTTTTGTCCTTTAAAAAAAAATGATTTTCAACAATAGGAAAAAAAAAACTAGAATTTTTATATAATTTAATTTATTATCACTCTTTCTTTACCTGAAATTTTCTGTACAACTACAATATAAAAAAAATCTGGCTAAAAATAAAGATATAGACTATAGTTATTACTTATTAAGTGAGAAAAAATTAATAAGGATTAACACCAATAAACAAACAAAGTACTCGAGAAATATGTTAACCTATTTTTTCAAAATCCTAATAAAATTATTTATACTGTGTAACATTTTCATCTTCTTTTTTTTCAAAATTCCTTTTCTGAGACTTTTTCTTTTGGAATTTTGCGCACATGGGTCGGAGGTTCGCAATTTGGAGCCAACGCGGTTCACCGTTTAGACTTTAGAGTATTTTAATTTGATTCGTCATGCCATTTTTTCAGTCTTTTTTTCCTCATTTGACTTTTATTTATCTTCTACTAATTCTGAGTATGAAAAACGTGATTAGTTTAAAGTTTAAAGATGTACCAGGGTGTTGAGATTAATTTTGATGTATTATTAGTAAAAATTCTTAATATTATTAATTAATTATATAGAATTATATATGTAAATTTTAAGATAATTATTATAAGAATTAAATATTTTTAATGATATAATAATACATAATTAGTTAATAGTAAAAAAATCTATACTAATTATGTATAATAATTAAATCCTTATGTTATTGGCCATATAGAGAAATTTACGTAGAATTTATGCATTCAAAACTTCAAAACATAACAAAGACTTGTGCCAAGAGAAAAATTATAACATAGACTTCATGAAAGATTATTAATATTCAATTAAATATAGACTTTTGAAGTAGGATAATTTCCAAGAGCCCAAAGTTTGAGGACAACTTTAAATGCTTTCTTCTATTTGTTAGTTTTGTATGAGAGGTCATGTCTTCGGAAACGTTTAACATGCACCCACCTATGCTATGCATCAATCACTTGCCAAATTAATAGTTGATATTGATTACTTGTAATTTAAATTATAAGTCATATCTTTTATTTATTTATTTATTATTATAAATAATTGTACATACAAATTTTTTTACAAATTTTAACAGTTGTCAGTAATATAACATAGGAGGTTGGTTGAATTATGTTACTTTTCACTTAAAAATTTTAGACTTCTCAAATATTTAGAGGTGAAAATGTTGTTTTAATGGATTGTGATTAGATAAGAGACTTCACAATAAGGGGAAAGAATAATGATTACGCCTAAAGAATAAAAAGATAGTTGTAGCACAACTTTAAATTATCAATTTCACATAAAGATAAATTAAAAAAATAATAAAAAGAACAAAGAAATTAAAAAAAATATTAAATGGTTAATGATGAATAAAAATTAATTTTAAATGTAAATTAAAGTGAAACAAAGTGACTAGCGAAAAAAGTATTCAAATTTGATGAATAATAAAGTATCGAAAATTCTTTGTACAAATCAAATATTTGAATTATTCTTAATTATTGAATAACTCAATTGAGAACTCAATTTCTAAAATTTTAAATTAGAAAGTATAAATTTATAAACTAAAATTAAACAAAATGTAACCATTTGAAAAATCATTCATTACTTTTAGAATACATAAATTATTTTTCTTATTGAAAACATTCAACAATGATAATATATTCAAGGGAGCAATATTGCAGCAAATAAGAAAATCAATATAGATAAATAATTGATCTAAACATAATCAAAAACTAAGTCATTCAATAAAAAAAATATGATTGAATCCATAAACAGAATAAGTTCTATGATTATTCAGAGACGAAAATATTAACAATGAATTAAGAATTATAAAACAAAGGAGTTTTAGTAATTAAAAATAAATTGAAAATACTATTTAGTATGCAAGTTCATCTCTAGTCTTACTTGAGAATTTAGTTCTCTATACTATGATGATATACAAATAAATTATAGAGAAAAAGTCTTCAAGTTTGTTGTCTCTGCACGTTCTCTCCTTTTCTTTTCTATGGTCTCCCTTCTCTTTGTATATTAATAAGAGATTTTACTTAATACGAGTATATCTTGTACAAAATCTCCTTAATTGGTTCTTAAATAATAAAAGATATATATTGGACTTAAGAAACTAAATTTAGAAAACTCAATCTCTTTCATTAGTTTCCAAATAATAAAAAGATATTGATTTGATTTAGGAAATCAATTTTAAGAAAATTAATCTCCTTTTATTGAAGGTTGTCAGATTTTCGTCTTTTTATTTCTTTATTTGTTATAGGCCCAAGTCTTGATTCCTTCCTTCAATTAAACTTGTTGTCAAATTGTCATTATTTTGTCCAATGTTTTTCTAACATATTTCCTACAATTATCATATAATTAAGTTAATGATTTCTTTAAATAAATAAATCAATAGTATTATAAAGTTATTAAAATTAACTATAATGAGATATAATAATGTCTATTCGTATAAGAAAAAATAGATAAAAAGTAGGCATTATCAAAAAACAAGTATTATAGAGTGAGAGAGTTCATAGGTTGAGTAAAACTGAACTCTCTTATAATTTCAGATTGTAATACCACATTTCTTTTCTGATTAATGGCTTAATGTATCAACATGTAAATTTTGAAAAGTCTTTCTCAGTAACAAGAAATTGTTCCAGAAACTCAGATTCAAACTTTACACTATGAAGATTATTGTTAAGTTTACTTTAAGTAAAAACGCTTTAGTTCTTATAGAAAAAAACACTGATTTACATAAAATTAGTATCAGAATAGATTGGAATGAATTAAAGTGAAGAAAGAGAAGCAAAACATCATGATTTATATTAGTTTACCCCTAAACCACTTGAGGCTATGTCCAGTACCTAGCAAATACTAAAAATGTCACTATGTAAAAGTATTCTTTTTTACCAAGCATTTTCAAGCTCTTACAAACGAGTATTTTTAACCTTGAGCCTCTCTAGGCGCATTTCACAAGTATTCTTTCTTACCAAGCCTCTTCAAGCTCTTACAATTAGCTTCACTAAGCTTACAAGTAGCTTGCACAACCCACAACCTCACCACCAACACTCAATAATCAAAGATAAGTTTTAAGTGTTCGATACAAGTAGGTAGGTCTCAAAATGACTCAAAGAGTGTATAAACTCAATTTTGCAAAACCTACAACACACTTACTAAGGATTTCAGAAGTTTTAGAACAAAATAAGTAGAGGTGAGAGAGTTGTTCTTCGTGAATGAGCTTTTCTTTCTCAAATCGTTCTCCAATCGTTCAACCTTCTTCATTTCAAGCTTGAAGTCTTTTATAGCATGTGAAAAATAACTATCAGAAGCTCCCAACAATTATCTGTCCTTCTTGTGGCAAGTAGCCATTATTTTATTATTTATGCTGAGTGAGCGCTACTTAAGTTCTTGCCCAGAAACCTTCTCAAGCTTCATACCAGTTAACATTCTCAACAACTCTCTCAAACTTGAAGTTTCTCAACACCTCTTGATCTTTGGTTCCATCATCATCTTCATATTTCATCTTGATAACTTAAATGATGAAAACTTCATTTTAACTATGATTTGCTCTTCATTTGTTTTTTGTAGAGAATCTTCACATTCTTGAACTTTTTTACAATCTTCTCAAGATGAACTCTCTCAAGTTCTTCAGAAATTTTCTCAAGATGCACCTTGATCTCTCTCAAGGCAGAATTTGATCTTATTAACCCTCTTTAATAATCCAAAAAGCTTTTTTTATAATTGATTTAGTCCTAAAAAAATTATTACTAACAAGAAAACTCCACAATGATCATGTTAGCACAAACGAGATACTTAAGAGCAAATGGTTATAATTTTCAATGTAGTTATTATCATCAAAACTCAACTTACAAACTTAGCCACCAAAGGGCTTTGGAGCTTACAATTTCAATTGGTAATATTTATACACATACACCTAAACCCACACACACAAAACTTGGACCACTCCTTTTTTTTACCATAGATAATTGTACTTACAAAATTTTTTACAGATTTTAACTGGTAATATTTACACACATAACCCAGACCCGCACATATGAAACTTAGACTACTCCTTTTTTTTATCATAAATAACTGTACATATATGAGACATTTTTTTTACACACTTTTTTTTTCGTGGATAATTAACTATATATATAAGAAATTGTACAGATTTCAATTGGTAATATTTACACACACACTTAAACCCACATACAAGAATTTTGAGTTAAAAAAATAATTATGACACAGTTATATATATATATATATATATATAAGATAACCAGTTATAACAAGTATAACCCACTTTGTGTATGTTATGGTGGGTGCAGGATAAACGGCTCCAATGTCTTCGTCTGCATGAGCCTCACTCGCCCCATTGCGTAGCTTATGTGTTGCTATGTGTGATTATGCACATTTCCCTTTCCCCCTTCACGTTCCCACTTCCTTTCTCCCTTCCTTTCGTGTTTTTTGTGCAATACAACCCCATCAACCTTGTTCGAATTTTTGTATACTTATTAAATCTCATGCTAACATTCTTTGTGTATATTTCTTACATTGAAAAGCTAACAAATGGTTAGAGCTTTATAGCATACACTTGATCCTTAGCTAGACACTTTATGCATCTTAGTATTATAGCTATGTTCATCTTTTGCACATTTCATTAGTTCATTACATTTAATGTGTTTGTGACTTGCACTTGCTTTGCCTGCACATGCAGGACTCTATTTTGGAAAAAGCAAAAAAAGGGATTTGATTTCTTCGGAACCTCGTAAGGCTGAACGGTGACTTAAACTATCCGTCAGCCATGCCTTTATGCATATAATTGTGTTATCACTTTTTTCTAGTGTGAACACTAAATTTTATCCAGATCAAAAATAATAAAAAAATAATAAATAAATATTTGTGTATCTTTTGATTATTTTCTTTATCTCATATATTTTATGTGTTTGTTTTATTTCATTTATTTTATTTTATTTCCACCAAAATTTAAAAAAAATATGTTGATTTTCGTTTTTATTATTTAAAAAAAAAAGGAAAAAAAAAAGGAAGTCTGATTTCGTTAAAAAAAAAAAAAAAAAAGAGAAATGGAGGTAGCTTGTTACGTTGCTTCTGCTGCAACCAAATGGCAAGGATCAAGGCAGCCAAAAATGGCAAATTTACAAAAAAAGTTAAGCAGAAGAAGGTGACAAGTCTAGAGAAGAGACATGAAAATGGAAAGACTGACACCTGCGGTGAGCCACTCTATTCTGCTACCTGGAACTTATCTCATTGGGGGTGACAAATTGGATTTGCTGTTTTACAAAGGAAGAAAGGAATCAAAAGGAAAGAAAAAACGGATTTTTTACGGAGGAGGAGAGCAACAGAGAAAAAGGAGAGAGACCATTTTTACAGAGAAGGGGCTTTGGGGGACATCACCAACAGAAAACCTTCTATCACCATCTCCAATACCCACATTAACAACACCACCCACTACCTTCCATAACCCATCACCACCACTCAAAATCACTATTGATCACCTTCTTCATCATCCCCACCTTCTCCTTTGAACCACCATTCACCACCAAGCTTCATCAACTTTCACAAACCACCACAAGCACCATTAACAATAAAAAAAAAAAACCATCCAGCAACCAAAAAAAGAAGAACCAGAACCAGACCAACAGGTTCCAGTCGGAACCAGCCAGTCGCCGGAGATCGCAAGTCCAGACCACCCATCTGAACCGTCCGCACCGCGCCATCTCAGCCCCGCACCGGCGAAGCTCCACCTGTTCCGTCCACCACCGTCCGCAAGCCCAAATCCTTCACCGCCATAACCAACAACCACCGTAACTCCTCTGCTGAACCGTCTCCGACGTGCCGCACACCGGAGCTCCACCAAGACCCGCCAAGCCAGACTGCTCCGCGCCGCTACTCCCCACGAACCGAACCGCAAGCTTGACCCCCACATCCAGCCATGACCCCGAAATCGACACCCAGAAGCTGAAACCAGACCCGCGATCAGCTCGAATCGCGCCGCCGCTCGTGCCAGATCCGCTCCCAACGCCGCGCCGCACCGGATCTGCTCCAGTCCGTGCGAACCCATCGTCCAGCCGCCGCTCGTGCCGGATCCGCTCCCAACGCCGCGCCGCACCGGATCTGCTCTAGTCCGTGCGAACCCGTCGTCCAGTCGCCGCTCATCTGCCTCGTCTCGCCGTCAAGAACTGCTGGTGGGAGTGAGTTTTCCCTCTCCTCCATTTTTGTTTCACCTTCCAGAGTGCATGTTTTTGTTGTTAGCTTTTATTGTTCAAAAATGAGTCTTTGGGTTTTGTTTTTAATGTCCTGTTATATGACCAAAAAATGAGAGAAAACATTCATAGAGAATTTTTGTTCGGTTCGGGCTTTCGTTTATTTGTTTCATATTTCTGACATTGGTTTTTTTTAAGTTTCGGGATTCAAGTTTTTTTTTTTTGACTAAATCTTTAAGTTTTTTTTAAATAAAATTGTGCATAATTGATTTAGTCAAATGAGATAAAAATAAAAATATAAAAAATAAAAAATCTTTTAATCAATTGATAATGCCGATGATTGATTGAATAAGAATCTATCTTCAATGTCATTTGGTTATAGGTGCTTATCAATGTTTAGTCTTAACTCAACCTTGCGAAAATGTTTCTTTTCAAAAAAGATCTTTTCTAATTTAAAATCAATAAACTCATCTTATTTTTATGAACTATGACTTTGAGTTCATTATTCTGTACGAGTGCGTAGGAGCGAATTTTCATTCTCATTGCAATGCCAAAAATTAATTTTCATAATTCGGTTTTTCTTTCTTTAAACAAAAATATAAAAAATAAAATAATTGCAAAGTCAAAAAAGGGTAAAATAAATAAATTGAGATTATCAGTGTTTGAATTAATTGACTTAAGTACCGTCTTAAACGGGTGTGTTAGAAGTCTTTGTGGGATTAAGTTTCATTCTTCCCTAACCATAAACTCCCAAATCCGTTCAAGGACTATTTTGTAAAAAAAAATTTAATTTTTCCTAAATTTAAATAAAATTTGCACTATATATTTTAATATTTTTTTAAAAAAATGAAATTTCTTATTTATAGCGATTTTCTAGTTAGAAACTAGTTAGAAATTAAATGAGGTACTACCTAACAAATCAAATGAGGCGCACTTGACCGTGTCTTAATTTTCTTAATTTTGATATTCTTATCGCAAATAATATATATATTTTTTTTCACACTTCATCTAATATTATTCATTATACTTATTTTTTTTATCACTTTCTCTCTCTCAATCACACACTCTTAAAAAAATATATACAATATCTACACCTCTAAACAAAGTGTAAAATCATATTTTTCCTAATTTCCCCAACGAATAAGTCCTTCATTAGCGCAGGTGATGCATAATTGCATATTCCAAATTCCAAAACGAAAGAGAAACTAGTACATTTCATTTTTAAACCACGAGACTTTTATGTAGTTTTAACATATACTAGGATAAATTTCTAATCGAGAGCCATACGAACCCTTCAATTCTCGATGCTAGTTCTTTTTCTTGGGTTCGGTGAGACCACGGGAGGGGTAGGGGGCGTCGGGGGCTTGAGCCCGTGCGTGCATCTACTACGGTACTACCCAACGTGCTCTCTGGGTAAATGGCATCTCGGCGACCTCACTACTAGGAGCGTGTATAGTTTTGATTATTTCTGGAGAAATTTTTTTTTTTCCAAAAAGCTTTCTTAGAAATATTTTAATTAAAGATATATGATATTTTAAAGTTTAAACACAAATAAGTAAATCCAAATACATACTAACAGCAAAGCTTTGAATTTTCTTCATCACAATTCACAAGTGTATGTAAAGTATAAACCATCAGGCCCAAAAAGGAAGAGGTGGCCCAGCTTCAATCCTGGGCAAGGACTATTAGACCCAACATTAGATAAGAACATATAATGAGTAAAATAGTATTTTCGTCATTGGATTTGTACACTCGTTTCAATTTAGTGTGTGTTTAGATTACGATTAGAGTTTTTAAAAATAAGTTAAAATATCTCGAACGTAGTACAATATTATTTGAATTATTTTTTTTTCAATTGACTCAACATATTTTTCCTTCCAAACGTGAGTTAAGACCAAAATAATATTTTGTTGCTTTTGCATTTAGTTGAGTCTAAAAACAATCTTTCAAACTCACTTTTAAAACAAAAGTTCTCAAACATAAATTAGTTACTGCAAACTCACTTTCAACCAAACTTAAATTTGTAAACACACTTTTAACTAAACTTAAATTTACTTACTAACTGCAATCCAAACACACACTTAACCATTGATTTAAATTATATACAATTCAGTCATTGAATTATTCAAACTCATTTCATATTAGTCTCTAGTAATCATAGCAAAAAGAGTAAAGAGTTTAAATAATTTAAGGACTGAATCATGATATAATTTAAATCAAAAACTAAATTACAAGCCAGGAACATTTTCAAGGGCTAAAGTGCCACAGGGCATAGGGGACATATGAAAAACACATTGGGTCCAATGCATGTATATGTACGTGCAACGTCATATACGAATTCGACTAGGCCATTGCACGTCCGCAGATGCATTGCATTTGTACCCTAGAATTTCTCCAGTAGACATAGCCATTTCAGTCTCAACTAGTTAAATCATCATGTTAAGTCCACACAAATCAGGAAAGACATTGGAAACTCCAAAACAGTATCAGCAACTAAGGCAATCAGAAGCCAGTGATCCAAAAATACAAAGGCAAAACGATAAATTCATAAACAAGATGCAATAAATCCTACCATCAGATGAACCAAAATTTAAAATCAGTCTACTGGTTGATCAACTTCTGCATAAGCAGTTTCAAGGTGTGCTTGCTCAGCTTCCTGCACCTCCTTCTCAGTTTTCCTGCCCTTCTTTGATTTGTAGTACAGACTCATAAAGGTCCCAACAGCTCCATACTTCCTTCTACAATGCTCATAGAGACCAGCATCAAACATCCTCCAGAAGTTTTTCTCAGAGAGCTCAGACACAGCATATTGTGGCTGAAAACCATGATTCTCAATCAACCAGTCCTCCATTGCACGCACTGCTGCTGCACCATCAAATACCTCACCCCTCAAAACAGGACCCGGTGCATAGTAAACTCCAACATCGGTGTACATTTGAGCAGTTTGTGTGTCTCCCTGCCTGCGATGCAGTTCGAAGCCTGGTTCGGGGTAAATCATAGTTTTGACAGGCAGCTTGAACAGTTTATGTGGGCAGAGCCAAATGGGATATACCTAATGTATTGACAATCAATAACGTAAGAAACAAAACAGACAAATGAACCAACTGAATTATATAAGCAAACTGAATTCCTGAAATAACTAGATGATATATCAGCTTGAATTGAAATAAAATATAGCAACATTTTGAATAAATTACTACTTAGACAAATTAGTAACAACAGTACCTTAAAAACTCACTACTTGAAATCTTCTTAAAAGGTAAAACTCCTTCACGAGTTAAAGAAATGCAGGGACCAATTACTTTAGAACATAATAGACAATGCAAATTGGCTTTGCTTGCAAAACAACAACATGAGAGCTCAGCCCCAACTTTAGCTTCTTATGTGTGAAACTAAAATCTTAAATGACTTCCTCTTGAAAGAAACACAGTCTGAAAAATAAAATTCATATAAAACATTAAGGTCGGGTAAGAGAGAAAACGTACCTCCATCTCACGGTGAACCCATTCTAATGCATCTCCCACCTTGTACAAAGGAACAAGCATGTCCTGGATGACATGCATTTCATGGTAATAGTTTCTTATAGCTTCACCTTGAGTTGCCTTGAGCAAAGAAACCTTGGGTGGCATCAACCAGCCAAACAGAAACCTAAACCAAAATTGATCAGCAAATGGGAGGATAAGCTTTCCCTCCCAGTACAAACACCTTGTGTGCCTGTGATAATATTCTCTGGTAGGAATGTATTCTACAAACAACCCTTTCTTTAGTGCCGTCTCAGCATGCTGATAGAACCAGGTTTTAAACCACCATCCTACACTGTTGATCTTATTCCCCTTCTTCTTAGCCTCTTCTTTTGAAGCATATCTCCCTGTCATGCACACAGCTTGCGTTGGTGTATAAATCATTGTTTCTACAAAGTCTGGAACCTTCTCATCATTATCCTGGTCTCCATCTCTGGGAGCAAAAGAATCAATATATGCCTGTGCAATATCTTTCAGGGTACCAACAACAGGTTTATAGGTTACCTTCATATACTCCTTAATGGGTATAAGCCTGATCTCAGCAGCAACAAGAAGCCCAAGTGTTCCCTGAGACCATGGAATGGCATGAAATAGATCAGCGTATTCATTGTCCTTGGTGGCTCTAACAAGAGTACCATCTGCCAAAATAATTTCAAAGGCCACAACAGTATCAGAGAACAGGCCATATTTGTGAGAGCTCCCTTCTATCCCATAGCCGTTAATGAGGCCACCAACAGTAAGATCATCTAGCTCTGCAACTACAGCAAGGGCAAGATTCATTGGGACAGTCACCCTGGTGATCTGCCCCATGTTGACTAGGGGCTCCACTCTTGCAATCATTCGTTCTTTGTCGATTTCAAGTACGTTGCGGAAAGCAGACAAATCAACTTCAAAATGACGAGCCCGCTTATAGTCAACATTTCGCATCCCAACTGCAATCCATGGCTTACGAGCTGTACAGACAAGACCATCCTTCGATGGATTCCTCTGTTTGAGACGTTTGACAATCTTCTTGACATTCTCATCATGCTGCTTCTGACGTGTCTTAAAGGACTTCCACTCAGATCTTACATCCCCAAGGTATGTAAGAAAATAAATGGTGAAGGAGATAGGAAGGACCACAAAGATAACAATTATCCATCGAAACTGAACAAAATAGTCCACCCAAATCTTCTTCCTCTTTGGGCGCAAGGGAGCCTCAAGATCTGACATTGCTGAGAAGATATACTTCTGCTACTGCAAGAAAAGAAAAAAAAAATGTTACTCATTTGAAATTGCACAATTATAGCTGTGAACAATTTAAAATATCAGGATAAAAGAGAAAGAAAAACTAAATTGATTCAGTTGTACAGATTTATCACATGTCAGAAACCAGAGAAGCAAAAGATTTAAGACTAATTCTCAGGACCGAGAACTAGGATTATTGCTCTACAAAATTATCAATAAATTATTTTGAATAGAGCTAGCCTGCTTCAGGGGACTAGCAGTTACACAATCTCAGCACTCAAATTGACAATTCAAAAGCAGCTTTGAAAGAACCCCTAAGGTATTTACCAGTTTCAAATAAAAAACATAGCTCGTTAAATGTGTATAGAACAGCAAATAATTATCAAAATCAACCACGAGTAACAAAGATCTGAGATCCTACGCTATGGAAATGCAATTAGAGCATAAAAAGGCAAAACTACATTCACTTCAGAAGCAAAAGGTAAACGGTTTTTCCGTTTGGTTTCCGAGAAAATCTAACACAAGCAGATTTTTTTATTTTTTCTTTTTCGTCGCTGAAATCAAATCCTGTCAACTAGCATGCATATATCGGAGACCGTTGAGAGATTTATGGCGAAATGAGAGAGCAGAACGAGGACGCACAGATACAGAGAGAGAGCGGAAAGATCGAGAGTGAGAAATGCACATTTTCTGAGTATCCAAACAAAAGAAACGAGAGAGAGAGTACCTGAGGGAGAGTGAGTAAGGCTACAGGAGTGAGTAGCTGAATGAGTGTGAGGCTCTAATAGGGTTTTAAGTGACTAAGCAGTAAGCACTGAGCACCGATTGCGATGCGATTCCACTGTAACAAACTGACACCCGTCTTTTTATCTCTTTTTTTTTGAAAAATAATATTTTATTGGACAAATATTTAAAAAATAATATTAAACAGCATATTCTAAATGAAAATGCTTATTACATCTCTATTTTTTCTTTATATTCTCACATCATTATGATAAGTGTGTATGTATGAGAAAAATAAAATTGATCTAACTATAATTAAATAATAAAAATTATACATATATAAAATTATACATGTGAGTATGTATATATAATATTGTTTAATTCTAACATTTTATTGTGAAAAATATAATTTTATGAGAAAAAGTTTTTGTAATAAGTTCTTTAAAAATAATTTTTTTAACAAAACTGTTAGTTGTCATAATTTTGAAAAAATGAGTTGGCATTATTTTTAATTCTTGAATAGGGAAGTAATGAATCATCCTTTGGCTAGTCATAATCATCCTTAAATTTTAACAATTTTTAACTGAATTTTTTAAATTTTTCAGCTATGTAATATTCCATTTTAACCTGAGAAAAAATGTTATATGTAATCATTTATAAAAAAAAATATAATAGTGAAAAGAAATATATGAATTTTATAATTGGAAAAGATATTTATGTGGTCTTAGATACTTTGGACATATGAAAAAAAGACTATTAAATTAAAAGTCTTAATGACAATAAGAAGAATACATCAAGTAAAGAATAATTCAATAATTAAAAATAGAATGAAAAAAAAAAAAGCAAGAAGTGAAATAATTAAAAGAAACTTAATTTAAATGACTTATATAAAGACATAACATTTGTTTTGATATGATTTTGAAAAAAGTAAAATTATAAAAAAAATTATTTTTTTTGAAAAGCATAAATGAATTATTTTTAAAATAATTAATTATAAAAAGATACAATAAAAAATAAAAAAGTAAAAAATATTTTTTATAATTATATTCATACATACAATAACTTTTATTTTTTAATCAAAAAATAAAAAATTTAATTATTTATATTATCCTATAATTACTTTTTTAAAAATTTAATCAAATTTACCGACAGAATATAGTAATATTATTTAATTCATATACCGATATCATCTAGTAAAAAAGGAAATAGACTCTGTTTTTTATGTTGAAATTATATTCTTTTGTGTATTATTATTACTAAAAAAAATCCAGGAAATTAAAAAGAAGAAAGAAGACAAGAAAATCGATGAGATCGAAGCCAGATCAAAAGATTAGAATCCCAACGAGAGAAGGGCCCAGCTAATCAGATTCGTTGGCGCTCACGTTCGAATCACATGGAAAGTGTCCTATTCCCGTGTGAGTTGCAGACAGCCTAACATTTATTTGTTTATTTAATTATCTTTTGTTTTTATTGAATACTGATATTTTAAATTTGCCCTTTTTTATTACAAACTAGTACGGTATAGCCAAGTGGCCAATGGGCGATATCATCTGGCACATGTTACTTTTTTTTTTTAATAGTTAATAAATAATTGTTCTGAAACCTTACGTAGTATACTTTCAAAGTAAGAAAAGAAAGAAGAAAGCAGGATTTGATCTTATATATCTTTATATTTATTTGCAAATAATTTTAACTCATATAAGTTTGGTTGTACCATACATCTTTTATTTAACATGTAATTGTAGGTTTTTTTTTTAGGTTAGTTTTTTAATTTTTTTTGGGTTAGCTTTTTTTTAAATATTTTTTTACACATTACTATCATTTGTTATCAAGCAAGTAACTATCCACTGTTAGCATATCATATCACCATATGTCGGTCACTATTTTTTTTAGGTTATATTATTTATTTTTTAAGTCAGTATAACTATGTAAATAATACAAGTAAAAATAATCTTAATTAAAATTAATACTTATATTTTTTCATAAATAATTGTGTATACTAAAAATTCTACAAATTTTAACTATAATATTTACACACAATAAAATCTATAAAATTTTTAATATCACAGTTATTTATGAAAAAATATAAAAATTATTATAGTTTTAATTGATATTATTTTAACTTGTATTATTTACACAGTTATGTAACTTTAAAAAATAAATAGTAATTGTATGAATAGTAACTCGTGGTGGTGAACAGTATACTCTCACATGTGAACAGTGATCTCGGCCTTGAACAGTGCATTTTGGTGAACAGTAATTCCGACATTAAACAATGTATTTTTCGGTGGTGAAACGGTCTGACATGTCGCATGGTCATTGATCTTAATTAAGGTTGATATATTTTTAGCTTGTTGATGTATTTTTTAATATAATTAACAGTTAGAATTTAAAAAGTGTATGATACACCATCTTTTAAAAGGTGTACCTTAGAAATAACCTTCTAACAAATCCAAACCCGAAACTCATTCATAAACTTAGGCTCATTGTGTTTTCAAATTGTCCTAACACAATTCGATATTAGACATTATTTTTAAACTTGTACTTTTCTTACAATTATTATAAATAATAAATCTTCCTTATTTAAATTAATAATTTTTATACAATATGACGATATATTTATAAATATTATTTATTTTAAAATATATATTATAAAATATACCTTAATTTTATTTTTTATTTCTATAATTTTATGATTTAATTATACATAATATTTAAATTTATATATTATATCTACATATCATGTTAACTCAATTTCAATTGGACCATTATCGAACTATGACCAGATTAAATTCAAGTTCAAACAAATAATCTGTTTAAAATATTAAGTTAAGGTGAAGTTAAATCCTTCTAAACCCATCCTATGAACATCAGGTAAAAAGATGGAATCATATCTCCCAATTTGTTGATGCAACAAAGGAAATGCCCTTGTTAGCTTTTAGCATTTCAAAATCTGTAATGCCTATCTGTAGAGAACCAAAGCTTGTGCACAAACGTTAGCAAGCAATAGAGAATATTCGAAGCTGTGGTACCTTGGCATATTATTAGGTCACTTCAACTCACCTGGACTGTGGTGTTTTTCTGACATTAAGTTTTTTTAAAAAAAAAATTAAAAGTCTGGTTTTGGACTAAATCCAAATATACGTACAGGCTGGATCGTGATTCGTGAATTATAGTAGTACTGTTCCGTAAAATTGGCAAATAGTTATTATCATCGTCAAATATAAGCTAGGTACATTATTGCTTCTCAACTTTAAAGTTTAAATATCTGTATGGAATTGGTGGGCTCCGAAGACGGACTACCCATTCAGTGAAAAACAGGGATGAAAAGGTAATGTGTAACTAGTGTTCTTATAAAATGATATTCATTAGAACACTTAGAAAGTTTAATTGGAGTTCAGATCAAATAAAAAAAAAAGTCTAATTGGAGTAATTTAACTCACGCTCCTATGCAAAACAGCAATGTAACAGATTCCCATCACAGTTTTTCTAAGAATTTCCTTACACATGCTTTTTATTTTCAATTATTCCTCACAATATTCTGCAAGTTGAAACTCCACATACCCTCACACATTGATATATATTGAATAATCCTTATTTTTTCAAATAATAAGAAGTCCTTCTCATTCCTCACATTTAGATACTTTGATCTCAAATTTGTATGAAAACAAATAGTGTCGGACTCGGACCTTCTAAGTTATAAGAATCTCCACCACAAATATATTGTTCGTTAATATTAAGACAGCACATGGATAATACATGAAATCCATGTAGTATCCGATAACATCGGCAAGACAAAATGCTATCTAGTAATGGTCAGTACTGCGGGATCTCCAAAGGTGGCAACACTGCAGGGCCAAACTATCGACCAAAGCATCTTTTTTCTTGGTAGACTTGGAATCAACAGAATCATCTTAACAGTAAGGAAAATGGACTCATAGAAGCGCCCCAAAACTTGTAGCAGTAGAATTCAAAAATGATTCTGATAAAAGGAACAAATGCTTGCAACTATACATATAAAATTATAAATTATAGTTGCCAATCTATGGGACCAATCCCCATTTGCTCCAGAAGTTGGTTTGTGCGAGAAAAGTGCCTGCTCAGATAAATTCGAAATAAACAAGTTAGAAAGTAAGAATGAACAATTGCTTACATTGATGAAAAGAACATTGATCAGGTGGTTTTTAAAATATCGATTTAGTGTTTACCAAAGCTAACCAAAATATGGCTCAATGGATCAGTGGAACAGAACATGAAACAGCTGTATCACGTCACCCACAATGCCGACAAATAATGAGAACCTTGGTGATGGACAGTAAAGGCCCATGTGACATACACACAATTTAAATCCTAGGTCGATTCTGAAATGCCAAGAGTGCTTGGTTGAGTAGGTGAAAAGTGAAAATGTATTTGAACACAATAAAGTCTAGATGAAAAAAGAGAATGAAATAAAATGACAACGTAATCTAGACTTTATGGTGTCCAAATATATTTTCACTTTCCACTTACTCAACCAAGCACACCCTGAATGTTTAACATTTACAGCCTTCCATTTTAGAAGGTTTCAGGCTCCAAAAGGATATATTTTGTGACAAAAAGCCTTCATAAATGCCACATAATTTATAAAATGCAAAGTATGATGCAATAAAACAACTAAAAAAGGCACATAGTCGCCACTCAATGTTGCATATATTTCTTCCAATTCAGAAGTTCTTCATAATAGCTGACATGTGCCCTAATTCTTTAAATAAACTTAAACCTCAGCCATGAATGCCTAGTTGATATATATTATACACAAAGCAGAACAAAGGGAAGTTGAAACGGATTTTTTTTAACTACATTGCGATGTTGACACAGATTAAATTATAATGCAATGCAAAACCACCTTACCTGCAGCCAAAGAAGCCTCTATTTGCAGACAAACCAGAAGGATGTGCAGCTTTAAGAATGTGATGCTTCGTTGCATCAATTAACCTGTGTATATGAGTTGCATCAATTAACCTGTGTATATGACACTCGTGTAAAAGCTTATCAACAAGTTCCACAGAATTTATCTTTCGGGCAAGGTAAGAAAAGAAACCAATTTCGTTTAAGAAAACCATTTCTGAAAAGCAGCTAATAGATGTATACTTGCAGAATAGCTTGCTTGTCACCCATTTCTCAAAAATAAAAATTTACATTTATATTTTATTTTTTAAGATCAAGCTGGCTTTGGAAAATTATCTAGGTGACTTCGCAAGCCCAGGTCACTAATTCCATGTTTGGTTTCCAAAGCTTGTTATAGTGTTATACAATGGTAGTACCTAGATTTCTCCCGAGCAGAGTTTCCCCACAACAGAAACACAACTCCTTCCTTCTTCTGTGAGATTGTCTTGATAACAGCATCAGTAAATTGTTCCCAACCCTTTTTTGCATGAGAATTCGCTTGATGCTTCCTGACTGAATTCAAAAAGTAAAATTCTAGTTCCAAAACACCACTAGAGTACAAGCATAAAACACCAAAATAGTGAAGGACAGTGTCATACTAGATCACCATGAACGTAGCGAAATACAAACAGTATAAACTTGATTAGAAGTTCACAAAAAATACAAAAATCTAACCTGTGAGAACAGCATTGAGCAAGAGAACACCCTGAAATGATGTTAAAATTGTGATCAGAGAATATGTATATCAGAAACTACACTCACTAAGTAAAGTCACCCACTACGCTAAAATATCTGTACCAATGACACAGAGGACAGCAAGAAATTCCTCTGCATTCAGGACACCAACTTAGCAGATTTCTCCAAAAGCCCAACTTTCTATTCAATAAAATTAATTGACACCCTTTTTAAGGTGTAAATTTTAGTTATTGACAGATAGTTCTTATCTTCAAATCATACTAAACATTTGAAGGAAATGTTTAAGAGGCCTTAGCTTTTAAAGTATATTAAGGCATATCACACAGGATGAAATTGAAGCAGAAACGGAGTTTTCAAAACATGAGCAAGATGTGGTTGACACTTTATATGACATTTGATACTATTGAGCTTTCATTAGTTAAATAGTTATTTAAAATTAGTTATCCACAGTGTTGATAATACATAATGATAATCTGCCATTATTATTATTTTATAAAACTTGATAGTTTGTCGTTATAGTGAATATTTGGTAGACAGTAGTAAGAAATACAATGTGTTCACGTACCCTGTATGCTTTAATTATACAGTATAAATAAGTCTTTAAATCTCAAATTTGTCTTTTCAGTGGATACAATTATGGATTCTAACATCAAATTGAGTGTGAAATGCTAGATCATTTTAGTGCCATTTGCAATTATTATTCATGATCCATATTCCCTTATTGCAATCTTTGAAAAGCTCTTCATATACATGGGAAAAAAGAAAAAGAAAAGAAACGTTTTTCAAGTTGTTTCAAGATTAGACCAGTTGAATAAAGTCCCACTTATAAGTCAAGTCTATCTTGAGATTGCTTGAAACAAATTATGGTTTGCCATAAAAACCCCAGTAAGTCCTTGAGGCAAAATAATAATAATACAAGTATACAACGTATAAAGAAAACATGGAGCAAAACTGCAGTCCTTCTAGTTGCAATGCTTACCTGTACAGCCCACTTTTCTAGATTTCCATGAGTTGGAACCGAACAGCCAAGGTCTTCCTGAAGTTCCTTAAATATATTTATCAAACTGGAAGGAACTTTCACTCCCTCAGGCACTGAGAATGAAAGGCCCATTGCTTGACCAGGTCCATGATAAGGGTCCTAAAAGATAAACAGCTTACAGTACTTTAACAGTTATTTCTTCAAGATTTAAAGCTTACACTGACTGAGATTACATAAGTAACACTAACAAGTTATGGTTCCTTCTAGTAGAATTCAGATTACTAAGGTTCGCCTACTTATAAGGGTTATTAAATTCAGACATCAGCATATGATATATATAATGCAGAATTATTTGACATTTAGGTTGCTAAGAAATTTGCTACGTGGTTCAACATTCTGTTATTGTCATTCTCATTCAAAATTCCATTTTCTTTTTTCTCTCTTCATACCCTGCAAAATCTAAAATCAAAGTCCGTATACTAAAACACAGAGACAGAGGGGACAAAATTCCAAATCCACGCACCTGACCAAGGATGACAGCCTTAACACGATCAAAAGGGGTAGAGTTAAGGGCGTTGAAAATCAAGTGGGAAGGTGGATACACAGCATCGTTGCCGCTGCAAATCTCTGTTTCCACAAATTTAGAGAGATTGAGAGCATAGGGTTTCTGGAGTTCTCCAGGGAGAGCTTTCAACCACGTCTCCTCCACCAGCAACTCCTCTAGTTTCACAATACCCCCTGCGGATACGGGTGATGATGCCTTTTATCAAAAACGACTGAAGACTATATTCAATACCTAGTTACGTACCTTTGCATTTGGAGACCCTTTCGAGGCAGATTTTGAGATTTCTTTTGGACTTAGCGAGCAGCTTGTTGTATTCGATGCGCGATTTTTGGTCCACAGAAAGTGTGGACGACGAGCCGTTACCATCATCGGACTTACAGATTGGGGTGAGAGTGGGCTTCAATCGCTTGGAAGCAGGTTGGAACATCTCCATTAGGGTTTTGGAGGACGCAGAAGCCATTTCTCCTGATCTTTTCTTGCTTTGCAATGGAGGGTATCTCTCTCTCTGTGGCGGGAAAGTGCGTAAGCAGCTTTATACAGGAGCCAAGTGGTTGGCCCCTAATCACCTTGACTGTTAATCCTAGAGCTTTTAAAATCATTTAAGTTGTAAAAGCTAGATGATTCAAACTTTTCTACAACATAAAAAAAAAAATTAAATGAGTTTTCAAAATAAAAAAAATCTTTTTAAAGCTAAAAATAATCAACTTACAATCGTTTTTTCTAAAGAACGACGTGGTTTTAAATTTCTTATTTGTACCAGATGGTACGTAGGAGCAGATTTGCAAATCTGTCAAATCAAAATTAAATTTTCATAATTTATTTGTTGGATTAGTTTATCTTTTAATAAATGGGTAAAATAAATATTTTAAGAGTTATAAAAATTTACACAATTAATTTAATGAACTCTTGTGACGGATGTATTGGAGAATGTATTGGGGTTAAGCTTCCACCCTTCCTCGATAATTAGACTCGAACCGAATAGAACGTAGACCATATCTTTTTTATTTTCCAATTTTTTCTAATAATAAAATTAAAATTGGTGGCGACTCCTTAAATTTTTGTAATTTAAGTCGTTATCCTGCCGTGAACCCTATTCCAATGGCGACTCCACTAGGGATCCTTGAGAGTTAAGTCTTGGCAAGTTGGTTATGCAAATGTTTGTAACATTTATATGTTTGTTTTACTCATTTTATTTTTATTTTGTTTTTCTTTAATTTATTTATTGATTATTTTAACTGTGATTTCATGTTATTATGCAAACCATAGGATAGAGACTCTTTCAGAATTTTGTTTTGCATTTATTTTTGTTTTGCAGGATGTGGGTAGTCTTTAGGATTATAAAGGTTTGTATGCTCTCTACACACACTGCACTTACACATTTATCATACACATTCGAGTGGGGTCCTATACCCGGATCTGAGTGAAGCCTAAGTTAGGTAGAGGTTGCGTAGTGAGCCATTTTTGGATGTACATCCTGTTTGGTTATCGCGAAAATCTCATTTGGAGTGTGCCTTTTTCACGAATGTCCCACACTTAGTGGTTTACCCACTGTTTGTGATCAACATTTTGAAATGGGACTTAGCTCTAGAGACTTTTAGAATAGAAGAGTCATCTAATGAGAGTTCTCACGAAACAGAAAGGCTCATAGATCCTTAAGGCAGAACTCCTCAAATTTAAGGCAATCCCTTAGGGCAAAAAGGGGGCATACCTTCTTCTTACCTTCAAATTTATCCATGTCATAATTGCTTTTATACATATACATAATAAGTAACATGGTCCATTAATGTGATAAACCTAATCGCACCCCGCTCAAAGACAAATTTTACTTAGAAATAAAAGGAGAGAAAAGGGGTGTAAGTCACTATTAATGGACCAACTATTTGTCATTGCATTCATCCTATATTTTGAAATAAAAGAAAAATAAACAAATTTTCATCATGCATTTTTGTATATGTTTATTTAAAAAAAAAGAAAAAAAAAGATCTTGTTTTAAATTCCATTTAATGTTCTTTTTTTTAAATAAAAAATAAAAAAATATAAAACTTGAATCATTGCTCGTCCTCAGAAAACGCAGATCGCACAAACTCAGTCCTACGAGACAAGGTTGCAAACTAAGCTGCAACAGATGTCAAACTCAGAGAGAAATTTAGGTCGAGAGATGGATGAAATAAGGGAAAGAATTGATGCAATGACAGAAGGACAATCAAGGGTCGAGAATTTACTGAGACAATTAATCGAAACCCTTAGAACAACAAATGGAACCCCTGCCGACACCGGAATAGATGCAAATGAAGGGGATAGTTCTATGAATAGAAGTCCTGAAGGGGAGAATAACAATGCAAAAGTTGCTCATGAGCAACCAGTGAAGATATTTCTAAATAGTAACTCAGAAAGAGAAAAATCAAGAGATGAATTGATTGGAAAGATTCAAGAGCAAATTAGAGCCATTCAAGGCCTTAATCTGTATAGCTCAATGGGAATCGATGAACTGTGCTCGGAAACCGAAGTCAATATCCCTAAGGACTTTGAAATTCCAGATTTCTCAAAGTACGATGGAAGCACCAATTCAAAATTTCATCTGAAGACTTACATCACTAAAATGGCCATTTGGTCACGGAATCAAAAATTCCTGATCAATTTCTTTCATGAAAGCCTGACTGGGTCGGCTCTGGAATGGTACATGCAACTTGACCATTCAAGGATTTCCTGCTGGGATGATTTGACAAATCTATTCTTGGGGCAATATCGATTCAACATCGACACTGCACCTACCCGAGAACAGCTAAAAGCAATGCAAAAGAAGAGTGATAAGACTTTCAAGCAATATACTCAAAAATAGAGAACGTTAGCAGCCCAAGTTCAACCACCATTGATTTCGTCAGAGATGAGCTCGTACTTCATGGGGACCTTAGGAGCACCTTTTATTGGGTTGATGACAGGGGTTGCCTTTGGAAATTTTTCTGACTTAATTTTGGCAGGAGAAAGGATTGAGAACCTTACAAGATCAGGTAAGTTACCTGCTGAAAATATAGAAAGTAGCTTCCCTAAGATGGTGGAACCGACAAGGGAGGAAGAGCCAGAAGTCAGTGCTTACCAGACCTCATACCAAGTTCTCTCGTCGTGTTCATATGTCCTAACTCATCCTGTCTATACTAAGCGCCCTCCAGCTACTCGGAACCCCTGAACAATTGGAGTTTTGAAGCGTTTATTTTGATTTGATTGCCATCTTAGACTTTTGTGATGCTTGAACTTATGTAAACTCTCTTGAAGCATTAATATAATAGATTTGCATGGATTTCAATATTCTTGGCACTCATGTTCTTGTCATTTCTTTCTTATCACTCTTTCATTTCCTTTACTTGATTTCTTTTAGTTCATATCCCATTGGACTCTCATTCTAAAAAAAAAAAACTTTTGGTGGTCATGAAGCCCACGTGTACATGTGCCCTTTTCTAAAAAAAAAAAGAAAAAGAAAAAAAGAAAAAGAATGAATCAATTAGAAAAAATAAAATGGAGCAAAGAAAGAATCACTTGTTGTGCACAATATCTAAATTAAAACTTTTGAAAATGATCAATCAAGATTTGAAATGAAGATTGGTCATCTTTCCCTTTCATTCACAAGAATTCATCTTTTCATTATCCCTCGTTATCCCTTTTTGAGCTTGAAAGTTTTCTTCAATAAACCCTAGACAAGGATCACCCTTACACTAGGGGATAACACAAAACAAAGATTGAGTGCCCTGGTGACTATTTTGAAGCATAAAGAAAAGAAAGAAAAGGTGAAAGGGGCAGGAAGTGAAAAATTTCTTTTGAAAAAAAATAAAAGAGAGAAGGGAAAGAGAGAAGAAAGAAAATGGAATGAAATGGTTCATGACAAAGGCGAATGATTGAAGTGAAAAGAAAAGGGAAGGAATGAAGAACAATAAGAGAAAAATGTGCTTGAAAACGCAAAAGCAACTGATAAGGTTCAACTTTGAATAAGGATCCTTGGTCCTATTTAACCCTTAAACACTTGTTTGAGCCTTATATCTTTCGTTTCATAACCACCAACCTTGGCCACGTTGCAACCCTTAAAAAATTCATTCTGATCAATGAATGATTGCTGTTATTTTCATAAGTTTTAATTCTGAGACAAAAAGTTATGCTCATCTAAGTATCTAGTTCATTGCTTCTTTTAAAAATAAAAATAAAAGAAAAAAAAAAGAAAAAAAAGAAAAAAAATGGGACTTGCCCAGGGGCAAGTTTCTACCCTGTTCGATCTGGCTCTACACTAGGGCATTTTTTTCTCTAGTTTGGTTTAGCCTACACTGGGACAGATCTTTTGGTTCAACTTGGCCTTACATTAGGACAAGTTTCCACTATGTTCAATTCGATTCCAAATTGAGACAAATCTTTTGGTTCAACTTGGCCTTACACTAGGACAAGTTCTCATCCTGTTCAATTCAGTAATAAACTGTGGCAAATTTCTCTTCGGTTCAATTTGACCTACACTGTGGCAAATTTCTCTTTGATTTAATTTGCCTTAATGTACATGCTCAGCAGAAGGAAATCATTGGCCATAATGCCCAGCAGGCAACTAAAGATGACTTTCATAAAGGTCGAACCAATCCACACTGGGGCAACACCATTTGAATCTCATGTCATTGTTTATGTATTTGTCCATATTTTTATCCTCTGTAAATACCCTTTGTATAGTAAAACTTCCGAAACCAATCTGGAAGTTGTTCACTTTCTTTCTTGTCATACTTTTAAATTCATGTATGTCTGTTACGTAATGCTTTAGGTAAAGTGAACATAAGTACAACACTATGATTTGACCATCTAATGATAACTCCCTGATGAGCAATTCAGACTGAAAAGAACTTGTAAGTTCTAATTGAAGGGGAAATGTTATCTCAAGGGACCCAGAAACAAAAGGTACCCGAAAAAAATAGAAGTGAAGACTTTGAAGAGAGCTAGGAAGAAGGGAGAGACTGTGTGCCCGATGGTCAAACTTGAAAGAAAAGATACTCAATGTTTGAAGATTCCAAGAATTTGAAAAAAAAACTGATAAGCCCTAGTTTGCGAGAGCCTGCTCCCGGGTTTGGTGGATCAAAGTTTTTCGAGGAAGCAATTAGCATCAAGTATACAAGTAAAAGGTTTTTGATTTGATGTTTTCAATCTATTGACAAGATCTTTAGATTTTGAGTTATAGGAATGAACAGTATAACATCATTTCATGAGATAGTGTGCTGCAGCAACTTGTGAAAGTGACGTCTCTGGCTTTTATGCCTAGCCTCACTATAAAAGAACAAAAAAAAATCTTTTTGGGACACAAAAGCCCATTGCATTTTTAAATTTTGGCACATAGAAACTCACTGCATTTGAAATTTCGGGACACAGAAGCCCATTGTCATTTAAATTTCGGGACACAGAAGCCCATTGTCATTTAAATTTTGGGACACATTTAAATTTTGGGACACAGAAGCCCATTGTATTTTAAATTTTGGGACACAGAAACACACTGCATTTTAAGTTTCGGGACACAGAAGCCTATTGCATTTTAAATTTTGGGACACAGAAGCCCACTACATTTTAAATTTCGGGACACAGAAGCCCACTGTCATTTAAATTTCGGGACACAGAAGCCCACTGTCATTTAAATTTCGGGACACAGAAGCCCATTGCATTTTAAATTTCGGGACACAGAAGCCCACTGTCATTTAAATTTCGGGACACAGAAGCCCACTGTCATTTAAATTTCGGGACACAGAATCTCACTGTCTTTTGAATTCCGGGTCAAGCCCATTGCCTTTTATAATTCTAGGTCACGAGGTCACCCAACATTATTTCCAAAAAAAGAAAAAGAAAAAAGAAAAAAAAGACCCTTTTAGTCAATAAACGTCAATTGAACTGCGACAGCTTATTGACAATGCGATGACGTCTCTGACTTTACGTTGAGCTTCACCTTGGTAGGATTAATGACGTTGCGGCAACTCGTAAATCCACGTTTGAGCTCGCTGGTTTCCAATTTGCATCTTTGCATTGTCTATTCATACCATCTTATACATTGCTGGACAAAATTTAAGTTAACATCTTTATTCGTTTCTTACGACGATAATACAAAGAACTATGGTTATTCCTAGTATCTAGTAAGAAACAAGTAAAGAGGGACAACTGTGAACACCCAATTTTGTCCGAGCTAAAAAACATATAAATAAAAATAAAAATAAATAAAAGAAAAATAAATAAAAGAAAAATAAAAAATGATTTCTTTTGGAAAAAAAAAAAAAAGAAAGGGGAGGGGAAGAGATTTTGCTATTACATTTCTTTTTTCTTTGCTTATTGGATCCATCTGACTCATTCAAAATATTTTAACAAAACCAAATTTGAGTGTTTAACTAGTAATTTAAATGCAACCAGCATCCTATTATCCCATTGTCAAGTTTGTCACGTTTCTGCAAATTAACAGAGCTCAAGGCTCAAGAGAAGCACAAAAATGGCAAATTGCAGGCATGGAAACTACCCAAGGAGTCATAAATCTGAAGACAATACATGAAAAAGGAAAGTGAGCTAGAAAAGAATAGCCACCCTATATGCTGCCTAAGCTTACTGGCGGTGGCAGAGGATCCAATTGTACAAGTGCCTACAAGAAGAGAACACAGAAGAGGGGGAGGGGGCTCGACATTTTTTCAAAATCATTTTTTTCACTGGGGTAAAGAAAACTCTCTATATTTTTGAACTATCTTCACCATATTCAGAAACTGATAACCATCACCCCATCACCAGCAGCAACACCCCTCCAAACCACCATTAAACCATCACCCAAGCTCCCAACTGAGTCAACTCAGCCACACACCCAAGACCACTCAAATCTGGACCAAGCCACCAAGCTCCAAACCAGAACCGTGAAGTGGCAGTCACAGCTCCACCCATGCGCAGCTTCGCCCCTCCACATAAACCAGATCCACCAGGAACCTGAGGCCACCGTTGCCTGAAGCTACTCCATTCACACCGCAGCCTAGCTCCCACCATAGCAGCAACCAACGCAGCCTCTATCTGGACCAGACCCGAGCTGCACCACCAAGGACCCTCTCTGTTCGCCGGCTCGCAGCAAGCACAAATCCAGGCAGCTGTAGCGTTCTGCCGCGAACCAGAGCTGTACTGCGCCCCGCGATTTCCACTCACCCAGCCGCTTGGATTTGCATTGCTCCGTTGACCCGCTCTACACAGCCTCACGAACCGAAGCCGTCGCCTGACCGAACCAGAAGGCACCACACCGTCGTCTTCCACGCGCAGCACCACCGCAGATCTGCATACCCAACCGCCGCCGTCTTTGTCGTCTTCTGGCAACGGTGGCGAAGCTCCACCCAGACGAACCCACACGTCAGCCACTGCTCTGACCAAGCCCGCACCCAGATCCGACTGACCAAACCGTGACCAGATCTGCGTCGAATCCGCACCACCCGCGAACCGCCACTCACTCCATGACTCGCGTCGCCGCACCACCCACGAACCGCCGCCTCTACCAGCGCTCCACCGTTCAAGCTCCAACGTAAAACCCACTTTCTCTCTCTATTTTGCTCCTCTGGTTCATAAACTATAAGTCTCCCTATCTCCTTGTTTAAATGCCATTTTTTATAAAAGAAAGGGAAATAGAGTCAGCAAAAAAAGAAAGACTAGGAAATTCCTAATGGGCTTTCGTTTTTGGGGTTAGCTTTCTTTATGGTTTTTGTTAGTTGGGCTAAGTATAGTAGTTTATCACTTGTTAGAAGTTTCGTAATTATAGGTGAGTTATAGTAAAAATTTCAAAATCACAAGAAGTCAGAAATGATAAAATGTTCAAAAATGAAAAATGAAAAATATAAAACTAAAATGATTGAATCATGTTAAGAAAGATAAAATGAGATTAACTGAGTTGTGACAGCTTGTTAATCTTGTAACTTTTAAAATCATCTAAATTATGACACGTGGTTTTAAATTTCTCATTTACACCCGATGGTACGTAGGAGCAGATTTGCAAATCTGTCAAATCAAAATTAAATTTTCATAATTTATTTGTTGCATTAGTTTATCTTTTAATAAATGGGTAAAATAAATATTTTAAGAGTTATAAAAATTTGCACAATTAATTTAAGGTAACCGTCTTAGAACGGATGTATTAGGGGTACTGTGGGGTTAAGTCTTCACCCTTCTCTATGCACAATTAGACTCCCGAACCTGAGTTTGTGAACGTAGACCATATCTTTTTGGTTTTCTAATTTTTCCTAATAATAAAATTAAAATTGGTGGCGACTCCCTAAATTTTTGTGATTTAAGTCGTTATCCCGCCGCGATCCCAGTCGCGACGGTGGCACATATCCTTAAATCAATTTTTTTTCCAAAATTTCAGCCTCACTCAATGACCAATGTCTATTCATTCATCTTTCTCTTATATCTTCCTTCTTTTTTTAACAAAAAATTATTATAATTTTAATTTTTTTAATGTACTTATCTATTATATAAAATAAGACATAGGTGATACCTTAGTGAAAAATGTTTTGTGACATTATATTCTAAACTAAATTTTCCCTGGAAAAATTATTCTAGTTTTAATTTTTCATGTATTAATCTATTATATTATATAAAGACACAAGTGATGTCTTAGTAAAAAATGACATATGACATTAAAGCTGTCAAAACGAGCCGACCCTATTCGGGCCTGGCCATTTTTGAGGCGGGTCAGATCGGGTCATGTAAGTTTCAAGCTAACATTTTGTCAACTCATTCTGCCTCTTTTTAATATAAACGGGTAGGGATGGCCCGACCCGTTGCGGGCTAGCTCATTTGGGTCAGACCAGATCGGACTATTTTTTATTTCGGGCTGACATTTGCTAGTCCATTTTGCTCATTTTGTCGGGCTATTCGGGACGACCCATCGGACTTGACCCATTTTGACAGCTCTATGTGACATCATATCTTTAACTCATTTTCCTTCCAAAATCTTAGCCTATCTTAATGATCAATGCTTGTCTTTTTATCTTACTGTTATATCTTTTTTCTTTTACAATAAAAAAATTATTCTAATTTATTTTTTTAATGTACTCATCTATTATATTATATAAAACATAGGCGATACTTTAGTAAAAAATGATATGTGACAAATATTTTTGTCTCAATTTCGCTATAAGATTTCAATATATCTCAATGATCAACGCATGTTCATTCCTTTCTCTTATATCTTCTTTATTTTATAATAAAAAAATTCTAAGTTTAATTTTTTTAATGTAATCGTCTATTATATTATATAAAACACAAGTGATGCTTTGGTAAAAAATGATATGTGACATCATATTCTTAACTCAATTTTTTCAAAAGTTGTACGTATTTTTTATTTAATTTAATTGCCTTTATATTCATTTTACAATATTTTTTTCATTATTCTAAACATTATTTGGTTAAAAATAGCTTCTTTTGATGTAACAATAATGAAGAATTTAAAATAAAATATTATTAATTAATATGTATATATTTATATTCGCTCTTCTTGTTAAATTAATTAAAGAAAATTGCATTCTAAATATTTAACTAATATGTGTATCGCTTTGATTTCTTTAGAAATTAGCAAAGTTTGTGAACTTATTTAAGTATTTTGAATTCCATGTATTTTATGATGATAAGCTTGAATTGGAGTTAAATTGATTTCATTATGTACCATTTATGATTGTATTATTATTAGAGTGTATTTTGATCTTGAAATATAAGTTTAATACCCAAAGGTATGCCAAGAATGAAGGGAATCAATCTAAGTTAAGAAGATGTGAAAGTCAGGTTTGGTGCTATACTTACCTTTTCTGGACTAAATGGAGTGGATTTGAAAATGTAAACCTTCAAATGGAACAAGATTGAAGTAATTGAAAAGTTGAGAGAGATCTACAACTTTTATCTTAACCACTTTGCTTAATTCTGTGGGATTGAGTATTTAAAGTTTGTCAGAAGTTAAGGCTGAACTAGTGAACTGACATCTTGACCCCGAAGCAGTATTATAATCATAACTAGAGTTATAAACCTTATTTTGAGATGATTTTGGTGGAATTAAAAAGATAAGACAAATCCCTACAACTTTAATTAATAGTCTAAAGTCTAATTCCTAGGTTTGAAAGGTCAAAAGAAGTAAGGAAGGAAGGAAGAAGGAGAAGATATCAGGATCCACCACGCATATGTGTGGAACTACCACACATATGTGTGATAAAAACTCCTTGAACTAGTGAAGACCATGCCTAGGCATGGTGGCAGCAACCTTGAACCCGAATGAACTATGTATATGCGTGAAAAGGCCATGCATATGCGTGAAAAAGACATGCATATGCGTGGTTCTACGCGTGATACACAAACTTAACAATATAAATAGATTTTTACATGTCTATTTCATCATTTTTCAATTTTCTCTCTTATTTTTTACGGCTCATCTTAAGAGTTGGATAGCTCCAACCCCCAGAGGATTGAAGTGGAGATCAAAGAATGGTTTACATGCCCCTCATCTTCCCTTCTTCTTCTTTTTTTCTGTCTTTGATCATGGGTAGCTAAATTTATCTATACTAGGGACAGATGTAGCTTGACTCAAACTTGATATAATTGGATTTTGATGTTAATTTATGTTTGTTTCTTCTTAATTGAGTATCAATATATGAACTTAATGATTATGTGATTTGATCACTCGTAGATTGAATTGTTGGTTATTGGGTGGATATAGAAATCCCTTTTTACTACTTGCTTCTTGTGATTGATGCTATGATATAGCAATATATAAGAATGAGTATTTTGAATTGTGTTGTTTGTTTGATAATTTTGTGCTTGATTTTTTTGATTGCTTGAATTAACTAATGAATTAGTAATTTGATTATTTAAAAGAAAGTTAATTTACTAAAGAATTGAGTTTAAACTAAATGAATTTTTGCCATCAATTAATGAATTGAACTAGTTTGAACATGAATTTAATAAAATCAAGTGATGGGTTAAGTGAAATCAAACTCCCTAGCACCTTCATCATCCATTTTGTCATTGTAAAAACTCATAAAAACATAACGCCCTTTAATTCTTTGTTTTTTTTATGTCATTTTACTCATTTCAAATTCATTTGAATTGTTTAGATAGTGTTTGATAAATGAAATTAATACTTGGCAACCTCTCGATCTCTTTAAAATCGATACTTGGTCTTACTATTTTATTACTTATGCAATTTGATACGTTTACCGATAAGCTAACAATCACATGAGTAATTAAACTAGTTGGTATGATAAGTTTATGAGGAATTATTTATTCAAATACCATCGATTTTGTCAATCAATTTGTTCTTCTATTTGTCATGTGAATTACGTTAATCAAAGCCCATCCAATATCTAAGGAAGCGTTTAGTCTATTTTTTATTTATTTTTAATTGATATATTTTATTATTAATTACAAAAATATATTTTTTTCATTTTATTTTATTTTTCAAAGTTTTATGAAAAAAATTGTTAATTTTTATTTTTTATTTTTATCATTTTCTTTACAAAACTATAAAAATAGTAAACAATATAAAAATAAGATGACAATTTATAAATATTAATAAAAATATATTAACTAAAAGAAATAAAAAAACAAATCAAAACCTCCTAGACATTCTCGAGTTATTCATGATTTAACCTTCATGTCTATCCTCTTCCTACCCATTACCTTAAAATCTGAATCCTTTCTCTAGCTTTAATTCGTATCTTACTCAAACAAATAACTCTAGCCCACATCATCAAAATATTCAAATAGTCATATACAGAAGCTTCTAAATCTACTCATTAGTGTATGGATCGAAAAAATTGGGGCCCACAACTAATATCCCATTGTCATATCCTTTCAATTAGAGCCAAACCAAACATCACAAGTGCTTCTTCTCTTTTAATATCCATTCCATTCTTTGCAAATCACTCGTACCAAACATGGAGTTAAAGAATTCGATGTAATTAAAAACTATAGATTGTATTTGGAATGAATAAAAATAGAAAATGATTTGATTTGATTTGAATTGATTTAAAAATCAAATTTTGTGTATGAATTTTTTTTTTAAAAAATAAGATTTGAATTGATTTAGAAATCAAATTTTGTGTTTAGAATTCATTAAAATGAGAATTGATTTGATTTGACTTTATAATTTTACATTTTAACCTTTATGAAAGGTTGTTAGAGGTAGTTACTAAGGGTAAAATAAATTATTTATTTCAAATCAAATCAAATTCTAACAAATCATATAAAAATTGATAGAATTTCTAAAACAAAAAGAATGAAATCCGTGAGATTTTAGAACTCAAATCATTTCTCATTTTTTAAATATTCCAAACACAAAATTTAATTAAATTTAATTTATAAATCAAATCATTTTCTATTTTTTTACATTCTAAACACACTCATAGAGATTAATAGCAGCCCTTTTTTTCATGGCAGAAGATCTATTATTGGATTTTATTTTTCTTTTTTTTTTATTCAGTAGACAAACAGATTAAAAATTAATGATTATAATAATGATATGATTTTTTCTTTTTTGATAATTTTTTATAAAATTTGATAAGGATATGGTTGGATGTTCTTAATCGGACAATATAAGCTGGATATTCACTCCACTTGCGTACTACAATTTGACAGGAACATTTTTGAATCCAACCACAATAGAAGTGCGACGCAGGGTTGGTCTGAAAATCGTGAAAAGGTATCCATGCCAATTTGATTCTATAAAAGGAAATATACTTATATAAACATAATTTATTACATCATATTTTAAACTTTCAAACCTTTATTCAATGAATAATAATTCTAAATCCTCTTAAATCTTCTTCCTAATTATTAAATAAAAAACAGAATTTTTTTCAATTAATAATTTATTAAAAAATGAAAAATTATTAAAAAGATATTTTTAAAAAATATAACAAAATTTACTTAATATATACAAAAATAAACATTTAAATTATTATTTAATATGTATAAAAATATTATTAATGAAAAGTTCAATTTTAATCATAAACCCACAACTTTACACATCAAATAATAATTTAAGTGTCTCCCTAACTAATTTTTTTTTTGCTGAAAGTCAACTGCCAAAGGCAATCTTGCTCGTATTAAGGAATGGGGAAGTGGACAGGAGATTTTAACGAAATAATCAGGCTCATTGTGAATAACAAATGTTTTGTGGTGACAATACAGCAAGCTCTCTTAAAAACAAAATCTTGGTTTTGATTAAAATAGATTAACATAGAACAAAAACACAAAAAAGCAAACCTAAAGCAACAAAAATATAAGAAACGTCTAGGACATCCTCTGAGCAGCTTCCTTGGCAAGAAGCCTTTCCTTTGCCTTAGTTTTGGCTTGGGATTTGGAACCCATGACACCACCACCCCACTTCTTTCTGTACTCGTCATACTTGTCATTGAAGTTAGCCTGAAAGGAAAGTAGGAAACCAAAACACACAATACATTCAGCTTATGAAGAGAGCATTAGCAGCAAAAAACAAAAAAGAATAAATTTAATTCAACACCACCTTGATAGCCTCTAGGACTCTGCTGAACTCCAATTTGTCTTCGTTCTTAACAGTTGTCAAGCACAAAACAGAAGCAGTTTTCTTATGGACAATCTGTTGAAACGCATATGGATTAAATCATTCATAAACTTAGGGTTGTCAATTACATTTAATTCAGTCATAAACAATGTTGAAATCACAATATTCAAACAGAAATTACCGATCCCAAGCGTGCCTTGCCCTTAACAATGCAGTATGGAATTTCCATCTTCCTGCACAATGCTGGAAGCCAGACAACCAATTCAATTGGGTCTACATCATGAGCAATCACAACCAGCTGTGCTTTATTCTGCTAGGAAAACATAGCTTTAACAAGTCATTAATCAATATCAATAGAAATTAGGAACAATAAAATTGCAATCATACAGTAATAAAATAGAACACAACCTGCTCAATAAGGTAGGTAACATGATTGAGACCATACTTCACAACAATAGGCTTCTTAGCTTCAACCGGTTTGCCATCAGCCTCTGCCTGAGCCCTTTTCAAAAGCCGCTCCTTCTTCTCTGCTTTATCCTCAGGCCTGTACTTTAGCAGTATCTTAAACAGGCTTGTTGCTACAGGTGAGATTAGTAAAGGTAATCAAAATTGTGACACAACTAACATAAACTAAAGCAGTAGAACTTGTCATAAAATTTAAGTACAGAACACTGGAAGTTATATAACACTAAAACAGGAAGCAGTTATAACATATAAGTAATGCACATGAAAAACTACAGTATAAGGAAAATGTAGCTCATGAACAATTAGCAGAGACCAAGACATATTCGGCTAAGTTGATATGTCGAACAAGTAGCAAACATGAAATGGGGGATGAGCAAAGTAAGATGCAATACAACCTAAGGTTGTGCACACAGAAATCGTTAAACTACCAAATGATGGTGTAAAGGTCCAATATCTGAAATTTGGGGAAAAATAAAACATTGAAATCATCATTTATGTAGTGTAGCAACTTTCTTGAATCTTGACATTTGTTTCAATAACATTGATAAAAAATTAAAATAGATTGAGCCTATTTTCCCAACATATAACCATATAAGAACATTGGCATTAACACATCAAAATGTGCGTAAATAACTGAAAAAAAGAGATCGAAACATTATGTTAGTTTTAAGACTGACCGAGGTTCTTGTCAAGGGTCTTAGTGAACTGGTTCAAAGCAGGGGGGACCTTCAACCTCTGCTTGAGGATCCTCTTCTTTCTCTGAATTTGGACGGTCTTGGGCCACTTCACGAATCGGGTCAGGTCCCTCTTCGGTGGCAATGCCCCTCCAATCCCGAACTGCTTCGGACGCTTCTCGAACAGCGGGTTCGAGACCTTCTCCTGAAATTTACTTTATTTTAGAAAAAAAATTCTCAATAAAATAGACAATACACCAAAAAAAAAGAAAAATTGAATCGTGAATCTGATTCAATTTGAAGCAGTTACATACAGGCTTCTTCTTAGCAGCTAGAACCGGAGCTTTTCCACCTCTTTTGGGAGCCTATTAAATCAAGAAAGGGAAATGAAGTTTAATCGAAGAGAAAATTCAAGCAACAAAATATGCTTAAAACCCTATTAAAAGGTATAAATATGATTCGGCGTTTGTAAGAGAAACGATGACATTATGAATAATCTAACTAAGTATGAGTGTTTCCGAGAGGTGGCAATCTCCCTTACTCACCATAGCTGCTGGTGGCGACGCCGACGCAAAGTTGTGTTTGGGAGAAGAACCCTAACTACAATCGAGTTTATATATGCGTAACGTAATGATGAGCATGGCTAGAGCCGGTCCGGCCCAATCTGTATTTTTTTAATTTGGAAATAGTAAACATTATTTTACTAATATTTTTTTTAATCAAATCAAATAATACATATATAAATTTGTAGAAATTATTGTAATTACTCGACGTTTCAATGATTCTATTCTATTAGCTAATAGAATATAATCACATTTAAATTTCGAACCCATATGTGTTTTTTTAATTCTATGGCTTAATATAATTCGTTTTAAATTTAATGTCTATTAAAACACTTTTCTTGATTCAATAGCATAATTATGTTTCAATGAATAAAAATATGGTAAGAAAAAAATCATCATCCAAACGGTAAAAGATATTACATTCTATAATCAATGCTCCTACTTTAAATTTTTTTTTTTATGTGTGTCACGATCGGAATCGCGACAAAATAGCAGCTCACGTGATTTTTTTAAAAAAATATAAAAATATGGAGTCGCCATCAGTTTTATTTAAATTTAAAAAAAATTAAAAAACTTTTTTAGAAAATAGTCTTTTTAACCAAATCGGATTCGGAGTCGGTTATGGTTACATAAGCAGTGGCTATAAACTTAATCCCACAAGATCTAACACACCGCCTTTAAGACGCAGACAGTATTAAGTCATTGTCTGCAAAACACTGATAATCTCAATTTATTTATTTTACCCTTTTTAAAAGATTTTGCAATTATTTTATTTTTTATATTTTTTGTTTAAAGAAAGAAAAATCGAATTATGAAAATTTAATTTTTGCCATTGACAGAATGAAAATTTCGCTCCTACGCACGTCTCGTGCCAGTGAATGAGAACTCAAAGTCACGTAGTTTGTAGAAAATAAGTGTGGGTTGATTGATTTTAATTAAGGAAAATATTTTTTTGAAAAGGATTTTACTTGAAAACGTCCTCGCATAGGGTTCAAGTTAAGTTACAGCTACTCAATAAACCCCTATGAACCAAATGACATTCAAGATAAGATTCATTTATTCAATCATCATCATTACTATCATTGATTGATTTTTTTTTTAAAAAAAATATACATATTTTCATTTTTTATTTTATTCATTGTTATAGACACTTTTTAATTACCTTTATTTTTCTATCTTACTTTCCTTTTTTTTTTTTCTCTTTATTATTTTTTTTTAAAAGATGAGAGACAAAAAGCCCCCCTTAAATTCAAATGGGTCACACGTGAATCATCAGACTTTCAATACACCTTTTTTATTTCATTTTTATCTTATAGAATTTATTTTTATCATTTCTAAATTTTTTTCAACTTTTAAAGAAGAACCAACCCACGTAAGTGGGCTGGTTTTAGTAGCCCAAATGCTCTTTTATTATTTCAAACCAAAAAACGTTTTTAGGCTTTCCCTTTAAAAAAAAAAAGACTTAACACACTAAAATACTAACAGAGGCTTCAAGAAAAGCAAATCAATATCAAAATGTTGAGAAGTAAAATAAGGAAAAAAACTAAGACCTCTGGCACGAAGGAAGAACGCAGGCAGTGGAGGTGTTGGCCGGCGGCAGCGTCGTGGGGGAGGAGATGGCTGAGCACGCGCAACAGGAACGGCAGCTGGTACGGTGGGGTGCGGCTAGACGTGCGACGACTGGTCGATGCTGTGCAGGCGGCTGGGAGCGGAGGTGGGAGATCCGAGTATGGAGCTACCGGATCTGGGTCCTTTCGGGTCTGGTTGGCTCCGACGGTGGAGGACCTGGCTCGCAGACGGTGGGTTCGAGGTGGAGCAGCGGTTTTGTGGGACAGAACGACGGAGGGACCCTGCGACTGAGCGGCTCGGCGAGGACGGCGTGCGACTGGTTTGACGGTGCGGTGGGTCTGTTCGTCGGCGAGGTGTTGGTGGAGGACGCGACGAGCTCGACCGCGGATCGCAGAACGGTTGGAACAGGTGGCGCGGTGAGCTCGCTATGCTACTGGATCTGCAGGTGGTGGGTCACGTCGTGGGTGTTGGTGGAGGACGCGACGGAGCTTCGAGGTGTGGCTATTATGGTGGCTTGGTGGCTTTGATGGTTATTGATGGTTTAAGAAAATAGTGGTGGAAATAGAAGACGGTGGAGGATGGAGATGGTGGGTCGTTGAAAATGGTTTTCGAAGTCTCCCCAAAAAATGCTCTCTGTTCGTTTTTTTCTCTGCCAATCGTCCCCCCCTCTGTTGCTCTCCTCTTTTTGTAAAAAATGGTTCTCTCCCCTTTGATGAAATCCTTTTTCCCTTGTATTGAGATGGACCATTTGCTTTTTCTTCTGACCCAGGAGCTTCAGTGTTGCAGAGGTTAAAACAGGCTTAAGTCTTTTCTCAATTTCCATTTCCATGTCTCTTCTCTGAGATTGTCACTATCTCCTCTGCAAAATTTCTATTTTCATACTGCCTTGAGCCTTGAAAATTGCTTCTGGTTGCAACACAATTAGTGGCTGGCAGAAGCTAAGCCAGTAACGTAAGCAGCAACATTATTATTATTATTATTATTTTACTTTTTGTTTTCTTTTCTTTTCTTTTCTTTTAACAAAAATCATCATCGAAAATCAACTTTTTTTTTTAATTTTGGTGAAAATAAAATAAAATAAAATAAAAAAAACAAATAAAATACATGAGATAAAGAAATTAATCAAAGGATGTACATAAATATTTATTTATTATTTTTGTTATTTTTGGTCTGGACAAAATTGGGTGTTCACAGTTACCCCTCTTTACTCATTTCTTACTAGATAATGAGAAAAGTCGTGATTTTTCATGTTATCATCGTAAGAAAGGAGTAAAGATATGAACTTCAATTTTGTCCGGCAAAACGAAACAAAGCAAAAAATTAAAATGCATGGAGCCGACGCATTCAAAGATAAAAGGCAATGCGCAACTGCGTCCCGAAAATTAAATGACAATGGGCAACTGCGTCCCGAAAATTTAAAACACAATGGGCAACTGCGTCCCGAAAATTAAAATGCAATGGGCAACTGCGTCCCGAAAATTCAAAATGCAATGGGCAACTGCGTCCCGAAAATTTAAAATGCAATGCAATGGGCAACTGCGTCCCAAAATTAAATGACAATGGGCAACTGCGTCCCGAAAATTAAAATGCAATGCACTAGGCAACTGCGTCCCGAAAATTTAAAATGCAATAGGCAACTGCGTCCCGAAAATTAAAATGCAATGGGCAACTGCGTCCCGAAAATTTAAAATGCAATGCAATGGGCAACTGCGTCCCAAAATTAAATGACAATGGGCAACTGCGTCCCGAAAATTAAAATGCAATGGGCAACTGCGTCCCAAAATTAAATGACAATGGGCAACTGCGTCCCGAAAATTCAAAATGCAATGGGCAACTGTGTCCCGAAAATTAAAATGCAATGCAATGGGCAACTGCGTCCCGAAATTTAAATGCAATGCATAGAACCGATGCGTTCAAAAAGAAATGAAATGCATGAAAAAGAGAAAAAAAGAAAAAAAATTTCTTTTCTCTCTTTTCTTTTCTCTCTTTTTCTTTTCTTTCCTTTTCTTTTTTTTGTCATTTTTCATTTATTTGTTCAAGCTCATCTTAACCAACGACGATCGTGGAAAGCTTTGACCAATCAAACCCTTTATCTACGTGCTTTCCTTCATCAAACCTTTTGTTAGCTTGAAAACCCCGAGATTTTCTCATTTCTTTTTTTTTATTCTGACCTCCTTGTTCTCCTTGGCAACATACTGCAACCTGTATCTTGAGTTACTGAGATCCTTTAATCTAAATTAATCATTGAAGGATTGCTGCACAATTGTCAAATCAAATTGTCGACCCTAAGTTTATTTTATTTGAGACGTAAATTAATGAGTAAACATGCATTCATGAATAGAAAGAAATTTGTTGAATGAACAAATTTCCTTTTATTATTTTGGTAATGTACTCGTACATGAACTTTTGACAAGACACATACTTGAAAGACAAAAGAAAGATTGCAAGAAAAAATAAAAAAAATTTGCCCCAAGATTGGTTCCTTGTTCCTCATTCAATTGATTCACTGCAAGTGCTTGACAACTCAACCGTTGTCTTTCCGATACCTCTTTCAACATGAACCCTCTTCAATTTCCTCAAAAATTTGCCCCAGTATGGCCAATTCAATGCAAATGACTTGCCCCCCATATAACTAATTGGACGCACATAAAAAAAAAATTGCCCCAGTTTGGTGAATCCATCGAAGAGTTTTAGGCCCACTTTCTTTGAGATTTTGCCTATTTATTTGTCCTAACTTTTGCTTAGACTGCCTTTTCAGGTTTTCAGCCTAACGGACTTTTTTCTTTTCTTTTTTTTTTTTTTTTTTCAATTGCTCTAACTTTTGCTTAGGCCGTCCTTTCAGGTTTTCAACCTAACGAGCTTTTTCTCTTTTTTTTTTTTTTTTTAGGCATAGAATCTCTTGACAACATCAGTATTCACGGGCCTTGGCAATTCTTCTCCATCCATATTCTCGCAAAATTAATGCTCCTCCTGAAAATGCCTCGCTTGACTATGTACGGGCCTTTATAATTCGAGCCCATTTTCCTCCGGCATCCTCTTGGTTAGGGAGAATCTTTTTCAAAACCAAATCCCCTGAACGGAATTCCTTGGGACGAACTTTCTTGTTGAAGGCTCGCCATTCTCTTTGATACAATTGCCCATGACAAATAGCTGTCAACCTCTTTTCTTCTATCATATTCAATTGCTCATACCGAGTCTTCACCCATTCAGATTCCTCTAACTCTGCTTCCATCAAAACCCTTAGAGAAGGGATCTCGATTTCTATTGGAGAGACAACCTTCATCCCATACACCAAAGAGAAAGGCGTTGCCCCAGTGCTTGATCGTATATTAGTACGATATGCATGCAGAGCATAGGATAACATTTCACGCCAGTCTTTGTAGTTCACCACCATCTTAGCAACAATTTTCTTCACATTCTTGTTTGCTGCTTCAACTGCACCGTTCATTTGAGGCCTGTAAGGGGCTGAATTATGATGCTTAATTTTGAAATCTTCACAGAACTTTTTAATCTCAACACCATTGAGATTGGTACCATTATCTGTTATTATCCTTTCTGGAATTCCATATCTGCAGACAATAGCCCTTTTGAGGAATCTCAAAAACACTTTTTGAGTGATGCTGGCATAAGAAGAAACTTCTACCCACTTGGTGAAATAGTCAATCGCCACTAAGATGAAGCGATGACCGTTGGAAGCTTTGGGATTAATGGGCCCGATGACATCTATTCCCCACATTGAGAAAGGCCAAGGAGATACCAAATTATGCAAAGGGAAAGGAGGTGTGTTGACTCGATCTGCATACATCTGGCATTTTTGACACTTCCGTACATAATCTATGCAGTCTGTTTCTATTGTGAACCAATAATAACCACTCCTTAGAATTTTTCGAGCCATCATATGACCATTAGCATGAGTTCCACAGATTCCTTCATGGACCTCAGTCATGATTATACGAGCTTCACAAGCATCCACGCATCTAAGTAAAGTACCATCATGACTTCTTTTGTACAAAACCTCTCCATTCAAGAAAAAGGTCATCGCCAACCGGCGGATAGTCTTCTTATTCACCTCACTTGCCCTTGTTGAGTATTCTCTATGCTGAATATACCACTTGATATCATGATACCAAGGTTTACCATCTGGCTCGCCTTCCACATTAGCACAATACGCAGGCTCACTGTGTGTCTTCACTTGGATGGGTTGGACATTATTATGAATGTCCAACTTGGTCATTACAGCCAAGGTGGCCAAGGCATCTGCAAACTGATTCTTGTCTCATGTCAAATGGGAGAAGGTCACCTCCTCAAACTTCTCAACTAACTGGATCAAATACTTTTGATAAGGTACCAATTTCGGATCTTTGGTTTGCCATTCACCATTCACCTGATAAATGATGAGTGCTGAGTCTCCAAATACTTTTAACTGCTTGATCCCCAAGTCAATTGCAACTTGTAAACCATTAGCACAGGCCTCATACTCCACAACATTATTGGTGCACTCAAATTCCAGCTTGATAGCGACTGGGTATTGTTTTCTAGTTAGTGAAACAACCACGGCCCTTATGCCACTACCATGCATGTTAACCGCTCCATCAAAATACATCTTCCAACCAGGTTCTTCTTCTTCTTCTCCTTCTTTTGCCATTAGTATTTCTCCATCAGGGAACTCAAATGTCACTAGTTGTCCACCCTCAAGAGGGTTTCCAGCTAAATGATCAGCAATCGCACTTCCTTTGATGGATTTCCGAGTCATGTACTTGATATCGAATTCTGATAGCATCACTTGCCACTTTGAAACCCTTAATGAAACATGAGGACTTTCAAATATGTACTTCAGAGGGTCTATTCGGGAGATCAACCACGTGGTGTAATAGAGCATGTACTGTCGTAGCCGCTTTGAGGTCCATACCAGCGCACAACAAGTCTTCTCAATAGCCATGTAACGAGCTTCACAGTCATTGAACTTCTTACTCAGATAGTAAATTGCTTGCTCCTTTTTTCCCGATTCATCATGTTGTCCCAACATTGCCCCCATCGAGGTTGGCAATACAGTTAGGTACAAAATTAAAGGGCGACCCGGCAGTAGGGGTACCAAAACAGGAGAATTCATTAAATAAGCCTTTATCTTGTCAAAAGCTTCCTGACATTCTTCATCCCATTTCCCTGGTTGATGCTTCTTCAACAACTTGAATATAGGCTCACAGGTGCTGGTTAAGTTAGTAATGAATCTAGCAATGTAATTGAGTCTCCCGAGAAAACTTAGCACTTCACGCTCCGTCTTAGGGGCAGACATCTCTTGTATTGCTTTCGTTTTATCTGGATCCACCTTTATTCCTTCTCTGCTAACAATGAATCTGAGTAATTTCCCAGTAGATGCTCCGAAAACACATTTGGCAGGATTCAACCTCAGTTTGTACTTCCGGAGTCTTTCAAACAGCTTACGCAAAACCGCCACATGACTTTCTCCTTCTTTAGACTTGGCTACTATATCATCCACGTACACTTCAATTTCCTTGTGCATCATGTCATGAAACAGTGCCACCATGGCACGTTGGTAAGTAGCCCCAGCATTCCTTAATCCGAACGGCATCACTGTGTAACAAAATGTTCCCCAAGGAGTAATGAAAGTGGTTTTTCCTTTGTCAACATCCATCGAATTTGTTGTATCCTGAGTATCCATCCATGAATGAGAACCTGTGATTCTTAGCAGTATTATCAACAAGAACATCGATGTGAGGGAGTGGGAAATCATCCTTCGGACTGGCCTTATTCAGATCTCTATAGTCCACACACATTCTGACTTTTCCATCCTTCTTAGGCACTGGCACGATATTAGCTACCCACTCGGGTGTCTGGACACTTCCACAAATCCCGCTTCCAACCGCTTAGTCACTTCTTCCTTGATCTTCAGAGACATATCGGATGCATCCTCCTCAACTTTTGTTTCTTTGCCTCAATATTCGGGTATAGTGGGATTTTGTGCGATGCTATCTCTGGGTCTAACCCTGGCATATCCCGATAAGACCAAGCAAAAACATCCATATATTCTTTGAATAACATGATCATCTCTTGAAACTCTGGGTTTTCCACTACCTTCAATTCTTTTTTCTCTTGCTCTGTTCCCATGTTAACCACCTCTGCTTCCTCGCCATTCAAGTTAAATCCCTTCTCTGAGTGCTCCAGTAATTTTGCAAAATTTTCAACAACTTCTTCCTCTTCCCCAGATCCAGGGTCTTCTTCATCAAACATTGCAAGAGAATCAATTGATGAGTTTCCGAGGTCCCTCTTAGGAGACGAATTTTCTTCGAAACTCAGATCCCTGGAAAGCAATTTTACGTGGAGTTGGAAAAGCAAAATAGAGTAGGAACGACAAAGGAAGAACAAGATATAGTACATAAATGTAAAAAGAGAATTGATAAATGCGAAAGGACAAATCAAAGGGTACGACAAAGAAGGAATGCTGAATATTCATGCAAATTCATTTAATCAATGTCTCAAATAACATAAACCATAAGTTCAAAACAACTTAAACATCTATTTCACAAAATGACTAGACAATTACTTTGAAACAATCACATCAATAATTGGTTCAGATTTCCAGTTCTTCAGCGGCTCCTCATCAGCAACAGGACGGATTGCCTTGTGCTCTTCTTGGCTCTCTTCATGCAAAGCATTGATAGTGAGGCGGTATCGAGGGTGAATGACCTCGTCAGGCATGATTACCTCGGCCGGTGCTGGGAATGTTTCCCTCAGATGGGGAATATACTTCGCCTTGCCCTTGCCATTCTTTCTTCCAAGAGTCATGCTCCTCATATGCTCCTCTAAAGATGCTTCGTACCCTATCCCAAACTTGTCTGACTTTCCTAGGAGTGACACTGGCGACCGAGTACCTTGCAGCTTTGAGCCCAAACCCTTTCCTTCCTGGTATCCACTACTAGCCATGATCCGGGCCACCACCTGATTCACACTTGGTATAAGAGGTTCATCTTTACCAAGTCCAATCTCAACTACTTCGAAACTGTGCCACAGGTTCTCCTCTTCCTTTTCTGCACTCTCCACATATGGTACCGAAACCGGTTTTGACAAAGATAATCTCTTCCTCTCCATGTATGGTGATGACCGACCCATTCTCAATATATTTAACACTTTGATGCAGGGTGGAAGGAACAGCACCGGCGGTATGGATCCATGGTCTCCCCAGTAGCATGGTGTAGCCAGGCTCCATATTCATGACTTGAAACAGCACTTGAAAATTGCTTGGACCAATTTCTAACGACAACACTATCTCTCCCATGATGCCTCTCCTATTTCCATCAAAAGCTCGTACCACCATTTCTCGAGGCGATAGATCGTCCTCACTTATTGATAATGAGGTTAGAGTTGACCTGGGAATGATATTTAATGCAGACCCCCCGTCAATCAAAACTTTTGCAACTATGTACCCTTTGCATTTGAGGGTTATGTGCAAGGCCCGCGGGTTCTTCTCAGATTGAGAAATGATCTCTTCATCAGTGAATGTGATCATGTTAACGCGTTTCACGGGGTCCACCATGTTAACCATACTTTCGGGAGTAACATCGGGCTTCACATAGGCTTCATCCGAATTTTCAATAACGCCTTCCGATGCATCTCGATGTCAAGATGAGTGACAAAAGAGATATCCCGGCTCGAGTCTTTTTAACCGCTCCATCACATCATACTCGCTCGCTTCATTATCTTCAAGAACTCCTCTTCACCTTCCATCTTCTCTCCTCTTCTTTTGACATTTTCTCCCTACTTCTTTCTTTAACAATTTTCCCTTTTCTAACTCTTCGGGCCATAGCATCGCCCACTCCTGGTAATTCCCCCTACCCTGACTATATTAGTCACCAACTCCTTATCTTTGTGCACTTCAGCAATTCAGGCCTTCGACGTCTCTTCCCTTACTCCTTTTGTTTCTACCTTGGTTTCGTAATTCCATGGCACCGAATGAGTGTCATTATAAACAAAAGGCACTGGTTTCTTGATTGTTACCACTACTTTCTCCGGTGTTGAGACTTGATTGAGAGGTGGCACCTTAAGCACAAAGCGTTCGACCACATTAACCTCTTCGGAGGAGGCTAACCCTTGTCTTGCATGTATTACTCCTAAAGTGAGCAATCCTTGGACTCGGACCTTGAAATCCCAGCAATCCTCAATATCATGTCCCATTCCCCCACAATGATAAGCACAATTTGACCCTTTATCATATCTTCCCTTTTCTTTCATCGTGGCGGCTGGTGCAGTGACACTGTAACCAGCTTTCTTCAACCCTTCGAATATCTTTGTCATCGGCGTACGCAAGCTCATGACCTTTCTTATGGATGGTCCTTCCACCTCTAAAGCATTCACCACATTCCTTCCACCATGATTAGGAATTGGGTTGTTAACGATACTGGGTCCAGCTTCTTCTTGGATATCAAGCTTCCCGTAGGCAATTAACCTTCTTACTGCGGTCTTAAAAGCCTCGCAATCTTCAATCGAATGCCCTGGGATATCCATGTGATACTTGCAGGTTGAGTTCGAGTTGTACCATGATGGAAATGGTGGTTCTAAAGGACGCACAAGAATTCCCGAAATAAGGTGAGCATCAAACAATCTTTGAAATAGGTCTGCATTCGAAATGGACAACCTTGGAAAAGGGGGGAGGTTTTGGGGATGAAAGCGGCTTTGATTTTGGAAATTCGGGCGGGGTTGTGAGTGGTTTGGGTAACTCTGTGGAGGTGCAGGTGGGTATCGAGTATAGTTTGGGTGAGTTGGTGTATATAGTTGTGGCGAGAGGACATTGTTAACTTGGAATTGTGATGTTGGGGTGAAGTTTGTGGCCGGTATAATTTGGTGGGGTGGATAATGAGGCAGTGGCAGTGTTTGGTATGAAAAGTGAGGGTTGGGGTTGTATGATGGCTGATGACTTGGGCTATATCGCGGTCTGAAATTCTGTTGAGGTCGAATATAATTCACCTCAGGTTCTTTTTTCTTCGGCTAGAATCCTTTCTTGAAAGTAGTATTCTCTGTGCTACTCATTGGCAACTTCCCAGTTTTGGCCAATATTTCAATTCTTTTTCCAGAAGTTATTAAATCTGCGAAATCCTTATAGGCTGCCCCAGCCATCGCCCCAATAAAAGGGTTTCCTAGGGTCCCCAAGAAATACGAGCACATCTCAGACAATGTTAATGGGGGCTGGACTTGAGCCGCCAAGGCTCTCCACCTCTGTGCATATTGCTTGAAAGGTTCTTCATTGCCTTTTTGCATCGAACTCAACTGTTCCCGAGTTGGGGCTGCATCCAGATTGAATTTGTACTGGTCCATAAATAGGTCAGCCAAGTTCGTCCAACGTGAGATCCTTGAGCGATCTAACTGAAGATACCACTCTAGGGCGGGACCTGCAAGACTCTCATGGAAGAAACTGATGAGGAACTTATCATCCTTGGACCAAACAACCATCTTAGTCCCATAACTGATCAAATGGAAACGAGGGTTGCCGCTCCCGTCATACTTCGTAAAATCAGGAATCTTGAAGTTGTTGAGGATTACTACATCCGTGGTAGGACACAACTCCTCTATCCTCAAGGGTCCATAAGCATTTGGGCCCTTTATTGCCTTGATTTGTTCCTCCATTTTCTCCATCCAATCTTCTTTCATTTTATCCTTCTCAGTCGTGACGTGGCTATTCCCAGAACAAGGCATGGTCACATGTCCTGGAATAGACACATGAGGTGGTTCCCAAGTAGGCCCCGCATAACCAAGGATTTCATTGTGGGTGCCTTCCAGAGTGCGATACCCCTCCCCAATGGGCATGACTATTGATGCTGTTTGAGGTGGTTGCTCGTGGATTCCTGTAGCAATGCCTGAGGTTATGGCCGGAAAGGTCGGAGCAGTTATTGATGGTACATTTGCATATGTTCTAACCCCACTTGCATTTCTATTTCCACTGATTAAGTGGAGAGACTCCCTTATATCTTGCAATATCGCTTCTAACCTCGCTTGGTTCTCTGACACCTCATTTATTCTTCCTGTTACTTCATCGACTTCCCTACTCAAGTTTCTTCCTGTCTCAGAATTATCAGCAGCCATCCTGGTCCGAGATCTGGTATTGTGAACTCGGGTTAGATTGGTCTCTTCTTTCCTAGGTCGCACAATGATTCCTAAACCAAATTGATTTATTAAAGCAAAAAGCACATTAGATAAAGAAATAAAAAGAAATCAACACTATTGTGAAGATGCTTGGCGATTGTGGAGAGATTCACATGGTCATTCAATAGCAAGGTAGGATCCCAGATTTGGGCATTAGCAAGTTCACTAATGGTGCCATCTTTAAACAATGCAATCATTCTTTCACCAAATACCGAGATTCCCGTATTTTCGCTAAAGGACAAATCGTCTCAGGGCGAAAATACGGTTGACAACCTATTCAAGGGGGAATTCACCCCTCAATGAATAGTGCCTAAATGAAAAGCAATAACATCAACATTCAAAGCAAAAAACTGCAACTGGTCATTCATTTCATTCCAAAAGCAATACAAAGTCTCAGTCTCCTCGAAGTGTAACGTAAACTACATTACATCAACAACTTTGTTTGTTTCTTCCTAAGACCTTTAGCAAGACCTCGACAATACTTCATAAACTCGGCTATCTTCTGTGGTAGTCGTAGCAAGGGATTCATGCGAATCTGAAGGTCTGCCTCATCAAAACGATTAACCAATTACGTAGTGTGATACTGCAAGCTGTTAGACATGTCCTCATATTTATTCATCCAATATTCCCTTTGAGCCCTTTCATTTTGAGCTGCCCATTGCCACGCGCTTTCACTTTCTTCTTTTTGCAGTCGTTGCCTCTGCGCTTCGAGTCTCCATTGCTCCTTTTCTTGCTCTAGTTCTTGAGCTTTCAACTCCAAACGCCTTGCTTTCTTGTTTGCTTCCTTGAGTGAACTATAATATTCTGCAGCCAAAACCTATTTTTGATCGGAGCGTCGTTTCACCTCAATCAGAGCTTCTTGTAAAGATTGCATCCTTTGGTCTTGTGCTCTAGTATTCGCTTCCAATTCTTCTTTCTCTTGCAGAATCTTCTCTATCAATTCTTCTTGAGCACTTACTTTCACTCGTAGCTCTTGGATTTCTAAAGTGGTCTTATTTGATTCCACCTCTTTTCCTCTTCTTGCCCTTTTTACCTGGCTCGGGGCTTTAGCAGCATCAGCTTGTGCATCCTTTAAGTCTTCAATCTTGTCGGCTAACTTCTGGCACCGACTTGTGTGAAAGACGACTTTTAACTCAGCGGCTTCCTTCCCTTGTTCCAAAAACTGCATCTGTGCTTTTATCCTATCTATCTGTGTGGTCATTTGAGATATAATCTGGGAGTGATTTTCATCACTTGACACTGCTTGAGGGGTACTATTTTGTGCCTTCCTTGTTACTCTCCATTGCAGGTACTCGGGAGTAGGAATTACCACACGTTTTCCCAGTTCCTTCCTTCCTACCCTATGAATATTCTTCCAAGCGTCCCTGACCTCCTTCTCCTGCTTGGTGGTGCTTCCATCTTTCCCATATAAAAAGCTAAATTCTCTGAGTTCTATCTCGTCAAGCACGTGCTGAGTCCATTGGAGCTGTCTAAGCACAAGGACCGGAGAGAACGATACACAACCTCTCACGCCCATTAAAGGAATGTTAGAGAAGTCACCACAACTGAGCAATATCTCTTCCCCATGATACCATGAGCAAACCCATTTGAAAGAGTCTGATCCCATCTTCATGAACTCATCTTTCCATTCATGGGCTTTCTGCTGCTTCACTGGAATGCGACCAAAATTTCTTAGCGGATCAGGTAAGAGACCCAGGCGATTGTGTACATCCATGTGCGTCATGATCCAAACATACAACATGTGTGTGCAACATCGGATCATACCCCCTCCTTTTTTGTGGCAAATCTCCATGGTTAAGAAAGTATCAGCAAGAATAGCAGGGATTGGATTTGACCTATGATTCTCAAACTTGAAGAAAGCATCCATTGCCGCTTGGTCCACCACATCTGAGGTGAATGGGAATAACACCAATCCAAAGATAGTTAGTGCCAATGTTTTGTTAAAGAGATCCCACCTTCCTTGCTGCGCTAGTAGCTCAAGATGTGCTTCCAGGTAACTCTTCTTCAATCCTCGTGTTCCTCCTCTCTTTTCCACGCCTAACTGACTTGCCTGAACCCCTATGAGTTCTGATATTTTTCCTTCTGACATATAATGTCCTCCATAGAGATAAACATTAGGGTATTTGCTCATTGGGAGTCTCAACATGATGGCATATTCTTCTATGGTCGGTGCAATATCCAAGTCGGGCAGCTCAAAACATTTCATAGAACAATTCCAAAATTGGGCCAAGCCACTCGTAATGTGTTCTTCAATGGGATGCGCAACAAATCTAGGATCTGTCCATAACTGCTTGAAAACTCTGATCGAGCCTTAGGGGTCATGTGTTGAGTAATGTCCTTCACACGCCTCAGATCACTGCCATTTACTATAATCTTCATATTCCTCTTGAGGTCAACAGCATTGCTGGTGTTTTTCCTTTGGCCTATCTCTTCCATTCCTTGCTATTGAATGAGCACTAATCTTTCCACTTTACCAACTAAACTCACCCTACAAAAGAGTAAAAGAAGAATGTAGCAAACCAACAAAAATGAAGAATGCGTCCTAAGGGTACCCCTCATCGAGGTAACTCTAAAATGTATCCTAACATTCTACATGGAGAAATCCTTATAGGGTCGTAAACCCAAAGGATTATGCATGATTTGCTGATGCATGCCCTCCTTATTTTTCTTTATGCAAGAAAATGACATAGAACCGTAAGATGATGCATTCATTTTTTTGAGAATGTCATGCAAATGCAAGGTAATGCATGTCCTTTCTTTATTTCTCTTTTGTTTGAAAAATGCTATGAATGTCATGCAGATGATATGAAAATGCAAGATGAAATATTCCCCTTTTTATGATTTTTTTTTACAAAAAAAAAGAATGATATGAGAAATGAACAGATAAAGAAAGAGTACGCTCCCTTTGTGTCCTAATCAGGTGAAACTTAAAGGTTAGATAAAGTCATAACTCTAATTTTGACAGCCACTATGTTCCATCTACCAGTGCAAGGTTTTTAGGACAGATCTAGACCTCTAAAAGTTATGGTCCCCAGATTGCCCTTATCTCGAAAGACAAGGATCCAATTCATGAATTAATCACAAGTAGGGATAAACCCTCTCAATATGATTAGTCCATGATATTGGTAACAATCTGAGTGGTGTCTCAACCAATGTCAAGTGAGCATGAAGCCCCTCAATAACAAAGATCGAGACCCCTCCTATTCCTCGGGTTCGCATAGACTCGGGTATAGAGCCCAAAAAAATTGTGTGAGGTAAGTGGCAGTGACGTGTGTGAGGGAGCATACAAACCTGTACCAAAAATTTAAAAAGACCAAAGATTACCCCCAACCTGCAAAACATATATACAACAACCAGCCAGCAATCATCTACCCTATGGTTTAAACAATTAATCACAAACTACATACAAGTCGAAAATATACTCAGAATCATGATATTAAATATTTACAAAATAAATAAAATAAAATTTATTTACAAACAAATAAGAAAACAAAAACAAGGACAAAATGGGTAAAATAAATAAACAGAGATTATTAACAATTTGCACAACTAACAATAACAGGCTTGACTCTCCAAGTCTCCCCAGCGGAGTCGCCATCTGTCGCGATCGGAATCGCGGCGAAATAACAGCTCACGTGATTTTTTTAAAAAATAGAAAAATATGGAGTCGCCACCAATTTTATTTAAATTTAGGAAAAATTGGAAAACCTTTTTAGAAAATAGTCTTTGGAACCAAATCGGATTCGGGAGTCGGTTATGGTTAGGGAAGGGTGGAAATTTAATCCCACAAAGACACTTCTATCACACCCATCTTAAGACGGCACCTTAAGTCAATCACAGCAAACATTTGATAATCTCAATTTATTTATTTTACCCTTTTTAAAAGACTTTGCAATTATTTTATTTTTTATATTTTTTGTTTAAAGAAAAAAAAAAACCGTAATTATGAAAATTTAATTTTTGGCTTGACAGAATGAAAATTCTCGCTCCTACGTATTCTCGGTGCAATGAGAACTCAAAGTCACGTAGTTTGTAGAAAATATCAGTGTGGGTTGATTGATTTTAATTAAGGAAAATATTTTTTTGAAAAGGGATTTTACTTGAAAACGTCCTTGCATGGGGTTCAAGTTAGCACTAGGCTACTCAATAAACTCCTATGAACCAAATGACATTGAAGATAACATCTGTTATTCAATCATCATCATTAGTCATTGCATTGATTTTTTTTTAAAAAAAAATTATACATATTTTCATTTTTTATTTTATTCATTATTATAGACACTTTTTAATTACCTTTATTTTTCTATCTTACTTTCCTTCTTTTTTTTTCTCTTTATTATATTTTTTTTTAAAAGATGAGAGACAAAAAACAATCCCCTTAAATTCAAATGGGTCACACGTGAATCATCGACTTTCAATACACCTTTTTTATTTCATTTTTATCTTATAGAATTTATTTTTATCATTTCTAAATTTTTTTCAACTTTTAAAGAAGAACCAACCCACGTAACGTAAAAAGAACTGGTTTTAGTAGCCCAAATGCTCTTTTATTATTTCAAACCAAAAAACGTTTTTAGGCTTTCCCTTTAAAAAAAAAAAAGACTTAACACACTAAAATACTAACAGAGGCTTCAAGAAAAGCAAATCAATATCAAAATGTTGAGAAGTAAAATAAGGAAAAAAACTAAGACCTCTCGGCACGAAGGAAGAACGCAGGCGGTGGAGGTGTTGAACGGCGGCGCGGCGTCGTGGGGAGGAGATGGCCGAGCACGCGCAGCGGGAACCATGCGGCGGCCTGGTACGGTGGGGTGCGGCTAGACGTGCGACGACTGGTCGATGCTGTGCAGGCGGCTGGGAGCGGAGGTGGGAGATCCGAGTATGGAGCTACCGGATCTGGGTCCTTTCGGGTCTGGTTGGCTCCGACGGTGGAGGACCTGGCTCGTAGACGGTGGGTTCGAGGTGGAGCAGCGATTTTGTGGGACAGGACGACGGAGGGGCCCTGCGACTGAGCGGCTCGGCGAGGACGGCGTGTGACTGGTTTGACGGTGCGGTGGGTCTGTTCGTCGGCGAGGTGTTGGTGGAGGACGCGACGAGCTCGGCCGCGGATCGCAGAACGACTGGAACAGGTGGCGCGGTGAGCTCGCTGTGCGACTGGATCTGCAGGTGGTGGGTCACGTCGTGGGTGTTGGTGGAGGACGCGATGGATCTTCGAGGTGTGGCTATTATGGTGGCTTGATGGCTTTGATGGTTATTGATGGTTTAAGAAAATGGTGGTGGAAATGGAAGACGGTGGAGGATGGAGGATGGAGATGGTGGGTCGTTGAAAATGGTTTTCGAAGTCTCCCCAAAAAATGTTCTCTGTTCGTTTTTTTCTCTGCCAATCGTCGCCCCCCCTCTGTTGCTCTCCTCTTTTTTTCGTAAAAAATGGTTCTCCCCCTTTGATGAAAATCATCTTTCCCTTGTATTGAGATGGACCATTTGCTTTTTCTTCTGACCCAGGAGCTTCAGTGTTGCAGAGGTTAAAACAGGCTTAAGTCCTTTCTCAATTTCCATTTCCATGTCTCTTCTCTGAGATTGTCACTATCTCCTCTGCAAAATTTCTATTTTCATGCTGCCTTGAGCCTTGAAAATTGCTTTTGGTTGCAACACAATTAGTGGCTGGCAGAAGCCAAGCCAGTAACGTAAGCAGCAACATTATTATTATTATTATTATTTTACTTTTTATTTTGTTTTGTTTTCTTTTCTTTTAACAAAAATCATCATCGAAAATCAACTTTTTTTTTTAATTTTGGTAAAAATAAAATAAAATAAAATAAAACAAACAAATAAAATACATGAGATAAAGAAATTAATCAAAGGATGTACACAAATATTTATTTATTATTTTTGTTATTTTTGGTCTGAACAAAATTGGGTGTTCACAATGTGTGAAAAAGTATATAATAAATATGGTAAGTTAAAAATGTTTTTTTTCTTTACTTTTTATACTTATTTTACACATATTAGTTTATTAGTTTACTGAGTCCATTATCAATCAATAATGTTCTTCTGTTTCAATACAGAAGACACGCAGCAAAGCCTTTTTTTTTTAAATTTTATTTTTTATAAAGACACACAACAAAGTTAATTTGACACCATGGGATAACTCGACTTTGTTTCCTGCATATTTCAAGTAAACATTGCAAGTTCAGCCGAAATTGACAATTTTTATCTGGTACTGAGAAGCGCAAGTTCTTTTCAGGATTGAGAATTGCAGGTTCGAACTGAGAGGCACAGTAGGGATAGCATAATCACACTGAGATTTCAGAAGCATTTGAGACACACGTTTGTTTTTTGTTTTTTGTTTTTTGTTTTTTTCCTTTTTTTCTTAGGATTCTCACTTGAATTAATTTTTACAAATGTGTTTTCTACACAAGTAAACAATTCATAAAAAAATTATTAATTATCATAATTGTATGATACATGTCAATAATATAAGAAATGAAAGTGCGACATAGCTAAAAAATAAAGCATGTTGTGACACATAATATTGATATATGACATGATTTTAAAAAATGTATTTTACTTTTATTATTTATTATTATTATATATAATTTTATTATATAAGTATATTATGTTATATATATGATACATGATTATATGATAATTATATGATAATAAGGATTTTTTTATCAAATAATACATATATATAATTCTAAAAGTCAAATTCGATTCGCAAAAGCTAGTTGTTCGAAACAACGCTGCTAAGCTGAAGAAATGAAAACGATGCTCCATCGAATAGCATTTCCGAGCTCCTCGTCTGACAAATCCATTGCCGATGAAGCTCCTCGATTCGACAGAGGCGGAGGTAAAACAAGAACTACTCTTGGTGGTTGTTGTGGTGCGAAGCTTTTGTCGAAGGTCGTCGTTGTCACCAGAAAAAAGTGTAAAATCGTCGTCAAGCTCCCTACTCCTTGGTCAGGCCAGCATCGGCACCACCCTTGACAACACTGTCACTGCCCTCTTGGTCACACCGTCGTTGCCGTCCTCATCAGACGATCTTGCACAGTTGGAGCGCCACCATAGTATCTGTCACCATGGGTAAACAATCGGGTCCACGGGTCATTACGGATACCGAAAAGTCCAATGGGTTTTTAATAATCTAATATGACCCGATCTAAAATTAAGTGAGTATAAAAAAAGAACTAAATCTATTGGATCAATTTTGGACAGATCGGTTGGATACTCGATCCATTGCCATAGTTACTTGTAAGTAATGAAAGCTTTTTTCATAAAAAAAAAAAAAAGTATCAAACTACAAGCCAACGAAGCCATCGGCTTACTAAAATCAACAAAAATCAAAGCTTTTAAAAGTGAGTTAATGAGCAGGGAAAATGTTGGTTTTATATATTTTTTAAGAGTGTATTATTATTTACATTATTTTTAAGAAATGTAATTGAATAAAAAAAATAATAAAAAAAAAATATGTATATAAATTATATTAAATAGAGTATAAAAAATATATATATACTTATTTAATGTAAGAATATAAAAATTAAACGAGAAGTGAGAGTAATCTACTATAACTCAAAAATTTAAATTTCTACCAAAAAAAAAGAATCAATAAAAATAAATAAAGAAATCCATAAAAAAGTAGGGAAAAAGTGAAAAACCATGATAAAATCATTGAAACTCTATTTTTGCCATTTGGTAAAGAAAACCAGCTTACAATATAATAGTTAGGACTTTCAGTGTTTGTTAGATGGGTTCAATGAATTTTACGGTATTTTTTAAATTCAACTTATTCATAAAGTTAATTGATTGACCTGTATTGAGTCAAATTTATAAATTCGAAATAGTTAAAAAATCTGTTTAAATAAATATTGAAGTATTATAATGAAATTTCATTATACATAATATATTTTTACTAAAAAATATAGAGGCAGGATCAATTTACACCAGTGTAAGTCTTTTTTGACTTACACTCATTTTCAGCTGTTAGATTCACTTTCATCTAATGGTTACTTTTAACGGAATAATCTCAATCATTAGATGAAAGTAGATCTAACGATTAAAAAAATGTAAGTCAAAAAAAAAAGACTTACACCTACAGAACCGATCCCCCTCAAAAATATATATTACAAATAAATTAAAAAATCATATAACCAATCTTAAATATAATAAATCTTCAAAAAATTAAATAATGATAATAAACTCTATTAAGTTAAAAACAACAAATTATATTACCTAATAAAATATACTACCAACACATTATTTCTTAGACTCCATCTGACACACTTTCACTCAAACATTTGGACCACATCCCCTCTTTTTTAACACTATTGCCTGTGACTAATGGTGTCCTTTTCTCTCTACATTTTTATTTTGTCTTTTAACATTTTTAGAAATGAATTTCCAAAATCCAACTATCTTTAGGTTGTACTTTACGTTAAACTGTGCTTTTCATTGAAAATACAAAAAAAAAATATTATTATTATTTTTACATTCGTTAAACGCTTTTGTTTTATTTATTTTAAATTTTTTTAGTAGTTTCTGTTTTTTTCACCTAGTAATTAATGGGTCATTTTTTTAACTTCTAATTTGTCTTTTAACAAATTTTTAAAACCTTTTTTATATTTTTAATCCACTTTTATTATTTTTTTTACTTTTGGCAAAAAAAAATATTAACTGAGTGACTAATGGACCACTTTTTTTTATTAAAATTTTATTTTAAAAAAAGAAGAATATAGCATAGAAATTAAGTTCTATTTGGATCAATTTATATGATTTGGGCAAAATTATCTTGAAACATCATTTGGTTCTCAAAGTTCGTGCTTTCTCGTATTGCAATCTTGTTAAATACTGAGTTTTTGCTTGATATATAATGAAGTTTTTCTTTGAAAGTAAAACGTACTCATAATCAAAACAAAAGTACTATTAAATTTTAAAAATTATGACATGATATCTTAAGTAAAAAAAATGAAACCCAAGCTACATGAGCCATCACCAGTGTACAACTATAAAAAGTCAAAACAAAATAATAGAGCAAAAGTAATTTTAGTATATGACCCAGACATATTGTTTATATATTTAATACCAAATTTCTAAAGATTTATGTTGGCATTTACAAAAAAGCATACAATAAAATGCTTCTAGTATATCTTGAACAAAAAAAATACATCATCATGTCTTTGACTTTTCACCAGCATATGAGATTTAATGAGTCAACATCAATAACAATATGATGTTTCTTACTTTCTGCATCCATTTTTTTTAAATAATCACTATATCTTAAAATAGGGGTGATTAAATTCAACCCAATCCAATTAAAACTGAAAAAATCAAGCTAAAAACCAAATAAAATGAAAAACCGAAAAGAATAAAAAATCAATAAAATTAATTGGATTTAATTGTATTTTATTTCTAAATTTAAAAATCAATTTAATATAAATCGAACTGAAATTTTATATACATTTTTTAAAATAATATTTTATTTAAAAAATTCTTATGTAATTTATAATTATTTTGAACCTTTATATTATTTCTCAAATTAAATTTAATTATCACTTTTGAATTTGGATATTTATTATAGTATTAACAAATAATTTGGATTTATATTTATAATTTAGATTTATATTTTGAGAAATTAGTTTGAATTTATATTTGTTGTAATTTGATGAATTTTAATTTTCTTATTATAATGAATTTATGTATAAAAAATAATAATAAAAATCTAAAAATCGGATATAATTCAAACCAATTTAGATTCGATCAAATTTATATTTTAAATCAAACTGATCAATTGATAAATAAAAAAATTAATTAGATTGAATCGAATAATTTTCTCTCTCAAAATTGATTTAATTTAATCCGTCAACGCCCCCTACCTTAAAACATTTTCTTATAAAGTATAATCATGTGTCAATGTGCTATGAAAAAGAAAGTCATCTACACCTATAGTCATAAATTATAAAAATTAATAAAATTGATATATGTATTATATTAGCATATTTAATAAATTGTTAGAATACCATTTTGCAACATGTAGCTAGAATAACTCTCCTTTAGCCATCTAAATGCTTCCTATCAAATGCAATATATAGTCGAAAATATTTTGATAACAATTTTTGTTGAACAATGTTAAGAAACCAAGTGAAAATCTTAACAATTACTATTCCTTAACAATTATTTTTACCTTATGCAATTATTTAAGGAATGTAAAAAAAAAAAAAAATAAAAAAATGAAGAAAAAAAAACAAAAGAAAGTGAGAGAGTTGCTTTTAATTCAATGAAAAGCACAGTTCAATGTAAAGTTCAGCCACAAGAGCGTGGGTTTAGGAAATTCAATTCTAAAAATGTTAAAAGATTGAGAAAAAAAATGCTAAAGGGAAAAATAGAAAAGGTAAAGAAAAAAGGAGACTATTGGTTACAAGTAATAGTGTTAAAAAAGTGAGAGATGTGACCCAACGAGTGATAGGGTCAAAAAGAGTGTGAAGAAGAATGTATTAGTAACATTTTTTTAAAATAATTGAAGTCAATGTTCATTATTTATAACATATGAATTAATATAATCATTATTTTATTTTTAATATTTTAATATACTATTTATCATTTAAGTGATTCATTATTTTATGAGTTTTTCATCTCTATTATCTTAGTTATATTTTTAACGTTATCAAAATATTTACACCTAAACTTAATTAGTACAACATAAAAATCGAGAGAAAGCAACCTGAAATGTCATAATGTGTAAAAGACTTTTAATTTAAAAAAAACTTATTAAATGGGTTAAGTTTGTATGAATTGGTACTTTTCAAACTTACTATCCAACTTGTACTTTTGTGAGTTAGAGTGTTTTTTAACTTGATCTAACTCGCAGATCCAATAAAACTTGCATTTTATGAATTAAATTAGGTCACGGGTGTAACATCTTATTTTTTATAAAATATTTTGTAAAGAATAAAATTTTAATTTCTTTAATTTGAATATTTATTTAATTTTATTTTACAATAATTGTTACTAATAAAAAAGATTAGATAATATTTATAAGAATTTAATAAAAATTATTGAAATTGACTTACTAGATAAATTAGATAATATAACAAAATTTTCGTAATTATTTAGCAATAATAATTAGTATAGGTGAAACGGTTAAAAAAGATCTAGATTTGAATGACTTTTTCAAGATTTGGTTCATGAATTATAGCGTCGTCGATCCAGAAATTATTCCATTAGTGGGAAAAGGCTTAGTTGTTGTTGTATTTAGCAATAATAATGAAGATTAGAAGTATTTTAATAGATATATTTAAATATTTATAAAAATATATTTATGAATTAATTATTATTTTAATATAAAAATCTATCTTAAATATCTAAATGTAATCATTACTTAACTTTAAATAAAAAAAATGTATGACAAGGTGCAATGTGCACCCATAACAGCCACAAGAAGTTGCTATAAATAGGAGAAAGGGAAATTAAATTTAATCGAAGAGAAAATTCAAAGAACAAAATATGCTTAAAACCCTATTAAAAGGTATAAATATGATTCAATGTCTGTAATAGAAACGATGACAAGATGAATAATCTAACGAATTATGAGTGTTTCTAGAGGTGGTACTCTCTCCCTTACTCACCATAGCTGCTGGTGGCGACGCAAAGTTGTGTTTCAAGGAAAGTTTTAATATGGGCGACTTTAAGGGTGGTTTATGGATGGACCAAACACAAAAATAATTATTAATTTATTATTAAAATAAATTAATGATTGAGATTAAAATATTATATTTAATAAATAAAATTTAAATTTGTATAAAAAATTAATTAAATTTTTTTTATAAATAATTATACATATAATAAATTTATAAATTTTAATTGATAATTTTTATATACATCTAAATCTATATATAAATACTATTATATATAAAAAAATTCATTTATAAACTGAAACAGAATTAGTCAATGATATCATTCTCATCTTTCAGAGAAGAACCCTGACTACAATCGAGTTTATATATGTGTAAGGATGGGCATGGCCAGAAAAGGTCTTGCCCAATTTAAATTTTATAATTTGGAAATAGTAAACATAATTTTACTAATAACTAGTAAAATACCCGTGGGGTAGTGCGTCTAGATGTTATTTTTGTTATCTATTTAATATGCTATTGTTTGTTTGTTGAAAGATTAAATATATTTTAATATTTGTGTCTCAATTTGGTATAAACTTTTGGTGTGAATAAAAATATGTAAAAGTGAGGATGAAGAAGAAATATTATGAATGAATAGTTATAATTTTTCACTTGTTAATCATAACATATTATAAAAAGTTATATTATTGATGAGTACATGATCTTCCATTTCAAAGCTGTGTCATTGTGTGTTATTATTTTGGCGTTGATCCTGATTAGAATTTTGTGGAATACTCTGATAAGAAACATATCTCAATCATTCGGAAATAATAATACAAGGGTATGAAATAGTTAATGAACATATCGTTGTTTTATTTTGAAGTGATTTCTAGTGATGGTTTCTCTCAATTGAACTTCAGCTACCTATTGTCAACTACCTATTATATTATCTAATATATTATAATTAGGTTTAAATTTTAAAACGACATGTGTTTTCATGATTCTATTACCAAATATAATTCAATTTAAATTATTATATTAGCTAAAAATAGAAATGTTAAAAGATTGTAAAATAAAATGCTAAAAGAAAAAATAGAAAAGGTAGAGAGTAGAGGGGACTACTAGTTACAGGTAATAGTGTTAAAAAAAGAGAGATGTGACCCAATGAGTGAGAGTGTGTCAAAAAGAATGTGAAAAAGAATGTGTTAGTAGTATTTGTCTTAACTAATTAAAGTCAATGACATCAAATATTACATATGAATTAACATAATTATTACTTCATTCTTAAATTTTTCAACATATTATTTATCATCCAAGTGATCAATTGAATTTTCATCACAATAGTCTATTAGATACTTCATAAGTTTTTATCTCTATTATCTTGGTTTTATTCTTATCATGAGCACAATACTTACACTTAAACTTATTTGACACAACAAAAAAAAACGAGTAAAAACGACTTGAAATGTCACAATGAGTAAAAGATTTTTATTAAAAAAATTACTTAGGTGGGTTAAATTTGTGTAAATTGACACTTTTCAAACTCCCTATTCAACTCGTACTTTGTGAATTGAAACTTAACTCACGGACTCAATCCAGCATGCATTTTGAGTTAAATTAAGTCACGGAATCATAAGTTGACCCAACCCGCCAAACATCTGAAAAAAAGCTATAACATTTATGTAAATATATTCCAATAAAAGATTTTATGGACTTGGAGAGGTATAAAAGGATGACAAAGGATCTACACATAATTTTCAATGATTTAGAAAAGACTTATGATAAGGTGTCAAGAGAGCTTTTATGAAGAAGAAAGAAATTCGTATTACTTATATTCGATCAATCAAAGATATATACAATAGAATTAAAACTAATGTGCAAATACGTAGTTAGTTTTCCTATAACAATAAGATTACACCAAGAATCAATTTTGAGCTATTATCTTTTTACCTTGATTTTGGATATGATTATTGAGCATATCCAAAAGTTAATGTCAAAATGCATGCATTTTACAAATAATATAATCTTAATGAGGGAAACAAGAGTGAAAATAAATAGTAAACTAAAATTGTGGAAATATGCTTTGGAAACAGAGTTTCAATTAAGTAAAGGTAAATTGGAATATATGAAATGCAATTAAGCAAAAAGCACACTAACACTAGGTTTTAAAAATAAAAATTGAAGATCATATTATGTCACAAGTTACATAATTTAAGTGTCTTAGATCTAAATTATACAAAAACAACAACAATAACAACAAAGTTTTTTTTCATTAAATAAAATTAACTACATAGCTCAAACGATACCATTATGCCCTATCATAAATTACTTAAATTATACAAAAAATAAAATAAAAAGAGAAGTAAACCATAAGAATGAAATGAGATACATGACATAGAAAAGTGCTTTGTATGCTATTTGTTATCAGAAAGTGTTTCTTAAACTTAAACAATTTCAACGCATAGCTATAAAACTTGTATTAAAAGTTGGCCATTAAAAGAACCAACTAGAGCATAAGTTCAATGTTAAAGAAATAAGGATGTTATGTTAGACAAGTGAACATTCAAGATAAGATAGAATTGTAAATGAATGCATTAAAAAAAAATAAAAAAAAACTTTTGAGGAAAAGTTTGTAAAATATCGATTTAAGTGATTTAAGTATGGGAGAAGACTTTAGAAGCCTCATTAAAAATAGTAGATCAGATGGAAAATTAAGGCAAGGTAACTATGCCAATTCGATTCTATAGAAGTCCCCGAGAGTCTGCTGCCACAAGCAATCTTATTCGTATTCAGGAATGGGGCTGTGGACAGCAGATTCTAACGAAATACTCTGGCTCATGTGAATAACAAATGTTTCTGTGGTGACAATTCAGCAAGCCCTCATAAGATAAAAAAAACCTAGGTTTTGATTAAAATAGATTAACATAAAACAAAAACACAAAAAAGCAAACCTAAAGCAACAAAAATATAAGAAACGTCTAGGACATCCTCTGAGCAGCTTCCTTGGCAAGAAGCCTTTCCTTTGCCTTAGTTTTGGCTTGGGATTTGGAACCCATGACACCACCACCCCACTTCTTTCTGTATTCGTCATACTTGTCATTGAAGTTAGCCTGAAAGGAAAGTAGGAAACCAAAACACAAAATACATTCAGCTTTAGAAGAGAGCATTAGCAGCAAAAAACAAAAAAGAATAAATTTAATTCAACACCACCTTGATAGCCTCTAGGACTCTGCTGAACTCCAATTTGTCTTCGTTCTTAACAGTTGTCAAGCACAAAACAGAAGCAGTTTTCTTATGGACAATCTGTCAAAACGCATATGGATTAAATCAGCCATAAACTTAGGGTTGTTAATTAAATTTAATTCAGTCATAAACAATGTTGAAATCACAATATGCAAACAAAAATTACCGATCCCAAGCGTGCCTTGCCCTTAACGATGCAGTATGGAATTTCCATCTTCCTGCACAATGCTGGAAGCCAGACAACCAATTCAATTGGGTCCACATCATGAGCAATCACAACCAGCTGTGCTTTATTCTGCTAGGAAAACATAGCTTAACAAGTCATTAATCAATATCAATAGAAATTAGGAACAATAAAACTGCAATCATACAGTAATAAAATAGAAAACAACCTGCTCAATAAGGTAGGTAACATGATTGAGACCATACTTCACAACAATAGGCTTCTTAGCTTCAACCGGTTTGCCATCAGCCTCTGCCTGAGCCCTTTTCAAAAGCCGCTCCTTCTTCTCTGCTTTATCCTCAGGCCTGTACTTTAGCAGTATCTTGAACAGGCTTGTTGCTACAGGTGAGATTAATAAAGGTAATCAAAATTGTGATACAACTAACATAAACTAAAGCAGCAGAACTTGTCATAAAATTTCAGTACAGAACATATTTGTCAAACCACGATTCAAATCGTGAATCGCCTGGCTAATTTTTGAATCGTAAATCATATTGAACCGTAAGATTCAGAGACACAATGAAACAAAGCTTGAAATATATCACATAAATTATGTATAGTTGTAATCCAAAAACAAAATCACAAATAACAAAACAAAATCATAACACATAATTGAGTCTCGCTATCGACTCATTTATAAGCTAAGAATTAAAATAACACATAACTAATAAGAAACCAAGTCCAAAGCTAAATAATTATCCTCCTATTCATCAATCACCAAGACTATTGTTGTCATCACTAAATAATTATCCTCCTATTCTCTACTCCACAGCTTCAGTTCGCAGATACACACAAGGATGAATAAAATAGGTTTTTTTATTACTTTAAAAGGCTTCCCACTCAACGGAACGCACTGTTTAACATTTCTGTCTCTATGGTTTATTATTTTTCATTTTTTAAAAAAAGCTGTCTTTCACTTTTTAAAGAAACGGTTCCGCCGGGTCACACACAACCCACATTCACACCTGTGCGACCCAGCCGCAGGCGGCTGGTTCTGAATTGCCTATAAGCTGCAATTCACGATTCCAGCACTGACTCAAACAAGCAGCAGTTATAACATATAAGTAATGCACATAAAAACCTACAGTAAAACAAGATGCAGTTATAACATATAAGTAATGCACATAAAAACCTACAGTAAAACAAGCAGCAGTTATAACATATAAGTAATGCACATTAAAGCCTACTGTAAAACAAGCAACAGTTATAACATGAGTAATGCACATCAAAACCTGCAGAAAAATGAAAATGCAGCTAATAAGCAATTAGCAGAGTCCAAGGCAAATTCAGTAACAAGAACGAAATAACTAATGCATGTCATGAACCTACAATCATCACAGATCAATAATGCATCAATAGTACGCAAGCTACATTGAAAAGTTAGGCCTGCCATTAAACTGATATCTTGAACGAGTAGCAAACATGAAATGGGGATAAGCAAAGTAAGAAGTAAAACAATCGAAGGTTTTGCATACAGAAATTGTTAGAGCTACATATGATGGTGTGAAGCTCCAATATCTGAAATTTGTGGAAAAAAACAGAACATTGCAATAATAATTTATGTAGTGTATGCAACTTTTTTTAATCTTGACATTTTTTTCAATACCATTGATAAAAATTTAAAATAGATTGAGCTTATTTTCGCAACATATAACCATACTAGAACATTGGCATTAACACATCAAAATGTGCGTAAATAACATTTATAAAATGAGATCCAAACATTATGTTAGTTTTGTGACTGACCGAGGTTCTTGTCAAGGGTCTTAGTGAACTGGTTCAAAGCAGGGGGGACCTTCAACCTCTGCTTGAGGATCCTCTTCTTTCTCTGAATTTGGACGGTTTTGGGCCACTTCACGAATCGGGTCAGGTCCCTCTTCGGTGGCAATGCCCCTCCAATCCCGAACTGCTTCGGACGCTTCTCGAACAGCGGGTTAGAGACCTTCTCCTGAAATTTACTTTATTTTAGAAAAAAAAATTCTAAATAAAATAGATAATACGCAAAAAATAAAAAATTGAATCGTGAATTTGATTCAATTTGAAGCAGTTACATACAGGCTTCTTCTTAGCAGCTAGAACCGGAGCTTTTCCACCTCTTTTGGGAGCCTATTAAATCAAGAAAGGGAAATGAAGTTTAATCGAAGAGAAAATTCAAACAACAAAATATGCTTAAAACCCTAGTAAAAGGTATAAATATGATTCGGTGTCTGTAAGAGAAACGATGACATTATGAATAATCTAACGAAGTATTAGTGTTTCCGAGAGGTAGCAATCTCCCTTACTCACCATAGCTGCTGGTGGCGACGCAAAACTTTGTTTCAGAGAAGAACCCTAACTACAATCGAATTTATAGTAACTGTAAGGATGGGCACGGCCAGAACCGGTCCGGCCCAATTTGTATTTTTGTAATTTGGAAATAGTGAAAAAACATTGTTTTACTAATAATTTTTTTTTATACCAAATAACACATATGTAAACTATAAAACTACGGAAAATAAAACTTATATATAGTTAAATGTTAGTAATATATTTTTTTAAATATTTTTTTTATTAATTTAAAATAAAATGTTGTTAATATTGTTTTAATAATTTGTTTAAATATATGAAACAAATCAATAATAAAAAATATTTAAAAAATGTGTTAGTAATACTTTTTATATTCTATTAAGATTGATAACCGGTGTAAGCAATGAATGCCGGAAAAAAAAATGTATCAAACTACAAGGCAGCGAAGCCATCGACTTACTAAAATCAACAAAAATCACAGTTTTTAAAAGTGAGTTAATGAGAAATTTTAAGTCATAGATTTATTAACAAATGTAAATAAAGAAATCCATAAAAAAGTAAGGAAAAAAAACAGTTAAAAACCAAATCATGGAAACTCTATTCTGTGCCTTTTTTAGATAAATCAAGCCTACATTTTAAACTTAATCCAACTTGTTTCAAATTAGTGGATTAAATTGAGTTAAGTCAAATTTTAAATCAAACATGTCTCTCAAAAATATGTTAAAATATAAAAATAAAAATTTGTTACATATAATATATTTTAATTAAATATAATATATATCTCAAATAAATTAAAAAATTATATAATAATATAATAAATCTCAAATAAACATAATAAATTTTATTAAATTAATATAAATATCAAATAAATTAAAATAAACTAATAAATTTTAAACAAACCATTAGCTAAAGATAAATACTATCAACAAATTTTTTCTTACCCTCGTTTTGACACATTCTCAATCATTGGTCCACATATCCTCTTTTTTAACAATACCTAACCAAAGTCTCCTTTTCGCTCTACCTTTTTATTTTGTCTTATAACATTTTTAGAAATTAATTTCCAAAATCTACCCGTATGAAGGCTGTACTTTACGTTAAACCGTGCTTTTCATTGAATTAAAAGCAATTCTAGCACTCTATTTCGTTTTTTTTTTTCACAGGCAAAAAACAAAATTCTTTTTTATTATTATTTTTTTCATTCATTAAACAATTGCATAATGTAAAATATCCACTTTCTAAAACTTTGTGAAGAAAATAGTGAATATAGTTTGTTTTTCGTTTTTACTATTTCATTTACAAAACTATAAAAATAATAATCAAAGTGAAAATAATATGACATTTTTTGTAAATATTAATAAAAACATATAAATTACAAAAAAAAAATAAAAAACAAACCAAACTTCTCCTTAAGCATTCTTGAGTTATTCATGATTTTATTCTATGCTCATTGGCCTAGTATGGGTTTCTCTACCTTCATCTTTATTCTCTTCATATCCATTACCTTAAAATTTTATTCTTTTCGAGTGAACCATCATTTTAGTTTCTGAAGTTGTTAACATTAGTCATATCAATCATTAACTTGAAAAAAAAAACATATTAGTCTGTTGGAAGCCAAAATTATTAGTATGGGCTTCCAGAATGAAAGTTTTGCAAATGGGCTAGAAGCTTTTGCGACCTAATTCAAAATGCTTCCCATTAGGTTAAAACCTGTTAAATAATGGGCTAGGTTGTGTGAAACAAAGCTAAATAATGTTTGACTAGGTCCAAATTAAAGATAGGAGGAGATGGAGAAATGAGTGCCTAAAATCTTGGAGGTGAGATTAGATGGTTGCTGCTAATGTTTGAACCCACAAATGGGATCATTTTGACAATTTTTATCATTGAAGTTGGGTGAAAACGTGATGAATAGTTGCCCCACAACTTGGAAGCATTAAGGGAGATTGAATAACTGAAGAACATGCTCCTAACTTTTAGGAAATTGAGCTTCGAGACTTGAAGGCGTGTAGAAGTTGTGATTTTCCCAACACCAATTCTATAAATAGACCTCCAAAGCATTGAACAAAGGACCCCCAATCAATCAACCAAAAATCAACTATTTTCATTGCAATTTATCTTTATTATCTTTTTTTTTTTATAGTTTTTCCTTCACAATTTTAGCAATTTACTGTTTTCCTTTATATTTTCAGCCTTTCTTTACAACTTTTGTACTTACTTTATGCAGTTTTTTTTTTGCTTTGTATTTCAGAGCATAATTTACTACATTGTATCTCAGCTTTCTCACTTATAACCAATTAGATTCTAAGTTATTTCATGTAATTCAGTATTTCTTAATATTAAGTTAGTCATTATATTGAATCCATTGTTGATGACTTATTTTAGTACCTCAAGAACTCACACCGAAAGGCAAGTTCCTCCTTTTGAAAACTTTATAAGGAGAATCTTATACTATATTGGGACAACGGTGAAAGTGTGGAGTTTGACTTTACTTCATCGACAAAGCTAACTTTTACTTTTTCCACACCAACGTCTTTTTGGCACACCTGGTGGGACTCCCTAGATTCCAGATCCCCACGATCTCCAGGTGTTTTTGAACATGTTTAGTGTTTCGAGCTTATACAATTGAGATCAGGCCATTATATTTCTACTGCAGCTATGACTTCCCAAGCTGAAATGCATAACGTTCTTCCTACTGGTCACTCGGGGTAACTGTTGAGACACATGCACATACCATTATCGCACAGGCCACAAGTAATACTATAGTCTTGGATCATACAACGGTGCAAGGTGATAACATCGCCTTGATGCGGTATCAAATTGAGCAAAGCGAGGGCGAGATTGTTCCTCTAATAACGGTTTAGATAGCCGAAGTAGTGAGGCTTCTCATTGTGAATGAAGTCTAGAGAAGCAAAGAAAGAGAGGCCAAGGGCGTCACTCAAGGAACTTTTCACTCAATATGCTCAACCACGGGTAGGGAATCCTTATTTTGTACCACCACCATTAGCTTTTTCACCAATGACAGGATAACAAATGACTTTTGTGTCGGAACTCCTGTATACACAGCCCTAATGGCTCCTGGACAGCCGATGGGAACACAACAGACTCAAGTGCCGATAGGTCAGTGCAATTATGCTACTCAAACAGTGCAAAGGCCAGTTACACAGCCATTGCAATATGGTTAGGTTCAGATATCCTTGCGATCGTTAGCAAATCTTGGTAACTTCAATAATGTAACAGTTATTCAGTCGACTGCTATGCCAAATCTGCCTGGCTCAACATCTGTATGGCAGTTGGCAACCAATGCTGCGACTTTTTAGTTGATGCAAAATATGTCTGGCTCTACCTCTGTGTGGAAGCCAACAACTGAGACATATGTGCCTCTCGATGCCACAGCCCAGCCATGGGACACACCCTCGGCTGGATCGTATGGCTCCATACCCATGCAGGGTTATGGATCAGGGCAGATACCTTATTATACTCTGGCCAAGGAAGCTAAGCTAGGGCAGACACCATATTGTACTCCGACCGCAGAAGCAAGGCCAAGGTAGACACCTTATTACAACTAGGCTTCGGAAGCTAGGTTGTATTTTAATATTGATCCTAATCAAATAGCTGATGTCTTGAAATGGCATTTTGGGGTCAGTTTAAAACTAAATGAAAGGCCTATGTATAAAAGCTATATCATGAGTGGATTAACCACGTGACACCTCTGACGAAGGGTTATAAGTACCCTAAATTTTTTATATTTTCTGGGGAAGACGGTCAGACCATTTTGGAACATATAAATCGATTCACTACCTAGTGTGGGGAGCTTGACCAAAATGACTTTTATCGGGTGCAATTATTTCCATTGTCAATAACCAAATCGGCTCATAGGTGGTATACTAATTTGCCACCTGACTCCGTTCAAAGCTGGAATGAGATGGAATGACTATTCCATGACTATTTTTACAAAACACAATTAGAGTTTTTCATAGTCGATCTAACTATGATTAAGCAAAAGTTGAATAAGCCGGTAGCCAAGTACTTAGAAAGGTTTAGGGAAGCTAAAACTTTTTGTCATCCTCCCTTACCAGAGAGTGAATATGCTAAGTTAGCTATAGAAGGCATATTAGATTTTTTAAAGAAAAGATTAATCTTAATTAATTTTGCAAATTTGCCTCAGCTAGCTTCTAGGGCTATTCACTATGAGACATGGATCAAGGACAAAGAAAGAAAAAGATCTTCTAAAGCTGATAGAGACCCTCATGCTATTTCACTTGTAGGTTATTCTACCTATCCAGTTGATGAAGAATACATACAGGATGCATAGGGTGAGATTAGCGCAGCAGAAATTGTGAAAGGGTCAGCTTATACTTGCCCAACTTTGAAGATATGAAAAGCTAAGCAAAAGGAGTTGGCAAAATCTAAGGAAAAATATTTGTTTGATATCTCCAAAGCTGATCAGATTTTTGACTTTTTGCTAAAAGATAAACAAACCAGGCTCCATAATTACCATCGTATTCCAAAAGCAAAAAATATTAATGGCAAGAAATATTGTAAGTGGCACAACTCATACAACTATTTTACTGACAATTGTGTGGTTTTTCCATACTACAACATAGAAAGCTATCAAGGATGGGAGGTTTAATGTAACACCCGCCGTAGGGTGCCACATTTATGTTATTTAATTACCCAAATACCCTCAAGATCATGAAAAGTGATGTTATAATAAAAATACGAATTGTAAAAAAAAAATTTCTTTGATGACAATAAAATAAACTTAGCGGAAAATAAAAATATAATACATCATCACACATAATTTACATCATTATACATTACACATATACTGTCAGGATTATTTATATTACAGACCATGTTCTCAAAGTAATTAAACATAATTTAAGACTCAACATATTGCCCAAGTCGACTAAACAATAGAACCCTGATGGGTCCTCCTGATTCTTGACAGATAGGAATTCGTTATTACGTGAAGCTCTCAGACGCAGTGTCGCGTAGACGACACGATACTTATCGCACTAGGAGTACGGTAGTAAGCTCCCCAGTACTGCCTAATGGATAGTGGAAACTCTAACTGTATATAAATATTGACACTAAAATAGGGGTTCCCTTGTTCAAGCCTACTGTAGGTAATGTTCAGATCCCCTATATAAAATATACACTGTCGATCCAAATGAACATGCCACGCCTCCGGGCCTCCGCGAAACTGTAACGTCACGTATCCTAGGAAGCTAGGCATCTCCATCTTCTCAAAATTCTACGTTCCCAAACGTGAGAAGTAGTTCTTCTTCTCCTTCTTGTACTATTTCTTTCTCAACGTCTTCAGCCAATTATAAATACAATATACAAATATACATACAAAGAGGTGAGATCACCTACGCCAATACCAACATGGTAGCATAGAGATAACATAACAGCAAGCTACATAAACACATCATATTACAAGTATGGCACTAACATATTATCAATCAAAAATTAACATTTAATAATTACAGGAAATGCCAACTACACTAAGTAGATATTTTAAAAATATAAATGTCATAATCTATATTTTCCAGATGTAAGCACTTATGTTAATGCATGAACATAGAGACTCGATTTCCTACTCCATGGAGCTAAACTCAGGTCGGAGAAATTGATCGCAAAGATCTGCCGGTACCACGTGCCTCAGACTAAGTGCTATAATTATATCTTGCACATCTAAGCACATACACGACAGTCTTTGTCAGATCTCGATTAAGAATAGTGTCTCGGTCGGATCATCGGTGTGTTGCATCGGTCTAACTCACGGTACTGAAGAGCTACAACCGCCCATGTGAGCAACCCGCACCCCGATGCCCCAAAGTCAACGAGTGACCTACACTACGCGTATCGCACCCACTCAAGAAGTGTACGTTTCTCCTAGGCAATTAGCCTTAAGTCCATCGGACCAATTTCAATGCATATGTAATGCACCAATTACCAACCAAAGGTAAATCACATAATTTCTCATACCAGGTTCAAATACTGTTTTACGTTCGTATATTAACGCCAATTACAGGCAAACTTCTCAATTTCTTGTACAGTATTCATATATTGATTTTCAACTGTAAAGTTTACTGTATAATTAACAGCAAAATCACATTATCATGTTTTTCTCATTCGTAAAATATTTTTGTCACGTTTTCACAGTCACGTAATATTTTATTATGTAAGTAATGATTTGTAATATTTCTGTTACGTTTTAAAAAATCGCGTAACAATTTTCTACTATATTAGAACGCGTAAAAATATTCTTTCGTTTTTAAATCACACAGCGATATTTTCTACAACATTTTCGATCGTGTAAAATATTTAAACGTTTTAAAAATCGCGTAGAAGTATTTTAACATTTTTTTTCAAATCGCGTAACTTAAAAATTACGTTTTTGAGTTACGTAAATCGTTTTTCACCATTTTTACCCTTCGTAAAATATTTCTTGACTTTAAAAATATTATTTTGGGACTTCTCTTACAATAATATAATTTCTTACTTTATTCTCTTCCTATTCTTAGTCAAAAATTCTTTTCCGTAATATATTTTCTCAAAATCACTTTTTATTGATTTAATCTTACAAAATCACATTTAGTTGATTTAATTACTGTTTCTAACTTTAAATTTCTTAACGTTTTCCAAAATCCAATAAATAAATTCTACATTAGTAAATTTAAGTTACAAACGTTTTCTTTTATATTTCTAAATCACTTCTAAAAATTAATTCTCTTTAAAATAATTTGAAGTTCAACACTTTCAATCTCCTTTTTCTTTTATTTATGAAAATTTCCCTTGATAACACTTTAATTCCCTTTCCAAAATCCTTATTTGAAAATTCTTATATTTTATAACATCAAAACATTTTTTCTAAATTGTCAAAACCTTATAGATGGCCATTGGAACCATGAAATATTTTTTTCTAACTTAAATAAATTCCATTCTTGTTTCTACACAAAATAAATTCATGAAAACTCCACTCCAAAAACCGTGTGCATTCTTTTTACAAAACAAACCCTTTTTGTTTCTTTTCTTTACTTCTCAAATCATTCAATTTTATCATTTATAAAAATATAATTTTTGTGAATACCAATTTGGTTGATGTCTTAACCGAAATTTGCTTTAGTTCAAGGATTAAAATTACCTCCATAGTTCTTGAAAAATTTCAATGAAAACCTTAGTCTTGGAAGTTCAAAACCGTGACCTCCTCCATGGCCTTTGGAGCCAAAATTTTGCTTATTTCAACATACATCCATCATAATATATTCAACATATATCATCATGCATATTATAAGCATACCATATAAACAAATAAAAATCATACTAAGCATGCATACACAAGTAAATCATGCAAAACATATCAAGCATAGGCAAAAAAAATCAAAGCACATAAATTATTACATGACCATGGATAGGAATCCTCACATGGATTCACCATCCATCAAATATAAAACCATCTCTCACTACCATGTTTAGTTGGTGAGATGAATCTCCCTCTTACCTCTTGAAGAACCACCAAAAAGCTTGTTGCTTTGTGTTTTGAACAAGATCTCCACCAACACAAGTTCTTAAACTTGAAACAAATACAAAAAAATTAATATATTAAGCTTGAATAAGAAGAACCATGGATCAAACATGGTTTAGAACATGAAAAAGAAAAGAATAAATGAAGTTTCCTTACACTTCACCAACAAAAACTCTAGAACTTGATCTTAGTAAAAGTCCTTCAAGATGGAAGATTTTGAGAAAGTCTTCAACATAAAAGTTGTTTAGAATAAGGTAAGGATTTAAGAAACTAGGGTGTATGAAATTAAAGAGTGATGGAGGAGAGAATTGGAGTGCTTGGCCGAATGGTCTTCATTTGGGAGAGAGAATAGAGTTTGCTTGGGTTTGTTTCTTGAAACTTAAGTGAAAAAGTGAAGAATTGATAATATGAAATGTAGAAATGAATTTTGTTGGTCTTCAAAGGGATGCATTGTCGTAGCATGCATTGGAGAGAATGGAAAGTGAAGTTTGACAAACATGATCATTAATGATCAATAGGAAATGGTCTTGACACTTGACTTGTCTTCATTCTTTTTTCTTTGGCCTAAAAAAGCCTACACTAAGTTGTCTCCCTTCATCCTTGCTTCTTTAAACCGTCCCCCCCTCTTCATGACTCCAAATGTGACAAATTTCATAACTATCACTTTAAGTCATCCTAATCATTGATTAAAAGAATGGTTTGGATTAAAAATAGCTACTAGGTTTAGGTTATAGATAGAAGACTTCATTTGAGCCATTGGATAATTTTTGGCTTGCAATCCTAACCATTGAATGTGTCTCCAAAATGAAGGGTCAAGATTACACCTTCAAACTTTACATCCAAGGATCCAAAATGGTTGTAGTCATTTTTTGATGACCAATTCTCCACCATTGATCTAAATCCAAATCCAATGGTCATTAATGATCCATCTCCACCATTGATTAATTTTTCATCCAAGGGTTGATAATGGTCATAGTCATTTATAAGACTAAATCTATACCCTTGATTTAATTTCCATCCAACGGTTATAATTGATCCTATTCACTTTTAAGATCAAATCTTCACCGTTAATTAAATCAAGATTAAATTTCTAACGGTGATTAAATCGATAGCGGATATCCAAACCACTAATGTTGACTTAACAGTATAAAATTTTATTTTTATCTATTATAACCCCACGAAAGAATATATTTACTGTATTTTTATCGTCCGATAATTAAATACAATACAAAACACAAGACAATAAAATTTTAAAAGCGTTTGATTCAAAGGTTTAGTAAGTGATCGTCTCCGTCTAAATAATACAAATTTTTCTATGCGTAGAAAAAAATTTTTTGCTTTGCGGGACCCACCTAGGCCCACGTATGGCCACCTGGGCCCACAAACAGTAAAAATTTTAAAATCACCCATAAAATCACAAAAATTAAAAAACTCACAAATATCACATCAGATTACGTAAAATAATTAAGACTTTTCAGTAACAATTAAATTACGTAAAATTTTTTCGGTCCGAAAATTATTATTTTCCTGACACGGAGCAAATTACTCAAAACGATCAAATATACAGACAGAATATTTAAAATAATTTTACAGTACACAGAAATCACTAAACAGTAGAATTCTGTTAACTGTCAAAATTACTGTTTAATAAATAGAAAGTTTGGGGTGTTACATTTAAGCTCTTAGACAAATGAGTTTTAGATATGACAATCGACATGGATCTTTTCTTGAACCAGCGTGCCATCAACATGCTAACAATTCCAAACACGGGAGCTGATATGCCAGCAGTCTGAGTTAGTGCAAAAGTAAGGCTCACCTAGGTACCCAAAAGCTCAGGGGCAACCGAGAAACTTGCTGCTGTTGTTTTTCCCAAAAAAATGATGAACCTTCAAGAAGCAAGAACAGAATGATAAGTTTTCAACCAGGTGTTATTACTAATGGTGAGTCTTTTGTTGAAAGGCAGGTACAAGAATATCCCTTTGCCGATGGAAAAGCAAGTTTACACATTTCTTTGATAACAAGGAGGCCGCCCAAGATGGTGAAGCTGAAAGCTAATACCAAAATTGATGAATAGGGCTTCAACCAACACCCAAAAGCTGCTTGAAAAGTTGGCCTTAATAAGCCGCAACAAGGGTATGCCAAGTCTTAGAGAATAATGTGGCAACCGAAGTAAGCAGCGGACAAAAGAAAGAAGTTGTTCCAGATGCTGGAAAAAGCTAAACATCAGTCGAGGTGGACTAACAAGGAGGTTATTGTTAGTAAGGCAGAATAGTAATCGTAGGCAAGCATTGGAGCAGACGTTGAGGTAGTTTATTGTGAAGAAGCAAATTCAGCAGCACCCGCCAATCCAGTAGAACTGGCAGGATCAAAATGAAGTTGTTGTGGCAAATAATGAACCTGAGAAAGCCGGAGGAGGATCATAACTTCAACTAATTCCTTAGATAGCAAAGTCATTGACTAAAGAGGAGCTACTGGATTTGGAGCTATAAGAATTGATGGAGAACAAAGTAGAACGCCTTAGATATTTCAGATGATTCAGACTTACATGCAATATTGGAGGAGCTGATGGCTAGCATGATTGGTTTGCTCTATACCAATTTCTCACCTAGAGGCAATCTAGCTAGCCACTTGGAAGGAGACATTTTAGCTTCCAAAGCTGAATGAGTCACTTTGTCCACTGATGAATACCCAAAGCAAGTAGCCAAAGTTGTGTCTGAAAAGAAGGAAAGTTATGGCTAGACATTTGAAGCCACTTTATATCAAGGTTTATGTGAATAACATACCTATTACAAGAGTCTTTATTGACAATGGAGCCATCGTGAACATAATATCGATGACAATCGTAAGGAAGTTAAGGAGAACTGAAGCCAAATTGGTCTCTATCACCATGCAAATGACAAATTTTACTGGTGGAACCATAACGGCTAAAGGTGTAATCCCGGTGGAGTTTACAATGGGAAGCAGAACAACTACCACTATTTTCTTTGTGGTGGATGCTAAAACATTTATACACTACTTCTGGGGCGCAATTGGATCCATGTCAACTAGTGTATTCCTTCATCCGTACATCAAATTCTTATATTTTGGAATGATGATGATACAAGGATCGTAAAAGCTTATGACAAGCCCTTGGCAGCCAAGGTAGGTATAGCTGAAGCTCAGTTTTATTCCCTTTATGTCACAACTTTTTCTGACTTAATGCAGGAGCCCCTTGGGGTCAATAGCTCCATTGAGTAGACTAATGAAGAATTCCAAGTGAAACATGAGGCCGATAACTCGACCACCAAGGTTGTTTAAATAGAAGCTATCAAAGATTTGTAAAATAAACTAGTCGATTATAGTGCAGAAAGCAAGGTAACATCGATTGCACCTAAAGGAGCTAAATTCAGTGAAGCAATATTCAATAAATCTCCTTTGCGAGAGGATGTAAAGACTGTAAAAGACTCAAGATCCATTGGTTGAAATCAACTTAGATGCAACCGATATACCCAAAATAACTTTTGTTAACAGCTTGTTAGAATATAGCTTCGGAGAAAAACTGGTTCAGTTACTTCACTAGTATAAAGATTGCTTTACGTGGGATTACCACGAGATATTGTATGAATATTGTGCCTGTGGTAAAAAAGAATGGAAAGTTGTGGATATGTGTGGATTTTAGAGATCTAAATATGGTAACTTCTAAAGACGAATACATAATGCCCGTAGCTGACATGCTTGTAGATACTGCTTCTTCCCATGAAGTTCCATCCTTAATGGACGACTACTCATACTATAATCAAATTTATATAGCCGAAACTAATGTTTCAAAAACGACTTTTAGATGCCCAGGAGCAATCATCAGATTCGAGTGGGCAATGATGTTGTTTAGGTTGCAGAACGTTGGGACAACCTATCAGAGAGCTATGAATGCAATCTTCCATGACTTGATTGGCAATATCATTGGAGGTTTATATTGATTATGTGGTTGTCAAATCCAGAAGCAAGGATCAACATTTGGCTGACCTCGAAAAAGAGTTCCAGTGCGTGAGGAAGTTTAACCTAAAAATGAATCATACGAAGTGTGCTTTCAGCATCTCAGTTGGAAACTTCATGGGGGGTTTTTGGTTCATAAGAAAGGCATAAAGGAAGACAAAAAACAAGGCAAAGGCTATCCTTGAAGCTCAAGTGCCTAGTAGCAAGAACAACTTCAGAGCTTGATTGGAAAAATCAATTTCCTAAGGCGATTCATAACTAATTCAACAGGTAAGCTACAAGTCTTTTCAAAATTGTTAAAACTTAAAAATGATGAGCAATTCATATAGGGTGATAAGCAAAAGCTGGCTTTTGAAGACATCAAAGAATATCTAGCTTGGCCACATGTTTTGGTGTCGTTGTCTAATGAAATGCTGCTAAAGCTGTACATTTCGACTGCAGAAAGATCAATCAAGGCATTCTTGGCCCAAAATGTGTAAGATGATATTGAGAGAGCTCTTTATAATCTTAGTCAAATGTTGACTGGTACGCAAACTAGATACTCTCTACTTGAAAAGCTATTTTTATCTTTGTATTATGCTTGTACAAAGTTAAAATATTATTTATTGTCGAGAACTGTTTTAGTGCTTTCAAAAATAAATATTGTTAAGTATCTTTTGTCTCAACCAGTTTTTCAAAGCAAATTAACTAAGTAGGCTATGAAACCGAATTCTTTTGATTTGGAATACACCCCACTTAGAGTAATAAATGGTCAAGCTCTAGTTGATTTCTTAGCCAAGCACCCTTGCCTAGAAGTGCATGATCCCTAAGTCGATCCCCACGACTTTGTAGGCTTGCCTTATTGGCTTTTATACTTTGACGAATCTTGTGCTGCCACTGCAGTTGACATTGGAGTGGCAATCACTAGCCCCATATGTAAAAGAGGCACATTCAGGCTTGAGTTAGAAAATCATTGTTCCAATAACCAAGCCGAATATGAAGCTCTTATCCTTGGCCTTTGGATTTTACTTGCCTAAGGGGCCAACAATGTAAAGATCATGGGTGATTCCCAACTGGTCATTAAGCAACTAATTGGCAAATATCAATGCCTCAGTCCAACATTGGCACATTGTTACAAAACTACTCTAGACTTGCTAAGGCAGTTAGACGATGTAGTCTTTGTACATGTGCCAAGGAGCTACAACATAGAAGTTAATAATCTGGCACAATATGCTTCAGGATACAAGCGCTTTGCTTCGGCTTCCCAAAAGTTAAAGTTTGAAGTTGTGTGTCAAGTTGGAAATGATGTTGATTGGCGTAATGAGCTAATAGCTTACTTGAATAAACCAACCTCCAAGGCAAATCTGTCCTTGAAAAACAGAGCATTAGGGTACTACCTTGTAAATGGAAAGCTACATAAAAAGAATTCAAAGGATTGCTCCATAAGTCTTTAGGTCTAGCCGATGTCATAACGACTATGGGAGAAGTCCACGGAGGACTTTGTGTAACACATCAGACCGAACCTAAGATGTGTTGGCTACTGCATCAACAAGGGTTTTTCTTGCCTATCATTGCAAAGGATTGTGTGCAATATGCAAAAAATTGTCAAGCTTTCTAGAAGCACAAATGGCTACAACATGTTCTTGCTATTGAACTCAACTTCATTATTAAACCTTGGCCATTTCTCAACTGGACAATGGATATCATCGAAAAAATTTATCCTCCTTCTAAAAAGCATTGCTTCATCTTGGTAACTACTCACTAAATGGGTTATAAATGTGACATTGAAAAATATTACCAAAAAAGAGGTAATCAAATTCATCAAGGAACATATTTTATTCAACCGACCATCAATGTATCTATGCCAATTTGATTCTATAAAAAGAAAGATAACTTAGGCATGATCTAACACGATATCTCTTAAGCATTAATAAGCATTCAAATAATTATTTAATGTGCAAAAATATTTTTAATGATAGGTAACTTTTCATTATAAACCCCACAACTTTAAACATATAAACGATTTAAGTGTCTATAATTAACCGTACCTAACTAAAAATTACCACCCAAATGTCAACTGCCAATGGCAATCTTGTTTGTATTCGGGAATGGGGCAGTGGACAGGAGATTTTAACGAAAAACACTGGCTCATGTAAATGAATAACACATGTTTTTGTGGTGACAATTCAGCAAGCCCTCTTACCAAAAAAACCAAAAAACACCTTTGTTTTGATTAAAATAGGTTAACATAAAACAAAAACACAAAAAAGTAAACCTAAAGCAACAAAAATATAAGAAACTTCTAGGACATCCTCTGAGCAGCTTCCTTGGCAAGAAGCCTTTCCTTTGCCTTAGTTTTGGCTTGGGATTTGGAACCCATAACACCACCACCCCACTTCTTTCTGTACTCGTCATACTTGTCATTGAAGTTAGCCTGAAAGGAAAGTAGGAAACCAAAACACATAATACATTCAGCTTTTGAAGAAAGCATTAGCAGCAAAAAACAAAAACAGAATAAATTTAATTCAACACCACCTTGATAGCCTCTAGGACTCTGCTGAACTCCAATTTGTCTTCGTTCTTAACAGTTGTCAAGCATAAAACAGAAGCAGTTTTCTTATGGACAATCTGTTGAAACGCATATGGATTAAATCAGCCGTAAACTTAGGGTTGTTAATTAAATTTAATTCAGTCAAAAACAATGTCTAATCACAATATGCAAACAAAAATTACCGATCCCAAGCGTGCCTTGCCCTTAACAATGCAGTATGGAATTTCCATCTTCCTGCACAATGCAGGAAGCCAGACAACCAATTCAATTGGGTCCACATCATGAGCAATCACAACCAGCTGTGCTTTATTCTGCTAGGAAAACATAGCTTTAACAAGTCATTAATCAATATCAATAGAAATTAGGAACAACAAAACTGCAATCATACAGTAATAAAATAGAACACAACCTGCTCAATAAGGTAGGTAACATGATTGAGACCATACTTCACAACAATAGGCTTCTTAGCTTCAACCGGTTTGCCATCAGCCTCTGCCTGAGCCCTTTTCAAAAGCCGCTCCTTCTTCTCTGCTTTATCCTCAGGCCTGTACTTTAGCAGTATCTTGAACAGGCTTGTTGCTACAGGTGAGATTAATAAAGGTAATCAAAATTGTGACACAACTAACATAAACTAAAGCAGTAGAACTTGTCATAAAATTTAAGTACAGAACACTGGAAGTTATATAACACTAAAACAGGAAGCAGTTATAACATATAAGTAATGCACATGAAAAACTACAGTATAAGGAAAATGTAGCTCATGAACAATTAGCAGAGACCAAGACATATTCGGCAACAAGAACCAAATAACTAATGCATGTCATGAACCTACAATCATCACAGATCAATAATGCATAAAAAGTACGAAAGCTACAGTGAAAAGTTAGGCCTGCCATTAAACTGATATGTTGAACAAGTAGCAAACAGAAATGGGGATAAGCAAAGTAAGATGCAATACAACCGAAGGTTTTGCACACAGAAATCGTTAAAGCTACCAAATGATGGTGTAAAGGTCCAATATCTGAAATTTGGGGAAAAATAAAACATTGAAATCATCATTTATGTAGTGTAGCAACTTTCTTGAATCATGACATTTGTTTCAATACCACTGATAAAAATTTAAAATAGATTGAGCCTATTTTCCCAACATATAACCATATAAGAACATTGGCATTAACACATCAAAATGTGCGTAAATAACTGAAAAAAAGAGATCGAAACATTATGTTAGTTTTAAGACTGACCGAGGTTCTTGTCAAGGGTCTTAGTGAACTGGTTCAAAGCAGGGGGGACCTTCAACCTCTGCTTGAGGATCCTCTTCTTTCTCTGAATTTGGACGGTCTTGGGCCACTTCACGAATCGGGTCAGGTCCCTCTTCGGTGGCAATGCCCCTCCAATCCCGAACTGCTTCGGACGCTTCTCGAACAGCGGGTTCGAGACCTTCTCCTGAAATTTACTTTATTTTAGAAAAAAAATTCTAAATAAAATAAATAATACGCCAAAAAAAAGAAAAATTGAATCGTGAATCTGATTCAATTTGAAGCAGTTACATACAGGCTTCTTCTTAGCAGCTAGAACAGGAGCTTTTCCACCTCTTTTGGGAGCCTATTAAATCAAGAAAGGGAAATGAGGTTTAATCGAAGAGAAAATTCAAACAACAAAATATGTTTAAAACCCTAGTAAAAGGTATAAATATGATTCGGTGTCTGTAAGAGAAACGATGACATTATGAATAATCTAACGAAGTATGAGTGTTTCCGAGAGGTGGCAATCTCCGTTACTCACCATAGCTGCTGGTGTCGACGCAAAACTTTGTTTCAGAGAGGAACCCTAACTACAATCGAATGTATAGTAACTGTAAGGATGGACATGGCCAGAACCGGTCCGGCCCAATTTGTATTTTTGTAATTTGGAAATAATAAAAAAACATACTTTTACAAATAATTTTTTTGTATATCAAATCAAATAATACATATATAAAATATAGAAAATAAAACTTATATCTTCTAACAAGATTGGTAGCCCTTGTAAGTAATGAAAGCTAAAAGAGAAGTATCAAACTACAAGGCAATAAAGCCATCGACTTACTAAAATAAACAAAAATCAAAGTTTTTAAAAGTGAGCTAATGAAGAATCTGAGTAATTTATAATAAGTTATTGATTTAAAGTTAAACAAAATAACAATCAATAAAAATAAATAAAGAAATCCATAAAAAAAGTAGTAGAAAAATGTAAAAAACCATGACAAATCATGGAAACTCTATTCTTTGCCTTTTTTTTTTAGAAAACCAACCAACAATAAAATAGTTGTATCATTTATGTAAATATATCCCATTGGAAGATATTATAGACTTGGAGAGGTATAAGATGAAGTAAAAGGATCTACACATAATTTTTAATGATTTGTAAAAGATATTGTGAAAGGTTCTGAAAAATAAAAGAATTTGTATTGTTTATATTCGAAGAGTCAAATAATTATATAGTGGAGTTAAAATTAGTGTGAAAATACATACTAAGGTCATAAAAGATTTTATAATAACTATAGAATTATACTAAGGGTCAACTCTGAGCCCTTAACTTTTTATCTTGGTTTTGAATGTGTTTATTGAACATATTCAAGAGTCAATGTCATAATGTATGTTTTTTACAAATGATATAGTCTTGACAGGGGAATAAGAGAGGAAATAAATGGCAAACTAGTAGAAGTGAAACAGAGTATGTGGAATGTAAGTTTAACAAAAAGCGCGGTAACACTAGCTTGAAGGTGAAAATTGAAAATCATAATATATTACAAGACACACGATTTATGTATCTCAGATCTATCATACAAAATAACGGAGAAATAAAGAGAGATGTAAATCATAGGATTCAAGTGAGGTAAATGAAATGAAGAAGTGTTTTGAGTGTTATTTGTGATCAGAAGGTGTCTCTCAAACTTAAAGAAATTTTTTTTCCTGATAACTATAAGGCCTATAATGCTTTATAGTAAATGTTGGGCAATAAAAGAGTAAACAAGAGTATAATCTTAGTGTTATAGAGATATGAATGTTGTGTTAGATGAGTGGATATACAAGACAAAATAAAGGATTGTAAGTGAATCTATTAGAGAGAAAGTACGGGTAGCAACTTTTGAGAAAAAAATGATAAAATCTCGTCTTAGGTGATTTGACCATATGAAAAAGAAGACCTTTAAGCCTCATTAAGAAGAATAGATCGGATGAAAAATAACTCAATAATTAGAGGTAAAGTAAGACAAAAAAAAAATTATAGGAGAAATCATTAAAAAAGACTTAAAAGTTAAATGACTTTTTTAAAGATATATTTTACTTTAAGCCTCGTTAAGAAGAATAGATTAGATGAAAAATAACTCAATAATTAAAAGTAGAGTAAAACAAAAAGAAAATTACAGGTGAAATCATTAAAAAAGACTTTAAAGTTAAATGACTTTTTTAAATATATAATTTATGACAAAACACAATTGCGTTATTTGATTCAGATAACTTATGTAACCTAATAACAAAAGACTATCATTATTGTTGTAAGATTTTATGGGCTCCTCATAGTGTTGCATTTTACCTGGTTGAAAAAGGAGAGGGGTTGCTAAAGATCATGCTCAAGGCTAACAAATGATCTATTCTAAGACCCAAGATTGAAAACTTCTGTTGAACACCTATGAGGCAAGAGTATGATTGAACTTTCTTTCGGAATAAATGGGAGAGAATCTAAGCTCTGTGATTAGTTATTTCATATTTATCCCCATTGGGGAAGCAAAGGAAATGCATCTACAGAAATGTTACACACGTTGAACTAGCTCAATACTCCTTCCACCGATTACCTGTAGGCGCAAGCCTACGATTCATACGTGCGTAAGAATGATTGTAAACACTCTCAAAATACAGTCCTAGTTCTGATCGGTAACTGTCGTTGAAGGCTACACTCATGAGTTATGAGCCACTCATCCAGTTTTCAGTTATTCATGACAAAGTTTGTTTGATTTTCATCGCTTGCCTTTGCAGGATTACAGTACTACTCCTTCAAAAATAAGTTGTTTCCATCCATTCGAGAAATTAGAACAGTACGGTGATGCAGATACTCCATAATCCGAATGGCAGGCTAGAGAAACGCGAGAACCATATATTTAACCCATTGCTCGTGCAAATTGGCTATACTAAAACGAATGATCAAATGTTTATAGTGCTTTTCACATAGCTGGCAAGTTTGGTGGGAGCGCATATGACAAAATCTGCAAATGATAAAATGTTTCTGGTGTCCTTCAATGCTCCTAACAATTGGGTGTCCTGTAAGCTCACAGACGCCACCTTGGTAACTTCGTATGATTTGGAAAGTATTTCTTCAATTGAATTTTATAAAAAGGAAAGGCCACAATTTGTTAATTGCAATCTTAAAAATATTTCTTATCAAAACCCCTGGTACCTTTTTGTCAAGTAAAAGATACCAGCAAATATTTGCAGCCGGTTGATAAGAAAGCAGCATTTAACTAGCAAACGAATATAATCCAAAGTGAAACTAAATATGCAGAACAATTGCCAAAATCAGATAGCGATTCATACCGGCAACCTGCTGCACTGACATCACTAAACTCATAAGGGATTAATATACATACATAAATCCCTAGAGTCAAGAATGGGTCATAACCGGCCTCTCTGGCCCCATATATTCACCAAAAAGAGAAAAAAGAAAGACTCAGGGTTCATAACATAAAAGCTCAAGAAAATTGAGCAAGAAATTATATCTACCAAGCATCTTCATGTGTTTGATATGATAAATTAAAGAAGAGAAACAGTTACTTAACAACTGATTAAGCATCTTCCATGGGGAACATAACAAATTAGAATAACACAGCCACTCAGTAATCTCCAGAGTACAATGCAGATTCTTTCCATTCCCCATTCTCCTCAACACAGCTTGTATGGAGACGCTGTTGTACGGCAAAAGAGTAACCATTCAAACACCAGAGTATAATTTACTAAAAGACAAATGAAAAAAGATTTTTTTGTGGCCTTCTAATTAAACAAGATTCGGAAGGTATTGCGGCTATTGCCTGACCTAAACAAAAGCATGCATTTGCATTTGAAAATTATAATGAAACAGAAAAGAAAAAAGATATCTCATACAAATCAAGTATGAAAATTAAAAATGGGAGGGGCAGAAGATATGTGATAAATCAAAAGCCACTTATTTTTCTTTAGCTCATCATAAAGTATGGCCTTAGCCAGTCTATTGAAGAAGTTCTTTTTATCCACTTAAGGTCCAATTTTATTTTACCACCTTATACTTCCACCTGTCACTTCCTAAAGTACCCTAGTTAACAACAACATCTGGAAGTATCTTACAAGCCCTCTATCCTATTTAAAGGACACAGGAGGTAGTTTCCATGATTGTCCCAAAAGTTCCTAAAGTTCTTCTACCCAAACACTTGTCAAATAAACAAAACAGGTTTTAAAATGCATAAAACAGATGTTTCAAATTATTATATCCCATTTTCTTTCTCTACTTCCTTCATTTCCTATATTGATTGATATCTCCAGCACATTTTCATTTTACTGTATCTAATATCTCATTTTCTCTCTAAACCTTAATTTTATGTACACAAATATTTATGTCCATTTTTCTGGCATTAATAAAGAAAATGCTAAATCAAGTTTATTTAAATCCACAAAAGAAGTTCACCAATATAAGTAATGGTAGCTTTTTCTAGGCCTACTACTTATTACATCAATGTGACAACAAGAAAGCACTTCAGCCAAAATAAACAATCATCAGTGATTTTCGCCATACCTTTAACTAGTTGATGGGAGAAACACCCTTATAAGCTCTTTCACAGTAACCTTTTTTCTACAGGTAGGGCATTTACCCTGAGCACTTATTGCAGCCTTGATGCAAGTCTTGCAAAAAATATGACCACACCTTGTCGACATTTCTTCTACCAAAGGGCCCATACATATTGGACAGTTGAACACAGGCTCCTTTGGAGGTTCAGGTGGCACATTTTCCCTCTGCAAAAGGAATATCCAAGTCAAGTCAGAAATTTGAACTCCAGTAAACCTTCACAGTCATCTATTAGTTCTTTATTTGTTTGAGGCAGTGATTAAATATCAATGAGTGATAAAATTTATGATATAGAGGCTAAAAAGAGATAACTCCAAGGATGAGGCAAAAATTATATATTACTTGGAAAAATTATGATTTTCATGCAGTGCAGCACAAAGGGGGAGAATTAAAACAGACATGAAAACTTTTACCCACCCACCCGACCCCACTTCCCCCCCAAAAAAATACATGAAAACTAGGGCATTGCGAAAAGTATTGGCATATCTTGATTCTCTAGGTAGTAACTTACAACACATAAAAAGGATGAAGGAAATCAAGTTTTGTTTGAAATTGTTAGAGAATATTAAGATTATTACTTATTAGGTTATTAGTCTTATGTTAATGGGCTTGGACCAGTACTAGTAGTGTTAGTATTTGACCTAAATATTAGTATAAATAAGTGTACTAGGTTATGGAATTGAAACACATTATCAACACGGTTTCTTCATATGTCTCTCTCTTTTCTCTCTTTCAACATGGTATCAGAGCGGTACCATCCTCCGTGACCTGTCCCCATCACTTTCGCTGCCGAGTTCCCAAAGATCTGGAACTCTGATTAGTCGCTGCCTCTGGTTGCCGAGTTCTCCTTTCGGCACCCTCTTTCTATATCTTTTATGGCCAACCGTGTTTCCATTCCGATTTGCCGACCTTTCTCCCTTGCCGTGACGTCTTCCCTTCCCTTGCCGCTACCACCGCCGTCTGCCGCCTGCTTTCCGGCCGCCGACCACACCGTTGGAACCGCCTCCCTCCGACCGGCCAGACCCCCGAAGCCCAGCCACAACGCTACCGTAACGCGCCGCCACGCGCCTCCCTTCGCCGCAGCCACCCAGCCACTGCGCGGCCTGTTTTCCGGCGCGTGACGGCGCGTCCAGCCGCCCCTCCGGCCGCCGTTCCTCTCGTCAGGCTCGTCTTGGCCTCCTCTACGCCGATCTGCACTCAGATCCTTGTTTTCTTGCGTTGGATTTTTCAGTTATCTCTGGTTTTGGCTGTTTGGTTCTTTTCCATTGCTAGCATAGCATTGAGGGGGAGAATGGGAATAAATTCATCTCTACATATACTTCAATGCTAGTGTTTGTCATGACTTCTCTCACACAAATGAATCATACTAGTGGTGACTTCTTTTCCCATTGACGATCATTCCGATGGTGACTTCTCTCCCACAGATGAATCATGCTACTGGTGACTTTTTCTTCCCGTCGACGATCATTCCGATGGTGACTTATGTTGGTTATGACTCACACTAGCCTCCAACTGTCCTAGATGCACTGGCCTTGACTTTGTCCCAGATGCACTGGTCCCAGCTTTTGTCCCAGATGCACTGGCCCTGTCCATCTTAGTCCCAGATGCATTGGCCCTATCTCCATCCCCATTCGCTTGCCTCGTCCTTTGTCACTTGTTTGGCGCATTATGTTTTTAGTTTATTTTCTTTAAGATGTAATTGTAACAAGCTTAAAGCTTAGTAAGCTTAAGCTTGAGGGGGAGTGTTAGAGAATATTAGGATTATTACTTATTAGGTTATTAGTCTTATATTAATAAGCTTGGACCAGTACTAGTAGTGTTAGTATTTGACCTAAATATTAGTATAAATAAGTGTACTAGGTTATGGAATTGAAACACATTATCAACACGGTTTCTTCATATGTCTCTCTCTTTTCTCTCTTTCAACAGAAATAATGAACTGCTCTACCAACACAACATCTATGAAAGGATGCAGCAATGTCAAACTGCAGATTTTGCATCAGTTCCATTACATGCAAGTAAAAAAATTTCAATTAAGAACCAACATAAAATCTAATCTCTTCATGATATTTTAAAATGCAATTCCAGCTTTGGCTCAGTGGTAGCCTGTCCCCACCAAAGGTGAGGAACACAGGATCAATTTGCCCTGTCCCCCAACCAGTATTGGCTAACTCCTTAGGACCCAAAAAAAAGTTAAAAAGGGTATTACTTAGTCTAAGAACCAATTACATACAACTATATTATAAGTTACAGAAATCTCAACAACAGGTTCTAAGCAGCCTTTTCAACTAAATTAAACTGAGTGCCCTTCTATTCCAAAAATAAAAATATAAAATAAAATAGAAAGCACCATACAGCTTGAAACAAATGATAAACAGGTCATAACCTACGTTGCACGGGTACGGGTATGGTACCGTTACCCGGTACGGATACGGGTACGGGATACGAAAATTTTTAAAAACTAGGGTATGGGTACATCATATATATATATATATAAAATAAATAAATAATATATATATGTATATATATATATATAATAAATTAAAATCTCACACAATAAAATATGACAACATAACATAAAAATTAAAACACACAAACCCATACCTAAATGAATAATTAGTGTTAAAAAAATGCGTTAATCACTAATAATATGCACAGAACAAATTAAAAAAAAAATATAAGATCGAAGAGACAATGTGGAAATAAAATGTTAATATATTTAATAAAAATAAGAAAAAGGAAAGAAGGAGGTGGGTTCTGGTCGCCTGATTCTCGCGTAGAGGAGAAGCAGGAGAAGCAGAGAGGGGACTGAAGACTGAAACAGAGAGGAGAACCAGTCGAATGAGGAGAAGCAGTCGATCGTGGCTCTGGTCGCCTTCGGAGAAGCAGTCGAATGGTCGCCTTCGGAGTTGCAGTCGCTGATCTGAAGAATCGAAGGTTTAGGGCTGCACTTCAAACGGGGGAGGAAAAATGGTGGAGTCAGAGTTTTAGTCGCCGGAGACTCGGGTAGAAGGAGAATGAAGAGCTGCTGAAGGTCGACTCTCGAATTCGAAACTATGGGTTCTGAAACTGAAGCAAAATACCCTTTTCTTTGCGTCAAACGACTGTGCTTTTGGAGAAAAAGTGACCCAGCCGTTGTCGGAGCCGCACCGAGCTGCACTGCGCCGCACCGAGCTGCCAAGGAGCTGTACCCAAAATGCAAAAACAAAAAAAAATTATTGGGTACGTACCGGCGTACCCGTACCCGGTACGTACTAGGTACCGGTACTCCTCCCCATGCTTCAGAGGTCATAACAATTATTTACTACAAGGTGGAAAATATATTATTACATATATGACAACTAATTTATTCAAAATAACAAAGGATGAAGAAGCCCAGAACATAAAACAATATGACATGTAGCAAGGGATTTTTTTTTACCATAGAACTGCTACTGCCTTCCACATTTATATAAAGATCACAATTAATAATTGTTTGGCTTGGGGACTCTCTTCTGTGTTTGTTGCGATTATTGTTGATTACCCTAGTCTGATCTTCTGCAATAGTCATGAATGACAGAGAAGTTAACCACCACCATAATCAATAATAATAAAGACCATATCAGGAATAGACAACTTCAGTTGACATGTGAGAAGTACAAAAGGTCCCTACCCATCAAGTGTTGGGGGAGCTGGTAAATTCACATCCAACAGACCATAAAAGCTGAATGAACAAGATATTCAGCACAATACATATGCTCACAATTTTTTACTTGAAAGAAAAAAGATACGGAAATGCAGAGTTTAAATTCACTATTAATAGCTTCTGCAACTTCTAAACCCTGATTTTATCTTGAGCTACATGAATAATATTACATTAGATAGTAGTGGTCACTGACCTTACCCAATTTTAGATTTTGATTACATGGCTTCAATGAACAGATCTGGAATTGGGGGATAGGAAATGGCAGAGTTTAGCATAGTGATCAGGTTGTTTCAACCCGATACCCAAATCACCTTGTATCATGATGGTCAGGCTTGATCCAGTTTTAACCCGATAACCCAACACAACCCCCTTTTTCTTTAATCGGATTGGGCTGTTTTTTCAGGTCATCTGGTCAAAGCAACCCGATGAACACCGCTCAAAATATTCACATAAATTAAAATATTGACAAGAACTTCAAGGCCAAAATACAAAATGATTTGCTTCAAAGGGAAGAAAGCTAGTTATTAAAATTCCCAAATGGCAGTGTGAAGAACTCAGAAACACACTTAAGCACCACCCAGAAATGGAATAGATCTACTGCAAACCAGTCATCTTAATACATTGAATATACAAGCAAGACTTCCAGTGAAAGTTTAAATAGCCAAATGGAAAAAATAATAGTAGAGTCAACAAGTGTGCTAGCAGAAGAAAGTAACAGAACGATCCTGTGTGTTTGGAAAAAGAAAACAAGGATGAATTGTGTGTTGCAGCAAGTAATGACGGTAGGAATATCCAAGAAAAAGATGGGACAAAGTACACAGGAGGTTTCTCCAGTACCCTTCCTTTTCATAAGGGTACTGGCACCTCTTAATAATTAGTGGCTAATATTTGTCCATGTGTCTCACTAAAAATATAAATACAACAATAACTTGTTGACCAAAGGAATCTCCAAGTATACATAATTGGATGGGCCCTTGATTCATGAGCTTAAGCTTTTGGTCGGTGCCAGCACAATTATATCATCCAACACCCACAAGGCTTCCCCCAGACATAAACACAAAAGAATATAAGGGAAAAAAAAAACTATTTTATTGCATGATGAAAATATGGAATGGGATACAGCGGCTGCAGTACAAGACCCTGTAACCCAAACAGCATAGAAAAGCATAGGGGCAAAAAGTTAGGTGACACACTACTGAAAAATAGAGATGTTTGCACTGAATGGCAGTCACCAGGAATAAAACACTCCCTAACCCTGACATAGCTTTAACATACCCAGTGATTGGATATAAACAAACTTCCAGTATACCTGCCACTTGAGTTCTATTGTTGCCTTTGATTACCTTGGTTGAGGCAAGTCTACTGGTTATAAAGTTACCTTATCTTACCAGACAATTGTTGTCTGCTTTCAAAGAGATAATGTTTGACAACCTGGCGAGAAAAAAGCATAGCGAAAGTGGAGGAAAGGAATAACATGTTACCTAAATCCACATCAACTATAGTCCTCCTACGATTTCTTCTCGAATTGTTTTTAGCCTATGATGAAAAACAAATGAACAAATGAGATTAATTTACAACACAGATATCTAATAAAGACTGAAAGAATAATAGGAACAAAGTACATAGAAAAGGGAAGATAAACCTCAGCAAAAGCCCTTGGGGTAGATTCAACAACATCATCATCAATGGCCTCCACATCAATCATCGGGGGTTGTACAACCTGCTGTGGCTGGACAGCTTGAACTTCTTGAGGCCCCAACTGAGTTGAAGGTCCCTCCTGCTCCCGATTCTCACCAGCTGGTACACGGTTAAGGTCAAAGTCCAAAACTGCCTTCCTCCTCCGGTAACTTCTGACAGGCCCCCTGACTGTCCGAGAGCTCATCTTGGTACAATATTCCCTTATCCAAGTTGAAAACCTAAAAAGCCCAATATCATAACACATGAGAATATTATATAATTTATATTATTCCTCATAAAAGTAGCTATTAGAGGCAGGTCTAGGCATAAAAAAATAGTAAACTTTTCTGGTTAGAAGATAAGCATTAAAAAAAAATAATCATAAACAATCTAAAAATTCAAAACGCAATGCCAGCATTTTATTGTGTACAAAAACACACAGTGATACCGTACAAGAGAAAATTTGAGTTCCACTATTTCTCATATGACTAACTTCCTATATACCTACAAAAAACAACATAGCACAAGAAGTCTGTAGAAACCTAGAGGAGCTCAAACTTGCAATACAAAGGGTTGGTTCAGGCTCTTGTGATTAGCATCCTTAGATCACAACCAATTATGCTGCAATTTATCAGGGGAAGATGAAAATAATTTGATGGAATTTAAAGTACTATCCCAAACCAACCCAAACAAAACTAATCCAAAGTGAGCATCACCACTTTGAACCCTTGGTGTGCACAAACTGAGAATCGGGATATAATGAAGGACAAAATAAATATTAAACTGATGCACAGAAACTGAATGAACACATAACCACCATCGAAACAATCCATCGGTTCTTACCGATCCAAGAAATTGACCAAAACCCTAAGCTAATACTCGCAAGAGACACAACAGAACTTACCGGTGGCGAAATCGCGGCCCAACGAACAGAGAAGGAGGAAGAAAAGGAAGACCTGAGAGAAAGAGTTAGGGTTGGGAACGGAACAGGGAAGATTCTGAGGAGAAGGCCTTAAGAATGACAGGGAGATACAATGTTGCGAACGGAGACACCACTCGGGGGACCCTGACACGCGCTTCCATTGAACGAAACGGGTGTCCACGTGGCGCGCTCTCTTCGGGAAGCACCCACGTGTGCTATTACGTCAGCCTTAACACGTGCTAGTTGAATTTTGAATTTGAACGTTCTCTCACCTTTTTTTTTTAACGTCTAATTTAATAATTTTTTTATTAATAAATTGAGAATCGGATGATGCACTTTAGTAATAAAAAATTATAAATTTTTCTTAAAAAAATAATAATTTAACCAGTCAAATTATGATCGGTTCGATATTAATTTCTTAGTTCAAATCTCAATACGTTTGTATTTAGTGATTTGTTGTAAAGTTTTATACTTACAGTTAAAATCAATATTTAGTTCTTATAATTTTATATTACTTATTACTTAGAATTTGATAAATAACAAAATTAATATTTAATAATTAAGAGAAATCTATTTTGCACACATGAAGAATATTGGAATTTGCTTAAATCAATATAAATACATAGTCAATTGTTATAGATCTTACTTAGATATCATGGATCCATCCATATTTTGTCTTATTCGGACTAATGCCGGACTACAAAGCTCCGGGTTCTATAATAAAACTGTAATAGTTAATATCATTAGTTGAGGCAATTTTACTAATATAATTTAAATAAATATAAATATAGTATAAGTAAGTATATATAGATAGAACTTTCTTATTTTATAATTCCATTAATAAATTTTTAATTTAATTTAATTATATACTCAATATTCAATAATATATAATTACATTAATTACTTTTTTATATTTGATTAATAATATCTAATATTTAATAAGTAATGTCAATAATATCTTTCATGGCAATTTTTCTAATATTTAAACAATATATAATATATAATGACATTAATTAATTGCTTCTTTATATTTGATAAATAATAGTTAATATTTAATAGTTGGTATTATTGATGGCTCTCAATGTAATTTTATTAATATAAAGAAATATATAGATAGATTTATTTTATTTTACAATTTTATTAATAATTTTTTTACTTAATTTTAATTATATAATCAATATTTAATAATTAATAACATTGATTGCTTTTTTAGATTTGATAATTAATTGCTTTCAAGGCAATTTTATTAATATATATAAATAATATATAATGGTATTAATTAATTACTTATTTATATTTGATAAATAAAAGTTAATATTTAACAGTTGCTTGATATCATTAGTTGTTCTTGCTAATATAAATGAATATATATAGACAAGTATTTCTTATTTTACAATTTTATTGATAACTTTTTAACTTAATTTTATTTATATAATCAATATTTAATAATATATAGTAACATTAATTGCTTATTTACATTTAATAAATAATAGTTAATTAATATCACTAATTGCTTCCAAGGTAATTTTTTAATGTATATAGATATAAACAAATATATTAGGATGACAATTTGATCCCAATCCGCGGATATTCACCCTGCATGGGAGAGTTTTAAACTCACCCAACAATAAGGCAGGTGCAGAATTTGGAGTCAATTTACCTTGTAACTTATATTTAAATGCATATTATAATTATTAATAATGTCAATTATATTAATTATTTTTATTAGTTTAATACTTATCCTTAATATATTATTTAATTTATATAAGATAATGAACTAGTTTTAATATAATAATTGATTATTATATAAATTATTTTAAAATATTCATAAGTGTTGATGGAATTGGACGAGTGTTAGGTTGGATGAAACAAAAACCCGCTTGACTTGACCTACTGCTAAGCTTAAATATATATATTGATAGATTTTTTTATTTTATAGTATTACTAATAATTAATAATTTTTAACTTAATTTTATATAATTAATATTTAATAATATAAAAGTGACATTAATTGCTTTCGAGGAAATTTTATTGATTAATTAATAAATAATAAAAATATAGAAAGATAGATGGGCTTTTATAAGTTATTTATGTGTAATTACATTCTTGTAATTTATAACTACTATTTTTATAAAATTTATAACTTTTTTTTAGTTGGGCATTAAGTGTCACTTCGTTACTCAATCTGATTTATTATTATTTGGTCAACAGAATACCTATATGGACCATTTTTCTCCAGATAAACTTTACATTTATTTAAATTGTATTCTTTGTATGCATCAAAAAAAAATTGTATTCTTTGTAATACTATTTCACTTAAAATAGCGCCCTCTACAATTGTCAATGCTAATCTCACCTTGTTTTATGCATATGAGATGGTATAAAGCCACAAGATATGTAACAAACATTATTCAACAAGTTCGAAACTCACTCAAGCAACCCACAAACACTCGTTTGCAAATTGCAACCGAAAAAAATTTGTCAGCTTCAATATCATTGTCCGGTGCTTTAGCATACCAGATACTAGGCTTTTATGGTCCTTTCCTCCAGATTATTATTCCATTCAAAAAACAACAAATTAATACACAAAAAATTGGCTGACTACAAATTAATGGTTCAAAACTGTGTTGAACATTCTCAAACAGAAATTTGGCTTCGTAAATACTAAAAGCATGAATATCTTAGGCTATACAAAAGGTCCATGCCAAGTAAAATGGGCATTCAAATATTCAATAGATGACATGATGTTATCCACAAATTTAAGGATTTAATTCAGAGCAATTGGAATCCTTACACAAAAAGCCAACACAAGTAAGTTCAAGGTAGTCAAATATTCTAAAAGATTAGTCTCTCGTTTATCGAATGAAGAAATACTCAGGAAACTAACAAAAGTAGTCAAATACATCATAATGCACTTTCGCTGCTATTTCTAATACCGGTGTCTATTTCGGTCCCGATCTCGCCCATAATCTCTATCTCGATCATCATAATCCCAGTCCCGATCTCTTCCCCTGTCCCTCTCTCTATTCCGACTGCTTTGCCTCTCTTTATCATTTCGTTCTCTGTTCCTGTTCTCCCCATCATTACGTTCCCTTCCTCTGTCTCTACTTCTCTCTCTAGCATCCCTGTCAATCCCTGCCATAGGTATTACAGAGTAACTTGGTCACTGCAGGTCCAACCAATTCATAATTTCATACAAACACGTCAATGACCACAAGTCAGAGTGTCATAATAACCTATGTAGCTCTCTTTTTGTAAATTAGATATTTGTTACCATAACTTGAAAGTTGAACCTAAGACCTCTACATATCCTTACACGCCCTAACCACGAGAGAAGAGATAAGTCAACATGCCAAAAGTCTATATAATTTTACAGAATATTCCAAAATTAATAGCCAGTTCAATTTAGTTTTATGCAAGGTTTTGAAACTAAAGAGTCGGACAATCAACCAGTACATATATAAATACACCAAGACAACCAATAACCAGTTTTCATTTACATCTTGCAGGGTTTGAAAATAAAAAATCAGACAATCAACCAGTGGACATAAAGCCTATGGAGCAAGAGTGCTAAAAAGCAAAAATGAAAAAGAAATAACAAATGGAGAAAGAAGAGATATGCAATCATGATTCTTAGAGAATATGCATGTATTTGAAAATGATAGGTCCATTAGGCCCACAAGGATTATTCAAAAATGTAATAGTGCTAGAGAACATGTGGGGTAAGTGTCGTGAATTTTTTTTTTTTGAGGGGGGGGTTTGCTTTGTAATAAATATGCAAAAGAAAATCGAGCTTGACTAGCTCAGGAAGCACACGTGTAGCTTCAGCTTGGTGTGTAAGAAATTTATGGAGAATAAACCATTCAAGATATGCAACAATACCTAGTTCCTCAACCTCCCATCCGGCACGCCCTGAACCAGGAAGCACTCGTGCAGCTTCAGCTTGCTGTGTTTTGGCACGGAATTTCTTCTTAAGATTTCCAAACTCATCATACAACTCCCCATCATCCTGACAGTAAAAAACAGATTATAAGACCAGGGTAACACATATAACATGTATTATCTGACCTTTAATCAATCTTACTTCAGCCTCCCGCCTACGACGTTTAGTTTCTTCTATTTCTTCTTCATCAAGCTCTTTGTAACCTCCAGCTCGCCCTCCTCTGTTTGATTAGAAAGTACAACCCTAAGTTAGTAGAGTAATTTGAACAAAATTGTCATAAGAAATGAATCAGAATGAGTTGAATAGTAATGCGGACACTAAAATGAAGTTATACATATGAAGAATGAAGAGCAGAAATATGATCTAGAAAATCCAAAATTTTCAAATTTGGAACCAAAATAAAAAAATAATTAATCCATGTTCAAACCAAACAATAACTGGATTAACAATAGATCCTGACTTAGGTTAATTTTTTCACTAACTGGAAATTTGTTTGCCAAGACTACCTAATTTGAAATTCTCCCAGTCTCCCAGAAAGAACTAGTTAACAGTATTCCCCGGAAAACACAAAGCAATAAATTTTACACAAGAGACGGGTTCGTTTGGATTGGTGGTATTGAGTGGAATGGAAGGGAATGGAATGGAATAGAGTCAGGTTCCATTGTTTGGTTATGTTAAAAAAGGATGGGATGGGATGGGATGGGAGTGGGTGGGATTGGATTCCATCCCATCCCACCAGAAACCATCAATTTTCTTCCCCCCCCCATTTGGGAGGTATGGGATGGAATCATCTTTTTTAGTATAAATGTCATCTCATCCCACCAAAAATCATCCACTTCCCAAACAATGGAATGGTAACTTTACTCCATTCCATTCTAAAATATCCAAACAATAGAATGGTACTTTTTTCCCATTCCATCCCATTCCATCTCATCCCATCCTATCTCATTCCATTCCATTCCATCACTTATTAAATATCCAAACATAGCCTAGGAAACAAAACCACACACACATCCATACACTTCCAAGCACCCAATGGGACAGTTACCATGGAAAGGCTTCGCCGCCATTTGATTGCAAAAAGATGCTTTATGCTGTGAAAGGATAGTGAAAATTATTTTCATGAACGAAGTTCAAGCTACATTTCTGTTTGGAAAACATATTGGTGACTTGGTGTTCTAAAATGATGAAATAAGCAGTTAAGCACGACTCCATAATTCATTCCTTGCCCACGGTGACTGATATACAAGTTGGGTAAGTTGTCTAAACTAATCACGTAAAGTAGCAAATAATGATTATTCAATTTTTCCCAGACATATCAAATTGTTAAGTGAGATTTTGAACAAATAAGAAATAAATAATATATAATATATACACCATTTGAAATCAACACTTTATATAGATACACAAGCCCTCTAAAAATTAATTTCTTAATTCTTAGTGGATTAAAAAGGACAATGCCATGAAATCACATGTTCAATGGCATATTAAGAGACAAATCACATTTGGTACATATTGCATATTATTTTTTATGTGCATAATTGCATATGAATTTAACAAGCATAATAAGACACGGACATGTATCTCTACTACTACAGAAAGGGGACTCCCCACTTGGCATCCAATTTTTTCTTTTCTTAGAAGCCCATGTTTTGTTTTTACTATAATTGAACAGAGAAGAAAAAATTGTCAGTTCAGAATAAACACAAAGTCCTATCTCTTACATACACTTCCTATTTTTAGGGAATTTCATATTTAAAATTATGTTTTATAGATTACAGCTTTCAAGTCAGTTTTTATTCATTTTTAAAAATGTAAAAAGAGAGCATGTGTTTAAATAAAATTTTCATTTTTCCAACAAAATAAAAGTTGTATTTTCTCCATATACTTGCATCAGGGGTGCCACTACAAGTATGTACTTTACTAGCATTTAGAAGGTACAAAAAGAATCAAATATAATAGTATAATACCTTACACCACCTTCATTATGACCAGGCTTATTTGTATTGCAAATATTGCATTTAGTCCGCTTTGCCCAATTGATATTGCCACACCTAAGGAAAAAAGAGCACAAGAAAGACAAATCATTACATTAAATTTTCATTTGGAAAAACCTGCATAAACCATAACAGCATGTATGTGATGTCCAAGTTGAATGTCAGGCGTAACTGCCTCAGGCTAAGTGCCAAGTTAAGTATAACAAGACACATGTAAAATGAAGAAACTCAGTCAACAATATAAACAATATGTGATGATAGAACTGACCATAAATCATAGCCAACTTGCATTAACTCCCAAGTCCCAACAATATGCAATCTTGCCACATATTACTATAACAACTGGAATCGAAATGCATTGACAATGCAAAATCAACTGCCACAAGGACAGATGACAAAGAGGAAAGTTAGGTTCAATAGCTGGGGGCACAGACCTAAACCCAGCAAAGGATAACAAAAGAGTCAAAGAAATTATCAGTTCCGACCTCAATAATCAATTTCAAATAAGACCCCAGGCCAAAGTTCTAATCTATAATCCTATTACTGATAGCCCCCTAACAGTCAAATTGTCTGTAAGTTGTAACAGAACCAGCCAACCTCTTGTGACTATTGAGTTTGGAAAGGCCACTAGATTAACTAAAGCTCCTTGATAATGACTCCCAAATTGGGGCTGACAAGCCGGTTAAGTTTCTTTTTTTTTAATATATTTTTAACACAGGTAAAGGTAAAATCTTACAGCCTTGCCCTCCAAAAGAGTCACATTCGGTCACATGTTGGTTACTTCCTTTAAAATTCACAGACAACTTGAATAGTAGAGGCTATTTATGATGGGATGATAGAATAGATTGGAATGTGCCAAAATTGATAGTTAAGGCAAAAGGGTGATTGGAACAATATATGAAGGTGGGTATGTGCAATTTCCAGTAAAAATTAACAAAACTCATGCAGCCAATATTACAAAGTGCAAAATCAGGATTTGTAATGAATCTGCATCAATTAAACAGGAAGCAGTTTGAACCATCTTAATGCGCACATATAGGTTGCATGTCATATGCATATAAACATATATCTCACCATCATATACAATTTACCCATATTTAAATAATATAACACAAGCACGTAATCCAAATGATGAAGCTAAGCAACATGTTTTGTAAATTTATGAGAAACTTCTACATGCTATCACTCAATTAATGAAATTTAAATGTGCACAACAAAATTTTAAATGAAAACTGATTAAAAATAAATCAGACACAGAAGTAAACAGGACATGAGTACAATGTGTACACAATCGTACATTGGACAAGACCAATCATTGGGACCAAAGAGTCCTCCACCAACTGGACGGCCAATACCCCCTGAATCTTGTCCAGCACGGCCCTTGCCACGGCCACCAGCCCCTGAAACACCAGCAGCACCAGCAGGACGAGCACTTCCACAGCGATTACATACACCACGAAAAGTAAAATTCACATTGGCACAACTGCAATGAGAAGAAAACAATGTTATTCTCTCCACACCAAATCATCTATAAAGACTAAAACAGTGAGTAAAAGAGCAAGAAAGAGCTGCTCACCAATCTCATATCACAGACCTTGTATTCGGACACAACCAATCGCCCTCTTGTTGCCATGCTTTGCCTGAAGTATCATTTTGACCTCTACCTCTTCCACTACCCCCGTTAACATCCGTAGTAGTTTCCTCTAGTCCACCAACATTACCAGCAACACCTGGTTCTCCCACTGAATTATATGCTTGGTCATCCTTGTTCTTTGATTCTGCTATATAAACTCCAATTATATTACCATGAAAATCTTTGTTGTTAAACCATTCAACAGCAGCTACAGCAGCATGCGGATCCTCATAAGTTACGGTAGCATCTCCCTTTGGTTCATTAGTCTCTTTGTCTCGATATAACCATATTTTTGGTCTCCCTGTCCGTTTATCTTTCTGCAGAGCATGAATTGTAAATGAAATATGACTAATAGTTTAGAAAGAGAATGCAATGAAGAGAAAAACAGAAACAATATAAAGAGGAAAGAAAAATGCAACAAACATCAAATCAATCATTCATTGAAAATTTGAACTATTGTTCATTTTAGTCTTCCTATAGACAATCCCAAATAAACCTCATTTTGTAAGGATTAAAAACCACAAATTCATTCAAATAATCACACAACTTGCATAGAAATACCAAATAATCCCAATATGTGTTACTATTTGCATTGCTTATAAGATTTTCTGATTTTTACTAAAAAAAGAAAGAAATTTGGACAATAAGATAGCATCAATTTGAAGCAGAGTCCATACCTTTACTAATCCGATGGTGCCAAAATATTCAGCCAACATATTTTCGTCAGTCCCATAAGGCAAGTTGCACACATAGACAGACCCATTTGAAGGAGCAAGTTTTCCAGGATGGCTTGCCATGGTGGTCTCAATTTCATGAAATAGAAGCAATGAGAACGACCACAGAGCTCTGAGAAAATAAACAAACGCACATTTATCTTTAGAAAGTGTAAAAACAGAACTGAAAAGAAGCAAGGCAATTAACAGGCATACCAATGAATGCACACAAGCAACTCCGGGTAAGTTTCATCAGTTGGAAATGGTATAGTGCATAATAGCATAATTCAGTGTATCGATTGAAAATAAGTCACTACTAGTACTCCCAGTTAATAAGGTATCAGAAACCAAAGCCACGTTCATCGAGTGAGTCTTAACACAACAGAGGCGATTGTGGTGGTTTGAAAGACTCGATGGTAAAACATTCCGAGACAAAGAGAAAGAGAAGCTAAATAGCAATTGGAAGGAGGGATGAGAAAACGTTTGGTTCAATAAACGAAATTACAGGTAAATAAAAGAAAGAAACAAGGAGAAAAGAAAATAAATAGATAAAGGGAAACAAGTGAGAATGCTGTTGACAGATGGACGGAAACGAAATCCGAGGACTTACCCGGAATCGGAATTCGGAGGAGAGTCGATTGAACCAGCACGCACTTCCACTCTACTCTTCTCTCTTTCTGTATTCGCTCACCTAAGCAGTATATAATATATAGATCTGTGATTTCTCGCGCTTCCACACTCCTCTTCAGTCCCCGCTCCGTTCCCCGTCCTCAAATACTAATCTTTCTCATTCCTTAGTTTCCCCTCTCCCTACATAATTTAGTATTTTGTTTCATTTTTTTTTATTTTTTTCATATTCCTTGTTCTTTTTTTCTTTTAGAGTTCTTTAACCGAATTATGACAACCTGGTTAAGGCAGATGCTAATATCTACCGTGTCAAGTTATGGTGTAAATGCATCTTATTTTTTACTTATTATTATTTATTTTTAAAAACATTTCTTTCATTTTGTTAATTATTTTTTAAATTCTTATGTTATGATTATTTATTTTATGACATTCTTCTCTATCATTTTGGCTAGATTCCAACGCAGCCACCATCCATAACCATCGTCCCCCCAACTCCTCCATCACCAGCAGATCGTACCTCCACCGCGTCACGCCACCCACGAACAAAGTCACTGTGAACAGCCACCCACCCAACTCCTAAACCCGAATAGAACCCAACCCCGAACAGAACCTAGCTCCTAAACTAAACCACCATTGTCGTACGACCGCACCTCCATGACGAGCCAACCACCACATCGTCGGCGACCCAACCTTGCACCTCTGCCACGTCACCAGCCACTCCGTTGAGCTTCTCACCAAACCACGCTTGGCCACCTTAAGCGACCCACACCACCAGCTTCATGATTTAGCCACCACGCCCCAATCAACGAACTTTGAAATGATCCAAAAGCTGCCAACAAGAAAAACCCAGAATTTTTTTTCCCAATTTTTAGATCAAACTTAATAATATTAGACCCAAATCGAATCAACCAAACTCACCAAAACTCGAAAAAGATAAGAACTTTGAAGTGATCCAGGCAGAAAGATCGAAGATTATCAATGCCTATATGGTGGTAGAAAGTTTGGATGCAGCGATCTCAGGTGTTGCCAGCAGTTGTCGTGGGTTTGGGCATGAGTTCGTCGTGGTTGGGATCGGCCATGGTGGGCTTGGCTTCGGTTTAGGTGGCTGAGGTACGCGGAGGGCAAAGATTTACGGATTTGACTTGGTGTTAATGGTTTGAGATGGTGTCGACAATGAACCATGACCGGGGAGGTGAGGAGAGGGGTCCAACCGCCGCGCCGAACCAAAACAAGCGACCCAAATCTGCACCTTCCCAGAACTGGTGATCCACCTCACCGAAACACCAGATCTGTCGTCAGCCGAAGCCACCAGACGCTCTGCATGCCTCACCAGTCACTAACCACGTACCACCTCATCGCCTTCAAGGTAGTCCACGGTGACTCCAACCTGGCGGTCACCTCGTCACCCACACGTTGTCGAACACCACTCCACCGTCTGTGATTTGATGGCAATTGTTGCCCTGCTTATAAAGGTGCCGCTGGTTAGTTTTTCGGCGAAACGAAGAGAGAGAGAAATGAGGAAGATATGAGATGAGAAGATGGAGAAGGACCTTTTTGTAAATTTCAAAAAGAAAAGAGAGAATGAATAGTAAAAATATATGAACCTGATCTTCAGGTTTCAAGTAAATCATCCCTGCCTTTGATTTGATTTAATATTAAATCAATGGTTTGTATCTCAAAGTGTATTATACACCCTCTTTGAAATGATGTATATTAGATGCAACCATCTGTCTAAATTCAACTCATTTAACTTGCTGAGTTAAAAAGTTTCACCGAAAACATATTGACTAAAACAATAATTTTATGGCAATTTTTATTGTGAAACTTTTTAACTTTGGCCTATCCATACACTCTAAAAAAAACCTCCAGTAATAAGTACTAGATATTTATGAAAACGGTCCTTTGATTTATTTGCATTTTAGTCTTACAATAAACATTTTTTTATTTTAATTTTTTACAACTGAACACAAAATTGGACAAGAAAATATGTTGCCCCAACCACCACCTCTCCCACTGCACCCCTTTATTGATTCTTCTTCCGCTCCTCCAACCTCTCCTTCCGGCTCCCCCACCATCTCCATTGACACTTTTGAACCAACCATCATCGACTCACCAACAGAAGCTCCAATTTCTCCAAGTCCTAGTAGTGTTGCTGCCTTCCGCAGAGTCGTAGTCGGTGAATCAGTAGTCGCCGCCGCCGTTGAGATTCTGCCCGTTTATCCCTTCGATGGCGTCCCTCATAGCCTGCTCTGTGGCGAAGGTCACAAATCCAAACCCCCTCGACCTTTCGACAACTTTGAATACAGTTAAGGTGCATGGGCCAAAGAAATATTTAGTCCAGATCTCCTCTAGGGCTTGACGGCGTCGAGGTCACACAGTGGCAGTGAGAGATAGCATAATGGGTGGCACATGGCACAAAACTCGCGAGCCTCGAAAGCTTCTATGATCCCACCTCCTAACCACCATGGTCGCACATGGTACGGCTTAGATCTCCAGTCATCCAAACCACTAGGGTTGTGGTTGAAGGTCGCAATGGTTGTGTGGTGGTTCAGATAGTTAGGGTTTCGACTGGGATAAGTATATCTTGCGGTGGACAATCCGTCGCACAACGACCATGCTCCGGTGTGGTGGTTGGTTTGAAAGGACTAGGGTGGAACGGTGGTGGGTTTCTGGTGCAGTGGGACAGGGGTGGCGTAGCCTCGGCACACTGGTCTTGCCTTTTACCAGCGAAGATGTGGGTGCTTCTTTGGAGGACCAAGCTGCAATTCTTCCATTCTTCTGATTACCTACTACTCAAGTTGTAGGTGTTTGATCACAACCCTTCATCTATTTTTTTGATCTTCCAACAGTTTAATTAAAACACATGGTTCATCGATGAACCCTAACTTGAATGATCCATGTTATACATAGCCATAATCTTACATATATATTCTTACACATATTATCTCACATTATTTTATATTTGTATAATTTTTATATCAGATTATAACTGAATCAATCTTATTTTTTACATACTTATATTTTTATTTTATTACATAAATATATGTAAGAAATGTGTTTCTTAAAGTAATGGGTATCTAATATTTTTTCTAATTTAAATGGATCTATTTTACAAACTTGGCCAATATAAAAGCAGCCCACTGATGAGCACGCAAAATATGTGATTTTTGTCTTGAAAATTTAAATTAATTCTCCCTAATTTACTCTTTTTTACTGCTTGTTTCTCAAGTATCTTGCAAAGTTTGATTTAGGCTTGTGGTTAAGGATAATTGATCGAAATGAAGAAGAATCATCACTTTTATAATGTATTTTTGCAGGATAGCACTCAAGGAAGGAGAACTTAGAGCTTGGGAAGCACATTAAAAGTAAAATTCCCTGGATGGTCAGTGCCCAGGCACTTCAGAAGAAGCGCCCAGGCGCCTTTCAGTGTTTCAGCAATCATTTCCTAGATCCCTGGATGTTCAGCACCTAGGCGCTCAATACGAAGCGCCTAGGCGCTCAATACGAAGCGCCTAGGCGCTCAGGATTACAAAAGAAAAAAACGTGTTGGACGTTCAACATCTAGGCGCTCCAGACGCAATGCCTAGGTGCCCATACTAGAGTATAAATTCATCTTTTCTGACCTAAATCGAGAGAGCTGCGTGGGGAGCCATTTTGGAGCAGATAAGAGCCCTATTTTGGGAGCTCTATGATGGATTTCAAGAGAGGAAAAGTGGAAACTCATATTTTCTTCAATCTTCCATGGAGTTTTGCATCTTCTTCCCTATTATTTTAGTTTCTACATTTATTTATATGTCTAGCTAAACTCTCCATTGTTGGGATTAAGTGAATTTTGATGGATCTTGATTGTTTTTTACATTGGATTCACTTAATATAAGTTGTTATTTCTATTTTAGGTTTTTGATCTCTTCTCTTAATGCTTTCTAAGAATTTATCCTCTTTGGAATGATTTTAGGATTGTATGTTAAATGGAAATTTGATGTATAATTATGTCATAAGATTATGAACCTTGCTTATCTCTAGGTTACGAATAGTCATTGATTTGCTTATTATCTTGTTGAATTCTAAACCGTAATGCTTGTTATCTCTTAGAATCACCTAAGGAATTAGGGTTTTTAATTAAAAACAAAGGGTTAACTACCTAAGGAATTAGGAGCTGAGTATTTTAGAAAATTCAATAACAAAATAAGAATAATAGCTTGTATTAATTCCAATTGATGTGCAACAAGTGAAATCAAATGAAGTTTGATCTCAACTCTTTCATAAATTGAATTTCAATAATTTTGCATACCAAGTGTTTGTTAAATTGCCAGTCATACAAATCCAAAAATATTGTCATTACTTTTGTTTCTTTTAATTTTGTTATTGTTATTGGAACTCACTTAAATCCAAATCTTAGTTTAAATAGTAGTTAGCTTCATATTTTGGTATTTGGTCATCGATCCTTGAGAACGATACCGATTTTATTACTTGATGATCCGGTACACTTGTTGTGGTCCCATCATCCATGAACCTAAATAGATTGTCTATTTCTTTATTTTAAAAATTAAAATTCAAATTTTGATATCCAAAAAATAAAACTAAAAGAAAAATAAAAAATTTCCAATGCATCTAAGTAAAACATAAGAAAAGTATGAAAATTCCTATAAGAAATTAGATGGAAAGTAGTTAGGGGTGTCAAAATGGTGGTGAACGTGTATTTTTATAGCCCAGCTCAATTCTATGTGTGCTACGGGTTAAACGGGTCAACCATTGGCTATTTTTTTTAAAAAACATGTTACAAAAAAGTTATTCTTACTATATAAATAATAAGAAAAAATTTGAATCAAAATTGAGAAAAAAAAAACAAGTGTTTGGGTACGTCGCCGATGACACTACAGGTTGACAAGTACAAGTCCACTAAGAGTTTTGTTTGTCAACTGGGTCGTCTGTTATGTAGGTCGAGACTCGAGAACTACAACGTCGTCGGTGACATATGTAAGTCATCTACTACGCGCCTATGTCACTATCGCTACATCACCAATGACTTTCTACAACACATGGCTATAACATCCTAATATATGTACTTTAGTATATCTGACATATACCTAAATAAACAGTATTAGACATGCTACTTATCACCAACTAATCCATAACATTTAAACAAATCATTATGGAGAGTCATATCTAAAAGTCATATACAAATATACAACTTTTACATTCTCAAAGCAAATATAAATTAATACATAAGCTTTGAATTAAAAATATAAAACTAAACTCTTTCAATTCTTTTGTTATCTTCATCTTTTTATCCTCTTGTAGGGTCTTGACCTGCTAACCATGAAACATAACGGGGTGAGAACATAAAATTCTCAGTAAAAACATATATCTTATGGTATTAAAACTAAATATATACAAAGATATATTTCTAAATTAAAACTCGTATATATAACTTAATTATATTTAGGAATTGTATTCCTTCATTTGACATTAAGCCTACTTATCCATAGTATGAACTATGTTATATCCATCCTTCGTCTAACAAAGGATATACTAGTCTATAGCCTGGCATAGGATTTCTCATCCACAGCTTAGTGTAGGATATACTGGTCCAGAGTCTGACATAAGATTTCTTATCCACAGCCTAGTGTAGGATATGACATCCTTGGCCTAACCTTGGATAACTAATCATTTTATGAAATACTTCGATGTCACCACTTTACTAGGCTTGCTCGGCAATGTTCATTACATAGATAACTAATCACAACTCCACATTTAGCAAAGTGCATAAGGGAGCCAATTCTTGCTAGAGTTCAACCTTATTGTATAAGGGATTAAATTTACTAAAGTTTAACCTTATTGCATAAGGGATCCAATTTACTAGGATTCAACCTTATTGCATAATGGATCCAATTTACTAGGATTCAACCCATAGGGGAACCATCTCGTGCTAACTAGGCTTTATGGCACTCAAAATCTTACAAACTAGGCCCTATGACGCTCAACTCTTGCCAATTAGCTCATATGATGCTTAACTACTGCCAACTAAGCCTTATGACATTCAACTATTGCCAACTAGGCCTTATGACACTCAACTCTAACTATTAAAAGAGTTACTAGTGTTTATAGAGCTCAACCCATACCCAAAACACCTCAAATCTTGCCTAAAAATACTGATTTTCAAGATTGCACCAAACATGTATCATAACAAAAATTCTAAAATTTTATGAGCATATAACTCTTTCTCATATCTTTCTAATGCCACAAACGTTGCTTTATTTGGCTAAGTGTAGCTAAAGTTATGCAACATTTTGTAGAGACCAAAACAGGACATTATCTGATTCACCTATTTCTGACCTGACTTTAACTTAAAACTGGGAACAAATTACATATGAGAAAATTCTGAAATTTTACAGGCAATAAGCCTTACATGTTAACTTTAAAATGACACTGGTTTTATGTCCATACGACATTGGAGTAAGAAATTATGCAATCTAGTTTACTGCCTGCCAGAATGTCTTTTTTTGCATAATCTGACTTGGATTCAAACATAAACTGGTACTGATTGGCTTGCTTAAAAATTTTGAAATTTTTACCATATGAAGCCTTATGTCTGAGCTTTCAAATTGCACTGGAATCTAGTGATTCCGATATCTATAGCTCAAGTTATGCATCGAACATCATAGAATGTCAGGATGCCATGTTCTGTTTCTGATTCTTTGAAACAGCATAATCGATTATTAACTCTTCATAATCGGTTATTCTGATACTCAGAACCGAAAATGCTACTTGAACAAGCTCAATAACCGATTATTAACTCATGGTAATCGGTTATATGATGGTTTCTACAGAAAAACACCATTTTTCACATTATAACTCCTCTAAAACAACTTCTAGGTGATTCTTATCACTAACTATGATTTTTATCTTAATCTAACACTCTTATTCAACTTCACTTGATGAGATGAAAGATTACTTCCTTTAAAAACTTGCATATATAACTCAACTTCAACTATTAAAGGAGTCTCTATGCACTTAAGCTTTATCTAGAGTTCCTAGAACTCCAAAATTTCCTTAAACTATGTTGGTTGGGTTGTTAACCACCATTACATAGCTTTACTAGAGTTATTCTTAACCCAAAGGATGTAAAATTCTAATTTTCCATTGTTTATAACTAGTTATTTAGAGGTTAGGCCTTTCTTTAATATGTTTTTAGATTTCTTTATAATAAGTTAGAAGAATGTCCTAATCGATTATTGGTGAAGTCAGAGACTCACCATTAGCTTTACTAATCGGTTAGACACATTGCCTAATCGGTTAGGATACTCCCTCATGTGATCCCATATCTTGGCCAACACAAATAACTGGTTAGGAAACTCTCTTAACCGATTATACCATCTAGTTTTCACTAGAAAATAGGGCAGCATGTAGCTCTTTTTCATGGTCATCTCATTCTTTTCCTTAAACTTATGGTTTCTACGTGATTTACAACCATAAACATGTTTTCTGACACGTTAAAGTCATTAAATCACTAACTCAAAACCATTTAAACTAGGTTATGAATAAAAATCAATAATCCATAACTTCTAACTCAACCATAAAACTCAAAGATGAAAATTGGTGAGTAAAAAGTTCCCCTACCTCTGGAAGACTCTTGATCTTGAAGCCTTGAACTTGATCATTGAGCTTCGTTCCCTGGATCTTCTTCCTCTCATTCTTCCTTTCTTCCCCTTTCTCTTTTTCTCCCTTTTCTTTCTTTCTCTATTTCTGCATTTCTCAGTTGTGAGAAGGGAAAAATATGGGGGTGGGACGTGGAAGAAATTTTGAGAAAAGATTAACTTAAGTTTCTGTGCTGAAACTTATATATGCCAAAGACACTTGAATCACACTAATTCAAGTTTTTCAACTTCCAATAACTTTAAAATAAATATTAGGATTTATCTAAATTGTTGTTTCACCTTTATTCTATTTTCTCATATTTGCTACTAGTCATTCGGTATTAAAACACATCACTTAGTATGCTTAAAAATACTAAACGAACTCTGATTGTTCTCAAAATTTAACTGCACTTAACTTATTTGTGACCTGAAAATAAATTATCTAGATTTATTTCCTTTAACTTAGTAACTTATGCTAATATTTGAGTCATTTTAAATTATTTACCTCATTATGTGTTACGATAAATTGACTAAATGAACTCGGTTTGTCATAAAACTTAACTAACATATTATACAAGTATAATGGTACCTCTGACACTATATACAAGTCCAACATATTTTTCGAGATGTTACAATGGTTAAGTCAATCTATCACACCATGGACAAAGGAGATTAACACTCTACAAGTGGCTCTCAACTCACGCATAATCACACAAGTAACAATTGGGTCTCTGAGAATCTCAAGTAAGCTCACACACAGCCTCTCAAATCTCGCCTAACAAAATGAAAGTGAATCAGTGATCAGAAAGATAAATATATGGAATTAGGTTAAAAAAATTAAAGATAAAATAGGTAACATAATAGTCATAAAAGTGATATTTTTTACTCTCTAGCCACCAGTAGACAATAGTAAGAAAAGTGCAGCAATGTAATTTTTTTTAAATTACCTTTTTTCATAAAATAAATGTCGAGCCTAGCCTAAAACGAGCTGATCAAAATAAATAAATGTCATTTTTATTGGCTCGGTCCAACTTTTTTGACAGTCTATCAAGTTTGACTCATTTTAACAGTCTTAAAAATAGTACATGATGCATATTAATGATCATTCAACATCACAAAAGCATAATCAAAGCAAAGTAATCTCCAATGTACAAAGTCATAAAACAAATAGATTTAGAGGAGATGAGCATGTGTTCCAGACCCCTCACAATGGTCTTAAATTTTATTACATCTATTTGTAATAGTTTTTTATTTTTAAATAATCCAGTCATATGCATTAATTTTTTTAACCATTCATGCACTAATATATAATTAAGTTATTAAATTTTGATTTTATGTATTTTGCATTATATGTATAATTGATTAATTTTTAAAATTAAGTTCAATTATTATATTTGATTGTTGAATATATAAACATAATAAGCTAACATGCTTAATATATTGGATTTGTTGATTATTTTTAAATGTCACTATACTTTATTTATTTGGTATTATTATAGCATTTCTTAAATTATTTGTATTTTTTCACATATTATTTTGTACATGACATCTATACTAATAGATAAAGAGGATTGCCCTGGTTTCAAAGTTTTGATTTTTTTTTTCCAATAGATTTCCCTAAAACACAATTCTAACAATTTAATGATATGGATAAAATGGTAAACACAAACTCAAATAACTATCCCAACTCACTTTCCACTACTATAAAATAACTACCCCACTCCACCTTCCACTACTATAATATGTTTTTGATTTAATTCTTCTTATAACTTTTATAAGAATAAGTGATTACAAAGAAATAAACGGTTATAAATAAAAAATGTGGACCAACAATCCTGTCAATCCACTAGTTATAATGAAAGAGAGTTTAAAAGTATTTAATATGGAAAAGCTTAAAATTCTTGAGTTATTTTGCTTAATCATTTATATTAAAAGAAAAAAATATAACACTAATTCAATCTTTGATATGTTTTTTTATATGAAAATGTGTCATGCTTAACGTTAGTAAAAATGCAATACATTTAATTTTTAATAACAAATTTTATTCAAATATATTAACGTTGATAGTATCGGCCTCTCAATCATTATTTTTTAGATTCATCTAAGTGTTGGCGTTTAACTTTTTTAAGAGGGCATGGTGTTGTATTTACATTTTTTGAATTTTGTATTTGATTGGCTCGCTTAGCAATACTAAATTTTGATTTGTATATTATGTATTGCTAAAAGAAAAATAAAACAAGCCAAAGAGCTAATATGCAAGTTAAATATGTTGGCTCATTTAACTAATGAGCTAAATAGGACTGGTTGAAAATAAATTAATTTAAATGTGTCAATATTTTTAAAACTCAGCTCATTTAATTTCAACAATTTAAACATACAAAAAATTGTCATGCAAGTGCTTTATTGCGAGCTAGAACCCTAACATTACAAGAAGCATCTTAATTATTAAACTTAAATTTACTTATCATTTGAGCCATCATTTATTCACAAATAAAAATATTTTTTAATATTCAATCTTAGTTCTATATTAGATTTTTTGGTTCATTAATTTTATATTAGACATCAATTATTAATTTTTTGAAAGTATATTTTATTTTAAAAGCACACATTTTTTGTAACACTAAAAGCACACATTTAAGTAAATATAACAGGTCTATTATCATAAATTGTTTTTATTAAAATAATGATATTTGTATAAATACTTACATAATATTTGTTGAAAAAAAATATATACATACTTAAACATAATTTAATTTATATTTATATAATTTTTATCATTTAATTATAACTGATCTCATATTATTTACTGTATGCTACAATCTCATTGTGATACGAGGTGACATGGATGTTATAAATGTGCTGCAATCATTAATGTTTTCATTTTATTGTATGTGCAAGTCACTTTTTTGGTTTATTAAAATTAAAATTTGAAAAATTTTCCCATCAATTTTAAAATAATGATATTATTCTGATACTTCATTTTTTACATCCATACTCTATAGAAAAATGATGATTTTACATCTTTTTAATGAAGTGTAGGTATTGTATATATTTTTTAAAAAAATGTGATTGAAAGAAAGAAAATAAAAAAATAAATATAATAAATGATATTAAATAAAATATATAAATATATATATATACTATTAGTGATAAGAATATCATAATTGTAATATATCTTCCTTTTATGAAAAAGGAATTTTCTTTAAAAGAATGTATAAAATAAAACTGTATAAAATAAGGTGTAAAAGTAAATTATTATTATTATTAAAATTAAGATTTTGTTAACAAATACTTTAAAAACATTTGTTAAAAATATTAAAATAATATTTTTAAATAAAAATAAAATATTTAATATATTAAAAAATTAAAAACTTTGATTTTTTCATTTACAATTTTTTATTTTAATATTCATCTTACAAAACCCTTAAAATAAACACAGTGAATTGCAAAAAAAAAAAAACAAACAAACAGTGAATTTATGGAAATGGTGTTGAATATGTATTCTGGCTCCCTTCAGCAGCTCTGCTGCTCCCTGCTCAAAAAGCCCTGGTCAGTCCAAGTAAAGGCAAGCACTACACATAAACAGTTAACGCGCACAACATGGATCAGCCCCGAGCCATCACAATTCATCACAACAGTGCCTCAACCACTGCTAGCACACTCCCCTAGTCCCTAGACACCATAACCGAACGAAGAAACTTTAATAAAACCCTAACTCAGCCATCTGTTTCTCGAACGTTCAAAAGACACAAAACCCTAATTCTCAAAGACGGTTCAGAATGATTGATGGTGGTGATCATGCAACAGCAGCAGCAGCAGAATCCCTCTGCACTGGTGGTGCCTCAACAACTCAACAATCCTCAATCCTCATCAACCACTACCACCACCGCCGCCGCCTCCCTTAGGTCACCCTCCACCGCCGCCACTCACTCCCAGCAGCTTTCTTCGCCTCTCTCTCTTGGCCCGCTCTCCACACCCCTTCCCCCTCCCCATCACCAACCCCTACTCTCGTCACTGCCATTGCCGGCTGATCATGCGGTGCCTGTCGCGGCAGCTCTCCCATCCGGCGAGACATGCCCCTTGGCCAGAGTCCGGCTCTCGGATATTGCCCCCTACGATGGGGCACCGGCTGGACCCTATGTCAGGGCAGTGGAAGCATTGTCTGGGTCTCTGATGAGGCATAATGCCGCGTTGATCGAATTAGGGAGCGAAGAAACTGCTCTGATGCGCTGCGGCTTGGAAGGTGCAAGGTTGTTTTTTAGGAGCAGAGCCAATCTGGGTGTTGGGAAGGGAAGCCGTGGGGTTTACATGTACAGGGCAGGAAGGTATAAACCTCATATAATTATCTCTCTCTAGTTACCATTACTAATTGGAGCATATTTGATGGATAATGTTTGCCCTAACCTCATGGCAACTGTTATTTATGATATTTATGGGTGAATTGTTTCAGGGCTTTGGAGGATTGGGATTCATCTCCCCCTTGTATGACTGATATTTTTAGGTGCATGGGAAAGGCGTCTCATTATGCCTTGTGTGCCATTGCAAGGCATCTGCGCCTTCGAAGCGAGTAAGGATGGTGATGGAGGACCTTTGTTTTTAGTTTATATATATGTCTTATATGTATATGTTGTATGATTGTTCATTTCGTTTTTACCGTGTATGCTCTCACAAGAAAAGTTACTTTGTGCAGTGTTTTTAACCATTTACTTGATGATGCCCCATTGCCTGCGAATGAGGTGTCTTCATCAGTTCTTGTTGCAACCTACTCACATTCTTCTCTGCAAAATGGAAAAGGCGCTATTGGAGGCGGTAAGCCTACCATGAATGGTGAAGTTGAGAAGGGATTGTTGACATTGATATCTTCAGACACTCCTGGTCTTCAGGTGTCCTTTAATTCTATTATGTAAATTGTAAAAGTAGAGAGTTCAAGTGTGTTCTAGTTCACTGGAGAAAAAAAAAGAGCTATAGGTCCCATGAATTCATCAAGTCGTGTGCTATCATCTCATATATATTTATTTTACCTCTTGGGATTTTTGTTTGCTGGCAGTTTAGACTTTCCAATTGATTCATCACCCTAGTTATATGAATAGTCTGTTCTCTTCTCTAGGTATGTGACCCCAATGGCCGCTGGTATTTGGCAGACGGTGGGTCTGGGCCTGGAGATCTTTTACTGATAACAGGCAAAGCGCTTAGCCATGCTACTGCTGGCCTACGACCTACTGCATCATATAGAGCTTCTCCTGATTATTTTCTAGGTCCCAATAGTGGCGGAAGGTACCAAATATTTTTCTTTCGAAAAGAAGTTATCTTGTATTTGTGATGACTGATAAGATTTCCAAGGAACTTATTTAGAATACATTCTTGAGCTTTGTGATTGTAGGACTTCTCTTGCATATAGACTCATGCCACAGGGGAATGCTATATTAGATTGTTCTCCAATTGCAGCAGCTGGCCATGTTATTCCCCAAAGCTATGTTCCAATATCTGTAAGCCAGTTTATGGATGACCTTGCTGCTGAAGAACTGATAGATAGCAGATGTGATAGTGCTGATGTACGTTATCTCTCCTAATATTCTCTTTGCATATGCATTATGGAAGTCCCCGCAAACCAACCATGATCAGATAACCAAAAAGAAGATCCTAATCCATGACAAATGTAAGTGCTAAGAGGCACCTTTGAAAATATGAGCATTCTTCTCTACCCAACCCAAACATCCAGAGATCTGCAAAACTGCAAACTGCCTCAAAATCTTGGCATCCTTATTCTTGCCAACTGAAACTTTTCTGCTGCTAAAGCCACAGGAATTCCTCTCCAACCAAATACACCAGGATTCTTTTTAATGTGATGAAGTCTCCAATTAGAAAGGAGAGTATAATACAACTATTAGCAGAAAATTAATCATAAACAATGTTTGCACTTCCTTTTCTATTGTAATATTGTTTTCTGCCTCTTATTGCCCCAGCAAAGACATCAATATTATTGTAATGTAACTAGCCATCTTTGCATTTAAATTTTCATATTGAGACACATATTGAGGAAGATTGCATGAACCAGTTGATCTTGACCATATTTTATTTCTAACATTCTACTGTGAAACTCCAACTGAATTTAAGTTCTTGCAGTGACAAACTAATACTTAAAGCATAGTCTGTGTGATCTACCATCCATTGTTCTACACTGAGTCACTGACTGAATTGATCTTTTAAACTAATTTGATTATGACTCTCTTGTTTCACTTATTTATAAGTAAAAGTTTACTTATGTAATATTTTTGTCTGTAAGCTTGTTGTCATTGGAGGATCTGGTTAGCCATTTGGGCCAGCTATTCAGAAGAAGATCATAATGGTCTTTTTCTTGTTTTCCTGTCATTTCTGACAGCTCTCGTGTATTTAATGCAATGGCGCTTGTAAAGCTTCTGGTGCAATTGCCCTTTAGTAAAATATTTTTCTTTTATGTATGAGGAAACTTATGCATTTTTTATTCACAGGTTGCTCAGAACAATGTGAATAAGGAACCATCATTAAGAAGCGTTCTATCAGATCCTTTGTCGTAAGTTTAACTTCAGCTCTTCAACTGATTTAGCAGTTTGTCAGAGAAGCATGAGTTTGATGCTATGTGGTTTGTCATTAACAGTCTCACATAATCTTGTCTAAGTTTTCTCATTAAAAATCAAACTTTCCATGGAGTTTATTAAAAAGCAAAAGCCACTCTTTGGGAAACACATAAAACATTCTCCTAATCCTTGCAGTGGATTGTTCATAGTGCAGTTGCTGACATTCATGAGAATGACACTATGCTATTTGAGCATAGTATGTTAAAAAATTTGGGATTTGGTATACTTTTTACTGTTCCTTTTTCTTTTATTAAGATCAGAAAAGAAAAATATGCAATTCAGCATGTACTATTATTCTACTTTATTCTGATATCTCTTCTTCTTTCCTCTTTCAATCTATTTAATAGTGGTGCTTTCCTTGAAGATGCCATGCTTGTCTCATGTGGACATTCATTTGGTGGTCTGATGCTGAGGAGAGTCATTGAAACAGTAAGTAGGACTCTTTCCTATTTCAGTATTATAGCATATAAAGGTTACATTTCTGCATTAAGAAATGATAGCCCACAGCTGATGAATGTGACAGTTTTGCATTTGAACCATAGGTAGTCATAGTATGACTTACTAGAGTTCAAAGATTAAACTTCTATTGCTGTCTTGGGGCTGGAAGTTTGATAGTTAGGAAGTTTGATAGTTAGGTTCAGGATTATATGGAGGCTAAGGAGTAAGAAATCTGTAGACATTAGAGGGTTCTTTATTGTATAGCATAGAGCTTTAATTTGGGGAATGGAAGATTGGCTTATAATTAGATTCGATGGACTGTGTACAATATTGTGAACATTAGTTATGAATTTGTCAATTTGATGTATTTGGAGGCTCAATAATGGATATTTATATTTGAAAATGTATGAAACCTTATGGAGTTGTGGAATATATGGAGCTGAAGCCCGATAAATTGTAGAATCTCTAACAAGATTTATTGGTATAGTCACAGTTGCATACAGCAAATATGGAGATGACCAGAATGCCCCAAATTAAACAGCTAAAATCTTACATTGGCCTTCAAAATGGTAACATTTAATTTCTATGATATAAATAATTTTAATCTATTTAATGTCTTGAATTGCTCAATTAAATCTAGCATCAAATTGTACCATGATTTTATGTTTACTGTGTATTTAAGCTTGTATTTTCTTGGTCTTTGTGCCCTCCATGCATCTGTATTCTTATTTTGGTGTTACTTGTGTTGTCTCATTTCTATTACCTTTCACTTTCATTATGGAATTATAACTGTTAGATGGGGAGAGACAAGAATCATAATTACAATTATTGTTTCCGTCACAGTCAAGATGTACACTCTGCAATGCAGATATTGAGACCGGTTCTTTGATCCCTAATCTTGGTATCTTCCATTTCCTTACTCTGTTTCAGCTATCCACACACAAACACACAGATTACATAACCATATTTCTGGTTATGCTCTATCTTTCTGATGCATTTGGTTCCTTGCTATTTTTATTTTATTTTATTTTTGACATAGACTGATTTCCTTTACAGCTTTAAGAGCTGCAGCTGCTGCTGTCAAGCATGAGGATGATCGAAGGTTATTTCGTAATGCTGCTCTTCGAAAGCGACGGAAAGAAATGGGTGACCAAATGGATTCAATGAGAAGAGTGAACAGGGTATATAACATTAGTAGCCTGTGATTTTTTCCCTTTTCAATTGAAATCTTAGCATATTTTCAATGAAGATATATTGGCAGAAAACTTTTTTTTTCCTTCTTAGGAGTTCAAATCAAAGATATCAAACTATATGTTGAATGTGCAACAATAAACAAATGTATGGTGGCTATTTTTTAAATAAAAAATTTCTTAAATGATGATAAGGAGATAGCATGACATCTAACTTCGACTGTGAATAATATGATTTGCCTAGAATGTTCTAGAAATAAAATGCACTTTATCCTGTCTTGTTTGTGAAAATGTTACCCAACTTTTGTTAGTTCCGCTTAATAAAAGAAAAACTCATGGTCTTGTTTTTTAGAATTTCTGGATTCGAGATTCAAATGTTACTACACTTTCCAAGGTTCTTTAAATTTGGTTTGAAATTTAATACTACTGGTTGGATGGTGCAATCTTGAGTGCAGATATACTTGTTTGCATATCCTATATTCCTATTGAGATCAAAAGTTGCCATAATATGGCTTGAAGTTGTCCACAGCATCAACATACACTGCAATGTTTGAATAGATATTTGATAAATGATAATATTGGTTATTCCTCTATGTTATGAAAGGAAAATTTTTGGGCAGCTGAATTTTAATAATGTTTTGTAAAAAAAATTCCTTATAGAATATGCAGACAACAGGAAAAGATTGGGATTTATGGGGCAAGAATTAAAATTGAGGAATTTATTTTATATTTTGTCAAAATGATTGCAATCTGGATTTATTTTTATGGATGTCAGTATCTTTATGAACTTGTATACAGGACCTCAATGATAAACTTAAGAAATTATATACAACCATTAGAAGGGCTTTCTGGCTTAGAAAATTTAGGACAATAGGAATCCAAAAATTTCTTGTCATCTGTAAGAGAATATATCTGCGTGTCATCTGTAAGAGAATATATCTACGCATGCGTGTGCTTGTGCATTTTTGGGTTTATTTTGCAGTTGATTCATTTGGACGCTGATTATTTGTGTAATCTGAGAATGCAAGGTAGTTTATGAGCTTTATATGGGCATAACTTACAAGCACTTTTACAATTTCAGCCTTTCAATCGTACTTGGTCTATAAAGAATTTGTATCGGGTCTGTACCATGAATGAGTTTCTAATTCCCTTCATCTTGCTCCTATTCCATGGTTTAATCTGGCCTTACTGTAGGTGGATTCAGCTAAAATATTTATTTTTGCATTAATTTAACACTTGAAGTGTAGAACTTGATTTAATTTCTTAATAATACAAATATGTTCTTTTTTCCTTTTCATGGCAGTATCATAATTCATAAATATTATTGCAGATTATTGGCTTGGGTTTCCTTTTGTAAATCAGTGGCTTCTCTCTTAGTTGTCTTTCCATGTGTGGTGGAGTGGTGGTGGTGAACTGTATTTGTGTATCTTTAGTTAAACACCTCGCCTGGCAATAGCGTTTAGTTGTGCTACAAATAAGTTAGTACTACCATATTACTGTCTATATTTGCAATTAATTTCATAAATTGACTTCCTCAAACTTATGAAACAAATTGACCTCCCTCCATGGTGTTTGTGTGGATTTTGAAGAGATCAACCAGTTGGCTTGAGTAGCAAACCAGTAGTGTTGCATAGAAGCATTAAATGACTAATTAGGATATGTTTACTGACTAAACAAAATGTTCAAGACTGTAAGGATTTAGTGTTCAGGAGAGAAATTTTATGTATTTAGCACTTAATGTTTCAGGAAAATGGAGATTTTTCTACTGCTGATGGACTCCACCGGGGAGTACAATATCCATTTTCGGTAAATGAGAAAGTTATTATTAAGGTAAAAATGTTCAGTTTTTCGTTTTCAGTTTTTGGCCATTACTGTGTCAGATGTGGTCTGGGGAATTTTAGACAATCAATTTCTACAGGGTAACCGGAGAACACCAGAAAAATTTGTTGGGAAAGAAGCTGTCATTACATCTCAGTGTCTCAATGGCTGGTGAGTTAGCAAAAATTAACTTGTTAAATTTGCATTTAGGCTGTTGATATGTTATGAATTATGAGTAAGTTACTTCTGATGTAAAAATAATAATGTTAGAAGTCGGTTTCCTTTTTCCTTGCACATAACTAGCCAGCTTTTTTTATGCCTTAAAAAATTTTCCCATTAAGATGTGTAAGGGGATAGAGAGGCTTTCTGTATGTTTGTTATCACTGTATTACACACTGTAGTAATTGCCAGCCAAAACTACTATGACAAGATATATGGATAATGTACATAGGTTCCTCTTTGATTGGCTTAAAGTTTTTGTAAGATTCATATGAAAGCAAACGCTGTCATACTCACTTCCTATATTTTCAACTTTTCTCGATGGTTTTAATCCAGTTCGACCAGCCGGCTTAATTGGCTGAACCTGAACCGGAAGTCTTGGTGGTTCATTGTCTAGTTTGGTTTTAACAACAAAAGTGAGTCAAATAGGATGTTCTATTTTTAGTAGTGTAGAATATTATTGGGGGCTGTAGGTGGGGTTTGGTAGTTTATAATGGTTTTTTATACATACGCATTCTAGTCTACATGCTTAATTTATAAAATGTATCTCATAATACTGTTTGCACATTCTTTGGAATACAACTATATTTATAAAATCAGATTTGATTAGTCCTAACTGAAAATCTCATTAATGTCGAACTTACTTTTGTACAGGTATTTGCTCGAGATTATTGGAACTGGAGAGAATGTCCGTCTGCAGTACCGTTCTCTTAGGAAGCTCTTAAACTCACCAGCCATGGAGGACCAGTGTCCCTCACAGCCAATTCAAAATAGCAGCTCTTGAAATAGATTTATTCTAGGTTTTCTTTCTTTCATTTTTCGATGACGAGAAAAAGGAAACTTTTGTATTCTTCATCCTTCATAGTAAAGAATTAACTTTCCTAGTCTTGATCTTTGATTGTAAAGAATTAAGTTGACTGGTCCAGCTCCTTACAGAAAGTACGTGATAGAGGTTTATGTAACTTATTAATGTATCAACGAGGTTATTTGTGTAGATGCTAATGCTAGGTCGTCTTATATTTATTGTAAAGAAAGCAGGCAAAGATGGATTAGATGGCATGTAAATTGTAGCTGGTAATTACTGAAATGGATCATAAATTTATTTTTGCCGTAATGCAGTTTTATGTAGAATGTGTTGCTTCTGGCCTCTGCTTTTATATTTGTCAACTGGAAGCTGTAAATACTGACTTGTAGAGAAAGTAGATCAGTGAACATCTGCATTTGTTCGTCTGATGGTGTAACATTGCAAATTTAAGACGGAAGTGATTTGATCTGCTTGGCATATCTTATACAACGTGGAGTCATCACTTCTTACTATACTGTAATTTTTAGAGGTGAGATCACTGGAATTTATTTTATGTGTTCAGTTATGAATATAGTCCAAGCCACATTTCATCAATATGTGGCACTGGATTTTGATCCTTCACTATGGGAAATGATTTTTGCATAAACTAGTGTTTGGGAAAAAAAAAGGGTATGTATTGAAAAATTTGTTTCTGTTGTTTTATTATTTAAAAAAAAATGTAAGAATAGTATAAGAAAAGTAATGCGTAAATAACATTTTTGCTTTACTATTACTTATTTTCTCCCTTTACACAGGTGAATGTACCTTGTTACATTAGAGGTGTAAGGATCTAGGAAAGAGAGGGGTATAGGAGGTCAACACCAAATCTTCAACATTATCATCACTCAAGTCTTTTTAAACACTTGAGCTGTGCAAATTGTTACAACCTCGATATTCAGTTTAACGGAATATCCCCACTGTTATTCACTCTTTATATATTATATTGTGAGTAAAAAGTCCTCTCAAATTATTACAGCCTTAAACTCTATTGGTATCTAAATATTCTCGTAACCTTGGAAAATTAAATTTGGACTTAAATATATTTTTTTTCTTCTAAATATATTAGTTTTTTGTTTTGATTTCTTTAAAAAACTTTTTACAATTTGTGCCTTGTAATTTTAAGAGTGAAATTAGTTTTGTCTTTATTTTAAAAATGAGTAAAATTTGCTTAATTATACTCTTATATTAATTTTTTCTTTAACTCTTAAAAAGAATGATGATTTAATATGAAGAGAGTTGAATTGAATAATTTCACTGACTTTTAAAATGAAATTAAAAATTAATTTCACTTATTTTTAAAATTATAAAGACACAAATTATAATATTTTTTAGAGAATAAATATAAAAACTGATATATTTAAAAGGAAAAAAACATATTTAAACCTTGAATTTGCTATGCATTTATCATTAGCGTTATTATTATTTTCGTACACTGAAATTTCATTTGATTATGATCCACAAGTACAACCGGTGTTTCCCTCTCAGATTTCCTTCAAGAGCTGATATCTTTCAACTACCCGCACTATCCCACCCACCCCACCTTTCTCCTTGGCATTCTTTTAAACAATTTTTGTTTTGTTTTTTGCGTGGATGTTCTTTTAAACAAAAATGAATTCTACTAAGTAGACGTAATCATGATTGCTAGCTATGCTTATCCTCGGACAACACAAAAGGGTGCCTCTAAATTGAAAAATATAGTTTGAGCGTATTTTCAGTTCAAATTTAATTTAATAATATTTTAGTTTTATATTTTTTATCTGACAAAATATTTTATTTTTAATTCAAATACATGTATAATATGTTATGTTCTTAATGAAGTCTCCTTCAGATTAATATCTTATATTAGGATCCAGATTTCTCGCATCTTTCAAGTAATTCACTAATACTCTATCCAACCAGTTACACAGCCAGCTGGCGATATTCATGCTTACTTGCAATTGCAGAGGAGAAGAATGGGCGTGCGCAGAGGACTACAACACAACTATTAATATCTCCTCTAAATTAAAGAGAAGATTATTAGATTGGATACTTTTCTTATAGTAACACATTTTACATCAATAATGTAAAGGTAAAACAAGAGGGAAGAACCAAATGTATAGTTGACCTGATGCCAACAGAAACGTTAGAAAGATTGTGTAGATTTGGTTAAGAGCCATGGTGTAATAAATTTCAAACCAAATAAGTCCACAAAAAAGTGGTTGTCCTGCTGGGTATGGACTCCTCCCTCATCATAATCTGGAATCTAGTGACTGACTTGAGACGAATTTCTACTCATCAATGCAATCTATTTGTAGATCCACTCGTTTGCACGAGCACCAGACTCATCCATATCTATAAAAATGCTTACGGCCTGCAGCAAATAACAATAAATTAGGAAGAATGCTCACAGGCCATTGTTTTGTCTTAGCAGCCACAACCTAGCTAATATATATATATATTCTTCATTTTTTTTTTTAGGTTATTGTCAGCATAAAACATCAAAATCTTAGTTCCAAATTCCACAAGTTATTTTTTGTACATTGCAAATTGAACTAAGATCTCTAACCAGAATCTTCAGCATTTCCCCTTTGCAGAGTCTTCTTTCTTTATAGCTCTTCTTACTATTTGTAGTCTGAGTTTTAATTTGGAGAGCTTCTTTACATTAAGCAGTCGTTGTTTTGCTGTGTTTTTTATTTTTGTCTTCTGTCTTGTCTTGTCTAAATTGAAATTGAAGTACAGATCAGGTAACCAGACTTCAAAGTTCAAAGATAGCCCCTAGATAATCATAAGAGGAGCATAATTTTACCTTTCCTATCCGAGGTCGTTCTTTCAACTTTGCTAGGCTGTTCCGAATATGTGAGACAGCTCCCCAACATTTTAATGTGTTTGCCACATCATCAAGCCTCAAAATGTACTCTTCTTCAGTCAATGGGAAGGATCTCTAAAAGCAAAAAATCATTGAACATACTGAAATAGGAATTACATGGATAATCTCAATGTATACAAGTAATTGCACAGCCGGTACTAATATCAGTTAATAACCATGTACTTCAAAGTACAACAAATGCATGGTTTAGTTACTCAAAAACTACTTTATACCAAATGCTATGATTTGTCAAATAGTACCAAATGAACCTTTGCCTTTTGCCTTTTCTCCTTTTCCCCCATCCTTTCTAAATTCACCCAAGGCAAAAGTTGTTTTCATTTTGAGAAATGCTACACCTCTAGAAAAATTTGACAAAATTCAGTTAGAATTTGTCAAGATTCAGGTGTAGTTAATAAATAAGTCAAAGTAGTGGAGACCATTCATCCATTCTAAGAGTCAATAATAATGTCAACTCATTTTGACATTTTTATTGATGTCCCATAAATTGCAAATTTCAATCGAAACAAATCTACTTAAATCTTGTATCTTATACAAAGAAACCACAAGATGTAGCACAAAAGTTTTTAATACCTGCTCCATGTACTTCCACATGACATTCAAAGCAAGGAGATTTCTTCCCATGAATTCCTAGCACAAATCATGTAACAGTAAAATAAGGAAAGGCAACATAACCAAAAGAGAAACACAGATAATAGGGTTCCTATTTCAGGTCCTAGGAGTGTATAAGATCATACTGCGTCTCAAATGTGTCAATTCAACAATTTATCCAATTTCAAATATTCACGCACACTCCAAAGAGATGATATAATGCTCCAAGGCCTTCGTAAGTAAAGTGTTGAAGGAAAAAAAGGAATAAACATCATACCCGTAGGCCATATCAAGTTTCAAATTATGTTCTAGGAAACGGATAATGCAGCGATATTCAAGAACAAGGATGCTATAAACTTTTAAAAATATTGGGCCATAAATGGCCGCGATGTGTATCCAACTCTTTTAAAAGACCCCCTTTAATATAATTTCCTATCCCAACCCACCCAAAAGAAAAGGATGGGGAGAATAGAACAGAGAAACAATACTATAGGTACCGTTCAACAACATCACAGTAGGCATATGTTTAATAGCTAACAAACAAATTGACAAACCTAATTTTTTCATTAAACTAAAATGTAGGAAATAATGAGAACCTTCATCTCTTTACTACCAGAATTTTCTCAACCACAAACATGTTAATAATAAATAGGGACACATGCACAAAGGTGGAAAAAGATGGCAATGTGCACTGGTGATTTGATCACCATTAGCAGATGTCTATGAACTAGAGCATGAAAGTTTCAGTATTTCAAAGTATATGCCTGATCAACAAGTGCAATCTGGATAGAGTTGACAAGAAGATATATCAGCTTAAGAATGCTTTACTGCATACAAAATCTCTGTCATTGGCAATTCTATGTGAGAATAAAAAGCAATGTACAGTTTCCAACTAAGTGCTAGATAATTCCCCTCATTTCTCAATAGATAATAGTTTGGGAGAAAAATGCCTGATACTACAACAGCAAGCAAAGTCTTTTCCCACTAGGTGGAGTTGGTTACATTGATCAAATGACGCTATTGTGTTCCATCATAAATCAAGTCTTCAGAAAAATGCCTAATATTATATAGGCCAAATTCGTCATGCAAAACTCAGGATAAGTTAATCTAGCATGTAATTCTACTTGTTAAAAGACTTACCTTCTTTATGAACTGAACATCATAAGACCTTCCATATTTGTTCCTAATAAGAGTAGCAAGGTCAAATCCACTAAACGTGGAATCATCTGTACCAACTATTTTCTCGAGACTCTCTCTAAGCATTTCATTATTCACCTGAAGCATACTTCACAAAAAACCAGATTAGAGGCATGCACAGCAAGGGAAAGTTAATACTCAATAAATAATTATTGTTGGGACAGAGAGCCTGGATATAATCCAATTGGAAAATATATCCAACCATTATTTAAGCTATAAATGAAAATTGATCAAAACATACAGTTAAGGAAGCCAGATAGACTTTGTTTAAATATACAATAATATTGCAAAAAGAAAAAGAAGATAGAGTGAGAAATAAATGAATTAATAAGTCAAAACAGATGCCAATTTAAAAATAGATGGAAAAGAAGTATGTCTAAAATTTTGTTATCTACAAAAACAAGGATTTCATGTCCAACCGGTTCATTAGAGGAAGGAGAACAGATTAAGAGAATAGAAGTTAAGGAAAAACAAATGCTTCAAGTGCCCAGATGTTAGCTTCTTGATATACTCCCAAAAAAAATAAAGCAATACGTGGTAAGATATTTTACAATGCAATGAATTACATGCAGAAAAGGAAATTGAGAAGTCAACATACTCCTCCGATTTCACCATTCTGAGATTTGTTCTTATCAATGTCATCTGAATCATAGGGATCCATACTATCACTCACTGTCTTGGAAAAAATGGGCCCAAATTTCCTGGCACTATGGTGACATTTATGAGCAAGGTATCCAACATTAAGGAACTCCAATCCTCTGGAGGGAGAATAAGGCCCAGGATATCCAGAAAATGGAACCTTATTAAAACTTCCTTTGTCAGGATGATCCTGAATTCGCAGGGGCCAACTACACTGGTGGGTGGACATAATGTTCATTGTATCCTGCACTCAGTGTTATTCAAAATGCAAGGAGACATTGTTAGCAATCAGAAAAACAGAAATCTCAAACCAAGAAAGACAAAAGGAATATTTGAAACGTAGGTCATGGACATTACGAAGGAAATACAGAATTTTATAAGACAAATAATTGAAATATACCATTATAGAAACAAAAGGCCATGGATAATACATTGAGACAATTATTACTCTGATCATTGACAATTATTCAAATTGATTAACGTATAATACAGGAATTGAGTTAACTAACCACCTACTCCATGCATGAAGTATATCAAAGATGTCATCTTATACTTTTCCGTGATTCTACTGAAGACTAAGACAAACCAAGGAAGAAAAATAAATAGAAAATGGAAGTTCAGTCACCTTGTGCATAATAGAATGCCACAAATGAATAACTATGCTCCTTATACGGTGCTAATACATCCAGTTTGGTATGCATGATATGATAAGGCTTGATAGTATTAAACCTAATAATATAAGGCCTAATATAAAAGGGTTGGGGTATTGGGGTGTTAGGTTTGTAATAGGAAAATTTTTATAGGAGTTTATACATCAATACTTAATAAAACCTAATCCCAACTCCAAGGCATGATTGATTTATCCATTATTTTAAGGAAAAAGTGTAAACATCTTAAACTTTAAGCCAGTTGCAAATAGTCATCATCAACATTAAATTTGTCTCAATTGACCTCTAAATTTTCACTAATGTTTCAATAGATCCTTCGAAGTGTTAACTCCTTATCAGCAAACTAATCCTAGTCACATCTTCATTATATCTCATTCCTTCATTAATTTATTCTATAAAAACTCATTTTATCTAATTATATGAATTTTTAAGTGAACCATTACCTCATTTCAGCAAAGTGAAGGAAGTTTATAAACTGTACCATCCAATCTGTCACCAACGACAATAAATCAAACGCCAACATCGATAAAATGAGATTTTATAAAATAAATTAACAAATGGATGAGATTCAATGAAAATAGATAGTCAGGATTAGTTTATCGTTAAAAAATTAACATCCCCTTAATAGAAGGACCTATTGAAACATTAATGAAAGTTTACAAAATCAATTAGGACAAATTTAAAATTGATGGTGACTATTTGCAAATGGTTTAAAGTTTATGGTAATTTTGTACATTTTTCCCATATTTTAATGTATAAAAAGAATATAATAGATAAATTTATATAATACATTATTTATACTAAATAACTAATAAAAATCATAATATATTATATTAACTTATCTCATAGATCTAATACGACATGTCATAATGGCTATTGCTTATAATCAAAATCATCCAGAAAAGCCTTTTACTAATAAGCTGTTTTAGTGTAAAAAATTAGCAAAACCAAACACGTGCTGTTTTTCTGTGTCTCGTCTATAGCACTTCCTCATGTGGCAGATGAAGTTTTGCAGGCCCATCTAGAATTTCATCAATAATCAATCCTGATCTCATCTAAACATGTTTTAGGCCCGTTTTCTGTTTCCAAGTGAATCATTTCCATCCCCTTCTCTCTATATATAGACTGGGCCTCGTGCTTCTGCTATTGTGTATCGATGACTTTGGCAAACGAAAGCGAAATATAAGACACAGAAACTCATGAACTATGTGTGAAAGGTTTAGAATAGTAGACAGCAAACCTGGTACTATGTGAGCAGGACAGAACCAGAGTCGGGTTCAGAGCAATCACTCCTTCCGTTGATGGATTTTTTTTTTTTTTCAGAAGGCTCCAATTTTAGCAGAGCATAATTTTGATCTGCTACTGCTATCATCAAATCAATAGAGGTTTATGCGTTGAGAAATAGATAACAAGAAGTGGGAGGGACCGCTAATTGTGGACATCATAGCTTCTTATGGAATTAAGGCAATTAAAGCCTCACGTTCTACTTGTACGTGTGTTTGTTGTCCGCAAGCAAGGCCAACCACAGGCTGCCATGTGCAAACCATAAGCCTGCTTGAGCACTGCTATCTCACCATGAAAAATTCTTACCTAGTTACAAACTTACCGTAGATACAATCTTATGACGTGGGTCTCATCGTGGGGTGAGACTCACCTTTATATGAGTGTGTTCATCTAGGTTTGTACCTATATAAGAATGACTCAATACATTAGTCCAATAAAAATATATTATTTGTCATTTATAATCATACATATAGTTAAATTAAAAAATAAAATATTATTAAATAAATATCAATAATTATAAAATTATCTAAAGTGATAGTTTGAAAATAAGTTAGAATTTCTCCGTCAAAATGCTTATACGTTTAACATGACCAGTAAATATTTTAGGTGGTAATTTTTTTATTAAGAAGTTGATAATCATAAGATCTATGCTAGTATGTTTTATTGACATTCAATGTTTTTGATCTTTTTCTTTAACAGCAAAGTATTTCAATTTATATATTTGGTATCTTTAGAATACTTGTCATTTTTTAAAAAGAAAACAGTCACAAGATTATCACATTAAATTTTTAACGACCTCCTCATACTATTGACTATTCAAAGTCCTGAAATAAAATTTCGTAGTCATTTAACTTGAACCATGGCCTTAAAGTATGCCATAAATTCAGCTTCCATAATAGATGCAACAATGACAGACTGCTTCGCACTTTTTCATGAGATAACTCATCCAGCTAAAAGATATAAATAACCAAAAGTGAATTTTCTTGTATCCACACAACCAGCAAAATCTGAATTTGAATATCTGATCACTTCAAGATGATCAGACCTCCTATAAGTAAGCATATGATCTTTTGTTCCGTGCAAATATCTCAAAACTTTCTTTGCAGTTTTCTAGTGATCTAAACTAGGATTACTCTCATATCTTCACAGCATTTCAACTGCAAAGCTAATATTTGGTTGGATACAAGTCTGAGCATATATTAAATTCTCAACAACAGATGCATATGGAATTACTTCCATCTGTTTCCGTTTTATATCATTCTTTGGACATTGCACGAGACTAAATTTGTCTCTTTTCTGAATTGAAGCCGGAGATGCTGAGTACTTTTCCATTCTGAATCTTTCTAAAACTTTATTTATATATGCTTTCTGAGACAAACCCAACAATCCTTGTGATCTATCTTGGAATATCTTTATCCTAATCACATAGGTTGCCTCACTCATATCTTTTATTTTAAAGTTATTAGATAGAAACTTCTTAGTCTCACTTAATAGACTAAGATCATTAGTTGCAAGCAAGATGTCATCAACATACAGAACTAGAAAGATAAACTTATTCCCACTGACCTTCAGATATATATATAGATCGACAATGCTTTCCTTAAATCCAAAGGATACAATAGTATCACTGAACTTGAAATACCATTGTCGGGAAACTTATTTAAGTTTGTATATTAACTTCTTAAATTTACACACTATGTGTTGTTTTCCTTTTTCTATGAATCCCATTGGTTGGTCTTTATAAACCTATTTTTCTAAATTCCCATTAAAAAAAATAATTTTCACATTCATTTGGTATAACTCTAGATCATAATGAACCACCAGTGTTATGATAATTTCGAGATAATCTTTCTTAAAGACCAGTGAAACGGTCTCCTTATAGTCAATGTCATTTTTCTGAGTAAACTATTTTGCAACTAGCCTGACCTTGTAACGTTCTACGTTACCATGAGAATTACAATTGGTCTTAAAGACTCATTTGTAACTAACTATTTTGCAACCTTCTGGTAACTTAACAAGGTCCCAAACCTTATTCAGTTCCGTAGATTTCAATTCATCTTTAATGGCATCTAACTATTTATCAGCATTACCATTATTCATGGCTTGTGAAAACATAACTGAGTCATTTTCTATTCCTAAGTCAATTTCAGACTCTTGTAAATATACCACATAATCATTAGAAATAGTTGATCTCTTTTCTTTTTGAGATATTCTTAAAGTTATTTGTTGTGATTATTTTACTATAGGTTCAGTTACTATAACTTCATTGTAAGTAATGAGATTGTTTATTTGTTATTCTTCATAATTGTTAATCGGTTCAACAACTTGAGGAACACCAACTTTATTAAAGACACAAGTCAAAGGAACTTGCACTCTCAAACATTTGTTTCATAAGTAAACAAAACGTTCATTAACTAAACCAAGTTTAGTGCCAACATTATGATGCAATGTTAAGAGTGTTTCAACATAAAGATTATCAAGATTTAACTTGTGTAATCCATTACATAGTATATCACTACCAATCATATAGCTATGTTTTATACAAACTGAAACTGCCACTACTAAATTGAAAAGAGTATCTAGTTTTGTCAAGTTTGGATAATGAAACTAAATTCCTAGATATATTAGGTACATAAAAAGTTTCGAATAGATCCAAATGATGTTGAGTGTTAAGAATTAAACAATACGTCCCGACAGTTTCCACTAGAACTCTCATTTTATTGCCCTTAAAGACAAACTTTTCATTTGGTCTTGTGGTTTGGGTTGTAAGGAATCCATGTATCGTATTAGAAACATGAATTGTACAATCAGAATCAATCCACCAAGTATTATAATGAACTTTAGTTAAATTTGATTCGAAACATACATAAGCGTTAGGCTTACCTTTCTTTTTGAACCAAGTCTTACATCTTGGACAATTCTTTTGGAAATGCCCAATCTTTTTACAGAATAGCATCTGTTTTCATTTGGTTCCTTTTTGTGGATTTGAGAATAAGAGGTCTCATTGATCTTTAGAGGTCCTTTTCCTTTCTTGTAATGTTTCCTACTAGCTTTCTTTTTAGCTCCTTGATGGTTAACATAATTGATGCAGTGATTTCCTTGATTCTTAAGTCAGATTTCCTTCTGAACTAGCATACTATGTAATTCATGCACATTCCATTTGTTTTTCATGGTGTTATAGTTTATTTGGAAGATACCATACTTAGACGGTAATGAGTTCAAGATAAACTGCACAAGAAAAATCTCATCCACATCCATTCCCAATGACTTAAGTCTTGTTGCAATGTTTGTCATTTCAATCACATGCTCATACATAGTACAAAAACCATTAAATTTCATGGAGACTTATTAAGTAGTCATCAGTGTTCCAGTAAGAGACTTATTAACAGTTTTGGAGTACTCTTCCAAAAACTTCATAATTTCTTTAGCATTTTTAGCTTTAGAAAGAGTTAACTTAATATTGTTGGCTATACTCGTCCGCATATACATCAGACGCAATTTATTTGATTTTTCCAGTTTTTATAATGAACATTTTCTTCACTAGTGCTTAAAACAATAATAGCATCTAGTTTATCTACTCGAAGAGCCAAATCCAAATCCATTATCCCAAGGTAAAACTAGATTTACTCACTCTATTCAGAAAAATTAAGTCCATTAAAAAATTGAATAGATGAGAGATGTGAATGCATAGCAATATGTACTACAAATAATAAAGATTTAAAGACATTAATGCTTTGAGTTATATACTAACATGTTACAGAGATTCAGAAAAAATACTTCATATAATAGTTGATGTTCATCTTTGAGTAATCCATTAATATATCATATTCAACATAATGATACTAATGTAAATTTACAAATTTGGCAATGATATATGCATTAACTAGAAATGTTTATCATCTTTGGATATATAAATAAAACTAATAATACACTTACACTACGAACATTCATGCTCATTAATTATAAGGACAAACAATCAACATTTGAATGATCTTTAATTGTTCTATTATAATGAACTTTAATTTCTCATACATAAAAAGTCATCATATCATTCACAACATTCATTCTTTGGATAATTGAAAAAATAACTTTTATAAAATTTGGAATTAAATCAACTTAAAGATTTAATCACTCTGATGATTAACAAATCTCACGTAATATCATTCCAAATTGATAATATTATGCATAAAAATCAAATACTATGCATAATCAACATAAAATATCATATTGTATAGATATAAACGTGTTTATCATGAGACAATATGGTTAGGCCCATGCTATTAGCTGGACTTATAAAAGTCCCCAAGCCTTAAGCTACAGAGATGTAACCTCAGAAACAAAAAATCACATGTGGAGCTATTTGTCCATCACGCTGAAAAGTCACATTGAACGAGGCTAACACACGGTCATTCACATGATCTCTTAGACTAACAGAACGGGGCTTATGCCCTCGTGATCCAATTTTTTTTAATTTTATCCTTCACTTTGAAAAAGCAATTAACAAAACTAAAGATGCAACACAACCATAGAAAAGAAATTTGAAGCTTCAAATTCAATTGCACATATAACAGTAAAATTAATTCATATAGTATAGTATGATAGCATAATAAAAATCCTTATTTTCACATTTAGGGTTCATACAAATTAGGAAAATCAACAATCATCAATGGAAAACCATGAATTCCTAAACTCATGCTCTTATACCAATGTAATTTTTTGTTAGTATCATACATAATTCATATTCTATATACAAAATATAAAGACCATGAACAAGGATCTTGAAAGTTCATAGTTTTCACATTCATATCATTATGTCAGTATGTATTAACCTTTATCTATGATGAGAATTGATACTTTAATTTGCAAAACTTGTAGAAAAAAAAAACTCATTTCTATCTCTTGTCCTTTCTTTCACGCTCTATTCTTGATGAAAAACCATGAGACGTAAAACTTTTATGGATAGAAAGAGAATTGATTTCTTTTCTTTTTCTATTCAATAAAAATAACTGCTCCCATTAAGTAGTTGAGAGTTTAAGAAATCTCTTCCTAACCGTCATATAACCAAGTATAATTTAGCCCCTTATTTGTTTATTAAATCACATACACTTGTCACACACACACATAAGACATTTCTTACATGGTCCTCAATCAGAATATTAATTACAACCATGTTAACTAAGTTCTTTTAATTTTGAGACCAAAACAATGCATAAGTTTGATGAACAACTGATTAACAAGATGATGAGTTCAACCTTATCTATATATTCAACAAGGTGGCTAATGTGCAGATTTTAAGTGGCTGAAGTCAAACTCACGAACTTGACCTGATTTCTAGTTGATTTGTCATAGAATGGAAAGAAGTAACTACCCTGAGGCTTATTCCTATTTTCAAAGAAATGGTTGGCCTGTAGGCTTCACTCCATAGACTTGGTTAGTTCCCCTATTATGCTTCACCTTTTAACTGGTTCATACCCAATAATTATCCATATTCAACCCAAACCTTGCATTCTCACAGGCTACTGTGCATCTAGCCCATTATTGAAGCACTTCAACTTGATTCATCAACCTCTTAAAGTGTGGTTAAAAATGTAGTTTAAATGGGAGACAAGGATGACTCATTTGACGTGATACACATTTAATGGTACAGAGTAAGAGAAATGTCTTGCTCTATGTACACTTAAGAATTTCTCTTAATCTTAACTCAGGCTTTGATTTGGCAACCCATACTTCGGTCAGCTATTTATGTTAAACAATTTCTGGCCCAATAATAAGCAGCCCATAGTTATTAAACTCAGACCACTCATCGACTTGGCTAAGACACTAGGTCACTGGGTTACTAGTTCAATCGGTGGGTCATTGGTCGAACAACATAAAATAAAATAAAAAATAAATTTTTAATTTAAATAAAAAATTGCATACATATAATTATTTGGGCTTAAGCCAAATTTAAATTAGTAGGTTGTTACTTTATTTTTATTTCTTATTGGGTTTAGAGTCTGAGTCTTATTTTCTAGTAGTCTAAACAAGTCACTATATTTCATGTACCCCAAAAGTGGAGCCCAAATATGGACTCAAATGTGTGCAACCCAAACCAAAACCTTAGCGAATACTTAATCTTGACTCCCTTGCTTTCAAATTTCAACTTTTTCTAAGTCAGCCGTCGCACACACAACACACAGCGAGAGAGAGATGTAGGAGTAGCCAAGGTGCAGGCGACTGGGGGGACCATGACACACAATAAAGCAAAGTGATTGGCGGCATGGTGGCAGAGCCATGCCTGGCGTTCTGGCATTCATGCATTACACCGTAGATCTATGGTAGCGGCGTCAAGTAGTAGAGTCGTTAAAATGGGTCAAGCCCAATAGGCCGGCCTGAATAGCTTGACAAAATGGACGAATTGAGCTAGTAAAAGTGAACAAAAAATCAGAAATGACCCGAATGGGCCAAGCCCGAACAGGTCGAGCCGACTCGCACTAATAACACTACATTAAGTCGGGACGGGCCGGACTGGGCCAACAAAATGCCAACCTGAAACTAACATGGCCCGATCTGGCTCGGCCCAAAAATAGCTCGGCCTGCCCGTTTTGACAGCCCTATCAAGTAGCTCACCAACATGCAGAGCACATTGTCGGAAAATATTGCCTCTGCAACTGCTACTATATGATTATTTTTTTATTTTATTTTATTTCACCAACCTGCGATTCATCAAAACCTGCTAAGTCATCATTTTTATACTAAATTCGGTCGGGTTAACTGCTTCACACCAAGTTAGTTGCATTCTCGATCCAACAACCAACTCAAACTGATTGGAAGACCGGTTCACCGAGCCAACCGATCGTTCCGAGCTGGATTTAATAACTATGGTGCATTTATTTATTTAATTTAAATTTAAATTTAAATTTTGTATAGAGCAACGTTCTATTTTATGCATTTATTTATGAATTTATTTTTTAAGAAAAAAGATAAGAACCCAATGAATGGAAGGTCATCTTTGGATTAGTGAGATTAAGTGAAATGAAGTAGAATGAAATTGAATAGAGATAAGTTCCATTGTTTAATTATGTTAAAAAATGATGGAATGAGATTAAAGTGGGCGTGATGGATTTCATCTAACCTTACCAAAAATCATCAATTTTCTTTCCCTCCCAAATTAGAAAGTATGAGATAGAATCATCTTTTTTATTATTATTATTATAATTAAAATTTTACTATATTAATCTCATACCCTAAAATTAATGTATTTGCAATAAGGGTCATTTAAAAAAAAAATTATAACTCTTACTATTTCATCAACTTTTTAAATAATAAAATAATAATTTTACTTCATTTCATCCTAAGATATCTAAATAATAAAATAATATTTTTATCACATATCATTCTATTCTATCTCATCTTATTTTATTTTATTTTATCAATTACTAAATACCTCATGAGGCGGGTTAACTGTGATTGCGCGGGAACAGAAGCGGCGGAGATAAAAGGAAAATATGAGAATTGAGTAAGTAGCGGAATTTGAGAGGTGAGAAGAAATGAATAAGAAAGAGAGAGAGGAAGCGAAAAGGTGGATCGTGGGAGATGAAAGTGCGGCGGAGATGCTAGCTAGGGTCTCCACCGTCCGACCTTTCTCGCTTCTTCCGCCGCTTCACAGGGTTCCTCTCCGCGTTGGCAATGTCCTTGAGATTGTCGGTCCCTCACCTTCTGCCAAAACACACATTCTCATTCAGGTTCAAGTTCAATACTGTAACATGTGATTATGACAATTGGATAGAAGAGATTTATGAATACTATGCTATGCTATTACATATCTGTATATGTATTATATTGATGTTCATATATATTGTTCAATTTAGGCGGCAATCAATTGCATTCTTCCCAAAGAGTGGAATGGGATACACTACGGAGGCTTGAACCATTTGGCACTCTTTCTTGACCTCGATTGTCGCTTTGATATTCTGCGTTTTTCACAATTGCTTATTCATCGCATTATGGAAATTCAGGGTAACCACTTTCCTTTCCTTTCCTTCTCTCACCATATGACATGCCTTCCTCAGTAACTGATATTGATGCTGATATTAATATATTTCTCTCTGGTCTGATGGAACAGGGGAAGCTAATGGAGATTGTGATAAAACATTATACAATTTGTGCATGGCCCGTTTTTTGTATGTCCGTTGTTCCAATACTTTTGAATTTCTTCAGACTCTCAAGGTAAGGTTTAGGTTAACTGTAGCTGTAAATTTTTCTTCATAAATTCAAATATAAAATAAATTGTTGATTCTGTCCAACAATGTCTGCTGTTGTATTTGCAAAATTAGATTCTTAAATACCTCAGCCAAATGTCATACTATTGGACAAAGGAATTACAAAGACTATAACATTTTGTTTTGGATGCAATGGCGGATAAAGCGATTTATTATTATTTTTTTCTGGAAAGAATTGTTTTTTTAGTAATATTTGTACTACAATAGTGTTATTGCGCTGCACAGTGGCGGAACATCATATGGTATGGGCAGAGGGGGGCAGGCGGGCAGCTGCCCCCCCATTTTGCTCCCTCTTTTATGATGGATTTCATCTTCATGTCACAGAACCAAATCCAATACTTATCACAAAGATGCAATTATATAGGTAGGAAGCAGCTGTTATTTGCAAGGAAGGACAATGGCTGTTTGGTCACTTTGCCCCTTTAATTTTCCTTTATAAAGAAGGTGATTGCTCCACATGATGAGCTATTAGTTTTAGATTTAGCTAGTTGCTAAATTGAATACTCTATCTCTATTGTCTATTGACTCTATTTCATTTTGATATCACTTCCACAATTTAAAAATAGAAAACTTTTTTTGATCTTTGACTTTAGGACAGGAAAAAGTTTTGGTGTGTTAATATTTTTGGCCCTACAAAATATTTGGTCAAGTTCCACCACTGGCGCTGCACTACTTGTACTTCCTTGTATTCTAATATAACTAGGACCTCTATCTACACTGAATTATACACAGAGATTAAGGGGTTCTCTCTGTGATCCTTTCTCTCTCTACAAGTTCAATGAGCCCCATAATCATAAGTGACCCAGAATATTGAGACGCCTTGATCCTTAAACTAATGCTTTCTTAATGCTAGTGCACCACGTAACAAAGTCTTTCATTATAATTTATTATGGCAATTTCTCATGAGTGCAATGCTTAAAACCAAAAACAATAAAGTTGCTATTTACTGATATTAATCTTCTTGTTTTCCTTTGGGGAACTAACTTGCATATTGTCTTATTAAACCTTAGTGCTTTCATTTTATGATTCAAACTTGGTTATTGAAGTGCTTCCTTGATATAATAGTGCATGTGCTGGAGTATCAGTGTTTATATTTTACTCCTGTTTATGTATTTCATTCCTTTTGTTCTGCAACAGACATTAGACTATCGCTTAGAAAAGGAGAAAGAAGTTCATGGGGTTAGTGTTCACCTGCTCATGATTGACAGGTTGGTTTCTTTTTGTTTTTTCTTGAAAAAGAAATTTATTTGCAGCTTGCTAAGGTGGAAGAGTGGTTGGGTAAATTTAGCAGTCTTGGGTAGTTGAGTCAACTTTTCTATTTGATAGGATTTTGTGGAATAAATCTGGCTTGTTTTTGTTGCTGCATTTCTAATTTGTTAGTGCTTAGGTGTTATCTTTATATTGTTATCAATTGGGTCATCTTACTGTGAACCATAAAGTCTTTTTCCATTCCATGATTTCTATCGATATATTGCAATGCCATGTAAATAACTATTGGTTTAAAAAGCAGGGTTTTTCAAAGATAAGACATAATAATTGATGGCATTTCTGGATTTTTTTCAAGTTTTATAATGAGACAATACAGAATGATACATATGGGATGGGAGTTGAGACTGAGTGAGGATTTATTAGTTAAGAAGATTCTCCTCTTTTATCATTGAGCTTGTCTTTCTTGATCCTCTTGCTTCCAACTCTTTTGGCCTTTATCATCTTAAGCTTTTGTTACTTGATATTCTTTTATCTGTGTTATTTTTCATTTGTGTATGTAATGCAACTTTACTGCTGTCTTCTTTATTATTATTATTGATAGGAATTCTCTTGTTAAGACCCTATGAATCAATGAAAAAAGAACCTCAGATTCATACCAAAACCATGATGATTCAAGAAAACCATATTGCAAAGTATAATATTATAACTTTAGTATTCTTTCAAGTTTCAAGCCTTAAACCTGTCTTGATCCAACTGTTACTTTGAATGATGTTGCATTGTTGATTATGATGACATTAACTCGGAATTAATTATTTGAAGACTTTATCTGATGTAATAACTAAATTTGACTGGTCAAACTTTATTTGACAGCATTGGAGCTTTTCATTGGGTAGATCGTGCATCAATGTTCTTGTCTCTAAAAGAAAACAACAGGTAAGTAATACACATGTTGATATTTTCTGGTGGATGGCATGTGTCTTTTTTGCCCTAAGTTTTAGAATTCTCAGAAGATCAATTTATATTTAGAATTCTCAGATGATCAATTTGTACCTTTTTAGCTTTTTTAAGAAAGAGTGAAAACTTAGACAGAAAGCAAGGGGAAAGGAGAATATTGATAGGAGGTTCTCTTCATCATAGCACCTGTCTGTATCATTGGTTCAGATGTATGCTGACTTTAACTTGCAGATGTTATATATGATGCAGGAAAAAACTTTTTCTTCAGAGTGTGTCAGAAGCTGTAGTTCAGGATATTAAAAAACTTCTTCAGGTGCATCCTATGCTTGTTATAGCTACAAAGTCAGTGATTTTTGGGAATATATATTCTACGGCTTCAAATGAGGTCAAAGGGTGAGGTTTTTTTTTTGGGGGTTAACGGTCAAAGTGTGAGTTCTATAGTGGTTATGGAAATTGAAACTTGTTTCTTTCAGTATCTGGATAGTAGAGAACCTTGAAGAACTCTCGAATCTTGCCTGAAGTCTTGTATGAAGAGAAAGATATCTTTTGATTTGGTATTTGGTTGATTGTGATAAACTTTTTTGCAATATGTCAAGAGTATGGAAAACTATTTAGAAAAGTTGTGAGTTAAGGAAGAGTTGACCCTTTTCAAGGGTGATTAATAGGGGGATTCATTCTAGTTGATTGATTGCTTTTAATTAGGAGGCTGATTGAGGGGTAACTAATTGACAATCACATTATTATATACACTTTCCTCTACTATAAATTCAGGTGTGGGCTTACAGGTAATGTAAGCTGAAGCCCTTTTTACAGTGTCTCGTTCTCTTTATATATATATATCTGTAACTCCTCTGTGCCCTTATTTTCTCTCTCTAATATTTTTCAACACATTATTAAGACAATTAAGTGAAATCCAATTGGCCTTCATAGTTTAATAGTGGTCCTTTGCATTTGCAAGGACTAAATATTTTTTGTTATGTTGTTTTGCAAGTCATCGATCATCCACTTATAAAATGTAAGGAAGTATTTTCTGTTCTAATCATAATATTAGTGCACTTCTTGATTATATCTATGATAATACCATATGACAGGGATTTTATAAAAGAGAATTGGGAAGAAAGATGTTCAAGAAATGTAAGAAGAAACCATCAGCATTTTCAGTATCGTGAGTACATGCCTTCTGTCTGGCAGGTAAAGTTTGTTACTAATACATCATATACATACGTACCTAGATATATATGTGTGTCAGTGTGCAGTGTGTGTGTGTGTGTATGCGTGACAAGGACTAACTCTCCTAAAAGCTTAAGTTGTTATGTGGAGGCTCAAAAATGGTATTATATCTGAAAAATTAATAAAAATAGTTATGGAAAGTGGAAGAAAGATAAGAATAGTGGAGAAGTGACAGTTATTATGTGAAATATTTTATTTTTATAATTATATAAATAACCTGATTCCTTTTATTAATTAGCTGGCAAACATGCAACATAAAATGAATATATTTATGAACATTTCTGGGCAAAAGTTTATGATGGAAAACTACCCATAATTATCTTTATTTTTATTATAGATAAAAGGTGCTAGATATATTCTAATAGGACTTGAATGTTCAACCATATCACCAGTTTCTGCTTATTATTATAATTTAATTATGTGAGGCAATATGACAATCATTAAACATGGGAGTTTTTTTGTTCGGTAATTAAATTTCAAGTGGTTCTTCAAAGTTCAATTAGCCTTCTCAAGTACCTTATGTGTAATTATTTGGAGATGTAAAAGCAGTTGTTTACAGAGAGAATATTTTCTAAATAATTAAGGGTTCAATTTCTGTCTCTGAAGATGAGATATTAAGTATGACTTAAAAGTGGATGTGTTCTAAAATCTAAATTGTGAACTGGCTGCTGTTATGGCTCGTAATGCTGTTTTTTTTTTCCTGGGACGGGTGAGGGTAGAGAAAAGGGGCAAAAGCCCATTCCTAATGCTGTTTTTATTTTGTACTTTTTAATATACATGCCTTTTTTTTTATATTCAGTATTAAGATTTCTAATTTCATGTTGTCCCTTCAACTGTCACAGTCCTTTGTTACACACAGAATACTTGTACGTTCTTCAGGTTTGGACTCCATTCCTACTAATAACAATTGACAATTGCTTTAGTCATCAGCCATGATTTCAGCATATTCTTGCTTTTCAGATGATCATCATGTTACAAGCAATTCTCAAAACTCATTCTATTTGTTGGAATGGTTATTGCCAAGATTGAGTTTTCCGGAAAAGATTGTAGTGAAAGATGTAAGAACATTATGTGCAGATCATGGTTTTTAGACAATTTTAAGGTCATTAAACTTGGAATTTTTATTGGACTTAATTTTGGCTTTTTTGTTGAACTTGTAGGCTGGTGTCTTTGTCGATTCATGAAGCATGCTTGCGGAGGGATGTCAATATGTGATCCATTACTGCTTCTATCAAGTGTGGGTAACGAAATTATTGTCACTTCTGAACATTCTAAATATATGTTCATCATTATTACTTAAAATGGCAGTCTTCTTACTTATTTCCTTTCAAATTTTTGTTTTGTGTTAGTTGATGTAATATAGATTCAGTAAAAACTCTAAAACAAAAAGAGCATGTATCTGACTTCTTGGACTCAATATTATGACGCAAATAGGATCCAAGTTTTTGTGAAGATCCATTTTCATCTGAGGTTAAGTTATTCTTATGTGCTACAAGAGAAAAGGAGGAGTGTTAAGTTTCACTTTCCTGTTCCAGAAAGATTGACCATATTTTTAATCCTATGCAGCGGGATAATAACGCTGGCTAAGGATATTCTTCTATTGAGCAATTATCTCAGGCTTCGAAGTGTAATTATTGGGCAAGGTCCAAACACGCCAAAGAAACCTATTGGAAGCTTCATGGGCTTCCACGAGGTGGTGAGAGGATTCGTACTCCACAAGAACCCATCTCGGATGTGATACTTATCAAGAGAAGTGTCTAATATTGCCAACCTGGTTTAGGAAGCTTCTAGCACTTCCACGCTTGATTGCTAAATTTGATTCACCTTCCACATCCTTTTCTATTCATGATTTTCGTTACATTCTCCATATGTAACTTTTCAGTGTCTCCACTATTATTGAAAGTTGAAACCCATCCGTGGGTTGTAATTCTGCTGGTCGTACAGAAATGTTACATTCTTTGTTTAGGAAAATGTCTATCAATTGTTATTTTGTGCACTCCTAAAATAAAATTATCGTTCATATTTAGTGATCATTGCTTTGCTACTAATCTGTTATATACCTATTCTTTTACTTGTATTATTAAGAGTTCCAGAGTTCGAATTGTCTGAGAAATTGAAACGTACAAGAAAAATAAAAAATATATATACCTATTCTTTTACTAACAAATCGACGGGTATTCCTGGGCTTTGAATGACCGTTATTTAGAATGCAAGGTGAATTACCTTTCCCTGCAATTTGAAAGGTACTGGCTATGGTAGACAGCAAAGCTAGAAATTTCCAGATGTCACCATCTCTGTTTTACTAACCTGCGTTTAATTGATTGCTGATTTTTTATGAAATTTGATGCTTATTTTTTTTTTTTATTGCAATTGTTGAAATGAAGACAATAATTTCCGATATGATTGAAAGATGCACAATAATAATTCACATACGTAACGAGACAGATGTTCCCGTTAAAAAAAACAAAACAAAAACGAGGCTGTTGTTGAGTAGTGCGGTATAAGAGTACTACCTTGCACTAAGTACATCTAATAATCGCTCTCCAAACTATCTTATGAGTGTTTTAACATCTCCTTCATGTTCTTTCTAATTTCTTATCTCTATTATTTGGAAAAGAGCCGAATATAATATGGATCTTAAGCCGGACGGCATATCACTAATTGCAAATGGATTAAAAAAGAAAAGAAATAAGAATATAATGGTTCTGGTCAATCAAAACTTTACTACCCGTGACACTTTTTACTCTAGTTTGCAGAATCTCATCCAATAATATTTGTTAATGTATGCAAGAAGTCTAAGTGCTGCGATAATGAAGAAATCTTTTGTATCTTTCTCCTTCTAATCACGTTGAAATTCTAAACCAAATATTAATATATATATATATATATATATATATATATATATATAGCTTTTTACAATTCAAGAAATACCGGTGTATCTTGGATAGTGATAGACAGGTACACAAGAGGAAGATATTCAACAAAATCTTGGCAAGGCTCTAGCACGAGCAGGATTAATCAAGACATTATGGCTGACCAACTTTGACTTCTGACCATTCATTTCCTTGCATAATTTCTCCAGTTCTACTACTCTCCTTTGCATTCTCTCTTGGTTTAGTCTCATATCTTTTTTCTCTTGAGTGAAGCTATATGTGTTGGCTTCATTGTATAAAACTATTTGGGAAGGGTTCATTCTTGGACTCTCAATTTCAAAGTCGCTTGTTGGAATTTTTGTTCGTTGAGAAATAAGAGCCTGCATTGCAATCCTTGGAGGTATTCTGGGGTTCTTGGCCAGATCTTTACTAGCTTCAAAGCTGAGTTTACTGTAATTGAGACATCTACACAATCTTGATCTTTCCTCAAATGTGATCATTGGATGAGACTGCAATTCATTAGTTCCAGAAATGAGATTTTTTTTTTATATAATATTATCGTAGTAGTTAAATATGGTACTATGAAAGAAAGAACAAAACTATACTACTTCGCCATAGATGTAGGTAAATGCTGTAAAGATCAATTGGAAGCAAGATTTCATAATATATTTAAGATCAATTTATCTTATGAATGACAAGTGTTTATTTACAGTAATTTCCTCAGTCTAAAATACTTGTTTGAAGTTTGAACTCTACAATATATTAGAAATGCGCTGAAGGTGTGAGAATTGAGAATTTCCAGACCAAGGTTACATGCCTTGAGTTTAATAGATGTTTCCCTTTCCCCATGACATGTAATAAGTCAAAACCATATCAGAAAACACAAGGATAAGGTTCTAGACCACAAAAGAAGGGTGAAAGAGCCAAAATACGGTTTAAAAAATTTGATTATGAAAATCTGACGCTAAAGCATCCAATTTAGTATATTTTGACTGTTTCTGCTACTATAGATAATTCTAGAGAGATACTCTAAGAAAAACGAAAAAGCACAATTAGTGTGTGTAAAGTCATTAGGTTGTTGAATCTGTGCCCAAAAAAAAAATGATATTGATACTATCTTTACATAAATCCAAACATAAGTTTAAAGAAACAGAAAAAAAAAGAGTAAATTTTTATTTATATGATTTTTGTATGTAACCGGCCGGGAATTTACCTTCCTTATGAGGTCCTTCGTTTTTTTTTTTTTGGTTGATTGCATATGACAATAATATGAATAATATGACAACAAAAGACATGTTGAAACAAAAAGGAAGAAGGAAAGAAAGAAAGGTGAACCACATTGAGAATTTTTAGGTTTTTCAACTGAATTTGCACCCCTATACTGGTAATTAGTTAAGAAGATACCTCGTTACAAAATAATGTAGATTTCAAAAAGGCAAGAAACTAATTTCAATATGAAAATAAGAAAATTATTCATGTACTCGCTCTTTTTCATTGCTTATGATTCTTTAGGAAGATGATGCATATGAAAAGCAATGGAAAAAGGGTATGTGACAATCACCTCAAGATAGATGTCAATGGCTCTGTAGACCCCATCAAAGCAATCCCTGGCAGTGTCTGGCAAGCATTCAGCAACTCCAAGAAATTTAGAGATCTTGAGGTTCTGGTCAGGGGATATCTCCCTCAAATACTTGTCAATTAATCTACCAACCCTTTTCAGTTTCTGTAAAGACAACCGATCAGAGCCATTGATATCAACAAATAGTCTAACCAATCTTATCACCAAATTAACATCATAATAAACTCCCATATCATGCCCAGAGACCAGAAGATCATCCAATGTAGCTTGCTCAAGCATCCCACCAATCAATTTCTCCACTTCAGTTCTGCAACCTTTACTCAAACCAAACCCAGATACAATCCTTAACACCCAAAAAAGGCCTCTGCAAGAAAAGCTCTTCTTACCAACAAATATGACCCCATAAGCAGCTGTTTCTGCAAGAGTAGTATACTCACTGCTGTTTCTGCAATTAACCACTCCGGTTTGAGTAGCTGTTTTCAGATAATGCAACAGAAATCTTGTAAGGATTAAGTTGTTGTTATCAGTTTTGTATGCCCCAATACACTGAAAAAGTTTCTCAATGATCTTTGGGGGTAAAGTAGCCAAATCATCAAACCACCATGCTTTGCTTGGCAAAGTTGACTTGATTTTTTCTGGAGTAGTTTTGGTTGAAGAAGAGGATCTCTTAGCAGAATTGCTATCTGGTGAAGAATATGATGATGATGAAGACGAGGAAGTGGAGAGGTTTGCATCTGAATTTTGAGCAGTCTTTGCTAAGAGTGCACAAATGATCTTCTCTAGGAGACCATAGCAATCTGCATATGAATAAAGCAGCTCACAACTCATGAGACTTACAAGTATGTCATTCCATTTCCAGTAATAGATTCCCTCAAGAAAAGTTTGTGTTTGTTGCAAGAGATTGTTGCTGAAGACTTCCTCAGTCATTCCTAGATAAACGGCACAGCAATGAAGGAGAGGCACATTAGCTACACTGATTGGGATTTTGCCATTGTTGTAACAGAACCTTGATACTAGCTCAAACCCATCAGGGCCTCCAGGGAAATCATTAATTCTAATCACCAAGTTCTTGACATGACAACTTCTCTTTTGATGATTCAAGATTTTCTTCACCCTTCCACAGTATTTTGATATGATCCTCTGCAAAATAAATGAACTAGAGTCACATGAGACATTTAATTCTTTTAAGTTTTCTTTGAATCAAACTATGATTGCAGAAAGATTCAATAACAAAACACTAATGAATACCTCGTTCAAAAGGAATATCTGCTGACCATTAATGTTGATTTGCAAGTCACAAGGCTTCGACATAGCTACTTCTGCATCAAATGAAAACAGATAAACTTGTGTTTTTGGTAATGCAGCCTTTATGAATACTGAAAAAAAAAATGCTTTTACATGCAGAGATATCCTATTATCATCCTACTAGTATGGCCAGGTTATATATGTTAATCTTCTACCTCAGGTGGGTGGTTCATTTTTTTTTTTTTTTGTTTTTTGGCAGAGGGGTGCTTCATTCCCAACTCAACCAATTAAATTTTGAACAAGTTTATCTAATAATTATTCAGACCCCTCTCATTTATTTGAATGATTTCTCATCTCTTTTATTTATTCTCTATATAATGGTTTATTTATTATTGAATATGTTTTTCTGCCGTGACTCTACAGTGTTAATTATTAATTATTATGTTTTAGTTTTGGCAATTTTATGACAGATCCCATGTATGTGTCCCATCTATGACAAGTTTTAGTATTATTGCAAACGTGGAGGCACAGGAACTAATACTCTATATGTATTTGGCTAGACTGTCCTCTTGTCCACGTAGCCAACAAGTTGTTCTACCTTACGAAATAATATAAATTTTTTGCAGCAAATCACAATAATGTTTTATTTTTAAAAATATACATGTTGGTGGAACGAATAGCAAAACTTTATGTGAGGATTTTGTCTGATGCAAGAGACGGTGTCTGCAAGTTAAGAAGTGTAAACCCAAAGCACATTTATCATTACTTTTCACTTCTGTCACGTAATGCAAATAAGGTTCACTGCCTTCTGGATTTACATGAGTGATTCACTTTTGGGACATGTGAAGATGGACCTACAACTACAAGGATCCGGGGAAACGATTAAGATTCATAAAAAGACAAACGATACGCATAATTCTAATTTTTTTCCTTCACTGATCTTAAATTGATTAAATTTCTGCACCAAAAAAGATTGATTAGATTTTATTTGTTCTAAAATAGTGCATTCCATTCTTTTCAAAGTGCAATAATATTTTTTAAGAGTTTACTTTTGATTTATAGTTAATAGAAATTCTTTATAGTATTATTTAATCATGTGTTAAAATATTATTAAAAGAGTTTTACTTTTCAAAATAATTGTTATTAGCTTATTATAATCAAAAGTCTATTAAAAATGTGACATCACATAGTATTAGTAAAAAGTTTATACAGGATGAAATTAAATGCTTTTTGTAATTCATAATCTCTTTCATTAACATATTTTTTTTGTTTTTTGTTTTTGGTAAATTCATTGACATATTTCTCTTATGTGGTAAATGTTTTTTTGACTAATAATGTATAGACAAAATTGCATGTTTATCTATTAACTTATTTTCAAGTTTTATCATGTTTCTTAAATTTTATTTAGTTCAAAACGATTCTGTTAAAACATTGGGAAAAAAACAGCCTTAGTAGCTTGAGTGAAATTAGTCCGACACCAAAAGAATATATAAAGGCCTCATAAAAAAAAAAGTTGATATATTTTAAATGGGATTAGTACTATAAAAAGACAACCTTTATTTTATTTTCCCCTATAAGAAGGGTTCTTTAGTTTCGCTAGTTTTTTTTTTTTTTTTTAGTCTTGACCCAATCCAAGTAAATTTATGCCGGAACAAGCAAATTAATGAGAACTTAACTTCCTATTAGTTATAACCTTCCAGCCGATGATCACCAACAAATTATTTTAAGATCACCAACCAAAAAAAAAAAAAAACCTTCCAGTCAATTCCAACATTTTAATACAAGCAATTATTCACATAATTTTAAATAAATGATAATGTTTAAGTAAAGACTCTTTTAAAGTGGAGACTTGATCAAATCTTCTTTAAAGTGAGATTTGAAAATTTAAACTTTGACATTGATAAAATTCATCTGAATTCACAGTATTTTTTTATTGCGACTAACCTCGGCTAAGTGGTCAATTTGAATATAAGAAAAAGTTATATAAAGTTTTAGTAATAAATGTGTAAATAAAATAAAAAAAAACTAACAATAACAATATCTTGAATGAAAAATTACACAGAAAAAAAACTTGTGTTTCAAATTTACATATTCATCCATTAAAGGAGCCCATTATCTAATGTTTTAGTTAGAAAAAGTTTTATATAATAATTTTTTTTTTATAAAATAACAAAAAGTAATAACTTGCTCGAATATCTATTGCCATCTGACATTAATTTTTTTATTAAACACGATATAGTATAGGATGTACAATATAGAGAAGTATGAAAAAGACCAAATCTATTTGTATTGATTATGATAATCATAATTGCGATTTTGACATTATTTTACATAACTAATAAATTTTGAAGGGGATCAATTTATATCATTACAGAAAGTTTTTTTGATTTACACTTATTTTTAATTATTAGATCTACTTTTATCTAATAGTTATTTTTAATAAAATAATCTTAACTATTAGATGAAAGTAAATCTAATAATTAAAAATAAATATAAATCAAAAAAAACTTACATTAGTATAAATTGATCCCTCTTCAATTTTGAAATCTCAAAAATTATTTTCTGGAAATTCTCTTTCTTTTAGTTTTGAATTGGAGGCGTCGGTGCCTTTTTGTTAAAAATGTCGGTTGCCAAAGAAAAAATATATATGTAAAAAAAACTACTTAATAATTTTGAGGGCTGATGTTTGTCTCCAAAGTACGGTACAACTACAAACCGAGCTAAGAATCACGGGTGTCCCTATCTGCCAATCAAATGCAACTTTCAATAGTCAAATGTTCAGCACGGGCAACTTACCTATAGAATAAGTCATATGCGTCAACTCGCCCACAAACAAAGCATCTTATAATATCCTTCTTTATGATTTTTTTTTTATGGCTTCACGTGTATATTATTCTCTTTGTTATTTTAGTAATAATCTTCCTTAATTCATTTTTTTGTGTATTTAGATAAATAATGTAGAATTATTATTTTTTGAGTAGAATGTATTATAAAATTAGTTTTTTAAAATATTTTGTATGAAAATTTTTATATTTATCAAAGATATTTTCATAAAAATGACTTTCTTATTTAGATAATATAAGGAATTAGTTTTGAGAGTAAAATTATTAAAATTAAAATTATTTTGGATTTTATGTAAATACATTGACTTTTGAGGAATGAATCAATGAATTAAATTTAAAATGTATTTTGCTCAAATACATAAAAAAATTAATAAAAATTTAATTTTTGCTCAAAATATGTTTCAAGCCTCGGAAAGCATTTTGAACATTTATCAAACTTGTTTGTAACAATGTAAGGCGATTGTTATGATATATCTTTTTATGTTAGGGTGTATCATATAATTTTTATTTTATCTGTTATTATAGGATTTTTTTGTAGATTTCTTTTTTTTATATATATTTTTTATACATTATCACGTCGATTGCCATTGTTCACCGCCAATCAGCCATTGAAAATCACTGTTGGTGGTACTGTTCACTGTCGGTTGACACTGTTCACCACCAGAAGGCTGCCGAAAACTACCTCTGGTCGGCACTGTTTACCTTCAGCCAACACTATTCACCATCGGTCACTACTTTTTTTTTAAGTTATACTATTTATTTTTTTTAATTTGTATAATTATATAAATAATACTGATTAAAATAATACTAATTAAAATTATGTTAGTCTTTATATTTTTTATAAATAATTATATATATTAAAAATTCTATAGAATTTAATTAGTAATATTTATAAATAATAATATTTTTTAAAAAAATTCCATATAATTTTTCTGTGTGAGTGTGTAAGAGATTTTTAAAAAATATATATTTTTTAATTGATAATGTTATCAAATTTCAACTGGTAAAAGAATTATTATCGATTTTAATTGATAATATTTACACACAATAATATTATTTTAAAAAATATTTTTTTCCTAAAATCATAATTGTACATGTTAAAAATCTTATAAATTTTAAGCGATAATATTTATATAGTTATATAACTTTAAAAAAATAGATCAATGGATTACAAGTCATTCATCATAATCGTTGATATATTTTTTAACACAATCAATAATTATAATAGCCTGAGTTTATCATATATCCTCCTCTAAATGGTGTATATTAAAAATGACCTTATTATATTTACCAACTATGCCACTCTTACGGGCATTTTTCTCAGGCATTTATTATAAAAAATAATTGATAACTTCTCTTTTCTTTTACTTTTTGATAATTCATTAAAAGTATCGATAAATATATTAATAATATAGCAGTTCAAATTATATATATATATATATATATATATATATATATATATATATAGTGCTGAAATATATTTTAATGATGTTAATATAATTGATAAGATTATTTTAAAGTGAGCTGAAAGGTCTTTTGCTGAGTAAGTTGTGGTGTTTTCTTATGTAGTTCAACAGTTAGAGTGGTGGTGCAGATGGAGAGATTGTACCTATAAAAAATACTCAAATGTTCAAATCAAACAATGTATTAAGAGGCAGTATTAGAATTCAGAAAATTGTTTAAGTGTTCGTTTGATTTCTAAAATTGAGAATGAAATTAGAGTTTATAATTAGAATTGAGCTTCTTAATTCCAATTTTCATGTTTAGAATATCATTTAGAATTAGAATTGTAATTCTATAAACTAATTCTATAAAATTAAAAAATAACTAAGTTAAACTTTTTTCAATTCTTAGCCTACACCTTAAGAATTATCAATTCTATAACTTAAAAGTTAAACCTCTCTCTCTCTACATTTATTTTATGAACAATCATATTTATTAAAATTTTATATTTATATAAAAAATAAATTTATATTTATATAAAAATTATTATAATAGCTACTTTTTGCTAAAAAAAGTTTACGAAGAATCTCTTCATAAAAAATATATGACTATTATATTATAAAAATATTATTTTATGAATATTTTTATTAATTTTAATTTTGTAAATAATTTTTAAATATTTTAGATCATACCTTTAAACAATAAAATTATAATTGAATTTAGAATTATAATTTCTTATTATAATTCTTTGACAACCCAAACACAAAATTTAAGATTCTCGACCAATTCTAATTCTAAAAGAATTGGAATTGAAATTAAAATCCTATATTTCAATTTTAATTTCGCTATCCAAACGAACCTTAAGTGTCCGTTTAACTCCTAAAATTGAGTATGAAATTAAAGCTTGGAATTGAAATTAGACATCTAAATTCTAATTTTTATATTTAGAATGTCATTTAGAATTGGAATTGTAATTTCATAAACCAATTCCATAGAATTGAAAAATAATTAAGTTAAGTCTTTTTCAATTCTTAACTTATACCTTAAGAATTACAAATTTTATAAATTAAAAATTAAACTCTCTCTCTCTCTACATTTATTTATGAACAATCATATTTATTAAGATTTTATATTTATACAAAAAATTATTTTTATATTTATATAAAAATTATTATAATAGCTATTTATTTTTTTGCTAAAAAAATAATGGAAAATTTCTTTATAAAAAAACATGACAATTATATTATAAAAATATTATTGTATGAATATTTTTATTAATTTTAATTTTGTAAATAATTTTTTAATGTTTTATATTACACCTTTAAATAATAAAATTATAATTGAATTTAGAATTATATTTTTTATTTTAATTCTTTGATAACCTTAAACATAAAATTTAAAATTTTAAACTAATTCTAATTCTGAAAAAATTAAAATTAAAATTCTATATTTTAATTTTAATTTCATTATCTAAACGTGAAATCTAATATTTATAAGGAAATATCGTTTGACGGTTTTAGATTCTCATTTGAATTCTCGTTGATCAGCAGTTATGACTTAGTGAGGGATGATGAACTTTTTCCTAATTGCTAATAGACAAACACCCATAGAATATTGGCACAACTCATTGCCTCATTTATTTAATATAATGGCTTCCCTCAAGAACCGAGCAATCGGCTATTACTCCACACTCCACAGCCTTTCTTCATATGCATTGCTCACGGATTAAGTAAAATGAGAGGATAATTTTATGAGAGAAACAGACAACAAATAAAATGAACTCTACATAAATAATAATGAATCCTATTTTAATTATTTTGTATTTTTTTATGATAACATGATCTTTTCATATTAATAAAATAATATGAGAGGATCGTGATCTATTGCTCACAATAGCATAGAGAAACTTCGCTCTGAATATTGCCCACCAACAAACAATAATCGACTAGATCCATTTAGTAATAAGTTATTAGAATTTTTTTTACCTAAATATAATGTATTCAGTTGAGTGTATTAAATTAATTAAGATTTAATATTTTTATAAAACATCGTAAAATTAATTGTAAAATATAAAGATTAATAAAAATATTAAATTTTAATTAATTCAATGCATCTAATTATAATACACTATATTTATGTAAGAATTTCTCAAACTTACCAACCAGTGTTTTCTTGTATCACTAAAGTCTAGAATCCAGATTCAATACCTGTATATTAATTATCTTCTTCTTTTCTTCTCCGTCAGGATTATTTTCTTCAACCCTTGAAGATGATGCCATTGTTAAGTATTAAGTATGTTCAAATATGCCAAGATGATATTGGTTGCACAAGCCGTGACCAAGGCACGCATTGTTAAGAAATCCTAGTAGAGAAGAAGTCACATAAGGCAAGATCCTAAGCTCCAAATTAGTAAGTTGGTGGCAATATTGTGCCTGCATCTGCTTAGTTAAATATTTCTACGAAGGGTTATATAATTAACATAGAGCTGTCATATTTTGCGTGCCGAGTCAACTTGGTTGGAAAAAAAATTTAGGAAAATGACCTAAAAGTTGTTCAGAATTTTTTTTATAAATTAATTAGTATAATTTTTTTTAACTAAATAATAACAATTTCATTCAAAACACAACCATAATTAACCATTATTAGAGTCAGTTTGTAATAACTAAGTTAGTTAGAAATCTGTTAACTAACAGAATTAGTTAAGTGTTAGTTGTTAAAGTTGTTGTTAATTGTTAAAGTTGTTGTTAGTATAGTTAGCGGTTAGAGCTTGCTATTAGAATAGCTTCTGATTCTTTTGTATATAAACCGATCTCATTATATGTGTGTAATTAATTAAAATCATTCTATCAATTACAGTACATACTCATCAATTCTCTTTGCTTCTTTTCTCTGTCTTTCTCTATCATTTTCTCTCTTTTTCTTTCCTTATGATTATTGCATAATTCTCAACATGATATTCAGAGCTAATGGTCCTGAGTATTCTTGTAATGATTCTACAATCTCAATAGTCAAAGCTCCAGTCACCTTCAATCACTCAATCATGATCAAGTTAGATGATAAGAATCATGTACTATAGAAACAACAGATTCTTGTTGCAATCAAAGGACACAATCTTCAATAATACATTGAAGATGTTGAATCAGTTCCACCAAACTTTCGATCTCCTGAAGATGCAATATTGCAAAATATTTCTTCTGAGTATTTGATTTGGGAGCAACAAGATTAGCTGCTCCTCTCATGGCTTATGTTTTCTCTCTCTGAAGGCATGTTTACATGTATTGTAGGCTGTGAGTTTTCTTGGCAAGTTTGGAATCAAATTGAATCACATTTTACTTCTCAAAACAGAGCACGAAGTCATCAATTTAAAACTGAACTTCGCACAAACAAGAAATGTTCTCACACAAGCAGTGAGTACTTACTTCGCATTAAGGCTCTTATTGATTCATTAGTGTCTATTGGTCATCCTATCAATGCACAAGAACATGTTGAATTATCTTAGAAGGTCTTCCTGATGAGTATGATATGTTTGTGACTCTGGTAAACTCAAGATTGGAACGTTATACGGTTAATGATGTTGAATCATTGTTATTGCTTCATGAAACAAGAATTGAGAAGAATGTGGCAGCTAGTTCTTCTAATCTTGTTTCAGTTAATTTGACTAATGTTACTTCTGCTAATAAATCTGTTTCTCGGTTGAACTTGCCTCAATTTAATAGTCAATCATAGGTTCCATATGATATTTCTCAATTTCCTGATTTTAAAGCTGATTACTCAATAAACTTCACCAATTTTAGAGGTAATTCTTTAGATCAAGGTGCAAGATTTGGTGGAAGGTTTCGAGGCAGAAGTAGTCGTGGTAGAGGTAGATCAAACCTCTCTTGTCAATTGTGCCACAAGTCTCGTCATACATCATTAACTTGTTGGCATAGATTTGATCCACACTTTCAGCCACCATCACCCTTCTTTTATGGTTTTTAGTCACATCAAAGTTATTATCAATCTTCCTTATCTACTCCAAGGTTTCCTTTCCCTCAGTCTCAACCTTCATATTTTCATTCACCTTAATCTTTATCCTTTCAGTCATCATATTTTTCACCAAATGCCAATGCTCAACCCCCTTCTTCAGTGTTTCAATTAAACATATCTCCCAATCTTCCTCAATTTTATCCAAATTTCACATCATCTTATCCATACAGACCTCCCTACTCTATCAATATTATGGTAGTTACACCTTCTATTGTGCAAGATGGTGCTTGGTATCCAGATTCAGGTGCCACAACTCATGTTACAGCTAATGCATCAAATCTGGCATATCAGGCTCCTTACACTGGTTCTGACTAAATCTGACTAGGCAATGACTCAGGTTTGCAAATTGCTAGCATTGGTGAATCCTGTGTTATATCTGTTTCAAATCCTAATATAACTTTTCATTTAACTAATTTGCTTCATGTTCCTACCATTATTAAAAACTTAATCAGTATCAGTCAATTTGCTCATGATAATAATGTCTATTTTGAGTTCCATTCTAACTGTTGATATGTCAAATCCCAAGCCAATCATGAAGTTCTACTTCAAGGTACTGTTGGTTCTGATGGATTGCACAAGTTCTCTCACTTCTTTCCTCAACATTCAGGCACTGCAACTCAACAACTGCCACAACTTTCTTGTCACTTAAGATCAAGTTTTTTTTCAACTTATGTTTTTCCTAGTTCATGTTCTTTGTGTACTGATAGCTCAAATAATAGCCATACTTCATGTTATGTTATAGAAAATTGTAAAGAAAATTATAACTCCATTTTACCATATTCTTCTATTTGTTGTTCTTCCAACAATCAGGCGCATTGTGCTACTATACCATGTACTTCACTTTCTCATAATAAAATTGCAATTTTTGCTGCAACTAGTCAACCTTTTGCAAATTCTTCATTTTCTTATTCTCAAATTTTTGTTTGGCACAATAGACTGGGACATCTCAGTGCTAAGATAGTAAAACAAGTGTTGTAATCATGTGTTATATCTATTCCACATAAAACACCTTTTGACTTTTGTACAGCTTGCTGTCTTGGCAAGAGTCACCAACACCCTTCTCATTCATTCACTTCCACTTACAATACACCATTTGAATTGTTATACATGAATCTATTGGGTCCTGCACCTGTAGCAACCTCAGTTGGTTACAAATATTATCTCAACATTGTTGATGCACACACTAGCTTTACTTAGTGTTATCTTCTAAAGTCCAAATCAGAAACACTTTCTATTTTCAAACTCTACAAATAGATAGTTGAACTTCAATTTGGTTATAAAATAAAGGTTGTCCAAAGTGATTGAGGTGGTGAATTTAGACCATTGTCTTCCTATCAAACCTCACTAGGAGTCTCTCATAGGTTAATCTACCTATACATTCATCATCAAAATAGTGTCATTGAGAGGAAGCACAGACTGATTACTGAGCTTGGCCTTACACTTTTGGCTCATGCCTTTCTACCTTTCTCCTTTTGGGGCCATGTTTTCCAAACTGCAGTGTTTCTACTTAATATATTGCCCTCTTCCTCTCTATCTGGTCAAGTTCCTTATAAAAGGCTTTATCACAAAAATCCAGATTACTCTTTTCTTAGAACCTTTGGGTGTGCTTGTTACCCAAATCTTGGACCATATAATTCCAACAAGTTGCAGTTTCGAAGTCTTGAATATATATTTCTTGGATATAGTCCTTTTCACAAAGGGTACAAGTGTCTTCATTTTAAAATAAACAGGATTTAAATCTCCAAGGATGTTGTCTTTAATGAGACTCTATTTCTATTTTCCAAGCTCACAGATTCATCTTCCAGTTATTCTTCTTTTGTTGCTACTATTTCTATGTCAGCTACTTCACCGATTCTTATTTCACTTCCTTATACTACTCAGATTTTTCATCCCTCTTTTATGACTAGTTCACCACTTCCTTCTAATACCAATTCCATTCCCTTAGGTTCTGCCGTATCACAAAGGTTTCCTGCTTATACTAATGTTGATACTACAGTACCCGCTAATGCAGTATCTGTTATGAATTTACCTGCAGCACCTGATAATTCATTGTCTCCTATGCCTTCATCAGTATCTGCTATGCCTTTACCTACAGCACTGATAATTCAGTGTCTACTATGCTTTCACTTATTGCTTCTGTTCATCCTAGTTCTAGTCTCATTTCCAGTTCTGATTCTTTCTTATCATCCCTTCCTAATTTGAACTTGCATCCAATGACTACCCGAGCTAAAGCTGGTATCTATAAACCAAAGGTTTATGTTACTCATACCATTCCTACCTCTACTGAGGAAGCTTTTCAATCATCTAATTAGACTGAGGCTATGAGTGCTGAGTACAATACCTTAATTGCTAATAATACATGGCATTTGATACCACTTCCGCCTAACAGAAAGTCAATAGGCTGTAAGTGGGTGTTCAATGTAACACCCTCCCTAGGACATCACATTTCCGACTCCCGACTCATAATCTGAAAATCAATTCGTAAAAGGTTTGAGTTATGAAAAGTGAGTTTTAAAAAAATTTTCTTTCTTGCTGAAATATAAACTTACTGTAATCCATAAATATTACTGAAAATATATTTAAACTGATTCATATACAACATTGACACCAATTAATATTTAACAATTTGAAGAGAAATATAAAACTAACAAACTCTTCTTCTTTTTTTAACAGTAGCAAACCCCATGACGGGTCATACTTAATAGCACGGCACAACACTAACGTTAAAACTTAACACACTTATTCTGTTGTGTATCCATCTTGTTGCATCAGACATCTGTTCTACATCTGTTCTTTGTCAACACCGCACACCTTCGAGTCCTGAATGTCCACTCCTTATTGTTGTCACCCATCTCGAGTATCCATCGCCCGTTATGTCTAAGACAACTCGATCCTTCTATTATTTTATTTTAACAAGATCAGACACAAAGAAACAACATAACAAAGAGGTGAGATCACCTACGCCAATACCAACATGGCAAAGACAGAGATAACACAAACAACAATATCATACAGATATGTCATACCATAATTTCAATAATGCACTCAACATTAATCAACTATCATCATCATACTATTAACATTATTATCATCACACAATAATCACAATAATGCCATCAACATGATTATCATCATCATCATCCAAGTATTTCAAAACAATTTTCATAGCCAATATTCCTCAATTAATATATATCATGCAGATATGGACACTCAAATTTATGCATATGTTATGCGTGTGCACATAGACTCGCTTTTTCAAAAACAACTCCATGGAGGTTTTCACAATTTCGAGGAGAATCTCTGTCGATTGTCGGCCTTAGCCCAAAGACAATCTTCCAGGTTGTTGAAAAGAATCGTGTTCTTGTCGGGTATCGTCAATGCGTTGCAACGGATCAGTATCGCCAAGTGACACAGGTACTATGTATTGTCCACTTGGTCGACCGCCTACTCAACGCCCCAAGATCCATCATAGACCTCACTATCAATTCTCATTCCCTCTTCAACCACAAGTATATATACAATGCACGAATATATCGCGTGCAAGTCCAACCCCAAAGGGCCAAATCTTTTCAATTTCATTTGTTCAATGTATCATATGCCTCAACACATATTTTTTCCCAATGCATGTGTATAATGCACCAAATCCAATCACAAGCATCTCTTTCTAATGCATATAAAATGCACCAAATTATCTTGTATTTTCAACAAACAAAAATCATGTTATCACATTTTCATAGTTATAAAACACTTTCGTCGTGTTTTCAAAATTGCGTAATATTTCGTTTCATTTTCACAATTCCAAAACGCGTTTACGTTACGTTTTCACAATTCCAAAATGTTTATATTACGTTTTCAAAATATCGTAACACTTATGTTACGTTTTCAAAATTCTGAAACGTTTCTGTTATATTTTCACAATACCGTGACACTTCTGTTATGTTTTCACAATACAGTAACATTTCTGTTACGTTTTCAAAATACTGCAACTCTTCTGTTGCACTTTTAAAACACGTACTAATTTTTTAACGTTTTTCTTAATCGCGTAACTTAAAAATCATTCTTTTAAGTCGCATAAATCATTTTCCGTCATTCTCAAAATATTTAAAACACTTTTCAAATCACATAACGATTTTCCGCTATTTTCACAATCACGTAAAAATAATTCATCACTTTTCCATCACGTAGTGATTTTTCAATAGTAATTCAGATTACGTAAAATATTTAAACGTAATTCAAATCGCGTAGAAATATTTTAACGTATTTAAAATCGCGTAGAAATATTTTTTCATATTACGTAACTTAAAAATCACATTTTTAAGATACGTAAATAATTTTTCACCACAATTTCATTACAGAAAATATTTCTTGACCTTTAAAAATTCTTTTTTAACTTTTCTCAAAATAATATAACTTTACACTTCATTTAATATATTTTCTTACTCAAGAAAATATTTTTCCACAGTTCTTTACTCAAGAAATTCTTTTTCAAAATATAATTCACAAAATCAGTTTTTCATTGATGTAAATCAACGTTTCAAAATTTAACATTTTATAACATATTTCAAAACTTGAAAATAAGTTATACGTTAGTAAATTTTCAAAACACCATTATATTCTCCATTTTTCTCAAATCAATTCTAAAATCAATTCTCTTCAAAACAAATTAAGATTCAAACCCTTGCAACTTTTCTTTTTCATTTTCATATGAAAGTTCATTTCTCAAGTGATAAAATACTTTGATTTCTTTTCCAAAATCCTTATACTAAAACATTTTGTTCAAATATTTTGTTTCCACTTTAAAATTACTTTGTTTCGTAAAACTAAAATTATTCCAACCTCCAAAAATCGTAGAATCTTTGGCCATTGAAGCCATCAAATATTTTTCTCCTAAATTGATATAGTTTTACACAAACAAAAGCATTAAAAATTCTTTATTTTCAAAATCGAAATACCGATGGTCATAAAAACCAAACCCATTTGTTCAAATTCATTTTTACTTTCCTTACAAATCCTTTTTCACTTTCTTTGCAAATCCTTAAAATTATCATTGCTATTTTCATTTAAATCTCATGTTTAGTAAAACACTTAGAAACTTTTTATACAAAATAAATCAATAAAAATCTTTTAAAACCGTATTCATGTACTTTCTTTGAAAAATAAATTCTTTGTTTATTTTCCTTACTTTTCTAAACATCCATTTTCATCATTCAAGAAAATATTAATTTTGTGAACACCTATCTTGAGGTGTCTTGTTCGAAATCCACCATGTTTAAATCTCAAAAATCAATTCTTTTTTGTTCTTGAAAATTTTCAACATGAACCCTAATTAAGGGCATCAAAACCATAGCTCTTCCTTGGCTTATTGGAGCCAAAAATCAATTTCCTTTCCACCATCAAGTCATGGCATATACATATATATTTCATCATAAATAATATAAGCATACCATCAAAGCCATAAAAGCATGTATAGCATATCAAGCATATCATCAAAACTATAAAATCATGCAAAACATATCAAGCATAGAAAATTAATCAAAGCTCATAAACACCCACAAATTAATTACATGACCATGGATATGAATCCTCACATGGATTCCACATCCATCAAATAAAATATCATCTCTCACCACCATGCTTGGTTGGTGAGATGGATCTCCCTCTTACCTCTTGAAGATCCTCCAAAGCTTCTTGATTTGTTTCTTTTTCCAAGTCCTTCACCACCAAGGGCTTCTCAAATACAAAACAAAACACAAGTTAATTAACATATCAAGCTTGATTAAGAGGAACCATGGATCAAACATGGTTTAGATCATAAAAAAGAGAGAAGAAAATGAAGTTTCCTTATACTTCACCTCAAAAACCCAATAACTTTGATCTTGAAGAAAGTTCATGAAGATGAATGATTTAGAAGAAGTCTTCAACATGAAAGTTGCTTAGAATATCATGGAGATTCAAGATCTAAGGTTGGATGAAATTAAAAGAGCTTGGATGGTGATTTTAGGGGTTTTGACCGAATGATATCTATTGAAGAACAAAGATGAAATTTTTTATTTTTGATAGAAACTTGAAGCTTGAATTTGAAGATCAAGATGAATGATTTTGGAAAAACTCATAACTAGAGATGTTCTTAGAATGATGTTTAGGTTTAGAAAATCAAGTTGGATGAAATTTTTGAGTGATGGGAGGTGCTCTTGGAGTGTTTGGCCAAAACATGAAGAAGGAGAGAAATGGAGAAAAAACTTGGTAACTTAGCTTCTTGAAAATGTCTAATGATGACCAAGGATGGCAATAATGGTCTTCAAACTTTTTCCTATGTCCTAAAGCTTCTCATTTCGTAGCTCCCTTCCAATGCATTCTCCTTGAGTGTAAATTGATCAATAATGATCAATTATGATGAAACATTGACCAAGACCACTTAACAATGACATAAAACAATTAATAATGGTCATAAAGCCTCTTTTTCTTTGTCTTCTAAACAATCCAAAACCACCCCCCTCCATGCATGCTTCTCCTTGTGCATTTAATAAATGACCATAATAATTAGCCACCATTTGGAGCATTTCTAGCCATTGATTAATTCAATGGTTCAGATTAATGTAGATTTTTGATTTAGAAGACTTAATCTAGGCCATTGGATTTTTCTCCTTTAAATTCTAGCCCTTAGATGTGTCTCCAAAATTAAGGGTCAAGATTGCTTCTTCAAATTTTAAATCCAAGGGTCATAATTAGTCTTTGCTACTTTAGAAGACCAAATCTCCACCATTGATTGATTCTTCATCCAATGGTCATAAATGGTCTTTGTTACTTTTTAAGATTAAATCTCCACCCTTGATTTAATCTAAATCCAATGGTTATAAATGGTCTTTGTCATTTTTCAAGACCAATTCTACACCTTTGATTACATCTATGGTTGATATCAAAGCCTTCCTAACTAAGCTTATTCTCACACCATTGATTAAATCAATGGTTATTATCCAAGCTTCTTTATTAAGTTTGTTTGTTTAACATTTGATTAAATCAATGGTTAATATTCAAACTAAGTATTCTCATCCAAGGGTATAAATCAAGTCAAGCTCTCTTTGTTGACTACGCAGTATAATATTTATTCTTGTATCCTACAAATAATATTTTTACTGTATTTTTATCATCCGATAATTAAATATAGTACAAAACACAGTACAATAAAATTTTAAAAACTGTTTCCGGATTCAGGTTTAGTAAGATCCTCTGTCTCCGTCTAAACAGTACAAATTTTTCTATGCGTAGAAAAATTTTTGCTTTGTGGGACCCACCTAGGCCCACGTATGGCCACCTGGGCCCACATACACCCCCTGGGCCCACAAACAGAAAAAAATTCATAATCATCCATAAAAATTATAAAATGCACAAATATCAAATCAGATGACGTAAAATAATTACCTAACGGTAAAAATTAAATTATGTAAAGTTTTCTCCGGCCCGAAAATTTTTATTTTCCTGACACGGAGTAAATTACTCAAAACGATCAAATACGCTAACGGAATAAACAAAATAATTTTACAGTATCCAGAAATTACTAAATAGTAAAATTCTGTTAACTGTCAAAATTACTGTTTAAGAGATAGGAAATTTTTGGGGTGTTACATTCAAGGTTAAAGAAAATCCTGATGGTTCAATTCAAAAATACAAAGCAAGACTTGTAGTTAAGGGTTTTCATTAGGAATATGGCTTTGACTACACAGAAACCTTCTCACCCGTGGTTAAACCAACTATAATTCGAGTCATTTTAACATTAAATCTACTGCATAATTGGTCTTTCAAACAACTAGATGTCAACAATGCCTTCCTTAATGGACAACTCCATGAAGAAGTGTTCATGACTCAACCACCAGGTTGTATTTCATCAGATAACTCCTTAGTTTGCAAGTTAGACAAAGTTCTCTATGGTCTCAAACAACCTCCAAGAGTTTGGTTTGAAAAGCTAGCACAGACTTTACATCAATTTGATTTGGTCTCAAGCAAATGTGATCCATCATTATTTATAAGGAAGACTGCTGATAGCTACACCTATATTTTGGTCTATGTGGATGATATTACACTCACAGGTACATCACCTGATTTTATCTCAGTTAGTTATCAGCCTGAATGATAAATTTGCTCTAAAGGATCTTGGTTCTCTTCATTATTTTTTAGGAATTGAAGTTCATACTCTGAAAGATGGCAACCTTCATCTCAGCCAATCAAAGTATGTTAAAGATCTTCTGGCTCGAGCAAATATGATTAAAGCCAAAGAGGTTGCTACTCCAATGACTACTAGTACAAAATTATCCAAACATGGTGCTGACTTATTTTTAGATCCAGCATTATATAGATAAATTGTTTATGCACTTCAGTACACAACAATTATCAAACTAGAGCTATCTTATTCAGTCAATAAAGCATGTCGGTTCATGCATCAACCATTAGACAACCATTGGAAATCAGTGAAACAATACTCAGGTATCTCAATGGTACTTTGAGTTATGGTCTTCATCTACAAAAACCAACACATCTAACTCTACAAGGATTCTGTGATGTAGACTGGGGAAGTGATCCTGATGATAGAAGATCCACATTTGGTGCTCTTATATTCCTTGGAGAAAATTTGGTGTCATGGTGGTCCAAGAAATAGCAAGTGGTCGCCCGATCAAGCACTGAAGTTGAATATAGAAGCTTAGCTTGTACTGTGACAAAATTGACTTCGCTTCAATCTCTTCTCATAAAGTTATAGATTAAGGTGAGCAAACCTATCGTCTATTGTGACAACATGAGCACTGTCCTTCTATCTCACAATCCAATACTGCATAATATAACAAAGCATATGGAGTTGGATTTGTTCTTTGTGAGAGACAAAGTTATGCAAAAAGAGTTGCTCATTCATCATATCTCATCTGAAGACCAACCTGCTGATGCACTTACAAAGCCTCTAGCCTCGGCAAAATTTTTGCTCTTCAGAGACAAGTTAACTGTCATAGATTTACCTCACGAGAGGGTTCATATTGAGGGAGCATATTAGAGTCAGTTTGTAATAATTGAGTTAGTTAGAAATCTGTTAACTAACATAATTAGTTAAATGTTAGTTAGTTATTAGAGTTGTTATTAGTATAGTTAGCTCTTAGAGGTTGCTGTTAGAATAGCTTCTGATTCTTTTGTATATAAACTGATCTCATCATACGTGTGTAATTAATCCAAATCATTCTATCAATTACAGTACATACTCTTCAATTCTGTCTGCTTCTTTTCTCTGCTTTTCTCTTATTTTCTCTCCATTTCTTTCCTTGTGATTACTGCATAATTCTCAACAACCATTAGTAAAAAAATTTTAATTTTAGTTTGTATATTTATTAATGAAATATTAAACTAATTTATTCAATAATCTACATACAATTAATCAATAATCTACATATATTTTATAAGTAGATTATTAATTAAATTAAATTGATACATGATTAAATGATATATCTACTAAAAATTGAAATGAAACACTTCTTAGAAAGAGGTCATTTAAGAAAAAAAAACTTTTAGGTCAAGTTTTATTTTTTATATGAGCTTGATGATAATTAAGCTAGATCGACTTTGTTTTAAAAAAAAATAGCCCAACCTCTTTTGACACTACTACTCTCAAATTTCATAAAGCAAAAGGGAAAGAAGGATAAACAATACTTCATAAAAGAGGCTCTGCTTTGGCGATTCTTATTGCCACACGTATAATATAAATTAGTCAAATCACGAGGCACTTAGGTGTTTTGGAATAATATAAATTTCTTATTTTATATTATTTATAATATTAAAAATATAATTAAAATAAAAAATAATATTAGAATATATTACTTGGCCGCCATGCTAAGAAGTCTTTCGACAACACATATCGTTATTCATAATGTTCAATTTTCTAAATCTTCAAATCAAATTTTTATACTTGCACCATCGTTACATGAAACATGCCGCTTGATCTCAATGTTAAGAAGACTTTCAACACATATATCACATTTGTCACCATCATAATGAGACACGTCACCTTACCTCTATTGTCAAGTAGATTTTCGACACAAGAACCCAAAAGAATCATACCATCGCCTAAATCTTCAAATCATCAACTTTGAAACCACTTATTGTGAACCTCCAATCCAACACCTCCAAATAGCAGCTTCAACCTGAGCCAATCACCATTGGCTTTGCTTGCCGCTTACCTCTATGCACTGCCCGGTCACGGACCGCCACCATGAACCACCCATCAATAGTTGAGAGTTCTAGCGTCCATCACCCATTTGCACCATACCTTATACTAGAGCTAGCACTAACCATCCACAGCATTGCCTTCGTTAGCCCCATATGTAAACCCCAATTCTTTCTCTGTGAGTGTGTTTTAGTTTGTATGTTGGTTTCAACGACACCATAGAAGGAGGTTTGGCTCTCTTCTTTGACACAATGATTTTTAAATGAAAATTTGGAACACTAGTAATGGAAGATAGTAGATAAGGATTGGAAACGTAGCAGGGATAATTACAGCATGCATACAACATTAACATTTAACAGAAGCACTATAGATGAGTTGTTATATTATATATTAGTTGACAAATTTTTATTAGTGAGACTGGAAGGAGATCGACAAATAGAGGAGACAGTGTTAGAATTCTGAATGTATGCAGCTCATATTATTGGCCATGGTGGGACTTTGATGAGGGAGCTGTTATAAATTGATGAGGCATCAATTGTTACAAAGTCCAAAATAATTGGCTCTTAATGGAGGAACCAATATAGGAGTAGTTACGCTTCTACATTTTATGAGAGGGGTCCCTTGCCTTGCCTATAAAAAGGCCAGTGATGCTCTATTGATTCACACACTTCAGAGGCTAAGGCTAGAAGAGCTCTCTCTCCTTGCTTCTGCTAAAATCTCCCTGCTTTCTTTTGAGTTTTAGGTGTTTCATATTTTGCTAGTGAGAGATTGTGAGTAATAACAATGGCTTCAAGTGGAGGTAGGCTTCCTCTTTGCTGTTCTTGTTTGATGGACTAAGGTCCTACATTATTTACAACTTTTCAATTCATGTCAATGTTGGTATCATAGATCAATGATAATCATAAGAATACATTTAGCATTCAAGATTGAGGTCGAACATTTGGTATCAGAGCTACATTGTAACCTTGTTATTTAGTTTCTGTTTTGCAATACTGTGTTCATTTTTGTTGATCCAGTATTGTTTTGTATCACAATTCGTAACTCAAAAAAAATTATTGCTTTGGTACAATGTTTGGCTCAAAAAATTATGGTTTTATTTTGAAACCATTTCTCTGATCTGTTTACCATCGCCATCTGTTTATTTTAAAATTACTGCTTTGAATCTTTGAGCATCCATATAAAGAAGACTTCAAAAAGAGCCTTTCAAGGGTTGCCATGATATTGCTGGAATATTTCTATTTTATTGTCATAAAATAATGTAAATTCTTTCACGGGTTGCTCATTGTGTTGCGATACATTACATGTACATAGTATTAGTCTATCAACATAAATTGTAATTATTGTACATGTGGTATATAATTTTTTTATGCTTATATGATTGTTGATTAAGGACAAAGAATGTATGAACTAGAATTAAATTTATCCTTATCAATAATTTTTGTGTCTCATATAAGTTGAATATATTTATTCTGGATTATTGTATGATACTATGTGAATTACATGTTTGGGAGTAACCATAACATCCTAGGCATTGTAATAAAAAGGATTATTACTTGGCCTCATAGGAAAGTAATAATTAATCAAGATTATAAAATGGACTAAAAAATCATAATAGGATATTTCTAAACCCATAGGTGTGATTTACTTTATTATGATGTTTAGTGTCCATGCATAAAGTTTGTAAATTCTATGCATGATTTGCACCTTTGCTCATATGAATGTTTGAATTTACTTGTTAAGTTTTTATTTTTGTAGCATTGACATGTGTACTCTTTGTATTGTAGTTGTTCCTACTCATTTTCTTGAGTCTTAAATTCCTTTGTTGATTGGTGACAATTATCCTGATTAGAAAAAACTAATTCTCTTAACCTTGGGGTGTATGAAATTAGACTTGGCACTACGTGTGGATGAACCACCCATCCCCGTGGAAAGAAGTGCTCAAGAAAAAAAAGCTAACTATGAGCGGTGAGAGCCATCTAATCGCTTAAGTTTGATACTTATTAAGTCTCATATAAGCAAGAGCATTAGGGGATCCATTCCTGAATGTGATAAGGTAAAAGCTTATATGAATGCTATTGAGGAGCAGTTTGTTAGCTCTGACAAGTCGTTGGCCAGCACCCTAATGAAGAAGCTTTCAAGCATAAAACATGACAAAATTAGGGGTATGCGTGAGCACATCATGGAAATGAGGGATACTGCTGCTAAACGTAAGTCCCTTGAAGTAGAAATTTTTGAATCATTTCTTGTTCATTTCATACTCAATTCTCTTCTTATTGAATATGGTCCTTTCAAAATATCCTACAATACATATAAGGATAAATGGTTAATCAATGAACTTCTAACCATGTGTGTTCAGAAGGAGGAAAAATTAAAACATGAGACACCTAAAAGTGCTCACATGGTGACTCATGATAAAGGAAATGGGAGAAAAGACAATGGTGATCCTGGAATTCACAAAATTGTTCAAATAAAGCGGAATGAGAATAAGGGAAATTACTTTTTCTGCAAAAAGGCTGGACACATGAAGAAAAATTGTCCTAAATACAAGAAATGACTCGAAAAGAAATGTAATTTTGCCTTAACTTGTTTTGAATCGAATTTCATTTAAGCTCCTAGCAATACTTGGTGGATTGATTCAGGTTTTACAATTTACATTGCTAACAATGTGCATGGCTTTCTAAACCTGCAGAAACCAGTAGGAAGTGAACAAAGCATCTATACGGGAAATCGGATGAGTTCACATGTGGAAGCTGTTGGGACTTATAAACTTGTTTTGAATTCTAGTTTTAATTTATGTTTGGAGAACACTTTTTATGTTCCTTCGTTTACCAGAAATTTGGTTTATGTTTCTAGACTTACTCATACTGGTTTTCAATTCCATTTTCATGATGTTTCTTTTGAACTATTGCATGATAATAAAGTTGCTGGTTCTGGTTATTTGGTTGAAAGTTTATTTAAGTTTGAATTAGATATTATTTTTGAAACAAGTCTCATACCTTTACATACCACCAATGTTAGTACTAAGCGAAGTATTGTGAATGAGGATTCCTTCATACTTTGGCATAAGAGGTTAGGGCACATTTCTCTTGAAAGACTTAAGAGATTAGTAAAGGAAGGAATTCTTAAGAATCTTGACTTTATTGACGTTGGTACTTGTGTGGAATGCATAAAGGGAAAGCAAACCAACAAGACCACTAAAGGTGCCAAAAAAAGTAGTGAGCTTCTTGAAATTATTCATACGGATATCTGTGGTCCATTTCCCACGCTTTGTTTAAATGGTCAGAGATGTTTTATCTCTTTCATTGATGACCATTCAAAATTCATGTATCTCTATCTTTTGTTTGAAAAGTCAGAAGCACTTGATGCTTTTAAAGTTTTCAAAGCAGAAGTAGAGAAACAAAAGGAAAAGAAGAAAAAGATCGTAAGATCAGATAGAGGTGAGAAATATTAAGAAAGATACACAGAAAAGGGACAACAACCTGGTCCATTTGCTAAGTTCCTTATAGAAAAGGGTATTGTTGCCCAATATACTATGACTGGTACACCACAACAAAATGGTATTACTGAAAGAAGGAACCACACACTTATAGGCATGGTTAGAAGCATGATTAGTAGTTCAAAAGTATTACCTATGTCCCTATGGAGTGAAGCCTTGAAAACCGCTGTATATGTATTAAATATGGTATCATCTAAAGCTGTTCCAAAGACATCTTTTAAAATTTGGAATGGATGGAAACCTAGTTTAAGACATTTACACATATGGGGTTGTCCAGTTGAAGTTAGGATTTACAATCCAAACATTGGGAAATTGGACTCAAGAACCACTAGCAGCTAGTTTATTGGTTATCTAACCAACTCCAAAGGATATAAGTTTTATTGTCCTTCTCACACTCCTAAAGTAGTTAAAGCTAGAAATGCAAAATTTCTTAAAAATCATGAAGTTAGTGGGAGTGGAAATTCTCAACAAGTGGAATTTGAGGAAATAAAGGAATCATCTTTGATACCCTTAAATGCATTGGATCTGGTTAGTGTTCAACGTAATCAATATGATACAATTGAACATAATCTAAAACCATCTGTTGAGGATATACCACATGAGGAACCTATTAATATAGAGCCTATTGATCAAGAACCAATAGAAGTAAGAAGATCTACAAGAGCTAGAAAATCAACAATTTCTAGTGATTATATCGTGTACCTTTAAGAAATTGACTATGATGTTGGACCTAAGGATGATCCTACTACTTTTTCATAAGCCACGAGTAGAGAAGACTCTAAGTTGTGGTACGATGCCATGAAAGATGAAATGGAGTCTATGACTAAAAATCAAGTTTGGGATCTAGTAGAATTACCGGAGGGAGTCTCTCCTGTAGGTTGTAAATGGGTTTTTAAAACCAAAAGAGATTCAGCTGGTAATGTCGAAAGATATAAAGCAAGACTTGTAGCTAAAGGCTTTACTCAAAAAGAAGGTATTGATTATCATGAAACTTTTTCTCTTGTTTCTAAGAAGGATTCATTTAAAATAATCATAACCTTAGTAGCTTATTTTGATTCAGAGTTACATCAAATGGATGTGAAAACAACTTTTCTAAATGGGGATCTTGAAGAAGTGTACATGTCTCAACCTATGGGCTTTGAAAGTGAAAAAGGTAAAGTTTGCAAGCTTAGAAGATCTATATATGTGCTAAAACAAGCTTCCCGCCAATGGTATATAAAGTTCCACAACATCATTTTCAAATATGGATTTGAGGAAAATATGGTAGACTAGTGCATATACCTTAAGGGCAGTTGGAGTAAATTTATCTTTTTAGTCTTATATGTAGATGACATTTTACTTGCAAGCAATGATTTAGGTCTCTTGCATGATACAAAACTTTTTCTATCACAAAACTTTGATATGAAGGATATGGGTGAAGCCTCCTATATCATTGGCATAAAGATTCATAGGGATAGATTTCTAAGGACATTGGGACTATCTTAGAAAGCCTACATATAAAAAGTTTTGAAAAGATTTGATATGTAGAATTGTTCATCAATTGCTGCACCTATAGTTAAAGGGGAAAAGTTTAATCTCAATCAATGTCCCCAAACAACATTGGAACAAGAGGAGATGAAAGGCATTCCTTATACTTCAGCAATAGGAAGTCTCATCTATGCTCAAGTCAGCACTAGGCTTGATATTACATTCGCGGTAGGAATGTTGGGAATATATCAAAGTAACTTAAGCATGGAACATTAGAAGGCAGCAAAAAGGGTTATGAGATATCTTCAAGGAACTAAGGATTACAAGTTGACATACAAGCATTCTGATACTTTGGAGATAATATGATATTCAGATTCAGATTTTGTTGGATGCATGAACTCTAAAAAGTCCACTTCAGGCTATATTTTCTTTTTAGTCGAAGGTGCTATCTCTTGGAGAAGCAAAAAGCAAACAATTGTTGCATCATCCACTATGGAAGCAGAATTCATTGGTTGCTACGAAGTCACATCACAGGCTAAATGGTTGAAGAACTTTGTTTCTGGTCTTAAGGTGGTAAATTCAATTGAGAGACCATTGAAGATATTTTGTGATAATTCGGCTGTAGTATTCTTCTCAAAGAATACTAAAAGTGGAAGCTGAAGTAAGCATATAAATATTAAGTTCTTGATTGTAAGAGAAGACATCAAGAGAGAGTTGGTCTCTATAGAGTACACAGACACAAAATCCATAATTGTTGATCCACTAACTAAAGGATTGCCGGCTAAGGTGTTTCAGAATCATGTAATTCATATGGGTCTTACTAGTTTACTTTAATATTTGTCTTTTCTTTTATATGACTTTGTGCACTTTAAGTTTGTCATGTAAAAATTTCGATTTAAATCAATAAAGTTTGGACCCTATATTCACTTAGAAAGGTTGTGCATTGTAATACATGAAAGGAAATGTTTATCTTAAATATAACCGCCATGATTCATGTATAGTAATTTCTAAGTGGCTATATCAAATGACAAGTTATGGCCATATTATTAAAATAAGGATTATCATTGATAGTATATGAGCTAAGTGGGAGAATGTTAAAATTCTGAATGTATGTGGCTCATGGTGGGACTTTGATAAGGGAGCTGTTACAAATTGATGAGGTAGCAGTTGTTACAAAGTCCAAAATAATTGACTCTTAATGGAGGAGTCAATATAAGAGCAATTACGCTTCTACATTTTATGAGAGAGGTCACTTGCTTTACCTATAAAAAGGCATGTGATACTCCATTGATTCACACACTTCAGAGGCTAAGGCTAGAAGAGCTCTCTCTCTTTACTTCCACTAAAATCTTTGTTTTCCTTTGAGTTTTAGGTATTTGATATTTTGCTAATGAGAGATTGTGAGTAATAACAATGACTTCAAGTAGAGGTAGGCTTCCGCTTTTCTATTCTTGTTTGATGGACTAAGGTCCTACATTATTTACAGCTTTTCAATTTATGTCAATGTTGGTATCATGAATCAATGACAATCATAAAAATACATTTAATATTCAAGATTGAGGTCGAATAGACAGAAGATTTAATTCCATCAACTAAGAGCACCTACAAATTTCTTATCTCATGGTTGTTAATGGAGTATATTGAGTTAATAAAGATCAAATACTTAAAAGTTTTAAGTTGTATTTCAACTATCGAAGATCCTTAATAAACGAATTTGTAACTAAGTTGTTATTAAACTCTTTGATATGACAGATTTTAAAATTAAATAACTTTAACAACTTTCTTTATTATCATAGATTTAAAAGAGAATTAAGGAGATAATAAATATTTTTTATTCAATAATTTTTAAAAAACAAAACAAATTAAGAATGATTAAAAATTTTCGTAATATTTTTTCATTTTATTTTGATTTTTAAAAATTATCAAACAAAAAAATTCCAAGCCTCCAAACGTTGAAAAACAACGTATCCTGTGGTTTATTATTCGATCAAAGCAATGCTAGGTTTAGCTCCCTTACGCAACATACTTCTCTCCCTATTCCACAAACACCAAAATTGGTACCAATCCAAGCACATTCAATCCATCATCATCACTTCTGGTCTCTTACAAGACACCGTTTTCCTCACCAAACTTCTTCAACTTCAATGTCTTCCCTATCTCTCCCTTCTTTTCAATACCATCCGCACTCCCAACAACACTCGCCTCTTCAACAAAATGATCGCAGCCTCCTCTACCAGCCTCCACCCGCAAACAACCCTTCTATGTTACTCAAGAATGCGACAAAACGGCGTAGAACCAGATAAACACACCTTCCCTTTGCTTCTCAAGATGTTCTCAAAGTCTAACGTTCAAGACCCATTTATGCCTTACGCTCAAATTATTAAATTTGGATTAGGCATTGATCATTTCGTCACTAACGCTTTGATTTCAGCTTTTGCGAATTCTGGGTTTATGCAAAGTGCATGCCGACTGTTTGATGAAAGTCCCTTCAAGGATAATGTTGCTTGGACTGCACTAATGAATGGGTATGTTAAAAATGGTTGTCCTGGTGAGGCACTCAAGTGTTTTGTGAATATGAGATCCACAGGCACGAGGGTCGATGAGGTCACCATTGTTAGCGTTCTTCGTGCTGCTTCAATGGTAGGTGATACTTATTTCGGAAAGTGGGTTCATGGGTTTTATGTGGAAGCTGGGAGAGTGCCATTGGATGCTTATATTTGTAGTGCCCTTGTGGATATGTACTTCAAGTGTGGTCATTGTGACGATGCCTGCAAAGTGTTCGATGAACTGCCTTACAGAAATGTAGTTTCTTGGACTGCCCTTATCGCTGGTTATGTGCAATGCAACAAGTTTCAACATGCGCTTCATGTCTTCAGGGACATGCTGTTAGACAATATTTTGCCTAATGAATTTACACTAACAAGTGTTCTTAGTGCTTGTGCTCACATAGGGGCATTGGATCAAGGAAGGTTGGTTCATCAATACGTAGAGAGTAATAAGGTAAATCTAAATCCAGCGCTAGGGACTGCATTGGTAGATATGTATGCAAAATGTGGGTGCATTGATGAAGCTTTAAGGGTGTTTGAAAACTTGACAGTCAAGGATGTTTACACTTGGACAGCAATAATTAATGGCTTGGCTGTGCATGGGGACGCCTTAGGAGCATTGAAGATCTTCTCATGGATGTTAAGAAACGGTATTCAACCCAATGAAGTTACCTTCATTGGTGTTCTTAGTGCATGTTCTCATGGAGGTTTTGTAGACGAGGGGAAAAGGTTATTTGAATTGATGAGCCAAGTTTATCAGTTGAAGCCAAACATGGACCATTATGGTTGCATGGTTGATCTACTAGGTCGAGCAGGGTATTTAGAAGATGCAAAGCAAATTATTGATAATATGCCAATGAAGCCTAGCCCTGGTGTATTGGGGGCTTTATTTGGTGCCTGCATGATCCACAAAGCTTTTGAGATGGGTGAACGCGTAGGGAATTATCTGATAAATCTGCAGCCGAACCATAGTGGTAGATATGCACTTCTGGCAAACTTGTACTCATTGTGTCAAAACTGGGAAGCAGCTGCTCAGGTCAGGAAGCTCATGAAAGGAATACGGGTGGACAAGACTCCAGGATATAGTTGGATAGAAGTGAATGGTTTAATTCATGAGTTTAAAGCGTTTGATCATTCACATAACGAATCATCTGGTGTTTATTCGATCTTGGAGAACTTAAAGTTGCAACTGAAACTAGCCGGTCAAGTTCAAGAGACTGAAGATTTTAATCTACTTGCATCCAATATCGATGAGGGTTGAGTAGTTTTTAAACTGCCTCCATTGCTTTAACGTTGAAGCTCTTACCATTTTTTTTTAAATATAATGATAAACTATTTTTTGAGGAAAACTTAAATACCTAGTAGGGAATCTCTCTCTCTCTCTCTATATATATATAGAGAGAGAAAGAGACACACACACACAGAAACTGAAATAGTTATGCAAATTTTAATATTTGGTTAGTTTAAATGTTTTTTAAATGAAGTTGTTACTTATAAGATTATAACTGATATGTGATTTCATGATTTTTAGAATGTTTCACACAAATCCAGTTACCAACATAGACGGAATAAGTAGTTTTACCACAGAAGGATAGCTTAAAATCATTGATGAAAAGGGGTACAAGGTTGGTCAACAAAACAACGAGAGAAGCCTGGTGAATAGCTTGACTCCTCAAAAGTGTTTTACACATATTTATCATTACAATTTACAAAATAGAAACGAAAACATGGAAATTACAAATATGCCTTTGAAGCAATCAATGTCGGTCCCAGTTTTTTACTTGAAAAACCTAGATCATCTCATACTCACCATATATTAATTAAACAAAATACTACAAGTAACATGTTATCTTTTGTTTAAGCCCTAAGCTTAATGTCATTATTATGTCTACTATTTCCACCCGTTTTAAGATAGGGACTCGTTAGGCTGAGGACAAGGGGAGATATGTGACAGACAGCCAATAAAAAAGATGGATCTAGTCTTTTCGACAGTATAAAGGCAATAGGAATACAGACTAATTAGTGGGAGGATGAATTCTTATTGTATATAATACGAAAATGTAATCATATATCATATATCATTCGATGAGAAATATAAATTATACGTGGTAATAATTTCTTTAACTTTAATTATTACATTTAACTTTCAGTATTCACCATAATTAGTGCATAATTAGAATTATAATCAGTTTTTGGAGATTTTAAAAATTATACTAATTCAATCTAAATTATTTTGATAAAGTAATATAATAAATATTTAGTAAAATTTTTGAGACTAGAATGGATCAAATTAAAAGTATGTATTACTTACTTAGAGTAGCTGCATTTAAGAATCTGTAGTAGTCCGACATGAAGAAACAAGCTGTATAAGGCACGTGTTGGGGTGGGGACAAAATTGTCACTTGGGTTTGGTGTTTTAGTGTTACCCATCTCCATGTGCTGCGAATGATCATGTTGGTATGATGGTGGCCGCATAACATGCGATGCGATCTAAACATCAAACTGAGCTTTGATTGACCCAGCCAGCCAGCCACACACACACACAGAGGGAGAGACAGCGAGCGAACCAGAGCAGCAATGGCATCGGCCTTCGTCAAGCTCGATGATTCCCCAATGTTCCAGAAGCAGGTAACCCTCTCCTCTCCTCTCCTCACCTGCAATTTCATTCTAATCCATTTCGCATTTCCATTTTCGGATCATTCTTTCGCAAACCAATTAGCTGCATCGAGAGCTTCTCTTCAGATTTGGTTTAGTGACACTGCGCTTCTGCCAGTCACACAATATTATGCTTTGCGTTTAGTTTGTGAACATAGCTACTTTCCCTTTCCCTTTCAAATCTTCATATATGCAGCTGTTATGTTAAGACAAGTTGAAGAGTTTCGATTTGTTTTCTGAAATACTGTTTCATAGCGAACCACAAGGATATGGGTTGGATTGGATGGATAGTTAGTTGTGGAATAAATAAGCCTTTAGTTTAGATCTTTAGGATGGATAGCATTAGGCTTGTTTGCCCTCCTACTTTGGAATTTTCTTTTATCACCCATTTACCTTTATTTGGAATCACTATGAGTAAGGAAATAAGGATTTGTGCAACTATACGAGGTTTTTCTAATGGGTAAATATCTGCCATTGCCACTGCCACTTTTGTGGGACAGAGTTGTCTTCAGTTGATGACCTTTTTTCTTGAGATTTCTTTGTCTTAATATGAAATGGGACTGGCTGGCTTTTCTGTGTAAATGTTTATTTTGTTTCCAGAAAGAAGATTCCTTATTCTCTACTTTTGTACTCGTTTACTCTTCAATTCCTAAAACTTTTCCTGTTTCTCCCCCAAAAGAGTATTTGCATGTGTTTATGTTGATCAAGATTCTTGGATCCATAGCTCTTTTGGGAAATTAATAGTTCTTTACCAGATGTAGAAAGATGATTCCGCGCAATAATTTATTTATTTTCCATGGGACAGTTATTTTCTCTCGAAGATACAGCTGATGAGTTAAAGGATCGGTGCCAGAAACTATACAACGGGTGTAAGAAGTTTATGTAAGTCCTTGATGGTATTCCTATATAGAGTATCAGATCTACTATTACATTTACTGAATCAATCCTTGTAATTGTTATACGTAGATATTATGTCCTAGATTTTGAATCTATTTCTTTGTATATGAATATTTTTCTTGAATACAGCAGAAAGAAGCAGAGGAGTTCTTTTTCTCCTCTGCTGATGGTTTTTTCAGGGGGGTTTCTATCATTGATATGCCAAGAAATTGGACAATTTTGTTGCTTTTGTAAGCCATGTTGGCTCACTGTTTTCTTTTCCTTATTCTTTTTAGGATAATTTCTTATCCTTCTCCCAATTGTACTTTCTCTTCTTTCTTTCTAATACTATTCTTTCATAATTTTTTTGTGGTTTTTGAAAAATTGAATTTGGTTAATTAAATGCAAATGTTTTTAAATCCAAAAGTGATGTCAATGCTACAAAAGTTGGCCATGAAATGTGGAATGTCTAACTATTAATGTTCTTCACGTTTAATTAAATGAAAAAAAAAAGGTAAAAACAAAAGAGCTAGGTCTTTCATAATAATGATTATTTGGTCTGGTCGTAGTAGTGAAAGATTATTGGTGAATGATTGTGGTGCCTAAAGTATGTGGCTTTAAAAGTAGAGGCACCATGTTTTGGTTGAAAATTTCACCAATCAAATTAGCCCATCAAACTATTTGTTGGAACCACACCAGGGAGAAGTTATTAAATTCTTTGTTTTGTATCTCCTCAGGACAGCTTTGGGGGAAGCATATAATGGAGAAATTGCCTTTGCTGATTCGTTAGAAGTATTTGGTGGTGGCCAGGATGACCCTGTTAGTGTTTCTATTGGAGGTTGTTGAGATTTCTTTTCATATATTCTGTTTTACTTCCTCTTCTGTAAAAGTAAACAAACCCAAAAGGTGCTTCTTTTATGCATATGGAACAGCTATATTTTTGTTTAGTGTTAAATGTGTTAGTTTGTTTTGTATTTCAAATAATACCAAATTTGTTGATCAACATGATTCTTTTTAGTAATCCACAATTTTAATTTCTTTTGCTTTAACTTGTAAAAGGTTTTAACTTCAGATACCATTACCCTGATTTTTAATGAATGGATTTTTATCAAGTTCTTGACCACTCTTTTCCTTTCACCTTTTATATAATTGTATAGTAGCTCTTACCATATAACTTACTTGGGACAGCTTTGTCACCACTCCAGCTCTGCATAAGGTGCTTTGATGTCTGATGATACCTGACATCATGAAGACGGCACTGGCCATTACTAAGAGTAGAGTGTATTTTGCTTTCTAACATTTTTTTCCCCCAGGACCGGTCATATCTAAGTTTATTACAGCACTGCATGAGCTAGCTAGTTTTAAAGAGCTTCTTCGTTCACAGGTGAGTCCTTGAACCAGAATGCTGCACTTTTTTCTTGGAGTTTCAATAGTGACTGTGAGACTTGCCTTACTCTAGGTGTGTTTTATCTCAAAGGCAAAGGTTTTTTGGTCTGTTTATTCAACTAGCTCAAATCATTTTAGGTAATCATTTTTTTTAGTTTGCTAAAAATAAATAAATAACTATAAATATATATATATATATATATATATATATTTCTCCCTTGCCATAAATTGAATCATATTAAGTTTGACTGGCTGATAAGTTGAATTAATGTAGTGAAGTACCCGTTCTCTGATGGTGTTCAAAGATCTTGTAGTGATTGTGTAGATTATACACTTATTATTCATGTAGCAGTAAAATGACAATTATGTGACTTGTTCTCTTTTTCTCCTTGTTGCTTTGTTGTGCATGAGTTGTGTCATGTCAAAAGCAGGCCTAACTTGATGAAACAAAAAATTCAATAAGTTCAGTAGTCCATTCCTTTAAAACTCCAGAAAAATCAAATGAAACTTAAACAACAGTTTCCTCACTGAAAAATTTGAAGCAGCATGTTAATAATGACTAGAACTATGGAAGTTCCCAGTTAACCTTTTTACCCAAAGAAGAAAAGTTCTGAAGGTTTGAACTTTGTAATAAAAATTGAACTATAGTTGGAAATTCCTTCCCTGTATAAGCTTTTCTTTTCACGAATCTTAGCTGGCTGCACCAGATCCATTAGCTTGTATACTAAAGGAAAAGGAATAGAGAGAAAGAAAAATTAAAGAGTGACACTTGCGTACTTATTTATGGTTGGCAATCTTGAAAGCCATCTTCCTCTTGTTTTGTTCATATAGATTTTTTTGTTTCAATAATTGCTTGACAGATTTCTTGTATAGGTAGAGCATGTGTTGATTGACCGGCTGACGGAGTTTATGACTGTTGATTTGCAAGATGCAAAGGTATTTACATTTTTGTCTCTGGGTTTAATGTTTACTTTGTATAAGTTCTTTCTTGTGTATATTTTTTAAATATAGATGCTGCATATGGTTGCTTAAATTTCTTTGATTTTCTCTCTTCTGTTTTCCATCCTTTCTTGCTTGTGTCAGGATTCTCGCCGACGTTTTGACAAAGCTGTGCATTCTTATGATCAGGTATTGAGAAAATAAAAATTCTCTTTTCAGACTTGATAATATTTTTTGACATCATTCATATACCCAAATATAATCACTAATTTTGGTAAATCAAATTGGTGTTCATAAGTAAATGCTTTAATTGTCCCTGTGATGTTTAGATATTCTTACAGTTTGTTCAGTGCTCCTGTGGTACACTGTCTAAATGATAATTCTTTTCCTTTGTTGTTACCTGAATATTCTTTATGTGATGTCTATTTTGGTTATTCATCCTATTTATTTTACTCCTTTTCTTTTCCTTGAAGTCATTTAGTTATTTTCCAGCTTTTAGGATTCCTCAGAAGAGTTACATGGATGTTTTTAGTCCTTCCTATGGTTAAACTTGTCTTGCTTGTATTGGTTCATAAGAATTTTGGCTTCTAAGATAATTGACCATGGTTTATGTGGGCTTCTCATCTTTGCAATTATTTCTTAAGCCCTTTGCTTTATTTGTCTTTTGACTAAACTTACGGTTGTTTATGGTAATTATACTCTGATGAAAGCCCTAGGTAACTCTAATAGGGGTAATCCTTGATATTTTTGGAGATAAAAACGTTTTGTAAAGTACATCAAACTGGCTAGTTTAGCAATAAGAGTGCTCACATAAGCATTGAGGTAAGGCTTGCTTAATTCCACAATGGCTTGAGCATGAGTGCTAATCTATGAAGCACCGGTATGGCTCTCTGGCCGCCATACTGGTGTCCAGTACGTTTCGGGTGCTGGTACGCGTTCTGAACGCGATGGAACGTACGCATCGCACCTTTTTTTTAAAATAAATTTTTGACTCCATCTGAAACGATTCTGCATCTTCCTTCTACGGCTCTCTGCCTTGCTGTGCCGGTTGCTGCTGTCCGCTGCATCTGAAATGGTTGTGGTGCGTGGTGTTGGAGTTTGAAGGAGGTGAGAGAAGATTGAGTCAGGAAGTGTTGTTTTAACCATTGGATAATGGTGACTTTTGTCTGATATGACAGCCTTTTTGATTTCTTTATCTAATTTATCCTGCCTTTTGAGTGATTCAAAGATTTATCAATTAAAAAATATAAATTTTATTGTTTTATGCTTTTTTTTGTTGAATATTATTGTTTGTGCTTTTGTAGTTAGATTAATCTGAGCAAATTATTATCTAAGTTTCTTTTCTTATAAAAACTGATAAATGATTGTTCTTATATAAAAAAATGTTTTCAACATTTAGTAATATATTTGTTAATCTTCAAGTTAATTAAATTTTTTGGTTTAATTTTTAGTTTTTAATAATTTTTATGTTAATTGCTTTAGATATCTCAATCTTTAAATAAGTCTAACTCCTAAGAATGAGTTAGAGTTGAGTTATTATCCACAGATAATAAATAGTTTAATTTTTATTTGAATGTGGTATTTGATGAGATTATTTTATCTTTGGTTTTGTTTAGATTATAAATACTGAGTTATTTTAAATGACATGTTTTATGTATAATAGTTTTATATTTCTTTAATATTTTACGAAATTATATGTATATATACACTTTTATATGTAATGTCGTATCCTACCGTACCCGTATCCTAATTTTTTTAAAAATGTCGTATTTCCGTACCATACCCGTATCGTATCAGATACTCGTACTCGTATCCGTGCATCATTGGTGCTAATAAAATCATCTATCTTGCATATAATGGCATTTCCATTTTGCACTTGAATGGCTCTTCTTGAAAGCAATAATTTGTTTATGTCCTTGACTTCAACGTCATAGATCATCCATTCATCTCATGTTTATTTGGATTCTATTTGAATCCAGTTGCCCACAGTTGCTATTAATTATGGTTTCTAACATTACTCATGTATCTCTTTTCTCCAGTCACGAGAAAAGTTTGTGTCTTTGAAGAAGAATACGCCGGGAGACATTGTTGCTGAGTTAGAAGAGGTTTGCTGCATCAATTTGTAAATGATTAGTAGTTTCTCAAAAATTTAGTCTTATCTGAGATTTCCCTTATCTTTCTTGTGCTGTGGCATGTGCACTAATTTTGCCTGCCAGAGTTTACATTGATATGTAGTCTAGAATGTATTTCATACTTTCCTGCTTAAATGTAAAATCTATTATTGTTTGTTTTTTTTTGGGTACATTAAAATTGATTATTATTATTGTAAAGAATGTTGAAGTTAGTAGTGGCTCCTGTCTGGCTGATGCTTTAGTTCTGTATTTAGGGATGAAAGGTTGATTAAGTTTCATCACTTTTATTCTCTTCATTCTCTGGCCAATTTTTTTAAAATCAATCTTGGATATTTCATTATTCTTTCTTTGATGAGTGATTTCAGAAGAGACAACCTTAAATGATATTACTGAGTTATATATCTTGTGAAACATATAATAGCCAATGGGTCTTAGGTGCTGCCAAGGGTGAGCTAGATCATATTAGTTGGGGTGGCCCAAAAAAATAACACCATTGATGAGGGAGCCAAACTTTTTTTTTAATAAAAAAAGTTACATATAAAACAAAGAACTTTCTTTTTTGTTTTTTTTTTTGGGGGGGGGGGTTATAGCCCACCTTCAAAATATACAGCTACGTTGATACTGTCACACCCTGAGATCAGCATTCTTTTTTTAATGTGAAAGTTTGAATAGTTTGTAATATGAAAAGAGCTCCAAAGTCGATTTTGTGTTTTGGAGTGTATGGCACATATATCAGCATTTTATCATCCTGATATCTGCAATTCTGCATTGATTCTAAATCCGAAATTGTGACCAGTCTGTATGCTGAAAGCATAAAATGCAGTCTGTAATATCAAAACTGGAAAATATAAATTTAGTGGACAGTATGATGAGCTCAATATGTATACCTGTATTTCCAGCAAGAGCTACCTCATGTTTTAAAGCCTCTATGCATTAGACGGTCTGCTGTCATGGAGCAAGGCCTTTGAATCTATTTTATTACCTTGTTGATCTTGATTTATGGATGGCTCTACATAATTGTTCACATGGTCATCTAATTCATCATGTTCTCTTTTATTATTATTGTTATTTTTTTTAAAAAAAATAGCATATTCTTTCATACTATTTGTGAGTCAAATTATTTAATCAATTATCTCACTATTCTGATCCATGACAGGATCTACAAAATTCAAAGTCAGCATTTGAAAAAAGTCGCTTCAATCTAGTATGTCTTCTACAATTATGGACCTTTTGTCTGTGTTATTTGCTGACATCTCCACAACCTTCTTTATATTATAAACCTGGCTATTGGGTTTTAAGGAGTGCAGGTAAACTCTCTTATGAATATTGAAGTGAAAAAGAAGTATGAGTTCTTGGAGTCCATTAGTGCAATAATGGATGCTCATCTGAGATACTTTAAGTTGGTCGGTAAATTGGTTGCTAATTCTTCATTTATGAGCTTAAAGTTTTTTTTTTCTCCCCCTTTTGTTCTTAACAAGTTATCTTATGCTTTAGGGTTATGACTTACTGAGCCAAATGGAGCCCTATATTCACCAGGTACAAAGTGTGGTTTTCTTTCATTTCTTACAAGGGAATATGTTGAAGATATGATTAGGAACATATTTGATAAGACAGTTGGAAAAGAATGACAATTGGCATACTCCATTCTTTATTAGTAGCCAAACTGACTTTAAAAGTAATTTTCCTTGTATAATACAGTCTCCTTATTTTCAATTCTGATGTCCTTGAAAGAATTGACTTAGCGTCAGGCTATCACTACTTTGTGATAAAATTTAATGAGAACAATGGCAATCATGATACGTGTGAACTTTTGATTGCTCAAAGAATTGGAGTGTTGATTAATAGATGTCAAAAGTTTTTTATTTGATTAAATTTTTTGGTGGAGGTACTAAATAGAGGTATAACTATTCTGCATGCCTAGTACTGTGTCTGTGTTTCACATGTATTTAATTTGAATTCCTCGCTGCTTGAGAGGATACCTCTTTCTAGTGGATGTCTTGTACTGTTATGAGAACTGTGTAGTTCTGCTATTGTTTTCTGTGTTCTATGTCTTATACTGTTCCATGTTTTCTGTAGTTCTGCTACATGATTTGGGACATGTTATGATACAAGTTGATGTCTTGTGTATCTTATCTCAATGGGTTGTAATTATACATTGTGACAGTAGAATATGAAATATTTGACCAAGTTTTATTTTATAATGATCAACTTCGAAGTAATCTCTTTAATATTTGATGCTGGTGGCTTTCAATGATTCAAACCTAGATTGCTCCATGAAAACTCACAGAGTTTTGTATTTTGTTACCGTCCTGAGCTTAGGTGCTAACATACGCGCAACAATCTAAAGAACTGGCTAACATTGAGCAAGATAAGCTTGCAAAACGGATCCAGGAATACCGAACACAGGCCGAGCTGGAAAATATACGAGCTTCTAGCAATACAGAACCCTTGCCAGGTGCTGATGGCACCCATGCTGTAGGCTTGAATGCTTACAAAAGCTTTGAAGCAGTGATGCAGTCTGCAACCAAAGGGGAGGCAAGTAATTGACCTTTTCTGTTTAATATGTGAAAGTTCTCCTGTTTATGTTAAATACGTTAGTGTTTTCTCCCCCTTTATTTTGTTGTCTTATTTTGTGACTTGTAATTATATTTTTTACCCTTGATTTTAGGTTCAAACAGTTAAACAGGGCTATCTGTTAAAACGACCATCAAGCTTGCGCGGAGATTGGAAACGGAGGTTCTTTGTACTTGATAACCAAGGGAATTTATATTATTACAGAATGAAGGGAGCCAAACCCATGGTAGTTATTTTTGTCATATTTATTTTGACCTGTCAAGCGGTCTGCTAATGTTTTTCTTCCAAATCTGTCCCCAGGGCTCTCAGTCATATAATTATACTCGTTCTGGTGAACAAAATAGTGGCATGTTTGGTAGGTTTCGTTCAAGGCACAACAGGGCAGCATCGCTAAATGAGGATGTTTTGGGTTGTTGTGCAGTTGATCTGTGCACATCCACTATAAAGATGGATGCAGAGGATACAGATCTACGACTTTGCTTCCGTATAATTTCTCCTTCAAAAACATATACACTGCAGGTGACTAATTGACTTCATATATTTGAATGAATCATAAAATAAACCTCTATATTAGAATATGTGTTAGCTTATCTTGGTATCACCCAAACATAATTTCTTATCTTGTACTGACCTCTCATTTGTTTGATAAAAATTTTCATTTTTATTGTAGTTCTGGTTTGGTTTTTTGTTAGTTGATTCCCTAAATTGGTTTTATCAGGCTGAAAATGAAGCTGATAGGATGGACTGGGTAAACAAAATAACTGGAGCTATCACATCGCTTTTTAATTCTCAGTTTCTTCAACAGGTTATCTATTCAAATTTTTTGAAGCATAATTTTATGCCAAGATGTCCATATAAGATGTTATGTTAACACGATTCCATTGTAATTTATGCAGCCTCATTATGGTAGATTGCATTTAGAAAATAAAAACTCAGCAATTGGTGCTTCCTTGGCTAGTCAATCAGAGGATAGTCATAGATCTTTGATGGATGACATATATTCCAAGGAAGTGGGTAGTGTCTCTAAGATTTTAAGGGGAATTCCTGGGAATGATAAATGTGCTGAATGCAGTGCTCCTGAACCAGACTGGGCATCTCTAAACCTTGGCATATTGCTGTGTATTGAATGCTCTGGAGTGCATCGAAATCTTGGAGTTCATATCTCAAAGGTGCATTCTTTCAGATACAAATGCAAACCATTTATTTTACTTATGTATTTATAATGTGGAAATAAGAAAATTTTTGTAACTTGAGTGAAATTTGTTTTGAAGTTAATCTTTAACATTGAAGCATCCATAGTTTGAGATTGTAAATATTTTACTTCTTGATTTTATCCTCTAGGATAGTTATATTGCACTATAGTGCTTATATATTTTTGCAGACTCTTGCTTTCTTGTGCAAAGGGCTTTCACTTTAAGTTTAATAATGTTATTAGTTTTGAGAAATAATATGCACTTTTGTTTGTCTTTATAATTAAACTGAGTCAATTTGCTTAAATAATGTGATTTCTGATTTGGTATTAACAAACTATTACCATTTTCTAAAGGTAAACATTTGATATGCCAACTGCAGGTGAGATCTATAACATTAGATGTTAAGGTTTGGGAAACTGCTGTTTTGGAGTTGTTTGATAACTTGGGTAATGCTTATTGTAATTCTATCTGGGAGGGCTTGCGTCTACTTGATGATGAAAGGTAAAATTTTGGCTTTCGATGTACAGTATGTGCTATATATCACGTTGAGTGATTGAGTAGTTGAGCTTGTAATCCTTTCTTTTTGGCAACAATTATCTGCAGAGTAGCTGAACCAAATGTGCCTATGAAACCATGCTCCACAGATGCCTTCCAATACAAGGAAAAGTATATCCAAGCAAAGGTAGGCAGTTTCAGTTCAATTTCACTTTTTATATATGGAAGTCTTTGTGGTTTTACTGCAATAGAGGCAGCATGATATGTTAGACATGTGACAATTTCTTTCCATGAGTCAGATAGCATAATTCTAATTCATTTTTATGTCCGTTTAATAAGGATTTTAATTCATTATTCAATGATATTCTAGCCACTGAGGAAAGAAAAATGTTATTGTTGAATTTGTTAAGGTATTTGTAAATATCCATAAGCACCAGCATTCAGGATTACGTTGTAAATGTTGTTAAATTATCCAAAGTCTTAGGGATTTATGAAGGTTTCAGTTATCAACTAACAATTTAGGAAGTTATTATTGTTTGCTGTTAGAATATTGGAAATTAACAATGTATAGTTAGGTTCATGTATAGTGTCATAGGAAATAGTCACACATTATTTCTGTCTTGTAAATTGTAGATGTATTTAATCTCCTGTTATCTATAAATAAGATGCATGCTAAGTGTTCAACACTTGAGCACATTTAGTAAATAATCCTTTTCTTCCTCTAATTCAAGTTGGTATTAGAGCTGGTTTCGACCCTGCTCTGGTCCGCTATCCCAACCTCGGCTGTGCGTCCTACCGGCCAACTCAGCCTCCAGCCTCCGCCGCACACCCTACCGGCATCTTTTTCGGTGGCTCCCATTCTTCCAGCATGGTTCAACCACCTCCATTGGAGACACAACCACCATATTCTGGATCAGCGTCCACCGATCTGTTCAACCGTCGAAGTCGCTCCGTCATCGGAGCTGCCATGCGCCGCCACCTTCCGTCAGCACTGTTCACCACCGCCGGCGTGTGAGGGCGCATCCGGCGACTTTTCCGACCACCGTTCACCTCGTCCGAATCGTCTTGGCATTTCCGGTCCACCCCTGTCCTCAATTTTCGCATTAGAGCAACTTCATACTGCAAGTCCCTTCCTACGGTGTTTTTGGGTCCTCTGTGTTGCTACTCAGATCTCTTCCTAAGGTGTTTCGTCCTCTTTGTTGCTGCCCAGCCATGAGTTCCTCCTCCTCTGATCAGAAGGAGCAATTTTCTCTTTCCAACCTTTCTATTCCATCCATCACAAGTAAGAAATTGACAGGTTCTGCCACCTATAAGCCATGGTCATCTTCAGTGAAAATTTGGTTTGCCAGACAAGGCAAGTCAGAACACCTTTCAACTACACCAGAGGATGTTCCCGCAGAGAAGTCAGCCAAATGGAAACAAATTGACTCACAATTGCTCAATGTTCTTCTTCTTTCCATTGACCTATCAATTGTGGACCTCTTCCAGCCCTTTGAAACTTGTTATGAAGTATGGCAAGAAGCTTCTAATTGTTATGCAAATGATATCCAGCGTCTGTATTCTATTGTTTCTGACATGATAACACTACGACAATAGTTTACCAAGATGGAAACTTTTCTTGGCAAAGCTTGTTCTTTGATGCAGGAATTCTCGGCAATGATGCCCTATGCTAAAAATCAGACCGAGCAAAAGAAACAACAAGAAACATTCTTTATGGCCTTGACTTTGTCATCTTTTCCATCTGAACTGGAGAATGTCCGACAACAAATTCTGACAAGTGTTGATACTCCGACATTATCCCAGACTTTTCGCAGATTACTGAATATTTCTGATATGACAGCTCCTCCTATTCTTGCCTCCCCAACTATTCCATCAGAATCCTCAGCTCTTGTTTCTCATACTGATAATTTTGGTGGTCGTGGCCGAGGTCGTGGAAGGGGATGTGGTGGTAACAATCCTAGATGTACTTTTTTCAATAGATTGGGACACTTGGAAGAACGTTGTTGGACAAAACATGGTAAACCTGCTGCTGCCAACATCGCTCAGATTGAACCAGTTTCAACACATCCGACCGTGACTTTCACTCCAGCAGACTATGAGGCCTTCCTTCGCTTTAAGGCCAGTTCACAGCCTTCAACATCTGCCACAGTGGTTGAACAAACTGGTAATCCTGTCGCTTGTATCTCTCAATCATCTCTTGAACCCTGGGTAATTGATTCTGGTGCTTTTGATCATCTCTGTGGTAATAAAGATCTCCTTACCTCTCTGTCCTTTTACAATTCCTTACCTTCTATCACACTTGCAAATGAGACCAAAACTCCTGTCCTTGTTATTGGTCAAGCCCAACCATGTCTTCTCTTACCCTTAACTTTTGTTCTTTATGCTCCTGTTTGCCCTTTCAATTTGATATTTGTCAGCAAATTAATTCGATCACTTAAGTGTTCAATTACCTTCACTAAAAATTATGTTCTTGTGCAGGATCCGAATACGGGGAAGACGATTGGAGTAGGTCGTGAGTTTAAAGGGTTGTATCATCTTGACATGCCAAATTCCCCAGTAGCATGCACCATAACAGAATCCTCAGCTGTCATTCATAGTCGTCGTGGACATCTTAGTCTTTCCAAACTTCAGAAGATGATGCCACATATTTCTAGTTTAAAGTCATTAGAGTGTGAATCTTGTCAAAAAGGAAAACATATTCGTATCTCTTTTTCTAGTAGTCTCAATAAAAAAATATGAGCATCCTTTTTCTCTTATCCATTCAGATATTTAGGGACCAAGCTGTGTCAGTTCTTGTCTTGGGTTTCAATATTTTGTTACATTTATTGATGATTTCTCGCATTGTACTTGGGTCTTTTTAATGAAGAATCATTCTGAGTTGTTTTCCATTTCTAAAAAATTTTGTGCTAAAATTAAAAATCAATTTGGTCAAACCATTCATTCAAGTTTTACGCAGTGACAACGCACGTGAGTATTTGTCTGATCAATTTCAAGATTTAATGGCAAAACAAGGTATTTTACATCAAACAACCTATCCTCATACTCCACAACAGAATGGAGTGGCTGAACGTAAAAATCATGCCCTCCACTGTTTTGGATAACAAAATTCCTCACTCTTTATTGTTTCCTAATACTCCAGTCTATAATATTCCTTCACGAATCTTTGGTTATACCTGTTTTGCTCACAATCTTACTCCTGGAAAAGACAAACTCACTGCTAAAGCTTTCAAGTGTCTCTTTCTTGGTTATTCTCGTCTTCAGAAAGGGTACCGTTGTTATTCTCCTGATCTAGGACGTTATCTAGTGTCTGCTGATGTTACCTTTTTTGAACAACAACCATTTTTTACTTCATCTACAGAACTTTCTAAAGTTAACACTATACTTCCTGTCCCTGTCTTTGACCCTTCTTCTGTTGTCTCATCACCTAGCACAAAGAGTTCATCAAGTCCTAGTCCCTCTCATGGTCCTCCACGATCCCCTATTGTCTATCGTTGTCGCCCTCGTCCATCGACTAGTACCATGCCTACTGTGAAAGATGTGCCTGACAACTCACCACCTTCACTGATCACTTCTCCTGCTTTGGATCCTGCATCAGAGAGTCCCCCCATTGCTCTTCGGAAAGGTACGCAGTCTACCCGTAATCCTCATCCTCTTTATGCTTTCCTGAGTTATGATTGACTTTCTCCTTCATATTATACTTTTGTTTCGACTTTGTCCTCTATTTCCATTCCCAAAACCACAGGAGAAGTACTATCTCATCCCAGTTGGCGACAAACTATGATTGATGAGATGTCAGCCCTACATTCTAATGCGACATGGGAACTAGTTTCTCGGCCTCTTGGTAAGTCAATTGTTGGCTGTAGGTGGGTGTTTACAGTGAAAGTTGGTCCTGATGGCTCTATCGATCGGTTGAAAGCTCGTTTGGTAGCTAAAGGCTACACCCAGATCTGTGGCCTTGACTATAGTGATACCTTTTCTCTAGTTGCCAAAATTGCTTCTGTTTGTGTACTTCTTGCCTTGCCAGCCATTTGTCATTGGCCTCTTTATCAGCTTGATATCAAGAATGCTTTTCTTCATGGTGATTTGCAAGAGGAGGTCTACATGGAGCAACCACCGGGGTCTGTTGCTCCGGGGGAGTCTGGGCTAGTCTGTAAGCTTTGCAAATCTCTATATAGACTAAAGCAATCACCCCGCGCTTGGTTTGGACGTTTTAGTACTATTATACAAACTTTTGGTCTGACCAGAAGCGAAGCTGACCACTCTGTTTTCTACTGATGTCAGTCTCTTGATAAATGCATATATCTTCTTGTTTATGTGGATGATATTGTTATTACTGGTAATGATTGTGTTGGCATTGAACAGTTGAAACAATATCTATTCAAGCATTTTCAGACTAAGGATCTTGGCAAGCTCCGATATTTTCTGGGTATAGAAGTTGCACAGTCTAGACATGGTATTTCTATTTCCCAGAGAAAATATGCTTTGGATATTCTTAAAGAGGCTGGTATGACAAGGTGTAAGCCTATTGATACTCCCATGGATCCCAATGTCAAACTTCTTCCAGGACAGGGGAAGCCATTATCTGATCCCGGACGATATCAGAGAATGATTGGAAAATTGAACTACCTCACAATAACCAGGCCAGATATTTCTTTTGCAGTAGCTGTGTTGAGTCAATTCCTTGACTCTCTATGTGACTCACATTGAGATGCTGCTGTTCGAGTACTTAGATATATCAAAGGAGCTCCCAAAAGAGGATTGCTCTATGAGATAAGGGTCATATGGAGATATGTGGTTATGCAGATGCTGATTGGGCAGGTTCTCCCTCAGACAGGCGTTCTATCTCAGGATATTGCGTTCTTTTTGGAGGTAATCTTATATCATGGAAAAGTAAGAAGAAAACTGTTGTTGTCAGATCAAGTGCTGAAGCTGAATATCGAGCAATGGCAGTGGCAAAATGTGAACTTATATGGTTGAAATAGTTATTGAAGGAATTAGGACTCTTTGAAGAGCAATCAATGAAACTTGTGTGTGATAACCAAGCAGCTTTGCATATAGCCTCAAACCTAGTATTCCATGAAAGAACAAAACACATTGAGATTGATTGTCACTTTATGAGGGAGAAAGTTCAATCCGGGGAAATTGCTACTACTTTCGTCAACACCAATGAGCAGCTGGCCGATGTCTTCACTAAATCTCTCCGAGGTCCTCGAGTTAACTATATATGTAACAAGCTTGGTGTATATATGTACCAGCTTGAGGGGGAGTGTTAGAATATTGGAAATTAGCAATGTATAGTTAGGTTCATGTATAGTGTCATAGGAAATAGTCACACTCATTATTTCTGTCTTGTAAATTGTAGATGTATTTAATCTCTTGTTATCTATAAATAAGATGCATGCTAAGTGTTCAACACTTAAGCACATTTAGTAAATAATCTTTTTGCCCTTCAATTGGAATTGAAGATCAGTATTTTGTGGATTTGACTTCACCTTTCTGGCCATAGTTACTGTTTTTCATCCTTAATAGAATTAGAAATAGGATAGTTGATGATGGTTGCTTATATGGAGAGGTTTGCTTATATGGAGAGGTTATGTAATCAGATATCTGCCCTTTGTGAATAATTGAATTTGATTGGTAATCTTTATAATCTATTTCCAATTTTTGATTCTCTTATTTTTATTTCTCTCTCTCTCTCATACATATTATTTCTGCTAGTCCTATGTCAGTTTTGCATCTTGACATTTATGTTATGTGTTGCTGTATTGTCTGATAATGAAGCCTCTGCTTTCTTCACAGTTTTTACTGTAATCTAAATATTATTGTAAATTTGTAACTCTGTTTTTCTTGATCAGTACGTAGAGAAATCACTAATCATCAGGGAAGAGGATATACCCGGGAATCCTTCAGTTTCTGTAAGAATCTGGCAAGCAGTTCAGGCTATAAATGTACGAGAAGTGTATCACCTTATTGTTACATCAAATTCAAATCTGATAAACACGAAATATGACGATGTGGTTCACCAAGCTGATGCTAAAGATTTGAACTTAGGACGTATAATTGAAGGGCATCAGCATGATCCTGAAGCCTGTCTAAGAATTAAAGAGACTAATGAGACCGAGAGGTGTTTCCATGGTTGGTCATTATTACATCTGGCATGTCATTCTGACAGTGCACTAATGGTTGAGTTGTTGCTCCAATTTGGTGCTGATGTAAACATGCGTGACTATCATGGAAGGACTCCCTTGCACCATTGCATTTCTAGTGGGAAAAATCCTTTGGCAAAGTTTCTATTGAGAAGGTAATACTTTTATTTTAAGTCAGTTTTTTACCGTCTTCGGGCTTTTGGTATGGTAAGCAATCATAAATTCTTCCTCTCTATCTCTCTCGTTTTTCATTCTTCTATGAAAGTTGTGTTGGAAAGAATTTAGAGGAAAATGGGTGAACAGAATTTAAGGCATCCTTAGTTACATCAAAACTGTAAGACCCATGCTTATCAGAGGAAGAAATCCCTTGATAGCCGTGAATGGAACTCCAGAAAGAAGCTAGAAATACAACTTTGTTCCACCGAAGACAAAGGCAGGAATTGACGAATTGTCCTTGAAGATTTTGGCAACTAAATGCAGTAAATGACAGCATATATAAAGCACATAACTCAAGCACCCTATCATACATGAGTTTTTTTTTTTTTTTTTATTTTGTTCCAACAAAAGGCATTCTGGTGCGGTAAGCTTTAGCAAAGAAAAAGGAGGATCTGATATCTGAGCATATTACACGCGAACAAAATCATCAATAGAAAAATGCCCTCCTATCCATGCACATGTCTATTAAGGAGACTCGTTGGAGATATACATGTGCAGGGTAATACATAGTAATATACACATAGAAGTGCATATATCGCACATCAGTATAAAACTTTGTACCATTTGTGGTACACTTGTGTCTGCCTAAAGTTTTGGTGATGAGCTTTTATATTTTCATTAGTCTATTTAGTATCAGAAGCAACGAGGAATTTGCGTTCCATCTATATTTCCTATATTTTCTTTAAATCTTATTATTCATAATTATCTCAAATAATACCATTCCTTGTCCTTGATGAAGTCTCACTAATTGGATTGTCCATAGGTTCCTTCATTTTTATGCTTGTCTTACGAGATGCTTAGACAACTTCTCATCGCTGCACAAACAGCTAAGATTGTTTAATCTGCCAAGCTTTTCATGTTCTATTATTTTGCATCATTTACATGTTATATATATGTACGCGTGTGAGGGAGACGGACACTTGTTTGACGCTTTCAAGCATCAATCTCTATCTCACACACACACTGCCAATTAAACATAAACTAACATGTCAATTTACCAGGGGCGCTAAACCGTCAGTTAAAGATGCTGGTGGACTCACTGTACTTGAAAGAGCAATGGAGATGGGAGCAATAACTGACGAAGAGCTATTTATCATGCTTGCTGAATGCCAGTAAAAATGGAACTGGTATATATTTTGTGTTAAGAATGTTGACGATAAGCTGTTGTGTAGAAAGTTCGATGTATTATTTTAGCATGCCTATTTCCCCAAAAGGAAGTTCATTAACTTTTTATTTCATCTGGATCCATATTTCTTGCAGTTACTATGGAGAATACTTCCCACTTCTCTCTCACGAAAATTTGAAATAATATATAATCAACAAGTTATTCCTACAAAAAACAACCTCGTTTCATAGGTTTTTAATCACTTTTTTATTTATAATTTTTTTTAAAAATATCTATATACTAATATATAGAACACAGCCCAAGCAAGTGGAGCTGATGCCACGTGTACTTAACCAATTCTTTCATACAGTTGTTTCATCAACTACTTTGTCCTATTTTTCATATGTTTCTATTTTTAAATGTTTGAATTTTGATTTGTTTTACTTTACCAATTCAAACTTATTTTTTGAAGAATTCCACCAGTCATTAATTTTTTTTTTTGAAATATTTTTAAATCTATTCTTCTAATATTTAAAATTTGAAATTAAAATCCTTGCATTCATTATTCTTTCTTATCTTAATATTCCAACTTCTTCTTACCAAACCAAAGTTAATGGTCTTTTTATTTTTCTTTTTTTCCTCCTCCCTTTTTATATGTTCTTTGGTATTTGATCGGGAGTATCCATCGCCAATAGTAGTGATTAATTTTCAGCAGGAAAATTAAAGGCACCACTTAAGGTGGGAGTTTCCTCTCAACTTAGATTTTTTCTATACACAAGAGTCGGAATTCGAATTCCAGACCACTTGTTTAAGGAAGGAGAGTCTCAACCAGTCCCCAACCCGAGTTGGTCCCTTTTTATATGTTCTAATAAAGTGCTTCATTTTTATTTTATTTTTGGGTGATGGCAGAGAGCCCGACTCTCAATAGCGGCCTTTTTACATGAATAATGCTAATTTAAACTCTATTTCTCATTCTACGGAAAATGGTAACTTTATTTCTCAAAATGAGTTTTTTTTTTAAACGTTGAAAAGTTGGTTTGTGAGAAATCAATTTTTCAATGTGAAATGTTAAATATTTAACAGTATTGACAAGTTAGTTTGAGAAAAAGCGACTTCTCAACATTATGTATGATAAATTTTTTTCTCAACTTGTTAGGAAAAAACTAACTTCTTCACATTATTTTTTTATGATTGTAAAATAACATTAGATTATCATTTAATATTTGAGTAGTGATAATGCCTATGTATTGGATGGGTAATTGGTGACTAGTGAGTGAAGCTGCTTCCAATGTCGGTTCCGTTGAGCCATTGAAGTGGAGTCATCTCACGAATGAAACATCTTGCCCATGGCTGGTTGAATTGGTGTCAAACATGCCTGCCATTCATCTTTCCCCTTTCTCACCACCACGGAAGAAATTGAGATTGTTCAACACCCAGATTTTCCCCTAGATGGCCAGATTTCTGTGCCAACATTTCCCACCAACCTTCAAGGTCCCATCAACCCCTTTGGTTGTTTACCTGAAAGTACTCCTGCTGGCATGCAGGGAGCCAGCATGCTCATTATGGTATATCCTTATTGGATCTCCACCTCAATAAAATGCAGTTAAGTCTATTTTGCTTATAGAAATGTTAAATGAGAAGTCGACTTTGAGTTTATGATAATAAAGATTATAAGTTGAGTACTCACCATTATACAACAAAGAAGTTCACGCTTTCTGTCACGCCGGCTTCAATAAAAAAAAAATTATTATAAAAAGAAAAGAAAAAAAGAAACACGTTAAGAAATCGGTTTCTTAAAAACTGACTTTCTAACAGGTTGAGAAAGAAATTTATCACACACTGTTCAGAAATTGGTTTATCGATTTTTTCTAAACTGACTTCTCAAGAAGTCAACACTATGTTAAAAAAAATTCAATGTTTCACGTTAAGAAATTATTTTTTCGCAAATCGACTTCTCAACGTTAACAACGAAAAAAGAACACATTTTGAGGAAAAAAAAATAACTTTATTCATGTAAACAAGCCCTCAAGTCAGGATATGTCACGTAAAGAAAAAAGTAGTGTTGCATAATGGAGAGAGAAAATGATATAAGTGAAACCCACACATGCAACTAATTTCTAAAAAGGCTATTTAGGATTCCCCGGGCTCTCTATCATTTTCTTTTATTTATTTTTTTAGTTTGGTTCTATTTATCCTTTGTGAGAGGGTTGAATTATAAAGATTAGCAAGAGAATAGGTCTCTACTTATTCTTTAAAAAAAAACTGAATATGTCTTCTCATCTCTCCTTTTTCTTCTTCTTCTTCTTCTTTATATTTCTTTTAATAATTTTCTATTTATAATTTATCTTTATCATTCAATTCTTTATTAACTTTTGAATATTGCACGGGTATAAAACTAATTTTTATTAATTATTACACAGTTTTTAAGTTAATTATCATTCAAATTTAAAATTTAAAAATATCAGTCATTATACTGCCAAAATAAAATTTAAAAAATAGATGAAAGGAAATATTGTTTTAGCATAAGGATGCAGATCCTGAATGCTTTGAAAATTATGTTACGTGTTTATTCTACCTTGTGAGCTCTTATTACGCGATGGATTTTCATGTTTAATCCTTAATTTTATGAGTTTTTCATGAAGTTATAATTAGTGAAAGAGTTGTTCTAGGATTTTTAATTAGGTAAAAATAAGAATAAAGGAAATAAATTGATAATTAGATCATATAATGATTTAAAATTAATTTTATTCTGAATGAAATAAAATAAAGCACGTGTTAAAAAATACTTATTATTTTATAATTTGTCTTTATTCCCTTCTTCCAAAAGCTAAAAATAAATTTAAAAAGGCCCAACATAATAAAACAAATCAATTATTTTGTAAGTGTCAAATTGTAAAATAATAAATATTTGACAAAACATAAACTCTTAGTATCAGTTTGGCTTCTGAAATTGAGCATGAAATTAGAATTTGGAATTAGAATTAGACTTCTTAATTTCAATTTTTATGTTTTAAATACCATTTAGAATTGAAATTATAATTCTATAAACCAATTTCATGGAATTGAAAAATAACTAAATTAAGTCTTTTTCAATTCTTAACTTATACTTTAAGAATTATTAATTCTATAATTTAAAAGTTAAACTATTTCTCTCTCTCTCTCTCTCCATATTTATTTATGAATAATCATATTTATTAAGATTCTGTATTTATATAGAAAATTATTTTTATATTCATATAAAAATTATTATAATAGCTATTTTTTTCAAAAAAAAAATTCATGAAAAATTTCTTTATGAAAAAAATATGACTATTATATTATAAAAATATTATTGTATGAATATTTTTATTAATTTTAATTTTGTAAATAATTTTTTAATATTTTAGATCATACCTTTAAACAATACAATTATAATTGAATTTAGAATTATAATTTTTTATCTTAATTCTTTGACAATCCTAAACATAAAATTTAAGATTCTAGACCAATCTAATCCTAAAAGAATTAGAATTGAAATTAAAATTTTATATTTCAATTCTAATTCCGCTATTCAAACGGACCCTTATTGTAATAGAATAAAGACACATAATTCAAATGTAAAAAAAAAATACACATATTCGTGTCACAAGTGGCCCACATGCCCAAACTAAGTGTCAACACTAGGGGCTTACACTTAAAATCAAACTAGATTTGTACCTATGTACTATACATAGAATGAAAAGTTTTATGAATTTTGTTAATATTTATATTTTTTAATTTGTTATATAATTACTTTTTAGTGATAGACTAAAAACAACAAAAATAACTAATTATAAATAAATAAAACTTTTATAGCGTCAGCTAACCATAAGGATGATAAGTTTGGAGAAAGTAAGTTCTAAATCTGGATGTTAGAATATCTAAAAAATATCTTATAATATCTTAATTGTATTTTGTAATATTTTAGAATATCTTAAATAATCTCTTAGGAGTTATTTCCTATTTATTATATTTTCATATTTGTCTCTTTATTTAATTAAGACTATTAAGTTTGTCTTTTGTATCACAACATCACATCATGTTATATCATCACATCACATCTTTCAATAATATTCTGTTTACAGTCATATCTTTCTTTTCCTTATTCCCTAAATCTAAACCTAATTTTTTAATATGATATCAAAGTTATAGTATTCACCTTGAAAATAGTTTCTCCTTTTTGTTGTGTAGAGTTCACGGAACTCGGAAGAGTCATTATTCACTACCTTCAAACTGTCAAGATTTAGTTTTGTTGTTTTCCTCATTTTTATCTCCTGTCAACCTTATCTTTTTTTAGTCTTGATGTGTTCTCTTCTAGTCTCAATTGATTTGTTGATAGAGTTATTCTTCTGTAGTGCTCCTAATCAGTTCTACCTAATCCTGCATCTCCGATCAGTTTCGCCTCTCTTGTAGTCATTGTCATTCAAATCTCCTATTAGTTCCGCCTAATTAGCATCTCTGATTAGTTTTATCTGTTCCATCTTAAAAGATTTTTCTAGACTAGTTTCATCTGTTCTAGCCTGAAAGATTAGTTTCGTCCCCGTTGTTCTAGTCTAAAAGATTGGCTTCGATGTTTCAGCCTGAAAGATTGGCTCCGTTCCAACTCCTTCCCAAAAGCAGTTTGGTTTCATCCTAAATAGAATTTGACTTTGTTTCCATTGTAGATTTTCCTAGGTGCATATTAGTTTAATCTTAAATGCACTTTGGGTCTGTTGGCTTTGCTTAGACAATTTGACTTCTTTTGGCACACTATTTTTATTTTGTTTTCTTTTTGGTGTGTTTAATTTTAACACTAAGTTTTATCTTGAGGGAGAGTGTTACAGTATTTAGAAAATATCTCATAATATCTTGATTGTTTCTTAGAATATTTTAGAGTATCTTAAATGATCTCTTATGAGTTATTTCTTATTCATTATATTTCTAAATTTATTTCCTTATTTAATTAGGACTAGGAGTCTACTATTAGTATAAATTAAACTATTGAGTTTGTCTTTTGTATCACTACATCACATCACATTGTATTATATCATCGCACCACATCTTTCAATAATATTCTTAGTTTATAGCCATCTCTTTCTTTCCCATATTCCTTAAACCTAAACTTAATTCTTCAACACTGGAGATGAACTTGACTAGATGCACCGAGCTTGGCTAGATGGTCAACATAATTTTTGTCATCACAGAGAGTGTGCAACAAATGAACTTCTTAACTTCTCTGTAACAACTCTTAGATATCACTGACAAGGATAAAATGTGGATGCAATTGAGGGTTCTTGACAATTCCATGAATTAAAGTTATTTCAATCCTAAATTGGGTATTTAATGAGGTGTTAGATTAAGTTTTTCTAGGTTTCTATAAAGTTTTCGAGAAATTATATAAATCAAGTGCTAAACTTTTCTTTTTTTTTAGAATTGATGCCATAAACAATTTTTATTAACTCATAGGCTCTTATTCTAGTCTATTGATGTTGTTTTGCAAGACCTTAAAGGAATAAGACTTGAATAAGGCTAGGAAAGGAGGAAGGAACCTAGGAAAGATGCAAAAGAAGCAAAGAAGCAAGGAATGAAGACTAGGTTTCCACGCTTAAGCGCAGGGGTAGCATGCCTAGGCGTGGAGGTTTTTGTCCCAGACCCTGATAGAGGCAGAGAGTGTCACAACTAAGCGTGACTAAAGTGCGCCTAGGCATGAGTACCCACGCCTAGGCATGGAGGTAACTAACTACTTGACAATACTTTTTTTAGTCACACCTAGGCTTGCACCAGACCACACTTAGGCATGAGTAACACCTTTGTTTCACGATTTTTTTCCTTTTTAATGTGTTTGGAGGACCATTTTTTAGGATCTTGGTTTCTCGACCTTCAAGTTCGAAGATGAGAGTTTAGCCTTGAGTTTAAGGATTCTTGAGAGAAGATCTTTGAAGATTGAAAAATCAAGCTTCAACAGAAGGATCAAGATTAAGGATCATCCCTAGTTTTACTTTCTTCTCCCTATCTTGATTTTCGTGTTCTTCTATGAATTTTTTTCTACCTTTTGTTTCTTAAAATCTTATGGATTTCTAAGTTCTTTTTAGGGGAACTTTTAGATCTTATTATGAATCTTGGTTATATATGACTTGTTCTTGAATATTTGATTAATATGTATGAGTTGTTTATCCAAATCTATGTTTATTGTATTCAATTGCTTGATCACCAATTGATTTTGAGTTTTCTCTTGAACTAGACATAAAGAAAAGGAAGTGGGACGTTGGTTTTGGATAATGCATGAACAATTTTCACTTGAGTTTATAGGATAATGTTATGCATAGCATGTGTTTGAAACAAGCTTTGAATGAGCATGAAATTACTCTTTTTCACATGGAAACATAATGTTTTTAGGTAATTAAATGTTAAAAATTCAAGTGACCTAGACATATGCATTGTGAATGCATGAGGTTTCAGCTAATAAATTAAGTTCATTTTCAAATATTCTTGTGAGTTATGTCAACTAAGTGAAGTAGTGGGTGAAGAAAGTCTCCTAACCTCTTAACTATTGTTAATTCTCTTATTTGGATGTTTGCTTGCTTCTCTTTCTTTTGGTAAAATTACCTTTTTAAATCTTTAATTTTCTACTTGCTTGAGCCTGAACAAAGTGATTAACTATACGATAATATAAACTCTAAAACCAAATCTCTTAGAACACGACACTCTTTCTCACTATCATATTACTTGCTCGACTTTTGCATTTGCGGACTAAACAGTTTTGCTTTGCCACTAAGTGCAAGACATCTATGGAGTCTGATTCACAAACAAACAACCTTTAACTATTGTCCCATGCAATATATAAACCTTACCTCAGTACAAAGAGTTTCAACACTAGGTTGGTAGCCACACCCACTGAATTAGAGAACCCTATCAATAGGTGGTCATTCTCATCATGCAGCAGCCTTTCATAACCTATATTTTAGGGATTGCCCAAAAAGCTCACACCAACTTAGTATTTAGTGGGCTCTTAATATATAAAGTTTGTTAAATTTAAGTTTTTTCTATATGAAATTTAAGTTCTTATTATAAATGATCTTAATTTAATTATAAATATCCTTAATTAATCATTAATTATACTTTATTTGCTTGATTTTTAACTCTTAACATTTTTCTTAATTTTTTAAAATTACTTATTGAGCATCTCAATCCCATTGAATCTTGTATTTAGGGTAAATTACGCATTAACTCCCTAAAGTTTAACTCATTTTTACTTTCCATACATAAACTTTATTTTTGTAACTCATAAACCCCCCTAAATTAGGGTAAGAAGTGTAAACCTGTAATTTTTGTTAAATTTGACATGATTGTCTATCCTACTTTATTTTTTAGTTTTCTTTTTTATTACATTCAAGTTCTTAAAGTTAAACTTAAATAGGAAAATATCTATAAGAAAAGAGCACTACATATCAATTGTTAATACATCTTATACAAATGAAGTTATATGGTTCAATAGAAAGATTTCTTTAAAATTTGATTGAGAGATTTGTCTTTTTCTATAATATAAGATAAGATGTTGTAAGCGTTCATATTTTATTCAATTTATAACGCAATAATATGGATATACCACTCTCAATCAAATCTTAAATTTATAAATCATTCTAATAACATTATCCTATTTTATTTTATTTATTCTTGTTTAATTTAAGTTCTTAGGGCTAATATTAGTTTTATTAGAATTGATATTGGCTAATTACATTTTATTTATTTGATTCTTTGTCTTATATTTTCTTTTCTTTTTTATTTTATTCTTATTTATTGAATATCTCTATCCTAATTGAATCTTAAATTTATAAAAATTTCATCAATTGACACTATCTTACTTTATATTTTTTTATTGCTTCTTATTAAATTTGAGCTCTTATGACTAATCTTAATTTCATTAGCATTGATGTTGATTCATTATTAATTGTATTTTATTTCAATTTCTCGATCATCCCAATCATAATTGAATCCTAAATTTATATGAATTCTTTAAATCGCATGATCATACTTTATTTTTTTTTATCTTTTCTTATTAAATTCAATTTGTTAAGACTAATCTTAAATCTGAAAAATATATATAACAAAGCAAGACTACAAATCAATTGTGAATATGAATCAGATTCAATACACGTAAGTAAAATAATATAACAAATGCAATCACCTAATAAAATTACTTACCTCTTGCCTCTCAATGATTGTCTTTCTTTTATATAATTGCCTTGTAATCCAATCATGGTAGGTAAATCTTGTGTCAAAATTTGTATTTTAGGTAAATCCTACAACAGAAAGTACCAATCATTAAGTAAGAATTATTTATGGAGTAAGTGATAAAAGAGAAGTTTTGAATACACAAAACTTGAGAGATGTCAATTTATAAATTTAATATGCCTATAATAAATTGTTTTTAATTAACTAACAATTATAATCAATAGCTATAATTTATTATTTCACGTGTTTTAGTAAGTTGTGATAATGTATTTCAAGCCCTAAGAATACAAAGATAATAAATGAAAGCAAACACAAAAAATATTCGTAAGAAAAAAGCATTATAAATCAATTGTGAATATAAGTTACCTTTTATATCTGGTATGATAAACATGTTGCTATAGATAAAAAAAATGTCATGAGATTTGAGCAAGCTCTTTTTCTTTCTCTTTCTTTGATGTTGTGAACTCTTCTATTTCATTTAATTTATAATTCAAACATATGAATATCCCAATTTTAATTGAATCATAAATGTATATAAATCCTTTTAATAGTATTATTCTAATTTAACTTTTATTTTAATAGTATTATCCTACTTTATAATTCAACCATATGAGTATGCTAATTTTAATTAAATCCTAAATTTATACGAATTATTTTAATAGTATTATTCTAATTTATCTTTTGTTTTAATAACATTTATCGTACTCTATAACTTACACATATGAATATCGTAATTCTATTTGAATATTATTTTGATTAAATTAAAATCCTGAATTTTATTACCATTCTCCTACTTTATTTTTTTATTTCATATTAATAAATTTAAGTTCTTAATTTTATTAGCATTATCTTTTTTTTTTTTTCTTTAAATTTAAATTCTTAATTTTGTTAGCATTATCTTATCTTTTTTATTTATTTTTTATTTACAAAATTTATCGTGATGAAATGCGTCACTTGACTAACAACTAACTGCAATACTAGGGAAACTATTAATCCAAGATAGAATAATTGAAGAGGAAGAAACCAGATTGTACTCAGACCCATGGCATGCTAGGTTGCCAATTTGACCTTACCTTGGCTTGAAATGAGGTTGCTTAAGCTTTAATTTGCTCTTTGGAGTAATCAATACTATTTCAGAGCTTGATCTTGTCTTGAGTTCTTAAATTCTAAAATTAAAAATTGCTTAGTTGAACCCAAGTGCATCTTACTGTTGAATCATGGTGTGAAAGCATGGAAGGAATTTGGAAACATGACAGGAATCGAGGATTTTCCGTTCTTCTAGAAGGGAAAGGAGATTAAAAATGACAATGTTGATTAAAAATGACAATGTTGATTAAAAATAGAGAAGAGAAATATTGGATTTAGCACACTGGTAAAGTATGATACACTAGCTGAAAGAGTATTAAATTTGAGCCCAAATTACAGAAAATATATAAAACATTATGTAAATTACCTAAAACCAGCAGCATGTGCATGCCTTCTATAAAAGTCTCCAACTTCTTCTAAGGTATCAAACACCTTGCCAATTGTGTTAGTTATAGCTTAGTCAGCAGCTTAGTTAGTATTCAGTTAATTAGTTATGCAGTCAATTACTTGAGATATTATACTCACTTGTATATAAACCATTCTCTAAGTTAATGAAGATGATTTTCACTTTTTCCACATTTATTATTTTAATATGATATTAGTAGTTACTTTCTTTCATTTTCCCATTTTTTCCCAAACTTTCTTTTTGTTTTTTCAGCGACCTTTTTTTCTAACATTCTGCGATCGTTGCTGCGTTCTGCTTCAGCTACCATGGATGATTCTTCCAGTCCATATTTCCTTCATCACTCAGATAGCCCTGGGCTTGTTCTTGTTTCTCAAGTTCTTACTAGAAAAAACTACAATTCATGGCATTGTGCAATGAGTGTTGCTCTCACATTGAAAAACAAAATTGGTTTTGTTGATGGATCTATCTCGAAGCTCGATGCTCAAGATCCATAACTGCTTCAAGCTTGGGATCGGAACAATAACATTATGATCTCCTGGATTCTGAATTTAATCTTTAAAGAAATCGTTTCCAGCATCATCTATTGCCATAATCTTCAGATCCGATTCCAACAACATAATGGTCTTTAGATTTTTCAATTGAAGCGTGAGTTGATGAGTCTTGATCAAGGTCAACACTCGGTTAATCAATACTTCACCAAGATGAAAGGTATGTGGGACGAACTCAACAATTACAAGCCTCCGTGTTCTTGCACCTCTGGAGGTATACAACCTCTTCTGGATTTTTCTCAAACTGAACAAGTTATGGCTTTTCTCATGGGATTAAATGACTCATTTGTATAAATTTGTGGTCAAATCCTGCTCATGGATCCCATTCCACCTTTGAATAAGATGTTTTCCTTGATTGTTCAAGAGGAAAAGCAATGAAAGATTAGTTCTACCTCTTATGCTTCATCCCTGACCTAAGATGCACCATTGGCTTTTGTTGCTAAGGCTGATTCTCGGAAAGGGAAATCGATCAAGAAAGATCGTCCACTTTGCATTCACTGTGGTCTTACAGGACACACAATGGATAAGTGTTATAAGTTTCATGGCTATCCACCAGGATACAAGCTTTGGTAACTATTAAGGGTTGGTGATTGGCTCAGCTAGACATCAATAATGTCTTCCTTAATAGCGATCTATTTGAGGAAGCCTATATGGATATGCCTCTAGGCTATCCCATGTAGGGGAGAATTTGGTTTGCAAGTTACATAAATTCATTCAGGGCCTGAAACAGGCTTGTAGACAATGGTTCAATAAGTTTTCTGCAGCTCTTTCTACCTATGGATTTAAATAATATAAGTCTGATTACTCTCTCTCCACTAAAGGGACTAGCTCTTCTCTGGTGGTTTTACTGGTCTATGTTGATGACACATCATAGCCAGTGGTGATTGTACTAATATTGTTTCCACCAAGTCATACATGTAGGCTACTTTTAAGCTTAAAGACCTTGGCAAGTTGCAGTATTTCCTAAGCCTCGAGATTTCAAGATCCAAACAGGGCATTTCTTTATGCCAACAAAAATATACTTTTCACTACTAGAGGACACTGGCTATTTAGGGTCCAAACTAGCTTCTCTTCTTATGGATCCCAACCTCAAGCTCAGTGCTACTGATGGTGATCTTCTACCTGACAGCATCATGTACAGGAGGCTTATTTGTTAACTAATTTATCTCATTATATCTAGATCTGACATTGCTTATACAGTCAATAAGCTAAGTTAGTTAATGTCTACTCCAAGGACTTCTCACCTTGATGCTCCTCACCACTTGCTTAGGTATCTCAAAGGTAAGGCTGCACACAAGTCGGGTTTGGGGAAAAAAAATCCAAACCAATTAGTTCTATTTGGGTTGGGTTGGATTGGGTTGCTCAATTTTTTTTTAAAAATAACCCGAATCAAACCAACTCGATATGTTAACAGGTTGGTTCGGGTCGTGTAGTCGAGTTAAAAACTCCCAAAAGTCCAAGCAAATCGTTGAATACCAACAGATTGGCATGGTGGCACCTCCAACCTCAGTTAAGGTGCGGATTGGACATCGCAAACCCATATCTGGCCACCACGAACCAACTACTCGATCTGGCCACTGCGAACCAACCACCAGCCCTTGCCATTGTCCACTGCGACCCGCCGCTCATGTCGTCGTTGCAGCTTCTTCTTTTTCTTCTTCTAGCTAAGGTGCAGATTGGACATTGTGAACCAGATATGGCCATCGTGAACTAACCACTAGATTTAGCCAGATCTAGATCTGGCCATAACGAACCAACCACCAGCCCTTATCGTTGTCCACTGTGACCCGCCACTCGTGGCGTCGTCACAACTCGCAACCGTTGCACTCCACCCTGATCCACGACCGTATGCAACCTATCTTAACCTAAACTAGAGGAGCCTGGTGGTCACGAACTCATCGCCGGTGAGAGAGGGCTGAGATTGAGAGGTGAAAGCAACAACAGGAAAGGGTTCCCATTCCCAATTTCCTATCATTAAATACAGAGTTGCATAAATGAGGAATTGATGAGAAATTGAGAAAATGAGTAAGATCGGGTAGTCGGGTCATCAGGTCGGGTTATTGGGTTTGTTTACTAAACTCGTTACCCGAACCAATAAGTGATTGGGTTGATTAGATTTTACTCGAACGAACCTGATGACCTAAACCAACCCGAATATTTTATATTGGTTCGAGTCAGGTTAATCGGGTTGAGTTGGGTTATGTGCAGCCTTGCTCAAGGGGACTACAGGACAAGGTATTCTTTTCTTTTCCAATTTTGCCTTATCACTTAAAGCCTATGCAGATACTGATTGGGAAAATTGTCTGGACACTATAAAATCAACTAGTGGGTTTTGCATCTTCTTAAGTGATTTTTTTATTGCTTGGAAGTCTAAAAAGCAACCTACTATGGCCCGTTCCTCTACTGAAGCAGAATATCTGTCTCTGACTAATGTTAGCAATGAGGCTTGTGAATCTTCTCAAAGACTTTGAGGACACCTTACACCCCTCCATGGTTTTATGTGACAACTAGGCTACCATTCACATTATCACTAATCCTACCTTTTATGAAATAATTAAGCACATTGATATTGACTGTCATTTTGTTAGAGAACGGGTTACCTCTAGTCTCCTGAAGCTAGTTCATGTTAAATCTACTTATCAACTTGCAGACATTTTGACTAGGCTGCTGGCTTCTCCACATTTCAATAACATATTATCCAAGTTGGACATCATTAACATTTACTTCTCACCTTGAGGTGGAGTGTTAGTTGTAGCTTAGTCAACATCCTAGTTAGTATTCAATTAGTTAGTTATGTAATCAGTTACTTGAGATAATAATACTCTACTATAAGAGCATGGTGTGATTTATAGTCCAACACACTTGTATATAAACCATTCTCTAAGCTAATGAAGATGATTTTCACTTTTTCCACATTTCTAATTTTAATAAATTACAAGTTTCAATTCATCATCACATGCAAGAATTCATTCCTCCAATGTGTACACCGGATCATTTAAGCCTTTTGATGGTGAAGCTAGTTTATCCTCATTATTATCAATCTCCATATAAATATTTCTAATAAATTAAGAAGTCAAATAAATGAGTAAATTTAATAAAAAAAAATAATAAACAGAAAATCAATAAACAATATGACATCTTAAATTGTTTTCTTGTTCCTTATGGTAAAATTAGACTCACATTTTTTTTTCAATAAATGGTCTTCAAAGCCAAATGTTTCAAGTAAAAAATTTAAAAAAAAAACATAAAAAAGATAATGGCCTTTTAATGCATTATGAATTAACAAGAAGAATGATTTTCAAATTAGGTGGAGGAGGGTATAAGATACGAGTAATAATGGGCTGTATATTAGATTACCCATGGAAATGAATAAAATATTATTAGATTTAGTGTTGTTTTAGGTGAGACCGGACTGGACGATTCGATTGCCCAAACCAAGAACTGGTCTTTAATTTAGTTATGGTTTAGTGCAAAAGTCGAATTTGTGGTCAGACCGCTTTAAACCAGTCAAAATCGGTTAAAACTTAAAAGCCTGATTAGACCGGAGAAATCGACCGATTTATCCTGAACCAACAATGATAAATTAAAAAAAAAAATCTGAAATTGAAGCAAAATGGCTGAAGCATGCCCAGCCACCGCTCGTCCCAGATCACGCTAGAAAGCATGTCCAGCCGCTAAATCCTTGTCTGTCAGAAGTTCTCAGTCGCCACTCATCCCCAACCGTCGCTCGTCCTAGCTCACCACCACACCCTTCGCCGAGCCTTTGTCCTCTCCTCTTGAGGTTCGTCATGGTCAGATGCCATCATGGACGGATCCACCGTATAAGATATGGGGGCATATGCCCCCATTGAAATTTCAATTAAATTTGTATTATATGTATATATACACTAATATATTCTTCTCATTATATTGTCTTACTTGTCTATTGCCCACATAAGTAATTGTAAAAAATAATTACTCAATTCATCAAATCATTTTTCTTCTTATAATAACTCTAAACTTTTGATAATTACAACTTAACATTATTTTACTGTTTTGATTTGATTTATTTTTTTAAAATTTGAAAACAAAAAGAAATAGGTTTATAGAATATATATTAAATGTTATTTTTGAAGATTTTAAATTTATGATTTAAATAATTTTATATACTATAAATATCATAAAGAATCATATACACAATATAAAAAAACTTTTTATTATTTTTATTTTTAATAATAATATATGATATTAAATATAAATATTTAAAAAATTTAATATATATACTCTACTTCTATTTGTTAAAATTCTTAGGTCCGTGACTAAATACCATGAGATAAACTGAGAAAGAGAGAAAAAGAGGACAATAATTGAAAGAAATAGTGAAAGAAAAGAGGGAGACAAAAAGTAAAGGAAGTCTAGCATAAAAAACGCAAGGGTAGCTGATGAGGTGAGATGTTTATTGTTTAATGCTGTTGGAGTCCGTTCAAGTAATGTGAATTGGAATGAATGTAATATTGGAAATAGGAAACTAGGGAAGATAAAAGGTTAGGTAGTAGATGACCCACATAATTATGTATATTGTATAATTTAATAATATTTTATTATTATTTTTATTGAATTCTTTTGATAAAATATCATAAAATAATTATATAATTGATAAAAATTTAAAATATAATAAGCTTAAATATTTATTATATATAATATATAATTATAATATCATTCGACTCAATTAATCAGTTTAATCAATTAAATTTGAACCATAAATTTTATCGATTAACTCTTCCATCCGACTTTAACAACACTAATTAGATTAGTCATGAAAATAAATAAAAAATTATGTAATCAATTCCATCACTTTTAAGTTTTACCAGTATGCACACGCACTTTCGAAAAGGAAAAGAAAGAATAAAAAAATTGGTTGAGTCATTTATATTTTCTTATAAATTTTTTTAATAATTTTTTTAATATTAAATAAAAAATAAATATATTTAATATTTTAAAAATATAAAAAATATTTAATATCTTTTTTATTTAATAATTAAAAAATTAAGTAAAAGGATTTAAAACTACTATTTACCTGCAACAAAAGTAAAGGTGAAAGAGCATCAAAAAAAGTTTGAATCAAATTGAGGGTACATAAAAACACAAAAAAATGTAAAGTCATAATAAGAAAAGAAAATCACGTGAGATTTTAATTAATTGATTAAGAATATGTTTGGTTAGGATTATTTTTTAATTAAATATTTTTTTTGAAAAAAGTTGTAATAATATTCTTATATGTTTAATAAAATTAATTTTAATTTTTATACAGAATTTAATGTATTATAATTTTTTTATAATATTAAAATTTCAACATATGATTTTAGTTTTTAAATTATTTTTTATATTTTAAAATATAAATATTATTTTATCATCAGTTAAATAAATTTTTTTAATTATTTTTTATCTATTTTAATAATTTAATACATAAAAATAATTTTTTATATTATTTAAATAAAATTGATTAATTTAAAATTATTTTTCAGTTAATATATTCAAATATAAATTGATTTTATTATAATCATTTATAACAAAATATTTTTATATAATAATCGATTATTGAAATAATCAAATTTTAAAATTATTCCAAACACACTCTAAATCTCATTCATCTATATTTACATGATTGTAACACGTGTGCCACTTGTAATATGAAAGAATAATCCTTTAACGTTATCTAGATGAAAGCATATAAAAGTTTAGGCATAAGGGACCGGTAAAATAAATAAATAAATTAGGTATAACTTAGGTGTGGTGTACATTGGTTTGGTATTCTAGTCCCGAAGTGCATTTTAGGTATATGGGATGGCGCACATTGGTTTAGTACTCTTGTCCCAAAGGAGCAGTTTATAAATGGGATGGTGTACACTGGTTTGGTACTCTTATTTCAAAATGCAGTTTAGATATATGAGTTGGTTTACATGGGTACACTGGTTTGGTACTATTATTCCAAAATGCAGTTTAGATATGAGTTGGTTTACATTAGTGAGAAATTCTTATATAAATTTAGAACATTTAAATGGATTAAAGTAATTATATTATTAATTAATAAATAATTATTGTAGTTAAAAAATAATTAATTACTATAATTTATCCTAATTAATGATATGATTAATTTAATAATCTAATTTAAGTGTTTCATATTTATCCAAGAGTTATTCCTACATTGGTTTAGTACTATTCTCCAAAAATGCATGTCAGGAGCTATTAAATGCAAGATATAGACGTTGGGCGAAGTAGTTGATAAATGCAAGATGTTGATATGGCAATGGGAAGATGTTTCACATACTCCATCCCATTCCCATATTAGTTGATAAATGCAAGGTATAGATATATATATTTATTCTAGTTTTTTTAATTGGATAAAAATAAGAATAAACCAAATAAATGATAATTAAATAATGTAATGCAAGATATAGATATGGCAATGGTGTAAACTAGTTTGGTACTCTCGCCAAACTATTGAGGGTTTACTAATATTCATATGAATTTTACAACGCTTCGATTCAATTGGATTTTAATTCAAGTACCTACATTTACTTATTACTCCCAACAGTATGTGCACCTGTAAATTCTTTGACAGAATGTGCACCTATAAATTTATAAGAAAACTCTCTATCCATGCATCTTAGACACAATTTGAAACAAACTCAAGTCAATCTATCATGGACTTGCTTGGGTATGTTGGAGTAGCCATTATATTCTTCATTTTCATCCTCCTTTGGAGGCGCAATAGAAATACCCCTGTCCCAAATTGGCCTATAATTTGGTATGCTACTGGGGGTTTTGCATAATCTGTCCAATATCCATGATTATACAACTACAATTTTGAAACATCATGGAGGTACTTTGAAGTTTGAAGGACCCTGGCTCACAAACATCAACTTTGTCCTTACCAGTGATCCTATGAATGTGCACCACATCACGAGTAAGAATTTTGGCAATTATGGTAAAGGGTCCGAGTTCCATGAAATTTTTGAAGTTCTGGGGGATGGGATTTTTAATTCTGATTTCCAGAAATGGAAGTCCCACAGGGCCATCCTTCATTCATTGTTTAAAAAAAACAACTTTGAGAGCTTCCTTCAAAAAATCATTCATAGGAAGCTGGAGAGTTGCCTACTTCCATTTCTTCATCATGCATCAGAAGCAGGAACCCATGTGGACTTGCAAGACATCTTTCAAAGGTTCACCTTTGACAACATCTGCTCCATGGTATTAGGATTTGATCCTAATTGCCTTCCAAACAAGTTCACTAAGTTCTCAGAGGTTGCTTATGAGAAAGCTTTCAACAAAATGGAGGATGCAATCTTCTACAGACACATTGTTCCAAGATGTTTATGGAAGCTGCAGAAATGGCTCCAAATTGGACAAGAGAAGGAGTTCAATGAATCACAAAAAATTGTTGACCAATTCTTACGTGAATGTATAACATCCAGACGTGAAGAGCAAAGCAGAAGCAATTGTACCGAAGTGGGTGAATCAAACCCAAACTTTGACTTGCTAAAAGTTCTTATGGAGGATAAAGGAAAGGAACAAATAGATGACAAGTTTCTGAGAGACACTGCAATTAATCTTCTGGCAGCAGGAAGGGACACAATTAGTGCAGGTCTCAGTTGGTTTTTTTGGCTTGTTTCAACTCATCCTCTTGTTGAATATTCAACTCTTAAATTCAGCAGGAAGGGACACAATTCTTTTATGAGTGAACTCTTAAACAAGATAATGAAATTTCATTATATTTCTTTATTAATATTCAAAATAAAGAGAAAAATAATTTTATTTCTTTCCTTTCATTCTCATTTCATCTCAACTTCATTTATTCTATTCTATTTCATTAATAAAAAAATATCTAAATATAGGTTCAAGTAACGAATTATTGTAAACCCAATTTTGTAGGAATCAAACTATAATTTACTCTAATAGATAAGATTATATCTATAAAACACGGACACACCAATTATGTATTGCTTTGTTGTGGAATTTTAGAGTGCAAGTGGTGGAAGGTCACCCCGTATCTCCAAGTGTTTCTGTTGTACTTCACATGAAACATGGCTTGAAGGTCAAAGTTACAAAGAGATGCATTTGATGGAACGAGGGTCTTCCAAATATTGATTGTGTGCTTGTCTCCTATTTGTGATTATTACTACTTAACATGTCACTGCTATATTTTAATAATTGACTGATTGATTGTGTTAGGAGAAGTGTGGCCATAGGGAAAAAAAGAAAAAAAAGGAAAGGAAAGATGGTGTTAGCAGTGGCACAAGTAGGGCTGCACATGGGTCGAACCCAACCAGAGCACCCGAGCACTTGAGCAATCCGATCTAATCCAACATTAAATATCCAGTTCGGGTCGGGTCATCAGGTCGGGTCGGGTTGAAATCGACTAACCCATTCATATGTCGGTTCGGGTGGCGAGTTTCACTAACTAATCCAATGACCCGACCCGATGACCCGATGATCCGATTACCAGAGTACGACGTCGTTTTGAGTAATTTCTATTAGGAAATGTTCACAACCCGACCACCAAATCCACCCAACCCGACCACCCAACCCAACCAACCCGATCAACCCGACCAACCTGATCACCCAAAAATAGAAAAAAAGTTTTTTTGTTTGAAATTCACTCAACCCGATTACCCGACCCGAACCAACCCGATGACAATCGGGTTGGGTCGGGTTCGATGATCCAAAAAAAATTTCCTTAAACCAACCCGAACCGACTCGACTTTGTTTAATTGATTCGGATATTTTTTCTCCACAAACCCGACCCGACCCGTGTGTACCCCTAGGCACAAGGATGTAGATCCTCAATGTTTCGAGAATTCTATTTATTGTTTGATTTTATTTTTTATTCTACCTTGTAACTTCTTATCCTGAATGTTTATCTTACCTTCATTTTATGAGTTTTTCATGGAATTATAATTTATGAAAAAGTTATTCTACTTTTTTTAATTGGATAAAAATAAGAATAAATCAAATAAATGATAATTAAATAATATAATAATTTAAAATTGAATAAAAAATAAAATAAAACACGTTAAAAAATTTCATTATTATTTGTTCTCATTCCCTTCTTCCTAAAAAAAATAAAAAATCAAAAAAGGTTTAGCTTGTGCAAAAAAAAAAATTGACATCAATTTTTTTTAAATTAACAAATTAAATTAATATCACTTATTTTTTACATTGTATTTGGATGATAGGGAATGTGAGAAAGGGAAAGGAAATGAAGCGATTTAAATCCTTTCAAGTCATTTTTTCTCTCAAGTGATCAAGTGGAAGAAAGAGATAAACACACAAAAATTTATTAGTATGACTCAGTTAAAATTTGTGAAATTCCTTTTATAACATTTGTGTTTATTTGTCTTTTTTACTTGACCACTTGAGATAAAAAATGATGTGAAAATATCTAAATTCAAGAATGAAGGGAAGGGAAAGAGTTTTTTGTTTGGGAGTTTATTAAAAAATAAGAATGGAAAGGAAACTATGAGAAACTATTTTCCTTCTCATAATCTCAAATAACAAATTTTTATTCTCCCAAGATTAGGGTAAAATGTGAAAAATAAACTTATATTTTAAAATAAACATGTTATATTTTGTCTCGTTCTTTTATGAGTCAACTCTTAAACAAGATAATGAAGTTTCATTATATTACTTTATTAATATTAAAAATAAAAAAAATAATTTTATTTCTTTCCTTCTATTTTAATTTCAACTCATCTTTATTGATTTTATTTTATTTCGTTAATGAAAAAACATTTAAATATAAATTCAAGTAACGAATTATTGTAAACCCAATTTTCTAGAAATCAAATTATAATTTACTCTAATAGTTAAGATAACACAAACAAGTGAATTTTTTTTTGTTTTTCTTTTTAAAATATTGAATAATTTGACGTCATAAAACAAATGATTTTCTCTCTTTGAAAGAAAAATTTTCAATTTTGTTATCCGTTTCTTCTTAACCCCCAAAAGTAATCAGTAGAAAAATCCATCAAAAACAAAAACCAATTATCAATTATGTGATTTCAATTGACATCTCTTCGTCCTGCATCCCTTCTGTTTTGAAAATCCTATCAGCTAACACTGGATTTGGGTGTTGAATCGGGACCCTAGCAATTCTAGGTATGAAGCCAAGGTTCCCTCTTTTCTTGTTTTTATGCTAATTGCAGTTTCGATAAATCTGAGATTTGCTTTCTCTTTTTCGAAACTCAACAAACAACCCTATTTTTGAAGCCCTAATTTTACCCCAACTGAAATTCTTACACTATTTTGCTCAAAGTCCACTAAATTCCATGGCTAAATGTTCAATGCCCTGGAAATTTGCTGACTTTTCATCCCAACTGTTAAAATAAAATCACCCTCCTTGTTAAGTGACAGAAAATTTGTTGTTTTATGTTTTTATGATTCAACTGTTAGTCTTGTTTCTGCTTGAGTGTAACTTTAAAATACTTGATGTCATTAATAGGAATGCATACTTCTGTTGAGGGAAGTAAACGTCAGTTACCACCATGGATGATGCACAAGGTTGGTGCCAGCCATGTGAGTAACTCTGATAATGTTGTTGAAACTAATTGCTATATGGAAAAAGGAGACATCATTACAGCAAATGCTGGAAATGCGACGAAGAAAAATGCAGGGATAGATCACAATAGGGAAACTTCAAGGAGGAAGTCAAACATAAATGCAAAGTGTGAAGTTAAGAGAAGAAGAAATTTAAGCCAACAGGATGGAAGTGGCGATAATGTTACTCAAAAGAAGAAGAAAAAAGGCGATAGGTCTAGGGATAGAGTTTGGAGATCCACTATAAAGAAAGGCCAAAATTTAGAGGATTCTGGCCATGGTAGTTGTCATGTATATCAAGTTCAAGCATCTAGTGATGATGATGTGGAGCTGACGATTGAAGATCTAATGGCCATCGCAGAACAGGTAATTTTCTTTTCTGATAAGACTGAAGGAGAAAAATAGCTTTTGGTTTTGCTTGAGTAATCTGAATAGAAATATAGCCCCTCAAAACAAAGTTGAAAGTGGTGGAGATTTTCATATTCACCTCACCTCTGCTTGAACATTTAAACTTTTGTCGTGTGCATGCAGTATGTCAAAAATTATGAGAAAAAGGAGCGACAAGAAACATCAGGTAGACAGTGTGAATCAAAATGGCAATTTCCAGCTACAAGTGAATCAGCAACTACTCTTCATTCCCCTTGTGAGAACAAAAAATCATCTAGTTCTGCAGGGGAAGCTGAAGCTCTATATAATTCTTCTCCAACAACAACTGGTGAATTAATTGCTACAAGCACCTCTCAAACAGGTCATCCTGCTCAAGACATGCTGGACCTGTTCTTGGGTCCCTTGCTGAGGAAACCCCCTAAGAAGGAGGAGAAGAACAAATCTATAGTAGAAAGTTTAGAATTTACCCATGAGTTCACTAGGCAAAGTCAAGATGAACTTGTTGGAGAAGAAATGGTCCCCTTGATGAAGAAAAGAAACACTTTGAAAGACAAGGTGGCAATGTTTCTTGACTAAGATATGTAGATTCATCAACAAAAATATGCATGTCATAGCAAAGCAATGAGTCCGAGTTTTGCATGACCTATAATAGTTGCTTCAGCTGTAAATCATTTGATAATTGCAGTCTCATCCTAGTTGGTCAAAGTTTCTTAGTGATAATGTTATAGTAGGTGTGTAAAGTTCTTTATAGATCAAATTCTGATGCAATTAAATTGAATGTCTGTCAATCACCTGTTGCCAGGGGAGCGGGGAGGGTGGGGGAGGGAGGGAGAAAGCTTATCTTTACACAACAGTGCAGGATTTTCATTAACATATCATAAAGAAAAAGATTGTTAATGGCTGCTATCGTGAAGATTTCATGGTACATTGTGATCATATCATCTGTAGAAGACAAGCGCACAAGTAACTAAGCATCTGAGCTCGTATATCTCCATCAACTTTAGAGAGTTTGTCTTGGATATTGATGGTGGATGGAGGAAGGATAATTATAATAATCGCAATAATTATGGAATATGGATGTTTATGTAGGTTTGGTTGTTTGGCATGTAGGATTTTCTATTACTTGTTAGGTTAGGGTTCTATTACTTAGTTTGGATTAGTTAAATATTGAGTGAGGATTCTTATTATAGTGAAATTCACATTATTTGGATATATCTATGACAATTATGTTCATAGAATATCTGCAGCTTAGTATCTCATATAAACTGGGCTTTATGGTTGTCTTTGGTAAGTAAATCTTGGGCATGCCTTTAAAGCTTGGAGCATTTTCTTTAAATTAAGTTCACGGGGGTTGTTCAGAGAAAGAAGGGCAATGTGTTATGGTAGTGTGCTGTCTATATTGTTCTTTGGTGCCTTTGGCTGCAGCAAAATGCCTGGGTCTTTAAGGGAAAATCTTTGTCGATAGACTTGCATTGGGATAGGATTGATTTTAAGCACGTTTCTTACAAAGATTCGATTAACATGCATGAAGAGGGACTGGATAGCTCTTTTGTTTTCATGCATTTGTTTGAATTTAAGCATGTTCTTTATAATTTTCTGTAAGGAGAACATCTTATTCTCCTTTTCCTTTTCTTTGTACACATTTCCTCTTCCTATCAGTAACCTCTACCCTTAAGGAGCACGATCAACCAGACCTTTTATTATTTTTTTTTCTGCTGCCAGAATATCTATCTGGCCTTTTGCATAAAGGTGCCAGTTTAGTGATCTAATTGTATGTCTTTAGTTCTTCAATTAGCTTCTCCATATTGAATAACCTTTTATTTTGAGGAACCTTGTGACAAGTTTACATCTTGGATAACTTTATTTTGTGTGGCCAAACATATGATCATCACTAATTGGTAGAACGTATATCCATACTTGTTTAAGAGATTTTATTTTCCATTGAAGCTATAATCATAATAACTGCAAAAAGGAAACGACAAAACTCCAATAGGGAAAGAAAAGACTCTTTTATTCTGGTGCTTCTAAATGGATGCATTGTAAACCATCTTCACTTTAGTTGTTTATCTCGTACTCTCTTTACTCTTACATATTCTAGCTGGACTGAAAAACTTTATTTATAAATAAAGAATATTGGAACTGCCACTTTCTCTATTATTACGATGGCAATATAATATTAATCACTCCAAGTGAATTAATGTTTAATGCTTTATCCAATATCAGTGTGTATGTATCTTAAAGTAGAAATCTTGATAGTCCAATTTTGTGTCCTATTTTCTTGACATCTTCTTGAATTTGGTGTCGGTATTCTCCAAACGTGAACTTCCTATATACTGAGGATTCTTTGCAGCCATTTATCATGGTACTGTAAGAAGGGCATAGGAAGTAAGCTATGGAGTATCTTTCCGTTTTGTCATTTGCTACGACCTTGTGCTCCACGCTTTTGTACTCATCATTGCTCCAGGCCTGCATTTGGGTTTCCCAAAGGAAAGACCTTGTTAGTGAATGAACCATTCATATGTAATCGACGATCTAATAATTCTTTCTATAGCCAAAGCAGTGTCAGTAGTAAATTGATGTGATCATACATGCATCTGGTGCTACGGTTGTGTCAATAATGGTTGCTGCAATAGTCATTCTGACCATCACTCAATTATTGATTTTGTTATAGTAATGAATGCAATAGTCTTTCAATTTTCATTTGTACCCTTCAAAAAAGAGCCATAGTTCTAGTTGAAGGGTGCTATATGCCTGGGACCATTTTATTCTTTTCGAAGGATGGATTCTTGATTCGTTGACTCGTTTGCTTCTAATAGAATATCTTCCTTTGAAAAAAGGTTGGTATGCGTCATGATGATTATTAGTTTATTTATAAGGTAAAACTCTTGAATTTTGAAATTCTTATTGGTACTACTATTTATTTTCTCCACTATGATTGTAGATGTTAGAAATGATACATTCATAATGAAATGAAGTTAGTCATAGTGACCTGATTTACTTCAATAATACCTAATTAATATTCTATGGCAGCTGACTAATATGCTAAAGTAACTTTTACCTGGAAAAGGTCCCCAATGTTAACAATTAGAGCATCTGGATTTGGTTTTACAGCGACCCATTTGGAATCTTTCATAAGTTGGAGTCCACCCACTTGATCTTGATAAAGGATTGTAAGGAAATCGCTGTCAGTGTGAGGCACTAATCCAAAAACTTCTTCTGTAGATTTTGGGCAGGGTGGATAATGATTTAATCGCAGAAAGCATGTGCTAGCATCACATAGTTTTTCAACTGCATCCTTTGGGTACCCCAAATTTTCTGCTAGAATGCTTGCTATTAACCTAGACACTTTCAACATAGCTGGTGCAAACTCATTTATTGCTTCCCTGCAGCCAGAGTTAGAAACAAGTTAACTTGCAGTTCTAAGGTTGATTCCACACTATTATATTTGCTCAGAGGGACCAGTGCATGTCTGAGAAAAGATTTTAGAAGCCAACCTGTCAATATATGGAATAACCGTACTAGTGGTTATTCAGTCTTTATATTTAATAATTAACTATTTAGATTTATTCTTATTTGAGTTCTCCTCAGGTTAATATTATCATAATGCAATGAGTAAAGGAGCAAATTACACTAATATTCCTTATAGTTTGAAAACCTGCACATACTTTTCACTTATATGAAGGCTACAGGAAAGATTATATATGTCTAGTGAAAATTTAAATAATAAATATAACGAGAGTAGAGTGTTATTTTAGGGAAGTCTCGGGAGAGTCAAATGTGATTTTCTTTATACAGTGAACATAACACCTCCAAAGAATTCATCGGTGACACTTATGTCTTTCTTTGTCTTCGTTGTGCATTCATTTGTCTTTGTCCTTGTTCTGTATTCATGCTGTAGAATAGTTGTCAAAGGGATATAGGAAGAGAGATATTTCAACTAAACTAAACAATGTCAAACATAAGTCCAATCGAGATACCTTAAAGAAGTGAATTCACCCCAGCAAGCTGCTTCTGAAATCATGGTGAGAGGAATGTGGAAAGCTTCTGACCAGGAGTATTGATTTGAACGAGTAGCTGTTGGGTTCCCCCACATGTATGGATTATTTAGAAGCCCGCAAGTGGCAGTGGCCTTCCTCTCAAACGGTACTCCAAACAACTTCACTTGCTCTTCCCTCATATTTCTTAGTAGGTCAGGGTTTATCCCATGGTTTACTACTTGGAAAAATCCCCATTCTGATGCTGCCTTGCATATTGCTGCAATGCAAGCCATTCTTTCTCTCTCATTAGAACTTTTAAGACCATTAAGGTCTATCAATGGCAGTTCACACTCATCCACCACAGGATGGTTTTGATCGTTCAAACTTTTAGCCTGTTGGGTTTCAGCAGAACTTCGCAGAAGTGCTCCATAATGGTGCATGAGTGGTGGGTTTGAGTCGATCATTGTTGCACTAAGTTGTATGTTGTGGGAGTGGGAGATGAAGTAGGAGAAAAGCTGTTGGAGATTGAGTTGGTAGTTGCATTTATATGGTTTGGATTGGAGAATGAAGGCAAAGTGCACTAAAAAATCCTGAAATGGACAATCACTGAGGACAAGTAGGGCTGTCCAAACCATGACAAATGTCAGAGGGATAGCGATTTGGAACTCTCTCACAAGCCAAGTCTTGAACGGATACTCTAAAATAGTGTGAAAAGGTCACAGCAGGGGAAGTTGGCAAATAAGAACGAAAAAGGATTCAAACCTAACTACCTTCATCTTTTGACTTTCTTCATAGATGACACATAAAAAAATTGATTACACACGTTGAAGACAATCCTTTCTGTCAGCATAGCCCTAAGTTACAATGTATATTGGACATTAGGTTTATTTACACTTTTATTAGGAGTATCGACAGAAAAACAAGACTACCAAACAGGATATTCCCACAAAAGTGCTCAGAGATAGTAGTAATACCCTTGAGTAGTTGATCAGTGACAATTTATATACTCTTCCATGTTCTGCGAATTTGTTGCTATCTTTATGGCATTATTATCTTCTAACTTGTCTTCGTTCCATCTGCCGAAATGGCTGATAAATAACAATATTTTGGTACTTGCTCCCCCGGCCTTCCCCTGCTAAATAATCCTCGTTAGGTATTGGAATTTATGCTTTCTAATTTTGTCAATGAGAGTTGTCAGAATAAGTTATACATATTTGCTCACATGTTGAGAGACAAGCCAGGACGAGTTGATCGATTTATTTAGTCCAATGATAAATCTAGATCTATTAGAAGTGAGGGCAGTAAGCCCCACTAACCCAAAAAATTTCTTCAAGATTGTATATGTAATTATCAGTTTGTTCTTATGGTACATATATCAGTACTCCTGTAGAAAAGGTAGAGTGCATGCTTGAGGAGCCGTAACCCTAATGAGTTAGATGTGTATTTAATTATATATATTCACAAAGTTAAGCGAGATTACATGATAGTACTTAAATACACCATATTACATGAATATTACAAGAGTATTAGTACGTCAATTTTCCTATCTAACCGGAGCATAGCAATTTGTTATAATAAATATAACAAATTCTATTATGATTGAGGGCTAATTCTTAGAAGTATAGGCTTCTAAGCTATTACAAAGTACAAACGTTTGATTCTTATTGGGTCATGATCCGTGAAACTTATGTGACATTAGACTTGGGTTAATACCAAACAGGGTAAAAGTATCTTAATGTGTTTACTTTTAAAGTAACACTTTCTTTTTTCTTTATACTTCTAACCTCTTCTAAGTGTTGAGAAACACTAGGTTGTTTCATGCTAAGAGAAGTTCTTAATACTCTACAAATAAGAAATTTATTTTACTTTGTATCATTAAAAATGTACCATCTTAATTATAACATTAAAAATATAATCAAAATAAAGACAACAATAACTCACATAATTAAGAAGAATTGGGAACTCAAACGGAGAGTGACACACAAGTTGAGAAACATATATAGAGCTACAATAAGTTATTTACAAAGAGTAATTTTTAAGCGAACACGATCTATCATAAATAATCAAATTATTATTTGACATGTATAAGATAATAGAAACTATAATAGAATTATATTAATCATTAAAAATATTTTTACATATATCAAATAATAATTTGAATGTCTAAATAATAACGTGATAGACCATACCCGTCTAAGAATTTCTCATTTACCAGACTACTTTTCATTTTTCAATGCTCTCAACTTATGACGCCAACTTCTTCCTTTGAGAGGCGTGTAACAACACGAATGAATCACCTAAGCAATCCTTAAGTTAAAGGATGAAAAAATGAAATGGAATCTGCAACACGGCTTTCCATCAAAGTGCCATATGTAAAGATGGTTTTCCAACTTTATTTTTAAGACATTGTTTTGGGACATTATTATGATATTTGAGGTGCTGCCATGGGTTTATTTCGAAGTGGTTATATGTTTTCTTTAAGTTTATTTTTTTTTTCCCTCAAAAGGCCGGTTGTTGGCTACAGCTGTAGCAAAAGGATTCTATGATGCTCTGCCGGAAGTTAAGGTAAAGGGCACATAAATAAGTACGGCAAACCGTTAAATATAAATCCTGTTATAATAGGCAAATGGGTATTAATAGAAGGGTAGTTTAGTCATTTATGAACTACTTGTTGTACTACATTGGGTAGTATACTGTACAATAACCTCATTATTTTATATATAAATAAATATCATTCAGGCCTGCACCTTAATGCGTACAGTTTTTCAAGAGCACTCAACAGAGACGCTTATATTTGTAAAATGTTAAGCCTGCTAAACATATATACTCCAATTTGTGATAAAATGTTAGAAGGCTAGTTTAGTCATTGCTTAACTACTTGTATTACGGTGTGTAGTGCACTATACAATAACCTCATTTAGTATATATGGACTGCATCATATTGGATACAGTTTTTCAAAACAATCTTTTACAGGTATCAACTAAAGGATTGATCGCCTCAAGCAGAAGCTGTTAGCTGCAAGTTAGCTCGACCAACTACAAACAACACTAACTTGATTCCCTCATGTAAAATCAAGAAATCATGCAAATATTGATTTCCCTTTACATATTACAAAACAGCTGTCTATCGTTAAATATAATCATCACTTAAAATTGAAATCCATGGCAAACTAGCATCATAGAGATCTACAACAGTTCCTATGGCATGGTAAAAATACCAATGCTCTGAAATCAATGAAGGTGCATTCAGCTCAAACCATTTTTATATTAATTGCTTTCCTATTCTCTGTTTTTTTTTTTTTTTTTGCAAGGAAAATGTTTTTATTTATACAACAGTAGTTCCAAGTTTTCCTTCAAACAAAATAAACAAACCAGGGAGCAGTAAGATCAAAAGGTGGATTAGAAACTCTGGAAGTCCTGAGATTGCGTAGATATCGGTTATGCCCTGGCTTCTCAATCGCATGTGGCACCAAGACACTTGCAGCTAAGACTTTCACATAAAAATGCGAACCTCTCTACACTGATGCACTTTGATTTGAGTAGGCAATCTTGATGGAGTCAGCAATTTGCCCGCTTGAATTGGTCATACATAAACCAATCAACTTTTAAATCTGATATTTTATAATTCACAAATATGACTCACATATGTGCTTTTTAAGATAACCAACTTTTTTTAAAAAAAAGTCTGGTACAAGATGTACAGCCAGAATGTATAATCAATCACTTTTTTTATAAAAAAAAAGAGTTAGAAGAGGTCATCATCAAGAAAGATGCTCTGACTACGTAGCAGTGACAGCTACTCTACTTAAACAAACTGTGACTATTAGGTTATACTAACATTCAGCCAAATAGAAATGCAATTGAATAATTCCATATTGAAAACTTCACTAACTTCAACTTGGTAGCAAAAAGAGGAGTGACAGCTAGGATGCCTTCAAATTTCCAAATCAACTACGTAAATCAGTTAAATTGAATCATTCATTGGTTTGGTTCTGTTTCCTTATTATATGGTTTATATTGATTTGTTAAGTAGAAGCCCAGGAATGGTTTTTATATCTCTAACAGTTAGAATCTGTCATATGGTTGCTCTACTTTCTTCATTTTACTTCCTTCCTTTCATATGTTGAACCTATTGCTATGTGTCTGTGGACAACGAGTTTCAATTCATCATGTGCTTGCACAGCACACACAAAACACATGGAAGCATGATTGTACAACTTCAATAAAGAATACAAGAAATGAGTTAAGTTGACTAAGAGCTTACCTAAGTTTTATTAGGTAAAATACTACTTGCAAGATCCTCATCAATGGTAACAGGCAGTGGCGGCATTTGGCTCATAATACCAGGCATCTCTCTCATGCTGCACAAACTCAATTTGTAAACTTCACAAAGTTTATAGACATCAAATCCAAATATAAATGAAAATGGATTTGTATGATATCAAAAGTAAACTTATTCAGAAGATTCACATACTCATTAAGAATAGTACTAATATTGTGCCTTGTGTGGCAAAAGAGGTTGATGTTATCCTGCAACTGTTTATCAAATAACAGGATCATTATTGCAGCTTAGACATATGAATAATAGGATGACAACATGAGAATGCGTAGACAGAACTTATATAATAAAGAGGGGGGGGGGCAACAGAAAGCATAAATGCCTACAAATTGATGCTCAATTCAGATTATCAATAAATGTTAAGCATTAAATTTTTTCACCTGTTAAGTTCTAACAGATTGAAGCTTACCAGACTTTTCCTTGTGATAAAAGAAGAAATTTATTAAGACAGAGAAGGAGAATACAAAGGGAAAAGAGGATAAGAAATCCTCCTTAAAATAAAAGAAAAGAAAAAGCAAACAAGAAGGAACAAAAGACATCAATGTAGCAAAGCTACCCAATCCCTCAACATAGCTGTAATGGACATCCCTTTGAAAAGATCATGTGCTTTACACCATATGGAAGTCAAACACCTAATCTTATCCCAAAGCAGCAGCTTATCTGAAGAGATATCCTCAAAAATGCAGAAATTACACTCCACCCAAATGCACCAAAGTGTAGCAAATATTGTACATTGCCACAAAAATTTGGCTTCTTTACTTCTACCAAAACCAGTAAAACTAGTCATCAAAATCATGCTCAGGTGGTTCGATCACAGAGTCCAAGTCAGAAATACAACTCTCCTTCAGATTATCGAATGCAGAATAAGATGAAGTGAATGGAGAACCCAGTTAACAACTGATATTGACAAATCAATGCAATACTTGCACACAATAATCAAAGAGGGAAATTTGGAAATTCATCAAGGCATCAAAGTAATTCCATTCATTAAGAAGTTTAGCTAAAGCAATTAGACAAAGACAATTCATTCACCATCTTATAAGGCATTTCAAACCTTGAGTCCTGTGACACACAGATAATCTTTCAAAGCCATATGTGAATGCGATACCTTTCTTCTATTTCTAACAATTTTATCTTTTCCTAAACATGAAATCAATTAATCATCTATAAAAAAACCTAGGAAGGTGAAATGACACATATAGTTAATATTTCAGCCACTAAATCAGTTGTTAAAAATGGTTAAGATTTTCCATATTTGCGAAGGGCCTAAAATCATCAGCTGCACCAGTATTTATAAAAAAGCACTGAAAAGTATGAAGGTAGAGCAATTCACCTTGTAAGTAGATAAATTGGCAGTGATTTGACTAAAAGCTTGAGCATTCTGCTCCATGAGTTGCCTCACAGGACCACAAATTCCTGGTCATAGACAAGGAAGATAGTATTTGATGAAATAAGGACACCGGTTACAGTGACACAAAAAGAGACACTAAAAGCTAAGGGGACCAGGATTCTGAGATTACATTCAAAGGAGTTAGGTAACTAAGTAAAAATACAAAAGAATAGTACTCATGATAAACAAAAGAAGATCTTGCCATTCCATTTACCTTACACAAACTAAAAGCTACCAGAACTTCATGAAAATATATGTACCCCCCCCCCAAAAAAAAAAAAAAAAAAAGAACTTCATCTAAATATAACAAAAAATTAACTATACTGAATTACACTCTAGCCTATCAAAAAGATATGCAGCTGATAAAGAATAAGTAATATTTTACTGGCATAGAAGGTAGGAAGCTGGCTTGCTGGCTGGGACAATGGGGAGGGGAGTGGGATTAGGGGATCAAGCTGGTGCCACCATAATTTGTGGGGCAATCCAACACCACGTGGACTACCACTCCATGGGCTACAATTATTGCATTTAATATTGATGAATTTGTATTTTGGGATTTTGTGATCACAATTGCTGGATTTGGAAAAATAAAAATTAATAAGCATGTTTAGAATTGTTTTAAAAACGGTTTTTTTGTTTTAAAAAATTAAAGAACAATAAATTCTGTTTGAAAAATTGTTTTCACCATATAAATAGACAAATAGTTCAAATAGAACCACAAATATTTTTTCTCAGCAATGAAATGTGTTTACATATTATGTAGATCCAACAGTTGTTGAGGTTGGACTGGGATATCTCTGTTAGCCATGTTTTATGTGAAGCAAACCAAGGGGCTGATGTCATGGTGGATAAAGGCTCACATGAAGACAATGCCTTGAAGATCTGGACATCTCCACCTTCTCAGATAGGCTCTATTTTGCTTGCAGACATGATGGGTGTTTCTTAAGGACATAGTTTTTTTATTCTCCTGCTTTGTTTTCTCTTTCTTCATTCGTTTGTACCAAAAAAAAAAAAAAGAAAACATGTGTTTACATATAGATTCTTAAACTGCCAGTCAAGAGCACTAATTCAGTTGTAACTAAGCAGAAAATTTAAAAATAAGAAATAATGGAGTTGCACACGAGAAAATGATGAGAAATGACATTATAATTTATATAATTAAAAAACTAGATATACTAACCATCATATAGTATCCGTTGACTTTGGTCCATATGGTGTGACATGCGAGAATATGTGGCCATGCTAGGGGGCAAAGCAGAATGCAAATTTGTTTTTGATGCTGACTCCACTGGCTTTTCCTGAAGAAGCATGACTTTAGAATACTGGTTCTTCAATCAACATTAGATCCTAAAGACATTAGTTGATTCAATATATCAAAACAGGAATCCCATTTATGGGATGCAACACAAGCATATTTTCTTATTAACATAACGTTCGAGTTATCTTCAAAATCCTTGACAAGATAGTTAAGCAAGTTGAGAGGATTCAAAGCAATTGATTTTATACTACAGTACATGTTTGGTCAATAATAATAATAATAATAATAAATTAGCTAACAAGTGCCCTGAGGGCACTGGTTAGGGAATTACAATAGAAATTATTAAATGAAAAGTAGAAATTTTTAATATCTTGGAAATCCAAAAAGCATTTAATACTTTCATTTTTAAGTAATTAGGATGATTTAATGACGAGTACTAAACACTTCTTAGCAAGACCCTATAAAGGTAGAACAAAAATGCTAAAATTCATGGCAAGACTACATTATTCTCTAATCTATTGTCATAGTATCAATGTCCTCCCAAATAGCTATCTAATTAAATTCAGGATCAACTCTAACACAGTGCTCAAGGCATGATATTCAGATGTTTAATATCTCCACGACCATATTGTGCGTCTAAGTGTGCAAATAGGGTGAAGTGCATGCCAATTTCAAAAACCTACTTAAAACATCAAGTAGAGAATCAGTGAAAATTACTTAAGATTAACTTGACAACTCTTCAACATACACTAAATTATAAGAAACATAGTACGTACACCAGCTTCCCAAATTTCACATACCTTTCTGTTATTGACCTTCTTTCCCAGATTGTATTCTTCTGGTTTCCTTCGCTTTCTCTGCAAAAGGGTTTAAACAGTATTTTAAGCTTCCATAAACAGACATAAAGGTGCAATCTACATAAGTACCCAAGTCCAATGCTTAATGCATTATGTTGATATAGTGCTTAACTTTCTTTTTTGTGGATTTTTGTACACCACCCTAATAATTTTCCACTTTTAAATGGTAAAAAAAGGGCAATGAAAGTTAATTTGGTTTTATTTTATTAAGAGTCTATTCAAACATGAGATGAAACATAACCTTTAAATAGGGTTCTAAATTGCGATCTGCAATGGCAATTGCGGCCACAATACTGCTGCGGCAGCCACCACAACCATATTTTGGCCCAATTGCAATTTCCATCAGCTATATTTTCCTTCAATTTTTCTGCAATTGCTGGAACTGCTACCATGACTACAACCAAATCTAAAATCCTGCCTTTAAACCACTGATACCACCATCAAATTCACTTACACATCACTTTTACTACTCAGCTATGCAAAACTTGAGCCGTTGCAACAATGCCAAAACTAAGGTATAGGAGGAAGTGGGAAGTGGGAAGTGGGAAACAAGACAAGCAAATTTTCAATACCTTGTAAAGAGAAAGTTCCACTATACATATTCAACTTTAATTAATTGCAACATATTTTAGTGATTTAAATGCATTAAGAATTTAATATTTTCTTCTGTACTCTAGCAGCATAGGTATCATTCATAGGCAGCATTGAAATATGAAGATTGGAAATATTGTTGAAAGAAAAAAGAGCTTACTGTCATCCACCTACACCTCAAAGCAACATCACGAACAGTTTTATCAGGCAATGTGGCAGCAATTTTGATATACCTCATGATGCTTGGCTCATCAGCGTATCTAGTCATGAAACAGAAGAATCAAGAAAACAATGGTTATGAAATATAAGTTATAGAAAGAGGAAGACAATATTAACACAAGCGTGTATAAATATACTGTACAACAACAAATTTAGCATAGCCACTATAATCAAAGTAATTCAAGAAGAAGGGAAAAGGCATAATACAGAATGCTTAGTAGCATTTTAAGTAGGAATAGAAATTTCAAACGAACATGATTTGGAAATTGAGAAGGTCAAATAAAAGAAAAATAAAGCATGTAGTCCACGGATACAAAGACAAACAGCATGATTGGTGTTATGCTTCATGATTAGTCTTACAGACAGACAGCATATCAGTCCGCGGATATAAAGGTACAATACAATTGCTTCATCCCTAATAATTTTTTTTTAAAAAAATTCTGATCTTCTAATATCCGAAATTATTTTCATGAGAAAGTAAATTGAAAAAGTTACTATGCACCAATGTAACAAATAGATGCCAAAATGGAAAAAGAGCTAAAAATAACTAGTCACAACAAACTACTTACTTGACAAGGCCCTGCTCTAATTTGTACTGTTCATCGACAGACCACTCAACAGCCAACCCTGTGTCATGCTTCAGCCCTGGAACTGAATCAAGAAGAAGAGAAGAAGAACCACATGGAATGCCAGCTTGACTTATGACGGGGTTGCTGTTAATGATGCTTGAATTCCCAGAATATATCATCCCAGAGGTACTACTCAACCCAAAATAATTGCCCATTGGAACCATCTCGGACAGGCTATTCATAGCACCAGACTGAAATGATATTGCATGCCGGTTCAAAGCTGAATCTATATCTTCACTGTGAAACCCTGTGTTTGACTCTGCCGCCATCCTTATCCCTTTTCCTTAGTTGTATCTAACGATTCCCCCAAATCACCATAAGCCACAAGTAGCACCAACAAGCATTTTCAAACAAACAAATAGCACCAATAACAAAGTCTGCACCAATTCACCGATTCAGGGTATCCATCCAAGATCAAAATCATTTAGATTCCTTACAGAAGGACAAAAAAAAAAAAAACCCACCAGGAAAAAGAGCTGAAACACACAGAGAAGGCTCTACGTCAAGCTACCATAATTGATTAAGGGAATTTGCTCAGTTCAAATACAGAATACACCCCAGATTTAGCAACCAGAAATCCCACGATCAAAACCCCCCAAAAATCAAGACTTTAGCTCAGAAATGGAGAGCCCAGAGAAGTAGAGAGCAACCTACAAGACGAACGAAGCCTGAAGTTGAAGAACACAAAAACCCAAATTAGCCTATAGAAAAAGCAGAAAACTTTCATCTTCAAATGAGTCAATTATGGAGCAAAGGTGTTGCTGCAAAGGAAAACGATAAAAGCCCTAAAAACAACAAATCGAACGTGTCGTAACAGAACAGGGAGTGGAGAGAGAGAGAGAGAAAGTGTTACCTTTTTTTGCAGCAACTTTCCGGGTGAGGCCTAGTTGGTGTTGGTGGTGGTGGTGGTGCTTTTCTTTTTTCTCTCTCTCTCTCTCTCACTACAATGCTATTACTGCACTACCATTTGGCATTTGCTACTTTCTGGGCTGCGGGGTACTCTACTCTGCTTTGTGACACACACACTCACTCTCTCTCTCTCTCTCTTACCCCTTTCGAGAGAGACAAGAGATGGCTTACAGCTCCGCCAATAGGGAAGCAGAGAAAGGCAAAAAGCAGCAACAAATTTATTTTTTTTAAAAAAAAAGAAATTTGAAAAAAAAAAAGAGATAATAATGGATGGTTGTGGATCTTGGAATTCAGCAACAGTGCGAATCCCAATAAGCATTCGATGCTAATCATTGTGGACTCCACCTCTCCTTTTTGCTTAATTTTTCTGCTATTTATCTTTTTATGATTTTTTTTTATGAAGAAATTTCGGTGTGTAAGGAGAGAAATATTAATATATTTATTATTAATTTAGATCATAATTTTAACTCATTAATAATTTAAGAATATATTTTTTATTTATTCACTTTCCATAAAAGTTAATTTTAAAGAAATTATATCATTTTTATATACCAATATAAATTTTATTTTATTTTTAGCCTTTGATCACTAACAAACATTGTGGTGAGACGGGCACAGGTATCTTCTTTTATTTTAAAGCACAAAGCATTTTTCCAAAATAATAAAAAATAAAAAAAAAACACAAAGCAACACATTACCAAAAAAAAAAAAAGCACAAAGCAACAAGTACATCCGAGACGAAGAGAACCTGTGGAGGTTCGTCCAAGCAGTAATGATCGTTATATGTCTTCCTTCCACTTCCCAAGTTGGACTAACACGTGCAGCTCATGGAATCACTCTGAAAATCCAAGTAAGGAATGCGTAAAACAAAGAGAAAGAATACTTTGTTAAAGTAGTTTTATTTAAAAAAATGAAAAATTTAGAAGCTCTCCTCATAATAGATTCTCTTACTCTGACTATCAATGTCACATGGTGAGCATGCTTCTTTAGGAAAATTCGCAACACTCTCAGTTAGTGAAGTAACTGAGTAGCATTTTTTACGAAAAAAGTCAGATCTTTGTTATCCTCTCTAAAATCATGACAAGCCACTGGTATCCTGAGTTCTACTTCTAATCATGTACTAACTTATTACTATTAACATTTTTTTCAACAAAAAAAAACATTGGTTTGCTTTTGAGAGTTTGGACAAATGGTCTAATAATGTAACTGGCATCACCCTCCAACAGGCAAACCTCCCTCATAGCGATTGCCTCCAAAACCGCTGGGTCCCTAGCGTCACCTCTTTATTATTATGACATAACAAAGGTGATCTAACATCATCTCTGCACACCAACCCCAACCCAACTACTCCTCCCACTACCCTCCTTGACAGTCGCGTCAATGTTCATCTTGGCTTCACCTTGCCGCGGAGGGAGGGTTCTGCCACTGTGATTGAGCCCTGAGTTTTGGTGCACATGAAGTGCTTTCCTTGTGTTGGATGCAGTGTCATTTTTATCTTAATTAGCTGGTAGCTTTGGTTTGGCTTTGTGTAGAGATATTGGTCAGAGATGTAACATGGACCAATTCTAATATACACATTTTAAAAGAAGGTATATGGTGTATTTTATTCATTTTAGTTGTTAATTGTGTTAAAAATCACATTAACGATTAGAATAAATGACTTATAATATATGTAACCTGCTGATCTATTTTTTTAAAAAAATTTTTTTGTACACCACTATCATCGTCGATAGGCTGGCTACCCTCCACAGTTACTGTCGATCACTATTTTTTTTTATGTTATACTGTTTATTTTTTAAGTTACATAATTGTATATTTAATATCAATTAAAATTATATTAATTTTTATATTTTTTTATAAATAATTGTGTATATTAAAAATTTTATAAATTCTATTGTGTATAAATATTTTTAGTTAAAATTTATAAAAATTTTAATATAAACAATTATTTATAAAAAAATATAAAAAATAATATAATTTTAATTAATATTATTTACATAATTATATAACTTAAAAAAATAAACAATATAATTTAAAAAAAGTGATAGACAGCGGCCAATCACAGATAGATAATGGCTGGTTGTTAGCTGATAACAATGGTAGCAGTAGTAGTAATATGTAAAATAAAAAATTAAAAATTAAAAAAATAAAAAACTTACAATCGTACGTAGAACATAAAGTGTATAATATACCCAAATTTAATAAAGTGTATCATAACAGAACATAAAGTGTATAATATACCCAAATTTAATAAAGTGTATCATAACATCCGGCATGTAACATGTATGTGAGTTTCGTTCGTTGAAAACGATGACTTCTTTTTAGATGTTTAGCATGGGTTGAAGTTTGACAACTTCGTTGTGCTGTTTTTATTTAGCGAGAGATTCTTAAGTATTAATACTAGGAATAAGAAAAAAAATTCTTTTATCTCAATTAATGTGTTAGATTATAATTATCTCTTACTTTATAATATTTTTAATATCATAATTAATATAACATACATTAAATGAAACAGAAAAATAACAATAACTTTTTCTTGATTACATAATAATTACTAATATTTAGTTCTCTTTTGGCAGTGTCTCAACTTAGGCACGGGGTGGCTACGTGGAGTCTTGGTTTTGCTTAGAGGTTTTAAGTCTTTTGATTTTGTTGTTTACTTTTTTTTTTTTTTTTAGAAATGTTAATAATATATTTTTTATATATTATATTTTTTAACATGTATTTTAAGAATATATATTAACAAAATATTATTCTTTTTACTGGATCATGTCTCACATTTAAAAATAGAAACATGTCAAATTTTATCTTAAATAAATTTGACTTATATTTTAAATATAAAGCATAAATTTGACATACAAACTTTAAATAAGTTAATTTTTAAGATTTTATTTTATTTTTAAAAAATATAATTTGATTTAAAAAGTTATTTAAAGACATAATTTATAATATAAATTTTAAATAAATTCACGTATCTATTTTTAAATATATCAATAAATTTTTACATAGACTAAGTGTATATTTGAAAACTCATTTGCACTATTAAACGTATGTTGGAAGACTTTGAAAAACGTGAATTATTGTTTGTGTTTTTTTTCTTCTCAATTGTTTTTTTCTTCTCAGTTGAATTCAACTGAAAATGTCTTCAAACGTACGTTAAAGATAAAGTAACAATTTATTACTTTTTCATTTAACAAAAATACGTTGAATGATATGTTTGTTTTAACTCTTGTTTTAAAAGTGATTTTAATTTATCATCCAAACAATATTAATCAAATACACTTTTAATCAAATTTAAGTTTATCAATTTTAATCCAAACACATGCTAACATGTCTAACTTAAGTCGAATGGAATTTTGAACAACTGAAGGGATCAACAATTTGCACAAGTAACCCGAAGAAGACAAATAGCAAGCTTAAAAAAACCAGCTCAAATGCAAGCTATAACTGAAGGGATAAAAAACAATAGAAATTAAACAAACCAAAGCCCATATAAATTTTGTGGAAAGCGATATGACGAACCAGTGGCAGGAAGATCAAACAAATCAAACAAAAAGATGCAATCTATGAACTGGGTATTCAAGTTTCAGAGCAAACAAAGCAAACAACCAATGACATGTTTGGATATCTATTGGAGGTTTTAAATTTAAGTTTGGAATTTTTGAATGGTAAAAAAATATGTTTAGGTATGTTGGTTAGTACTATTTTAATATGTTTTTGAGTTCAAACGTAAATTTGTACAAAAGTAATAATTTTATCAGTTGAAATTTATTTTTTTTAATATTTATTTTGTCAAATTTATTTTTGTAATAAAAATATTCAAATATAAATTACGTTATTGAAAATTATTTTTAATTAAATTTAAATTTAAAAACACACTTTTAATTAAATTTAAATTTATCAACTCTAATTTAAACACATACTAATCCATAAACTGCACAGTATAAGGATTCAAGTTTGGTTACCTATGAAGTTGGGAACTTGGTATGCGAACAAATGACGCGATAATGGCCTCCCTTGCGAACTGCGAGCTTCAAGTTGCAAAACGAGAATGCCCTCCCCTCCAAGCTGCAACAATGCGACGAGAATGGCTGATGAACGAGAATGGCTTCCCCACCACCATGAGAATGTGTCGTCTCTATGAGCAAAGGGAGGATGCTCTGCTCGTCTCACCTCTCAATGCTCTGTATCCACAAATAGAGAAGGGAACATTAACAAAAGCCCTAATACCATAGCCTCTAAACAACATCATTTTGACTTGAAAAAAAAAAAAAAAAACCTTCGCCAGTTCAACCAGGAGAATAGTAAATAGTTCGAATGGGTTGATTAGGCCTAATATATGCTATAATAATATATTATATTACATATAATTAAATAGATTAGGTCGATTTATTACATTTATTAGATGACTTTGAGATATAATTTTTTTAATTAAATAAATTTTTAAAATCTTTTTAATTTAACTTATTTAATAAACAAATTAAATTAAGTCATAATTCCTCTACAAATAGTCTAATTCATTTTTACCCTTCTTTACATTCACTTTAAAGTATGACAGATTTATAAAATTTTAATAAAGAAAGTTGGAGATCTTCTTCATTATCACCTTTTGTTTTGCATGCATTTTTCTTGTATTTAATGGCTACTTAGTTCATTTAAGATACTCTATTTTATGTTTAATTATACAAAAAGTGACACGTAAAAAAAATTATGCAAAAAAGTGGCGGTCGCTCTAATTTAAGGCTCCGATATTATTTTTGAATGGGTTCCATCGTGTCCCACTAAAGCTTGAACAAGTTAGTGTCATTGAATTTTCAGGTAAACCCATTTACACTCATGTTCGGTATTCGGTTTCTATTCTTAACACAGAACATGGGTTTCTCCGTTTGACACCAAAAAAGAACAAGATATTTTTTATGATTCTTTATCCAATATATGTGAATTAGGTTACGACATGTGAGTAAATCAAATAGTGAAAAAAAAAAAAAAAGAGACGCCCGCCGGAACATTGAAAAAAAAAATATATTGAATTTTCTTAAAAGAAAGCCTAGGATAGAATGACAAATATTAAAAAGGAAAATAATACAAAAAACTGTTATGAAAAATAATTACTCTTAAGTTTTTTACTATCTAATTTTTCTAACGAAACAATCATACTTCATAACATAATAACCGCACTTATTATTATTATTAGTAATAGCTCCCATCCAAATTTTTACCACTTGTCCATATTTGTTTGTTTTCTATTTAGAAGCATGTATTGCCCTTGTTTCTTTTGTTTTTTTATACATTTTTTTATTACTAATGAGCATAAGACTATTAAATTATGCATTAGGGAATAGGGATCATATAAACTAAGTCGGCTCTTTGGTTCCAAGATTGATGTTATTAGCCTTATGTTGCACATCATCTTTTTACAACTTAAATATTAAAATAGTTAATTTATCGTGTATCACATTAATTACTTACGAAACACCTATTGTAAAGAATCATCTTTGTTAAAAGAGGTTATAAGTTTAAACTTTTGAGTCATCTTTGTCCAAAAAAAAAAGCTGCAAGATATATAGGCACTTTTTAATAAGTGAGCAAGTCAATTTTTGCAAATACTAAATTTATTTCATCATGTTATTTTTTTTATTGTTACTTGCTAGGTTTGTTGCATATGTTTGATAGGCATAAATGGGATTAAGTGTCTATCATTCTTTATATAAAATGAGATTCCTAAATCTTTGTGTTTTTTTATTTTTTCATTGCAGTTTGGAAGTATTCAAACCAACTTGAATGTAATTAAACTAATTTACCCACCCGATCCGATTAAAGATAAGCATTTAGTCTTGAACCTTCCTAGTTGCATGGATTGTATTTCTCTTCTGAAAAAAAAGCATTTCCCCAACATTATTTTTCCTCCTAAAATTTCTGATTTTAAATAGTAATTGTTTTATGTGGAATTTAAATAGTAAATCAATTAGTAATTAACTATGATTTTTAGTTTTACATTTCTCACGGTTTCTAACAGCTCATACTTCTCAATTAAAATTAGCAATATAAATTCTAAATTATCATATAACATTAATCAATTACAATGACATCTAATTATAGATTTGGCATGAACCACCGCCAGGATTATGTACTGGCATGCTTTGATTTTGATTATTTTGAGAGAAATAATTGATTTTTAAAGCTCTAAGCTTTTGATTTGCACACTTTATAAGCTAATTCATATCTTGGTAGCATACTCTTTGGGAGTTTCTTTTTTTAACTTTCCAATGTACCAAAAAAAAAAACTCACAATCAACCGTGATTAATTTTAAATAACGTAATTGGCATTGTTTAAGATCATTGACCTATTATACCAAACTGCGATTAATGGATTATGACTCAGAACGGGTTTTGATCAATTCTGACTTAATTAATTCTTCTGGTTAGAAATTGGTGAACCATTACAAAGATGTGTGCTCTATTGATCCGAAGGCATCAACCATAAATGACCTTATCCATATTATTAAATGATTTTTTTTTTGTTACACCAAACTCATAGCTTCGTCTTTTATGACTACTCTTTTAGCATGACATGCGATACAGACATACAAAATTTGTTACTTTCCTTCTTCCTGTCCACCATCTTTTCATACGGAAAAAAATTGGTACACATATGCATTGTACACTAAATAAAGAAAAACTCACCATTGATTTGATTTTAAAATTTGAGTCCTATAATGCAAAATTTGTCAGTGCACAAATTGAATGGTGCATCGTGTTTTTATATAGCCAGTGTTATTCTTTAACACATTTTGATACTGCAGACAAAAATGAAAAGAAGAAAAAAAAGATAATTTTTGTTTTCCTTTATGTACATATTTACTAAGTGATAAACAAATATTCATGGTCTTAATTTCTTTTAGATAATTACTGTTGGGTGTCACCTGTTCTGTCCTGTGTCTCTTCACCTGATATACCTTTTTGTCTTAAACATTTGGATTTTTTTTCGCGTCTTCAACTCCAGTTAATAAGATTTTTTAGATTCGACCTCTCAATCCTTTTCCATTTCAGAAATATGAATTTAACTAAAAGAATTAACAAAACAAGTGTGTAAAGGCATCAGTTACAAAGGAAGCCCTTGGTCTTGTGAGTCCAAGAATCAATCAGTTCAGGAGTTAAAATCAGATGAATAAATAAATAGAAGGGAAAATTTACTAGGTATTTTAAAATTATGCACACATTCCGTTCATATACATCCTGGACCTTCTTGAGCCTTTCCTTATGTTATTCCTGTTTCAGATTTTTAATTTTGTAGTTCACTGTTCTTCCCCCTTTCAAATGTGGCCATCTCTCAATTTTATTTATTTTTAAATAATTTAGGGAAATTTGTGAATTATTGTAAATTACGAGGTCAGCCAGTTAACTAAGTTGCATTTACCATTAGTCAATAGTCATCACCAAAAGGTAGTTTTAGTTTTTATATATGCTACACCTTTTATTTATTTCAAAAGTATATTTATTGATAACTAACTTATCACCTCATGACACATAAGGATGCACTAAAAACACAGGAACATTGTGGCGTTAGCTGTTAGCCATAAGCCTAAAAAAAAGAACAACTTATTTTCTTACTCAATTTTTTTTCACATCACTTTTTATACTCCTTTCAATACCATTTATCATTCATAATTTTTTCTATCACTTTCTTTCATTAAATTATACATCTTTAAAAAAAGTATAAACAGTACATACAAAGAGGTGTATGATTAACTTTTTTTCAAAAAAGAAGATAGAAGGACAAGCTAAAAGGACTACACTCGGAATCTTTTGCAATGCTGAATCTTTGATGACTCTATAAATGAATCCATTCACCTCTAAACTGCATATACTCACAAAACAAGGGATTATGAATCTAGGTCTTTACAGCAGGAGTTTCGTGTCACCTAGTTATGCGTGGAATCAATAACCAATTCAGGAAAAATCAGAATGCATAGTTTTTAAATATTGACCAGTCAAAAAGTTATGAATCATCATATGCTCAGGTGTTCTTCCCTTGGTAAGCTTTGAACAGTATCTGACCATCTACCAGGTGAATGATCACTACTGTTAGATGAGACCTGAGCTTCCCCTCTTGCATCTCTTATCATCTTTAAAACTTCTCTCATTGTAGGCCTGTTCTCTGGTACTAGTGAAACACAGGCCATTGCAATGTTCAAAAGAGCCTGAAGCTTCTCTTCTGATGCTTCATTGCCTGAGGCAGGGTCATCCCCAGACTCGGTCTCTTCTTCGCGCACCGACTGAACCCACCTACGTAAATCTGAACCATGTGCCTGAACAAGGTCTTGGAAGGGTGTTTTCCCAGTTAAAAGCTCAAGGATAAGGACCCCAAAACTGTATACATCAGCTGGTTGAGTGTGTGACCTCTGAAAGCTGCGGCATTCAGGTGCTCTATAGAATAAAGAAGTGGCACTGGGTTCATCCATTGAGTCAGGATTAAGGAACATAGTGAGACCATAATCAGTAAGACAGGACTCAAAGTCAGAACCCAGTAAGACATTAGAAGATTTCAGGTTTCCATGAGTTAAGCCGGGGTTCTGATGGATATAGAGCAGGCCAGTTGCTAGATCTTCAGCAATTTTAAGGCAGGATGTCCAGTGAAGAGGCTTTCCCTCACCAGATGTTTTTGATCCTGCATTACAGTCATGACAATAGGCCTTCTGTCAATTGTTAGTTTGATAGCAATGTTAAGATGCAGAAAATTTCTATTTACTTTCTTAGCACATGACATGATGAAATAGTCATTAATTTCATCCTATAGTGTAGTAGCACATATGGCATCCTTAGAATGCTATCTTCATTTGAAATTTTGATTCTTCCAAGGATCAACTAACAAATACAAACAATTTCAATCACATAATGAAAATATCACTTGGTCCAAAATAAAAAAGGAAGGAACAAAAACAGTAGAACTAAAATCAAGAGACACGTAAGTCACACTCACATATTTCAATTACCAGAGGCTAGCTCACCGATAGGCCAGCCTCACTTTATCAAGGTAGCTTAAAACATATTATCACTTGGAAGAATCAAATGGACTCTACCTTTACCTTCCATTCATGTAGTTCTAGAATATTTTCACCATATACATTTTGACTGTATTATCTAGATACACCAACCTGGTATGCTTGCATGGAGAAATTCTTATTTAAACATGGTGTATTATAATTGGGTGCATTAGTCCAATCAAAACTCAATATTTTCATAAATTTTTGTGTCTCACAATTAATTTCAGAGTACTCTATAAAAATATTAAGTCCTGATTAGCTTAGTACACCTAACTGGGTGAATCATGTTTAAGTAAGAATTTCTCCGCTTGCATAAAGACTAGAAGTTCACAAGGATTTAATATAGGAAGTAAGAGAAATTATTGTCTAAACCTGGAACACTCAAGTGTAACAGACCAATCAACACTTAATATTTTCATAAAACTTTGTGCTTTTAATTATATGATACAAAATTTTATGAAAATATTAAGTACTGATTGATTTAGTGCATCAAATTAGGTGCTCCAGGTTTATGAAAAATCTCTATAAAAAGTAAAACAGCACAGTACGTGTGAAGAGAAAAACATTAGTTTCAAGCCGGCAGAAATGCACGTGAGGGTCTTGGAAATTGGAATGATTGATTACTTTTAATTCTTGGGATATTATGATTCCACCATTATTTCTAAAAGAAAAAGAAAGCCCTACTTCCTGATTTGTTAAGTGCTCTGCAAAAAGGCATATTATCTCATCCTTCACAGTAATGAACAATGGGGCTGTTCCTTTGGAATAATGCTGTAGGGAAATATGCTTTTCCCACAAATACTCAAACACCTTTTACTATCACATTATTGGTATTGCATTATCGAGCAAAGATTAATGCTTTTCTTTCATATATCTACATATAATATAACAGCCTTTAAACAGTTGTGGAAACACACTGTCGTGTATCCGACATTTTTCTTTCACCTTTACTTTGGGAGAGTTCCCATAAAGGATTAGGGATTCTAGTAGAGGGCTCATGGTTGGGGACTAAATTTTACAAGGGACAATTACAAAACCATGAAATCGAATTTATCATGCTCAAGGCCAATGGGTAAACCTTTGTTATTGGAATAAACAGTTTAGCTACCATATTAAAAAATTCAACTGTTTCATGGTCTTTTAAAATATTTTTGAATAAGAACTTTAAAACGTAACAACCGCAAGGATCCGTCATGAAATGCAATTCTACCATTTATGAATCCGGTTGCTAGGTGGCAGTTAACAACGATGGGACATCAGGGAAGAGAGGGGTGAGAGAATTTCAAATGAATTATGAAATTTTGAACATCATATTAAAGACTAAATATATATGGTTTAATTTGACACCAATGAAAGTTCGGATTAGATCACTGTAAGTACTGAGTACATGGTAGTACACTAGCAAAAACTCATTCAACTCTCTTAACTTTTCAAGGGTTGAGTGGGACAACACTATGTGGTCATAGTCATAAATGAGTTGTCAATTTGAGAGCACACACCTTTATAAAGTCTGAAATCACATTAAACAGTTCGACAGGGAAAGGAACACCTTTTGTCATTATTTAACTAAATCTTATGCGAGAGGGAAAGATTTAGTGCATAGACATAATTGGATATCAGAGGAGGCCCCCCATTACCAAAAGATAATACACTTTTAGGTCACTGTCAGCCTACCTTTTCATTCTCAAAATACAACCATATAATAATAGTTAAGTTTAATTTTGATTCATTATTATTAAAAAAAATTATATTATTATTTAATGATATATTATTATATTATTTAATAAATTAAAATTTATATAAAATATCAAATTTATTAAATAATTTAATAACTTATTATTAAATAATTGTGTATATTTTTATATTCTAACTATGTATCAAAATTAAATCTATAATAATTATATGATTTAAATCTCCTTCCACACATGGTGTATTGACACTAGATACTCCAACCTCCCTTCTTGTTAGTTAAAAAAAGAATATTCTCTTGTAAATAATAATAATAATAATAATAATAATAATAATAATAATAATGCTTAAATATATTGTTTTATTTGACCTAAATATATTTTTATTCTTATAAATATAATTTTTATTATTTTAACCTCTCAAAAATCTTTTGTTTGGCAGAGACCAAATTTATTCAACTTTTAAAAAAGGGAAACACAAATCAAACAATAATATTTTGAAAGATTAAAATAAAAAACTACTATATTTATATGGATAAAAACATATTTTAACCTAATAATAACTAGTGAAGTAATTTTACAAAAAAAAAAAAACTAGTGAAGGAACGTGTGGCTCGCGCACTCCTTCAAATTGTGTATCTACTACAGCACTTACCAATATTATCAGGCATCCTCTGGTTACTATGTAGCTAAGATGAAAGCAGAAATACAATATGCACATTTTTATTTCAATAAAATCTTCCTGAACATGGTAAATAACTTTTTATAGTTAACACTAAAATGTTTATTTTAAAACTGTGACTCCATTATATACATACAATTTATAACTATAGATTCTCCTTTCAAAATTGTATGTATTCTAAATTTTTAAGAGAAACAAATACTACAGTGTTCTTTTCACGCAATAATCAAACAATAAGAATTATATAAGTTTGGGCATTAACATAACAAATTATTAGTAATGAGTTGTTTTCCTTCTTTGGGTTGATTTGATTATGGAAGAGGGAGCGGGTAGTGATAGATAATTAAGAAGAGAAGAGAGACATACCATGAATGAGAGAGAAGAGGCTACCATTGGGAAAGTAATCATAAACCAGAAGACGTTCCTCCTTAGCCTGGAAATAAGCCCTAAGTGGGACCAAGTTAGGGTGCCTGAGCCTCCCAAGCACCTCTATCTGTGCCTTGAACTCCTCCAAACCAGGATACCTAGCATCCTTCAACCTCTTCACCGTAACTATGAACCCTGACTCCATCACTGCCTTATACGTACTTCCAATAATACCCCTCCCCAACGTCTCCGCCGAAGCCTTCAGCAAATCCTCCAAACTATAACTCATCTCTCGATCCCCTGCTCCAAGGAACACCAACTTCCCTAGACCCTCACCTTCCCATGCAAAACCCCCTTGTTTTCCCTCGTTATTACCTCCTCTGCCATTGCCATTGCCATTGCCCCTACCCCCACTCTCTCTTCCTTCTCCTTCCTCCACGTTACCAACCCCACCACTAACTTTGCTCCCTGTTCCCGAACCTACCCTTTTCCTACGGTTCCTGCAAACCGCCCACAACAGAAGCAAGCATATCAGCAACAGCAAAACAAACCCACCAACACTCCCTCCTATTATCTTTATCCGTTTCGTCCGGTTCGATGATGTTGACGATGATGTTTTATTCCCTCCTGGTATCATGGGATAACTGGGGCTTATCGATGGCGGCAAAAGGATGCTGCTTTTGCATGCCCTGTGGATCTGTTCGCCGCATAGCCCTTGGTTGCCGAAAAACGACGACGCATTAAAACGGATCAACGCCGGAGTCACCGGAATTTCGCCGGAGAGTCGGTTGTTGGAAACGTTCAGATACCTGAGGCCCGTTTGGTTGAAACCCGGGATTGTTCCAGTGAACAAGTTGTCTTGCAAGTAAAGGACGTAGAGTCGCCGGAGTTTGAGTAGCGACGCTGGAATGTCGCCGGAGATTAGGTTTCCTGATAAAACGATGACTTTGACGCGGTGGAGGACGGTGACGGAGGTGGGGAACTCGCCGGAGAAGTTGTTGTCGTTGAGGAATATGGATTTGAGGTTGATTAAGCCTGAAAGGTTGGGGATTTGACCGGAGATTGAGTTCCCTTTGAAACTGAGAACTCGGAGTTGATCCAAACGGTTCAAGATCTTTGACTCCAAGGTGCCGGTTAAGTTTGAGTGTTCCAGCACAAGCTTTCTGACCCTTCCGTTGAAGCAATCTTTGACTCCTACCCATGTGCACACATCGCTTCCTCCTTGCCATGGAAGCGTGTTGAGAACATCTATGGAGGATTTGAGTGCTAGAAGTGCTTGGGAATCGTCTCCTGATCTTGCAGGTTGGGACAGGAGACAAAGTATGGAGATAACAAGTACAAAGAAAACAGAGGATCTCTCCATATCTTGAGACCTTGGTAAGTTGTAATCAAAGTTGCAAGTGAGATCTTTCACCTAATTTGATTTCCACAATAAGAGCCATTGTGCGTGAAAGATATCTGAATTCTTTAATGCATATATTGGTGATTACACTGTTCACTAACGTCAACTGAAATTAGCTGAAAAACCGTTGAGATAGATCTTTGATTTTCTAAGCTGTTTGGTGCTCTTGCAAAACCAAACTCACTTGAGTCTTCAGATCTACCATTGTGCTTGAGTCATATGCATCCAAGGCCCAAAGGGACTAACAAAAGCCTCAGGTTGAGTCATTCTCAGCAGCATCCTTTGAGACCCCAGGTGGAGAGAGAGCTTGAAACCAAAGTTGCTAAATAAAGGTAGGATCTTCGGCTACTCACCTGACCCAAATTGGGAATGGAGTTGAACAAGACCATGGCAGTGTGCAGAAGCAGAAGCACAAAAATGCAAGAGCTGTATTGGTGAGGTCTGGGAATCCATCCACTTACTGTGGTTAAAGTGGGTTAGGGCTTCGTTTCTCGAAACTCCACCTCCTGGCTCGCAAGACTCACGGACACTATGGCAGAACTCTCACGTGAAATCATCGCAGTACCCGTAGACCAGAAATAACCATTCTTTTCGTCTCTCTATGATTTCTATATTCTTAAACTGCAGCATTATTAAACCAAAGTAAACAACTAAGCAAGCAAACAAAAAAACAAGTATATATTTTTATATTTTGATCTTATTGTAGAATAAACAAAACCATGCATATAATTTTCTACTTACTTTCTTGGGTTGCTCATTCTCATAGATTTTAGCAGTTTTATAACTTCGCTGAAGTTGGATCCAATACTCTTCATTAGAATCATTACAATAGCTACTGAATGGAATGATGAAGACTGAGACAGGCTCAAAAAGGCTTGAACTTTTTCTACAATTTCTTCTTCGAAATTGGGTCAAATAAACTTGGATTGTTGTCTCAAAATAACAATAGTTGTGGCAGTAACACACATGGTGCAAGTGCAGATTCCAGCTACTAAAACCACCTCTATAATCGAAGATCCATCTGTACTCCGAATGGTCTTGTAGTAATAATTCGAGAGAGAGAGAGAGAGACTGCCTCCTGCTGCGCCTATGTGTATTATATGCGCGTGTCTGGTCAGAGAGGGAACGAAAGGACAGAAAAGAACATGCCCCTTTTCTTCCTCTCCCGAAGCCAAAGGCCCCCCTTTTCTCTCAGGAAATTGGTGAACGAATTGAAGGCAAAAGAGAAGAGTAATAAATGGGATTTCACAAAAAGTGGAGATGAGAAAAAGATAGAAAAACCCAGATCTGCCACGTGTTGCAATTAAATAGGCAGTTGATGTGTCAAAAAAGAAGTGGAGGGGTGTTTAGTTGAGCTCGTGTATCAGTAGCCAGTGACACTTGCCAGCTGTGATATTGTGTTTCTTTTCCTTTTTTCTTCTCTATTATATAGTTTTTATAATATAATAAATGAACTTGTTTCATTGTTTGGTCTGAAAATTAACACATTAAATTAGAAAATTGAAAAAAAAAAAATTGAGTGTGAAGTGTGAACTACGAAAGTCATGGTTTTGTGGCTGTGTTTGGTTGACCAGAGACAGTTGCCGAAAATATAGGTACAAATAAAGGGACTGGTCGTATTTTGGGTACTTTTGAAACTGAATTGCCGTAACACATGTGTGGTCTTCACAGATCATAATCATGTAATCCATGTGTTTTACGACCTCCAAAATTCCTATTATGATGCTGAGACGGGCCTGGCCTACACATGGATAAAAGACTAGGCCATGGCAAAACTCCGCCTAAGCTCATTTAAGCTCAAGCTTATTTAGATCAATTGAGATGGTAAAATATTTGATATTATTAGTAAATTATGCAGTGTTATTTATATAAAAAAAATTTAAAATTTTTGTTATCAGTGAGAGTTTTAAATTATTACAATTACATGGACACTCTCCGCATCGATGTTATTTGCTTATGTACTTAGATTGTTAATAAACACAAATGAACTAGGGAGCAATAATAGAACTGATTCTAGGAAGCGTCACGAAGCTATTGATAAGAGTAAGACAATAAACAAGTAATAATAGAAAGATCAATATGCAATGGCCTTTCAGTTTTCATTATAAACCATAAGCCTAATATGCAAAAGTAATAAACTACATAGAAAGTCGTATAAATTGTGTTGTTTTCTTGGATTCATCAGTTGGAATCACTTGCAGGTGCTGAGTGAAGGTGTAATTCTTCTTGTCAGGGAGACTGATTTCCACTTCGTAGTCACCATAAAAAAGGGAGGCCTCAAGGAACCCATTTTGGTCTGTCGTCCCTGATAATGTTTTTAACCCCCATTCATGAAGCAACTTGTCCACAACATTCCCTGCAGGCAGGTTCTTGAAATTGTTATCTACTAAGCAGATCTTATAGCAAACACCATCTGGTGACCATGCTGTCCACATTACAATGCCCTTAACCTTCGGGTGGGAGTGTGCTTCTCTCAAAACCTGCTCGAAGTACTCTGCCTGGACAAATCATAAATGGAAAACTGCAATGAGTTAATGCATAAATGGGTAAAATCACACTTTGATGCAGAGCTATCTTTCTTTATGGGTCATACAAATATCTCTATGATCAAGTTTAGCTCAAATCTCATGCAGAAGTACTTCAGCTAGTAAAGCTGGCTGAAGTTTACAAGATATTTTTATTTGCACACAAATGTAACACGTCATCTTTATCCACATTCACATAAAAATGGGATCCACTCACAACCTATAAAAAAAATAAAAAATTCATTGAAATCCATTCTTATACATTATGTGAGTATGTGTAAAGATGACGTGTTACATTTGTGTGCAGTCAAGAATATCTTGAAGTTTACTGCATGAAGTAGAGCTCAGTAAAAGTAATTTGTCCAACATGTACTATCAACCAAGTTGCACAAGTTTTTTTTCCCTACAACTCCAAATTGTTGCGTGAGAAATAAGAATTTTCACAGGAAAATAACTTAGGCTTTGGTGTTGTTGAACTTTACCTGCTTAGGTTGGTTTGCAACATCCAATTCTGTAATCCAAATTGGCAAGCCAGTGGCAGCAAGGGTATCAATGGAAGCTCTCATGTATGGCAGATTAGGAGCGAAGTTAGGAAAATGGGACTCGAGCCCTATTCCAATTGGCCATCCCCTATTCCCATGATAGCTTTGGATCTCTCTGAGCTTCTGGATGTACTTTGCTGGGGTTGATGAACCGTCTCTACTATCCTCAATGGTATTATATTCATTCAGGAACAAAGTGGCTCGTCCATCAATGTTGTGCACCTCATTGAAAACCCTGGCTGAAAAGTTTTGTCCAAGTTTACTTTCAAAGAATGAATAGTGCAGATTTTCATTAACAACATCCCAAGCAATAAGTTGGCCCTTGTATCTTGACACAACAGAATTCAGCCTCTTTTCGACTGCTGACTTAAGCTGGCCTGGTGAGAGTGAAGGAACCCAACTAGGTTGGAAATTAGGATCATCCCAAAATACATTGTGGCCTCGAACAGCAATGTTGTGTTGCTTGGCAAACTTTAGCATGGCATCGGCAACAGAGTAGTCCTCTTTGCCTTGCACAGATTCGGTGCTGTACCACTTCATTTCATTTACAAATGTGGCAACTGTGAACCTAGATGTGAACCAATTTTGATATGCACTATTTTTCAGGATGTAATTGCTTATGGCACTTCCAAATGGAAAGCCTGACTTCTTTTGTATAATAGATACACGTGCATTTGGTAAAGGATTTCCTTGTTCATCAACTGCTTGGACTAATACCTTCCTCTTGCGTGCCTGCCAAGTCAGAATTATACTTGTTGATTAAATCCTTTTGTAAGCATATATCATATTACAAGTGTACAAAAACAAGAGTAATTCTTAGGTAGATATGGTCTACCATAGACACTCAAATTATTATTTGACATGTGTAAGATAGTTGGAACCATTATAGAATTACACTAATCATTAACAATACTTTTACACATGTCAAATAATAATTTGAGTGCCTAAGTGATAACGTGGTAGACCGTTCCCACTTAAGAATTTCATCAAAAACAAAATATCTTTGGGAACCATTCAATCTGATAAATTTTGAAGTTTGGGAATTTTCTAGTTATGTAAAAGTTTTCCAAGTTGAACACAGCCTCTATATCTATTGGTAAGTTCCTAATGTCAATGAGATTTATGATGCGTGCCACCTATGCCGTCACTAAATAATTGACAATTTCGTGAAGGTCAATATGTGTAGTGGAAAACTACAGCAAATGTTTACCTTCTCAATGCTCTGATCTTGATGAGACCTCCATTGCTTTTTTGTGAATGGTTGCAAGGAAATGCTGTCGATCCATATTTCTACTGAAGTATTTTTGCTCTACAGAGTTAAAGAAAAATTGCGAAATCACTAATGAATAACTTTCATTAAATAATAAAAATATCCATTGCTTCCCATTTGAACAATAGAACAGGACAATTATCAAAATCCAGCAGGAAGTACCTCAAAATAGAGCTCAGCTGCTCCTGATGTATCCGCAGTGAAACCACCCTTAAGCATGGACCAGCAATTAGACTCAGCAACAATGGCACCAGCAAGTTTGAATCCATCACTTGTTTTGGCAACTGCTGTTACTGGAACATTTCCCTCACTCACTTGTATCCAAGCTGCATAATTCAACCCGCAACCATATATGAAAAACAATGCAGTTGGGTTATTCATCTTTCATTTATATATACAATATATTAATAATCCCAGGTGGGAACTATACAGAAATTATGATATTTAAGTACAAATTTTACCGGATAAAGTATAATGCTTCTCCTTTTGCAGGTAAATCTTTTGGGAGACACTATCATGTGGTTGATTTCTGCTTTGGGCTACGACATATTTGTTGCCTAATGATTCTCTATGTTCTATTCTTGCTCCCCCAAATGCAGTCCACCCTTGTAGTCCATTATTCAGTTCTGGGTTTTGGATTATTCCTCCACTGTACTGAGGCTTCTGAGGATATGCTAAACACTGTTGAAAACATGAGGAGCCACGATTAGAGCAGAATTTTCAGTAATATGTGAAACACACTTGAAAATATAAAATGTTGCAGGGAGGGCTCACTTCAATGCTGGCAGTGTAATCATAATATAAAGCTTGGGCTTCAAAACCTGTGGATGCATATGAGATGTTAGTTCTATATGTTCTGATTTACATGTATTCACCAATAACATCATCGTCATCAACAAAATACGATAGAAGAGGAAACCAAATAGAACGCTATACAAAAATATTTTGTTAACACCCAAAATTTGACACATGCAAAATTAAAATAAATGTATCATATGCAAATGTAAGTGTAGTGTTGTCTTAATATTATATTTTGACAACCCAACGCTATATGTAATTATGGGGGATTGAATTTTTTATTTATTTAATAAAACGTTTGCGTATTTTTTCTTTTCAAATATTTATTCTCAACCTGCTTTCTCATAAAAAATATGATGTTTCTCCATATCACCTACACAACGACATTTTTCTCCTTCTTTTATCGCTTTTTCATTTTTTAAACTGGCAATTTGAAGATCATACTCTTTCTTTCTTACCGTCCATGGTAATACAAGTTAAATAATTTGGCCTTCTTTTTCTAATAAATGTTGTTCTAGTTAAGACTGTCATCAATATTAACATAATTTATTCATATCTCAAAAGTTGTTCTCTAAAGTGATGATTTTCATAAAATGAGTAAGTTTACATTAATTATTGATAATTAATGTGAACTCATCTATCAATTGTTGATGCGGGTTGCTTACTCATTTTACAAGAATTTTTATTTTATAAGATCTTTGTCCTCAAAAGTTGTATGTTATCAGCTTCATGGAATATCAATTATACATTTATTGCCAACTTTCACTGCTTGAAAAATGAACCATTTTTTCTTCGAAAAGAAATGGCTATTTTTTTCATCATGAGCGCAAATTCATTTCTCAACTGAAAATTAACAACGAATTGCAATTAAGTGGAATTAAATTGAGAAAATAGATTAAAAAATGTTAAAGCTGACAATTGAAATTAATTTAACAATGTGCTAATTCCATCAGATTTCCCTCTAAATCTTAAGGAACTCAAGCGAAGGAACAATAATAAAAAATAATAGACTTAAAGCTTGCTTGCCAGTTGCCAAGCTCATTTTTCTACTAAACTAAATAATATAGATTTCATTACCAAAAAAAAATATACTATAGATTTTGTTTTAAACACAAATAATGAAGATTATGTGCTTATTTAACCCAAAAAAAAAAAACTGAGAATGAATATATAGACCAATATCATCTAACATGTACAATTGTACATTGTTGGTGCAAGTTGAGAAGCAAAATTATAATCCTTGAGAATGGTGATTCGTGATGGTCATATCCATGGTGAAACTTTTAATAGGAGACACGTATGGAGAAGAATACAAACCTGCGAAAAGGATGACACATAGCAGAAGGACAAGACTCATATTTTTGTTCCAACCTTCAGAGCTATTTGGCTAGTTCTCTTGATACCTGTTTCAACTGATACACTTGAGAATCTGATTCAGGTTCAGGTAGAAGAAAAGATAACCAAAAAATATAGGAGAGAGTTCATAAGATGTTACCAGGATTGGATTGCACTTGAAGAAGACACTAGAGAGGAGTGACCTCTTATGTAGAACCAAACCATTGTTTTTATAAGCAAATGTGTGGCATTCGGCATAACTTGCTGGATGTAGCCAATATCACCTATTCCATGTATAATCATTTTTGTCCCATACAATAAATTGCACCACAATTATGGCAAAAATAAGAAAGTTTTTTTTTTAAATATAAAATACTTATGACCTCTTACAAAGTAACCAAACCATTGTAATTATTTGAACTTTGATTCATTTCTTGGAAACTTAATTCGCTTACCATTACAACCAACTCTTGTCTACTTATAATTAATATAGTCATCAATGCTAATTTTTAGAGCTTATAAGAAATTCTTATAATTAGTATAGTCATCAATGCTAATTTTTAGAGCTGATAAGAAACACATAACACATACTATTTATAGAATTTAAATCTTTTTAATTTTTTTCTATCAAGTAATTAAATGGAAGAGAGATAAACACAAAGATTAGAAAAGAAATTTCACTAATTATAATCGAATTTCATTAATAACTTTTTTTTATATCTATTTTTCTCATTCGCTTGATCACTTGAGAAAAAAAATTAAAAAATCCAAATCCCTACTTACATATCTCATAAACAAAATATATCATATTTATTGCAAAAGTATTTTTTGAATATCATCGTAATAATTTTATAATTATTTAAATATGAAAGAAAAAGAAAAAGAAAAAAGAAAACATGTGCATTTAGTACTTTAGATTTTTTAAAGTTTCAAAATTTTATTTATTTTTCTCTTTATGTAGCTAAAGTGATTATTAGGCTAATCTTTTATGATAATTTAATATTAGATTTCTCTTTAAATGATTTTATGCATATTTAAACCTTTGCATGCTTATAATTAATATGACCATTAATGCTAATTTGCAGCGCTTGTAATAAATAAAATACCCATTATTATGACATGGAGATTTTAAATCTCGTTCAATTAATCTCAGAGTATAGTTTGTCTATGTTCAGTGAGAGAAATTGGACCATAATTATCACTAACCTTAAAAAGCTGAAGACTTTTAGATTTTGTGAGAGATTCGCATTCTTATATTGATTATATTTTACCAACACATTACCTTAATTTTGAAAGGATATTTCGTATGTTTGGGTCGATGAGGGAAAGGAAAGGGGAAAAAAACAAAAGGAAACGAGAAATAAAATGGAAGGGAAGAGAATGTGGGATCCTTCCATTTTAGTTAGGTGTTTAAAATCTTCCATATATACAGAAAGAGGATTGAACTCATACAAATTCCTCATCCCCCCCCCCCCCCCTTTTCTTTTTTGCAGGCATTTTCTTCCCTTTGGGAGAGGTATAAACTTACACGAGTATAAAAGTAAATTTATTATACTAACATTTGGGTTTTTTTAACAAACTGTTAATGATGGTAAAATTATTTATCAAAATATTATTATTTTAAAATTATTTATCAAAATATCAATTTTTTTAAAAATTATATACTAAATTATTACCATTTTGTCCAAAATGTGACATTTTTTTTGTTCACATGAAAAATGCTAAAGAGGGTGACATATCCACATAAAAAATGTCAAACTGTTTAGAGTTTTTCATATGGATACGCTATCCTCTTTAGCGTTTTTCATGTGGATACATCATCCACTGTAGCGTTTTTAATGTAAAAATGTCAAACCGTTTAGAGTTTTTAAAGTGGATGTTTCATTCTCGTTGGCGTTTTTCACATGAATAAAAAAAATGTCACGTTGCATGTGTTTTTAAGATATTTAACCCATTTTGCGTAGATCTCGCACTTCTTGATTACTGCGTTAGTTGAGAAATGATGTCCAAAGACACATATATTTCATATGTCTACTGGATAGTGTACCATAACGTTAGAAGACATCAGTATCATATTGAGTCTTCCTATTAACGGCGCTGCTGTTACTAGCCTCACCCATCGGTATCATATTCTGATAAGTATGTGCACTTAATGTTCTTTCTGTTGTTGAAGGACTTTGTTGTTGTTAGGACATACAGTTAGAAGTTTGCAGTCTTAGCATACTTGTATAGAGAACTTTGTAAAGCTACGAACTACAAGGGGCGCGAGATCAAATGGACTTGCATCTTATTACAGTATTTAGGATGGTATAAATTCCTCTTGCTTGCCCCTACACTGGCTAACCATGTTAAACCCAATATGTTCTATGATATTAATCGTGGTCAGTTACGTCCATTGGGATGATAGTAAATTTCTAAATAAATACTTCTTTCACTTGATAAGCTTTATATATATATATATATATATCCTCCACATTTTACTTTTGACAAAAAATCCAATCTCTCTGTCTTTAAGCAACTTAAAAATTATGGACAACTAAGTCAATTTATTTCAATTTTTACTCTCCAATTTAATTACACTCTCTCTTATTTCTCTCTTCAATTTAATTTCTCTCTCTTATTTCTTCCCAACGTCTTTCATACACACTCACCATCATTTTTTTTGTGCAACCACAAAATTCTTTATTACTATTGTCAATAACGACTTACAAAGTATTTTGTATTTTTTTTAAGTAAAAACATGTAAAGAGAATGACGCATCCACGTTCAAAACTTCAAACGATTTAATATTTTTTATATAGATGCGCCACTCTCTTTAACATTTTTTACGTGGATCAAAAAAATAAAAAAAATATAACGCTGGATAAAAGGATTGCAGTTTGGTATATAATTTCAAAAAAATGATATTTTGATAAATAATTTTAAAATAGTAGTATTTTGATAAATAGTTTTACCATTAATGAAAGTTTGGTAAAAAAAGCCAATATTTGATTGTTAATTTCATGAATATTGAGATTTTTTTGGAAAAATGAATATGGAGAATTTAATTATACTAATTAAAGTAAAACAATAATACATTTTATTAAAGAAAGATGTATGAATATGAGGCAACACTATATATAATTTATAATTTTGTTTGTAAATAGCATTAAAGTTAAAGAAATGCTAGTAATACATATGTATATTTTATATCTCAGAAACCTCAATATATTAAGGTAGAAATTTTTTGTTGGTGAGTAGAGGTAGAAATAGGCTAGGTTTCCTATCAGGGTCAGGGGCCTATGGCCTGGTCTGTCTGAGACTTGACATAACCTGACCTGTTTACTAAACAAGTTAGGTCAAGACTTTTTTAAAGGCATGTTTAACTAAAAAGGTCATACCTCAAGTCATCTAATAGGCTTTATTATTAAGTCGATGGCCTACTACGACCTATTTAACTATATATAATATAATATATATTTATTTTAATAATTATAAATTATAATTATAATTTATTATAATATATTAATATATTTTTAAATTAGATTTTATTAAAAGTTAGTAACTAAAACCTAAGTTAATAAGTTAAAATAGAAATAACATATTTACCAATATATTTAATGTAATATATTTATTATAATGAAAATGATAAATTAATACTCACCTCCTACTTTTATAGATGTTCACTATTTTCTTGTTCTAGTCTTTGGTCAATGTAGAACTTGGAGATATACCAAGTTGTTTGTAACTTGGTATATCTCCAAGTCTCACATTGACCAAAGACTAGAGTAAAAAAATAGTGAGTATCTATAAAATTAGAAGGTGAGTGTTAAGTCATAACAAAGGCTTGTTAGCCTTGAATAGGCCCATTTGGCTTATTTTAAAGCTTAGGCCTGTTAGCCTATGTAAAGACATGTTGACCTATTTAAATGTAGGTTTATTAGCCTATGTAAAGGCATGTTGGCCTATTTAAAAGTAGGTCTATTAGTTTATGTAAAAGCTTGTTGGTCTATTTAAAGTAGGTCTGTTAGTCTATTTAAAGGTCTTATTACAAAGTAGGCCTTTAAATGAGCTTTCAGACCAGACCAAACTTTTAAAAAGGATAAGCCATACTTTAAAAATTAACTTATTACAGGCTCACATGTTAAGCTCAAGCCTTATAATTAGAATACATGTCAAATCTATTTAAGCATAAGTCTGATCTTGCTTGACATATTTTCACCCCTATTGATGAGATATTAGTATTTTTTGAGAATAAATAAACAAAATTTCTTCACATTATTACTATTCATACATTATTTCTTCATAATATATTACTTCTTTAATTTAATGAATATATTAAAATGATATCTTTTCATTAAATTCATCTCTTTAACTTTTGGGGTCGTATTAGTTTTTCCCTAAATCCATGTAATAGGACCGCACACCCCTCCTTATTGGTCTAGAGAATTTGTGGGCTTGGCCCAAAATTGTGCTTTGCTTGGTCACGAGTAGACAAGCAGGCAAGTAAATACAAAATGATAGTGACCTTGCGATCATATTCTCACGATCCTGTCTCTCATTATTGTGTCTCCATAATTTTAAGTAGCACTATTCAATACATATTGAATATTCAAACACTAAAAATTCTCACACGCTCATATAAATATAATAAATAAGAGAGATAAGATACATCTAATTTCTATTATATTCTACTTTTTTTACGTAATTACTGACTTGAACATCAGAATGTTTTTTTTCAAGTATTCATCCCCTCGTTCCATTATTGAAAGAGTTGAGCCACGGAAGAATCAACCACATATTATCCTTTCAGGTAAACTTCATAACCTAGTTCTGAACAACTATGTTTGATTGGTTTGTTTTAATTGATTTAATTTTGTTTTTAATTTATTATTATGTTAATGTTTAATTTTGTTCATTTGCAATAAATTTTAAGTAATTAAATTTGATAATTATTAAAATAAATTTCATATTCGATTAGGAAGGATTTCTTTTTATAAAAATCAAAATTTTCTTCCTATTTTAACTCATTATTAAATCAATCAAAATCAGTAATTAATTTCAGATTATATTTCAAATTGCATATATTAAAAAACAATTGATTTTCTATATTAATTTTATATTTGATTTGCTTCAATTGGTAATTTTCATTTATTATTGTTTGTAGAATATTCTGATTTGCTAAGTTTGATTGATCTGCTTTAATTGGTTTAATTTTATTTTTAATTTATTATTATGTTAACTTCTAATTTTGTTCATTTATAATAAATTTTAGGTAGTCAAATTTGATAATTATTGAAATAAATTTCATATTAGATTAGGAAAGAAATTTTTTCAATAAAAATCAAAATTCCCTTCCTATTTTGGCTTATTAATAAATCAATCAAAATCTATAATTAATTTCTGATTTTATTTCAAATTGCAAGTAGTAAAAAACAATTGATTTTATATATAAAGACTACTATTTTTCTTTTTCACTACTAATTTAATTCACACTCTTTTAAATAGTTCATCTTTGGATGGAGTCTTAGGTTCATCTATTTATGAGTTTTATATTGCAGCTCAGAATTTCTCTCTTGTTCGATATAATCTTCCATGACAAACCACAACTATTATTTTCCCCTACACTCAACGGCGCATAGCAAGTTATGGTATATGTTACAAGTTATGTCATTATTGTATTACTCACAAACCTTTTTTTTTTCTTTCATATCTATACATTGCTAATCTATCAATTTAAATCTTGTCATTCACACAATTTGATCTAGCCACGTTTATATTGACGAGCACTCAGAGAAGCCTTGCAAAGTATGACATATTAGATAAAGAATCTGATACCAATTACATAATTTGATATAGTCATTATTAGATCTATGAGCACTCGGTAACACCTTGCAAAGTATGAGAGATGAGAAATAATGTGTGCTGTTAATGAGATTTTGAATGAAGAGTTGAAGTGGAGTACAATTTTGCTTTATCGAACACAAGATTGAACCTTTGGGGATATCGATCTACAGAGAAATTTCACTAAAAAGGCCAATAACAATAATCAAAAAGAGAAAAGTCACTTGTTCTTCAGCTTATTTGATTCATCAAAAATTGTTTGATGTAAAGATTTAGAAAATGATGATAATTCACGTGAGAACCTTTGAGTAATTATCCTTTTTTATTTTATTTTATGTGTAGTTTAATTCTTAATTTGATTGATTTGCTAATTTTAATTCATAGTTGTATGAAGTAATTTTTTATTTGCTTCATTTGCTTTATAGTTTATTCATCAATTGAAATATTTACTAATATAGTAACATTAGATAATTATTGTAAAAATATTTAGGATAATTAATCCAAATATTTCCTTCCTATTTTAGTTGTGTAAATTAACTTTATCCTTTTACAAAAATATATAATATATATCTTTCAAGTTATTTCTTTTAATAGTATTGATGATTATTAAAATAAAAAATAACTTTTATTTAATTTGATTAAAACAAGTAAAGTGTTTTAGACATAGCTAGTAACATTAAAAAATTATTAATCAAATTCTTCAATTCACAAATTTTTCATAAATAAATTTGTAATGTCCTAAATATATTAAAAAATAGTTTATTTAAGTTTAAAATATGATAAAAAATCTTAATAATAATATAATAACAAATCTTAAGAAAATATGGAAATTTTTTAATTGTTCAACACATAGTATCAATTATTTTTAATTAAATTAATATATTAATTTAGTTACCTTCTATTTCACTTTCATATGATTTAGCAAATAACAATGATTCATGTAAGAACCTTTGAGTAATTGTCCCATTTTTTTGTCTTATTTTTTGTGTAGTTTAATTCTTAATTTGCTTGATTTGCTAATTTTAATTCATTGTTGTATAAAGTAATTTTTTATTTGCTTCTTTTGCTTTATAATTTAATCATTAATTGGAATCTTCACTAATATAGTAACATTGGGTAATTATTGTACAAATATTTGGGATAATTAATCCAAATATTTTCTTCCTATTTTAGTTGTGTAAATTAAATTTATCCTTTTGCATAAATATATAATGTATATATTTCATTATATATCTTTCAAATTATTTCTTTTTATAGTATTGATGATTATTAAAAAAAACTTTTATTTAATTTGATTAAAACAAGTAAAGTGTTTTACCATAACTAATAACATTAAAAAATTATTGATCAAATTGGTCAGATCTACAAATTTTGCATAAATAGGTTTGTAATATCCTAAATATATTAAAAATATTTTTATTTAAGTCTAAAATATGATAAAAAATCTTAATAATTACAATAATATAAAACAAATCTTAGGGAAATATAGAAATTCTTGAATTGTTCAACAATTTGTATCAATTATTTTTAATTAAAGCAATATACTAATTTAGTTACCTCCTATTTTACTTTTATGCATCTGTTATTTAAATAACACACCAGTATACTTAAATCCATCATTATCTATTGTTCTTTCTTTCTTTTTAACTATTAGTTTTAGAAACTTCACAAGCAAGATACTTACTCAGTATTTGATATAAAAATTATACCAAATGTTAAAAGTGTTTAAAATAACTTAAGGTTATCTGTTACACTAAAAATATAAAAAAAATTAATAGTTATCTAACCAAAAAATAAATGAAAGTTAATGAAACCTTACTCGACAAAGTATAACTTAATTTTCATTCAATCATATATGTATCTAATAATAAAAGTTGTTATATCAAGAATAAACATGTAATATATTGAATTTTTAATATTAGATAACTCTCTCTCTCTTTCTCTCTCTCTCTCCCTCTGTGTGTGTGTGTGTATATATATATACATATATATTTGTACATATGTCTATATATTTTATTTAATAAAACTATTTTATTATATTTATCTTTCTAACTCAATTCTTAATTAACCCCATGCATAGCACATAGACATAAATAATGTTATTATTTATTATACTTATATAAAAGTAATGTTACAATTTGTTAATGTTAAATAATATATTTTCATATTTTCTTTATAATTTTTTTTGTTAGAATGATTTTATTATATCATTGATATGTGGTTAAAAATAAATAACTTATATTCCAAATTCTATATTTTTTTCAAATTTTGTTTATCATATTACATTTGAATATTATTTCAAAAAATTATTAAATATTTTTATTAGTTGTTCAATTTATTAAATCATATCCAATGCATCGTATGAGTACAAATAAAATTATTGTAAATTATTTAATAGATATATAATTTTTAATTTAAAATTAATATAAAAAATACAGGTGAAAAATAGTAAAAAGAATAAAGTATTAATACACGCATATAATATAATCAATATAGATACACACACATATAATATAACAAATATAGATAATTTAGTAATTTCTTAGAGACGAGAACCTCGCGAGACATGGAATGCGATCCCCATCCCTGTTCTCACACTTGTATCCTGAAGTTTTTTATCTTGTTCCCATTCCTACAAGAAAAATTTCCTGTATTCAGGTCCACAAATGAGGCAGTTCCCACGAAGATCTCTAAATTCAATGAGATTTTGTCTTCCCAAAATTGTTTATCACTTGACTTACATAAATTAAATTAATTTATATGTAATTGTCAATCAAGTAAATTTATTAAAATATTTTTTATAAAATTATTAGATTAAATCGTTAATTTAGAAAACAAAGATTTTTTTATATTATAAATATTTTTTTCAGGCTTATAGGTTTTTTTAGAACAATTTATATTTATATTCTTTAATATTATATTAGATTAAAATATTTTCATGAAAATATAATAAAAAATATATTTTATGTATTTTTAAACTAAACTTATAAAAAAATTTTCTTAATGAATTATTATATATATTTTATTTAATAAAATTATTTTTTATATAATTATATTTATTTTTATCATTTAATTCTTAAATTACCTCGTGCATTGCACTGATGCAAAAGCTAGTAATACAAAAAAAGAAGATATATGACTTGAAAATCTACCATATGTCATCCCAATAAAAAACCACATGCTTTAATTTATTGATATATGACATTTATAATAGTTAATTTTTTGTCACATGTCATTTGATGTGTCAATTTTTTGTTGCATGTAATTTAATGTGCCATATGTACAAAAACTAAATAATAAAATAAATAAAACAAAATATAAGGAATCAATAAGATAAGAAATAGAGGAATTACTTTCTGGTCCTCGAATATTGTCTTCTCTTGTGATAACTATTCTTCTCTTTCTGAAAGAACTTCTTTTATGGAATATGCAGGGTTGTGTTTGAAGTACGAAGTACCAAAAAAATCGATTTGAAGTACCTAAAATTATTGAACAAGATATCTCTTTCAAGATGAACGAAAATTCGAAGTGCGAAGTGTTAGAAAATTCAAAGATGAGCACAATAGCGAAGTGCAAACAGTCATAAAGTTAGAAGATGAACAAAATCAGAAGCAAAATGCAAAAAAGATTGACGTAGCGACAAGAAGCGACTTCAAATTGAGAGTTTCAATCGAACATGAGTCAGTGAGATCGACGATTACTCTGAACTAGATTGACGATAATCGCTTAATCAACGTGAATTAGGGTTAAGGTTCGTGTAGATGGGAAAAAAGAGATAGGATTCTTAATTGAGATTGAGTTTTAATCTTTGCAAATTGAGATGTTAAAGTTGAATCTAAAGGGTTTCAAGGAGAGGGTTCCGATGCCACAAAATTGTTAGGTTTCATTTAGTTTTATTACTTCTGTCAGAGACCATCAATGACTGATCTATGAAATTAGTAAGTTTTTACAATTATTGTAGAATTTCTTCAAATTATTATCCAAATTAATTCATTTAGTAAACTAATAATACTCTACCATGAAATTAGAAACCAAAATATAAGAATAAATAAATATAAATTATGATATGATATATGATAATAATTAAAGCATATAATTAATTTTTATTATTACAATCTCTTAAAAAATATTAGAAACAAGTATGCACAAAAGAAAAATCACAAAAAGAGTTTTTTATTCAGATTTCATATTGATTAAAAATGTTTTAAAATCATTGAAAATATTTTCATATTCTATGTGACACATCTAATAATGAGATATTTTTCATTCATATTTAATAAAGAAATGAGATCTGATTTACCTTTTTTTTTTTATTAGATTTGATTCAACTTTATACTCATACTTTATTAGACATTAATAATTCACTAAGAAATCTTTTTATGAAAATTGATTTAAAGAAATATTCCAAAGGATTTGAACTAAATAATACTTTGTCAGACATTAATAATCCATTAATAGTCATTTGATATCATACCTTCAAAATCAATTATTTAATGTAAATTCAAATAAAAATTTATTTCACATAAATTAGGAAAGTTTGGTGCTTTCATAATTTATGTGACGTCCCGGGGTCGACGAGGGCTGGGAGTGGTCGCTGGTGCTAAAAGAGAAAGCATCAATAAGCGACTCCTGACAGGCTTCTAGGCGAAGAGACACAGAATGAATTGAATTCACACCGAAATGAGAGAGATTCAGAGACTGTGCAGGTATGAGACTGCATAGTTGAGGATGACTTAAAGGAATTGATTTGGCATAGCCATATCAACAAGTTGCAACTTATTTTCGGGAGCCTAGAACATAAGAACTCTATGGTTAAGCGTGCTTAACCTGGAGTAATTGTGGAATAGGTGACCTTTTAGGAAGTTTCTTAGGATGCGTGTGAATGGATGACAAAGACATCTTGAAAAAGACTCGTTGGTTTGTAGTAGAGACACTCTTCAATCGATAATGCGATTCGGGACGTTACAATTTACACATTTCATATATTCGTAGTCAATTTCATATCAAAATAATAATTATATTAATTACATTAATATGACCACTTCAAACGTATTTAATAATTAATAGTTACCAATATTATAATTAATAATATTATAAATTTTAAAATTCATAGTCAATATTTTAAAATTAATAACATATCTTGTCAATCCTAATAATTTTCTTAATTATCATTATCTACATAATAGGGGTGAATTCTTATAAAGAAAATAATAAAATTAATAAAGATATGTTTTATATATTATTTATATTTTAATAATATTATTTTGACAAAATTATTGAAGGATTTGTCGTTGTTTAAGGTAATCTTTTAAATAAATGTTTTAATTATTTTAAGAAAAAGTAAACTAATGACAAATAAAATTCTTAACCTAATTAAAATAATATTTGAAAAAAATTATTCAAATATATATTGTTTAAATTTTTTATATATGTTTAGATTTTCATCACAAAAATTAATTAAGACATAATTTACTAATATGAAACTAAATTAATTTATTTTTTTTATTTTTTTACATTTTAGTTTTATTTTTTGACATCTATAAATTGTGTGTGTGTTTTGTCATAATAAAATTAATTGAAATGTAACTTATTGTTGATGAAATAAAGCACTTAATTATATATTTTCAAAAATAAATATTTTTTATGGCAACATGAGACGTGTGGTAAAGAAAATTATACATGTACAAAAATTAAGTAATCATTAAAAATAAAATTCATTAACCAAATAATAAAAACAAAAATGAATAAAAAAAGAAAGATACTTCTTCTCAAATAAGTTAAAAACTAATTAAAATATTTTATACGATTAAAAAACTTATTTCAACTCCAAAAAGAGGAATATTTTGTCATTTTTTAATATAACACTAACATGTCTGCACACATCAATGACACATATTCAAACACTATAAATCTAATAAGTTAATGGAAATGGAATGAAATAAAAAAGAAATATAAAAATTAAACTAACAAAAAATGAAAGTTTACATGAATATTTTCTTTTAGTTTTATAAGATTTCATCACGCATTTTAGTTTTGAGATTATACTTGTTTATGGTACAATAACTTTCCTTCATAAGTACATTTTTGATTGAGTTTTAAATTGTTTATCACTTGATTTATTTCTTTTAAATTACCTAAACATAAATTGAATTAATTTATATGTAATTTTTAATAAAATTAATTTATTAAAATATATTATAAATATTTTTTAAGTATGTAGATTGTTTTATAATATTTTATATTTAAATTCTTTCATATTTATATTAAAATGAAATTATTTTGTAAAATATTATATATTTTTAAATTAAATTTATAAATATATTTTTATGAATTATTACTTATATTTTATTTAAATTATATTTATTTTTATCATTTACTACTTAAATTTATCGTACGGATACAAAATATAATAATAATAGTAATACAATGGTGCAAAATCTAATAATAATAAAAATCCATATGTTTTTACATTTTAATTTTTAAGACTGCCAAAATTCCTATTACGATGATGAGATGGGACAGAAAGCGTCATAAAGCTAATGGTAAGACAACAAACAAGTCAAGTAATAACAGAAAGAAAGATGAAAATGCAATGGCCCTTTGGTTTTCATTACAAACCATAAGCCTAATATGCAGAAGCAATAACTACATGGAAAGTTGTAAAAGTTGTGTTGTTTTCTTGGATTCATCAGTTGGAATCACTTGCAGGCGCTGAGTCATCTTGAAAGGGTGACTGATTTCCACATCGTAGTCGCCATGAAAAAGGGTGGCCTCAAGGATCCCATTTTGGTTTGTCATCCCTGATAGTTTTGTCATCCCCCACTCTTGAAGCAGCAGCTTGTCCACAACATCCCCTCCAGGCAAGTTCTTGAAATTTTTATCTACTAAGCAGATCCTATAGCAATCACCATCTGGTGACCATGCTGTCCACATTACAATGCCCTCAACCTTCGGGTGGGAGAATGCTTCTCTCAGAATCTGCTCAAAGTACTCTGCCTGCACTTGCACAAATCATAAATGCAAAACTGCAATGAGTTAATGCATATACAAGGTTAATTAAAATCACATTTTGATGCATAAGTTGTTTTTCCTTCAACCTCAAATTGTTGGATGAGAAATAAGAATCTTCACAGGAAAATAACACAGGCTTTGGTGTTAATGAACTTTACCTGCTTAGGTTGGTTTGCAATATCTATTTCTGTAATCCAAACTGGCACACCAGCGGAGGCAAGGGTATCAATGGAAGCTCTCATGTAAGGCAGGTTAGGAGCGCTAAAATTAGGGAAATGGGCCTCCAGCCCAATTCCAATTGGCAATCCCTTATTCCCAGGATAGTTTTGGATCTCTCTGAGCTTCTTGATGTACTTTGCTGGGTTTACTGAACTGTCTCTACTTTCTTCAATGGTATTATAATCATTCAGGAATAAAGTGGCTTTTGCATCAATTTTGTGAACCTCATTGAAAATCCTGGCTGAAAAATCTTGTCCAAGTTTACTTTCAAAGAATGAAAAGTGCAGATTTTCATTAACAACATCCCAAGCAATAAGTTGGTCCTTGTATCTTGACACAACGGATTTTAGCCTCTTTTCAACTGCTAACTTAAGCTGGTCAGGTGAGAGTGAAGGAACCCAACTAGGTTGGTAATTAGGATCATCCCAAAATACGTTGTGGCCTCGAACAGTAATGTTGTGTTGCTTGGCAAACTGGAGCATGGCATCGGCAACCGAATAGTCCTCTTTGCCTCGCACAGATTCAGTGCTGTACCACTTCATTTCATTTGCAAATGTGGCGACTGTGAACCTAGTGGTGAACCATTTTTGGAATGCACTGTTGTCCAGGATGTGATTGTTTATGGCACTTCCAAATGGAAAGCCTGACTTCTTCTGTATGATAGAAATACTCGCATTTCGTAGGGGATTCCCTTGTTTATCAACTGCTTTGACTAATACCTTCCTCTTGCGTGCCTGCCAAGTCAGAATTAAACTTGTGCTTTGAATCCTTTTCTTCTTCTTCTTTTTTTTTTGGGCATATATCATATTATAAAGGTTCAAAAACAAAATATCTTTAATTAGGAACCATTCCATCAGATAAATTTTCCAGGCTGAACACACCCTCTATGCCTCTTGGTAAGTTCCTATTGTCATCAATGAGAATTATGATGCCTCCCACCTTTGGCGTCATTAAATAAGTGACAATTGCCTGAAGATTAATATATGCAGTGGAAAACTATAACAAATGTTTACCTTCTCAACGCTCTGAGCTTGATGAGACCTCCATTCCGTTTCTGTGAATGGCTGTAAGGAAATGCTGTCGATCCAAATTTCCACTTTAGTATTATTGCTCTACAAAGTTCAACATTTTCAAGAGTTAAGAAAAATTGGGAAATCACTAATGAATAACTTTCATTATATAATAAAATTATCCCTTACTTCCCATTTGAACAATAGTACAGGACAATTATCAAGAACCCGCCAAAAGTACCTCAAAATAGAGATCAGCTGCTCCTGATGTATCCGCTGTGAAACCACCCTTAAGCATAGACCAGCAATTAGAGTCAGCAAAAATGGCACCAGCAAGGTTGTATCCTTTACTTGTTTTGACCATTGCTGTTACTGGAATATTTTTCTCAGTCACTTGTATCCAAGCTGCATAATTCAACCCATAACCATATATGAAGAACAATGCAATTGGGTTATTGTTCTTTCATTTATGTATATATAACAATAATAACCCAAGGTGGGAACTATGCGGAACTTATGATATTTGAATAAAAAATTTACCGGATAAAGTATAATGCTTTCCCATTTGCAGGTTAATCTTCTGGGAGACACTATCAAAAGGTTGATTTCTGCTATGGGCTACAACATATTTGTTGCCTGATGATTCTCTATGTTCTACTTTTGCGCCCGCAAATGCAGTCCACCCTTGTAGTCCATTATTCAGTTCTGGGTTTTGGATGATTCCTCCATTATACTGAGGCTTCGGAGGGTGTGCCAAACACTGAGGTTGAAACCATGAGGATCCACGATTAGAATGGAATTTTCAGTAATATATGAAACACTTGAAAATATTAAATGTTATAGGGAGGGCTCACTTCAACGCTGGCAGTGTAATCATAGGATATAGCTTCGGCTTCAAAACCTGTGGTGGCATATGAGATATTAGTTCTATACATTCTGACGTACTTTCATTCATCATACACAAGACTTGCTTTCACAGTTCCGAGAATCAGACCGGGCCAGTGGGATTGGGAACCGGTCTCTTTCCCAATTCGGTTATGTCCTTCAAACCAAAATAGTCAAAATTTGGTCAACAACTGGTTAACCGGTGTTGAACAGATCAGATTGATAAGAGCATTTGCTCCTACCATTACGCCAACATGATTTCTTAGTTGTGCAGTATATATTATATTATATATTAGAACTTTTAATATCAATCATAAATACAAAACATTTAATGTTTTATATAATCTAAAATATATTTGTCTAATAAAATATATATTTTAGTTATTATAATAATTTATTTTTTTATTAGTAATATTTTAAAAATTATATTAGCTCTTTTATTTTCTTTCTACTTATTTATTAATATAATACTTTATTATTATATTATTATTTACCAACATTATTCATATTAGTAGAATTATGTGTTAGTTTTAAATTAATAAAAAAGTATTTAAAATATTCAATTTATGTTTATAAGAATTAATTATATTAATATTAAAAAATAACAGTAAATTTTTAAATTATAAATATCTAATATAATATAATATGATATAAAATTATATTCTACTTCAACCATGATTAAACTATTGAACCATAAATCAACTATTTCATCGATTTAATGACTGACTCAATTTTCAAAGCCTTGTTTATTTTCATTTATGGATAACATTGTCATCAACAATAAAGAATTTCTCCCCTACGGTGGTCTCTATTCCCTTTTGTAGTAGTTTCGTCTTCACTTTTTTGGATTTTTTTTAATGGAGGTCGTTACCTGTTTTCTTTCTTGCTTTTATTGTTTTTGCAATTTTTTTGATAGATTTTTCCATATTTTTTACATTTTTTATATTTTAGATAGATATAAAGATTTTAGTTTAGAATTTCTCATATATGCCTCTTCATATTATAGCTGATCTAAATTTTTAGCTTTATGTTTATCAAATCAGTCTTATGCTAAGATAAAAGACATATGATAATCCTATCTTCATAGGAAGTGTGTTATGTTGGGATGAAAACAAAAAACAAAAAGATGAGATTGAATTTTTTATTTATTTAATAAAATACCAGTATATATTTTCTATTCAAATCTTTATTCTCAACCTGCTTTCTTATAAGTTATGTTTTTACCGTATCATATGCTACAATTTCGTGTTTTTTTATTAGCTTTGAAAAAAAATGTTTTTTTTTATGGTAGATCAGAAAACAACAAAAACAATTAACTGCTTTGATCTTAAAAATATTATGTTTAAAATTATAATTAATTTTAAAGAAAAATTATTATAAAAAAATTATTTTTTAGTTAGATGTGTTAATTCATAATCGATTTTAAGGTAAAGAAATTACTTTAGATTGTACAAAAAAGAATTATTATTGTGTATTAAATTATCCAAAAAAATCTATAAAAAAATCTTCAAAAAATATATTTGATTGAAGGTTACATGATATTTATCTTTCGCAATCATGAAATAATCACAACAATTTAAACAATGTTTAGATAATAGCGTTTGGAAAAATGAAAAGGCTATTTTTAGTATTAAAAATTAATCAACAACTTTTAATTTAACAAACCAAACAATCAAAAATTAAAAACAGTTTTCATGATAGAAAAAGTCAGGGTAAAGATAGTACCAACCAGAGATAGGATTGTTAAGATTCCTCACAAAACGACAAATGGAAGGCTGATTTTTTTTTTAAAAAAATAAGTATATGATAGTGGTTGAAATTTTTTTAGCCACATATTTCAATTTCAGTATAATTTATGTGTGGAAAAAGTTTGTGTAACTAATATTACTGAAAAATTTATTTTTCTCAAATAATTAATTAATCAAAATCAAACATGCTTTTTCTTCTGCATGGTAAAACTTTCAAAAGGAGACGCGTATAGACATGAAACAAACCTGCGAAAAGGATGACACATAGCAGAAGGACGAGACTCATTTTTGTTTCCAATCTTCAGAGCAATGTTGGCTAGTTCTCTTGATATACACCTGTTTCAATTGAGAATCTGATTTTGGAAGAGGAAAAGAGAACCAAAAAAATATAGGAGAGAGCTCTTAAGATGATACCAGGATTGAATTGAACTTGAAGAAGACAGTACAGAGGGGTGATCTCATAAGTTGAACCAAACCATCGTTTTTATAAGCATATATGTGTGCAATAAGGCATGATTTGCTGCATTTAATTGATGATATCACCGATTCAATATATAACAATGTTCGTTTATGTCCAATGCGATAAAATGCACCATAACTTAGGAAATTGCAAGAGTTTCTATAATTAAAAAAAAACTAAAATTTGTAAAATATTTATGACCTTCTACAAACAAGCCAAACCACTCACCACTAACAAAATTGAAAATTCTAATGGCTTATCTCGAGTTGACTTTATCACCATTAAATTAGTTTCTGAATTTTTTTAATTTTTTTTTTGTGGTGATTTTTTGGAAGCATGTGGTTTAATGAATTTTTTTCTGAATTCAGATGCTGGGTTGTTTCAGAAAGTTTAATGAATTTTTAAAAAAACTTTTCCTACTTATAATTACTTATTAATGTGGTTATTAATAATGTTTAGAGCATATAACAAACAGATACCCCTTGTAATGACATGAAATTTAAACTTCTTTTAATCAATATATCATAATTATCGTTTATGAGATAAAACAAAATCTATCATATTTATAGCAAATATAATTTTCGAATGTCATCCTAATAAATTTTTTTAATTATTCAAAGAGAAAAAGACAATAAAAAACAGTAAAAAAAATATATGCATTTTGTACATTTGACTTTTGGTGTGAATTAAGTAGTTAAATCGAAAAATTTGAATAAATAATAAATATATGTTTTAAAAAATATTATATAAAATTATTACATAAAAAAATACTAATAATATAATCAATCAAATAAAAATCAAGTCGTGAATGTTTGGCCCTGTCTAATTCGTATAATAATAGTTAAACGGTTGAGCCTTTACTGCTTTGTTAGATTTTAAAAAAATATTTATTGATGAAAAAATTCACCTCATCTCAAGGATTTACAAGATCTTATAAAGCACAGACATATTGTTTTTGAAGTGTGTTTACATATTAGATATGTGTTCATGTTAAACACATTAAAATACTTATACGATACATATATTTTGTGTATTTGAATATGTTCGATTAAAAATACTATTATTTTTAATTTGGATACGTCTTAGATACGCTTGTATAAATTTCAGATACGTTTTAGACACGTTCAAACATGACTTGGATACAACCTATTAATATTTTTTAAAAAAATATTTTTTATGACTAATATTCAATTAGCAAACCCATAATCTATCCAAAGCTCAATCATATGACTGACGTATCAAGCTATTATTTTTACATACCAATATTTTAAATTGTATCTTTTCATACGTCACTATTAGACTTTTAAATTTTATCTTTTTACACGTTACTTTTTTCATTTACTCCTTCTATTTTTGTTTGTATCAAGCCGTCTACTTCGTCGTCACCAAAGTTTATCTCACACTAATATTCTCTATAGTTAACTTTTTTTATGCACATATACTCGTACATGATTAGTTCTATTAGTAGCAAATATTGAAACATATAACATATATTAAGATATTGTAAATCTTCAAGCTTATAAAAATGATATTAATGAATTATAAATTTTTTCTTTAAATTTTACAATTATATATATATATATATATATAGGTATATCTAGTGAGATGCGTTTTTATTGTGAGATGATGAGATGAGTAAATCTTGACCATATAACCATACATGGATGGTCAAGATTAAAAGTTACTTAAATGTTACGTGACTACTTAAAAAAGTCACATGCATTATGTTCTAATCTTGACCATTCATGTAAGATCTAATGATTAATATTTATTCATCTTACCTCTTACAATAAACACTCATCTCACCATAGTAAGATCCTATATATATATGTATGTATGATGTCTATATCTTATAATTTTTAAAATTTAATATATTCTCATATCTATGTTTATATTATGTACCATATCTATATAATCGAGAAAATAATCATGTAGGTATTATTTACATAATTTTTAACAGATGTGATTGAGTGAGAGAAAATAATAAAAAAAATATGTATAATAAATAATATTAGATAAAATATGAAAATAAATATATGTATTATTTGATGTAAGAATATAAGAGCTGATATAATTGTGTCTCTTAGGCATACAAGATCAAATGAACACAAAGCTTGAGTGTTTAAGCATCAAGCAATAAAAATGATCATCTTACATCATTTTTTAATCAACACTATTTTTTACACTATTTTTTATGATTGTGATAGAAAAAAATAATAAAATATATATATATAATAAATAATATTAAATAAAATATAAAAAAATATATATATACTATTTATAATAAGAATATCATAATTAATTGAGCAAATTCGTCAATTTCCTTGACTTTTTGAAAATTTTGAAACTATTATTTTAAGGAGAAGTGACATGCAAAGTAACGTTCAACGAATAAAAACGCTCAAGCCTTTACACTCACAATTTTTTTTTAATAATTCTAAATCTTTATTAAATATCCTCTAGTTCTAACTATTCCCTTCAATCTATTATAAATATTATATTAGTAAAAGAATTTTGATTCATTATAAGTATTATTTTATATACTAATAAAATATTAATTATTTTTTTATCTTTATTTTTATACTTTAATAATTTCAATTATTCATATAAATTAGATGAACATAATAAAATAAAATAATTAATTAAAATAAATAAAAATAATTTAATAAAGAATTCTCATAATTAATGTTTAATTTAATATTTTAAATTTTTGTATCTTTTATCAAATTGACATTTAAAATAAATTTAATATTTTATATTTTTAAAATATTAATTACATTTAATTATTTATTTAATATTTTTTATTATTATAACTATGAACCTAATCAGTTCAATGACCAAGTTGCGAGCTTTTGGACTTGTCTAATTCGCACAATAATAGTTAAACGGTTGTGCCTGCTTTGTTAGTTTTTAAAAAAATATTTATTGATGAAAAAATTCACCATAATTTACAAGATCAAATGGACACAAAGCTTGAGTGCTTAAACATCGATCAATATACGCTAACTTCCTTGACTTTTTGACAATTTCGAAACTATTATTTTAAGGAAAAGTGACATGCTATTGCTAAGTAACGTTCGACGAGTGAGAACGCTCAAGCCTTTACATTCACAATTTTTTTTAAATAATTCTAAATCTTCATCAGATATTCTGCTAATAATTCTTTTAATTATTCTGTTTAGTTTATTATAAATATTATATTATTAAAAAATTGATATTAATTGTTATTTTTTTTATCTTTATACTTTAATAATCTCAACTATTCATATAAATTGAATGAACATGATAAAATAAAATAATTAATTAAAATGAATAAAAATAACATACTAAAAAATTTTGACAATTAATATTTGATTTAATATTTCTTAATTCTTATGTCTTACACGAAAATAACATTTAAAATGAACCTTAAAATGAACTTAATATTTTTTATATTTTTAAGATATTAACTATATTTAATTTTTTATTTAATATTTTTTATTAGGTAATAAGAGAATTATTAGAAGATATTTTAAAAAAAATAACAAAATTCTTTTTTTTTCTCTCTCTCTTGCCTTGATTTTTTCATTTGCGGGAGTGCATGAGAGGTGGGGCTCCCATACTTCTTTTTGGTGGTAGCCCAATTATTTTCTCTTCTTTTATTTTGATGTATTTTTTCAATAAGTATATTAGATATATTAAATCTTGAGTCTATTTATTCATATTTACTTCTCTTAATGACAGATCTTGTAATTTTAATTTTGTTTTTGTTGTCCTATTTGTGGGTGTTCTAGTTTTTCCTTGTAATTGTTCTTATCGTGATGGTCTTGCATGTGAAGAAGTTTTTCAAATTTACTTTTAAATGAGACGTAATACACTCTTCAAGTTGTAACACTTTCCGTGTTGATATTAGATGTGAAAGGTGTGTTTAGATATCGATAACTTTTAGGCAAAGAGCAAAATTACAAATCATTAGTTAGTTCAAAATATAAAATATATTTGTTCCTTATTTTATTTAAATTTGATATATATATTTTTATTCGTAAATATCATTAGGTTTCGTTCTTAATAACTTTTTCTTTATTTCTCATCAAATAAAAAAATAAAAACCTTGTTTTTATTATAAAAAAAAATCTTTCAATTATAAGTCACACATCCTTACACTCTGTTGCTTGCAACCGTGAGGATGCTCCAACAATAGCAAATTCCTAAGGATAATGCCTGCAGATAAGGATGGAAATAAGTTAAGCGGTTTATTGGGGTCTATGGTATGACCTGACTTGTTTAATAAAAAGGTTAAGTTAAAATTTTTTAAAACACATGTTTAGTTAAACAGTTCAAGCTTCAAATTTTTAGAAAAATCTTTTAGGTTTAGTAGGTCAACCTATTTAATTATATATATTATTATTTTATATATTATAAAGTTTTAATATTTATATAATATAAAAGTCTATATAAAAGTCGAGTACCATTAATATCTCGTTGACTTATTTAAAGGTATATCTGTTGACTTATTTTAAAATTTTATTATAAAGTAAACATATAAATAAGTTTTTTGACCAGATCATATTTTTAAAAATATCAAATCAGACCTTAAAAAATAGCCTATGTCAGATAAATAGACAAAACTCAGGTATTATATTTGAAAAATCGATCAGACCTAATTAAGATAAGACCTGATCTGACCTGATTCGTTTACACCACTATCTACAAATTCAAGACTTCCTTTCCATTAGATGAAAATGTTTTATTGATATTCATTTTTTTAATTAAATAAACATTAAATAATAAATTGTGCAAGAAAGCCTCGAGCGATAAAGGTGATAAAGCGGGTTGACCCACTATGACCAACTCCCAGTTAGCTAAAAATGGGGTAGGCAAATTTATCCATTTTTAGAATATGAGTTGAGAATGTCAACTCATTCCTTTTTGTGGTTTGGAGGGTCAATTCACTGAAATATTTTTTAAAAACAATGACAAGTTAGACAGTTAACTTGCCTCACCCGTCTCAATCCACGAGTTATGCTGAGTAGGTTAAAATAACCCATTTTAAGAAAATAAATTATAAAATACAATCTAACTTGTCATTTTTTGCATGTTAAATGAGTGATGACACTGCCATTTTAAATTTCTTATCAAGCTAATCTTTAAAGATAATTTAATATTTCTCTTTAAAAGATTTTATGCACATTTAAATCTTTGCTGCATGTAATTAATATGATCATTAATGTGGGTTTTTAACGCTTGTAAAATACAATAAAATACTCCCTCCATCACTTTTTATTTGTTTATTTAATTTTTTTTTGTACAATTATATTTTTTATTTAGAAAATTAATAATATATTAATTAATTTTTCTATTTATATTAAATGAATGAGAGATAAAATTAGTAAAGAGATAATAAATTAATCATATTTTTAGTATTTTAATAAAGGTTAATTCACTAAAATAGAATTATTTTTTCTTTATAATCAAAACTATTTAATAAGTTTCTTAATTTTTCGTAGAATAACCTTAATAGAATTTTAAAGTAAACGCAGAGAGTACCCATTACTATGACATGGAGATTTTAAATCTCGTTCAATTAATTTATCACTAGATAGTTGGAGAAATGGGCCATGACTATCACAAACCTTAAAAAGCTTTAGAAAACTTTAGATTTTGTGAGATAGTTGCTTTCTCATATTGATTTCATATTACCAACCCATTAACTTATGGTATATTTGGCTCTGAGTTAAAGAGGTAAAAGAAAAGGAAAAGAAAGAGAAAATGACTTGTTCTCTAATTAAGAATAATGTATTCAATTTTTTTAATTTTTATCTAATTAATAAATTATTATCATCATTAATTTAAAAGTTTCTTTTTATATAATATTTTTTATTTAATATTCTAATATAATATTTTTTATAAAAATATGTTTTTTTTTCAAGTTTTTTGGTTGAACCACTTCACCAACCTTCTAACTCCATTTGCCTCCGATCTGTAATAACACATTAAGTGTGTGTTTGGATTAGAGTTAGTAAACTTAAATTTGGTTGAAAGTGAGTTTGTAATAACTTAATTTATATTTAAAAACTTTTGTCTGAAAAATGAGTTTGACAAAATGAATGTTATTTGGATGAAAATAATCAAAATCACTTTTAAAAGTGTAATTACTAAAAAGTATATGAATTTATATTACAATATTAATATCACTTTTTATTTTATTTTATTATTTTTAAGTGTACATAAACAAATTATATAAATGTTATTATTTATCTTTCTAATTGCATTTCTCAAACTTAAAAAAAGACCTATTCTAAAGCTCACAAGCCCAAAGAACCTGCAGCCCAAATGAGGTTAAAAAAGGAAAAAAAAACTAACAAAAAAACTTAGTTAAATAAATTAAAATGCAACAAACATAAGTCAAAAGAAACAAATTAGCTGGTCTCGTAAAAAAAACACAGTGGAGGTTGGAGGCAATTAGGGTAAGACTTACAGCAGAGACAACAATAAAGGGGAGCGGCGGTGATGGTTCAGGGCGGTGGTTTGTGGTGCTGATTCACGATGACATGAATGGTTTTTGGTGGAGAGATTTGGGTGATTGGGCGTTCTGGTGGTTGGAGTTTCCGGCGCGTTGTGACGAGGTGGGGACAACAGTGGCACAACTCATGGAGGACATTGGAGGTGTGTGGTGGCACGACGAGGCAGAGGGGTGTTCCGTTCAGGTGGTAGCAACAGTGGTTCGCGGAGACGGCTGACAGTGGCGTGAGTCCTGGCAGTGTGGCGGCTTTGGAACGGGGGGAGGGGGCTTCGGGCTAGGTGCAACAATGGCAGGGAGGAATGCAAGAAGAGAAGAGAAGAGGGAAGGTTAAAAGAGTAAAAATATAGTTGGAACCATTCAATTTTTCAATTAATGCTCTCAACGGAAAAAAAATTGAATGCAAAAGCAAGAAATTATTGCTTCTGACTGAACGTAAGTTAGATGCTAAAATCGGTTAAAGTAAACTTAATAGGAAAGAGCTAAACGAAATTTCAACCGTTCGAGGAAGGGTCAAACATCCGTTTAGGGTACTCAATTGCAATCCAATCACAGACTAACACTCATTGTCAAATCTCAGTTAAAATTGTTAACGAATGCCCTGTGTTATAAAACTAACTTCCATTTTTTCCCCTTATTTTCTCTCTCTACATCGCATTATTGACTCGTATAACGATGATCGTGAGAAGAGCAAGAGACACTTATGGTTGTAGTAGTGTCAGGCAATAAAGTCCAGGGACTTGAAGAGCTCAACAAGCATTTTGGCGGGGGGTTGGAGGACTTGCATATTGTTGAGAATGGTGGTGCTATTGGTGATGATGAACTGCGATCCGTGTGCATTAGAAGTACTTGCAGCCAGCGAACCACAAACAAGAGGCTTTGGAGTAGGGATTCTTAGACGATTTAGGCTACCAACTAAAACCACAGAGCACTCTGATCATGAAGCAAGAGCCATCTCACCTACTTTTCACCTTTTAGGCTTTGCTTCATGTGTTTCTATTCTAGCCTTGCTTTTTCTTGTCTTCAGGAGGTGGAGTATTCTTAATAAAAATTAAAATAACATTATTTGCATTGGTAGATTCTTTATATCTACCAAATTCAGAGTTGACGAAAGCCTAATGAAGCACCACAACGCATGATTGGTAAATAGACTAAATACTAGATTTAGATTTTGACTTTCTAAGGCTTTGTCCCACTAGTAAGGTATGGAAGAGCTTCACTTCTACGCTGGCAAACTTAACATTCGGAGGCCCGATTCCAAAGCCACTAAAAAACCCATAAATCTCTACTCAGTTGTGTGTTTGGAATATATATATATATATATATATATATATAAAAAGAGGAAATAATTTTATTTGTAAATCAAATTTAATTAAATCTTGTATTTAAAATATTAAAAAAAAATTTAATTTTTAAAATTTTATAAATTTTATTCTTTTTATTTTAAAAATTCTATTAAATTTGATAAAAAATTATTAAGATTTAATTTGATTTAAAATAAATAAATTATTTTATTTTTAATAATTATCTCTAACTATTTCTCATAAAAATTAGAATTTAAAATAATAAAATCAAATTAAATCAATTCTCCTTTTAATAAAATTTTTAAAGAACTTGCGTGTGACTTGGTAGGGCAATTGAAGCCTTAGATAGCACACAATCCACGTATTGAGAAGATTGCAAAACTCCCTGTTCTTTTTGTTCTTTTCTCTTTTGGCCAGTCAAAACTCCCTGTTCAACCAGGGGAAGAAGTACCAGGAACAAGCAAGAGAGGTGGCGGATGCAACCAACACTCCACGTTAGATGATATGTGGGAGTCGCTGGCATTAGTCTCACTTACCTGATTTTAAATTGCAATTATGGCCGTGATTATAGTTATGTTGTATTTATCATAATTATCTAAAATTATAAAAAAATACAATTGATACAGCTGCAATTGTGATCGAATAAATTACAAAAATCACAATATTACAATCACAATTGCAACAATTATGAATTGCAATTTAAAATTATGCTCACTCGTAATGCATGAAAGAAATGAACGGGCAGACGAGTTCATTGCCGGCTTCAGGGTCAGGGAATTAGGTGAGTTTATATTACAATTAGTATCCGTTAACAATTTTAACGGATGTTTAATAGTGTGTTATTAGCACAATGTGTAAATTTCAAGGGTATTTTACATCATTTTAAAGTATAGTTCGATGAGGTTTTTAGAATTTTAACCATTTAAGTCTGGGTATAGCTTCTTTTAGGTTATGTTAACATTATTAAAAAATAGGCAAATTACCTTATTATATATTCCCTTGGTGCATTTTTAATATCACTTTGATGCAAAACACAAGAATTAAGAAACATTAAGCTAAGTCTTAATTGTAAGAATTTTTTACTAAGCTATACCTATTCATTTCAATTAAAATTTTTGCTATATCCTTTTAAAATATTTTTTAATAATCATCTTACTATTTAATAAAAAATGTATTAAATACAAAATTAAATGCAGTCAATAGATTGAGAACATAAAACATTCAATATTTTTTTATTTAGTAATTAGGAGAATTATTAAAAATATGTGTTAAGAAGATTTAGAATGATTATTCAATTAATTACTTCATTTTATTATGTTCATTTATTTTTTATGAGCATTTGAAACTGCTAAAATAGGGTAGAGATAAAAAAAAATAACAATTAATACTTTATTGGTATGTGAAAACGTCACTTATAATAATAAACTAATTTTTTTTTTTACTAAAATGATACTTAAAATAAATAGGAGGAAATATTACTATATTATATGAGTGTTAAAAGTCTTATATCATTTGTCTCAATATTTTAGGTGTAGTTTATATAACTGTTAGATTACTTTACTTAATGTTAATTAATTTTAGGTTAAAACGTTATATGATATCAGAGTCAAAATCTCATTTTCATTACTCATTTTATTAGATTTATTTTTATCTACTTCATTAGACTTGTTTTCACCAATTAATTGTAGGTTTAAAGATTAGGATCGTGAAGAAACTTGTTCAGTTTGTTATTATTATTTAAGCTAGTACAAGCTTGTACGTGTATACCATGCACTGGGGCTTTAAGGGCCCAGTATAGTATTTACATCTCACAACAATGTTAAATACATATTTTTATATACATTATTTACATATTTACAATTGTTATTATTTGATTATATCTACTCTTATCTTAATTTTTTTACATACATATATTATAATTATGTCATCTCAACATACATAAGAGATGTGAAACAAATTGTGTTGTGTAAGAATCATGATCCTTGGATCTCATTTTAGACCTCATTACTTATTGTATGTTTGGAAACCAGTTAGAAAATCCGTTTGCGCTACAATGTACATTTGCAATTCTTGAAGGGCACAAAATTTTGTTTGGATATTTGTTAGTTTGTGCTGTTTCAATAGACTTTTTTCTCTCAAACTGACATTTGTTCAAAATTTCATGAATTTTGTCCATTGAAGTTCATTTTTCACTATTATTTATTTTGTCAAACTCATTTTTCAGACAAAAGTTTCTAAACATAAATAATGTTATTACAAATTCACTTTTAACCAAACTTAAGTTTACAAACACATTTTTAACCAAACTTAAATTTATTAACTCTAATCTAAATTCACACTTAGTGTGTGTTTGGATACCTGTTTCACACAACAAACGTAAGTTTGCCTTTTCCTCAAACGTCTCAATTTTCGTTTGAAAAATTCTCGTTTCATCTCCTTCAACACAATTCTGCTCTCCAACTCATCTTGCTTTTGTGTTGAATATTTGTCTGTTGGTTGAGAATTGAATGGAGAGAATTGAATGTGGCAAAAAATTTCTAACTACCTTCACATTTTTAACCTTCTATCTATGTCTTCTTTCTTTAGAATATTCATCTCATTTGGCCTCCGTCTCTCATCAAGGTGTGACCTCTTCAGCTCATTTGGCCTCTCTCTCGACAACCTGCGATCTCGTTCCAACTTCATTCAGTTTGTATTGTGCCCAAACACACACGCTCCAAGTGCGATCTCGTTCCATCTACCTTCACATTTAACCTTCCCTCTCTTGTTCGTTATGAGCTTTATGAGTTTGTTCTTATTTTGGTTGCTCATGACATGCTTGACAAAATGCTTGTTAGACACAAACATTTTATTTGGGAAGAAACAGAACAGTGTGGATAACATGACATATTCTTTCTCTTGAGTTTGTTTGTGACTCTGATGAATCTTTAACCATGCATGATTCAAGGTTCAAACCAACTCTTTCTCACTTTTACCAGTTGATTGTTATTTACGCATGTGTCTTCATATTTACAGTCAGCTAACTTTTCTAGTCTAGGGCACAGTCCTTTGGCCATAGAGCTTTTTTTTTTTCTTTTGAAGAAAATGATTTTACTATTATTAGATATATAGATATTTTTAGACTTACATTTAGCAGTTTTGGAAGTTGCATCTAAACAAAAGGAAAAAAAATATGAGCATGATTGCTTGTAAGTTGAAATTGTTTCTCAAATAGGTAAAAAAAATCAAGTGCTTTGCTGCTATCTTAAGGAACAAGTTCTTTATTTTTTCTTTTGCTAGACAGTTTGAAGATGAGCATGAAATTAATCTGACGTGCAGTTGAGCATGAAATCAGCACAAGGATTTTTAAATTACTTGTATGCTTATATATATAGGATCTTACTCAGGTGAGAGGAGTGTTTATTATGAGAGGGTGAGAGAAGTGAATCTTGACCATTGGATCTTACATGAATGGTCAAGATTATAACATAAATGCATGTGACTTTTTTAAGTGGTCACATGACCTTTAAGTAACTTTTAATCTTGACTATCCATGTATGGTTGTATGGTCAATATTAACTCCTCTCACCCTCTCACAAGTAAAAACTCCTCTCACTAGATATGTCATATATATATATATATATATATATATATATATAAGGTAGTAATATATAAGGTAGTATTACTCTAATGTGCAGTTGAGCTTTTTTGTATTAGTTAAGAATATTATGCTCAGGATCACTTTTCTGTATTGGATCAGATTTGGACTCAGGTTTAGGTTGCAAATCACATCACATAGATTTTCATATTGTTTGTTGTGTGATTTTTTTTACTATATTTGTCTTTTTTTTCTGCTATAAATAATCATATTAGGAATTAGCAGTCTTTGGTTCACTGATGATTTGCTTCTACATTGCCAAAGTATAGAGTAGAGTACATGAAATATAATTTTGCTCTGTCTTTACCAAACAAGCAAAATAGGGGAGTAAGTAAAAGAATATGAATAATTGCTTGAAGGGTCTGCAATCAATATTTCTAATGGAGCACTAATAATTTGAAGTTAGGTTTCTGATGAACATTTAGCAGATGGACTAATTTATTGCTAATTTGTTGGTACAACAAGCATATAGTTACACAAATATCCTTTAGTGACTTCTTACTTGAGGATGCATATCATTACAAAAACGAATATTCTAATGAAGTGGAGACTAGAGACCATTGTGAGGGTGATTACTTATAAGTTGTAGTCATCCCTTCTAGTTTGATTAGCTCTCTTGCAAAGTATATTTAGAGCCTTAGAGGTACGATATTGTATTAGAAATTGATTTTATTTCATGAAAATGAATGTGGGATTCCTGAGCAGCACCGTTCGTTCACTCCAAAAAAAAAAAGATGCTAGAGAATAAAGATATTTGATGCATTATGCACTAAATAAAGTGACATAAAATTGTATTTTTTAACAAAGATGGTTTTCAAAAATGTCTATTTTGGCACCTAAGGAACCTCTGTGAAATCAGAAAAGAGGGTAGATGGAGAAAGTTGTGTGGAGTTTTTCATTAAGTGGAGTCATGTAGTCTATGGATAGCCATGTTGTAAATTCATTATAGTTATTATATACTTATATGGGTATGGACTGCAGGGAAATTTTATTGGTGCAAATTTATGAGAACACATGCTTGAATTGATGATGCTTCTTTTAAATCCTCTTGATCCTTGAAAATGCATCTTCATTCCACCTACTACCTACTTTGATATCTTCTAGCTTACATGTAATTTTCCATAGTATAAATAGTCCTGATCCTGTTGTCTAAGGATGAAGTCTTATTTTTCCTATTGTTTGCATAACTTTTTTTAGTGTAATAGATATTATGACAATTCAAGAAAATTTTTCCAATACATTTACTAACTCTCGCCCCCCTCCCCCGACCCCAAAGTAAAAAAACCTATATATATGTGTGTATGTGTGTGCCTATCCAATATAGGCGTGCATTGGTAGACATAAATCTAATGACATTAAAATAATGATCAAATATTATATATACTAATTATTCTATTTTATATTCCTTTAACCATAATCCTCCCCTCACACGTATATCACTTTCCAGTTCCACACTTGTCTCTAATCCATATATCTCCTTAATATTGCCACCTCTCTCAAGGTGACTCTGCCTTAATTCATTGCAACTTGATTTATGTCTCTAGTAATTTTATAATGTATTTTGTCATAGTTGTGCTGCTTTTTCTTTCAATCATTTGGCATTTTAAGAAGGAGGACTCCAAAAGCTTGCTTTATTCCTTTCTTGTTACTATATAAGCTGTATTAATGTGTAAAATTATATTGTTACTATATTGTGAGTGTTATGGTAATTGACTTGTATTATTTGTTTTACATTTGTTCTTTGAATTATTGGTATAAATATTAAATAGGGGTATCAGGCCAGAGTATTCTTTATCTAATCATTAAAATTTCAAAAGATACTAGCCTAAATGATTAACAATGCCTTAAGCTTCACTGCTAGTAATAAAAAGTTCAGAAATATGCTCACACAGATTGACAATGATTTAAGATTCTTTTCTCATAGTTTTAAAAGTGTAAAAATATGCTTGTATGTGGTCTAAAATATGTTGAGAGAATATATAACACATTTGTTCTTTATTTTGTAATAGATCAATGAATAACATCAAGAGGAAAGACATCGTGGAAACCCCTTCAATAGACAATGAAACTCATAAGCCAAATGCTACATGAAATCTAAAGACAACTGAATATTTTATCAAAGCATGCTTAGACCAAGTCTATAAGGGAGAACGCAATACAACCACCCTTACAAAGAAAGGGTGGAAAGTTATTATGTCCCAATTTAATGAGAGAAGTAGAAAACAATATGGAAAGATGTAGTTAAGACACAAGTGTGATAACCTTAAGAAATAATGGGGATTATAGTACAAGTTGTTTGCCAAAGAGACAGGTTTAGGATAGGACAATGAAAAGAATACTGTAGATGCACTAGACGAGTGGTGGGAGAAAAGGCAATTGGTATGTAGTAAATAAATATGAAGTTATAAGTTTTAGATATATTTTGTGTAATGTGTTGTGATAATAAATTGTATATGTGTAAGAAAATCGTGATTATGGAAAATTTGGATACAAAGGACTTCCTTTTACCAATTAATTAATTATATTGTTCAAAGATGAGATGGCCACTGGAAAATTTGCTTGGGCACCAACATCTGGGAAATTACCTGATGGAATAAATGAATATGATGATGGGTACCATCCATGCTTTGAGAGTGTTGTCAATCTAGAAGAAGGTTCAGGGAGTAGTGAATAATCTTTAGGTGCTAGTGCAGTGCTGGTGTTCGAACTAGTGTTGGAGTCAGTGCTGAATTCCGACATATGACTTTAAGCACTTCCCAAGGAAACAGTAGCCAAAACGACAATAGGAAGAGGAAGATGATTGGGCCCAGTGAAATGAGTGAAAGGAAAAGAAACCCAAAGTTTCAGCCTCAAGAACGATAGCTGATGCAATAAGTAGAATTGCATCCGCATCTGAGTCACACTCTGCTGTTGTAAATGCACTCATAGTACCTGGTTCATCTATTGGTGAAGTGATGAATGAGCTTCAAAACATGGAGGCTATTACAAGTGATGTTGATTGACATTCTCGATGTTATCAACTCATGATGTTTAGGCCTGCAAGGGAAATGTTTGTCTCCTTGAAATGATTTCAGGGGAGATTGTTGGATTGGCTTAAACATGCAGCTTATAACCCACTCCTCTTCATGCAAAATTAGCTGGAAGACTGTATTAAACCAATTGACTTTAGATTAAGCTTGTGTTAGGTTTGATGTATTTAAATGACTTATGTATGCTTATGTACTACCTATGTTTAGTTTATTATCTTTATGGTGTTTGTCATACTCTAAATGCACAAGAAAGCTTATATATATGCATTATATTCATATCCAAGGTTCTTTGGCTTGTAGAGTGCTATTGTATTGATTTGCATTTTTTTTATTCATTCCATTTTCTATTTTTCATGTGCATTTATGTCTTCCTCAATTTCATTATCTTGCATTGTACATGTTTAAAAATCAATGGATGATTGGAATGCAAATGACTAGGATGAAAAATCTAAAATATTTTATATTATAGATGATGATATAAAGGAAGATGAAGATGTGGGTGCATTAATTAGTGAGTATGTGGTAAAATATTTATGTAAAGAGCCACGTAGAACTAGTGAGCAAACATATCATTCATGGGTGCAAAAAGTTTTGCGAGGGCATGCTACTCATTGTTATGAGATGTTTCGGATGAAAAAACATGTCTTCTTTCAGTTTTGCACTGAATTGGTTGAACATGGTTTGAAAGACACTAAACAAATGAGGATTCAAGAAATGGTTGCAATGTTCTTAAACATGGTTGGTCATGAGATAAGCAACAGGATGATACAAGAAATGTTTCAACACTCAGGAGAGACTGTAAGTAGGCATTTTCATAAAATATTGGTTGTCTGCCTTAAACTGTCCTTCAAATATATTAAGCCACAAAATTGTAAGTTTCGGGATATTCAAATCAAAATTCAAAATGATAGGCGATACTGGCCATTTTTCAAGAATGTTATAGGAACAATTGATGGTACTCATATCCCATGTGTGGTTAGTCCCAGTGAACAACCAAAATTCATTAGAAGAATGGGACATCCAACGCAAAATGTAATGATTGTATGTGATTGGAACATGTGCTTCATTTTTACATTGCCTGGATGGGAAGGTACCGCCCGTGATGCTTGTATTTTTTAGAATACCCTTACAACTCCTAGTATGAATTTCTCACATCCACCTCCAGGTTTGTTCTTTCTCACATCTACAATTAATTTACATTTGTATTAAAATTATAAATATACATGATACTAGTTTCATTGTTTGTTAAGTAAATATTATTTGGTGTATACTGGCTATCCAACACTAATTGGATATATTGGTCCCTATAAATGTGAACGCTATCACCTTCCTGATTTTAGGCGTTCATCTGGATTTACAAACCATAATGAAGTGTTCAATTATTATCACTCAAGTCTAAGGTGCACAATAGAAAAAACTTTTGGGGTATAAAATAATAAGTTTGCTATTTTGCGTCACATGCCTAAGTTCAAAATAGAAACACAAGTTCAAATAGTCAGTGCAACAATGACTATACATAACTTTATTAGAATAAATTATGAAACAAATTCTGAATTCAATCGTTATGAAGATGAAAATGTAGTTGAACCTGAAGATGAGGATGAAGATATTGTTGATGATTATCCATCCCCAAAATTAATCACAGTCTCTTCGTCAAATATGAATATTGTTCGAGACTCAAATCGGAATCAAATTATTGAGCACATGCAGCTTAATTAGTAGTGTATTTATATTTATATTTCAAAATTGTATTACATTTTCCTGTATACTTTAGTATTACTTTGTATTTTGATTTGGATCAATTAATTTGTCTTGATATATTGAAACTTTAGTTGCCTTCATTTATCGAATCAACTATCCATATAATTTAATGTTTTGTTATATAATTTATTCAACTATGCATATAATTTAACATTTTGTTATAATTTATTTATAATTTAACTCTACCACTAACAAGTAAAAAAATAATAATAACATTTATATAATTTGTTCATATACTATTAAAAATAATCAAATAAAATATAATATAATATTAATATTGTAATATAAACTCATACCTTTTTAGTAATTGCACATTTAAAAGTGATTTTGATTATTTTCATCCAAACAACATTCATTTTGTCAAACTCACTTTTGAAACAAAAGTTCCCAAACATAAATCATGTTATTATAAACGCACTTTTAACTAAACTTAAGTTGACTCAAACTTAAGTTTGCAAACTCTAATTCAAACATACACTTAATGTTTGAAACCGAATGCCAAAACAAACGTGCAGTCTTGGTAAACGATAATCATAATTCATGTGTTTTACAACCGCCAAAATTCCTATTACAATGTTGGGAAGGCTAGGTCTGCACACATAAGCCTTGGCAAAACCCCGGCTAAGCTCATTTAAGCTTAAGCTTGTTGACCAAATTAAGAAAAAAAGAATGATTTAATTTGTAAATTAAATGTAATTAAATTTTATATTTAAAATATTAAAAAATAAGAAATAATTTTTGTTATAAAATCTAATGGATTTTATTTTTTTTTATTTTAAAAATTCCATCAAATTTAATTAGATTTGTTAGAATTTGATTTAATTTGAAATGAATATACTATTTTACTCTTAGTAATTACCTTTAACCATCTCTTATAAAGGTAAAAATATAAAATAATAAAATCAAATCAATTCTCATTTTAATGAGTTCCAAACGCACAATTTCATTTCTAAATCAATTAAAGTCCTCTTTTTTTAATAAGTTTCAAACACAAAATTTAATTTCTAAATCAAATCAAATCATTTCTAATTTTAATTGATTCTAAACACTACCTAAGCTTATTTAGATCTCTTAAGAACTTAAGATAGAAAAAAAATTAAATGTATAATATTATTAATGAATTATTCAGTGTTATTTACTTAAAAAATATTAAATTCTTTGTTATAAGTGAAAATTTTTAATTATTACAGGTGCATGACACTCTTTGTATTATCGATGTTATTTGCTTGTGTACTTGGATTGTTAATAAGCACATACCAACCTAGAGAGCAGTAATTGAACTAATTCCGGGAGAAATGATTAGGATGTGACGTGTGTTATGTCATCTTTTAATTACCTAAATTATTATTTTACATGTGTAAATGCATTTTTTATAAATAAAACATATCTAACATGGTTAACATGGTTCCCACAATCTTACTATGTTTTGAGTGCACTATATAGAAAGTTGTATAAACTGTGTTGTTTTCTTGGATTCATCTGTTGGAATCACTTGCAGGTACTGAATGAAAGTGTAATTCTTTTTGAAAGGGTGACTGATTTCCACTTCGTAGTCGCCATGAAAAAGGGAGAATTCAAGGAAACCATTTTGGTCTGTCATCCCTGATAATGTTTTTAACCCCCACTCATGAAGCAACTTGTCCACAACAACCCCAGCAGGCAAGTTGTTGAAATTTTGATCTATTAAGCACAACCGAGAGCAACCTTGTGGGTTCCGTGCTGTAAACATTACAATGCCTTGAACCTTTGGGTGTGAGTGTGCTTCCCTCAAAACCTGCTCGAAGTACTCTACCTGCACAAATCACAAATCAACCTCAAATTGTTGCATGAGAAGTAAGAATTTTCCCATGAAAATAACTTAGGCGTTGGTGTAATTGAACTTTACCTGCTTAGGTTGCTCTGCAACATCTAACTCTGTAATCCAAATTGGCGAACCAGTGGCAGCAAGGGTATCAATGGAAGTTCTCATGTAAGGTAGATTAGGAGCGCTAAAATTAGCGAAATGGGACTCAAGCCCAATTCCAATTGGCCATCCCTTATTCCCAGGATAGCTTTGAATCTCTCTGAGCTTCTTGATGTACCTTGCTGGGATTGATGAACCGTCTCCACTGTACTCAATGGTATTATATTCATTTAGGAATAAAGTAGCTTGTCTATCAATGTTATGAACCTCATTAAAAATCCTAGCTGAAAAGTTTTTTCCAAGTTTACTTTCGAAGAATGAAAAATGGATATTTTCATTCACAACATCCCAAGCAATAAGTTGGCCCTTGTATCTTGACACAACGGAATTCAGCCTCTTTTCAACTGCTGACTTAAGCTGGTCTAGTGAGAGTGAAGGAACCCAACTAGGTTGGAAATTAGGATCATCCCAAAATACATTGTGGCCTCGAACAGCAATGTTGTGTTGCTTGGCAAACTGTAGCATGGCATCGGCAACCGAGTAGTTCTCGTGGCCTTGCATATATTCGGTGCTGTACCACTTCATTTCGTTTGTAAATGTGGTCACTGAGAACCTAGAGGTGAACCAATTTTGGTATGCACTATTGTTCAGGATGTACTTGTTTATGGCATTTCCAAATGGAAAGTGTGACTTCTTCTGTAAAATAGATATCCTTGCATTTGGTAGGGGATTTCCTTGTTGATCAACAGCTTGGACTAATACTTTCCTCTTGCGTGCCTGCCAAGTCAGAATCGAACTTGTTATTGATTGAATCTTTTCTTTTTTTTTTGGATATATCATATTACAAACGTTCAAAAACAAAATATCTTTAGGAACCATTCAATCTTATAAATTTTGTAGAAAATTTTAGAAGATTCTATAGTTATGTAAAAAATTTCCAGGCTGAACACAACCTTTATGTCTCTTGGTATTTTCTAAGTTTGTAATGGCAATGGGATTTATATTTTATGATGCCTCCAACCTTTGCCGTCATTACATAATTGACAATTGCCTGAAGGTCAATAATATATGTAGTGGAAAACTATAGCAAATGCTTACCTTCTCAATGCTCTGATCTTGATGAGACCTCCATTGCTTTTCTGTGAATGGTTGTAAGGAAATGCTGTCGATCCATATTTCCACAGAAGTATTATTGCTCTACAGAGTTCAGCATTTTCAAGAGTTAGTAAAGTTTTGGTAATCACTAATCAGTTACCAAATAAATAAATAAATAAATAAATTTAAGTCAGTCAAATCACTATATGAATGATTTTCATTAGATAATAAAAATACCGCATACTTCCCACTTGAAAATTGCTTAGGGCAATTAACCCGCGGTAAGTACCTCAAAATAGAGGTCAGCTGCTCCTGATGTATCCGCTGTGAGACCACCCTTAAGCATGGACCAGCAATTAGACTCAGCAACAATGGCACCGGCAAGTTTGAATCCTTTAGTTGTTTTGACAACTGCTGTTACTGGAACATTTCCCTCACTCACTTGTATCCAAGCTGCATAATTCAACCCGCAACCATATATGAAGAACAATGCAGTTAGCTTATTGATCTTTCATTTATATATACAACATAATAATAACCCCAGGTGGGAATTATACAGAAATTATGATATTTAAGAACAAATTTTACCGGATAAAGTGTAATGCTTCTTGTTCTGCAGGTAAATCTTCTGGGAGACACTATCATGTGGTTGATTTCTGCTATGGGCTACGACATATTTGTTGCCTAATGATTCTCTATGTTCTATTCTTGCTCCCCCAAAAGCTGTCCATCCTTGTAGTCCATTATTCAGTTCTGGGTTTTGGATTATTCCTCCACTGTACTGAGGCTTCTGAGGGTATGCCAAACACTGAGGTTGAAAACATGAGGCACCCACGATTACATAGCAGAATTTTCAGTAATAAATGAAACACACTTAAAGATATAAAATAAGAGAAATTGTTACCTATTACAGTTGGGTGCACTAAGTCAATTAAGACTTAATATTTTTATAGATTTTTGTGTTTCATAATTAATTTTACAGTGTTCTATAAAAATATTAACTCTTAATTGACTTAGTGCACCTAACTGGATGCACTATGTTTAGGTAATAATTTTTCATAAAATAAATTGTTGCAGGGAGGACTCACTTCAATGTTGGCAGTGTAATCATAGGATAAAGCTTCGGCTTCAAAACCTGTGGAGGCATATGAGATATTAGCTCTCTATATATTATGACTTACATTCATTGATCAATAACGTCGTCATCAACAAATAGAATAAAACTACAAGAGGAAACCAAATACAACTTTATACATAAGGCTTTGGTAATTACAGGAGATTGAATCTTTTTTTAATTTATTTAATAAAACGCCTGCGTACTTTTTCTGTTCAAATATTTATTCTCAACTTGCTTCTTTATTAAAACATATTAATGTTTTTCCATATCACCTGCGCAACAAACTTCTTTCCCTTCTTTATCGCTTTACCATTTTTTAACTGTTAACTTGAAGATCACACTCTTTCTTTCCTACCCTCCAGGGTAATACAAGTTGAATGATTTGGGCTTCTTTTTCATTTTCCAATAAATGTTGTATTAGTTTGGATTGCCATCAACTATTGACATAATTCATTCACATGCAGAGATGTATATCATCAGCTGAAAGGAGTTTCAATTATACGGATTAGGATCTTATGCATTAAAAAAAAAAACACACACATACACAAGAAAGAGGCAACCCTTTAAGTCTTCTTCAAGCTTCGTGGCATGCTCCGACATTGGAAATGAGATAACCTCCCCAGTCCCCTTCCCTAAACTTAAATCACAAGAAAAGAAATGGCTATTTATTTTTATCATGAACGCAAATTCATTTATCAACTACAAATTACCAAAGAATTGCAATTGAAGTGGGATTGAATTGAGAAAATAAATAAAAATGTTGCAGCTGACAATTGAAACTATGATAATAATGTGCTAATTCCATCAGACTTCAGACCTCCCTCTGATCTTAAGGAACTCATGACGAAGGAACAATAAAAATAACAAATCAGAAGAGGTGGTGGCATTAGGAGTCCCTCCTTATGTTTAGAAAATAAAGTTAAAGCTTCATTGGCATATTCATTTTGCTAGTAAACTAAATACTATATATTTTATTTTAAACACAAATGGTGAAGATGTTTTGCTCATTAAAAGAAAAAATGAGAATGAATTTATACAAAAAAAAAGGACAAATATCATCTAACATTCACTTTGTCGGTGCAAATTGAGAAACAAATTATAAACGTGGAGAATGGTGATTAGTGGTAGTCATGTCCGTGATAAAACTTTCAACAGGAGACGAGTATGGACAATAATACAAACCTGCGAAAAGGATGACGCATAGCAGAAGGACTAGATTCTTATTTTTGCTGCCAACCTTCAAGGCTATGTCGGGTAGTTCTCTTGATACCTGTTTCAACTGATACACTCTAGAATCTGATTCAAGAAGAAAAGAGAACCAAAAAAATATAGGAGAGAGCTCTCAAGATGTTACCAGGATTTGATTGCACTTGAAGAAGACAATAGAGAGGACTGATCTCATAAGTTGAATCAAATATTTGGCATACGACATAATTTACTGCAATTAATTGACACTATCACCTGCCCAATATATCGTAATTATCATTTATGTGCAATACGATAAAATGCACCATAATTGCGTGTGGCAAACAATAATTTTTTTTTAAATAGAAAAACTAGATTTTGTAAAATACCTTTTATCTGGGTGAAAATTTTGTAAATATTTATAACAAATTACCTGAACTATTTACCATTTAACTCAATTCTAATGAATTATCTCGAACTTATTTTAGTACTATTAATTTCTTAATTTTAGGAAACATTTTTTTGTGGATGATTTTTTGGAAGCATATTGCCTTTCAGGGTGATGGATTGTTTCAGTAAATTTTAATACATTATAATAACTTTTAATACTTATAATTAATATATGGTCATTATGTTATTTTTTTAAATTTAAAGCTTATAAGAAACAGATACCCCTTATAATGACATAAAACTTTTACTTCTTTTTATCATTATATCATAATTGTCAAATTGATTTCCCATACGACAAAATCTAACATATTTTTGACAAATTTGAGGGAGCTTTAAAAAATTTTCTGGAAAGATATAACTGCTAAATCTCTCAAAAATGTACTCTTCATAATAATTTCTAAATTATTTGAAGAGGAAAAAAAGAAAACAAAATAAAAAATCATGTGCGTTTAATACTTTTCACATTTTGAGAGTTTCAAAATAATTATTTTAACTTTTTCTAATTATGTTTAATAGGTTATTGATAAGAATGCCGTGAGGACATTTGATTAAAATGCATTTAATATCTTCTATATCAAATATTTTTAATTACTTCAAGAGTAAAATAATAAAAGCCTTTTGAATTCCTAATATATTTTATGCTGTTCTATATTTAATAATTTATATTTTTAATTCTTTACCTAGTATTTGAAAGGCATTTGTTAGTAAATTTGTAATTAATATAACCATTAACGCTAATTTTAAGCGTTTGTAGTAACTAAATTAAAATACCCATTATTATGACATTAAGATTTTAAATTTCGTTCAATTAATTTATCAGACTATAATTTATATCCAATGAGAGAAAATGGATAATAATTACAAAAAAACTTAAAAGCTTTAAAAAAACTTCTTGATTTTGTATAAAAAAAAAGCTACGGGATTTATCTATTGGTAGACGAATATGTGATGTGTAGATATACATGCGGTCATAAGTTTGAATCCCATCTATATCAATTTTTTAAGATTATGTTTAAAAAATTATCTTTGTGAATTTTTTAGTCCTGACGTAGATAATTTGTCTTGAACTGAATTAGTGAGGAGGATTAGTTAATATAACACAAATTAATTTAGACATCACTTGATCACAATAAAAAAAAATTCTTAATTTTTTGAAATTGGTTTTATTTTACCCACCCATTTCCTTAATTTTTAAAAGATATTTCGTATGCTTGAATAATAGAAGTGAAAGAAAAGGAAAAAAAAATATAAAAATGGATGGGAAGAGGCATTAGATTAAGTAATGACTACGCATTTAACCTGCGTCTTGCGCAGATATTTGCATGTCAATATCTGTAGTTAGTTAAAAAGTAGCATTAAATGGTATATTTTATTGGTATGTTAAGAATCTAGTATATTAATCTTTTTTTAAAATATATTTTATTTGATAAGTAAAAGACTAATATCATGAGGTACAGTTAGGCGTTTAAATAAAAATATTTTTTAATAGTATTATTTTTATATACATAAATTGAATTAGTGAGATGAATTAATCAAGATGAAACAAGTTAATTAAGACATCACCTTATCACAATAAAAAAAAAGCTTATTTATTTTTTGAAATTGGTTTTATTTTACCCATCCATTTCCTTAATTTTTAAAAGATATTTCGTATGCTTGGATAATAAGAGGGAAAGAAAATGAAAAAAATATAAAAATGAAAATAAGAGATAAAATGGATGGGAAGAGGACATTAGATTAAGTAATGACTACGCATTTAACCTGCGTCTTGCACAGAAATTTGCATGTTATTATCTGTAGTTAGTTCAAAAATAGCATTGAATGGTATATTTTATTGATATGTTAATATCAATTTTTTTCTTTAAGTATATCTTACGATAAAAGACTAATATCGTGAGATAAAATTAAATACTTAAGTAAAATTTTTTGTCAATAATATTAGTCTTATATATAAAAATTTTAAAATTAAATTCAAAATTATATGTTTAAAAGACTTAAATTTTTTTATTCAGACTAATATATATTAGTATATCAATTTATACGCATATAAATAAGATATTATGTGCTTAATATTTTGATTGAGTTATTTTATTGATGTTAATGATGCATTACATATAATTGATAATTACATTTTTTTTTTCATTGTAGAAATTGTAGATAATATAAATGGTTATTCATTTTAAAGGTGCCACATAAATATCTAATAAATAGAAGTGAGATAAAGTGAGGTTATTTTCTTTCTAAAAAGTTACATAAACAATTTAGATCAGATGTAACTATATTATTGCAAGAACTAAATTTAATTTATAAAAGGTTATTCATTTTAAAGGTGCCACACAAATACCTAATAAATAGAAGTGAGATAAAGTGAGGTTATTTTCTTTCTAAAAAGTTACATAAACAATTTAGATAAGATGTAAGTATATATATATATATATATACACACACACGTATTCTTCCTTTTAATTGAGTGTTTAAAAATCTTTGGCTTTCATAACTGAGAGAACTTTGAAATGTTATAAAACGAGTAGCAATAAAATTACTATTTAAAAAAAAATTTACTTACTATTATTCTCAATCTAAAATTGCGCAATGAGTTTGATGTAATTAAAAATAAAAAGAGAGTCAATATTTCATTCTCAATATTTTTTTCCTATGTATGAAATATGAATAGATAGTACGAAGTTTGCACGTTGCACATGTATACCATGCACCTGGGCTTCTAATTCTAATGCTCGCAATATATATATATTGAATGCTAATACTCGCAATTTGACACAGGAGATACGGGGAAGCTTCCTACAAAAATTTAGACGGCAGATACTATAATGTATTTTCTTTATGTACTCTGTATGCTCCGCATAAACATGATATTATCCGTGATTGATTATTTCTTTTTTTTTTTTATACGGAAATCATTTCTTTTTCATCTTTCCATTCTTGGGCAAGAAAATAAATATTTCTTTTTCATCTGTTAAATTAGTTATAGTTTTATTTTTTTATACATTAATTATGGTTCACTCCCCTCAATTACAATTAAAAGAAGTGGATGTATGATTATTTTTTTTGGAGACAGGAACAAATTCAAATTTAAAACCACGGGTTGTTTAATGCATGAAATTGGGTATAGAATTCAAATTTCAAAATTAAAATGAGCATTATATCAAGAAATTCTAATTTGGTTTTCCGAATAGAGTTTGGTTTTAACTTTTTGGATCGGTTTTTGTTCTAATTTTGAAAATCATTCAAATAAAAAAATTATTATATATATTTTTAAAAATAATATTTTACTTATGAAATGAAATATTTGTTATCCATACTCTTATTTAGAAACTTTACAAATATTCTCTAAGGCAATTTTTTTTATAGTTTTATAAATTGGACATTACATTTGAACATATATGATAGGATTGACTATTAATCCGAATTTGTATTTAAATTTTAAATTTATATTTTAATAAATTAGTTTAAACTTATTTATTATTATCAAATAATTTTTAATTTATGTATTTTTAAAAAGTTAAAAAAAAAGAGATTCAATTCAAACTAATTTTTTTGACAACAATCAAATTAATTTAAATTTAATCTTATCATATCAATCTTACATTTTAAATAAAACAATTAGATTAGATCAATTAATTTTTTTTTTTTATCTTAAAGCCGATCTAATCTCCACTCCTCATTGGAAGACCAAGCATTACATAAGGGTTTTGAATTTCACATCTCTCTCTGTAGTCTATAGTCTCTACACTCTAGCGAGTCCGTGACAAGGCCACGACGAAATCATCAGGGTTAAGGAAGGACCGGCGGGCAATTCTATGTGCTCCTCTCTCGAGGGAATTTGATCTTTTGTTGTTTTATTTTGGCGGGAAAAGGAAGCGCGACGACGTCGTCATCGATAGGTAACTTAATAATTGGAGTTAGAAGAACGAGAGAGAGATAGAGAGATGGGGGTTTCGGAGAATTGGAAGGGGTTGATACTAGCGGTGGTTTCTAGTGCATTCATAGGTGCAAGCTTCATCTTGAAGAAGAAGGGTCTTAAGCGAGCTGCTTCTCGCGGTATTCGTGCAGGTCATTTTCCAATTTTCATCAAATTATGATTCTCCGCTTCTTCCTTCATCATCAAATTTCAGCTAAACAATCCGGTTTTCTGTGTAATAATTTCGTGTTGTTTTTTTGTTTTCATGAACAAACAACTAATGACTTTATATTGTTCCAAATAATCATTAAGGTAGTTATTTAGATCATATCCATAAGAAACCTACTGCTACTTTTCCAGGTGATTGATTGAATTTGTCGTTGTTACTTATGCTTCTTCAGCTTGTGATTGAATTTTATATTTTGGAATTTGTAGGAGTTGGCGGTTATACTTATCTACTAGAACCACTATGGTGGGTTGGCATGGTAACAAGTAAGTGTAGGAAGTTGCTTTCTCTTTGTAGTACTACTACTAGGTTTGAAATGAGACTCATATGGATCTTGAAACTACTTGCTTACAGTGATTATTGGGGAGGTAGCAAACTTTGTGGCTTATATCTATGCTCCAGCAGTTCTGGTTACTCCCCTTGGTGCACTTAGTATTATTGTCAGGTACATGTGTTTTAAAATAAAAATGTCAAAAGTTCTGGTGAATGTTTGAATATTGTGTTAGAAATTTAAACCCACAAGAATAAAATTAATGGATCCACCTTTAACCTTAATTTATGGCATGTATATAAACTAATCAATAATTAAGATTTAGGATATATAATTACCTTATTCCAAAGAGAAATCACATTTTTGAGGAGACACCACGAGAAAAATATAGTCAAGAATCTTTGTCGTCATAAAGGAGAGAAACTACTCTCATTCCCTATATACGCAAAAACTCTTGTGGCCTCAATAAGGCAACCACAATACATATAGGATGAGAATAAGGGTCTCTCCTTGTGTTTACAATATGGGTTAACCTATCCATCATAGAAAACCCATGCACAAGGCCTACAAATCCAAAATAACATTATCCACATGAGTTTAAGTGCTTATAAGAGCCCAATTACAAAATTGATCGCAAATGGGATAAACCAATACATGCTCCACAATATTTGACATTCAATTAATCTGGATTTTAGAAAATTAGTGATTATGCTAGTCCACACACACTAAAAAATCTAACAATCTCCCTCTTGGACAACATAGACACTTAGTTTTAAACAAAATAACTCTCAAAATTAACGTGGTTGCAAGAATGTCAACTATGAGCAAACACTTCTAACCATCGGTCCAAAATGGATTTACAAGTACTTCAATAATGCGGAAAATTATACTCAATAGGAGTACTGATATCATACATGTAAGATACTTATAAGTTATAACCCGGTGACTTAACAAAATGTGGATTGTGAGTCAAAGGGAAAACACAACGAAATTGCATGCCAAAAGTGTGATTAATGTGCAATTATTCCCTACAAGATGGCCCAGGCATCTGCCAAGGATGCCTACTAAGATTCAACAAAGTAATTCAAAAAAAATATCTCAGTACAACAAAATGAGACCGAGTACTAAAGTTTCCAACAATACGCTAGATCATCACAAAAGCGTGCACAATAACAACATATGACAACAATAGTTTCAATGAGCCTCTAGACAATATAATAATTATAATTATAATGTACATTCTCCCACTAATTCAACATATCAAAACAAAACAACAATAACAACTCCATTAGCTGTCCACACATATTAAAAAATCTAACATATTGTGATCTTATGGTCGAACTAACATATTCAGTATGTATTGCTAGTTCTGTTTTGGCTCACTTCTTGTTGAAGGAACACATTCGCAAGATGGGGATGTTGGGATGTGTATCCTGCATCGTGGGATCAGTTGTTATTGTCATCCATGCACCACAGGAGCAGACTCCAAATTCTATCCAAGCAATATGGGATCTGGCCACTCAACCAGGTTGGTTTTCATCCCCTGTTTTCTTTTAATCTTAAATTTAATTCCTTTCCAGTCCATTAGTTGATGTTCTCAATCTTTGATTTTTCAACAGCATTTTTAATATATGCTGCGGCGACAATTTCAGTAGTTTTGGCCTTGATTTTACACTTTGAACCTCACTATGGACAGTCCAATATGCTGGTCTACTTGGGAATTTGTTCATTAACGGGCTCGCTTACGGTAATTGTGTTTGTAACAATCACCTAGATTGAAGTTTCATATTGATAATGTAATGCAAGAACTAACTGACTACTAGTCTGTTCAATATTAAATTTGTGAAACTATGCAGGTTGTGAGCATAAAGGCCATTGGAATTGCAATAAAGCTTACACTTGATGGAATAAGTCAAATAGCTTATCCTCAGACTTGGTTTTTTCTTACAGTGGCCACAATATGTGTCATTACACAGTTGAATTACCTTAACAAGGTGAGTTCAGAGTTATCAAATTTAGCTGATGCAACTTATAACGGAAACTACAAATTATTGTTTATCAATGTATTGAAGGCAAATTTTACCAGTTTGGCCCTGCATATGATGTATGATTTATGGTTTCTTATTCTAGTATGGTTACATGGGACAAACCACCTTGAATTTTTTTTTTATTCTTTTTGGTATACAGTTGTTTTAATAGGAAAACCTATCAAATGGCAGCAAAAGGGTTGCTCTTCTTGTTTTAGTAACAAGAGCTAAAGAGCAGAGCTTGTTAAATTAGATTAGTCAAAAATCAATATAAAACTTAGTTGTCTGTAAAGTGATGCCTTGCAAGTGAGAAGATCCTCCCCTCTAATCCTTTGATGCATAACTATAAAAACCTATTCATGATTTCCAGCCATGAGCTGGTTAATGATAATAGTGCTACATGTGAATTCCAGATGCTGTGTTCATGGAGATTTCAGAGAATAAGATTGGCATGCCTCAAACTTTAAGAGAGTTCTTCTAAAGCATTTTCTGTATATTATCAAAAGGGCCCTACTTGATTTGTTGATTACATATCAGCTATGTTGTAAAGTTATTGAGACTGCAAAATCATGCTTTGTGCTTGATAGAAAAGCATGAATATAGTTGGCATTGGATCAAGTATTCTGAATTTTCACATCTTTGTGCTGGAAAAAAGACGTTTTGAACTGGATACAAATCTTGAGAACATGAACCATTGAAATAAATACATAGAAGTTTAAAATGCAATCTTCTAAACTAAGTAATTATATCTAGTCCCTGGAGTTTTCCATCCTCAAACTGATCTGAAGTTCTAATATTTTGATACTGAGTTGCAAACAGATGAACGGAATTCTAGTAATATTTTCTCAACTGATCTGCTTGTTTGGGTTCCCACCAATATCAATTTTCTTAGCATCCATCTCTGCTCTAGCTATAACTTCATTATTCTTGTGACAAATCTTGAGCATATTTTCACTATTCAACAATGTTTTAGGCGCTGGATACATTCAATGCAGCAATTGTTTCTCCTGTATACTATGTCATGTTCACAACTCTGACTATTATTGCTAGTGCAATAATGTTTAAGGTATGATAATAGATTCATATTTCTTGGATTCCTTCGTTGATATTTCAAAGTTTTCTTTTTGTTGAACGCTAGGATATGACAAGCTTGACTTTTTGCTTTCATTGATTCCCCATGCAGGATTGGCCTGGTCAGAATTTCAGCAGCATAGCCTCTGAGATATGTGGATTCATCACCGTTCTTTCAGGAACAATCATATTGCATGCGACTAGAGAACAGGAAGAATCTAATACGCAAGGTACAGAATAACATGTTACTTCCAATCAGATGCATGCCAATTTCCATTTGTTTGCTAATACATTTGTAGACTGTCCTACAACCCAGAGTGGTTTCTTGATAGCAATTAAACCTGATGAAGTGATATCTACTTAAAAAAAAACTGAAGAAGTGATGGTAACTTATCTATTTGATGCAGGGACCTTGACATGGTATATTGGCAACGAGGATTCGATGAAGGGCCTTGAGGATGAACACCTGATTGTTATACATGGTTCAGATTATCTAGAACGTTGACTGTTCCTTTGAGGTTGATGTAAGAGAAAATGTTCTATCAGCAATGATACAATGACGTGAGCCTGCCTGTGGTCATGATGTGGTGAATTGGCAGTGTGGATATGCTTGGCTTTGATCCCGGAGCTTAGATTCAAGCATCCAGTGGTGCTATAGTTTTCTGACCATTTGTCCGCAGGCTGTCGTGGACGCAGCTATTCACTGGAGCTATCGCAAAACATGTGTGATAAGCTAATCGTGATTCAAGTGCTGAAACATTTTCAAACTGAAATGGCATTGCTGTCTTATTGCAGCAATTGAGATTTTTGGAGTGATCTTATGGTATGTCTATATTGTCCATGGTAGCCAGTGTAATTTTTCTTTTACATTTTTGGTAGAAAGTTAACAATTGTTTATATTGTTCTCCCTGTCTGTCTTTTCTCATTTAATTATTTGATCTTATCGATTCTTTTTTTTATTGTGGTAAATGATATTGATCCGTTGGTTTCCGTTAAAATGTTGAAAGATATTTATTCTTCTGATCGTCTGCAGCAACTGTGGATTAGTTTGTCGGATATTGTTACTTTCAACTTTTCATCATGATTTTCCTTGTCGAGACTTGATAGCACTAGCAAATAAAGATGACCTGCTATGTGCACAGTTGTTCGCACCAAACCACCTAGTGGTGGCGAGTTTAGCATACTTTTGCATGGCATCTATCTTTTTAAGACTTTGTTGTTCTATCCTCACTGATTGTAGTTTATGTAATTCTTTAAATTGTTGCTTCGATTCGAAGCGAACTCAGTGATAATGTTGATCAGTATATACCTTTTCTCAAGACTCTTGTTTTTTTAAACCAGGATTGGAATATCCATTAGAAGTAACGTGACAATAATATGGTTGGGAAACCTCATCTCTCTCATCTTCATCCATTCCTTTGGTTCCTGAAATTTATTTAGGAAGAGCGATTAAGTTGTTTTCGAATTATGAATTTAATTTTATATATTATACGTGAAGAATTTTATATCATCAATAAATTATATATTTGTTCACCCAAAAAAAAATATATTTAATATTTTTTTATTGTAAATACAACTTTAATTATGGTAAACAAGAAGACATTTCTTAATCCTTATTAATTAAATGAAGGTAAATAAAGTTCTATTAAAAAAGAGATATAAAGAAGGCTGAAGGGCAATTAAAAAAAGGAGTTTGAGATTTATAGCCTACTGTTTAAAACCAAAACTGAATTCATAATCATAAATCCATAGACCATAGGAAATATATATGGAAAAAAAAATAAAGATATAGTTGAATTTGCATATTATTTATCATTTTAAAAATTTCGTTTAAATAGTTAATCTTCATAAAAAAGAATTTATATATCAAATTAAAGAAGAAGCTAATTAGCACCGTTGATGATGATGGGCAGACATCCTGGTCCTAACCTCCACCGTCTGATGTATATATAATTGTACCCCGCGCCTTTGTTTCGCTGCCAAAAAACGCAACATTGTGTCGTGCGATAAATCGAAGGAGCGAAGGAGAGAGAGACACACACAGTCAAACAGTGAGGGAGAGAGAGAAAGGAAGCAAAGCAAAGCATAGCATGGCGGCTACTGTATCTGCGTGGTCTAAACCCGGCGCATGGGCTCTGGATTCCGAGGAAAACGAAGCGGAGCTCCTTCAACAGAACAACCTCAACGATGAAACCCCCCTTTCTGGGAAACCACTCGCCGACTTTCCTTCCCTTGCTGTCGCCGCCGCCTCCAAGCCCAAGAAGAAGAAACCCCAAACCCTCTCTTTGGCCGCTTTCACCGCCAAACCCGACGAAGCTCTCAATCTCATGACGCTGCCCACCGGTCCGCGCCACCGAACCGCCGAGGAACTCGACCGCGACCACACTCGACTCGGCGGTGGGTTCAGGTCCTACGGTGACCGCCCCCACAGGAATTCTGGCGGGGACGAGAGTTCCAATTCCAGATGGGGTTCATCTAGGGTTTCTGATGAGCCCAGGCGAAACGGTTCGTTTGGTGCTAGGGATAGGGATTCCAATCGCGAGTTGGCTCCATCGCGAGCTGATGAAATTGATAATTGGGCTGCTGCGAAGAAATCGACCGTTGGGAACGGGTTTGAGAGGAGGGAAAGGGACAGGGAAAAGGGAGGTTTTTTCGATTCACAATCACGAGCTGACGAATCGGAGAGTTGGGTTTCCAATAAGAACTTTGTGCCATTAGAGGGGCGGAGATTCAGTTCCAATGGTGGCGGGTTTGAAAGAGAGAGGAAGGTTGGATTTGGTTCCAGCGGTGGTGCAGATTCGGATAATTGGAACAAGAAGAAGGGTGAATTCAACGGTGGAAGTGAAAGAACTGAGAGTGGTAGTGAAAGGCCGAGGATTGTTTTGCAACCTCGATCACTGTTGGTGAGTAATGAAAGCCCGGAAGCTGGTTCTGGGAATGTGGGAAAGCCAAAGGGTCCAAATCCGTTCGGAGAGGCAAGGCCGAGGGAGCAGGTTTTGGCTGAGAAAGGGCAGGATTGGAAGAAGATTGATGAGCAGCTTGAGAGCATCAAGATTAAGGAGACGGTGGAAAAAAAGGATGGGTTTGAGAAGAAGGGTTTCAGTTCTGCCAATGGACGTGCTAGTTTGTCAGTTGATCGGACTGAGAGGAGTTGGAGGAAGGCCCAATCTGATGATGCTCGTCCAAAAAGGTTTGTCAGCAATAAGAATACCAAACCAACTCAGTAGTTCCATGTTAGTTGCTTGATGCATGATGTGTTTTTCCTTTATGCTAATTAGAAGCTTGGGATGTTTTTTGGGTACAATTAGGTTCTTTAGGCTTCTTTTGATACTGATAGATATAGAACACTCTCCTAGCTGAAAGGTTTAAGAACAGTTGTTGTAATGTGCTCAGCGATGTTAATGTTCTGTTTCCAATCTGTTTGCTTCACTTTTGGCTTGTCTGCTAAATTCTGTGAATAAAGATACTGTATACACTTTTTTTTTAAAGATGCGTGATTTAGTGAGAGAAAATGATAAAAAAAAGTATTTAATGAAGAAATTCTGTGCTCATAAGTTTAGCTGTGTTTATGCTGTTTTATCTGTACATTGAGGAAATATGATGCATGTAACTTACGCCTGTGCAATGTCATCGTTGAGATTATTTTAATTGTACTTTTTGTCAGTAGAATCCTTTCATTATTTTTTTTCCCTATCTTCAAGTAATTTAGCATACTGATTTTTGAGGGTTTTTTTAACAGTTTGTTATCAGCTTCTCCTGTATTGTTGTAACCATAGTTTAGGTTCTACTACATTTGATTTTGCATCCTTGCCTTGATAGCGCTAGGTATGAACATTTATTGACTAATGATGTGTTCCTGTCCTTTTTATACTCTTTTTGGCATTATGGTTTTTAAGCACATAGTGGTACTGTCTCTCCTGGAGGACAAGAATGTTACTAGGCTGAGTCATTTAGCCAGCCTGATATTTGATTGTTGACATGTTTACTTTTTAATGCAGTGCTGAAAAAGTGGAGGATGAACACGTTGAAGAAAACTGAAGAGCTGTCAATTACTTTTGTCCCTGCAGATTGATAGGAGAGTTGAAAGGAACATTAAATTTCAAACTTATTTTTGTTTGCCATTGAAGTTTTGTCTGAACTTTTCTTATCATGTTTTTATTGTGAGACACTGTACTGAAACTGTTAAAAGACAATTTTGGTAGGTATGCTTTAGGTAATCTTAGTTTTTATGGTTGTTTGTAGCCAAATGTGGCCGTAATTCTCGTTTTATTTTTCACCCTTCATAATCTGTATACGCTTCTATTGGTGGTGAACTGCGTTTTTGGTATTCATGTTTTTTTTTTTTTTTTAAACAGAATGCTATTTACAATGTTTTTAAAACCGGTGAAGTGAGTGGTTAAATTGGTTTAATTAATTTAACTGGTGATTAAATTATTAATATTATAATCATATAAGTTTTTTTAAAAATTAATTAAAAAATTTAAATTAAAAATTGGTTGAATTAATTGGACGGTTCAATCAGTTGATTTATTAGCTTTTTAAGATTTTTTTAATTTTTTTATTAATTTTTTATGATTTAATTGTTCATTAAATTTTTTTAAATGAATTAAAATTAGTAGAATAATTAATTTACAGTTTAACTAGTTTTAAAAATACTGGTTATTTATGTTTAACTCCATAATATTTGTATGTAGATTGTACAGCTCATATATTCAGATTCCCTCCAATTGTTGAGCAATTGTCTTAGAGATGACATGTGTAATGGATGCCAAGGTAGATTGCGAGTTGATAGCCCATTTGCCAAGAAACTTTCCTCAAGTCAAGGCAAAAACTTAAAAGAAGATTGAGAGTCCCATGTTCTCACTTCTTGGTAGCCGTTTATAATGCTCCAAATAACTTTTTGAGCATTAATGCGGGGTTGATTTTTACTTATTATAATAGATAAAAAACTTTTGATTCATTTTTTTTTCAAAATTCAAATAACAATGTTCTAGTAGGGTTTACGCCCACAAATAGTTTTTTGTCTTCGTTGTTGTTGTTCTGATAAGGTTCAGTTGTAATTACAAAAATATCTGTGAGAAAGAAGAACAGAACAAATAGAGTTGGTTAAAATTGCAAGCTTTTCTTCATCTTCCTCCAATACTGATGGGATGGCAAAGCAAGAGAGGTTAGTGTGGGGATGATGACGCTACACTAGTATTTTGGGATTATAAACATAGGAAAGAGGGTGGGGGTGTTGTATACGCAGACATGATTCTTTCTTCAACCGCATAACCCCAATTCTAGCACATAACTCACCCTTTCTACTATCTTTCATCTTCACCTTCTGTAACTACAACAAAAGATAACAAAAAAAAAAAATTTTAGAACACACCCTTTTGATTAATTTTTTGTTTTCTGTCACTTTTTTTATTTTTGGAGAAAAATCACATTCATCTATCTATTCTAAACCTAGTTTAAGCTTGTCTATCAAAAAGGGTTCACTCGGCCAAAGCCCAATGTGATTCAGCTTGGAGTTGCCCAAACCAACAAAAGAGTAGTAACTGTAACACCTCAAAAATTCGTATTTTATTTATTTCGAGCGATTCTTAATTATTTTGAATAATCTGACTCGACTTTCTGTAGATTTTATAATTTTTGTGATTTTTAGGAATTTTTTGGAATTTTTACGTTTTTTTTATTATTTTAATATTATTTTGGGGTTGATATCTGACTTCCGTATTTTATTTCTTTTTGAAAATCCTTAATGATTTTTAACAATCGACTTAATTTTTAAATACGTTTTTTAATATTTGTGATTTTTGTGGATGATTATGAAATTTTTATATTTCTCGATTGTTTTGAATTTGTTTGTGGGCTGGGTGACCTTACGTGGGCGGGTGGTCTCATGAAGTGAAAATTTTTCTATGCATAGAAAAATTTATACTGTTGAGACGGAGACAGGGGATCTTACTAAACCTGAATCCGAAAATAATTTTAAAAAATTTCTTTTACTGTGTTTTGTATTGTATTTAATTATCGAGCGATAAAAATACAGTAAAAATATTATTTGTATGGTAATAGCAGATAAAAATAAATATTATACTGCTTAAGTCAACATTGGTGGTTTGGATATCCACCATTGACTTAATCAACGGTGGAGACTTGATCTTGACTTAATCAACGGTGGAAATTTGGTCTTGTAAAGTGACAATGACCATTTATGACCATTGGATGTAAAGTAAGAAGGAGTAATCTTGACCCTTCATTTTGGAGACACATCTAATGGCTAGAATTTCAAGGAGAAAGATCTAATGACCTAGATTAAGTCTTCTAACTTAAAGTCTACCTTAATCCTAACTATTGATCTAATCAATGGTTAGGAATGTTTCAAATAATGGTGGGTAGTGATAATGGTCACTTATTGAGTGGATATGAAGAGGGGGGACGGTTTTTGGTGGCTTAATAGCTTAGCCAAGTTTCAAGACACCAATTATTTCTCATATTGGTCATTATTGATTCATTTCAAGAAGCTAAGTTATCAAACTTTCTCTCCATTTCTCTTCTCCTCTGAGCTACGGCCAAGACACCAAGAAACACCTTCCATCACTCTTTAATTTCATACAACCCTATTTCTTGAATCCTTACCTTATTCTAAGCAACTTTCATGTTAGAGATTTTCTCCAAATCTTTCATCTTCAAGGACTTTATTCAAGAGCAAAGTTATAGGATTTTTATGGTGAAGTGTAAGAAAACTTCATTTCTTATTTCTTTTTCATGTTCTAAGCCATGTTTGATCCATGGCTCTTCTTGTTCAAGCTTGATATGCTAATAAATATATGTTTTGTTATGTGTTTAAGAAACATTTGGTGATGAAGGACTTGGAAACAGAAGCAAAACAAGGAGCTTTTGAGGATCTTCAAGAGGTAAGAGGGAGATCCATCTCACCAACCAAGTATGGTGGTGAGAGATGGTTTGGTATTTGATGGATGATGAATTCATAAGAAGATTCATATCCATGGTCATGTAATTATTTGTGGGTGTTTATGTGCTTTGATTATTTGCTTATGTTTGATATGCTTTGCATGATTTATTTGTGTTTGCATGTTTAGTATGATTTATTGCTTTTATGGTATGCTTGAAATATAATATATTGATTATATGTGATGTATGCCATAAAAATTGTTGGAAAGGAAAATAATTTTTTATTTTAAAGACCATGAGGATTTCGGCCTCTACACCTCAAAATAGATATTTACAAATTAATATTTTCATGAATGATAAAATTAGATGTTTAGAAAAGTAAGGAAAATAAACAAAGGGTTTGTTTTCAAAGAATAAGTGTTCACGGTTTTTGAAGGATGTTTTTGAATCAAAAGATTTTAAGTATTTTACTAATCATGAGTTTAAAATGAAAAGAGCAATGAGTTGATGATTTTAAAGATTTGCAAAGAAAATGAAAATGAAGATGAACAAATGAATTGATTTTAAAGACCATGAGTCTCACGATTTTTGCAAGAAATTTTAATGGTTTTGTTTGTGTAAAAACAAGAATGGTACTTAATTGATTTAGAAGGAAAAATATTTGATGACCATTGGAACCATGTACTATGGTTTTGGAAGGTTTGTAAATGCTTTGGTTTTATGAAACAAAGTGATTTTTAAAGTGGAAATATAATTTGATTTTGTACAAGAATTTTGGAAAGGGAATCAGAGTATTTTATCACTTGAAAAATTAAATTTTCATATATGAATAGAAAAGAGAGGTTGAAAGTGTTTGAACCTCAAATTATTTTAAGAGGATTGATTTTTAGAATTGATTTGGAATTATAAAGAATACGTTGGTGACTTGGGATTTTCTAATGTGTAACTCATCATTTGGGTTTTGGAGTGCGTTAAGAAATTTTAGGATTTGAAACATTGATTTACATCAATGAAAAAGTGATTTTGTGGAATATATTGTGAAAAAGATTTTCTTGAATAAGAAAATGTGAAAACTAATGTGATAAATTATATTATTTTGAAGAAAGGATTTATTAAAGGAGAAATGTGAAAAATAATGTTGGAAATGATAGTGATTTGTTTGAAAGTCCAAAATAATGTTTGGAATATTGAGAAATATTTTACGTGGTTGTAAGATGGTGAAAAATGTTTTACGTAACTTAAAAACGTGATTTTTAAGTTACGCGATTTGAAAGACGTTTAAATATTTCCACGCGATTTGAAAAATGTTGAAATATTTCTACGCAATTTGGAAAGCGTTTAAATATTTTTACGTGTTTGAGATATTGTTGAAAAATCACTACGTGATTTTAAAACGAATGGAATATTTTTACGTGATTGAGAAATGATGAAAAAATCGCTATGTGATTTGAAACGCAATGTGAAGCGTTGCAAAATTGTAAAACGTAACGAAATATTGCGATTGTGAAAACATGACAAAAGTGTTTTTGTGACTATGAAAATGCGATAACATGATTTCGCTATTGAATATACAGTATGATTACTGTTGAACCAGTGTATGGACACTGTACGAGAAAATTATGAAATTAGCCTGTAATTGGCATTGGTGCATTGAACATGCATTGGAAATGAGAAATTTTGCCTGTGATTGACATTGATGCATTGAATATGCATTGGAAAAATATGCATTGTGGCATATGATGAATTTGAATAAAATTGCATTGAGATATTCGTGCATTGAACAAAAATTAATAGCTGATGCTATTATGACCCTTGTAGTTGAAGAGGGAATGAGAATTGATAGTGAGGTCTATGATGGATCTTGAGGCATCAAGTAGCGGTCGACCAGGTGGATATTTGTGCGTGGCTAAAATTTGGACCATATCCACTTAGCGATCTGATCCGTTATATAACGCATTGACGATACCCGACAATAACACGATTCTTTTCAATTTTGAAAGATTGTTTTTGAAATTTGGTGACAATTAACCAGAGCATTTTTCTCGAAATTGTGAAAACCTCCATGAAGTAGGACATTGAGTCTACATGCATAACATATGCATCATTATTGAGTATTGGTTATAATAATTAAATTAATTGAATTGTTGAATACTTGGATAATAATTGAGGGCATTATCGTAAATATTGAATATTTATATCTATGTGATATAATAATTGAGGAATATTGGATGATGATGATGATAAATAATGTTGATGGCATTATTGTAATTATTGTTATTTTATACATTATGATGATGACATAATTGTAATTATGATATGATATACCTATATGGTGTACTGTTTGTGTTATCTCTATGTTACCATGTTGGTATTGGCGCAGGTGATCTCACCTCTTTGTTATATTGTTTTGTTGTGTTTATATTATTAAAAATTATATAGTAGACGGAACGAGTTTCTTAGACGTGACGAGAGGCAATTATTCTGAGTTCGGTGACAACATCAAGGAGTAACCATCCTGGACTGGTTAGTGTGCAGTTTTGAGGAGGAACAGATATATGACGCATCAAGATGGATACAAGACGAAATAAGTATGTTGAGTATTTACTCGTTAGTGTTTTACCCGTCTTTATTGAAAGTAGGACCGTCGTAGGTTTTCTTTATTGTTTAAAATTGAGTTTGTAAGTATTATGTATCCTAAATAACTGTTAAATATTATGTGGTGTCAGTAATATATGTTAATCAATTTAAATCTATTTTTCAGTATTACTTATAAATATCAGTAAATTTATATTACTGTGAAAAGAAATTTTAAAACCCACGTTTATAACTCAAACCTTTTATGAACTGATTTTCAGATTATAAGTTAGTAGTAAAAAATGTGATGCTCTGAGGAGGGTGTTACAGTAACTCCTATATTAGGAACCGTATCAGTATCTCCAAGTTGGAGTTTGAATCCATCAAGCTTTTCTCTTTGGCACTTAATGAGAAAGAAAAATCAGGACCTCCAAGTCTATTTGGGTATAGTAACAGCAATACTTGAATCAAAAGGTGATTTTTCCTTTTATGCTGCTCATCAAGCTTGGTGCGTTTGCACTTTGTTCACTGGATTTTGTTTTTTTGTTTTTTGCTTTTATGCTGCTCGTCAAGTTTAGATTTTGTTAGACATAGTTTGATTTTGCTTTCATCTGGATGATTTTTGTTCATCTGGGTATCAGAGTTATCTCAAAACTTTTTTTATTTTTGCTGTGTTTTGGTGTTTTTTAATTTTGTTCTGTTTTTCTTAAAACTTTGATACGAGAACGAAGTAGAGAGACGAAGATGGGAAAGGAGAAGAAGAAAGAAAAGAACGAGAAAAAAATAATAATTTTGATTAACTTGTTGAACAAGTTGTAGGTAATCATTTTTAACCATAGATGTAAAAATTTTATAAATTAATGGTAAAAAAGTATGGAACATTCATGCTCCAAACATTCTTAGGAGCATTAAAAACGTCACCCATTTCTCTAATTTTTTTTTTTAAAAAAATTTAAGCTAAAAGCTATTGATAAGAGTTCTTTATTGGTAGATAGGAAATTAGGAATAGAGTGGCCTTTATTACGTTAGACATCTGTTGTTTGAAATTTTCCAAATGGCATAACCTGTCCATAGAAGGAATTTGAGAAGCTAATGGAGTGTTTTGTTTTATTTTTGTATTTATTCTTAGTTTATATATTTTTATTGATAATTATAAAATTATTTCTTTTCTGTTTTCAAATTCTTATATATATATATATATATATATATATATATATATATATATATATATATATATATAAGATTTTACTTTGGTGAGAAGATTTTTTATTATAAGAGATGAGAAGAATAAATGTTATTATTGGATCTTACATGAATGGTCAAAATTAACATAAACGACGTGTGACTTTTTTAAATGGTCGCATGACCTTTAAATAACTTTTAATCTTGTCATTTATGTATAGTTGTATGGAAGATTTTTCATTCTCTCACCCTCTCATGATAAAAATTCCTCTCATTATATATATATATATATATATATGGATGAGGATCCTACAATCGACCACTTGAGAGAGAAAAAAATTGAGAGAATCCGATTCATAAATAAATAAATAAATAAATATATATATATATATATATATATATATATATATATATATATATATATATATATATATATATATAGGAGGATCGGTTCTGTAGGTATAAGTCTTTTTTGACTCACTATTTTTTTCAATCGTTAGATCCACTTTCATCTAATGGTTGAGATGATTTCATTAAAAGAACTAGCAATTAGATGAAAGTGAATCTAACGATTGAAAATAAAGTGTAAGTCAAAAAAAAAATTTCTACCAATATAAATTGATCTTCTTCATATATATATATATATATATATATATATATATATATATATATATATATATATATATTATCAGCAATGCTATACAATACGATGGAGTTTATACGAAAACAATGATGAAAGGCCGTGGCTGTTTGGCACACAGTTTTCTGGACAACAAATGTTAATTTAAGAAAAAATTAAAGCTAAATGCGTGAACATAAATCATGCCAGGTAATTGATAAACAGTTTTTGTACCGTTCATTTTGGACCAATGATCATTTTCCTTATATTATATAGGTTTTTCTTTTTTTTCTTTTTTAGTTTGACTTGGATTTTTTTTTTTATGTAAAAGTCTGGTTTGAAGAAAGTGTATTTAAATTTAGTGCTAAATATTGACTAATTAGAGGATTTTGATACCTTCACAAGAAAAAAAGTACCAAGAAAAACCTCTAGTATTTTAATACCTAATTTGTTTTGTTTCATCAAAAGTAAATTAGAAAATTATAGCTTTATAACAGATATAAAAAAAAATAGTTCTATAAATTTAGTGCTACTATACACACTGTCCCCTTTAGAATGAACAGCTTAAAGTTTTTTTTTTTAATAAGATAAAAAACTTCTTTTTTGACTTGAAGATAAAGAACCCTATTTGAACACATATAAATATTTTTTTTTTCTTGTTACAATATTACTGAAAAGTGGATGTTCAAAAGTTGTTACATGAAAGTATTATCTGATATTGATTTGATTATAAGAAAATTTGTATTTAGCTAGAATATGATTATAGGGAACTTGTATATGATTAGAATTTGATTAGGTTTTGGATATCTCACCCTTAAATTATAAATATTCTTCTAAGTGGCTGCCCTATGTAAGACACACCATTGATACTGATCAATTACATCATTCTTTCTATTTCTTTTCTATTACTAGAGTTGTTTATATTTTTTTTATAATAATTTTTTATTTATCATTACATTTACTTTTAATCTATACATAATTATATCTTTCATTTTTTTTTCTGTATCAGTTGTTTCACAAGTGTACGGTCATCACAATTAATAAAGTGATAGGTAAGTAGAATGTTATTTTCAAAAGGATTGTGTAATTATCAAATTATGATAATTTAAATTATTTATACTAACGAAAATAGAGACAAAAATTAAATAAGAAATTAAATTAAAATCAAAAGCAAGTAAACAAAATTAACAGGGATAAACTAATGACTAAGACTCTATGAATAAGATTTCAGTAGAACTACCTATCATGATGAAAGTTATTCTTTATTAATATTTATTTACATTCTTGAAGGTGGATTATACTATTATAATTTAATTCTTCTCTCAAGTTCAAAAGAATGTGTTAAGATTAAAATAATACAATTCTCATGACTACTACATTAAAAGAAATCTATTAAGCTCTAAGATATCCATTGACTCTTTAAAAGATTTAATCTATCTATAGATATAAAATTCTTAAGTTCAATTATTAGAAGTTTCGATATTCAAATTTTATCTCTTGATCGTTTATGTAAATACTTTAAATCTATGCATATATGATGCACAACATATAACAAGTTTTTTTTTTCTTTGGCCAATTGCTCCCATAATTTTATATTGATAGTGATAATTAGGTAAAGTTCTCTCTAAAGTAATAATCTTAGAATTAATATCACTATAATTAAATCAAAATAGAGTAAACTCACAATAATAAATAATTAATCAAGCATCCATCATAAAAGAATATAAGAATTATATCATATTTTTTAAAAAATATTTATCCTCTTATAAACATTTAAATACACATGAAATTCAAAGATACGAGACAAAATATAAATGAGATGAAGTGTATTACTAAATTTCTCCTATATGCTTCTTCTTCTTGATTCCGTTCGCAATCGTTATTTCTTAATCAAAGGTTTCTCCTAGTGGAGCTCTTTACATGTTTTCTTCCTTTAGTTACAAGCTCCACTTTATGAAGGTTTTTAGCCACTGACGATTCTCTTTCTTTTTGGTCTATATTTTTATTTATAAATTAAGTTTAAGTCTCTAACTCATTGATTTTTCATATAAGAATTCAAATCCAATTAGGATTGTTTTGAATTTTTCATTAATTTTGGGTTTTAGATAAAATTTAATATTAGGATAAAATCTCTTTAAAATTTAATTTTTAAGACATCTCTCAAACTAATATACAATCTTCTAAATTACACGTAAAGATAAAAATAAAAACGTAAAATAGATAGAAAATATATGTAAAATTCATTACAATTTAAAATAAAATACAAAATAAAAACCTTAAATAGAATGAAAAATAATCATTTTATATTCTTTTTAGGCATGTAAATATTATTTATACCATTTTCAATAGATATGATTGAGTAAGAGAAAATGATAAAAAAATATGTATAATAAATGATATTAGATGAGATATGAAAAGAAAAGTATATACATTATTTAATATAAGAATATAAAAATTAAAATAAAATTGTGTAACTTTGCGTCATATCACTTAATCTAAATTTACATAATGATTACAGTAATATTAAGCAATTGTTTTCTTCTTCTTAATTATCATGTGAGTCAACCACAACCACCATATCCTATATGTTAATGAGCTGAACGTGGCGATCCACTTGTTCTCACAAATCAAAAAATGGGAACAGGCAAGTTTTATCTTTCTGTGTTCTTATATGCAGTGGTTTTCAGAGGTTTCGTGAGCAGTTCAGAGTTCAGGATCAGGGAGGCCACCATAGACGACATCCAAGGGGCCTTCAGCCGAAACGAGCTCACGTCCAGGCAACTCGTTGACTATTACTTGCACCAGATCGAAGCCCTCAATCCCATACTTCGCGCCGTACTCGAAGTCAATCCGGACGCGCGTGATCAAGCGGACAAGGCTGATCGGGAGAGACAAGAAGAAGATCATGACCGTCGATCGCTGCTGCATGGAGTACCTGTGCTGCTGAAGGACAGCATCGGCACCAAGGACAAGCTGAACACGACGGCGGGATCGTATGCGTTGGTGGGGTCAAAGGTTGCACGTGATGCTCACGTGGTGGCGAGGCTCAGAGACGCCGGTGCTGTCATTCTGGGCAAAGCTAGTCTCACCGAGTGGTACGGCACTCGTTCTCTCACTATGCCTGATGGTTGGTGCGCCAGGGGTGGACTTGCTGTGGTTAGTAATTAGTCACTATCACTTCTATTCCTTTTCTATTTTTACTTTATTTTTTGCAATATGCTTCTATTTCTTTTTATTTTTTTTTGTGTAAGTCATTCAAATTATTTCTTCAATAATTTAAATCTTATCAATCCTCCTACTACTTTTTAAGTTTTAATTACTAAATAAAAAAATATTATATTCTCAAGATTTTAAATATATTCACTTTTTTTTATTATTTAATACTTACTTTAGTAAATATCAGAAGAATTATTAAATGAATCTTTTACTAGAATATAAGAAAACTCTTATTTCTTATAGAAGACTTGAGGTTTAATAGGTGCAAAATAAAGTTACAGTCCTGATGATATTTGCATTGAGGAATTTTGCACAGACTACTCAAAAACTCGCTGTACAAGTAGTTTAACGTGGTCAACAAGTTTAATTGTGCACAATGGCATCATATAATTTATTAATAACGTGCATGATTTTGCACTCATGATTTTGAATTACTATACAAGTAGTTTAACGTGGTCAACAAATTTAGTTGTGCAAGGTGGCATCGTATCATATAATTTATTAATAATGTAAAATACACTATTAGTGGATGAGAATTACATCCGATTCATTAAGTTACTGAATATTTTAATCTTGCGAAGTTGTCGTGGTCTAATTAAGTATATGTGAAATAGACTTTTGATACGAAAATTGCACAAAACTTAAGTTAACTAGCAGCTATTCTCTTTTTAGTTTTTATGGAATTTTAAATACTTTGTTGTTTATTTGAGTTAATGGCATAGATATTTGATCAAGTTGGTTTCAACTTGATTTGAAAAATTAGTGATTAAGGCAGGCAATGAATATAGAAATCATGATTCATGTTTAGTATAGAAGAGGTAGATAGAAGACTTTCCAACTTAATTATGTTGGGTACAAAATTCAGAAAGTGCATAAAATTGAATGGAAATTCGTTGTCACAATTGAAATCTGCTAACTTAGATTTACACCTGCAAATCTGCAATTGATGATATATAATTTCATTTATATAGTATATAACTAGTTAGTTAATTTATCTATCTAACAAGCAGAATCCTTATGTGGAGTCGGGAAATCCATGCGGGTCTAGCTCTGGATCCTCCATTTCTGTGGCCACTAACATTGTTGCAGTTTCTTTGGGGACTGAAACCGATGGCTCCATTATCTGCCCGGCTGATCACAACTCAGTTGTGGGGTTCAAACCCACCGTTGGACTCACCAGCAGGGCAGGTGTCATACCAATTTCACCTCGTCAAGATACAATTGGGTAAGAAGTTGTTTTGCCTTGGCAATATGAAACACCTTTTAGCTTGCTTGAATAGATTATATATAAATTTTCTACTTAAATTTTAAATCTCGATTTATATTTTTGCACAGGCCAATATGCAGGACAGTTTCAGATACAGTTCATGTGCTTGATGTAATTGTTGGGTTTGACCCAAGAGACTATGAAGCTACAGAGTCAGCAGCTAAGTTTATACCTCCAGGTGGTTATAAGCAGTTCCTCAAAAAAGAAGGGCTCAAAGGAAAGAAACTGGGTGTTGTGAGGAATCCATTTTTGCACCCTTATAATGGATCCAGTGCCATTTCTAACTTTGAGCATCATCTCAACGTGTTGAGGTAAAAATAGAAATCACAACACACACTCACCTATTGCTTTTGTATATTGCTGACTCTTCTGTCCTTTGCTAAGCTTCAGTGGCACAGTCTATATTTACAGATACTAAACTGTAAAAAAATTATCAACTTTTATATTAACACTGAGGTTGTGTGGTTTTTGCAAATTCAAGGCAAAGAGGTGCAACAGTGGTAGATAATTTGGAAATAGAAAATTTAAGCATCATTCTCAACCGTTTCCAAAGTGGTGAAGCAATAGTCTTACTGGCTGAGTTCAAGTTGTCCATCAACGATTATCTGCAGGAGCTCGTTTACTCTCCCGTGAGGTCACTAGCTGAGATTATTGAATTCAACTTCAAGTACCCTGATTTAGTAAGTATATACTATCATTTTTTGATGGACAATGACATGGAAAGGCCATTACTTTATCAGGCATTACAGCTCTTCTCACCCTACTTTTTAAGCTTATTGCTTCAAATATGGCATAGAAGCATTTATCATTTGCATAGCATCATGGTCAGAAGAGAATTATTTTGGCTTCCCAATGGCTCAGTTTGATTTAGCAGTAATGAACTGTTTTTGCCCTTCTTGTTGTAGGAAAAGACGTATGAGTATGGGCAGGATTTCCTTATTGCATCAGAAATGACCAGCGGCTTTGGACAGGAGGAAATTGAAGCAGTGGAGATGATGGAGCAACTATCACTGAATGGGTTTGAGAAGCTAATGAAGGAGAATCAATTGGATGCGCTGGTGACTTTAGGCTCTGATGCTTCCACGATGCTAGCAATTGGAGGCTATCCTGCAATCACTGTCCCAGCTGGGTATGACAGTCATGGAATGCCATTTGGGATCTTTTTTGGGGGGTTAAAGGGAACCGAGCCAAAACTGATTGAGATTGCTTATGACTTTGAGCAAGCTACTAGGGCTAGGAAGCCTCCCCCAACTTTTCATTTACCTGAAGAAATTTAATGAGTAATTCTTGTACAGTTGTACTAAAGGATTTTTGATGATTTTAGATTTGAATAATAACAGTTTAGCCAGTATCACATCCAAGTCGTGGTCCAATTGCACGAGGCCCAGTGGTTTAAATTTTAAAATTGCCTTGACAAATTTCCTATTTTTTTAATGAAAATTAAAATTTCTCAAGGTTGCAAATAGAATGTGTTAGATAATATGGTGCATTTATGTTTTATTTATCTTAAGAGTAGTTTAGTTTTTTATTTGGTGCATATATATTTTTACCATTTTTTTCTATTCTTGTAACGTTGGCTGATTTACTTTGCAATAGAGAACCCTAGCCACTTTTCTTTTCTCCTTTATTCTTCTCCTCTTTTTCATATGCATTGCTAATCTTAACATGGTATCAAGAGCAAGGATGATTCTGTCCACAACTTTCGCAGATTCAACTCCGCGGTGAGTTGGCGGGGGGTTACAGGGGGGAGCGCCTACCTGTTCGGGGTTCGGCCCGAAAAATTTTTCGGCGACCCATTTTGCAGCGTTTTGGAGCGCAACCCACACGCCATTCCATTCTTTTCAACAGCAACCTAGGTGATTTTTTGTTAGCAATTCGTTCTTCCTTTTGGGGTTCTCTCTATTAGGGTTTTGTAGAGACCCATTTACAGAAATTGAGGTTTTCTTTTCTCTGTTTTGTGATTGTTTGCAATGACTGGAGAAAAGGATAATTCTCTTCAATCCATTAGTGTGCAGTTGAATGGGTAGAATTATTCATATTGGAGTTATGTGCTGAAGAATTTTTTGAAAGACAAGAGAATATGGGGTTATGTTTCTGGAATTTATGTTAAGCCAAAAGATGAAAAAGATGAGAAATATGCAACAGAACTAGAAACCTGAGAGGTAAATAATTCAAAGATTATTACTTAGATCAACAACTCTATTTCACAGTCTATAGGGGTTCAACTAGCAAAATATGAAACGGTCAAGGAGATTTGGGATCATTTGAAAAAGTTGTATGTGCAGTCTAATTTTGCAAAGCAATATCAGTTGGAGATAGATATTCGAGCTCTTCAACAAAACAACATGAGCATACAGGAATTTTACTCTGCCATGAGCAATCTTTGGGACCAGTTGACTCTTACTGAATCTGCTGAGTTACAAGCTTTTAAGCCGTACATTGACCGTAGAGAAGAACAACATCTGGTTTAGTTTTTGATGGCTCTTCGAGATGATTTTGAAGGGCTTCATGGAACAATTTTGCACCATATTCCTCTTCCAACTGTTGATTCAGTTGTTAATGAAAATGAATTGTTAGCTGAAGAGATCCGACTGAAGTCTCAATCAGAAAAAGGGAATGTAGACAAAGGAATCCTTCCCAACCCATCTGTTTTTGTTGTTCCTTCTAACAGAGGTAAATCTCATGGAAAGGTTGGTTACGATGAATGTAGTTTTTGCAAGCAGAAGGGTCATTGGAAAGTTCAATGTCCAAAATTGTTGAATAAGTCGCAATAAGCACAATAGCCATCTCAATGGAGACCTCCCAGTCAGTTTGGACAACGAAACTTCAAGCCTCCAACATCAAATGTTGCTGCAGTTGTTCCTCCGTCAGTTGAGAGTATATCATTTTCTAGTCCTACAGTATCTGATCTTGCTGAGCAATTCCAGAGGTTTCTTGCCATACAACCACATGCCATATCTACCCAATCCAATATAGGTTTGCCCTCCTCTAGCTCATCAGGTATATTTTCACCCATATGGATCCTTGACTCTGGAGCCTCTCATCATATGTCATCTGATTTTAAATCATTTGTGTCTTTACATCCTGCCTCATTTGTGTCAGTCATGACTGCTGATGACACTCCTATGCCATTAGCAGGCACTGGGTCTGTTTCCACATCTCATTTGTCTATTTCAGATGTTTACTACATTCTTAATCTCACTTTGAGTCTTGTTTCTGTTAGTCAATTATGTGATTCTGGTTACTCAGATTTATTTTCTTCCACCTCTTGTTTTGTGTAGGATCTACAATCCAGGAGACTGATTGGGACAGGCCGTAGGCAGGGGAGACTTTATATTCTGGATAAACTGAGAGTTCCAGATGTTGCAGCTTCTAGTGTTGACACGTCGTCTTTTCATTTGAATTCCTCGTCTTCTAGTTTTTATTTATGGCATTCTCGTCTTGGACATGTTTCTTCTTCCCGTTTGAAATACTTAGCTTCTACAGGGGCTTTAGGAAAGTTGCAATCTAATGATATTTCTGACTGTTGTGGTTGTAAACTTGCTAAGTTTACTGTTTTGCCATTCTCTAAAAGTATTTCAGTTTCTGTTGCACCTTTTGACTTGGTTCATTCTGATGTATGGAGACCATCACCAGTTGTTACCAAAGGTGGTTCTAGATATTATGTATCGTTCATTGATGATTGCACTCGTTATTGTTGGGTTTATCTTATGAAACATCATTCTGAATTTCTTGGCATTTATCATATGTTTCGTGCTTTTGTTAAAACTCAACATAATGTTGTTATCAAGTGCTTTCAATGTGATCTAGGTGGTGAATATACTTCTAATAAATTCTCTGAATTACTTGTTTCTGATGGGACTTTTCACCAAACTTCGTGTACTGACACTCCTGAACAAAATGGAGTTGCTGAAAGGAAACATCGCCACATTGTTGAAACTGCTCGTTCCCTTCTTCTGTCTGCCTTTGTTCCAAGTGAGTTTTGGGGGAAAGTTGTCCTCACTGCAGTACATGTCATTAACAGAATTCCTTCTTCTGTTACTTCAGGTTTGTCTCCCTTTGAGAAATTATATGATTTTGTTTCTGATTATTCAGCCATGAGAGTCTTTGGTTCTACTTGCTTTGTTTTTCATCCTCATGTAGAACGTAGTAAGTTGTCTTCTCGTTCAGCGATTTGTGTTTTTCTTGGTTATGGTGATGGTCAGAAGGGGTATCGTTGTTATGATCCTGCAAATCAAAAACTTTATATCTCACGTCATGTAGTGTTTCTTGAGCATATTCCCTTTTTATTCTATTCCTTCTCGTCAGCATGTCCTTACCAAATCTGATCTCATCCACATTGATCCTTTTTACACAGATTCTGATACCGCTTCTCTTCCTGTGACCCATAACCAAAATAATTCTGATGTTGAGCTTTGCAGGGTTGACACTAGTAGTTCTGCAGATCCAGATGCCTCCTCTGTCCCCGCGCCTCCCCAAGAACCTTCTATGATCGTGGATCCTCCTCCTCCTCGTTATCCTCATCGTGATCGTAAGTCCACTAAATTACCAGATTTTGTTTATTCTAGCTATTCCACTTCTTTTGCTTCCTTCTTAACTTCTATTCACAGTTTGTCTGAGTCATCTTCCTATAAAGATGCTGTTCTTGATCCCCTTTGGCAGCAGGCTATGGCAGAGGAACTTTCTGCTTTGCACAAGACAGATACTTGGGACCTTGTCTCTCTTCCGCCAGGAAAAACTACAATTGGTTCTCGTTGGATATATAAGATAAAAACCAAGTCTGATGGGTCTGTTGAGAGATACAAAGTTCGCTTAGTTGTTAAAAGCTTTTCTCAACAATATGGTATGAATTATGAAGAAACTTTTGCTCCTGTTGCCAAAATGACTACTATTCGTACTCTTATTACAGTCGCATCTATCCGTCAGTGGCATATTTCTCAAATGGATGTTAAAAATGCCTTCTTGAATGGTGATCTTCAAGAAGAGGTTTATATGGTTCCTCCACAAGGTGTTTTTCATAATCCAGGTGAAGTTTGTAAATTGAAGAAGGCTCTCTACGGACTCAAACAAGCTCCCCGCGCTTGGTTTGAGAAGTTCTCCATTGTGATTACATCTCTTGGCTTCCACTCTAGCCCGCATGATTCTGCTTTGTTTCTCAGATGCACTTCTCATGGTCGTATTTTGCTCTCCTTATACGTTAATGACATGATCATTACTAGGGATGATGTTGACGGGATTGTGGAGTTGAAACTCCAATTAGCCCATCAGTTTGAGATGAAAGACTTAGGTACTCTTCATTACTTTTTGGGGATTGAAGTTGCTTACTCTCCTAGAGGTTACCTCCTTTCTCAATCTAAGTACATTGACACCGTTCTTGAACAAGCTCATCTCTTTGACACTAGAATAAAGGATACTCCTCTTGAGCATAATGTTCGGTATACCTCTTCTGATGGTGTTCCTTTGTCAGATCTCACTTTGTATCGTACTCTTGTTGGCAGTTTGGTATATCTTACCATTACTAGACCTGATATTGCTTATGCAGTGCATGTTGTTAGTCAGTTTGTTACTTCTCCTACTACAATTCATTGGGCAGTTGTTCTTCGCATTCTTCGTTATCTTCAGGGTACTCAATTTCAGAGTCTTCTCTTTCCTTCATCATCTTCCTTGGAATTACGTGCTTACTCAAATGCTGATTGGGGTAGTGACTCCACCGATCGTAAGTCTACCACAGGGTTTTGCATCTTTCTGGGGGATTCTCTCATTTTTTGGAAGAGTAAGAAGCAAACTGTTGTCTCTTGCTCTTCTACCGAAGCTGGGTACCGTGTCATGGCATCCACTACTGCCGAAATAGTTTGGTTGCGTTGGTTACTTGAGTCTATGGTATCACTTCCCTTGGACCCACTCCTATGTATTGTGATAATATGAATGTTATACAAATCACTCGCAACTCAGTCTTTCATGAACGCACCAAGCATATTGAGATTGATTGTCATTTCATTCGACACCACTTTCAGCATGAGACCATCATTTTACCCTTCGTATCTTCCTCTATGCAAATTGCTGACTTGTTTATAAAGTCGCATTCTACTCCACGCTTTTGTTTCTTGATTAGCAAACTCTCGATGCTTCCTGTTGATGCATCGTGAGTTTGAGAGGGGATGTTAGATAATATGGTGCATTTATATTTTATTTATCTTAAGGGTAATTTAGTCTTTTATTTAGTGCATATATATTTTTATCCTTTTTTTCTATTCTTGTAACGTTGGCTGATTTATTTTGCAATAAAGAACCCTAGCTACTTTTTTTCCCCCCTTATTCTTCTCCTCTTTCTCATATGCATTGCTAATCTTAACAGAATGAATTTTCAAGGTGCCTTACAAGCGTCTTTGGTGTCTGATTACATTAAACTGCTACTTACATATTTGAAATTCCATGGGATAGGCTTAAGGGATAAGAGTAGCTCATCAATGATGACTAGCTCTTTCTTAAGGGTTTGTTAATCAGTGTGGCTACGTGATTAAAATGTCGACTTTTATATATTAAATAGATATGTGCATACATGCAACTTTCTGAGTTGTAGGTTGTCCCTACATTATTTGCGGAAAATGATGAAGAAAGCAACAGCGCAGTCTGACTGAAGGAAAAATCTCTGATGGAATGAATTTTTAGAGACAAGGACAAGCACAGTAGTTATGTTACTTGTGTCCTCATTTAGTTTTGCATTTTTAGAATTTTCTAGTTTTGGACTTCTTGGAAAATTTTGTTTTGTAAAATGGATTTAATGAATAGCATGATATTTTTCCTTATAAACTCATATAATTAGTGATCTATTATATATTTGAAATTCATTATGTTTATTGTTTATTAGTTGTTGGGCTTGAATTTAATGGTAAGTGTGCTAGATTATGGTGTAGTCTTAATAGCCTAGTCTAGAGTCCATGATAGATGGAAATTAGGTTACAAATATATATTGTTGAAAGGGTAAGATCCCCTCCACTTTCTAGCATGTTCTCATTGCTCCATGAGGTGTCAGTTATAAATAGAGGGTTGAAGTGGTGGACTGCTACGTATATGTGAGTGTATGTTTCCGCTATCAAATTACTTCATGGTAAAATGTTTTCAAGAGATACACGATATCATTAATTTATTGAATTATTATTGTGGTGTTATAATTCCTAGTATATATCTATCAAATATTAACATGCATATCCCCTGTTAATTTTATGAATTGCTGGCAGGAACTTTAGAGAATATATGAATGGTCAGGACATCGGTGGGAACAAAGGTTTAGTTGTCAACACTCAACAATTTAGTATATGCACATAAAAATTAAAGATGTAAACCAAGCTGCTTCTAGGTGGAATGCTGGATAAAAAGAAACTTTGTATTCTGATAATCGATCAGGGGACAAGAACAGTGTCGTAATTAATCAATGACCCTCTGCAGCAAACAATTATGTAGAGAGAAACAATGAGAAAATGGCATTTTTTTACTGAGAATGTTCCTGGATGATTTATACCCTATTTGAGTCACAGAATGTTTGAACAAATAACTGCAGACATTATATGATTGTCATCAGTGGCTCATCATAACAGATCAATTGCCAACTAAAGATGAAGATATCAATGCCAGTAATGAAAAAAAAAACATAATTCTTGACAAGTCGTAATGGCCGGCAAAGGCAATGAACTAGTCATTAACAATTGCTTTTCTTTATTATTTTGAAACAAAAACAATTGCTGTTCTCATAAAATTTTCTGCCAATCAATCTATTCCCGAATATTCTCACCATGGCCGGGTCATTAAGCAAAATGCCACAGAACCGAACAATTTTTTTTGCACTTGAAATAAGTATGTTCTGGTCGCGCTTATGCAAGTGTAAGATTCTATAGTAATCAACCAGGTCCATGAAAGTGACCATCCAAACAAATTTAATATTCTTGGAAATGAGTTTGCAAATCTTATTTAATTTATACTTCCAAGTTTATATAAATAGCGGGGTTAAAAAGTTTTGGTCATCCAATCAAGTACACTTCTATGTATATCTAGTGGCTGTGGATCACTTGAGCCAGATTGTCAAGTTTCATGGCTAGCACACTGTCACCAAGCTTGTATGGCCTCTCATTCATGTTTCTCATTCTTTTGACCATATTATCAGCAGGGTCTTACACCATCACAGCACAACAGTTCTCAATAAAAGAAGCAAGCATAAGTGAGATTCAACTCGCTTTTAAGCAAAACAAACTCACCTCGAGGCAGTTGGTTGAGTTTTATCTGAGAGAAATCACAAGACTGAACCCGCTTCTTAAGGGGGTCATAGAGGTGAACCCAGATGCCTTGTCCCAAGCTGATAAGGCTGACTATGAGCGCAAAACTAATGCACCAGCATCGTTTTATGGACTGCATGGCATTCCTATTCTGCTCAAGGATAACATTGGAACCAAAGATAAGCTGAATACCACGGCTGGCTCTTTTGCTTTGCTTGGTTCTGTGGTGCCTCGTGATGCTGGTGTGGTGTCTAAATTGAGGAAAGCTGGGGCAATCATATTGGGGAAGGCCAGCTTGAGTGAGTGGGCTGCCTTCAGGTCTCTAAAGGCTCCTAATGGTTTCAGCGCAAGAGGTGGCCAAGGAAAGGTGAGTGAGTCAAAGCACTTATTCAACATGAAAATGTAACTATCTATTAGAGAGAAATTCTTAGGTAGGAACTTGCATTCAAATCAAACATTTGACGTGCAAAATTATGCATTTAAAGATATGTGTATTTCTAATATGGTTGACAATTTTACATGTCACATGTTGATTTGAATGTCTAAGGTAGGAAGTTCGAACCTGAGTCTTTAAGAAATCTGTTTACCCAATCATTTCACATAGAATGGTACCAAATGACATCAATATCTTTTACGTTATGTGCAGAATACATATGTTTTATCAGCTGACCCATGTGGGTCTAGCAGTGGATCAGCAATATCAACTGCTGCTAATTTGGTGGCAGTGTCACTTGGAACTGAGACTGATGGATCAATTTTATGCCCAGCCAGTTCTAATTCAGTAGTAGGCATCAAGCCAACAGTTGGTCTCACAAGCCGGGATCAGGTCATCCCAATCTCTCCTAGATAGGATACTGTGGGGTAAGACTAAGAGTTACATTCCTGTCTACAACTACAACCTTTGCCCTCTCTTTAAATTTAGTAAACAAATATAATGATGCATGTGGTTTATATATACTTTAATTGAAGCAAGCAATGAAAGCATATATTACTACAATTGACTTTTCCTTGTTCCAAAATCCTAAACAATATTTGACAATTCTGATTGTCCTTGCCAGGCCCCTTTGCAGGACTGTATCTGATGCTGTCTATGTTCTTGACGTAATTGCCGGGATTGACTACAATGATCCAGCAACTACAACTTGGTCTAAATATATTCCTCAAGGGGGATTTAAACAATATCTTAATCCAAACGGGCTTAAAGGGAAGAGACTGGGAATAGTAAGGAACCCCTTCTTTGGTCTTTTAGGAGACTCTGACGTGACTCAAGCTTTTGAAAAGCATTTTCAGACCTTAAGGTAAAAGTTAAAATAAGTTTAAAAATATGTCCCAATTTGATTCTCAACAACATTTCATTTTCTCAATCTAATGCAAAAATAACATGATATTGATATGTAATTCTCTGGAAACTGAAGGCAAGAGGGAGCAGTTGTGGTAGATAATCTTGAAATAGCCAATATCGATACTATCTTAAATCCAAACAAAAGTGGGGAAGCATTAGCACTCATAGCTGAGTTCAAATTATCCATAAATGCATATCTCAAAAACTTGGTGGTTTCACCAGTAAGATCCTTGGCGGATGTAATAGCCTTTAACCAAAAGAATGCCGAACTGGTTTGTATCAGCAAAAGTTTTCTTTCACTCTTAACTTCAATATATGCCCACATTAAAGCTCATTAAGATTGATTCATGTATGTATTTAAATAACTGACAATTAGGAAAAGATCAAGGAGTTTGGTCAAGACATCTTCTTAGCAGCCCAAGCAACAAACGGAATTGGTGACAATGAGAAGGCAGCCTTGGCCAATTTGGCAAGACTATCCAGAGATGGCTTTGAAAAATTGATAAGTGATAATAAACTTGATGCCTTGGTGACTCCTGGTTCAACTGTTGCCCCTGTTCTTGCCATTGGAGGATTCCCGGGAATCAATGTCCCCGCAGGATATGATAGTAAGGGGGTTCCATTTGGCATAAATTTCGAAGGGTTGAAGGGCTCAGAACCTCAGCTGATTGAGATTGCATATGGGTTTGAACAAGCAACTAAAATCAGGAAGCCCCCTCCACTTTAACCTTCAAACTTAAAGAATATGACTCCTACTCAAATCCTATTCTACTTTATCTTATATTAATTAATTTATCACATTGACTATGTGTTTGTTATATGTCCTATTTGAGCAAATTTACGTATAATGTTTCTTATCCTCTTAGCTAAAATGAGTCCTATCTCTCCTTTTGCCTCAATATCACAAATGGCTATGCTATTCTTGAGTATATGGGCACTATGGTGCATTACTATTTGCTAGATTAATACTAACTAGTGGTGTTTTGTCAAATTTCTTTAACTTATTCTGTTTTGACTTGGAAACAAGGTAATTCCACACAACACATATTTAATGATGTATAATGCTGTCCAAATGACCAGACTCCAGTCTTTCATCTTTAAATGTATTACACCTCAAAAAACCCCTTTATATTTATCGAATATTAAGAGTGGATATATGTAAAAATAATATTCTGTTAGTAAATAAGGTGGGGAAATAAACAAACTGGATAAATTGTTTTCAATTCAATGTGATAGTATCTCAGTTTTACTGTTAACAAGGTGAAGAAAAGAATATAGAAATTGTTAAATGAATTCTTTGGCAGCAGTAGCACCGACATTACTAATTTTGATAAAATGACAATGTAAGCATCTTTTTTGGATGCATGACAGGTAACAAAGTTTTCAGGTCAGCATTTACAGCAATCTGTTTTTATAAATGATGTTCCGCGTGCATCTACGTGGGTCTCAGCTGGTAGTTACACTCACTTACCATAGGTTCTGAAAATTGACTAAAAAATAGTTTTTCGTGTAAATAAAAGGATAGAGGAAATAAAAATAATTTATTCAGCTTTTTGGGCCACATAGGGAGGAAGTTCTTGTTGCTGTACAAGGACAAAATTCAAGACGACCATTTATTTTATCAAGTTTGTCTCATATTTTCTCCGGTTGCTAAACGACAGCAGGCAAGCCCATTAATGAAAGAAATTAACTCACATGCACATGTGGACACCCTAACTAGGCCTTTTAAAAACCGAAAAGAAAAGAATAGTTGTTAAACGGCCTTTTGAATTCGAATTTGTTTTGTTGGGGAAACGTACCCAACATCTAGAAAAAGTAAACCACACCTAACTGACACCTCAAGAGAAAGAAAGAATCATAAGAAGAAAGAAAGGGTCTTGTGACCTATTTATTTATTTATATAATATAAATATAAACAAGTACTACTTAGCAAATGCAAAGCCATAACCCTGAGAAGTGTCTGACAAAGATATCAAAGATGTGTAAGCAAAGTATGGTGGTGATGATGCTTATAATAATGGCTGCTATGCCAATGACTCAAAGCTTGAAATTGAAATTGAAAGCAGAGAATTGGGGTGCAAGTGTTGAAGCAGAGAAGGAGACAGTGACGACCCTGCAGTTCTATTTCCATGACACGCTGAGTGGCAAAAACCCGAGTGCAGTTCGGGTGGCTCAACCGGTGGACAAAAACAAAGCATCCCCCACTCTGTTCGGGGAAATCATGATGGCGGATGACCCGTTGACAGAGACGCCCGACCCGAAGTCCAAGGTGGTGGGTCGGGCACAGGGGCTGTATGGTTCGGCGTGTCAGCAGGAGTTGGGGTTGCTGATGGCCATGAGCTTCTCCTTCACAGATGGCCCCTACAATGGCAGCTCTTTCGCCGTTTTGGGAAAGAACGCCGCCATGAACCCAGTCCGTGAGATGCCCATTGTGGGTGGCACCGCCCTCTTCCGTATGGCACGTGGCTACGCCGTCGCCAAGACTTACTGGCTCGATCCTTCCACCGGCGATGCTATTGTTGGCTACAACGTCACCCTCCTTCATTAAATTCAACTAAACAACAATATTATTATATAATGAAATTAAATAAATATCTAGTTATTTTTAATTTTTGTCCAGTTTAGTATTTCCTATAATATTATATTATTATATATAAGTACCTTGTTTTATTCATGTACTGTAGCTAGCATAGCACCTTCTTATCAGGTTTTCCTTTTGCTCTAGCGCTTTCTGATCATATGATGACAATCGGGTGAAGTGGGGCAGGGCGGAGACAGATAATGTTTTTCTTGTTTTTGTCTTTACTTTTATTATGAGTATTTATTTATGATTTTTATGGATAGATTAGATATTTGTAGGTATTTGTGGATAATTAATAATTTAAAATAAAATTTTAAAAATTATAAAAAAATATAAATAAAATAAACTTTAACACAATATACTATAATTTTATTCAATAATCTAAGATTCTTATAAAATTAAAAGAATATTATAAATAATAAATTAAATTCAATTATATTTTGTAATATTCAATTTACATAAATAACTATTATATAAATAGATATATTTTTTCAACAAGTTTTATCATTATAGGTTCATTCAATAAAAAATTATTTAAAATAATAAAAATATATATATTTTCATTTCATCTCAAAATTAAAAAGAAAAAAAATCATAATATATGATATATATTAAATAAAAAAAATATACTTAACTGGTTTGCAGGTGTAACGCCCCTTTTTCTCCAGAGTCACACGCGAAGAAGGAACGCCACACTATTAAGTTACTAGCTCGCAATACGTAAGTGAGAATTCTTTTTTTTTTTTAAATAATTACATTAATTTCACATTTAGTGATGTATATATTTATATACACATATATGTTGGGGCTAAGTTAAGTTAATAAAACTTTCACCGTAAAGGGTCTCTTTCTCTTTTGTTTTAGATATAAGAAAATTGTTAAATCGAAAATCCTTGTTGTAACGAAACATCAATCATAATACGGATATAATACTGTCCACAAAAAATAGAGATTTTATAACATAATTACATTATAATTACCACATGTACAAGCTTGTATTAATTACATTTCCAAAAGAATTGACGCAAGAAGCAAAATAGTACCTACCCTAAGAGATACAAATATATACCCATGAATCCAATAGTACGTCAGGCTCCCTCAAAATAAACAGACAGCCATCAGTAGCCATCTACCCTAAAAACAATCTCTAAGACTGACGAGAACTAGAAGGAACCGTAGACGGATCCTTTACAGGGTCCTCGTCGTCCGACGAGACATCCATCGGTACGACGGAACAACGGGCAGGAGCCCGAGCAGTAGACAAGAAAGAGTCGTCACGTGGGTTATAGTACATGTCCGCCCACATGTCTCTTACAGGCATATAAAATTCCAACCACATAAAAGCATGAAAGTCAAAAATAGAAGCAGTGTAGCGTCCCCAGGCTAAGGACACCATCAATTCGCCGTGGTACACACATCGGTCAATCTACACGTTGATATGCCAGCAATCCGGACCACCATGAAAGTTGATCCGCACATAACCAAAAAATCCACGGGGGCGAAATGACATCCTCAGAGGCTTTGATCCTAGTCAAGATATGGCCAGAAATCCTGAAACTCAGTGGTTTCCTTATCTCCCTCATGAACGTCTTCTTGGTGATACACGATCCAACCAAATAAAAGGAATAGAAAAAGTCATAGAAAGAGGTGAGACATCTAGCTTTCAGTACCAAATTCGGCAACAAGAAAATAATACGTCGTTGGACGCCCACACATTAATTATAGTAATGTTAAAACTAACAGCAACAGTAGAATAACGACAAATAGTAATAAAGCCATCAATAATAGGTAGATAACAACAGTATTCTCAACAGTCAACACTTCAGGTAATCATACAGTTATAAGTGTTCATGCTCAATGTATTATGAGACTCACAATGCACAATGCAAAGGGTACCAAAAGTTCCTACTCTATGGAGCTAGACATAAACATCTTTGGAGTGAATGATCAAAGAGTAATACCAATATCTCAGTAGCCTTAAAATACAGTGTGCTTTATTTCATAAAATTGTTTACGCAATGGCTTATACATGGTACCTCAACAGTTGATCGCGATATAGAACAGCGTCTCAGACAGGATCGTCGGTGTGTCGAATTGGTCTATCCCACGGCCTCAGTGGAGCTACCACTGTCTATTGTGAGACACCCACACCCCGACGCCCCCAGAGTCAACAACATATGACACCTACGCTTAGTCTATTCGCACCCGCACATAGGTGTTATTCAAACTCCTAAGCATACATCGCCTTACAATCATGTCCAACAGACAACACATGCATGATGACACAATGTCCAATCATGTATGTTCATCAATGATGCACTCACCATAGCATATCACAATGGTATATTACACATATACACATATATATTTCATTTCTCAAGGTCATCACATCATGGAATTCTCAAGTATGTAATCAACAAGGGCTTGACCCATATAGGGATCCATGAGAAGTGCTAACAATATTCATATGTATTTATCCGTAATATAATCATTCGTAACATATCACAATTCATATCACTTAAATTTCCACAACTCCCTAATCTCATTCATAGTCTCAAAATTTCTTAGTGTCAAGTTCCCAAGTGGTAAGGCTCTTCTTAAAGTTCATTATGGGGTTCCACTTTAGAATGTTCATTCTTATAAAATCTCTCTCTCTAGAGGACTTCCCTTACAAAATAAGCTATTTACTCTGTTTATGATTGCACTATCCTCACCTTAAAGCCTTCATATCATTTTACTGACATTTAGTTGGTTCTGCCATGAGCGCCTAGACGCCAGGTCTGAAGCGCCTGAGCGCTGGTAGAGCGCCTAGACGCTGAACTCGCAGCGCCTGAACGCTCACCAGGCCGCATTATAGGATTAATTCTCTGGGTATAGAGCGCCTAGACGCCCTATACACAGCGCCTGAGGCTAATGCAAAAATCAAGGATTCTGCAGAATTTATTTCTGCAGAATCGTGGCCCATGCACCATCAAAATCCCTCATTCATTTTCCAACAGTCCAAAATATGAAACATGACATATAAACACAAAATAGCAACATATAGGTTCATACAAATCAAACAATCACAAGATCATAGAAATCACACCATATGACAAAGAGAGAAATCCAACATGGATTCCCTCATTCAACAACAATACATAAGACATTCCCTTACTACCAAGATTGGTTGAAGAGGATCATCTCCCTCTTATCTATTTGGAAGATAACACAAAATGTCACTCCTTCTTGCCCTAGATTTTTGTTTTCTTCCTTCAAGAAAAATCCCAGTGTGAGTGATTGCCACAATGTCCACTCAAACCATGAAAAATGGGTTCTTGGTCACCTAGGGGACCAAGAGAAACGAGAACAACAAGAAAAATGGAAGAAAGTTGAAGATTTTACCTTAAAGCTCCAAGCTTTAGCTTCAATGGTGGAAGAATGGAAGAAGAAGAAGAACCAAGAGAATGACCACCAAAGAGAATGGTCTTGGAATGGTGCAAGAAGCAAGAAATCTTTGATGATGAAGTAAGAAATGGTGAGTGTCTCCAGAAATGGGTGCACGGTGGAGAAAAGAAGAGAAGAGGAGAATAGGTGTTTTGGAGTCTAAAGAAACGAGAGTGAAATGGTAAAATGAGGAAAACAATTTGGACTTCCCCCTAAATGGGTCATCTGCCGTGGACAAGGAGTGAGGAGGGAAAAGAGAGAAATTGTGTCAATTAGGAAACTTCTTGGAAGCTTCCTACATGGGCTTCTAATTAGCTAAATTTTTATTTTGAAAATAAGGCTAAAGGGGTTTGACAAAAGGTAATAATTTTTTTTTTGGACAATAATTACAGTTGGCATAAGTCAGCATTAACAAATCTGACAGATAATTTCTTCGTAATATTTTATTATTTTATCTGTTAAAATTTCTCGAAAAACGTAAAACCTTGTAAATTATGTCCGGCCTCGGGTTTAGTAAGATCCTCCGTCGACGTTTCCATAGTTCAAGGTTCTCAGAGAAAATATCTCATTTCTCCGGTTCCGCTCAGCACGTACGTAAAACGAAGAATAATATTAAAATATTCTGCATTCTCAAAATATTCCAGAAAAATTCCAGAAAATCACAAATAATGCAATATGAAAACTGACAGTAGAAAAATAAATTTTTGGGGTGTAACAGAGGGTACCCGCGGGGCAGGTACTATAATCCCTGCCTCCATTTATTAAACGGGTACCTATCTCCCGTCCCGTCGCGGGTAATCCCCACAGATCTTCACGGGTACGGGTAATTTTGCCATCCCTATATCTTATAGATCCATCAATAAAACATTTATTATTTTTTCTCTATTTATGTTTTGTTTTTTCTTTTGCTCTTTTCTAGTTTCTTCCTAACGAAGGCGGTGCTAATATGCGCTGTGCTAAGTTATGGTGTACAGTGCACTTAAAATTTTATTTATTATCACTTATTTTTAATACATTTTTAAAAATATCCCTCTCATTTTGTTAATTATTTTTTAAATTCTTATGTTATAATTATTTATTTTTATGACCTTTTTTTCCGTCATTCCGGCGAGACACCAAACACAGCCGCCATCCATGGCCACCGTCGCTCCCCCCCAACTCCTCCATTGCCGGCAGCCACCCACGAACAGAGCCACCATGAATAGCCACTACCCAGCTCTCAAACCTGAAACAAAACTCAACTCCTAAACTGAACCACCATAGTCGTACGACCACACCTTTGTGACGAGCTAACCACCACATCGTCAGCGACCCAGCCTACCTCTGCCACGCCACCAGCCACTCAGTTGAGCCTCTCGCTAAACCACGCTTGACCACCCTAAGTCACCCACACCACCAGCTTCACGACCTAGCCACCACGCCCCAATCAACAGCCATCGTAAGAACTTTGAAATGATCCAAAAGCTGCCAACGAGAAAAACTTAGAATTTTTTTTTTAATTTTTAGATCAAACCTAATAATATTATACCAAAATCGGATCGACCTACCTCACAAAAACTCGAAAAGATAAGAACTTTGTTGTGGGTTTGAGTGTGAGTTCATGGTGTTGGCATCAGCCATGGTGGGCTTGGCTTCGGTTTAGGTGGCTGAGGTCTGTGGAGGGCAAAGATTTACGGATCTAACTTGGTGGTAATGGTCTAAGATGAACCGTGATGGGGGAGGTGAGGAGGGGCGTCCAACCGACGACAGTGACGACCGTGATGGGGATGTGGAGTCCAAGGTCACTTTCGCATAGAACTGCGAGAAGCGTCGCTACACCGAACCAGAACCGGCGACCCAGATCTACGCCTTCCTAGAACCGGCGACCCACCACACTCAAACACCATATTCGCCATTAGCGTACCTCACCAGTCACCAACCACGCATCACCTCATCACCCTCAAGGTAGTCCACGGCGACTCTGATGGCGATTCTGAGTCATGGTGATTGCTGCCCTGCTTGTGATGGTGTCGTCGGTGAGTTCTCCGGCAAAACAGAGAGAGAGAGAGAGAGAGAGAGAGAGAGAAATAGAGGAGGAGATGAGATGAGAAGAGGAATAAAGATTTTTTTGCAAATTTCAAAAAAAGAGAAATGAACAGTAGAAAAAAATAACCTACTTTTCAAGTTTCAATTAGATGATATCTGTTCTTGATTTGATTTAATATTAAATCAATAACTTATATATCAAAGTATATGATACACCCTATTTAAGAAGGTATATATTAAACTGGCCCCAAAGGAATACTAACTTTCTGCATTGTCCTGGCTTGTACATTTTTTATGTAGCGGACTATTGTTATACCGTGGCCTCTTTTTATTGATTTTTTATCTGATCAAACAAGTATAATCCAAATGTGTGCTTGATCTGTGTGAAAATGAAAAGAGTGAAACAGCAGGAAAAAGAAAATAGCAAATTACCAAAACACGCATATTGTCTATATGTGTTGTCGTTTACCCTAAAAGATTCCCAGGCTTGCAGCTACCACGGGTTTTGGTAAGGGCATAAGGCTTCATGAGGATGATGACTTATCATTTGATGACTAGATTATGTTTGGATTAACTTATTTTATACTCAAAATAACTTATAATAAAACAACTTTGTGAAAGTACTGTTGACAAAATGTAATTATTTTTTCTAAAATAATCAAAACTAAACATGTTATAAAACTTATGTTCAACATGTTTCACTGATCACATGACATGAACAAACGGCAAAAAGTTTCAATGATGCGTAAAACTAACACGGGACACGCTCAGTTATCCACGAGTCTTATCATCAGATGTGCTCGAGAGTGGCTCTCGAAGATTTGCATAATAATAATACATACTGATGACAAGGAACCATCTCTTGACTTGGCCACAAGTGACCAAACGAACTTACAATAGGATAATGCATTAACCGACGAAGACCAAATAGCTTGCTTGAATATACTCCAGACAGAGGAAAACTAAATAGTAGAGAAGGCGAGCAAATTGCCCTTGTCCTGTAGTTCTTGTAATATGCTTGCCGACTAATTTGCCCGCATCAAGCCCTGTCATAAAAGGCCGAAAGGAAAGATAAATGGTCCACTACAAGATCAATTATTCACGCAAACGGAAAAAACACATAAGATTCTGCACTACTCAAGTTTGTTAATCCTTGGAACTTTGTTGGTAGAGAGTTCCCAATAACATTTTCTAATAATTTAAAGTAGTAGCTGCGTTAATTTGGATGGGATGATGGATACAAATCAAAGATACAGGGCAAAACAACCAGGTAAAAATTAACCGAAGGAACAATAGTGACAGGATAAACGGCTATCAGAATGTGGACAAAGTACAAGTAACAACATTCTAAGCCAGAACAAAAGAATTTACATGCAGAAGACACGAATAAAAAAGATGCATTACTTGGAGTCCAGTACCATAATATAACAAAAATAACAAGAGAATATCTAACGGGAAACTACTACCATGATCAAATAAGACATACTTTTTAGGTATAGAAAAGATAAAAATGGAACTTAGTATCACTCTCAGTTCACGGCGACCAGCAAGAGAAGCCATCTTTAAAGTAATTCCCTAATACCATGCAAGTGCTGCAGCTTACATAACCTAACATTAAAATCACCATCATTGTCCAAACTGCAATTGTTGAGGATAAACAACTAGCCTCTTTATTAGAGGGATGAGACCAATCAAAGCAATTTGAAGCTGTTCCGAACTATTCAATCGAATGCTGATTTGTCCTGCCCCTCGGTTGTTCAAATTCGCCCGGGCAACAAGGTTTGTATGTCGTCCAACTGGGATCTGTGATTGCACATTGCACCCAACAGCAAGATCTCCGTGCCAATCCATAACAGAAAGCCCAAGCGTTGATAATGAACGTCCTAGAGGGTAATCTTTATCTCTCAATTGGGCCTCCAAACTGCCACCATAAGCAACATCCCCACGCCCTGCCATTGCACCACCACTAAGAACCAGCTTGAATCGCTTATTAGCAACCAATTTGTCATCAATCTTCAGTCCAGCTGATAAGGCATCACCAAGGAGAGTAAATGAGAGACCAGCAGTTGCCTTGTTTCTCCTAAAATTACAAAATCTTGTCTCACTGCGTAATGTATAAGCTAAGTCCTTCCCAACAGTCTGCATATCAAACCCTAATGAAGTTGCTTTCCCTTCCCCATGCTTAACTGAACTGGCTATTTCCATCTGAACATTAGCATCCTTTTTATCCTTAGTAACCTGACCAGTGAAAGACAAAGGTATCTTGTCATTGAGAACGAACAATCTTTCTACATTTAACCCTTCGTAACCCACATCATGATCCCATCCATGAGTTTCTAGCACAGGTCTAACAAGCCACTGGTTCGATGAATCAAGATAACGATACCGGTGAGTGGGATTATCAGAATCAAAAGAAGCAGGCAAGGCCAAATCTGGCATGGGAACAGGAACAGAAGCTGCAGCGCCACTTTCTTCTTCCACATTTTCACTATAGTCACTTGGCAGATCTTTTGCTGATTCTGCCATTTTCTTCATCATCTTCCGTCGCTTTTTTTCTTCCTTCAATTGTTTCTTCAACAAAAGCTTTTCTCTGTACTCTAACTCATCAAAATATGCTTTCTTCTGAGCTTTAGACAGCTTCTCCACCTGGGCCTTTGTTAAAGGTTTAAACGGTGGCAAGTCATCAAGTTCTGTTTCATCATCAGAATCTGATGATTCATCAAGGTCATCATCAAGACTGTCCTCATCACCAAACTGCTCCTCTGGCAACTTTAATTGCGGTCTTGACTGGAGAAGGGATGACAAAAGAAAAGGCAATGGAGGTGCTCTTGCTCGAGCTGTATAAGGCTTTCCAGGTGGACCATCTTGTAACTTAAGAAGAGCATTTGCTTCGGCCAGAATTTTTGATGCAAAAGATAAAAGTAACAAATGAGGTTTCCAAACCTGGCCATTTGGCAACACCCTCTGGCCAGCCCTATTTGTTCTGCATGCACAGTGGTTCTCCACCAGTGATACAGGATTCATGAGACGCATGTCTCCAGCTGCTTGACGAATGGCTTGCTGCACAACATGAGAACGCTGAGTGACAAACATGTCATAGCTTGAAGCAGTACCATTAGGGCCATCAGGTGGAGCAGATGCTGCATGAGTCAGAACCACAATGGCATTGAACCATATGGATGGTCCAAAAATCTCTGTAATTGTGCGTAAGAGTGGCATATCACTAAAATCCCTGCTCTGCATATCTAACCTATCAAGATACAATACAATATCAGGTGGTGTTTTCTTAATAAAACGCTTAACAGAGTGCAGGATCTTCTCATTACTTTGCTGGTCTGACCAGGAGGGTAGTAGTCCTGGCGTATCAATGACCCGTACCTTAATGCCCTGCACAGTTCCCACAACATCCTGAACCTTTCTGGTTCCCAGATGAAAAGCACTAGTATTAAACTTAACCTCATCAAAAATAGAATTGATGGTAGCACTTTTACCAACTCCTGTCTTTCCAAGAACCATTATCGTACAAGAGAAATCAAGTGGCTCCTGACCTGCTGCTTCGAGCTGCTCAGCCATTGCACTTGCACGATCAAAGCTAAAAGCACCAACACGCCCCCCATTCCTTCCTCTGAGTTGCTCAGCCAGTCCTAGTCTATACAAAACTTGAGCTACAACAACATTGTGGGGAGTCTGCCCAAGCCTATGAGCTAGCCGTAAAAACTTCACCCTAATCATTTGAAGTTTCTCACGAGTCTCATCATACTCCTCTGCCTCCCCATTTGAGGAGTCCTCCATTTGTTGGGACTCTGTGTTAGATACAGTACCATTCACACGAGGCTGCTGCACTACCCGAGATGCAGGTTCCAATAATGGAGCAGCACGGCCAAGGCCAGCTGGACGAACAGGAGGGGGCCCAGTACCAGCAGATTTTTCAGATGAAGAAGGAAGCTCTGTTGCAGGCTGAATATTCTGTTCTCTAATCACTTGAGTGGTTTCCTTCTCTTCCATATTCTTCTCCTGTATCTTTTCAGGCTCCTCAACCACAGAAGACTTATCACAATCTCTATGAATTTCTTCATCAGAAATATGAGATTGATTATCCTTATTACTTCCTTCTTTCAGATCAGCTGCACTAGCCTGAACAGACGGTATCTTATCAGCAGAAGAATTTTCCGAAAAGGACAAGCCACCAGCAGCTAGCATTACTTCCCTTTCCTCCAAAGTTCCATGCAGGTTGGGAGAAGCTCTTCTTATATCACCAATTGCTTCCTGATGCTCTGAGTCTAATCCAGCTTTAACATCCTCATTTCCATAATCTCTGCATTCAGTACTCTGACTGCCAGAGATGGTCATTTCTTCACCATTTCTATCCTCATGGCTGATATCAGTGCCAAAGGTCCCATCCTTCATATCACTAATTACTTCACCTTGATGTTCTAAATCCCTGTTAGCAGAATTGTCATGTACTTCTTCCTCTATCTTGTGATCTCCAAATTCAGGATCCAAGTCACCATCCTTCAAATCCTCTGCATCAGTACCTTTGTCTTCCATCACCTCATTGGATTCAGATTCTGTAGTAGATTGAGTAACAACATAGTCCACCTTGTCTGTGCTTGCATTTACCAAGAATATACCACCATTTGCTGTAGGAGTCATGAATTCAGAATCATCAATATCAGCTTTCTCACTAACCAAACCAGAGTTTCCATCCACCCTGGCTCCATTCTCCTTAACTACAATCTCTCCATCAGTATTTAACCCAGATACTTCCTTTCCACCACTGCAATCACTATTCTTCAAATTATCATCCTTCATACTGTGGGACTCATTAGAAAACACTCCATCTCCAGTCTCTCCAGAATTAACTCCATCCATATGAACATTATCATGCCCCTGCCCATCCCTTTCAAGCTCCTGGTTAGCAATTACATCAGCCTCTCCTTCTGATTGTTTCCCAGACTCACTAGTAACAACCCCAATTGCCTCCTCAAAGTTGTCCGGCTCCTGTGCAGCATCTGTACTTTCATCAGCCGGAGCTGAAGCCAATGCACTGTCCGTGTCAATATCATCATGTTTATCAACATCAGCATCCCGCGGATAGAGTTTGGATCCTTGATCATGGAAATGCTCTTGTGGCTCTACTGCCTCCTCAAAAACCTCCTCTCCTTCCAAAGCCTTCAATTTATCAGAACCCCCATCATCCACTCTCTTGCTCTCTCCATCAAAAGAATCAACCGCATAATCCATAACAGATCCTCAATGTCGCTTGAAAGCCCTAGATTCACCAAAAACCAGGAATCAGAAACCCATATAACCGACAAATTGGTAAGGGAAGATAGGGGGGAGGGGGAAGGAAGCATGGGAACGTTGAGATGATTGATTTACAAGTCTAAAAAATAATCAATTAAAATCGATTCCCAATATAAATTAAACGTTACAAATTGAGGACACAGTACGCTATCATAAAACAGATTAGTCTTTATGGTGGATAGTAATAATAATAAATTAACAAAAGGTGTCATGAGAAGCAGATCCCTGGTGTGGTTTGTATTAGGGTTTTGCATAATCAAGTGGAACGAAACGAAGCATTCAATAAATAAGTAAACAATAGCAGAAATGCTAACCTGTATATGGCTGGCTGAGAGAGAGAGAGAAAGCAGTGTTCCTGTGAAAAGGTGTGAGTGTGAGTTTGGGTGAAATAAAAGTGGGTGAGAGGATCTTCTTCTTCTCCTCAGTATTATTCTTATTCATAAGCTTTCTTTTCCTTTTGGGTTAGCAGTAAAATGGAATTAAATTAAGGATAAGAGTAGACGAAGGGGTGGTGATGAGTGAGATCGGACGGCGGAGAGAAGAGTGGTGCAAATCATTGGTATCATCGTTAAATACAGCAATCTTATGGTGGTGACGTGGACCAACTAAAAGCGGAATAAAGGGTTTCCTGTTTTTAATCATGTGGTGCGTTTCACGTGGGAAACTTGAGAGCCAGATCTCGATCGTCCCTGAATGTTGACGCTTTTTTCAGAGACGAGACTCAGCGGACTTCTATCGCTCACGTGACTGTCACGGGACACAATCTTTGATCATTTGATTCACTTCTTTGTAGTTGCAGGGTAGAATGAATGAGAAAACCTACTAGTTTGCCAATGCCCATGTAGGAGTGTCCATTACGTGGGTTAGCTGAGTTTTGAAGCATTTTTAAACTTCACTCATTTACTTAATCAGAGTTGGGTTTAGTTGAATTGAATTTTTTGTTTCTTTTGACTTGACTCTTTTAAGATTTAATTGAATTGGATAAAATATGTGAGTTTAATATATATTAAAATAAATATCGATATATGAAATTAAAAATTTATTATAATAATACATATTAATTAAAAATAATATATATCTTAAATAAATTGAAAAAATGACTTGACTAGTTGTATACAAACAAAATAAGTATAAATAAACTAAATAAATTTAATAAGTCTTGTTGAGTTTGTATATGTCTGAAATAAAATAAAATAAGGTAACGTATTTAAAAGTCATAAATAACAAATTACATTAGTTAATTGAAATTAATATCATCATATATAATATATGGATTGACATAATTATTTACTTTATTCTTAATTTTCTCAAGATACTCTTTATCATTCAAGCAATCTACTGAATTTTCATCGTAATAATTTATTAGATACTTTGTGAGTTTCTAATATTTATTTTCTTAGTTACATTCTTAATGTAACTATAATGTTTACACATAAAATTTATTGACCTTACAAAAAAAAATGAACAAAAGTGATTTAAAATAATCATCATGACTAAATGAATTTTACAAAAAAATATATTTTTGGGCGAGTTGAGTTTATGTCAATCAATACTTTTTAAATTTGTTACTCAATTCATATCTTGTGATTATAATAATTTTTAACTCAACTCAACTTACATTTTATAAATTAGATTGAATCAAAACTCACGAGTTTATAAATTAACTAAATCCGGCACACAGTCTTACTCAGTGCCCAATGGGGAATGGGGCTTCAAATTGAAACATTCCATCCTCCTAAGCCACCACGTTGTCCTTGAATTCCTAGTTGGTGCAATTGGTTCACAAAATCCTTTGTATTTTGAACTATTATTAGAAACAGATAGGCATGGTAGAAAAATTTAGTAACACATATTATTGATGTACGTCATCAAATGGCTAAATAAGAATTAGTCTTACACATTTTAAGTGCACACCACCTCATGTGAAAAATTGAAAAATAAAAATGTAGTACATACTTAATATGCAATGTGAAAATTTTGTCTTACACAAATGTATTTCAAAACTTCTCATATATTTTCATGTTTGGTTAAGTTCTTTGAAATTGTAAAAAGAAAGATAAATGTTACAAAAGCATGTACGTTTAATACAATCGATAATTTCAAAACATTCTTTTTAGTCTTTTAATTTACTTATTTTTGATAAATTTATTTTGATTTATAATAAAATAATGAAGCGCATTGTTAGACACTTAGACTGATTGTTTAAGAAAAGAAAAATTAGCAATGAAAAAAGAAGAAGAAAGAAATGCTAAATCCTCTTATAAAGAATAAGCGTAACAATCATCCTAATTATCCAAAGAAAAAGTCTATATAGTCCGAATGAATCTATTGAAATATGATAATAGTCCATAAAGAAACAAAGTAGATGTACATACCTAAATCTTAACATAAAATGTGTTTCGTCTCTTATATCTATACACATATTCATCAATATCTTATAAATGAAAATACTTTCTCATAAGTATATTTGTTTATTGTACTTTATTCCTCCACTTGAGTAGAATATTTTTTGCGATACTCTTTTTCTCCTTATGTCATCTATCATTTCTTTTACATTAATTATCCTTTATATTAATTCTCTTAATTTACTCTCATATTCCTTATTTATTCTCCATATATATTACAAATCAAATCTACTTAATTATTTTTTGAACTTGCTTAATCAATTCCTTATTTATTTGCTTAATCAAATCTCATCTTTTGTTCTTTGTTAATTTTTGAAAAAATATTTCCTATTATATGTATATTATACTAAAATTTAAGTTTGTGCACATTAGAACTTTAAATAAAATATAATTAAAATACATTTAAATTTATATTAATAAAAATCAGATATTGTACGAGTTACTTACTATTATATATTTATTTATTTATTTATTTTTTATATATATATATATATATATATATATATATATATATATATATTCACAAATCTATATATTTTTTTTTTTTTAGTTTCTCAAAAAATTTCTTCAACCGATAAATGAAAAATTAATCTCTCAAATATGACAGCGCTTAAACTGAAATCTCTTCTAATAATATAATTTTTATACACATAAATTTTAATATATATTTTTTCACAAATTTATATATAATATAATGATTATCCTCAATCTTTTTTCTTTTAGACATCGAATTATATAAGGTATTCAACACCAAGAAAAGAAGGTACTCAATTTTTTTAATGTTTTTTTTTCAGTAAGGTATTCAGTCTTTAAATCTGAGATTGTTGTGTCACTTTGTGCTTAGAAGTGCAAATTTGTATTTATTTTTTTTTAGCAATTTTATGGCTAAACTAATTTGGTGATGCAAGGAGTTTGGAAAAGAGGGAAAACAGGCCCATGGGTTTAAGAAAGAATTCAGAATTCAGATGTTGAATGAAGAAGGTACGGACGGGCTTGCGGCTAATACGATATTGTTGAGTTGAGTTGAACCATGGCCCCAACCCCCACCGCAGCCAAACCAAACAAAGTAGCCGCCATCTTTTAGCCTAGATCCGCCGTCCATGGTTGCCGGAGCTGCCTTAACGAATCCACTATTCCAGTTTCCCTCACAGTCACAGACATAGATGATGAAGTTCCACACTTCACATGTGCTTTCTCAACTGCAATGCCACGTCTCTCATTCCCAATCCTCCGCCGCCACAAACCCAAGAAGCCAAGCCATACCACCAAACTCTGCATCGTCAAGTCCCTCCTCGATGCCTCTTCCCGTGGCCACCTCTCAGAAGCCGTTTCTTCTCTCGACCTCTTGCACCCCAAAGGCATTCGTTTACCCTCCCACGTTCTCGCCACCCTCTTGCGCCACTGTTCCAACACCAGGTCATACAAAGAGGGCAAATTGGTCCACCTACATTTGAAGCTCACCGGTTTCAAACGCCCCACTACGTTCCTAGCCAACCACTTGATCTTTATGTATTTCAGGTGCGGCGATTACGTTCACGCACGCAAGGTGTTTGATAAAATGGAGGTTAGAAATTTGTACTCTTGGAACAATATGCTTTCTGGGTATGTTAAATTGGGCATGATGAAGCAAGCTAGGAGCTTGTTCCATAAAATGCCTGAGAAGGATTTTGTGTCATGGAATACTATGGTGGTTGGGTATGCTCATAGTGGGATGTTTGGTGAGGCTTTGAGGTTTTATGGACAGTTGAGGAGATTGTCTATTGGGTATAATGAGTTTAGCTTTGCAAGTGTGTTGATTGTTTGCGTAAAATTGAGAGAATTTGAACTTTCTAGGCAGATCCATGGGCAGGTTTTAGTTGTTGGATTTTTATCCAATCTGGTTATATCTAGCTCAATTGTGGATGCTTATGCAAAGTGTGGAATGATGGAAGATGCAAGGAGGTTATTTGATAAGATGCCTGTGAGGGATATTCCTGCTTGGACGACATTAGTATCGGGTTATGCTGCATGGGGAAACATAGAATCAGCTAATGAGCTGTTTAATCAGATGCCTCAGAAAAATTCCTATTCATGGACATGTTTGATTGGTGGTTATGCTAGAAATGGTATGGGTCATGAAGCACTTGGAGTGTTTAGAAAGATGATCCAGCATCAAGTTAGACCTGATCATTTTACATTTAGTAGTTGCCTCTTTGCTTGTGCCAATATTGCTTCATTGAAACATGGTAAACAAATACATGCGTTTTTGGTGCGAAGTAACATCAGACCTAATACTGTTGTTGTTAGTGCTATTGTTGACATGTATTCAAAATGTGGAAGCATGGAAACTGCCAAGCGAGTCTTTAATTTCATTGGAAATAAGCAAGATGTTATGTTGTGGAATGTGATGATATCAGCGCTAGCTCAGTATGACCTTGGTGTAGAAGCAATTATGATGCTAAATGATATGCTAAGATCAGGAGTGAAGCCAAATAGGGTAACTTTTGTTGCCATTCTAAATGCTTGTAGTCATTCAGGTCTTGTGCAGGAAGGGCTTCAGTTTTTCAAGTCCATGACTAGTGAGCACAGTGTTGTCCCAGACCAAGAACACTATGCATGCCTAATTGATCTTTTGGATCGAGCTGGATGTCTTAATGAACAAGTGACGGATCTACAGATGATGGATTTTAAGCAGGGTGACCATGTTTGGAATTCTTTGCTTGGTGTATGTAGAATGCATGGAAATCTAGAACTTGGAAGAGAAGTAGCTGAGTTCCCTATTAAATTGCGGCCTCTATCCTCTGCTACCTATGTATTACTTTCAAGTATATATGCTGCACTTGTGAAATCGGGATTGGTTGAGAAAGTAAGACAGATTACGGACGAGAGACGTGTGAGGAAAGATCGGGCCATTAGTTGCATGGAAATTGAAAATAAGGTTCATGCTTTCACCCTCTGAAAGGAAACAATATCCTCGACTCCGGGGCACTTAAGTAACCAGATGGAAGACAATGCCCCATTACATAACTTCGAAATGTGAAAGTTAGAGAAATATTTTTTCGCTAGATCATTTTTTGTAGAGAGCAGGAATATAGTTTCCATAACTTAGTTATTATTATTTTTTTCGTTTTTACTTTCTTTTTACTGATTCCGGATTCTGCAGAGTTAGGCGTCTACATTGTTATACTCACAAGATTTTACTTTTACCTCCAAAAAGATGAAAAGGGAGGAATGATAAGGGAGGTTGATGGGAAGACTGATTTTCATGAAAGATTTCTTGCTTCCTTTCCCCCCCCCCCCCCCCCGGTTGTTTGTTTGTATTTTTCACCAACGGAATAAAAAAAGAAAATTTTTCCGGTATCAGTGATCTCCATTTTTATATTTTGGAAGCATATCCCTTTCCTGAATATGACTTGGAATGTTTGCCTTAGGGGCATCACGATGGAAAATGGGAATGCTAATTGCTAATTACAAAACCGAGTTCCTAATGAACATGATCACTTAGGTAGGTCGATATCGTAGGACGTCGGGATGCATATCACCGCAGGGATTCCTGTGCGGTCATTTGGTGGAGGAAGATTTCATGTTTGTTCTAGTTCACACAGTTTTATCCTTGTTTGTGGTCTCACTACTCATTTTCTAAAATGCTTCGTGTTGTATCAGTTGGGGGACGGTGAACCGATCTATGCTAGTAAACTGCTAGCGTTGTTTTGAGAGTTTGATGGTTTCTGCAAGGCTCAGGGAATTGAATTGGATTCCTTATAGGAGCTTACCAAGCACCAAATCTATATATCTATATTTATTTGTTGGAGAATTATCGGGTGCATCGGAGACAAATAATAATAATAATAATAATAATAATAATAATAATAATAATAATAATAATAATAATAATAATAATAATAATAATAATAATAATAATAATGACTATTTCAGAAGCAACTGAATTAATAAATAAAAAATTACATAAAATGTTAGAAGAAATAAATAAAAATTTATTACTTCCAATAGAAAATATTAATAGAATAGCAAATATATGTGTGAAAGAATTAATAATAGAAAAAATAAAATAAATAATATTAGGATAACATTTGATAAAATCAACAAAAACAAAGATATAAATGAATAAGATAAAATTCCTAAATTCGAAGAAGTTCTATATCAATTTGAAGAACTTTTAAATGAAGAAAGAAATAATAAATGTTTAACAAAAAGAGATTTAGAAAAAATATTTAAAAATACACCAAAAGACATAATAAAACTTGAAGAAAAAGAAACATAACCTTTGAAATTTTTGAAACTCGTTATCTCATGGAGAGGATAAGAGGGGAATATACTAACCAAATAAAGAAATCAACAGATATTGAGGAAATCTAATCATTGTTAGAACAGTTAAAAATAATTGAAGATAAAAATAAACAAATACAAAAAATTGAACAAATAAAAATAAATAATGAAAATGAAGAAGTAATATTAAATTATAGTACTTTAGACGATGAATCAGAATATGATGAAATATTTATGGAAAGAGGAGAAACAAGTAATACAAAATCCAAACGAAAATGAGAAGAATATTGTGGATATCCGAAAGAAGAATGAGATAAATATGAACAAGAAACAATGTATAATAAATGATATGCTCAAAAAAATGGAATATGGACTTCAGTACTAGAAGAATTTCATCCACACTATGAAAATATTAGGATAGGAACTAAATTAAATATTGATTGTGCAACAAATAAAGAAGAAGTTCTTTTACAATGGACTAATAAAATAACATTACTAATTACAACAAATGAAAGATTTAATGGATTAAACTTACTCGATGTTAAAAATTTATTAATATATAAAACTGAAGGAAATATACACTTTTTTTTAACAAGTATTAGTGACGATACATGACATCAATATGCAAGAACTGTTAATAATAACCAAGAATTTGCTAGATTAATTATGGGGCTAATATATCAAGAATTTATAGGATATAATGTATTCGAACATAAAGATGAAGTAAATAAATTTTTACATGAAAAAGCAAAAGCACACTAAAACAAAATGCAATTATTTAATATGTGTGAAGTGGAAAAATTTATTTGTGAATACCAAAAATACTACTATCAATTAAATGTTGAAACTGTAATTGGCATTGACTAAAACAATGGTTTTGATGATAACAAATAAAGACAAGAAATAGAAGTGCAATGATCAAGTCCAAGGATCTTCGAGATTAGCTTATAGGACTTACATATTGTGTAAAGGTATTTGAGAATCACACTAAGCTCAAACATGTTTTTAAATCTTTACAAATGGTTTTCACATGCTAAAATGCTCAACAAACAAGTTTTGAAAAGCTAGTCTTGGTGGTTGTTCAAATCCATGAAAAATAGTCAAATTTGTGTCTTGCAAAACTGACCTTTAGTCACTCTTTTGATCATAACTTTTAAATTATTTTGTGTTTTGTTTTGAAACTTATTTAATATGAAAATAGACTCAAATACCTTTCCAATGACTGGTCATTTGTTTAAAACGGATGAGAAATGAAGAAGTTATGACCATTTAAAGTTAACTTTCAAAACTAGAATGCTATAACCGAATATGGGAATATGCATAACCGAATATGGCTTCTTTCTAATTGTTTTTTTGGCTTTTCAAACGTAACAACCTGTTTTGTTAATGACCATATTCGAATATGGCATAATTCATAACAGGTTATGAGTGTTTCATAATAGGTTATGAATTCCTTCATATTCGAATATGAGTAATCCCATAATAGGTTATTTTGCAAACCAGAAACATTGAAAAGCTTTCTTTCATGACATAATCGATTATGGCTCTGCCATAACAGATTATGGTCTGTTCCAGGACTCTTCCCCAACGGCTCTATTGAGCACTAAATGCCCTCCACAAGCCTCCAACGGCTCTTAAATGTCATGGGCTATAAATGGAAGTGTTTGGGCATTGCTTACAAGTTGGAGAACAATCTGAAAATCATTCTTGAGCATTAAATTCGTATCATCTCTTTCTCCAAAACTCTATTTTGAGCTTCAAAGTGTGATTTCTTGATACCCATAGTGCTTCAATTTGTATTATCCACTCTTTGAGAGAGTTTCTATCATTCAAACACTTTGTATAATCTGTAAAGAGGGTGAGATATCCCTCTAGAAAAAAAGGGTGAGGTATCCCTTATTTATAAAGAAGGTGAGGTATCCTTCAAAGGTTATAAAGGAGGTGAGGTATCCCTCTAGTTAAAAGGGTGAGGTATTTCTGTTTTGAGGCTCAAGCACAAAGGGTGAGGTATCCCAAGGTGTGGTGAGTGCTCTATTGTGTAAAGATTTTCAAGCACCCGTTCAAGCTTAAAGTTTAGTGAAAGATCTTGAGTGGTTTGTTTGAGGACTAAACGTAGGTCACAAGGGGTGGCTGAACCATGATAAATCCTTGTATTTGTTTTTCTCTAACTCTATCTCTTTACATTTGTGCCTTAATTATATATACTTGAGTTTAATTTGATAAATATAGCTTATTTACTTGACTTATCCTATAGCCGAAGTAGTATTTGAGAAATCTCTATTAGTTGTACTTTTGTCAAGCTTATTTCGCTGCAAGTGTTGATTGAATGTATCAAAATGAATAATTTCTCAAAGTTATTTTAAAAATTTGTAATCACCCAATTCACCCCCCTCTTGGGTGATGGTTGCCATGACTAACAGAAACCAAACCAATATATATGGATATATTTATTGATAAATTCCCATACCCACTTAATACAAAGATAAGAACCATTTGGTAAATGCAACTAAGAGAAACTGCTAAAACACATGGAGGAATTATTCAAATACTCTATAATGAATTTAGAGAACAATGTTTACAAAGAGAAACAATTAGACAATTAAATCGAGGAAGAACTACAATCTATTGTGACATACCAAAAATAGAAAATCCAGAAAACTATGGTTGTAATCAAGAAACAAAGAAAATATTATAAAAGAAAACCAAGACTTAAAAAAGCATATCCTAAGAAAAGAACTTATAAAAATACTAAAAGAAAATATTTTAGAAGAAAACAAAATACTCCAAGAAAATACTGTCTAAAAGGAAGAAAGAAATGTGTATCTTTGGATATGTAATATTGAAGGTTATTATGCCAATGAATGTCCACAAAAGAAAGAAAAATAATTTAAATAAAAATAAAAAATAATAAAACAAGTTTATAAAATATATAAGTTAAACCAGTAGAAGACGAATTAAATGACACTGAAAATAGTATATATGAATATTCAGGAAATGAATTATCTTCAGAAAAAACAGAATCCGAATAATACTTATATTAAAGTTAAAATTGAAAAAAGTAATAAAGAAACTGAAGCTTATTGATAATCACATATTTTATTCATTAAGAAACCCTTATGTTTAGTTATTTACACTCTTCATGTACTTAATTGACTGAATTTGATTATGTTTTGTAAGTTTGAACTCGAATCGAACTTGATTGATTTTTTCAGCATTATTCGGGTCTTACACTGTTTCTGTATTTTAGCCATATCTTGAGTTCTAAATGTCTGATAATTGTGAATTTTACCTTGTAGGAAAGATAAGAGAGAGCTCTACAACTTTGATGAAGAGCTCAAAGTCAATTTCAGATATCTAGTGGAGCTAATTGGGCATGAAAATCAGAATACGAGATTTGTGACTGGAACCCGAACAGTGTGTAGTAACCAGAACATAATTCGAGTTTGGGCATATAAAATGGGCTGAAAATTTGTAATCTGAAATTTAAGACCCATATGTACAACTTTCATGTCAAGCACAAAACTTGATTCGAGCTCCTTGATGGAAATATTGGGTCTGAAAGTCAAAACAGAGGTGCTGAAACTGGTCCTGAACAGTCTGTAGTAATTGAGTCATATCTTGGGCTGTAGGACGAATTTTTGGGTGTTTCCAGAGCCATTGGAAAGCTTAGACAATTTCCTAGAACTTTCATGAAAACCACTTGGCTCAGAAATGACGAAATCAATGAGTTCAGCAATAAAGAATTTCGGAGACAAGGTAGCTCACCTACTCACCCACCTACTCACCCACCTACTCATCCACCTACTCATTCACCTACTAATCTCATCTACCCATCTATTACTACTCTGAATCCTCTACAAAAGGAAGCATGTGGAGAGCTCTAGAAACAACACACACTTGGTGTTAGAGATAGCTTTTCATAGTTCTTGTATATTTTTTCTTCATTGTAATGGAGAGCTAAGTCACTCTTAGTCAATTCGGGACTCTTGAAGAGATTGTGGCTTGGATTCTTGAGACCTTGGTTATGTAATGTATTTGATTTATATTTGAATTCCTCTTCTCTTCTTCTTCTGTTCTCTTGATCTTGAATGCATGAATGGTGATTCTGTTTATGTTTGATCTAATTTGATCTTGGTTTAAGATTAAGTATTGTGATGAAATTTAGAACTGATTGATCTGAATTAATCACATAAGCGAAGATTGAGATTTGTGATGAAACTTAGAACTGATTGATCTAAACTAATCACGTAATTGAAGAGGTTAGGTTACTTGATTTGTGCCTAGGTTAATTGAATTCGGTGCTTAAATTGACATATATTTACATGAATGGTGCGATTGCAGATTTGTGTTTATTACTTGTCAATTGAATTCGGACGATTGTCTAGTATGAATTCGGATCGATGCGAGAGATCTCGGTTAGATCCAAGTTAACCATTCAAATGTATTTCAGGTGTTTGTTGAAAGGTCTATGATTGAATCCACCCAATCTCGGATAGATTTTGAATTGACTATTCTTTTAATTGTTATTTTTCTTCAGATCTTGTCATTGTAATCCTTGAACAATCAAAAACCCCCTTTCTAACTTAACTTAATTTGATAAAATTGCATTTACGATCCTTGAGGAGACGATCCAGTGTTGTTCACTATACTGCAAACTTAGTTAATAACTTCGGTTATAATTTTGACTGAGTTTGGCGCTCGTCAGAATTTTGGCGCCGTTGCCGGGGATCTCGAAGGTGTGATCTTTTCATTTTGAGTAACCTTACTAATTTTCTTTCTTACCTATTCTAACAATTATTTTTCATTTACTAACATTGTTCATACCATACTAACGTTTCTATCTTAGCTTTTGAATTTTTCTGATTTAGAAAAGATGGAAAACAGGTGATTATGGGTAACTATTGCAATTTTCGAACTGAAACATGCCCAGAATGAGCTGAAACTTGGTCGGTTGAAGGAAAACAGCCTGATAAACAAGACTCACAGTAAACTGTGAGGTCACCCTTGGTTTTCGAAATTCTATCATTTAGACCACTTTTTTAATTTTTTAATATTTTTTATTGCATTTTCTAGTTTCATTTTTATGTAGATTTTGTTCTGTGTTGATTCCATAATTTTTAAAAATGTTTAGACATATTAACTAGATTTATTTTTGCATATTTTGAGTGTTGTTTAGTGTATTTTGCTTAGTTGTAGTTTTTGTGTTTTTGTGCTTTAGTTGATGCATGACTAGGTCCAATCCTGATATCTTGCTTGATCTTGATCCTGAGATTGATAGGACCTTGCATAGATTAATTAGAGCTCGTGTGATAAATTCAAGAGTTAATTCTGAACCTAACTTTGATTTTGGGAGTGAACCTGATAACTTAAGTAATCCTGAAATCATGGCTGATAACATGCATAATAGAACCCTTAAGGAACTTGCTGCTCCTGATGTATCTTACCAATCTTTGTGCATTCAATATCCTGATCTTGATGCAGATTTTGAGTTAAAATCTGGTTTGATACACTTGTTACCAAAATTTCATGGTCTTGTGGGTGAAGATCCTCATAAGCACCTGAAAGAGTTCCATGTTGTGTGTTCAACCATGAAGCCACAAGGCATCCCTGAGGAACACATCAAGTTAAGGGCATTTCCCTTCTCACTTGTCGATGCACCAAAGATTGGTTGTTTTATCTTTCACCAGGTTCAGTCAGAAGTTGGAATGACATGAAGAGGTTGTTCCTGGAGAGATTCTTCCCTGCCTCTAGAGCTGCTGCAATTAGGAAGGATATATGTGGCATCAGACAGATGTCTGGTGAAACTTTGCATGAATACTGGGAGAGATTCAAGAAGTTGTGTTTGAGCTGCCCTCATCACCAAATTAGTGACCAGCTCTTGATTCAATACTTCTATGAGGGCTTGCTGTCAAATGATAGAAGCATGATCGATGCTGCCTCTGGAGGAGCCTTAGTAGACAAAACTCCTACCGTCGCAAGAGATCTGATAGCAAACATGGCAGCCAATACCCAACAGTTTGGCTCGCGGATCATCACCGCAACCAGAGGAGTTAATAAAATTCAAGCATCTCATATGGACCAACAAAGAATGGAACACAGACTAGATGAATTGACTTCTTTGGTAAGACAAATAGTAGTGGGTCAACAACCATCCATGCAGATGACTGCATCAGTGTGTGGAATTTGCTCTAATTCATCTCATCCTACTGATTCATGCCCTACACTTCAGGAAGATGGTTTCACTTTTCCAGATCAATGTGTTGCTGCAGCTGGTATTTTTCCTGGTAGATCCCAATATCAGCAACAACAACAACAATCTAGATATGATCCATTTTCTAGTACTTATAACCCTGGTTGGCGAGACCATCCCAATTTGAGATATGAGAATTCTAGCCAAAGAACAACAAATTTCCCCAAAGAAGAACAATAATTTAGATACCAAGTCTGCAGGTCCAAGCAACAAATACCAACAAATACCCCCGCATTCGACAACAAGAATTGCTCAAGTCATGTCAATCCACTCCACCAAGCCGTCATTGGAAGACCTGATGAAACAAATGGCCACAAATAATATTCAGTTCCAGCAGAACGTCAGTGCCAACATTCAGAATTTACAAACTCAAATTGGGCAGTTGGCAACCACTGTGAGCGAGCTAAAGAGTCAAGGTTCTAGCCAATTGCCTTCACAAACAGTCAACAATCCAAGAGGCAACGTAAGTGCAATTATCTTGAGAAGTGGCAAAGAAGTTGATGTTCCAACCTTACAGCAATCAGAAATTGACCAACAACGGCAGGAAATCGATAATTCAGTCCAGAAATCTGTGCCACTGAAGAAAATTGCAGAGAATTCAGATGTTACCATTCAATTACCTTTTCCAAATAGGATCACACAATCCAAGAGAACAATGTAAGCAGAAATGGAAAAAGAAGTCATGGAGACATTCAGGAAAGTGGAAATCAATATTCCCCTCCTAGATGCAATCAAGCAAATTCCAAAATATGCTAAATTTCTCAAGGAGTTGTGCACTCATAAGAGAAGGTTGAAAAGGAATGAGAAGATCAGCATGGGTAGAAATGTTTCTGCAATGATTCTGCCAAGCATGCCATAAAAATGCAAAAATCCTGGAACTTTCACAATTTCTTGCACAATTGGCAACTCTAGATTTGAGCATGCAATGCTAGATTTGGGTGCTTCGATCAATGTCATGCCCATGTCAGTTTATAAGTGTTTAAACATTGGTACTTTGCAACCCACTGGTATCGTGATTCAGTTGGCAAATAGAGCCACTGCCCATCCTGTAGGTGTGCTGGAAGATGTGTTAGTTCAGGTGAATGAGTTGATTTTTCCAGCAGATTTCTACATTCTGGACATGGAAGATGAGTCTCCAACAAACCATGCTCCATTGATTCTAGGCAGACCATTCCTCAAGACCGCCAAGACCAAGATAGACGTGCATGCTGGCACCCTTTCTATGGAGTTTGACGGCGATTTGGTACAATTTAACATTTTTGATGCCATGAGACACCCCCTAGAGGAGCATTTTGTTTTCCTTGTTGATATGATTGAGATGCTGGTTGATGATGTCTATACTGATTTATATGTTGAATTCCCTGATATTGTTGACTATCTTGGTTCTGTTTCTTGTGATACATGTGCCACTTGTGATGTTGAACCATGTGCTGCATGTGCTGAGATTTATTCTGTTATGAGTAATGATACAGCTGCTAATGATGCAACAATTGAGAATGAGAGTCAGTACCATGCTGAAATTAATGTTGCTAAGTTAGTTGTTTCAGATCACTTGTTACCTTCCATTGTGCAACCTCCATCCTTGGAGTTGAAGACTTTACCAGACCATCTTAAATATGCACATTTGGGAGATGGTGAGACACTTCCGTTGATCATTGCTAAAAACCTACAACCTGATCAAGAAGAAAAATTACTGCAGATTTTGAGGCAGAATAGGCAAGCCATCAGATGGACTCTTGCAGATATTCCTGGTATTAGCCCCTCCACATGCATGCATAAGATTTTATTGGAAGAAGGGATTAAACCGGTAGAGAAAGCCCCAAAGGAGACTAAATCCCCTGATTCTAGATGTGGTAAAGAAGGAAGTTACAAAGTCGCTTCAAGCCGGCATTATTTATCCCATATCTCGACCAATGGGTGAGCCCGTGCAAGTGGTTCCCAAGAAATGCGAGGTCACGGTGGTTGCGAATCGAACAATGAGCTTGTGCCCACACGAGTTCAAAACGGTTAGCGAGTTTGCATTGATTATAGGCGGCTTAACCAGGTTACCGAGAAAGGATCATTTCCGCCGCCCTTCATTAATCGGATGTTGGAGCGGTTAGGCGGCAAGTCACATTATTGTTTCCTGGATGGATATTCGGGCTATTTTCAGATTCATATAGCCCCGTAAGACCAAGAGAAGACTACTTTCACTTGTCCATTTGACACATTTGCATACGAGGAGGATGCCCTTTGGTGCGTGCAATGCTCCGGCACTGTCGTCGAGGTGTATGGTAAGTATCTTTTCTGATTTTTAGAAAATTGCATGGATGTATTTATGGATGATTTTACTGTCTATGGATCTTCCTTTGATGCATGTTTAGATAGTCTGGCTCAGGTCTTGCATAGATACATTAAGACTAACCTCGTTCTAAATTTTGAGAAATGTCATTTCATGGTAGAACAAGGTATAGTCTTAGGGCATGTGATATCTCGTGAGGGTATTGAGGTAGATCCTGCAAAAATAGATGTTATTTCATGCCTATCTTACCCCACACGTGCGTGCGGGAGATTCGTTCTTTCCTTGGTCAGCGCAGGTTTCTATCGGCGGTTCATAAAGGATTTCAAAGCAAAATTGCACTTCCGCTATCCAACTTACTGCAAAAAGATGTGGAGTTTCACTTTGACAAGAAGTGCCAGGATGCCTTCAATCAATTGAAGCAGGCATTGACCAGTACACCTATCATCCAACCGCCGGATTGGACACTTCCATTTGAGCTGATGTGTGATTATGCATTGGGAGCTGTTCTTGCACAAAGGGTCGGTAAAGTATCTCATGTCATTTCCTATGCTTCGAGAACTTTAGATCCTGCACAAATCAACTACACCACAACTGAAAAGGAACTTTTAGCAATTGTTTTTGCTTTAGATAAATTTCGATCATATTTGTTTGGTTCTAGAGTGGTTGTGTTTTCAGATCATGCAAAGCATTAAAGTTTCTCCGAAGAAGCCCAATGCCAAGCCCCGGTTGATTAGGTGGATGTTGCTCCTCCGGGAGTTTGATATTGAGATCCGTGACAAGAGTGGAGCGGAGAATTTGGTGGCCGATCACTTGAGTCGAATTGAAAGGGAGGCAGATGTTTTTCCCATCCATGATGTTTTCCATGATGAGCAGCTTTTCAAGCTGCAAGGCAACATCCCTTGGTTTCTTCGATTTGATTAATTTCTTGGTTGCTAAAGCAATACCTGCACATTTCACAATGGCTAAGATTGATAAATTGAAAAGTGAGTCAAAGTATTATGTGTGGGATGATCCTTACTTATGGAGATTTTGCAGTGACCAAGTAATTAGGAGATGTGTGCCTGATGATGAATTCCATTCCATTCTTAGCTTTTGTCATAAACTTGCATGTGGCGGTCACTTCGGTCCTCAACGGACTGCTAGGAAAGTTTTAGACTCTGGATTATATTGGCCCATTCTATTTCATGATGCATATATGTTTTGCAAATCTTGTGATCAGTGCCAGAGAACAGGGAATACTTCTCGCAGAATGAAATGCCCCAGAAACCCTTATTATTCTGTGAGATTTTTGATGTTTGGGGTATTGACTTTATGGGTCCTTTTCCTATATCATTTGGTTTTGTTTACATTTTGCTTGCTGTGGATTATGTATCTAAATGGGTGGAGGCTAAGGCCACTCGGACTGATGATTCTAAAGTTGTTGTGGATTTTATTAGATCACGATTTTTACGTAGGTTTGGAGTCCCGAGAGCCATCATTAGTGATCAAGGTTCACATTTTTGCAATCGAAGCATGGAGGCTTTGATGAAGAAGTATGGAGTCCAACACAAAGTTTCTACACCCTACCACGCCCAAACCAATGGGCAAGCCGAGGTCTCCAACAGAGAAATTAAGCAGATACTCCAGAAGACAGTTCAACCTAAGAAAGATTTGGAGCAAGAGGCTTGAGGATGCTTTATGGGCTTACCAGGGCGCTTATAAGACACCAATCGGGATGTCTCCGTATCGGATTGTTTTTGGAAAAGCATGCCACCCTGCCGGTGGAAATTGAGCATCGAGCATTCGGGCGGTGAAAAGGTGCAACTTGGACCTAGATCAAGCGGGTATGGAGAGGAAGCTGCACTGCTGCAAAGAATTGGAGGAGATCCGCTTGGAGGCTTATGAAAGTTCCAAACTTTATAAGGAGAAGACCAAAGCCTTCCATGATAAGTTGATTCTGAGGAAAACATTTGAGATTGGTCAAAAAGTTCTCCTCTATAACTCCCGCCTCCGACTCATGCCTGGCAAATTAAGGTCTAGATGGGATGGACCATTTATTGTTACTAATGTTTTTCCTTCTGGTACTGTTCAGATTAAAAGTGAGGTCACTGCCAAAACTTTCATCGTACATGGACACCGCCTCAAACAGTATCATGAACTTCCAGAGAATGCAGAAGTGGAGGCGATGAACCTTCTCCATCCGCATTATGAATAAAAAAAAAAAGAAAAAAAAAAGAAAAAAAAAAGAAGAAAAAAAAGAAAAGAAAAGAAAAGAAAAGAAAAGAAAAAAAAAAAAAAACGGTTTGTGTGCCCGACAATGAGGTAGGTAGTGTCACTCGAAGCATGTGGAGGTCATTTTTTCTTCACGACAACAAGCTGCGAAAATCTTGCAAGTATGGATTTTATTGGCCTACTTTATTAAAGGTCACATTACGAACTTTTGCAAAAGTCTGCGGAAATTGGTCAAAAATTGTGCTTTGAGATTATCATCTGCACCTACTCCTTGGAAAATTGAGATCTAGGTGGCGCGGTTCTTTTGTTGTCAAACACGCGTATCTTCTGGGGCCGTAGATATTGAGGATCCTAGGAATGGTAATGTGCTTAAGGTTAATGGACAAAGACTCAATCATTCCTGGAAAACCAAGTTCTTGAGTTCTTTGTATTATTAGGTTAAGTGGCGGATACGCATCTCGTGACTCTCAAGTCGGTTTATTTTTCAGTTTCCCAAAATAACTGAACCCTTCTTCTCCTTCAAAATGGATGTCATTCTTTCAAACCTGAGAAAACATTTTCCTTCTCTTCCTCAAAATGCTCTGAGAAAAATCTACAAAGTTCGATATGAGAGATTGAGACTGTTAATGCACAAGGGTATGCGAGAAGATGTACGTTGGATAATTGAAGCAAAGGTCCGATTAGCAGGTGAGTCCTCAATTTCATTTGACTCATATATGCCCGGTCTTGGAAGAAGTTCATATTCTAAAAGGAGAAGAGCAAAAAGGTTACAAGTCTGTCACAAATGTGGACGATGAAACTGTAACAAGCGATGTCGTACTAAGGGGATGGTTTTCGTAAATAGAGAAGATAAAATTTTCTTCATTAAGAATGGACTGAGTAAGGAGTCATTAGATGATATCTTATTGACTCTTGAGACGCATTCTTGTGGATTGGTGCATCGTGAAATTCTTAAATTGTGGAATCTCTTCAAGGATGAAGAACAACGCTACGGTCTTGGGAATCTGACTCTAAAAGACCCTGTTTGCCAATTTATAAGAAAATTGGATGGGAAGCTTATCCTCGACTCATAGAAGACGTTTAAGCCGTTACTGGACGTTAAACCAGAGGCAGATGTGAGCCATATCCACAAACAATCTGTACATATCATCCTCTTCTTCTTCTTCATGTCATTTTTCAAAAAAAAAAAGAAGAAAAAAAATGTATACTTCTTAGGGTTGGCTTTGGTAACACAAACCGTGAATGGGGAAATGCATGCATCCTGATTCAGCCTTCTTAATTAAAAAACAAAGAAGGTAGATTGTATCCCACATGTGAGGCAGCCAGTCGTATTATGGCCACTTGTCCCTTTTGGGAGCCCTATGTTGCGCTGGTCTTGAATGGGTCGAATACTGGTCAACAATGTTTTGGCACAAAGCCGAAAGAGCAGACTACCTCCATCCCAATCTTAAGTAAGTATACACTCATTTTTCATCAAGCTTTTCTAACAATTTCAAAAAAAAAAAAGGACGTGATGTCTACTGCACTCATGACGCGCAGTATAAAGATACGCCATGGAGATTGTACATATAGGTATGTCATCATTTTCTATTTCTTTTATCTTTGTATCATTTTGTTGTATTTTGATTTTTGTACAGACGATCCTTTGAGCAGGGTCCTTCAGGGGTTTCTAGACTTCTTTACCTTGATGGTTTTCTTGAAGTAAAAAAAAAAAGTGTTTCTTAATTTCAACCTTTTCTGACAACAGCCAACCTACCCTTATAGGTGCAATTATTTCCCTTTCCATTCTTTTTCTTATTTAAACACTCCATTTTCTCTATTTTCCTTCAACTCGAAACACTCAAAGGGAGGAAGAGTATAGAATGGGGCTTCTATTCGTAACCTCAAAAATGTCTCGTGTTTTTGTGGGTCGAGTTATGGGAAGGGATTGGAGTTTGTAAACGCAGCTAGCACTCTTGGTCGATCACTTGCTGCGAGGAATATTCATCTTGTATATGGGGGAGGTTGTCGTGGGTTAATGGGGGTTGTATCACTTTTTACTTTTATAAGAGACAGTCAGGTTTTAGGTGTCATTCCTGAAACTTTAGCTGTGAGAACATCAATGGAAAGACAATTGGGGAGGAACTTAAAGTATCATCAATGCATGAACGCATGAAGATAATGCTTGAAAACTCTGATGCATTCATTGCCTTACCAGGTGGTTTTGGTACTTTGGAAGAAATTTTTCAAATTGTCTCTTGGGCCGAACTGAACATCCACCATAAACCCATTGGTTTGTTGAATGTTAATAATTTCTTTGATCTTTTGTTATTTTTTCTTGACAAAGTTGTGGAACAGAAATTTATCACTCCTTCGGCAAGACAACTTTTTATCTCTGCCTCCACTATTGATGAGCTCATTGATAAATTAGAAGCTTTTGAGTATGTACCTGATAAGGTATTAGCTCAGATAGATTAGTCAACAGGAAGCAGCGAAGGAAGTAACAAGAAAAAAGAGCCCGATCTGAAACTTTCTCTTTAATGGGTTTGATATTATAAAAAAAAATTTGTTGTTTTTTTGTTTGGAAAGTATGATATGATTGTCATGGACTTATTAAACTAATTAGTGATGGCAGAGTAAGGAGTAATTTTACTCTTGAGACGCATCTTAATTGGTGGCAGAGTAAGGAGTTTTTTAGGTAGTAATTAATTAGTATTGAATTGTGGAAGTACTAACGTTTTCTTGTTTGATTTCTTTTCAGGATCTGATGCGGCACTGACAGTGTGTTTTTTTCTGCTTAGCATTGATTCACTTCTTATCAGGTTGTGTTGCTCTTTTCTATCTCTTTCTTTCACATTGAGGACAATGTTATATTAAGTGTGGGGGAGAGATTTTAGCATGTTTCTGTTTCTTTTCGTTTGTTTAAAAAAAAATTCAAAAAAAAAATTTCAAAAAAAAAGAGGTTCATTGCATGATTGAATAACTTTTCTCTCTTCTTGATCTGATATGCTTGGTGATGGATGATTGAACTGATGAATTGAGTTTGATGGATGCATACCTTATGAGATTTTGAGCCTAATGGATGGATTCAACATTTATGTCATTCTCTTCTTTCTTGTGTGATTTTCACTCATGTTAATAACCACTCTAGAACTTGCTTTGATTCTTTTTGAAGCTATATTTCACTTGCATGCATAAACATGATTGAGGCCCTCTTTCTTAATTAGCTAGTTTAACCAAATAGCCAACCTTCCTTTCAATATGATATCAAGCACTCTTTTGACTTCTTGAAAATTCTCTGATTCCTGCCAACCTTGTATATTTTCCTTTGCTTAACCCCTTTGAGCTTATTTGACCATTCCTTGTTTCTAGCTCATTATGTGCCTTAAATGAAAAATCGTGTTCTTACTTTACCTTAGGGAATAAAAGAACATTAGCCTGGTTAATGGATGAGTTTTTGAACAAGTGTGGGGGTGTGTGTGTACAAAATGGTTGTTGAAAAAGGAAAGAGTGCCTAAAAAAAAAAAAAAAGGAAAAATGTATGTATATAGTTATGTTTATATATATATATATATAAAAAAAGAGAAAAGGATTGGGAAATGAATATGTAAAGGGATATACATTAGAGTTGAGATGAATTTTTATACTTGTTATTTGAACTCAGCTCTCATTTGCTTTTATTCTCTTTGGTATTTATCTTCTCATATCCATTTTATCCTCTTCTGTTACCTTGACCTCACTACAACCTTGAATAAAGTCCTCATGATTTGTTTGTGCATGTGTTTTGAGTAGTGGAGAAGTAGAAGATAAGTAAGCTTATGGTAGTGCAATTTTCATGGGTTGAATTGAGTGAAATACCTACCTTTTAAACACTTGAGAGATTGAGAGGGAATCTTGTGAAGATCCATCATTCTTAATTCATTCTTTTCAACGGAAGTTTCCTTGCTTGTTGGTTTGAGATGTGAAGAAATGTTACCTCATTTATGCTTTGATCCCTTGAATTTCTTGTTGCTCTTCTTGCTTCATTGAGTCCTTTAGAGTTTTTAGCTTTTAAGTTTGTGTCGTTTGTCTTTGTCTTCTAACTTTAGTTTTATATGTTTTGCCCAGGAGTGCAAAAAGCTAAGTGTGGGAGAATTTGATAATCACATATTTTATTCATTAAGAAACCCTTATGTTTAGTTATTTACACTCTTCATGTACTTAATTGATGAATTTGATTATGTTTTGTAAGTTTGAACTCGAATCGGACTTGATTGATTTTTTCAAAGCATTATTCGGGTCTTATCTTGTTTCGTATTTTAGCCATATCTTGAGTTCTAAATGTCTGATAATTATGAATTTTACCTTGTAGGAAAGATAAGAGAGAGCTCTACAACTTTGATAAAGAGCTCAAAGTCAATTTCAGACATCTAGTGGAGCTAATTGGGCATGAAAATCAGAATACGGGATTTTGTGACTGGAACCCGACAGTGTGTAGTAACCAGAACATAATTCGAGTTTGGGCATATAAAATGGGCTGAAAATTTGTAATCTGAAATTTAAGACCCATATGTACAACTTTCATGTCAAGCACAAAACTTGATTCGAGCTCCTTGATGGAGATATTGGGTCTGAAAGTCAAAACAGAGGTGCTGAAACTGGTCCTGAACAGTCTGTAGTAATTGAGTCATATCTTGGGTTGTAGGACGAATTTTTGGGTGTTTCTAGAGCCATTAGAAAGCTTAGACAATTTCCTAGAACTTTCATGAAGACTACTTGGCTCAGAAATGACGAAATCAATAAGTTCAGCAATAAAGAATTTCGGAGACAAGGTAGCTCACCTACTCACCCACCTACTCACCCACCTACTCATCCACCTACTCATCCCATCTACCCATCTACTACTACTCTGAATCCTCTATAAAAGGAAGCATGTGGAGAGCTCTAGGAACAACACACACTTGGTGTTAAAGATAGCTTTTCATAGTTCTTGTATATTTTTCCTTCATTGTAATGGAGAGCTAAGTCACTTCTAGTCAATTCGGGACTCTTGAAGAAATTGTGTCTTGGATTCTTGAGACCTTGGTTATGTAATGTATTTAATTTATATTTGAATTCCTCTTCTCTTCTTCTTCTGTTCTCTTGATCTTGAATGCATGAATGGTGATCCTGTTTATGTTTGATCTGATTTGATCTTGGTTTAAGATTAAGTATTGTGATGAAATTTAGAACTGATTGATCTGAATTAATTACATAACTGAAGATTGAGATTTGTGATGAAACTTAGAACTGATTGATCTAAACTAATCACGTAATTGAAGAGGTTAGGTTACTGATTTGTGCCTAGGTTAATTGAATTCGGTGCTTAAATTGACATATATCTACATGAATGGTGTGATTGCAGATTTGTGTTTATCACTTGTCAATTGAATTACGGACGACGATTGTCTAGTATGAATTACGGATCGATGCGAGAGATCTCGTTAGATCCAAGTTAACCATTCAAATGTATTTCGGTGTTTGTTGAAAGGTCTATGATTGAATCCACCCAATCTCGGATAGATTTGAATTGATCTATTCTTTTAATTGTTATTTTTCTTCCGATCTTGTCATTGTAATCCTTGAACAATCAAAACCCCCCTTTCTAACTTAACTTAATTTGATAAAATTGTATTTACGATCCTTGAGGAGACGATCCGGTGTTGTTCACTATCCTGCAAACTTAGTTAATAACTTCGGTTATAATTTTGACTGAGTTCGGCGCTCGTCACTTATATTGATACAGGAGCAAGTATTTGTTTAGCAACAAAAGCATTATTTGATAAATGAGTAAAATTAGACAAATCATTAAAAATACAAATTGCAGACGGATTTATACATCCTCTGTATTTAGTAGTAAAACAAATTACTTTGATAATCCAAACCAAATTATTTATTGTCCTAACTATTTACCAATAAGAAACAGGACAGGATATGATACTAGGAAATAATTTCTTACGTTTACATGCACCATTTTGCCAATATCTAGATTATATCTCAGTAAAACACCTTATATTAGAGTAAAGCAATTACGAGAACTTATTAATATTCTAATTACTCACTTTTCTGACTGTATCTACTCTAAAAAGCAATTAGAGTTTAGCAAACTAAAACGTGGTGAGATAGTTGAGGCTATATGCCGAAAACTTCAACATGTACTAATAAATCTTGAACCTGGAAGAAAAATTCTAGCTCATATTGAAGAATTACTAGAAAAAACATGTAGTGAAAATCCTTTAGACCCAAAAATTAATAATAAAAATATGGAATTAATAGAAGTAAAGCTAAAAGATCCTACGAAAGAAATAAAATGTAAGCTTATGATTTATACAAAATAAGATAGAGATGAATTTGCAAAAGATATTAAAGAAATGGAAGAAAAAGAATTAATTAGACTATATAAACATTCTGCACCAGTATTCTACGTTGAAAATCATAATGAACTAAAAAGAGAAAAAAGACGTATGATCATTAATTATAAACAAATAAATGATGCAATGGAGGGAGACACATACTATCTGTCTAGAAAAGACTTAATTATTGAAAGAATAAGAAACATGCACTGGTTTAGTATGTTTGATTGTAAGTCTGGATTTTATTAAATGAGGCTTACAGAGGAATTTAAGACATTAACAACATTTAGTTGTCCTCAAGGGCAATATGAATGGAACGTCTTTCCTATGGGAATGAAGTAGTCACCAAGTATTTTCTAACGAAGAATGGATTCAGTATTGAAAGAATTTAGAGATTTTTGCCTTATTTATATTGATGATATATTAGTATTTACTAATAAAGATTTAGGAGATCATTTTGAGAAGGTTGAATTAGTACTCAAAAAATGTCTAGATAATGGAGTAGTTTTAAGTAAGAAAAATGTTGTTTTAGCCCAAAATAAAATCAATTATTTATGATTAGAAATTGAAAAGGGAAAAAATAATAATGCAAAAACATGTATTAGAAAAACTTCAGAATTTTTCAACAAACTTAAAAGATAAAAAATATTTACAAAGATTTTTTGGATTACTGACATATATTTCTAATGAAGATTTTATAAAGAATCTCACAGCTGAGAGAAAAATGCTCCAGTAAAAGCTAAAGAAGGATGCTCTTTGGTCCTGGACTGAAGATGATGAAGCAATTATTACTAAACTAAAGTACTTCTATCAGGATCTTTCTGAACTATATCATCCATCTGATGATGATTTAATTATTATTGAAACTGACGCATCAAATGAATGCTGGGGTGGTGTTATGAAGGCAAAAGCCCCAGGACAAAAGAAAGAATTACTATGTAGATACATGTCTAGAACCTTTTTCAGACAGTAAAATTAATTATCCAACACACGAAAAAGAAACTCTGGCATTCATTCGTATGTTAGAAAAACATCGAATTTATGTGCTAGATAAAGAATTTATTGTTCGAACTGACTCTACTTATGTTGCAGGATTTAAGAATATAAATCATAAAGGCACTTATAAACAAGGTCGACTAATAAGATGGCAAATGAAGTTAGCAGAATATAATTGTTCAGTCTCTCACATTAAAGAAGAAAATAATGTTCTTGCAGATATACTATCAAGAGAATGGAGTAACAAAACAATGTAGATTTAATCAAAAGACAATTGAAGCTTAAGGAAGCACTAAAGGAATAGAAGTTGAAAGAACTAGAACTTATTGAAGCTGATATCAAAGTTCTAAAATTACAACTCAAGGCAGAAGGATTTCTTGAAGAAGTATTTCAGAAGCTGCAATAAGAAGAAAAGAAAATTAATAAGTGGTACGTAATTTTCAACGGACCATTTCCAGGCATCTATGACGACTGGTTCAAAGCAGCACCATATTGTCAAAAGATTTTTGGAGTTTTACACAAATCTTATCCAACAAAGGAAGAAGCCAAAAAAGCACTCAAGGAGTACCAAGCCAAGGGAAAATAAATTTATCTTGAACCAAGAACTTTTTCTGAAACAATAAAAAACCCACCTACAACACAATCGCCTTTCACAGTACTTGGGAAAATACCATCTTCACTCGATAATTTTCAAATAACTTCCAGAAAAGACTACGAATTGCAGGTTCAATTCTCAAAAGAACATTTCTGAGAAAATTTCAAAAGACTAGTTAATTGGAATGATAAAGAAAAGGTCAACCGTTTCTACATGGTCGACCAAAAGCTCTTCGGTATCAAAGCAATGCTCCTCCCAGGAGCTCTGTCAATACTTACTTTCAATATGTTATAATTCGGATTTATTGATTGTCTTTATCTAAGTATGAATTCAGAAGAAATTAACTTTTTTCCTCATAATTTTAAGGAAGCAGTTCAATTATTCAAGAAGAACGTAGCAAAGGAGCGAAACATTTTTGTGAAGTTCTACTCAGCCTATCCTGATTTCATTACTAAGCAACCTGCTAAGCATTTAGTGTTTGTTGGAATAAGCAATAATAATTTTTCACTAAAAGACGAACCAACTAGTGTTGTCTATGAAGAAGATCAAATCACTCAAGTATTGAGCAACCAGCTGACAAGTATTTTTTCACAATGTCAAAATATCGGCAAGGAATCAGTTATCAAAACACTATACAAGGGACCCAACATATTACTGTTAAGCAAGACTAGTGGAAAAATAGTCAGAGAAAAAGACATGAATATACTGACAAATTTTGAGTTGCCTTTCTATGCACTCCAAGGACCACAAATAGATTACCGTCCAACTGTTCTTAATCAATTTTGTGCAATGATTAAGGTTAGTAGAAACCACGCATACGAAAGATGCCAAGCAGAAAAAGTAATGGCCGACACCGACAAAATAAAGGACAATGAGTCGGATGAAGCAATAATCAAAGAGTGATGTAAGCCCTTACGTCACTATATAAATTATTAAGTTTCTGATTAAGCACTTACGTTTGTAAGGATAACTTTGTAAATAGACATTAGGAACTCTTGTATAAACAAGTCCTCTTATGCTGAGGCAAGGCAAATTCAGAATTTCAATTCCGAAATCTCAGTTGAGAGGTTGTGCTAGTCTCTGATGAGATTAGTCGGGCACTTGAGAGTGTGTCCAATTATCTTGTGCTGATAAACACTTATCAATAAAATACTTTTCTTACTAAAAATTTCACTCATTCTATCCAACTCAACAAAGCCAAATTATTTAACTGTCGCCGAAGCAGCAGTGGACCACAAAAAACTTGAAGAATTAGACTCAGCTATTCTGAGAAACCCAATCCAGGTATGATCATAAATCTTCTACCTAATAATTACTGCCAATATCATGTATTAGGAATTGTTAATGAAATTATTATACTTATACTTATTGATACTGGCGCATGCCTTAGTTATGTAAGTAGTGATGTTATAAGTAATTCAGAAAAAGCTATATCTAGAAAAGTATTCACATATGACCGAAAAGAAAAATCTTTTAAAGTAAAAACAACTATAGTTTTTTGCTTTGATTCTAGTATATTACTTCAAACAGAATTATATGTTGAAAATGAATCAAACATAAAACTACTATTAGGAATAGATTTTCTTGAAGCAGTAAGACCATATGAAATAAGATCTGAAGAAATAATTATAACTGTTGATAATAAAGAATTACAAATTCCAAGAATAAATTTTAATATATATGACATAAAAAATTACTTAGAAATTACATTATAAATGGAAATAGAAAAATCATAAGATATAGAACATATTCAAATTCTTGAAGAAGAAGAAAATTATGAAGGAAGTATTTTAATAAATAAATCATTATTTAAGAAAATACAAAAAGAAGAACTAGATCGGCAAAAAATGCAAATATGCAAGGAAAATAAATATTAAGCGGAATACTAAAAAGATTTAATCAAAGAAATAACATTATTTATTATAGAAAATTAAGTAATGAAATGCTAATAGATATAGCAGATACCAAAAGAAATACTAGTATACAACTACTTAATAAAAAGAAATTAGTAGATTTAAAAATAATATAAAAAGAGACGAAGATAGAAGAAAAATAGGATATATACATTTTGGAGCAGTACAAATATTAATAAAATTAACTTTTCAGGAAGAAATAAACTCACCTATAAAACTAATCTTAAAAGAAGATAGAATTATTGACCCAAAAGATAAAATATTAAGAGTAATGAAAGGAAATTTAGCTTATAGGAAATTAAAATTCGAAGTCCGACCAAACATTGGAATACCATTAAATACCTAAAGAATAAATCAAACACTAACCTTAGAACATTATTTTTTAAGAAGAAATTTAATGAGACCAGGAGATAAAATATTTTCCGTCACTTATTGTGTAAGCTATACATTAACAAATTCACACCATATTATTACTTTAAAAAATAACGATAAAATAGATATACCTTATCTATTAACTAATATAAGAAAAATTCACTATCTTAATAAAAATGAAATAACATAAATTGACACATTTATAAATAACCCAAAATATTTAGAATATAAGAGAGGAACAAATACCTAGACTCATAAAATTTATTGAACCAGAGAAAATAAAGGAAGATAATAAAATAAGAAAATTATCAATACAAGTAAATACATTATCAAAATATATAAAGGAAAAAATATAACAAAAATTATGATAAATAAAAAGAATTTTAAATGAAATCAAAAGAAATTATTGTCTGAGAACAATTTGGTATTAGAGCTAAGTAGTTATGGATAAAATTATATAAATAAAAATTGAAAATAAAGTACAAATGAAACACACGATTTATACACTCAGAAAATTAGAAGATCAACTACAATATTATATTAAAACAAAGCAACTAAATGATAAACAAAAAAATAGAGAAATAAAAAAAATAGATTACCATATAATAAGAATTAAAAAATTATTAGATAGACAAAAAAAAGATAAAAACTAATAAATTATTGTATGATGACTAAAGTCATTAATAACACCACATTTGTGATTTCTCCGGAGAAACCACCTTATTTGTTATATAAAAGAAAGGTTGGATAATGCAGCCACGTGTCATGTCAATTGAGAAAAGTATTTTCTTCATTAATGGCTGATCAAGAGATAAACTTGGTCATACGTTCATTTTGATACTTTCGTGTTTAATGTCTATAAATTTATAACAATTTTTCTGCAGAAATAATTTTGAGGATTGATACGTGATCCTTTAAAATAAATAAAGAGATTATAACAAGTTGACAACTAACAAGAAAGCTAAGTGAATAAACAAAAACAAATACCAAGTCAGAAAAGCTTGGACAGCCATACAAGTGGTCCAAACAAAGACATAATACCTCGATTATAACTCCTTGCCAATAATTAGAGCGAAGGTTCCCACGACGAAAGAGACAATAGACTAATAGAGGAGCCCTTGCTAAGGAGAGATTAAGATTCCACTTAAATTATAACATGTGACACTTATAATCATTTAGGTTGTTGAATAAAAAAATTAAATAATATAAAATTAAAAATAAACTCTTACGAAACTTCTGATAGTAATACTTTGCGAGTAGTTTAAAATTTCTCCTTTCTAACTTAATACAAAACCGAAATCCTTCAAGATAACAAAAACAAATTGAGTGAAGAAACAGAAGAATCAATCATATTTCTCAACCTTTGTCCAATTCAGCAAGTCTATTCCAACTGATTAAAAGAAAATTCCATTTTGACGTAACCATGCTTTATTATATTAAATACCATCAACAGCTAACTCCAGCTGCAACAGCAAAGGGCAGAATCAAAGGAGAGGAAGAAGAACTAGGAATTCTTCTTCTTCATCATTATCATCTGATTTCTTCTTGTCCCCCTCCTCCACTTTGATACTGAACATGGGTTCTCAGGTCTCCAAACAGGTTGAGAAACAAAAGACACTCCATACAGAGGAGAAAACTCTGTCTGATCTTAAAAGGTCAGGGGAAGACTACCCTGGTTCAGATTACCATCCCCAAGATAGGAAAAACTGGATGTCTGGTCTCAACCCAGAGAAACTTGCTATCAACATGATTGTTTGGCCTGGAACCCATGATTCTGCAACCAACAAGATTGGCATCCCATTTATCACTCGTCCTTTTGCTCAATGCCAATCCTTATCCATCTACAATCAGCTTGTGAGGGGCACCCGTGTGCTTGACATTCGGGTGCAGGAAGATCGCCGTGTATGCCATGGAATTCTCCTCACTTACAGCATGGACGTTGTCATCAAAGATGTCAAGAAGTTTTTGTCAGAGACAGAGTCTGAGATCATCATCCTTGAGGTTAGAACCGAGTTTGGGCACGAGGACCCACCTGAATTCGACAAGTACCTAGAGGAACAACTAGGTGAGTACCTGGTTCCTCAGGATAACCAAGTTTTTGAGAAGACCATTGCAGAGGTGCTACCAAAGAGAGTTATATGCGTTTGGAAGCCAGTAAAATCGCCACAGCCTCAGGCAGGGAGCAACCTGTGGAGTGCAGGGTATTTGAAGGATAACTGGATCAACACAGATTTGCCATCAACCAAGTTTGATAGCAACTTGAAGTATCTGAGTGAGCAGCAACCTGTTACGTCGAGGAAATACTTTTACAGGGTGGAGAACACGGTTACACCTGTGCCTGATAACCCAGTTCTCTGTGTGAAACCTGTCACGGATCGCATTCATGGCTATGCTCGGCTCTTCATCTCTCAGTGCTTCTCCAAGGGGTATGCAGATAGGCTGCAGATTTTTTCTACTGATTTTATAGACAAGGATTTCGTTGATGCATGCGTTGGACTCACCCATGCAAGGATTGAGGGTAAAGCCTGAAATTCTGTTATGTTTGTTCATAACTCATTTCTTCTTCTGCTATGTATTTCCACTTCCATCAGTTTTTATTTTTCTTCTTGTGGATTCTGTTTTCCGCATCTTTCTGTGCCTGGATCATGGTTGATGATGGTGTCAGCTCCTTGATTTTTTTGTTTGTTTGTAAACGTGTATAAATTTGATTGTAGATTCTGATATGAAAATAAACAATGGCTTGTAGTGCCATATTTATGCAAATTCAATTTTTTTTTTAATGTTTCCTTGCATTCATTTCATTTTCTTGGTTCATAGCTGGTTTGAAACCATGGAAGAACTAGGACACATCAGAGGAAGATACGTAATTTCCAGACAGAAAGGAACTATTTGCTTCCCTTCACAAAATTCGTGCAAAACGTGTTATTTGTTCTCTTCCATCAGATCCAAGATTGGCCTTTAGCGACCTGAATGGCTTCTTTGGTCAGAGTTTTAGTTAACGGATACAATCATACAACAATGGCGTGTATTTGTTCAACAAGACAAACCCCTACAAGATTTCTAAATTATAAAATATATCCGATGAGCTTTAGATCAATATATTTTTAGAAGAAGATATTTTGCAGATACTTGCTTGTTAAAACAAAAATATACCAACATTAAAAATAAAATATAACTCGTTTTCATATAAGTCACAGCTTTAACAGTTGATTAACTTTATTATTACTACAACCTCTATTTTCTACCTTTCTGTTTTTCACCCATTCAACTCAATTAAGCAAGCCGTTATGTTCATTAGATGTCTACCCAATCATAGCACATCAGACTAATAGTCTTTTGAGCTTAGTTACGATTACGTTTATTATATTACCACAAAAAAGTCAGACCCAGACAACCAATAGAAATTACGTAAGCACGCACAATCTTAATCGTATATCTTCGGTTCCCAGGTTGGTAGGTAATGGCGTGGCTGTCACGTAATGCCATTAGTGAAAGAGAATTATAATCTTACAAGTTAGTAATTACAACCGTTAGCATACAAAAATTCACATCCACTGTTATAAGCCGTTGAGTAGACCAAGGGTTTACAAGTTACAACACCACGCGGGAGATTTTAATTACATGGAAAAATGGCGTAAAGCAATTATTAATCACAGTCATAGATAAAATATAAAATAATGAAAAAGCTTAGAGGCAGGTTCATCAGTCATCACCTTATGTATTAGACTTTATTATCATCCATAATATTCTCATAATGCAATAGACCACAATTCCTCCCAATCCAAGAAGGTGCATACCGACATGATTTGTCGCCATAATGCTTTAAAAGCAGAAATTGAACGACTGGTAGAGTCAGAAGGTTCGATTAATTCTAGAGCGAATATCTCACCAAAGCAGTTGCCTATGATTCTATGCACAACAGACAAATGAATATGATAATACCTCAGAAATCAAAATAAGGTGCTACAAGGGTAAAAAGAAAATGTTAGGGAAAAAGGCAAATGCAATAATTGAAACAAAGATGTGGAATTGTGGATCCAAAAACAATAAAGAGAAAAGAACAATGCACACACTCGGGAGCATTATTGTATGCAGAACAAACAATATATGCTCTGCTAGGAAAAAACTTTGCACTCCAATTTTATAACCACATGTTGGGAATCTGTTGGGGCGTACCTAAGATAACTAATGCACAAGGATGCAGGTCAATGTGAATGAAGAGCACAGAAGAGGACGATTCAGTATAGTGTTGGCCCAAATGACCTTATTGAGAAGGTTTAAAACTTGCACAAAGACCACATTCATAAGAAGATTCTTTGTTCTGTTGAGCCAAAAAGGGCATCCCTACCCCCACAAGAGAAGAGAGTATCTTCCAAGCTAATTTTAGAGACAACTAAAGTCTAAACACTACTAAAATAGGAGGTTCGAAAAGCTTGTAGAAGAACAACCTGATAGTGGGCTGTTCCTATATCTTGAAGTGGACCTTTCATTGTAATTTTAAGTGTCCCAGGGATATGCCGAAAAGCCTGCAAGATAAACTAAACAGTGAAGAATCTATGTACAATCTGCTAATCAAAATCATATTTCAAGCGGACAAAGGTAAGCAGATACTGATACACTAAAGTATACCCTATCAAAAGAAGGTTCCAAATAACTAGATCCAATCTATGTGTGTCTCACAGGCTATCTTTATTAAGTGGAAACTCATTCTTCGAGATTGAATCACACTGATCTTTTGATGATGAAAACAATTAAAATGAGATAATTTTCAGTAGTCATGAAATGGAATTATTTCATATTCTCAGAGACAGTAACTAGTCTTACTTACATTGTGAAGGAGGAAGCATTCAATGACAAGATAAACCATGAGAACAGAAGCAAGACTCAGCTTGCAACACAACTATGGCATTGTGTTGGCGTTGGAGACTCAAGACAGAAAATTCCACAACAATTGGATAGTGGGGAGGAATGAAATGAATTACCAGTTATAGCAATAGACCCAAGTGCTGCAGCTTACATAACCTAACATTAAAATCATCATCATCATTGTCCAAACAGCAATTGCTGAGAATAAACAACTAGCTTCTTTATTAGAGGGATGAGACCAATCAAAGCAATTTGAAGCTGTTCCGAGCTATTCAATCGAATGCTGATTTGTCCTGCCCCTCGGTTGTTTAAATTTGCCCGGGTAACAAGGTTTGTATGTCGTCCGACTGGGATCTGTGATTGCACATTGCACCCAACAGCAAGATCTCCATGCCAATCCATAACAGAAAGCCCAAGCGTTGATAATGAACGTCCTAGAGGGTAATCTTTATCTCTCAATTGGGCCTCCAAACCGCCACCATAAGCAACATCCCCGCGCCCTGCCATTGCACCACCACTAAGAACCAGCTTGAATCGCTTATTAGCAACCAATTTGTCTTCAATCTTCAGTCCAGCTGATAAGGCATCACCAAGGAGAGTAAATGAGAGACCAGCAGTTGCCTTATTTCTCCTATAATTACTAAATCTTGTCTCACTGCGTAATGTATAAGCTAAGTCCTTCCCAACAGTCTGCATATCAAAACCTAATGAAGTTGCTTTCCCTTCCCCATGCTTAACTGAACTGGCTATTTCCATCTGAACATTAGCATCCTTTTTATCCTTGGTAACCTGACCAGTGAAAGACAAAGGTATCTTGTCATTAAGAACGAACAATCTTTCGACATTTAACCCTTCATAACCCACATCATGATCCCATCCATGAGTTTCTAGGACAGGTCTTACAAGCCACTGGTTCGATGAATCAAGATAACGATACCGGTGAGTGGGATTATCAGAATCAAAAGAGGCAGGCAAGGCCAAATCTGGTAAGGGAACAGGAACAGAAGCTGCAGCACCACTTTCTTCTTCCACATTTTCACTATAGTCACTTGGCAGATCTTTTGCTGATTCTGCCATTTTCTTCATCATCTTCCGTCGCTTTTTTTCTTCCTTCAATTGTTTCTTCATCAAAAGCTTTTCTCTGTATTCTAACTCATCAAAATATGCTTTCTTCTGAGCTTTAGACAGCTTTTCCACCTGGGCCTTTGTTAAAGGTTTAAACGGTGGCAAGTCATCAAGTTCTGTTTCATCATCAGAATCTGATGATTCATCAAGGTCATCATCAAGACTGTCCTCATCACCAAACTGCTCCTCTGGCAACTTTAATTGTGGTCTTGACTGGAGAAGGGATGACAAAAGAAAAGGCAATGGAGGCGCTCTTGCTCGAGCTGTATAAGGCTTTCCAGGTAAACCATCTTGTAACTTAAGAAGAGCATTTGCTTCGGCCAGAATTTTTGACGCAAAAGATAAAAGTAACAAATGAGGTTTCCAAACCTGGCCATTTGGCAACACCCTCTGGCCAGCCCTATTTGTTCTGCATGCACAGTGGTTCTCCACCAGTGATACAGGATTCATGAGACGCATGTCTCCAGCTGCTTGACGAATGGCTTGCTGCACAACATGAGAACGCTGAGTAACAAACATGTCATAGCTGGAAGCAGTACCATTAGGGCCATCAGGTGGAGCAGATGCTGCATGAGTCAGAACCACAATGGCATTGAACCATATGGATGGTCCAAAAATCTCTGTAATTGTGCGTAAGAGTGGCATATCACTAAAATCCCTGCTCTGCATATCTAACCTATCAAGATACAATACAATATCAGGTGGTGTTTTCTTAATAAAGCGCTTAACAGAGTGCAGGATCTTCTCATTACTTTGCTGGTCTGACCAGGAGGGTAGTAGTCCTGGCGTATCAATGACCCGTACCTTAATGCCCTGCACAGTTCCCACAACATCCTGAACCTTTCTGGTTCCCAGATGAAAAGCACTAGTATTAAACTTAACCTCATCAAAAATAGAATTGATGGTAGCACTTTTACCAACTCCTGTCTTTCCAAGAACCATTATCGTACAAGAGAAATCAAGTTGCTCCTGACCTGCAGCTTCGAGCTGCTCAGCCATTGCACTTGCACGATCAAAGCTAAAAGCACCAACACGGCCCCCATTCCTTCCTCTGAGTTGCTCAGCCAGTCCTAGTCTATACAAAACTTGAGCTACAACAACATTGTGGGGAGTCTGCCCAAGCCTATGAGCTAGCCGTAAAAACTTCACCCTAATCATTTGAAGTTTCTCACGAGTCTCATCATACTCCTCGGCCTCCCCATTTGAGGAGTCCTCCATTTGTTGGGACTGTGTGTTAGATACAGTACCATTCACACGAGGCTGCTGCACTACCCGAGATGCAGGTTCCAATAATGGAGCAGCACGGCCAAGGCCAGCTGGACGAACAGGAGGGGGCTCAGCACCAGCAGATTTTTCAGATGAAGAAGGAAGTTCTGTTGCAGGCTGAATATTCTGTTCTCTAGTCACTTGAGTGGTTTCCTTCTCTTCCATATTCTTCTCCTGTATCTTTTCAGGCTCCTCAACCACAGAAGAGTTTTCACAATCTCTATGAATTACTTCATCAGAAATATGAGATTGATTATCCTTATTACTTCCTTCTTTCAGATCAGCTGCACTAGCCTGAACAGACAGTATCTCATCAGCAGAAGAATTTTCCGAAAAGGATGAGCTACCCGCAGCTAGCATTACTTCCCTTTCCTCCACAGTTTCGTGCAGGTCGGGAGAAGCTCTTCTTATATCACCAATTGCTTCCTGATGCTCTGAGTCTAATCCAGCTTTAGCATCCTCATTTCCATAATCTCTGCATTCAGTACTCTGACCGCCAGAGATGGTCATTTCAACGCCATTTCTATCCTCATGGCTGATATCACTGCCAAGGGTGCCATCCTTCATATCACTAATTACTTCACCTTGATGTTCTAAATCCCTGTTAGCAGAATTGACGTGTACTTCTTCCACTATCTTGTGATCTCCAAATTCAGGATCCAAGTCACTGTCCCTCAAATCCCCAGCATCAGTACCTCTGTTTTCCATCACCTCATTGGACTCAGATTCTGTCTTAGATTCAGTAATAACATAGTCCACCTTGTCTGTGCTTGCATTTACCAATAATATACCACCATTTTCTGTAGGAGTCATGAATTCAGAATAATCAATATCAGCCTTCTCACTCACCAAACCAGAGTTTCCATCCACCCTGGCTCCATTCTCCTTAACTACAATCTCTCCATCAGTATTTAACCCAGATACTTCCTTTCCACCACTCCAATCACTAGTGTTCAAATGATTATCCCTCATACTGTGGGACTCATCAGAAAACACTCCATCTCCAGTCTCTCCAGAATCAACTCCATCCAGATGAACACTATCATGCTCCTGCCCATCCCTTTCCAGCTCCTGGTCAGCAATAACTTCAGCCTCTCCCTCCGCCTGTTTCCCAGACTCACCAGCAACAACCCCAATTGCCTCCTCAAAGTTGTCCGGCTCCTGTGCAGCATCTGTACTTTCATCAGCCGAAGCTGAAGCCATTGCACAGCCCGTGTCAGTATCATCATGTTTATCAACATCAGCATCCCGCGGATAGAGTTTGGATCCTTGATCATGGAAATACTCTTGTGGCTCTACTGCCTCCTCAAAAACCTCCTCTCCTTCCAAAGCCTTCAATTTATCAGAATCCCCATCACCCACTCTCTTGCTCCCTCCATCAAAAGAATCAACCGCATAATCCATAACAGATCCTCAATGTCGCTTTAAAGCCCTAGATTCACCAAAAACCAGGAATCAGAAACCCATATAACCGATAAATTGGTAAGGGGAGATAGGGGGGAGGGGGAAGGAAGCATGGGAACGTTGAGATGATTGATTTACAAATCTAAAAAAAAAAAAACAATTAAAATCGATGCCCAATATAAATTAAACGTTACAAATTGAGGACATAATACGCTATAATAAAACAGATTAATCTTTATGGTGGATAGTAATAATAATAATTGTCATAAGAAGCAGATCCCTGGTGTGGTTTGTATTAGGGTTTTGCATAAGTGGAGTGAAACGAAGCATTCAATAAAAAAAAAAAGTAAATAATAGCAGAAATGCTAACCTGTATATGAATGGATGAGAGAGAGAGAGAGAGCAGTGATTTTGTGAAAAGGTGTGAGTATTAGTTTGGGGTCGAAATGAAAGTGGATGAGAGGATCTTCTTCTTCTCTTCCTATTATTCATAAGCTTTCTTTTGCTTTTTCTAATCCAAAAACAACAGCAGTAAAATGGAATTAAATTAAGGATAAGAGTAGACAAAGGCGTGGAGATGAGTGAGATCGGACGGCGGAGAGAAGAGTGGTGTAAAGCATAGGTATCTTCTTTAAATACGCCAATCTTATGGTGGTGACGTGGACCAACCAAAAGCGGAATAAAGGGTTTCCTGTTTTTAATCACGGGGTGCGTCTCACGTGGGAAACTTGAGAGCCAGATCTCGACCGTCCCTGGATAATGGATATTGACGCTTTTATTAGAGACGACTCAGCGGACTTCTATCGCTCACGTGACTGTCACGGGACACAATCTTTGATCATTTAATTTATTTCTTTTGTAGTTGTACTTGTAGTGTAGAATGAATAAGAAAAAAAAAAAAACCTAAACTAGTGAAAAAAAATGTCAAAGATAATTAACATACCTTTCATTTATTATATTACATGCATTAGTCATTTTATATAATTTCATTTTCTTTCTTTTTACTTTTAACCAAATAATAATAAAAAAATATAATTTTTTCTTTATTTTTTTCTTCTCTATTTTTTTTTTCTTCTCATTTTCTCCCATCATCTAAACAAAGCAGTAGTGTAGAATGAATAAGAAAACCTACTAGTGGCAAACAATGCCAAGTGCCCAATGAGGAATCGGGCTTCAAATTGAAACATTTCATCTTCCTAAGCCAGCATATTGTCTTTGAATTTCTATTTGCTGCAGTTGGTTCGCATAATAATTCTTTGTATTTTGAGAGATTCTTAGAATCAGATTTTTTGTTTTTTATATATATTATACAGTTTAGTGTGTGAAAAGTTAGTGATATGAGATATTATTGTATTCTATTTTAACCCAAAAAAATTGTTAAAGCTAATCATTATTAGTATATAATAGATATAGTAAAAAATTTAGTGACACTTATTATTAATGTGCGTCATCAAATGCTTAAATACGAATTAGTCTTTCGCATTTTAAGTGCAGATTATCTCATAAGAAAAAAAAATTGTGGTACATGCGTAATATGCATTGTAAAAAATTTGTCTTACACTTAGTGTATTTCAAAAAATTTCATATATTTTCATGTTTGGTTAAGTTTTTTAAAATTCTTAAAAGAAAGATAAATGCTAAAAATGCATGTACATTCAATACAATCGAGATTTTGAAAACATTCTTTTTAGTCTTTTAAATTTTTTTGGTAAATATCTTTTGATTTTATAATTAAATAATGAAGCACACTGTTAGAAACTTAAACTGATCTTTAAAAAAATAAAAAAGTAACATTTAATAATAATAATAATATTTATTATTATTATTATTATTAGTACATTTCAAGTGGGCCAGCCTAAGAAACCAATCAAAAAGGTAAATACCCAACAAAATCTATAAATGATACACTTATAAAAGGTTAAATTATAAATTTTTTTTGAATAAATTGTCCTTTGTGATAAAAATATTTATTAAAATATCACTGTTTTTAAATTATTTTTTAAAATGTTACCATTTTGGTTACGGTGACATTTTTTATTCTTTGTTGAGCCATGTGGAATACGTCAGAGTGCTTGGCGTATTCACGTAGGAAACGCCAGAGTGCTTGGCGTATCCACGTAGGAAACGTCAAGCGCTGGCGTTTCTACGTGGATCAGACTCTGGCGTTTTACGCTGATCAGTCGTAAGATATCCCACGCGTGGCGATAAAATTGACCAAGTCGAGAAAAACCCCCTGAATAACCCAACAAAATAGTTAAATTTGGGTTAGGAAAATACCAACCCGAAACATACGACCGAATCGGCCGATTTCGAAAATGACCCGACCCCTAATGGCTGTGGTGGCCCGAATGGGTTGGGATGGCCCGAAAGGCTAAGTGAGGGACCGGCCCGAATAACGGGTGGGACGGTCCAATAGACCGAGTTAGGATCGGCCCACTAATAAATTCGTAGGCCCCGAATGGGATCGATCCAGAGGGCCCTAATGGGTTGAGACAGCCCGAATGGGCTAAGACGACCCGAATGGGCTAGGACTGGCCCTAATGGGCTGAGACGACCCGAATGGACTGAGTTGAGACTGACCCTAATGAGCTGGGACAACCCGAATGGACTGAGTTAGGACTGACCCGAATGGACTAATGGCCTAAATTGGGGACCGGTCCTAATGGGGAACGACCGAATGGGTTAGACCCGCCCGAATAAATTGAGTTGGGACCGGCCAAATGGGCTAGGATGACCCGAATGGGCTAGGACGACCCAAATGGGCTGGGACTGGCCCAAATGGACTGAGCTGGGACTGGCCCCAATGGGCTGGGACGACCCGAATGGGCTAGAACTGGACCGAATGGACTGAACTGGGACTGACCCTAATGGGCTGGGACAACCCAAATGGACTGATCTGGGACGACCCGAATTTGGGACCGGCCCTAATAAATTTGAGACGACTCGAACGGGTGGGGCCCGAATGGACCGAGAATGAATATTGGAGGCCGGTCCGAAGGATGGATTGAGGCCCGAATGGGCTGGGACGACCCTAATGGACTAAATTTGGGGCCCGACCCTAATGGCCTCGGGACGACCCGAAGAATAATTTGGGGATGGCCCGAATGGACCGATTTGGTGGGACTAGCCTTAATGGGTTGGGACGACCCGAATGGGCTAGAGGACTAACTTTGAATAAATTTGAGTTGGGGGCGGCCCGAATGGGTTGGGATGACCCAAATGGGCTGGGACAACCCAAATGGGTTGTGACGGCCCGTTTTGACATAGCACATCGTTCCCGCCGCGTATCCCAGATGGCAATGTGTGAGAAACTATGTCAAAACGGGCCGTCACAGCCCATTTGGGTCGTCCCAGCCCATTCGGGTTATCTCAGCTCATTCGGACCAGTCCCAGCCCAACCCATTCAGGTCAGTCCCAGCCCAACCCATTTAGGCCAGTCCTAACCCATTCGGGTCGTCCTAGCCTATTAGGGCTAGTCCTAACTCAGTCCATTCGGTCCAGTCCCAGTTCAGTCCATTCGAGCCGTCCCAGCCCATTCGGGCCAGTCCCAGCCCAGCTCATTTGGGCCAGTCCTAGCCCATGCGGGTCATCCCAGCCCATTAGGGCCAGTCCCAACTCAGTCTATTCGGGCAGTCCCAGCTCATTCGGGCCAGTTCCATCTTAGTCCATTCGGGTCAGTCCCAACCCATTAAGGTCAGTCCCAGCTCAGCCCATTCGGGTCGTCCCAGCCCATTAGGGCAAGTCCCAGCCCATTTGGGTCCTCCCAGCCCATTCGGGCTGTCCCAGCCCATTAGGGTCAGTCCCAACTCAGTCAATTCGGGCCAGTCTCAGTCTATTCGGGTCGTCTCAGCACATTAAGGTCAGTCCCAGCTCAGTCCATTTGGGCCCGTCCCAACCCATTAAGGTCAGTCCTAGCTCAGTCCATTCGGGTCAGTCCCAGCCCATTCGGGCCAGCCCTAGCCCATTAGGGGTCGGGTCATTTTCGAGTCGGCCGATTCAAGTTATGTAAGTTTCGGGTTAGCATTTTCCTAACCCAGCTTAGCCATTTTGTTGGGTTATTCGGAGAGGTTTTTCTGACTTGGTCAATTTTGTCAGGCCACGTGGGATACGCCAGAGTGCTTGGCGTTTCCTATGTGGATACGCCAAGCGTTCTGGTGTTTCCTACGTGAATACGTCAAGCGCTCTGACATATCTCACGTGGCCTAACAAAGAATAAAAAATGTCACCGTGGCCAAAACGGTGGCATTTTGAAAAATAGTTTGCAAACAGTGGCATTTTGATAAATATTTTTACCACAAAGGGCAGTTTGGTCAAAAATCCTAAATTCTAGTATTCATGCTACTGTTCATTTCCACGCTGATCATTTACATTGCTCACACACTTGGCTTGTGTGGAGGGTTTGAATGGAGAGAGGAAGGAGAATGGGTGTGAAAGATGGTGTTGTGTCAGTGACTATGGAGGGGTTGTGTGTTGAAGAAGTTGAGTTTGCTTATAATTTAGTTAGCGTGTTATCAGAATTCTCTGGCCCTTCAACTCTATTTCCATCCATCAGTTGTAGGAAGGGAGTGGGTGACATTTTAAGCGAATGATGTGTTGGCTTCGGAGAGGTAAGAATGGAGGCTGAGGGCGGACAAGTCAAATAGCATCTCATCAGAGTGGTCCACGAGAGTGTCAACGTATCGAAGATCGAACCACTTGTCGAATGTGATTCTGGTCTGAAGTAAGCTACGAGCCGCCACATGTTATTCAGCCATACACACCTCCTCTGTTGCATCTGCATCTAGGGTTTTGCTTCAATAGAACTTGCTTTATGGATCTGAATGAACTTAATCCATGCTTGGAGGTGGTGGTAATATTTTTCACATGCTAATTTTGAATGCAATGAATGAATGCAGGAGAATGGGACATGGTGTTTGGTAAGAGGAGGAAGAAGACCCACACTCTCTATATGAGGTGCGGCCGCCACAACTTTTACCTCCGGAAGAGTCGTTGCACTACCTACGCTTTCCCTGCCATGCCCAAGAGGAAATGTAATGTTGCTTAAAAGCAACGATCTTTCTTCAAAGCAAAAATGAGATGATTGTTGATTTTGTTTTTTTGTCTCAAAATTCAATTTTGATTTTGTAATATTTTTTTATTTATTTATGGTGTTTAACTTTTTCAAATAAGTTAAGTGTGAAGGTAATTTTGAAAAAGATCAATGGGATTGGTAAGATGAGGGACATGTGTCACGTTTCTCCTAGATTCAAGAGCAGTTTCAGTTAAGTCATTTAATTACTTCCTAAGATTTTTTTTCCCTTCCAATTGAGTCATTTTTGTGTGTAGGTTCATGTTGATCCTTTTGGGATTTTGAATCAGACACCAAAGCTAGAACTTTATAGGAACTAATTTGTACATTTATTTACTACTAGAGAAGTTGTTGCAGTCGTTGTACCATTTCTGCTTATTGATGAGTGGTGGCATTAACATAAAAAATTTGTTGTGAGGAATTGAAAAATAAAATAAAAATTTGCCAATAAACCAATATGAGAAAAGTTAGTATTTGTTCCATTTAATTTTTTTTTAAAAAAATTATTATATAGAGGGCTACATATTGCAAAAAGCAACATATTACATAAGGTACACAGTATAGTAAGCAAGTTATAATTAACAAGAACTCTTTCGAGGTCATTTAGACTCAACATTTAGTTCTTCACTTTTGGATAAATGGGATCTTCATAATTAAGGTTGACAAAGTAAAAGTTAAGTCTATAAATCATTTGTTATCATCATAGTTATAGGCTCGCATATCAAAGTAAATCGTCCAACTTCGAACGAATACATCATTGTTAGTGTGTGTTTGGATTGCAGTTGGTAAACTTAAGTTTAGTTGAAAGTGTGTTTGTAAACTTAAGTTTAGTTGAAAGTGAGTTTGCAGTAACGTAATTTATGTTTGGAAAATTTTACCTCAAAAGTGAGTTGAAGTAACAATTTTAAAGCAAAAGCAAGATTTTCTTGCTTTTGATCCAACTCACGTTCGGCCATTTTTTTAGTTGAAGTGAAAGGACGTTTAATATGTCCAAACATTGTTTCACGTCGTTCAAAAACTTTGAACGTCAGTTTGCCTAAGCAAACTGGTTTCCAAACACGTACTTAATAATTGAACTTTCTCTTTTGCTACTTTTTTCTCCCTTCTAATGTGCTGGATGAGAAACATAGTAAAATCTCACTTGTGAAGCCTTTTTCAATTGTACTTTTGGCTCAATAAAGTTTTTATTTAGAGCCAACTTATTCTCACATGTACTTCTGCAAATGGAAATGCATAATAACAATAAACACAACACATGCGTTCTAGTATCTAGAAATGGTTTCTATAAAAGAAATATATGAACAATAATCATGCTTTTACATACTTTCTATGATGCTATCTCTATCCTAATTTCCATAAATCTATGATGTCATATTCGCTATGCTATCTCTTCATGACAGCTAGAGGAGCAAATATTGTTTCACAGCATCCAATCTAACACACTCAAGCAGATTCCTGGCTTATCAGAGACTCACTAACATATTCCTTCTAATTGATGAATTCCATGGCCACAATAAAGAGGACGTGTGAAATGTAACAAACAGCGGAAACTTTTTAGAAACAATATGAAGTAATACCTGAAAATTGATTATTTTTTTTATGAGCATCATGAGGCAGGAAAGGGTGCTGAGGATACTTATACTCCTAATACTGTAAATGTATACAATGTTAAACTCCGAAAAGGTTAGGCCAAAAACTATCCAAGAAAGGCACATTGAACAGTGCAGTGAGCTTGGTGCGTTCTCTTGGAGGAAGATGGACATAACACACACAACCAAAAATACGAAGAGTGGAGTAATTGGGTGGGTGACCATATAACCGAGTGAAAGGGGATTCATTACCTATTGATGGAGATGGCAAACGGTTAATAAGATGAACTGCAGTGGAAATGGCTTCACACCAAAACCGTGATGGCACATGAGACTCCAACAAAAGGGTGCAGACAACATTAAGCAAATGGCGATTTTTTCTTTCTGCTACCCCATTTTGTTGTGGAGTTGAGGGGCATGACCTTTGAGAGATAATGCCATTGGATTGCAAGAATTCCTGAAATGAGTGTGACATGTATTCCCCCTCATTATCAGAGCGAAATATTTTTATTGTTGATGAAAATTGGGTCTGAACAAAAGTATGAAAAAATTTGAAAGTGGAAAAGACTTCATCTTTGGATCGCAGAAAATAGACCCAAGTGAAACGACTATAATCATCAATAAAAGTCACAAAATATTTGTAATTAGCATGAGATATAACCGGTGCCACGCCCCAAACATCACTGTGAATGATTTCAAAAGGTTGTGTTACATTAGACTGATGTGTTGGAAAAGGCAACATTTTACTTTTACCAAGTTTACAAGGAATACAATCAAAGTGAACAGCATTAAGAGATGGACTGTGTTTATTTCTAAGAACAGTAGATTTTAACAAGTCATGAAGTACATTTGCGTTTGGATGGCCAAGACGTTTATGCCACACTTGGTAATCAACAATAGCAGAATTACAAGAAACTAAAGGCAAGGAAAGACTTGGAGGCAATGAGAAATGGATTGGGAAAAGACGTCCAACTTTAGGCCCCTTCGCGATTATCTTCCCTGAGTGTTGATCCTGCACAAGACAACCAGACTGTGAGAATTGTACTTGACAATCATTTTCAACTAATTGACCAACTGAAATGAGATTACTAGTGAGACCAGGAGAGACAAAAACATTGGTCAGAGATGGAGAAATATCACCAGTGGCTGTGATAGGCAAAGGATTTCCAAAGAATGGTATGTATCTTGAGGTCTCCAAGATATTTTTTGATATTAGTAAGAAATTGAGCATTGTTGGTCATGTGGTTGGAATCCCCGAATCAAAGTACCAAGGAGAAGAGGATTTACCTGAGAATCCTAAAGCAGAGAATGCTGAAATGATCATTTGTTGAACCATTTCGGGGTCACAGTTGGAGTAGGATGAGGAGCATATGGTTGAACAGGTGCTGGATTATTAGGAACAAATGAATCAACTGAGACTGTAAAAGTTGTGACATTTCGCTTTGGTGGCCGTATGGGGCATTCCTTAATGATATGTCAATCCTTTTTGCAGTAGTTGCAGAATTTTTTTGGACAGTTAGAAGCATAATGTCCAAATTGTTTGTAACAGAAACACTGAACAACAGTCAGGTCATGGCTTCTTGATTTTCCTCGGGCCACATATGCCACTGGAACAGTAGTTGATTTTTGATCTTCAAGGATGGACTGTGTAAGGAGGCGCTGTTCTTCACGTAACAGATCATTGAAACATGCATCCAGTGATGGTACAGGGTTTCTATGCATGAGATTGGACCGAATACCTTCAAAATCAGATCTCAATTTCATAAGAAATTGATCTCGTTTAGTAGTTTCATGAACTGTTTGGACAGAACTGAGGCCTTCAGAAGTTAAGTTCGCATAAACTATATCAGTGTATTCAGTCCAAAGATTCATGAATTGAGAATAAAAATCAGAGATGGAGAGACTATCCTGTTTAAAGGTAGCGATGTCGTGCTCAAGCTGGAACCTTCGAGCTTCATTATTCTGACTGTAGACCTTCTTCAAGTAATTCCACATTTTGGCTCCTGTCTTGTAAGGCCGAAGATTCAGGACAATGTTGGGGTCAACGAGCCTAGGATCCAGGCCATGACTTGAGCATCTTTGACTGTCCATTTGACGTGTTCAACCTTATCTTTTTCTTTGTCAGGGACGGGAGTGCTGCCATCTACATGACCCCACAAGTCTTTTCCTGTGACAAAAATCTGGAATTGGAATGCCCAAGCTGAATAGTTTTTGCCATTAAGGCGAACCAAGAGGACATCATACTTTTCGGTAGACATAGAATAAGGGAAATAGGAGGTGAAATCGAAAGGGATGGTAATCTGGATTGTGAAAGAAATGATCAAGAAACAGAAAAAAAACGAGGACTTGGAGAGAAGTGAAACCGGATCTTGAAACTTGGACGAGGCTAAAAAATCAAGGAAAGAAATGCAGACTAGGTTCTTGGATCGAAACCTAGTGTGATACCATGTTTGATTTTATTCCAAGGTTAGAAGTTCAATTTCAATAGCTTTCTGCCAACATGCATTCTCCATGGCCTATTTATAAGAGGAAGGAATAGGAATAGAGGATAATGATGCTGTCATGGAATGTATATACCTTTCTGGGGGCTTAATAACGCGTGAGCTGCGTCTTAGAGGAGCTGGTTCTGGTTCTTCTACTGGATCAGCAGCCAAGGAATTATCTTGAGGGGGCCCTTGAGGTTCTGTTGGTTGATTTTCAGCTCAATAAAATAGCTAAACTGCCATATATACATTTACAACTAATTATCTTAATTAAGAGAGTAATTATTACAAATAAATGTGCAATCCCATACAATTTTGCTGTGCCATTAATTCCGTTGACATACAAAGCATAAAACAATACATTTTAAGAGAAACGAGAAAAAATGTATAGATGTCATTTACATTTACAAAGGGAACGCAAGTCAAAGAAAGCAGTGAATCACCATATGACAATGGCAAAACAGTTAGCAATTACTGCATCACCATTTACATTTCTGAATCTTCCAATTTTATTTTTTAAGGAAAATTATTCTTTCACAAAGGATAGGTCTCACAGGTGACAGAGTTTAACTTGGGCCATTGATTGTGATGAGCAAAAAGTGAGAAAGAGAAAGAAAAGGAAAGGAAAATTGAATGTTGACGATGAAACTTTTGTGAGGACTGTTACAAAATTTGTTTGTAAATAACATGCATGACCGTAATCACCTATCACCCCAAGGGAAAATGAGGGGAGGTGTTAAAACCACAAAGTTGATTCCAAGACATGCCTTTGCTTTTTCATAGGATTTCCAAAAAACCATATGAAATTATAGTCCTTTTCCAATGAAGAATCATGCACAGACACATCTACATGGTAGCATGAGAAGGATGTCTATGGGAGATCCCTCGGACCTCTAGAGTAAACCCAAGCTCCTACTTCTGCCATTGCATCTCACTAAAAACAAAAACCTTGACTAGAGGCCACTTTCCATTTAAAAGAATCAAACTCAGAAACTGAAAACTTTTGTATTCTTTTTGCTCTCTAATAAATAAACTTTACATGATAATTGGAGATTAAACTCAAGCTTTAACATATAAAATTATAAATATAGAGGTAAATATTTGTGATATATTTTTTAATTATGCCACCTTATACTTTCAACTTTGATGTTAATCTGCTTAGAATAAAATACAAGTCCATATTAATATTCTCCAAACCTCTAGAAATTAACTCATTTATTTTTGTAAAACCTTATAATCTCATTTAACATTCAACCTTAGTATTTTAATAGTTAATTTAAAGGAGAAAATTTGTTGATTACACATTATGTATAACACAGTTTGTGTATTGAACTAATCAGTATTAACAATTTATTTGACATATTTAAGTTTGGATCTATCATATAAGATTGTTCAAAGTAATTGCTTTCTTTTAGGTGGAGCCAATAATTTAATCTTATGGGGCCGATGACAAATGGATTTTAATTTAAAAATTTTCAAAAAAAGAAAGAAAAAAAGAAAGAGATGTTTATTCTTCATTGAGTAAAAAAAAAAATTTTATTTGATAAATTTTAAAATAAAAAGAATAAATTGATAGATTATCATGTATTCTTTTAATCATTCCTTATTCATTTTTATAAATATTTCATAACTCTCATAATTTATAAACAAATAATAAACATTTCCATCTCTTTCTCCTCATAACCCTCATCCAAATATTTTGTTACGGTATACAACAATAATTATAAAAGAATTAGAATTTATGCATTATGATATGAGTCAGTTTGAGATAAAGATGCATAAAAAAATTAAGGAATTCTCTTTTAATATAATTTCATATGAATTTCATCTATGAATTTTCCATGTATAAATACACTAAAGTAACTATAAATAATGATAAAATTTTCACATTGAAAATCAATTTGGTATATCTTTAAAAATGATAAAAAATTAAGAGATGAATATTTATTTTTATGATAGTATAAAAATATTATTTATGGAATATATACATACTCCTTATTAAGAAAAATTCAATTTATACTCTTAAACTTTACATGATGTGCAGTTTAACCCTTAAACTTTAAAAACGTACAAGATGGTTTTTACTTCCCAACATGTGCGAAATGATTTTTATGACTAACGTCTGTCTAGAATTTGACAAATTTTGTCATGTGTCAATCATGTGACAATGAAGATTATTCCTAAACATGTGTGACTAGCACTCACCAATTTTTGTCAATCTTTTTACAGACTTCAGACGGATGGACCATTTTGCACACGTTGTAAATTTGAGGGCCTTTTTGTACATTTTAGAAATTTAAAGAATAAATTGCACATCGTGCAAAGTTAAACGATTTAAATTGGACTTTTTCTTTTTTATAGCTAATAAATCTTTTATTATTAGAGGAAACAATGGTCATGTTAATGCTTATATACTTCTAAAATATCAACATTTGTTTTTATGATATTATATGTTTCTTATTTATGAGTATGAATGTACTTTTTATATGCGTACATTTTTTTTTGTTAAATAACTTTTATTCTCACAAGAAATAGTAATCTTATTAATGTTTAAATCATTTATGTAGGGTTTGTTAAATTGTAAATTATTAATACCTAAATTATATTGCAATATCTTAAGTTAATATTATTAGATGTATCCTTAGATAAAATATTTAGTTTAAAACTCTTTTACATTTACAATACATACCAATTATCAATTAAATTTCATTGTTTTAAGAATAAAAAATGGGTTCATCAGTAAAAAGAATTTTGTGGCTTATATTTTTTTCATTTTCTAAATTGTGTAGGTAATAAGAGTTAACAAAGTTAAATTTGTTTAAAAATATTTAATGCTCTTAATTAATTATCATTAGCAAACTATAATATGTAATTTCCATACCAAAAAACTATAATATGTAATTTTTCATTTCATCTTGGTTTAGTTTTATTTTTTTTCTAAAATAAATTATAGTGATTTTATTTTTAGTACATAGTGATTGTAATTTATTCCTGTATTAAATATCTCAATGATCCAATAATTATATGTTCTGGACTATAGTCCGGGATCTCACCCTTAAAGGTCAAATCCGGCATATACACCACCAGACTCTGGAGTATGCACCTCGATAGGATGTCCGTACACAGGTACTAGTTGTATTCCCCAACAATACTCCATAGGTCTGTGCGAATTTTGACAACTGTCCATTATGACCTTTAGAATGTGGGGACCATAACTGCCTGCAAAAGGTGGGTGGCCACTAACGCGACAGTCCCTAGATTCTAGGGAGATGCTTGGATGATCGTGGGAGGGAGGCACCCTCCGTCAGGGCTCTGCCTGAACGATCGTGAGGAGGAGGCACCCCCCGTCAGGTCACGATCTCAGCGTACCTGCACTCTGCGACGAATGCTCAAGAACTCTGCATATGCACTATAAATATCAGGATATACTATTCTAACAAGGTAACTGTAATTCATACGGTGTATAGCCTCTTAGTGCATCACCTAACTTGAGCGTTGGAGTCCCTTTGCAAGTACCTAATCCCCTGTTCAAGATTTACAATGGCAGCAACTGCACGAGAATGAGGAAACCACCGTACACGTGTCTCTTCAGGTATCTTTTGGTTCTACATCAGAACATTGGCGACGTCTATAGGAAACCGTAAACTTCTAATCTCACCCAGTTATGGTGAGCACAAGACAAAACTCAAGGAGAGACGTTGTGCAAACTTCTGCTAACCATAGGCAGGTTTTTGCTATGCAACATCCTTCCTACCCTGTCCCACCACCTACTGTTGAAACATCCGCCGCAAGAAACCAAACACCCAATGCAGAGCACCAACGCGATGGACACTCCACTTTGATTTCATATGAGAGTCCCAACCCCTCGTGCTAGATCTCAGTAAGGGATAGACTTGGAATCTAAGGCCGAGAGAGAAACCCCAACACCCAAAAACACAGAATCCTAGTGCGTCAACGCTTGGGAATGCCAAATGGCGATGCCAGCAACTGAGTATCTCGTTCCAAACATGGGAGCCAGTCCCATATATCTCAACGTTAATTCCAGGACATGCTACAACAACACATGACCATGCTGAACGAGCAATATCAAAGACTAGAAGACATGCAAAGAGCCATGCATGATAACCAGCTCAGGTCGAACCATCCTGACGGAGGACGTAATGCGGATAATAATCAAAAGAGGGGTCATGCCGAAGCCACGGTATCTAAGGTTGGAAACAACAACTCGAACCGCGGCATCCAGGAACACTCTTTCTCTGACCAACTTATGGAGTATCAAGTCCCTAGGAACTTTAAGTTCCTTGCCAACCTGGAGATTTATGATGGAACCACGGACCCCCAGGAGCACGTAAATGCCTTTGAGCAATCCATGTGCTTTCATGACGGATCCATGGAGCTACTATGCCGTGTTTTCCTATTCTCCATAAAAAAGGGAGCCCTTAAATAGTTTTCTGGTTTACCACGAAAATCCGTAGTAGATTGGTCAGACCTGAAACAACGGTTCTTGCTCCAATACACCATCAGTAAGGAGTAGTCCAAGTCCATCGATTCCCTAACCAAGATTCGACAGGGGTGAGATGAGCCCCTCCATGATTACGTGAAATGGTTCATGGTGACATGTACCAACATGGAAAGCTTTGATGACAAGATCGCCATTCATTACGCCAAGAGTGGTCTCCGTGTGGGTTCCGAATTCTTTGCGTCCCTCGTAAAGAAGAAGCCTGAGAACTTGTGTGAGTTCCAGAGACAGTCTCAAAAGTACGTCAACCTTGAGGAAGTAACAAAGGATCAGAGGAGATGTGATAAAGATGATCGCCCTCATCAAAAACCCAATCACGATTCCTCACGGTCCCGACGTCCTAAAGGTTGTCCACCACGGAGAAGGTTTTCTGATTATACCCCCCTAAACGCCCCTTGAGAAATGATCTTGAGGGAGGTGATGCAGACCGAGTTCCAAAATATCCGGAGGCCGCCCCCATTAAAAAGCACAAACAAAAAGACCACTTCAAATATTGTGCGTGACATAAAGGTTACGACCACGACACTGAAGACTGCTACCAACTGCGCGATGCCATTGAGTTCCTGATCAAGGCCGGACAATTGCAGCAATACGTCCTCCGAGCCTAAAATGATGAGCATTGCGGCAGGCGCAAAGAGGATAAGCGACGGAGTCCATCTCCTCCCCATAGGAGGAGAAACCAAAGTTCGATGGGAAGATCCCAGACGCCACCTCGCCAGAATGACAATGACCGGCAGGGAAGGAACAGGGACTCTTCATCTAATGACAATGACGATCGTCATCTCGAACCAAACAGGACGATCAATACCATTACGGCAGGATTTGCTGGAGGAGGGCAGTCAAATACAGCACGAAAGAAAGTGTTAAGGATGACGGTGTTCAGCGTCTCCCACTCTGAATCCAAATCTAACACCGCAGAAAGAAAGACGTCATGCATTACCTTTTTGGACAAGGAATATGGCAGAATCATCCCGGATCACGACGATCCCCTTGTCATCTTCGAGATTATTTCCAATGCCGAGATCTGCCAAATTTTCGTGGATCAAAGAAGCTCCATAGATATTATGTTTATAAACCTCTACTAAAAGTTAGAACTCCTGCGGTCAGATTTGACCCCTTACGACGGGGAGCTGGCAGGCTTTACGGGTGAGAAGATCACCCCGGTCGAGTATTATGAAACCCATTTGACCTTGAGATCTTCCAAGCTCTTGAAGACAATCAAGGTGAGGTTCATGGTCGTAGATTGCCTTTCGGCTTACAATATCATCTTAGGGCGCCCCTCTCTAAAAGTTTTTGGCGCCGTTGTCTCCACCACCCACCTCATGATGAAATTCCCAAGTAAGCACAAAGAGGTAGTCACTGTCAAGAATGACCACGTGGCCACCAGAAAATGCTACAATGAAAGCTTGATGATCTGTAGGGTGCCTAGAGATGGGAGAACAATCAATCCCGGTCCAGTCTTGGATCAGGTCAACATACTGATGACCGAATTAGATGTCAGGGAGGAACCCCGTGGTACCAGACCCTAGCCAGAAAGCAAGTTGTATCCCCTTCAACTTGGATCCCAGCCAGACTAGATTACTAAAATTGGAGCACACTTAGAAGGAGACGAGAAATAAGAATTAATTGAGCTGTTGTTGAAAAACAAGGATATGTTTGCCTGGACGTCGTTTGATATGCCGGGGCTCGACCCTTCCTTCATTTGCCACCGTTTGTCCATAAGGGAAGATATGAAGCCGGTATCTCAGAAAAAAGGAAGGTCGGCCCTGAAAGGCAACTGGTTATTGAGGAGCAGGTAAAAGAATTATTAAGTTGTGGGTTCATCAGAGAGGATGCTTACACCACGTGGTTGTCCAACGTGGTCCTAGTGAAAAAATCTAATAGAAAGTGGAGAATGTGCGTGGACTACATAGATCTGAACAAAGCCTGCCTAAAAGACTCATATCCACTTCCTAATGTAGACAAATTGGTTGACAGTTCTTTAAGCTTCAAGTGGCTATCATTCATGGATGCCTACTCCGGATACAACCAGATTCCAATGTACCCCGGAGACGAAGAAAAAATCGTCTTCATCACTGATAGGGTAAGCTACTGTTATAGGGTTATGCCCTTTAGATTAAAAAATGTGGGAGCCACCTATCAAAAGATGATGAACAGAGTCTTCAAGAACCAAGTGAGAAAGATGCTAGAAGTCTACATCGATAATATGATAGTAAAAACCCCACAGGATGGATTGCACACTACAGACCTTGAAGAAGTGTTTACACAAATCAGGAAACACAACATGAGACTGAATCCGAAAAAGTGCACATTCAGAGTCCGAGCTGACAAATTCTTGGGGTTTATATTAACCCACTGCAGAATCGAAGTCAATCCCAACAAATGCTAGGCCATACTCAATATGAAGAGCCCCCGTAGTGTCAAGAAAGTACAACAGCTAACAGGAAGGATAGCGACCCTCACAAGATTCCTTTCCAAAGCGACCCATAAGTCTTTCCCCCTCTTCAAACTACTCAAAAAGGGGAAGAACTTCGAATGGATTCCGGAATGCCAGGATGCATTTTCATATTTAAAAGAGCTTCTGTCCTCTCCTCTTATTCTGATAAGGCCGGACCCCAGAGAGACCTTGTACCTCTCAGTCCATGAAGAACCCATAAGCTCGGTGTTAATTCGGGAGACGGACGAAGGACAGAAGCCAGTCTACTTCGTGAGTAAGGTCTTGCAAGGACCCTCCACTATCAGAAAGTTGAGAAAGTTGTTTTCGCACTTATCACTACAACAAGAAGATTGCGACAGTATTTTCAATGCCACCCTGTGGTAGTAAGGACGAACCAGCCCATTCGTCAAGTACTGCACAAACCAGACCTGGTTAGAAGAATGATTGCTTGGTCAATTGAACTCTCTGAGTTCAGAATTGCTTACGAACCACGCCTAGCCATAAAGACACAAGCATTGTCTGATTTCCTAGTAGAGCTCACGACGGACCATGGTGACCCAAAGGGAATTCTTTGAACTATTTTTGTCGACAGGTCCTCAAATCCCAAAAGGAGCGGAGCTGGCATAATTCTAGAAAATTCAAAAGGACTGACACTGGAGCATTCTTTGAAATTCGAGTTTTCAACCTCGAACAACCAAGCTGAATATGAAGCGTACATTGTCGGGCTGACAATGGCAAAGGATTTGGGGGTAACCAAGATCACGCTCTGTAGTGATTCTCAGCTCGCTACCTCCCAAATTCGAGGTGAATATCAAGCCAAGGAGCCTCTCCTACAAAGGTACTTAGTTAATGTCCAAGAACTCCTCAAATGATTCAAAGAAACCAAGATTGTGTACATTCCAAAGGAGCAGAACTCTATAGCTGACCTTTTATCTAAACTTGTCAGCATCAAAAGTCCTGGCAACAACCGATCAGTAATCTAGTAAACCCTTCCTCAGCCCTCTATCACAGATAATGTCATCTTTCAGGTAGAAAAGGAAGGATCATCTTGGATCACCCCAATCAAGGAATACTTGCAGTCTGAAGTCGTGCCTTCAGATCCCAAAGAAGCCTCAAAGCTAACCAAGACAGCAGTGAGGTATACCATCTACAACGGTCGTTTGTATCGACGTAGCTTCTCCTCTCCCCTCCTCAAATGCCTAACCTCGAAAGAAGCAGAATATGTTCTGGCTGAGGTTCATGAAGGAAGTTGCAGACACCATTTGAGAGGCAAAGCACTGGCCCTGAAAGCACTAAGTGCGGGGTACTACTGGCCAACAATAGAAGCTAATTCTCATGCATATGTCCGGATTTACGAAAAGTGTCAGCGCTACTCAAACCACTACAAAGGCCCTCTCAGAGGAGTTATCCACAATGTTTGTGCCCTGGCCCTTCTACAGATAGGGAATGGACATCTTGGGCCCATTCTCCCAAGTCCCATGTTAGCTAAAATACTTAGTGGTAGCAGTAGATTACTTTACGAAGTGGATTGAGGCAGAACCCTTAGCAACAATCACTGCAGCCTGGATCCAGAAATTCACTTGGTGCCACATCATCACCAGGTTTGGAATTCTAGAGTCCATAATAACGAACAACGAAACTCAGTTCAAGGATAAGGGATTCGAAGAACTACTGGTCGGACTAAAAATAAAGCATCACTGCAGTGCCGTAGAAAATCTCAGGACAAACAGGCAGGCAGAGGCCGCCAACTTGGTTATTGTCTGAGGAATCAAAAGAAAATTGGATGAAGCTAAGGGGAATTGGGCTGAGTAGCTCGACCACGTCCTCTGGGCCTACAGGACTACTTCTCACTCTACCACGTGTGAGACCCCTTTCAAACTCACTTATGGATGCGAAGCTATGATCCCGGTAGAAATAGGAGAACAGAGTTGGCGTCATCAACAATTTTCACTTAATAGTAACCCCGAATTGGTCAGGGAAGACCTGGACCTGTTAGAAGAAAGAAGACGCGTGACTCATATACGCGACACCACCCTCAAGCAAAGGACGACGACCATATATAATGAGAAAGTGATACCAAAGAGGTTCCAACCAAGAGATTTGGTACTCCGGAGAGTGAACACCGGAGGGAGAAATGCCTTCCAAGGGAAACTAGCCCCTAACTGGGAAGACCCCTATCGTATTGTCATTAACACCAACAAGGGAGCCTGCATGCTGGAAACTCTAACAGGCAATGCAATCAAGAACTACTGGAATGCAGATAAACTTATGAAATATTATAGCTAGATGCCTATAACGGCCTAGTCTTTTAGTAAAACTAATGATTGATCTGTCCTTATTTGACTTTATATGGACCCTTGTCCTCCAAAACTTATCAATGAAAAAGAGTTATTCAGAACAGATACTACTTTTTGGATAAAAAATCAAAAGCCCATGTCAGGAGGTATAGCGCACCCAATTTTGGTAGTAAGCTATAGGGTCAATACCCAACCTCAATACCTGACACTAATTATTTTAAAGTCACTGGCACAACGGATCTGACGACCCGCAGTCCACCCTAATACCTAGGCCAGATGGGATTATGTTAAACCATAACGATCAGCAAAGAGCCCCAGTCAATGTCTAATAAAAATACACGCCTAAGGAAAAAGAGATCGCAAGAAACAAGTTTCCTTAGGCACTAACAAAAATTTGCCTAAATCCAATATTCCAAATGCTTATTACGATGGACGTTGGATTATGGATTAAGGTGTTGAAATTTGCCTAAGTCTAAAAATTTCCAAAGTACCAGTTATCATAGGCATCAGAGTGTAAACTAAGGTATTGTTTCGACCTGAGTCAGAAGGGAAGCCACATCCCTGGAGTTATGGGCATAAGACCCCGGAACATGGTTCTCTTCGCATTGACAAAAAAATTTTCTAAGTCCACAACATTGCTTACAACAAGCGCTATAGTGGGCGTTGGACCAGGCATGAACCATGAAGAAAAATAGGCAAGCAAGCATAAACCAAGTACGACATATAGATAAAACCCTGAAACTTGGGAAAATGTCCCAAGTTTTACAAAAAATTAGAACCCCTCGCAGGGGGCAAAAGAGAAAAAAAAAAGAAACTTAAGCTTCCCCTTCGACTGGAGTCTAAATAGCTTCCGAGGTATCTCCAAAATCAGTTTGAGGGATGTCATCTGCAAAGATTAGCTGGTCGTCATGGAAGACCTTGTCAGAATTGAGGCCTTCTAAAGCAAGAGCAACGCCAGGGTTGAAATACTGAATTTGAGCCACAACATTCTAGAACTGTTCTCCGCCAATCCTTTCAGAGACCACCATCAATGAATCTATATTTTATCCCAGTTGACTCATATGAGCTTAGACGGCAGCATGAGCTTGTTCAGCTTAGAGCTTCTCTACCTCAAACTTTTTCTTGGCTAACTCGGCTTCGGCCAAAACTTTCTCCAAATCAGCGATCCGCACTTAGGCGTCCTCGTTCAGCTTGAGAGCGGTATCGAGCTTCCGGGCTGCCTCCTCAGCTTCTTTGTCTTTCTTTTTGAAATCCTCTGCTATCCTCCTATCGCTTTCCTCTACGGAACTATCAATGTGGCAAACTTCGGCAGTGATACGAAGAGCCGTAGCTTGAAGCTCGATCAGGAGTTGGGCCAAGTTCTGCCGTGATATATGCCTCAAAACATCATCACTCATAAGTCGTTCATCAATGAACGGCCGGGGATTAGCACACCCAGTAATAATAGGCAAGAGGCTTAAACTCTCCTTAGCAACATTTTTCGCGGTCCCCCTATCACTACAGTCGGAAGAACTCTCAACAACCTTCCTCTTCCTCCTTCGTTGGTCTCAAGAGGGTGACCCCGACCTCTCAAGAGTTTCTTCGATGACCACGCCCTGGCCAGAAGATGCCGTAGTGGTGGTAGAAGGAGCACTAGAGGAACTCTTTCCCTTCCTCTTGGCCTTCAAAGCTCGCAGAGTGTCCATAGAAGATGCGACCAACATGTCTTTGCTCACTGAAACAAGACAAAGAAACAAGTTAGAAGTCAAGTAGAATAAAATCATACAAAGAATGATAAAGTGCAAAATGTCTATGGTGGACCGTGGTATCCTACTTCCCACCTAATAAAGCATAGAGAAGATCATCACCAGGGATATCAAGGACGTCTCTGATATTAATATTCCCATGATCCTTGGCATACTTGGATATGAACCTAACAGTTTTGAGCTCCTCCGGATTCAGATCTTTTTCTTCCTTCTCAAATGGGACAGTAGGAGTACTTCATGCATCCAGAGTCCAGTACAACGGGAACTTTGGTTCCCCGTCTGCCCTCAGGTAAAAGGGATGAAAACCCTCCGTTGTCATAACTTTGAAGAATCTAGTCTTAAATCCTTTGAAACTGTCTTAAAAAACGTCAAAGGATTTACGACCACCTCTTGAACGGATGGTGAACCAGTTCTTCTATTCGGACGAACCTTGGGGGCACACCTGATGGTAAAAGTAAAAGAAGGTGTTGACCGAATACCGCAGCCCCATTACCTAGCAAACCCTCTCAAAAGCTATAATGTAGCCCCAACCGTTAGGGTGAACTTAAATCGGGGCTACACGCAAGGTCCGGAGGATGGCCATTTGGAAGTCTGAGAAGGGAAGCCGCAGTCCGAGCTTTACAAAAAGAGGCTCGTACAGAAACATGAAGTGAGAGCTTGCTTCCCGGCTTGAGCACACCCTTTCATTCTACTCCGGACATACGACCTGAAACTCATTGTCCCAAGCCTTTTGAGGAGTCAAATGAACATAATCCAGTGATTGCCGAAGTATGGCCTAGGAGAAAAATATGGAAAGATGTTTCCAGACATCTTCCCCCACCCACGGGTATGATAACCCTGGACCACGACAGATTCGAACGGGGTCTTCTTCTCCTAGATCACGGATGTCAGGAATCAAAACCCCGGCTCTGGCCCATTTCCTGCCCCGCGCCATAAAAAAGCCTGAGAAACCCAAAGAGGCTGGTGAACAAATTGTCAGAATCAGGCATAAAGAAGATTCAGACGAAAAGGGCAAACGAAAAGGTTCGCACCTACATATCAGCCTCCATTCCCTCCAAAATCTTAAATTTCAAAAGGACACCCCCGTCGTGCACGGCATGGTGGAAATGGAGTTCCCAGGAGGCAAGCCATCAGAAAAAACTCAAATGTCCTAATACTACTTCGCAAAAAACAAAAGAGCAGAAACACATCCCACAACCTAGTGCTGGTTGGAAGAAGTGGAGAAAAAAGAGACATAAACTAAAAAGGGATCTCACCTTGTGTAAAGATTGTGATTAGTTGAACAAAAAGCTTGAAGTGAATGGAAAAACGATTGCAATCACCCCTCTTTGCCACACGAAGCTTCTAAAAGAACTCTTAGAAATGGTAAAAGGTGAATGACAAACCCCTAACCCCTACTTATAACGGCTAAAACGGTTAGGGGGCATTCTCGTCCCTACGGTACAATTTTGAAAAACAGTGCTCATCATGGCTCGCGAAGCACCTTACACGTCCATCCGTTCAAAACGTGCCACGTGACCCTCACAGCTGTAGAGGTAGTTGAAAGGATGGTTTTGCAGTTGAAAAGACAATTGCGCAGAAATTAAAACATCGCGCAATTTTCGAAGGTTAAGTCCAGATAATTACTCTGGACCCCAGCCTAAACCGGGGTAAACATTTCGATTTTGGAGTCTCAATTCGGATGACGACCACCAAAGAAAACTCAATGGCTAGGGTAAACCTTTCGGTTTTGGAGTCTTAATTCAGACGACAGCTACCAATGAGAACTTAACGATTAAACTATGAAAACACAACCCTCCTCGGTACAAATACCCTGGGCTAAGTATTTAGAACTTGTCACTTTGACTTTTCAAGTCAAAGCGCCAAGTTAGGGGCATGATGGTGTAAGCATTAGACTTACCCCGGTCAATGATAAAAGACTTTAGACAGATAGGAAGAAATAACGCTACCCTGGAGTAAGCGTTGGATTCACCCCGGCCAAGTATGAAAGATAACGGACAGTGAAAATAAAGATAAAAAGAAAACACAAGGCAAAAATTTGAAAAGATAAGAATTTTTATTCTCATTCCATACATCATCTTACATAAAAAAGAAAGGGAAAAGAAAGTATAGAGACATGAAATCTTTAAAGAAAAAAGGGACCCCGGAGGAAGGAAACCGACATCATCGTCAACGGCATCCCAGGCCATGTCACATTCGCATTTCCTCCGCGGTATGAAGAGTTATTGTCACTACCACGACTCCCCACAATCTGCGCTGACCTCTTGAAAAAGTGGATTGGCTTTGAAGAACCTCGGCAAACCGACATCAGGAACCAGGACGCCAAATCTTCTGCATTGCCTCCACCAATAATGGTCGGGATGCATACTCTTTCGATGGACGGGGCGCAACCTTTCATGAAGGAGATCGTTCCACTGAAGTCTTAACCTGTCTCACGATTCTCCCAAGTTGCTTCAAAGCACGAAGCAGTTTCAATAGTCCCTCCTGCTTACCCAAGGGCTTGTTCAGGGCGAAACAACCATTACATCTCCAGGAAAGAACAAGGAGAGTGAGTACCCCAGTTTCGAAGACCCCCGTCCAACATAGCAGACGTCTCAGACCTCCCCAGCGACGACAAAATATTAAACAAGCAACTAGGGTACGCTTGGGAAGTAAGCCGCCCTCTGTAATTACACTGAGAAAGTAAACCACCCTTTAAAAGGAACATTCACAGAATGACAAAATAGTTTCAGGCATTTTGGAAAAAAGGAATATGGCTCTTGTAGTGGACAAAACCCTCTTAAGACATGAATGAAATGCAAATAGAGCCATGAAGGAAAAATCACTCTCAAAGCGAAATTACAGAGCAAGAGGAATGCAATAGAAGAAGTGTCAACTTCAAATGAAAACACTCTTCTTTTATAGGAGAAGCAAGACATTCCGATTAGACCCAAGAGCAACGTACCAATTGCGTGAGGTAAGCTACCCTTTAATGCTCCTTGATTCTGATTGGGCAAAGGGGAAGTGTGCAATTGGGAAACATCATAAAATTAATGGGTTTTTAATTCCTAATAAAGTCAGAACATGCAGTTTACCAAGGAAGCTCAGTATTCCTGCAAAGCACAAAAAAAGACAAAAGACCATGTGGAACTATGCACAGGGGCAAAAGACGTACCCCAGATGACGGGATGACAGTATATGCCAACCCCAGGGGTACTCCTTAGACAATGGATATCAGCCTTTATGGATTTCTACAACACAACAGATCTCGTCCTCAGTCTAAATATCTTGACACTTAATTGTTCCACTTAAGCGTCAACCTGGGGGCAACTGTTCTAGACCGTGGTCCAGGATCCCACCCTTAAAGGTTAAACCCGACATATACATCACCATGCTTCGGAGTATGCACCCCGGTAAAATGTTCGTACACGGGTACTAGTCGTATCTCCCAACAATACTCCATAGGTTTGTGTGGATTCTGACAACTGCACATTATGACCTTTAGAATGTGGAGACCATAACTGCCTGCAAAAGATGGGTGACCACTAACGCGACAGTCCCGAGATTCTAGGGATCTTCCTAGACGATCATGTGAGGAAGGCAACCTTCCGTCAAGGCTCTGCCTGAACGATCATGGGGAGGATACACCCCCTCCCCCGGTCAGGCCACGATCTCAACGTTTCTGCACTCTGCGACGAATGTTCAAGGACTCTGTATATGTACTATAAATATCAAGATATACCATTCTAATAAGGTAACTGTAATTCATACGGTATATACCCTCTTAGTGCATCACCTAACTTGAGCATTAGAATTCCTTTGCAAGTACCCAACCCCCTTGTTCAAGATTCACAGTCGCAGCTACTGCACGAGAAGGAGTAAACTACCGTACACATGTCTTTTCAGACATCCTCTTATTCTACATTAGAACATTATAAATATTAAATTCAAAACATTCCATTAAATGCATGCCAAACGTCATTTGAGTTATATCTATTTTAATTGTTAAAAGTTGTTTTTGATACTTCATATTACTTATTTCCATACTTTAACGGTTTTATTTAGCAATAATTATTTTTGAATTATGAGTAATATTGTCTTCATAGGTAAACTAATTTCTTATACATTAGTCTAGCTTTCTTTTTCTTTTTCTTTTTTTATTTATCATAGAAATTTTGAACTTGGGAAACTCGTCACAACCAGTAAATAATTTACACACACAGGAAAAGTGAAGGTAGGATTTGATCCCAAATTCCTACTACATTCACTTGTAAAAAAATTTAGCAGCTGAGTTAATTGATATATTTTTCTAATAAAGTTTGTTATTCAAACTAAAATAATGTTAGTATATGAACATAAATGGTGTGTTTGGATAATTATTATTTTAAAAAACTGATTTTAAGATAGTACAAAAAATTGATTTTTTTATAGAAATTTTTATGAAAAGCATAAGTTATTTTGTTTTAGATATAATTACAAAATCCTTTTTTTACTTTCTTTATTGCATCTCTCATAATATTGATTTTTTTAAAATTACTTATTTTAACTTTTGATTAAAAATAGAAAGTTGATTTTTTTTTATATTCTGATTTTTTAAAAAACCTTATCTAAACAGTTGTACATGTGTCAGAAGTGATTTTTTCTTAATAAAAGAAATGTTTTTATTACAAATTACCTAGGAACAAACTCGCTCATATAGTTGTGTACGAAGAGTTTTACTTCAATTGTTGTATATCAAAATGTTATATTTAAAGTTGTTTTTACCCATACATTGCATGGGTTAAAAACACTAGTCTATGTATGTACAATCTGCTAATCAAAATCATATTCCAAGCGGACAAGGGTAAGCTGACACTGATACACGAAAGTATAATCTATCAAAAGAAGGTTCCAAATAACTAGATCCAAACTATGTCTCTGTCACAGGCTATCTTTATTAAGTGGAAACTCATTCTTCGAGATTGAATCACACTGATCTTTTGATGATGAAAACTATTAAAATAAGATAATTTTCAATAGTCACCAAATGGAAATTAATTCATATTCTCAGAGACAGTAACTAGTCTTACTTACATTATGAAGGAGGAAGCATTCAATGACAAGATAAACCCTGAGAAGAGAAGTAAGACTCGGCTTGCAACACAAGTATGGCACTGTGTTGGCGTTGGAGACTCTGAAAAGCTGATATGCAGAAGTAATTAACACTAGTAGGAAAATAGAAGTTACCATATAATAATAAGTGCCATTGTAGCCTGTTTCTAGGCAATTAAACATCTTTGTATTAGGGAAAATTAGAATAAATGATCAACAAAACATTCCATAACAGGATTAGCCACATTATTTATCATTAAAAGAAAACAAAGTGTATAAACTAGATAAATTCGGCATCAATCAGAAACTTCTTTCTGTAATTCAGCAATACAGCAATTACAGAAAAGTTTAGAAAGGTCAGTTTGGTATATCCTTAAAAATCATGGTGAAAAATTAATGAATGTGATTTCAATATAATTTTATATATAAATTTGGTCCTTGAATTTTTCACCCTTAATTTAAAGTATACCAAACTAACTATAAATTTTTACAGAAGTTACAAAATAAAAAAATACATATATCCTAACAGAGCCAGCTACAAATGACAAATTTAACCACATCACCCAAAACAATATAGCTGATGCTGATGCTACAAAACTCCAGCCCAGAAGATGGTAAATGAAATGACTCCAGATAACAGAAGTCCTTCAACCCAATGGATATAATTAGACTCGCTGGATACAGTGGGCGAGCTTCTCATCAGGAATCCAGTAATCTGTTAGAAATTAATTCAGAATTCTATTACATTGTAAGTTGTAGCTCTTTGTAGAAACAAGGCATTAAGACACTAGTTCCATGAAAATAAGGCACTATGTATCTATCATAATTAGTAGAGATTCTCTAGTCAATTTCTTTTACAGTTACAAGATAAGGTCTCTAGGATTAGGAGTACTATATAAGGATATGATGTATGAGATGAAAACTATGACTGATCCAAAACAAAATCAATGCGAGTTCATATTCAGCCAACTTATTCTCTTATTTTTCTATTCTGTTGCTTGCTTATAAGAACCTAGGCCAACCACAATTTTGCTAGTGTAGAATTCAGATTTTCCAACATAATCCACATAGGTGCGTAAAGAACGATTCAGTTAAAAAGGCACTGTTTTTAAAAATAGGAAAAACAAACATATGAGAAAGCATTCTATGCATCTGAATTCTTCTTCAAGTACGGAAATTTCAGAGACAAATAGAAAATTCCACAACAATTGGATAGTGGGGAGGAAATAAATGAATTACCAGTTATAGCTAGCAATAGAGCCAAGTCCGGTAGGTTCTATACCTTATTTGTTCTCTTCGGGTTCGTTTAGATTGGTGGGATTAAGTGGAATGGAAGGGAATAGAATGTAATAGAGATATGTTTTATTGTTTGAGTATGTTAAAAAAAGATAGAATGAGATGAGAGTGAGTTAGATGAATTCTATCCTATCTTATTAGAAATCATCAATTTTCTTTTCAATTGAAAGGTATAGGATGAAATTATTTTTTTTTAGTATAAATATCATTTTATCTCATTAAAAATCATTCACTTCTCAAATAATAAAATGATAACTTTATTTCATTCTATCTTAAAATATCTAAATAATAAAATATATTTTTTTTTTTTTATTTTATCTCATTCTATCCTATTCCATTTCATGTGGATGCTGAGTCGCTCCTCCCTTTTCTTCCTCTTCTTGCTCCCATGGATCGCGCATAATATTATTTACATGTAAAAGAAAAAGGATATTGAAACAATTCCATGATGTGCATTTGTTATTAGATGCAAAATGCTGATTTAAATGTAAGAAATAAGAACTACGTTATAACAGGCTTTTATGAACTTGATTTCGAATCAGATTACAAAATAAAACAGGTCATTCTAGTTTATTCTTTAATCCATTTCGTATTATATATATCGGAATGTAAACTTCTTTTCCTCTCAAAATGCCTGAATCTACATAAGCACGATAATTTTTTTAGAAAATGTTTTGTCAACAAGTGTTTCTGTAAAGTTTTCTAGAACGAAGGAAACAAAAAGAAGTGGCATAAGATGCCTGTGCTGGCACTGTTATCCACCACTATCCTGATTTGATTATTCTAGCCTTTTTCCTTCAAAATGTTAACGTCATACACATAGATGGGTACGAATTTATCCTATCTAATGCGATAAGACGTGAGAGAAAAATAAACAGGTGTCTACTTTCACAGTAATTTTGGAGTAACGTTTTTTGGGTGAAGTTTTTTTGTAGTAAAAATTTGATGGTTTGAAAGGAATTGCTTTGTACTAGACCTGTTGTTGAAGCCTTCGTAAGCCCAAGATCATACTAGACATATTTGCAAAATAATATCTTATTAGGCGCCAAGAGAATCTTATTATCTGCATTAATGTTGAACAAAATTGAAAATTCTCTAAGACTGCTGATCAATAATCTTTCTTTCCCTCACTAGATTGAAATGTGTCAGCTCGCTTTAGGATCAAGAAAATAAGATTTGTAGTTATTAAGCTAAGAGTATGACCCTATAAATTGAGGATTCAATCTTTTGGGGAAAACATGGTTGAAACGGGAAACCTCAATGTCTAAAAAAATGCAACTTGCTTATCCTTTGTTCAACCCCAGCATTTAGGGAGTGGAAGTAAAGAAAGTAGGACCTCATCCTATCCATTTGAATTGCATAGAAAAAAAAAAGCTTATCCATTTCAACAGTGAGCTGAGTCAGCACCGACCAGCATCCAATGCATAATCAATGGATAATGCTTCATATAAAACACGTAGAATCACTAACATCACTATAAATTTTCAGGTGTTTTATTTTTTAAAAAAAAATATTTTATATTACTAAATATGTGTCATTTTAATTATTATATTAAAAATATAATTAAAATTGATAGTAATAACTCATACAACATTAATTATGATACAAAGTAAATTCTTCTCATACTACCTCACATTTGTGTCATGTAAAACAATCCTAGTATAATTGTGTAGAAAATAAATATACTTATTTATTACGAGAACAACGTCTCACAACATTGACAAGTACAACCTCATCCACATTTTGCGATTCACAACAGTTAACCGCGTATTACATTTACATCTTGGATAAACGCTGCTGCTCCTTCTTCAGTTCTATATAAAGGACATACACCATCTCTGCCTCCTCAGCCTCAAGCCAAGCCTCAAGCCTCAGCCACTTTCAATCTCCCTACCCCAAGAATTCCATATGTTTGCTGTCTCCTTAACCCAAACCTTATTCTTACCCAGTGATATCAAATCCTCCAAAAATAGAAGTGCCAGTTTTTCAAGAAAAATTGTTGCCACTCATACCACAACTGAAAACAGAGGACCCTGTTCTTGTGCCACAAAGATGGCTTCCCCTGCTTCCCTCTATGAGGTGCTTGGAATTTCAATGGGTGCAAGCTGCCATGAAATAAAGGCAGCTTACAGAAAGCTCGCAAGATCATGCCACCCTGATGTTGTGGCCATGAATCAGAAGGAAACCTCAGCTAACCAGTTCATGAAGATCCATTCAGCTTATTCAACATTGTCTGACCCAGATAAGCGTGCTCAATATGATAGAGAAATGTACGGACACAGAAGATCAGTAAATATAGCTTCCATGTCAGGAAGATATCAAACATTTTCACAAGCTAGAAGGAAATGGGAAACGGACCAATGTTGGTAGTTGACCATGTTAATGTGCAATATTGAATTATTAACCGAATTATTTTTTCTTTTTTTTTTACTAGTATTTTGTCACACTTCCTTTTACAGATTTGATGACCCTGGATATTGGAAGTTGATTCATTTGTTAATGTTAACCGTTTGTTTTCCTCTATTAAACTGTTTCTGGTTGTGGAAATGGAATTTCTAGTCTCTCCTTCATGAAGATCTCTTTCGCTCTAACTCTATAAACTGCTTTTACAGCAGCGAAGTTGATGTCTTATTTTGGAGAATTTGTGTTGGACGTCCTTCACTGCTATAACCAGTCCATGACCCTACATAATAAAATAAAATATAAATATTGGTGGTTGAGCTGATGAGGATAGAAGCACCTCGCTAAATAGCACTATATGTCATTGTTAGAGGGGGGCAGCCTCCCCTCCTATCTGAACCCAAAGCCTCGAATAGTGAGAGCAATGATTAATTCATAAACTCAAAACCCAGATTATCAAATACAATAGGATTTTGCCAAACAAGAGCTGAAATAAACTATAAATTTATGTTGAAACCAACGCTCGAGGTTATATTGCCTAAGAAGATACAGGAATTGGGATTTGTTAAAGGTTAGAATTTATCCTATTAGGAGCAAAGTTTTTAATTATGGAGGCAAAAGTGATAAATTACATATACAGTGTTAAATTTTTCTTTTCAAGCCAGTAAGGTAAATACATTCCTACCTCTCCCTACCCATTTTTCTAAAAAAATAAAATTTGGGTGGGGGATCTTGAGCATAAAAGAGGGAAATGTGAACAGAGTAATTGTGGCTAGTTCGCCAAATTAAATTGTTGAATGTAATGATACCCCACATTGTAGGCAACTATAATTTTTTTTTTATAATTTTTTTTTTTGGGTTTTTTAAGCTCCAATATTTGTAAGTCATATGGAAGTGGATAACGACTACAAGTTAACCTTAAATGTAATTTTATAGTTTGAATCATAGAATCTTCAGAGAATTTTATTTAATTATCATCCGAGCCGAAAATTAATCTCATAATAATATTTTCATGGATACCTTAGAAGGAAAAAAAAATTACCATCCTTACGATGTCAGATTTGATTCCTCGAGTTTAGGCATGGATCACATAGTATTCATTAACTCATTGCTTTTGCATTTATCAAAAGAGGGAAAGACAAAAGCTTGTGTATTAACTAGGGAAAATAACATGAATGTTTTGACGCCCAACAAGGATCTTGTTTGATGTGACTTTTGGGATATGTTTGTTTTTCTTGTAAACTAGTGTGACCACTGACCACATTTACTCTGTAATGTAAACATGAAATAACTTCAGCCTCATGTGTATGCAGCAGATATGTCTGACAAACTCTTCAATTGTAACACACACACACGTAAAACTGAGCTGGACCACTTGGCTTTTTATTATGGTTGAACTTGAATGAAAGTTAGGTTTTGGATAAGGATACCAAGAAGAATAACAAATATGATATGGGACCATTTTCTCCATTCTTGTGCATGCATAATATGCAAGTGACCATATCTATCAAGACTTGTTGATATTGCAAAACAAATAAAATTAGAAATGAGAGTACATTTTTCTCTATCACTGAATAGAATGAAATCAGTTATATAAAAGATTAAGCAACATACTTGTATATACAGTAGCTTATCTATGTACATGCATAATTACATTGCCAGCTGTAATTAGCTAACTTAAGCTAATTACCTAATAACTAACTTCAAACTAACTTATAGTTAGTAAGTAATACCCCCCTTCAAGTGAGATTATGGATATCACAAAGTTTCAACTTGGACAAAATAGAAGAAAAAGAAGTAGAATGTAGTGGCTTACTAAAAATATCTACTAATTGAGAAGAGGAGGGCACGAACAGGAGATGAATAAGGCTAGAATTGATCTTCTCCTGAACTACATGGCAGTCCAGTTCTATATATTTGCTTCGTTCATGGAAGGCTAGATTGTGAGCAAGATAAATTGCAGACTTGTTATCACAGAAAACTGAAGTTAGTTGAGAGAAATGAATGTCCAGATCATTGAAGAGATATTGCAACCACTGTATTTCACAAGTGAGGGAAACCAAAGCTCGGTATTCAGCCTCAGTAGAAGGCCTAGAAATTGTACTCTGCTTCTTAGATTTCCAACATATAAGTGAGGAACCAAGAAGAACACAATATCCAGTAACAAATCGCCTTGTATCAGGGCAGCATGCCCAATTTGAATCAGCAAACCCATGGAGTGTCAAGGGACTAGAAGCAAAGAAAAATATACCTTTGGTTGGAGAAGCTTTAAGATATCTCAAAATCCTGTGAGTAGCTTAAAAATGTGGCAATAAAGGTTTAGAGACAAATTGACTAAGATGCTGGATAGAGAAAGAAATGTCTGGTCTTGTGGTGGTGAGTAGGGGTGTCAAAATAAGTTAAGCCCGATGAGCCGGCTCGAATAGCCCGACAAAATAGACAGGCTGAGCTAACAAAATGTCAGCCTAAAACTTACATGGCCCGAATGGGCTGGCCCAGCTCGCTATTTTAACACTACATAAGGTTAAATGGGCTAGGCGGGACTAGCCAAAATATCAGTCTAAAACTTACATAACCCGAATGGGCCGACCCGAAAATAGCCTGACCCCGAATGGGCCGGGCAGGCCCGTTTTGACACCCCTAGTGGTGAGGTATAGCAGCTTGCCAATTAATCTTCTATAAGAGGATGCATCAGTTAGAGGAGTGCCTTGATCAGCAGCCAACTTAGTAGTATGAAGAAAAGGTGTGGAAGATGGTTTAGCAGCCAAATTACCCGAATCTTCCAAAAGCTCAAGAGTATACTTTCTTTGATTAAGCAGAATACCTGATTTAGACCTTACAATTTCAAGACCGAGAAAATATCTGAGTTAACCAAGATCTTTGCTGCAAAATTTACTATCCAAGGAATGTTTAACAAACTGAATCTTATTGAAATTGTTCCCTGCCAATACTATGTCATCAACATAAACAAGTAATGTAGTAAAAATGGAAACCAACAGCTTTCACAAATAAGGAATGATCAGCTTGAGATTGAATGTAGCCAAGTGAAATAAGAGCAGAAGAAAGTTTAGAATACCACTGTCGGCTTGCCTATTTTAGACTATAGAGTGACTTGTGTAACTTGCAAACTTGAGACGGATTAGAAAAAGGGAAGTCAGGGAGAGGAGTCATGTAAACTTTCTCATGTAAATCCCATGTAAGAAAGCATTGTTGACATCTAATTATTCTAGATGCCAACCTTTAATAGCTGCTAAAGACAACAAAACCTGAACGGTGGTAAGTTTTGCAACAGGGGAAAAAATGTCAAAATAATCAATTCCTTCCATTTGAGTATATCCCTTAGCTACTAAACGAGGTTTATACCTCTCAATAGAGCCATTAGCATGATATTTGATATTGTAAGCCCATTTACAACCTATAGGGGTTTTGCCATGAGGAAGATCAATAACAGACCAAGTATGGTTTTGATCAAGAGCGTGTAATTCAGCATCCATTGCCTTTTTCCAACAATCAAATTTGGAGGCTTGGGCAAAGGTTTTAGGTTCAGAAACAGCAGTGATAGTACAACAAAAATGTTTATAAACTGGTGAAGATTTATCATATGACAGAAAAGAAGAAAGAGGATATAAAGAAGTACCTGAAGATGCAGTGGAACAGCTGGTTGATGCAAGATTGTAGTGATAGTCGTATAAGTAACTAGGCCTAATTCTGATTCTGATGGATTTCCTTGTAGGAAGAGGTGGATCAGCATTGGTAGGAACAACAGGTTGTGGAGTAGAAGCTGGTAGGATAACTGGTTATGAGGAAGGTGGATTATCACTGAGAGTATGGGAATTGGTTGAAGGTAGCGAAAAAGAAACGACAGAAGCAGTGTTGGGACTGGGATTTGAATGAGAGTCAAAGAGAAAATGGATTTCATAAAAAAAAATAACATTTCTGAAAACAAAGAGTTCATTAAATGCAAGATCATACAAAATGTAGCCTTTTGTTCCCTCTTTATATTCAAGAAATACATTTTTCCTTGCTCTTGGATTAAACTTGGTTCTATAAGCTTGCAATATGGTTACATAGCTTAAACAACCAAAAACTTTTAGATGAATCATGGAAGAAGGTTGATTGTGTAACACCTCATAAGGAGACTTAGATTTCAAAATAGGTGTAGGAATTCTATTTATAATGTGAACTGCATGCTAAATACTAAAATTCCACATTTCACGAGGAAGATGAGAATGAAAAGAGAGAGCTCTAGCAACATTCAAAATGTGTTAATGCTTCCTCTCCACTATCCCATTTTGTTAGAAAGTTTCAACACATGATTTTTGATGATGATTCCTTTTGAAATAAAGAAGTCTGTCATAGCAAATTCATTACCATTATAAGATCTCAAGCACTTTAAAGTAGTGTGAAACTGATTTTCGATGTAAGCAATAAAATTTTGAAGACATTTTATGGTTTCATCTTTGGTTTTAAGAAGGATAACCCAAGTAATATACTAAAATCATCTACTATGGTTAAGAAATATTTATGACCAAAGAAAGAAGGGGTTGCATAAGGACTCCAAATATCAGCATGCAAAAGATCAAAAGGTGCAGAAGTTTTTGTATTACTATGAGGAAAAGGTAACTTTCTTTGTTTAGCATAGTGACAAGCATCACAAGGAATCAAAGTATTGGTACATGGAATGAAGGGAAACTATTTTGAAATGCATTGTAATCCAAAATCAGAAACATGTCCTAGCCTTATGTGCTAAAGATAAGAAGAATTATTGGTAACCGAAGTACATAAATTCGCAGTAATTTTGTGTGGTGCACTTCCTATCACATACAAGCCTCCATGTAGCCTCATTGTACCAATCATCTTCCTGGAAAGATTATACAAAATGTGACAAGAATTATGAGTGAAGGTAAAGTGACAATTATTGGTTTGTGCTAACCTAGTTACAGAAATGAGATTGACATTAAAATTTGGAAGGTAAAGCACATTATGCAGAATCAAAGAATCAGAAATGGACACTGTACTAGAAATAGAAGCAAAAATTTGAGAGCCATTTGCTAAAGACACAGGAACAGGGGAAATGTTTTTAAAATCAGAAAAGGCTTGAAAATTAAAAGAAATATGGTCTGTGGCACCTGTATCAATGATCAAGGTGTGAGAATCCTTACCATTGCCAGTTATAGAATCAGTATTGAAAGCTGATGGTGTAGTGATTACAGAGTTAGTCATGTGTTGAGGTATGGATGGTGGATTCATTTTTTATTGCTACAGCAAGGCAAGAATCCCTTGAAACTGCTCTTGAGTAAAACCAAATTGTGAGGACTATTCGAAAGATTCTTGAGCCACATTGCTCTTGGAATCAGTGACAGAGATGTTAGCGTGGGCCTTCCCTTTGGACTTGTATCCCAGAGGAAATCCATGCTCTAGATAGCATGTCTTGATGGTATAATTATACCTTCACAATGAGTGCACATTTTTGTAGGTGCTGAATTTTGATTCTTGCTATAGGAATTTTGTCCCCTTCCTTTACCAGCATAATGACTTTTACTTCTTGAAGTGGAACCAGTGTAATTGATTTGTGAAGAATTGGCAAGAAGAGCCATGGAATTTTCAGAGGCATCCGAAGGAGAAACAGACCCAATCAACTCTATTTCCTGTTAGATGACTAGTGAAAAAGCTTTATCAATATCCGGTAAGGGATCCATCATCATAATTTGGGATTTTGTATGAGAAAAACGCTTATTCAGTCCTTTAAGAAAGCGGATAACATAATCCTGCTCATGAAATTTCTTCATGGATTCATAACCACCACATGAACAAGCAATAGAGCATTTACAAAAAAGAAGAGGTCGATAATTCTCTAGCTCATCCCAAAGTACTTTCATTTGTGTAAAGTAATCAGAAACATCAAGAGTTCCTTGTCTAAAATGATATAGATCTTCCTAATATCAGAAATGCGGAAAACATCACCTTGAGAATAACGATTGCGCAAGATACGCCATACACCAGCAGTAGTGTCAATCCATAGAATAGACTTGACAATGGATTCAGAAGTAGATCTTTGGATCCAGGAAAGTACCATTGTGTTGCATTGAGTCCATGGAGCAAACATTGGATCAGAAGTCAAGGGTTTTGGAAGACTGCCATCGATGAATTTCTCCTTATTCTTCGAGATCAGCGCGATTAGCATGGAACACGCCCAAGTGTGGTAATTCTTGTTATCAAGGAGAAGAGTAACAACTACAGCGAGACTCTCATTGGGATGTAGGTAAAATGGATTGGCAGCATTTGTGAGATAATTGGAGTAGTTCTGATAAATGATTAATAAGGAAGAAGATCATAATGACTACAATGGCGGAAAAACTCAAAATCGCGAGAAAACAGAGAGATGGAAGCAAAAACGGATTACGAATGATACCATGTTGATATTGCAAAACAAAGAGAAACTGGAAATGAGAGAATACATTTTTCTCTATCACTGAATAGAATGAAATCAGTTACATAAAAGATTAGGCAACATGCCTATATATACATTAGCTCATCGATGTACATGCATAACCGCTTTGCCAGTTGTAATTAGCTAACTCAAGCTAACTGCCTAATAACTAACTTAAAACTAATTTGTAGTTAGTAGGCAATAAAACTTGACGTTTATATTAATAAGAGAGACTCTTGGGGGGTTGGGGAAGAGAGGGGGTTGTTTTAATTGCATCATATTCTTTAATTAACTAGTTATAGTATTAGGGAGCATTTTGTCCAAACTAAGATTCACTGGTTAATTGTAGGAGGTGTTTTCTATTGCTCATATTCATAAACTTATGTTTTCGTAACTGAGATTTTTTGTTATTGTCATTTCTTTTCTTGCCATGTGAGAGATTTTAAAGAGCACAAAGAAGTACTATTCCCTATAACATGTTTTCAAGCTGCAGTCATATTTCCTAACACAACATGACTCTCTTCAAACAAATAGATATGTGTTTATAAAACTAATCAGTATATACTTATACGACTATGACAACGTGAATTACAATATCATTCTATTCAATTGAGTAAACAACGTGAGATTGATAGGAAAATTTTTAATATCAAATAGATGTTGTATATAAACGGGAAAAAAATGCACCAATCAATTCAGGAACCATATGCATATAGAGAAAAGAACAAGATGATACTGAAAGTCTAAGAACCATTAGGTTTCAAGATTATGGAAGAAACAAGATTTTTTATAATAGCCTATTTTTTAATAAAAAATACTATTATATCTCATTATATTTAATTTAAGTAAATTTATAATAATATTAATTTATTTATTTAAAAAATTTATTAATTTAATTATTGTGATAAATTTTAAGACTAAATGATTAATTTGAATAAAAGGTGATGAAGCGAATTTTTAGAAAATGAAGCCCAAATTACAAGCCCAATCCACTTTGAATATTGGAAAGAAGTCAACAATTAAAGGAAGAAATATTGAAATAAAGAAGTGAGCAGCTAGACCATGTGAAGGAAAAGTTAAAAGCCAATATGGGGCCATGGTTTGGTTGAAAAACGGTGCGCTTCAACTACAAAATTTGGGCAAAGGGTTATTATAAATAAGAAACGGCAGCGTTATTCATCTACAAAAAATATTTTTATTTTTTTTTAATTCGTTCACAAATTCATTCTATATTCTGTCAGAATGTTATAGTTACATATAGTCTAATTTGATATCTCTTTCATATAAATCAATGGTATAAATATGGTATACATTTTTTAGATGTATGAATAACATTATCCAATAAAAAAAGAGAAGAGCGTGGTTTGGAGAAAACAGATTGAAGCACAGCAGCGTCGTGCACAGGAAAATAAGAACGAGATAGCAGCGTCGCATAGTGTAGAGAAGAGAAAAAAAGTGGAGTACTTATGAAGAATTTTAGTGAGTAATTTTATTCTATTTTAATCTTTTATGTCATGCTAAATTTTTTGTACTAAGAGAATGATGAAACCTTCATTGTTTTAGCATTGTTATGTTGAATTATTGTTACTTAATTTCAGAATTAAATGTTTATTGATTCTATTTTCCTATCGGATTATATGAAAAAAATTTTAAATGAGTTCACTCATACTTTTCTCATGCTTTACAATTTATTTATGTTATCTGAGTGTTCACTACAAGAAATCATGAAATTAGCGAGGAAAATTTCTCTCGCTAATCCCTCACTAATGCTTACAAGGGATTAGCGAGGGAAACATCCATTGGTTTTTTTTTTCATGGCTAAGTAGCGAGGGAATGCATCCCCTCACTAATCCGTTGCTAATTACAAAATTTTCCTCACTAATCCATTGTTAATCCATTGCAAATATTAAAACAAATTTCCTGGCAAATCAATGAGGAAATTTTCATCGCTAAAGTTTGAATATCCGTATCAATTTTGGATCTAGTACAAGCCAAATCCCTCATTATGCCCTCGCAAAATCTATCTATAATTTCTCTCGTTATTCCCTCACAAATCCAGGTCACAGCAAGGAAAAAAGTTTAGATTTAATATCTGTCATTAATCCCTTGCTAATTTCTCTTGTTATTCCATCATAAATCGCTCGCTAATCCTTCACTATTCCATCACAAATCCCTCGCAAATCCTAGTCACAAGAAGAAAAAAATTGAAAGAAAAAAAAAAAAAGCTAAAGCCACCAAACCTACACTACACACCTACTCTACCCATGCACGTACACTGTGCCACCATCACAGTACAATTTAGCATCTCTATAGAAAAAGTAAATTATCTCATTTTCTCAATCAAACATTCATCTCACACAAAATTAGAGTGTTAAACTCAAAAAACTAAGCACCATAATAACAAGCAATAATCAAAGACAATAAAGGCAACAAAGTGACTTAGCCACCAAAAGCGTAACAAAGATTTAATAAAGGCAAGAAAGGAACACTAGGCATATGAAAAACTAAGACTTCATGAAAAGCAAAAAAACAGGACAACACCAATGAAGATCCAAAATTAATCTATACTCATTTTTATTCCAAAGAAAAAAAATTAACCAAAGATCACATATTTGATATTAACCAACGATCACACTTTTATTCTGTTAAACCTTCATGAGTTTACACACCAATTAAATCAAAATTTATCCACACCAAGTTTGGATCATCAAAATCCCAATTATATAACTAGAAAGCAAAGTCTAAATTAGACATTATTGTTCTACAAAACTATAACTTGATATGCGAAAGAGTAATAATTGTATTGTATGTAGCACATAATGATGCAATAAGTCTTGTTTAGGAAACAAATGATTCTTAATGCTTTTATTTTTTTCAAACTTGCATAATACAATTATTCCTAGTAACTTGAACACAAGGATATACACATATGCCCAACAAATAAAAGTCCTATAATATGGAAGGAATGATTGAATGGCACTTAAGAGCATAAGTGAGACTTCTTTGACCGGCCAAACCTTCTACAAAACAGTAATATCAAGCCTAAATCACATTTTATACACCATGAAGGCATAGTTTACTATAAACGGGCAATCTTCTTATTCTCATCCTCAGGTAATGCTTCACGTTGGTTCAAGAAAAGTGATAAGATTAGGTACAAAGAATAATAATAAAAAAAACTAACAAAATGAGCATCTACAGTAGTTACAATGGTTCTTTAGCTGGTATACCTAGATCGCTGGGATATTTCTTTGGGGTGGGGTGATCCTTCAAACATTTGACAACAGTTCGCTGACCATATGGGCTTCAAGATTCCACTGGACATGACAACATCAATGTAAATTCACTTCAATAAGTTTAGCTTATCTACTAACAAAACAAAACAGTAAATAAAAATGAAATCCAAACTCTTCCAATAAAATTGAGAACATAACAGTATTGAAAAAATTAAATATTTATAGAAATGCCAAGGGAGAAAGATACCCCATAAGCCCTTTAAATCCAAATATGATTCAGTAGGTGAGGGAATCTTTTAATGTGTAAAAATAGATTCTAAAAGAAGCATTAAGGGAGGGAGCAAAGATTGATGCTCTAGTTAAACCAATTGTTTGTAAAACTCGGGTTTTGGGGGGTAAGAATGTGTGTCTATGGTTTATGGTTATTAGGATTCTCTTTAAACCACTAATAAGTAATCCCCAATTAATCAAGCAGAAGGGAAAATTATGCTCATGAAATTATGCTCATGAAAATGAAGCACATATTCCAGCCAAAAATAAAAAACAAACAAACAGTTCAAGTTTGTAATATAACTAATCAACTTTCATGAAGGTCAAAACAATCTTACAAGGAAGCATACCAATTTCTCCACTTCACAGAGAATATAAAAACCTATATTCGTAGGTATAAAAAAGCAAGTTTCACTACAAGAAAAATCGAGATTTGCGAAGGATAAATCTGTCGCAAATCACTTAAAATCTGCCGCAAATTGTTAATTTGTAGCAAACTTATGGTAGATTCGTGACTGCCGTAAATACGTTCAATGCAATATAGTGTGCGGCAGATTTTAATTTCCGCTGCAAATTCACTACAAACTCTCTGGGAACATGCCAAAATCGTTGCCGGATTTTTTTGCCGCAATTTTACGGTTAATTTTGAGGTGGATTTTTCAGTGAAAAATTTGCGGCGGATGTTTTCTCCTCAATTGCAATGGATTTTGCAACGGATTTTTCTGGTGTAAAATTCCTCACAAATTTGCAACTGATATTTTTGCCGCAAAATTTTTTGAATATAAAAATTATTTTAAATTAAATATTCAAAATCCACAATATATACAGCACTCAGACATCAATTTTCAACCTGTCAATGCATTTAACTAATCCATAAAACAAACATAACAAATTGCATACAACATAACTCGTTGTTCAAATATAAAGTTTAAATAGCAAACATAACAAAGTTTGTTCAAATACAAAGTTTAATAATTCTCATTATCATTGTCAGGTTCATCATGATCATCTTCACTATTCTGATTATCTTCTTCTGTTAGTTGTAGTTGCTGGCTTGACTGAGTGCTAGCAGCTTGTACATATGATTTCAGCTCATTAATCATTTGGTTCTATTGATGCTGGTATTGTTCAAATCACATTTTTTACTCTACCTCATGTTGTTGGTCACGTTGTTGGCTTTGTTGCTCCATTTGCTGTTGAATCTCTTGAACCCAATCCAACATCTCTTGCTGCAACTGCTCTCTAACCTAATTAATATATGTAAACATAAATTCATTAATTCATTCCACGACTAATGAATTAACCAAAAATACGAAAAATAAAAAGATTGACTACATCCATCAAAATACAAAAATCAATTAATAAAAAATATTACAGATATTACTTAACTTGATTAATAACTTGCTCAGGAACTTGACTCGATCCAGGTTTTGAGGAGGATGATTCTCTATGGTCATAAATAGATGCTTGAGAACCAAGGCCATAAACACGACCTTTCTTAAGACCGCCAACAGTTTTAATCCAAAGCTCTCGACTATTCATTTGTGTACCAGATGCCCCTTCTTCATTTGAGCACTGAGAATATTGTTCAGATTCCTTTGCTTTGAATTCCTCCTAAAGATGAAAATAAAAAACCTCTTATGGCTATTGTTATAACATGATTGTAGTATTAAAGGTAACAATTTCAAAAGAAATATCAACATATAAATCCTTAACTTTTGTAGAAACCCATGCAATACAGTCTTCTTTCCTCAAATGTACGTGATGAAATGTTTCATCAACTGTGGGCTTTCTACCCCAAGCCTTAGCCTGTAATAATGAGAAAATAAGTTAATAACAAAATGATAAAACATATTACTAAACAACTTACAATAATAGTTACCAATTTTTGCGCATGGGTGCCTGTAGAAATGCAACCACCAATGTGCAAGCATCCACCAGTGTTAGAAGCGCGATTCATCTTTGGTTGTTGACATTTCTCCTTATACACGCTACTAGCCTAGTGCCTGCATAAGTCTTCCCATATGCCTTATCTAATCCAAACCTGATAGTCTCTTCGAACTAGGACTATTATATGTCTTCCGCATATGGTTATGATGCTGAGGCATCCACTAAACATAACCCTTCAAACAAATTATGTAAATAAATTAAAATTTAAAAAAATTGCACTATTACAAGACAAACAAACATAATTAAACAAATAAAAATTAATACATACTTGAAACTCTCGAAACCACATTTCTCTAGTATGCTTGGGTATTTCTCCCCAAGATGTCCAAGGTTGATTATACATAGATCGTATAATCTTTGTTATGACATCAGTAACAGGTTTAGATGACAGAAATCTATGACACAAATTAAAAAAGGAAATGTAAATATTCTCAACAAAAAATTTGAATGTGCATTAACTATAAATGAATAACAAATAGTTGTCCACATACCCAAAATCACCATTTGGCTTAACCAAGGTCTTGTTGCTTTGATTTGTTACTTCCACATTAAAATCATGAGTAGCCGGTGACTCCTAGGTACTCGGTGACGAGCTAATAGTAGATGACCTAGAATTATATATTGTACCATGCGGTGTATAGGAAGTTGGTGACGGATGCTGAGATCTAGGTGTAGGTATCATAACGTACTCAGCAGATGGTGGCTGATGCAAACCTGTAGTGGGTGATATTGTAACAGGGGGGTGGAGATGATACTGATGATTGCCCCCTAGGTGGCCTCCCTAAATTGATTTGAAGATGTCGAAGTTGTTGCTTCTCCTTCTCCTTCCCTTTTCCCCTTATCTCCTCGTGACAATGACATCTATATAAATAATAAAAATATAATGTAAATATATTTCCAAACACGACAAAATAATGTATAACTAGTAACTACAACATCTTAATATAATTCTATACTCACAGTTATGAGGAAACATTGTCCTCATCATTATTTGTTTCATATTCATTATTGGAAGAAGATGTTTTATCATCATCGTCATTAAAACTTTCTTCTTCTTCATCATTTTTAGCCTGTCTGTCTACTAGAAACCAAAATCTTGAACTATATCAAAAACCTCATTAGTGTCTCACAAGTGGTCAATGAGATCCACATCAATAATTAGATTCACAAGAATCATATCATCATCTTGGAATGCAATTTCTTGGGCACTTTCAATTTCAACTCGGCATTTTGTCTTGGTCTTTATTACCACCCACCATTGGACCTTATCATTTTTTTCCAAGATAAGGAACGTAATACACTTGTCTTATAGAGGAAACAAGGATCAAACCTCTTATATTGTCTAGTGTGTCGAACCTCGATAATCTTATAATCTTTGTGAACTCTTGTACCTCTATTAATCGCAGGATTAAACCATTCACATTTAAAAAGAATAATTTTTTTTGGTTCCCCAGGATATTCTAACTCAACCACATCTTTTAGTATTCCATAATAATCATTTTCATCTTCACCATTAGTTGAGCTTTTAATACACATGCTACTATTGATTATTTTCTTCCCATCTGACCAAGCATTAATGTGAAATTTATATCCATTGACAAAATACATTGGCAAAGATGTCACACATCTACTAGGCCCCCATGCCAAATCATGCAAGTAAGAATTATTCACCATATTTTGTGGATTGTGAACCTAGAAAAAAATATAGTTAATGTTAATGATCTAAATCATATATAATGATTGGGAAAGCAAATTTAGTAATGTTTAAATACTTACATAACTTCTGAACCACTCCATAAAATTTGCATTAATTCTTTTATTTGAATGTTCCTTTGGAATGTTGAAATATTGTAAAAAAAACACTGAAAAATTAAAAGTTTGTGATTTGGTTATTAGTGAGCAATACATATGTCAGAATTTAAATTAAATTAGTAGTACTACTTACTCGAGGTATGGTTCAACTTCATCACAATTTAGCAAGACATGCAATGTCACAGATTTCATCTTAGCATCATTTAGCCACTATTTTTTTTTATGTTCCATAACCTCGGCCAGGTTAATTAAAAATTGACAAAGTCGATTCCATTGACATATTTTCATATGTATCATCATTTCGTCCAACTCTAGCTCTCATTAACTTAAAATGAGACTCAAAGTAAAATGAACAGAAATAAGATATCTCTTGAATCAAATAAGTTTCACAAATAGAACCTTCAACCCGAGCTTTGTTCTTGACTGTTTTCTTTATCTTGTTTAAGTACCTCTCGAATGGATATATCCATTTGTACTGAACTGGCCCCCCACTCTTGCTTCATAAGGTAAATGGATTGGTAAATATTCCATAGAATCAAAATCGTTGAGCACAAGTCTCTAAAAAATTGACTCAATTCAGTCAATGGCTTCCAAATTTAATCTGGAAACAAAGAAAAAGCAACTGGAAGCAAACTCTCCATAAACACGTGACAATCATGACTCTTCATTCCAAACAATCGTAATTGATTCATGTCCACACATCTGGCCAAGTTTGAAGCATAACCATCTGGCATTTTTAAATGTTGTAGCCATTCACAAACCATCTTCTTTTGCTCTTTTGTAAAAGTATAATTAGTTTTTGGTTTCATGATCTTACCATTTGGCAAATCAATAAGCTCCAATTCCGGTTGTTGATAATATTCTTTTAAGTCTGTTATTGTCTTCACATTATCCTTTGTTTTGCCCTTAACATCCATAATAATGTTGAATATGTTATCAAAGACATTTTTCTCAATATGCATGACATCTAAATTATGCCTAATTAAATTGTCCTTCCAGTATTACCAACTCCCAAAATATGATCTGTTTAGTCTAATTATGATAAACACCATACCCATGGTGTTTGCACGACTGCATTTCAGTTATTTTACTAAAGATACTAACAATCTCACTTAATTTATGTCCAAATAATCTTGGTGGAAGCAAATCAGCCACAACAGTTTTCTTCTTAAATGCATTTTTATTTCTTCTAAACATGTGATCAACGAGCAAGAATTGATGATGGCAGCCAAACCACAAATTTTTCCCCTATGTTTCAAAGTGAATGCCTTTGTTTGATCCATGCAATATGAACATGCTAATTTACCAGCAGTCATCCATCCAAACAACATTCCATAAGCAGAAAGTCATTTATTGTCTATATCAATGCAGCATTCATCATAAAATTTTGTTTGCTTGACACATCATAAGTTAAAACATCCGCCCATAAAATTTTTAGTTCATCGATTAATGGTTGTAAATAAACATCAATCTTGCTCTTGGGATTATGAGGACTAGGAATAATATATGTTAGGAACATGTATAGGTCAGTTATACACATTTTTGGAGGCAAATTATATGGAGTGACTATCACAAGCCAATAAGAATAAGGAGAAGCAGATTAATTATAGGGAGTGAAACTATCGATACACAAACTAAGCCTAACATTTCTAGGATCAGATGCAAATTTAGCATATGTCCTAGTAAAATGCTTCCATGCTTCACCATCAGATGGGTGAGACATCTCCCCATCATTCCTATTATTTTCAGCATGTCATCTCATGTGTGCAAATGAGCTCATAGTGGAATACAACCTCTTGAGCTTAGGAATAAGAGGTAAATAATGCATTCTTTTCATCAGAACTTCGTTGTTATTCCCATTATTGGTTTTATGAACTTCATATCTTTCAGCACCACAAAACCTACATTGTCTAACATTATCATAGTATAACATACAACTATTTACACAACAATCTATTTTTCTTGAAGCAAGCCCGTGTTTAGCAACCAATTTTTTTGTTTTATAATAATTCAGAGGAATTCGTGATCCTGGTGGAGTAACCTCTCTTAATATCTCCATAAATGAATCAAAGCATGCATATTTTACATTATAATCAGATTTGAGGCTTAACATTCGAACTGCCAAGGATAACTCAAAATGAGTTTCGCAGCTAGGCCATAATGGCTGACTTGAAACATTTAATAAATCATAAAACTCTTCGGCCTCTGGATGTGAAGCATCCTCAACACTCTGTTCAAAACGACTCCTAAACTTTCCAAAGTCTGTTCCAGCCGCATCACAAACCATATTTTGATATCTATCAACCACGTCTTCATCCTCTAATATAAGACTATTAGCAGTGTTCACATCAGAGTTTATATCTGCACTAATTGGATCAGGCTCTTCCTCTCCATGATCTGTCCAATACTAATACCTAAGTTTGAATCTTTTTTTATATAAGTGAATTTTTATAATCTCAAGTTTCAATAATTTCCCACTATAACATATCAAACATGGACACCTAATTATTCCTTCACTTAAGTAATGGGAGGATCGACATGCATAATTCACAAACATTTCAACTCCTCATGCAAATTCTTGTTTAAGTCCTCTACGACCCGAATAAGTCCTATTATACATCCATCTACGATTTTCTGGAACTACCATTTTCTGCAATGATAATTTTACACTTAAATCAAAATACAAAAATGCAAAATGCATAATATATGTTATATAATTAATATATTTTAAAATTATACATGTATAAATATTTCAATCCAAATAACTAGTATTTCCAAAATCCTCACATCTCTTAACATGGTATGACCCTATCCCATTCAAGAAAAGACTTTTTCAGCACTTGATTGATAATACTCACAAAAATCACACATCTTATACTTGACAAAATTTTGGCAGCATTTCCCATTGGTCTCCAAGTGCATGACTAGAAAGTGGTGACATCTACCACGATTAAGTGTGCACCCAGAAAACACAAGGAAATATTGCACAACAAAATTTTATCAAGTATATGATATGAGATTTAAGGAGTAACTATAATCAAGTGAAAAAAAAGTTTCTTCCCAAATTTTCTAACTTGAACAATTCAAGATTCAATACAATGAGCAGTACCTTTCAAAAGTACATGTGCTCACTAATATTGAATCTCAAACATGAAACTAAGGTTGCGCTCACCAATATGATTTAATACATGCATCAAATATGTGACAAGGATAACAAGATCAGGCAGAGTTACAATACATAGCAATAATCAAATGAAAATTGATGATGGACAGTCAAATTTTTCTAAACTTGGTCGTGAACATGTGATTAAACTCTAAATCTAACATTCACAATGACTCTCATGTTCCCAAACTGTTATCAAGAACCTAAAACTACATTTCTTCCTCTATTGTTATGCCCTTGGACCCAACCTGTATGGTTTGGATCACAAATCCAATAGGTTTCCACTCCCAATAATATTATAATTGTATCAATTATGTGGTCAATTTAGAAAGTCAAAAATGCAAAAGTGTTCTCCAATAAAAGTCCAAATCTTATGCATACATTATACCAAGCCTAACTTTTAACAAAAGACTAAGCAAAAGCAATGCAGGTTAATTAACACCAATCAAAATGAAGAAAGTGTGAATCAGAGAGTAGATCAAACCTGTTAGAGACTATCACACTGCACCAGTTGGAGATCTCCTCCTCAAGGTGTCACAAAATGCAACGTGATGCTAGCTTTAACAAATACACAAATGTTAAATCAGTTGCTATGGTTGCTCGAAATTGGAAAGGGAGATCAGTGCAAGCGACTTTGCAAGAAAAATTAGTACCTGGTTGGTTGGTGGTGCAGCAGTCACCAGGGTCGTGTGAGTTCGGGGGTCGACAGCGTAGAGGTGTGCGTGCCGGAGTCTGGGCGGCCAACGGCGTCAGGGTGCTGTCGAGGTCATTGTCGGAGTTGGGGTCAATTTCAATTTCGGGGTAGGGTCGCTACGCCGGAGTCGGATTTGGGGTAGGTCGCGGTTGGAGTAGGGTGTCGGTCGGGATCGGCGGACCGGGTCGTGGGGCAGTCGTGGTCGGTGCAAGAGTCACGGTGCATGTATCGTGGTGTCACGGTGGTGGTGCCGGGGTGGCGGTGCAGTTTGGGGTGAGGGTTAGTGGAAGGGAGAGAGGGAGAGAATTAGATAAAAAATGGCATCTGAAAAATAAAAATGACAGAAAAAAGAAAATAAAGTATATCTAATTTTGCGGCTGATTTTTTGCGGCGGATGCCACAAAAAATTCACCGCAAATGTATTTTTTGAATTGCGGCAGAATTTGCGGTGAATTTTTTTCCTGGAAATTGTTTTAATATTTTTTTATGAATTTTTTATTCTATTGATCAAATTTTGCAGTGGATTTTTCTGTAGCAAATTTAAATTTAAATTTGTGGTGAATTTTTTAATGTTTTTTACTAATTTTTTATTCTACTGATCTATTTTGCGGTAGATTTTTTCATCGTAATTTTATTTATGGCGAAAGAATTTGCAGTGGATTTCCCGCAAATTATTTTAATATTTTTTTATGAATTTTTTATTCTACTAATCAAATTTTGCAGTGAATTTTTTTAATATTTTTTTATGAATTTTTTATTCTACAAATTCATTTTGCGACCGATTTTTTCGCCGCAAATTTATTTTTTAAATTGCGATTGAATTTGCAGCGGATTTTTCCGCTGTAAATTTTTTAATATTTTTTCTGAATTTTTTATTCTATTGCTCAAATTTGCAACATATTTTTTCATCATAAATTTTAATTTAAAATTACAGCAAATTTGAAAGCAAATTTTTTTAACATTTTTTACAAATTTTTTATTCTGTTGATATATTTTGGGGGCTAATTTTTTTTTGCAAATTTATTTTTTGAATTGCGACAGATTTTTTCACCCTAATTTTTTTTTAATTTTTTTGGTGAATTTTTTATTTTTCTTCTGAAATTTTTTATTATGTTTATTAATTTTGCAGCGAAAATTATTTTAAATCCAAAAAAAAAATTCGAAAGAAATGTCCTCAAAAAAATTTAGCGGCAAAAAATCCATCGTAAAAATTCACCGCAAAATCCATCGCAAAATTTACCACAAATTCACTATTTTCTTGTAGTGTTTCACCTCAGAAAATCATAACCAATTTGAATTTTTTTAACTCAGTACAGAAGTCTATATCACGAGTAAAGTTTAAAGATTTCAAGCTATAACTGAGCATACTTGCAATAGAGATGCACTCATCTTTTGGATGACACTTTTAGCTTTCTTAACTTCATCCTATCCAAATTCATCACATAGGATATTAATAGATGGTTCACAACTTCACATTAATGGGATATGCACAAAAAAGCCACAAAATAATTCAGCATGATGTGAGATGTACCTATGATCTGAAACAAATGAAAAACAATATATGCCCAAGAGAAAGACCTTGCCTCGGTGGTTGAAGATCATGAAGTCTAGGTTAGCAAGTAAAGAAACAATTATGCATCCAATGAGACAAACTCTGGTGATTGGGATCCGAATAATTCCATAATTAGTGATATTTGCCAACAGAGTTGGAGTAAGTTACAACATTATAAAGTTATATACCTCAACTATGAGCACAGTACAACCAAATGTAATTGGCTAGCTGACATGGACAATGATTTTGATGATAACAAACATTAAGATGATGAGAAGATCAAGTCCAATGTTTTCAAGATTAGCTTTAGGACTTAAGGTCTTTGTAAGGAGACTCATTGGATATCTCATTGATTTTGGACACAAAGAAATATTTTCAAAATTGTTTTAAATTAAATATCACAAATCCAAATCATGGTTTTGAAAGCATTTAAAAGTGTTAAAAGCCTTTTTTCAACAGAGGTATTCGAATACCATTTAAAGGTATTCGAATAACATCCTAGTATCACATTTTTACAAGGCTTTTTAATCAGAGGTATTCGAATACCTCTGATGGTATTTGATAATCACATATTTTATTCATTAAGAAACCCTTATGTTTAGTCATTTACACTCTCCATATTCTTAATTGATTGAGTTTGGTATGATTTTGTGAGTTTGAGCTCAAATTGGTCCTAATTGAATATTTCCAACATTATTGAGATTTGACACTGTTTCTGTATTTTGGCCATAACTTGAGTTCCTAATATCTGATGAACATGAATTTTACCTTGTAGGAAAGCTAAGAGGAAGCTCTACAACTTTGATGAAGAGCTCGAAGTCTGATTCAGATGTCTAAGGGACCTAAGTTGACATGGAAGTCAGAATACGGGTTCTGTCAGTAGAATCCGAACAGTGTGCACTCAAAAAAATCATATCTCAAGATGTAATAATGGAGATGGGCTGAAATTTGGACATTAGATAGTCAAGATCCAAATAAACAACTTTCATGAAGAACACATTTTGAGAAAAAGAAGTCTAGTAGGTCATTTTGAGCTTGCAAGTCGGAACAGAGGTGCTGAAGTTGGGTTTGAGCAACCTACGGTATTTGGGACATATCTTGGGCTTAAGGAAGCCAAATTGGACGAACCAGCTATCCATTTTATAGCCAAGACAAGGATCTACAACTTTCATGAAGAACACTTTTCGTGGTTCTAAAGTATAGTGGGTCGTTTTTGGCTTCCAAGTCAGACACGAAATTTTCGTCCTCAACCATCCACTCATCCATCCACTAATCCACTGATCCACTAACTCACTCACTCATCCACTCATACACTAATCCAACCACTTAACCACTCCACCCACTCATCCACTCATCCATCCACTCATCCATCCACTCACCCATTCATGTCCATAATTTCTCACTCACCAAAAGTCCTTTGGCATTTTTCACTAATTCAACCACTCAACCATTCCACTCACTCATCCACTAAACCAATCCACTAAACCAACCCACTAATCCATCCACTCAAACACTCCACTCACTCACCCACTCATCCACCCACTTCCCTTTGTCATTTTGTTACCTTAGACTTCTATAAAGGCACCATTTATCATGAACAAGATGTAATTCTCCTTCATTTTCTCTCTAAGTTTCTTCTTGCTTCTTCATAGTTTCTCATAGTTTTGTATATTTTGATGCTCCCCTTCATGGTAATGGAGGGCTAAGCTACTTTGGGTCAATTTAGAACTCTTGAAGAGATTGTGGTTTGGATTCTTGAGACCTTGGTTATGCATTGTATTTGATTTGTAATTGAATTCCTCTTTTCTTCTTCTTTTTCTTCTTCTTGATCTTGAATGCATGAATGGTGATTCTATTTATGTTGATCTGATTGATCTTGGTTTAAGATTGAGATTTGTGATGAAACTTAGAACTGATTGATCTAAATTAATCACATAAATGAAGATTGAGATTTGTGATGAAACTTAGAACTGATTGATCTAAATTAATCATTTAATTGAAAAGGTTAGGTTATTGATTTGTGCGTAAGTTAATTGAATTTGGTACTTGAAATTAACATAGATTTTCATGAATGGTGCGATTACGGATTTGTGTTTATCACTTGTTAATTGAATTCTAGACGATCGTCTAGTATGAATTCTGGATTTGATGCAGAGATCTCGGTTAGATCCAAATTAACAATTCAATTGCGCTTCAAGTGTTCTATGAAGGGTCTATGATTGAATCCACCCAATCTTGGATAGGTTTCTAAATTGACTGCTCTTTATTTGTTATTTCTTCCGTTAATTTTGTTAAGTACGATCTTAAACTGTCAAACCTCCCTTTGCTAACTTTCACTTGATTTGATTAAATTGCATCTACGATCCTTGAGGAGACGATCCGGTGTTGTCACTGTGCTACAAGCTTAGGTAATAACTTCGGTTATAATTTTGACTGAGTTCGACGCTCGTCAAAATTTTGGCGCCGTTGCCGGGGATTAGTAAGTGTAATCTTTTCATTTTAAGTGTTTTTACTAACCTTTGCTTTTTATTAACTTTTCTAACAATGGATCATGCATAATGGAGTCAAAACTTGAGGAGTTGACTTCTTTGGTAAGACATATAGTAGTGAGACAATAATTACTGCAGAGAAGCTACACTTGTGTGTAACATTTGTTTTTGTTCATCTCACCCCACATATGCATGCCCTACACTTCAAGTATGGTAGTTCTGTTTTTCCAGATCAATTTGTTGCAAGAACATTTGGTTATTTTCTTGATGAACCACAGTTCAAAGAACAGAACAGAGTTATGACCCCTTCTTCAACATATACAACCCTAGTGGGAATACTATCCGGATCGGGATATGGCAATACAAGCATCACTACAGCAACAATCATTTCAATATGAGCAGCCATTCCAGCAGATAACAAGTCCATCAACCACAAAACTTGAGCCTTCATGGGAGGACTTGATGAAAACCCAAATTGAGTTCCAGCAGAGTTTCACTACCACTATTCAAGATTTAACAACCCAAATTGAGCAGATGACAACCACTATTAATGAACTGAGAAGTCAAGAGTCAGACCAACTCTTTCCCCAAATAATTCCCAACTCCTTGAATTCTAATTGTCATATTGATTTACATGCAGACTTAGTTGAGGAAACTCATGATGAGTTGTGTGCTGAATTTCCTGATTTAATTGGTTTTGATGATTCTATCAATTGCAACTCATATGCTGATCATGATGGTGATATAAAATGTGTTGTGTGTGCTGAAATTTCTGCATATTTGAAAACTAATGATTCTGTTTACGCAGGATCTAATGATATAGAAAGGTCTATCAATAATGTAGTTGCGGAATTTGAAACATATAGGGAGGTGGAGTTGAAGACCATTGAGGAATTTTCAAAGAAGGAGGAAAGACAGCATATGACAGTAACTACTAAAGTGGATTTTGTTTTTGGGTCATGGTCCAATATAATCAATGAAAGCAGAATTACCAAATTACACGTGTTGCATGTCATTGGTGAAGTCAAGGAAATTAAGAAAGACCAATGGGACCCCAATGGGAGCCCTCATGCTGCAAGCTTAACTTGGTCATTACACTTCAACCAATGGGACCGTAGTGGAAGCTATCATGTTGTGTCTACCATAACCTGGTCATCACGTTTCAACCAATGGGATCCTGGTGGAGTCTTTTCACCAACCTCACTTAATAAGACCAATGGACACCGCTTCAAACAGTATCATGAACTTCCAGAGAATGCAGAAGTGAAGGTGATGAACCTTCTCCATCTGCATTATGAATGAAAAAAAAAAAAAAAAAAAAAAAAAAAAAAAAAAAATAGGCCGTGTCAAAGGTCCGACAATGAGGTAGGTAGTGCCATTAAATTTTTTTACTCGGAAGCAAGTGGAGGTCACTTTTTCTTCAACGACAACAACAGCGAAAATCTTGCAGTATAGATTTTATTGACCCACTTTATTCAAGGTCTATTACACCTTTTGCAAAAGTTGCGAAAATTGGTCAAAAAGGTTCTGCTTTGAGATTATCATCTGCCCCTACTCCTTGAAAAATTGAGATCTAGGTGGCGCGGTTCTTTTGCTGTCAAACACGTGTATCCTCTGGGGCCGAAGATATTGAGGATCCTAGGAATGGTAATGCGCTTAAAGTTAATGGACAAAGACTCAACCATTCCTGGAAAACCAAGTTCTTCAGTTCTTTGTGTTGCCGGTTAAGTAGCGGATACGGTACTCCGTGACTCTTAAGTCGGTTTATTTTTCAGTTTCCCAAAATAACTGAATCCTTCTTCTCCTTCAAAATGGATGTCATTCTTTCAAACCTGAGAAAACATTTTCCTTCTCTTCCTCAAAATGCTCTGAGAAAAATCTACAAAGTTCGATGTGAAAGATTGAGACTGTTAATGCACAAAGGTATGCCAGAAGATGTACGATGGATAATTGAAGCGAAGGTCCGATTAGCAGGTGAGTCCTCAATTTCATTTGACTCATATATGCCCAGTCTTGGAAGAAGTTCATATTCTAAAAGGAGAAGAGCAAAAAGGTTACAAGTCTGTCACAAATGTGGACGATGGAACTGTAACAATCGATGTCGTACTAAGGGGATGGTTTCCTCAAATAGAGAAGATAAAATTTTCTTCATTAAGAATGGACTGAGTAAGGCGTCATTAGATGATATCTTATTGACTCTTGAGACGCATTCTTGTGGATTGGTAACGAACAGTGTGCACTCAAAAAATCATATCTCAAGATGTAATAATGGAGATGGGCTGAAATTTGGACAGTGAATAGTCAAGATCCAAATAAACAACTTTCATGAAGAACACATTTTGAGAAAAAGAAGTCTAGTAGGTCATTTTGAGCTTGCAAGTCGGAACAGAGGTGCTGAAGTTGGGTTTGAGCAACCTACGGTATTTGGGACATATCTTGGGCTTAAGGAAGCCAAATTGGACGAACCAGCTATCCATTTTATAGCCAAGACAAGGATCTACAACTTTCATAAAGAACACTTTTCGTGGTTCTGAAGTATAGTGGGTCGTTTTTAGCTTCCAAGTCAGACACGAAATTTTCGTCCTCAACCATCCACTCATCCATCCACTAATCCACTCATCCATCCACTAATCCACTCATCCACTCATCCACTAACTCACCCACTCATCCACTCATCCATCAAGTTTTTCTAACAATTTCAAAAAATAAAAAAAAAGGACGTGATGTCTACTGCACTCATGACGCGTAGTATAAAGATACGCCATGGAAACTGTACATATAGGTATGTCATCATTTTCTATTTCTTTTCTCTTTGTATCATTTTGTTGTATTTTGATTTTTGTACAGACGATCCTTTGAGCAGGGTCCTTCAGGGGTTTCTAGACTTCTTTACCTTGATGGTTTTCTTGAAGTCAAAAAAAAAAAAAAAAAAAAAGATTCTGTGTTTCTTAATTTCAACCTTTTCTGACAACATCCAACCTACCCTTATAGGTGCAATTATTCCCCTTTCCATTCTTTTTCTTATTTAAACACTCCATTTTCCTTCAACTCAGAGACACTCAAAGGGAGGAAGAGTATAGAATGGGGGCTTCTATTCGTAACCTCAAAAATGTTTGTGTTTTTTGTGGGTCGAGTTATGGGAAGGGATTAGAGTTTGTAAATGCAGCTAGCACTCTTGGTCGATCACTTGCTGCGAGGAATATTCATCTTGTATATGGGGAGGTTGCCGTGGGTTAATGGGGGCTATATCACTTGCTGCATATGTAAGAGACAGTCAGGTTTTAGGTGTCATTCCTGAACCTTTAGCTCAACAGAACATCAATGGAAAGACAATTGGAGAGGAACTTAAAGTATCATCAATGCATGAACGCATGAAGATAATGCTTGAAAACTCTGATGCATTCATTGCCTTACCAAGTGGTTTTGGTACTTTGGAAGAGATTTTTCAAATTGTCTCTTGGGCTGAACTGAACATCCACCATAAACCCATTGGTTTGTTGAATGTTAATAATTTCTTTGATCTTTTGTTATTTTTTCTTGACAAAGCGTGGAACGTAAATTTATCACTCTTCTAAGAAGACAACTTCTTATCTCTGCCTCCACTATTGATGAGCTCATTGATAAATTAGAAGCTTGAGTATATACCGATAAGGTATTAGCTCGATAGATTGGTCAACGAAGGGAAGCGGCGAAGGAAGTAACAAGAAACAAAAGCCCGATCTGACACTTTCTCTTTAATGGGTTTGATTTTATTAAAAAAAAAAATTCTTGTTTTGTTTGGAAAGTATGATATGATTGTCATGGACTTATTAAACCAATTAGTGATGGCAGAGTAAGGAGTAATTTTACTCTTGAGACGCATCTTAATTGGTGGCAGAGTAAGGAGTTTTTTTAGGTAGTAATTAATTAGTATTAAATTGTGGAAGTACTAACGTTTTCTTGTTTGATTTCTTTTCGTGGTCGATGCGTACGCGTAATCGACAAAGCCGGTGTGCTTCTTTTCTGCTTGGCGTTGATTCACTCCTCATCAGGTTGTGTTGCTCTTTTCTTTCCGTTTTATTTATCACTTTCACATTGAGGACAATGTCTATATTAAGTGTGGGGGAGAGATTTTAGCAAGTTTCTTTTTTGTTAAAAAAAAAAAGAAAGGGTTCATTGCATGATTGAATAACTTTTCTCCCTTCTTGAACTGATATGCTTGGAGATGGATGATTGAATTGATGAATTGAGTTTGATGGATGCATACCTTGTGACATTTTGAGCCTAATGGATGGATTTAACATTTATGTCATTCTCTTCTTTCTTGTGTGAATTTCACTCATGTTAATGACCACTCTAGAACTTGCTTTGACTCTTTTTGAGGCTACATTTCACTTGCATGCATGAACATGATTGAGGCCCTCTTTCTTAATTAGCTAGTTTAACCAAATAGCCAACCTTGTTTTCAATATGATATCAAGCACTCTTTTGACTTCTTGAAAATTCTCTGATTTTTGCCAACCTTGTATATTTTCCTTTGCTTAACCCCTTTGAGCTTATTTGACCATTCCTTGTTTCTAGCTCATTATGTGCCTTAAATGAGAAATTGTGTTCTTACTTTACCTTAGGGAATAAAAGAACATTAGCTTGGTTAATGGATGAGTTTTTGAACAAGTGTGGGGGTGTGTGTACAAAATGGTTGTTGAAAAAGAAAAGAGTGCCCAAAAAGAAAAAAAAATGTATGTATATAGTTATGTTCATATATATAAAAGAAAAAGAAAAAAAAAAAAAAAAAAAAAAAAAAAAAAAACCAAGTGTTTAAAAAAAAGGATTGGGAAATGAATATGTAAAGGGATATACACTAGAGTTGGGATGAACTTTTATGCTTGTTATTTGAACTCACTCTCATTTGCTTTTATTCTCTTTAGTATTTATCTTCTCATATCCATTTTATCCTCTCCTGTTACCTTGACCTCACTACAACCTTGAATAAAGTCCTCATGATTTGTGTGTGCATGTGTTTTGAGTAGTAGAGAAGTAGAAGATAAGCAAGCTTATGGTAGTGCAATTTTCATGGGTTGAATTGAGTGAAATACCTACCCTTTAAACACTTGAGAGATTGAGAGGGAATCTTGTGAAGATCTATCAATCTCAATTCATGTTGAAGATACCTTGCTTGTTGGTTTGAGATGTGGAGAATGGTTAACTCATGAATGTTTTGATCCCTTGAACCTTTGGTTGTTCTTCTTGATTGTAAAATTTTGGTCTTGAGTTTTGCCCAGGAGTGCAAAAAGTTAAGTGTGGGAAAATTTGATAATCACATATTTTATTCATTAAGAAACCCTTATGTTTAGTCATTTACACTCTCCATATTCTTAATTGATTGAGTTTGGTATGATTTTGTGAGTTTGAGCTCAAATTGGTCCTAATTGAATATTTCTAGCATTATTGAGATTTGACACTGTTTCTGTATTTTGGCCATAACTTGAGTTCCTAATATCTGATGAACATGAATTTTACCTTGTAGGAAAGCTAAGAGGAAGCTCTACAACTTTGATGAAGAGCTCGAAGTCTGATTCAGATGTCTAAGGGACCTAAGTTGACATGGAAGTCAGAATACGGGTTCTGTCAGTAGAATCCGAACAGTGTGCACTCAAAAAAATCATATCTCAAGATGTAATAATGGAGATGGGCTGAAATTTGGACATTGGATAGTCAAGATCCAAATAAACAACTTTCATGAAGAACACATTTTGAGAAAAAGAAGTCTAGTAGGTCATTTTGAGCTTGCAAGTCGGAACAGAGGTGCTGAAGTTGGGTTTGAGCAACCTACGGTATTTGGGACATATCTTGGGCTTAACGAAGCCAAATTGGACGAACCAGCTATCCATTTTATAGCCAAGACAAGGATCTACAACTTTCATGAAGAACACTTTTCATGGTTCTGAAGTATAGTCGGTCGTTTTTGGCTTCCAACTCAGACACGAAATTTTCGTCCTCAACCATCCACTCATCCATCCACTAATCCACTCATCCACTCATCCACTAACTCACCCACTCATCCACTCATACACTAATCCAACCACTTAACCACTCCACCCACTCATCCACTAATCCATCCACTCATCCATCCACTCACCCATTCATGTCCATAATTTCCCACTCACCAAAAGTCCTTTGGCATTTTTCACTAATTCAACCACTCAACCATTCCACTCACTCATCCACTAAACCAATCCACTAAACCAACCCACTAATCCATCCACTCAAACACTCCACTCACTCACCCACTCATCCACCCACTTCCCTTTGTCATTTTATTACCTTAGACTTCTATAAAAGGCACCATTTATCATGAACAAGATGTAATTCTCCTTCATTTCTCTCTAAAGTTTCTTCTTGCTTCTTCATAGTTTCTCATAGTTTTGTATATTTTGATGCTCCCCTTCATGGTAATGGAGGGCTAAGCTACTTTGGGTCAATTTAGAACTCTTGAAGAGATTGTGGTTTGGATTCTTGAGACCTTGGTTATGCATTGTATTTGATTTGTAATTGAATTCCTCTTTTCTTCTTCTTTCTTCTTCTTCTTGATCTTGAATGCATGAATGGTGATTCTATTTATGTTGATCGATTGATCTTGGTTTAAGATTGAGATTTGTGATGAAACTTAGAACTGATTGATCTAAACTAATCACATAAATGAAGATTGAGATTTGTGATGAAACTTAGAACTGATTGATCTAAATTAATCACGAAATTGAAGAGGTTAGGTTTCTTGATTTGTGCCTAAGTTAATTGAATTCGGTACTTGAAATTAACATAGATTTTCATGAATGATGCGATTGCGGATTTGTGTTTATCACTTGTTAATTGAATTCTAGACGATCATCTAGTATGAATTCTGGATTTGATGCAGAGATCTCGGTTAGATCCAAATTAACAATTCAATTGCACTTCAAGTGTTCTATGAAGGGTCTATGATTGAATCCACCCAATCTTGGATAAGTTTCTAAATTGACTGCTCTTTATTTGCTATTTCTTCCGTTAATTTTGTTAAGTACGATCTTAAACTATCAAACCCCCATTTGCTAACTTTCACTTGATTTGATTAAATTGCATCTACGATCCTTGAGGAGACAATCCGGTGTTGTCACTGTGCTACAAGCTTAGGTAATAACTTCGGTTATAATTTTGACTGAGTTCGACGCTCGTCAGTATTCGAATACGGTATTCGAATACCTCCTGATGGTATTCGAATACCACAGGATTTCTGAAATAGAAAAAAACGGCTATAATTCAAATTTAAATGGATATTAATTGTTTAAACGGCTCTTTTTCTCAAATGCTCTATAAATAGAGACCTTGGGTCTCTTCTAAAGGTTGCCTAACCACTTGAACTATTTTTGCTTGTGCCAAAAACGTGATTCACTATTTTCTCATATTTTCTCGTGCTACTCTTTTCGCCAAAATCTTGAGATATCCTTAGAGAGCTCCATAGTGCTTCAAGTTGTAATATTTGCTCACGAGTGAGAGTTTCTCTTCTTCATCTATTTCTCTCGATATATCTTGTATTGTGAGGGTGAGGTATCCCTCGGTAAAAGGGTGAGGTATCCCTTGTTGTAAAGAAGGTGAGGTATCCTTCAAAGGGGTGAGGTATCCTCTAAGGTTTGTGTAAGGGTGAGGTATCCCTGCTATGGTGAGGCTTTAGCACAAGGGTAGAGTTTCCCTGTGTGTGAAAAGTGCTCTATTGTGTAAAGATTGCAAGCACCTGTTTTTAAGCTTGTATTGAATAGTGAAAAATCTCGAACTGTGTTTCGGGGACTGGACGTAGGCCACAAATGGTTGGTGGTCGAACCAAGATAAACATCGTGCCTGCTTTTCTTCTTTCCTTAATCGTTTTGTCTTTCTGCACTTTATTTATTATATCTTACAATTTAATTTCTAGTTGTTCTTCTTATCTTCATCTTATTCACCCCTTTTATTATTTAATTCCAGCATAGTTTATTTGTTTGCGCTTTTTGCAAAAAGTTTTCTAAATACTCAATTCACTCCCCCTCTTGAGTATTGAAGCTACTTGGGTGACAAGTGGTATCATAGCTAGACTCTTGTATAAAAAGCTTAGCTGCTTCAAGAGTACATGGCTTCATCAAATGGTTTTTCAGAAGGAACTTCCATAAATCGACCACCCTTTTTCAATGGGGATGGTTATGCCTATTGGAAGGAAAGAATGAAAATTTTTATCGAAGTTATTGATCTAGATGTGTGGGATACTGTCGAAAATGGCGCATTTATACCTACACGCGTTGTCGATGGTGTAAAAACCGAGACACCTAGAAATGATTGGTCTAAAGATGATAAAAGAAAAATCCAAAATAACTTAGTAGCCAAAAACATCATTACCTCAGCCTTGGGGCATGATGAATTTTTTAGAATTTTAAATTGCAAAACTGCTAAAGAAATGTGGGACACTTTACAAGTTACCCATGAGGGTACTAGTGAAGTTAAGAGGTCGAGAATCAATTCTCTAACTCGTGAATATGAATTATTTACTATGAACCAAGGAGAAAGCATTCAAGAAATGCAAAAGAGGTTCACCCACATTGTTAATCATCTTGCATCATTAGGAAAGAATTTTACTAACGAAGATTTGATTAACAAAGTGTTGAGATGTCTTAGCAGGATTTGGCAACCCAAAGTAACGGCTATTGCGGAATCAAGAGACTTATCAACAATGTCTCTAGCCACCCTATTCGGAAAGCTTCAAGAACATGAGCTGGAACTAAATAGGCTCAATCAAAGTGAAGAGTATGATAAGAAGAACAAGGGAATTGCACTCAAAGCCACTTCTTCCATACTTGAAGATGATGATGAGGATGCTGAAAATTTTGAACTAAGTGAGGAGAATCTTAGTCTCCTTGCAAAAAAATTCGGAAGATTCCTAAAGAAAAAGGGGTTTCAAAGAAGACCACCCCTTCCTCAAAAGAAGGCATATCACAAAAGAGAAGGATCCTCCACTCCTCCAAAATGCTACGAATGTGGAGAATTGGGACACATAAAAATGGAGTGCCCAATCTATCAAAGGAAAGTGGAGAAGTATGAGAAAAGGCACTCAAGGGAAAAGAAAGAAAGAAGAGCCTACACATAGCATGGGATGACAACGACATGGACTCCACGATAGCTCGGATAGCGAAGAAGCTCAACTTTGTCTCATGGCCAAAGGAGAAGAAAAAGAAGAAGAAAGCGACAACGAGGTAAATTTCGACTTATCTCCTTCTTATGATGAATTACAAGATGCCTTTGAAGAATTGCATGACGAATCAATAAGGCTCACTAAATTAATTTCTTCATCTAAGAAAACTATCTCTTCTTTGGAAAATCAAATTCTAATTTTAAATAAAGAGATTGAAGAATTAAAAATTGAAAATGAAACTTTGGGAATTATTGATGCATGCTCATCTCATTCCTCACATGCTTCTACTTGTTTACCTTGTTCTTCATGTCATTTGCTTGAAAATGAAATTGAAGATTTAAAGAACACCCTTGCCAAATTCACATGTGGAAGAGATAATTTAAATATTTTATTAGGAAAACAAAGGGTTGTTTTTCAAAAGGCTGGAATAGGATATAACCCGAATAATCAACACAAATCCTATAAAAATTATTTTGTTAATTCTAGCATCTCATGTAGCCCATTTGTTAAATGTTTCTATTGTGGGAAGAAGGGTCATAGTGCTTCAACATACAATGTAAGGAAAAATATCAATACAAAAATTGGAACCAAAATGGTATGGGTTCCTAAGGACACTATACCCAAAACTGACAATCAAGCACCCAAGAAAATTTGGGTACCAAAAACCAAAAATTGAATTGTGTTGCAGGTGTGCTTGATAGCCAAGAGCTAACTTCGGCATTTTTTAAAGTGGTTGCTGCAAGCACAAGACTATAATAAATTCCAAGCTCTCCTTCTTGTCTCTATCAGGCTTGGACTTGCATTCATATGAGTATTTCCATCAAAAGGTAAGCTTTCTTATCTCAAATATGCCTTCTGGATGCAAAATATATGCTTTTATGTTTGAGTTATTCGAATACCTCCCTGTGGTATTCGAATACCATTGCATCTGTACGTGAAAATCCATATTTTTTTGATAGGTCTATTCGAATACCATCATAAGGTATTCGAATACCATACATCAGTACAGAATTCTTATGGTTTTATTAGCTGAGGCATTCGAATACCCAAATGTGTATTCGAATAACCTGAAAAATCTTCATCAGTACTTGTTACATGCTATCTGGAGTATTCGAATACCTTACAAGGCATTCGAATACTTGCTCCTTCTGGAGTTTATAAAATGTGATGGGTATTCGAATACAGCAAGAGGTATTCGAATACCACATGGCTGAAAGCAAGTTTTTCATCGTCCTCTCTATTTCGTTTCTGCTTCTATTCTTTTTTCTTGCATATGCAATGCAAATAACATGCTTTTAATCTTATTTCATCAAGCCTTCATTTATGCCTTATATGAAAATCACATGATGTTCTTAAATGCATATTTCTTGGCTTGTTCTTGCCCTTTTATTTTTTTCTAAAATATGCTCAATGTAATTGGCTATTGTTTTGATATACGAACAAGTGCAATAAGTGGTATATGAAATATTTAATATCTATGTTTTTATTGACATATGTCAGATTTATAAGAATTTGTTAACAAGTGGTAAATGCTTAGAACATCTTGACAAGTGATATCAAACAAGTGGTAAATGCTTTACATTTTGACAATAAGTGATATCAAAGTGGTATGAACATAATAACAAGTAATAACAAATGATAACAAATGATATCAAACAAGTGATTTCTTGGCCAAAATTAATCGATAAATATATTTTTGCCCTTGAGAATCATTTCTTTGCTTTTGCCTCATTGTTTTAAATGCTTATTGGCTTATGAGTTTGACTAACCCCTATGGATCCAACATTAATGGATACCAATGAAAGCACTCTGAATTTTGTTGTAGGGAGAACACTACCTCAAGCATAAATTTAAATGGACAAAATTCATTCAACTTGAGGACATGCATATATTGTTTAATATGATAAAATGGGAGAGAAAAATACTTGCCCCATCTTTTTTATCATGACAAAAGGGGGAGAATGGTATCAAATGTACAAAAGGAGGAAAACAAGTTTAAATGTCTTTGTTTGAGAAAAGTCAAGAAAAAAAAAGTCAAAACAAAAATAGAAATTGGATTCCAAAAGTAAGGGGGAGCTGCTGTGCACATCTCTGATATAAATCACCTCTTATGAAAAAGAGGGGAGTAAGTATCTCTAAACTAACTTTGTGAATTTCAATTTATATGAACTAATGCTTTTCTCAAATGTTAGTTTGTCATCATCAAAAAGGGAGAATGTAATTGGCTAGTGACATGGACAATGATTTTGATGATAACAAACATTAAGATGATGAGAAGATCAAGTCCAAGGTTTTCAAGATTAGCTTTAGGACTTAAGGTCTTTGTAAGGAGACTCATTGGATATCTCATTGATTTTGGACACAAAGAAATATTTTTAAATTTGTTTTAAATTAAATATCACAAATCCAAATCATGGTTTTGAAAGCATTTAAAAGTGTTAAAAGCCTTTTTCATCACAGAGGTATTCGAATACCATTTAAAGGTATTCGAATAACATCCTAGTATCACGTTTTTACAAGGCTTTTTAATCAGAGGTATTCGAATACCTCTGATGGTATTCGAATACGGTATTCGAATACCTCCTGATGGTATTCGAATACCACAGGATTTCTGAAATAGAAAGAAACGGCTATAATTCAAATTTAAATGGATATTAATTGTTTAAACGGCTCTTTTTCTCAAATGCTCTATAAATAGAGACCTTGGGTCTCTTCTAAAGGTTGCCTAACCACTTGAACTATTTTTGCTTGTGCCAAAAACGTGATTAACTATTTTCTCATATTTTCTGTGCTCTTTTCGCCAAAATCTTGAGATATCCTTAGAGAGCTCCATAGTGCTTCAAGTTGTAATATTTGCTCTGAGTGAGAGTTTCTCTTCTTCATCTATTTCTCGATATATTGTATTGTGAGGGTGAGGTATCCCTCGGAAAAGGGTGAGGTATCCCTTGTTGTAAAGAAGGTGAGGTATCCTTCAAAGGGGGTGAGGTATCCCTCTAAGGTTTGTGTAAGGGTGAGGTATCCCTGCAAGCTGAGACTTTAGCACAAGGGTAGAGTTTCCCTGTGTGTGAAAAGTGCTCTATTGTGTAAAGATTGCAAGCACTGTTTTTAAGCTTGTATTGAATAGTGAAAAATCTCGAAGCGTGTTTCGGGGGATTGGGACGTAGGCCACAAGTGGTTGGTGGTCGAACCAGGATAAACATCGTGCCTGCTTTTCTTCTTTCCTTAATCGTTTGTCTTTCTTCACTTTATTTATTATATCTTGCAATTTAATTTCTAGTTGTTCTTCTTATCTTCATCTTATTCACCCCTTTTATTATTTAATTCCAGCATAGTTTATTTGTTTGCGCTTTTTGCAAAAAGTTTTCTAAATACTCAATTCACCCCCCTCTTGAGTACTGAAGCCACTTGGGTAACACCAAATACAAAAATTACAAAGTTTTGCAAAAAGAAAATTCCTTTGACAATAGATAAATACAGCATCAACTTCATATAACATGATAGGAAAACCATGGATTTGCTCGTTATAGAAAAATCACAATGGAATGACTGAATTAATTAATCATAATGTTAACAAATTATTCCTCTAGTTTGAGATGAAAAGAAGCAAAAGAAATTAAATAAAAATAAAATACATAACCCAAATTGCCTGATAATGTAATCTTATTTACTGAACATAAGACTGCATATGTTCATTTTAGCACTAGCAAAATAAATATTTGCTAGTTTACTCTTATGTCTTGCCTAGAAATATTATGTCCATCTGTTTTCAAATTCCTAACAAGCAAGGTGGGGTAAAGTTGATTTTGAATTATTTTTTGCTTTTAACTTATATAAGGTGAAAGTAAATTTTTCAATTCCTCCTAACTTAAACGCCTTCCCTATTTCTATTTTTGTATTACTTGATAGCTTCACTCATTTCTATCATGCATGTTCTAAGACAAAATTACCAACAAATAAAACAACAGAATTGGATCGAGGAAGAACAAGCTTAAAAGGACAATACCTAGTATGAGTAACTTATGTTGCATATAGTGCATTTTGAGAACTATCTCAAAGCTCACTTATTTCACAACCCATTTGAAAAATAGATATAGTGTCTCTAAATACCAAAACTAATTTTTCTAAAATCAATTCTACTAAAAAACCATTCACCACCAATTATCCAAACAAGCACACTGAAGTATCTAAAACAAGAGCAACCCAATAGCATGCAACCATCACAAAACCTAACTCGTAAAGAGATGCCATTTCAGAATTCAGAATAGTTTCCTCAGTTCATATTCACCTATCTTTACAACCCTCTTAACTTATAAACCTTCTCTATTTCCAACCCCTGTAAATTTTAAGCCTAAAGACACAATGCAATCGACAACAGAACTTCATCAAGTCAGTAAAGAGAAGAGCAACGTTTGTTAAGTGTATAGTTCACACTTCACATATGACGCTAGTTTTCATTCCTATTTCCCAGTGTCAAGGAATTTATATCATATCATAGCTTTTCTTGGAAACAAATGCTATCAAGTTGTTAGTTCTTTTTTTAGGATACAATAACCTCTAGGCTCTAGCTAGTAATAATAGGTAAGATGAAAAATGAAATTAACCACAAACTTAAATTCAATAAAATGTAGCATTCAAACTGATAAACAAAGAGTTACTTGTTCTCTTCTGCAGTCTAGGTGTATGGACAAGAACTTGCCTGGCACAGTCAGAGTAGCCCACATACAAAGTAGTAATCCAAGAGACAGCTCAATCACCACCTGTATTCCCAAAATCTTAGATGCATAAACTAAACAGAAACATAAAATCAACCAAATCCAAGTTTGCAAAAAATAGCAACATTAATTAAAGAAGAATAATAATTACATTAATTAAAACTAAGTGTAGTTGAATATAATGTGGTCAAGACAGAGGCAAACAGAGGGGTTTTGATGTTTAGTGGTTTCAAATATGCTCCTCTGCTTCTCGTACAACAAAGGGATGAAAGAGGAGGATTGTACCTGAGTTCGGTGGGTTGTTATGGTTGGCGCAGTGGTTTGACGGCAAAACAACGATGTGGGTGGCCGATCTGGGTGGTTTTGGGTGGTTGGGTTTTTTGGTGGTTGGGTTTTCAAGTGAGGGGAGAGGATGGCTTGTGGTGGCTCTGGGTCGCGTCTGGACGGCGGGTCATGCTGCAACTCCAATGGAAGTGCTGAACAGCGTGATGGAGGCCATGGCAGAGACGAGACGAGGTTCGGTGATGTGGTGGCTATGGAGGTCCACGTGTTAATATGCTGCGAGAGCATAGAGAGAGCGAGAGAGGGCGAGGAAGAGGGCGAGAGAGGGAGTGAGAAAGTGAGAGAGAATATGTAATTGGAATTTTTTGTTACGACTTACGATAGAGGGAACGTGAAAAATTAAGATTTATTAAAATATTAGCGAGGGAACTTATTTTAGCGAGAGAACTTATCTCCTTGCAATTCCCTCGCTAATTTTAGCGAATGAAATTATCCATCGCTATTTGCTCGATGTTTTTCCTTTGAATTTATTTTTGAAATTTAGCGAGGGATCAATTTTCCCTCGCAATTTCCTCGCTAATTAGCGAGGTAAAATTTCCCTCGCAAAATTTCATCGCTAAATTGTGAATTTCTTGTAGTAGTGATAAAAGTTAAATGTCAATTGTGATTTCTTTTTAAGGATACATTTGATAATTTGATAATTTATTATTAATTAGGAAAATTTTATTATACACTTGATTATTATTTTTAGTGATTCACTGATAGATTTTTCGTGAGCACATGTTTTGCCGTTAGATGTTCATGAGATAAATTATTTAAATATAATAATTTGACATAGTTAATGTTAAAATTAATCTTAGTAGATTTTGACCCTGAATACTTTTTTAATCTGGTTGAAAGCAAATTTATATACTTGTTTTCATTTTTTTTATTTATTTGATTTAATTTTTGCATATTTGACTCATCAATTTATGCAACTAGATTAGAAAGAAATTTTCAATACTTAAAATTAACTTTAAATCTCTGTAAGATCGACCTCGTACTTGTTCAATTGTATTTCAGTACGACTCATGCACTTGCGAGTATTTTTAAACTTTTACAAAATTCATAACAATTTTATATAACCTTGCTTGGGAGATGTTAAATAGGATCATAATTATCCTTTACATCTACGCTATTGATTTAAGATAATGGACCAACCGATACAATATTATGCTTCCCTCACAAATCAATTATAATCTTAAATAGAAAACAAAAGTAGACTAATTAGATCCATGTTGTATAGTAGACACAGAAAGATTAGGATAAATTAAAGATCCATAATATTCATCATTTTTTCCTCAAGGATCTCAAGCTCTCAGCACTTTAATTATGATCAAATAGGAAAAGTGAACCACTAATTATGTCAATCAAATATATGTGTAAGCCAATTCAAATATGTGCCAATGTGTGGTAGAGCAACCATTCGGCCATTCTCTTCAATTGGCTGGCTCTGTCAAGAAAGAACCAAATTATGTTTCTAAAAAAAAATTATCGGGCACAACTAGCCTAAAACCTAATGAATTCTATGCATAAGAATGAAATCCACAAAGAAGATGTGGTCTGAACGGAAACAAAATACTACAAACCTTATAAGACGCACAACCTCTATTTATTTCCGACTTCCAAGCAATTCATTCTGCCATGCTTACTCAATCATGTTGAACTAGAAGTCCCACATCTAGTGGAAGTTGGCATTTGTGGAGGAGGTTCTTCTATAAATAGGGACTTCCTCTATTAGTTTTCTTCATCCCAAAATTTTCTCTTCTTTTTCTTGTATAGTTCTCTCCTTGTATCTAGAGAGAGGTCTTGTAATTTCTTCCTTATAGTAAAAACTTTTCTACTCTTGTCTGTGATTTTTCCCTCATCACCATTAGAGGGTTTTTCACATTAAATATTGTGTGTCAGTTCCTCTTTTCTCAACTTTATTTTAGTTGTGTGATACTATTTTCTATAACTCTGGTACCTAACAGTGGTATCAGAGCTCTCGATTACTACGGTACAGGGTTCGAAAGAAAATTCTTAGTATGCTCTGTGGTTGCAGTATTGACTGATCTTCCACATAAAAAAAGAATTATTCTTGTTGCTGGAATTAAAGTGTGGTAGTGTGGGAGTGTATATTTAGAAAAGTTCTGGCTATGAAAGACTTGGTATTTAAGCGTGTCCATTAGTGACCCACCTCTTTTTTTTGGAAACTTGCCTGGTATACTATTCACGGTCTACGTTCACTATTCTAGAATACGGCACTATTCTAATATATGGGTACTATTCATGCTGCAGATACTGTTCACAGTTACTATTCAAACGCATAGTTGTATACTTTTTCAATATTGTTAACGTATACGATATTTGTCCCTATACGGTATAAATATATAACACTGTTCACGTATACGATACTATTCACGGTGAAATAAAGTAATCTGGTTCAGTTGAAAAACAGATCGTTGTCAATATCATGGCGACAAAATATGAGATTGAGAGGTTCAATGGGAGTAATTTCTCCTTATGGAAACTGAAGATAAAGGTAATCTTGAGGAAGGACAATTGCTTAGCAGCAATTGAAGGCAGACCCACTGGGATACTTAATGACAAGTGGAAGGAGATGGATGACAATGCTGTTGGCAACCTGCATCTAGCTTTAGCAGATTCAGTTTTGTGAAGTGTTGTAGAAAAAAGGACGGCGAAGGAGATTTGGGATGCTCTCACCAAATTATACGAGGTCAAGTTACTTCACAACCGAATATTCTTGAAAGGAGACTTTATACGCTTCGAATGAGTGAATCCATGACTGTACCGGATCATATCAACAATCTGAACACGTTATTTTCTCAATTTACAGCATCAGAATACAACATGGTGGAAAATGAACGTGCAAAACTTCTATTTCAAAGTCTATCTGACTCCTATGATCAACTCATCATCAACATAACAAATAATAATGTTGTTGATAATCTTCAATTTGATGACGTTGCTACTGCTATTCTTGAAGAAGAATTCAGGCAGAAGAACAAGGAAGACAGATCAGAAAGCTCAAAGCAAGCAGAGGCTTTGTCGATGACGAGAGGAAGATCAACAGAACGTGGCTCTAGTGGGAGCCGAAATCAGAATAGATCAAAGTCACGAAGAAGGAAGAACTTCAAATGCTACTTTTGTGGCATGAGAGGGCACTTGAAGAAAGATTGTTGGCACAACAAGAAAAATATAGATAAAGCTCCTGAAGCAACATCTCAAGGATGTGTTGCGAGTACCTCTGATGATGGAGAAATCCTTTACAGCGAAGTAGCAATTGGTTCCAAAGACGGAAAACAGCTCAATGATGTTTGGATTATGGATTCAGGAGCAACATATCACATGACTTCACAACGAGATTGGTTTAGTACTTATGAACCTATCTCAGAAGGATCTGTATTCATGGGAAATGATCATGCCTTGGAGATTGCTGGAGTTGGTACTGTCAAAATAAAATTACACGATAGTACTGTTCACACAATTCAAGGGGTACGACATATGAAAGGTTTAAAGAAGAATTTATTGTCTATTGGGCAATTGGATGACCTCGGGTGCAAGACTCATATTGAAGGTGGGATCTTGAAGGTTGTTAAAGGTGCTCTTGTGGTGATGAAAGCTGAAAAGATCACGACAAATCTATACATGCTTGTAGGAGATACACTACAAAAGGCAGATGCATCAGTTGCATTAGCAAGCCGAGAAGAATCAACGATAATGTGGCATCGCAAATTAGGCCATATGTCGGAACATGGTTTGAAGATTCTCACGGAACGTGATCTCCCTCCCGGGCTCAAATTGATAAACTTACCTCTTTGTGAGTACTATGTTACAAGCAAGCAGCATAGATTAAAGTTTGATAGATCAACTGCTAGAAGCAAGCGCATACTAGACTTGATTCATTCTGATGTGTGGAAGTTACCAGAAATGTCTCTAGGAGGAGCAAAATACTTTATATCATTCATTGATAATTTCTCTAGGAGATTATGGGTGTACCTAATTAAGAAGAAGTCAGATGTATTTCCAATCTTCAAAGACTTCAAAGCAAGAGTAGAACTTGAATCCGGAAAGAGGATCAAGTGCTTGAGGACAGACGATGGAGGAGAATATACAGATGGTAATTTTCTCACATTTTGCAAGCAAGAAGGTATTAAAAGGCAATTTACTGTTGCATACACACCTCAGTAAAATGGTGTAGCAGAGTGGATGAATAGAACTCTCCTAGAAAGAACAAGAGCTATGTTGCGAACTGCAGGTCTAGCCAAGTCTTTCTAGGCAGAAGCAGTCAAAACCGTCTGTTACGTGATAAATCGGTCGCTATCAACTGCAATTGGTTTAAAGACACCAATGAAGATGTGGAATGGCAAGCCAGCAGATTATTCTTATCTTCATGTGTTCGGATGTCCTGCATATGTGATGTACAATTCCCAAGAAAGAACGAAACTGGATCCAAAATCCAGGAAATGCATATTCTTGGGTTATGCTGATGGTGTTAAGGGGTATCGCCTGTGGGATCCCACTGCCCACAAGGTTATTGTCAGCAGAGATGTGATATTTGCAGAAAATGAACTGCAAAGAGAACAAGAAGATGACAGCACTTTGAAAGAGACTACTACGGTACAAATAGATAGAAAAGCTGGAGAAGAAGATTCCTTTGAAGTAGAACAAGAACCAGAGCACGAGGAACAAGAACCATATGAGGCTAATGATACAGAAGTTTGGCGATCAACTCGTCAAATAAGAGCACCATCATGGCACTCAGACTATGTTATGGCAAACCACGATGCATATTGTCTTCTAACAGAAAAAGGAAAGCCGTCAACCTTTCAGGAGGCTGTGAGTAGCTCAGAAGCTTCTCTATGGATGGCAGCAATGCAAGAAGAAATAGAAGCCCTACATAGAAACAAGACATGGGAACTTGTTGAACTTCCAAAAGGACGGAAAGCCATTGGTAACAAATGGGTCTATAAGATCAAAAGAGATGACAACGATCAAGTGGAACGATATCGTGCAAAGCTGGTGGTCAAAGGGTATGCTCAGAAAGAAGGAATTGATTTCAATGAGATATTCTCTCCGGTTGTCAGACTTACCACTATCAGAGTAGTCCTGGCTATGTGTGCTGCATTTGATTTACTTCTTGAACAATTAGATGTGAAAATAGCTTTTCTTCATGGAGAACTTGAAGAGGAGATATATATGCTCCAACCAGAAGGTTTTAAAGAACAAGGAGAAGAAAACTTGGTTTGCAGGTTAACCAAATCTCTGTACGGTCTAAAGCAGGCGCCAAGGTGTTGGTACAAGAGATTTGATTCCATCATTATTAGCCTCAAATACAATAGACTGAGTTCAGACCATTGTACATATTACAAAAGGTTTGGTGACGATGATTTCATCATCTTGTTGTACGTGGATGATATGTTGGTGGTAGGCCCCAACAAAGATCGAGTCCAAGAATTGAAGGCACAGTTGACTAGGGAGTTTGATATGAAGGACTTGGGACCAGCAAACAAGATTTTAGGGATGCAAATTCACCGCGACAGAAAAGATAGGAAGATTTGGCTTTCTCAAAGGAACTATTTGAAGAAAATCTTACGGCGCTTCAACATGCAAGATTGTAAGTCAGTCTCTACCCTACTTCCTGTCAATTATAAATTATCCTCAAGTATGAGTCCTAGCAATGAAGCAGAAAGGATGGAAATGTCTCGAGTACCGTATGCATCAGCAGTGGGAAGCCTTATGTATGCTATAATATGTACAAGACCAGACATTACACAAGCAATGGGAGCGGTCAGTCATTTTATGGCAGATCCTGGTAAAGAGCATTGGAATACTATTAAGAGGATCCTAAGATACATTAAAGGGACCTCAAGTGCTGCATTATGTTTTGGAGGATCCGAATTTATTGTCAAGGGATATGTTGATTCAGATTTTGTAGGTGATCTTGATAAAAGAAAATATACTACTGGTTATGTGTTCGCACTTACAAGAGGAGCGGTCAGCTGGTTATCCAAGTTACAGACTGTTGTAGCTCTGTCTACTACAGAAGCTGAATACATGGCAGCTACCCAAGCTTGCAAGGAAGCTATTTGGATTAAAAGGTTAATGGAAGAACTCGGGCACAAGCAGCAGATAATTATTGTATATTGTGACAGTCAGAGTGCCTTGCACATTGCAAGAAATCCAACTTTTCATTCAAGGACAAAACACATAGATATCCAATATCACTTTGTTCGAGAAGTAGTAGAAGAAGGGAGTGTGGATATGCAGAAGATTCACATCAAAGACAACCTAGCAGAAGTTATGACAAAGCCAATTAACACTGACAAGTTTATTTGGTGTTGATCCTCTTATGACCTATCAGAAACGTAAGCAACATGGAATGGTAAGGTAGAAAGAGTGGTGTGAAGATATGATTGACTTAATCAAATCTTCAAGTGGGAGAATTGTTGAACTAGAAGTCCCACATCTAGTGGAAGTTGGCATTTGTGGAGGAGGTTCTTCTATAAATAGGGACTTCCTCTATTAGTTTTCTTCATCTCAAAATTTTCTCTTCTTTCTCTTGTATAGTTCTCTCCTTGTATCTAGAGAGATGTCTTGTAATTTCTTTCTCATAATAAAAACTTTTTTACTCTTGTCTGTGGTTTTTTCCTCATCACCATTAGAAGGTTTTTCACGTTAAATATTGTGTGTCAGTTCTTCTTTTCTCAACTCTATTTTAGTTGTGTGATACTGTTTTCTATAACTCTGGTACTTAACAAATCACACATGTTGGTTGTAACTTCTAAGTGAAGCGAGAACCAATCCAAATGTTCAACACCGAAGAGTACCTGGAGTCGTGGACTAAAACCAAAGATCATGATGTGGAGTCAGACTTCAAATATAATACATTACTCTTGTTCTAATTTATACTAAACTTAAGAGATTTAACACAGCTGAGCACTAATCACACAAATTTGTTGTAAGGAGCAAGTATCTAGGTTTATATATAGCTACAGATTTTGTCGGATTAGACCAAAATTTTTGCAAGATTTTCATGGACTTTGTATAGTACGAATACGAGTAAGAACCAAAACCAAAAGATTTGCCTTTTGGGGAGTAAAAAGGGATTGAAAAAGATCAGAGCAGAACAATGTCGTTTTCAAGCACTTTCAGGGTCACAGAAAACCAGTACTATTCCTCCAGGCCCCAACTACATACATACCCTGCAGAATATATATGATTATGTTGTAATATTAAGTGGAATCTCACTGCAGGAAAGTTTTTAAAACTCTCACTTGGTCTAAGCTCCCTTTGGGCTTGGAGATCATCAAAGCGTCTTAATGATTACTATAAATTTCATATATGATGACTTTGTTTGAATCACTTGACTAGAACTAAAATGCTTGTCTTAGTGTGGTCAAGTTTGTGTGCAAGCCTTTGTTTCTATATATTGAAGAATGAGATTTAAGGTGTTTTAGAATGGATTGTGAAGTGTTTGGTGCGTATACGTGAGCCTAACTCTTTTATGATCTCCCACTCAAAGGAGTTGTACACGAAATTTATAGCTTTTATGTGGAACATTTATCTTTCAAGTGATTTGATTCTAAACACTTATCCAAAATAAGTTTAGAGAGCAGGTAGCACTTTAGGTTTCTCGTTGGACTATTGTGTTGTTTTTGGGTTTGAAAGCAGAGATTGAAGTTTTGATATTGCTTTATTGTGAAAAACATAGCTAAGGCTGAATTTCTAGTCAGGGAAGGCTTGGACTTTGTACCCGAAAAAATTATAGCGAAGACTGAAGAAATTCCCAAAGGTGAGCCTAGGGAGTGGATGTAGGCTACAAATTTTGGTTTGCACTTGTTCTTAGATTTATCTCTAATTCTCTTTTTAATTTGCTGCATCTTGATTGATTTTTTGGCTTACTCAAAATCATTTGTCTTTGAAACTGAAACATGATCCTTCCTATTATAATGTATGCAGATCTAGCTGTGTTAGAAACTGGCCGGTCTTTGTCTTCGGACTCTAGAATCTACATTTTAGTTTCCAAAGATCACTGTTAGAGAAAGACAAACAAAAAGAAATCTTTAGTACGCTACCCCAAAAAAAAATATGTCAACTTCTGCTTCAAAATTTTCTTTTCCCTTGAACCGTACGTGTTCTCATTTATCACGTTCCAAAAGTTCATGATCTCAATTCAGTGCGGCCTGTGAGTGTGGCTCGCTTCTAGATGTTGCAGTGGCTTGAAAGCGAGTACTCAAAATAGTTTCTTCGCTTGAATATTTTATACTCTCGTACGTGTAAACTGGCAGACCAAATTAAGCAAAGCAAAATGTTCAATGTTCAATTTCTCTTCTACGGATGGAACGGAACTCAATTTCAGAAGGAAATTCATCAGTACATGTAGCGTGAAATTTACTGTCATAATTTCTCTTACTAGATACATATAGCAGTGATCGTTACAGATACAAAGGTAACAATAAATTATGGGAATTAGTTTCATTCTACGTACTCTCTACCTACTCCACATGCAGCTATGGACAGAAAGCCATGAAATAGAGTCAAAACAAGTTCCCTCATCAGAAGTTTCCGGTATGGATTGTTATGTGAAATTGTAAATATTGCAGTACCTTATAAATTGCAATATTGATCCTTACAATTTTTTTTCCCTAAAGTTGATGTGAAATTTATAGAACAAGTATATAAACATGGTATTGTTTTATACGAAGGTGGCAGGCTAGCTAGGTTGTGCTTCCATATATCCAAGTCCGTGATAAAAAAGCTAATATGCCTTCCGGATGAACATAATCATGAAGTGAAATTAATTGATATGCCTTCATGATGACATAATCATGAGTTGATCTCATATTCATGTGAGAGAGAACTTTAATGAATAAGGATGTGAAATTTAAAGTTTTAAACTATATGTGGAATTCCATGCTTCTTGTAAAGTACCATATAGGACTTTTGATACAAATAAATTAATGCTGCATTGTAATCATAAAGGTTTTCAAAAAAGTTATTTGTGTGATGTAACGTTCTACCTAAGTATGATGTGACCTTGTTGCCATCAATCCACCACATGCACAAAACGAAATGAACAGCATGCAGTTGATTCTTCCTTAAGTTAAAGGTCAGTGATGGCGGCAAATGGGAAACAAAAAAAATATATATAAATCCCACAAAATCTGATACTAAAGTGAAAAGGAGAATGAATAATCTCATTATCTAGCTTTATCATCTCTATCCCATTACACCAGCATGCAAGCGTTGATGCCAAAAAGTTCAAGTTGGGGATCAATAATTTGAACATAACTCTGACTGTGAGAAAATTGCTGATATAATTAAACTTTCAAGTGTTAAGAATATATAAAAAATCCCTTCAAATTATAAAACAAGATTACAAGAGGGAGGAATATTCACCTCGTCTTATTGTTATTCACACGGTATAAACTTTATTCTATTTCGTGATTCTTGTTTTGGGAGGAGGGTTACATCCGTTTTCAAGATTTAACTCCTACATATAATAGGTGAAATGAACCTCCACAATAACACCCGTTTCATGTCATTCTAAGTACAGAATTCATGCGTGGAATAGGTAGTAAAACTACCACGTAATTCTTATCGGCACACGATAAGGAGGAATCTATTATGAATCTAATAAGTTTGGGTTTACGAATGGACTCTCTATTTTTTTTTATTTAAAAGTATTTATATATAGATTTGTGTATATATAAAAATTATTAGTTAAAATTTGTAAGATCTTGTATTTATAGTTATTAAGTAAAAAAAATTGATCTAAATAAATTTACTCAGATAAATCGAAAGTATTACTTAGTTAAAATCAGTAAAAATTAAATTTTTAATCTGAGTCATTGATTTATTTTAATAATAAATTAATAAATCAATAACTCAAACTAGTTGATCCATCCATGGATCACTTTGTAAGTCATTCATATTAGAATTTTTCATACGACAAACTATATCAAGTGTTAAATAAGTTTTTTTATATCCTATTAAAATATCTTTTTTATAATTCTCTTACTATTTAATAAAGAAAGAATTAAATAAAAAATAAATATATTCAACATCTTAAAATATAAAAAACATTCAATAATTTTTTTATTTAGTAATTAAGATAATTAGTAAGAGAATTAGTTAAAAGGATTTATAATTATTCAAATAAAGGGGACTTATCACTTAAAGAAATTTTTATATATATACGTATGTATCTTACATACACTCATCCCCACCCCAAGTGAGTGATTTAAGATAAGATACATATGTATGTATGCAACAATTTTTCTATCACTTATGAGGCCCACATACATTTCTATAATCTTCCTAAATAATTCTCATAATTACTAAATGAATAAAATATTAAATATTTTTTTAATGTTTTTAATACATTGATATTATTTAATGTTTTATTTAATATTTTTATTTAATATTAAAAAGATATTTTAAAAAAATATAACAAAACTCCCTCGTCCTGTTATCATAAATGCCAATTAATTAAACATTTAAACCAAATTTGTGCTTCTATGTGTTTGATGTTATTTTTCTGGTCCATCCCATTCACATGGTAACCATTTCTATCAATCAATTGTTGGTGGTATTTTTTCGTAATAAATAATTATGGCAAAACATGCATGCACTTGAGTGAAGCTTAATGATAATAGTATAATTTTTATATTTTTTTATAAAAGTAGATATTATTATATTTTATTTTAGTAACTTTATGATATTATTAATTTAATTATTGTGATAAATTTTAAAATTAAATATGTAAATTTATTTGACTTTTTATTTACAATAAGACACTCATGCTTGGTGGGCATTAAAGAGGTTGTCTCAAAATTATTATGAATGAGACAAAAGAAAAGAAAAGAAAGAGCGCAGCTACCATAGAAGAAAAGAAGAAATCAAATTAATTTTCTTTTTAATGAATTTTAAATATTAAATTTAATTTTTAAATTAATTTAAATTCTATTTTTTAATTTTAAATATAAAATTTAATTTTTAAATTAAATTAAATTATTTTTCATTTTTATTAATTTTAAATACAATTTAAAAGTCAAACTGGGCCCACAATTATTAAGATAGAAAATTTATTGATGAAGCCCAAAGGCTAAGCCCACGTTCAGTTTTTGAAGCAAGGCGCTGCAATTGAGAAATTGAAGGGGCACCAATGTTAAAAAAGGAATGCACAGCAACGTGACGCAAGGAGAAGGAGACAGCAGCGCCGCTTGAGAAGACCAGATTACAGCGCAGAGAGGAGACGAGCAGCACAACGGTGCACCTAGTGGAGAAAAATTGCTGAGAAAAAGAAGAGTAGGATCAATGAAGAATATTAGTAAAATAATTTTATTATGTATTATTAAATTCTATGTATTATAAGAATGATGAAATGCTGATTGTTTTGGTATTATTACATTGAATTATTTTCATTTAATTTTTAGATTTAATATTTATTAATTTTATTTTTTTTAGATTATGCAAATGAATTTTTAGATGAGTTTAGTCATATATTTTTTATGTTTTATAATTTATTTGTGTTATCTGAATATTAGTAGAATCTTGTTTAGAGATACATTGATGATTTGATAATTTACTATTAAATATAAAAATTTTATTATACATTTGGTTATTATTTTGATAGATTTTTTTAAGCATATATTTTGTCGCTAGATATTTATAAGATAAAATTTTATAATATTTTGAAATCGTTAATGTTAAAATTAATCTTGGTGGAATTTGAACCTTAATCATTTTTCATTTAGTTGAAATTCAATTTTGTTTACTTGTTTTCATTTAATTTGCAATTGGTTTTAATTTTATTTTGTTTGATTTTATCTTTACATCTTTGATTTTGTAATTCTTGTTATTAGATTAAATAGAATTTTTTAATACTTAAAATTAACTCTAAATCTCTATGGGATCGACCTCGTACTTTTTCAACTATACTTCGATACGACTTGTGCACTTACGAGTATTTTAAGGCTTGATAAAAAGTCATAACAAGTTTTTGATGTCGTTACCGGGGACATGATTAGTTAAAAATTAAGTATTTGTTAAAATTTTCTCTTTTACTAGTTGATTTTTTTATTTTCCTTATCTTTTTTTAATTTAATTGTTCTATTTTCTTTAATTTTATTTTTTTGTTGTTTGAGTATTACATAACAAATATGGATGTGACTATGCAAGGAATAAATGTAGAAAGCATAATAGAGATAGATGTGTGTAACATTCTAATTCTGATATCCCGTTAGAATTGATCTACACAAGAATACTCAATATTGACCATGCTATTACTAAAAACTAATATCATAATATTCACATAAATAAATTATGGAGAACCACAATACCAATAGTTATATATATACATCATAGTCACAAAAGGACATATTCTTATACATAACTCAAAATAAACTAAGAGAATATAAAATATATATAAGCTCAGTCTACAACAACATTTAAAATGTGCTAGTCCTCATACATCTTCTTATTTCCTTTTGAAGAACTTGTACTTGAATTTACATGACAACACAAACGTAGTGAAAAATCACAATTCTCAATAGAAGTATTCTAATACCACCATTATATACAATCATACAGATTATACAACCATTAAGTTAACACTTAAATCACAGAAGTACACAATTGCCCATACAATTGTAATGTCATGAGTTTATGTTACAGTGACAACCGTCCATATAATTGTCATGTATTGCTTAATTATGTCTAGTATTTATGTCTATGTAAATCCTAAGTATGAAATTAGTAATATTATGTAACCACATCCATGGTAATCTTACGATACCATATTCAAGAACTTCTATTCCATGGTAATGTTATGAATTATCAGGCATAGTAAGAATATAACTCACCTACATTATCCATCAATACAAATAGAAGATACTACTCGCCTCACTGTTCTACTAAAAATAGGGAAGATATTACTCACTTCCATTAATCAACAATCATGATGAGAAATTATTTACCTCATTGTTCAATCAATTTAAAGAGGATATTACTCAGCTCATCTCCTTACTCAACAACATAAAGAGGATATTACTCATCTCAATATGATTAAATCAACATTAAGAGGATATAACTCACCTCAAAATGTTTCACAAACATCACATGCAATACAATTATCGATTACTTCCCATAATTAGCTTTACAATTGATTTATATGCATTCTCAAGTTCATTCCACAAACATTTCATCCAAATACTTCTAAAAGTACCTTAACACTCTTAAAATAGTTCACATGAGTGATTCCAACTTCTAGGGAAACTCATTTTTTCCAAATCACAAATTATGTATATATACATATCCATGCCTAATTACCTCACACAATTAGGATTACAAATCATTCATAATTTATCACATTCTCACTTCATTAAATATTCTTATTAGAGCTTCAATACTCATTAAGAAGCATAAAAGAAGGAACTACATCCATTGGGAACTCCATTTCAACAAATAAAATTTCCTGTTTCTACCAGACACCCACGCCTAAGCGTAATCCACTCACGCCTACGCCTAGGCGTGATGCTCTCTGTCTCACAAAACCTAAACATTGAAACCACCACGCCTAGGCGTGGTTAAGTCACGCCTAGACGTGACCCTGCGACTGTGAGCTTTCTGCAAAAAGTTCACTGTTCCATTAAGGAACAATGGCTTCCCCACCATTCAAAATTCCAAACCAAGTGATTTTCAATCTCACACAAGGTCCAAAAACGTGTTTTATCTCTCAAACCAATTTTTAAAACACTTAACATGCATCATCCATCCTCATAAAAATCTAAAACCACATTTTTTACTCAAATGAAATCATAAGTGTTTAAAGAATGAAAAATGCATCACCATACAACCAACAACTCATACTCATGTCATTCTCAAGTTCTCTAACAAGATTCAAGCGTTTACCATCATAAACACAAACATGACACTTCAAAACCTCATCCCCTTTATCAAGTTCCTCAGGAACTAAATGAAGAAGATGAAATCAAGAAATAAAAACAAGTTTCGTTCTACCTCTTAGTACCAAGATGATGAAGATAATTAAGGATTGGCTATGGAGTTCCAAGCTCTCCACTTGATTCCTCCTTCTTCTTCCTTTTCCTTCTCCTTTCTTCTTCCTTTCTCTTTTCTCTTTCTTTCTTCTCTTTCTGCTTTCTCTTCTTTGTTTTGTCATGGGATCTTTATAAAGAGAAGTCAAATTTGGCTTCTCTTAGATAAATACTAAAATCTTGATTTATTAAGAACACTCAGATTCCACCAAATCTAGTTCTCTAACCACTAACAAACTTAAAAAAATCGTATGATTCATTAAAAAATTATTTTTATCATATCCATAATTTTCCATATCTGCTGGCAGTCAATCAAGCATTAAAACACATAACTAGTATGCTTAAAAATATCAAACTAACTTCGAATAATCTCAAATTTTTACTACACCATCTTCAACACACTTGTGACCTAGAAATAAGTTCTCCACATTAATTTCCATTAACTAAGCTGTTTAAGCCATTGTTGAGGCTAAATATAGCTATTTTCCACACATAACGTTGCAGCAAAGTGTCTAAATGTACTCACAGTTATAAAACTTAACAGACATGATAAACATGTATTAAGCTACCTCTGTAACCATATACAAGTCTATCATGTTTTCCAGGGTGTTACAATGTGGCTATGCTAGGAGATGATGTTAGACTACTGAGGAAATCATTTTGCCTAATATCTGTGAATTCACTCTCATGCATTGTTTTACCTACTAATACTGCTACCCAATCCACCTTCAAGAATGATTAAACCTCAAGTTATCAATCTGCTTCCAATTTTTTATGGCTTAGATAGAGAAAATTCATACTTGCATGTCAAGAATTTTTTAGAAATTTCTGAAACATTTAAATTTCAAAAAAATTCTACAAAATTTGTGTGTTTGCGTCTTTTTTTTTCTTTTTTATTGAAAGATAAAGCAAAAACTTGACTGAATTCTTTACCTTCTAACTCTCTTACACCGTGGAAAATGTTGAGCCAAAAGTTTTTATCTAAATTTTTTCTTATGTCCAAAATAAATTTTTGTGAAGAGAAATTTCATATTTTTGTCAAGATGACCATGAAAATTTCTTTGATAGTTTAGAGAAATTTAAAGATTTACTTGTGAAGTGTCCTTATCATAGTTTTGAAAAATGACGTATTGTGTAGTATTTTTATAATGGATTGACATAATCTAATACGGGTTTAGTTAAGTTTATGAATGGTGACACATTTTTAAATTTGAATACACATAAGGGTTATTAATTTTTTAAGAATTTGTTTGAAAATTCTCAATAGTAGGACTTTGTTAATTGTAGGGATAAATCAACCCAACCTAAGAAGGGAGATTTATATGGGGTTAGTGAGGATACAAATATCAAAGTTAGACTAGATACTATTGCACGTGAAGTTAAGTCCTTATCACTCAATAAAGAAGTTGGTCAGGTTAATAATGTTCAACAAGAAAATTGTGCATTTTGTGATAGTAATATGCATGCTTTTTCTATGTGCTCTTATTCTGCATCTAATAATAATTGTTTTCTTAAGTAGGAAAACATAATAGGGAGATCTTTTGTTAATACTTCTTTAAATACTTATAATCCTAATTGGCGAAATCACCATAATTTTTCTTGGAAACAAAATAACTTTTTAGGTAACTTAGGTGGTCAACCTATGGAGAGTCAGACTCAGTTCCAGCAGTCTAACCAAGTTTACCGACAATCATCATATTTTCCAAATCAATGAGCAGGTCAATCTAAGCAATAATTATCACTATAGGAGACTCTTGGTCAATTTATGCAAGAGATGAGAAATATCATACAAGTGACTACCAATGTTATTCAAGATATAAAGAATGTGACCTAAGTGCACATTAATGCTATAGCAAAGTTAGAAGTTTAGATGAGTTAGTTGGTCAGTCAGATGGTAGAAAGAGAAAGAGGAAAGATGAAAGTTCTCTAGTTAGCATATCCTTAATCTAAAAGGACAGTATGCAATTCATGAGACATCTACCTTTAATCGGGAATCTGAGCAGGTTCAGTCTATCATCACTCTTAGGTCTGGGAAGCAAATAGATAATTATGTTGTAGAGCCTGTGAGGGATAATATGAAATTAGAAGCCAATAGTTCTAAGGATAAGAATAACTCAAATAAGGATAATATGCCCTTAAAACTTAATATGTTTACTCCTACAGTTGTAGAGTATGAAGTTAAGGAATATGTGCCTAGGACCCCTTTTCCTCACAGATTAATAAATCCCAATAACATTTGCAGTCAGGTGATATTTTGGTCATTTTTAAACAAGTGCAAATTAACTTGTCTTTTCTTGATGTTATTAAACAGGTGTCTGCGTATGCTAAATTCTTGAAGAATTTTCTCACTGTGAAGAGGAAGTCTAATGTTCTCAAGAAGGCTTTTTTGATAAAGTAGATAAGTTATGTGATTCTCAATAAATATTCTATTAAGTATAAGGACCTTGGATCACCCATTATTGCTTGTAAAATTGGGGATCATCATGTTGAGAGAACTTTACTAGATCTAGGTGCAAGTATTAATTTGTTGTCTTATTCTGTTTACTTGCAGTTGAGTTTAGGAGAGTTGAAACCAACTAAGATGACTCTCCAATTAGCTTATAGATCTGTTAAATATCTTAGAGGCATTGTTGAGGATGTGTTGATAAAAATTAAGAATTTTTACTTTCATGTTGATTTTGTTGTACTTGATATCGAACTTATTTGTGATCCCTATCCCCAAATTCATATTATTTTGAGTTATTCATTCCTTGCTAAGAACATGACTATTGAGCTTAATATTTTTCATATCAATAAATTGATGCCCGATGATAATGATAATGAGGTGCATGAATTGAATTTGATTGATACTTTGACTCATGATTCATTTATGCATTCTAATTGTGATGATCCATTATTGACATGTTTGAATCATTTTAATACTGATTTTGATATTGATTCAGTCATTAAGGATATAAATTATTTATTAGATTTTGTTCATCTGATGAATATGGATAGGTGATAACTCATAGTTCAGTCAATCACTTTGTCTTCATAAAAAATCACAACACTTTAGATTTTTTTTCCTCTATGAATGAAAGTGATTTTAGAAAATAAAAAAGTGTGTGACGCTAATGCTTAATATTCTTTACTCCATAGAAGCTTAAATACAAACATTCTTCATTGCTTGACGGACCTTAAAAATAGATGTTGTGTTCTTATTCGCAATATTTGATTTTGGAGGGCTTGGGTAGCATCCATAGTTCACCAAGGATAAAGGAAATTAGTCTTACATTCTTTTTTAAGGGTGTATTATTATTCACATCATTTTTAAGAGAAATAATTAAGTGAAAGAAAATAATAAGAAAAAAGTATGTATAATTAATGATATAAAAAATGTATAAAAAATTATATAAGAAAAAAAATAATAAAAAAATCAAAGTTGAATGACAAATGAGGCTAAAAAGTAACATTTTTGTACACCACTCTTATAATAATGGTAATTAATGTGTAAATAATTTATTAATAATATATATTATATGGTGATAACAAATATTTCATCGATTATCAATATAGGTAAAACATCTTTGGTCACCGCATCATAAATGTTGTTCACTAATTATTTACATGCTGATCATTAGCATAAAAATGGTTTCAAAAATAAGTATGCAATTGCAAGTATCTTTTTCACGAAACCACACATTGATTTAGGCCTTTTGCCTATAAGCTTCACGAGAAATTCTATTATGCTATTGAAAATATCAATAAATGAAAGTTTTAAGATAATTTTTATCATGAATTTAAATTATTTTATTTAAAAATTATATAAATGTGTTTAAAATTAATAATAAAATTTTTATAAAACATACATGTATTATTATTTCAAGAACATATAATAATTTCTTTAAGTTTCTCGATTTAATTACTGAACTTAACAATTAAAAGAAAATTATTAAAGGTAAGAGCAGTCGTCTCTATTCAACTTCTCATGATATCAATTCTTAGTGATCATTTATTACAAACAATTAATCTTTTTAATTGATAAGTTTTTAACGAAATCATTTATAAGTCTTAATTATTTTTAAAATTTACCAATAAATCGTTTTATGGGATATAAACTTAATGACACCTATAATAAAAGTCAAGGTTAGATTCATATATTCACAAAAAAAAAAATCTGTACATTCCTATTACCTTTCAAAAAATTTCCAGTAAAAAAATTCAAAATTTTAAAATATTTTTTGTTTTCACAAATATTATATGATTAAAATTGATTAAACATGTTTAAAAAAAACTAATTGAAAGAATAAAATGATCAATTAGTGAGACTGTGAGACTCATAATATCATATATATGCACATTTTATTAAATGCTTAATTAATTAAGTGACGGAAATGATTAATTACACAATTGAGATGGTTAAGAAATTGAAGTATTTTGGGGTGACAAAAAATTGGATTTGATAAATTTTGGATTGGATTACATTGGATAGATAAAAAAAAATAAATCGATGATTCATTTATGATCTATTAAATTATTGTTAAAACCATTCATTCATATCCCAATTTAATAAATGGATATTCAACCCATCCATTAATTCATTTTAATTGATTAGATGAATAAATATTTATTCATCCATTTAAAACCATATATTTTAAAAATAAAATCTCTCACTTTCTAAAAATTTTTCTCTCTCTCTAAAGATTTCCTTTCTCACTCTAAAAAAATCTTTTTCTCTCTAAAATGTATGTTTCTCTCTAAAAAAATTATGTTTCTCTCACTAAAAAAATATGTTCTCTCTCTAAAAAAAATATGTATTTTCAGGAGCTCATAAATATAGGGACTATTTAGATGTCGCTAATATTAAATTAACAATTTTAAAACAATTTTTTTTACAGTATTTTGAAACAATGTTGGTAGAAATGGTGAAACATGAATTAGCAATTCTGATAGTTAATTGTCATTTAAAATATAGATCCAATTCTGAAATGTCGATAATATGAAATCTTATAGTTAACAATGGAAAACACAACCGATCGAGTCATTCATTGAATTGATTGTTATTTGAGTATCTAATAAATATTTTGATTAGATTATTATTCATTCATAACTAAATTTAATTCAATAAATCTACTATAACAAAATATATTATTTTAATTAAATAGATTTGACTAATTTAAACATAAATAAATTGGATGGATTAAAAATTTATAAATTTTATTGCGAGACATAATTTTAACTCAATTTCACCTTCACACTATATTATAATTTTAAAAGTGGGACTTTATCTTCTTAAATTTCATTTGGTTTATCAGTCATTGAATTTCACTTTAGCTTCATATCTTTCTTCGTATACAGGATTTTTAGTTTGTAAAAGAAAATTGATGAGACGCTAAATTAAAATTAAACAACATTTATCATCATTATTAATGAACAACTTTTGAAATTCTTAGCCAACAATGATTCGTATAAGTGGATCACATTAATTAAGTTGGTCGAAATTCAATTATTATTAAGGTAGTCTAGTATTGATGACTTATCTATAAATTTTTGGAAAAATTTCAAAAAATTCTCTTGTATTATATGTGATATATATATGTTACTTTAAAAATGTGCAAAAAATAGTCTGATACTTTGTGTTTTATACAAAAAAATACAAAATGGTAACAAATGTTATATTTTTTATGAAAACACACATGTTGCTTGTGCACGTCTGAAAATTTAGCCTCCAAACGTGGTCTTCTTCTTCATCCTACACAAACCTTAAAACTCCATAAGACACCTTCATTGCCGCTGATCTGCTCTCCAATGACAACCACCAATGTGACAACAACAACACTGAGTCGCTGCTCCCTTACAACCACCACTCACCCACAATCGCCGCTCTTCAATTCCAACAAGTAGGACATAATCGACCTAAACACAACCCGGTCTCTTCACTTATGCGCTTGCATCGTAGGTTGATAACGAATCACGCGGACAATGATTTCAGGTGGCGTTATTGGGTGGTGCGCAATGGTGGAGGTCTTGGATTCGTGAGGCTTCGTCAATGGAGGTCTTGGGTTCGTGGGTTGATGGGTCTCTACTTTGGAGTTTTAAGTTTCTGCGTGATGGAGCTGACAACTGGTGGCTAGAAAGTGGTGAATGGTAGTTTGGTTTCGCTAGCTTGAGTGGCTGAGCGACGAGATTCGTTGCCATGATGGTACAATGATGTATGTTTTGGAGATTTAAGGTTTGGGCAGGATGAAGAAAAAAACTGTTTAGGAGCCAAATTTTCAAAAGTGCACGTGCCTTACACGTGCATGTTTCTATTCAAAATGTAAAGTCTATTACTATTTTGTATTTCTTTACATAAAACACAAAGTAATAAGTTATTTTTATATATTTTTAAAATAATATAATCAAAATACACATCATATGTAATACAAGAAGATTCTTTTAAAGTTTTTCCTAAATTTTTCTATAAGCATTCATTGAATTTCAAAACCTACTCTAATCATGAAATAGGGTACCCTTAACCCTAAATTTTAATTTAAAAAAAAACGTTTGAAATTCTTAACTCCTTTTCCGTGTAGCTCTTGACCAACCCCACTTACCCAATAATTGTTATTAATTAATTTTATTGATTGCAATGGCTATCACCAGTGGTGATTCACCACTGATAAAATCATACCACATGCACACTATTGCTGTCATGAGCTATAAAGCCTAAGATAGTGAAACGATTTGACCTCAAATATAGGATTAATAATATAATTGATAGAATAATATTTGATGTATAATTTTAAAGTGTATATCACTTTACATTATATTAAATTGACATAATTAAAATATAAATATATAAAAAATAAGATAAAATTAAAAATAATTAAATGATAAAGATTATAAAAATATAAAATAGTATACATATAAATAATATTAATTTAATTAATATTAGAAACAATAATAATTTACACAAATGAAGTGTTACACATTCAAACCAATAAAAAATCTGTTAAATTTCTCATAAATTATAAAGTTAATAGGGCTTTCAATTCCGGGGTGATGCTATATGACTCTCGTACAAAGCGCGTGCCTTGCTTTCTCGATTGCACCATAGATGACGCAAGCTCTACGAAAGCCAGAGAAGATTCTGATTGTTATGTAGCCGTGGGATGAGAGGAGCATGGTACACGGGAGGGGCGCGGGTAAAGCAAACGTTGTCCTCTCCTCTCCTCTCCTCTCCAGTACTAGAAAGAAACGTCCTCCCTCGTACAGTTTAGACCATCCAATTCCACCCTACTATATATAACCCAAACAATTCAGCTCTTTTTTTCATAAAACTTGCAGAAAAACCCGTTACACCATCCCTCCCCATAATTTGCCCCTTCCACTCACCATCGGCGGCGCCACCCATGCCACCGCCATTGCTCCTAACTCCCATGTAGAATGCAGACACAACCCCACCGCCCCGACCCAAACCCTCCTTGGCACCAACAACAATATATGCTTCCCTAAATTCCAAGCAAGAGAACCCAACCCAACCCATTTTGTTTTGTTTTGATTTGCATTAAAAACGTAACCTTCAAACCCATATAATTCGTTTTGTTTTCATATTCATATATATCATATATATCAGTGTATTTGGGGATAGGTGATCTGGTTGGTCGCCATGTCGAGCATCGTCAAGGAGATCCTGGCGAGCCCGATACAGATGGCGGACCAGGTATCGAAGATGGCGGAAGAGGTTCAGAATTTCAGGCAGGAATGCCTTGAACTAAAGGGCAAAACAGAGAAGCTCGCTGCGCTTCTTCGACAAGCCGCTAGAAACAGCAATGACCTCTACGAACGGCCCACCAGGCGCATCATCGACGACACCGAACAAGTCCTCGACAAAGCCCTTGCACTGGTCACCAAATGCCGTGCCAATGGCCTCGTCAAACGCCTCTTCACCATCATCCCCGCCACCGCTTTTCGCAAAACTTCTATGCAGCTTGAGAATTCCCTCGGAGATGTCCAATGGCTCCTAAGAGTCTCTGCTTCCGCCGATGAACGTGATGATGAGTATCTTGGTCTTCCCCCTATTGCTGCCAATGAACCTATCCTCTGCCTCATTTGGGAACAGATTGCCATTTTGCTTTCTGTTTGTTCCTTAGAGGAACGTTCAGACGCTGCTGCTTCGTTGGTTTCTTTGGCTCGTGACAATGATAGATATGGGAAGCTGATTCTTGAGGAAGGTGGAGTGCCGCCACTTCTCAAATTGTTGAAGGAAGGCCGAATGGATGGTCAGGAGAATGCTGCCAGGGCAATTGGGTTGCTTGGGAGAGATCCTGAAAGTGTCGAACACATTGTGAATGCTGGTGTTTCCTCGGTGTTTGCGAAAATTCTCAAAGAAGGTCACATGAAGGTTCAGATAGTTGTGGCTTGGGCTATTTCCGAGATGGCTGCACATCACCCCAAATGCCAGGATCACTTCTCTCAGAACAACGCCATACGCTTGCTCGTTAGCCATCTTGCGTTTGAGACCATTCAAGAACATAGTAAGTACGCCATTGCAAGCAAACAAAACATGTCATCCATTCATTCGGTTTTAATGGCCAGCAATGACACTGATCCTGATAATAAGAAGAAATTGCAAGATGATGATGATAATAAGCAAATTGCTCACCCAATGGGGAACCAAACAACTAGCCAGATGCACAATGTGGTCACTAACACAATGGCCATGAGGGGCCAGAGTCATTCTATGCCAGATGCGCCCCAACAAGCCAATCGTATCAATCAGCATCACCAAGGACAAGGAAATAATGCCAAGGGCAACAGCAACACCAACAATGCAAAGCACCACAACAACCATGCCAATAATTCACATGTGTCAATAGCAGGAACCAGTATCAAAGGGAGGGAATTCGAAGATCCAGCAACAAAGGCCCAGATGAAGGCCATGGCTGCTAGAGCCCTTTGGCAATTATGCAAGGGAAACCTCACTATCTGTCGCCACATCACCGAATCAAGAGCTCTTTTGTGCTTCGCGGTTCTATTGGAAAAAGGGTCTGAAGAAGTAAGGTCTTATTCATCAATGGCTTTGATGGAAATCACAGCTGTGGCTGAACAACACGCAGAACTGAGACGTTATGCTTTCAAGCCAACTTCCCCTGCTGCCAAGGCTGTTGTGGAGCAGTTCCTTAAGATTGTTGAGAAAGGTGACTCTGATTTGCTCATACCTTGCGTCAAATCTGTTGGTAACTTGGCAAGGACTTTTAGAGCAACGGAAACCAGGTTCATTGGGCCATTGGTGAGGCTGCTAGATGAAAGAGAACCAGAAGTTTCTATGGAAGCCACAATTGCGCTCGTCAAATTTGCTTGTACTGACAACTATCTCCACGAGACTCATTGCAACGCTATTATAGAGGCAGGTGGTGCAAAGCACTTGATTCAACTAGTTTACTTTGGGGAGCAAATGGTTCAAATCCCTGCTTTAACTCTTCTGTGTTACATAGCATTACATGTTCCCAAAAGCGAGACTCTTGCGCAAGAAGAGGTGCTTATTGTTCTTGAGTGGTGCACAAAGCAGGCGCATCTCATAGGGGAACCCTCCATTGAAGCACTATTACCAGAAGCCAAAAGTAGGTTGGAACTATATCAATCAAGAGGTACCAGGGGATTCCATTGATTTAACATATCTGCACAACACTCAATTCCATAACTCTTTTTTTTTTTTGGGAGAAGGGGGAGGGGTTATTTTCTTTTTGACAGTCTTGCATGAGTGTATATAGATTACTAAATTAGCAAATGCTTGGGGTTATCCCCCTTTTGATAATTATTAATTTAGGAAAATTAATCCCCAGCTCAAACAAGCTATTTACTATCTATCTTGCCCTTCTCTCTTTTTTGCTTTCTTGTTAAATTCCAATGTTTACTCCAAGGGAATTTGCTTTTTGTTTTGGTATTGGAATGTCTGCAATTTGATGTTGTGGTGCTTGGAGCGAAGTACAACTCTGTGCGGGTGCTAGACGGAATTAAAATTAACTTAGAAGCAAATTATGAAAACATATTAAATATAGTTTTATCGGTATTACGAGTCTTATTCAATCTTTTGACTAATTTTTTAAATTATTAAATAAAAAATGATTTTTTAAATATTAAATATATTTAATTTTTATTTAATATTAAAAAAATTATTAAAAAAAATTGACAAATAAAAAAACCAAAGAGACAAAAGAGGAAAGAAAGTACGGCCTTGGGAAAAAGAAAAAAAGCACAACACTTAGTAAACATCCTCCTCCCCTGGCCACCTTTCTCCCCCAAAAAAAAATCAATGCATTGTTAATTAATAATTATGTAGAGTAAATTTATTTTTAAATTATTTTAGGTTATATTTAAAAAATAAAAATAAAAAAATGACATAGAATGAAATGATCAAACATAAAAGTAATGTGTTTAGTGTTATTTAATAACAGAAAAAAAATAATTTTTTTTAACTACTCAAAACCTCACTCTTATGTAAGAAAAAATATCATAAATTTATTTCTCTTCTCTTATTAAACTTATAAAACATCTAAATAATTAAATATCACATTTTATTCTCTTCTATTTTATTTTATTATGAGCAATTCTTTTCTATCTTATATAAAACTCCCAGCCTTATTTAATTTTATAATTTATAAAACTCGTATAAGGTAGTAAAATGCAACTTTAGTTGGGACATTGTCAAAGAGATTGACAACCTATGTATGTATGTACAAAGATGAAAATCACGCCCAACGCATTTCTCCCTTTGCCCCAAATCCTATGGCCCAAAACTCCTGAAAAAGATTGATTGAGATAGAATTATCTTTTAGATAATTAGCTTCTAGTAACACTAATTAATTAAGGATTCAGTTTTTTTTAAGCAATTATGGAATTAAATTTGAAAGATTCTGAATCAATTGGAGATCCAGGTTGGTGCACAAATTTAGGTGTTTCAGATATTGAGATTCATTGTCCAAAACTCTCAACTTCTTTGATATTCAATTCAACTTCTTGAAAAGATAGCGGTTAAAGATAACGATTTCAATGAAAGTTTAATATTTCAAACCAATGAATCTAATTGATTGATATTCAAGAAAATAACTTGAGGTTCAACTAAAATCATCGGCCATAAACAATAACTTAAACATCATCCCTCATCTCTAACCAGATATATGCAATAATATCATCCCTCATATCTAATCAGATGTACGCAATAAAAATATATATATAAAGAGAAAGAGATAGAGGATAGTACTTTACACGTTTTTATTGAAAAAAAAAATTGCTTTTACTTGTTCTTACTCAACTTAAATGACAGTATTTATTTTAATAATTAACAACTTATTTAATCAAATAATAAATGTTTATCTCTCCAAATAACTATCAGCTAAAATCTCTCTTAATAAATACTAACTTCATAATTTTTTCAACAATTCAATATTAGAATTTAAGAAATTATAATTCAAAAAAGTGTATAAAAAATTAAAAAAACTAATAATTGTGCATGCATGATGTTTATTTTTATTTTATTATTACTATTCTTATTAGTTAACTATATAATAATTTACTATTTTAAATTATATTTTATAATTTTAACAAATATAATTTAAAGTATAAACCTTACAATGAAAAAGCAATTCATTTTTTTAAAATTACGATAAAAAATAACAAATGATATTATATCAATGTATTGAGATGAAACAATATACCTCTATTTTTGAAAAATATCTTTATATTTAAATAGTTGCATGATCTTTAAGTAACTTTTAATCTTTACTATTTATGTATGATTGTATAGTCAAGATTTACGTCTTTCACCATCTCACAATAAAAACTCCCCTCACTATTAAAAAATATCTCTAGTGAGAAAAATTTTTATTGTGAAAGGGTGAGAGAAGTAAATCTTGACCATACAACTATACATGGATGATCAAGATTAAAAATTACTTAAAGATCATGTGACTACTTAAAAAAAATCAGATATTTTTATGTTCTAATATTGGCTATTCATATAAAATCTAATGATCAAAATTTATTTTTCTCACTTCTTACCTATGAAGCACAGACACGGACACGGATACGTGACACGACACGGATACAGATACGGGAACACACCAAATTCAAAAATTATAACACATGGACATTACATATATATATATATATATATATATATATATATATATATATATATATATATATATATAATTTCAAAATTTTAAAAAAAGATTCATAATTCATTAATATCATTTCTATAAGTTTGAAGATTTATAATATTTTAATATATGTCATATGTGTCAATATTTGTTACCTAATAAGTCCTTCTTAAAAAATATGAAACATAATTTCTATTGATTTATTCTAAAAAATCTTTTAAACTAACTTCTCATAATAGAACTAATCATGTATGAGTACATGTGCATAAAAAAAAATAATTAGAGGGAATATTGGTGTGAGGCAAGTTTCAATGACAACGAAGTGGACGACTTGATACGAGTAGAGGAGATAGAAGGAGTAGATGAAAATAGTGGTGTGTGAAAAGATAAAAAATAAAAGTCTAATAGTGACATGTGAAAAAATAAAACTGAAAATGCTGGTATGTGAAAATTATGTCTTTGAACGTCAGTTATGTGATTGAGCTTGAACGTTAGTCATGGAAACTAGTTTTTTTTTAAAAAAATATTAATGGATCGTGTTCAAATCGTGTCCTAGTCCTGTCCAAGCACGTCTGAGAAGTTTCCGAACGTATGAGAAGTTTACGACGTGTTCGGCGTGTGTTGACACGTATACATGTGTACGTGTCACACGCGAAAAAAATAATCTTTTAATCGATGTCTGTTTCAAAGCTTTCTTACTATAAACAATCATCTCCTCACGGTCTTGAAGGAACATTACTAGCATGTTCAAAACAACTTCTTCATAATAAATAGGAAAATCGATATTAGCGAGTGTTATTAGCTTTTAACTTACTAACTTATAAACAATAATCTAAAGACTATTAAGGAACCATATTTGAAGGGGAACATTATTAAAATATTAAAAACAACTATTTTAATTTTAATAAATAGGAAAATACCAAATAAACAATAATATCTTGAATAAAGTTGTTATTTTCTTGGTTCTAACTTACTAACTTATATTTTACAAAAATTAACAAGTTTTTGGAACCAACAGAAATCCAAAAAGAACTATTGCTTTAACAAACCATATTTAAGTTAAAGGAGAAAACTCGTAAATAATTAAAATTATTAAAAATAACTATTTTAATTTTAATAAAAAAAATGACTAATTAATCTTACCAAATAAACAATAATATCTTGAATAAAGTTCTTAACCTTCATTTTCTTGTCCTAACTATTCTACATCCCTTCTTTACTTACAATTTTTCAGAGATAAAGCTACAATAGATTTTTTTTATTTTTTAACATTTTATTATTTTTTAGGATCAAACTTACTTTTTTTTTTTTTTTTTTTTTTTTTGGAACCAACAGAAATCCAAATACTCACTGAACTATATAACATTGCTTTAACAAGATTCAGACTTGCAGGGAAGATGAAAATTAAACTCGTAAATGGTAACTGGACAAAAAACTAATCCTCTGAAGTCCTGCATATTTAACTTTTAGTGAAGCCACCCAAAAATTCTAACAACTTCTCTGACAGATAGGCACCTACCAAGACTCTCCAATTTGACGCCATTCAACTACAGCATTATATGAGAGAAGCATTGATAATCAAACATATATGAAGGTAAGAACAGAGACTACACCAAAAAAAAAAAAAAAGAGGAGAGAAAAGGGAAGAATGAGAGAGACTAAGTGCAACAAAAAGAAGAAGAAAGATGAGAGAAAGACCATGATCCTTCTTAGGACAAAGATAAAGAATAAAAAAAAACGATTTCATTAAAGGTATTATTGTATATTTGGTAAGATTAATTAATTATTTTCTTTAATTTAAATTGGAATGGTTGCATTAAACTTGTTCAATTGAATTTTTCTTGTTTAAACATTAATGAAATTGAATTAATACTCTATGAGATTTTTAGACAATAATGAAACTAGAGCATATTTTCATGACGAGTTATATCTCCACCTTGAATCAGAGATTGGTCTTATAAGTAAGAAGCTATAATGAGAAGATTAATAACGAATTAGCTACCGGTAATCAAGTTCATAAAATGAAAAACAAAGAAATACATGTAGTCCGAATATAACATTACGTACCATAGGACTTAGACTTCAATTTTAAAACCAAAACGCTTATGAAAATAATGTGAATGAGCGTTTTGCTTCAAACGGAAACAAAATAAAGTGAGTACCTGAGGTTTTCCTTTTGGGCCATACTACAATAATTGGGCTCAGCCTAGTCTCTAAACCACCACTTTTGTGAACCACAACAAACCCAACCCAACAAACACAAACCTTTTTTACACACTAAAATTTGTCCGACCCATTAAGGCTTACCCGATCCACACTCCCGAGTATCTAGTTGATATCAATGTAACTCCCTTACTCGATCACTTAAATATCTCCCAAAATATCTCATAATGATCAGGATACATGGCACCATCACTATGGAGAGTTTTTTTTCTCTAATCACAGTCCAAAGTCGTAGGTGTACAATATGCACCATACCTATCCTTACTACAAATAGCCATTGTTCACACAATGTAGGGAGTTCTCTCTTCTCTCTCTCATTCTCTTTACTCTCTGTATTCCTTGCTCTGTATTCCTTATACACTTAGTGACTTGAGTGTTGAAGTGTTTTATAAGTAGCCCCCAACCCGTCGTGCTGACCCACTTGTAGGACCTTTGATGTATCCAAGCCACTATTAAGACCACTTGTTGAGGGATAGGATAGAACACTAACATCATTTATGGGAATCCGATAAAACAGTTTCCCACTTCTTCTATCTTTTACTCCATCCCAACACTCACCTTAAGATCATGAACTTTTCACCCAAGCATTTATGGCTATAACCTGAAGCTATGCCACCAACAATTGCAGAAACACCACCACCACCAACCTTAACTAAGAAGATAACCAAACCAACCCTAATAGAGATGCCAACCTGACAAACGAAGAAACTCAACAACTAATCCAACAGCTAAGGTGTCAGATTGAGGAGTTGGAAAATCGTAGTAACCGTTGGGATGAGGAAAATGAGACTAGAGATTAGGCTTTTGCTTAACCAGAAAGCTCCCAAACAACCAACCTGAGCTAATCCAAGCCAACTTATCTTAAAATTCATAATGTTTATCCCCTTGCTAGCTAATTTTCACTTACATACAACAATTAACACATATGATGGCACAACCAACCCTCAGGAACATTTAGAAGCCTTTAACTCAGCAATGCTTTTGGTCAACGAATTTGACCCCATCTGATGCCAAGCGTTCCTTGCCACTCTGAGAGTGCTTAGCACTACAATGGTTCTCCAACATACCTCCCCAATCAATCAACGACTTTTCCAAGCTTTCGAGCTAATTCTTAACCCATTTTGCAACTAGCTAGATACACAAAAAAAATCTTAATAACAGCCCCCTCAAGAGTCTTTAATGAAACACATTTGTTGCAAATAGTCTTGCTAGCCTGAGGGAAAGTTAAATGCAATTAAATAAATCAAGGCATAAGAGTTTTTGATATTTTAAAAACTAGAATGCAGGTAAAAATGACAGTGAAAAGTTTTTAATTAATCGAACAAATTTAGTAAAATTAGCAACTAAATAAAATGCATCCATTCCAAAGGAATTTTCCTCCTTTTTTTATTACATAAAGAATAAATTTCATCCAATTAAAGGAAAATGACATTTTAATAGTTTTTCATAAACATTTTCCACACTCTCATGTAAATCATTAAATAACACATTAATTTAATTATAACCTTTAAAAAAAATTGATGATTTCAACTTGAAAAATGTTATAAATCGAAATAGAGAATATAGAGAAAGACTGAATACTTTCTATATTTCTTAATAAATTTGTACAAGGGTTTTACATCTATTATAGCCCTAAGATTATACGACTGTAGTACAAGTGTGATACAAGGAATGATAATTACAAGTAATTAAAATAAATCTCTAAATTAATTATATAATATATGTTAACATCTCCTTTCAAACTCAAGTGGGTGTAGAAAGATCCGACTTGACTTTGGATACTACAATACAAAAGTGGTCAAGATAATGAACTTTAGTCAACAAATTTGTGAGCTGGTTAAGAGAGCTAACAGAGATGAGACAAAGAGCATCACAAAGGACATGTTGGCGAATGAAGTGGCAATCAATTTTAATGTACTTGATGCGCTCATGAAAAACATCGTTATAGGCAATTTGAAAAAGTGCTCTGGTTGTCACAGTAAAGGGTAGTAGGAAAAGGTTGAGAGATACTCAAATCTTCAAGTAGCTACCGAAGCCAAAGTATCTCAAAAGTGATATCATCTAGGGCACGATACTCTGCTTCGGTACTAGAGCGAGCAGTCAGAGTTTATTTCTTATTATGCCAAGAAATCAAATAATCACCAAGGAAGATACAATAACTAGTGGTGAATCGACAATTAGTGGGATCATCACCCTAATCAATATTAGAATAAGCTCGGAGGATCAAGGGAGAACCAACAGAGAAATGAAGCCCATGAAACAGAGTTCTTATCACACAAAAAAATACAGAGAACAATAGCATATAGAGTGAAGCGTGGAGCTGACATGAATTGACTGGCTAAGTAAACAACATATGAAATGTATGGGTGAGTAACAGTTAGATAAATCAAGCTGCTTACCTAATGGCTATAAAGAGTAGGATTATCAAGCACAGTACCATCCATAGGTGTAAATTGTACATTAGCCTTGAGAGGAGTGAATTCAGTGCGACTATTTGTCAGCCCGACTCAAGAGATAAGATTTGAGGCATCGGTAAAAGAAAGGACTTCAAGACGCAAAACATAACTGAGAAGGCCAAGATCATTCATTTCAAAGTAACAACTTAAGAAAGCTTTAGGATTAATAATGTCAAAAATGCCATCACCTATAATGATCATGTCATCAACATAAATAAGCAATAACACAGTGTCTTGATCAGTCTTATGGATGAAGAAAGCTGTATGAAGACTAGGGAAGAACCCAAGCTGATTGATGGTAGAATTGAATTTGGCAAATCAAGCTTGATGAGCATGTTTAAGACTGTACAAAACCTTTTGAAGACAATAAACTTTCTTTGTTGGGTAAGTGTAACCAGAAGATTGACGCATATAAACTTCTTCTTCTAAATCACCATTGAAAAATACATTTTTCACATCCATCTGATTAAGGTTCCTTTTTTTTTAGTAGTTGCAATGGCAAGAAGAGTGCAAATTGAAGTGATGTGAGCAACCAACACAAAGGTTTCTTCATTTTTTAGTAAAACCCTTGGCAACTAAGCAAGCTTTGTAACGCTCGATGGATCCATCAAAATAAGTCTTGATCTTGTATACCTATTTACAACCTGCAAGTTTCTTGTCAGAAGGAGGATCAACAAGGTCCAAAGTATTAGTATTCTCTAAAACTTGTAATTTTTCTTGCATAGCTTGCTGCCAATAAGGATAGTTGGAGGCTTCTTGATAGAACTGTAGTTCATGAAGGTGAAATATGATAGAAAAGCAATGATTATCACGAAGATAGGAATGTTGAGTTCTTACTCGAGTTGGACGCTCAGGGGAGGAGACAGAGCATGTGCTTGTGCAAAATTAGCATCTAGGACTGCTTCAACATGAGTGGGTGGAATCTTAGAAATATTTGTGAGCTCACTAGAAGAACTTGCATTAGAATTACTAAAAAGGAGATCAACAGATAAGTTAGTGAAAAGAGGAGTCGAGGCGGAAGGGATAGACTTGAACTTAGACAACGAAGAAAACATGATGTGTTCCTAAAAGACAATATAGCGAGAGAGACAAATATGTTGAGAGATAGGATTCCAACAACGGCAACCTTTATGTTTATCCCATAACCAAGAAAGCAATATAGGTGAGCTCGAGGCTCGAGTTTAGTGTATTCATGTGGTTGAAGAAGAACAAAACAAACACAATCAAAGACCTTGAGAGAACTACAGTCTGGAGGAGAGTTATGGAGACACTCAAAGGGTCTCACATTACCAATGGCAGAGAAGGAGAGATAACTGATGACATAGGAAGCGGTGGGGGCGGCATCACCCCAAGCACGCTCAGGACAAAAGAATGAGATAAGCATTGTTGGAACAGAGTCATGGATATAATGATGTTTTCTCTCAGCACAACCATTTTATTGAGAAGTGTTAGGACATAAGAATTCAAAGAGAGTACTCTGCTTAGCCTAAAAAGTCAAAAGTTTTGAGTCACGATACTTTATGACATTATCTCGACAAAAAACTTTGACTTTGTAAAATTATGTTTTGACTATTGTGGCAAAATTGATATAAATTTGATGCAACCCATAACGATTTTTCATCAGATATATCTAAGTAAAATGAGAATAATCATCAATAAATATTATGAAATACCGATTACCTTCTATAGTTGGTGTGGGGTAAGCCCCCAAACATCAGAATGCATAAGATCAAAAGGAGAACTAGAGATAAAAAATACTTTTATTGAAGGATAATGTTGATTATTTAGCAATTTGATAAGAAGTACAGTGAAAAAAGAACTCATTATTAACTGAATCTAGAGCCCCTTGAGATATAAAGGGACACAACTTTGTTAGAGAACTATGAATAAGACGTTGTTGCCACAACTGAATGGAAGAGGAAGTAGATGTTGCACAAAGATTTAATGCAGGAGGAATATGAAGTTTGGTGCTCAAACTGCCTTCTGACTTTACGGCCAATCCCTATGACTTGTCTTGTCTGTAGATCCTGCACACGACAACCAGAAAAAGAAAATGCGACTTCATAGCCAAACTCACACAATTGGCCAACAGAAATGAGATTGAAGTTTAATTTGAGAATGAAATATGTATCAAGCAGACTGAAAGTGGACAAAGAGACATAACCTTTATGACTTACATTCATAAGAGATCCATCGACTATATGTATAGAATGTGCAATGTCATTAACGAGCAAGGATGAAAAAGACTATGATTTGGATGTCATATGACTACAACAGACATAATCAAAGAATTATCTAGTAGTACTTGATTTGGTTGATAAGACAAGAGAGATATCACCTCAATTGAAATGTATTTCCTTAAGGAGGGACACAAGATCACTACCAAAAAAGGCAACCTAGGGTATAAGTGAAGAAACTAAGGATTTATCAGCAGTAGCAACAAGCACAGACTTAGAAGAATTGGGATGAGGTTGAAACCTATTTAATCAAACCTTGGAGGATGTATAGGACAATTCTCAATCAAATGTTCTAGTTACTTACAACATATGTAACAAATGGGGGGTAATGAGCACAACTGAAATAGAATTAGCAATGTCTGATTTCTCCATTACAACAGACAAAGGCAATAGCAAAAAGTGCACTTTAGGGTTGAATTGACAAAAATGACATAAAAAATGAAAAGATATCACTAAAAAACCTTGAGAAAAAGTCTGGAGCCATGCCAACACTACCACGTCAGTAGCTAGGTGGTAGACTATCCATGTCAGTTACTGCACAGGTCAAACACGGGTGAGAAGTGAGTCAAGCACCTAGGGGAGGATCTGGCGCATGAGCTACACAAACTGAGGAATAGGGCACCGTGTGCCGACATGTTGGATGTCGGCTGGAGGTGAAATTTTGGCAGTAGGTAGATCGGAGGCTGGCGAGGTTAGGTGGCGACAATGTCAAAAAATGATGTCGAGAATGGCGAGAACTAGAGGTAATAACAGTTCTATGAAAGAGATATGGCAAAATACGACGAAGATATGACAAAACTAATGAAAAACGGTGAATAACGGAAAAATTTCGACACGAGTTGAGAGTCTAAATTCTTGATACCATGTTAGAAATCGAACCAAAGAACAAATGTACAAGAGTTTTACATCTGAATACCTTCTATATTTCTGAACACAAGGAACAAGTGTATCAGTGTACCATGTTAGAAAAATACTAAATACTTTATATATTTATGAATAAATTTATACAAAGGTTTTACATCTATTTATAGTTTTAGGATTATACTAATATAGTATAAGTACGGTACAAGGTTTGATAATTACAAGTAATCAAAATAAATTTTAAAATTAATTACGTAATATATGTTAAATATACGCTAACAAAAAGAATTTATGAAAATAAAATTTTATATAAATATCATTAACCAAAACATAGTCAATTGATTGATTATTCGTTTATATTATAATTCGTGAGTGCAACTATTGTGCACGCAGAGTTTGGAATGGAGCAGGCCGGAAGGGTGCTAGAAGGGGAAGTTTAAGTGGGGGCAGCATTCGACCAAAAAAAAAAGTTAGGGGTAGCATAATAGTCGCACAAACCTTTTTCTTTGCATACGTGTACGTCTATCTAGTCACATGCTCTCTTTTTAATTGCGGAGTTCAATAATATCAGTGAAATCTGTGTCACATATTTGTAGTTATCATGGTTGATTTGATTATATCACATCCCTGGGAGACACGGTTACCTTTGAAGGTCCCGTAATGTGACCTTTCAATTGATAGCGACAACTATTTAGTACAGTATATTCCATCTTTTCGGACTTCATAGCTATGCATTGAAATCTGAAACTGCAGACACATGGTCAAGTCTGATACACCTTTGTTTGACCTTAACAGTTTCATTTTTTTGGTCCAACTTCAATTGTTCAGCATGGGAGCAAGAAGTTGCAGATGCAGCTGTGAAAATTGGTCGGTTCTGTTTATTTGAGTCGATTCAGTTTAAGTTAGATTATTTTTAAATCAGATTAAATTAAATTATATGAATTTCAAATTAATATTTTATTAATTTAATTTGTATTTATGTAATATAAATTAGTTGAGTTGATTTAATCTATTATTTGTTGATCTATTTGAATCGATTCATTCAAATAATTTTTAATTTTAAATTTATATTTTATTAATTTAATTTATTTATTTTATTAAATTATTCAAATCAATTTATTAAATTTGACACATTTTAAATTTCAATGACTCTAGTTGTAGATGATTTTGAATGAAGAAATTAATAAGAATTCTCTTCGGATTACACTCTGCATCGCATCGTTTGTTAAGAGAGCGAGCGGAATAGGTGTGAATAAATTAACATATATGTTTGAAAGCCCAACAACTATTCACCTCAAGAACAAAAGGTCATTTTGGGGGGAATGAATATATAGCATCTTAAAACTCCCAAACACAAAAAATTATTTTTCCAAACATTAAATTAACATATAAGTCTAACAATATCAAAGAGGTTTTTAAAATATAGAAAATTATTTTTTTTATCAGAATAAAATTATTTTGATAAATTAATAAAATTATAAGATTATATCAATATTTTTATATAAATAATTATATAATCTAATGATAGTAATTTTTGTCTTTAAAATTTATTCTCCATTATGGTACATTTAAAATAATTAAATTTTTTCTAGTACTGATATAAAAAGTAAGAAAATTATGTTTTTATTTTTTTTAGAGATGTATGTATTATTATACACACTTTTTTTTTAAGAATGTGTGATTGAAAGAGAAAAATTGATAAAAAAAATAAATATAATAAATAATATTATATAAAATGTAAAAATAAATGTATATATTATTTATAATAAAAATATCAAAATTGTAAAAAGTATAGCTTCATACCTACTAAGTCAATCGTTGAGTTAGATTTTTTTAAAAGAAAATAAATTTATTTTATCATTAGCTGAGATATCTCTAGACATATAACTGAGCAACTAATCCATGGAAGATGGTTAATTATGTTGAAAATCAAATATATTGGTGCAATTTAACATTTTTCTTGATTTTAATATTTGTTGTAGGAAAAATGATTATCTTATATTTTTTTAGAGATGTAGAAATTATTAATATTTTTTTAAAATTATTGATTAAATGAGAGAAAGTGAATAAAAAAATATAATAAATAATATTAAAAAATATAAAAAATATATATATAATATTTGTGATAAGATTATAAGAATTTTTGTTACAGTAGCATTAATATTAACGCGAGCATGTATCCAACACGATAAGCCGGCCTTTTTTTTATTAAAATATTGCTTTTTTTAAAAAATATTTCTCATATTACACAATTGCATCTTTAATTATCATGATGCAATGATTTTGAGAACGTTACAACGTGAAATTTTTTTATTTTTTAAAATAATGTCAAATAGTTAATTTGTAAGGAATTGATTTTCCAACACCATAATAATTGTTTTTTGTCAACTGTGTTAAGAAGTTAGTTCTTCCCAACGTGTTTTTTTATTTATTTTATTATATCAAAACTTATCTTATTTAATTTCTTTCCTAATCTTTTTTTAACATTATTATAAATATTTTTTCTTCATAATAACATAAATAATTTCTTTTTTCATTTTGTTTAACATTATTATAATTTGATTATGATAATATAAATAACTAGAATTTGGTTTAAAATAAGTTTATCATTAACTTTTTTTATATCTCATATAAAAATAAATAAAGTACATAATATTTAGATTTAAGAAACTTGATTAAACAAATTAAATAAGATTAATTAAAACAAAAATTAATAAAATGCTGATATGAGAAATCAGAAAATTAAATGGTCCTCATACATGTTCATCGATCATGATTTATCAAGATCATTCGAAAATTATATTCAAACTTCATTTGTACGTGTATTTTGCCCTTGGTTCAAGCAGATCCATCTATTCCGGTCTTAGTTTTACTGGCTCAAATATGGAGTAATTATACATACATAACCTTGTATAAGAAAACTTGAATAGCAAAGCAGAAGGCAATTGTTTGAGTGTTTGGTGATTGGGAGCAATCATATAATGATCTGCCTAAATGGTTGCTAGCAATGCAACATTTCGTTCTTAGCACAATTGTGGACCTACAAATTGTGCCTACATATAACGGTTCCAAAATGGTCGAGGGTAAAAGATTATTTCATAACTATTTTGAACATTCAAGCAGTGCATTGACAGGTTTCAATTTTGTAAACTGCTTGTTCAGGTTGACGGCACTTGGTTGTATGAAAAATATAAAGGAACATTGTTGCTAGCTATTGCGCAAGATGACAACAACAACATATTACCAATTGCTATTATAGAGGGTGAGATAGCAGAGGGGTAGGACATTTTCCTCTCTAATTTATGAAGACACATCACACCATAACTGGAGATATGCTTGAATTCTTATCGACATGACTCAAAAATTGCGATGAGACGTTATGGTATTATATGGCAACCTCCACAAGCATATCAAGTGCTCTAGACCAAGTTTTGAGTTAGCAATTCATGAGCAATCCGGCCTACCAGAATAGTATCTCAGATATTTATGCGCACTATTAGATAAATACATCTACCTATTTATGATGAGTAAATCTCTCATATAATCCCTCATAGATATGAACACAAATTACTTCCCACATAAATAAGAAAATTAGTTATAAGAGATAATAATCTCATGGATTCTGATCCAAAATAATAGCATTCAATACGGATTAAACTACAATTCAAATCACTCAAGGCGCTCCTATAAATATCCTACAAGGTCTTAAAGGTATGCATCCAACTCAAAACACTATAATCATTGTGCACAGTCTAACTTGAGCATCAAAGTACCTTTTGCAGGTACCCACTGCCTCGCACCACTGTTGTTGCTGTCGTGCCATGAAAGTTTTCACCTTCAACCACCAATTTAGGTATTTCTCTGAACCTTGTTCAGAATATTGGCGCCGTCTGCAGGAAAAGATAAACTTCAAGTCACACTACCACCATCATGGTAAACAGTGAATGAAATCAAAATTGCACATCTGTTGTGTAGAATCCACCATTTTTCTAGCCATCATCGTGGCTCCATCCCAGTGCACAACCTTTACAGATCACATTTACCCTTACGGGTCACACCTAAAAAAGGTAAACCCTTACAAGTCACACCTAGAAAAGGTAAACTCAAATGAGATATACCTCAAGATAAACCCAAACGGGTCACACCAAAGAGGGTAAACCCAAAAATAGGAATACATAAGAGGGTAAACCCAAATGAGGATTACCATACGCCAAGAAAAGTAAATTCAAAAAGGAAATACCCAGGAGGATAAACCCAAATAGGGACTACCATACTCCAATAGAGTAAACCCAAAAGGAGACTACCATATGCCAAGAAGGTAAATCTAAAAAAGGAATACCCAAGAGGGTAAACCCAAATGAGGATTATCGTATTCCAGAAGGTATACCCAAGAAGGCAAACCCAAAAGGGGACTACCATACTGTAAGAAGGTAAACCAAAGAGAGTAAACCCAAAAGAGGACTACCATACGTCAAGAATAACACTAGAAGGAGGGTCATTCTCATCTAAGTCAATACTTCAGCTATGACTTTGAGTCCACAAGTACTTCGACCTATTCTCATTTAAGTCAGTACCTTGACTATGACTTTGGATCCATAAGTACTTCAGATCATTTTCATCTAAGCCAGTACCTTGGCAGTGACTTTGAGTCCACGAGTACTTTGACTCATTCTCATCTAAGCTAGTACCTCGGATATGATTTTGAGTCTACGAGTACTTCAACTCGACATTGTAATTGGACATATGCCTTTGGAGATTTGTTTTGATGATAACAAACGTGAAGACTAAAATGAAGATGATAGAAAAACTAAGTCCAAGATCGCATAAGAATAGCTTTAGGACTTAGGATCTTTTTTGTACAGAGCTCACTCTAATATCTCTCAGTTTTGAAAGAAAAATAAATATTGATTTTTTTTTTAAAAAAAGAAACTCAAGTGTTTTTAGAATGATTTATTCAAAATTGGATTCTATTGTTTTATTCAAATAAAACTTATTCCATTCGAATAAAACTTTCTCCAAGCCTCTGTGTTTAATATCCTTATTCGAATAATGTTCTTGCTATTCAAATAATGTCCTTCAGTTGTTTCTGTTTTCTAAATCTGCTATTCGAATAACAAGTTAAGTTATTCGAATAATACCTTTTTAATATTGCTGAGAGCTTATGTTTTCTTAAAAGACTATTCGAATAAACCATTGTCTATTCGAATAAAAGGGTCTCCAGAAAGGTTTTTCTCAAATGAGTTATTCGAATAACTCAGTAGTTATTCGAATAATACCAGTTTTTCAGAACTGTTTGTTAAAGAGTTATTCGAATAAACTTAAGGTTATTCGAATAACCCATATCAGCTGGCTTTTAACGAAGATTTCATAAACAGTGTTATTCGAATAAAGGTTTCATCTATTCGAATAAACACGTCTTTTACGAACACTGATATGGAAATAAAGTTTTGAAATATTGAGTATTAATTACCCCCAACGATTGTTTCTTCGAATTTTCTCTATAAATAGAAGCCTTGGGTCCTCTCTAAAATGGCCTGATACTCTGAATTATTTTCTACTTGCTCTATCCTGTGAAATTATTTTCTATGCTCTATTTTCGATTAAAACTTTGAGATATTTATGTGAGAGCTCCATTAGCACTTCAATTTGTTAATTTACTCTGAGTGAGAGTTTCTCTTCTTCATCTATTTCTCTGATATATTGTATTGAGGGTGAGGTATCCCTCTAAGGTTTGTATTGAGGGTGAGGTATCCCTTTAAGGTTTGTATAAGGGTGAGGTATCCCTCTAAGGTTTGTGTAAGGGTGAGGTATCCCTGTAGGCTGAGGCTTTAGCACAAGGGTAGAGTTTTCCTGTGTGTGAAAAATGCTCTATTGTGTAACGGTTGCAAGCATCTATTGAAACTTGTATACATAGTAAAAATCTCGGACATTGTTTCGGGGACTGGACGTAGGCCACAAGTGGTTGGTGATCGAATCAGGATAAATATCGTGCCTACTCTTCTCTTATTTACCTCTTTATTTTCAGCAATTTAATTTATTGTTTAATATTATTTATTTGTTGAATTTTATTAATATTCTACTTATCCTTTTCATCTCACATCTTTTAATATTCTTTTCAACATATTTAAATTAGTTTACAGCTTTACGAAAAGTTTTTTAAATACTCAATTCACCCCCCCTCTTGAGTACTGGAAGCCACTTGATAATAGACATCATCTCGGGGTAACCCACAAGGTTATCACACCTTAGAGAGGTCCGAGAAATATAAGGTCCGAAGAGGATCAGATATTCTGATATTCATACATGGTGGTCAAATAAGGGAATCTACTTGACCGGTATCCGAGTTCAAGGAATGCATCTAAGGGTTTTCACCTATACCCTTATGAGTCTGACCTTAACCCATAAACTTAAAAAATTTATAGAGGTTAAGCGTATCCGACCGTAGTCCGAAACAGTGGACTCCATACTAAGAGACTTTTATGTCAACTATATTCTGATATCCATACATGATGGCCAAGTAAGAGAATTCACTTGACTGGTATCCGAGTTCAAGGAGTGCATTCAAGGATTTTCACTTGTACCCATATGAGCCTAACCTTAACCTATAAACATAAAAGTTTACAGAGGTTAAGCGTATTCGACCATAGTCTGGGACAGTGAACTCTATACCAAGAGGCTTCTGTGTCAAATGTATTCTGATATTCGTACATGATGACCAAATAGGAGAGAATCTACTTGATCGATATCCTAGTTCAATAGGTGCATTCAAGGATTTTCACTAGTACTATTATGAGTCTAACCTTAACCCATATATTTAAAAAGTTTACAGAGATTAAATGTATTCAATCATTGCCCGGGATAGTGGACATCACTCCAAGAGGCTTATTTGTCAAAATTGTACATCAAAGTTTCATACTTAATTGACTAAGTGTCAACAAAGGTATTGAAACATGTCTGAAGTGGACCCGACCACCGAAATTAAGCGTTGGACCCATCTCGGTTAAATAAATGGAAACACCGAGATCGAGTGTTGGACCCATCTGGTGAGGTAAAAGAAGAAGCAACATGAATATGAAAAATATTTTAAGTATTAAACGGATGCCCGATATCAGGACTTACAAATATTATAAAAAAACCCCACGCAAGGGGTAGAATAAAAAGAAAAAAGAAAAGAATCAAACATTTTCCGGGGTTGCCGCCATGGCCGTCTCAGAGGTCGTCTCTGCCTTATCTGCCTGGTCACCCTCTGGTATCTCTTCCTCTTCCTCTTCACTAACGTTTGCCTTGGGAGGAACTTGGTTAGCAGGAATAGCTGCGAGAGCGACATTTATGATTAGACCATCCCGAACTAACTTCCTTGAACCAATTCCTTCCTCATTAACGTTTGGGTTCAGAAGACGGGGTTGGGCAACCACATTAGTGAACGATTCAACCATTGACTTAGCTCATTCATCTTGAATAACCATAATTTCATCATTTAGCCTGACTTTAGTTTGGTGGAGAAATTCGTTATCAGTTCAGAGGGTGGTTAGAGTAGTCCTGGCAAAAGATAAATGATTTTTCAAAGTGTTCTCCCAAGCTAATCCTTCGATAATTTGAGCCCGGAGCATGGCCACCTTGGCAACTTCTTCAGAGAGATGGGTAACCCTGGTCTAAAGCTTGAAGATTTCAGGCTAACGTACCTCGAGTTCTTTAGTAACTTGAGCCAACTATGCATTTTTTTGGGCAACAGTCAGTTCAAGCCCCTGCTTTTCACTTCGAAGGACGTCAAGCTCTTTCTCTAACTCTCGAGCCTCATGAATAGACTCAAAAGCTCCCTCCAAAATCGAAGGACAGAGGCAATGCGTAGGCATCACACTTACATATCCCGGAGAAGCTCCATCATATCATGCACAATTAATACATCTGAGTCGACAGAAGACATAAGAGAGTTGTTAATGATCCTTGAGGGATCAACCTTTCTGCCCTAAACCGACCCAAGAGAGAAATAGAGTAGAACGCCCTATAGAATGGCAGTGTAACATCCTAATACTAAAAACTTAATATATCAAACATATACCTAGATAAACAGTATTAACTATGTCACCTTTAACTTAATCACATATATAATCCATAATATTTACATAAATAAATAATTATAGAGAGCCTTGTAAAAATTATCTTCATTATATACTTGTACAAATTTACTAAATTACAACAGTGTTCTATTTACAAATAAAAATATATATGTCTATACATATAAACTAAAACTGCAATATCAAAAGTCTAAACTATTCTTCGGTCTTCTTCTTTTTCTAGCCATTGGATGAACTTTCACCTGAGATGAGAATTAAAACTCTCAGTAGTAATGTACTAATACCAAGATCGTAACACTCACGTGAATATATATATATATATATATATATATATATATATATATATATATATATATATATATATATATATATATATATATATATATATATATATATATATAAAATTCATAATTATTAAAATACAACTATAACTAGAAGTTATATTGTTTCACATAACTTAAGGACCAACCACATCCTTGCTTTATGTAGTGTTCCCTGGCAAACATAATCTTTACTATTCAATATAAAGATAAGACAACCACTTATACAACTGTCTGAGAATGCAATGGATAAGACAACTACTCATACAACTGTCTGAAAATGCATATGTTATGCTGCGATGTATGGATATAATGCAATGCGAGTTATGTTAATATAATGTCATGGATAATATCATGGATGTTATGATTCATGTCATAAATTTGTTATTTCTCCATGCAGTGGAGAGGGAATCTGTTACCTCCTTAACCTACCTTCTGAACTGGTTCTAACTTGTGAACAATCTTTCTTCATCTTTTCTTAATAAATATGTGTGTGTGTGTGTGTGTGTGTGTATATATATATATGTTATGAATGATGTCATAAATGTGATTTCTCCATGCAGTGGGGAGGGAATCTGTTACCTCCTTAACCCACCTTCTGAACTGGTTCTAACTTGTAAACAATCTTTCTTCATCTTTTCTTATCCTTTCTTAATAAATGTGTGTGTGTGTGTGTGTGTGTGTGTGTGTATGTTATGAATGATGTCATAAATGTTATTTCTCCATGCAGTGGGGAGGGAATCTGTTACCTCCTTAACTCACCTTCTAAACTGGTTCTAACTTGTGAACAATCTTTCTTCATCTTTTCTTATCCTTTCTTAATAAATGTGTGTGTGTGTGTGTGTGTGTGTGTATATATATATATATATGCATGAGAGAATATGAATCATATGGTGTTATGTCTAATCTTTACAGAACCACCATCTAATCTTAATTCTTTTACTAATTTCTACACTCTGAAAGTATTCATGTCACCTTTGTCATATTAACTTACTTGTTGATTTCCATCAATCCAATTCATTATCTAACATAATCATCCTTTTTCTTTTTCTCATATTCTCAATTCCTTAATCTTAAGAATTGGACTTATAAATACATCATGTTTTTCATAAGTTAAATCTACTTGTTGTTACTAAAAAAAATCATCAAATAGCTTTACAAGTTTCATTGTTTATATAAAACACCCTAATCTTTTTCTCTTGTCATGCGGCTAGCGCTTGAGCGCTAGCCTTCTAGCGCTTGAGCGCTAGCCTTCTAGCGCTTGAGCATTGGCTGGATACATCCAGGAGTCATTTCTGCCAACAGAGCGCTTAAGCACTCTATTCCCAGCGCCTAGGCGCTGGCTGGGTACGTTCAAAACTCATCTTCTGTCAGTTGGGCGCTCGAGCGCCCCATTACCAACGCTTAAATACTGACTGGGTAGCAGCAGAACGTGTTGCTCTCCCCATTTTTCACCAATTTCAACTTACTCAAACCAACATCTATGGACTTTTCTGCTTAACAATCACAACATAACCTCAATGTACAATCTTACTGTCTCCGTCTAACATTAAAACTCAACCTATTTTTCCATTAAAAACCCATTTTAAAATCATCAAAATCCATGGAAAACTAAGAATATACCCTTACTCTAAACATCATCCACAATCTAAACAAACCACAAGAAGCTTCATGATTCACTAAATCATATCTTATTACATCATTACAACAGCCATAAGAAAGAAAAGGATTAAGAAAAAGAAGGAAGAACAAGTTAGAAATAAAACCCCTACTCTTTGTAGAGTCTCTTTGTGAAATTGATGCTTAAACTTTGGCCTTTCCTCTTTCTTTTCTCTTTTCCTCTTCTCTTTTCCCTTGTGCGTTTTATGCTTCTCCCGTTTGAGAAAAAAGAAAGGAGATAAGTCATATATATTGACTTAACTTAATGGTTATGTATCAAAACTTGTAACTCTTAGGAATACTTTGATCTTATTATTTCATATTTTTTTACCTCCATAGGTATTAGAATAAATCCTAAGATTTATCTAATTTCTAAATTCATCATTATCTTTAATTTCCATATCTACGTTGAATCCATTTGGTACCAAAACACTTACTCGGTATGCTTAAAAATACCAAACAAACTCAGTTTACTTTCAAACTTTAACTGCAATTTTCTTGACTCATTTTTAACTTAAAAACAACTTATCCATGATTATTTCTCTTATCTAGGCAATTTATGTCATTTTTAAGTCATTTTAAGTTATTTTTCACATTCTGTGTTACGACAAATTGCCTAAACTAACTCAGTTTATCATAAAACTTCATAGACATGTCAAACAAGTGTTTGGCTATATCTGGAACCCTACGCAAGCCTGACATGTTCTCAGGGATGTTATATTTCTTCGATCCTTATTAAAATTTTGTCCTCAAAATTTGGTTTACCGGTTATAACTCACATATAAATCAAGTTCAACCAAATTTTTAAGGAAACAAAATCACCATTAAGCATACTTAGGCAGGAAAACAAAACTAAACAAGGAAAACTTTTAACTCACCATTACTCCTTGGATTAAAGAAGTTAAATGAGCTCAAAGTTTCCTCTTCACTTTTATCCTCTTTAGGTTGTAACATGAATACTCTTCCTAGTCTGCTTGGGGTTGTGGGTCTTGTATCCAACTTTGCTTCTTCCTTTTGTGGACATTCTCTTGCTAGTGCCTTGGTTGCCCACACTGATAACATACTCCCTGTCCTGCCAAACAAGGTCTGCCACCATGATTCTTCCCACATTTAGGGCACTGAGGCCTTTTTAATACCTTTTGAACTCGGTCATCATCATCTTGAATAAAACTAGCTTTTGAGACATTCCTTTTGCTCTTTTTATATTTATCTTGTATTCCTTGCTTTGCATGGAGTTGAAGATATCCTGATTCCATAACCTTGCTCTTACTTACTAGAGAAGAGAAATCTCTAATATCCAATGGTCTTACCATCATCTTAATATCACTTCTTAACCCGTCTTCAAGTTTAACATACTTCCACTGTTCATTTGGGTTAAGCCTGTACAAAGAAGAGAATTTTAACAACTCATTAAGCTTATCTTCATATTGGCTTACAGTCATACTTCCTTACTCAAGCTTAAAGAATTCCATATCTTTAGCCTCATGTACTTTTCTCAGAAAATATTATTCTAGGAATGTGTTTCTAAACACTTCCCATGTAATCTGTGCTCCTACTGCTTCCAATAGTCTTTTGGTATTCCTCCACCAATACTCTGCTGCCCCTCTAAACATGAAAGAAGCAAAAGAAACTTTCTATGCATCTGAACATCGCATTACCTCAAATATTTTCTCTACTTCAGTTAACCACTCATCAGCTTTAACTAAATCATTTTCACCTTTAAAAGGCAGAGGATTCAACTTTTGAAACTCTGAAATATCTCGAAAACCTTGATTCCTAGGAACTTGTTCCCTCTGTGCTGGTTGCAGTTGTCCTGGTTGTTGATGTTGGTTGGCTTGCAACATCTCCAACACTCTAGCTGTTATAGCAGCTTGATCCCTTACTGCATTTGTTGTGATGGTTGGCTGCTCTCTTATTGCATCAACCATAGCCATTATTGCTTGAGTCATGTCTGGTCTTTCATTATTTGTATTCCTGCTTCCTCCATTATTGTTTCCTTAAGTACGCTATAATGGCTCCATAGTTCCCTGTAAACACAAAATATTACATATTGAGGTGATCAGTCTCAATATCATGTAATTGTGCAACAATAACTACTAACAATCCACTCTAAAGCAAATCCTGCAATCATATGCAAACATTCTACAAAAGCAAGAATTTCATAACACATGCAAAACTTCCTGGTAAAAACTCCTAAATCTTCCTAAGTCTAGTCAGTCCATACCCCGGCTCACAAGATGAACTGCTCTAATACCAAAATGTAATGTCCTAATACTGAAAACCTAGTATATCAAATATATACCTAGATAAACAGTATTAGTTATGTCACCTTTAACTTAATCACATATATAATCCATAATATTTACATAAATAAATAATTATGGAGAGCCTTGTAAAAATTATCTTCATTATATACTTGTACAAATTTACTAAATTACAACATTATTTTATTTACAACTAAAAATATATATGTCTATACATATAAACTGAAACTGCAATATCAAAAGTCTAAACTATTCTTCGGTCTTCTTCTTTTTCTAGCCATTAGATGAACTTTCACCTGGATTTACATAGTAACACTCAGGGTGAGAATTAAAACTCTCAGTAGTAATGTACTAATACCAGTCGTCGTAACACCCACATGAATATATATATAATTCATAATTATTAAAATACAACTATAACTAGAAGTCATACTATTTCATATAACTTAAGGACCAACCCCATCCTTGCTTTATGTAGTGTTCCCTGGCAAACATAATCTTTGCTATTCAATACAAAGATAAGACAACCGCCTATACAGTTGTCTGAGAATGCAATGGATAAGATAACCACCCATACAACTATCTGAAAATGCATATGTTAAGTTATGATGTATGGATATGATGCAATGCGAGTTATGTTAATATAATGTCATGGATGTCATGAATGATGTCATAAATTTGTTATTTCTCCATGTAGTGGGGAGGGAATTTGTTACCTATATATATATATATATAAAAGAGAATATGAATCATCTGGTGATATGTCTAATCTTTACATAACCACCATCTAATCTTGATTCTTTTACTAATTTCAACACTCTGAAAGTATTCATGCCACCTTTGTCATATTAACTTACTTGTTAATTTCCATCAATCCAATTCAGTATCTAACATAATCATCCTTTTTCTTTTTCTTATATTCTTATTTCCTTAATCTTAATAATTGGACTCATAAATACATCATGTTTTTCATAATTTAAATCTACTTATTGTTACTAAAAAAAATCATCAAATAGCTTTATAAGTTTCATTGTTTATATAAAACACCCTAATCTTTTCCTTCCAGTGCTTGAGCGTTGGCTGGATACATCCAGGAGTCATTTCTGCCAATAGAGTGCTTAAGCACTCTATTCCTAGTGCCTAGGCGCTCGCTAGGTACGTTCAACACTCCTCTTATGTCAGCTGGGCGCTCGAGTGCCCCATTACCAACGCTTAAGCGCTGATTGGGTAGCAGCAAAACATGCTGCTCTCCTCCATTTTCCACCAATTTCAACTTACTCAAACCAATATCTAAGGATTTTTCTGCTTAATAATCATAACATAACCTCAAAATACAATCTTAATGTCTCTGTCTAACATTAAAACTTAACCTATTTTTTGCTATCAAGTGACCTCAATACTCAAGAGAGGGTGAATTGAGTAAATAAATTTTCTTGCAAATCTTTCGAAAAACGCTTAATTATCGATTTTTGTTGAAGTTATTAATTAATAGAAATGAATGAATGGATAAGATAGTAAGACATTGCCTACTAGTGAACCAATCAAAAGAGAAATAATTAAGCAAGTACATAAACCAATGCTTAAATATAAAGAGAAGAGTTTAGAGAATCAAACACAATGGTTTATCTTGGTTTGGCCATCAATCCACTTGTGACCTACGTCCAGTCCTCAAGCAATCACTCGAGATTTTCCACTAAATTCCAAGCTTGAATCAGGTGCTTATAACCTTTACAAATTGGAGCACTCAACAACACCTTGGGATGCCTCGCGCTTGTGCTTTGAGTCTCAATTTCATGGGATACATCACCCTTTACAGATTTAAGGAATGCCTCACCCTCTATACAGATTATACAGAAATTGAATAGATTGAAACTCTCTTAAAGTATGGATAATACAAATTGAAGTTATAGGTATTGAGGATTCACACGTTAGCTCAAAGACAAAGAAAGATATGAAGAGTATGTGCAAAACTCGTATTGATGCTCAAACAAAGTTTTTCAGAATATTTTTCTCTCACCATCAATGCCCAACAACCTTGCATTTAAAGCCCATTGAGGATTAGAGCCATTGGGAGTAGTTGAGAAGCATTAAATGCTTCATTATATTCGTTGCACTCTGTTTCTGAAAAACAACGTTATTCGAATAACATAATGGCTATTCGAATAAAGCTCTAAATAGCATTTAGAAGAAAAGCGTGCTGGAAAATGTTATTTGAATAACATAAGTGTTATTCGAATAAGTCACTTAAAACCGATTTTTGAAAAAACATGTTATTCGAATAAAACAGGATTTATTCAAATAACTCATTCAAATTCTGAAGTGCATTTGTCTTCTTTAAATGTTTATTCGAATAAAATAGGGTTTATTCGAATAAGTCTTGATCAGTTGACAAACTTGGTGTTTCTGACATTTGTTATTCGAATAAGATGAGCCTTATTCGAATAAGCCTTGTTTAGTTTGATTTTTTACCTTCTCCTGACTTCTGTTATTCGAATAAAGTAACCTTTATTCGAATAAGTTATGTAAAATTTGTTTTGTTAGCAAAGAAGCAATGTCAAGGAATTCCAAGTGGTTTTATATAATTTTTGGTACTTAAAATTTGTTTCTTTGGAAACCAAAAACCATTTTTGAAGCTTCTCTTCTCTTTTTGTTTTTAAAACACTTGTGCTTTTCAAGTTCTTTTTGAAAGACAAGTTATGGAGCATTTGTGTGAATCACATTATACCTTTACATATTGATCTAAGTCCTAAAGCTAGTCTTGAATGGCTTGGACTTGATCTTGCAACATCTTCAAGTTTGTTAACATCAAAACAAAGTCTTCATAGGTTAATAACCAATTACATTTTTCCATTAAAAACTCATTTTAAAATCATCAAAATCCATGGAAAACTAAGAATATACCCTTACTCTAAACATCATCCACAATCCAAATAAACCATAAGAAGCTTCATGATTCTCCAAATAATATATTATTACATCATTACAATAACTATAAGAAAAACAAGGATTAAGAAAAAGAAGGAAGAACAAATTAGAAATAAAACTCACTGCCTCTTTGTAGAGTCTCTTTGTGAAATTGATGCTTAAACTTTGGCCTTTCCTCTTTCTCTTCTCTTCCTCTCCTCTTCTTCTTTCTGTTTTCTCTTTTCCTCTTCTCTTTTATTTTCCCTTGTGTGTTTCCTGCTTCTCCCATTTGAGAAAAAAGAAAGGAGATAAGTCATATATATTGTCTTAACTTAATGGTTAAGTATCAAAATTTATACCTCTTAGGAATACTTTGATCTTTTATTTCATATTTTCTTACCTCCATAGGTATTAAAATAAATCTTAAGATTTATCTAATTTCAAAATTTATCATTATCTTTAATTTTCATATATGCGTTGAATCCATTTAGTACCAAAACACTTACTCGGTATGCTTAAAAATACCAAACAAATTCAGTTTACTTTCAAACTTTAATTGCAACTTTCTTAACTTATTTATAACTTAAAAACAACTTATACATGATTATTTCTCTTATCTAGGCAATTTATGTCATTTTCTAAGTTATTTTAGGTTATGTTTCATATTCTGTGTTGCGACAAATTGTTTAAACTAACTCAGTTTACCATGAAACTTCATAGACATGTCAAACAAGTGTTTGGCTATCTCTGGAACCCTACGCAAGCCTGACATGTTCTCGAGAATGTTACATTTCTCCCCTCCTTTTTAAAATTTTACCTCAAAGTTTGGTTTACTTGTTACAACTCACATATAAATCATGTTCAACTAAATTTTTAAGGAAACAAAATCACCATTAAGCATACTTAGGCAAGAAAACAAAAACTAAACAAGGGAAACTTTTAACTCACCACTACTTCTTGGATTAAAGAAGTTAAATGAGCTTAAAGTTTCCTTTTCGCTTTTATTCTCTTTAGGTTGTAACATGAATACTCTTCCTGGTCTCCTTAGGGCTATGGGTCTTATATCCAACTTTGCTTTTTTCTTTCGTGGACATTCTCTTGCATAGTGCCTTGGTTACCCATACTTATAACATACTCCTTGTCTTGTCAAACAAGGTCTGTCACCATGATTCTTCCCACATTTAGGGCACTGAGGCCCTTTTATTACCTTTTGAACTCAGTCATCCTCATCTTGAATAAAACTAGCTTTTGAGGCATTCTTTTTGTTCTTTCTATATTTATCATCCTCACTTTTTCTTTTATGAAGATCTTGTATTCCTTACTCTGCTTGGAGTTGAAGATATCTTGATTCCACAACCTTGCTCTTACTTACTAGAGAAGAGAAATCTCTAATATCCAATGGTCTTACCATTATCTTAATATCACTTCTTTACCCGTCTTCAAATTTAACACACTTTCACTGTTCATTTAGATTAAGCCTGTACAAAGAAGAGAATTTTAACAACTCATTAAACTTCTCTTCATATTAACTTACAATCATACTTCTTTGCTCAAACTTAAAGAATTCCATATCTTTAGCCTCTCGTATTATTCTCGAAAAATATTATTCTAGGAAGGTGTTTCTAAACACTTCACATGTAATCTGTGTTCTTGCTGCTTCCAATAGTCTTTTAGTATTCCTCCACCAATGCTCTGCTGCCCCTCTAAACATGAAAGAAGCAAATGAAACTTTCTGTGCATCTAAACATCGCATTACCTAAAATATTTTCTCTACTTCAGTTAACCATTCATCAGCTTTAACTAGATCATTTTCACCTTTAAAAGGCGGAGGATTCAACTTCTGAAACTCTAAAATATCTTGAAAACCTTGATTCCTAGCAACTTGTTCCACCTGTGCTGGTTGCAGTTGTCCTGGTTATTGATGTTGGTTGGCTTGCAACATCTCCAGTACTCTAGCTATCATAGCAGCCTGATCCCTTATTGCATTTGTTGTGATGGTTGGCTGCTCTCTCATTGTATCGATCATAGCCATTATTGTTTGAGCCATGTCTGGTCTTTCAATATTCGTATTCCTGCTTCCTCCATCCATTTCCTTAAGTACGCTCTAGTGACGCCATAGTTCCCTGTAAACACAAAATATTACATATTGAGGTGATCAGTCTCAATATCATATAATTATGCAACAATAACTACTAATAATCCACTCTAAAGCAAATCCTACAATTATATGCAAACATTCTGTAAAAGCTAGAATTTCACAACACAAGCAAAACTTCCTAGTAAAAAGTCCTAAATCTTCCTAAGTCTAGTCAGTCTATACCCTGGCTCGCAAGATGAACTGCTCTGATACCAAAATGTAACGTCCTAATACTGAAAACCTAGTATATCAAACATATACCTAGATAAGCAGTATTAGCTATATCACCTTTAACTTAATCACATATATAATCCATAATATTTACATAAATAAATAATTATGGAGAGCCTTGTAAAAATTATCTTCATTATATACTTGTACTAATTTACTAAATTACAACATTGTTCTATTTACAACTGAAAATATATATGTCTATACATATAAGCTGAAACTGCAATATCAAATGTCTAAACTATTCTTCGGTATTCTTTTTTTTCTAGCCATTGGATGAACTTTCACCTGGATTTACATGGTAACACCCGGGGTGAGAATTAAAACTCTTAGTAGTAATGTACCAATACCGGCAGTCGTAACACACACATGAATATATATATAATTCATAATTATTAAAATACAACTATAACTAGAAGTCGTATTATTTCACATAACTTAAGGACCAACCGCATCCTTGCTTTATGTAGTGTTCCCTGGCAAACATAATCTTTACTATTCAATACAAAGATAAGACAACAACCCATACAGTTGTCTAATAATGCAATGGATAAGACAACCGCCCATACAACTGTTTGCAAAATGCATATGTTATGCTATAATGTATGACCAGATCGTCAAGAAATAAAAACGGTGAGGTACTGGATATCGTTCTCAGGGATCAATAACCAAGTACCAATTCTCGAAACTAACTACTATTCAAACTAAGATTTGGATCAAAGTGGACTCTAATAACAAAACAAGATAGATATATGAACTCACGCAAAGACAATATTTTTGGATTTTTGTACTTAGCAATTTAACAAACACTTGGTATGCGATATGAAAGACAATCAATTAATGAAAGAGTTGGGATCAGGTTTCATTTGATTTCATCTACTACATATCAATTGGGATTAACACAAACTATTATTCTTATTTTGTTACCGAATTCTCTAAAATAATCAAGTCCTAATTTCTTATGCAATTGACCATTTATTCCCCAATAAAACCCTCAATTCCTTAGGTGATTCTATAGAGAAACAAGCATTAGAATTTAGAATTCAACAAGGTAACAAGCAAATCAATGACTATTTCTAGTACAATCTCATAGCACAATTACACATCAAATTTCATTGAACATATAATCCTAAATTCATTCCAAAGAGAATCAATCCTTAGAAAATATTAAAAGAAGAAATCATGAACTCAAAACAAAATAACAACATGTATTAATCGTATCCAATATAAAAAATAGACAGGATCCATCAAAATCTACCTAATCCCAACACAAGAGGTTTAGCTAGACATGAAAACAACAATAGGAACTAAAACAAAGAGAAGAGAATAAAGAAACTCCATAAGTTGATGAAGATCCTAAATCTCTTCCACGTTTCCTCTTGAGTGTGCCTAAACCAATCTTAAGATTCTTCAGTTCTTTTTCTCTCTATTCTGACGGCTCTCCCTTGAAAAACCTAATTTCTTCTATTTATAAGCATCAGAAACAGGTTACTGAACGTACTGAGCGCTTAAGTGTTTAGTTTTTCATCGATTAGTCGTACAACACATTTTGCCCCCTGTGTTTGACCAATTAAGCAGTCAATTTTCACCGCTTAATGGCATAGTTCCCCAGGCGCTAAAAAATGGGCGATTAATCGCCCAAAGTCAGTAACTTCATTTCAAATTTCCTCCCTTGATCAAGCATTCACTCTTTTTCTTGCACTTACCTAATGAAAACAACTAATGAAAACAAAAATTCCAAAAATATAAAAACGTGATAAAAATGAGGACAAAACCAAGTCAAAAAGCATTAGGCAAGGATGAAAACCAAGACTATGAAATGTAAAAACATGAGTTTTTACAGTTTCATCACTCCCCCAAACTTATTCTTTTGCTTGTCCTCAAGCAAAAAGAAAAAGAAAAAGAAAATAAAAAGAAAACTAAAAACTGACAATACCAGTGGTTGAAAATCATTCAAATCCTCAGCAATTGCTTCATAACCTCAATTTTCAAAGTGTCACATATGAATAAGCTAGTTATCACGATGCTCTCACATGTAACTCTCATGTCAAGAAGACTTCCTAAGAACATGAATGAAAGACCAAATCAGAATGAAGTTCAAACCTGGATAGGTTTACAAGAATGCAAATGTACCTCAGACCCACATCCATAAGTTTGTTTTTCATCTCTCTCTCCACTAATGTAAGCAGTACATAGCCAAGGATCAAAATAAACTTTATCAAGCTTGTAAAGTAAGGCCAAGGGTGATGGTTAAGAAAGAAAGAGTAAGATAAATAAAACAAAAGTTGAAATGCAACATCAAGCACAATTCACGACCCAAGCCTCAAAATATTGAACAAGTGCACATCCATCACATAATTTGCATTTATTATTATTTTTCACTCCCCCAAACTTGTTTTTTTTAACACTTTGGGAGGGTTTTCCTTTCTCTTTTCTTTTTTTTAAAAAACTTTTCAAAAATCTCATGCATCTAATGAATAAGGCTTGAATACTGAAATAGTACAAAATATGCACTCAACACAAGGTTTGTAAGGAGGATATGTTTTTTTTTTCTGGTATGGGAAAGAAATTGTGGGTAATGAAAAGAAATCAAGGCCAAACATACAAGGCTGCAAAAGAGACCTAAGGATATACTGTGTATACAGGTTGGCTTGAAAGGCTCAAATGGTCCAAATAAGGCCCTTATCATCTCCTCAATCATGCACTACTTAAGATTTCGCCTTAAGAGAAAATCTAACAACTTCTAGATACCAGTCATTCATACAAATTAAATCCTATAAACTTTCTTTAAGTTTAATATACATGCACACTCCAAGGTCTATCAATCATAAAAATGGGAAGTGCATCCATACACAATCAAAGTAATAGAGAAATATTGCAACTCGCAGATTCTCATATGATATCCAAAGAAAATAGGTCAATCCATAATTTCAACAATCATTGGTTGTTCAATTCAGCACACTAGCATACACAGATTCACAAAATACGACTTAACAAAAACAATAATCATTGATAGCAAAGCTACCCCCTTAGACTTAAATTAAACAGTGCCCCTACTATATAGACAAAACAAAAACAAGTGACAAAGGAACTGGAAAAGAAAGAAAGAAAAATAAAAAGAATTTGCAAGGCAGAGAAAAGCTTATTCTATTGGCATTGGATCACTCCTGCTCCTCGTCATCTTCTTCATCATCATCATCATCTGTATCATCATGTGCTTCCCGAGGGGCATAGAGTGGAAGGCCTCCAAGTTCATTAGGATCCTTGTCCAAATGCGAAGCCAGGTTACGCATCATCCCCTCCAAGCCATTTAGACAATGTATAACATGAGTCAATTTTTCATTGCATTCCCGCACCTCGTGCTCAACCGTAAATAGCCGTTCTTTGGCCGAGAGTCGTTGCCTTATGCGTTGTACATAAGCTGGTGGAGGAGAATGTTGGAGTGGCACACCTTCCTCAGTGAAGTAGGCATCCATCATAGCAGAATCCACGGATGGGGCATGTTTCTCTTCCATGTCATTCTCTAGTGGGATTCATGCCTTCTTGCACAATTTTGTGATGATGGATGGATAGGCAAATTTCGTAACATCACTATACGCTAAGTCATTGATGTGAGAAGAGATTATTTGTCCCACATTAACTGGCAGGCCAATGATGATGGTAAAGATGAGCAAAGCCATATTAACTGTTACTTCATATATGTGGGAGCATGGGAGGATGGTGGATTGAATGAAGGTGCACCGGGCTTTGGGAATGACTTTTAGATCATTCTTTTTAATATGCTTAGGAACATCATTAGCAACACATTCCCAAACAGTCCCTTCCTTGCATAGTTCTCAGAGTACTTACTCTTTGTCCTAACCCTGGTTCACCAATCTGGCATATCCACAATGGCTAGGTCTTCGTCAGGTGATATCTATGCCAAGTAACTCATTCAATTCATCCTTCCTGAACCAAATCTCGCTAACCCTCATATAGTTTTGAAATTGTTCAGCATATGTGATTGGATGTCCCTTTTTCTTCTTCTCATTGAAGTTGTTAGTATAGAACTCTCTCACTAGAGTAGGCTTGCTTGGTTCCGAAGAAGCACAAAATTTCTCACAATTCTGCCGCTGGATTTCATCAAGAATAGGGCAGTATCTGTTGCCTTGAAGCTTTATCCCTCTTTCTCTAATGGTACCCTTCTTGCCTACTATTTTTCGGTATTGCTCTTCATGTTGTGGAGAGCGGAAATGATGTGCATCAAAGGCACTGCTCCGAGAACTAGATCTTGTCATTTCCTTTCGTTTCTTATTTGGAGCCATAAGAAAAATGTAGTTTCCTATAATGAATAAAGGTAGCACATAAAACAGTGTCCTAATTATCATAACAAGGATGCACTTTCCTCACGAGTCAAAGTAATGAAAAACAATGTAATCAAATTGACAAAGTGAGAAAACAAGATGGAAATAAGGATAACATTTCAAAACAACTTGCAAGATGACCATCTTTAATGGATAGTAAAGAGTGCATGATATCACAATAAAGAATAAATGAAATGATAGCTATGCAAAACTCAGTGTACTCTTAAATTCAAAAGTAACACAACTCAACAATAGTCCACTCAATATTGATCTACAATCACCCTAGCCCTAGTAACGCCACACATCACGAATATTAAAAAACAAGCATGGTGAGTGTGGTGAACATATGATCGAACACAAGGTGGGCATGGTCAATAATTCCAATAGCAATTCAATGGAACAACTTAAGCACCCAACCACATTTTTAGCAATACAATCCATCAAATCACAAGACTCATTTACCCAAAACCAGTCAATACACAAGCCACCAAATCAACAAGGCAACTATGAAAAATGGAAAAAATAAAAAACGCATGACAACCCCCATATATTCACGAAGACCAAAAAACCCCAGATACCTACAAATTTCAAGAATTCAATATGAGTTTTCAACAATTTCTAGGAGAAATCCTAACCTTAGACAACTAGGAATTAAAGAAATTACCTAATTGAAGGAAAATTAAGGGTTGGGTACGCACCGATCAAGAAATCCCCAAATTTTCCCCAAATTCATGCCCTAGGTTGTGAATGGGTGTTTGAAGAAGGATTGCAGACGAATTGGGAAGCTAGCGATTGTGGTTAAGTGCGTTTTGGAGTTAAGAGTGAGGTTGGGTTGGTGTTTGGATGGGTTGAGAGTGATTGGAGAGGTTTTGGAGTGAATGTGTGCGAGAAAGATGTGTGTTTGAGAGACAAAAAATGAGGGAGAAAGGGGAAAAACCCTTCTTAAAGCTGCGTGTTAGGGAGCGCGCGATTAAGCGGTGAAAAGTGACTGCTTAATTGCTTAGTGATAGAGGAGTTGGCTTTTTTTTTGGTTTGAGCGCTTAGGGGGTGAAAAATGACTGCTTAATCGCTGGCTTACAAAGGAGTTGGCTCTCTTTGTGCGCTTAAGCGGTTAAAAATGACTGCTTACTCATTGGATCACAGAATTGAAAAGGTTCAAAGTGCTTTAAACACTCAATTTCTGATTGATTAAGCACCCAAAAAAAAGGATCACAGCTACAAAAAAACTAACCCTACCAGATCACCATCTAAGCACTACAATCATAAAATTTGAATGGTCCTCACACACACCAAGAATAAAATAGCAAAAAAATAACTAAAATAACAAAAACAATTAACTAATTCAAGTTAAGAAAAATGCATGGCTGTAAGATAAAATAAATGCAATAGGAGTAAGAAATTTTTGGGTTGCCTCCCAAAAAATGCTTATTTAACGTCATTAGCTCGACGTTGCCTTTTCAATCATAGTGGCTTGAAACAAGAGAAGTAAGATGGTGTCTTTCTTTTCTCAGAACAAGGATGCCTTCCTTGGTCTCTGGCCATGGGATCCCCTCTAAAAACATCTTGAACTTGAGTTATAGTTGTTTGCTCAAAGGACGCCTTAACATTAGAAATTCCATTAGGCTATGGGGGTTTCAATTTGTCATAAAATTTCATATCTTTTTGCAATGAGGTATGAGAGATAGGAGGCTATTTTTTTTTGTTTCAACATTCTCAAAACTAGAAGAATTGACATTGACTGATAATGAGGGATCCTTGATAACCAATGTTTCCTGCCTCTTAGTTAGAATGCTATGGACATGAGCATAAAGATCTGACTAACATTGGGGAAGGCTTATTGTAAACTTTAATTGTCACCTGATCTCTATCCACCCTCAAAATAAGTTCACCCCTAGGGATATCAATCAAAGCTCCTGAAGTAGCTAAGAACGATCTTCCAAGAATTAAAGGGATATAAGTATCATGATCTATATATAAGATCACAAAGTCAAATGGGAAAATAAATTTGTCAACCTTCACTAACAAATCTTCCACGATACCATATGGATGTCTGATTGATCGATATGCTAATTGAAGGGAAACCATTGTAGGCTTCCCTTTTTCAATTCTCAGCTTGCGCAAGATTGACAATGTCATCAAATTAATGCTCGCACCTTAATCACATAAAGCCTTGTCAACATTTAACTTTCTAATAGTACAAGGGATGCAAAAACTTCCTAGATCCTTTAACTTCAGTGGTAGCTTCCGTTGAATTATGGTGCTGCACTCCTTAGCAAGTGCTACAGTCTCATCTTCTTTTAACTTCCTCTTCTTAAATAGTAAATCATTCATGAATTTCACATAAGATGACATTTGTTCTAGAGCATCGGCAAACGAGATGTTAATTTGCATCTTGTTAAACACCTCTAAAAACTTCCCAAACTATTTTTTATCATGCTCCTTCTTGAGTTGTTGAGGGAATGACAACTTGATAGTTGGCAGTGGCATCTTCACTTCTTACCTTTTTTATGACTCCTTTTCATTAGAATCATTAGATGAGTCACCTTGAGATGTTTCAGCTTCTTCACGTGGCACTTCTTCACTAGGTTCCTCAACTTTACCTTCACTGTTCTTCTCCTTCCTTGATTGAGGATCAATTACTTTCCTACTCCTAGTTGTTATAGCATTCATATACTCATTTCCTCTAGGATTTGGGACTGTGTTACTTGGTAATGAACTTGGAGATCTCTCCGAAAGTTGTTTTACAAGCTGACCCATTTGAAATTCCAAATTCCAGATTGATGCTTCTTGATTCCTTAATCCAGCTTTTGTCTCATCTATGAAATCGGTAGTCTTTTGGATAAAAGAGGAGGTTTG